>CM060358.1:123155210-127955210 GCA_030545235.1 Helianthus tuberosus
ACTGGGTGTAACACATGTAACACCCTGTATGCAAACATATGTAACCCGCAGTGTAACACGTGTTACAACATATATGACAAACAGTTTAGAAATTTTAACATTAATCTTCGTAAAAATAACAATATACTCTGTACAAACAATTTAGAAAGTCAACATTAATCTTCGTAAAAAAAATCAATATACTCTTCGCATAAATGTAGCTGATAGAAATTTAACATATGTAGCAAATTATGCCAGTAAAAAACACGAATTTCTATTTGTAAAACAAAACCGATATCCGATTAAATTATGAACTTTCTAAAGTAATGAAAATGTAATATCGGAGTGAATTTATTCAAAAAACAACTAACAACAAAGAAATTTGAAACATACATCGTAAAAATTATGGATTTTCAAACTAATTATCTACCATCAATGGTGATGCTGAATTTAAACAAAACCAGAAAACAAATTAAACCAAATCCAATTCATAAACCCTAAAAAAAAAACCCAGCTCACCCACACCACCCCCCCCCCCACACACACACACAAAATCCAACTAAAAGCAATCATTAACTCAAAATCGCTGGACAAACAATTTAGAAATTTAACTTTAATCTTCATAAAAAAAATCAATACACTTTGAAGAAAGAAATACAACATACAAAAATTTGTTCTAGATCTTGATTTAAAAAATAAAATAAACAAACTAGCTCTGATTTTAAATCTACCAAACGTTATACAAAATATAAATCTAAACAAATTACATAAATTAACAAAAGTAAGATCTTTAAACCTGTTTCTCTCTCACACACTTGTGCGTGTGTTCTTGGTGTCTAGGTGAACAACATGAAAATTGTTGTCTCTCCTTTCAAAACATTAGCTTTCTCTCTCTAAAAAAACAGAAACAAAGATGTGATTAAAATGACACCGAGCTTCCTTTTCTTTGAGAGCTTTGATGGTGGCTTCGATCTTCAGATTTGAAGGTTAGAAGGGATGAGTTAGAAAGTTGGAAGGGATGAGTTAGAAGATATGGATTTGTACTTGATATCTTGAAGAGTGGTTTTGGGTGAAAGAATGTTGGAAGGGATGAATTAGAAGATATGAATTTGTACTTGATATCTTGAAGAAAGTGGAGGATGGTGGGGGGGGGGGGGGGGGGGGGGGGGAACGAGGACATAGGGAAGGGGAAAAATGGTGAAAAGTGATGGGGGTGAAAGGTGATGTGTTAGGAGTGTGTAAAAATGAAAAATATACCATTCTAACATGTGCAAATATTATATTACATGGATTAATCTAGACCACACATTCTTGGTTTCCCAAGTTTTCTTAATAAAATTGGTTTTCTCCAAAACTATATATATATAGTGTGAGTTTCATAGGAAACACTAAAAAAAGTGAGGAACCCGGGGAACACTCTTAAAAATTTAACTTAACATGTTAAAAATTATTTTTTAAACATCTTTTTCGACGCTTCTCCTTATATAAACTTGTAGAAGCATTTTTAATAAAAAAAATCAAAAACTAAAAATATTAAAAAAAACAATTAAAAAAAGGCTAAAAAATGTTTTTTTTAGAAAAATTATTTTTTTACTCGACTAGTTTCTCCTCCTTTTTATAAAGAAAAGCGCTTAAATTTTTTTTAAAAAAAATTATTTTTAACATGTTAAGTTAATTCTATAAGATATAACTGTTTTTTAAACATTTTTTTTATATTTTTAGTTTTTGATTTTTTTATCAAAAATGTTTCTACTTGTATTTATAAGAAAAAGCGCCAAAAAAAATTAGAAAAATATTTTTTTTAACATGTTAAGTATAATTTTTAAAATTGTTCCCCCGTTCCCCACTTTTTTAGTGTTCCCCAATGAACCCTCCCCTATATATATATATATATATATATATATATATATATATATATATATATAGGGAGGAGATCATGCGAGAACCACCCTTATTGTGAGAACCGCGAGAACCAATGTGAACACAACCTAAAATAGCTAAAAAAACCTAACCCCCCCCCCCCCCCAAAAAAAAAACCTAACCCCCCCCCCCCCCCCAAAGCTAACCCCCCCCCCCCAAGCTAAATGCTAAAAACTAAAACCCCCAAAAAAACCTAACCCCCCCCCACCCCCCCCCCCCCCCAAGAACCTAAACCCCCCACCCCCAAGCTAAAATGCTAAAAACTAAACCCCCCAAAAATAAAAAAAAAATAAAAAAATCTAAATTTTTTTTTTTTATATTTTTTATGCTCAAATTTTTTGGCTTCGAAAAGTATCAATTTTTATATAAAAAATATTTAAAAAAAATTGTGTGATTTTTAGCTATTTTTAAACATTTTTTGTTGTGTTCACATTGGTTATCGCGGTTCTCGCAATAAGAGGTGGTTCTCGCATGATCTTCTCCCTATATATATATATATATATATAGTTTTGTGATTATATATTGCTTTTACGGGTTAAGTTATTCTACAAAGGCTTCTAATTGTAAGAAGTGTAAGAAAGATTTATAGAGTGACAAGTGTCCAACAACCTAAAACCTAAACCCACTACATCACCACCAAAAACCTAAACACCCACCCCCACCACCACCCAAAAACCTAACCCCCCCCTCCCCCTCCCACCACCCAAAAACCTAAACCCCCCACCCCTCACCCCCACCCCAACCCCCCCCCCCCCCCAGGCAAAAAAAAAAAAAAAAAACTATAACTCACCAAAAAAACCTAACCCCCCCCCCCCCCCCCAAACCTAAAAAAAAATATAAAAAAAAACTAAACACCCACCCCCACCCCCTCAGCAAAAAAAAAAAAAAAAATTTTTTGGTGGGTGAGGGTGGGGGGTGTTTAGATGTTTGGTGGTGGTGGATGTTTTAGGTTTTTTTTTTTTTTTTTTTGTAGTTGGTTTTTTTTGTGCAGTGGGTATTTTAGGTTATTGGACACTTGTCACTCTATAAATCCTTCTTACACTTCTTACAATTAGGATCCTTTGTATTTGATCCTAATCCTTGCTTGCTTTTACATGATTGGAATTTCACAAGAATTTGGATGCAAATCCTTCCTATTCAAAACGTCGCTATCTTATAAAAAGTATATTGAAAATTCTCCCTCCTTTTATTGACTATTTTTTATTTTGTTGAGGTGCTATTAGGTACACGTCTGATAGCGTAGTTATATTAGATTAATGTCTAGTGTTCTCAATTAGTCAAAGATATCGACATGCATCTATTATATTTTCTTTTTTTGAAAGTTGAAAGTGACTTTTACGGATCTTTCTTTTCCGATAAACCGACTCAAAACCAACCACTGAATTCTTTTATATTCACAACTCTCACTACGATATGTGCTCGAACTAATATAATCTGGTTTTTGATAATAAAAAAAATTAAGAGCCGATCTATAAAAAAATTTATAACGTTATATAGAAAAAACTGAGAGAAGGGTCAGCAAACACTTTACCCCCTTCTAGTTCATCAATGACCCAAACAATACGAATATCTCTGGCTTATAAACTCTAGTTCATCAATGACCCAAACAATACGAATATCTCTGGCTTATAAACGTTATTGTATAGTACATATGCAACGAATAATTAAAGAAAGATCCTGGGTGTAAGGGGTTCTCTACCCGGGTAGAGTAGTCCCCTATCCATCTCAGCGAATCCTATTCTACCATCCTTTCTCCACTTTCCATATTGCATTCAAACGGTAGAGATGGATAGGGGACTACTCTACCCGGGTGGACTACCCGGGTAGAGTAGTCCACCGTTAATTCTCTTTCTCTCCTCTTCCCTTGCCGGTGAACACTCCTCGCTCGATTGGGTTTACCGTGTGGACACCGGGGTTGGTGGTAGTGTTCCCGCCCAGTGAAGGGTCATCGCTTGACCTTCCCCGGGTGTGGGTTAACACCCCCTAACACCTCCATGTAGACGTTAGACATGAGTACCAACAGAGGGGGTGTTAGCCCAATAAAACTCGCAGGAATGTAAGTTGGTGGGGTCCATCCCCAATCAACCAATCCCGCCTTTTCTTTTTCTTTTTTTTTTCATTTATTTAATTTTTAGTTAAATAAAAACGTGATAGCTAGAGGATGGTTTACTTAAAGTTCACTATCTACGTGCCAGTAACGTGGCATGGGCGTTGAAGGGGTATGATCCCTAATCCTGCGCCGACTACACGAGTCAATCTCAGGCCGCGCGCATCGACCATACCTAAAATAAACAAGACTCAATACTTAGTCCATTTTATAACAAAAAATGGCGCGACCCTAAGAAGCGCATGCTACAACCGCGCCAGCAAAGATGACTTCGGTTAGTATAAACAGTACGATTGTCAGAATAGATGGCCAATAGGCGCACGACAGGCTGTGTCCAGTAATGTTGCATGATGAGCAATCGTGTAGGAGACAAGAATTACACAAGGACACATACGTGTCATCAATCACCGTGTGCTGACCAATGCCCCATGATCTCCACTTAGCTATTGATGACAGACCCGACAACAAGGACAACTACCAGACCACGTGGATCCGTTCAACGGGCGCCAACTCCCATTTCGCTTGCAAACACTAACGGTCTTGTTCAGAGGGCAATCAGGATATTCCTTGTTGTCGACGTCAGGCCCAAGGCTCATCAGCCCACCTCCTTCACACCTCTCTTCGTCTATAAATAAAGAACTTCATCTCCAGGTTTAAGAATCGCTCTCTTACTCTCTCACTTAATACACACACTTTTATACTCAATACAAGTTCTTATTCTCATGCTGGACGGTGGTTACAAGGAGAACTCTTCTATTCTCCTCCTTGTAACTAGTTTCACGGTGTTGTGATTGTTTTGCAAGATCATCGCAGTAATTAGTCGAGGAAGAAAGAAGACTAACCTTATTTGGACGAGATACAAACCTCGAGTTAATCTTCGGATTAACTTGGTGTTTTTTCAGACGTTGTACACATTTTAATTAAACCATAAAGGCGAGCCTAAATATACTTTAATCCGACTCGAAAGAAAACAAGATCTAACATCACCTCGTATTTTAATGATCCATCGTTAGTCGTTATCGGTTGGAGTTAGGATGTGAAGCAATATTTGATTGGCCACTTGTACGAAGAAATAGAAGGGTCGTTGTTGCCCAACCATGTTGCAGGCATGCGTGCACGTGCACAAACTACCCAATGAAATCGAGTGAATAAAAGTATTGTATATGATTTGAATTTTAAACTTAAAAAAAAAAAAATTGCCTTTAAATAATATTGCCTTACATCATTAACTTGATCTAGTTATCAAAGTCAAGGGTCTAGTTTTCCATATTAAACCACGGATATTATGAATAAAATCTTACTTGGTGTGCTCAACTACAGTTCCACAAATTTATTTTACTGGCATTAAATATTAAGAAAAGTAATCTCGATCTTTTCATGTTATTTTCTCTTCGCGTCTAGGACGTGTAACAATAGAGATGACTTGTTTAAAAATATTTTAAGAGTACAGAGAGATGACGTTACGTGCGAAATCTAAGGTTAGATCATGTGTAGTGGTACATATGAATAATACCCTCACCCAGGGGTATTGTGCGACACGTGTCATCCCAGTCAGCAATGAAGCATTATGAGACGTTTTTTCTAAAATAGGTGTAGTGAGGATGTGGGCATTATGGTAAAAGTGAGTGTAAAAAATTAAATAAAAAAACCATCAAAAAAGGGTATTGGCCAACAAAAAAGAAGAAAACCTGTGATTGGCCAAAGATCTTGAACATGGGCATGGAAAAAAGAACGTCATTCGCATTTTTTTTTTTTTGGAAAAAAAAAACGCCCCAGGGGCGGTAAATGGGCGTTATGGGCCATTATTTAGGAGAAAAACGCCCAAAACCTCCCACTACGAGTGATCTTATGGAGACTATCATAAATACATGCTGGTGTATCTCTAGTGCAATTGTATTTTTAAGAAGTATTGGTTTGTTGAACGTTTTAAGAAGGTTCATGAAAATTTCGTTTGCAAACTTTAGTGGACAAATGAGCCTAGAGATAGAAAAAAAATCAACAAGATTAAAATATAAAAATGGATATGCGTTTTTATATTTTAATCTTGTTGATTTTTTTTCTATCTCTAGGCTCATTTGTCCACTAAAGTTTGCAAAAAATGGATATGCGTTGAAATGATTTATCCTCCCCTCGTGGCCCAGTGGGTATTCCCACTTGGGTTAAGTCGGCCGGCCCTCCTTGGAGGTCACCGGTTCGACTCCCACTCGTGGCTTTAGGGGGGGGGACGTCCCAATGATGGATCGTATCCTACCGAGGCATGGTGCGGTCCTGAGGGCAACCCGGTTTTACCCAGCTGTTACCCCAGCGAGTCTCTCGTGTGGGGGCAGTATGGTTTCCGGGCGGAAGTCAGCTTACGCGGAGGCCGGGGCCCAATCGAACATCGCGTCCTCAGATGCGGGGCTGACGGGGGATTGTCTTCGACATGAACCCGGTGACCACTGGTCAAGTACATAGAAAGTCACCTTCCAAAAAAAAAAAAAAAAAAAAAAAAAATGCGTTGAAATGATTTCGATTTGACGTATCCGAACATTGAAAGATTGTGAGGAACAAGAAATAGTTAATTAATACTAATCCTACACGTCAATTGTTACCTCCAGTTTTAACGATAAATGAATAACGCTCTTACTATTCTCACACCTCTATATTTTATTCTTATATCATTTTTTACTCTATATCACACTATACATACATATATATATATATATATAAAGAGATAGAGGGGAGGGGAGTGTGAATATATATATATATATAGGATTAGGTTCAATTGTGAACAAAATCCTAAGAGTGAACTGTGTGAACTGATCTGGACCCTTTATTTCATATATAGTTGACAAGGGTAGGATTGTAATTTTATAAAAAATTGAATTTAAATCATTTTATTATTAATCCTATATCAGTTACATAATAAGAATATTATTTCAAAATCTTTAACATATTTTTTTATTTTTTAAGATTATCATCGATAATCTCTAACAAATATCCATATTTTCATGCGATTCATCCAATCTTCACGTCGGACGTTCATCACGTTCATAAACCCAGAAAACAAGTTCATATTTGGTCGTTCATCATGTCATATTTCGCCTAAAGATCGATTATTTATCGCCGTCAATTGTATCGTTGCCGGTATTTGATTGGGTGTTGTAGTTTTGTTCCGTCGGACATTAATCGGAGCCGGACTAAGATTCCGGCGAAGAATAATCGGTGTACATTGATTCCCGACGAATAATAATCTGGAAACATTAAGTTGAAAACTTTGATTTCATGCTGCTGCTTTATCATCGCAACCCAGGTTTGTTTATGAAATTTTTTTTTCCCGGCAGTCCACTGTAAATTCAGGTTTGTATATGTTGTCCGTTGTTTTTGGAGTCTTTCTCGTTGAAATCTATTTGGGTTTTGTTAATTGTCAACATATCTTCTCAATTTTCACTTCATTATTGCCTCATCATCACAATCTTTCACATGTGCTCTGTTTTTCTCACTTTCAAGTTTCAAGCTTTTTATTCCCAATTTGGTGAAATATCTATTCACATTTCAAATTTGGTTCTCTATATAGATTCTATACTATCTTTCCACCAGTAAAAGCCCAAACTTTCATGACAATTGTTGTGTATTGATTTCTAATTGTCAACATCTTTAGTGGTGAGTGAAACTGTGAAACAGAGGAATTGTGATGGATTTGAGGTGTAGAGTTGATGGGTATTTTGTTGTTGTAGGCTTGATGATGGTTTGTTTGATTGGAACTTGTGTTAATGGAGATTCAGTTGGAGCTCCAATGGTGAAAACAGAGCAAGATGCTTTATACTCTGCTATTCAGGGATTTGTGGGTAATTGGTGGAATGGGTTAGATCTTTATCCCGATCCTTGTGGTTGGACACCCATTCAGGTTATTTTCTCATTCAAATATCAATCAATCTATAAACATATAGTTTGATGTTATTATATTAAATTTTGGTAAGTAAATGTGATTTGATTATGTTTCTTTTATAATTATATTTTTGCTAAATTCATGTATACAAGAGTGTTCAACTCTTTGTAAATAGCAGTCCACTGTAAAACCAGGTTTGTAAAACTTGAGTTTTTAGTCATTTTTTGTTTGTGTATAATATTTAGGTTCGAGGTACACATGTGTACTGCTTCTTCTATACATGCCAACACGATAGTACACATGTGTATAATACAATTGTCGTTGCATGTAAATAGCATAATTTTAGTTAATGAGCCTTTGAAGACCCTCAGCATTGTTGTCCTTTTTTTATCCAACCTTTTTGTAATGTAATTGTGCAGATTCGGTTGCGAGTAACGTCTATGAAACTCCCAATGGGACTAGGTATTGGACATTCGAGATTTTATTGGTGATAGAGACGCGCAAATGTGTATTGACAAATTCAAAGCTCGCAGCGAAAACAAAGTTAATCACACATTTGATACCCATATTGATGATACGGATATTTACATGTGCATTGTGTACACAGGTGTACTTGGATATTTACATAACAAGTACTCATGTGTATCGAGTTTACTCTGTTACAACTATGCATATGTGCATTGTGAAAGTGTTGAATGAAGTTTATTATACATAACCTATATTAGGTACAGTAACATGTCAAGTAGTCTAAAAAACAAAAAACTATACAAATACAAAATCAAGTTGTGTTCCACTGTTTCAAAAAAAAAACACCAAAACATCAAATGTTTTTAGACTGTCAATCACCACATGTTTAATATTGTCAACATACGAAAACATCAGACCATCACACGTTTAATAATGTCAACCAACATATACGTACTAATTACAACCTATTCCGCTCGCCGTGTCATTTTCGACTGCTTCAGCCATGATGCGACTACAGTGCTTTTTGACCTTTGAAGTTACTAGCTTTATTGCGTACTTCTTCCTCAAACGTGTCAAGCACACCTTCTTGGCGGTATGGCCGAACAATTGCGGCTTTGTTCCTTTTATTTTATCAGCATTCTGTAAAATATTTGCTCCGCTTGTTCGCTCCTTTTCCTCATAGTTTATCATTGATGCAAAGTAATTTATGACTCCATCGTTAATCCATTTACTTGGTTGTAAATCCATCATTTGAAAATGGTACAACCCAGGTACAACCCAATGCCAGTTGCACTTTCAAACACCAATTTACTGCAAATAAGACATTATAATTAATAATCTTTACAATTAACTGTATGTCCCCCAAAGAACAAACATACAACTACACTGTGTAACAAAGCACATACAAATGAGTACACAGGTGTACACATGAAATACAAACAGTACATTAACAGAATAATTCACCTTATAGTAGACATACACATGTGTACACATTTTATAAATTCACATTCATAAAATTAACACTTTTGGGCAAGCAATACACATGTGTATATATTAATTAATAAATCTCTGTACAAATGTCTTCAACAAATCAACCAAGCAAACATCATACCATTGCCTAAAAACAGAGTAAAAACCCCTGTACACATGTGTACATCAATGATGTTAGATAACCAATGAATTCCAAACTCTTGTTCACGCTATACACATGTGTACTTGAACGCTTTTGCACCAAATCAACCAAACTAACAGCATAAACTAAAAAACAGAGTAAAATCAACTTTCTTCTTAAATTAACCCTATACTTTCAAAAAAATTAATCATGTACTTGAACTATGACTGATCAAAACACACCATTGGAACAAAACATCGTGATTAAACAACTATGATAAGAGATTAAAGAGACCCTATCTTCCGATTTGATGTTCTAAAAAGATGTGTAAAACATACACAACATGAATCGATTTATTGAACCATATACACATTTACACTTTATCATTGTGTACCTTTGATGTTGAAAATCGTATGACTATTCCGGCATCTTGTTAACTTCGTCAGACTTCCTCTGTTCTTTATCGAAGAGGATGGTGATGAAAGAGAGAGAGATTGATGTTTGTTGAATAAAAGAAGAATATTTGGGCTTGTCGTTCTGACGAAGACGATGATGACGGTAGAGAGTGTTTTTCGTCGACACCCTTTAATCTTCTTCGTCGTTCGATTGTATCTCTGTCTTCTTCTATGTGATAAAAACACAAAAAATGGAGGAGATATTGTTAGATATTTGAAAAATATTTGAAATGCACAATTTTTTAGGAGAGATTTGAAAATACTACGACAATTAAACCATTCAGTTATCACCTTCCATACTTGTTAATTGTTAATGTACAATAATACCCTTTTATATTTAATTAAATATATAAAATTAACCCAATAATTATGATCTTGCCATTCTCTTATAATCTCAAGATGATGAAGATCAACGGTCCATATAAGTTCACACAGTTCACTCTAGAACCCTACCCTATATATATATATATATATATATATATATATATATATATATATATATATATATATATATATATATATATATATGATCATGTTCAAGAGTGAACACTAGTGTAGCTTGCGAACTGAGTGAACTAATCCTGGCCATACACGTGTGTAGATCAATGGCCAGGATTTGATGTTGAAATACACTAGTGTATTTTACGATTTGATGATGAGATCCTGGCCATACACATGTGTAGATCAATGGCCAGGATTTGTTCACTCAGTTCGCAAATGCACTAGCGTTCACTCTAGAACCCCACCCTATATACATATATATATATATATATATATATATATATATATATATATATATATATATAGGGAAGGGTTTAAATGAGAACACCCAATTTTTGTGAGAACCATGAGAACAAATCTCAGCCAGTCATCTTTATCCCTTGTGTTTTAATGAAAAGGGTAATTTAGTAAAAATACAATTCTCTTATATTGTACTAGTCGTATCTAAACAAACCCAGATCTGAAATCATAAGATGAAATCACCCACTTACCAAATCAATAAGATGAAGAAATCTCATACGCAAATCTGAAATCCTCCATGACTTCTTCAATCGTTTGATTAATTCAACGACTTTAGGGCTTTTTAATATTCAATTAGTTCTGTTCTGAAGCTATATTCATCATCGATTTCTCAGTGATTTGCATGTATGAACTCAGGTTTTCGATTATTGTTCATTCAATTCTAATCTTTGTTGATTTGTTGTTTTTGTTACAAGTTCATTGAATTTCGATTTTCAATGACTGTTGATTTTGTTTATATATTTCACAATCTCAAATGGAATATATGGATTTTACATGTTTGCTCATAATTTGCCCTAATTTGTTGTTGTTTGGTGAATTACAGTCATGGTTTGTCTTACAACTTTTGAGAGCAATAGTGATTCGAATTGCATAAATGTTGTTAATCATGCGGAACAATTAGAAGGGCTGGTTGAAGTAGGTGGTGTAGCTAATATGAGGAATCTACAATCTGGTAAATCAACTGTTCAGGAGCAAAACAACATGATGTCGAATGTGTCCAGCTCTGATGATGCACTAAACAATAGATCTGATGATGCACTGAACAATTCCATTAATACCAATGTTGTTGATGAAGAAGGTACTACTACTCGAGATGTTCATAAGACGATGGATAAACGTTATTGTACAATTTGTGGTGTTTGGGGTTATCATGATGCTAGAAATTGTCCAAAAAAATAAAAGTCTAGGGTTCAACATGTTTTACAAGTAATTTTAGTGTGTGTGTATTTGTTTGTATTGTACTTATTTGTGTAGTTGTTTCTTATTTTAATGCAATATCAGTATGAGTGTTTATTCTTCTGAATTGTGTGTGCCTTGATGTTTTATCATTTATGTTGTATTGTTTCGACTTAAATTAGTTTCGTAACTTGCTGTTCTGCTTTACACGTGTGTAATTGCATACAAACAAATGAGGCTTGTGTGGTTGTTTAAGGTCTTGAAAGCAGGCATGTGTAAAAGCATC
Source organism: Helianthus tuberosus (assembly GCA_030545235.1). Classification (NCBI taxonomy): domain Eukaryota; kingdom Viridiplantae; phylum Streptophyta; class Magnoliopsida; order Asterales; family Asteraceae; genus Helianthus; species Helianthus tuberosus. The sequence goes on from CM060358.1 coordinate 123,167,103, forward strand.
TTGTTCAGATTTACACATGTGTAACTGCTGATGGCTTTCTTTTCATCTTGTTCATATTTACACACGTGTAACTGTTTGTGCTATTCTTTGTGTTATTGATGCCAAGTCTTTATCATATCATAATCCGATGTTCCATATATTCTATTTTATGTTATTGTAGAGCCACATATACAAGATTTTCAGGAATCGGTTCGTAGTACTTTTTATCATTCACTGAATGGCACTAGATATTGGATACCCAATGTAATGGAAGCGTATAGACCTGTTTTAGGTACGGTATTTGCTAAAGAGGAAGATGTAGCTTCCATGTATCAGTCATATGCTGAGAAAGCTGGGTTTGATATTAGGTTGTCGACAACTAAGAAATCAAAAGATGGTACTGTTACACTTAGGTATATTGTTTGTAGTAGATCTGGAAAGCCCAATTGCCAAAATGTTGATTCAATGGCTTTGAAGTCATCTTACAAGTTGCCTCGTAGCAGTAATTACAAGGTTTCAGACTGTAAAGCTAAAATAAAGGTTAAAGTTTTAAGGGTTATCCTGGTTTATGGTTATATGAATTTGTTGAGTCTTATAATCACCCGTTAGTTTCAATTGAGAACATGGATTTGACACGCAAGAGGCGGCAACTAGAATTTAGCGACCAAGATTTCATTCATAGGCTAAGTTTAGCTAAAGTTGGACCGTCAACTGCCTTTAAGATGCAAACTGTTTTGAAAGGGGGACAACACAACGTCCGTGGTACCAGGATAGAATATAAAAATTTCAGCAAGGATTTAAGAGCTTTCATTGGTAAAGGAGATGCTCAAATGGTTGTAAATATGATGGATAAACGTAAAGTTAATTTAGAAAATTTCTATTGCCATTAGATAATTCGTCGTGGAGAGCTTAGGTCCTTATTTTGGGCAGATGAGGTTATGAAGTGCAATTACAGAGTTCTTGGTGAAGTGTTAGCTTTTGATGCCACCTACAGTACTAACCAGTAAGAATTTGTTTGTTTTTTTTTTCCATTTTCAGTTGTGTATCTTTTGATATTTTATTTATCATTATATTGTAGGTATAATATGATTTTTGTTCCTTTTACGGGGGTTGATCACCATAAGAATTGCGTAACATTTGCGACTGCTCTTCTTTATGATGAAACTATTGAATCGTTCACATGGATGTTGGAACAATTTCTTGAATCACATGGTAAGTGTTTCTATTTTACACATGTGTAACTTTGCTTCACAAAGTTTATGTTTTACACCATAAGAATAGCGTAACTTTGTTTTATAAATTCTCAGGTAAACAACCGAGGCTAGTGTTAACCGACCAAGATCCGACAATGAAACAAGCCATAGCTAAAGTTTTCAATGAATCTGTCCATCGTCTATGTATGTGGCATATTATGGATAAACTTCCTCATAAGGTACATTTAATTTAAAAATAATTAATCTTGTAAGTTTTACACATGTGTATTTATGTTTTTCTAGTTTCTGTGTTTTTATTAAACGTGTGTAATAATGGTGTTTTATTTTTAAAAATTGTATCTACAGATTGATGGTGATGTGTTACAGAATACCAACTTGAGGGTACGTATACATAAGTTGGTCTGGAATGTTTTTATCACTCCTGCCATGTTTGAGAAGCGATGGGAGTTATTGATGAATGATTGCAACTTGCAGCGTCACAAGTGGTTGTCTGATATGTTTTCTATTAGAGATCAGTGGGTCCCAAGTTATTTTAGGGATATACCGATGTGTTGTTTAATGAAAACAACGTCTAGATGCGAAAGTTCAAACGCACTTTTTAAGGTATACTCTAGCGCATCAAATACTTTGGTTCAGTTTATGTTGTGTTTTGACATGGCAATTGATGGTCAACGCTACCGGCAACGGGTTTTTGAGCATAAAACCGATTCAACATCTGCCACCTTATCCACTCCGTTACCTATAGAAGCACATGCAGCACTTGTATACACCAGAAGCATTTTTAAGGAGGTCCAAAAGGAGATATCTAAAGCCTTATTATCATGTATGAATGGTAGACCTGATGTCGTTGATGGTTATGAACATTATACGGTTTCTCACTTTGAAAAAGGGACCGTTATTGGTGATTACACTGTAATTTTGTTTGTTTCATATTTTTATTTCTACTTTATCCTTCATTTGTTAAGATATATACCATTATCGATGTGTCATAATGGAGAAAGTTATTATATTTGCAGGTTAAGATCAATCTGAGTGATAACTCAGTTACATGTTCATGTATGTTATTTACACGCATTTGATATCCATGTCGTCATGTTTTTTCTGCATACCGATTTCGAGGCATAAACAAAATTCCTGACAAGTATATAGCACCAAGGTGGAAAAAAGATTCATTGCCTAAGAAAGTGTTCAACCTTGAATTCCGTTATGGTGTTGACAACTTAGAAAGCTTTAAGCTTAGGTCAGAGGCGCTGAATTTAGCTCAGCAAATGTGGTGATCGATTACGGGGTGATTCAGTAAAGCTTGCTTGGTTTGTGGAACAAATCAAGGCTATTAAGAACAAAATTTTTGAAGAGGTCCCAAGTGATCCAAGTTCAAAGAATAAAGGTGGTGTCTTTGAAGAATTGGTTGGAGCATCACAACCTGATAGTGTTTCTTTTGTGGCTCCCCAAGGTATTAGGAATAAAGGATGTGGGAAATCTCGTCGTTTGATTGGCCCGGGAGAGAAAGCCAAGGTTAAGAGCAAGAAGAAAAAAAGGAATTGCAAATTGTGTGGAAAACGTGCCTACCATGATTCTCGTAACTGTCCTACAAAAAAAACTGTAAACAAAGTCACAGTTCGAAGATAATGATGAAGATAGTGATGAAGAAAATGATGAAGATGTCGATGAAGATATGAACGAAGATAGCGATGAAGATAGCCACGAAGATAGTGATGGTGAATGAAGTTTTTCTTTTATTTTCTTTTAGTTTTGATGTTGGATTTTAGAGTTTTATATTTTTTTATCAGTATTTTAATATACACATGTGTAAGTTTCTGTTTTACACATGTGTAAGTGTTCAGTTCGACTTTTTTTGTTTATGATTTACATATGTTAAGGGTTTTTACATATGTGTAAGTTTCTTGTTCATACAGTGCCTGCAAACATGACACCCCTAGTTACCGACACTGGTCCTTCAGCCGAGTCGTTGCTTGGGTTAGCTGTGGTCCACAGAATCTGACTAGTGTTTGCATCTAAAGCCACCCAACCACCTGTGGTTGTGGTCCGGTTAGATTATGCGAGCGTGAACAGCAAAAGAGTCGAATGCAATTCTCTTGGTGTGATTTGGTTTGGTTTGGTTTGGTTTGGTTTGGTTCGGTTATTCTAATCGAATTATAGAATTAAGTTTTTACAACTATAATAATAAAACAAGTTATACCAATGACTTTTTATTGGTCTAATCACTAGTGCAAAATAATCTGAAACAAAAATAAAGAAACAATTAACGTGAACCGGGCTTGTGTTTGACACAATTCCCTTAAACAGATTCGTCGTCTGTTCCCAGGGTACGCCTGTTCAAAGCAGCAACAGCTCACTGCCAGACTTGAACACTTGCCTGAAGACAGGAGAATGCTGCAGAGAGATCGAGAGAGAAGAGATGGTTTTCGGTGTGTTTCAACTATAACCGAAATCTAGCCTATTTTTGCATGAGTTAAAACCGAATAACGGTCATCATTGAGTCAGTTTCGAAACTGATAATCAAAACCGAATACCAAATAATGATTATCATCAATGCGAATAATCATCTCTTTTCAGTTTAAAAACTTGTTCAAAAAATAATGGTTACAGTCTTGAGTGCAAAAACCCGCCTCACGCAGGTCGAGGTTTTCGGAGCTGCATTCGTGTTTGCAGGACGTGCGGGCACACACGAGTACAACTAAATCTGGTTCCAAATTTTGCACCCCCCCCTGTGCGCACGCGCGTGGGACTTGTGGTAAAACATGTCATAAAGTGATATTGGTTAGGTATATGTTTTACCTTATAAATACCCTCTTTCTTTGTCTCCACACCAATGTGGGACAAGTGTTTACCATATGAGACTACCATTCACACACACCCAAATTCCAACAATCCCCCACATGAATGCAGGTCGATCTCAGAACAACATTCTTCCCATTAGATTTCAGCAGTTGAGTCTTGCATACGATAGGTAGGTGTTACCCTTTGAACCTTCGCTCATGAAGTGCACTTAGCCCACTGGCTCTAAGTAGAAATCGATGTCTTTGAACTCGTCTGCCATTTGTGTAGACAACAATACACTTCACACAAGACTCTCCCTGACAAAGTCAAGTCCTCACAGTTATGTTCGTTATGGTCATGAACATAATGCCCGCTTCTGGTATTGTGCCCCAACAATACCCTTCGAAGCGACCCCACTTCTCTCTCACATAGGTGATTCACTATGTATGGTTACTTTAGTCGAATCATTAAAAGCCATAGGCTTAGCCTCACACTTGTCACTTTTAGGAATGGACTAGGAAGTTTACTATGCTTTGCAATAAACTCCCTTATATATATATATATATATATATATATATATATATATATATATATATGTAGGGTTATCCCCCACAGTGACCTTACTAATTCATACAATTAGGTTTTCCTATTGAACTCAGCTCTAGGGATCTCCAGTCTACTGAGTTAGGTTTCCATCATATGAACTTATATTTTCAAAGGCTTTAGTCCCATTCCCATGGACGACTTCTGTACTAACTCTCTACTTAGGCCTTTTGTTAGCGGATCCGCAATATTATCCTTTGACCTCACGTAGTCAACAGTGATAATTCCTGTAGAGATTAGTTGTCGTATCGTATTATGTCTACGTCTGATATGTCTGTTCCTACCGTTATACATTGTGTTACGAGCTCTGCCAAGTGCCGATTGGCTATCACAATGTATACAAATGGCTGATGCCGGCTTAGGCCATCTTGGTATATCCTCAACAAATTGATGTAGCCATTCTGCCTCTTCACCTGCTTTATCTAAAGCGATGAACTCTGATTCCATCGTGGATCTAGCGATAACCGTTTGTTTTGACGATTTCCACGATATAGCAGCACCCCCAAGTGTGAATACATACCCACTTGTTGCTCTGGAATCATTCGTGTCAGATATCCAGTTTGCATCGCAGTGTCCTTCTATAACTGCTGGATATCTGTTTATAATGCAACCTGTATTCCCGGGTGTATCTTAAGTAGCGAAGCAACCGAGTGATACAGTTCCAATGCATTGAACCTGGGTTACTCGTGTACCTGCTTAGCTTTCTCATAGAATATGCTAAGTCTGGTCTAGTACAACTCATAAGATACATCAAGCTACCAATAATTCTTGAGTATTCCAACTGGTTTACAAGTTCACCTCTATTCTTGGCTAGATGTTGACTCGTGCAAGTGGAGTTCTAGCTTCATTAGAGTCATTTGCATTGAACTTCTCAAGAATTTTGTCCATATAATGGGATTGACTTAAAATAAGTCCTCTTTGGGTTCGCGTGATTTTGACCCCCAAAATCACATCCGCAAGACCTATGTCTTTCATGTCAAACCTTGCTTTTAGCATGTTCTTTGTAGATTTTATGATTTTTTTCATCACTTCCAGCACTGAGCATATCATCTACATATAGACACAAAATGACATATCCATCAGATGTGTCCTTCACATACACACACTTGTCATATTCATTGATTTTGAACCCAGCATCAAGCATGACATGATCAAACTTTTGGTGCTATTGTTTTGGAGCTTGTTTCAATCCATACAAAGATTTTACAACTTTACACACTTCCTTTTCTTGCCCAATAGCTGTGAGCCTTCGGGTTGCTCCATGTAGATTTCTTCCTCTAGAATTCCATTCAAGAAAGCTGTTTTCACATCCATTCGGTGAACTTCCAAATTTCAAATGGCGGCAATGACAAGCACCAACCGGATGGATGTTATTCGCGTAACTGGCGAATATGTATCAAAGTAATCTAAACCTTCTCGTTGTTTATATCCTTTGATCACCAACCTTTCTTTTTACTTATCGATGGTTCCATCTGGTTTCATCTTCTTCTTGAAGATCCATCGATATCCTAGTGGTTTACATCCTTGAGGAAGATCCACTAGTTCCCAAGTATGGTTTTGTAAGATAGAGTCTGTCTCACTTTTGATAGCCTCCCTCCACTGAGGTCCTTCTAAGGAATGCACCGCTTGTTGGTACGTTTGAGGTTCATCTTCTACCATATAGGTAAGAAACTCAAGGCCAAAGGATTTTTCAGTCCTTTGCCGTTTACTTTTCCTGATTTCAACTTCCTCAGTCTTAGATTGTTCTCGAGGTTCATCGTTTTCAACTTCACCCTCGTGAACAATTTCCTCAACCGGTCTAGAAGAACTCGGTTCACTTTTATCTAAGCATGGGAACATATGTTCAAACCATGAAGCATCCTTAGGTTCTATTATGGTGCCTTTGCATATTCCAGGGTTCTTAGAATCATACACAATAAAACGATAAGGACCATAAGGACGGGTGTATCCAATAAATACACAATCCACTGTTTTGGGTCATATTAGTAGCCGCTTTAGTGGTGTGACCACCACCTTAGCTAGAAACCCCCACACTTTCAAGTATTTATATGGTGGTTTCTTTCCCATCCACAATTTGTATGGCGTTACATCTTTTTTCTTATTGGGTATCATGTTCAACACACAATTTGCCGATAAGATTGCTTCCCCCCACATGCTTTTTGTTACACCAGAACTTATCATCATGGCATTCATTATTTCTTTGAAAGTGCGATTTTTCCATTCCGCTATGCCATTCGATTGAGGGGAGTAAGGAGCCGTGAGTTCATGTATGATTCCATTTTTCCACACACATCAATAAAAGGTGAAACATATTCACCTCCTTGGTCGCTCCGTATGATTTTGATTTTCCGATTTAGTTGATTCTTAACTTCGGCTTTGAACAAGAAAAACTTGTCAATCGCTTCGTCCTTACTCTTAAGTAAGTACACGTAGCAATACCTTGCACTATCATTAATGAACATGATGAAGTACTTGTTCCCACCACGAGTAGGAATTGCTTTTAGATCACATATATCAGTATGGATCATCTCGAGGGGTTTGGTGATTCGTTCGACCTTTTTGAATGACGTTTTTGTTTGTTTTGCTTCTACACAAGTTTCACATTTATTAATTGAGCCGATATCGAATGTTGGTATGCAATCAAGTTTGATTAAACGACGAATGGAATTATAATTTACGTGACCTAGTCTACCATGCCAAAGATTAGAAGACTCAATCAAGTAAGTAGAACTAGTAGCGTTTTCTTTCATTGCATTCACGACCATTACATTAATTTAAACATTCCATTGAGGGCACAGCCCTTACCAACATACACACCAATTTTGGTCAACACGACCTTGTCTGACTCAATCACCTTTTTGAACCCAAATTTGTTCCATTGCCATCCTGACACAAGGTTCTTACGAATTTTTGGAACATACAACACTTTGGACAAGGTGAGTTCCTTTCTAGAAGTCATCTTCAAAACCACGTTCCCATCGCCTTTAATTTTGGCCGTTGCAGAGTTTCGCATAAAAACCTTTTCGCCATTAGTCACCTCCTTGAAGGTGTTGAAAAGGCTTTTGTCGGAACACACATGATGGGTAGCCCTCGTATCAACCCACCAATCCTTGTTATTTTGCCCAACCAAATTAACTTCGGTCACCAAAGTCGAGAGATCCGTGACCATGGCAATAAGGTTGTCGACTTCATGAACCATATTCACTTGTCGAGCATTTTCCTTCTTGGGAAGCTTGCATTCGCTGGCCTTATGGCCTTGCTTTTGACAATTATAACAAGTTCCTTGGAACTTATTTTTCCCAACTCCTCCCTTAGGACCAAGGTTGGAGCGTTTCCGATGACTTTTCTTTCCACCCTTTCCACTGTTTTTTCCCTTTGAAGATTGGCCATGTTCAACAAGATTGGCCTTCACTGTTTCAGGACCATCAATACGTTTCAAAGCCAATTTGTTATCTTCTTCAATACGAAGACGAACAACGAGATCTTCAATGGCCATCTCCTTTCGCTTATGCTTGAGATAGTTCTTGAAATCAACCCAACTTGGTGGCAGCTTTTCAATCATTGCAGCAACTTGGAATGTCTCCCTGAGGACCATTCCTTCCGCATGAATATCATGAAGAATAACTTGCAATTCTTAGACTTGGCTCATGACAGTTTTAGCATCTATCATTTTAAAGTCCAAGAACTTAGCCACCACAAATTTCTTAGTGCCTGCATCTTCTGTTTTGTATTTGCGATTCAACGACTCCCATAATTCTTTGGCAGTCTTGGCTTTGCAATACACATTGTATAGTGTATCAACCAAACCGTTCAAAATGAAGTTGCGACATAAGAAATCCGAATGATTCCAAGCATGAATTGCGCTCACAGATTGAGCATCCATATCCCCTTCATCAACATGGGGATTGGTTTCCGTCAAGAACCTCGCTAGGTTCAACGTGGTCAGATAAAAGAACATCTTTTGCTGCTACTGTTTGAAATTCACACCATTGAATTTCTCAGGTTTCTCAGCATGCGATACTTCGTTAGGCAGCAGTGCAACAAGACCGGTTGTGACAGCAACAACGGAAGTCATGACAGCAGTCATGACTGTAGAAACAACAGTGGTCACAGGCAGGATTTCCATTCTGAAAGAAGACATGACAAAAACAATCAGTAAATAGAATCTGTTTAAGTTTGTTACAAAACTGCTACTGATAAAAACTGCAAAATAATCTGAAACAAAAATAAAGAAACAATTAACGAGAAACGGGCTTGTGTTTGACAAAATTCTCTTAAACAGATTCGTCGTCTGTTCCGAGGGTACGCCGGTTCGAAGCAGCAATAGCGCACTGCCGGACTTGAACACTTGCCTGAAAGAAGACAGGAGAATGTTGCAGAATGATCGAGAGAGAATAGATGGTTTTTGGTGTGTTTTAACTAAGCAGCTTACATCTGGTTTTATAGTCACTGAACTATAACCGAAATCTGGCCTATTATAGCATGAGTTAAAACCAAATAATGGTCATCATTGAGTCAGTTTCGAAACTAATAATCAAAACCGAAGACCAAATAATGATTATCATCAATGCGAATAATCATCTCTTTCAATTTAAAAACTCGTTCAAAAAATAACGGTTACAGACTTGAGTGCAAAAACCGGCCTTACGCGAGTCCGGGTTTTCGAAGCCGCATTCGTGTCCGCAGGACGCGCGGGCACACACGAGTACAACTAAATCGGGTTCCAATTTCTGCAACCCCCCCCCCCCCCCCACCCGCCCCCACCCGCCCCCGCGCGTGCACGCGCGTGGCACTTGTGGTAAAACATGTCATAAAGTGATATTGGTTAGGTATAACCTTATAAATATCCTTTTTCTTTGTCTCCACACCAATGTGAGACAAGTGTTTACCATATGAGACTACCATTCACACACACCCAAATTCCAATAGTAGCCCAAAGAGGTTGATCAATCAAGTCTCATGTTAAATTTGAAGTTTGGCTTGGCATGTTGGTGGTTTGGTCGGAAGTTGATATAGAAAGGAGTAATTAAATAGCTAGAGATAATTATTAGTTTAAAGTCAGGGCCGGTTATTAAGGGTTGTAGGAGGTGCCTGCGATCAGGGCCTAAACCAATATAGAACCCGAAAACTTTTTAAATTATATATATATATATATATATATATATATATATATATATATATATATATAGGGGATGGCTAAAATGAGAACCACCTCGAGTTGTAAGAACCGCGAGAACCAAGTGCCACGGAGGGCCGTTGACCACGAAATTTTTTTTACAACTAGATGTGTATATTTTAACAACGTACGTAAATTTTGGGTTCAAACGGCGCGCCCGAGGGGGTAGTTTTTTACGCCCAAAGTTTGGGTTTTTTTAATTTTTCTTTTTTTTTTTACCAAACTTTGGGCGTAAAAAACTACCCCCTCGGGCGCGCCGTTTGAACCCAAAATTTACACCCGGTCTTAAAATATACGGATCTAGGTGTAAAAAAAATTTCGTGGTCAACGGCCCTCCGTGGCACTTGGTTCTCGCGGTTCTTACAACTCGAGGTGGTTCTCATTTTAACTTATTCCTATATATATATAAAATCTGAATGTTTGTTTAATATAGGGTCTGCTTAAAAGGGACTAGTCTAAACAAATATAGGGCCCAATTAAGTATGCAGGAGAGTCTGATATTGATGCTAAAGAAGTGTATACGGAGTTGAACTTGATTAATACATTTTTACCGAGACACATTAACAACCCTTTTGATGTTTTAGACTATATCTTCCAACGTAGTACTACTTATCCTAATGTATAAATGCATATAAAATGTTGTTGACAATTCTGGTAACCGTGGCATCGGCAGAAAGAAGTTTGTCACACCCCCAAAATCCACAAGCGGTGTACCACCGCAGGGAGCGTGACTGACCAGGATCCAGCCACCAATCATATTGAACAATAAAATTAATCAAATGAAATCCAAACCAAACAATATAATTGGTGTCAAAACAATTTAACAAAGTATAAGTTATCAACGGAAGCATTAAGTTCAAAAACCAAAAGATAAGTTTAAAGTTCATAAGTTTATCATGAACACACAACGGTCCATGTTCCACAACGACTCCTCCCGTGCAAGCTCCTGCTAAGTACCTAACGACCTGCAAGGCATGTAACAACGAATCAACAACAATGTTGAGCGAGTTCACAGTTGGTTATCCATTTTAATGTTGTTCCAAAAACCATAAGTTATTTCAAAAACCATGAGTTACCCAGTTCCTTGTTTCCCAAACCATATACTGTGGGGGCTACCCCATGTTATAAACAACTAGACCCGTTACCATATCGACTACTGACTGGAGTCATGTTTATGTGACATGCGTCAATGTCTATCATCATTGACTAAGTGCCTAAGTACATTAGTCCACTCCCATCCTCTGCGGCACGGTGTGAGGCTTGTCAGACCTAATAGCGCTATTTAACTAATGACCGTTCGCCAATGGTCCGGCGATTAAGTCGATATAAAAATGAGGGACTTCATGATAGAGTTTTGTCTAGTAAGTTTTATGTTGTCATCCTTCCTATGGAGGATGGAGGTACGAATTCTACCCAAGGAGAATACGCAGGATTTGGTTTCGACTACACGTTTGCACACTACAAATTAAATAAGTATAAATTTAATTCGTCGAATAAGATAGTATATAATTAATTTGTAAAAGCGAAACAAATGGTTTTTAACTCGAAGGTACGGGTTGTCACAAAGTTTCTCAAAGTTGAAGTTGTTGAAGACCTATTTACGTTCTACAATGTCACAAGAAAGGCTAAACGGGTTGGCGACAATTTCTATTGAAAGTCAAATATTAGATACTATGGATTACAAGGAGTTGATCGAGAGCTTTGTTTCAAAAAACGCTAGAAGAACCACACTGTTCGCTTAGCAAGTAGGTTCGATAATTTGATCATTTTTGCTACACTATTTTTGTCACTTTGTTTTATGTATTTCATAATAATTAGCGTAGTGTTATGGGTTTTTAGTATTTATATATTTTATTGAATGATTGATGAGTTTATATTATATGAAGATTTGCGAATAGGGCCCAAGTTTTTTATCTCGAACATGGCCAAATTTTTTTTTGTGATTTTCGGAGACGACCCTGTTTAAAGTATTATGTTTTTCTAGTTACTTTATTAATTGATTAACAAGTATTAGAGTTGGTATTGGTTTAGGATAGCTTGTTTAGCAAATAATTAATTTAGTATAAATAGATGAGTTATATTATGTAATTAGTTAGTGTTGCGTTTTTTTTATCCGGATCAAAAGCATTAAATTACATGCTACAAGACATAAGCAATTTATTCTACCATTTTTATTAACGCTTTCATTAATCATCTTAACAATTTATTGTTTATGTTCAACAACTATTTACTGGCTACTAGTGTTACCCTCTTTAAGGTTTTGCATTTTTACGTTCCTCAAAATTCTTCGAATTCTAAATTCTTGAATCAAGTAGACCAACCAACAAAACGTTGATTTTAAATGGGTATAGAGTTGGTTCCAGATTACAAACCTTTGGCTAACCCGTCAAACCACCAAACCGCCATCAGGACATTAAAACAACCAAACTGCTAAAAATCGGATCGTGTGAAATTTAAACCGTCTTAGAGTAGCGACTTGCGTTGGTTTCAACGGTTTAGTAATTTCATTTAGTCGTTGCTATCATGTTACTGTTACATTACAGATTTCAAGTTCGAACATCTTGGGAAATTTTGATTGCATTAAAAAACTAACGCAAGTTGTTAACTGCACAAATATTTCTTCGGAGTAACGTAAAAAGGCAACTTCCATGCCTCTTATATAAGCATGCTTACATTAAACATTTATTAAATTCGTTCATGTGAATCTCCTTGTCACAGTAGATGTTTAAATAAAATAATGTTGTAAGTCAGATGTAGTTGGTTTGACCTCAACCCAAAAGGAAAAAAACATGTTTTTAACTAAAAATGAATCGAGAGAAAGTGGAAGGTTATAACTATTAAAAAATAAAATAACTAAAGCCTTAAAAAATTGTTGAAGAAGAATACTATTTAACATGAAAAGAAAACATGCTCTGACTGGATTACGGTTCAAATGTTGTATATGAACACGCAATGGTCAACATGGGCGGCTTTGTTATCTTCCTTCCCAACGAAAATCTATCAAACTTATGACTTTTTAAATTCACTTTTTGCACAGGCAAATCTCAAGTATTATTTTGAAATATTAATAGTTTCTCGTCAATGGGGTGGTGGTTCATTGTTAAAGACAAAACTTTTAAACACTTTGGGAGAGGGAGGTCTTGGGTTCAAGTCTCACAAACGACACGTTTAAAAGAAATTTGCCGTTCAAAAAAAATACTTTCTCAAAATTATTTATCTATTATTATTTTTATTATTATTATTATTATTATTATTATTATTTTATTAACTTATTTAAAAACCAACAGCTTAAACAGTTGGTTATATATGATTGGTTCATGTGGCATGTTTGTGTTAAGGACTTAAGGCCACATCAATTTTCTTCTTTTTCTTTTCCTGGTTGGTAAGGTTTTTAATATTATATTTTCTGGGCTTTGCAGTGGGTTGTTGTTCTATATCGGTTTAGTTTGATTTGGCTTGTTACAATATTATTATGATACGGTACTAGAGCTTTGTATAGCAACGAAAAGAGATATATCTGACAAGAGATTGATACGTATTTACATCGATCGAAAACTGAATAATAGTATCAACACCAATGTTGTTTGGCCAGTCACGGCTTGGTTCGTTACTTACCTCACTATAGCTTATATATCGTCATATCAAGTCAACCATAAAAACGAATACAATACCGGTCATAGGCAAAGCTACGTTAGGGGAAGGGGATCCCCCAACCACCCCTGTTTTTTCACTCCGTAGTGTTAATTTTACCAAAAATTTCTGAACTTTTTTGCAATGTAAAATGTTGGATTTTGAGAGACCCCCCCCCCCCCCCCGGTTGATTTTACGTTCAAGATCCACCAATGGTACCTGTAACGGTGTTGTTATAGACGGTACCGATTTGGTTCTCATGGTAAAGAAAAAAACCAACTATATTTCGATTATTTATAAATAAGCACGGCGCAACGGTATATTCGAACTTATAAACCGCTATACTTTATAAACACTATATTATGTTATTAAAATACGTCATTTTGAGAAAACCATTAAAACCAAATATGATACCGGTACTGATTCTTTGAACGAAAAAGGTACGTGACAATAGTATATTAGAAATTTATAACACTAAATTATATTACTAAAAACGAAAAAGGGAAAAGAAGAAAAAAACTATATTTTAAAGAGTAAATAATAATAAGCAAGACGCAACGGTATATTTAAAATTATAAAACGTTATATTGTACTACTAAAATCCACCATGTCCAAACAATCAAAAAATTGAATACAGTACCAGTACTGCTATTCTTCAGACAGTATCAATTCGTTCCTAATTGCAAAAAAACAAATCAACTATATTTAATCCGTATCACAAAGAAAAATAAGCATGCCATAACTATATATTCAAAATTTATAGACGACATATTATATTACTAAAATAACCAAAAAGGTAAACAAGTTAATTTGTACAAAATAAAATAAAAAAAATAAGCCGTGATTTAGCTTTGATGACTTGTAAGTTTGTGCTTCGATCACTTATACATTGCAAATTACAATTCGGATTTGAGTATAATTTATATCTTAACGTAAATATAAATAAACGCTTCACAACGGTATACTCAAAATTTTATAAACGATGTAAACGAAAAACATAATATACTCCAATGTAATTATAATACTAAAATATTATAATAAATAAAGGCAATCAACATAGCTTTTTAATGGTGTATATAATTTTTCTGAAAGATAACTGATTAAAAAAATATATATATTTTACAAGTTTAAAAGTTATATTCTATTGCCTCTTTTTATATCAGATGTTTTATATGATAATATAAAAAGTTATGTTACATAAGTTTTATAATTGATAATACTAATCTGCCTAGTTTTATAATCAATGAAGCCTAAAATATTGACTCAGTTATTATAAAAATATACACGGTAATTTTCGTGATAAAACTACTAACTATTCTAGAGTTGACAATGCGATGGGATTAGGGCTGTTCATGAGCCGAGCCGAGCCGAGCCAGGCCAAGCTCAGGCTCGGCTCGATTATAAACCGAGCTGGCTCGGCTCGGCTCGGATTTGAAACCGAGCTGAAAATCTAAGCTCGGGCTCGGCTTGGTTTTAAACCGAGCTAGCTCGGCTCGGCTTGGTTTGGCTCGATTTTATAAAAAAAAAAACTAATATATACCTCTTAAAATTTAATAACCTAAAATATTATTCAATAATTTAAAAGAATATATTAAAAATAAGTTCAACCTAATACAATTCAAACCAAAATTAAGTTTAACAACGCAAAATAAGTTTTAATTTCAATAAAATACAATATTAGTTCATTAGTATGGTAATCAATCTTCAAATATGCCATAAATATCAAATTACAAACCTATATACATGTAAATAATAATCAGTTTTTTTGTAATATATTATAATGTATATAAAATTAAAACTTATTATAAGTAAAATAATTCGAGCTAAACCGAGCCGAGCTACAAAGCGAGCCAAACCGAGCCAGCTCGGCTCGTTACGAGCCGAGCCGAGCTAGGCTCACTTTCTAACCGAGCCGAGCCGGCTCGGCTCACTTTTAAACCGAGCCAAATCGAGCGAGCTTTTTCCGAGCTAAATCCGAGCGAGCTCCGAGCCGCGAGCTTTTTGAACAGCCCTAGATGGGATGCATCATGGATTGCTTCTCTAGACACGAGTAATTTGGAAGTTATGGCTTACAACTAGATTGAGAAAGATGTGAAAGTATAAATTATTGGACAAAAAAGTTGAAATATACAGGTTGATGTAACTCGTTTATATTAGCGAATATAACTCTAGGAAAATGTTTTGAGATCTATTTCACAACCTAATAGAAGGTTTGTAGCTTAAGAAATCCGTTTTGTTACCGTTTTAAAATGATGTATAAAGTTCGATTGTTGGATTAAAAAATTGACTCTATTATTTGTAAATTAAAATGTAGGGATGAGATTTGGTACAAACAAGGTTTAACGTGCAAATGATATAATTTACTAAAGTAATTATGTTTGAAATAAGTTAATTATTATGGGTTGAGTTATAATACAAAAGATTTAAAAATAAGAAGGGTAAGAAGGCACCAGAGAGTGACAAGTGTCCTATGAGTAATTAAATGGAAAGGGTAATTTTGTCTACAAGAGGAAAGAGAATATGCACATGCAAGTCACATGATATTTCCCCCTAACTTTTAAACGTCCGTAACTTTTTTATACATCATTTGTTTTAAAAAAAAATTATACCATAAAATCGAGCGTTTTTTTATCTTTAATATGAGTACCATATTGTTATATTTTTCAAAAAATTTCAAAACCCCAGTTGCATATTACACAATGGACGTGATGTAAAACACAATGTAAATTAGATTAAAAGCACAATCAATGACAACAGATAAAGACATAATGGACAACATACTAAAACACAATGAACATAACGTATAACACAATGACGATAACATATAACACAATAAGAATCAGACTAAATAAAAACACAATTGATGACAACAGATAAAAGACACAATTAATGACAGCAAATAAAAGACACAATGGAGAGCAGATGAAGACACAATGAAAAACAAACAAAAAACACAATACTTAACAAACTAAAACACAATGAACAAAGATAATAAAAAAAATGAATAAATTATTAAAACACAATGGACAACATATTAAAACACAATGAATAACATATTACACAATGGACATGATGTAAAACACAATGTAAATTAGAATAAAAACACAATCAATGACAACAGATAAAGACACAATGGACAACATAGTAAAACACAATGAACATAACGTATAACACAATAAGAATCAGACTAAATAAAAACACAATTGATGACAACAGATAAAAGACACAATTAATGACAGCAAATAAAAGACACAATGGAGAGCAGATGAAGACACAATGAAAAACAAACTAAAAACACAATACATAACAAACTAAAACACAATGAACAAGATAATAAAAAAATTGAACAAATTATTAAACCACAATGGACAACATATTAAAACACAATGAATAACATATTACACAATGGACATGATGTAAAACACAATGTAAATTAGAATAAAAACACAATCAATGACAACAGATAAAGACACAATGGACAACATACTAAAACACAATGACCATAACGTATAACACAATGGCGATAACATATAACACAATAAGAATCAGACTAAATAAAAACACAATTGATGACAACAGATAAAAGACACAATTAATGACAGCAGATAAAAGACACAATGGATAGCAGATGAAGACACAATGAAAAACAAACTAAAAACACAATACATAACAAACTAAAACACAATGAACAAGATAATAAAAAAATTGAACAAATTATTAAAACACAATGGACAATATATTAAAACACAATGAATAACATATTAAACACAATGACCTGAACTAATAACACAATTTATAGAAAACCCAGATATAACAAAATCTTCATTGTGTCATATATTGTGTTATAGGTTTTTATAAAAACGCAATGGATAGAACTCAAATTAACATTGTGTTATAGGTTTTGATAATAACACAATGTATAGAAACTCTACTAACCAAAACCTAGTTAAAAGACACAATGATCTGAACCTTTAACACAATGCCAAAAAACCCAGTAAAAATGAAAATTTTTATTTTATTTTTATATGATAATATGGTACTCATATTAAAGATAAAAAAACGCTCGTTATTATGGTGAAGTTTTTTTTGAAAAAAAATGTCGTATGAAAAAGTTATGGACGTTTTAAATCGATGGGGGAATTGGCATGTGCCTTGCATGTGGAGAGAGAAAATCCATAAATATAGGATTCCTTTTATGCCCTTCTATTATCTTATTTTCCCTACAACCAATCTCAACCCTTCAAATCTAAGATCAATGGACTAGAATCCTTCTTACACTTCTTATTTATTTTATCCTTTGTATTTGATCCTAACCCTAATTATTATTACAATACTGTTATAAATATAATAATGTGGTTATTAACTCCTTAAATAGACTGGCTTGTCCACCAAGACTTCATCTCCAATATATATTCATTGTATTCCTTGGTAAAATATATCCAATCAATGATATCAATAGACTGGCTTGTCCACCAAGACTTCATCTCCAATATATATTCATTGTATTCATTGGTAAAATATATCCAATCAATGATATCAAGAGTAAACTGCAATTTTACCCCCAGGGGTTTTAGCCAATTGGTACTCTGACCCCTCCCTGGAAATAATTGCAATTTACACCCCCAACTAATGGGAAACGCTGCACTCTTACCCCATGGCACCTAACTCTGTCAAGTCAACGTTTGTTTGACTGTTAATAACGTGTGAAAAGTCGTTTTTGCCCCTATCTTATTAAAATTATATAAAAAATCAAGAATATTACATCAAGTTCATCATCATCATCAGTTCATTCTTCATTCCCAGTTCATCACCACCACCACCTCCTTCTCCTCTTCTGACCACCGCCACCATCAACTCAGCCACCACCTCCTTCCTATTCCAAACCCTAACCCTAGCCGCCTACAGTGGCGAATCTGCCGCCATCCACCACCACTACCGGAAAACTGAATCAACAAAATACTCGTCCCACCACTCTCTCTCTCTCTCTCTCTCACTCACACCTCCGCCCTTGCTCACCTCCGCCAACACCGTTCACACCTCTCTGCGG
Source organism: Helianthus tuberosus (assembly GCA_030545235.1). Taxonomy (NCBI): domain Eukaryota; kingdom Viridiplantae; phylum Streptophyta; class Magnoliopsida; order Asterales; family Asteraceae; genus Helianthus; species Helianthus tuberosus. The sequence continues at coordinate 123,185,533 of CM060358.1, forward strand.
CTCTGCCCCTTCCCCACTATCACACCCCAACCGATGGCGGAAACATCGGAGCGTGGCACTGAGCGAAACATATTGTTCAAGAGAAATCCATAACAACTAAAATTACTAGATAATTAATCATTACGTCCCATACCGCAAAATATCAGATAATCTAATTATTACAGACATAGTATCTCAAAAACATCATTGTTCCGACAACTCAGATTTATAGATTGTTCGTTTCTAGACTCTTCCTACATTGATTCCACAAAAGCAAGCATCCTAGCATCTCAAACACCTGTCACATACGTTAAAATAGAGGTGAATACACATGGTGTAAAGGTGAGCATATAAGTTTAATAGTATAATAGTAGCGAAAGCGAGTTTACGCATAACCAGCATGTAATATGTATAATGTGAAGCAAGTAGGTTATCGACAATGAAATATGCACAGACGTGACTGCGAGTTGTAGAATGCGCAACACATATCACCACCGTGACATGTGAGAAAAGCCCTTAACAACCCATGTCCACGACAGGTGCTGAGTCCAAACTATAGTACTATCGTTGCTAAGGTGTCAGGCAACAATCACTGTGTAAACATAACATACAAGCATTCATCGAGTAACACGTATAACATGCAGTAACGGTTAGCGTATAAAAGTGTTTGCGTTGTGTGATCGATGTGTTTTGATATAGTTAACGTATGTAACACCCAAAAGTGCTCAAAGTAAAAAGGGATCGAGTATACTCACAGAAACTGCTTAATAACTAAACACCGTCTTGGATTGAAGGGAGCGCTGGAGTGTTAGCCTGATTACAGAACGATAGTATAAGAGATAAGCGGCGCGTTAAACAATGCAAAGTGACTGAGTGTTGAAGGGACATCCGAACGGATGGCAATCCGAACGGATGGCAATCCGAACGGATGGTCATCTGGTCGGATGGCCATTCGGTCGATTTGCCTCTCGTTTGGGATGGATGTGTTTGTGTATGATGGCTTTGAAGTTTTTGTTGTAGCATTTTGAAAACGGAGAAGTATCCCTACCCTTCGGGTCGCCCAGTCAAACGGTCGTTCGGTCGGATGGCGATCCGTCCAGTGTGACACTTCAAAGAACAAGTTCACAGCAAGATGGTCATTCGAGGCGGATGGTTATCCGATCGGATGGCCATTCGCTGGTTTTGATGATGCTTTGAAAATGTGAAAAGTTCAAGTGTTGAAGACCATATGTCATCCAATCGGATCGTCGTTCGATCGGATGGCAATCCGATTGGACGGCGGTCCATTCAATGACTTGCTCATTTTGAAATTCGTTAAGTCTGAAAGTTTGCGGTTTGATCGAGACGGTATGACAACGCGCTAAACAATGGAAAAACCCTCAAGTCCAAGCTATCCGATCGGACGGGAATCACCTCATGCTGACCAGCTAACTGTCCTTGACGGTTGTTCATGTTCAACCCGGAATCGGTTGTCTCTTTGATAGGAATCAGGTCTCGGACCGACACATCACTAGGAAACGAGTAGAAGGCCTGGATGAGTTCCGATTCTATAGGTTCTGAGTCCATTGAGTGTAAAAGAGTTGAAAGAAAGTTATGAAACCATCTTTCAATCCTTCTAAGTTTGAAAATGTTTAGATCTATGCAGAAGCTGTCGCAACCCCCGATCCCTTATTCCCGGGAACGGGCAGCCGCGAGCCAGTTTCGGTGGTATCGTGGTATTTGTCTTATTTGGCAGCGGAAATTTTCATCAGGACCGTAGTTAGGAAATATTTATCAGAGTAAAACCACCATATTTGATATTAATAATCACATGGGTAAAACCCAAGTTTCTTATTACAATACTTTCATAGGGACAAACCCTATTTTATTGAATTTAAAACATCATCTTTTAGGTAACTTTTATAGCCACATTTTTCCCAAGCCTTCAGTGCTCTCCAGCTGGCTTTTTACTAATTGGCTGTCACATTTTGTTACCTGAAACATGTTTTAAAAACATTTGTCAGCGGGAAATACTGGTGAGTGAATCCCAGTTTAATCAAGAAACATTTTATCAATTAAAACAGTATTGAGAGCGATCACAATGTTTATTTCTACACAATTACTCATTCAGTAGTGTCAATCCTGACTTGTGGGTCATATTACTCATTGGCTAACTCTTTGTCCAATGGTAACGTCCTGTCATCCCCGACTTACTACTCACAAGGTAGTAAATTTTGTATACAAAACCCCAACATACCGACAGTAATTGAAGAACTACAAAGACTCAATCACCGTTTAATCACATTGTAAAACATTTAAGGTTTTGTAAAATATTACAAAAAGGTTAACAAAAAGAGGATAAACTCACATTGCTATCTTAGACTTCGCGTAAGGGTTTCCTGGGAATAATCTATAATTTACACAAATGTACTTAGGTTAGTATCATAACCCTTTGAAAATATTAATGATACCCTCCCCGAGACGGCATTCCAATAACTACGTCGGGCAGAACAACGACAGTTATCACGGAACCCTAAATCAATCGGGCAGCGTATCTACTATGAAACCGGGGGTTATAATACTTACAACGGAGCAGAACCTCGCTAATTAGGGGTATAATACCCGAGTATAATAACACTACTACAGAATTTGAGATTGAGAATGAAATTGTGAGCGAGTTCGACTGAGATCCGAATCCCTTTATTTATAGTTGCTGAATTCGACTCTTACGCGGCCCGCGTAAGATAAGGCAAAGCCTTACGCGGCCCGCGTCAACACCCGGTCAACATATAGCTTAGCTGGGTCAGCGTATAGGTCCGCCACGATGTCGACACGTGTCAGCTCAGGGTGTCTCCACGTTTGATGATCTCTAGCGGCCCGCGTAAGATTTAAGGTGAGCTTACGCGCCCCGCCTTAACTTATAATTTCACCGGAATAAGTTTCAGCCTTGATACCGCCCGCGTAAGGGTTTGGGGTAGGTCCACGCGGCCCGCCTCAGCCCTAGATTTAAACTTTTATTTATTTTAAATACTATTTTATATATTTCGGGCTTGGTTTACTCATATGGGGTGTATATAAAGATATAATGGGACATTTTAACATATACTAAGGTGTCGGAATATTATGAGAGTGTCGGTTTTACCGAGGGTTGTTACATTCTCCCCACCTTGTTTTAGAGCTCGTCCTCGAGATCTACTGAAATAAATGCGGATATTTCCTTTGCATCTCTGATTCAAGTTCCCATGTGTACTCAGGTCCTCTTTTGGAGTCCCACTTTACTTTGACTAGAACTAATCTCTTATGCTTAAGATTCTTGACTTTCCTGTCTTCAATTTGTAGAGGTCTTTCTACAAACTTGAGTTGTTCATTTACCTCTATATCCTTGAGAGGCACTATCAGTGATTCATCAGCTAAACACTTCTTGAGATTAGATACATGAAACATATCATGTATTCCTGCCATTTCCTCTGGCAGTTGTAGCTGATAGGCTACAGATCATATTCTTCTAATAATCTCAAAAGGTCAAACATACCTGGGACTTAGCTTTCCCCGTTTGATGAATCTTACTACTCCTTTCCAAGGAGAGACCTTCAACAATACTTTATCTCCTACTTGAAACTCCAAGGGCTTTCGTCGATTATTGGTATAGCTCTTTTGTCGATCACGTGCTGTTTTCAGTCGTTCATTGACTTGAATGATTTTGTCAGTTGTTTCTTGCACTATTTCTGGTCCAGATAATTGCTTTTCCCCAATTTCTGCCCAACAGACTGGGGTTCGGCACTTTCGTCCATAAAGTGCTTCGAATTGTGCAGCATTGATACTTGTGTGATAACTATTATTATAAGAAAATTCTATTAAAGGTAAGTGTTCGTCCCAATTACCTCCAAAATCAATTACACAAGCTCTAAGCATGTCCTCCATCATCTGAATTGTCCTTTCGCTTTGTCCATCCGTTTGAGGATGATAAGCTGTACTCATTTTTAATTTAATTCCCATTCCCTTTTGGAAACTTGACCAAAAAATGAGAGGTAAAGCGGCTATCCCTATCAGAAATAATTGATAAAGGAATACCATGTAAAGAAACAATTTCATTTACATACAATTTAGCTAATTGTTCCATACTAAAAGTTTCTTTCATTGGTAGGAAATGAGCTGACTTGGTTAGCCTATCTACAATCACCCAGATTGTATCATTACCTTTCTTTGTTTTGGGCAATTTAGTAACAAAATCCATTGTTATTAATTCCCATTTCCACACTGGCATTTCTAATTGCTGTAACAAACCTGAGGGTTTCTGATGTTCGGCTTTGACTTGTGAACAGGTTAAACATTTAGAAACATAGGCTGCTATGTCCTTTTTCATTCCTATCCACCAGAAAATTTTTCTTAAATCCTGGTACATTTTATCACTTCCTGGATGCATCGTGTATTTAGACTTATGTGCTTCTTCTAATATACGATGACGTAGGTTTCCTAATTTAGGTATCCACATTCTCTTTTCATGGAATCTCCAAATTCCATCTGTTTCTTGTTTTAATTCTTTCAGCATACCTTTTAATTTTTCAGAATCATCCTTGATTACTGATTCTTGTGCTTCTCTTATTTGATCATTTAAATCTACTTGCAGATTTAATTTAAGAGAACGTACCCTTTTTGGCTTTTCATGATACTTTCGGCTTAAAGCATCTGCCACTACATTTGCTTTTCCTTCATGATACTGGATATCACAATCATAATCACTTAGAAATTCCATCCAACGTCTTTGTCTCATATTCAATTCCTTTTGCCTGAAGACATATCTTAAACTTTAGTGATCAGTGAATATGGTAAACTTACTACCATAAAGGTAATGTCTCCAAATCTTAAGGGCAAAAATTATAGCTCCTAGTTCTAAATCATGGGTTGAATAATTCTCTTCATGATTCTTAAGTTGTCTAGATGCATAGGCTATAACCTTTTGTCGTTGCATCAATACATATCCATAACCTAATTTAGAAGCGTCACAATATACTACAAAATCTTCAGTTCCTTCTGGTAACGCTAATATGGGTGTATGGGTTAATCTTTGCTTAAGAATTCTAAATGCTTCTTCTTGTTTTAATCCCCATTCAAACTTAACAGATTTACAGGTTAGCTTAGTTAAGGGAATGGCTATTCTAGAAAAATCTCGAATAAATCTTCTATAATAACCTGCCAATCCTAAGAAACTTCTGACCTCGGTTGGTGACTCAGGGGTTTTCCATTTGGTAATTGCCTCTATCTTTGTTGGATCTACATGAATTCCTTCATGATTTACTAAATGTCCAAGGAATTGTATCTGTTCTAACCAAAACTCGCACTTTGAGAACTTAGCATAAAGCTTTTCCTTTCGTAGTAAACTCAAAAGTACGTGTATATGTCTAGCATGATCCTCTTTACTCTTAGAATAAATTAGAATATCATCTATAAAGAATATTATGAATTTATCCAAATATGGCTTACATATTCGGTTCATCATGTCCATAAATGCAGCTGGGGCATTGGTTAAACCAAATGGCAAGACAGTAAATTCATAATGACCATACCTTGTTCTGAAAGCGGTTTTAGGAATGTCCTCTTCCTGTACCTTTAACTGATGATATCCTGACCTTAAATCAATTTTAGAGAAAAATCGAGCTCCTTGCAGTTGATCAAACAAATCATCGATTCTTGGTAATGGGTACCGATTCTTAATCGTGACTTTGTTTAATTCACGGTAATCAATGCACATGCGCATTGATCCGTCCTTCTTTTTAACAAACAGTATTGGCGCTCCCCATGGGGACGAACTTGGTTGTATAAATCCTTTTTCTAACAATTCGTCTAATTGTTTCTTCAATTCCTGCATTTCTGCCAGTGCCAAACGATAGGGTGCTTTGGCAATTGGTGTTGTTCCTGGCAGTAGATGGATTCTGAATTCAATTTCTCTGTCTGGCGGTAGTCCTGGTAATTCTTCTGGAAATACTTCTGAAAACTGAGACACTACTGGAATGTCTTTTAGTTCTTTTCCTTTAGTGTTAGTGATTATTGAAATCAAATACACTATAGAACCTTTTTTCTTATATAACTTGCAGTTTTCATCACAGAGATGAATTTTGTGGATCTAGAGGGCTTATCTCCTTTAATTGTGATCATTTTACCTATTGGTGCATTTACTTGAATTGTCTTTTGATCACATAGAATACTGGCTTTATTGGCTATTAACCAATCCATTCCTAAAACAACATCAAATCCTACCAGATTCATGGCTTTATTGCAATAATTTCTGATCTAAAATTTCTATTCTTGCTCCCTGCAAGATTTCAGAAATTCTAACAGTTTCTCCATTAGCTGTCTCTACTAAGCATTCTAGTGGTAGTTTAGTTAATGATTGATTTAGAAATTTGCAAAATGATGCATTAATAAAACTTTGGTTTGCACCAGAGTCAAATAATACTTTGGCAAAGACATCATTAACTAAAAATGTACCAGCTATGACATCTGGAATCATTTTGGCTTCATCTGCAGTTAGAACAAATGCTCTAGCATTTTTGGTATTCTTGTTGTTTGTAGCTGGAGCTAATTTTGGGCAATTAAGCTTGATATGACCTTGTTCTCCGCAGTTGTAACATATCTTGTTGTTAGCTTTCTTCCTGCAATCTTCTTCCTTGTGTCCTGATATTTTGCAAAAGTTACAGTATATGGACCATCTTCCTGAATGCTTTCTTTTGCAATGCCTACAGTAGGGTGCAGAGGTAGAACCTACATTTCTTCCACGGTTAGAATTTCCAGAACGAAATTCTTGAGTCAACTTCTGGGTTAGGTTCCTCCTTTGATCCTCTTCTCGGGTACGGACTAACTCATCAGTCAAGGTATTGGCTAGTTCTACAGCTTCTTCTATGGTTTGAGGTCTAGCTGCCTTGACTATGTGTCTAATTTCTCCAATTAATCCCCAAATATAACGAGAGATTAACACTGGTTCTGGTGAAGCAAGAGTTGGCACTATCCTAGCATATTCAAAGAATAACTTAGTGTACCCCTTACTATCCACACCAGTCATCCTAAGGTTTAGGAATTTGTTTGCTATCTGTTCTTTTTCATTAGGTGGACAGAATTTCCTTTCTACCTTGTTCTTGAATTCTTCCCATTCCATATTGTAGGTTCTATCACTTCCTCTTGATTGGAGGATAGTGTTCCACCATTCTAACATTTAATTCTTAAACAGATTAGAAGCAAACAATATCTTATCTTCTTTAGCACATTTACTTATCCTTAAGACTGCCTCAGTCTTTTCTATCCAGCGTAGGGTTGCAATGGCCCATTCGTTGCCCGAGAATTCCATTGGTTTACAAGACCAGAATTCTTTATAAGAACAACCATAAGGCACGGTTCTTCTTCTTTTGGGAATAGGCATTTGAAGTATAGGTCCATTATTTATGCTGTTTTCAGGTTCGATCGGTCACTTACTGCTATGCTTACTTTTATTATTCGCTTCTTGAATAGTTTGAATAATAAATGGCATGGCATCTATGATTCCTTGTGCCACTATATGTTGAACGACACTATTATCCATTTGGTTTTCATTGTTATAGATGCTCGGATTCTCGTTAACCATGTTAATGTTACTCTGGTTATCATTATTTAGATTTCCTTGATTTCCTTCATCGGCCATCTGAATTTTAAACATTTACCCCGTGTTAATATCACAAGATAATAAGTAATATAGTTAATCACATGACACACAATTTAACCAAAAGCGTCGATCATTGCGACTTGTACTCTATTTCCGTATACTATGTGTCTATTACACACTAGTACTGAAATAAAATTACAATACCAACAGAGACAGAATCATACTAAAAGTAATATGCATCCATACACACATATTTTATTTTATTTTATCTTATTATATTATTATTATTATTATTACTACCATTTCCTCCATTCTCACATTCACGGATATTGATTTATCCAAAAATCCATATTGCGTTCAACGTATTTCCATACGAGACGCTCTCCCACCTGACGCATTCTCTCACTGCTTTCTAAAATTTCCTCCCCGAAAGTCCTAAGTTCTTGGACGTTTTCTGCACTCATTGGGGGTGCAGGTTCTAGGACTGGGTTTGGAATCTGGGGTGCGGGTTCCTGATATGGGGGTGAAAGTGCCTGAAATTGGTAAGGATCTTCTAAGATCTCCCTAATATATTCGTCATGGTAATAGGGATCTAAAGGGTCCATACCTGGATAAGCTTCTATGTTCTGTATGGGTGGTTCTTCATGGATAGGGTAACGTTGCACAAAGTCCCTATTATCGTCCCACCAGGGGTCGTAATTTGGGTCTAGGGGGTTTGGTGCAGGTATCCTAGGGATTTCTTCTGGGTTAAAGTCATGCATCTCCACCTGGTTTTCAGGGTTTTCTATCTCCATGGGTTGTTCTGGGATTTGGGGTTGTGGGGCTACTAGTTGTTCCAGACTTGGGTCAGCAGCAGTTGTAGCTAGGATATGAAAATTTGCTAGGCTTCTATTAAGCATATCTTGTGTATGGGCATATGTTTTTCGTTTAGCGGCTGCTAAAACTCTTTGTTGTTGCAACTTTCGCATTCTTTTCCTACGAGCAAAGGCTTCTTTACTGAACCATCCTCTCCTTTTGTGAGGGAATGGCTCTTCCGATTGAGCTTTAAAAGCAAACATCCCGTCTTCCTGATCAGCAGAATACCCAGAAAGGGCAGGCTGTGATGAGGTGCCTTCACTCCTAGGTGATTCAGACAACTGGCGACTCATGTCTGAGGGTCCTTGATCACTCATACTGTAAACTAACAAATAGTCAAATAACACATAACAACTAATTACAGTTATGCACGTATTTTCATAATTTATTTCCTAACACAAAATTCAAATTTTAAGTGTCAGCAGAACACTTCGTTGGCTCAGACCAGTGGCTAGGCTCTGATACCATCTTCTGTCGCAACCCCCGATCCCTTATTCCTGGGAACGGGCAGCCGCGAGCCAGTTTCGGTGGTATCGTGGTATTTGTCTTATTTGGCAGCGGAAATTTTCATCAGGACCGTAGTTAGGAAATATTTATCAGAGTAAAACCACCATATTTGATATTAATAATCACATGGGTAAAACCCAAGTTTCTTATTACAATACTTTCATAGGGACAAACCCTATTTTATTGAATTTAAAACATCATCTTTTAGGTAACTTTTATAGCCACATTTTTCCCAAGCCTTCAGTGCTCTCCAGCTGGCTTTTTACTAATTGGCTGTCACATTTTGTTACCTGAAACATGTTTTAAAAACATTTGTCAGCGGGAAATACTGGTGAGTGAATCCCAGTTTAATCAAGAAACATTTTATCCATTAAAACAGTATTGAGAGCAATCACAATGTTTATTTCTACACAATTACTCATTCAGTAGTGTCAATCCTGACTTGTGGGTCATATTACTCATTGGCTAACTCTTTGTCCAATGGTAACATCCTGTCATCCCCGACTTACTACTCACAAGGTAGTAAATTTTGTATACAAAACCCCAACATACCGGCAGTAATTGAAGAACTACAAAGACTCAATCACCGCTTAATCACATTGTAAAACATTTAAGGTTTTGTAAAATATTACAAAAAGGTTAACAAACAGAGGATAAACTCACATTGCTATCTTAGACTTCGCGTAAGGGTTTCCTGGGAATAATCTATAATTTACACAAATGTACTTAGGTTAGTATCATAACCCTTTGAAAATATTAATGATACCCTCCCCGAGACGGCATTCCAATAACTACGTCGGGTAGAACTACGACAGTTATCACGGAACCCTAAATCAATCGGGCAGCATATCTACTATGAAACCGGGGGTTATAATACTTACAACGGAGCAGAACCTCGCTAATTAGGGGTATAATACCCGAGTATAATAACACTACTACAGAATTTGAGATTGAGAATGAAATTGTGAGCGAGTTCGACTGAGATCCGAATCCCTTTATTTATAGTTGCTGAATTCGACTCTTACGCGGCCCGCGTAAGATAAGGCAAAGCCTTACGCGGCCCGCGTCAACACCCGGTCAACATATAGCTTAGCTGGGTCAGCGTATAGGTCCGCCACGATGTCGACACGTGTCAGCTTAGGGTGTCTCCGCGTTTGATGATCTCTAGTGGTCCGCGTAAGATTTAAGGTGAGCTTACGCCCGCCTTAACTTATAATTTCACCGGAATAAGTTTCAGCCTTGATACCGCCCGCGTAAGGGTTTGGGGTAGGTCCACGCGGCCCGCCTCAGCCCTAGATTTAAACTTTTATTTATTTTAAATACTATTTTATATATTTCGGGCTTGGTTTACTCATATGGGGTGTATATAAAGATATAATGGGACATTTTAACATATACTAAGGTGTCGGAATATTATGAGAGTGTCGGTTTTACCGAGGGTTGTTACAAAAGCATTGTTAAATCATGTTGAGATCCTTTAGATCTGAGTTGTTCTTGGTGGAATAAGGTCAAACTTTGAAGTTCATAAGAACCCCATGATGACATCACCCTAGAACACCTCAAATCGGGCAGATTTCATGGTTAAAAGTGAAGATTCAAAGGTGAAAATGATGAAGAAGTGTGTGTAGATGATAGATGTACAAGATTTGAGGAAGAAACTTACAAGAATCGCGAGAAATCGAAGGAGAAAGGCCTGAGAAGTTGAAGAGTCGCACCAGAGCTGTCACATCACTGTTTGTGATGTGACAGGTGCTATTTATAGGATTCCAAAAAGGGAAAGTGATGCAGTGTGACGGATCGGATGGCAACCCGATCAGATGGCCATCCGATCGAATGGTCATCCGTACGGAAGACCATTCGATCGAATGTTCATTCGATCGTAGGGCTGCCGCGAGTTGGTTTTCGTGTTTTCGTTTCATGTGTTGAGCGTTGCGATGCGTTGCGAGTAAGCGATGCACTAGTATTACCCATTAGTTACACAAATAACCTAACTACTAAATACCAAGATAAAATCCTTAAATCTTGAGTTTGCGATGAGATTGCGTTGTGATATAGTTGCGATTGCGATTAATCACCTCAACATAAATATAACATGCACAAGTAACACATAATAGCACACACACGTAAAACAATATCCATAACCTATAATTCTGGTTGCGATGCGATAGCGATGCGATTAATGATAAGTCGATTAGCGGTTAAACTGTGATTAAATAGCGATTTATTAACAAGTACTCCACATAATACAACTAAAGCAATTTAAAATAGGGTATCGATTATCAGTCAAGGAGTACAATCAATGATTAAGCAAGGAGTGACAGATCGCAATTAGCAATCTTTCCTTTCTTTGACTTTGACTTGTTACACCCACCTTCGTCACCGTCACTCACACCACCACCACCACCACTACCACCACTCTCTCTCTCTCTCTCTCTCTCTCATACATACACTAACAAGGCAGAAACCCTAAATTTCTCCTTCATGTAAACGCATCCTAATTTAACAAGGCAGAAACCCTAAATTGAATTGTAAGAATAATAAGACATGAAATCGGTTACCAGAACTTGAACATATTTGTCACAGGCTGTTGATTTCCAGACTGAACATATAGTCCGATAGGATGAGATGCAATCATAGTGACGAAGGGAGATAGTGGCGAACGACACTAACAAATCAATATTTACCTTGATCTGTGTGGACCGGTGGGATAGGGCAACGATGAGAGGCCGGAGATGTTCGTCAGAAATCTGAGTCAGGTGAGGTGGAGGTTGATGTCGTGGGTGGTGGTTGTGATAGGTGGTGGGTGTGGCGGTGAGTGGTGGATGTGGAGGTGATTGTGGTGGGGGGATGGTCTAGAAAGAGAGAAATGCGAAGAAAGAGAGAGAAGATATTGAAATGGATTTTGTGAAGATGATAACTCTTTAAAGATGATGATTTGTGAAGATGATGTTTATGTGAAGATGATTGATGTGTGTAAAATGCAACATATAAATTACATCAAATAAGGCATAAAACTAACCCTTTTTAGTACTAATGTTGGAAAAAATGTGTTTTTGTCTTCCTTTTGAATTTACTAAGATCGACGATCTAGCAGAGACCAAAATCCCCTTTATCCATTTGCACCACCGACTCGGAAAAACCCATTTGATCCAGCACTTATAATAAAAACTCCCAATTAACAAAGTTTTCTGAAGAGGTATTGAAACCCATTATGAATGAAAGACATTCGCGTTATTGTAGTTGCTAAAACTAACTAAAGTTTCTTAATCGATGATTACAAAAATCTCAGTATAACCTCGAAACATAAGTTTTTGAGAAAATAATAACTATCGATAGTATCATCATTATACACTAAACGGGATACTTTTTAAAAAATATAAGGTTTATTGTACCATATTATATTTTGCATGTGAATCCATTATCCATGACATAAGTCATAACCGTGTGTTCATAATGTATAAACTTATCATTGAAAATTGAAAAGTCACATAAGTATCAACACGTTTTTTCCTTTTCTATTCATTTTCTAGATAATCCTGTAACATATATAGCCTGCCCTTGCTTTTTCTTTCCATTACCACGCATAACTCTTTAATTTCCTACACATGTATATAAATAAATAAATACACATTTTGTATTTTTTTTCCTCTAAAACGTGAAATATGTTTTAAGCAGTAGATCTCTTCACTTTTATTGTAAAGCAGATGCTGCATCGAAACTTGCGTTGCCGCAGAGAGACATGAGGGAAAGTTGATGATCATCGGTTCGATTTGTCACGATGCTGGCTTGAAACATAATGAAAAACCGAAAAGTTAAACATTAAAATTAAAGAGAATAAAATGTCTGATTTAATGTTTTTTTTTAATTTAACATATTAAAAAGGTATTATCGTTTAAAAATTCTGAAAAAACTAGTAGGTTATACTTGCGCTTCGCGGCGGGTCGACCCGATTTTTAATACATTTTAAATAAAAACGTAGACGCAATGGTAAAAATAACGTTAATGGTGGGAATCCAGTCAATACTGGTTCGGTTCATTACGATATCAATATGCTACGGACACTCAGTATAGCTACAAAAAAAAACTTAAAGAATAACGTTGCCATAAGTCTAAAAGGATGTTGACACATGTTTTATATCGATTGAAAATCATAGCACAGTAACGATTCTAATAGTACTAATACCGGTACCTATGTTTTTCGATGGGGTACCGGCTCGATCCATTTTTAAAAAAGAATTATATCTCGTATTCAGTTTTTGTAAAAAAACAACGAAAGTTATAAGATAAAATAAAGAGTCATTACAAAAATCGTCCTTTATGTATGTCCCTTATTGCAAAATGTGTCCTTTATCTTCAATAATTACAGAAAACGTACTCGATGTTTACAAACTCTTGCAAGTTATGTCCTTTAGACCTTCAATAATTACAGAAATTTGCCAAGTTTCAAGAGGCGACGAGAAAAGACATTAAACTGTATTTTGGGGTTCTACAAAAAATGACATATCCTTGAACATCTAGCACGTGCTTTTACACCACAACAGTTGCCACACTCTATGTATGCTTGTATCTTGCTGCATAACATGATCATCGAAGACGAAGGTAGAGCGATTTGTGAGTACGACGAAAACGCGCCTAACGGAAATTCTGTTCCGGTAAGTGTAGAACAACAAGATTTAAACGGATTCTCCTTACCTAACGAGTACACACATCAAAACCTTCAAGTGGACTTGGTGGAATACATTTGGAACAACGCACAAAACGAACCCAATGACGACATGCCGGATGAAGACTAGTAGTTTTTAAATTCTTTTTAAGTTTTGGTTATTTCTTTTAATGTAATGTAAGAATTAATATTTATTTTAGAGTTTAAATTAATTTTAGTTATATATATATATAGGGGAATGTTCAAATGAAAACCACTAGTTATTGTGAAAACTCGAAAACTAATTAAAAAAGCCAAAAAAACATACCATTTTTTTTTGCATAACAATTTTCGTAGTTTTTTATATATTAAAAAAAATTCAAAAAAAAAAAAAAAATTTTGTACTGCACATGTGTAATACTAGGGAGAGTGCTGCGTGAATGTATATTGTCGCCTACATAAATGGGGGATTGTTCAAGGACACCGCGTCTACAAGACCCTAGGAGGCTAAGTATGCTTCACAAAAGAAGGTTCAAAGGTTACACCTACCTATCTTGCAATGCTCAACTGTTGAACGTGTATCGTTGAAACTTGATAGATCGATTTCTATTTATGTGGGGGATTGTTGGAAATTTTGTGAAAATAGCATTTTTCACAAATATAGGAAAATGATTTTTTCCTATTTTGGACTAGAAATAAATATAATAAAATGAGCGGGTTTTATATATTTATTTGTGGGTTTGTGTTCTATGTCGGAAGAGCTTCGCAACGAACTAAACCACGTCCAAAACGGAGCTAAGATGAATGAGATATCGATGCTCAAAGTTTGGTGTTTGAAACTTAAATGCTGGAAAAAGTGGGAAAGTAGCACCTTGTCCCACATCGGATGAGAGATGGAACTTAAAGGGGTATTTAAGTGGGAACTCTCCATCCTTATTGTTTCATGGAAACACTCACTAGTGTACTCGCGAAGGGTGCGGAGCACCCTAACTCGCACTCGCCCTCGCGCGCACGTGTGGCGTGGGCGATGAGGCGCAATGTGGCGCTATGGACCTAAGTGAGTATGGCGCACGCGTAGAAACTTCCAGCTGCAGTTATGTCAGTGCAGTTACATTCAGCACACGAAACTGACGAAGTCAATGCTTTGACTGCGAATTTAATGACGAATTAAAGTGCATTAAAGACGTTTAATGCAGTTTAATTCTCCCATTAATTTCGTTTTTCAGTTTCTTCTAGACCTGGTGTATAAATAGGAGACTCCTTTCACCAGTTTGACACACCAAATTACACAGTTCTTTACAATTTCTCTCTACAGCAATCTTAATCTTTCAAGCAGCAAGGTACACCTTCGGGTTGGAGTCAAGACCGGCAGTGCAACTGCTTGCGGCTGTTGTATCCTGAAAACAAACGTGTTCTCCTGGGAGACACGAAATTTGTTTTAAGGGACCCGTGTCTAACACGATCCTCAGCCAAGAACAGTTTCGTCTGTTCGAGTTTTCTGTTATTGTTTTTCCCTTTTTCAGTTGTAATAGTATTTCTCTTTCAGTTGTAATTCTGTTTTGTTCTTGTAATTCAAGTTAATAAAAATTTATTTTATTTTACACGAACGGATTCCTACAATCTTAAAACAAATTTTAAAACACCGTTCGTGTAGAATCACAAACTTCTCTGCTGTGATTTCAATTTTTTTTTTCTCACAGCAGGTTGTGTTTTAAAAGGTTTTTCTCTGTTTTGATTCAAAGTAGCGACTTTGTCAAAACAGAACTCTGTTTCTACTCCTTCTGTCGCTGAGTTCTAAAAACTTACTGTTGTAGTCTTCAAAGTTGGACTTAGAAGCTGCGCGGTGGTTTCAAAAACTCTTTACATTGGATAAATAATAAATTAGCACATTTATTATTTTTTTAACTTGTTTTCTTGAAACTTTTTCAGAATGTCGACTGAAAATGTGAACACGAGCAACACTAATGTTGTCGTTGGAACCCCTGCCAACACTGTGGGAGCGTCCACAGTGGCAAATCATGCTGAACGACCCGAGAAGTTCTCGGGTCTCCACTTCAAGAGGTGGCAACAGAAGATGTTCTTCTACTTGACCACCATGAACCTTGCGAGGTTCTTGACGGAGACCGTTCCCCAACCTGCGGAAGGGGATACCGATGCTCAGGCTCTGAGCGCGGTAGAGGCGTGGAAGCACTCCGACTTTATATGTCGAGGCTACGTACTAAACGGTCTCTTGGATGCTTTGTATAATGTGTACTATAATATCAAGACTTCCAAAGAATTATGGGAGTCTTTGGAGAAAAAGTACAAAACGGAGGATGCGGGAACAAAGAAATTTGTTGTCGCCCGTTTCTTGGACTTTAAAATGGTTGATAACAAGTCTGTTATGAACCAAGTCCAAGAGTTGCAAATTATACTAAATGACATCCATGCTGAGGGTATGGTACTTAGCGAAACTTTTCAAGTGGCAGCCATGATCGAAAAATTACCTCCTGCTTGGTTGGATTTTAAGAATTATCTTAAACACAAGCGAAAGGAAATGTCGGTCGAGGACCTTGTTCTTCGTCTTCGTATAGAAGAAGAAAACAGGGTGGCCCAAAAAGGCACCATTTTGCAAGCTTCGGCTAAAGCAAACATGGTGGAAGTTGGGGAGTCCTCAAAGGGCAAGAAAGGCAAGGGTAAAAAGGACAACAAAGGGAAAGCAAAGGTTAGCAACCTTGGACCGAAAAAGGGGGCTGTGAAAAAGAAGCCTGCGCTTTTCCAAGGTACTTGTTATAATTGTAACGAGACGGGGCACCGTGCTAACCAATGCAAGAAACCTAAGCGTGAGCGTGCGCACATGGTTGATGAGGATGGTATGCCTCTCATTGCAATGATAACCGAGGAAGCGGCTATGATTGAAGAAGTCAACGCGATGGGTGAAAACCCAAAAGGATGGTTCGTTGACACGGGTGCAACCCGCCATGTTTGTGGAGACAAGGCTCTTTTCTCTACATTCAAGGAAGCGTCGGGTGAAGAAAACCTTTATATGGGGAATAAAGCTACCGCAAGCATCAAGGGGGAAGGCACGGTCGTCTTGAAGATGACTTCGGGCAAGGAGCTTACCTTGACAAACGTGCTTTATGTTCCAGAGATACGGAAGAATCTCGTGTCGGGATGGATGCTCAACAAGTTTGGATTTCGTCTAGTGTTTGAATAGGACAATTTTGTCTTGTCTAGACGTGGAATGTTTGTTGGAAAGGGCTATGCCCTAAATGGAATGTTTAAAATGAATGTAATGGTTGTAAACCAAAACAAAAGTTTGAATGAAATTTCTACTTCTACTTACATGCTTGAGTCTTCTAATGTTTGGCATGGTAGACTAGGGCATGTAAATTTTAATTCATTACGACGTTTAATTAAATTAAACTTGATACCAACATTCCATATCGAGTCCAATCACAAATGCGAGACATGTGTTGAATCCAAACTTACGAGATGATCGTTTAAATCGGTTGAACGAATAACCGAACCCCTTGATTTAATTCATACCGATGTGTGTGATTTAAAAGCGGTTCCCACGCGTGGAGGAAATAAGTACTTCATCACGTTTATTGATGATTGTACTAAATATTGCTACGTGTATTTACTAAAGAGTAAAGACGAAGCAATAGAGAAGTTTATCTTGTACAAAAATGAAGTTGAGAATCAACTTAAAAAGAAGATAAAAGCTTTGAGAAGCGATCGAGGAGGTGAATATGTTGCACCTTTTGCGGATTTATGCGCAAAAAGTGGCATTGTACATGAGTGTACACCACCTTATTCTCCACAATCAAATGGCGTTGCGGAATGAAAGAACCGCACATTGAAAGAAATGATGAACGCTATGTTGATAAGCTCGGGAGTGAACCGAGAAATGTGGGGGGACGCCATTCTCTCAGCAAACTATCTTTTGAACAAGATACCTTTGAAAAATAGGGACGAAACTCCATATGAGCTATGGAGAAAAAGGAAGCCATCGTACAAATACTTGAAAGTGTGGGGGTGCCTAGCTAAGGTGATTGTACCACCTCCTAAGGCTCTTAGGATAGGACCCAAAACTGTTGATTGCATTTTCATTGGA
This sequence comes from Helianthus tuberosus, assembly GCA_030545235.1. NCBI lineage: Eukaryota > Viridiplantae > Streptophyta > Magnoliopsida > Asterales > Asteraceae > Helianthus > Helianthus tuberosus. The sequence goes on from CM060358.1 coordinate 123,203,224, forward strand.
TATGCACATCAAAGTAGTGCGCATCGTTTTCTTGTATATGAATCCAAGAATCCCGATGTACACAAACACACTATCATGGAGGCAAATCCTAATATCGTCTCATATTTTGAGAATGTGTTTCCTATGTTAGGACAAACACATGCGCCTTCATCAAGAGCGGTTGATGAAGCAGGTCCAAGTTCGTCTACATGGTTAGATGAAGCAGGACCAAGTTCGTCTACAAGGATAGATGAAAGTCATGAACGACCTGAGGTCGAGGAGGGTGAGCTTAGACGAAGTAAGAGACAAAGGGTTGAAAAATCCTTTGGTCCAGACTTCATGAGCTATATGGTTGAGGGTGAGCCCAATACCTACCGCGAAGCGGTTACCTCCGCGGAAGGACCTCAATGGCAAGAAGCAATTAAGAATGAAATTGATTCTATATTGCAAAATCATACTTGGGAGTTAGTAGATCTTCCACCTGGTTGCAAACCACTTGGATATCGTTGGATATTCAAAAGGAAGATGAAAGCTGACGGAAGTATTGATAAATACAAGGCAAGGTTAGTGATCAAAGGATTTAGACAAAAGGAGGGTCTAGATTACTTTGATACTTACTCGCCTGTTACGTGAATAACCTCTATAAGATTGGTTCTTGCAATTGCGGCTCTAAGAAATTTGGAAGTTCACCAAATGGATGTAAAGACCGCATTTCTAAATGGCGATTTAGAAGAAGAAATTTACATGGAACAACCCGAGGGTTTTTCCGCCCCTGGAAACAAGGGCAAAGTATGTAAATTGGTCAAGTCTTTGTATGGCTTGAAGCAAGCTCCAAAACAATGGCACCAAAAGTTTGATCATGTCATGATTGACAATGGTTTCAAAATAAATGAGTGCGACAAGTGTGTTTATTTTAAAGACACACCAAGAGGTTATGTGATTCTATGTCTTTATGTAGATGATATGCTTATCATTGGGAGTGAAGCTAAGATGATCAACTCAACGAAAGACATGTTGAAAGCGAGGTTTGACATGAAAGACATGGGTCTCGCGGATGTGATTCTTGGAGTAAAAATCACTAGAACCCAAAATGGTCTTGTGTTAAGTCAATCTCACTACGTGGACAAGATCCTTGGGAAATTCAATTCGGACGATACGAGTATAGCTCGATCACCAATTGATAATACCCAACGCCTAAGGAAGAATAGAGGCGAGAGTGTTTCTCAGTTAGAATACTCAAGGATCATTGGTAGTCTCATGTATCTAATGACATGTACTAGACCCGACTTAGCGTACGCTGTGAGCAGGCTAAGTAGATACACCAGTAATCCGAGCGAGGATCATTGGAAAGCTATCACGAGGGTGCTTAGATACATAAGATACACGAGAGACTATGGATTGCATTATACCCGTGATCCAGCAGTGATCGAAGGATTCACTGATGCGAACTGGATATCGGATATAAAAGATCATAGATCGACAAGTGGATATGTGTTTACACTTGCTGGCGCAGCTATAGCTTGGAAGTCTTCCAAGCAAACGGTTATAGCTAGATCTACGATGGAATCCGAATTCGTCGCTTTATATAAAAGCGGGGAAGAAGCGGAGTGGCTACGTCAATTTGTGGAAGATATTCCAAGATGGCCAAAGCCGTTGACGGCGATCTGCATACATTGTGACAATCAGTCTGCTCTTGCTAGAGCACAAAACATGATGTACAATGGCAGATCAAGGCACATTCGACGTAGACACAACACGGTGCGACAACTTATCTCAACGGGTGTTATCTCAGTTGACTATGTGAGGTCAAATGATAACATTGCGGACCCGTTAACAAAAGGCTTAAGCACAGATAAGGTGTATAGGTTGTCAAGAGGAATGGGACTAAAGCCCATAGATGAAGGGAATATGAGGGAAACCTAACCTAGTTGACTGGAGATCCCAAGATCTAGGTTCAATAGGCAAACTTAATCATAAACCCAAAGGGAGTCACTGTGGGGGGTGCCCCAAAATCAATAAAGGGAGTTGTATACTTCCTAGTCCATTCCAATCAGTGATATGAAGGAAAGGTTAAGCATGTTGAGGTTAAGGATTTTGAGGAAATCCAAATTAACCATGATGCTTTTAATGATTCAGAGGAATCACCTATGTTAGAGAGAAGTGGGGTCGCTTCAAATGGATTTGTGGGGAGGCGCAAATCCTAGAGCTCTCGCAGAACCAGGAACGTGTTCCATGACCATGAACGGACATAACATGATCATCGAAGACGAAGGTAGAGCGATTTGTGAGTACGACGAAAACGCGCCTAACGGAAATTCTGTTCCGGTAAGTGTAGAACAACAAGATTTAAACGGATTCTCCTTACCTAACGAGTACACACATCAAAACCTTCAAGTGGACTTGGTGGAATACATTTGGAACAACGCACAAAACGAACCCAATGACGACATGCCGGATGAAGACTAGTAGTTTTTAAATTCTTTTTAAGTTTTGGTTATTTCTTTTAATGTAATGTAAGAATTAATATTTATTTTAGAGTTTAAATTAATTTTAGTTATATATATATATAGGGGAATGTTCAAATGAAAACCACTAGTTATTGTGAAAACTCGAAAACTAATTAAAAAAGCCAAAAAAACATACCATTTTTTTTGCATAACAATTTTCGTAGTTTTTTATATATTAAAAAAAATTCAAAAAAAAAAAAAAATTTTGTACTGCACATGTGTAATACTAGGGAGAGTGCTGCGTGAATGTATATTGTCGCCTACATAAATGGGGGATTGTTCAAGGACACCGCGTCTACAAGACCCTAGGAGGCTAAGTATGCTTCACAAAAGAAGGTTCAAAGGTTACACCTACCTATCTTGCAATGCTCAACTGTTGAACGTGTATCGTTGAAACTTGATAGATCGATTTCTATTCATGTGGGGGATTGTTGGAAATTTTGTGAAAATAGCATTTTTCACAAATATAGGAAAATGATTTTTTCCTATTTTGGACTAGAAATAAATATAATAAAATGAGCGGGTTTTATATATTTATTTGTGGGTTTGTGTTCTATGTCGGAAGAGCTTCGCAACGAACTAAACCACGTCCAAAACGGAGCTAAGATGAATGAGATATCGATGCTCAAAGTTCGGTGTTTGAAACTTAAATGCTGGAAAAAGTGGGAAAGTAGCACCTTGTCCCACATCGGATGAGAGATGGAACTTAAAGGGGTATTTAAGTGGGAACTCTCCATCCTTATTGTTTCATGGAAGCACTCACTAGTGTACTCGCGAAGGGTGCGGAGCACCCTAACTCGCACTCGCACTCGCGCGCGCGTGTGGCGTGGGCGATGAGGCGCAATGTGGCGCTTTGATGGCGCACTTTGCACTTCGCATCGCCGCGAGCCGCTTGAGAGCCGCCTTTGTATTTTTGACCACGTGCGCGTGGTGGAAGCACAAGGGTTCCAAGGACCAAGTGGTTGGTGATGTGGCATGCATGCGCATGACCCTGGTGGGTCCACGCGCGATGGCGCATGACGTGGCAATCATGCGCGCGGGGAACACATGGAGCGCACTAGCGCATGGTGCATTGGCCTGATGTGACGTGCGCGGCGCACCAAGGTGAGCCAAAACGGCGCGACTGCGTGGCGTGCTCGTAGAGGCTCACAGGTGACGTGGCACACGCGCGCATGGACCTAAGTGAGTATGGCGCACGCGTAGAAACTTCCAGCTGCAGTTATGTCAGTGCAGTTACATTCAGCACACGAAACTGACGAAGTCAATGCTTTGACTGCGAATTTAATGACGAATTAAAGTGCATTAAAGACGTTTAATGCAGTTTAATTCTCCCATTAATTTCGTTTTTCAGTTTCTTCTAGACCTGGTGTATAAATAAGAGACTCCTTTCACCAGTTTGACACACCAAATTACACAGTTCTTTACAATTTCTCTCTATAGCAATCTTAATCTTTCAAGCAGCAAGGTACACCTTCGGGTTGGAGTCAAGACCGGCAGTGCAACTGCTTGCAGCTGTTGTATCCTGGAAACAAACGTGTTCTCCTAGGAGACACGAAATTTGTTTTAAGGGACCCGTGTCTAACACGATCCTCAGCCAAGAACAGTTTCGTCTGTTCGAGTTTTCTGTTATTGTTTTTCCCTTTTTCAGTTGTAATAGTATTTCTCTTTCAGTTGTAATTCTGTTTTGTTCTTGTAATTCAAGTTAATAAAAATTTATTTTATTTTACACGAACGGATTCCTACATAAAGATCATGTTAAAGTTAAAAAAAATCCATAAAATCTCACTGGGTTTTTAAAAAGATGGTGACTTGTGGAAGAATAAGAAGAAAGCTCACACCTTTACAAGATTATGGAGCCTGTAAAAAAAATTGAACAAATTAACAATGGCAGATTTGGGGGTTTTCTTGGAGAAGATGATGAGAATTCAAGGGTTTTGTGGTGTAAATGAGTATTAATTTGTTTTTAATATGTTGTAGTAAAAGGGCGAAGGGGAAATTACCATATTAAATATCATGTGCCTGTCATGTGAGTAATAATTAACCAGAGTTTGGGGTTTGGTTAGACTCAGGGGTCAAAATAGTTAGTTATAGAAACCATGGGGGCACATATGTTAAAAAAATCTTATTTGGGCTAATATAATAAAAATGATATAACCACAGGGGCCAAAAACGTAATTTACTCATATATATATGTATTGCATATTTAGTTTGTCAAAATAAAAAAAATAAATAAATAGGGGGAGGTCTATCCTCCATTTCCCTTGGTCCATTCTTAGACCATGTGTAGTGGTACACATGAATAATGCCCCACCCATGGGTGTTGTGTGTCATGTGGCAGTCCAATCAGCAATGAGACATAATGTGACGTTTTTCTAAAATGAGTGTAGTGGGATGTGTGTATTGTTGGACATTATGTTAAAAGGGGTGTAATAGAATAAAATACATAAAAATCATCAAACAAATCTTATTGGCCAAAGGTAAACCATCAGGGAAGTCATTGGGCAAAAGGAATGAACATGGGCGTTGAAAAAAGAACGCCAAACCATTTTTTTGTAAAAAATGCCCTTAGGGCGGTCATGGGGCGTGAAGGGGCGTTATTTTAAAGAAAACGCCCAAATTTGTTTCCACTCCTTGGATGTTGACATGACGATGATGTAAAGGGGTATCCTCAAAGGACTTACCACCTCTGCACCTTTACCCTAATGAAATACATAGATCATATGTGTTACCCGTGACTAAACAGTACAAACTAAAGTGTGAACTCCATATAAAATCTGTAATATATAGATACTATTTCGGTCTAATTATCTTAGACGAGTATACAAAGTTTGTCTCATGTTTGGTTGGTCCAACTACGTCTCTCTCTCTCTCCCCTTTGAATTTTAATATTTTTACATATATACTCTTCCATATTGGAACATTCACCTCTCTGCTCACCTTTTCTTAATTCAATTCATTCTTTAATTCATTTTCTCATTCATCTCTTTAACCAATAAGCTCCTCAATTCATTCATACATCAACAAAAACATGTTATAACAGTAACCATGTCAGCACCAGAAGCTATTCAGTTTATATTCTTCGTAATATTGATCACAGGTCTCAATTCCACCATTTACTTTTATTCTTTAATATAAATATAAATTTAGTTTTACGAGGAAGATTTGATCAGAATTTAATGCCAAGGTTTTGAATATTTTCAGGAAAACATGCAGTTGGAGAATCACTGGATTCCGACAAGCAAGTACTCCTGAATCTCCGAATGTTTTTGTTACTAAAAAACAGAATCAATCAAGGAAGCTACAACAAATGGGACCCACAAGACCCATCACCGTGCAGTTGGCCGGGAATTACATGCTCCGGCGACCGGGTCACCGGAATCAGCCTTCCCGACAACGACATCGCCGGAAATTTGTTCAGCAACTTCTCCGGCTTGTCAGGGCTTACGCACCTTGACTTGTCGAAAAACACGATAGATGGCGCGATCCCGGCTGATTTGGGCAGGTGTAGGAGCCTCAAAGTGTTGAACCTGTCACATAATATTATGGGTGGTGAGCTCAACTTCACCGGACTTAGTAGTTTGGAGGTTGTTGACTTGTCGGTCAACCGATTATCTGGCGATATCCGGATGAGCTTCCCGGTGATGTGTAGCAACTTGGTGGTGGCTAACTTATCATCTAATAACTTCACTGGAGAGATTTCAGGGTCAATGGATGAATGCTCTAAGCTGGAGTATGTGGATTTGAGCTCGAATTCGTTGACCGGAAACTTATCTTTCGGGTTTGATAGGTTTAAGGAGTTTTCGGTTTCTGAAAACCGGTTATCCGGTGCTCTTTCCTGGTTTAATTTTATGGGAAGTTGCAGTTTGGAGGTGCTTGACTTGTCCGGAAATCAACTCACCGGAAAAATTCCGCCGGAGATGTCAAACTGTAAAAATTTGACCAGTTTGGACCTCTCCGGGAACAAGTTTTCCGGCAACATTCCGGCGGAAATCGGGTTGATCACGAAACTGAAGCAACTTTTGTTAGGTAACAATTCGCTTTCGAGGGAGATCCCGGAGGCTCTACTCGGGTTGATGAACTTGAACTACTTGGACCTTAGCCGGAATAACTTCACCGGAGATGTACAAGCCATTTTCGGGCGGTTTACGCAGCTGAGATATCTTCTCCTGCACGCGAATGGATACTCCGGCGGGTTAAACTCGTCGGGGATACTCAAGCTGCAGAACATTTCGCGGTTAGACCTCAGCTTCAATGACTTTTCGGGTCCATTACTTCCGGAAATATCTCAGATGACAGGTTTACGATACTTAATTCTGGCCGGAAACCGGTTCACCGGGAGGATACCTTCTGAGTTAGGTAATTTGCAAGGACTTCAAGCTCTGGATCTTTCGATAAATGAGTTAAACGGGTCGATCCCATCAAGTTTCGGACGGTTAACCTCTCTACTATGGTTAATGCTTGCCAACAACTCGTTAACGGGCCAGATACCGCCGGAGTTAGGGAACTGTAGCAGCTTATTGTGGGTAAATCTTGCAAACAATCAACTTTCGGGCCCGATTTCACCCGAATTGGCTAATATAGGAAGGAACCCGACACCGACATTTTTGTTAAACCGGAGAATTAATCCGGTTGCGGGTTCAGGTGAGTGTTCAGCAATGAAAAGATGGATCCCTGCAGATTATCCACCTTTCAGTTTTGTGTACACTCTTCTGAACAGAAAAAAGTGCAGAAGTTTATGGGATATGATACTTAAAGGGGATGGAATCTTCCAAGTTTGTCTACCAGGTTCGAGTGTTCGAACCCGTCAGATATCGGGGTATATCCAGCTCAGCGGGAACCGGTTATCGGGCCTGGTACCTCCAGAAATCGCGAAAATGGTTAATTTCAGTATGCTGCATTTGGGGTATAATGAGTTTTCAGGGACAGTTCCGGCTGAGATCGCGCAAATGCCGCTCGCGGTCTTGAATCTTACTCGTAACAAGTTCACGGGGCGAATACCGACGCAGATCGGTTATCTCAAGTGTTTGAGTAATCTTGATCTGTCATACAACAATTTCTCAGGTACGTTTCCGACCAGTTTGAACAATCTGACTGAATTAAGCAAGTTTAACGTCTCCTACAATCCGTACATCTCCGGTATGATTCCATCGACCGGGCAGCTGGCAACGTTCGAGAAAACGTCATTCCTCGGAGACCCGTTGTTGATTCTACCTCCATTTATAGCTAACTCAACAAACAACTCGTCAACAAACTTGGGTAACAGATCAAACCCGAGAAAATGGAATTCGGTTTTGTTGTTCATGTTTCTACTGTTGGCTTTCACCGTGTGCGGTGTCATGACAATACTAGTCTGCCTTGTGTTAAAAAGCCCGGTTGACAAACCCGGATATCTATACCCCGATTTAAAGCCTCCCAGAAACGAATTTATGTCGAATTCCAGTGGCTCGTCACCGTGGTTGTCGGACACGGTTAAGGTCATCCGTTTAGACAAAACCGCGTTCACACATGCGGATGTGTTAAAAGCGACGGGTAACTTTGCGAATGACAGAATAATCGGGAGGGGCGGGTTTGGAACCGTTTATAGAGGTTTGTTACCTGATGGAAGAGACGTAGCAATAAAGAAGAAATTGAGAGAGGGTACTGAAGGGGAGCGCGAGTTCCGGGCTGAAATGGAGGTGCTTACGCGAAACGGGCTGGGCTGGCCCCACCCGAATTTGGTGACACTTTACGGGTGGTGTTTATACGGGTCAGAAAAACTGTTGGTTTATGAGTACATGGATGGTGGTAATTTGGAAGATATAATTCTAGACAAAACCGGGTTCAAATGGAAACGACGTATAAACGTTGCCATCGATGTGGCACACGCTTTGGTGTTCTTACACCACGAGTGTTACCCGTCCATTGTTCATAGAGATGTAAAAGCCAGCAATGTGTTGTTGGACAAACACGGGCGGGCTAAGGTTACTGACTTTGGGCTAGCTCGGGTTATGGACGTCGGGGATAGCCACGTCAGCACAATGGTGGCGGGAACCATTGGATACGTGGCACCTGAATACGGGCAAACATGGCAAGCCACTACAAAAGGCGATGTGTATAGTTACGGAGTGTTAATACTGGAGTTAGCGACAGGCAGAAGAGCAGTCGATGGAGGAGACGAGTGTCTAGTTGAATGGGCTAGACGGGTAATGGGAGATGGGCGGTCGGGATCTAACCATAGAATGATCCCAGTGTCGGGCCTTGCTGATGGGGCAGTGGAAATGTGCGAATTACTTCGAGTTGGAATAAGGTGTACCGCGGAGTCGCCACAGTTGAGGCCGAACATGAAAGAGGTGTTAGATATGTTGGTCCGCATTTTGACCAACCGTACAGATTTTTGCTATGCTTCTTTGTTACCATCTTCATAATTAATGTAAATCTACATTTCTGATTCTTGAGATATATACATTTTACTATTTAGTTTTAACCTGTGATATATCTTCAATTCTTTATTTAGTTTTAACCTGTGATATAGTATCTTCTAACATGTTATAATTGTTCCTCGCCGGGTCGGACTGAGTTTGAGTAAAAATGAGTTTGGATCATAACAACTGAGTTAAAAAAATATTACTTTGGTTCAGGTAAAATTGGTCGGACAAAATAAGTATGGATTGAGACGAGTCGGTTAAGAAATTAAGTGCCGGTGGCGCCGGGTATTGGCAACAGCGACAGAGATCCTAGCGGAGGAGGTAGCAGAGATGCGGTGGCAGCGGATAAAGTTGTGTAATCGATGACAGTTGTTTCGGATGTGGTGGTGGTATCAATGGTGAGGGCGGTGGTTGCTCGTCTATTTAGACTCATTTTAAGTTATCAAGTGTTTTAAGACGACCTATGTTGACCCGTTGTTTAATTAGAGTTAACCAGTTTTGATCCTTTGTTTAATTTGAGTCGACCCATATGAACCAAATGTAATTCTTATACTCAAATTCGCGATCTATTGATTAGCGTGTCATGATTTCCAGGCCTACAGTAAACCATCACAACTATCACGATGTGTTTTTATCTATACTTGAAACTAGGACTTGAGTTTAATTAAAGGTGTATTGTACATATGAAGTTACAAGATATTTTTAATATGTGATTACTTTTACACAATTAATATGAGATGCTCTTAATATTTGTTCATTGTGGTCAAGTTATTCTACAAAGGCTTCTAATTGTAAGAAGTGTAACAAGGATTTATAGAGTGACAAGTGTCCAATAACCTAAAACTAAACCCACTACATCACCACCCACCTCACCCCACCACCACCCAAAAACCTAACCCCCCCCCCCCGCAAAAAAAAAAAAAAAAAAAAAAAAAAACTATACCTCACCAAAAAAAACCCAAAAAAACCTACCCCCCCCCCCCCCTCGGGCAATAAAAAAAAAAAAAAAAAAACTATACCTCACCAAACAAACCCCCAAAAAACCTAACCCCCTCACCCCCCAAAAACCTAAAAATAACCTAACCCCCCCCCCCCCCCCCCCCCCCAAAAAAAAAAAAAAAAAATCTAAAAAAAACTAAACACCCACCGCCACCACCAAATTTTTTTTTTGCCGAGGGGGGGGGTTTAGGTTTTTGGTGGTGGTGGATGTTTAAGGGTTTTTTTTTTTTTTTTTTTTTTTTTTTTTGTAGTGAGGTTTTTTTGTGTAGTGGGTTTTTTTAGGTTATTAGACAATTGTCACTCTATAAATCCTTCTTACACTTCTTACAATTATGATCCTTTGTATTTGATCCTAATCCTGTTCATTGTTACTTTTGAATAATTTGAAATCGGATAATAATGAATTGCATAGAACAAACTAAATTTAAAAAATATATCTGATACGGTTCTTCTTCGATATGGCATATTCTTACAGTTTTGCTTGATGATTTCTCTCCATGCTTAAACATAGAATCACAATGTTTTTCTTTGACTATTATATGATTTAGTATAGATCTATTTACTTCTTTAAAGAAATTACATACTTGTAAGATTTAAAATATTTGGATTTCACACTAATTTTTTTATTTGAACTTCAAATGTTACATCTACTCTACTTATATCAATAATTACAGCCTTAAAAGTAGTTCTACAAAATTTTGGACAATTATATTTACTAGGTATTTTAAGCACATACTTAATTGAATTTTAATTTACTAACATTTTTACTAAGTATTTTAAACACATACTTTATCGAATTTTAATTAACTAACATCAATCGAATAATTTAAATATAAAAATCGTATTTTTATTAGTTCAATTAATTATTACATACTAGTATTAAGCCTCTCGCGTTGCGGTGGAGGCGTAAAACCATGCCAAGTAGCATCAATGCCATACCACTGTCAGTGACTACAACACTGGAAAAACTCATAAAAACAAAATAAATAAAAAAAGGAAAAAATAAAACCGAACAAAAAGTAAACGTAAAATCGTTGAACCACACACACCCGTTACGGCGTGTTAATGCAAAGAAATTAGTCCGAAACGTAAAACATAGGAAAAATTACTATGTCGATCTAGCGTTGCAACGAACATGTCAAACCAGAATAAATACAAAACTTGTGGCGGACGTGTCAAGCGAGAAAAAATAGACAAAAATACGTTGAACCCCACTCGCACTTAACTAACAAAATTTAAAACGAAACGAAACGTAAAACAAAAACTTACGAAAGATAAAAAGTATGGGAGTCCAACGTTGAAAGTAAAAAAAGTATTTTGGTTAAAATGAAAAACAAAAAATGAAAAGCTTTAGATTAAAAGTAAAAAAAAATCAAAGAGGTTAAATTGTTAAAGATAAGAAGTTTTGGGTTAAAAGTGAAAAATCATTTTTTAAACCCCATAAACATAGGGTACAATCCTATGAAGCACAAAAAATTAGAAATTAATATTATGGAAAATAAAATTTCGGTTACATTTTTATACGTAATAATTTTTTTTTTCTTCATATTTTACGATAATATCATTAAATAATAAAAATATAAAATAATACCTAATTACTTGTTCTTTTAACTTTAATGTTCAAGTAAATCCACATATCTGAATTTTTATTAGATATTGGATATATTTATATTAATTCAAGAGATATTTAATAAGCTAAAGGAGAAAATATCATGTACCATTAATTAATTGAAGTCTTTTATTAATATTTAGATTTAGATTAGAAAATTAGCCATGCAAAGAAAGTTATTGGGTTTAACACAAATGCTCTATTGCTCTTGGTCTCTTGGGCCTTAAAAGCCTAAACAATTATTGGGCTAAACAAAAACTGCTATGTCTATTGAGCCGAAGATGAATAAATTACTGTTCTAAATATATTGCACTTATGATGAATGGAGGTGCAAAAATCAGGTTTTTCTATTACCTGGTTCTGCGTATAGGGTAGGGTTCAGGTACAAGTATTGAGGAGAAAAATCAAACCTTATATGCCCAGGTAAAGTATGATTAGGTTCGGATATAAGACCATATGTTGTGGAATAACTAAACTATTGCTACATAATCACCACGTCCCTGTTATATAAGAAGTTGAGCAATAACTAAAAACCCATTAACAATGCATGATGAAATTACTAAAGAAAAAAAAGACAGAAGCACGTGATTGGTTTAGATTGGTGTGGGCCCTACCATTATCCCTACATTCTTTCATTGGCACTCTTAATGGAATGGGTATTGCTCCAATAACTATACCAAATAACGAGTTTGGGGGGGGGGGGGGGGGGGTTTCAGCTCGTTAACTTGTGATTTGTCACCTCCTCGTCATTCTACAACGAATGACATAACCATGAACGGATATGGGTATTAATACTCTTTTTTTAATTTGTAAAAGTTATTTAAATATATTACAATAACATAAATTCACACAACTATAAATTATTTTCTTTATAATATGCATTTTAAAAAAAATCTAAACATAAAAGTTGTAAGTAAAAATAAAAATATAGTTTTAAAAATTTGAGAAAGGGTTTTAAAAATCGGTAACGAGGATATGGTATAACCATGCTATTTTTGTAACACCCCAATCCCGTAATATACAACAACACACGACGGAAACATTGGGGAGTCATGTTACAAATTGTTTCACAACAATGGCACATAAAGTTTTGTTTTATTGAGTTAATTGTTTACATTATCTTGGAGAATACGAATAATACACAACAATTGTCTTGCAAGTTTTAAGGTAGGCTAAGGCCTAAGTCCGCCCTATATGTAGAATGCTCAAAGTCGAACATAAGCTCCTGAAACATATGTGAAAATAAAACGTCAGCATAAAAATGCATGTGAGTAACATAGGTTTTGTGATGAAGATTTATGGCTTTGATTGTTAAAGAAATGTTTGTCTATTTCAAAAGTAGCCATGAATCATTATAAAAGTGTTTCTTTTATGAAATCATATGAAAATCAAATGATTTAAAAAAAGTAATGCAATGTTAACTTAATAACCAAAATATGTCACGTCTTGTATAAAACGTGTCATGTCTTGTATAAAATGTGTCATATCTTGTATAAAATATGTCATGTGTATAACAATGTCTTGCGTAGACCAAATGCCATGTGTAAATCAATGTCATGTGTAAATCAATGTCATGTATAAACCAAATGTCATGTATAAACCAATGTCTTATATGGTAAACAAAAAGGTCTTTGCTTAAACCATAGGAAATAATGTCTTGTATAACCAAAATGTCTTGTATAAAACAATGTTTTTGAATGAACAAAAGTCTTGTTTAATCAAAAGTTTTGTTTTATAAATCAATGCTTTTATTGTGTAAACACAGTGGCGGACCCATAAATTTTTTCCTGAGGGTGCGGAATATTTTCAAAGATTTTAGGCCCCTAGCTGTATAAACATATCGTTTCATAGCGGGTCGGGTCGGATCATGTAAGACAAAAGAACATCAAACTAAAATTTATAAATCATCAGAAACACGTCAAACGTTATTACAAATTACAAACGTATTTAAAATTGTGCCCTACAGATTTTTTTTTGAAATATATCCAAAATATCATCTAAAGATACTAAACACGCCATAAGTTCATTACATTCTTACTCATTGTTTCTAACACATATAATTTGCTCCATAAGTTCATAAAACAACACTAAACACTTAAACAAAATAAACAATCATGTTCAACCATAGCCCGTAACTTTCAATTATATTTTTAAACATTCAAGCCCTAATATTAAATGTTGATTACTTGTAACTAATCATTTAAACAAACAGAGCTATAAATAAAACAACAAAATCATTTAACTACAAGTCTAAAACAACAAAAAAATATAAAAAGATTAAACCCTTACACATCTATATTTTATCCTAATTATCACATAAAACAAAATAAATAAATAAATAAACCATACTAGTTCTATATTGGAATTCTGACGTAATATGGGTCGGTCCAACCGGAATTTTGTTTTTTCCGATAAAAGAAGCCACCAGGTCGTGAGCAGTGGCGTCAAGTCGCTGGGAGTTTTTTTGGGGGTCGGATTTGGAAATGGAATGGTGGATGGGTTTGGGTTATTTTATTTAGTTCAAATTTCTTTAGGTTGGGTTTGGGCTTGTGTTAATAAAAATTGATTACAAATTGGGCTTTAATTGGATTAAATAATTAAGTGAATAAGTGGTTAATAATTATTTTTTTTTCTAAATGGGGCGGTTGAAAATTTTCAAGGGGTGCGGATGAAAAATTCCAAGAGGTGCGGTCGGGATTTCCGACGAAAAATAACACTAAAAAATATTTTTTCATGGGGTGCACCCGCCCACCCTTGGCTTAGGGTGGGTACGCCCCTGTGTAAACATATATATGGATTGTTAGCAAATACATTCAAGCCTTGTCGATTGTTGGATAAATCCATATAAGGACAAAGATTTATCAAATTGTCATCGGATTCTGTCATTCCCTATGGATACTTCTAAACAAAACTAGGAAGCGGGAATGGGGTTGTTAAACCTATGGTACCATAACATACTACCGGTCGGTGGGATTAATGTTAATGAATGTATCATTGTCGAGTTCGACGCAACAAAATGTCTAGAACAATGTAAGCATGTTGTGAAAATGTTTTGAAACCATGTACTAGGTATTCTAGGTCAACATACGAAGCAAAATGTCTTTGAAAACCGTGTACTAGGTATGCTAGGTCAACATACGAAGCAACATGTATTTGAAAACCGTGTAATAGGTATGCCAGGTCAACATACGAAGCAAAATGTCTTTGAAAACATGTACTAGATATGCTAGGTCAACATACGAAGCAAAATGTATTTGAAATCATGTACTATATGTACTATGTAAACAAACCGTGTATAATGTCATGAAAACAAGAAAGTAGTGATAGACACATATGAATCACCCCAAAACATTTAGAAAATATAAAAAAGGGGGCTATGTACTCACTTGGGATTGCATATAAGTCTTGTTCAATTGTTCAAACAAAGCTCAAGAGATCAAGGATTCAAGTGTGTCCTAATATCGGATAACTATGTTAGTGTGTCGGGACTTTAATCGGCGGATTGGATAGAATGAAGTCTTATAAACCAAACGAGTGTTGGAACTCATATGATATGGTTTAATAGACTTAACATTCTTATTTGGAAAGGATCCTATGTGACAACCCTCACCAAACCAGGTATCCGTACGAATTAATTAATATTTAATTACTGTGCTTGCTTACGACTGTGATTAAACTGCCTACTGATTTCTGATACATACATGCTCATGCATCACATTTTATACTGTCACTCTATTATTTATACACAAACATCAGTGACAACCTTGATGCACAAAAAGCACAGTGAGCACACTATACGGGATACCCATTAAACATGCTGACATAACCAGCATCAGGCAGACATTGCCTCTAAGGCCAGTATGAGCCGGGAATAGTTTACTACACTAGTAGTGAGTGTAGGGAGGTGAGGATTGTAGAACTGCGTCACTAGGTGAAGTTTATAGTGACCGGATGTGCCTAAAACGTACTTTAAGTACAAAATTCTGCACTTTAATACAAAACTCTGAATGTTTAAATTAATAATAAAGTGCAAAAACATGGCAGAACGGTCCCGTATATTTTCCTAAGTATCGGGAATAAATTGTGTTGCAAAATATATATATAAGACCTTTTCGGACTAATTAAACACTTTAACCGGACATTACCCGAGACACTAAATTTTTGGCAGACACTTTGTTTTATTATTTATGGCTAGTCATGATCCCCGTATGCCATAATACCCACTAAAAATCATCACACCAACATATATTATCTAGTTACTTGAAACTAACTACCATCTTGCAATTTAGTCACAATTTTTGCAACAAGACCCCCCCCCCCCCCCCCCCAACGATATTTGTTCCCAAGTGGGACCCCACATATCATCTTACCATACCTCATATATCTTGCAAGATTATAATTGAATTATTTATTGGATTACTTACTTGTGGTAATGAACAAATCATATATAAGTATGGCACATTCTTACAACTTATCATTTCACAAAGATTTCACTCTCAATTCATTTCTCTCTCTCTCTCTATTCGGTTTACCCCAACTGAATCCACCACCATCACCTTTAAACATCATCATCTTCTTCATTTTACACATCCCATTCAAGCCTTGAAAGTGCAATCATGGAAGGTGCATCTTGAAGGACTCTCAAAGGAGCATTGTTCTAGTCTTTTACACCATCTTTTCTTCACACTTCTTCACTAGATTTCGTCCCTAGCTAGAGGCTAGTAGTAAGTCCCATTTTACCTTGGTTCATCTTGTTCAAAGTTATGATTTGTAGTATGATGTGTTGTTGTTTAAATCACTAAATAACAAGAATACTAGAAAATGTGAAACATGAGTTATGAACATAATAGCTACACAATGTTTACATGGGAATGAGTCATGAAACGGAATCTTGTTGGTTTGAGGGTTGGTTAAATCATACTTGATGTTAAATCGTTGTTTTCTTGGAAAAACCCGTTGATCGGACACTTGTAACACGATTTAATAACATTTAAATCACGAAACAACATGCTGAGTTACTTTTTCAGCCGTCTTCAACAGGCTGTAAACGGACTTAAATAAACCGAAAAACGGAATTTCTGAAGCCTAAATTGTCTATTTTCGAAAAACGAAGAAAATGGCGCTGGAATCGTATTTTTCTGAGGTCGGTTACTATTTTAAAAGTCTGTTTTCATGACAGCAGCTAAGGCTGAGTTTTACTTCAGTAAAATGGGTCATACGTTTTCAGTCACAACTTGAAATCTAAACCAAACCAGCCCTTGAAATTTTTATCAAAGATGGTCACTGATGTATTTGTGACCCCCCAACTGGAATTTCGACAAACGGACTTACGAGGAATTTTAAACGAATTATTCCGTAGACTGCGATCAGAATGTAACAAATCTGATCACAGTTTGGTAAATGATTTTCTATAAATTACTGATAATGAACTAGACCCCGATATTTTTACACAATAAATTATGGGTCGATTAGGACGTTCCGTAAAAATTTGGGAATTTTTGGAATAAGTTAAGTATTTTATTTACTCGTCCGAAAACAGTGCAGTTTTTCAGATATTAAAACTGAAACGACAAAGGTAGTGTTTTGCGTGTCAAAACGTAGTGGTTGATTGTTGATGATCATGGGTTGATTTCAAAAAGAAAACGATGTGCGTATCAGCACGGACACTCCCGTTTTTAGGGGAAACTCTGGCGAATTTTTCTAAAAAATACCAAGACTTAGAAAAATTATTTTTCTAACACGTATGTTTAACTTTATTTCTCGGAAGTAAACCTCGCCATGAGTTTTGACACAAAAGCTTTAAAGTGTTGGAAACGAGACTTGAAAATATATTTTGTCAACACTCTAAGTCACCGAATACATAGTACATGCATGAATACCCCATCCTTAGGAAGGAATCTATTTATACGATAATTAAGAAGTATAAACACGAAGTAGTTGTCTAACTATTTCCCAAGAACGTTAAACTTTAAGTCAAGGCACGACCGTTCGTCTAATAGATATTAGCACGTTGTAGGTAGTCGTGTTGCAGACCGAGTTTGAGTTGCTGTTATCGAGGACGCATTACTGTGAGTTCATGTCCCCCTTTTCTCTTAACTGTTTTCAGTTTTCTAAACTGCGGGGGTGAAATACATGTTACTATGATTACGAGTACTTTTACACATGGTATGTTTAGCGTAAGGAGGGTTACTACTTAGATCATGTGAGTGGGTAGGCGCAACCTGAGATCATTAATCCTCATTATAGGACCGAGGGACAGGAGTGGTAGATCTATCTGGGTGTAGCGAGCCCAGCCCCAGGCCAAACAGAACGGACCTCGGGGTGACTTTGTGCCCGACGCATAAATCCGCTAGGTTTGAGTCTTCCTACTTGCACTTCACACATATCAATGGCCTTGCAAACCATTGGTGATCTCTTTATTTCCTTATTTGCTACATACCAGGGTTTTTATACTTACAAGGGTTTTACATACTCACTTACACATGAACTCGCTCAACATTATGTTGATTTTTCCAACTTACATGTATTTCAGGGAACTAAGGATCTGGCACGGTATGCTACGTTTTCCCGCTGTGTTAGAGTTACGGGATCATCCACGTTTAGGGATCGCGACTTTTACCTGGACGAGTCGCAAGTCTTAAACAGTGTTTATGTTATATTTGTGGTTGCGTCTTAAGAACAAAGTTTTTATGTTATCAGGTTGTAATTTCCGTTGCATGCGTCAACGCCTTAAGACAATGTTGTGGTATTTTACTTTTCAAACTTAAATCAATGGATGATCTCCATGGTTTTATTTTCATATAGCTTTGTTGTGATTAAGCTATGGTATTAAGAAGTCACACCAAATAAACCCACGCTTCCGCAAAGCCAGGGTGTGACATCCTAAGTGCTTTTGACATGTTATGACTCGTTAAAGTAGTTTACGCTACTTTAACGGGTCATTAGCGTAATTATATGTTCGGATTGTTAAATATGTCCTATCATAAGTCTTATATGCTAAAACATGTTTGATAATGTTATAACATCAGTTTAGATCTCAAAACTTTGGTTACATATGCTTAAATTCGATTTATGCGCAAAAAGGGCGTTTTGGTCATTTTTAAAGAACATAAAAGCGATTTATTATAAAACTAACCAAAACTTATGACCATAAGGTATAACCGCAGTAGGTTATTCCCTATACAACTATGGTCACAAAAATGTGCTTGGTCGAATCCTAAGATCGACCAAACGGGTCGGATTCAAAAGTCAAAGCAGTGGTCAAACCGCTCGACTTACGACCCAAATAAAGCACTAAACTTGAAGTGAAGAGTTAGACATGTCTAACTAAGTTATAAAACTGATTTGGTATCAAAAATTGGAGTTTTGATACCCGAAAATAGTTTCTTCGTAAAATGCACATTATGCGCATCTTTGACCAAAACTTTGCTCGTCACTTCGACTAGTAAACATGGTAATCAGAAGGTGCAATCGCAATGGATTATAACCTTCTTAATTATGATCACGTTGCAAAGTTCAATTTGAACTTTGACTTGACTAAATTGGTCAGAACCGAAAGTCAAACAGAAAGTCAAACAGAAAGTCCAACTGTTTGACTTTTAGCTCAAAAATAACTAAATAAATAAAAGAGTAAACTTCCGTTTTGCTCCCCGTGGTTTGGTCGTTTTAATGGTTTTGCCCCAATACTTTAAAAATAGCCTTTACTCCTTGGTCTATTGAACTTATCTCCATTTCACTCCATGCCTCTAACTCCGTCCAAAATTTTTGTTAAAGGTAAGGGTATTATGGTAATATATATATAAAATTTTAAATTAATTTCCAAAATCCATTTTTTTTGTCTTTACCCCCATCACCCATGCCACAACACCCACCTCCTAGAAGCACCACGACAACCACATTCTACAATCACCACCATATCCTCCGCCTATAACCACCAGAACCACCCCCATTTGACCACCACCATTCTCACCATCACCCTTAAAGAAAGAGAGAATGGTTAATAATAATATAGTTATTATTGTAGGTGCAACAGCAAGAACAAATTCTTCTAACCCCTGGATTTTTCTCTTGTAGACTAGGGACCATAAGAAAGAGAAAGAGAAAGAGTGCGTTTTTACTCATTACATACATTACACATACATACATTTACCCACACCTCCCTCATTTTTCATCATAACACTCTCTCATTCTCTTTTTTTATATCGATCAATTCATATCTCAACATTTCAATTCACAATCTCAACTCAAACAACCCTGTATTAATATGTCCACCAGAACCACCCCCATCTGACCACCACCGTTCTCACAATCACACTTAAAAACTCTCTATCCCTGTAACAACAACTTTCACAACCCAAATCTGACCTCCTTCGCCTAAAAAAACACTTTTTCGTAACCCATATACGACTACCTGCAAAATCATAACACCAACCGGATCTGAACTTACCATTTTTGTTCTTCACAGATCTGAACGGTTTCAAATCAAACAAAATCCCGCCGCCGCTGCTCTCTGACATGTTTGGGGCCTACGCAGACTTGGGATTCAGATTTGAGAGTGTTTCGATTGACCGATTTGGGGTGGTTGGCTGGTGACATCGGAGAATTGATAGCACATCAATGGGGTTCGTCTTTCAGACTATGTTTTAGGGTTCTGGTGGCGGTGGTCGGCTACTGACGGTGGCAGCGACAGGTGGTGAATGGTGCAGAGAAGGTATAGAGAGGTGATGGAGAGAGGGGTGGCGGTGGCGGTGATGATGATGGAGGCGACGCAAGGGTAAGAGGTGATGGTTGGGTGGCTGGTGGTGGAGTAAGCAGGGTAGCAGGTGACTAGTCTGGATTGATCCTCCATTGAAGAGGTGGAGTGAAATTAGGGCAAATTGTTAATGATGAATTGATGACTGGTGGTTGGGGGAAAGTATGTAGGTCAACTAAATAAACCTTATATATAAAATTATCAAAATACCCCTACCCTTAATTGAATCATTTAACTGAGTTAAGAGGCGGGGAGCAAAATGATAAAAACATGGTAAACTATTGGAGGAAAATGACTATTTTTAAAGATTGGGGCAAAACCATTAAAACAACCAAACCACAGGGAGCAAAACGGAAGTTTACTCTAAATGAAATAGACTAAGGAAGAGTACTTACTTGTATTGTGAACACTATAAGAACTCAGTTTAGGAGGTGTCCAAATAAGATGGGAGAAAGAATTTGTGAATGAGAAAAGAAATTGGATGCAAATGGGTTGCTATTTATAGTATTTTGGATGCCACAATATGTCACACCCCGATATTTCCACGTATTACCGGTGGGCCCGGTAGGGAGTATCGTGACGTAGTTGATATCATCATAGTCAATATTCACAGTTTAATGCACAGCGGAAGTCTTGGATGAAAATAATATTACAAACCGAAATTCAAAGAATAAATAAATATTATACAACAGTTGTAAGTGGATCCACAGGCGGATCTTAAAATAGAAATATAAATATTGTTCAACAGATTTTAGACGTTCAGAACTTGCAAGATACTTTATTAACGCCCCGAGCTCCCAACCAATTACGTACGGTACCTGTCACTTAGTCTTTTTGGAAAAATACGTCAGTTTACACTGGTAAATACAATTAACCGACTCTTTCGAAAAGGTTTATGAAAATTGGTTTGAATGCACAAGGCACAAACATTTTATAACTTGGGACAATTATATTAATAACAATCTTGTATCAGATTCACATGTTTGTCCAACATTTAGGGCCGGTATAAAAGCCGAACAAGATTAATTGACACACTACAAATATAAACTCACAAGAAGTTTCCTCACGAGTGAGTATATCTTTTACATACGCAACAGACAGGTGCATGCCTACACCCCGTGCTTAAGTCATGGCCATTCACGCTCTTTGAATGAGCCAAGGATATCCAGGACACGGTCGTTAACCCCCAATGTTATTTGTTATCAAGCAATACTGATTAAAGCGGGATTATACAATTTAACCATATTTGATTAAAAGGTTTCTACACCCGACCAAGCGGTAATAATTTACCGTACCCCAAGCCCGTATAAGGGAAAATAAGTTAAAAGTATTTACCTGAGCTAAAAATGAAGTTTGGTTATTCCCAGCCGTATATTTTACTCAAGCAAGTGAAAGTAACTTCTACTGGGGCTCTTAATCTGGAATGAAGGTTTTATTAACCTATTAGATTCCAAACGGGTCTTATTTAAGTTGTAACTTAGACCGGTTAGTTTTAAAGAAAGGTTTACGGCACAAAACGCTAGATTAAGCGATGACCGAATTGGAATGTGATTTAGACCCGACAAGTATGAAGACTTGTATAAAATGGGTAAACTAAATACATTCTGGATTTTGAAGTAAAAATGATAAGGTTTGACCCGTTTCGGCTAATTTATGTAAACTAGTTACATAAGCCGTACCGAACGCGAATAAGCATAACGGGTAACCGGATGAGTCATATACAAGTTTTATAAGTTAATATGCTTTAAATATGATATGATATCAGTAGGATATCAACAATTATGCCCCAAATGAATTTAAAAGCAATTTAAGTCCCGTAAGGGTATTTTGGTCATTTTAAAGTTTATAAAAGAGGTTTAAACATAAACTGAGGTTTTGGTCTAAAACATTCAGTAAAAATATTTATTTTATCAAGTTACATCAGTAAGATATCATACATATGTGAGGTTTATCATTTATGGCCAAACTATGCACCGTATGGACATTTTGGTCATTTCATATATGCTTTTAAGGTCACATTTGGAAGTCTGAGGTCAAGACTTATACTTACTCTTAATTTATAAAAATTTATTTATAAAATCAGTAGGTAACAAGTCTTAGGCGTTAAATATGGTTTTAAACCATACTATGCGCCTAATTAGCGTAAAAGTCGGTATTTGACGATATTTGAGATATTTACAAAATTCTAAAGTTTTGATCACTCTTGAATGATTAAAATATTTTATTTAACATATAACATCAGTAGGAAAAGGTTTGGCATGTAAATGATATGTAAAACTCATTTTATTAACGAAAAGGGCATTATCGTCAATTACCGAATTTTACACAAGAACCCTATGTTATGGTCAGTATAAAATCTTACCAAAAATTCCCAAAAATCCCTAAAAATTATATCATGACAGTGGGTAGCAAGTTTGGTGCCAAAAATTGGGTTTAAATATGTTTTATGCTAAAAATGCAATTTAATTAACAAAAAGTTTTGTTTTACGATATCTTGCATAACTTTTATTTGAGACCAGAAACTGAAGTCAAACTTCTTGGATATACTTATAAATCAGTAATAAAGCTTTTTGTCCTCTCACATTTTTAAAAATCTCGTTTTTATAACATAAGGGCAAAATGGTCAATTTTAAGCATATTAACGGAATTATGGAAATGACTCTGATTTCTATGGGACCATGTAGTATAACCTCAGAGGGTTATACTAACATATAATATGGTCACAAAGGAATCCTAAGGCTTAACTAAACTAAGCTAAATCGGGTCAGAACTGAAAGTCAAAGCAAAAGTCTACTTTTGCGACTTTTGGTTGCGAACCGAGCCTAATACTCAGAATTGTCGGGTTGAACATGCCTAAACATGTTCTTATATTATTTACCAAGTTATTTAAGTGATAAAATGTATTTTATAGCTTCTACATTATCAGTTATGAATTATTTTATAAAAACTAACTCGTTTGACTTTTCTGTTAAGTACTTTGACCCGACAATTGACCAAGTAAATGTGATAATTAGGAGGTGCCCTTTTGAGGGATTATCACCTACGTAATTACCAACACATAGCCACTTTCAATTTGAATAATGGCTGGACCGTTAGTGGTTAATCACTTAGTCAAAGTATAATTACGATATCTTTGACTTTCGGTCATTAAGCTAATAAAAACTTAACTATAGAAGCTAAGAACACTTACAAAGGTCCTTTGTATGAAGATTAAACTTGAGAAAGCTTCCTAGATGACCAGGATGCTCCAGAGAAGTGTCCAGTGTTCTGTCGCTGGTGACTCAGTCGCGGCCCGCATAGACTTCAGAGAAGGTCTACGCGCCCCGCGAGGACCTCTTATTCCGGTAAAAAGTTTGTAAAACATGCATTTTCAGTCCCTGGTCCTTCTTAAGTTTAAATAACCTTTGTTTATTGCAATATTAACCCCCATAGTTAACTTTTAAGAGTCTTGGGTCATAAAATAAACACCGTTAAGCTCCCGGTGAGTTACGAGATCACCCGAAAGGTCTTAATTTCAAACGTTGATGCTTTTAATACCCATTTCTTGGAATTTACCTCTTTAGTCATTTATTTGCATCGAAACTCTATGAAATCAATATCCGACAACCGTGAGAATATAATAAAATATTACAATGCCTCGGGATTGTTAATAGGTAACTCAGAGGTAACATTTAACATGTTGACACGTTTAACCCCTGTGCTTTGTAAATTCTAAATTTTAAGCATGAACGGCTCCTTGCTGTCACACCCTGACTTTTGCGGAAGCGTGATTATGGTGTGACTTTCTTAATATCATTGCATTCAATCATAACAACCACTACATGATAAAACCATAGATTTGTCATCCATTAAATAAGTTTAAATCATAACAACATTGTTTAAAAACGTAGACTTCAAATTCAAGTTTTACAAACCATACAAATTGTTTCTGAGTTCATTATGGACTCATCAAAAGATATTGAATAACACCAAGGTTTGGGAGACGTGTCTCATCCAGGAATAAGACACACTGACCAAACTCAAAGACCATGGATGACATCTTTATTTCTAATGCAGCATAAAAACTTCCAACGCCCGCCAGATCCACTTACAAATTCCCTGAAATACATGTAGTTTGAAAACATCAACAAAAGTTGAGCGAGTTCATGTGTTCGTTTGAGTGTATGTATAAACCTTTGAAATCGTTGTAAGTATGTATGTAAGTTTATAAGTCCCGGTATGAAAGCAACAAGGAAACAGATCAATTAATGTGTAGCTAATACATTAATATACGTGACATGGTGCAGGAAGACTCAAACCTAGCAGACTTTGTACCGGGCTTCCGGCTGTAAGACATAGTCACCTCATGGCCCATTCGGCGGACTCATGGATGGGGCTCGCAACACCCAAATAGATCTATCACTCATGCCCCCCGGTCCTACAAGAGGATTGATGGCCTCAAGTATACGCCTACCCATTCACATGATCTATGGTTCTTTCCTAGGCTAACCATACCAATTGTATTGTAAGTAATCCTTTTGTAACATGTATTTCACCCCCGAAGTAAATAAACAAAACAGTTTAAAGAAAAGGAGGACATGAACTCACTGTTTTGCGTTCCTTGTATCCGATGTAACTCAAAGCTTCCTCTAGAACGCACGATTACCTACATGCGTACTACGGTCCATTAGATGAGCGGGTCGTGCCTCGACTTAGTATTAATTAGTGCCTTTGAGTTACGTTTCCAAGTGTCTTCATCATTATTCCAAGTTATAATTATTTGTTAAAATAATAAATATTTTAACTTAATTATATTTATTGAATTTTTGGAATAATAGATATGACGATGTATATTATCTTAATACTTCCCAAGTATTTATACTTGTATTTTCTTCCCAAGGATGGGGGTACCTCATACATGTGTATTCGTATCCTTGTATTTGTATATCTTGCCATGTATTGGCGTCGTATTCCGGTGTGTACGTATTTTCTTAATAAATATCCAATATATATATCCAAAACAATATATTTTCAAGTCCTACTTAGAAAATATATATAAACTTATTTTATCCCAAATGTATTTCAAGTTTATCCAAGAAAACATATATTTTTCCCAAAAATCATACGTCTTCTAAAAACTCTAGGAAAGTATATTTTTACTTCTCGAAAATAATATATTTTCCCCTTGTCGAAAATATGATATGCTTTGTAATAAAAATCATATTCTCATTTCTTATGTATCCAAAATAATATTTACCAAAAATATACTCATAAATGTATTTTCCAGAATATTTGGTAAGTTACATTTCTTGTTCGGTTTTACAATATTATGTGCGTAACTTGTATATTTATTCCATGAGATTTTTGGTAATATTTTGGATTGCAATTTCCTGGTATTTGTCAAGTTATATTATTTCAAATCCTAAAATAATATAACTATCACACAAAGTATACAAGTAATCACACACATGTGTCTTCTAAATATATATCTTTAAATACATATTTAGTTATTTTTATTTACAAAAATCAACCTCCAATATTTGTATTTTTGTAACAAAAATTATGGCAAAGTTTATATTGAAAACTCATGGTCAAAATACACTTGTAAATATTTGCTCGGAAAATGTTTCTCTAAGTGTCTATATTTTTAGAAAATTTTGCCATAATTTCCCCTAAAAATGGAGGTGTCCATGCTATCAAAGCATATCATTTTCTTTTCAAAATCATCACAAACAATCAACAACCAATCTTAAACAACTTATACTTACCAAGTGCCAAAATACATAATAATCATGAACTTGAACTTTCATAAAAACTTGTAGTAACTTGGTAGTTTGTTTAGTAGATTTAGTTACCCTTTAAAGTGTGTTTACTTCTTTAAAAATCTCTTTCTTGAAAGATTTAAGTGTTTACAACTTACTAGATGATTTTTCCAAAAATCATTCTTTTGAATCTTTCTTGTAATCAATGCATTCTTCTACTTGTTTCAACACTAGAAACATGATTAGTTCTCTTAAAACAATGTTCATGTAAATCTTTGTGATTTAGCTTGGTTTCTTTGGAAAATTATTTTAGAAATCATCCTCTCACAAGACTTGTATTTTGCTTAAATCATCATTTCATGAAAACAACTTTTATGATTCAAGTTCATGTAAACATAAGACATGATGATCTTGGTCTTTCACAAGATCTTCACATTAACTTACTAGATCATGTGTTTAATCACAATCTAGTAGGTTCCATATGATGTCTAACATCACTAACACCAGTAACAAATCAACAAGATTCCATATGTTAATAAGCTTATGTTAGAGATTCATGTTCATGTCTTTTAGTGTTCTTGTGATTTACAACATAATACATCTTTTAACCAACTAAAATTAGAAGTAACAAAGGTTATGAGAGTCTTACTACTAGCTCTAAGCTAGGGAAGAACACTTGATGAAGAAGATGATAAAAGTGATGGGTAAAAGCAAACAATAGAGGTCCTTCAAGTTCCACAAGTACCAAGCTTCGTGAATCACCTTCTTACACCTCAAAATGATCTTGGAATGGATGAATGGTGGATGAAAGATGGTGGTGGTGTGGAGGGGGTGTTCGGCCGAGATCTTGGGGAGGAGAGGGAGAGAGATGAAGTGTGAGTTAGTGAGTGAAATGTGACGAACTCTAGGGTCTCATGCCATACTTATAATCTTCCTTCTAATATTTTGTCCACAAGATCAAGCAATATCTAGAGAAGATCATGGGAAGATTGTGCAAAATCTTGGTGGATCAAAGGTGGGGCCATATGTGACCATCCACCATGTGGGGGGGGGGGGGTATTTAGTTTGTTTCCAATGGTAAGTTAGGTTACTAGTTGAAATCCAAGGTGTAATGGTTAGCGTATAAGTATATGTTATATTATATAGTGTGTTAGGGTGTTCGGGGCCCATAACTAGCTCAGAAATAATAAAACAATGCTTCTAGTATAATTTTGGTGTTTCGGGTAGTGTCCGATTGTTTGGTTAGATACTGGTTCGTTAAAGTGCTAAATTATACCGTTTAGTGTTTGTTATGTACCCTTTTGTGACACTTTTAATTCCCGACACTTAGGAAAGCATACAGGACTATTTTCCCATATTTTTGCATGTTACTAGCTCATTAAATTGCTGAATTTTGTTGAAATATGCAGAATTCTGCACTTTATGTGGATTTTAGGCACTTTCTGGCACTTAAACTATCACCTAGTGACGCAGTTTTATGGTCCTTACTTCCCTACACACCATACTAGTGTAGTACCTTGTCTCTGGCCCATACTGGGTCTCAAAACACTGTCTGTCTATGTACCGAACATCGTCAGTATTTTCTGAGTTATCCGCTAACTGTGCTAGCTGTGCTTTGTGCATCGTTTATGTCACTAAAGTTTGTATGTAAAAATGATGTGACAACATGGAATGTGATGCTCATGTAAATATGATGCAGTAATCAGAAAGCAGTTAAGTATAATTCAGCACAGTCATTAAGCACTAATCAAGATTAATTAATTGTACGGATGCATGCAAATTTGGCAGTTGTCACATTCTCCCCCTGTTAAAAAAATTTCGTCCTCGAAATTTGTACTACCTTAACTCCTTAGGGTTACATCATGCGTGTACGTATGTGAATAATACTGAGGTAGATAACCACAAAACCGAATCAAATCTTATTCATATCAGGTGTATCCAGAAATGTATTACAATAACACGAATCCAGTGGTTAAAAGGTATGTGCTCTTGATGTCAAAGGACACGAGATGTATAGATGTAGAATCTAGTGTAACTTGGTTAACAGGGGTGCAACAAAGGAGCTTTGACCAATGGATTCTCAACCTTCGGTCACAATATGCCAACAAGTTTTCACAAACCATAGTATCCGCTATATGAACTCAAAATCAACAATTCGAATGTGATGGTAACATGAAAATGATCTGTCAACTTTCGAACAATTATATGGATAAAATAGTGTGTTTGACATTTTTGGATTGCGAAAATACACCGATTGAAATACAAGCGAATCTGGTGTATCATTGTCTAAATTCGTAGTTGCATTCGGAATGTTCAAATGACAAGTCAAACAAAAGTATGTGTAGTTTTGTGTGAAACGGTTGACCATGGTTAGCACAAGCTACAAATTTTTCAATGACACTACAAGGTGTTGTGATAACATAATTCACTAATAGAGGCAGCTGAACAAGTTCACCGAGTTAGAAATCAAATGAAAGTGTGCTGAGACAATCTGAAGATTTGATTTACACAATGTCATAGAGTTTTCAATTGAATACGGAACATCAAAGTACCACTGTTTCTGTTCGAAGATGAAGAGCAATAAACACTGCAAGGTATTCAATTTGTAACGAAAGAATCGTTAGGAGGTACACCGTGCTATGAAATGAATCTATGTACCATCGCCTTAACACACAACTGTGTTGAGACCGCTTTAATCGTGATAAACAAGACGGATTTTAGAGCAAGTTAATGAATAAACAATTAAATCCGTGTATGAAGTGAGTACCCAAATTAGCGCAAGCTTCCATTTTGTGAAAGTACCACCGTAAGGTATCAAAACCAACAAACGATTTAGTGGAGTCGTAGACCAATCAAGTCCACTACAACTCGAAATAAAAGAACCTTTTGCAAAAATATTTGAATGTGATGCTCTCAATACATCATATGGCATCTTTAACTGAATATGCGAAATGGATAAGTTCAAGCAATTGAACTTGGTTTTAGCGTAATCCGACAATAAACGTATGTATCAACATTGGAATCTCAGCATGGTTACGAAGATAAACCATGAGTGTAACTTGAAAGAAGAGAAGTCTCAAGAAAGTGTGTTGACTTGGTAACAAAAGAGCCAACAATTATAATAAGGTAGGTCATTCGAATCATAAATCAGTAATATTTGAATTTCAATGAAGCGTTTATTCGAAACGAAACCACATGCGTAGCAAATGGTGCATGTGTGACATATAAGTTTCCAAGTACTGAAGCAATGAGTATTTGCTAAGATGAAGAAATGACCAAGTATTGAAGCAATTGTGTGTTCGCTCTCAGCGAAGTAAATTGGCGTGATGCAACTACCATTAGGGGAGTAGAGATGCAAACATCTACTTGCTAGAAGCGAAAGTGAAGATTTCAACAAAAGAATTTAAGTACTTTCTGTTTGGTTAACTGAAATGGCATATATGCCAGGATAATGGTGTTTGCTTGGGTTAACAGATGTGGTACCTAAGTATCGACCTTTACGAGTTTGGACCTGGGTTCCCATAGATCCTAAGTACATGTTTTCTAGATTCTCAAAGTTTCGTATTCTGTGTAAAACTATTTTGTGCATTGTGTAGGAAACACCATTTTTGTGTATGTTTAAAACAAGTTATTGTCCCAATATTTCCCGGTAGACTTTCTTCCTGAATTCACAACTAATGACACTCGATCATCGATCAGTCGTGTAATAGTAGTTGGATTCTCACGGTTAGTTAAATAATTCGTTAACCTTCTGCAAGAGTTACCGACTCTTGTTGTTTAGCTCGTTCAGCTCCTGGTAGTTGATGCTCATTTGAAAATCATCGTCCTTCTTCTTGATGAGCAAAACTGGGGTTACCCAAGGCGGGAAACTCGGTCTGTTATCTTCCTTCTCTGTTAACTACTAAAGCTACACTGTCAATCCTTGCATCTCCGAAAGTATAAGTCGCTAAGGTGAATTAAGAGCAGGGGTGGCGCCCGGAATCAAATTGATGCGAAATTCGACTTGTCGTCGAGGAGATAATTCTGGCAAGTCTTCGGGGAAGACTTCAAGATATTTCCTTATCACAGGGATATCTTCGAGTTTTGGTTCTTCGGCTCCCTTGTCCACAACATGAGCCAAGAAAACAACACATCCTTCACGCAACAACTTTCGTGCCTTCAAGCAATTAGTAATTTGTAGAGGCGTATCCTGCTTCATGAGTCACGATCGTTTCGTCGTTCATCATCGGGATGCGGATAACAATCTCCGCTCGATTGCTTGAAAACTAATCCTTTCCAAATACGTCGTCGAAGTTTTCTTTTAGCTAGCACGAGTCATCTAACTTACTTGCTACTAAACCAAGTACACTTTCAAACTCTGAAGCTAAAATTTGTAACAATAATATCAAGTAGCACAGATGCATAATGTTGACTAATATGGAACGTATGGATAACCTTGTTTGGATTCTGACGTGCTTCCCTAGCTCCGCTATTGAGCTTTCAT
This sequence comes from Helianthus tuberosus, assembly GCA_030545235.1. Lineage (NCBI taxonomy): Eukaryota > Viridiplantae > Streptophyta > Magnoliopsida > Asterales > Asteraceae > Helianthus > Helianthus tuberosus. The sequence continues at coordinate 123,233,698 of CM060358.1, forward strand.
CCTTGTGCCTGGTTCTTCTTAGGGCAGTATTTTCTGAAATGCTTTTTGCTCCCACAGTTAAGACAACCTTGAGCACGTTTTTGTTTGTCACTCATCCTTCCCTGATAGTTGTCGTTGTCATTGCTTCCTCCGTGATTCTTGATACCATCTTGGCCTCCATTTCTAGGTTTAGTACCTTTCCTACAAGTCTCCTTGGGATGCTCCCTCTTGCCACAGTTATCACATTTTCCATATTTACATCGCCCGACATGGTAACGTAGACAATTGTCGCACTTAGGTAGGATACCTATGTAGTCTTTTCCCTTTTTGGCCTTGTTCTTGCTATTCACCCGAGTACCCTTTTTGAAGTTTGCGAACTTTCTCTTGTTATCTCCAGATGGCTCTACAGGAGTCTCCTCTTTCTCTTTCGAAGTGGAAAATTTCCCTAGTCTATCCGCTTCTTCAGTGAGCGCCACACTTAAGTCGATAGCATCGGTGATCGTCGAGGGTTTCGATGTTGTCACCAGGCTTAGAATATGAGGTGCCAATCCCCCAATGAAACATTCGATTCTCTTAAATTCTGGTTCCACTAGACGCGAAGCAACTTGTGATAAATCGTGAAATCTCTGTACATACTCAGCTATCTTTGAACCTTCCATTTTCAAGTTCCACAGTTCAGTCTCCAACTTCTGGACTTCTGCCCTAGAGCAATATCTTTTATGCATCAGATCCTTCAGTCTGTCCCACGTCAAAGCATATGCAGTAGTCTCGCCCATCATCTGAACCTGAAGGTTCCACCATGACAGAGCCCCATCTAGAAATAGTCCAGCTATGTATGTGACCTGATGTTCGGGGGCGCATTTACTTAATCGCAAAAAATAATCCGTCTTCTCAACCCAACGCACAAAAGCTATGGCACCCCCAGTGCCGTCGAAGTCTCGAGGTTTGTAGCTCAAGAACTGCTTGTAGGTGCAGCCGTTGGGTGGGTTATTTCCTGGGGTACCTCTGCTGCGTTCGGAGCAAAGGGCCTCATGCTGTGCAATGGCCTGTGAGATGCGCTCTTGTAGTTCTGCCACTGTCGTCGACAGAGGGTTGTTGGTATCGACGTTCCCTTGTATCGACATCTTCTAAGAAGAAGATCGGTTCGGTCAGGTCTTATTTGTTCAGGGAGTACATATAGTTGTTTTAGAGGTCATACGTACATACACATAATAGATTATCAGATCAACCAATCAAGCAATAGCATGATCATAGCATAACCAAGTAATTCGGGAATTACGTTTAATGAGAGCATAGCAAGCAAGCACGTAGTATTATAATTATAGCACACACATATAGATCAACAACGTGCTTCATGAAGACATAGCGACTGAGCTTTCATTGGTTATTGGCCACAAGGTATTTGTCGCATGTTTAATGATGATTGGGCTCTCATTATTATCCGACCACAATTGCATTGTCTTACAAAATGTATCAGCTCAAAAGGGACACAGGGTCACCCTACCCCTGTCCAATAAGTATATCAGTGTATCAAAATTACGTAGTCAGAAGTGGTCTTCAAAAGTCTCCACAATCTCGGCTTATCATTAGTGTCTTTACCCAATTGTAATGCAATCCGCATAATCTAGAAACCAACTATACTGGTGACTGAGGTGGAGGAAGAAAGAAAAGTAAACTGCTAACATGCGTGAACTCCTCCTCGAGCTTGTATATACGTCGAAGTAATTAACTGGCGTAGACAGGGTGGAGGACGTGGTGTAAGAGCAGCAAGTGAGAGTGCAGAAGGAGCCAGTGATGAACGTGGAGGATCAAAGTATACTGGCGTAGACAGGGTGGAGGACGTGGTGTCAGCTCAAGCTCCAAAACTTTGTGACTCATATCCTCAAACTGTAGCTGTTGTGACAGGGGCAACTCATCCCGTGTGCAACCTCCATAATGTGAGGGATGGTAGGGGTCTGTAATCAGCAAAGGGCATGATAGGAACCATCAGAATGGCTCGTCCAGCGGTGAAGAAATGAACAGTACAGTCCTAAAGGATCTGTGGAAAGCTGCTGTAGTAAAAGGATCATCATGCGGGTGCTGACCTGGAGTACCTTCCCCAGGTGCGGGTATGTCCCGAAAGAAAGCGATAGGCACGTCAGTTGTGACATCTGTGTATTTTAATCCTTGTACTGTTCCGAACAAATTCGTATTTAATAAAATATGGTGTTTTAATTTCAATATTTGTTTAAATTATTTGTGACATTAGTACGTTTTCAATCATTGTTCAATTCCGAACTCTCAAACCTGTTCTGGAAGTGAAATCATAAACCGTTACGTAAACATAATCAGTTTAACGCGACGCACACACCAGAACTGCGACATAAGCCAAACATACCCTAAATACCCTTTACATAACTTAGAAATAAGTTTCGAAGGATTCGGTATGGCAAAAACATGTTTATTCTAAGTTTAGAACTATTTGCGACAAAACTGCGTAACGAACGTTCGTGACCGCCCGGAAAATATTTAAATCCTAACAATATTCTGTTATGATTAAAATTTTATTTTTAATCATGTCCGTGTTGAAAAATAAATTAAAACGCTTAAAAACGTTATTTTTCAAGTTTAAGCGCGTACCGCGTGTTACTGCGTAACACAGTGCTTCTACTGCAAAACGCAGACAACGTAGCCAGTCTCAGCAACTGATATTTATTTCAGTAATATTTTGACGAGTTTATTTTTATAGAATAATAAAAATAATTTAGAACGCCATAAACCGGGATTTAAACGCTAGATAAAATACCCGGTATCCAGTTAAACACCTGTTTTTAACATACATATATCATTTATGTGTATTTTGTGCATATATATATATATATGTATATTTCGTGTATGTATGTATGTAGACATGTGCCCACTTTTTTTTCTTCCAGTTGACAAGTGTTGATGCATGCAATCTTCATAAATCTTCCATATCTCTATAAATCTTTCAAGATCACAAACAAAATCAAACCAAGATCACTCCTCTCTCTCCTCCCCCATAACCGTACACCCCTTTCTCTCTTCCATTTTCATTTCTTTCAATCTTGTTCTTCAAGATTAAACTCCATTCCAAGCTAGTTTCAAGTTGGTGTGAAGATCCAAAGGAGTTTCCAAGGTGTTTTCAAGTGATTTCAAGCTCCATATCATCAAAATCTCATCAAAAACTCACTTGAATCTTGAAGGTATAAAGTTTATGTTTAAATCATACACTTGATTCTTGGTTGTTCTTGATGATTGGAAGTTTCTCATGAATCTTGGAACTTTTCACAAACTTGAAATCTAAAAAGAAATGGGTCTTGATACAAAATAAAAATGGTAGTATATATGTGTGTATATGTAACCGTATATATATATGTATGTGTATGAGATTTGAGTTTGAGTTGATTTTTGATAAATACTTGTTTAGGATGTTTGCTTGCATGAACAAGATTATGTGCAAATATGTTAGAGATATAAAGGAGTGATTGAATCATGAGTTATAATTTGAAATAATGTTAGTATTTTGACATGTAAATGGCCAAAAATTTATTAGACATATTTGAGAATTTTTAAGTTGTTGCTTGTTCTTGAATGATAGTTAAAATGCAAGTGTTTGATGATTTGTGCATGATATGATGAATGTTCAATTAAATTAGTAAGTAAAGATGAATAAATTACATGTTTGATGCATTTAAATTCATATGAAATGATGATGATATGATAGTGTTCTTTAGACACTTGTACATAAGAATACATGTTGATTTAAAGCTCAAGAAATGATAAAAAAATGATTTTATGACAAAAATGTTTTAGACCAGATTATAAACACTAAAAATAACATTATTTGGTATATTATAATGGCATGAAACTTTGTCATAGGTTTGATAGCTTTGCATGTTGTACATATAGCTTAGAAAGTGGTAAAATATGTGAAATTTGCATGATTTATGTGCTTTATGTGAGACCTGCACTATCATGAGTACAACCACTATTTTATTCAGTAAATAACATGGGATACGTTAAAATATCAAGTCGTTACGATTTGGGATGGTTAGGGTAACGTTTGATGCAAAACTATGCGCTAAAACGGTTAAAAATCGGCTTTTCGGAGGATTTTTTATAAAACCTGTTTTAGATCAGCAAGTAAACTGATATTTTTGATATAAAAATAAGTATTTTAACTTATATTAAGTTTACTTGGTGTTTGGTTAGTCATACGTGACTTCCGGCGGCCAAAAACGTTACCGAATCGCTAAAATACGTGTTTTTCAACATACACTATAATGGGTTGTTCATGGGTAAGTTTTATGTGTTACAAGATGTTATGTGATTTATAATATGTGTATGATGACATGTTTATAGTTGACAAGATTATGTGTATTCGATATTTATTTTATGTCACAATAAGTATATATATTACGACGCGCAAATCGTAGATATATTGCTTATAACATGATGAGGGTCACCAATAAAATCATTCAAGTTGCAAAGTTTTTAAAATATATATGAATTCATATATATATATATATATATATAAATACACCAATATAATAAAAAATAATAACTTTTCGAGAAAATCTCAAAGTTATGTGAAAATTCAAAGCATCGGAGAAACTTAGGTATTTTTGTGAGTTTTCGATTATTACATCGTTCTTATTTAATTTAGGACGAATAAACAATTTGAGGGATTGTGTTAACAACTTAACATATAAAAACACACCCAAAGGTGAGTACATAGTTCGCCTATTTTACGTTTTCAAATGTTTTGGGGTGAAGCATATGTGCATAACTTTACTTTTCGTTTTCATGATATTATACATGTTTTATTACATATTATATATAATACATTATTTCAGAGACATTTTTATGGTATATTGACTTAGTATACCTAACATTTGGTTTCAAAGACATTTTATTGGCATATTGACTTAGTATGCCTAATGCATGGTTTTACAAAGACATTTCTCATGACATGCTTACATTGAAATGGGCATTTGGTATGTTTAACGGGTTAGTAGTACATTCATTAACATTGATCACGCCGCTCGGTAGTATGTAATAGCGCTAAAGGACTTGACAAATCCCGTTCCCGCTTTCTAGGTATTTCGGAAGGGGAATGACAGAATCCGAATACATTTTTTTGATAAACCTTGATCCTGATAAGGGTTTATCCGACAGTCTCAAGGCTTGAGTGTATGCGATAGACAAACCACATAAATGTTCATATCGATAAAAACAATGGTTTTCAAAACATAACTTTTGTTTTAAACTTTTATTTATTCAAAAACCTTGTTTTGTACATGACATTTTGATTACATAAGACATTTGTTTATACATGACATTATGCATTTGGCTTGAGTAAATACTATTTATTCGCCATACAAGACATGGTTTATACTGGACATTTGACATTTGACATTGGACATTGGACATTGGACATTGGACATTGATATTTAAACAAGACATTATTTCATGGTTATTAATAAGTGATTTAAGTAACGAGATGTGTGTAATATGATAAAAGCATGGTGGATACGCCGTTGGTACTCCTATATATAAGTGCTTTCATTGTATTGCATATTATGGCGTTATCTAAACCACTTCAACAAAGACAAGACATGACATATTTTATACATATTATTTTCATTTGGTTATTCACTTAACCATACATCATTCTTTTATATCATTTGATTTTCATTTGATTTTATAAAAGAAAATATTTTATAAGGTTCATGACTACTTTTCATTAAATATTTCTTTTAACATTCAAAGTCATGAATCTTCAACACTAAACCTATGTTACTCACAGACATTTTTATGCTGACGTATTTACTTTCACATATGTTTCAGGAGCGAATATTTGATTTGAGCAAGCTACACTTAGGGCGACTTGGGCCTTAGCAATCTAAAATCAAGAAAGTTATCATCTCTTATGTTATGTGTTTTGTTTGAACTAAGACAATGTAATAATTTAAGCTTGTAAAACTTAACTTTAATTATCATGTGTTTTGAAACAATAATTCTGCCACACGACTCCCCGACGTTTCCGCCGCGGTTTGTTGTTTTACGCGGTCGGGGTGTGATAGAAGAGTTGGTATCAGAGCTCATGGTTATAGGGAATTAGGTTATTAGTAAAATTTTGACCTCGACTATAACCTTTCTAGGACCCTAACACAAGTTACCTTGTGTTTAGATCTTAAAACAATACTATCACCTATCCTTAGGTGATTACCAAAACAAGTACACAAATCTCAATTCCATTTGAAAATCAATCATCTATCCTTAGATGATTAGTTTCTAGGCTTTATACCTTTAAAGTTTTCAAATCTCGTCAAACTTTGGGTCTTAATAATGTGAACACGTGCAATCTTGAAGGGTGGGCGCCTGTACCCTGAGTTTTATGTCTAAGGCTAGAGTGTTCGTACAAATCCACATAATCGGACCAGTCACTCTTACCTGGGAACTCTTGGGGTGAGTGTCCACTTACAGGCTAAATCATGTCTTCATTATGCATTATATAGACCCATTTACTTTGATTAGTCATAATGTGTCATTTGATTGTTTTAAGTAACGAACAAATGACCACCTTCCTTTGTTTTGTCGATATTTTCAATACTCATTTTGATTGTCTTATGTCAATCTCACACATTTCCTTGTGTTCCTTTTCTTTTAGATGCCTCCTCGACGTGATCAAACTCAAGACGCCGCAATGGCAGCCTTGATCGCTCAGCAAATTGCTGCTGTAATCCCGAACCTAGTAACTCAGTTAAACCAAGCAAACAACAAAAACAACGCATATGTTCCGTGCAACTTTAAGACTTTTAATTCGGCTAAACCGCTTCAGTTTTCTTGGTCAGAAGGAGCAACTGGGCTCCTACAGTGGTTCGAGAGTCTCGAGAGTACGTTTCGTCATGTTCAATGCCCAAATGAGCGAAAGGTTGAGTTTGCGTCAAGTGTGTTTCAGAAAAGGGCGCTTACTTGGTGGAATGGTGTGATGAGGGACAGAGGTGCCAACGTGGCAATGGCTCAAACATGGGAAGAGCTTCGCGCACTTATGATGAAGGAGTTTTGTCCTCGTCATGAACTGAGGGCACTGGAAAACGAATTCCACGATCTCAAGCAAGATAGCGGAGAGCACCGTGCCTACACAGACCGATACGAAGAACTGAGCCTGCTGTGTCCCACCATGGTCACGCCTTTGGACAAGGCGATTGAGAAGTACATAGATGGCCTTCCTGATCCCGTTTAGGATATTGTCACCGGTAGCAACCCTACCACAGTTAGACAAGCTATTGAGCTAGCTACAACTTTGACTGAGTCTCAAGTCAAGAAGGGTAAACTCCACCGAAAGGGTGACAAGAAACCATCTGACAAGACAGAGAAGAAGAAGGGAAAGAAAGCTGAAACCTCGAAGAAATCTAGGATGCATCAGGCTTCCAAGAACTTTGCCATTGTTGCACAGACCAATCAAGCTGCTCCTACCCAGCCAACACAACCACCTGCTAAGAAACAGTATGTTGGTACTGCACCTCTTTGTAACAAGTGCAATTGTCATCATCAACCACATCTTCAGTGTCGTCTTTGCAACAACTGTGGAAGATATGGCCATTTGGCGAACACATATCGCTCTCCTCCTGCTCCCAATCAAGCGACACAAAACCCGGCCCAACAGCCAGCAAATCCTGCACGACCTCCTTTTCAGCCTGGGTCTTGCTACAATTGTGGAGATTTGACTCACTACAGGAACAAGTGCCCGAAGTTGGCTAATGCGAACCCAGCTCGTGGACGAGCATACAACATCAATGCCAATGAAGCGCGTGCCGACAATGAGGTGGTGAACGGTATATTCTATGTTAACAACCAACTTACTTCTATTCTTTTTTATTCGGGTGCCGAAAAGAGTTTTGTATCCCTAGCCTTTGAACCATTGCTTGCAAAGCCTAGAACAAAACTAGGAAAACCCTTGACATTAGAGTTAGCCAGTGGTGAATCCCTTGTACTCGATTCCGTCATTCGAAATTGCCAGTTGAACCTCAACGATCATCTTTTTCCCATTGATCTCACGCCAATGCAACTTGGGAGTTTCGACGTTATAGTAGGGATGGATTGGTTGACCCAATACCGTGTAGAGGTGGTTTGTTTTGACAAGATTGTTCGTGTGCCTCTTTTGTCTGGTGAAACCTTAGAGGTTCGTGGAGCGAAACCCGCTAGTAGCCTTAAACTAATGACAAGCACCCAAGCCCAGAGATACCCAAGAAAGAATTATCTGGCTTTCTTGGCACGTGTCGTAGAGGAGAAAGACAAGGGTAAAACTGTTCAAGACATCCCTGTTGTTCTGGATTATCCTGAGGTTTTTCCTGAAGACTTACCTGGTTTACCCCCAGCACGTCAAATCGAGTTTCGTATTGACCTTGTACCTGGTGCTAATCCGATTGCTAAATCTCCATACCGTCTTGCACCATCTGAGATGCAAGAGTTGTCGAAGCAGCTGCAGGAGTTATCAGACAAAGGATTTATTCGTCCGAGCTTTTCCCCTTGGGGCGCACCTGTCCTATTTGTAAAGAAGAAGGATGGATCATTCCGAATGTGTATCGATTACCGTGAGCTTAACAAACTCACCATAAAAAATCGATATCCGCTACCTCGCATTGATGATCTCTTTGATCAGCTTCAGGGTGCTACCTGCTTTTCAAAGATTGATCTACGTTCTGGGTATCATCAGCTTCGCGTATCCGAAGAAGATATCCCCAAGACTGCTTTCCGCACACGATACGGCCACTATGAGTTTACTGTTATGCCTTTCGGTTTAACGAATGCTCCTGCCGTCTTCATGGACTTAATGAATAGGGTTTGTAAGCCTTATTTAGATAAGTTCATCATCGTCTTCATTGATGACATCTTGATTTATTCCAAGACACGAGCTGACCACGAACAACATCTCCGTCTAACAATGGAACTCCTAAAGAAGGAACAACTTTTCGCTAAATTCTCCAAGTGTGAATTTTGGCTTAGGGAAGTTCAATTTTTGGGACATATTGTTAACGAACAAGGTATACATGTAGATCCCGCCAAAATCAGTGCGATTAAGGATTGGGATACACTAACTACTCCTACCGAGGTTCGTTCATTTCTGGGTCTCGCGGGTTATTACCGCCGCTTTATTGCAAACTTCTCCAAGATTGCGGTTCCTCTCACAGCCTTAACTCAAAAGAATAAACCTTTTGAGTGGGGACCCAAACAAGAAGAAGCTTTTCAGACCTTGAAACATAAACTCTGCGACGCTCCTGTGTTGTCTTTACCTGAGGGAAACGACGACTTTGTCGTATATTGTGACGCATCGAATCTAGGTCTTGGTTGTGTTCTCATGCAAAGGAACAAAGTCATAGCCTATGCATCAAGACAATTGAAAATCCATGAGAAAAACTACACAACTCATGATCTTGAGTTGGGCGCTGTGGTTTTTGCTCTCAAGATTTGGAGACACTACCTTTACGGAACAAAATGTGTGGTTTTCACAGACCACAAAAGTGTCCAACACATCTTCAATCAGAAAGAACTAAACATGAGGCAACGATGTTGGGTAGAACTTCTATACGACTATGACTGCGAGATTCGCTACCATCCTGGAAAAGCGAATGTCGTAGCCGATGCGCTAAGTCGTAAGGAACGAGTCAAGCTTCATTGTGTTCAAGTTCGATCTGATATTCAAACCCGCATCTTTCAAGCTTAACTTGTGTTACACAAGGCTTGATGGGTAAAGAATTACCGTGTCACATTAAACCTGAGCTTGAATTGAGAGACTTTGGGATATTCTATTTCATGGGCCGTTTGTGGGTCCCAAGTATAGACAATCTTCGCACCTTGCTTATGGATGAAGCTCATAAGTCTCGTTATTCTATTCATCCTAGTGCAGACAAAATGTATAAGGATCTTCGAACCCAGTACTGGTGGCCGGGAATGAAGAAGGACATTGCCTTATACGTATCAAAATGCCTTACTTGTCTGAAGGTTAAGGCAGAACATCAACATCCCTCTGGATTATTGGAACAACCAGAGATACCGGTTTGGAAATGGGAAAACATTTCCATGGATCTCATTACTAAACTACCGCGCACTAATAGAGGTCATGATGCCATTTGGGTAGTAGTTGATCGTTTGACAAAATCTGCTCACTTCTTGCCAATCCGTGAGGATCTCTCTGCTGAAAAGCTTGCCAAGATCTATGTAGATGAGATTGTATCCCGACATGGTGTTCCTTTGAACATCATATCAGACCGCGATGCTCAATTCTCATCTCACTTTTGGAGAACCATGCAATCTGCTATGGGAACCCAACTCAATTTGAGCACAGCTTATCATCCTCAAACGGATGGACAATCTGAAAGAACAATCCAGACATTGGAGGATATGCTTAGAGCTTGTGTGATCGATTTTGGTGGTAGTTGGGATTCGCATCTTCCGTTGATCGAATTCTCCTACAATAATAGTTATCACTCCAGCATCAACATGGCTTTATACGGTCGAAAATGTCGTTCGCCGGTCTGCTGGAATGAGATTGGTGAAGCTTAGCTCACTGGACCTGAACTCATTCTAGAGACTATAGACAAAGTCAAGAAAATTCACGATAACCTCTTAACAGCTAGAAGCCGTCAAAAGTGTAACGCGGATAGACGGCGCAAGCCTTTGGAAGTCCAAGTCGGTGATCTCGTCCTACTCAAGGTATCTCCTTGGAAAGGTGTAATCAGATTTGGGAATAAAGGAAAACTTGCACCACGATATGTTGGACCATTCAAGATCGTTGAAAGAATCGGAAAAGTAGCCTACAGACTTGAGCTGCCTCCTGAACTTGGAAATGTTCATCCAACTTTCCACGTGTCCAATCTGAAAAAGTGTTTGGCTGATGCAAACCTCCACATCCCCCTTTATGAAATTCGTGTCGACAACACAATGCATTTCGTCGAGAAACCTGTGGAAATATTGGACCATCAAGTCAAGAAGCTCAAGCGCAAGCGCATACGGATAGTCAAAGTTCGCTGGGAATCCAAACGTGGCCCAGAGTTAATTGGGAACGAGAGGATCAAAGGAAGGCGAAATATCCACACCTTTTCCCACAAGTTTCCTCTAATTAAATTTCAGGACGAAATTTCCAAAAGTAGGGGAGACTGTGACATCTGTGTATTTTAATCCTTGTACTGTTTCGAACAACTTCGTATTTAATAAAAAATGGTGTTTTAATTTCAATATTTGTTAAAATTATTTGTGACATTAGTGCGTTTTCAATCATTGTTCAATTCCGAACTCTCAAACCTGTTCTGGAAGTGAAATCATAAACCGTTACGTAAACATAATCAGTTTAACGTGACGTACACACCGGAACTATGACATAAGCCAAACATACCCTAAATACCCTTTACATAACTTAGAAATAAGTTTCAAAGGATTCGGTATGGTAAAAACATGTTTATTCGAACTTTAGAACTATTTGCGACAAAACTGCGTAATGAACGTTGGTGACCGCCCGGATAATATTTAAATCCTAAAAGTATTCTGTTATTATTAAAATTTTATTTTTAATCATGTCCGTGTTGAAAAATAAATTAAAACGCCTAAAAACGTTATTTTTCAAGTTTAAGCGCGTACCGCGTGTTACTGCGTAACACAGTGCTTTTACTGCAAAACGCAGACAACGCAGCCAGTCTCGGCAACTGATACTTATTTCAGTAATATTTTGACGAGTTTATTTTTATAGAATAATAAAAATAATTTAGAACGCCATAAAGCGGGATTTAAACGCTATATAAAATACCCGGTATCCAGTTAAACACCTGTTTTTAACCTACATATATCATTTATGTGTATTTTGTGCATATATATATATGTATATTTCGTGTATGTATGTATGTAGACATGTGCCCACTTTTTTTTCTTCCACTTGACAAGTGTTGATGCATGCAACCTTCATAAATCTTCCATATCTCTATAAATCTTTCAAGATCACAAACAAAATCAAACCAAGATCACTCCTCTCTCTCCTCCCCCATAACCGTACACCCCTTTCTCTCTTCCATTTTCATTTCTTTCAATCTTGGTCTTGAATATTAAACTCCATTCCAAGCTAGTTTCAAGTTGGTGTGAAGATCCAAAGGAGTTTCCAAGGTGTTTTCAAGTGATTTCAAGCTCCATATCATCAAAATCTCATAAAAAAACTCACTTGAATCTTGAAGGTATAAAGTTTATGTTTAAGTCATACACTTGATTCTTGGTTGTTCTTTATGATTGGAAGTTTCTCTTGAATCTTGGAACTTTTCACAAACTTAAAATTTAAAAAGAAATGGGTCTTGATACAAAATAAAAATGGTAGTATATATGTGTGTATATGTAACTGTATATATATATGTATGTGTATGAGATTTGAGTTTGAGTTTGAGTTGATTTTTGATAAATACTTGTTCAGGATGTTTGCTTGCATGAACAAGATTATGTGCAAATATGTTAGAGATATAAAGGAGTGATTGAATCATGAGTTATAATTTGAAATAATGTTAGTATTTTAACATGTAAATGGCCAAAAATTTATTAGACATATTTGAGAATTTTTAAGTTGTTGCTTGTTTTTGAATGATAGTTAAAATGCAAGTGTTTGATGATTTGTGTATGATATGATGAATGTTCAATTAAATCAGTAAGTAAACATGAATAAATTACATGTTTGATGCATTTAAATTCATATGAAATGATGATGATATGATAGTGCGCTTTAGACACTTGTACATAAGAATACATGTTGATTTAAAGCTCAAGAAATGATAAAAAAATGATTTTATGACAAAAATGCTTTAGAACAGATTATAAACACTAAAAATAACATTATTTGGTATATTATAATGGCATGAAACTTTGTCATAGGTTTGATAGCTTTGCATGTTGTACATATAGCTTAGAAAGTGGTAAAATATGTGAAATTTGCATGATTTATGTGCTTTATGTGAGACCTGCACTATCATGAGTATAACCACTATTTTATTCAGTAAATAACATGGGTTATGTTAAAATATCAAGTCTTTACGATTTGGGATGGTTAGGGTAACGTTTGATGCAAAACTATGTGGTAAAACGGTTAAATATCAGCTTTTCGGAGGAGTTTTATAAAAACTGTTTTAGATCAGTAAGTAAACTGATATTTTTGATATAAAAACAAGTATTTTAACTTATATTAAGTTTACTTGGTGTTTGGTTATCATACGTGACTTCCGGCGCCCAAAATCGTTACCGTATCGCTAAAATACGTGTTTTTCAACATACACTATAATGGGTTGTTCATGGGTAAGTTTTATGTGTTACAAGATGTTATGTGATTTATAATATGTGTATGATGACATGTTTATAGTTGACAAGATTATGTGTATTCGATATTTATTTTATGTCACAATAAGTATATATATTACGATGCGCAAATCGTAGATATATTGCTTATAACATGATGAGGGTCACCAATAAAATCGTTCAACTCGCAAAGTTTTTAAAATATATATAAATTCATATACATATAAATACACCAATATAATAAAAATTAATAACTTTTCGAGAAAATCTCAAAGTTATGTGAAAATTCTAAGTATCGGAGAAACTTAGGTATTTTTGTGAGTTTTTGATTATTAAATCGTTCTTATTAAATTTAGGACGAATAAACAATTTGAGGGATTGTGTTAACATATAAAAACGCACCCAAAGGTGAGTACATAGTTCCCCTATTTTACGTTTTCAAATGTTTTGGTGTGAAGCATATGCGCATAACTTTACTTTTCGTTTTCATGATATTATACATGTTTTATTACATATTACATATAATACATTATTTCAGAGACATTTTTATGGTATATTGACTTAGTGTACCTAACATTTGGTTTCAAAGACACTTTATTGACATATTGACTTAGTATGCCTAATGCATGGTTTTACAAAGACATTTCTCATGACATGCTTACATTGAAAAGAACATTTGGTATGTTTAACGGGTTAGTAGTACATTCATTAACATTGATCACGCCGCTCGGTAGTATGTAATAGCGCTATATGTCACGGCCCCCGGCCCGGTTTGACCCGGTTCTGGAGCCGTGAGATAGAAAATCCCGTGGTATTTATTTAATTGAGTTGACAGCGGAAGATTTTTAGCAGGATCTTTTTAAAGCTGAAAATGCCCGATTATTTTATTTCATAATTCGGGATAAAACCCCGGTAGTTTACAATAAGGTGATATCATTGGGAAATCTTTATTTTACAAAACATGTTTCTTTATTTATATTGAGTCACTTCTTTAAGCTTGTAGTGCTTCGCAGCACTTTTCCTGGATCACAACAGATCACCTGAAACATGTTTGAAAAAAGTTTTTGTCAGTGGGGAAATACCGGTGAATCATTCTTTTTACTAAAAACGACGTGTTGTTATAATTTACAGTATTAAGAGCGATTACAATGTTTATACATATCAACCATCTACCCACGATATTTATCACTCGACCACCTATTGGCTATCTCGTTGTCCAATGGTGTCTGTGATTATGGTCATATCACCCCTTGGCTAACCCGTTGTCCAATGGTGACGGTTATCAAGTAATGTATACAAAACCCCACATACCGGCTGTAATATGGAGATTACAAAGACTTAATCCCTGTAATTATAACTTTTTAAAACAATCATAATTTTGAAAGTAATTTGGTAAAAAGAGAACGACTCACATTGCAGATTTATTCGAGCAGAGTTTAGCCTACTGATAAGCCTTTTAACCTAATTTAACAATAATGCACACGAAACTAGGTCAGTAACTAATACAGCATGTACGATAACTCACGAGATTAAACCCTAACAATGAATGACAAAGTGCGATACTTAAACATCCATCGAATTTACGACGAATGACAAAGCATAACCCTAATGTGGGCAGCACTTAAACATCCATTGTATAGTTTAAATCGACCGGACATTGAATCGTAGCAGCGATCGAGTTATTACCCTGTTGTCGCGGCATAAATTCGAGCTTATGTGTATGTTTGATAGTAAACAGTCGATAACTCGACGTACAAATTGAATTTTAACGTCGAACGAACGCAGAATTGCAATTGCCAACCCCCTCTATTTATACCTGAAAAACAGCCCCCTCGCGTGGCGCGAGGGGCTGTCGCGTGGCGCGAGGGGTGCTCCCCTACCATAGGGTAGCCCTGTGTCCCAGTAGGCTTGCTGAGTTGGTCGTTCGTCAAATTTAGATTTCCACGTAAAACTGTGTGGATATTACTAACTAGGGTTTACCCCCCCTGAGTTTTAGGGGCCCTGATCCTGATTCCGATTGTTCTGAAAATTTTAGAGTTTATGCAGGATCACTTGGGGTCTTAATTAGGGTTTCCTATTGAATCAATTATAATAATAAATAATAGTTTTGGTGAGAGTTGTTACATCCTCCCCACCTTAATAAAAATCTCGTCCTCGAGATTTACTAGAACAAGTGAGGATACTTTCGCTTCATTTCTGATTCCATCTCCCAAGTATATTCAGGTCCTCTCTTTGAATCCCACTTGACTTAGACCAGCACGAGCCGCTTGTGCTTGAGAAACTTGATCTTTCTATCTTCTATTTGTAATGGCTTCTCAACAAATTTTAACTTTTCATTTACCTCTATATCTTGAAGAGGTACTACCAGGGACTCGTCAGATAGACATTTCTTGAGATTGGATACATGAAATACGTCATGTACTCCGGTTAACTCTTCTGGTAGTTGTAAGAGATAGGCAACTGGTCCTATACGTTGGATTACTGGAAATGGTCCTATGTATCTTGGACTTAGTTTTCCTTTCTTACCGAATCGAACTACTCCTTTCCAAGGAGAAACTTTCAAAAGTACCTTATCTCCAACTTGAAACTCAAGTGGCTTGCGTCTATTGTCTGCATAACTCTTCTGGCGATCTCGAGCCGTCTTTAGTCTTTCCTTGATTCGAGTGATATTGTCAGTGGTTTCTTGCACAATTTCAGGACCTGATAATTGACTTTCTCCTATTTCTGCCCAACAAACCGGAGTTCTGCACTTGCGTCCATATAGTGCTTCGAATGGGGCAGCTTCAATACTTGAATGATAACTATTGTTATAGGAGAATTCTATTAAAGGTAAGTGATCATCCCAGTTTCCACCAAAATCTATCACACATGCTCGGAGCATGTCTTCTAGGGTTTGTATCGTCCTTTCACTTTGCCCGTCTGTTTGTGGATGATATGCAGTACTCAAATTTAGTCGGGTTCCCATTGCTTCCTGGAAACTTGTCCAGAAGCGAGAAGTGAAACGACTATCCCTATCCGATACTATGGAGAGTGGAACTCCATGTAAGGATACTACTTCATCTACATACAACTTGGCTAACCTTTCCATACTAAAGGTTTCCTTCATGGGTAGAAAATGAGCTGACTTGGTTAATCGATCCACAATTACCCAAATCGCATCATTACCTTTTCTGGTTTTGGGTAACTTAGTAACAAAATCCATAGTTATAAGTTCCCATTTCCATACAGGCATCTCTAATTGTTGTAGTAGACCTAAAGGTTTCTGGTGTTCTGCCTTAACTTGTGAACAGGTAAGACACTTAGAAACATATCTAGCTATGTCCTTTTTCATTCCTATCCACCAGAAATTATTTCTTAAATCTTGATACATCTTGTTGTTTCCTGGATGCATGGTATATCTAGATTTATGAGCTTCTTCTAAAATCTTATCTCTTAATTCTCCTTGTTTAGGTACCCAAATTCTTTTCTTATGGAATTTCCAAATTCCATCATTTCCCTGTTCTAATTCTTTTATTCATCCCTTCATTCCTTCAGCATTGTCCTTGATTGCTGTTTCTTGAACATTCTTTAGTCGTTCCATTAAATCTAACTGTAGATTTAATCTAAGAGCACGAACCCGTCGTTGTTTCTCATGATACTTACGACTTAAGGCATCTGCAACTACATTTGCCTTTCCTTCGTGATACTGAATATCACAGTCGTAGTCGCTTAGTATTTCCATCCATCTCCTTTGTCTGATGTTTAATTCTTTTTGCCCGAATATATATCTTAAACTTTTATTATCTGTATAAACAGTAAACTTACTTCCATACAGATAATGTCTCCAAATCTTAAGGGCAAAAATTATGGCTCCTAATTCTAAGTCATGAGTCGTATAGTTTTCTTCGTGCTTTTTCAATTGTCTTGAAGCATATGCAATTACTTTCTTGCGTTGCATTAACACACATCCTAATCCTAACTTAGAAGCATCACAGTAAACTTCAAAATCTTATGTTCCTTCTGGTAAGGCTAGAATTGGGGATTGGTTAACTTTTGCTTCAAAATTCTAAAAGCCTCTTCTTGTCTAGTTCCCCATTCAAACTTAACCGCTTTACAGGTTAACTTAGTCAATGGTACTGCTATTTTGGAAAAATCCTTAATAAAGCGCCTATAGTATCCAGCTAATCCTAGAAAGCTTCTAATTTCCATAGCTGACTGTGGGGCCTTCCATTTGGTAATTGCTTCTATCTTAGCAGGATCTACATGAATACCTTCATGATTCACCATGTGTCCTAAAAATTGCACTTCCTGTAGCCAAAATTCGCACTTCGAGAATTTGGCGTAAAGTTTCTCCCTTCTTAACAAGGTTAAGAGTGCATGCAAGTGCTGGCAATGCTCATCCTGACTTTTGGAATAAATAAGTATATCATCAATGAAGACAATTACAAATTTATCTAAGTATGGTTTACAGATTCTATTCATCATGTCCATGAATGCTACAGGTGCATTTGTTAATCCGAAGGGCATGACTGCAAATTCGTAATGACCATACCTAGTTCTGAAAGCAGTTTTAGGTATGTCTTCTTCTTGTACCTTTAATTGATGATATCCGGAGCGCAAGTCGATCTTAGAAAAATATCTAGCTCCTTGAAGTTGATCAAAGAGATCATCAATCCTAGGTAATGGGTATCGATTCTTAATTGTAACTTTATTCAGTTCCCTATAATCAATACACATTCGCATCGAACCATCCTTTTTTTTTACAAACAACACTGGCGCCCCCCAAGGGGATGAACTAGGTTGTATGAATCTTTTACTTAACAATTCATCTAATTGTTTCTTTAGTTCTAGCATTTCTGTGGGTGCTAACCGATAAGGTGCCTTGGCTATCGGTGTAGTTCCAGGAATTAGATGAATTCTAAATTCAACTTCCCTATCTGGTGGTAATCCTGGTAACTCTTCTGGGAATACATCTGGGTATTCTGAGACTACCGGAATCTCCTTAAGTTCTTTATCCTTAGTACTAATGATTACTGAAATCATATATACTATTCCTTGCTTTCGTTCATAACTAGCAACTTTCATTACTGAAATGAACTTCATAGGTTTACGTGGCTTATCTCCTATAATCACAATCACTTCTCCAGTAGGTGCCCGAATTTCTATAGAGTTCTTATCACAAAGGATTCGAGCATGGTTGGCTACTAACCAATCCATTCCTAACACAACATTGAACCCAGCTAAATTCATTGGTAATCGGTTTGCATGAAATTTATGACCTGAAAGTTCTATATTTTCTTTTTGCAAAACCTTATCTATGTTAACAGAATTTCCATCTGCTGTTTCGACTGTAAAAATTTGTCTAAGGTTGGTCAAAGGTAAAATTAGCTTGGCAGAATGAAGTATTTATAAAACTTTGGTTTGCACCAGAGTCAAATAATACTTTTGCATAGACGTTGTGAACTAGGAACGTACCAGCTATCACATCTGGAATGAGTTCTGCCTCCTGAGTAGTTAATTGGAAGGCTCGAACATTCTTCTTGGTAGCTCCTTCGGCCGGTTTGGCTTTATTGTCTGCTGGTTTAACCAATTTAGGGCATTCTGGTTTAAAATGTCCCGTTTCTCCACAGTTATAGCAGACCCTTGTTTTCTTTCTGCAGTCTTCTTCACGATGTCCTACTACTTTGCAAAAATTGTAGGTTATATTGCATTTTCCATAATGTTTCTTTCTGCAATTCCTGCAGAACGGCGGAGTTGAAGATTGCCCTGTTCCTCTCTTCTTGGAGTTGCTATTATTACCTACACAAAATCCTTGGGTACTTTTCTGAGCTAGTTCCTTTTTCCTATTTTCATCTCTTGTGCGTACCAGCTCATCAGTTAGGGTGTTAGCTAATTCTACTGCATCGTCAATAGTGCGAGGTCTCGCAGCTTTAACGATATTACGGATTTCGCTAATCAATCCCCAAATATAGCGAGAAATAAGTGCCGGTTCTGGTGAAGCCAGTGTTGGTACCACTTTAGCATATTCGAAAAATGTCGAAGTATACCCTCGACAGTCTACACCCATCATTCGATGGTTCAGGAACTTATTTTTCATTTGTTCTTTTTCGTATTCGGGACATAATTTTCTTTCTATTAACTGCTTAAATTCCTCCCAACTCATGGCATAGGCCATATTTCTTCCTTTGGCTTAAAGTACCGTATTCCACCATTCTAGCGCCGCTTCTTTAAAAAGATGTGACGCATACATGACTTTGTCTTCCTCAGCACATTCACTTATCATGAGTACTGCTTCAGTTTTCTCCAACCAACGCAGTGCCGCAGTCGCCCCTTCATTGCCTGCGAACTCAGCAGGTTTACAGGCAAGAAATTCTTTGTAAGTGCAACCAGGCGTTGCAGCTTTCATTTTCTTAGGGAGTGGGGCCTGTTGGGAATCATTATCATGATTAGTATGGCTGCCGCCTCCGTTTACACTATTACTGAAATTATCTTCTTGGGTACGTTTACTAGGAATGATTTGTTGAGGTTCAACAGGTTTCTGGGCAGCAGCAAGGATTGCTGGAATAGCATTGGCTATTCCTTGAGCAACGATATTTTCTATATCTTGCTTAGTCATAAATTGATCCTCCTGGTGTTGCTCAGATTGATTAACCTCGTTAACTGGTTCATTATTAGCGTTTTCCATCTGCTAATTAATATATATAATTTATTAGTATAGAGTAAATAACAATTATACATAAAACAATCATTCAAATTTCACAACACACACACACACACACACACACACACACATATATATATCCAAAATTATCGATTCCTCGATTTCCCTTTTTATATATATATTATGCATCAATACACACCATTATCTTACAAAGGTTTTATTTGTAGGTTAATTTACAGACTTTATTTTATTATTACTATTATACAATCACAGCTTCACCACCATCCTATCCCTGGGTACTTTAGTAGCGACGTTCCCTCTCTTCGTACTTCCAAGAAATTTGCTCTCCTACCTCCCGAATCCTATTCCCTGCACCTATCAGCTCCTCGCCAAAATGGCGGAGTTCAGCTAAATTTTCATTGCTCATTGGTGGGTTTGGTATAGGTTCTGGGTCGAACTGAGGGAAAAAGGTATAAGGGTTATTTAGGAGGTTTTGAAACTGCCAGTCATTAGTCCACCACTCGTCCATTTCTCCTAGAGGTTGGGTGTGGATCAGAGGATCTGGAATGGCTGGTTCCAAATTTATTGGGAGATGAGTTTCGGCAGGATAAGGGTAAAGGTTGGTGTTGATAGGACTAATGATATCACAGCTTGCCAATATGCGATCCAACTCTTCTTGTAATGGCAACTCCTCGACTTGTTTAGAACTTTCCCCAATTTCCATTTCTCCTTGCCTAGAACCTTCCCCGATCAAAATTCCTTTTCCTTTATCTATGGGATTCTTTATTTTGGGAACCTTTCTAGTTGCTGGTTTCCTCCTGCGTACACGCCTCCAGCCTACGAATCTTCTCTTTTTCTTAGGCTTTGGTTTCTCCAGAGGTGGAGCGTTGAATTCCATAGGTTCTTCCACATCGGGTATGTAACCAGTAAAGTCTTTGGAAACTTCTATTTTCACCGGATATAGATTGAGATTCTGAAGGGCTTCAGATAACTCATTCATGCTGTTTAGCATATATGCAGAATACTAAGATAAAATTTTATAACAAAATTTCACAGGTAACCTTCAAGTATTATTGCATACCATGTGACTAATTTTAAATTCAAAGGATAACTGAAAATTAAAACATATTAGGGTTTATTGTAAACTTATTTATTTACTGGGTAAAGTTTCTGGCTTGTAGATGATAAGGGTACTAGAACTGAGTCAGGGTATTTAAAGATTTGTATTTACTGCTACAGTGGCTAGCATATAGAGATCTGCCCATTTTTCATCTAACTTGTCTTCCCATGGTGGGTTACTGCCTAGATTCTGGGTTTCTTGATTAACTCTCCTTTCTTTTGGTTGTGATTTCTTTATCTTCTCTTGACTTTTCCTAATAATCAAACTTCTTTTATTAGGAGAAAGTGGCTCCTCATATTGTGCCTTTCGAACAAATATTCCTTCCTCAGTATCTACTGAGTATCTTGAGGAATTTGATTGGGATGAACTTCCCTTTTCTTTTGGTGAAGTATCTAATTTATGGTAGATATCTGAAAGCCTTTGTTTACCCATACTGTAAATAAATATTCAAATAATAAAACACGTAATCACAAAATTGGCAATCAGTAAAAATTAAGTATTTTCTAAATACTTAATTGACTTAAATTAGTGGCTCTGATACCACCTTTTTCTATCACGGCCCCCGGCCCGGTTTGACCCGGTTCAGGAGCCGCGGGACAGAAAATCCCGTGGTATTTATTTAATTGAGTTGACAGCGGAAGATTTTTAGCAGGATCTTTTTAAAGCTGAAAATGCCTGATTATTTTATTTCATAATTCGGGATAAAACCCCGGTAGTTTACAATAAGGTGATTTCATTGGGAAATCTTTATTTTACAAAACATGTTTCTTTATTTATATTGAGCCACTTCTTTAAGCTTGTAGTGCTTCGCGGCACTTTTCCTGGATCACAACAGATCACCTGAAACATGTTTGAAAAAGGTTTTTGTCAGTGGGGAAATACTGGTGAATCATTCTTTTTACTAAAAACGACATGTTGTTATAATTTACAGTATTAAGAGCGATTACAATGTTTATACATATCAACCATCTACCCACGATATTTATCACTCGACCACCTATTGGCTATCTCGTTGTCCAATGGTGTCTGTGATTATGGTCATATCACCCCTTGGCTATCCCGTTGTCCAATGGTGACGGTTATCAAGTAATGTATACAAAACCCCACATACCGGCTGTAATATGGAGATTACAAAGACTTAATCCCTGTAATGATAACTTTTTAAAACAATCTTGATTTTGAAAGTAATTTGGTAAAAAGAGAATGACTCACATTGCAGATTTATTCGAGCAGAGTTTAGCCTACTGATAAGCCTGTTAACCTAATTTAACAATAATGCACACGAAACTAGGTCAGTAACTAATACAACAATGAATGACAAAGTGAGATACTTAAATTTCCATCGAATTTACGACGAATGACAAAGCATAACCCTAATGTGGGCAGCACTTAAACATCCATTGGATAGTTTAAATCGATCGGACATTGAATCGTAGCAGCGATCGAGTTATTACCCTGTTGTCGCGGCAGAAATTCGAGCTTATGTGTGTGTTTGATAGTAAACAGTCGATAACTCAACGTGAAAATTGAATTTTAACGTCGAACGAACGCAGAATTGCAATTGCCAACGCCCTCTATTTATACCTGAAAAACAGCCCCCTCGCGTGGCGCGAGGGGCTGTCGCGTGGCGCGAGGGGCTGTCGCGTGGCGCGAGGGGTGCTCCCCTACCATAGGCTAGCCCCGTATCCCAGTAGGCTTGCTGAGTTGGTCGTTCGTCAAATTTAGATTTCCACGTAAAACTGTGTGGATATTACTAATTAGGGTTTACCCCCCCTGAGTTTAGGGGCCCTGATCCTGATTCCGATTGTTCTGAAAATTTTAGAGTTTATGCAGGATCACTTGGGGTCTTAATTAGGGTTTCCTATTGAATCAATTATAATAATAAATAATAGTTTTGGTGAGAGTTGTTACACTATAGGACTTGACAAATCCCGTTCCCGCTTTCTAGGTATTTCGGAAGGGGAATGACAGAATCCGAATACATTTTTTTGATAAACCTTGATCCTGATAAGGGTTTATCCGACAGTCTCAAGGCTTGAGTGTATGCGATAGACAAACCACATAAATGTTCATATCGATAAAAGCAATGGTTTTCAAAACATAACTTTTGTTTATTCAAAAACCTTGTTTTGTACATGACATTTTGATTACATAAGACATTTGTTTATACATGACATTATGCATTTGGCTTGAGCAAATATTATTTATTCGCCATACAAGACATGGTTTGTACTGGACATTTGACATTTGACATTGGACATTGATATTTAAACAAGACATTATTTCATGGTTATTAATAAGTGATTTAAGTAACGAGACGCGTGTAATATGATAAAAGCATGGTGGATACGCCGTTGGTACTCCTATATATAAGTGCTTTCATTGTATTGCATATCGTGGCGTTATCTAAACCACTTCAACAAAGACAAGACATGACATATTTTATACATATTATTTTCATTTGGTTATTCACTTAACCATACAACATTCTTTTATATCATTTGATTTTCATATGATTTTATAAAAGAAAATATTTTATAAGGTTCATGACTACTTTTCATTAAATATTTCTTTTAACATTCAAAGTCATGAATCTTCAACACTAAACCTATGTTACTCACATGCATTTTTATGCTGACGTATTTACTTTCACATATGTTTCAGGAGCGAATATTTGATGTGAGCAAGCTACACTTAGGGCGACTTGGGCCTTAGCAATCTAAAATCAAGAAAGTTTTCATCTTTTATGTTATGTGTTTTGTTTGACCTAAGACAATGTAATAATTTAAGCTTGTAAAACTTAACTTTAATTATCATGTGTTTTGAAGCAATAATTCTGCCACACGACTCCTCGACGTTTCAGCCGCGGTTTGTTGTTTTACGCGGTCGGGGTGTGACATCGGTGCAATGGACGTCGATCTCCAAAGGGGAAAAGGAGCAACATCAGCGGGTGCAGGTACAGGTACAGGAACAAATGTCTCATCAAAAGAGGTGATCACTAGGTGCAGGTACTGGGTTTGGTGTAAGGGGTGCAATGTCTGGCAAGCCAAAAGAAGCATGGTCAGGATCAGGAATCAGCTCAAGATCAATATGTGCAACATCAGTCTGACCTAAAAGGAACTGGAGCTGGCTCAGGAGATGGCTCTGGGTCGTGTGAAGGTGTGGGATCTCGAGCAGGTGATAGTGCAGCAGTCATAGTCGTCGTCTGAGTTAGTAGCAGAAAGCTGCAATCCGGCCGTCTGTATGGCTGCAGATGTCACAGACTCAAAGGAGTCTGAAATTGAGTGTATACTAGAATCAGAGGATAGTTTGATAACAGGGGTCTCAAGAAGTGAAATTAGTAACATCGTCCTCGTCTAACTTTTCATTATCATGGGCATCATCAGGAGGACTATCAATAACATGTCAACGTCATCACCAGCTACTCGTCGAGTAGCCAACCTTCGGAAGGGATGTCCACAGGAGGTACATCATCGAGTATCGGAGCCATGGTGCGCTCACCAGCGGGATGACCAGTGATGAGGTGATCATGGACTACAACTAGGATGACAAAAGATCCTTGTCGGGGAAGCAATCAGCAAGGGTAAATCGTTACCAAAGTCTAGTAGCGCAGACGGCTGGAAGTCGTCCTTGTCCTCGGTCAGCATATCGGGATCACACTTAGTGTCTGACGTAAATATCTCCGGCGCATGTGCAATCTCATTATCTGTGGCGGTGGCCGTAGGGTTATCAATGTCTGATAACTCGCTTTCTAAAGAAGGTGACCTGTGTGCCGGTACATAATAATCATAGCATGTATATCCATAATAATTACTAACACTTAGTGTATTGCAGGCAAAGACAATTCATCATGTAATCACGTATTCACATTATTCTTCATGAAACTTCCTATCCTTCCTAGTCTCCCAGACTAACCCACCTAGTCTCCCAGACTAAACCAACCAGCCTCTCAGACTGAACCACCTAGTCTCTCAGACTAAAACACCCAGCCTCTCAGGCTGAACCACCTAGTCTCTCAGACTGAAACACCCAGTCTCTCAGACTGAAACACCCACTCTCTAAGACTGAACTCCCCAGTTTCCCAAACTGTCCCAACTAGTCTCTCAGATTAACTACCCAGTCTCTCAGACTACCCAGTCTCTCAGACTGAACCTCCCAGTTTCTCAAACTGAACTACCCAGTCTCTTAGACTAAACCTCCCAGTTTCTCAAACTAAGCTACCCAGTCTCTCAGACTGACCTTCCCAGTCTCTCAGACTGCCCCAGCTAGTCTGTCAGACTAACTCCTCAGTCTCTCAGACTGAATTATAACCGAATTCTTTGAAATGTATTTTGTGTCTTTTATTTGTAAAAATGTTTGTTTCATGGATCTGGACGTTTCGTGTATGCAATGAAAACATGTTTGCAAAAACGTTTTTGTGAGAGCCCTAATGATCGTAGTCTAGACTCGAGAAAGAATCCTAGTTCGCTACAATCGAGGCTCTGATACCAAGCTGTCACACCCTGACTTTTGCGGAAGCGTGATTATGGTGTGACTTTCTTAATATCATTGCATTCAATCATAACAACCACTACATGATAAAACCATAGATTTGTCATCCATTAAATAAGTTTAAATCATAACAACATTGTTTAAAAACGTAGACTTCAAATTCAAGTTTTACAAACCATACAAATTGTTTCTGAGTTCATTATGGACTCATCAAAAGATATTGAATAACACCAAGGTTTGGGAGACGTGTCTCGTCCAGGAATAAGACACACTGACCAAACTCAAAGACCATGGATGACATCTTTATTTCTAACGCAGCATAAAAACTTCCAACGCCCGCCAGATCCACTTACAAATTCCCTGAAATACATGTAGTTTGAAAACATCAACAAAAGTTGAGCGAGTTCATGTGTTCGTTTGAGTGTATGTATAAACCTTTGAAATCGTTGTAAGTATGTATGTAAGTTTATAAGTCCCGGTATGAAAGCAACAAGGAAACAGATCAATTAATGTGTAGTTAATACATTAATATACGTGACATGGTGCAGGAAGACTCAAACCTAGCAGACTTTGTACCGGGCTTGCGGCTGTAAGACATAGTCACCTCATGGCCCATTCGGCGGACTCATGGATGGGGCTCGCAACACCCAAATAGATCTATCACTCATGCCCCTCGGTCCTACAAGAGGATTGATGGCCTCAAGTATACGCCTACCCATTCACATGATCTATGGTTCTTTCCTAGGCTAACCATACCAATTGTATTGTATTGTAAGTAATCCTTTTGTAACATGTATTTCACCCCCGAAGTAAATAAACAAAACAGTTTAAAGAAAAGGGGGACATGAACTCACTGTTTTGCGTTCCTTGTATCCGATGTAACTCAAAGCTTCCTCTAGTACGCACGATTACCTACATGCGTACTACGGTCCATTAGATGAGCGGGTCATGCCTCGACTTAGTATTAATTAGTGCCTTTGAGTTACGTTTCCAAGTGTCTTCATCATTATTCCAAGTTATAATTATTTGTTAAAATAATAAATATAATTATATTTATTGAATTTTTGGAATAATAGTTATGACGATGTATATTATCTTAATACTTCCCAAGTATTTATACTTGTATTTTCTTCCCAAGGATGGGGGTACCTCATACATGTGTATTCGTATCCTTGTATTTTTATATCTTGCCATGTATTGGCGTCGTATTCCGGTGTGTACGTATTTTCTTAATAAATATCCAATATATATTTCCAAAACAATATATTTTCAAGTCTTACTTAGAAAATATATATAAACTTATTTTATCCCAAATGTATTTAAAGTTTATCCAAGAAAACATATATTTTTCCCAAAAATCATACGTCTTCTAAAAACTCTAGGAAAGTATATTTTTACTTCTCGAAAATAATATATTTTCTCCTTGTCGAAAATATGATATCCTTTGTAATAAAAATCATATTCTCATTTCTTATGTATCCAAAATAATATTTACCAAAAATATACTCAAAAATGTATTTTCCGGAATATTTGGTAAGTTACATTTCTTGTTCGGTTTCACAATATTATGTGCGTAACTTGTATATTTATTCCATGAGATTTTTGGTAATATTTTGGATTGCAATTTCTTGGTATTTGTCAAGTTATATTATTTCAAATCCTAAAATAATATAACTATCACACAAAGTATACAAGTAATCACACACATGTGTCTTCTAAATATATATCTTTTAAATACATATTTAGTTATTTTTATTTACAAAAATCAACCTCCAATATTTGTATTTTTGTAACAAAGCAAAGTTTATATCGAAAACTCATGGTCAAAATACACTTGTAAATATTTGCTCGGAAAATGTTTCTCTAAGTGTCTATTTTTTTAGAAAATTTTGCCATAGTTTCCCCTAAAAATGGAGGTGTCCATGCTATCAAAGCATATCATTTTCTTTTCAAAATCATCACAAACAATCAACAATCAATCTTAAACAACTTATACTTACCAAGTGCCAAAATACATAATAATCATGAACTTGAACTTTCATAAAAACTTGTAGTAACTTGGTAGTGTGTTTAGTAGATTTAGTTACCCTTTAAAGTGTGTTTACTTCTTTAAAAATCTCTTTCTTGAAAGATTTAAGTTTTTACAACTTACTAGATGATTTTTCCAAAAATCATTCTTTTGAATCTTTCTTGTAATCAATGTATTCTTCTACTTGTTTCAACACTAGAAACATGATTAGTTCTCTTGAAACAATGTTCATGTAAATCTTTGTGATTTAGCTTGGTTTCTTTGGAAATTTATTTTAGAAATCATCCTCTCACAAGACTTGTATTTTGCTTAAATCATCATCTCATGAAAACAACTTTTATGATTCAAGTTCATGTAAACATAAGGCATGATGATCTTGGTCTTTCACAAGATCATTACATTAACTTACTAGATCATGTGTTTAATCACGATCTAGTAGGTTCCATATGATGTCTAACATCACTAACACTAGTAACAAATCAACAAGATTCCATATGTTAATAAGCTTATGTTAGAGATTCATGTTCATGTCTTTTAGTGTTCTTGTGATTTACAACATAATACATCTTTTAACCAACTAAAATTAGAAGTAACAAAGGTTATGAGAGTCTTACTACTAGCTCTAAGCTAGGGAAGAACACTTGATGAAGAAGATGATAAAAGTGATGGGTAAAAGCAAACAATAGAGGTCCTTCAAGTTCCACAAGTACCAAGCTTCGTGAATCACCTTCTTACACCTCAAAATGATCTTGGAATGGATGAATGGTGGATGAAAGATGGTGGTGGTGTGGAGGGAGTGTTCGACTGAGATCTTGGGGAGGAGAGGGAGAGAGATGAAGTGTGAGTTAGTGAGTGAAATGTGAAGAACTCTAGGATCTCATGCCATACTTATAATCTTCCTTCTAATATCTTGTCCACAAGATCAAGCAATATCTAGAGAAGATCATGGGAAGATTGTGCAAAATCTTGGTGGATCAAAGGTGGGGCCATATGTGACCGTCCACCATGTGGGGGGGGGGGGGGGTTATTTAGTTTGTTTCCAATGGTAAGTTAGGTTACTAGTTGAAATCCAAGGTGTAATGGTTAGCGTATAAGTGTATGTTATATTATATAGTGTTTTAGGGTGTTTGGGGCCCATAACTAGCTCAGTAATAATAAAACAATGCTTCTAGTATAATTTTCGTGTTTCGGGTAGTGTCCGATTGTTCGGTTAGATACTGGTTCGTTAAAGTGCTAAACTATACCGTTTAGTGTTCGTTATGTACCCTTTTGTGACACTTTTAATTCCCGACACTTAGGAAAGCATACAAGACCATTTTGCCATATTTTTGCATGTTACTAGCTCATTAAATTGCTGAATTTTGCTAAAATATGCAGAATTCTGCACTTTATGTGGGTTTTAGGCACTTTCTGGCACTTAAACTATCACCTAGTGACGCAGTTTTATGGTCCTTAGTTCCCTACACACCATACTAGTGTAGTACCTTGTCTCTGGCCCATACTGGGTCTCAAAACACTGTCTGTCTATGTACCGAACATCGTCAGCATTTTCTGAGTTATCTGCTAACTGTGCTAGCTGTGCTTTGTGCATCGTTGATGTCACTAAAGTTTGTATGTGAAAATGATGTGACAGCATGGAATGTGATGCACATGTAAATATGATGCAGTAATCAGAAAGCAGTTAAGTATAATTCAGCACAGTCATTAAGCACTAATCAAGATTAATTAATTGTACGGATGCATGCAAATTTGGCAGTTGTTACACTTGCGTCAGATATTATATTCAACAAAGAATACAAAACATCGTGTAAAGTCAATCAGAGGCACAAGTTTGGCATGTTGACACTTTTGGTCCTTCCACATATATCTTTACACTGTTTGACAACTTTAGTCCCTCAAGCTATCTTTTTAACATGACCAGGGTTTATGACACGTGTCACCACTGTATTGGACTTGATTTTGCGAGGTGTTACATCCTCACCCCTTAAAAGAAATCTCGACCTCGAGATTTACTGAAATAAATGAGGGTATTTTTTTGTTTCATCGTGGATTCAACTTCCCACGTATATTCTGGGCCTCGACTTCGAAGATTCTTAACCTGTCGATCCTCTATCGACAAAGGTTTTTCAACAAACTTCAAGTTTTCGTCAATCTACACGTCCTTATGAGACATTGCTAGCGATTCATCGGCTAGACATTTCTTTAAATTGCAGATGTGGGACACATTGTGTATTCCACTAAGTTCTTCAGGTAGATTTAGCTTGTAGGCTATAGTTTCGACACATTCAATGATCTTGAATGGTCCTATGTATCTTGGGCTCAGCTTGCCCTTTTTGCCAAAACGCATCACCCCTTTCCAGGGTGACACCTTGAGTAGCACTTTATCACCAACTTCAAACTTTAGAGGTTTGCACCTCTTATCAGTGTAACTCTTCTGCCTATCCCTGGCAACTTTTAGATGATCACGGATCTAAACAACCTTATCCGTCATCTCAAGGACTATATCAGGTCCTGATAGTTGGGTTTCTCCAACTTCCACCCAACAAACTGGCGTTCTACATTTCCTTCCATATAAAGCCTCGAAAGGCGCGACTTGGATCCTCGAATGATAACTATTGTTGTATGAAAATTCAATCAAAGGAAGATGGTCATCCCAACTTCCACCCAAATCTATAACACAAGCCCTGAGCATGTCCTCAAGCGTTTGAATCGTACGTTCGCTTTACCCATCCGTCTGAGGATGATAAGCAGTACTAAAATTTAAACGAGTGCCAAAAGATTGCTGAAAGCTTTTCCAAAAATGAGATGTGTATCTAGTATCCCTATCAGAGATAATAGACAGTGGCACTCTGTGGAGAGATACTATCTCATCCACATACAGCTGAGCTAGCTTATCGGAGCTGTGCGTTTCTTTAATGGGAAAGAAGTGAGCTGACTTTGTCAGTCTGACTACTATAACCCATATTGTATCATTCCCATGTTTCGTCCTTGGTAACTTAGTAATGAAGTCCATAGTTACCATTTCCCATTTCCAAGTGGGAAGTTCAGGCTGTTGCAGCAAACCTGACGGCTTTTGATGCTCGACTTTAACCTGTGCACACGTCAGACATTTAGCCACATATGTGGCTATAGATTTCTTCAAACCTATCCACCAATAGTTTGCCTTTAGATCCTGGTACATCTTATCACTGCCTGGATGAACTGAATATTTTGAACTATGAGCTTCCTGAAGGATCACATCTCTAAGTCCTCCGTGGATTGGAACCCATATTCGACCATTTAATCTCAGGATTCTATCTTTGCCATAAGATAATTGATCAGCAGTGACGCCTAACCTCTCATTCGGAAAGTTAGTTTCCAAAACAGCTTCCTTCTGAGCAGCTAACAGTCTTTCATTTAAGCTATTCTTTAGTTCAATGCTTTTGGCATTGATCCAGATAGGTTTAATTCTTTCTTTCCTGCTTAGTGCGTCAGCAACAACATTCGCTTTGCCGGGGTGATAGCGAATTTCACAATCGTAGTCGTTCAATGTCTCCATCCAACGACGTTGCCTCATGTTGGAGGCTCTTGTGATCTGAATAAATCACACATTTGGTTCCATATAGGTAATGCCTCCAAAGATTTAGTGCAAATACAACGACACCCAATTCCAAATCATGGGTGGTGTAGTTCTTTTCGTGCACCTTCAGTTGACGAGAAGCGTAGGCAATGACGTTGCCTTTTTGCATAAGCACACAACCCATACCAGTGTGCGATGCGTCGCAGTACACAAAAAACTCTTCAATCCCTTCTGGCAATGTCAACACAAGAGCATTGCTTAATTTCTGCTTGAGAATCTCAAAAGATTCTTGTTGTTTGGGACCCCAGTCGAACTTTATTTTCTTGCGAGTTAACGAAGTCAAAGGTGCAGTAATTCGTGAGAAGTTTTCGATGAAACGCCTGTAATAACCTGCCAAACCTAAGAAGCTGCAAATCTCAGTGGGCGTCTTAGGCGCTTGCCAATTCATAATTGCTTCAATCTTAGCGGGATCCACCTGGATACCACGCTCACTTACTATGTGTCCAAGAAATTGGACTTCACGGAGCCAGAACTCACATTTGGAAAATTTGGCGTAGAGCTTTTCTTGTTGCAGAAGTTTAAGGATACATCGGATGTGTTCTTTATGATCAGCTTGGTTCTTTGAATAAATAAGTATGCCATCAATGAAGACAATGACAAACCTCTCTAGATACGGCTTGCAAATGCGATTCATGAGATCCATGAATGCAGCAGGTGCATTAGTGAGCCTGAAAGGCATCACTAAGAACTCGTAGTGGCCATATCTCGTTCTGAATGTGGTCTTGTGTACATCTTCAGTCCTGACCTTCAACTGATGGTATACTGACCTCAGATCGATCTTTGAGAAGTAACTTGCCCCTTGCAGTTGATCGAACAGATCGTCGATCCTGGGCAACGGATATCGATTCTTGATTGTAACTTTGTTCAGCTCACGGTAATCAATGCATAGACGCATTGAGCCATCTTTCTTCTTCACAAATAGAATAGGCGCTCCCCAAGGAGACGAGCTAGGCTGAATAAAACCTTTCTCCAACAAATCATCAAACTGTGTTCTTAATTCTTTCATCTCGGTTGGTGCTAACCGATATGGAGCTCGTGCTACAGGGGCTACTCCTGGAATGATATCGATCCTGAATTCCACTTGTCTGTCTGGAGGTAAACCAGGTAACTCTTCAGGAAAAACGTCTGGGTATTCGGAAATAACAGGGATGTTTTCGATCTTGGGCTTTGGCTCATCTATGGTCACCTGTGCCGTGTAAATGACTCAACCTTTCTTCAAACACTTTGATGACTTAAGCATAGATACTTGTTTAGGCAATCCATACTATGTATCTCCTTGAATTGTAAGTGACTCACCATAAGGAGTTTTGATAACCACTTGCTTTTTGTCACAGGCAATTTGGGCTTGGTAATGAGACAACCAATCCATGCCTATAACTATATCGAATCCTGCCAATTTCAACAAAAGCAAGGATAGCGGAAAAGAGTGATTCCTAATGGATATGAAACATCCATCTAAAATTGTTGAAGCAGTCTCTAAAGTACAGTCGGCCAATTCTACTTCATATTTTATGTCTAGAGTTTTAACAGGCAGATTTAACAGTTTACAAAATTTGTTGTCTACAAAGGATTTATCTGCTCCAGAATCAAATAGAACCCTAGCATAAACATCATTGATGAGAAAAGTACATGTTATAACGTTATCATTCTGTACTGCCTCCTGGGCATTCATCTGGAAGACTCGAGCGTTTGTCTTCTTGGCCTCTTCAGGCTTCTTTGCAAGTTTTGGGCAATTGGTTTTGATATGCCCTTTCTCGTTACAGTTGTAACAAATTGCGTTCTTTAACTCTTTGCATTTTAAAGTCTTGTGACCCTTGGTCTTGCAAATCCCACAAAGTTTAGCTTGTGGGTCGATCGTACACTTTCCAGAATGACGCTTTCTGCAGTTCCTGCACTTGGGTTTGTTATCTGACTGACTCGAGTTTTTCTTGAACTCGGAACCTTTCTTATGCTCGGAATTCCCATTTTTCTTCTTGTCAGAACGATGGGAACTCTCCTCTTCTCTTTTCCTCTTTCCCTCATTAGAAGTATTAACAGACTTTTTCCTGATTGCATCTAAAGTGAGGGATAAGGACAAGTCCACCACAGACCTATAAGTGGTAGGCCTGGATGCTTTAACATTTCCTTTGATTTCTGGTGCCAGGCCCCCAATAAAACGTGCTATGCATTTTGGTTCCAGTGTGACCAAATAGGGAACCAAACGGGACATGGTGTTGAAACTTGTCACATATGCCTGACAATCCAAATACTTCATGACCAGAGTCAAGAAGTCTGTTTCAATATTTTCTACCTCATGCTGAGGACAAAAGTTTTCCTTGATCAGTGCCACAAATTGTTCCCAAGACAAGTTATAAAGCGGAACTTTCCCTGTGGCTTGGATCAACGATCTCCACCATGCCAATGCTTCTCCTTTAAACGATCGTGAAACAAACTTCACAATATCCTGCTCTTCGCATCCACTGATATCCACTACAGTATCCATCTCATCAAGCCATGTCATACAATCAATGGCACCTTTTTCACCTGTAAAGTCCCTTGGTTTGCAAGAGACAAAGTATTTATAAGAGCAGGTCTTTAAGCGCGGTTCTTGATCTAACACAATTTGTTTGGATGGGAGACTCTTCTGATTTGACGAGCGACGAGAATTGTCCTTATTTGACTCATGTGTTTTAGAAGGGGGCTTACTATGAGCGACAGTCTGTGTCTTAGTGTGGGTATTACTTGGTTCTTTGAACTGTCTGTCAATAGCTCTGGTGACAACATTATCTATCATTGCTTGTAGGTCCACGCCAGTTATATTCATTCTGGTATTATCATTCCCCATATTGGGATGACTGTTAACCTCGTCTGATTCAGGCATGCTGAAGCTTGATTTCTATAAAACAATTGACAATAATTTGTTCAGAAGTCTATTATGAGATCATCATTTTCGATGATTCATTAACCATGGTATAAATAGACCATATTTGGTTAATTTGATAATCAAATTTATTTTAAACTTTTCATTATAGTTATACCCAGTTATAAACCATTAAGGATATTAAAATGACACAAAAGGCCTTGTCATAAGGACAGTTTTGAATTTACGAGCCATGATCTTATAGGATCGAGGCATTAAAGTTTGAACATAGTTCATTA
The DNA here is from genome assembly GCA_030545235.1 of Helianthus tuberosus. Taxonomy (NCBI): domain Eukaryota; kingdom Viridiplantae; phylum Streptophyta; class Magnoliopsida; order Asterales; family Asteraceae; genus Helianthus; species Helianthus tuberosus. The sequence goes on from CM060358.1 coordinate 123,268,040, forward strand.
CCTTTCTTGACAGGGAGTCATTGACCACCACTGTCGTTTTTCTTTTAGGACAATAGGTATAGCCCGTAGGCACTTCATCACTAATGGATGTTTACAATATAATCATCTTATCTGATGATGTAAGCCATGATTTCTAGATCATTAGGCTAAATAAGGAATTGGAAGAATCGAATATAAGGATGACTAGTGTGATTTTCTCGAACCACATTTGTCAAGAATGCTAACACGTTCTTAGGAGTTAACAAGGAGTTATTATCTTAAAAAGGATTTATCATCATGGCCATGTCTTAAAATGACATATAGGCTAGGTTTTACCTTTAAGATTTTATTTTGAGATTTAATGGCGGATCAATTATAAATTGGAATGATATTTTGATTTGTTTTATATAGTAAATGCATATATATAATGACAAATAAAAATTTTAAAATGAAACATTCCATAAATTGTCTAAAAAATACAATAGCTGCCCTAAACGGGACTTTAATAAATAACTTGTCCACGCAGTGACTAAAATAAAGAAAGACAAGTCCACGGAGGGACTAAATACATAAATAAAATGTCCACGCAGGGACTTAATTGAAATTTAAAATTACAAAACAATAAATAGGGATTTCTAATAATCCTTCTTTTTCTTCCCTTTAATGAGGTTTGCCAAACCCTTTAGAAGACCGCGATGACTTCTACGCTCTTCGTCTACCCTTTGTTCCACCTCGTGCAACCTCTGGAGGATTTCTTGCTGCTACGGTGGTTGAATTTGTGGTGGCTGCTGTTGTTGAGGTTGTGGAGGTGGTGGGTATTGATACCCATATGCAGGGTACCCAATTGGGTACGTAGCTGGGAAGGGCCCTGGGTAGAGAGCGTTGTAGTATGCTGCCTCGACGTATGGGTCGATGGCAGGGGCATTGTTGTAGTTGTAACCCGAGTAAGCTTGCTGCTCAAACGGGTTGTACCCAGCTGCACCTGGGTATGATGGAATTGGGTTTTCATAACCCATGGGCGGTGCAGGTGCGACTGGTGCTGAGTCGACTTTAGAAACTACATTTGAAGGCCCACCCATTTGCGGGTCTTCATAGAGCGGTGGGTAGTTGCTGTTGCTGGAGTGTTGGGGAGTGCTGAAGTGAAAACCCCCACGCATGAACATTCGTGCACTTCTTCTTCGCCTCGATGGTTCTAGAGGTGGTGGCTGCTCTGGCGTTGGTGGTGGCGGCGGCGTGACCGACTGAAAATGTGGGTCCTCAGAAGGGACCTGCTGGTGTGGTGGCGAGTTACGGCGAGGAGGAATATACTCCCACTTGTATGAAGCCCATCTTTCGGCCCATATATCAGGGCCCCTGTAAGGCGAACCATGAAAAGATGATTCGCTAGAAATCTCGATGGGATGCGTCGGCGTCCTCGATGGTGGCATCTCAGGATCTGGATCATCGTCCACATCCATGTTTTGGTACTCGGGGAAAAGGTCAGCTGGTCCCAAAGGGTTTGGACCCGCTGGTTCTTTGACTTGTTTCATCGGGTTGAACCGGCTCTGGAAATAAGGAGTTGGGTTCTGGAAAGAACTGTGTGAACCCGAACGCTGCAAAGGAATGAAAGAATGATGTGATCATGAGGTTCTTCATCCTGATGTGGCCCAAACGAATGGTGGTAAGACGGTGAGGAGCTAAGCGAGACAGAGCGTCTCGCGGGCTCCAAATAGGTCCTCCAGTCTTCGTGTGGACTGGACCTGAGTGTTGCTGATGGTGTGCGCCGGTGAGTTGGTCCGGCCTCATGATCATTCCTTCCCCTCATCGGGACTTTTCCTCGTCCGCTCCTTCCCCTAACTCTTGGAGGCATGTTGATTTGAAGTACTGTCAAAACAAAAAAATAAAGTAAAACGATTAAGATTAGGATTAGTCCTAAGTTGTTTGCCTAGACTCGGAAGTCAAGGAATGTGCAACTGTGTCATTGAGATTAAACACAAAAGGCTAGTGTCTAATTCACTCAATGTTGGCTCTGATACCAACCTGTCACACCCCGATATTTCCACGTATTACCGGTGGGCCCGATGGGGAGTATCGTGACGTAGTTGATATCATCATAGTCAATATTCACAGTTTAATGCACATCGGAAGTCTTGGATGAAAATAATATTACAAACCGAAATTCAAAGTATAAATAAATATTATACAACGGTTGTAAGTGGATCCACAGGCGGATCTTAAAACAAAAATATAAATATTGTTCAACAGACTTTAGACGTTTAGAACTTGCAAGATTCTTTATTAACGCCCTGAGCTTCCAGCCAATTACGTACGGTACCTGTCACTTAGTCTTTTTGGAAAAATACGTCAATTTACACTGGTAAAAACAATTAACCGACTCTTTCAAAAAGGTTTATGAAAATTGGTTTGAATGCACAAGGCACAAACATTTTATAACTTGGGACAATTATATTAATAACAATCTTGTATCAGATTCACATGTTTGTCCAACATTTAGGGCCGGTATAAAAGCCGAACAAGATTAATTGACACACCACAAATATAAACTCACAAGAAGTTTCCTCACGAGTGAGTATATCTTTTACATACGCAACAGACAGGTGCATGCCTACACCCTTTGCTTAAGTCGTGGCCATTCACGCTTTTTGAATGAGCCAAGGATATCCAGGACATGGTCGTTAACCCCCAATGTTATTTGTTATCAAGCAATACTGATTAAAGTGGGATTATACAATTTAACCATATTCGATTAAAAGGTTTCTACACCCGACCAAGCGGTAATAATTTACCGTATCCCAAGCCCGTATAAGGGAAAATAAGTTAAAAGTATTTACCTAAGCTAAAAATGAAGTTTAGTTATTCTCAGCCGTATATTTTACTCAAGCAAGTGAAAGTTGTCACACCCTGGCTTTGCGGAAGCGTGGTTAATTTTTGGTGTGACTTCTTAATACCATAGCTTAATCATAACAAAGCTATATGAATTTAAAAACCATGCAAGTCATCATTAAGTTAAAAATCAACAAACATTACCATTGTTTAACGCGGACATACTCTAGTATCCATAACCTTGTTCAATAACATTACAACTTAAAATAAAACATAAACGTGATTTAGGGATTATGCCTTGTCCAGGAAAGAGGCACAACCCTAAACCTAGATGACTTCATGAAAGGTTGCAGCGGAAAACGTTCATACCGTGCCAGAATCCGTTAATTTCCTGAAATACATGTGAGTTGAAAAATCAACAATAATGTTGAGCGAGTTCATGTGCAAGTGAGTAAGTAAAACACTTGTAAGTATAAAAAGTTTCCTGGTATGTAGCAGTGTAAGAGGACTTGTGATCACCAATGGTTTGCAAGGCCATTAGCATGTCGTGAAATGCAAGTAAGTAAGATACAACCCTAGCTGATTTTGCGTTGGGTACCAAGTCACTCCGGATCCGTTCTGTTAGTCCTTCGAGAGGCCTGTTCTGTTGGACCGGGAGCTGGGCTCGCTACACCCAAATAGATCTACCGCTCGAGTCCCTCGGGGTTCTAACTACCCATTCACATGATCTAAACCTCCTTACGTTATACCGTGTATAAAGTACTTGTAAACAAAGTAACATGTATTTCACCCCCGCAGTTAAGAAAACTGAAAACAGTTAGAGAAAAGGGGGACATGAACTCACAGTGGATGCGTAAACTCTATCAAGCGTCTCTGAAGCAGTAATCTGTGCAACGACCTACAAGTGCTAATTCTATTAGACGGACGGCCGTGCTTTAGCTTTACAGTTTATGTTTGCGGGAAATAGTTAGACAACTATTTCGTGTTACATTTTGTATATGCTTGATAGTTATTCTTCTTCCCAAGGATGGGGGATACAATACATGTGCGTAAGTTACGTTTTATCAATCTTGTGGTATTGTAATTACCGGTGTAACTTATATGTTTATGGAAGCGTTCGCAAAGTTTTGGAATCATTAACGCTTGTAAATATTATTTTCACTTTAAAATAATATTTATGTATTTCACAAAATAATCATAAACAGTGTTGTGACAAATATATTTATCACGTTAATCTTTGTGAAAATCCCACCTCCGAATGTTTAGTAAAATATAGTACTGGCGAAAGTTATGTTTCAAAAGTATGTCCAAAAATAGTTGTAACACTTGTTGTGTAAAAAGTCCAAGTGTTAGGTTTTTAGAAAATTTCGCCAGAGTTTCCTCTGTAACTGGAGGTGGCCACGCTTTCAAGCGTATCATTTTCTTTTAACAAATCAACTCAATCAACTTCTTTATTCAATCAAACAATTTCCGACACGTCAAACTAGTCAACAAGTATGTAAATTTGCATAATCGCATGAACTTGCAGTTTTTCCGCATTAATAATGTAAATCATCCTTATATATGTAGATCTCTATATAAAGTAACTTTAATCTTGTAAAGACCTCGTGTTTAGAGAAAACCGTCTTTACAACTTCTAGTAACAAGTGACAAATACACTTCTTTGTCGGATCTCTTTATTTTACAAGTGTCTATACACTTGTGGTTTATAAAATCATATTCATTAGTGCAAGATCCATCTTTTAGAAAAACATGATTTCTTTAAAGTGTGGTCTTTCAAAAATACCACTTGCGGATACGTAGATCCGCTAGTTTTAAACACCATTTTACCGGTTAAATTACTTTTACACAAGTAAAATATTTCACACAAGTTCATGTCTCTAAAATGTGGTAGTGTTTCACCTTTAACCCTTGTATCTATCAAAAACAAGCTTATGTGATGATACGTGATTTTTCAAAGTCGGGTTAAACGAAGTTTTGAGCTACCACATTATAGATCGGGTCACAATAAGCACAAATTTCAAGTCCTACGACTTTTACACAAGTTATACGCTATTAACCTCCATTTTAGTGATTTTAGTAGACTTTAAAGATTCAAAACGCGTGTTAACGATATTTAACCGACGAAAGTTCTTTTAACCACTTTAGATATGTGCAAAAACGAGTTTTAAAGGTTATACCTCTAGCTCAAGGCTAGGGAAGAGTTGTGACGAAAAATGCGTGGATAAAAGCTATCGGTTGAGGTCCTTCGCGTTCCGCTTGCACCAAACCTTCTAATGCGTGATCCTTAATGCGTGAATGATCTTGGGATGTGAAGTACCAAAGCCGAAAATATGGAGGTGGTGTGAGTGGGGTTCGGCCGAGAGCCACAAGAGAGAAAGAGAGAGTGATTTTGTGTTGTGATAAGTGGTGTGATCTCTAGAGTTAGTGTGTGTATTTATAGGAAGTTTAAGGTGCTATTGTCCATTGGTTCATATGTAGTGTGGATTTTAGACATGGCAAGATCTCCCAAATCACTAAGTACACATTGGTGCCCCCTAGGTGGAGGGGCCGGTTACGAGAGTAAGGGGGGGGGGGGGTATCTAGTTCGATTTTAATTGGATGGTTAGTGATTCGTTTAGGTTAACCAAGTTAGTTTAGGTTTAAACTCCGTTAGTTACGTGTAACATGTTATGGCGGGTGTTAGGGTAATCAGGGACCCTAACTGGCTCAGAAAAAAATAAAAGTGAAAATAATAATATTTTCATGTTCCGGGTAAGGTCCGGGTGTTCGGTTGGATAGTAATCCGTTAAAGTGTTACAAAAGACTTTAAAGTGTCGTTATTACATTTTAGTGACACAGTTTGTTTTCCCGACACTTTAGAAAGTGTCTAGTAATATTTTCTCATTTTTGGCACTTTACTAGTCAGCTAGAAGCTGGTTAAATTATTTAAAGTGCTGTGTTTGGTACTTAATGTACGTTTTTGGCACATCCGAATCAGTGTATCTTATCCCCTAGAGACGCGGTAACACAACCCTTATATCCTACACTCACTACCAGTGTAGCCAAAATATATGAGGCTCTTAACAGGCCTTGAGGCAGTATTTGCCTGATGCTGGTTATATCAGCATGTTCACTGTGTATCCGTTTGGTGCTACTGTGCTTTTTGTGCATCATGTTTGTCACTAGGGTTCAGCACGTAAATAATGTAGTGACAGCAAATAAAGTATGATGCAAGTAAGTGCATGTATCAGTATGCAGGTAGCAGTTTATCAGCTAGTTTCAATCAAGCACAGTAATCAAGTAATAATTAATCATTAATTAAGTTGTACGGATACCTGGTTTTGTGCGGGTTGTCACATTCTCCCCCCGTTAAATAAATTTCGTCCCGAAATTTTAAGTTCTGCTTGTAGATGCAGTGTTCTTGGGAAATAAGTGGGGGTATTTCTCTTTCATCCGGTCCTCACGTTCCCATGTGAATTCAGGACCATGTCTGGCATTCCAACGTACTTTGACGAGTTTGACACTGCTCCGGCGGGTCTTGTTAACTTTCCAATCCGTGACCTCAACGGGTTCTTCTACGAAGTGGAGCGTGTCGTCCATATGAATCTCGTCGATAGGAATGGCAACGTCAACTTGAGTTGGACTTTTCTTTAAATTGGATACATGAAATGTATCGTGAACACCATTCAGTTCAGCAGGTAGGTCCAACTTGTAGGCTACCGTCCCAATTCTTTCTAGAATTCTAAAGGGACCAATGTAGCGTGGATTCAACTTTCCTCGCTTTCCAAAGCGCGCTACCCCTTTCCAGGGTGAAACCTTCAATAATACCATCTCTCCGACTTGGAAGTCCACATGCTTCCGGTTTGGATCCGCGTAGGCCTTTTGCCTGTGGCGAGCGGCTTCGATGCGTTTGAGTATTTGCGCGATCTTATCTGTCGTCTCTTGGACGATCTCGGGACCAGCAAGTTGCCTATCACCTGCGTCAGACCAACATAGTGGGGATCGGCACTTGCGTCCGTATAGGGCTTCAAAAGGCGCAACACCAATACTGGTGTGGTAGCTGTTGTTGTACGAAAATTCGACCAAGGGTAAGTGTTTATCCCAGCTACCTCCTAAATCCATGACACATGCCCTCAGCATGTCTTCCAACGTTTGTATTGTTCGCTCGCTCTGGCCATCGGTTTGCGGATGGAATGCAGTGCTCAGATTCAATTGTGAGCCAAAAGATTCTTGGAAAGATTGCCATATTCTTGACACAAATCTTCCGTCTCTATCAGAGATGATCGAGAGTGGTACTCCATGTCGTGCTACGATCTCTCTCATGTAAATTTCCGCAAGTTTACTAGTACTGTCTTTCTCCCTGATTGGCAGAAAATGTGCGGACTTTGTTAGGCGGTCTACAATCACCCAAATCATATCATGGCCTCTTGGCGTTCTTGGCAGTTTTGTGACAAAATCCATTGAGATTTGTTCCCATTTCCATTTGGGAATCTCAGGTTGTTGCAGAAGTCCCGACGGCTTCTGGTATTCTGCCTTGACCTTAGCGCACGTTAAACATTTGCTCACATAGACAGCAACGTCGCCTTTCATCCTAGGCCACCAATAGTAATCTTTAAGATCGTGGTACATCTTATCCGATCCAGGGTGGATAGAGTACCGTGACTTGTGCGCTTCGTCGAAAATAACTTCCCTTAATCCACCAAACAGAGGAACCCAAATCCTTTTCTCAAAACATAACGTCCCTTCCTCGTTTGGTACCAAAAGCTTCTCCATTCCCCGGAGATATTCTTCCTCAAGGTTTCCCTCCTTGAGAGCTTCCTTTTGTGCAGCACGAATGCGCGAGGGAAGATTGGTTCGTATGATCATTTCTAGAGCCCTAACCCTTATGGGCTTGATTCTTTCTTTACGACTTAGGGCATCGGCTACTACGTTCGCCTTTCCCGGGTGATACTTGATCTCGCAGTCGTAATCGTTTAGTAACTCAACCCATCGTCTTTGCCTCATATTTAACTCCTTCTGGTTAAATATATGTTGCAGGCTCTTGTGATCTGTGAAAATTGTGCACTTCGTACCATACAGGTAGTGTCTCCAGATCTTTAGTGCAAAAACCACTGCGCCAAGCTCTAAATCATGTGTGGTATAATTCTTCTCGTGCACTTTCAGCTGGCGTGATGCGTAAGCAATGACCTTTTGGCGTTGCATCAACACACATCCCAATCCCTGACGCGATGCGTCGCAGTATACCACAAAATCGTCGGTACCTTCTGGTAGAGCTAAGATTGGCGCGTTGCAGAGCTTATCTTTCAATATCTGAAACGCTTCGTCCTGTTTGATTCCCCAATCAAACGTCTTATCCTTCTGGGTCAGGAGCGTCAACGGTTGAGCGATTTTCGAAAAATCCTCGATGAACCTTCGATAGTAGCCAGCCAAACCCAAGAATTGTCGAATCTCGGTTGGCGTTGTAGGCGTTTCCCAATTCTTGATTGCCTCGATCTTTGTGGGATCAACATGAATTCCATCCCCATTAACCACATGTCCAAGAAACTGGACTTCGCGTAGCCAAAACTCGCACTTGGAGAATTTGGCGTACAGTTGTTCCTTCTTTAGCAGCTCCAAAATGGTTCTAAGATGTTGTTCGTGTTCAGCCTTCGTCTTTGAGTAAATCAGGATGTCGTCGATGAATACAATCACGAACTTGTCTAAGTATGGCTTGCAAACTCTATTCATCAAGTCCATAAACACTGCAGGCGCATTGGTTAAACCAAATGGCATCACGAGGAACTCGTAGTGTCCATAACGAGTTCGGAAGGCTGTTTTCGGGATACTTTCCTCCTGTATCCTTAATTGGTGGTATCCAGATCGAAGATCGATCTTAGAGTAACAGCTTGAACCTTGGAGTTGATCGAACAGATCGTCGATCCTTGGCAGTGGATACCTGTTCTTTATCGTCAGCTTGTTCAATTCTCTGTAGTCAATACACATACGGAAACTTCCGTCTTTCTTCTTGACAAACAAGACCGGAGCTCCCCAAGGCGAGAAGCTTGGTCGGATGAAACCTTTATCTAACAGCTCCTGAAGCTGTGTTGACAATTCCTGCATCTCTGATGGAGCAAGTCTGTATGGTGCCTTAGCCACAGGCGCGGCGCCTGGAACTAAGTCAATGTGAAACTCCACTTGCCTCTGAGGTGGCAGTCCAGGTAAGTCTTCTGGGAAGACTTCTGGATACTCCCTTACGACAGGGATGTCTTCGATTGTTGGCTCGGCAGCCTTCTTGTCTACGATGTGTGCCAGAAAAGCAACACATCCTTTCCGTAAACACTTCCTTGCCTTCAAGCAGCTGATGAACCTTAGCGGTGTGTCACGCTTCTCTCCGTGAACCACAATTGTCTCACCATCGTCAGTTGGGATACGAACAACTTTCTCGTGACATACTATCTCCGCCTTGTTCTTGGATAACCAATCCATTCCTACTACCACGTCGAAGCTTCCCAATGGGACCGGTAGTAGATCCAGAGTAAACTCGCGCTCTCCCAATTCTATCACACAACCTCTGATTACTTCGTCGGCTCCAACTAACTTTCCATTAGCTAATTCGACCGAGTAGGGTATGTCTAACTTATTAGCAGCTAACCCAAGCATATTCTTAAATTCTAACGATACGAAGCTATAATCGGCACCAGTATCAAATAAAACGGATGCATAGCGTTGATTGATAGGGAACGTACCGGTAACAACATTTGGATCTTGACGTGCTTCTCTAGCTTCAAGTTGAAACACTCTACCACGGGCTTGATTCAGTGTTGGGCAATTCTTCTTAAAATGCCCGATTTCCCCGCAATTGTAGCATCCGAGCCTTTGCCCATTACCATCCCCATTTCCAGCTGGGGTGTTGTTCTGGTTGGCATTGCCAGCCTGGTTTGCATCGTTGCTTCGGTTTCTGTTTCCTCCAAAATTTCCTTGCTGGCGATTCCCATTTCCACCCCGGTTATCATTTCTATTTCCATATCCTCCCTGGCCTCCACGGCCAGTACCAACCCAACAGGTGTCCTTAGAGTGACCACGTTTCCCACATGCTTCACATACTTTTAGCCCACAATGACCAGAATGGTGTCGTTGGCAGGCACTACACCTGGGATGGGTGCCCATATATCCCTTTCCTCTCCTTCCACCGCCAGCTGCACCCTGAGCTGGCGTGCTTGGTGCTCCTCTCTTACCATCACCGCTAACACTTAGCTTGAAGTTCGAAAACTTTCTTTTGTTACTTCCGGACGACTCAACATGCGTCTCTTTCTCCTTTGCCTTTACATCACCAAACTTGTTTAAACGAATCCCCTCCTCGGTGAGAGCCACGCTCAAATCGATGGCTTCAGTGATAGTCGCTGGTTTGGAGGAGGTTACCATGCTTATTATTTGGGGAGCCAAACCCCAAATGAAGCGCTCGATTCGTTTGTATTCAGGCGTAACCATGTAAGGAACCACTTGAGATAGGTCATGAAACCTCTGAACGTACTCTGCTACTTTCGGACCATCCATCTTTAAGTGCCAGAATTCAGTCTCCAACCTCTGAATTTCTGCGCGTGAACAGTACTTTCGGCGCATCAGTTCTTTCAATTCGGCCCAAGTCAGGGCGTAGGCGGCAGCTTCGCCTAAGGTTTGAACTTGTAAGTTCCACCAAGATAGGGCTCCGTCGAGAAATAGCCCTGAAATGTACGTAACTTGTTGGTCCTCAGCACACTTGCTCATGCGTATGACAGAGTCGGTTTTCTCAGCCCAGCGGGTGAAGGCAACTGCACCTCCCATGCCATCGAAGTTAACTGGTTTGCAGTCTAAGAACTGCTTGTAGGTGCATCCTGCACGTATGTTAAAACATGTGTTTGGCATTAGCATCACCGCTAAAATCTCCAACTAGTTCATGGTAGGTTCGAATGGCGTAGTATTACCGTGAGGTGGATTGTTATTGCCTTGATTAACACTTCCGCTCCCTCCTGGCTGAGAAGCTGCGTACTGCGCTATGGCAGCAGCAATGACTTGTTGTAGCTCTTCCTGAGTGGTAGGCATGGGCTGCTGTTGTCGTCTTGGCGGCATCTTTCTAAAAGATGGTTTAAGTTGATTAGGCCATAGAAGGCTCCGATGTATAATACGTAAATCAGTTCGTAATATAGCGTACGTATATAACGGTAGTAATAGTATAATCACACAGCATCTCATGTTATCACATATCACAAATATCAATCACACAACATCCCATACCATAACAATGCAAATAAGTAATCAAGCGAATCCAAAATATGGTGAGAAAACTGCGATTGCCATAATAATGAGACCACATCGTAAGTGTATACATACAATCATGAATCACTGGGGCTACATCACCCCTGTCAAAAGCTACATCAGTATCAGTACAACATCAAGTACATTACAAAAGTCAAATCATAACGTAGTCTCCTCAAAAATGCTGTGCAAGTAAAAGCAATCGCCGCCTTCTCACTCGCCTACCCATGTGGCATCGATGAGCTCAAGCAGATGGTGGTGGTGGAGGAAAACGGGTATAAAACAAACGGCGCATCTCTAACCAATCTGCCTCCATCGCCTGCTGCGTGCGAATAACGGAGGCAATCTGCTGCTCCAAAGTAGCAAGACGAGCAGCATAGTCAGGGGGTAATGATCGAAACGGCTGTAACGGAGAGGGTACCCGGCCATGGCACTGACATGGCTGCAGGCGGGCTCTCTCCAACTCCTGTAGTCGCTGCTCATGCGACTCATGCTGGTGTACAAATGACATCAATACATCCTCGATAGTGTGTCCCACGTGGAACCTGTGGTATGGATCAGTGGGTGGCATAGGGGAAAATGGTGACCACAGCAGTGGCTCACGTGTGGGGTCAAAGGGTGTCATCCCAAAAGGAGCAGTAATAGGTGGAACAAAAGGCATCTGTGGTAAGAAAGGCATGGGCATCGGTACATGCCCTGATGGGTGGGCTGAAGAGCCCTCTCCAGGCCCTGCTGGAGGTATAAACATGGGAACCTGAAACGAAAAGTCAGTGTGTCTAACGTCTGGAATCTGTGGGGGTAACGGTGGGACGTCCTCATCAGCCGGGATCCACCCGTGCTGTGCGACCTCGTCCGGTGGATCCATCTGTGCCGCGAACGGTGCATGTCCGGGCTCTATGGGAACGGGATCAAATAAAGGGGCTACAACAGGGTCGACAGGTGCCAAGTGCTCAAATGGTGGGTCAACAGGTACAGCAACAAGGGGTAGAGGATCAATGGGATCAACAGCAATGGGCTCAAGGGGTATATCTGCATGCATAGGGTCATGCTCTGGTAATACATCAAGAGCAGCTGCCTGCTCAGGGGCAAGGGCAGGCTCCAAGTCATCGAATGCCATATCAAAGTCAAAATCAGGATCAATCGGGTCGAAAGGATCAATAGGATCAGCAGGATCCTCCATCATCTCGTCCATAGGGACAAACTCCAAATCACGATCAGGGTCGAACCCTGGGGGAAACATAGGGTCGGAATCCTCCACGTCCTCGTGGTCAAAAGTGGGACTGGGGATGGGGGCGACAGAAGATGCATGATCAGAATCTGACTCGTGAGAGTAGTGCTGCGCACTAAGGGTATGTGTCGGTGCAGAAGCCACAGACTCAGAGGAGTCCTGGGCTGGGGAAAGTGCAGGTGCCTCCGCAGCCGGAGCATCTGCAATCAGTAGAGGGGCAACAGCGGGTAGGGCCTCGCCCTGAACGTCCTCCATAGGCTCCTCCGCGAACAAGTCGACGTCGTCCTCATCGCCGTCGAATGGTAACTCCTGAACAGGGTAAGCAGCAAGGGGTATGGGAGCAGGGATCACCGCTAGTGGCAAATCCCCGGCCGGGATATCAATAGGGAGCTCATCGTCGCCATCAGGTAGGGCGAATGGCTGGAAGTCGTCATCGTCGGTACTGGTAAAGTCTGACGTGTACACCTCGTGCTCCGAGGACTCTAAATCATCTGACACAACACGCCTGGGGTTGGTGATGTCTGAACCACCTGAATCAGCCGGATCCATGTATCTGTAACATAAACACAAGTATGCACAAACAGTCAATCACATAATCAGATAATCACATAAGTCACCAAGTAGGGCATCACATAATTTCTCCTAGTCTTACTAGTCAAAACCATCTAGTCTACAAGACTGTTCTATCCTTCACTTAAACCAAACCTCGATCCTCCAGATCGAACCTTATAACAAATCAACGTGCTCAACTACCTTATTCACCTCGATCCTCCAGATCGAACCTTATAACAAATCAACGTGCTCAACTACCTTATTCACCTCGATCCTCCAGATCGATCCTATAACAAACCAACGTGCTCAACTACCTTAACCATCTCGATCCTCCAGATCGATCCTCAGCCCTCCAAGCTGACTTATAATTAATAAAATGTGCTCAACATTTGTTTGTAAAAAGTGTGGATCTGGACTTAAGTGGTATGCAGAAAAATGTTTTCGTGAGAGCCCTAGTGATCATAGTCTAGACTCGAGACAGAATCCTAGTTCGCTATGATCAGAGCTCTGATACCAAGCTGTCACACCCTGGCTTTGCGGAAGCGTGGTTAATTTTTGGTGTGACTTCTTAATACCATAGCTTAATCATAACAAAGCTATATGAATTTAAAAACCATGCAAGTCATCATTAAGTTAAAAATCAACAAACATTACCATTGTTTAACGCGGACATACTCTAGTATCCATAACCTTGTTCAATAACATTACAACTTAAAATAAAACATAAACGTGATTTAGGGATTATGCCTTGTCCAGGAAAGAGGCACAACCCTAAACCTAGATGACTTCATGAAAGGTTGCAGCGGAAAACGTTCATACCGTGCCAGAATCCGTTAATTTCCTGAAATACATGTGAGTTGAAAAATCAACAATAATGTTGAGCGAGTTCATGTGCAAGTGAGTAAGTAAAACACTTGTAAGTATAAAAAGTTTCCTGGTATGTAGCAGTGTAAGAGGACTTGTGATCACCAATGGTTTGCAAGGCCATTAGCATGTCGTGAAATGCAAGTAAGTAAGATACAACCCTAGCTGATTTTGCGTTGGGTACCAAGTCACTCCGGATCCGTTCTGTTAGTCCTTCGAGAGGCCTGTTCTGTTGGACCGGGAGCTGGGCTCGCTACACCCAAATAGATCTACCGCTCGAGTCCCTCGGGGTTCTAACTACCCATTCACATGATCTAAACCTCCTTACGTTATACCGTGTATAAAGTACTTGTAAACAAAGTAACATGTATTTCACCCCCGCAGTTAAGAAAACTGAAAACAGTTAGAGAAAAGGGGGACATGAACTCACAGTGGATGCGTAAACTCTATCAAGCGTCTCTGAAGCAGTAATCTGTGCAACGACCTACAAGTGCTAATTCTATTAGACGGACGGCCGTGCTTTAGCTTTACAGTTTATGTTTGCGGGAAATAGTTAGACAACTATTTCGTGTTACATTTTGTATATGCTTGATAGTTATTCTTCTTCCCAAGGATGGGGGATACAATACATGTGCGTAAGTTACGTTTTATCAATCTTGTGGTATTGTAATTACCGGTGTAACTTATATGTTTATGGAAGCGTTCGCAAAGTTTTGGAATCATTAACGCTTGTAAATATTATTTTCACTTTAAAATAATATTTATGTATTTCACAAAATAATCATAAACAGTGTTGTGACAAATATATTTATCACGTTAATCTTTGTGAAAATCCCACCTCCGAATGTTTAGTAAAATATAGTACTGGCGAAAGTTATGTTTCAAAAGTATGTCCAAAAATAGTTGTAACACTTGTTGTGTAAAAAGTCTAAGTGTTAGGTTTTTAGAAAATTTCGCCAGAGTTTCCTCTGTAACTGGAGGTGGCCACGCTTTCAAGCGTATCATTTTCTTTTAACAAATCAACTCAATCAACTTCTTTATTCAATCAAACAATTTCCGACACGTCAAACTAGTCAACAAGTATGTAAATTTGCATAATCGCATGAACTTGCAGTTTTTCCGCATTAATAATGTAAATCATCCTTATATATGTAGATCTCTATATAAAGTAACTTTAATCTTGTAAAGACCTCGTGTTTAGAGAAAACCGTCTTTACAACTTCTAGTAACAAGTGACAAATACACTTCTTTGTCGGATCTCTTTATTTTACAAGTGTCTATACACTTGTGGTTTATAAAATCATATTCATTAGTGCAAGATCCATCTTTTAGAAAAACATGATTTCTTTAAAGTGTGGTCTTTCAAAAATACCACTTGCGGATACGTAGATCCGCTAGTTTTAAACACCATTTTACCGGTTAAATTACTTTTACACAAGTAAAATATTTCACACAAGTTCATGTCTCTAAAATGTGGTAGTGTTTCACCTTTAACCCTTGTATCTATCAAAAACAAGCTTATGTGATGATACGTGATTTTTCAAAGTCGGGTTAAACGAAGTTTTGAGCTACCACATTATAGATCGGGTCACAATAAGCACAAATTTCAAGTCCTACGACTTTTACACAAGTTATACGCTATTAACCTCCATTTTAGTGATTTTAGTAGACTTTAAAGATTCAAAACGCGTGTTAACGATATTTAACCGACGAAAGTTCTTTTAACCACTTTAGATATGTGCAAAAACGAGTTTTAAAGGTTATACCTCTAGCTCAAGGCTAGGGAAGAGTTGTGACGAAAAATGCGTGGATAAAAGCTATCGGTTGAGGTCCTTCGCGTTCCGCTTGCACCAAACCTTCTAATGCGTGATCCTTAATGCGTGAATGATCTTGGGATGTGAAGTACCAAAGCCGAAAATATGGAGGTGGTGTGAGTGGGGTTCGGCCGAGAGCCACAAGAGAGAAAGAGAGAGTGATTTTGTGTTGTGATAAGTGGTGTGATCTCTAGAGTTAGTGTGTGTATTTATAGGAAGTTTAAGGTGCTATTGTCCATTGGTTCATATGTAGTGTGGATTTTAGACATGGCAAGATCTCCCAAATCACTAAGTACACATTGGTGCCCCCTAGGTGGAGGGGCCGGTTACGAGAGTAAGGGGGGGGGGTATCTAGTTCGATTTTAATTGGATGGTTAGTGATTCGTTTAGGTTAACCAAGTTAGTTTAGGTTTAAACTCCGTTAGTTACGTGTAACATGTTATGGCGGGTGTTAGGGTAATCAGGGACCCTAACTGGCTCAGAAAAAAATAAAAGTGAAAATAATAATATTTTCATGTTCCGGGTAAGGTCCGGGTGTTCGGTTGGATAGTAATCCGTTAAAGTGTTACAAAAGACTTTAAAGTGTCGTTATTACATTTTAGTGACACAGTTTGTTTTCCCGACACTTTAGAAAGTGTCTAGTAATATTTTCTCATTTTTGGCACTTTACTAGTCAGCTAGAAGCTGGTTAAATTATTTAAAGTGCTGTGTTTGGTACTTAATGTACGTTTTTGGCACATCCGAATCAGTGTATCTTATCCCCTAGAGACGCGGTAACACAACCCTTATATCCTACACTCACTACCAGTGTAGCCAAAATATATGAGGCTCTTAACAGGCCTTGAGGCAGTATTTGCCTGATGCTGGTTATATCAGCATGTTCACTGTGTATCCGTTTGGTGCTACTGTGCTTTTTGTGCATCATGTTTGTCACTAGGGTTCAGCACGTAAATAATGTAGTGACAGCAAATAAAGTATGATGCAAGTAAGTGCATGTATCAGTATGCAGGTAGCAGTTTATCAGCTAGTTTCAATCAAGCACAGTAATCAAGTAATAATTAATCATTAATTAAGTTGTACGGATACCTGGTTTTGTGCGGGTTGTCACAAAAGTAACTTCTACCGGGGCTCTTAATCTGGAACGAAGGTTATATTAACCTATTAGATTCCTAACGGGTCTCATTTAAGTTGTAACTTAGACCGGTTAGTTTTAAAGAAAGGTTTACGACACAAAACGCTAGATTAAGCGGTGACCGGATTGGAATGTGATTTAGACCCGACAAGTATGAAGACTTGTATAAAATGGGTAAACTAAATACATTCTGGATTTTGAAGTAAAAATGATAAGGTTTGACCCGTTTCGGCTAATTTATGCAAACTAGTTACAAAAGCCGTACCTAACGCGAATAAGCATAACGGGTAACCGGATGAGTCATATACAAGTTTCACAAGTTAATATGCTTTAAATATGATATGATATCAGTAGGATATCAACAATTATGCCCCAAATGAATTTAAAACAATTTAAGTCCCGTAAGGGTATTTTGGTCATTTTAAAGTTTATAAAAGAGGTTTAAACATAAACTGAGGTTCTGGTCTAAAACATTCAGTAAAAATATTTATTTTATCAAGTGACATCAGTAGGATATCATACATATGATAGGTTTATCATTTATGGCCAAACTATGCACTGTAGGGACATTTTGGTCATTTTACATATGCTTTTAAGGTCAAATTTGGAAGTCTGAGTTCAAGAATTATAGTTACTGCTAAAGTATAAAAATTTATTTATAAAATCAGTAGGTAACAAGTCTTAGGCGTTAAATATGGTTTTAAACCATACTATGCGCCTAATTAGCGTAAAAGTCGGTATTTGATGATATTTGAGATGTTTATAAAATTCTAAAGTTTTGATCAGTATTGAATGCTTAAAATATTTTATTTAATATATAACATCAGTAGGAAAAGGTTTGGCATGTAAATGATATGTAAAACTCATTTTATTAACGAAAAGGACATTATCGTCAATTACCGAATTTTACACAAGAACCCTATGATATGGTCAGTATAAAATCTGACCAAAAATTCAAAAAATCCCTAAAAAGTATATCATGACAGTGGGTACCAAGTTTGGTGCAAAAATTGGGTTTAAATATGTTTTATGCTAAAAATGCATTTTAATTAACAAAAAGTTTTGTTTTACGATATCTTGCATAACTTTTATTTGAGACCAGAAACTGAAGTCAAACTTCTTGGACATACTTATAAATCAGTAATAAAGCTTTTTGTACTCTCATATTTTCAAAAATCTCGTTTTTATAACATAAAGACAAAATGGTCAATTTTAAGCATATTAACGGAATCATGCAAATAACTATGATTTCTATGGGACCATGTAGTATAACCTCAGAGGGTTATACTAACATATAATATGGTCACAAAGGAATCCTAAGGCTTAACTAAACTAAGCTAAATCGGGTCAGAACTGAAAGTCAAAGCAAAAGTCTGCTTTTGCCACTTTTGGTTGCGAACAGAGCCTAATACTCAGAATTGTCGGGTTGAACATGCCTAAACATGTTCTTATATTATTTACCAAGTTATTTAAGTGATAAAATGTATTTTATAGCTTTTACATTATCAGTTATGAATTATTTTATAAAAACTGACTCGTTTGACCTTTCTGTTAAGTACTTTGACCCGACAGTTGACCAAGTAAATGTGATAATTAGGAGGTGCCCTTTTGAGGGATTATCACCTACGTAATTACCAACACATAGCCACTTTCAATTTGAATAATGGCTGGACCGTTAGTGACTAATCACTTAGTCAAAGTATAATTACGATATCTTTGACTTTCGGTCATTAAGCTAATAAAAACTTAACTATAGAAGCTAAGAACACTTACAAAGGTCCTTAGCACGAAGATTAAACTTGAGAAAGCTTCCTAGATGACCAGGATGCTCCAGAGAAGTGTTTGAGAGTGAAAATTGAAGTGTGCAAGAACAATGTGCAAAATTTGGTCCTATTTATAGGAATTTGAAGGTTCCCAAGACCAATCCAGCTGTAATTAGGAGTAACCAGATGATACCAAGTGTCCCCATGGCAGTAAAAACCATTTTCACAGTCCCTGGTATCGAAAACCTGCATGCAAAGGTGGTGGAGGAGCTGCTACATGCAGCTGTCCAGTGTTCTGTCACTGGTGACTCAGACGCGGCCCGCGTAGACTTCAGAGAAGGTCTACGCGCCCCGCGAGGACTTCTTATTCCGGTAAAAAGTTTATAAAACTTGCATTTTCAGTCCCTGGTCCTTCTTAAGTTTAAATAACCTTCGTTTATTGCAATATTAACCCCCATAGTTAACTTTTAAGAGTCTTGGGTCATAAAATAAACACCGTTAAGCTCCCGGTTAGTTACGGGATCACCCGAAAGGTCTTAATTTCAAACGTTGATGCTTTTAATCCCTATTTCTTGGAATTTACCGCTTTAATCATTTATTTGCATCGAAACTCTACGAAATCAATATCCGAGAACCGTGAGAATATAATAAAATATTACAATGCCTCGGGATTGTTAATAGGTCACCCAGAGGTAACATTTAACATGTTGACACGTTTAACCCCTGTGCTTTGTAAATTCTAAATTTTAAGCATGAACGGCTCCTTGCGTCAGATATTATATTCAACAAAGAATACAAACATCGTGTAAGGTCAATCAGAGCCACAAGTTTGGCATGTTGACACTTTTGGTCCTTCCACATACATCTTTACACTGTTTGACAACTTTAGTCCCTCAAGCTATCCTTTTAACATGATCAGGGTTTATGACATGTGTCACCACTGTATTGGACTTGATTTTGTGAGGTGTTACACAATATCATCACAAGTGTCCATTGAGGTGGCATGATCAGGAGGGAGGTGTAAAATATGTCAATTGATGGAATCAAGCTGGAAAATACGAGTTCTTGGGCTCCAAGCAAAGAAAACTAATGGCTGCACAAAATAGCTGGTCTGGGCACCCTTTACGGACCATAAGGGTGCCCCTTTACGGTCCGCTAGGGCTGGTGGCAGGGGCAGAAGTTTGCCTTTTTTGTAGATTTGGTCCCTGGACTTGTTTTGTCGTGTTTTGTCACTTTTAACCCATTTTAACCCAGTTTTTAGGCTATATAAAGGTGTTAAGGTATATGTAACTTGGATTTTGCCCGGACATGTCATGGATGTCAGTTCGTTCAGTTGTACGGTTACGCGTTTCGCAAATAGGGCACAACGATTGACATTTTTGCATTCTTATCAATAAAATACAAGATTTCAATGAATACACAAATATTTGGATTTGTACACATGGTCCGTATTCAAAATACAAAAATTGGCAGACTTTTATAGTCTGTCGAAAATAGTCCCTGGACTTGTATAAGCGTGTTTTTGTCATACCTAACCCTTCAAAACTTATATCTAAGTTATGTAAAGGGTATTTAGGGTATGTGTAGCTTGTGTCCTTGTTCCACAGTGTATATCACGCTCAACTCCTCATAACGGTCGGTGTAGGCACGATGTTCTCCACTATTGTTTTTCAGATCGTGGAATTCGTTTGCTAGTGCCCTTTGCTCGTGGTGTGGGCAGAATTCCTTCATCATAAGAGCTCGAAGCTCTTCCCACGTCTGAGCCATTGCAACATCCGCACCCCTATCTCTCATCACTCTGTTCCACCACATGAGCGCCCTATTTTGGAACACGCTCGATGCAAAGTCTACTTTGCGCTCATTTGGACGCTAGATAGGGTAGAATGTGCTCTCGAGACTCTCAAACCATTGTAGGAGCCCAGTTGCTCCCTCAGAACCACTGAACTTGAGCGGTTTAGTTGAGTTAAATTGTTTATAGTTGCACGGAGTAGGTGCGTTGTTGTTGTTATTGTTGGCTTGGTATATTTGAGTCACAAGATTTGGAAGCACAACAGCTATTTGTTGAGCAATCATAGCCGCCATATCGGCGTCTTGAGCAGCATTTCGATGACGAGGCATTCTAAAAGAGAAGGAAATATGAGAGAAAATGAGTGAGATGATATTTGGATAATCAAAACTGAATGTTAAGAATATCGACGAAGCATAATGATTGTGATCATTTGTTTGTTACTTAAAACAAACAAACGACACAGTGACTAATCAAAGTAAATGGGTCATTAT
The DNA here is from genome assembly GCA_030545235.1 of Helianthus tuberosus. Lineage (NCBI taxonomy): Eukaryota > Viridiplantae > Streptophyta > Magnoliopsida > Asterales > Asteraceae > Helianthus > Helianthus tuberosus. Next base: position 123,288,728 of record CM060358.1, read on the forward strand.
AATGTATCGCGAAGACATGCTTTAGCCTATAGGTGGACACTCACCCTAAGAGTTCCCAGGTAAGAGTGACTGGTCCGATTATGTGGATTTGTAAGAACACTTAAGCCTTAGACAGAAAACTTAGGGTACAGGCATCCACGCTTCTAGATTGCACGTGTTCATATTATCAAAACCCAAACTTTGACGAGATTTTGTAAATTTCTAAGGCATGAAGCCCAAAAATAATCATCTAAAGATAGGTGGTTGATTTTCAAAATGAATTTGTAACTTGTGGATTTGTTTTGGTATTCACCTAAGGATAGGTGATGGTATTGTTTTAAGATTTAAACACAAGATAACTTGTGTTAGATTCCTAGAAAGGTTATAGTCTAGGTAAGAAGCATTACTAATAACCTAATTCTCTATAACTATGGCTCTGATACTAATCGGTAACACCCCAATCGCGTAATACACATCAACATGCGGCAAAAACATTGGGGAGTCACGTTACAAATTGTTTCACAACACATGGAACATAAAGTTTTATTTTATTGAGTTAATTGTTTACATTGTCTTGGAGAATACGAATAATACACAACAATTGTCTTGCAAGTTTTAAGGTAAGCTAAGGCCTAAGTCCGCCCTATATGTAGCATGCTCAAAGTCGAACATAAGCTCCTGAAACATTTGTGAAAATAAAACGTCAGCATAAAAATGCTTGTGAGTAACATAGGTTTTGTGATGAAGATTCATGGCTTTGATTGTTAAAGAAATGTTTGTCTATTTCAAAAGTAGCCATGAATCATTATAAAAGTGTTTCTTTTATGAAATCATATGAAAATCAAATGATTTAAAAGAAGTAATGCAATGTTAACTTAATAACCAAAATATGTCATGTCTTGTATAAAATGTGTCATGTCTTGAATAAAATGTGTCATGTCTTGTATAAAATATGTCATGTGTAAAACATTGTCTTGCGTAGACCAAATGCCATGTGTAAACTAAATGTCATGTATAAACCAATGTCTTGTATGGTAAACAAAAAGGTCTTTGCTTAAACCAAAGGAAATAATGTCTTGTATAAAACAATGTTTTTGAATGAACAAAGTCTTGTTTAATCAAAGGTTTTGTTTTATAAATCAATGCTTTTATTGTGTAAACATATATATGGATTGTTGGCAAATACATTCAAGCTTTGTCGACTTTCGGATAAATCCTTATAAGGACAAAGATTTATCAAATTTTCAACGGATTCTGTCTTTCCCTATGGATACTTCCAAACAAAACTAGGAAGCGGGAATGGGGTTGTCAAACCTATGGTACTATAACATACTACCGGTCGGCGGGATTAATGTTAATGAATGTATCATTGTCGAGTTCAATGCACCAAAATGTCTAGAACAATGTAAGCAGGTTGTGAAAATTTTTTGAAACCATGTACTAGGTATGCTAGGTCAACATACGAAGCAAAATGTCTTTGAAAACCGTGTACTAGGTATGCTAGGTCAGTATACGAAGCAAAAAGTATTTGAAAATCGAGTACTAGGTATGCTAGGTCAACATACGGAGCAAAATGTCTTTGAAAACATGTACTAGGTATGCTAGGTCAACATACGAAGCAAAATGTATTTGAAATCATTTGCTATATGTACTATGTAAACAAACCGCGTATAATGTCATGAAAACAAGAAAGTAGTGATTGGCACATATGAATCACCAAAAAAATATTAGAAAACGTAAAAGAGGGGGCTATGTACTCACTTGGGATTGCATATAAGTCTTGTTCAACTGAACAACAAAGCTCAAGAGACCAAGGATTCAAGTGTGTCCTGATATCGGATAACTGTGTTAGTGTGTCGAGACTTTAATCGGCGGATTGGATAAAATGAAGTCTTATAAACCAAATGAATGTTGGAACTCATATGATATGGTTTAATAAACTTAACATTCTGATTTGGAAAGGATCCTAAGTACTTTTGACCCGTTATGACTCATTAAAGTAGTTTACGCTACTTTAACGGGTCATTAGCGTAATTATATGTTCGGATGGTTAAATATGTCCTATGATAAGTCTTATATGCCAAAACATGTTTGATAATGTTATAACATCAGTTTAGATGTCAAAACTTTGGTTACATATGCTTAAAATCAATTTATGCGCAAAAAGGGCGTTTTGTCATTTTTAAAGAACATAAAAGCGACTTATTATAAAACTAAACAAACCTTATGATCATAAGGTATAACCTCAGTAGGTTATTCCCTATACAACTATGGTCAAAAAAATGTTCTTGGTCGAATTCTAAGATCGACCAAACGGGTCGGATTCGAAAGTCAAAGCGGTGGTCAAACCGCTCTACTTACGACCCAAATAAAGCACTAAACTTGAAGTGACGAGTTAGACATGTTGAAACATGTCTAACTAAGTTATAAAACTGATTTCGTATAAAAAATTGGAGTTTTGATACCCAAAAATAGTTTCATCGTAAAATGCACATTATGCGCATCTTTGACCAAAACTTTGACTCGTCACTTCGACTAGTAAACGTGGTAATTAGAAGGTGCAATCGCAAGGGATTATAACCTTCATGATTACGATCACGTTGCAAAGTTCAATTTGAATTTAGACTTTGCCAAAATGGTTTGAACTGAAAGTCAAACTGTTTGACTTTTTGCTCAAAAATAACTAAATAAATGAAATAGACTAAGGAAAAGTACTTACTTGTGTTGTGAACACTATAAGAACTCAGTTTCGGAGGTCTCCAAAGCTAGAAACAAGCTCCAATAAGATGGGAGAAAGAATTTGTGAATGAGCAAAGAAATTGGATGCAAATGGGTTGCTATTTATAGTGTTTTAGATGCCACAAGATCATCACAAGTGTCCATTGAGGTGGCATGATCAGGAGGGAGGGGTAACACATGTCAATTGATGGAATCAAGCTGAAAAATTCGAGTTCTTTGGCTCCAAGCAAAGAAAACTAATGGCTGCACAAAACTGCTGGTCTGGGCACCCTTTACGGACTGTAAGGGGGCCCCTTTACGGTCCGTAAGGGCTGGTGGCAGGGGCAGAAGTTTGGATTTTTAGCAGATTTGGCCCTTGGACTTGTTTTGTCGCGTTTTTTCACTTTTAACCCCTTTTAACCCAATTTTAGGCTATATAAAGGTGTTAAGGCATATGTAACTTGGATTTTGCCTGGAAATGTCATGGATGTTGGTTTGTTCGGTTGTACGGTTACGAGTTTCGCAAATAACGCACAATGCTTTATCGAACGTGAAAATGATCGAAATTGCACAACGATTGACATTTTTGCATTCTTATCAATAAAATACAAGATTTCATTGAATACAAAAATATTTGGATTTGTACACATGGTCCGTATTCAAAATACGAAAATTGGCAGACTTTCGTAGTTTGTCGAAAATAGTCCCTGGACTTGTATAAGCGTGTTTTTGTCATACCTAACCCTTCAAAACTTGTATCTAAGTTATGTAAAGCACATTTAGGGTATGTGTAGTTTGTGTCCTTGTTCCGGTGTGTATGTCATGTTAAACTGATTACGTTTAAGTATCAGTTAACGACCTACTTCCAAAAGAAAAAGTTTTGGAAGTTTGGGCTTTTGCACAAGGGTTACAATTTTAGGTATGTGGCTATCCAAATATATCAAATGCAATCATATGTTTCATCCATTGCCACGTATTGTGATCTACTCAATGATCGGTGATGTAATAGTATAATTTCGATAAACCATGTGGAGTTGACCATACATCGGTGGAATAATTACATAAAGCCCCTTAGCACTTTTACATTGAATTCCTTATCCTCATTCCTATAAAAGTAAAATGCAACTTACAGGTTTCAACCTTTATGTTTAAAACTTGCCAATAAGAACCTTTTAGTTTATTTTTGTTGCGGGTTCATTCATTTACGACTAACCAAGTTAATTATCACAGTTAAATTCCCTCACATGTATAACATGTGAGGGTAAATTCTTCATTTTGGTTTCTCTTCTTGTACAACCCACAAAAACACACACTTAATCATAAAAATATCATTGCAAATCTTGTCTAATACATCGATTTTATCATCCGCATTGTCAATCACCAACGCAAATTAGTCTCATCTTTCTCTCCCTCTCCAACTACATCCTAATTTAAACTCAAAGAATATACAAAACTTAAAAACCCAAGTTCCTACTCGGCCAGCGAACATCGCCACCAAAGTACATGATAATCTACCACAACCACCAGCCGACTGGTCATCAACCAACGACGGCTATTGTTCCCGTTCTTCGCTCACTTTCTCTCTTTCTTCACAATTACCACAATTGTTCTGGCACATATTGGTTTTGCAATGGAAACACCAAGTTCTTGCGGGTCCAACACTATAACCTACTAAAACAGGATGACACCCTTGACCGCCACAATGCCGCTGTAAGAACTCCCATGAAAAAACACCCTTGACCGCCATATATTAAACCTGCTTTGCCAAAAAATAGTCTATGTTTGCAGGAAATCATCACACGCAACAAGCAACTGTTGGAATGGATCTAGAATTGTAATTTTGTACTACCAAGGGAATATATGAAATTTCGGTAGCGTAGACGTTGTTCGGAACCAATGCCGGTGTAGACCACGAAGGAAACCTTATCACCGCTGCATGAAAACCCTGGCATACTTTCTAAGCCCTAATTCAGATCTACCTTTTTTGTTTCCAATGTAACAACTTCACTACTTTGGATCAACCCCTAAAGTTTATTTGTTCCAAGGGTCAAAAGAGACGAGTAAAGATTAGGTCTTGGATCAGCTCAGGGTAACCAGTCTCGTTGGTGGTGGTCGGAGGAGAGTTGGTGGCAGAAGGGGATACTATAGGTTTTTTTAGGTTTTATAAGAAGATCAATTAAAATTACAAATATACCCTCACATGTTAGGCATGTGAGGGAATTATTGAGATAATAAACTTGGTTACTCGTAAAGGATTGAACCCATAACAAAAATAAACTTAAAGGTTGTTTTTGGCAAGTTTTAAACACAAAGGCTGGAACCTGCAAGTTAGATGAAACATAAAGGACGTTTTGTGCATTTTACTCTTCTTGTAATTACATTAAAAATCACTATTTTTTTCTCTCCTTTTCAATTAAATAATACTTTTTCATACCTTAATCATTACATTTTCTCTCCCTTCCACATATAACCACTTTAAAAAATATTAAAAAATTAATAGGGGTGAACAATGTTCCCATAAATATACAGAGAGACAATAACATTTTTTCCATCCTCCAATCACAACCATTCCTTATAATATAAGTAACCACTCACAAATATATAGGAAAACCATTGTTTTTTAAGGGCTGATGAATACTATACGAGCCTGACCACCCGGGCAAACCCATTGGCGTAAGGCCACCAACGCCCTACGTATGCAGACAGCGCGGGTGACCAGGCCCGCCCACCATTTCATGGGAAACGCACCACCTGAAGGCCCACTGTGGTAAAACCCCTGGCCTACCTTAAACAAATTGCACCAAGTAGGACTCGAACCCATGACCTTCACATTGGAAGGTCATGGAGTTACCTCCTCCCAAACCAATTGATCCAGGACTCATTGGCATAGGCGAACCATTGTGAATACTCTTATAAATCTTATTAATAACATATTTAAGAGCATTCACAATGGTTCTCATATATATTTGTGAGCGGGTTACTTATATTATAAGAATTGGTTGTGATTAGAGGAGAAAGAAAATGTTACTGTTCAAGTATAAATATACAGGAACACTGTTCATCATGTTAGTGCAGTAATGTCTATCGCCTCCGTCAATCAGATCGTAGCAGAAACTGAAGTTATCTAGAGCTTTTATTGTAATATTTAGATAAAATGGGCAAGGTGGCAATCTTGTAAATAAGGAGAAATCCTTATACCTTGTGCCTATAAATAGAAGACTTAGGGTTTTCATTAGTAACTTTTGGAGACTTTTGCTCATTCTGTCAGGAGACTCTGTCAAGTCTGACTCTCTACCGGTTCTTGTGTAATTTCACATCATTCTAATAGAAAGATCAGATGGATTTAATCGTTGAATACGTTGTTGTGATTCTGTGACTTGATCCATGGATTCCGCACATTACGTTCATGACGAACAGATCCTGATCCAAAGGCCTAACAATATTTTTGAAAGTGGTTGTGAGTGAAGGAGAGAGAAAATGTAATGATAAAGGTATAAAAAGTATTATTTAATTGAAAATGTGAAAGAAAAAAATAGTAATTGTTACTGTAATTAAAGAAATAAGGATAAGAAATTCAATATGAATGCTCTAAACAACCAAAAATCAAATATCTTTTTCCTTATAGAAAACTAATACAAGGGACATAAATACCATTACTAAATGTTGATATTTTTTCAAGCACCGCTAAATGTACTTAATTACAATCAGAACAATTAAATCTTGTTAACTTATTATTTAACTCCCCTCACTTAAGGCCTAGTGATAGAAGGCTTGGGTTTTCCAATGAAGACTCAAGTTCAATTCCCACTTGTGTCATATGGGGTGGATATAGGCAATGAAAGATTTGAACTAGGCCTTGTGTGAAGTTCTTAGTTCGATTCCCGGGCCCAACCGGGTTTTCGTCCCACCGTGTGTTACGCCAGAGAGTTATGCTCTTGCGGTGGTAAAACGATTGTCAAGTGGTGGCCAGCGGTATGGTTTCCCGGGGAACGCCCATAAAGCAACACTTTAAAGCCAGCATGAGCCCGGTTAAGACAACATAGCTTGGTCAGAGTGGGGCATTACGGGGCTCTCTGATTTGGATATTGTGGTAACCTTATACATGAAGTTCACCGTTCAAAAAAAAAAAAAAAACTTATCAATTAAAAATGTTAGTATTTTTCTACACCTTCATCACTCAACCGCTTCCCCTCTTCATATAGCAACATCTCGTACACGCCGAACATGATTCATAGATACCTTAGGATTCATTATACATTCTAAATGATACATGTGCTTACAAACTCTTTTCTCTTGTCGGCGCCTTGTTACCGTAGGAGCATCCACAATGCTAAAAGGCGGTCAAAATTCAGACTAGTTTAGTCAACACGCTACATGATTCCTGTGACAACCCGAATCTTTAAGGTCCGCATTACTTGAAATTCCTCAAACCTTTAGCATGCATCTCTGTGTTTATTTATTTATTTCGTGCTCGTTTAACACTCCCTTATACATTTGGGCCTGAGGCCCAAATCGAACTTGCACACACTTATTATTGTGATAATTATACTTAGTTAAACAAGCCCACTTATATATTTAGAATTTGGGCCGGTGATACATTTAGGCTCAAGATTACATTTGGGCTCAAGATTAGAACTTGTGTACTAAATACTTCAAGACCCAAAATTCTTAGGTCCGATGGGGCCCAAACCAATCCAAGTTATCTTATTGTGTTTATTAGTTGCAAACCTTTAGATGATACGTATTTTTATTAGTTGCAAATCTTGGCAAACCCTAAACACCCTTATTCCCTCCTACGAAATAACGGCAACTGAAGAACCCCCCCCCCCCTTCGTAGCTTATTGGTTTGTACGCCCTCATCACTTCTTGGTTAGTGTTATTATCATTCATTATAAATCTGCAATAATGTGTGGAATGGTATGCATGGGCCTTGGTTATGTATGTGACTTGAATAGGATTGTCTAGTATGTTATACGTGATATATTTGTGCCGTTGTATGTTGCGTTTACAACGGTAGAGTAGGGAAATCTTGTAGGGTTTATGGTTAGAATTGGAAGTATGCTGTTTGTTATTATGGTATGATTGATGTGCTCGATTGCTCCTGTTACGTCCGATGTACGATCGAAAGACTTAGTAATTGAAGATATGATTAATATTAATAAATGATGTTATGTGACTAGTGGGCCGATTGTAGCTTGATTCTGTTCATGTTCATGCATGGTTAGGATGTTTAATGTTTACTTTGATTTAATTGTACAATTTCTATTGATGATGATGGTATTGTATGTAAGATGTACAGAACCGTTAGATTGTGTATGGCAGCATGATAACTATTGTATAAAATTCTTAACATGTTACATTAGGCAAAAACATGTTTGTGGGTAGTTGTTACTGAATTGGAATGTACACCAGTGGGCCGCCCATATAACAAAAACTGAATTGGGCCTTAGTTTACTAAGTAGCGCAATGTACATGGCCTGCTAGTTGGGCGACAGTTTAATGAAATCACATGCTTGCTTTGGGCCGGGCTGTATGGACTCACGCTAATGGGCTGGACCTGGTGGGTCAGCCGCAATGGATAGGGTGGTATGTCAATGGGCCGCACACCTTAGTGAACACGAGTGTGGCCCAGATATTTGTTAACTAATTACATGAAAATGACTTGTTAAATTACGATGCACGAATACTTGTTACAATTAACGAGTGTACTTGAATATAAACTCATCCACTTATATTATAGAGTGATATGAACTTGCATTGTTAAGACCCAACTGCCTGCTATGATCTGCATAAAAACATACGTGCTACTTAATTGTAATCTGTGTAATAAATGCAAAGAACACGTGTTTTACGCGTGTATGAAACTGATTAACTCTGGTAACCACGGTAGGGCTTGGTTGATCACTGTTGATAAACGTGTAGCTTTATCTACCGAGCAAACCAAAGGTGAGTTCACACTCTTTATAAGGCATTGGATTCCCGGTGGTTGGGAATGGGTTAAGGAAATTAAAACGGAACATACATATTCTCCTTGGGTAGGATATGTACCTCCATCCTCCATGGGTAGGGTTCCAATATTAAATATGCGTATTCTCCTTGGGTAGATTACGTACCTTCATCCTCCTTGGGTAGGACAACAACCTTAAACTTACTAGGCAAAACTCTATCATTAAGTCCCTCATTTTTATATCGACTTAATCGCCGGGCCAATGGCGAGCGGGTCATTAGTTAATAGCGCTATTACGGTTGACAAGCCTCACACCGTGCCGGTAGGACGGGCGTGTACTAATGGATCTGGGCACTCAGTCAATGATGATAGACATTGACTTAGGGCACAACTTACTTTCGTCAGTTGTCGATATGGTAACGGGTCTAGTGGTTCACATGGGGAAGCCCCCACTGGTTATGGTTTTGGAAACAAGGAACTGGTTAACACATGGTTTTCGAAAGAACTTATGGTTTTTGGAACAACTTTAAAATGAACACCAACTGTGAACTCGCTCAACTTTGTTGTTGATTTGTTGTTACATGCCTTGCAGGCCTTTAGGTGCATATTGTTGGAACTTGCTGTCTGGGATGCTTGAGTGGTCATGGGTCAAGATGCATGGAAACGCGAGACGAATCTAATGGCTTTCACACACTTGGTTTATGAATTTCTTAATTAATGTATTATGCTTCCACTGAATGTTAAATGATGTTTTGTAACACTTATATCAATAATAAATGAAAGTTTTATTTATTCATAATTACGAGTTCAATGTGATTGGTGGCTAGATCCTGGTCAGTCACGCCTCCTGCGGTGATACTCCGCTTGTGGATTTTGGGGGTGTGACAGATTGGTATCAGAGCCATTGGTTATAGTAAACTTGGTTTTGATAGGGGAAAAACGTTTTTATAAATCCAGACTATAACCGAACAGTTCTGAAAACGTGAATACGACCATGACACTCAGCTCTAGATTGCAAGGTTCGCCTCTCGTATACTCATTGTACTGCATAACTAGTGAACACTTACTTATGATATTGCATGAGATTGCACGTTTAGCACAACAGTATGAATTTATGTATTACTTGCATGTGTTATGTGACTGATAGGGTGGTATTTCCCTAAACCTTCATGACTTACGCTTCATGATGCTCTTTGTTTGCTACTCGAGTTTGAGGAACCATTTGACATGAGTTAAGAGGAGCTGAGATGAGCATGCAAATCACAATATTATTGTGGGTGCACACATAATAATAATGAGGAGTGCATGCGAGTCCCAGTGAGGCTTAACAAGTGAAAAAGGGGTTCCGTTCCGTTATTTGATCGATGTGAAACACAACAAACCTATAGGGGTCATAGCAGTGATTGTCCCCTACTCAAACGTGAACTTTTCATTCCTCTTTGGATCCTTTCGAATCTCGATGCTATCGAGTGTTACCTGAAGACCCATCTGGACGCCTAGCGAACTGTGTAGAATATTAGGTGCTTGTATGAACATCCCCGAGTTGGATGTTGCAACGACAATGATTGGTCTATATCTCTCTCACATATCTTCGTTTGCGGGAAACTTAACGTATTAACGCCTTAGATCCCGAAGTGCGATCACTTCTGCAACACCCTCGTAACATATCGTGTATTAATCAGTCAACTTGCAAGAACGATGGACTTAGCATTTGAACGACCCTAGTTACCAACAATGAACATCAGCGATTTGACTCCAATCGAATCCTTAACCCCAGCCAGCGACTCATGGGAGTCAACTCTTACGAATAAATTGGGACATAAGCAATGACAATCGACTATACGTGGAATGGGTAACTGCCAGCACAGTGAGTAGCGCCTTAGAACGTGGCACGGAATATGAAAAGATGGACCCTATTGATGAAAGATCGTAGAGCTCCGTTTCAGACAACAGCATCGGAGGAAACAGTCACGGCAGCATCAAGGTACTTAAAATGGCGACCAACAGTATAGAAATGAAGGTGCCTACGACATGGAGTGGCTGTTGCTAATCAAAACGACAACAACCAAGGAAACGACGGCCGTACTGGAAATCCTCGCAAAGAGTACAACCACACGGGAAATGATGCTCATGGAGGGGCATTTAGGATTGGCGTGGGCGACGCTAGGATTTTAATAACATGGTGGCATACACGTTCTTGGTAACGAATCACTTCGTCTCTGTTCTTTATAACCCTGATGCTTCTTGAAACCCAACCTGTTCTGGAATCGGCTGATGGCAAGACAATGGAAACCTCATATGATCGTTGGGATGCAAACTCGACCTAGTGAGACAAGTGTTCGACATCGACCCTTCTTCTGTTGTTCTTAAAAGATGTACCCTGTGAGGAGATGATCCTAAGTATCTCTCCCCTTCGTGGGGGATTGTTATCTGTTCTAACACGTCAGAGTGGTGCAGAGGTTAGCATCAATTCAGCAGTGAAAGCCAGGAGTGTCTACGGAGGGATTACCCCGCTATGTTAGCAACTGTTATTGGCGTAGGTTTGGAAAAAGAGGATTGAGGATCCACCAGTTGTTTGTGATTACCCTCCATGTGCCACCCGAGGAACTTCTAGGATCATCTCTACAACTGTTAGGTAGGAACTCAGTTTGACCTCGCACCAGAGGCAGTTCCAACTACTCGTACTCTTTACCGTCATGCACTAGGAGGGTTGCAAGAGCTGTTTAACCAACTACAGGAACTGTCGGACAGGAGTTTTCACTTTAAGGAGTCCTCGCTATACCCATAAAGAGAAGCCTTTTCGTATGTGTACTGACTATCGAGAACTCAACAAGGTGACAGTCAAGAACCGTTTGCCTCGACCACGTATTGACAACCCGTCGACCAGTTGCGAGGAACAAGCTTCCATTCGAGGATTTGCTAGTGAACGAACTATTATCAGATGGAAGTCCAAGAGGATAATGCTCTTAGAACAGCATGCCGAACGCAATGCAGCCATTTCAACTTTGTACATCAAGATCACTGAGTTGATCAACACACCAGCAGCTTCAGGGATCGCATGAATCGATCGTATTTGTTGTCAAGGTTCTGAATCCTGACCAGGAGAATTGAACGCCATGGGTGGCATTTGTATCTTATTTTAGAACTTCTGAGGGAGGAGCCACTCTGCGCAAAGTCTTGATAAATGTAATTTCCCGGTTCGAGAGGTACCTTTGGGGCATATAATCAGCGTAGTGGGAATGTACGTGGATCTCGCTAAGATTCGTCTTGGTTGGAAACTGATCGACACCAAAGAGTCCTTCGAGGACACATCAATTTCTTGGTCTCGCTTGATACTATCGCAGATAAATCGCAGTATTTTCGAAGGTCGCGCAGCTTAAATCTCTCTAGCACAGCAGGGTGCTGTGTTCGTGAAAGACAGAACTAGAGGACGTCTTTTCAGCTTTCGTATCTCAACTCTGCAATGCACTGAGCAACGTCTTTACCAGAGGGTGTGGGTGATTCAGTGGTATATCCTTATGGTTCGAATTAGAGTCCCAGTTACACGTCAACGCAACACAAGTGAGTGATGACTTACGTAATAGAGTTACCAGAGGAACTACACTACACAACCGGCGGTGGAAACCGTGGTCTTTGGATTTTTCTTGGAGGCATTACTTGGACGGTACCGAATGCGTTACCTAGACCGATCAAAAGGGCCTCCCGTGAATCGATGTTCGAAAGAGCTAAAGCATGCAATGGCATCGCTGGATGGAACTACTGAATGAGTATGACTGTGAAACCTAAACATAAACGAGCTCTGCAGCTCGCTATCGACTCTAACTTACTTGATCAGACTCGCTTTGTTCAAACTGGAGAGCTAAAGGAAGAGGATGTTCAAGTGGAACCCATGCGGGGCATGGAGAAGCAACCTGTGACCGGTCGGACGATACCCGTTACCTCATGGAACGAAGGTGGGTCTCATTATACGACTACTATAGGGAACTCGTGTTGAGCAAAGCACACGGGCTTCGATATTTTAGTCGTCTGGGTTTTGATGAGAGACATTAGGATTTATAAACCTTGTACTGGTCAGTCATCGGGCATGAAGGTCCACCTAGCTAGGTATGGGAATGATGTTTGACTTGTAGGAAAGTCAAGGTGAAGTGTTAGCAACCAAAAACACCTATATTGAAAGCGAAAACAGACTGCCATGGATTTGGTCGCTAGTCTACTTACAACTCAAAACGGAAACAATATCACCTGGATGATCGTTGATTGTCTCACGTGACCAGCACGCTTTTTAGCCACCAAGGAAACGGATAAGTCTTCTGCACTCGCAGTCATCTACCTGAAAGAAGTGGTTGCTAGGCACGAGGTGCCAACCTTCATTATCTCTGATCGCGACCCACGATTTGCATCTGATTTGTGGCAAGCGATGCACAAACCCTTTGGCTCACGTGTAACACCTCGAGAATTCACGTCCTATAATGTATAGACACGTGTCAAATGTTTAAACGTGTGAAAGAAATATTATAGAAGGACTAAAGTTGACAATCATGGAAAGTATGTGGATATACGTATTCTAAATGTCAACAGTGAATAAATATCATGTACATTAACCCTACATGATACTCATACCTTCAAACGAATAAATCATGGATCATACGAAGCTAAAAGTGAGAGATTTCAAACTACAGGGACTAAATGTGTCAACATGTTTAAATTATACCTCTGAGTGACCTTTTGACAAACTCGAAGCTTTGTAACTATTAATTACGCTCACTAGAATGCACGATTTAAATTTCATAAAGTTTCGTTATCGTATGAGAAAGTTATGATCAAATTCGTGTGCGAAGGGTTAAAGCGTAAACGTTGAAAGTTAGGACTTTTCGGGTAACAATAAAGTTACTCGGGGACTTAACAAAGTGGGTATATGTTTTAAAGCCTTTATAGATCAATATTGAGGGTTTACAATGCAAGAAAACAAGTGCCTAATCGAATTTTGAAGAGCCAAGGATCAAATCGCAAAAATCACAAGTTCTGATCAGAGGAGGCCTAGCGTCACGCTAGGGGGGACCAGCTCCGAAAACTTTGGGTTGTTGTCTGCCATTGCCTTTCTGCTCGATTCCAATCGATTTTCCACATTCCTCTTGACCCCTAGACACCCCCTAAACACTAGAAACAAGTGTTGATCAGTTGTGGTGAGTGCTAGACCTTGTTGTCAATCAATTGTGGTGCTTAAATCCACTATATAAGGCCTTGAACTTGAAACTCTTTCTTCACACCTTCATCTGCATTTGTGGATCACTTCTGGAGCTCAAACTTCCTTTCAAGTGTTCTCTAATCAAGCTTAGGACTTCAGTAAGTGTTCTAATCTTTCTTTAATCGAGTTTAGCTTAGTTATTTAGCTAAAAGTCAACCGTCGTAATTACGGTTTGACTTCGAGATTAGTCAACAATGGCTCAGTCCTATCTCGAATTAAAAGTAGATATAAGTTGGTATTTATGTGGGTAATAAACCCTCAAAAGGGCTCCCCCTGATTACCACCTTAACCAGGTCAAAAGTCGGGTCAAACTTGCTAAGAAAAAGTCAACAGAATACTTAAATTACAATTTATGCATAATTAGCAATGTAGATCATATACAACCTGTTTGATCATTGTTATAACTTGGTAATAAGTATAAGAACATGTCTAAACATGTTCAACCCGACAAATTCCTGTAAATACCCGGTTCGGAACCGAAAGTCACATAGTTTGACTTTCACTTTGACTTTCAGTTCTGACCCGTTTAGGCATGTTTTAGAAATTCCTCAGAGCTTTAATTGGACTAGGTTACATGTTAGTACAACCCTCTGTGATTATACACCTTGGTTCATTAGTTATCCAATTAATATGCATGTTTCCGTTAATTGCTCGTATGTTGACCATTATGCCCTTATTACTTTAAAACGTGATTTTTGGAAATGTAAAAGAGTAGAAACTTTAATTACTGATATATAAACTTGTACGCAAAGTTTGACATCAGTTTGATTTGTAGATTAAGAGTTATGCTCATTATCGCAAAATGAATGCTTTATGTTAATAAAACGGCGTAATTAGCGTATAACCTAGTTAAGCCTACTTGTTGGTATCAAACTTAATACCCACTGATGTAATATATTATTTTGGGATTTTAAATATTTTTAATTAATTTTAGGCTGAGCATAACTAGTAGTCGTAGGCTTAATCCGGTAAATGTCGGTTTTGCCCTTACGGGCCATAAAATGAGTTTTACATATCTAAACGACTCCAAACCTTTTGCTACTGATCACATATGATGAATAAAGTATTTTAAGCCTTCTGGAAAAATAAAAATATCAGATTTAAGTATCGAACCCGGAAATGGCCTTTAATCGCCTTATTAAGCGTTTTTAACGCAAAGTATGTATCAAAATTATATTGAACATACCCGGGTTGATACCAACTGATATATTAGGAAAATTACAATATTTTAACAGTAAGCAAAGGTTGATAAACTCAGACTTCAGTTTTGAGCTTTTCGGCTTATGTGAAATTACCAAAATACACCTACGGGGCATAGTTTGGTTAAAAATGAGAAATTTCACATATATGCTTTGACCTACTGATAAAACTTAGCAAATTGAGTATATTGGCTGATTACATCAGACCTGTAACTCAGGTTGTTACTTAAACTCTTTTATAAACTTTTAAATGACCAAACTACCCCTACGGGGCCTAGTTTGTATTTAAACACATTTCGGGCATAATGAAAGACATCTTACTGATGTCACAACATATTTGAGGCATAATTAACTTAGGAAACCTGTATATAGCTCTCATGAATACCCGTCACGCTTATTACACGTACGGTTCGGTTTATGTAACAAGCTTACATAAATTAGCCGAAACGGGTCAAACCTTAACGGTTTTATCTCAAAATCCAGAATGTGAATAATAAACCCATATTAAACAAGTCTTCAAACTTGTTGGGTCTAAATCACTTTCTATCCGGTCTTCGCTTAATCGTGCGTACGTATCGTATCTTTGAAACTAGCCGGTCTAAGCTTAAGCTTAATTAAAGACCCGTTAGAATTCTAATAGGTTATTATAAACCTTCGTTCCAGATTAGGAGTACCAGTAAAAGCTACGTGCATTTTGCTTATTGTGAATTATACATTGCTCAGGTAAATACTTTTAACTTATTTTCCCTATACGGACTTGGGTTACGGTATATAGAATACCGCTTGATTGGGCATCAAATCCTCCACCGTTGAGTGGGTAATTGAATAAATTTGATCGGCTCGTTTTAACAGTCTTGTTACTTAAAGCCTTTGGGGGGTTAATGACCATGTCCCGGATATCCTTGGCATCATTTTACGAAATGGCCACGACTTAAGCGCGGGGTGTAGGCGTACACCCGTCAGTGCACAAAAGAACATTGTGGTGTGTCAATTGATCTTTAACCCGGACAAGATCCGGGCTACTGAACGCACAAGGAACATGTAATTCGTTCACAAGATTATAATATTAAATAATTCTCCCAAGTTAAATAAAAATGTTTATGCCACGTGCATCCAAACCAATTTTCAATCATTTTCCAAAATGAGTCAGTTGAATGTATTTACCAGTGTAAACTGACGTATTTTCCCAAAAAGATTAAATGCAGGTACTATGCGTAATTGGCTGGGATTTCTCTTTAGCATCATTAGAAGTCTCGCAAGCTTAAGATGCCTGAAGTCTGTTGAACCATTACTATTATTTTTACTTCGATCCATCTGTGGATAAACATCCGAATATTGTGACATTTGAAATTACAATATTAAATTCGGTTGTACTATACTTTTAAATTGCTTCCGTTGTGCATATTAAATATTGTGTTGTTTGACTATTATGTTGCCAACCAGGTCACGATAATCCCCCACCAGGCCCACCGGTGACACGTGGAAATCGGGGTGTGACATCACGTCTAGACTTGAGCACAACATGTCATCCACGGACGGATGGGCACCAAGGAACGCAACATCCAAACCCCTTGAAGACATGCTTCGAGCATGTGTAATCGACTCTGGTAACGGTCGGGAGCAGCACCTACTTTTGGTGGAATTTTCATATGACAACAGTTACCACACCAGCATCCAGGCTGCTCTGTTCGAGGCATTGTACGGGCAGAAGTGCCGACCACCTCTTAGTGGGCAGAAGTTGGAGACTGCCAAGTCACTGGCCTAGAACTCGTTGTAGATACAACAGAGAAGATTGCTCAGATACGAAAACAAATGGCGGCAGCTCATGACCGTCAGAAAAGCTACGCTGATAAGCGCAGGAAACCACTCGAGTTCCAGGTTGGGGATCGAGTGCTACTTAAAGTCTTACCTTGGAAAGGTGTGGTTCATTTTGGTAAGCGAGGCAAACTCAACCCGCGATGTGTTGGACCTTTCGAAATCACTGAGAGAATTGGCAAGGTGGCCTACAGGTTGAACCTACCCGAAGAACTAAGTGGAGTTCACAACGTATTCCATGTGTCGAATCTGAAGAAGTGTCTGTCAGATGAAACCCCCACAGTTCCTTTTAAGGAGCTTACCATCGACGATCAGTTGTGATTTGTCGAAGAACCAGTGGAAATCTTGGACCGGGAGGTCAAGATTCTCAAACGCACCAGGATACCTATTGTTCGAGTTCGTTGGAACTCCCGTCGTGGCCCAGAGTTTACCTGGGAATGAGAAGACCAAATAAAACACAAATATCCCCAGTTGTTCGAGAACAATGAAACCACTACTGAGGCTGAAGCTACTGCGGAATTTCGGGACGAAATTCCAAACTAACGGGGGGATGATGTGACAGCCCAGGAAAACCAGGAAAACTACGCAACCTAACTAGCTTCCTCAGTAACTACGTGCTAAATTTCGGGATTAAATTTCTTTCAAGTTGGGGATGATGTGACAACCCGAATCTTTAAGGTCAACATTACTTGAAATTCCTCAAACCTTTAGCGTGCATCTCTGTGTTTATTTATTTATTTCGTGCTCGTTTAACACTCCCTTATACATTTGGGCCTGAGGCCCAAACCGAACTTGCACACACTTATTATTGTGAAAATTCTACTTAGTTAAACAAGCCCACTTATATATTTAGAATTTAGGCCGGTGATACATTTGGGCTCAAGATTACATTTGGGCTCAAGATTAGAACTTGTGTACTAAATACTTCAAGACCCAAAATTCTTTGGTCCGATGGGGCCCAAACCAATCCAAGTTATCTTATTGTGTTTATTAGTTGCAAACCTTTAGATGATACGTATTTTTATTAGTTGCAAATCTTGGTAAACCCTAAACACCCTTATTCCCTCCTATGAAAGAACGAAAACTGAAGAACCCCCCCCCCTTCGTAGCTTATTGGTTTGTACGCCCTCATCACTTCTTGGTTAGTGTTATTATCATTCATTATAAATCTGCAATAATGTGTGGAATGGTATGCATGGGCCTTGGTTATGTATGTGACTTCAATAGGATTGTCGAGTACGTTATACGTGATATATGTGTGCCGTTGTATGTTGCGTTTAAAACGGTAGAGTAGGGAAATCTTGTAGGGTTTATGGTTAGAATTGGAAGTATGCTGTTTGTTATTATGGTATGATTGATGTGCTCGATTGCTCGTGTTACGTCCGATGTACGATCGAAAGGCTTAGTAATTGAAGATATGATTAATATTAATAAATGATGTTATGTGACAAGTGGGCCGATTGTAGCTTGATTCTGTTCATGGGGTGTTCATGCATGGTTAGGATGTTTAATGGTTACTTTGATTTAATTGTACAGTTTCTATTGATGATGATGGTATTGTATGTAGGATGTACAGAACCGTTAGATTGTGTATGGCAGCATGATAACTATTGTATAAAATTCTTAACATGTTACATTAGGCTAAAACATGTTTGTGGGTAGTTACTGAATTGGAATGTACACCAGTGGGCCGCCCATATAACAAAAACTGAATTGGGCCTTAGTTTACTAAGTAGCGCAATGTACATGGCCTGCTAGTTGGGAGACAGTTTAATGAATTCACATGCTTGCTTTGGGCCGGGCTGTATGGACTCACGCTAATGGGTTGGACCTAGTGGGTCAGCCGCAATGGATAGGGTGGTATGTCAATGGGCCGCACACCTTAGTGAACACGAGTGTGGCCCAGATATTTGGTAAATAATTACATGAAAATGACTTGTTAAATTACGATGCACGAATACTTGTTACAATTAACGTGTGTACTTGAATATAAACTGATCCACTTATATTATAGACTTAAGCGCGGGGTGTAGGCGTACACCCGTCAGTGCACAAAAGAACATTGTGGTGTGTCTATTGATCTTTAACCCGGACAAGATCCGGGCTACTGAACGCACAAGGAACATGTAATTCGTTCACAAGATTATAATATTAAATAATTCTCCCAAGTTAAATAAAAATGTTTATGCCACGTGCATCCAAACCAATTTTCAATCATTTTCCAAAATGAGTCAGTTGAATGTATTTACCAGTGTAAACTGACGTATTTTCCCAAAAAGATTAAATGCAGGTACTATGCGTAATTGGCTGGGATTTCTCTTTAGCATCATTAGAAGTCTCGCAAGCTTAAGATGCCTGAAGTCTGTTGAACCATTACTATTATTTTTACTTCGATCCATCTGTGGATAAACATCCGAATATTGTGACATTTGAAATTACAATATTAAATTCGGTTGTACTATATTTTTAAATTTCTTCCGCTGTGCATATTAAATATTGTGTTGTTTGACTATTATGTTGCCAACCACGTCACGATAATCCCCCACCGGGCCCACCGGTGACACGTGGAAATCGGGGTGTGACAGGTTGGTATCAGAGCCAACACTGAGCGAATTAAACACTAGCCTTTTTGTGTTTAATCTCAGTTACACAATTGAACAAATCTAAACTTTCGAGTCTAGACATATAACATATGACAAATTCCACCTTGTTTGTGTTGTCCTTTATTTTTCATATATTTTTGTATTGTTATCTTATATTGAATTGACAGGACAAAATGCCTCCAAGATTCTTCCGTAGGAGAGGACGAGGCAAGGGGCCGATTACCGCCCCCAATGACAACGAGGCAGGACCCTCGAATGTACGAGCTCCTTCGACAACAGAGAGTGATGATCCACGGCAAAACCGAAGGAACCTATTTGAGCCGGCCAGACGATCGGTATCTCACAGCTCTACCCCTCCGGTCCAAAACCCGTATGGGCCACAACCGGACTACGAGCCGAACAACCCTCAGCCTTCCTTTATACCATTACAACGATCCCTGTCTCATCATTCTTTTGGGGACCCCACCCCAGTTTTTCGGGGTCGGTTTAATCCGGTAGGCTACGTGCAAGAACCCGTGGGTTTTAACCCACTGGGGCCAGACGATCACTTATCCGGTGATAATGCGGATGACATGGACGAGGATACGGACCCCGTCGAACCCGCAAGTGGTACACCGAACCATCCGATCGAAATCTCCGACGGATCTTCATTCCACGGTTCACCCTATGTTGGTCCGGATAGCTTTCAGGCGATGTTTACCCGGCACGAGTGGTACTATACACCTCCTCACCATTCGTTGCCTCATCATCAGCAACAGCAGGAACAGGATCCCTCTGTGGATTCCAGATTCGTGGCAGTCACGCCACCGCCTCCACCGCCGCCAGTGCAGCCGGCACCGCCGCAACCGCCGAGGCGAAGGAGAACCGGTGCGCGCATGTCGTCACGAGCAGGGGACTTCCATTTCAGTTCCCCACGTCAATCCAGTGGCAGCCACTATCCGCCACATCAGGAGGACCCACAAATGGGTGGACCTTCTAACCCAGCTGTACCACAGCCACCGCCGATGGGTTTTGACAACCCAATTCCAGCATACACGGGTCCCATGGCGTATAACCCGTTCGAGCCGCCGTCCCACACCAACTACGGTTATGGTGAAGCCGACCCCTACATGGCAGCGACAAATTACAACACCTTTAACCCAGAAGGACCCTATGGCGCTCCTTGGGAAGTAGGGTACCCAGCTCGTGGGTACCAGATACCGGCCAGACCTATTATCCGGACGCAATCGCAGCCACCACGGTTTTCTCCCCCAGAAAGGGAGGAAATCCTACAAAGGTTGGATGAAGTAGAGCGAGGCTTCCACCGTGACCGTAGGGAGAGACAGACTTTCTTCCAAGGATTGACAAGCTTGATCAAAGGGAAGAACAAGAAGGATCACTGAATCCTTCCAATTATTGTTGAGCCCCTGCGTGGGTGTATTTGTTTAAGCCCCTGCGTGGGTGTATTTGTTTAAGCCCCTGCGTGGGTGTATTTGTGTAAGCCCCTGCGTGGGTATATATGTGTGTTTGTTTTGACCCCTGCGTGGGTCTATTTTCCGTTAACCCCTGCGTGGGTATGATGTTTGCTTAAAGTCCCTGCGTGGACTAGTTTGTTTGTTTAAAGTCCCTGCGTGGACTAATATGTTGTTTAACCTCTGCGTAGGTAATTGTTGATTGAAAAGACCCGTTTAGGGCAAGCGTGTAATATTGTAATAAATTAATGGAATGTTTGTTTTATAAATTTCATGTTTGCCATTATGTGCATATAAAAATTATAAATGAAATAAATAAATTAAAAATCATTCCTTTTGAAATAATATCTGCCTATGTAAATTTTTTTAATAAGAATCTTAAAGTGTGAAACCTAGCCTTCGGGTCGTTATAAGGCCGGGCCAAGATGGTAAGACCTATTTAAAAGATTCCTATCCCTGTTAACATCTGAAAACATGTTAACGTTCCTGGCAGACGTGATTCATTTAAAAATCACACACGTCATTTTTATAAAGGAATTCTTTAGAAGATTCCTAACCCAGTTTAATGATCTTTGAATCCTGGGTTTACATCATCAATTAAGATGATCATATTTTAACCATACGTGGTAATATAGTGCCTACGGGCCCTGCTTATTTCCATATGAGCCAAAAGACAGTGGTAGTAATGACTCCCTGTCAAATAAAGGTAATGAACTAGGTTCAAACCTTCATGCGTTGATTCTCTGAAATCATAGCTTATAATTTATAAACGTCCTTATGACTAGGCCTATTGTGCCAGTATACCTTAATGTTTTGATTCTCTGAAATCATAGATTAAATAAAATGTCCATGTGACTAGGCCTTTTGTGCCACAAATAAAACTGTTATTGTTTTATAATTAGGATAAATTATAATAGAAATCCTAAATAAATATGATTAATAAATTAACCAAATATGGTCTCTGTTTACCATGGTTAATGAATTTCCCTAAGGGGCAATTCCATAAAAAGCTCCCAAATAAACTATTGTCCTTGTTTTCTGCAACAGTTCAATTAAAATTGCTAACTCGGACGAGGGTAATAGCCATCCAGCGGAGGTTAATAATGACGCCCGAATTAATCTAACGGGTGCGGAATTGAAAGCGACCATAGACGGCGCTGTTACACAGGCTTTGGAAAGGCAGTATGAAGAGTACAGTGGGACTCGTAGTAGGACCCAATCTACACAGCCTTCAAAGCCACCGTCCAAGAAGGACGACCCGAAGAAAAACGATGATCGACGCTCCTCGAACCACAGTGCTCCATCTCAGCAGGTTATACGTAATCAAGGGCCCCGTGACAATGGTTGCTCGTATAAATATTTTGTTTCTTGCAAGCCCCGGGATTTCACTGGGGAGAAGGGAGCCATTGACTGTATGACATGGCTGGATGAGATGGATACGGTTGTAGACATCAGCGGATGTGCTGAGAGAGACGTGGTCAAGTTTGTGTCGCAGTCTTTTAAGGGTGAAGCGTTAGCATGGTGGAGATCTCTGATTGAGGCCACCGGAAAAATCCCATTGTATAATATGTCATGGGATCAATTTGTTGCCCTCATCAAGGAAAATTACTGCCCTCAGCATGAGGTGGAGAAGATAGAATCTGATTTTCTATCATTGGTGATGACAAACCTTGACTGTCAAGCTTACCTAACGAGCTTCAACACGATGTCCCGGTTGGTTCCTTATCTGGTAACCCCGGAGCCAAAAAGAATCGCTCGTTTTATCGGTGGTTTAGCACCCGAGATCAAGGCAAGCGTTAAAGCTTCTCGGCCAGCTACTTTTAGATCAGTAGCTGACATTTCCTTATCCCTCACTCTGGATGCGGTCAGGCAGAGATCGCTAAGGAATAAGGAGGCTGAGAAGAGAAAACGTGAAGATGATGGTTCACGCAGATCGAACAAGAAGCACTATGGGAACGGTGATAGCAAGAAAGGATCTGACTCAAGGAAAGAGGGGCATAATTCTGGTGAGAAGCCCAAATGCAAAATTTGCAAGAAGCAGCACTTTGGAAAGTGCAGACTTGAGTCGAACTCACAAACTCAGTCAAAATCTTATGCTTGTGGCATTTGCAAGTCCACGGATCACAAAACCTTGGATTGCAAGAAGATAAAAGATGCAACGTGCTACCGTTGCAATGAAAAGGGCCACATTAAAACCAACTGCCCTAAGTACAACAAGAAGCCTGAAGAGGCTAAGAAGACTAATGCCAGAGTCTTCAGAATGGACGCAAAAGAAGCGGTTCTGGACAACAACGTTATTACAGGTACTTTCCTTGTAAATGACGTCTTTGCTAGAGTACTTTTCGATTCAGGCGCTGATAAGTCTTTCGTTGATAATAAGTTTTGTGAATTGTTGAAATTACCTGTCAAAACCTTAAGTGTGAATTATGAGGTGGAGTTAGCAGATGGTACACTAGAAACCGTCTCAACTGTGTTAGATGGATGTGTTATATCCATTAAGAACCATTCTTTTCCTCTGTCTCTACTTCCCTTTAAATTGGCCGGTTTTGACATAGTTCTGGGTATGGACTGGTTATCTCATAACCAGGCCCAAATTGTCTGTAACAAGAAACAAGTGGTGATAAAGACTCCGTCTGGTGAACCTCTTACCATTCGGGGAGATACCCAGTATGGGCTGCCTGAGCAAGTGACTATGCTCAAGGCTTCTAAATGTTTAAAGAAAGGTTGTGTCATCTACATGGCACAAGTGATTATTGATGAGCCCAAACCGAAGATAGAAGACATCCCTGTCATCTCTGAATTCCCAGAAGTTTTTCCGGAAGAACTACCTGGTTTGCCACCAGATAGGCAAGTGGAATTCAGGATTGACAACATCCCCGGAGCAGCACCAGTTTCCAGAGCACCCTATAGGTTGGCTCCAACGGAGATGAAAGAATTGAGGACACAGCTAGACGAATTGCTAGCCAAGGGTTTCATAAAACCTAGTTCGTCTCCTTGGGGAGCGCCAGTCCTGTTTGTCAAGAAGAAGGACGGATCGATGCGTCTGTGCATTGATTATCGTGAGCTTAATAAGGTCACGATCAAGAATAGGTATCCTTTACCAAGGATCAACGATTTGTTCGATCAATTACAAGGAGCAAGTTATTTTTCGAAGATTGATTTGAGGTCAGGCTACCATCAACTGAAGGTTAGAGATGAAGACGTGCATAAAACAGCATTTAGGACTCGTTATGGGCATTACGAGTTCCTAGTGATGCCTTTTGGGCTCACTAATGCACCGGCCGCGTTCATGGATCTCATGAATCGCGTTTGCAAGCCGTACTTGGATAAATTCGTCATAGTTTTCATCGACGACATTCTTATCTATTCGAAGAATCAAGCTGACCATGAGAAACACCTTCGTTGTATTCTCAAGCTCCTGCATCAGGAGAAGCTCTATGCCAAATTCTCTAAATGTGAATTTTGGCTTCGTGAAGTCCAATTCCTTGGACATGTGGTTAGCGAGCACGGTATCTAGGTGGATCCCGCTAAGGTTGAAGCCGTAATGAACTGGCAAGAGCCAAAGACGCCTACAAAAATTCGTAGCTTCCTGGGATTGGCAGGATATTACAGGCGTTTCATTGAAAACTTTTCAAGGATTGCTGCACCCCTAACTTCCTTGACCAAGAAGAAAGTAAAGTTCGTATGGGGCCCTAAGCAGCAAGAATCCTTCGATATTCTGAAGCAGAAGTTGAGCAACGCCCCAGTACTGACCTTGCCAGATGGAATAGAAGACTTTGTGGTTTACTGCGATGCGTCGCACACTGGCATGGGGTGTGTGCTTATGCAGAAAGGCAAGGTTATTGCCTATGCATCACGACAGTTAAAGGTGCACGAAAAGAATTACACCACCCACGACTTGGAGTTGGGTGCCGTTGTGTTCGCACTAAAACTGTGGAGGCATTATCTTTATGGAATCAAGTGTGTGATCTATTCTGATCACAAGAGCCTCCAGCATCTGTTTAATCAGAAAGAGTTAAACATGAGGCAACGCCGTTGGATGGAGACTTTGAATGATTATGATTGTGAAATCAAGTACCATCCCGGCAAGGCGAATGTAGTCGCTGATGCCTTGAGTCGTAAAGAAAGGGTGAAACCCATCCGAATCAATGCCAAGCGCATGGAGATAAAGAATAATTTGATTGAAAGGTTGTTAGCTGCACAGAAGGAAGCTGTGTTGGAAGCTAACTATCCTAATGAAAGGTTAGGAGTAACTGAGGAGCAGTTAACTCTTAGCAAGGACGGAATTTTAAGATTGAATGGACGAATATGGGTTCCAAATTATGGGGGACTTCGTGATGTTATCCTCCAGGAAGCCCATAGTTCCAAATACTCCGTTCATCCTGGAGCTGATAAGATGTACCAGGATCTAAAGGCAAATTATTGGTGGATAGGCTTGAAGAAGTCTGTAGCCACCCATGTAGCTAAATGCTTGACATGTGCGCAAGTCAAAGCCGAGCATCAAAAACCGTCAGGTTTGCTACAACAGCCTGAACTTCCTACGTGGAAGTGGGACATGGTGACGATGGATTTTATCACCAAGTTGCCAAAGACAAGGAAAGGCAATGATACAATATGGGTTATAGTTGATAGACTGACTAAGTCAGCACATTTCTTACCCATCAAGGAGACTTATAGCTCCGATATGTTAGCCCAGTTATACGTTGATAAGATTGTAGCCTTACATGGCATACCTGTGGCTATTATCTCTGATAGAGATACTAGATACACGTCACATTTTTGGAAGAGTTTCCAACAATCTTTGGGCACACGCTTGAATTTTAGTACAGCTTATCATCCTCAGACTGACGGTCAGAGCGAGCGTACTATTCAAACGTTGGAAGACATGCTACGTGCATGTGCGATCGATTTGGGTGGTAGTTGGGATAAGAACCTACCATTAATCGAATTCTCCTACAACAATAGCTACCATACCAGCATTAAGGCTGCGCCTTTTGAGGCCTTATACGGTAGAAAGTGTAGATCGCCCGTTTGTTGGGCGGAAGTTGGAGACGTCCAATTATCAGGACCAGAGATAGTGTTCGAAACAACTGACAAGATTGTCCAGATTCGAGACCGTCTCAAAGCTGCCCGAGATAGGCATAAGAGTTACGCTGATCCTAAGCGTAAAGATTTTCACTTCGAAGTAGGTGACAAAGTCCTACTTAAAGTATCGCCCTGGAAGGGGGTGATGCGATTTGGTAAGAAAGGCAAGCTAAGCCCGAGATACATAGGACCTTTCGAGGTTATCGAACGTGTCGGGTCAGTTGCCTATAAGTTAAACTTACCGGAAGAGCTCAGTGGAATTCACAATGTGTTCCACATCTGCAATCTGAAGAAGTGCTTCGCTGATGAATCACTGGTTATACCGCATACAGATGTGCATATAGACGAGAGCTTGAAATTTGTTGAAAAACCTTTGTCGATTGAAGATCGACAGGTAAAGAAGCTTCGAAGGAAGCATGTACCTATTGTAAAGGTCAAATGGGATGCCCGTAGAGGTCCCGAATACACGTGGGAGGTTGAATCCATGATGAAAGAAAAGTACCCTTACTTATTTCAGTAAATCTCGGGTCGAGATTTATTTTAAGGGGGTGAGGATGTAACACCTCGAAAATTCACGTCCTATAATGTATAGACACGTGTCAAATGTTTAAACGTGTGAAAGAAATATTATAGAAGGACTAAAGTTGACAATCATGGAAAGTATGTGGATATACGTATTCTAAATGTCAACAGTGAATAAATATAATGTACATTAACCCTACATGATACTCATACCTTCAAACGAATAAATCATGGATCATACGAAGCTAAAAGTGAGAGATTTCAAACTACAGGGACTAAATGTGTCAACATGTTTAAATTATACCTCTGAGTGACCTTTTGACAAACCCAAAGCTTTGTAACTGTTAATTACGCTCACTAGAATGCACGATTTAAATTTCATAAAGTTTCGTTATCGTATGATAAAGTTATGATCAAATTCGTGTGCGAAGGGTTAAAGCGTAAACGTTGAAAGTTAGGACTTTTCGGGTAACAATAAAGTTACCCGGGGACTTAACAAAGTGGGTATATGTTTTAAAGCCTTTATAGATCAATATTGAGGGTTTACAATGCAAGAAAACAAGTGCCTAATTGAATTTTGAAGAGCCAAGGATCAAATCGCAAAAATCACAAGTTCTGATCAGAGGAGGCCTAGCGCGACGCGAGGGAGGCCTAGCGTCACGCTAGGGGTGCCCAACTCCGAAAACTTTGGGTTGTTGTCTGCCATTGCCTTTCTGCTCGATTCCAATCGATTTTCCACATTCCTCTTGACCCCTAGACACCCCCTAAACACTAGAAACAAGTGTTGATCAGTTGTGGTGAGTGCTAGACCTTGTTGTCAATCAATTGTGGTGCTTAAATCCACTATATAAGGCCATGAACTTGCAACTCTTTCTTCACACCTTCATCTGCATTTGTGGATCACTTCTGGAGCTCAAACTTCCTTTCAAGTGTTCTCTAATCAAGCTTAGGACTTCAGTAAGTGTTCTAATCTTTCTTTAATCGAGTTTAGCTTAGTTATTTAGCTAAAAGTCAACCGTCGTAATTACGGTTTGACTTCGAGATTAGTCAACAATGGCTCAGTCATATCTCGAATTAAAAGTAGATATAAGTTGGTATTTATGTGGGTAATAAACCCTCAAAAGGGTTCCCCCTGATTACCACCCTAACCAGGTCAAAAGTCGGGTCAAACTTGCTAAGAAAAAGTCAACAGAATACTTAAATTACAATTTATGCATAATTAGCAATGTAGATCAGATACAACCTGTTTGATCATTGTTATAACTTGGTAATAAGTATAAGAACATGTCTAAACATGTTCAACTCGACAAATTCCTGTAAATACCCGGTTCGGAACCGAAAGTCACATAGTTTGACTTTCACTTTGACTTTCAGTTCTGACCCGTTTAGGCATGTTTTAGAAATGCCTCAGAGCTTTAATTGGACTAGGTTGCATGTTAGTACAACCCTTTATGATTATACACCTTGGTTCATTAGTTATCCAATTAATATGCATGTTTCCGTTAATTGCTCGTATGTTGACCATTATGCCCTTATTACTTTAAAACATGATATTTGGAAATGTAAAAGAGTAGAAACTTTAATTACTGATATATAAACTTGTACGCAAAGTTTGACATCAGTTTGATTTGTAGATTAAGAGTTATGCTCATTATCGCAAAATGAATGCTTTATGTTAATAAAACGGCGTAATTAGCGTATAGCCTAGTTAAGCCTACTTGTTGGTATCAAACTTAATACCCACTGATGTAATATATTATTTTGGGATTTTTAAAGATTTTTAATTAATTTTAGGCTGAGCATAACTAGTAGTCGTAGGCTTAATCCGGTAAATGTCGGTTTTGCCCTTACGGGCCATAAAATGAGTTTTACATATCTAAATGACTCCAAACCTTTTGCTACTGATCACATATTATGAATAAAGTATTTTAAGCCTTCTGGAAAAATAAAAATAAAAATATCAGATTTAAGTATCGAACCCGGAAATGGCCTTTAATCGCCTTATGAAGCGTTTTTAACGCAAAGTATGTATCAAAATTATATTGAACATACCCGGGTTGATACCTACTGATATATGAGGCAAATTACAATATTTTAACAGTAAGCAAAGGTTGATAAACTCAGACTTCAGTTTTGAGCTTTTCGGCTTATGTGAAATTACCAAAATACCCCTACGGGGCATAGTTTGGTTAAAATTGAGAAATTTCACATATATGCTTTGACCTACTGATAAAACTTAGCAAATTGAGTATATTGGCTGATTACATCAGACCTGTAACTCAGGTTGTTACTTAAACTCTTTTATAAACTTTTAAATGACCAAACTACCCCTACGGGGCCTAGTTTGTATTTAAACACGTTTTGGGCATAATGAAAGACATCTTACTGATGTCACAACATATTTGAGGCATAATTAACTTAGAAAACCTGTATATAGCTCTCATGAATACCCGTCACGCTTATTACGCGTACGGTTCGGTTTATGTAACAAGCTTACATAAATTAGCCGAAACGGGTCAAACCTTAACGGTTTTATCTCAAAATCCAGAATGTGAATAATAAACCCATATTAAACAAGTCTTCAAACTTGTCTGGTCTAAATCACCTTCTATCCAGTCTTCGCTTAATCGTGCGTACGTACCGTATCTTTGAAACTAGTCGGTCTAAGCTTAAGCTTAATTAAAGACCCGTTAGAATTCTAATAGGTTATTATAAACCTTCGTTCCAGATTAGGAGTACCAGTAAAAGCTACGTGCATTTTGCTTATTGTGAATTATACATTGCTCAGGTAAATACTTTTAACTTATTTTCCCTATACGGGCTTGGGTTACGGTATATAGAATACCGCTTGATCGGGCATCAAATCCTCCACCGTTGAGTGGGTAATTGAATAAATTTGATCGGCTCGTTTAAACAATCTTGTTACTTAAAGCCTTTGGGGGGTTAATGACCATGTCCCGGATATCCTTGGCATCATTTTACGAAATGGCCACGATTTAAGCGCGGGGTGTAGGCGTACACCCGTCAGTGCACAAAAGAACATTGTGGTGTGTCTATTGATCTTTAACCCGGAAAAGATCCGGGCTACTGAACGCACAAGGAACATGTAATTCGTTCACAAGATTATAATATTAAATAATTCTCCCAAGTTAAATAAAAATGTTTATGCCACGTGCATCCAAACCAATTTTCAATCATTTTCCAAAATGAGTCAGTTGAATGTATTTACCAGTGTAAACTGACGTATTTTCCCAAAAAGATTAAATGCAGGTACCATGCGTAATTGGCTGGGATTTCTCTTTAGCATCATTAGAAGTCTCGCAAGCTTAAGATGCCTGAAGTCTGTTGAACCATTACTATTATTTTTACTTCGATCCATCAGTGGATAAACATCCGAATATTGTGACATTTGAAATTACAATATTAAATTTGGTTGTACTATATTTTTAAATTGCTTCCGCTGTGCATATTAAATATTGTGTTGTTTGACTATTTTGTTGCCAACCACGTCACGATAATCCCCTACCGGGCCCACCGGTGACACGTGGAAATCGGGGTGTGACATCACGTCTAGACATGAGCACAACATGTCATCCACGGACGGAGGGGCAGACTGAACGCAACATCCAAACGCCTTGAAGACATGCTTCGAGCATGTGTAATCGACTCTGGTAACCGTCGGGAGCAGCACCTACTTTTGGTGGAATTTTCATATGACAACAGTTACCACACCAGCATCCAGGCTGCTCTGTTCGAGGCATTGTACGGGCAGAAGTGCCAACCACCTCTTAGTGGGCAGAAGTTGGAGACAGCCAAGTCACTGGCCCAGAACTCGTTGTAGATACAACAGAGAAGATTGCCCAGATACGACAACAAATGGCGGCAGCTCATGACCGTCAGAAAAGCTACGCTGATAAGCGCAGGAAACCACTCGAGTTCCAGGTTGGGGATCGAGTGCTACTTAAAGTCTTACCTTGGAAAGGTGTGGTTCATTTTGGTAAGCGAGGCAAACTCAACCCGCGATGTGTTGGACCTTTCGAAATCACTGAGAGAATTGGCAAGGTGGCCTACAGGTTGAACCTACCCGAAGAACTAAGTGGAGTTCACAACGTATTCCATGTGTCGAATCTGAAGAAGTGTATGTCAGATGAAACCCCCACAGTTCCTTTTAAGGAGCTTACCATCGACGATCAGTTGTGATTTGTCAAAGAACCAGTGGAAATCTTGGACCGGGAGGTCAAGATTCTCAAACGCACCAGGATACCTATTGTTCGAGTTCGTTGGAACTCCCGTCGTGGCCCAGAGTTTACCTGGGAACGAGAAGACCAAATGAAACACAAATATCCCCAGTTGTTCGAGAACAATGAAACCACTACTGAGGCTGAAGCTACTGCGGAATTTCGGGACGAAATTCCAAACTAACGGGGGGATGATGTGACAGCCCAGGAAAACCAGGAAAACTACGCAACCTAACTAGCTTCCTCAGTAACTACGTGCTAAATTTCGGGATTAAATTTCTTTCAAGTTGGGGATGATGTGACAACCCGAATCTTTAAGGTCAACATTACTTGAAATTCCTCAAACCTTTAGCGTGCATCTCTGTGTTTATTTATTTATTTCGTGCTCGTTTAACACTCCCTTATACATTTGGGCCTGAGGCACAAACCGAACTTGCACACACTTATTATTGTGAAAATTATACTTAGTTAAACAAGCCCACTTATATATTTAGAATTAAGGCCGGTGATACATTTGGGCTCAAGATTACATTTGGGCTCAAGATTAGAACTTGTGTACTAAATACTTCAAGACCCAAAATTCTTAGGTCCGATGGGGCCCAAACCAATCCAAGTTATCTTGTTGTGTTTATTAGTTGCAAACCTTTAGATGATACGTATTTTTATTAGTTGCAAATCTTGGTAAACCCTAAACACCCTTATTCCCTCCTATGAAAGAACGAAAACTGAAGAACCCCCCCCTTCGTAGCTTATTGGTTTGTACGCCCTCATCACTTCTTGGTTAGTGTTATTATCATTCATTATAAATCTGCAATAATGTGTGGAATGGTATGCATGGGCCTTGGTTATGTATGTGACTTGAATAGGATTGTCGAGTACGTTATACGTGATATATGTGTGCCGTTGTATGTTGCGTTTAAAACGGTATAGTAGGGAAATCTTGTAGGGTTTATGGTTAGAATTGGAAGTATGCTGTTTGTTATTATGGTATGATTGATGTGCTCGATTGCTCCTGTCACGTCCGATGTACAATCGAAAGGCTTAGTAATTGAAGATATGATTAATATTAATAAATGATGTTATGTGACAAGTGGGCCGATTGTAGCTTGATTCTGTTCATGGGGTGTTCATGCATGGTTAGGATGTTTAATGGTTACTTTGATTTAATTGTACAGTTTCTATTGATGATGATGGTATTGTATGTAGGATGTACAGAACCGTTAGATTGTGTATGGCAGCATGATAACTATTGTATAAAATTCTTAACATGTTACATTAGGCTAAAACATGTTTGTGGGTAGTTGTTACTGAATTGGAATGTACACCAGTGGGCCGCCCATATAACAAAAACTGAATTGGGCCTTAGTTTACTAAGTAGCGCAATGTACATGGCCTGCTAGTTGGGCGACAGTTTAATGAATTCACATGCTTGCTTTGGGCGGGGCTGTATGGACTCACGCTAATGGGTTGGACCTAGTGGGTCAGCCGCAATGGATAGGGTGGTATGTCAATGGGCCGCACACCTTAGTGAACACGAGTGTGGCCCAGATATTTGGTAAATAATTACATGAAAATGACTTGTTAAATTACGATGCACGAATACTTGTTACAATTAATGTGTGTACTTGAATATAAACTGATCCACTTATATTATAGAGTGATATGAACTTGCATTGTTAAGACCCAACTGCTCGCTATGATCTGCGTAAAAACATACTTGCTGCTTAATTGTAATCTGTGTAATAAATGCAAAGAACACATGTTTTACGTGTGCATGAAACTGATTAACTCTGGTAACCACGGTAGGGCTTGGTTGATCACTGTTGATAAACGTGTAGCTTTATCTACCGAGCAAACCAAAGGTGAGTTCACACTCTTTATAAGGCACGGGATTCCCGGAACTTGGGAATGGGTTAAGGAATTTAAAAGGGAACCTACATATTCTCCTTGGGTAGGATATGTACCTCCATCCTCCATGGGTAGGGTGCCAATATTAAATCTGCGTATTCTTCTTGGGTAGATTACGTACCTTCGTCCTCCTTGGGTAGGATAACAACCTTAAACTTACTAGACAAAACTCTATCATTAAGTCCCTCATTTTTATATCGACTTAATCGCCGGGCCAATGGCGAGCGGGTCATTAGTTAATAGCGCTATTAAGGATGACAAGCCTCACACCGTGCCGGTAGGACGGGCGTGTACTAATGGATCTGGGCACTCAGTCAATGATGATAGACATTGACTTAGGGCAGAACTTACTTTCGTCAGTTGTCGATATGGTAACGGGTCTAGTGGTTCATATGGGGAAGCCCCCACTGGTTATGGTTTTGGAAACAAGGAACTGGTTAACACATGGTTTTCGAAAGAACTTATGGTTTTTGGAACAACTTTAAAATGAACACCAACTGTGAACTCGCTCAACTTTGTTGTTGATTTGTTGTTACATGCCTTGCAGGACTTTAGGTGCATATTGTTGGAACTTGCTGTCTGGGATGCTGGAGTGGTCATGGGTCGAGATACATGGAAACGCGAGACGAATCTAATGGCTTTCACACACTTGGTTTATGAATTTCTTAATTAATGTATTATGCTTCCGCTGAATGTTAAATGATGTTTTGTAACATTTCTATCAATAATAAATGAAAGTTTTATTTATTCATAGTTACGAGTTCAATGTGATTGGTGGCTAGATCCTGGTCAGTCACGCCTCCTGCGGTGATACTCCGCTTGTGGATTTTGGGGGTGTGACAATTCCAAACCCCCACTTTTTCCCACAAAACTATACAATTCCAAACCACCACCTTAATATCCACCTCATCACTTACTTCTCATTTTATTTAAACTATATATAATCTATATAATTTATTTACTAAATACATTATTAGTTTAATAAAATATTAAAAATAAAACTCATAACAAGATAATTTATTTATTATTTAATTTATATTTTTTAATTCATTGTCTAGTATTTTTATTTAATAATAAATTCAAATAAAATAGTACAAAAATATTTAATTCTTACATTGACTCTTTTTCAAACGACTACTTTTGCGACATCCAGTTTTTCAAACGGCTACTTCTGCGATAACTAGTTTTTATTGACTATAAATCAATTCGTATTTCAAGCACCATGTGCACTATTCAACTGATAATTCACTATAAAGATTAATAAAAAATGGCAAGAAACCCATGGACCGAAGAAGAAGAGATGGCTCTGGTCTAACTCTTGGATAAGACTTAGGTGATAACAGACGAGCAGCCTCGTCAATTAGAGAACCCTTATTTGAAGGATTCTGTCAACGTGTAGGATAAACCAATCACTCTTCGTACGCCATTTTATCAAGGTTTCGTATTCTGTTTGGGGAGATTTACACATTTCATGCATTCTTCAACCACTTATGGTTCAAGGAGACGGGCCCGTCGGAAATATGAAAACATACATAATAGAATATTTTTTCACATGGCACCCTTGCAGTTAATAAGAAACCATCCCCGTATGCAACCTGCTCCCCCTCCGGATGGCGACTTCGAAGATTCAGGGGTTGATGATTAGATATAATTACCTGCTTTGTTTATGTTTAATTATCTAGTTTGTTTAGGTTTAATTATCTCGTCTTGTTTAGGTTCAATTATCTGGTGTGTTTAAGTTTAATTATGTGATTTGTTTGACGTTTAAATTTTAATAAGTTTGTTTTCTTTAGTTTGTATTAATTTTATTTTATATACTTTTTTTTTAAAATTGATGTTATTTTAAATTTAAACAACTACGTTAGATATATATATATATATATATATACATATAGGGGATGATTCAAATGAAAACCACTTTTATTGTGAAAACTCGAAACTAACTAAAAAAAACCTAAAAACACTCCAAAATTTTTTTTTTCAATTTTTTATAAAAAATCGCAGGTTTTTGTATATAAAAAAAACTTTTTTTCAAAAAAAAAAAAAAAATTTTTTTTGTATTACACATGTGTACTACACATGTATAATACAAATTTTTTTTTTGAATTTTTTTTATATACTAAAAGTAGCGAAAATTATTATGCAAAAACTAAAAAAAATTTGGTATGTTTTTTTGGCTTTTTTAATTAGTTTTCGAGTTTTCACAATAACTAGTGGTTTTCATTTGAACCTTCTCCTATACATATATACATACATAAATACATGAGGTTTGGGACGGACGAGCACTTCCGTGCGGATGAGCTTGTTCGTGCATATGAGTTACATTCGTACGAACTTGTCATTTGTTCATATCTAACCTATACAATATTCAACACATGCTTTATCTAGGCTATTCGCACAGCGGTGGACATATATAATATGCACTAATAAAATATTTTTACAATGTATTTCTCAATGGCCTTATCCAAGGGCGTGACCATGGTGGAACAGAGTAAGCTTAACTCCTCGTATCGATTGGTATACACACGATTTTCTCCACTATCCTGTTTGAGATCATGGAATTCGTTCTCAAGTGCCCCCATTTCATTGCGTAGGCAGAACTCTTTCATCATTAGAGCTCTAAGTTCCTCCCAAGTTTGTGCCAGAGCTACTTCCGCACCTCGATCTCTCATAATTCCGTTCCACCACGTGAGTGCTCTCTTTTGGAAAACACTTGAAGCAAACTCTACCTTGCGCTCATTGGAACATTGACAATGGCAGAAAGTGCTCTCGATACTTTCAAACCATTGTAGGAGCCCAGTAGCTCCCTCAGACCCATAGAACTTGAGGGGTTTAGACGAGTTGAACTGTTTGTAGTTACACTGTATGGGTAAAATGTTGTTGTTATTGTTATTGTTATTGTTGGCTTGATTGAGTTGGGTCACAAGGTTTGGAAGTATCGCAGCCATTTGTTGAGCGATCATAGCCGCCATTTCGGCGTTTTGGGTAGTGTCATGACGAGGAGACATTCTAAAAGAGAAAGGAATCATGAGGGAAAACGAATGAGATTGATATAGGATAGTAAAAAAGAATCGTTAAAACATCGACGGAACACAAGGATTGTAATCATTTATTCTTTAGTTAAAACGAACAAACGACATAGTGACTAATCAAAGTAAATGGGTCTTTATAAAGTATCGCGAAGACATGCTTTAGCCTATAAGTGGACACTCACCCCAAGAGTTCCCAGGTAAGAGTGACTGGTCCGATTATGTGGATTTGTACGAGCACTCTAGCCTTAGACAAAAAACTCAAGGTACAGTCATCCACCTTTCTAGATTGCATGTGTTCACATTATTAAAACCCAAAATTTGACGAGATTTTGAAAACTTTTAAGGTTTAAAGCATAAAAACAAATCATCTAAGGATAGATGATGATTTCTTGTAAAAGTTTTGGAAAAATTTGACTTTTAAGAATGATTAATGACTTTGTATTGTTTTAGTAATCACCTAAGGATAGGTGATGGTATTGTATTAAGAATCTATACGCGAGTTACCTCATGTTGGGGTCCTAGGAAGGTTATAGTCTAGTCAAAAGCATTACTAATAACCTAATTTCCTATAACCATGGCTCTGATACCAATCTGTAACACCCTGACCGCGTATTAAACAACCCGCGACAGAAACATCGGGGGGTCACGTTACAAGTTGTTTCAAACACATGATATTTAAAGTTTTCTTTTATTGAATTAATGAATTACATTATCTTGGAACAAAAACATAACACAAACAATTGTTCTTTATTTTAAAGCAAAACTAAGGCCCGAGTCTGTCCTACGTGTAGCATGCTTTCATAGTCATCACACATTTGCACCTTAAACATATGTGAAAATAATGTTAACAATGAATGCTGGTGAGTAACATAGGATTTGTGATCAAGACTCCTGGCTTCGAATATTGAAATATATTTAACCAACTTGAAGAGTTGATATTTTAATTAAATCTTTTTAGCCATGAATTTTTGACAAAAAGAGTTTCTTTTGTAAAACCGTATGAGAAATCATTCGATTTAAAAGATAATAGTGTGTGGTTAACTTAGAAACCATTTCTGACTTTGTAATAACCAACCAAATGTCTTGTATTTTATAAACCAACCAAATGACTTGTCTTGTATAAACAAATGTCTTTGTATAAACCAATTTTATTGTACAAACAAAATGTTTTGTTTTCTATATAAAATAATTTTCCTTTTGTATAAAACAAGTGTGGTTTGTCGGCGAATACATTCAAGCCTTATTGACTGTCGGACAAACCCTTAAAAATAAAGATTTATCAATTGTGTTACACAATTTCTGTCATTCCCAGAGGAAACATCCAAACATACCTAGGAAGCGGGAATGAGGTTGTCAATCCTTTGGTACCATAACTTACCACTGGTTGGCTTGGCCAAAGTTAATGAATGTATCATTGTTATGTTCAATGCACCATCAAGTTTCGTTCAATGTAAGCATGTTGTGTATATAAACCATATGTAAATATGGAAAATAATTTAGCACGTATGAATCACCCCAAAACATTTGAAATACGTAAAAGAGGGCAACTATGTACTCACTTGGATTGTGGATGACTTGCTTATTCGTGTTTAGCAAAGCTCAAGTGATTCAAGTTTTTCCTAATAATTCGGATAATTATCAGGTTAGTATGTATCATGGCTTAAACGGAAGAACGGATAAAATATGGTTCCAAAATCAAATGAATGAAGGGTCTCGTGTGATATGATTTGTTAAACCTTACATTCTGATTAAAAAGTTCTCGGAGTGTTTTGACCCATTACGACTTGTTAAAGTGGTTTACGTCACTTTAACGGGCCGTATGCGTAACTACGGGTCCAGATGGTCGAATGAGTCCTATGACGAGTCTGATATGTCAAAACATGTTTACTAATATTGTATGATTAGTTTATATGTCAAAAACATTGCCCAAATAGGTTTAATTCTATTTTACGCAAAAATGATATTTTTTACTTTTTAAAAGTGTATAAAGTTGACTCGTCATTTAACCCATCAAACGACATGACCATAAAGTATAACCTCGGAGGGTTATTCCCTATATTAATATGGTCATATGAATAGGCTTGGTTGGATCCTAAGGTTGACCAAATGGGTCAGATTCGAAAGTCAAAGCAAAAGTCAAACCGTTCGACGTTCGACTGAGGAATAAGCACTAACCTAGAAATGACGAGCTAGACATGTTAAAACATATCTAATAATGTTATAAAAATGATTTGGTGTCCAAACTTTAAGTTTTAATAATCGAAAACTCATTCGTCGTAAAATGCATTTTTTAGCCTTTTTTACTTTTATTTCGTAAAAGTTTGACTCGTCATTTCGCCTACTAAACGTGATGATCGGAGGGTGTAATTGCAAAGGATTAACACCTTCATTATTACGATGATGTAGCAAAGTTAAATTTGAACTTTGACTTGACTAAGATGGTGTGAACCGAAAATCAAAGCAAAAGTCAATTTGCTTTGACTTTTGGTTCATAACTAGGCAAAAGAAATGAAATAGACTAGGAGAAACACTTACATGTGTTTCAAAGGGAAGATTAGACTTAGAGAAGGAGGCTTCAATGCAGAAGCAAGCTCCAAGAAGATTAGAAAGTAGAACTTCACACTTTGACTTTGAAGTGTTTTGAAGTGGTGTGAAGAATTTGAGATGATCAAAAGGGTATTTATAGTCAAGGGTGATTAAGGAGGTGTTGCCAAGTATCCTAAGATGTTGCTTAGTGTCCTAACATGTGTCAACCAGAATTAAGGTGGCAATGAGGGTGCAAGGTGTCCATACTTGGAGAACAAGGCTGTTTCCAGCTCAATTATGCTGTCTGGGCATGCCTTACGGACCGTAAGGCTTCAGGTCTTGCAGTCCGCAAGGACCCCCGGTGGGCAGAAGTTTGTTTTTTGATAGTTTCAGCCCATGGACTTGTATTATCACATTTTTGTCATTTTTAACCCTTATAACCTAATATTTAGGTTATATTAGGGTGTTAGGGCATGTGTAACTTGGATTTTGTTCCGGAAATGTCGTGAATATCGTTTTGCTCGATCGTACGATTACGTATTTCGTAAATAAAATATTAAATTTTATTAAACACGTAAACGATCAAAAAGGTACAACGGTTGAAATTTTGCAAATGTTACAAAGTCTCCCCTAGTTTGGGAAATTTCGTACCGAAATTGAATCAGAGGAGACTTATGAGAAAATATGTGGGTATTTCGCTTTCATTTGATCCTCTCGTCCCTAAGTAAACTCTGGGCCACTTTTGGATTCCTAACGAACTTTAACAATTGGTATTCGGCTATGCTTGAGTTTCTTGACTTCACGGTCCATAATTTCCACAGGTTTCTCGATGAAATGCATAGTGTCATCGATGTGGATTTCGTCGAGAGGGGTGTGGAGATTTTCATTGGCTAAACACTTTTTTAGGCCGGACACGTGGAAGGTTGGGTGAACGTTCCCAAGTTCGGGAGGTACTTCGAGTTTGTAGGCTACCTTTCCGATCTTCTCAATGATTTTGAAAGGTCCCACACAACGAGGAGCTAGTTTACCTTTCTTTCCAAATCTGACCACACCTTTCCAAGGGGATACCTTGAGAAGAACATGATCACCAATTTGGAATTCCAAAGGTTTGCGTCATTTATCAGCATAACTCTTTTGATGGCTTCTTGTTGTCAAAAGGTTATTGTGAATCTTCATGATTTTGTCTGTTGTTTTTTAATGAGTTCAAGCCCAGTGATTTGAGCTCCACCAACTTCATTCCAACAGACGGGTGAGTGACATTTTCGACTATAGAGAGCCTCAAAAAGAGCCATGTTGATGCTGGAATGATAACTATTGTTGTATGAGAATTCGATCAAAGGCTGATGTGAATCCCAACTACTACCAAAGTCAATCACACAAGCTCTAAGCATATCCTCAAGTGTTTGGATAGTCCTTTCGGTTAGTGCATCGGTTTGAGGATGATAAGCAGTGCTTAGATTTAATTTGGTGCCCATGGCCGATTGCATAGTTTTCCAAAAATGAGATGAGAATCGTGCATCATGATCTGATATAATATTCAAAGGAACACCATGACGTGATACAATCTCATCACTATAGATCTTTACAAGTTTGTCAGTAGCGAAATCCTCGCAAATTGGCTAAAAGTGCGCTGACTTTGTCAGGCGGTCAATGATTACCCAAATGGCATCATGACCTCTAGAAGTGCGTGGTAATTTAGTGATGAGATCTATAGCTATGTTCTCCCACTTCCACACCAGTACTTCTGGTTGTTCAAGCAAACCGGAGGGACGTTGATGTTCTGCCTTGACTTTGTGGGTAAGTAAGAAATTTGGATACGTACAAGGCTATGTTCTTCTTCATACCCGACCACCAATACTGGGTATGAAGGTCCATGTACATTTTGTCCGCACCAGGATGGATAGAGTAACGAGTCTTATGGGCTTCGTTCATCAACAATGTACGAAGATTGTCTTGGTTTGTGTCAGACCCGCCGAAATCAGAGTTGGTGTGATCTGACTGGTATCTTCATTGTACAACAGAAGTATATAATGCTAAGACTTCTAGAAAGTGAACGCCCACTAAGTAGTCAAATCTCCATGGGTTCTCCTATTCCAACCGTGCAATAGTTTGAAAATGCAACCTGAGAAAGAACATGCGAAAAATCAACATAAAGTTGGCGAGTTCATAGTTTGTTTGAAAAAGATTTAAAATAATTATTTTTGATAACCGGTTTATATAGTGTTGAAAAAACGTAATAAATCCATTTTCCTCGGCATGTCATATGAAACCTTTGTATTTGTAAAACTTGTTTGACCGTCAATGTCTGAGTACGACAAAGACAACATGCCCGCACGAGCCTATAACTCACCTCGTGCTAGGAAGTGCCTCGCCATACCGTTTACTCAAGACGGTATACTAGCAGGCGGTTATAGTTTCGATACGTAGCGAGGACTTCACTGTACAGTTTTAAGAACACTATGGCTCTTACAGTTAATTAGAGGACAATCCAGTCCTTGAGACTTCGTGCCTCGCACTAGCATAGGTGGGCCTAGCCCACTAGAGTCTTTGTGCCTTGCACAAGTAAGAATGGGCCTAGCCCATTTGAGTCTGTAAGCAGGACCAACCAGTCCCCTTATTTGTATGCAGGACAACCAAGTCCTTGAGTCTGTAAGCAGGACCAACCAGTCCCCTTACTTGTATGCAAGACAAACCAGGCCCGTTGTAACTAGGACATTCCCGTCACTAGTCATGAAACTCATGCACGCTTTGAACATACGCGTGTGTTTTGTAAAACCAGTACATTTAGCATAAACCTTTTGTAAACCATTTAAGTTGTTGAAATTCAGTAGCAACATCGTTTGGAAATATGGATTTTCGTTCATCGAAATATTATGTACTTTTGCAAAACTTGCATGTCTTTCCACCCCCGAAAACATTTATGAAAAGGTAAAACCAAAAAAATGGGGGTTATGAACTCACCTCGATATCCTTCTACAAAGCTAGCTTAACATGATTCCTTAAAGTCGTTTCCAAAAACGTAAACTCGCTAGCATGCAATATGTGATATTCCTATCAAGGAATAACTTATAAGTTTCTAATAAAATGATATAGCTAAACTACGTCTCACCGAGCTCTACCGAATCGTTAAGCATACGATTCTATGAAAGTGTTGTTAATTCGATTAGGAACAATATTTATAATTGTTTAATCACATTTATTGTTGGTGATAAATATTAAGTTTTGGAAACACTTAGTTTATGAGAGATTTAAAATGAATATTTTTACACATACACACACAGATATATATATATATATATATATATGAGTTTGTGTTAGTCGTCTTGAATAGAAGTACGTAGATGGATAATGGTATGACTCGTTGTAGCTTTCGTAAGAAGTAAATATATATATACACACATATACATACATATATATATATATATATATATATATATATATATATATATATAGGGTCAGGATTTAGAGAAAACGGTGGAAAGTGTGAGAACAGTGAGAACGGTTATGGATCGTCCGATCAAAACAATCTATGGACTAGATTGGCGCGGTGGCGTTTTCGTAAATAACATCAATTTTATTACGTGGACGCGCTTCATTTTGGGTAAAAAAGGTAAAACATCATTTCTCACATAAAACGCCGTTGAAAATATAAAACGTCAAATAAATACAAAATGCCAATTTTATCACTGCGTAGTTTTTTCTGTGTTTTTATTTAAGCTCTCATGCTACAAAAACGCCAGAAAATGTGAAATGCCATAATATATAACGCCAAGCCTTACATCCGGATAAATGTTAATTACATTTGTTGTTATAAAAATAATATCCCGCCTGAACTACGCGCCAAAAAGAATCCTATAAATAGAAATGTCTCATCACCTTCCGCTTATCACACCAAAAAAACACACAAAAAACACACAAAAAACACAGTGGTTCCTAAAAAAAACAACTTAATGTAAAACACCAAAAAATACAACGATGGCAAACATCCTTCTTTAATACTCAGTAATGTTCTGCATGAAATTTCACTGAATGATTTGTTAGGTGAGTGTAGTAAGATTTTGCTGCATGACTTGGACAAAATTCAAGAAAGAGGGACTGATGACACCCATATGTCATTCTGTCATCTTTGTTCTTGAAGAAGGTTTGGATGATTAGAAGAGACCTATCCCAGTGTAAATGCTACTTTGGCCTCGATGATTATAATGAAGACGACGGGCAGATAGCATCCACCCACATGGGGTCGATCTATGTGTCCAACAACCACAAAGACACTTCAACACATGAACAAATAAAATAAACCACGCCAAACCCAAAACGCCATTTATTTGTGACAGTTCATGTAGTTTCAAAAGAAGAAAGAGACTGACGACACTGAAGATTTAGATCATAAATTGCTTCTATTTTTTTTTAATTTTCTTTATCTGTTGTTTGTTATGTAATTTCAATAAGAAACAACAAAGTACATTAATCCTATAATGAAAAAAATTATAAAACGCCAAAACGAGCAAATGCTTGTAAAACTCCATCATGTTAGTGCAATATGTCTGTAGCCTCCGTCTGTATCGAGTCTATGTATTTTGTCATGTATGTGTCGTTGTAAAGTTTTGTATGTATAATATTTTGTATCTAGACGAAATGAGAGACGATACGTGAGTTTGTTAACACATCCGGTTGGATGACATGGGTCATCCGGACGGATGGCCATTCGATCGGATGACCCTCCGACCGGATGACACAGACTCTCCCATGACGCCTATAAATAGTAGTGTAGGGTCATTGTTTAGAACCTTTTGCCAGTTTGTCATAGCGAAGCTCTGTTGGATTGTCATCAGGAACTTTTGTACTTTCATATCAGTGAATGAGAATGAACAAGTTAATCGATGATATCGTTGTGGATTACTCTTTGACGATTCCGAGGGATTCCGCACCTCTGTATTGATCGATTCTACCACGTTCTTCATCTTAGAAAGAACCGTTTCCTCCGCACGCGTACTCACAAGTGG
Source organism: Helianthus tuberosus (assembly GCA_030545235.1). Classification (NCBI taxonomy): domain Eukaryota; kingdom Viridiplantae; phylum Streptophyta; class Magnoliopsida; order Asterales; family Asteraceae; genus Helianthus; species Helianthus tuberosus. The sequence continues at coordinate 123,331,999 of CM060358.1, forward strand.
TATCAGAGCACAAGGAGGTCGAATCAGAGATAGCTACAGCGATTTAACGAGGATTTCAGCCGTTTTCAGTCAAATCTCATTGGAGATTTTGACCAATTCATCATCATCTTCTTCTTCTTCTTCATTTCTATCTGTTTTCTACACCTTCACATCTAAAACTCAGAAAAACTCAAAATTGATAGACAATTCACGGACAAAATGGACTAAAATTGATATCAATCTGTTCGCAATTAGTAACAGCATAATCCTACAAAGTTTCAATCCAAAATTCGAGCTAAAACACGTTCAAATTGATCAAAATCATGAACAGTTTATCGAACAATGTAGGTCCCCTTGTTCGTACGGATCATCACAGAATTGTCAATCCAATCTAGAGTGGGGAATCCTCTAGATCAGAATATCACAGAATTGAGTAGAAAACAGAAATTCCAATTCAAACCGGATCTCTATTGATTATCTATCAAACTGATTACAATCAATCAAGATCCCTAACACACACAATTTCGTCCAAGACCTAATGCTCTCATGAAATTTCACTCTCAAACTGTTTTGGTTGATTAACCTAAACCCTAAAGCAAAGCCTTGTTTATATAACACAAGGTTGCTACTTGGGCTAGGGTTTCCTACATGGGCAAGCCCAATTCGTCCCCCTAGACCCAAGCTAGGTTTTGTTTAGCCCAAACATTACAACTAACTATTACAAAGCCAAACCCGCTAACTGTTTATCGTTTAACTAATTACAAGATATCCAAAGACCAAATCTAGGCTGTTGTCACAAATATGCACCAACAAACTCCCCCTTGACAATAGCTTCATAAAATAACTTTGTCTTCAGTCATCTTGCAATCTTCATGTAGTCTTGCACTGTCTTTGGTATTTGGATAGCTTCAGCTTTAATAGCTTCTGTCAGCAACAGACTCCCCCTAAGCTGATGCATCCAATCACCAAATCTTCAAAACGTTAGCACTTGAGTAAACTCCAGTTCAGCATTTGTAAAGCAATCTTCAAACTCTTCAACTTTTTCTGCAATATAGAAAGGAGGTTCTACCATGCATCCAATCAAATTCTCATCTTCTCAGCACAACAATTTCTCAGCAACATACTGCTTTAATCTGTATACTATAAAACAAACATCTCGAGAAACCATAAGAATTTTTCAACACAGATTAAGCATTTTCAATTTATCACCAACACGCAAAACTTTTTGTCCAACACACAAAAACCTGCATGGTTTAAAATTTTGAACTCACTTTCTAACACCGTCTCCCCCTATCAGTAACAATTCCTCCAATAATAACAGTTTTTCGTACGTTAAGAATTTTTAACAGAAAAAGACACTATTTTTGTATTTTTTGTATTTTCTGAAAGCAAGTAAATAACAAAAACAATAAACACTCTATTTTTTGTGAGGATCACCGGTAAGAAGATCATATCAGCAAAATCAAACTGTTTTCACACTATTAGATAATTCTTTATTTAATTTTTCGTGAAAAGCAGTCCAAGAAGATTACCAGTACGTTTGTCCACTTAAACAAAATTCATGAACATTCCAAGTTCCATTACCGTATGATATGTTAAGGTAAGTTTATTTCTGATATATTAGTGTGTCCCACTTTAGGATATACCCCCGCGATCATGGTATGCACAAAGATTCATCGTAGTAGGTGAGTATACTGAATTCATCTGTTTTGTTTTTCAATGTTTAGATAATTGGTGATCAGGTCAGTACTTCCGTACAACAAAGAGACCAAAATATCTAACGAGAGCTAAGACAAATACCATTTTTGGTACGATTTATGCATTTTGCACTTTTTGAATGACTCTCTAGGAGAGCTTCTTCATTTATGGGTTTTGGCATTGTTTGCTCTTTTAAGATATCCTGGTTGTGCCTAGGTCAGCATGTATCTGGATGCAGCAGAAGGACAACCCTGATATCCCTAGATGAAATAACTGTATAAAGACCCAAAACCTCAGATTTTGGCAATCTATCAACGCAAGATTTAAGGTCAGTAAACCATACACCACTGATGTGTTCCCCACTCATACTCAATTCATTTAGGTTTATATCACATTGGTAAGTTGATTATTTCATGCTTTTTGCCTACTGGTACATCATATGATGAAGCTGCTATCACACTTAAGCAATTTTAATTCATTTTTAGTGTGACAGTCTAACTTGCTGATATACTATCATTTCTTCTTTTTCACACAGTGATAACTCATTTTTGATTTTCTATTTTTTTTATGTTTTTGATTTTTCAATGTTTTTGTATTTTTAATTTTTAAGAAAAGCAGTAAACTATTTACAAAATTCTTATGAAAAACCAGTTATTCAGGATTCCTCATCCCGTTGAGTTAGACTAAATGTTCAAAGCGAGCCCTGTCAAAAGCTTTAGTATAAAAATCTGCCAGGTTATCTAGTGTGTAGACTCGATGTAATTCAATTAGTCTCTTTTCAGCACAATCCCGTATAAAATGATGACGAATGTCAATATGTTTTGTACGACTGTGTTTCACGGGATTATTTGTTATAGAAATTGTGGCATTATTGTCTATCATAATAGGAGTACGAGTGAAATCCAAACCGTAATCGCGCATCTGCTATTGTATCCAGAGAACCTGAGAGCAGCAGCTTCCCGCAGCAATGTATTCAGCTTCACACGTAGAGGTAGACACACAAGATTGCTTCTTGCATTGCCAAGAGACAATCCTGCCTCCTAAGAACTGACAACCATCTGTTGTAGACTTTCTGTTTGACTTGCATCCTCCAAATTCTGAGTCAGTGTAAGCAACAAAATTCAGATCACTATCAGCTGGATAACACAACCCAAGTTTAGGTTTCCCCATCAAGTAACGAAGAATACGCTTCATGACGTGTGCGTATATATACATAATTTTGCAATGAAATTACACACGATTCGGTTTTAAATTTATAAAAGTGATTATTACTTTTACATCAAAACACACACGAAAGAGGCAAGTGTACCCCGTCACATATGTAATAAAGTATCGGTAAGAACCAAGTATCGATCCAAGGAAATGGGCGGAGAAATAATACTAGACCTTTGTCACTAAACTACCGGTAAAAACATAAGTTTTGTTTGATTTTAATTAAACTAAAGTAAGCGTAAACAAATACATAATAAAAACATAATAGATAATAGATAAAAAGCCTTGCTTAATACACAACCACAGCATGTCAACTAAGTCGGTTTTGACACTAGAAGCATTCGGTCAATTTTCCAATTTAAGACAATTAGTATCCCTTTCGGGAATCCTAACATGACAATCATTCGGAAAGCTAAAACGATAAACACACTTTAACCACCTAAAACTATTCTTTAACGTGCAATTGACAAATGTATATGAAAATCTCTTAAAAATAAGTTAGTCATCCGTTAGGAGTTTTCTAACCGCACTTAATCAAGGAAAGAGACACCGATAAACACAATGCAACCACCAAGACAAGCATAAACTAGATTAAGTCACAACTGAGTTCATTTTACAAATCTTGCATAATAATTCACCAAGATAGCAATTTTGGCCTAAACTACTAACTAAGCTAACAAATCATGGCAAGAATTTATAACGACACCATCTAACCCGTTAAGGCCCTTACGTGACGGCAAGCTCTCTTGATTAACAATAATTACATTTTATTAAATCACTAACCATTTCTAGTATCATGATGCATACATTTAAACCAAGCTAAACTAGTTAACCAAGTTCAAAGTTTACTAATACAAGATTAATTAAGCTTCAGTTTTCAACTATCTTAACTAACCAAGCATCAATCATCCAACATAATTACTTATAATCAAGAAATCAATATCAATAACAAGGTTGCAAACTAATCATCAAAGATTAACATAGAAAATACTTCAAAATGTCATTACAAACAAAGCTTAACACACTAATGGCTATAATCAAGCAAGGGATTGTTGTGTTTTTGCCCAAAGGCTACAATAATACATAAATGTTAATCTAAATACTTGAAAGATTAACAAAAACATGGAAAGATTAGAAAACCAAACCATAAACAAGCACTAGACTAAGAATCCGGATAGTAATGGAGCTAAACGGCACAATGTGGCTTGAATCCGGGTCAAAAGCATAGCCTCCGGAGCCTATAAAATAGCCTGTGAAGCTCCCAAAATTCCAGAATGTCGAACAGAATGTTTCTGTTCTGTTTTTATATTTTTTCGAAGTCGCACGGTCGTTCTTCATATGGCACGACCGTGCACTTTAAGCAATTATTGGGTATGGGGCACCATACTGCATACGTCATCAGATCTTTGACTAGATTCGATATCGCACGACCGTTCTTCAGATGGAACGGTCGTTCATTACCGGGTTCTTGTTGCACGAGCTGCTGCACTGGTGGTGCAATTCCGGGGTTTTGCTGATGTTCGGATCCGCACGATCGTTCTTCAGATGGAACGGTTGTTCATCACCGGGCTGACCTTGTACGCCTTGCACGCCTTGTCGCACCCTCGTTTGTTTCCGGGTTGATCAACATTTGTCGGAGATGCACGGTCGTGCATCAGGTCGCATGACCGTTCCACAGGCCCAGGTCAGTTTCCTTAACAGAATGTTCGCAGCTTCGTCGTTTTGTCCGGAAAGTCCTCGTTTTCGCTATCATCTTGTCTGGTATGCTGTTTTAGGCCTGTAAACAAAAGTGTAGATAATTAAGTATCCGAATGACGGTTTTACGGCCAAAAACGCATAAAAGAGGGGTAAAACAGGGGACTAAAATATGTGTAAATTAGCAAATATCAAATCTCCCAACACTTGAACCTTGCTTGTCCTCAAGCAAGCTAAACTAAAAAGCAATAAAAGGCAGAAACGGACAAGAAGGATAATTTACACACTATTTTATTGAAAATTACTATAAACGGTTAGCCGGTTTGTCGAAAGACAACATCAAAAGACTCAAACCCAACAAGCATATGCAATTATAAAGCGACAACCAAAAAGCCGTGACTTCACATTTAATTGACTCACATGTTAATCTACACACAACTCACAATGTTCACACACACTCGGTTTTATTTATGAAACATACATAAAATGTGTACGTGCAAACACTCAATGCCTCGTCAATGAAATGTGCAATAACATAAGCTTGTCATAAGATCTCGTCTCCACCAACTAACATGCAAACAAATGTAAATCAAGAGCTCTTTACGGGTTGTAACGTTAGGCTTGGGCGAAGGGTATGGAAGTGGACATTTAAAGTGGCGAAAATGGTTAAAACTCGGTAGTAGCGTTTAACTAGCAACAAACAATACAACTATACATACAAACGCCTTAAAAAGGCGACTATTGCGCAATCGAGCTTATCAACGAAGTTTTAACTTTTAAGCATTCAAAATTGCTCGATTTTTATCAACTTCACCCTATTTTAGGGTGTTTTATTTTTTATTTTTATTTATTTTTATTTTTTTTTTTGCAAACATACTAATTTATACAATGAAACATAAACAATAACAAGCGCTAGTTAAACGATTATTTTGACCGAGTTTCAACACTAAAAAGGTTTAAAACATAAAAAGGCTAAATTTGGCTAAGTGGGCGATAATGTGGGTAAACAAAGGTAAACGGGAAGGCTCGACATGGTTAATCCTAAAGGGTAATATAAGGTGAACGGGAAGCACAACACAAAGAACAAGTACACAAAAAGGGGTAATCTAAGTGCCTCTATCACTTTTACACAAATCCGCACGTTCATGGTCTTAACAAGCATACTAGTGACAAGTTCTAAATTACACATAACATCCGGCTCACTCCTATATCCGAAATGAACAAATATATAACAATCAAGGCTCAAATATGCTCACGTAACAGAAGGAATGGGTAAAAGTGTGAAAACTATCATGTAAGTCTTTCTTTGTTTGTCACGCTTTCCAGTTTCCTTTTTCAAAAATATTTTGCTTGTCGAGTTTCTATCAAGTCCGAAGCTTTCTAAAACATAACCAACAGTTTTATTTACTAAAATATATACAAAATACAGGTATTTTTGAATGATTTTTCTGATTTTCTGATTTTTTTATATAAGAGGACAAACAAAGTTAACAAAGTTAACCCCCTCCCCACACTTGAACTTCGCATTGTCCCCAATGCGAGACCCGAAATATAGAGAAAGGGATAAAAATACTCCCCTCAAGATGATGTTGATGCCACGAGACTTCCGAAGCTGTATCTGGTACGTGCTCCGGTCCAAGATCCGATAGCTAAAACCTGCTAGTATGTCACATGTGCACCCAAAATATAACAGAAACAGAAAAATCACAAATCAACCATATTATACATAATTATAAATACTAAAATCCAAACAAAACATAAAGTAAATTGTCTGAAATACATAACCGGGGTGTTTGAAATAACAGTCAAAATAAACACCCAATAATAAATAAAGTACTGAAATAGAAAACACCACCAACTGCTATCACCACCGCCAACTACTCGTCACCATCATCATCGTCTCTCGTATAGGACGGGCCGGCATCGCCATGACCAGGGGGGTTCCACGGTGGGAACTGCGGGGGATGCTGAAAGTACTCGGGATATGCGTGATGCATCTCCCCGAAAAGATATGAGAATCCCGCACTGACCCCCTGATATAAAGTATCCTGGCTCTGCCGAAGCTGGTCCTGGGTGGCCCTGAGCTGATCCTGGCTAGCCCGGATCTGGTCCTGGCTAGATCTAATCTAGTCTATGTAAGTACCATGCTGCTCCTGCGTCACTCGCATATCCTGGAACTGCTGGTAGAACTCGGGCCAGTCCTGATGCTGATGGAATGCATGGTGCTGCGGCGAGTGTGGTGGTGTCGGTGGCTGGTGCTGCTCGTGCTGCTCCCCCATCTCAACGTCATCATCTTCCTCCTCAGCTGGAGGCAACGGGTCCCAGACCTCGTTATTCAACCCCCTCAACCTATCTCCCCTATCTAGCTCAACAATCACCCCCATGGCCTTCAGCGACCTGATATCGACATGAACCCCCACGGTAATCAGAGTGAGACCCTGAAACACCTCCTCAGTCATATAGTGCTCGTTGTACGCTATTTCGGTCACATACTGACCGCCATGTATCTCACTGTTCGGAGTCCGCCCCAAGCTCTTGACGAAGTATTCAGCCATTCGAGTGGCTAGGTTGATAGGTGCTTTGTCAACCAACGCATATAAAAAGATCAAATCAGGTGTTGGACAGTTACCAAGACTGTCCATGCGACCGCATATCATATGGCTAAAAACATGGTACATCACTCGCACCAAAGGGTCTCTGAGTCGCGAGGCCTTCGACATCCTCGGGTTGTAGGGGCCCCCAACGGCATTTTCAGCCCAAAATTCATCCCGTGCTGCATCAGAAGGGAAGGTGAACTGATCGTTGAAGACATCGGTATCATCCATGTCATCCCTAGTATAAATCCCGAGCCTTCTACCCAAACGACCAACCGACCACGAATGCCATCGTCCACATAACCTGAAGGCTACCCGCTCCTTGTGGCGGAATTTGGGTTTCCGATAAGCAACCGGCTTTTCATAGGCATAAGATGCGAAGAACTCAATTGTCAGCTCCCGGTAAACGGGTCGGTTGCAACCGACCAGATTTGCAAGCGGGCGACTCATCATGTCGTCTAGTCTGTCATACTGATTGAGCTCCCGCATCACTTCCCAATCCAACCATCGGGGGACTCCAAACTGCCCCCGTCTTGCCCACAATGCGTCTCGTTTCGGGATGCACAAAGCCTCTCGCTCATCGTTGGGGTCGAATTGAAGGAAGGGATGGTCCATCTGTATGGGAAATATCATTAGAAAGACGGAAACAGGAGAAAATTGCATCAAAAACAGGCGAGCAGCCAATTATGAAGATTCTGTGAATTCTGATCTGGGCATATGGCACGGTCATGCGTCGAGACGCACGGTCGTGCGTCGCCGATGACAAGTATCAGTTGCCCAGAGATGTCGGAACTGCATGGCATGCGATCAACGGCACCACCGTGCAATACCGAACAACAAGCTGACATCGTGAATCACCCGGAATGGCACGACCGTTCCATCCAAGGAACGTCCGTGCGACACGTGTTCTACAGATTTCGAACCCTTGAACTTCGAATAGCCTGATTTTCTCAAAATCAACAACTTTTTTGTACAAACAGGGGTCGGAAACTTAACCGGGTGTTCACGATAAACAAGATTCAAACAAGGGTTAGGGTTTCGATTTGTTTATGAAGAGAACCCTAATAAATCCCTTGAAGAATCGGAGGAAATCTAACCTAGAAAGCAAGGAAACAAGAAATCTACAACTAGGAACGTACCGTGCGAAGAAGGGTGTGAGATCGTGCGAAAAACCGTGCGATTTGATGAAGTATCGCTCTGGAACGGCCTGGTGCTGGTAGGGTTTCGCGAATTGTGAATGGGGGCTGCAGATGAGGGTATTTATAATGCCAAATGACAAAACTGCCCTCAGTCTGACGCACGGTCGTTCTCCGTATTGCACGGTCGTGCGTCACCGACATCGCCCAAACCCAAACAGCTGTTCTCGGAAATGCACCGGGGGTGCGATCCACCGTGCCGGCCCTTGAAAACGCACGGTCGTGCGACCCGAGGAACGACCGTGCAACAGCTGCAGATACAGAATTTTCCGCAGAAGCCATTTCCAGCAACTGTTTTGGCCGTTTTTCGCCATTTTTTCAACACGCCAACTGTTCTAACAATATTGCAACACAGAACCTTCGCTCGGCACGTACAAAACTAAAACAAACTAACGGAAACTACCTAACTAACCTAAATTACGCTAAAACTACAAAAACATAAAAGCGGACTATTTTACCCTTATAGCGCCAAAGACGCTCCTGCTACATTTTTGTCGGCGAGTCAGTAGCGTAGACTCATGCTAAATTTTTGTCGACGAGTCGATAGCAAAACTCCAAGCTAAAACTAAAAAAAAAATCCTAAAAAGATGATACTACCCCTAAAGCGCAAAATACGTTCTTGCTACATTTTTGATCCGCGAGTCAGTAGCGTAGAGTCTCTCCTCCCCACACTTATGATGTGTGCGGGGTTTGGAGCTCAATTACCTCCACCGCCGACTCTATCGGCCCGGCAACGTACAACTTCAACCGGTGACCATTTACCTTGAATGTAACGCCATCCGCGTTCTCTACTGCAACAGTACCATATGGAAACACTTCCTTAACCGTGTATGGTCCTGTCCAGCGTGAATGAAGCTTCCCAGGAAATAAGCGCAGCCGTGAATTGTATAGAAGAACAAGATCACCCGCTTGGAATTCTTTATGGTCCTTCAAGCGTTTGTCGTGAAGTTTCTTCGTGCGCTCTTTGTAGAGTACGGAGCTTTCGTAGGCTTGTTGTCGCAATTCTTCCAATTCATGAATTTGGAGAAACCGGGCTTCACCTCCGGTTTTTAGGTCCAAATTCGCGGTTTTCAAAGCCCACATAGCCTTGTGCTCCAACTCCACCGGTAAATGGCATGCCTTTCCGTATACCAACCTAAAGGGGGTGGTCCCTATAGGGGTCTTATAAGCTGTACGGAATGCCCATAATGCATCCTCAAGTTTGTCCGAGCACTCCTTGCGGTTCGCACCAACAGACCGCTCAAGGATGCGCTTAAGCCCACGGTTCGTGACTTCCACCTGCCCGCTCGTCTGCGGGTGATAGGGCGTGGATAAACGGTGATGCACACCGTATCGGGACAAAGCTTTTTCAAGCTGTGTGTTAAAGAAATGAGTCCCTCGGTCACTAATGAGCGCTTTCGGAGCGCCAAATCGGGCGAATAACTTTTAAGAAACCTCACAACTACTCTGGCATCGTTAGTGGGTAAGGCTTGCGCCTCCGCCCACTTTGATACATAGTCAACAGCCACGAGTATGTACTTGTTTCCACGTGAGGGGGGGGGGAATGGTCCCATGAAGTCTATCCCCCAAACATCAAAGACTTCACAAACATGTATCCAGTTCTGGGGCATTTCGTCGCGTGCCGATATGTTCGTCGCCCTCTGACAAGCATCGCATGCTTTCACCCAACTCTGCGCGTCACGGAAAATGGTCGGCCAGTAAAATCCGGAATCCAACACCTTCTTCGCGGTGAAGTTGGCTCCGTGGTGGCCTCCGGTAGGTCCCTCATGACACTGGCGCAGAATATCGGTCGCCTCAGTCCCTGATACACATCTTCTGATCACCTGATCAGCACCCACCTTGAATAAGAAAGGGTCGTCCCATATGTAGTGCTTGAGATCTGAAAAGAATTTCCTCTTTTGCTGGTGAGTCAACCCTTTAATCAGAATTCCGCAAGCAAGATAGTTCGCAAAGTCGGTGAACCATGGCGACTCATCGCATATCTCAACACCCATCAAAGGCTCGTGTGGGAAATTGTCATTGATTGAATCCCAACGCGCGTCCTCGATGTCTCCGTGCTCCAACCGAGATAGATGGTCAGCCGCTACATTCAAAGCACCCTTTTTATCTTGGATTTCTATATCAAACTCTTGCAGCAACAGGATCCATCTGATTAGACGTGGTTTAGCGTCCTGTTTGCTGAAGAGGTATCTAATGGCTGCGTGATCAGTCTATACAACGGTTTTCGAAAGCACTAAATACGATCTAAATTTATCAAATGCGAAAACGACCGCCAAGAGCTCTTTTTCAGTCGTGGTGTAATGCTCCTGAGCGTCGTGAAGAGTTTTGCTCGCATAATAGATCGGGTGGAAGTGCTTTTCCTTCTTTTGACCCAGAACAGCCCCTATAGCGTAATCGCTTGCGTCGCACATAATTTCAAATGGCAGACTCCAGTCCGGTGCGACTAAAATAGGGGCCTCAATCAACTTTTGCTTAAGAAGGTCAAAAACCCTCAAGCAATCATCTCCAAACACGAACGGAGCATCTTTCTCCAACAAACGGGTCATGGGTCTGGCGATTTTTGAAAAATCTTTGATGAATCGCCGATAGAACCCGGCATGGCCAAGAAAGCTCCTTATAGCTCTAACAGAGGTGGGGGCGGAAGTCGTGAAATAACGTCGACTTTAGCTGGATCGACTTCCATGCCCGCGTGAGAAATTTTGTGTCCCAGAACTATGCCCTCCTTCACCATGAAGTGGCATTTTTCCCAGTTCAGGACCAGATTCGTCTCCTCACACCTCTTCAACATCTTTCTCAAATTTTCCAAGCAGTGATCAAAGGAATCCCCAAATACCGAAAAAACATCCATGAAAACCTCCATGGAATCCTCGATCATGTCATGGAAAATGGCAACCATGCATCTCTGGAAGGTCGCTGGTGCATTACATAACCCAAAAGGCATCCGCCGGTAGGCGAATGTGCCGAAGGGGCAGGTAAAGGTAGTCTTCTCCTGATCCTCAGGAGCGATAGGAATCTGAAAGTACCCAGAGAACCCGTCTAGGAAGCAGTAATACAACTTCCCCGACAGACGTTCCAACATCTGATTGATGAATGGAAGCGGGAAGTGATCCTTACGAGTAGCATCATTGAGTTTGCGGTAGTCAATGTAAACTCGCCACCCAGTGACGGTACGGGTAGGAATTAGTTCATTCCTATCATTCGAGACTACATTCATACCACCTTTCTTAGGTACAACCTGCACTGGACTCACCCACACAGAGTCCGAAATAGGATATATCATCCCGACATCCAATAACTTAATCACTTCCTTCTTCACCACGTCCTGCATATTTGGATTTAAACGCCTCTGATGCTGTGCACATGGCTTGTACTCGTCTTCCATCAGAATCTTGTGAGTACAGAAAGAAGGATTGATGCCTTTGATATCCATGATTTTCCATGCAATGGCTCTCTTATGAAGTCTTAGAACCTCAAGAAGCTGATTTTTCTCAACCTTTTCCAATGACGCCGAAATTATGACCGGTAAGCGATGCTCCTCGTCAAGAAATGCATACTCGAGATGTGGCGGGAGTTCTTTCAACTCCAAAGACGGTGGATCTTCAACCGACGGTTTTGCTTTCTCTTCTTCTACATGGACAATTTCAAGAAATCTCTCCGGACTTTGGGAACCATCGTCACCAATCTGATAGACTGGCTGCTCGAAATCGTGGCCCTCCTGCGTAATGCCAATCAGGTCCCCACACGACAGACGTGTGTCCGAATCAATCTCGTCAATAGTACCTTGAAAATGAGAGCACACACATGCATCGACAATGTCGACGTAATAAAGCTTGTCATCGTGACATTGCGGATGCTGCATCGATCTTTTGATATCGAATGTCACGTGCTCATCATTCACTCGGAGCGTGATTTGGCCAGCTGCCACATCAACAATCATGCTCGCTGTATTGAGGAAAGGACGTCCAAGTATCAAAGGTACTTTTGAATCCTTGTCCATGTCAAGAATAACAAAGTCCACGGGGAAAACAAATTTATCAATTTTTACAAGCATGTTTTCCACAAATCCACGCGGATACTTGATTGAACGGTCTGCCAACCGAATGCTCATCCTAGTAGGTGACGGCTCACCTAGATCCAGTTTAGTAAAAACCTTATAAGGCATAAGGTTGATACTCGCTCCCAAGTCAGCCAATGCATGGCTAACAGACATGTTTCCAATCAAACACGGGAGCGTAAAACTACCTGGATCTCCCATTTTCATGGGCAGACGGTTTTGTAGAACGGCAGAACAAGTTTCATTCATCACCACACATGAAATATCCTCGAGCTTTTGTTTATTCGAGAGGATATCCTTAAGGAATTTCGCATACTTTGGCATCTGGGCCAAGGCTTCAACAAACGGTATATTGATGTGTAGTTGCTTAAACAACTCAAGGAATTTACCGTATTGTTCTTCATTCTTCTGCTTCTTCAGCCTGCCTGGATAAGGTACTGGAGGAGTGAAATCTTTGACCGGCTCCTGGACTTGTGCTGTACTTGCTGGGCGTAGCCTGGCTTGCACCTCGTCCGGTGTGTCAGTCGGGACCGCTTCAGTGATCGGTGCTGAGTCCGATATGACGGGTCCGGTAGGTTTTCCACTCCTGGTCATGACAGCATTCACATCCCTGTGTCCGCCCGGGTTTGGTTCTGTATTACCCGGAAGACCACCCTGAGGTCTTTTAGACATCATCTGTGCCAGCTGACCAACCTGATTCTCGATATTCTGAATCGAGGCTTTATGACTCCTCATTTCTCCCTCATGAGAGAGAAAACGATCCTCGCTCTACTGATAGCGTTTTTCAGCCAACTGATTCGCACTCGAGGAGCTAGTAAGAAGCTGAGCCATCATATCCTCCAGCTTCGAACTAGACTGAGAGGCCTGCTGCTGGGAGCTACTCCCAGTGCCCTGATTCTGATATGAATATGGACGCTGCTGGTAAGGTTGGTTGTATTGCTGGAACTGCTGACCCTGACCCTGCTGTGGCGCTGGAGCGTGCTGATTAAATCCCAACGGGTTTTGATTGCCTGTATTCGCTCGCCACCCAAAATTTGGTTGATTTCTCCAATCGGGATTATAGGTGTTGCTGTAAGGGTTGTTCTATGGCCTCACTTGATTACTCACGAAATCTACTTCTTCGTGGCCCTCATATACGACTCCCTGAAAACATGCCCCAGGCTCGTGTGACACTCCGCACTGGTCACATCCCGAGCCAGCATGCGCAATCATCTGGGACCTATCGAATCTCGATGCAAGAGCCGAGATTTGTGCAGTAATGGCCGTGTAGTCGTCTACAGCATGAACTCCTGCGCGAGATGATGATGATGATGCCCGGCCTCTATATCCCTCCCGACGCGAGCTGGATTTCAACGCGGCTTTTTCTATAATATCATACTCTTCATTCGGCGTCTTAGTTCCTAGATCGCCTCCTGCGTTCACGTCTAATCGCTCCTGTGTATTGTAACTGAGCCCCTGATAGAACGTCAAAACCAGCTGTCTCTTGGAGTAGCCATGATGTGGAACATCAATCAATAAATCCTTGAATCTCTCCCAAGCCGCATGCAACGACTCGCCCTCGTCCTGGTGAAAAGATACAATTCGGTTCCGTAGCTTGTTCGTTTTCTCAGGTGGAAAATATTTCTGCATAAACTGCTCCGCCAACTGATTCCAGGTCCTGATGGACCCGGCTGGGAGTGACATAAGCCAAGCTCTAGCTTTGTCACGTAACGAATACGGAAACAACCTCAACCGAATTGCATCCTCCGAAACACCTGTAATCTTAAACGTGGAACAAACATGGAGAAAAGCAGCAATATGCCTCCCGGGATCCTCGTGCTCACGTCCGTCAAACTGTACTGAATTCTGCACCATATTAATAATACTAGATCTAATCTCAAAAGTAGGTACATCAATAGTAGGTTGAAGGATACTCGGCTCCAGGCCTGCCCTTCCGGGCTGATTTGTCTCATTCAAAGGTCGCTCATCGTCTGCCATAATTGCGTCTCCTCCTGAGCCCTCGGCTTCAACAGGTACCACCGACTCCGGCTCACCACTGGCGAGCAGTAGCCCAACCGCCCGACCTCTCGCGCGTAGACGTCTCCTAAGATCACGTTCGGGCTCGTCTGACGGTTCAACAACTTCTGGAGCGGGGGTCGAGAACATTAACCTGCAAACGAAAATTCGACACAATGAATATTTTATTAATAAAATAAATTTTTTTTGCAGCTGAATAGAAGCAGAATATTATTATAAATGGGCTGAAAATTTTATAAAAATCCGAAAATGGGCCCGAAATTTTATAAAAATTACAACACTAAAAATAAATGAATCGGATAATACAAAAATTGTTTTAGGGTGCCGAAAACCCAAAGAATAAGTGAATAAATAAATCCGGATCAAATAAATAAATGGAACAAAAATTTACAAGTATACAAAATATTCACGAAAACGAATAAATCGAATTAAAAACAAGAAATATTAACAAATAAATAAACAAATAAATAATCAAGAAATTATACACAAATATTAACAAGTATATACACCGATAACATAATGACTCGGGTCGTTCCTAAAACTCGCCATTTCCCCGGCAACGGCGCCAAAAACTTGACGTGTGCGTATATATACATAATTTTGCAATGAAATTACACAAGATTCGGTTTTAAATTTATAAAAGTGATTATTACTTTTACATCAAAACACACACGAAAGTGGCAAGTGTACCCCGTCACATATGTAATAAAGTATCGGTAAGAACCAAGTATCGATCCAAGGAAATGGGCGGAGAAATAATACTAGACCTTTGTCACTAAACTACCGGTAAAAACATAAGTTTTGTTTGATTTTAATTAAACTAAAGTAAGCGTAAACAAATACATAATAAAAATATAATAGATAATAGATAAAAAGCCTTGCTTAATACACAACCACAGCATGTCAACTAAGTCGGTTTTGGCACTAGAAGCATTCGGTCAATTTTCCAATTTAAGACAATTAGTATCCCTTTCGGGAATCTTAACATGACAATCATTCGGAAAGCTAAAACGATAAACACACTTTAACCACCTAAAACTGTTCTTTAACGTGCAATTGATAAGTGTCTATGAAAATCTCTTAAAAATAAGTTAGTCATCCGTTAGGAGTTTTCTAACCGCACTTAATCAAGGAAAGAGACACCGATAAACACAATGCAACCACCGAGACAAGCATAAACTAGATTAAGTCACAACCGAGTTCATTTTACAAATCTTGCATAATAATTCACCAAGATAGCAATTTTGGCCTAAACTACTAACTAAGCTAACAAATCATGGCAAGAATTTATAACGACACCATCTAACCCGTTAAGGCCCTTACGTGACGGCAAGCTCTCTTGATTAACAATAATTACATTTTATTAAATCACTAACCATTTCTAGTATCATGATGCATACATTTAAACCAAGCTAAACTAGTTAACCAAGTTCAAAGTTTACTAATACAAGATTAATTAAGCTTCATTTTTCAACTATCTTAACTAACCAAGCATCAATCATCCAACATAATTACTTATAATCAAGAAATCAATATCAATAACAAGGTTGCAAACTAATCATCAAAGATTAACATAGAAAATACTTCAAAATGTCATTACAAACAAAGCTTAACACACTAATGGCTATAATCAAGCAAGGGATTGTTGTGTTTTTGCCCAAAGGCTACAATAATACATAAATATTAATCTAAATACTTGAAAGATTAACAAAAACATGGAAAGATTAGAAAACCAAACCATAAACAAGCACTAGACTAAGAATCCGGATAGTAATGGAGCTAAACGGCACAATGTGGCTTGAATCCGGGTCAAAAGCATAGCCTCCGGAGCCTGTAAAATCGCCTGTGAAGCTCCCAAAATTCCAGAATGTCGAACAGAATGTTTCTGTTCTATTTTTATATTTTTTCGAAGTCGCACGGTCGTTCTTCATATGGCACGACCGTGCACTTTAAGCAATTATTGGGTATGGGGCACCATACTGCATACGTCATCAGATCTTTGACCAGATTCGATATCGCACGACCGTTCTTCAGATGGAACGGTCGTTCATTACCGGGTTCTTGTTGCATGAGCTGCTGCACTGGTGGTGCAATTCCGGGGTTTTGCTGATGTTCGGATCCGCACGATCGTTTTTCAGATGGAACGGTCGTTCATCACCGGGCTGACCTTGTACGCCTTGCACGCCTAGTCGCACCCTCGTTCATTTCCGGGTTGATCAACATTTGTCGGAGATGCACGGTCGTGCATTAGGTCGCACGACCGTTCCACAGGCCTAGGTCAGTTTCCTTAACAGAATGTTCGCAGCTTCGTCGTTTTGTCCGGAAAGTCCTCGTTTTCGCTATCATCTTGTCTGGTATGCTGTTTTAGGCCTGTAAACAAAAGTGTAGATAATTAAGTATCCGAATGACGGTTTTACGGCCAAAAACGCATAAAAGAGGGGTAAAACGGGGGACTAAAATATGTGTAAATTAGCGAATATCACTTCACTGCTTTCATGTGTGAGTCTTTGAATTGGCCTGATATCTGGCACACAAGCATACGGCAAACATGATGTCGGGTCTTGAAGCAGTCAAGTACATTAGAGAACCAATCATTGCCCTGTATTGAGTAGGATCAACATCTTCAGTACTTTCATGATCTGGGCCAAGATTGTGATTTTCACATATAGGTGTGTTGAAAGTAGAGCAATCATTCATTTTAAACCAATTCAAAATGTCATACACATATTTTGTTTGATGAATAAACATCCCATCCTCCTTCTGTTCAACTTGTAATCCCAGAAAGTAAGACAGCTCACCCATAGCACTCATTTCGAACTTGCTCTTCATCACCTGCTCAAACTCTTTACACATGTTTTCATCTGATGACCCAAAGATAATGTCATCCACATATACCTGTACCAGCAGAAAATCTTCCTTCTTCCTCTTAATGAAAAGTGTACTGTCAATCTGACTTCTTTCAAAACCATTCTTGATTAGATTTGTTGACAGTGTCTCGTACCACTCCCTAGGCACTTGATGTAATCCATACAAAGCCTTATCAAGTTTGTACACCCGATCTGGATAATCTGGATCAACAAACCCATATGGTTGAGAGACATACACCACTTCTTGGACTTTCCCGTAAAGAAATGCACTCTTCACGTCTAGTTGGTAAACTTTGAATCCCTTGAATGAAGCGATGGCTAAGAACAAACGAATTGCTTCCACCCTCGCCACTGGTGTAAACACTTCATTATAATCTATCCCTTCTTCCTGATTGAAACCTTTGACAACCAATCGAGCCTTGTTTCGCGTGATAATACCTATTTCATCCTTCTTGCACCTAAATACCCATTTAGTACCAATCTCTCTTTCTCCTTTAGGAAGGTCAACTAACTCCCAAACCTTCAACTTCGCAAACTGGGCCAATTCCTCTTGCATAGCCTCAACCCAAGAATTGTCTTTTAGAGCCATATGAATGTTCTTCGGCTCCTCTTGAGAAATGAAGCAACTATACAAGCACTCGTTCACAATCCCAGTCTTCTCAATCGAAACAAATAAACCTGTATTCGCTGCTATGCTTCGCCTTGTCTGAACACCTGCTGTAGGATCTCCAAGTATCATGTCAACTGGATGATCTCTATTTGCTCGTGTAGTAGCAACGGTATCCACTTCTAAATTATCACCCAGGTTTCATCCAATCTCCCCCTGAATGTTCTGATCTGCAAACGGATTAATGAAGTCCTCCCCCTGAATGGGTTCAGAGTCACTATCGCTTGAATCAGGATCAGCAGCACCTTGGGAAGTTTCCGGAGCATCTGTCATATCAACATTCGATCTAGGCATGAACTCGCATTCATCGTCTTCACTTATCACTGCTTGTATCAGCTGAGAATCATCTGCATCAGAAAACTCAGTAATATTAAATGATTTAAAAACACTTTCATAATCATATAATATAGCAGGTCCATTCGTTGATTGTTGAGGTTTGTATGTAGTAATTTCAACGTTAGAAACAACCTCTATTTTACCAGTTTTTAGATTAAAAACCCTTTTATTCGGTGTGCCAGGTACGTAACCTAGAAAGTAACCTTCGTCAGCCACCTCACAGAATTTTTGTTTATCTTTGTTTCACACAATGGTGCAGGGTAATCCAAATGGTTCAAAGCCTTTTAAGTTTGGTTTCTCGTTAAACATTAATTCATGACAAGTTTTGTTAAAACGTTTAACGGTCAAAACTTTGTTTAGGACATAGCAAGCTGTATTCATAGCTTCTCCCCAGAAAAGAACTGGAAGCTTTGAATCTGAAAGCATAGTCCTAGCGGCTTCAATCAACATCCTGTTTTTCCTCTCAGCGACTCCATTTTGTTGAGGCATATAAGGAGCAGAATATTGATGTTCTATTCCCTTGCTTAGACAATAGAGATCCAGAATCTGATTCTTAAACTCTGTGCCATTATCACTCCTTATCCTCTTGATCCTTGCATCATGGACGTTTTCCAATTTTGTAAAGAGATCTATCTGCATCTCCGCTGTCTCATCTTTTGTACCTAAAAAGAAAACCCATGAATAACGTGAGTAATCATCTGTGAAAACTAAACAATAGTATTTTCCACCTATGCTCCTCACGTTCACTTGACCGAATAAATCCATGTGAAGTAATTCATAAGGGGCATCTATGGAATTTATTGTTTTTGATTTGTGAGGTTTCTTATGTTGTTTTCCCTTTTGACATGGAAGACATTTATCTTCCACTTGAAACCTCTGCATTGGAACCCTTTCACTAGCTCATTTTTAATAATATAGTTCATTTTTCGATAGTGAATATGGGCCATGCGTCTGTGCCACAACATCGATTCAGCTTCAGATGCTTTTGACAGTAAACACGCCACCACAACAGTTGGATCCTTAGCACCCATGTCCATGACATAAGTGTCATTTCTCCTTGGCGCTCGCATCACTATCCAATCGTCCGGAATCACCAAACCTGGTTTCAACACTAATGCTTCATTCTTGGTAAAATGGACCGAGTGACCCTTGTCGCAGACTTGTGACACGCTCATCAGACTGTGTTTAAGCTGCTCAACATAGTTCATTTTGTCCAGTGTGATCTTCCCATTGGTCACTTTTCCTCGTCCTGTAATTCTACCACCTTTAGCACCAGCAAAGTTCACATTTCCACCATCATAATCTTCAAACTCAGTCAACAATCTCGCATCCCCCGTCATGTGCCGGGAGCAGCTACTATCAACATACCACAAGTTGATAATCCTCCTTAGCAGCTCCTGCACACACTAACCAAGAAATTAGTTAGATAGGGGGACCCAAGCCTTAATGGTCTTGGGTCGTCCAAATTCACCAACTACTGGAACATCCATCCAATATCCATTACTCCTAACTGGAGTCTTGGATCTCAAACCTGTTGATGGAATTTGATTTTGATTTCCACTAGGTCTTTGGTCCTGAGGGTTCCTATGTGTGTTTGGACTATTTGACCTTTGAAAATTTTGATTTTGGTACGTTGAATTTTGATTCCAAGAAGCATGATTGTTATAATTTCTAAAGCCATTGTTATAAAAAGTTCGACCACCATTATTTTGGTATCGATTTTGATATTGACCTTGACTCCTGAAATTATTTGAATTATAATTGTTCATTCTTGGTGAACTGCTTCTAGGTCTTTCATATCTACCTGATGTAGATTCAGGCTGAAATCTTGGTTGATTTCTTTGAAAACGAGGAACTTGTGGAGTTCCTTTTTCAGCCTTATCTACACCAACAGCAACATTCTCTGGTTACTTAGGCGCTGACTTCTTTGGGGAGTTAGACTCTCTCTCCTTTTTATCACCACTCTTCTCTGGTGACTTCTATCTCTTTTTCTCACTAACTTGTGCTTCATTCTTTTTGTTAGGACAGCAGCTAGCTACATGTCCCTTTGTATGACACTTGAAGCACGATCTCTTTTTTCGAAGACTTCTTATCAGAAGCCTTTGAACTAGATTCAGGTTTTGATGATGATGCCTTAGAAGGATTTGGTTCAGTTTGCTTAGTTTCAGAATTTTCTTTGTTTTTGTTTTTAGCAAACTCTACATTTGATTCGTTTTTAATAACAGTTGTTTCGTTTTTCATGTCACTTCCTTGAACAAAATTAACCTTTTTAACAAAAGTTGGATTGTTATTCTTATGATGTGAAGTTTTCTTTTTCAAAACAGGTTTGCTGTTATTATCCTTCTTAGCATCATCACTCTCAGACACATTACCTTGACTTGATGTGAAACTACTTGGTGATGTTGACACAAAGTCTATGAGCTCATCTTCATCAGGCAAGAAAGAATAGTCATGACTAACAGGAGGTGGTACTTCATTGAAACCATGGAATCCCACACTGGTTTTTTCATTACTTTTCTTCAAGCCACCCATCATATGTTTCATTACAAAAGTAGAGTCCCTGAATTGACCTAATTTCTTTTCAAGTTCAACAATTTTGAGTTGTGCATCTGACAACTCTTTGCATTTTTCAGAAATCTCTTTTGTTTTCTCAGCCATCATGTCATGAGCTAAGTCTATGACTTGAAGTTTTTCATTTAGTTTACAGGTTAAAGCTTCAATTTCACTTTCATAACCTTTTATCTTATTCAAGTATAAAGATTCGTTTCTTTTAGCAAAAAAGTTTGATTCATTTATGTTGGACATCTCGCTTACCAGACTTTGGTTTTGTGTTGACAACCTGTCAAACTCACCCTGTAATTCACGACATCTTAAACACACAGAGTTAGAACGCACTTCTCCTGTTTGTTTGTCAAGATTGGCCATTAGAGCTGCAAGTTGAGCTTCCATTCTTTTGTATTTAGCTTCCTTTTCTTCAGCTTCCTTTTCATGGTCAGACTTTTGCTTTTCCTCTTCAGCATCTGTTGTCTGATCACCCTTCTTTTCTTCAGCTTTACTCTCTATCTTCACCTCAGCATCCACTTTTGCTTCAGCATCTCCCACAGTAGCTTCATCATCATCAACTGGCACTATCTCTGCCCAGAATGCCTGAGTGGCATTCTCATTATCTTCTAGATAAATACTCCAATCATATGAACCTTCTCGTGCTGTAGAGATCAAAGCCTTTGAGCTAGAATTGTTTGATGCATTCCTGTTGTTTGAACTCTGACTTGAAGTCTCTTGATTTTGTTTTTGACATTCCCTAGCGAAATGCCCATAACTTTGACAGTTAAAGCACCTCACTTTGGTCTTGTTGAAACCAACAGTCCTCCCTACAAACTTCCTTCCTGTTCTGTTCATGAACCTATTGACTCTTCTTGAAATCATGGCCATCTGCCATTGTAAATCCATCTCTTCTAGATCACCAGGGTCAATCTGATCATAATCTTCATCTAAAGTAGCAGGATCAGATATCTTCCCCTGAATGTAGTTTCATATGAAGCAACAAATGAAGCAAGTAGAGCAAGATGTTCTTCAGGAGACTTCACACTCATAGGCATTGACTTTGTACTACTACTCTGCTTAGAAGCTGATGTTCTCTTGGCTCTTGTTGATCCTCCTGAGGCAGCTACAAAACAAACATCACCATCCTCATTCACTGTGACCTGCTCATTCTCACACGATAGAAACGCAGTTGCAGAGTCGCTAGAAGTGTTGTGAGATGAAGAAGATGTAAGCCTATTGTAAATCCCTGGATCTTGAACCTGATCATATCCAGTGTCTTTCTTCTTCATACTGAGCTCATAAGCTCTCAGCTTGCCAACTACTTCTTCCAGCTCCTTTGTCTCATAATCTGCTTCTCCCTTGATCATGAGAGTGTAGATATCCCATTTAGTAGGTAAGGCATCGAGCAGCTTGTCATTCTTCTCTATATCAGAATAACAATCTATCTCATAATTTTCCATTTCCGACATCAGATGGTAGTATCGAGTGATGATGTCCTCAAGTGACTCATGTTTTATGTACTTTAAAACAACGAACTGCTTCTTCAGTAGATCAATTTTGTTCTTCTTAACATCTGCGTTTCCCTGATATCGCTTTTCTAATAGACCACAAACCCTTTGAATTAGTGTACTTCTTGAAGGTATGCTTGATGCTATCAGGTAAGGACATTTTTATTGCAGCCAAGGCTCTCTTTTCAGCCTCATACATCTTTTTATCAGCCTCTTGCATGTCCACATAGGCTATTCTACGTGATCTACCCTCAAAGTCATGTGTTGGGTTTGTGTACCCATCTTCAATACATATCCACATGCGAGTGTCCTGATATTCAATGAAGGATTGAAAACGATCCTTCCATGTCAAATAATTTTCCACCTTCATCATCTTAGGCGGTTTGTTGGTAGTGCCAACCTCATGCTCCATTTTCAAAAGCTCATTCAAAGTAGACATGTTTGACATTTTAAACGTTGCAAACTGATAAAACCGTACAAAATTTCTCCGAAAAAAGTGGTTACCAAATTACACCGTTAGAATTGTCTCCAAAAGACGAATCCAATGGTATATAATGTCGAAAACCGAATTTGGGATTTTCAAGTCTTTTTTTTTGTCCTACAAATGCAAGGAATTCAACGGTGCAGACGGTTTAGTGAAACGAGCTACGGATCAATTTCTATTTGCAAAAATGTTAAATCCTCTATAGGTATCTAATTCCTCCATGAAAATAAATACTCCACCTTTTAATTATGCTAGGTTTTAATTCCACTAACTTAATTTCGCTGCTAAATATGCTGGAAAGCCAAGACAAATTCGCTGGTTAATTTCGCGGCTTATTAAGTTCTCCGGTTAAATTCGCTGGTTATTATGCTGTCTGGTTCACTGGTCAATTTCCCTATTACGACGACTGCTAAAGTCACCGATCACCGTGATTATTTCGCTGTGGAAAATTATACGGTTACCAAAGTCGCCTTTGGATTTTAAATTCGCCGGTCACTGAGTTATTAAGTCAAAAATTCGTTGGTTTGTTAATTTCGCTGGTCCAGTAAATTCGGAAACTTAATCTGTTCGAAATTCTGAAGATTTCCAGATCCTTTTTTAACAGAAACCTGCAAAATCAAACAACCTAATCAACACAATATTTTCGAAAATATGAAGAACTGTTCGAAAAACACGAAGAACAGTCTTCGAATCTTCAAGTCTTTCAGCCAAAATTCTTCAAACAATCAACCAAAAACTGTCCTGAAAACCTGCAAATCAACAAAATCAAACACATAAACTGATCAAACACAAACAAAATCGCAGAAAATTATCAGAACTCAAGAAATTTCGAAACCCTAATTTTCAGGTTTCAAAAATTCGAAAATTTTCCACCCAAATCTACAGACACGATTCTGAACCGAGCTTCTTCAAGAGCCTAAAGCTCTGATACCAATTGTAGGTCCCCTTGTTCGTATAGATCGTCACAGAATTGTCAATCCAATCTAGAGTGCGGAATCTTCTAGATCAGAATATCACAGAATTGAGTAGAAAACATAAATTCCAATTCAAACCGGATCTTTATTGATTATCTATCAAACTGATTACAATCAATCAAGATCCCTAACACACACAATTTCGTCCAAGCCCTAATGCTCTCACGAAATTTCACTCTCAAACTGTTTTGGCTGATTAACCTAAACCCTAAAGCAAAGCCTTGTTTATATAACACAAGGTTGCTACTTGGGCTAGGGTTTCCTACATGGGTAAGCCCAATTCGTCCCCCCCCCCAGACCCAAGCTGGGTTTTGTTTAGCCTAAACATTACAACTAACTATTACAAAGGCAAACCCGCTAACTGTTTATCGTTTAACTAATTACAAGATATCCAAAGACCAAATCTAAGATGTTGTCACAAATATGCACCAACAAACAAGCTGACATCACTCATCCGATCGGATTGCCATCCGATCAGATTGCACTAGTTCTTGTTCTATCATTCTTGCTGACGTCATACTCATCCGATCGGATCGCCATCCTACCGGATAGGTATTGTTGTGTTTAAAAGGTTAAAGTTTCCATTTCAACGAACGACCATCCGATCGGATTGCCATTCGTCACTTGTGTCATTCGTCACTTGGGCATTTGTTACTTTGTTCACTGTAGTCATTCGTACGAACGACCATCCGATCCAAGTGCTTGAGTTTGAAATTTTTGAAATTTGACTAAGTGTTTGATTTTTCAGGATCTTAAAGATGGGAGACGATTTCTTGAATCCTTTCGGTGATTTTTTCGCGTATAACACAGGAGACACATCTGCCAACACAAATACGAACACGAACCCGAAGACTGCTACCAAGGCGATCTCAGACTCGCTGAGCGTTGATAATGCGGACGTAATGTACAACAAGCCCACAAAGCTAATGGCAATCGAAAATTATATCAGATGGGCTAAGAGGTTCGATGGGTGGTTAAAGGCATTCGCGTATGACAGCTGGAAGTGCATGAAAAATGGTTACAAGGCTTCAAGGCAAGATCATGAGAACTTGGATGATATTGAGCAGGAGGAGTTCGTAGCTGAACAGAAATGTATAGCCCTACTACATCAGTCAGTTCGAGATGACATCATATCACTAATTGATTGTAATGACTCGAAAGATTTATGGGGTAAACTAGAAAAGAAATGCACAGGGGGTGAGGAAATAGTGAAAAATAAGAAAAGTTTGCTGAAAAAGGAATTTAATTTGTTCACATGTATGAAAAACGAAAGTGTGCGTCAAATGATTGAAAGGTTCTGTCATCTGAAGGCAGAATTAATCAGATATGGAATCAAGAAAGATGAAGATGAGATGGTTGACAAAATGTTCGAGGCTTTGCCAAATGAGCAAGACTGGAAATATTTTGGTCTAGTGCTAAAAAATACCAAGCCAATGGTAGAGTTGATGGTAGACTGGTTGATCGAGACTCTTGAAGGTCATGAACTGGAGATAAAGAAGATGAACAAGGTGAGCAGCACGCCGTATCAACAAAACGTTGATCTATACTATCAGGGCAGTACGATTCCAAAAGTTACTTCACCAAGAACTACCTTTAGTGCTGAAAGTTCAAATGCTGTGACACAAGAAAAACCCAGCAGCAGTTCTTCACCAAGCAGCGGTTACCATGGAACTGGTTCTAATACATCTTTTTCATCCGCATCAAACAATCAGCAGCCACAAAATGCTTCGAAGAATGTATTCCAATGCAACATTGCTGTTAATCTAAACAACGAACAGAATTTCAATGAAGAAATAACAAAGCAGCAGATGGTATTCCTTGCATCTATTCTAGAGTCGTACAAAAGCCTAGTTACAGGAAAGATTGAAAACACCAATCTCACAAAATAGGACTACGACCAGATAGATCCAGTGCAGATGGAATTGATTGATATTCGCTGGTTCTTGGTGAGCGTGATTCGGAGAGCACAAAGGTTTATGGAAATTACTGGGAGAAATTCCATTGGAGGCCCTTCAACGAAGCTCGGCTTCGACAAATCCAAGGTGAGTTGCTTTAAGTGCAAACAGAAGGGACACTTCAAGCGAGAATGTAGAAACTCTGCAGCTTATGAAACCGCAAATCCTTTTCACGATGATTATTACAGGAAAGCGGTTTATCATCGAAACCCTGAGGAACCACCAAGGATGAAGCAGATTGAGGAGGCTCCAAAAGAAAAATCTAGAGCTTTGGCGGTTATCCAGGATGATGAAGGTTTTGACTGGAGTGAATTTTTGCCCGAAGAGGACGCGGTCGGTTACGCATTTATGGCAACTACTGAACCGGCAGCAACAGAATCCACATACAATCGAGAAAGATCTTCTGAACAAAGACAAAAGAAAAAGATCTACGAAGCCTACAAAGAAGCCAAAAGGCATAAAGGTGGGATCCGAATCGTGAATGTTATTTAGATCCAAAGGGAAACATTTACATTGATCCATCAACCATTAATCTCGAAACTCTCATGAAAGCAATTCCATCAGTTGAAGAACAGATCAAGACCTGCGATGCAAAGAGAGCCGAAAAAGAAAGACTCAAAGAGGAGAGTCCTAAAAGATATATGAAGTCCCTAGAACTGTTGGTGTATTACGTCTATCGACTTCGTCTTGTATCGAGTCTTGTATTAGAATTGTTAGATCAGGGCACATTGTATGAGAAACTAGGGTTTGTGTTAAAGTGGGTAATTTCGCTTGAAACTACCACTTTCAAGGGAAATTAACATTGTAATTCCGCTTGAAAGTGTCAGTGCCACTTTCAAGGGAAATTAACATTTCTAATTCCGCTTGAAAGTGTCAGTGCCACTTTCAAGCGGAATTACCTCCACTATATATAGGCTTCATGTCTAGTCATTTGTAACGGAATTAGATTGATATACCGAGGTGCTGCCGGTCTGTCTAGTGATTGTAAACAGTGTTAAATCAATCTACAAGACGTTTAAAGTGTGAATCAAGCTGTTTCCAAGTCTATACGTCTGTTTCCGCCTTTCGTATAGATAAGAACTCTTCTGAACGACTCGTTTGGGTCACAAAACGATCCTACAAGTGGTATCAGAGCTCAGGAAGAGGAGTTCTTGCCAAAACAACCATATCTTCTGACTTCTACACCTTCTTTTCAAAATCGAACAAGTTTTTACGGTTAAAATGGACTGATCTTTTGATATTACGTGTAAAATACAGTTTTAACAAACCCTTGAAAGAATCAGACCTAAATTCGGACTAAATCTGATAAAAATGGGCCAAAAAGGTAATTCCGTTTGAACGAGACATCTAATTTCGTTTGAAAAGTTGTGGTAATTTCAAACGAAATTACCTGATTCCGCTTGAAATCGCTATTCCGCTTGAAAAATCATCTGATTCCGTTTGAAATCGCTATTCCGCTTGAAAAATCATCTGATTCCGCTTGAAATTGTAATTCCGTTTGAAAATACATCTAATTCCGCTTGAAACTGGTATTCCGCTTGAAAAGTGATTCCGCTTGAAAAGTGATTCCGCTTGAAATAACCACTGCCACTTTCAAGGGAAATCAGCAAATTTTCTGTATTTCGTGTGAAACTTGAACTTTTGAGAAACAATTTTTTGAAACATGGAAGATGAATTCTACAATGCATTTGCGACACCGATTACTCCTATTACAGCTGCTGAAACATTGTACAGTGAAAATGAAACTGGAACTCATAAAAAACCGCCAAAACTGATGTACATTGAAGATTTTCAAGGATGGAAAATAGATTCGAGAACTGGGTGCAAGCTTACAAATTTGATGCCTGGTGTTCATTGGAGAAAGATTATGAAAAACCGAAAAATGAACGTGGGCTTGAAAAGGGTTTCAGTGACTTTTCAGAGATTGATAAATTGAAGTATACAAGTGAAAAAATGATGATTAGTATTCTTCAACAAGAAATTAAAGAAGATATATTTGTTTTGCTTCAACATGATAATACAACTAGGTCAATTTGGAATGCATTGATTCAGAAGTTCAAAGGAAGCGCAAATATGATCAAAAACAAAAAGGCGTTATTGAAGAAATCATTTGATATGTTTACAGCTTTCGACCATGAAACAGCAAAGCAGACCATTGATAGATATTGTCATGTGGTGTTGGAAATGGGAAGTGTTGGTGCACTTAGTGTCTGTTAACTTTGTCTTTTACAAGTCTTTTGTCTAGATAGGTTGAATGAACACACAACAGGGTCGAAATTAGGTTTAGATTATGTTTGATATAGGGTTTTCGCTTGAAAGTGTGTCTTGGCAGATTCAAGCGAAACCTATTCATCATTATCATACAGTTTTGCTTGAAACTGATCTCAAGCGAAACCCCTTGGGCTGGCACTCTCAAGCGAAACCATAGAGGCCTATATATAGGGATGTGTGTTGTTCATTTGAAGCGAACTTGTATGTGTGTGTAAGAGAAGGTGCTGCCGGATTTGCTTCAGAATACATTGTAAAAGCACAAAAATCAATCAGAAAAGATAGATTAAAAGGAAACTAGCTGTTGTGACTTCTTTTACATTGATTCTGTCCTCGTATTTGAAGATGAACTGCCCTAACTGACTTTTCGAGGTCGTAAAACGGTCCAACAAGTGGTATCAGAGCTCAGGACGAGGAGTTCATACCATAACAGCTTGATATTACCGGATTCTCTACTTTCTACTCACTTCTTTTTATATTTTTCTGATCTGAACGAGTTCTAACGGTTGAAATGGCCTGAATTTCACATATATTGTGTAAAACATAGTTTTAACAAAGCCTACAAAGAATCAGATTAAAATTCGGATTAAAACTTGTAAAAAATGGATTAAAACAGGTTTTCGCTTGACATTGGTCTTCGTAGTTTCGCTTGAAAGTTGTTGTATATAACATCTTTCGCTTGAAAAGGATCCATTTCGCTTGAAAATTAAGGTTTTCGCTTGAAAATTCAGACCCTTTCGCTTGAAAAGTTTAAGCGAACTAGATTACTTGTATTTCGCTTGAACTGGCTGTTTCTGATTAACCATTTCGCTTGAAAGTTCAAGCGAAATAGGAGGTTTCGCTTCAGATTCTCCTGTTTCGCTTAAACCTTATATATTTGTTGACCATTTCGCTTGAACAGTAAAAAATACAAGCTATTTCGCTTGAACAGCTTTCGCTTGAAATTGATATTTCTCAAAATCAAAATTTTTCTAAGTGTTTGATTGTTTTTCAGGTACATTCAAGATGGATGACATATTCTTGAACCCGTTTAGCGACATGTACGCATTCGCTGGAGATTCCGGAAACGATGATTCTTCGTCTAGCAACAACAATGAGAATGTGCCAAAAGAGAAGAAAAAGGAAGCTTGGGAATCGGAAAGTGCATTCGGAACATTTAATAAACCTCCAAAGTTAATGGCTATCGAGGAATACAGTCGGTGGTCAAGAAAGTTTGAAGACTGGTTGATGGCATTCGCATTTCCTAGCTGGAAGAGTTTGAAAAACGGTTATGAAAATGGAAACAAAAAGGGTGAAGCTTTAAGATCATCTGATGAAATTGATTCGTTTGTAGCTGAACAAAAGTGTGTGGCTTTGTTGTTTTAGTCCGTTCGGGAGGACATAATCTCTTTGATCGATTATTCAAACGCTAAAGACCTCTGGGCAAAATTAGAAAAGAAATGTTTAGGAAGTACTGAAATTGTGAAAAACAAAAGAAAACTTCTTAGGAAAGAGTTTGATTTGTTTGGGTGTTTAAAAAATGAGTCAGTTTGTAAAATGATAGAAAGGTTTGGTCATCTGAAGCTGGAATTAGTAAGACATGATATCAGAATTCCTGAAGAAGATCTTACCGACAAATTGTTCGATTCGTTGCCTGACGAGATGGATTGGAGATGTTATGCGCTGATGCTGAAGAATACCATTAAAGCACCAGAAAAGTTGACATTAGATTTGCTGATTGAGAAACTCGAGAGTCACGAGTTGGAGTTGAAGAAGACATACAAAGTAAATCACTCATCTTACCAGCAGAATTTGGATTTGTATTATCCAAAGAGCATGATGCCAAAAGCAACTTCTCCAAAGACTGCGTTTTCTGTTGAAAATGTGTCCACAGCAAGCAAAGAAAGTCAAAGTGGGCAAAACAGTGGAAATCACAGTGGTTATCACAGCGGATCTTCATCATCTGCAAGTCATTCTGATGCAAAGAATCGTTTTCAATGCAACATCGCAATAGATTTAAAGAATGCTCAGAATTTTGATGAGGAGTCGGCCAAACAGCAGATGATCTTCTTAGCATCGGTGTTGGAATCGTATGAAGGGTTAGTAGCTGGGAAGATAGGCAACACCAATCTAACGAAAGAAGATTATGATCAGATTGATCCTGAGGAAATGGAGCTGATCGATATTCGTTGGGCTATGGCCAGTGCTGTTCGTCGAGCACAGTGTTTCATGGAAATTACCGGCAGGAAGACAATTGGTGGTCCATCTACCAAGTTGGGGTTCGATAAATCCAAAGTGACATGCTTCAAGTGTAAGCAGAAAGGTCACTTCAAACAAGAATGCAGAAACATTTATGTTGATGAGTCGGAGAACCCTTTCAGAGATGATTATTACAAGAAGGCAATATATCATCAGAATAAATCCGAACCGCCTAGATTGAAGCAGGTTGAAGACAATAGAGAGAAATCTAGAGCTCTTGCGGTGATTTACGATGATGAAGGGTATGATTGGAGTCAAGAGGTTCTACCAGAAGAAGATGCGGTTGGTTACGCATTCATGGCGAAAAACGACGAACCTATTCCGTGGAAAGACGATAGAACTGAAGAGCAAAAGTATAGATACAGAAAAATGATTGCTGAAAACAAAATCATTAGAATTTCTCGTATCTATCTGGAAGCAAGGAGAGCAAATAGATGGGATCCAGACAGGGAGTGTTATCTTGATGAATATGGAAATATTGCGATCGATGACAAAACACTTGATATTGAAGCCATAATCAAGGAGTACAAAGAAGAGGATGATTATTGGCAGAATAAATGGTGGGGAACTGGAGATGAGAAAGAGAAAGAAGAAAAAGAGAGAAAGGAGAAAGAAGAGCTGGAAAAATCAAAGAAAGTTGATACTGGAATCATTGATACAACGCAGGAGTTGACTGAAGAGAACCTCAGAAAAATGGCTGACAAAGTGCTGGCTGCTAAAGCACTTGAGGTAGACTCTAACTCCGTGTCTGAGTCAAAAAGCCAGGTCAGTTCAAACGTGTCAACAAATGCATCAGGTAAGAAAATCAATGGAAATGCTGATTGCAAAAATTGCAACAAAGAGTGCAAATTTTGTAGCACAGTCACGTATCTCAATGGTAAGAAAGTTGATGATTTGACAGCAAAAGTCAGAAGCGTTGAGAATCAGATTCTTGATCGTGACAAAACAGTTAAAGCTTCAACTGAACGAATAAGAGAATTAACTAGACAAATTAAAAATGATAAAATTGATCATGACAAAATTAAACAAGAAAATGAAAAGTTGATTCTTGAAAATCGTCAGATTTCTGAAAAATTTGAAAAACTCAAAAGCACAATGAAAGATTGTGATGATCGAAATGGTAAAACTTTTAAAGAAAATGAACATCTAAAAGCAGTGCTTAGAGTCAAAGAAGAATCAATCAACCAACAACTGGATGAAATCGCTAAACTGAAACTTAAATTTCAAGAGGCTGAAATTGAAAACGAGCGAATCCAGTTGAAGCTTAACAGTTACAGCTCCGCAAGCTTTGTTTTGCAACATATTATTCCCAAACCCATTGGGAAAGACAAAGCAGGCGAAGATGTGTATTGTGATGGAACTGGGGTGGGTTTTCATCAAGTACCACCACCTGTTCTTGATAACTACACGAAAAAGCAATCTGGGTTGGTTGAAATTGAGGAAGAAAGTGAAGTTAAACTTCTGAAAAACATTGATGTCACGTTCACATCTTCCAATGACGATAGTGTCCAGAATGATATTGTAAAAGGTGTTGTTGAAAATGTGCTAAAAACGGATAGTGACACAACTGAGGAAGATGGGTGTTTCTTGGATAAGTACATTCAGAAACCAAAATCCAAAAACAACTTAAGTGAAGAATCGGGTCTTGTTATGTACAAGATGGCTGGATCTGATAAGTTGTATTCGGATTCTGAGTTTCCGATTGAGAATGTAAATGTGAACAAATTGAAAAATGTTTTCAAGTTGGTCGAAGTTGAGTTGTCAGAAGTGAACAAGTTGAGTCAAACAAAGAGAAAAATGAGTTTTGAGAAAGATAAATCTTACTACAAGAAATCTGTTGTGCCACCACGCTTTTATAATAACAATCGAAATAACTGGTCGGGTGGTTATCAGGGTGGTAGGTCTTATCAGAAAAGAAATGTTCCAAACAACAAGTTTGCTGAAAAGAAAAAGTTTGTGAACAGTTCGAGTTCACTTGCTGATGAAGAGAAAGAGATTTTTTCAAAATCGAATGAAGAGTTCTTTGTGAAAAGAGCTTCACAGTATCAGTCTGAAGGCACAAGTCGAGTTGTTGATACTCGAACATGTTTTAGATGTAATCAAGTTGGTCACATTGCACGAAAGTGTACCAATGTGAAGCCTAAGACTGAAACTGTGAAGATTCAAAAGAAGAAAGTTGACGAAAAGGGTAAAGCACCAATCGTTGTTGAGAAAAAGAATGTGAAAAATGATAACATCAACGTAAAAAATGAACATGTAAAGAAAGTGGTAACTAAAAATGACAAATTTTACAATCGGGTTGCATTATCTCAACAAGTTTGGAAACCAAAAACTGAGAAGAAGGTGAAATCTTCTGAGGATTCAATTCAAATTGATTATGATGCAAATTTTCCATCTCTTAAGG
The DNA here is from genome assembly GCA_030545235.1 of Helianthus tuberosus. NCBI lineage: Eukaryota > Viridiplantae > Streptophyta > Magnoliopsida > Asterales > Asteraceae > Helianthus > Helianthus tuberosus. The sequence goes on from CM060358.1 coordinate 123,364,688, forward strand.
ATGAAAATTTCAAAATTCAAATTGCGAGAGTCAAGGTTACACCTAAGGCTGATGAGGCCTGGGTGGACACCATGTTTGAATAAGCAGTTTGAATTGCCGGAGCTTCCTTGATCGCGAAGCATGAATCGGCATCTTTATTAAAGTTTAAGTCAAAGTTTGTTATGTGCAGGATCTTCCAAAACTTGTATCCAGATGGATCATGGATAGTGGAGCATCAAGACATATGACAGGGAAGACTGCATTGCTGTATGATGTGAGAAATATAAATGGTGGATACGTAGGATTTGCTGGTCATGAAGGTGGTAGAATTATTGGTGAAGGAACGTTATCCAATGGGATTGTGACGTTTGAAAGAGTTAACTACATTACTGAGCTGGAGAACAATCTGCTAAGTATCTCGCAGATTTGTGACAATATGTATACTACTCACTTCACAAACAAAGAATGTTTGATATTGAAACCAGGATTTGTTATCCCTGAGGAATGGATTATCATGCGGGCACCTAGAGTGAATGATTTATATGTGTTGGATATGACTGTAGCAACTACAACAACAGGTCAAGCACATTGTTTTGTGTCTAGAGCAACTGAGAAAGAATCGAGATTGTGGCACCGCAAGATGGGGCATATTCACCTAAGGAAGATGAATCACTTGGTGCACAATGATTTGGTTCTTAGAGTTCATGTCAAAGGTTTTCATCTGGAAGGGGGGTGCATTAGCTGTGTTAAAGGCAAGCAGAAGAAAAAGTCACACCCTACAAGGCAAGTCAATTCAGTTTCGAGACCTCTGGAAAGACTTCACATGGATTTGTTTGGTCCTGTGAATGTCAAAAGTATTACAGGAGATTACTATTGTTTGGTCGTTACTGATGATTATTCCAGATTTTTGTGGGTATCATTCTTGAAGACGAAAGACGAAACGTTTGACAGTTTGATGGCATTGTTCAGAAAAATTGAGAATTTGTACCAACGGCGTATCAAAAGAATTCGAAGTGATAATGGTACTGAATTCAAGAACAGTAAGATGGAAGAATTTTGTGATGAAAGAGGTATATTGCATGAGTTTAGTGCTCCGTACACTCCGCAGCAGAATGGAGTCGCAGAACGCAAAAACCGGACACTAATCGAGACGGCTAGAACTATGCTCGCAGATTCAAAGTTACCGATAAATTTTTGGGCTGAAGCTGTTTCCGCCGCATGCTATACGCTCAACAGGGTTCTCACTGTCAAAAAGTTCAACAAAACATGCTTTGAGCTAATTAATAACTGCAAACCGAATTTGAAGTATCTAGAACCGTTCGGGTCACCCTGTACAGTTATAGAGCCTCATGGAAAGTTTGGTCCGAAGAGCATTGAGGGAATATTTGTTGGTTATGCAAATCCGATGCGACGTGTCTTCGTTCCAAGTGAGAAGCGGATTATTGAAGCTGTAAATGTTGAATGTCAAGGTTATACTATGCCGCCACAGAATCCAGGTAATTCATAGCGTTATCATTATGACAAACTGTGGGATTCGTTTGACATGAGAGAAGAATCAGAGGAAGATGAAGATTTCTTTGATGAGTTGGATATTTTGCGTGAATACGAGTCACATCTAAGGTTCCCAGCTGAGTATTCGAGGCGATCACGGGAAACTTCAAATGACGATGAAGCAGGTCCGAGTAATGCTGGTGAACATGATGATGTCCAACAGAATGAAGTTGCTCAAGATAATCAGTCGGTTCAGGATGATAATCAAGAAGCTGAAAACATGCCAGTTTTTTATCATGGTGATTCAGATTCTGAGGGGGAGCAAATTCAGATTTCAAGTCAAACAAACCAAGTTGGTGAACAAGATGCAGATCAGAATGTTACTAATCTGGAGGGAAATGTAGATGTTCCAAGCGAAGTGATGCCGCGAACTTTTTCATATCATCCAGAGGAGTTGATCATAGGAGAATTGCAGACAGGCGTTCGCACTCGAAGACAGATTGATAAAGGGCTTACATGTTTTTATACAACAGTTGCTCCTTTGCAAACTGAATTCTCATTGAGTTGTTTTATCTCGCAGGTTGAGCCAAGAACTTACAAAGAGGCGCTTACTGAAGACTCTTGGGTCAATGCAATGCAGGAGGAACTGAGTCAATTCGAGAAATTGGGAGTGTGGAAGTTAGTAGATTTGCCAGATGGTCAGAGGAAAATCAATACAAAATGGGTATTCAAGTGCAAGAGAGACGATAGAGGAGTTGTGATTCGTAACAAAGCTCGACTTGTTGTTCAGGGCTTTAGTCAACAGGAGGGGATTGATTTTACAGAAGTCTATGCTCCTGTAGCACGACTAGAGGCTGTTAGAATTTTCCTAGCATTTGTGTCTTGGAAGAATTTCAAAGTATATCAGTTAGATGTAAAATCGGCGTTTCTTTATGGGAAGGTCAAAGAGGAGGTTTATGTCGGTCAGCCGTCGGGCTTCACCGATCCAATCCACAAAAACAAGGTCTACTTATTGGACAAAGCGCTGTATGGTTTACACCAGGCCCCGAGAGCTTGGTACGAGACTTTGTCTCAACACCTACTAGCCAACAAGTTCATTCGTGGAAAAGTGGATGCTACTCTCTTCACTAAAGAGGTCGACAGTCATCTTCTGATAGTTCAGATTTATGTGGACGATATAATTTTTGGGTCGACAAATGAAAATCTATGCAAAGATTTTGAATCAGTGATGAAGCAAAAATTTGAAATGTCATCAATGGGGGAGATGAAATTCTTTCTGGGATTACAAGTTGAACAACTACCTGAGGGAATTTTCATTCATCAGACAAAGTACGTTCATGATATTCTAGAGAAATTTGGGATGTCAAGTTCTACTCCAGCTGCTACCCCACTTGCAACAAATCATGGGATTCACCCAAATCTCACCGGAGACAGGGCTGATGAAACGTTTTACCGATCCATGATAGGTTCTTTGATGTACTTAACTGCTTCACGTCCTGATATTATGTACCCAACGTGCCTCGTAGCAAGATTTCAATCTAACCCGAGAGCTCCGCATATGATCATTGTGAAGAGGATATTGCGCTACCTGAAAGGAACTCCTTCATTGGGGTTGTGGTATCCTAGGAAAGGCGACTTTACGCTCGAAGGGTATTCCGATTCGGATTTCGGATGCTGCAAAGTCAATTCAAAATCAACAACTGCAGGTTGCCAGTTCTTTGGTCCTAGATTGGTTACCTGGCAGTGTAAGAAACAAACGTCTGTGGCGCTATCTACATGTGAAGCGGAGTATGTTTCTGCTAGCAGTTGCTGCTCTCAGATCTTGTGGATACAGCAACAGATGCGCGACTACGGTTTGCAGTTTCTTAACACACCTCTTTTTGTTGATAATGAGGCCGCTATTGTTGGGATTGAACCCTATCAGAGGAACAGATAATGTAAAGCCAAAACTGGATCAAAGCAGTTGATCCAGAATAAGCAGACGTTTACAGTTGGTTCATGCAAATCTCTCCCCTTGAAAGTGGTTTCATATCTGCTGACCTCCTATCTGCTGATCATACTAAGTGCTGACCTACAACTGCTGCTTTATATCTACTGACCAAAGTCAAAGACTGATGGAAGACCAAAGCTCTGTTGACTCTATCTACTGCCTTGGGTCAAGTACTGCTGATCCGGACAAGCACTGCTGGGTTCACAGCAGTGGAAGGATGCAGCAGCAGTTTAAGTGTCTTTTATGTAATGTAATGTAATAGCAGTAGTTTAGTACATCAGTGTTTATAGATCAGTAGTTAGAGTTTGTTAGGAGGTTAGATGTCACTTTCATGGTGACGTCAGCTAAGATGCTCAGTGGTTTGCAAGTGCCTATAAATAGTTCAGTACTTTGTACTGTTCTATTAGCTCTTTTGATCAATCGTCTTCTTTGCACGAACAAACTACTGAGCTCTGGCTGAGGGGGAGTTTGCATTCTTACATCAATCATTGTAATCGTTGTTGAAACAAATTCAATCATTCGGTTCTTTGTGAAAAGATGTTTGATAAAAGTATTACTCTCGTTTGATTGTATGCAAAGTTTGCTTTCATCTTATTTCCGCTGCACAACTCATTCATTTCCATCTTAATTACAAACGAAAATACAATAAAAAAGAAACTCAGATCCAACAATTGGTATCAGAGCTTGGACAGTCAAATTTGATTTAACAATCATTTTGACGTAAATAGTTCAGCTCATAACAGTTGATACTGATCGTTTGTTCGTCCGTTGAAAAACAGAGCAAGGATAAATCACCATTAAAGTTGATTTCTCAGTGTCTGTAAAACAACAAGAATGACGTCACAATCTCAGGATGATAAAAACAACATCGGCTCACTTTTTAAACCACCTATGCTAAAAAGAAATGAGTACAACATCTGGCAGAGGAGGATGGGTCACATCCTCGCTCAACAAAGCACAGGTTGTTGGAGGTCTGTCACCTTTGGTCCTCATGTTCCTTCAGTGCCAAGCGCTGAAGATGCTAAAAAGTTCGTTCCAAAACCAGTTGAAAATTACACCGAAACTGATTTTCAAAAGATCGAACTAGATGCTAAAGCGTTTAGCATCATAGCATCAGCGCTGCCCAATGAAATATATGCTGGACTGTTACATTGTAACAGTGCCAAAGAATTGTGGGACGCACTTAAGGAACAGTTTGGAGGTACTGAAGAAGTCATAGAAAACAATAGGGAAATCCTGAACCAACAGTACGAAACGTTTTGTCATGTTAGAGGTGAATCACTGACTCAACAATTTGAGCGGTTTAGTTGTCTCATCAGTGAACTGAGGCTTGTTAATACCACTTTTACAAATTCAACTCAAAACAGCAGGTTCCTCAGGTCACTGCCAGAAAAATGGGACACTATAGCCTTTGTCACCAGAAATTCACCTGAGTTCAAGGATCTGACCTTGACCCAACTCCATGGTCGACTCCTGACCTACGAAAGGGAGTTGAACCAGAAAAGGAAGTTACAAGAGTCAGGAAAAGCCGTTGATGATTATACATTCGGTAACACTGCTCTTTTGGGTCAAGAAGAATCTGGGAGCAGTGGTAAGGACCAGGGTTATGACCATTTCATTGACATAACTGCTGGAGCTAACTTTAACAACCCTGATCCTCACTCTGCAAGTTATGCATTCACTGCAAACGAAAACCAGATGTCAGATAATTTAAGCTTTGAACTAAATGATTTGCAACATTTTGATCCCACTGATTTAGAGGAAATGGACATCCTGCACCAACTGGCTTTGCTAAGTGTTAGAACTAGCAAGTTCTACAAAAGAACAGGGAGAAAATTCCCAGGTTTGCATGGGAATCTAAGGGTTGGGTTGGATAAATCGAAAATCAAGTGCTACAAGTGTAATAGGTTGGGACATTTTGCTAGGGAATGTAGGAGTCAAAATACTGGTCCCATAATTACTCATCCTAGCTCAAATCCTAGACCTCAAAACCAAAACACTGTGCATTATGCCCAATATGCCCCAGCAGCACAAGTAAACACTGCTCACTATGCTGCTGCCCCTGTGCCAGTACATTATGTCCAAACTACTGTTCCACAAATCCAATATGTTCAAACCCCTGTTCCACAGGTACAAGTGCAACCTGTTGCACCTCAAACCACTGTTCCAGCAGCAACACAACCAGATCAACAAAGCTTTTTCACTCAAGGGTTTGTTGACTGGAGCAGTATGCCTGATGATCTTTGTGATGAAAATTTTGCACTCTATGCTTCTAATGATTCTTCACATGATGAGTTTTGTTTGATGGCACTAGAGTCAATACAGGAGGGGGTTGAAGCTGAGGAGGAACAGCAGTACTCTGAAACAGTGGAAGAGGTGATTGAAGCAGTGATTACTGCTGTGGCTGATGAAGTACTGTTGGAAGAAAGTTCAGGTACTCTGATTGAACCAATGATAGATCCATGGTCCTTAGAGGACAAAGAAGAAGAGAAAGAAGAAAAGGTTGGTGAAAAGAAGGTAAGAGCTGATGATGATAAAGATCATCAATGTGATTGTGCAATGATGGCAGCTGCCAAGGTATCTCCTCAAGTTCTTGAAAAACTGTGTTCAGATAATTGCATAATTGCTTTTGCTAACATCAAAGAGGTGAATGAAAACCTTCGGGATAAAATCTTAACTGATGAGGTCAAATTTGAAAGCTCTTTAAAAGAACTTAAAAACAAATTGACTGAAAAAGAAAAAGAAATCAGTTGTTTAAAAGAAGAGCAAAGTATAACCAAAACCCAACTTCAAACTATGGTAGAAAAATACCAAGTTTGCAAAAAGGAGTTGGAGTCTGCCCAGATTACTTGTGAAAGATGGGTGGAATCCTGCAAAGGATATGAGGTTATGCTTGAAAAACAGAGAAAAAGCAATGTGAAGTTTGGGGTTGGGTATAGAAAATATGATGATGAAAACACTGCTTTTGAAAACTCTGTTCAAACCACTGATGAAGCTACTGTGCTTATCCCCACAAACAAGAATGGCCAAGAAGTGAAAATCACTGACAAACTTGGTAACAAAATCACACTTAACAGACCAATGGGCTCCTCCACTTTCAAGGAGCTTGAAGATCATCAGTTTAAACCAAAATGGTCTGATGAGTGTGATATTCTTGAAAATTTCAAGCCAATGGACTTTACATCAATTGATGGTGCTAAAGCTCCAAAAGCTAAAGTCATACCTCTCAAAGATATCCCAGCAGTGGTTAAAACCTCTGCTGCAAAGGAATCTGAAAAGAGAAAGAAGAAAGAAAAAATTGATAACTTGTTTTGTGAATTCTGTGAGAAAAGGAATCATCTAACAAAAGACTGTTTCCACTTAAAAGCTTATGATCTAAACAAAACAAGTGTCATTGTTTCAGCAGAAAGCTGCATTGTTTGTGGGAAAACAAACCACAAAACTCAAGCATGTGTGTACCTCAAAAACTTTGATGTGAAAAAGAATGAGTACATGGCTAAAACATCCTTGAGTCCACCATCATCCTCATCATCTGTCAAATTCACCAAGAAACAACCACTGTTTGTGCCAGTACAAACAGCTGTCACAAAACAGCTGAACCAAACATCTGTCAAAAGAGATGTTCAGGTTACTGATGCACCCCCTGCCAATCAGTTCAAAAAGGGCAGAGAAAAACAGTCTTACCAAAGGATTCCACACGTTTATGAGGCCTACAAAAGGCCCTCTAAACCCAAAGTGAACAGGCATCCTTTTGGTTACCAGCAGATGATAGGTTAGGACCCACAACAGTGGTTAGAGAAACACTGTCCTAAAACAGTTCAAACCCCTGACCTAACCACTGTCCATCATCTTGCACCCATTCCAGACACTGTTGAGACCCCATCCAAAGCCTTGTTGGCTTTGGAGACCTTAATGAACTAATCCTTTTACTTCATGTGCAGGGAGCTTCTGCATGCTTTGATAGTCTTTGGTATGTAGATAGTGGAGGCTCCAGGCACATGACAGGATGTAAAGCCCTCCTCAAAGACTTTAAAATCCATGGTGGGGGTGATATATCCTTTGGGAATAATAGTAAAGGGAAGGTTTTGGGGTCTGGTACAGTGCAATCTGGAAATGTAAAGTTTGAAAATGTCAATCTAATAGACAATCTAAAATTCAACCTTCTGAGTGTGTCCCAAATGAGTGACAAGGGATTTGGGTCATTCTTCACAAAAGACTGTTGTAGGATTGTTGGACCAGAAATGGTCAAAAAGATTGAAGCAATAATTAAATCTGGTCATACTAAACTTGTTGCTCAAAGAAGTGGCAATGTTTATGTTGTTGACATGTCAAAAGAGTGTCCCAGAGCTGATGCCTGTCTGTTCTCAGCTGCCTCTAACAAAGAGACAGAACTTTGGCACAGAAGGCTGGGACACACAAATCTTAAGACAATCACAGAAATTTCAAAAAATGGTTTGGTGAGAGGCCTACCACAAAAATTGTTTTCATGTCCTGAACATTGCATTTCCTGTTTAAAAGGAAAACAGCATAAAAGTTCTTATAAGTCCATTGAAGAGTCCAAAACAACCCAGTGTCTGCAAATGCTACACATGGATTTGTTTGGCCCAGTTCAAGTCATGAGCCTTAAAAAGAAAAGATATTGTTTGGTTATTGTTGATGACTTTTCTAGGTTCACATGGACTTTCTTCTTGCACTCAAAAGATGAAACTGCAGGCATTTTGCAAGACTTTGTAATACAGGTTGAAAAGCAATTTGACCTTCCAGTAAAAAGCTTCAGGAGTGACAATGGCACAGAATTCAAAAATAGGGAGTTGGATGCCTTCTGTGTGAAGAAAGGGATTGTAAGGCAGTACAGCATCCCAAGAACACCAGAGCAGAATGGGGTAGTGGAAAGGAAGAACAGAACTCTGATTGAGGCTGCCAGAACCATGCTTGCAGATTCAGGTTTGCCTTTAACTTTCTGGGCAGAGGCAGTAAACACTGCTTGCTATGTTCAGAACAGAGTTTTAATAAACCCCAGGCACAAAAAGACTGCCTATGAAATTCTGTATAAAATTAAACCACTGATCTCATATTTCAAAGTGTTTGGCTGCCCATGCTTTATTTTGAATTTAAAAGATTCCATTTCAAAATTTGCAGCCAAAATTGATTGTGGTTATCATCTGGGATACTCAACCACTGCCAAGGCCTACAAAGTGTTTAATACACGGACCAAGGCAGTGGAGGAGACTTTGAATGTTAAGTTCAATGAAATTTCATCAATGAAAATCCCAGCAAATCCTGCAGATCTGTTTGATCTTGAAAAATTCACTTTTGAAAATACTGCTGTCAAGACTAACAGTGCAGGTCCATCAGAGGATACAACACCAGACTATGGGTATGAAATCATCATCCCTCAAAAGTCTGCCACAAAGGGAAAAGCATCAGCTGTTCAAAACAGTTGTCAAAGCTCTACCACTGCTACCTCAACAATTGTTGACCAAAGTGGCCCATCAACCACTGCTTCCACATCCTCAAACACTGCTGACAAAAGTCCTCAAACAGTGGATAAAAGCCAGCAGTTGTCCACCTCATTACCTCCTATTCCACCACCTTTTGAAACCACTGCTGGATCATCAAAGTCCCCAGCAGTGGTTAGCTCAGATGATACACATTTGCAGCCTTCACCAACCAATGCCATCATACCATACCAAGGAGATTTAATCTTCTTGAGATCTCATCCACCTGATCAAATCATTGGCAACATAAATGAAGGGGTGCTCACAAGAAGCCAAACCCAAAACATTTGTCTTTTTGCTGGTTTTCTATCACTCCATCAGCCAGTCAAGTACCAAGAGGCACTGAAAGACAACAGCTGGGTAGAAGCTATGCAAGAGGAGCTCCAACAGTTTAAAAGACAACAAGTATGGGAGCTTGTACCACTGCCAGAAGAGGTTAGTCCCATTGGCACAAAGTGGGTCTTCAAGAACAAAACTGATGAAAGGGGTATTGTTGTCAAGAATAAAGCCAGGCTTGTGGTTCAAGGTTACAGACAGGAAGAGGGGATTGATTATGATGAAACATTTGCCCCTGTTGCAAGATTAGAAGCAATTAGACTGTTCCTGGCCTTTGCTGTCAACCACAATATGAAGGTGTTTCAAATGGATATCAAAAGTGCTTTCCTCTATGGTACAATTCAAGAAGAGGTGTATGTTTGTCAACCTCCAGGTTTTGAGGATCCATTTTATCCAGATCATGTCTACAGGCTAAACAAAGCCTTGTATGGCTTGAAACAAGCACCAAGAGCCTGGTATGAAACTCTTTCCAACTTCCTACTCTCAAATGGTTTCAAAAGAGGTACCATTGATAAAACACTGTTTTTAAAATGGAGAGGGAAGGATTTAATGATTGTCCAGATTTATGTGGATGACATTATTTTTGGAAGCACATGTAACTCAATGTGTGAAGAGTTTAGAGAACTCATGACAGCTGAGTTTGAAATGAGTGCAATGGGTGAGCTGCAATGCTTTCTTGGTCTCCAAGTACAGCAATTGCAAAATGGAACTTTCATTCATCAAAGCAAATATGCTAAAGAACTTTTAACCAAATTTGATATGAATGATTGTAAACCATGCAGCACACCCATGGCAACAAATAAGCTGGTCATGTCTGATGAAAAAGATGAGCTGATTGACCAAACACTTTATAGAAGCATGATTGGGTCTTTATTGTACCTAACTGCATCTAGACCAGACATCATGTTTGCAACATGTGTCTGTGCAAGAAGTCAATCAGCTCCCAGAAAATCAAATCTCATTGCTGTAAAAAGGATCTTCAGATACATAAAAGGTGCTCCCACACTTGGTATCTGGTATCCAGCTAATGGGAACATCAAGCTTTCAGGTTTCTCAGACAGTGACTTTGCTGGATGTCACACCACAAGGAAGTCCACATCAGGAGGGTGCCAGTTTCTAGGTGACTGCTTAGTTTCTTGGCAAAGCAAAAAGCAAGCAGCTGTTTCGACATCCACTGCTGAAGCTGAATACATTGCTGCTGCAAGCTGTACAGCCCAACTCCTGTGGCTTCAAAATCAGTTGCTGGATTTTGGTATCACTGCCTTAAAGACACCACTCATGTTGGACAGTCAGGCAGCAGAAAATATCATCAAAAATCCAGTTTCCCACTCAACCACCAAACATATTGACATCAGACATCACTTTGTGAGGGACTGCTATGAAAAAGGTTTGATTTCTCTGCATCATGTCCCAACTAAAGACCAGCTGGCTGATGTGCTCACAAAAGCACTTGATACAGCCACTTTTGAAAGTTTGGTCTCTAGGATTGGGATGCTGAACATGGAATAACAAGCAACATCTTGTTTTTCTATGAATAAAAGCAACAAAATGTTTTCAGAAAATCAAAACTCCATCCTTAAAAATAGTTAAAAATGAAATTTTTTCATTAAGTCCTTAAAAGTCTGCCACTAACCACTGATTGTTCAAAAGTCTGCTATACTTCAAAAGTCTGTCCACTGCTGAAAGTCAACCCCTGCTCTCTCATTATTTTGATAAACTCTGTTGTTCAAAAGCAGTGTCTTATCCACTGATATGCTATCCACTGATAGTAAAAATCATCCACTTCTTTCATACCACTGCCTTCATCAGTCACTTTCAACAAAAGTACTGTCCTTCACTTTCAACAGGGGTTGTCACGTGGACAGTCCATATTGGTCAGACCTTTTGTAACGGCTGCCACCTCAGCATTCACTTTCTTCCCTATAAAATCCCCCACTCACCACCAAAACAGGGTTTTACTGTCGAATTGAATTCTTAAAAATTCTCTTCTCAAAGCAGTTTTTCTTCACATTTCTTCACAAATTTCTTCGATCAATCATCCTCAAAATGACAAAATCAAAGAAATCGTCAAAACCCTCATCCAAATCTTCATCGCAAACAGCCTCTCAAAAGGCAATCTCCACTGAAATTCCACACAAACCATCTCACAATCTCCTGGGTATTCTCACAAAACCAAGAACCACAAAAGATTTCGATTCCATCATTGATCTCATGGCAAAATCAAAGTACAAAACCTTGATCACTGCCGATGCACCAATCTATTTGGCGACCCAAAGGGAGTTCTGGAAAAATGCAACCCTTGAAAAACAAGGCGACATTGCAACCACCATAAACTCTTATATAAAGGGTAAAGCTGTCCAAATCACGCCACAATCCATTTCAGAGGTCTTTCAACTCGGTGATCAGGAAGGTAAAATTTCTTTCACTAAAAACGAGTTAAAAATTGACTTCATTGAGCGAGGGTATGAAGCCACAATGATGAAGAAAATAACCTTAGAAAAAGGTTATTTTCCTTCTGCAACCAGATTTTTATTTCATACCCTCCTACTATGTGTTTCAAATAAAACCACTTCTTTTAATGAAATCCCTTTAAAGATTCAAAATCTGGGATATGCTATTCTTCAAGGAGAAAATTTTAACTATTCTCGGGAAATTTTTAAAGATTTGGTTAATAATGTTGAAACAAAATCATTCTTACTGTTTCCAAGGTTTTTAAGTTACTATTTTTCAAAGAAATTCAGTAAGGATGATTTAACTATAATAAATCAGGGTGCTCCTACTCAAATAAACAGTTTAACTACTGAAACTTTTTCAAGGATGTTAGCACCCTGCAAAACACAAGCAGAGGTGCCTGAGCAGATTTTAGTAGTTACAACTGCTCCTCAGGTATCTGCTGCTGAGCCCACTGCTCAAGGTGATCAGAGCAGCAGCACAACTGCTTTGAAACCCACACCTACAATCACCAAAAAGCCAACAAAAAGAAAAACTCAAAAACCCCCCAAAACCCTCAAAAAGGCATCTCTGGAGGATGAGATACCAGAGCTTCTGCCAGTGACAACACAAAAGTCACAAGAAACCACTGCTGCTTCTTCCTCACAGCAGATGGTACAAATATCTCAACCCATAACCAAAACTCCTCCTGTTTCTTCACAAAAAGAACAGGTTGTACAAATAGGGTCTCCACATCATGATGCTCTGGAAACACTCGTTTCTATCATCCACAGTCCAATGCCCGGGACACATCCTACTTCTACACCAACCATCACATCCACATTTCCCTCACCAATAAAACCACTGTTGGATGCAATTGATTTGAACCAGGCATTATTCAGTCCTTCTCAATCACCTATTAATGAGAATATACCTCAACACCTGACTGGGTCTGATGTATCAATCTTTGCTAACCCTCCAACACAACCTGAGGAGGTTACACCCCTTGAGTTATAAGTAACTCTTGGTGGTAATCCAAGTGAAGCAGCCACTACAACTGTTACACCCACTGGGTTACATTTGGACAGTGGTTACCTTCATAAGACTTCCTTGGAGGCAATTCCTTTTATAGCACCTCTGTCAACCACCAGTGGATTTATTTATCCTACTGGCAACATCAAAAGGTTGTCAAGTGTTGAAGGAAGAAGACCCCAGTACCAAGAAAAAGGGGCATCAGTGGTTAATGTTTGGAGTATATTCCCTACATCTACCTCTGATAAAACCACTGCTTGTGGGAAATCAGATGATCCCATTAACTTGGGTGATGGTTTAAAGTACCAGAAATTGACGGATCGTATTGCAAAGCTTGATAACTCTGTTGCAGAACTCAAAGATATGCTACAACAGGTGTTACAAGTTCAGAAGGTACAAACAACTGTTGTTCCACCTCAAGCACCTGCCCCACAAAGGACACCTGCTACAAATGAGCTCTGGAATCTATTTCAATCTTTTCTCCAACACCAAGCATAACTAGCAGATCAGCAACATGAAAAATATGTACAACAGCTGAGAAATGCAATGGAGTCAAGATTCAAGAACACTCAGGCTGACTTAAAGGCTCTCAAAACTCAGATCTTGCACACCACTGGCACTGCTCCTCCAAACATACGTTTCATTTATGACCTCCCAGAAGATAATGCCAAAAAGGGGGAGAAAATTAAGGAGTGGAAAAGGAAGGGTATAGAAGATGGTCTTTATCTTGAACCAGAGAATTCAAACATGACCAAAAAGATCCCTTTGCCAGATGGTAGCAAAAAGATTGATGTGACAACAAATGCACTAGCAGAAGCAATTGCAAGTGTGAAAAGAGATAGAGAGGCCAAAAGGAAAGCCAGGGTGGACAGAATGGATCATCCAGATCAGGGTACTTCTGGGTCAAGGGATCATGAAAATCCTGTTGAGGAGAAGAAGAGGCCTACTAGAAAAGTAAGGCAACCTAAATCCATTCCAACCAGACGTTCAAAGTCTGCTCAAAAACCACCATACAAAACAGCTGATGCAGCAGGAGTTACAAAAACCACTGCTTGCCAAACAGTTGTTCCTTCAACACACACAACATCTACTGCTTTACCATCATCACCACCAAAAATAACACCTGCTGACACACAGCAGAAGACAGCAGATGTTATAACATCTGTTGTTATGAAAGCAGTGGTTGAAACACCAGTTGTTTCAATAACTGTTAGTCAATCACAATCCACTGCCACTACATCTACAACCACTGTTCCATTCAAAACATCATCAGTCTCTCCTAAACCAAAAAGGAGAAGGCTAATTTTAAAAGATGATGACACACCTCCATCACCAACATCTTCAAAATCTTTAGCTCTTGTCACAATACCAAAACCTGTTCCTCTCTCTTCAGTTCCAATGTACAAGCCCTTACCTCCTGCAGGTGTTCAATTTCCTCTTGAACTAGCAGCTGTTAGAAATGAAATAAAATCCTTCTACTATGAGGATGACCCTGCCAAAAGGAGGTTGCCATCAATAAAAGGATATCCTTGGCCTAAAAATGTTGATGAATACTTGGAAATCAAAGCCAAGCAAGCAGAGGATATTTCAAAAAGAAACACACAAGGGAAGTCTGACAAAGAAATTTCAAGAAATTATCAATATTTGCTCACACAAGTCAGATCCCTAGAGCAATTTGCAAAAAATGTTAGTCAACAAATTTCTGAAAGAGCAGCTGAATCTCTGAAGAAAGACTACATTGAAAGCATCATGGCTCACAAAAAGTACAAAGGAGAGAGATATATGTACAAAGAATGGACTGTTCCTGAGCTTGAAGATGAAGCTGCAAGAATTCAAGACATGATAAAAAGGAAGGTCACTCACACTCCTCCTAACTGGGCAAAATTTAGAAAGAATGTACCTGACAAACAGGAAGAGCTGAAGAGGATGAAAGAGGAATTGGTAGCAGCTGATTATGGTAACAAAAGACAAGTTGCTAGATGGAAAGAAGATATGGTCAGGGCTACTTACAAAAGGTTGGAACAATTAAGAAAGAAAGATCCCACAGTTCCTCAAAAGCCTGACTATCCTGAAGCAGCGGGTTCAAAAAGACTTTCAAAGCTGCAAATCAGGAGATCCACAGCTCCAGTTGGTGCTACCATCTACAAAAGAAGGCCACACAAACAACTGATTGCTGAAACCATCAAAGAGTTAATGGAAGGTGAAGACCTTGGAAAAGAGGGTATAAAGAAAATGATTATGGAAACTCTTGGTTTGGATCAAACTGCAAGTACTGCTCAGCCAGTCATGAATAGGCCAGCCTCTCCAAATACTTCTGCAAATAAACATCTCCCAAGAAACCCACCAGGCTCAAAAATACAAAAGTGGGAAACTGACAAACAGACCTGCGTATTGACTTTGCTCAGGTCTGGTGGAGGAGTGGAGAAAATATCAAGGGAACAAGCTCTTGGCCTGAGTCTTGAAGGTTTACAGGATCTCCTTGATCTTCCACTCAGCAGGGATGATGAAGATACAGATGCCCTTGACTTTGAACTACAATTCAAAGGTCAGATAAGGGAGCTGTTGTTGAGGCAATAAAAATTTCCACAAATAATGAAGAGTTTTGGCATTATCTGTTCCAGGGGGAGATTGTTGGGATTGAACCCTATCAGAGGAACAGATAATGTAAAGCCAAAACTGGATCAAAGCAGTGGATCCAGAATAAGCAGACGTTTACAGTTGGTTCATGCAAATCTCTCCCCTTGAAAGTGGTTTCATATCTGCTGACCTCCTATCTGCTGATCATACTAAGTGCTGACCTACAACTGCTGCTTTATATCTACTGACCAAAGTCAAAGACTGATGGAAGACCAAAGCTCTGTTGACTCTATCTACTGCCTTGGGTCAAGTACTGCTGATCCGGACAAGCACTGCTGGGTTCACAGCAGTGGAAGGATGCAGCAGCAGTTTAAGTGTCTTTTATGTAATGTAATGTAATAGCAGTAGTTTAGTACATCAGTGTTTATAGATCAGTAGTTAGAGTTTGTTAGGAGGTTAGATGTCACTTTCATGGTGACGTCAGCTAAGATGCTCAGTGGTTTGCAAGTGCCTATAAATAGTTCAGTACTTTGTACTGTTCTATTAGCTCTTTTGATCAATCGTCTTCTTTGCACGAACAAACTACTGAGCTCTGGCTGAGGGGGAGTTTGCATTCTTACATCAATCATTGTAATCGTTGTTGAAACAAATTCAATCATTCGGTTCTTTGTGAAAAGATGTTTGATAAAAGTATTACTCTCGTTTGATTGTATGCAAAGTTTGCTTTCATCTTATTTCCGCTGCACAACTCATTCATTTCCATCTTAATTACAAACGAAAATACAATCAAAAAGAAACTCAGATCCAACAGCTATAAATATAACAAAGAATCCAGTACATCACGCTAAAACTAAACACATCGAAATTCGTCATCACTTTATTCGTGATTGTTTTGAGAAAAAGTTGATACGAATTGAGAAAATCCACACTGACGAACAGAAAGCTGATTTACATACCAAAGCTTTTGATAAAACTCGGTTTAAATATTTGTTAAAACTGAACGGTATGAAGCTTCTTTCGGTGTCGGATGGTATAATTGGCGTTGATGAGAGTACTGTTGCGGATGAAGACGAGAAACAATCTGCAATGGTTTGTCGATTTTTTACTTGTTTTGGTATTTAGGGGGAGTAGATAGATGTATATAGATATTTTTTTCAGAAAATACAAAAACAGTAAAAAATGCAAAAATACAAAAACATGATAAAATCTGAAAAAGAGCTTGTGTATATAGGGAAAATGATAGTACATCAGCTAGACTTTTACAGTATGCTAAAGATTTGTAAAGTTTAAATGAGTTAAACAGTCTCACTGATGATGTGTCGATAGGTTTTCACACATTTAGTAGATTTATTCGGGATATAAACCTAAAATTTCAAACTTGCGAAATTCGTGGGGAACACTACTTGGATATATAGGTAACCCCTGAAATCTCATTTGAAAGGTCTCATAATCTGATATACTAGGTCTTTATACTCAATGATGTCTGGGGTATTATTCCGGGAGTTCTGCTGAACGGTGGTTCTGACCTAGTCCTTGGATAATACTTTTTGCAATGCTTGAAACAAAGCATAAACCCTCAGCATGCCGATGAAACAATAAAATTGATAGTCGCTGCTGTTGTAGCAAAAAGATCCTCTAAAGGGGACATACCGTAAAGTCGAAGCTGATATCTCTCTGCATATACGAAAGTATCGACCTGAGATCCCTCGGCCCTCGCATACCTAGTTTATGTACAGATATCATTGTAGTATACTCACCTGTAAGACTGATAATTGGGATTCTGGATACGGGAGTATATTCAAGAGGTGGGACACATGAATGAGCTAAGTTCATAATACATCTAAATCGTATCCTGAGTAAATTGAAATTTGTGTGAGAATTTAAGATGGATCAGTATATCGACAATTGAGGTGAATTGTTTAAGTCTGAGTATGAAATGAAGCTTAACGGTACTTGTTATTTGTCTGATAGCTGATATGATTCCCTGACACGCTCGCCAAAAATAAGTTTGTAAATAGTTTACTTTGTTTACTTTCTGCAATTTAAGTTTTCTGCATTTCATTTCTTAGTTTAGAACACTTTATAAAATCCAAAAAGATTTTATTTCTGCTTTATTTTCTGACAAACCAAAGTGGAGAGTTGATTGTTGGATTCTCAGATGTTTGAAGCAGATGCAGGAGATTCTGGACTGAAGAATGAGGAGAGCTTATTTTGATGGAGTTTGTTTTATTGGAAAGTTAAAAATAAGTTCATTAATTTGATACTTGTTATTTTCAGAAAATGTGTAAATTGTTGTTTTCAAAATCAGTTTGATTCGTCAAATGATCAACCAAGGTCATTGAATTGGACTTGGTAGATTAATTGAGTAATCAGGGTCATTAACTTGGACCTGAATACTTGAGTGGATTTCTATAACTGATTGAGTTTGTGATTTATTGTTGAAAAGATAGTTTGTAATGATTGATGTTTGAGACACAGGTTTTGGACTTCATTATTCCCATGGAAGCTAAATGTTAAAGCTTGAACCAGATCAAGATCTCAGATTCTAGCATATCGAGAGGGGGAGTCTGTGAAAGAGGGAGTCTGGATCAACGATCAAAGGGAAGTCTGAAGATGGAGCCAGGACAAGATTGTGAACCTGTGAAGATAGAATGTTTATGATGAAAAGACAGAGTTGGAGATTGACAAAGACAAAGACTTGAAGCCGAAGACTTCGTCAACATCCAAGGGGGAGTCTGTTGGTGCACTTAGTGTCTGTTAACTTTGTCTTTTACAAGTCTTTTGTCTAGATAGGTTGAATGAACACACAACAGGGTCTAAATTAGGTTTAGATTATGTTTGATATAGGGTTTTTGCTTGAAAGTGTGTCTTGGCAGATTCAAGCGAAACCTATTCATCATTATCATACAGTTTCGCTTGAAACTGATCTCAAGCGAAACCCCTTGGGCTGGCACTCTCAAGCGAAACCATAGAGGCCTATATATAGGGATGTGTGTTGTTCATTTGAAGCGAACTTGTATGTGTGTGTAAGAGAAGGTGCTGCCGGATTTGCTTCAGAATACATTGTAAAAGCACAAAAATCAATCAGAAAAGATAGATTAAAAGGAAACTAGCTGTTGTGACTTCTTTTACGTTGATTTCGCCCTCGTATTTGAAGATGAACTGCCTTAACTGACTTTTCGAGGTCGTAAAACGGTCCAACAGGAAGGTTGGACATTAAGAAAGATGATGATGAATGGGTTGATAAACTTGCTGATGCATTACCACAGCAAAAATAGGGAACTTATCTGTTGATTGTGAAACACATGAGAAAATCAGAAAATATGAATCTGGCACAGTTTATTCAAAAGATTGAAGAGCATGAGTTGGATATTCAGAAAACAGCAATCATGAAGAATCTGAATGCTCAACAAGATGTCAGTTTATATTACAGAGGGAACAAGTTTGAGGCTACTTCCAACCCTAGCCCAAAGATCCAAACTGGTTTTAGTGCTGATAGTTCGTCTGGAACAAAGGATAGTAATGTGACAAAGAGTGGTGGATCTTCATCTTCATATTCAAGTTTTGATCTGAATCATACAACATCAAGTCCTCAACGACAGAATTCAACAAATCTTCAATGCAATGTCACTTTGAACATTCAAAATGGTCAGAATTTGTCTCCAGAAATAGCCAAGCAACACATGGCATCACTCGTTGCTATGTTGGAATCTTATGAAGGTTTGATTGCTGGCAAGATTGGAAATCCGATGCTTACAAAAGAAGATTATGACCAAATTGATGCAGAGGAACTTGAGTTGATGGATGTGAAGTGGTGTTTGGCTAGTGCTTGGAGGAGGGCAGAAAAGTTTCAACAAATTACTGGTAGAGATGAGTTTCGAGGAATGGCTACTTCTCCGTTGGGCTTTGACAAATCAAAAGTTACATGTTTCTGGTGTAAAGGAAAGGGTCATTTTAAGAGAGAATGTACAAATAAAGAAGCAACCAGGAATCAAGAAAAGAACAATTATTATCAGAAATCAATTTTTCATCAGATTAATCAACAACCTCAACAAAAGGATTCAAAAACTGCTCATGGTAAAATGATCGAAGATGCAAATAAGAAAGCTTATTTTGGTATCATTGATCAATATGATGAATTTGTTGCTGAAGGATTTAGCTGGGATAAGTACATTCCACCAGGTTCAGGTTTTGTTGCTAGAATTATGGGTGAAGATGAGGCTAATCAGAAAAGAATCCCGATTTTTCCAGATCAAGGAAGTGATATTGATACCGATGATGAGGAAGAATATCTTAACAAAGCTAGAAAAGGCATAGATCCTGACAGTTTTAATTTTTTTTCTAGATAAAATGGAGATGCTGAATCAGAAAAAGATTGCCAGATTGAGGTGAGAGTTGGAAGCAGCAAGAATGCTAGCTGATGAAAAGGCAAAGACAGAAGCTGGAGAAGCTAATATTGAACCAGCAACTGAGAAAGTAGTAGAGAAAATCGTTGAAGTGGAGAAAGTGGTGGAAAAAATAGTTGAAGTCGAAAAAATAGTCGAAGTTGAGAAACTTGTCGAAGTAGAGAAAATTGTCGAAATAGAAAAAATTGTTGATGTTGAGAAACTCGTTGAAGTTGAAAAGGCTGTCGAGGTTGAAAAGATAATTGAAAAGGTGGTTGAAGTTGAAAAACCATGTTTGAAGTGTTTAGAATCTTGCAAAGCTTGTGAGGAGAAAGATAAAAAGATTGCTGAATTAGAGAAGATTAAATAAGATTTACTGTCTGATGTGAAGTATGTGAAGGAGTCGTATGATGTTCTGTATAGAACAGTTGATGGTTTGAACAAGACAAACAAAGAGGTTGATGCTGCTATGACAATGATGAGCTCAACATTAATGATAAAGCAGAGCGTCAACAATGAGTATATCGAAGATTGTGCTAAACTGAAGCAGGAGTTGGAACTTGAAAAGATTGAAAGTGAAAGGATTAAACGATTACTGTTGAGTTATACTACTTGTGATTATTTGATTGATCGTGTTTATCCTACTGTTGCAGGTCTTGAAGCATTTAAAGATAAAGAGACGGAAGACACAGATGCTGGTAAGACACAAAGTGTCAAGTATAACAAGTGTCCGCCTCCAATCTATGAGAGTTATTCCCCCAGGAATCCTAACGAGGAGCGTCTAAATAAGGCTCTCAACATCAAGTTAAAGTCTGAAATTATTGATGAATTACCAGACAATATTGATGTCACATTCACAGCGTCTGACACTAATCATGAGTCTGAGTTGTTAAAGAAAGTGGTCGATCAGGTGTTGGATATGGATGAAGAGTCAAAGTCGGAGTCTAAGTCTGAAAGTTCGAGTTCGTCAGAAAAGAGTCCAAGTTCACCGATTAAACGGGTTTACAATAAGAATTCCTGTTATCAAAATCTAATTTGAATGATGGACCAATCAAAGTAGCATATACTTTGAATGATTCAGACAAATTATATTCTGATGAGGAATTTCCAATAAGAAGTGTCAAAACTGAAATGATCAAACAGGTTTCCAAATTAACAGAAATTAACATTTCTGAAATAAAAGATTTAAATCTTGCTGAAAAACCTAAAAAATACACTTCAAGAGTTCAACAGAGATTGAACAAGAAAAAGGGTTACGGTTCTGGTTATGGTTTTCAGAAGAAACCAAATCATAACAGTAATTTCAAAAAGAAAGGTCTTGGTTTTAGTTCTTTGGAAAATTATAAAAATGAGAAAAATTATAAACCAAAAATAAAATTTGTTGCAGGAGGAAGTTCTGAAGATGAGCAGAAGAAACCATTCTGGAAACAGTCAAATCAAGAGTTTCTTGCTGAAATAAAAAAGAATGTGAAGAAATTTGCTCCAAGAGTTGACAGAAGAACCTGTTTCAAGTGTCAAAAAGCTGGACACATTGCTTGGAACTGCCGCGAGTCCAATTATACAAAACAGGAAGTTTCTTCTAACTCTGAAAAGAGTAGGAAATGTGTTGATAAATCAACTTTGGAATTTGGTGAAACTTCAAAACGTTTTTACAAGAGAAATGTCGATTTAAACAAACAAAGATGGGTTGTAAAATCTGAGAGTAGTTCTGACAATGAATCTGATTCCATAAAATCAGAGGAGTCATTTGTTGAGAAAAAGGTTGAGAATTCCGTTCCAGAGGCGAACGATGAAAATTTTCCTAAATTGTCTAAAGAAAATTTGAAGTTGAAAGTTGGTAAAACTGAGATTTCAGGTCAATTCTTTGCTGGTAACAAAGAATTTGATGCTGAAAAGGCGTTTAGTGGCAAAGTTAAACATATTTTCGGAAAGATGGTTGATGGAAAAGTGAAGGGTGCAAAAGAATTTTACAAATCAAAATGTTGGTGGGATAGATGTGTACCAGAATCTCCCAAGGCTGGTCAGGCTTGGGGGAAAGTATTTCCTAACTGAAAATCCGGACTTGCCGGAGCTCCCAGGTTGGTAAGTGAGGAGCAGGAATCGGCATCATTCTTGAAAATGTTTGGTTGGTAAATCTACAGGTGATATCTTTATATTGTTATATTTTACAAGTGGTTTTGGTTGATAAGTGAACCTACAAGTGATTGAAGAAGGTTTTCACTTACAAGTGGTAAATCAAGGACATTAAATTGTACTTGTTTTTACTACAAATGATTGAGATACAATGTGATGAACCCCTTACCTACAAGTGGTGTATAAAAGTCAACGAAACTTATTTTCAGGAAAAACCATTTGATTAAAACAAACTTAAGTGTTTTGAAATCACAATGGGAAAATAGTTTGTTGAAAGGGGGAATTCTGAATGTTTATGCCAAGTGGATGGCGTTTTGAAGTGATTTGATATCAGTTGTCACTTTACTTGTATAGTTTGTTTTCAAATTTCCTTAAATGTGTTTGCATTTTAGGGGGAGTAAAAATTTCAGAAAATCAAAAAACATTTGAAAAAGTCAAAAACATGATAAAATCAAAAGCGAGTTTTGTTGTCAAAAAGAGGAAATGATAGTACATCAGTGGACGATCACAACATGCTAAAGAAATGGAAAGATAAAATGTGATAAACGGTCTCACTGATGATGTGCCAGTAGGTTTTTGCACATTTAGTAGATTTTGACGAGATATAAACCTAAATTTCAAACTTGCTTATATCGTGGGTAACATCTCTCGGATATATGGGTAACCCCCTGAAATCTTGTTTGAAGGACCCCTCTTTCTGAGATACTAGGTCTTTATGCTTAGTGATATCTGGGGTATTATCCCGGGACTTCTGATTTTGATATCTAGTCCCCGGAGAATACTTTACGCTTGCTTGAAATATAGCCTACCCTCAGCATAAAAAATGATAAAACATTGCAAAATGCAAATCATGTGCTGTTGAAGGAAAGATCCTCTAAAGGGGACCCACCAAAAGTCGAAGCCGTCATCTCTCTGCTGAACGGAAGTTCTGACCTGAGCTCTCACGGCCTTTGCAATTTAACCCCTTACAGATATCATCTAGGTATACTCACCTGTAAGACTGAATATTGGAATCTGGATACGGGAGTATATTCTGAGGTGGGACACGCGAATAAGTTTAAGTCTATTAAAACATTAATATCGTATCTCGAAACAGTTGAACTTTGTATGAAAATTTAAGTGGATCAGTATACTGACAATCTAAGTGAATCGTTTAGAACTTAAAATGTTTAAAGCTTAATGGTGTTGGTGATTTGTCTCAAAAACTGATATGATCCTCTTACACAATCTCACAAAAAGATTGTTTTGCAAATATTTATTTACTGCATTTTAGTTATAAACAAAATTCCAAAAAGATTTTCAGTGTGTTTTTGCATAAATTTTTGAAAATACAAAAAGATTTTCGACAATTGATGTTTGAAAAGCTGATTTTCAAAATTCCAAGTGCTAAACATGATGAACAATGTTGGGTTGGGAAATGTTTGAAAAGAATTTATAATGATATTTTTACAAGTGGTCATTAGAGATGTTAAAATGTTAAATCAGTTTGAATGTTGATTTGAGTTAGTTTTTACAAGTGGTTAACAAAGTTTAAATTTGTCAAATTATAAATTTGTGAAATTTATTGTGAGGTAGAGTTTGTGCAGGTTATGGCTATGAGAGAGCCAGGTTGCGATTCTTGAACCTGTAAATATGTGAGCAGAATATGAGCCAGATGATCCTGGAAATTGCAAGAGATTGTTAAATCATCATTCGAGGGGGAGTTTGAATGATTGAGCTCGAGGATGAGAGAGAAGAAGAGATTAAGATTTGATGGATGCTTACAATTGTTAGACATTTTGAAAGAAGCCCGAAGACTGATAAAGACTGAAGATTTTGAAGACTCGACACCGAAGACTTCGTCAATATCCGAGGGGGAGTCTGTTGGTGTATTACGTCTATCGACTTCGTCTTGTATCGAGTCTTGTATTAGAATTGTTAGATTAGGGCACATTGTATGAGAAACTAGGGTTTGTGTTAAAGTGGGTAATTTCGCTTGAAACTGCCACTTTCAAGGGAAATTAACATTGTAATTCCGCTTGAAATCGTCAGTGCCACTTTCAAGGGAAATTAACATTGTAATTCCGCTTGAAAGTGTCAGTGCCACTTTCAAGGGAAATTAACATTTCTAATTCCGCTTGAAAGTGTCAGTGCCACTTTCAAGCGGAATTACCTCCACTATATATAGGCTTCATGTCTAGTCATTTGTAACGGAATTAGATTGATATACCGAGGTGCTGTCGGTCTGTCTAGTGATTGTAAACAGTGTTAAATCAATATACAAGACGTTTAAAGTTGTCACACCCCTTTCTGCGGCGGAAGCACGAGGTGTGATCATGAAAGGTTCTCATTGCATACGAAGAGTAAACATGCTACATGCTCGTAAAATAACATTCAAATACCATAATTTGAAAACATACGTTAGCGTTTACATCGCTAAGTCGCATAAAACATTGTCTTAAAAGTTTACAACTTTATTCAAAGTTAAACACAAGCGACATCCACGAGCATAAGCTAGACCACGCGCACATCCATCCTAGTTACCTGAAATACATGTGAGTTTTTGGAAAAACGTCAACATAAAGTTGGTGTGAATTCATGCAGTTTTGTATTTCATGTTTGTATACTTTGTATGAAAACATAGTTTGTGAGTAAATCAAGTTTTCATATATAAATCCAGTTTCATGTGTACACCACGTACCCATTTATAATTCAATCTTTTCTTGAGTACCCCACGTACTTCAAGTTATATATCAATTTTGTATGGTATGAATTTTATGTACATACAGTATTTCTGTAATTATCAGATTGTTAATGGGTTGCAAAGCCATTAACCTGTGGCACGTCATAGGAAGTCACCAAACCTAAGGCATTTAATTGGTATATTCTGAGACACAAAAGCACTCCTCGATTCTCGCCCCGACCAGGAGTGTGGCTGCCAGGCACCCGTTAGATCTAACCTTTTGTTCTGCGGTCTAGGTATATTGTTGATTAATGGTGCTTCTGTACCCTATTCGTGACACTATTTCTCATAACGCCTCCTACTTGGTTCTCGTTCTCACCAAGCGCGTTTCTTGTTATCATTTCTCATAGCGCCTTATACTTGGTTCTCGTCTCACCAAATGCGCTTCTTGTATTTATATCATACCATTTATAAATATTGTACTTTTGTACATGTATTTCACCCCCGAAGTTATAAAAACTGAAAACAGTTAAAGAGAAAAGGGGGAAGCATGAACTCACAACTTTGCGTTCCTAGCGTCGTAAACTCCACCGGATTTGCTTAATTAACGTCGTAACCTATACGCGTTTTCTTAACGTTAGTCACTAGACTTGCGTCGCACAAGTACAGTCACTCTCTTTTGTATATTTTCTTGTGTTAAAAATATTCTACATTTTTAACTACGTGCTTTACTTATATTATTTTCTCCAAAAATAAATATAAGTCTTTTGTGTTTTGCACTTTGCACCCGAATTATGTATCTTGTGTTTTGTATGTGTATTTCTATATTTCTACTCCTCATGAGTATTTAGTGTATTTTTAAGTCTTAATACACTAGCACGTATAACACATACTATATACACTTAGCACAAAATTTGGTGATAAAATAATATATATTTTTCTCTCAAAAATATATACTTATTATCCATTTTTATTCTTCAAGAAATCACCATTTCTTATCATCGAAAGTTAGGGAAACCTTGTTAATGTTTTGAGGTATATTTTTAGGGGATAAGTTTCTCAAAACTCATATTTTTCTAAGTGTCAAAATTTATAAAAATTTTGACAGAGTTTCCCCTAAAAATGGAGGTTTCCCACGTTTTCAAAACGTGTGTTTATTTTCTTTTAAATCATTATCAATCATCAACAACAATTATCAACAATAATCGTCAACAATAATCACTAATTTCATGAACTTGAATATTTACAAAAATGTGTAGTAACTTACTAGCACAGTTAGTAAGTCTTGTTATCTTTAAAAATAAGTTTAATTTCTTAAAAACTTTATTTTTAAAGCGTATGAAGTTTTACAACTTCTAGTCGGTTTTTACGAAAATTATTTCTTTGTAAAAACCCTTGTTACACAAGTATCCATACACTTGTTTGTTCACAAAAACCACTTTTGTTTGTGTAAGACCCGGTTTAGAACATGTGATTTCTTGGACACTTGGTCCTTTGAAAATACCGCTTGTAGATACGTAGATCTACTAGTTTTAAACACTATTTCACAAGTTAAATTGCTTTTACACAACAAAAATACTTTTACACAAGTCCATGTCTCATGTGTGGTAGAGTTTCACCCTTTAACCCTTGTGTTAACTAAAAACGAGCTTATGTTAAGATCAACGATCTTACCAAACCGGGTTAAATGATGATCCGAGCTACCACATCGTAGATCGGGTCTAGATAACCATATATTTCAAATACTACAACTTTTACACATCACATATACTATTAACCACCATTTTTAGAGTTTTTACTAGACTTTAATGCATCAAATCATATGTTAACGATATTTAACCGACATAAATCCTTTTAACCACCTTAGATAAGCTTAAATATGAGTTTTAAGTGTTATACCTCTAGCTCTAGGCTAGGGAAGATTCTTGACGGAAAGTGGGTGGATAAAAGCTAACGGGAGTGGTCCTTCGAGTTCCGAGTGCACCAAAGCTCCTAATATGTGACCCTTCAAGCTTGTATAACCTTGGAATGGCAAGATGGAAATCGAAAATGGATGTGTGTAAGGGAGGGGGTTCGGCCGAAGGTAGGGGAGAGCAAGAGAGTATGAGTGGAAGTTGGTTTATGTTGAAGTGATTATGTTATGTAACCATCTTTAACTTATAGGCAAATGTTTGGTGATTAACCAATGGGTAATGTGTTGTTTAGATATCAAACATTAGGGATTTAATTAATAAGCAAGTACATGGTATTGTCTCCCCCTAGTTGGGGCCGAGTACAATGGGGGGAGGGGTCTTGGTTCGGCTACAACTAGCTTAGTTAGGTAATGGTTACGTTAAAAAGGTTAGTTTAGTGTTTAACCTCGTTAGTAGTATGTAGCGTGTTATGACGGGTGTTAGGGTAATCAGGGACCCTAACTGGCTCAGAAAAATATAAATAGTGAAAATAATAATATTTTCATATCCCGGGTATAGTCCGGTTGTTCGGTTACATACCGATTCGTTAAAGTGCTAAATTACACCTTTTAGTGTCTAATAAGTGTCTTTTTGTAACACTATCGGTTCCCAACACTTAGGGAAATATTCTGGATAATAAAACGACATTTCTGCATAATATTTATATGTTCAAATGCTGAATTATTGCTGAATTGTGTAAATTCTGCACTTAAAGTGCGTTTCGGGTGCTTTTTAGTGCTTATTTTTGCTTCCGAATTGCATATATATTAACCCTTGTATGTACTCTTGGGTTTTAATGCATTCTTGTCGTCGGACCTACACCTAGGCCTCAATTCTAACGTCTGACTGCTTTCTGCAGTTCAGTCGACACAGTGTGTCTTACCGGTGAGTTTACTATTATTTTTGACGCAACGCTCTCGTTTATGCTTAAAGCAATATTTTGTAGTATACAACGTGCATGAATTCACTTGTTTAATCATGTGTTCAGACATTGCTGACACTTAAACTCATAATTGCAGTCATTAAGCAATAATTAATGTGTACGGAAATTACCGGTTTGTGCCAGTTGTCACAGTCTCCCCCCGTTAAAAGAATTTCGTCCCGAAATTCAGACTGAACTAACTCTCGCTGGAGTCTTCTTGAATAGGTGGGGATACTTTTTCTTGAACTGGTCTTCACGTTCCCATGTATACTCGGGTCCGTGCTTAGAGCTCCAACGTACTTTGACAAGTTTCACACTGCTCCTCCTGGTCTTGTTGACTTTCCAGTCGGTAACCTCAACGGGTTGCTCTGTAAATCGGAGGGCTTCATCAATATGCACTTCATCCATCGGGATGATCACGTTTTCTTGCGTTGGACTCTTCTTCAGGTTGGATACATGAAACGTATCGTGTACTCCATTAAGTTCTTCCGGTAACTCCAACTTGTATGCCACGGTACCAATTCTCTTCAGTATTCTGAATGGTCTGATATATCGTGGATTCAGCTTTCCACGCTTTCCAAATCTGACTACGCCCTTCCATGGTGAGACTTTTAACAACACTTTGTCTCCCACCTTGAAATCTACCGATTTTCTATTTGGATCCGCGTAGCTCTTTTGTCGCTCTCGAGTCGCCCTAATGCGCTCTCGGATCTGCGCAATCTTATCGGTTGTCTCTTGTACAAGTTCAGGACCAACCATACGTTTATCTCCGGCATCTGCCCAACATAAGGGCGATCGGCATTTGCGGCCATACAGAGCTTCGAACGGCGCGGCTTTTATGCTCGTATGATAACTGTTATTGTAGGAAAACTCAACTAAAGGTAGGTGAGTATCCCAGCTGCCGCCTAGATCCATGACACATGCGCGAAGCATATCTTCTAACGTTTGTATTGTCCGTTCGCTCTGGCCGTCTGTCTGCGGATGGAATGTCGTGCTCAGATCTAACTGAGATCCAAAGGCTTCCTGAAATGATTGCCAGATTCTTGAGACAAAGCGTCCATCTCTGTCTGAAATAATTGAGATTGGCACTCCATGTCGTGCCACAATTTCCCTTAAGTATATTTCAGCAAGCTTTCCAGTGCTGTCTTTTTCTCGGATCGGTAGGAAGTGCGCAGACTTCGTTAATCGATCAACTATTACCCATATCATATCGTGCCCTCTCGGGGTCCTGGGTAATTTCGTTATGAAGTCCATCGAGATTTGTTCCCACTTCCACACGGGAAACTCTGGTTGTTGTAGTAGGCCGGATGGTTTCTGATATTCTGCCTTAACCTTAGCACAGGTTAGGCATTTTCCAACATAGACAGCAACGTCGCTTTTGAGTCTCGGCCACCAATAATATTCCTTCAAGTCTTGATACATTTTGTCCGATCCTGGGTGGATCGAATATCTCGATTTGTGGGCTTCATTAAGGATGACTTCTCGTATGCCACCATAGAGTGGAACCCAAATACGCTTCTTAAAGTATAAGGCTCCCTCTTCGTTTGGCACCATGTACTTCAATGCACCCCGGAGGTATTCAGCCTTACGATTCTCTTCTTTAAGAGCTTCTTGTTGTGCATCTCGAATGCGTGTAGTGAGGTTCGTTCGAATCGTCATTTCCAATGCTCGAACCCTTAGGGTCTTAACCCTTTCTTTTCGGCTCAACGCGTCTGCTACAACGTTTGCCTTTCCAGGATGGTACTTAATCTCACAGTCATAATCATTCAGCAGCTCGACCCAACGTCGCTGGCGCATATTCAATTCCTTCTGATCAAATATGTGTTGTAAGCTTTTGTGATCTGTGAAGATTGTACATCGAGTACCATATAAATAATGTCGCCAAATCTTCAAGGCGAATACCACTGCACCCAGCTCCAGGTCGTGAGTGGTATAATTTCTCTCGTGAACCTTCAGTTGTCTTGAAGCATAAGCGATGATTTTTTTGGCGTTGCATGAGCACGCAACCCAAGCCTTGTCGTGAGGCGTCGCAGTATACCACGAAGTCTTCAGTGCCTTCGGGTAACGATAGTATCGGTGCATCGCAGAGCTTGTTCTTAAGTAGCTGGAAGGCTTCTTCTTGTTTGTGACCCCAGTCGTACTTCTTGTCTTTCTGAGTAAGGGTCGTTAGCGGTTGAGCTATCTTCGAGAAATTCTCAATGAATCGCCGATAGTAGCCCGCTAAACCCAAAAATTGACGAACTTCAGTTGGGGTCTTGGGAGCTTCCCAATTCTTTATTGCTTCTATCTTGGACGGGTCTACATGAATGCCCTTCTCATTCACCACGTGACCAAGAAATTGTACTTCGCGAATCCAGAATTCGCATTTCGAGAACTTTGCATAAAGTTTCTCTTTCTTCAGTAGCTCCAAGATGGTTCTGAGATGTTGCTCATGTTCTTCTTTCGTTCGCGAGTAAATCAGGATATTATCGATAAATACGATCACGAATTTATCGAGATATGGTTTGCACGCGCGGTTCATTAGGTCCATAAAGACCGCTGGCGTGTTCGTCAATCCAAATGGCATCACAAGAAATTCGTAGTGCCCATAGCGTGTTCTGAATGCAGTCTTTGGCACGCTCCCATCTTGGATTCTCAGCTGATGGTATCCAGATCGAAGGTCGATCTTGGAATAATAGCTTGATCCTTGCAGTTGATCAAATAAGTCATCAATCCTCGGTAGTGGATACCGATTCTTGATAGTGAGCTTGTTCAGTTCCCTGTAATCGATACACATCCGCAGTGTTCCATCCTTCTTCTTCACGAATAATACCGGAGCTCCCCAGGGTGAGAAGCTTGGCCTTATGAATCCCCTTATCCAACAACTCCTGGAGTTGTGTAGATAATTCTTGCATCTCGGATGGCGCAAGTCGATATGGAGCCTTGGCTACAGGAGCGGCTCCTGGAACCAAGTCTATGTGGAATTCGATTTGTCGTTGCGGAGGTAGTCCTGGCAGATCTTCAGGGAACACATCAGGAAATTCCTTCACCACAGGAATGTCTTCGAGTTTTGGCTCCTCAGCCTTTTTGTCTATAACGTGTGCTAGGAAAGCAACACATCCTTTCCTTAAGCACTTCTGTGCCTTCATACAACTGATGATTTGTAGAGGCGCGTTTCGTCTTCCTCCATGTACGATGAGAGTTTCACCATTCGCTAAAGGGATGCGAATGATTTTCTCATGACACATGACTTCAGTCTTGTTCTTGGACAACCAGTTCATTCCAACCACTACATCGAAGCTACCTAATTGAATAGGTAAGAGGTCGATGCTAAATCTTCGTTCACCAAGTTCTAGCGTGCAGCCTCTAACAGTTTTGCCCGATTCAACAAGTTTACCATTGGCTAGTTCTATGGAATAAGGAATTTCTAATCTACTAGATTCTATTCCAAGTATGCGTTTAATTTCCACAGGCATGAAACTATAATCGGTGTCAGTGTCGAATAATATGGATGCAATGTGATTGTTAATGAGGAACGTACCGTTGACCACATTAGGGTCCTTGCGTGCGTCCCTTGCTCTAATTACAAATGCTCGGGTCTGAGCATTGTTTCCCCTTGGGCAATTTTTCTTGAAATGATCCATGCCTCCACAACCAAAGCATCCTTGGCTTTGCCCAGCTCCACGGCTATTCCGGTTACCATTGCCATTCTCATTCCCATTCCTTCCGTTTCCCCAACAGTTTTCTGCTTGGTGACCCAATCTACCACATTTGTCGCACCTTGGAATGCGACAAGCTCCTTTATGATGAAACTTACATTTTGGCATTCAGGCATGGAGCCTTGGTATGCCTTGGTTGAAAGGGTCTTCGCCTCCTGAGACGGGTTAGCGTCGCGCTTGTTGTTGAAACCTTCGTTGTTGCAAGTCGCTTGATTCAGATTCGAACGCTTTCTCTTCTTGTCACCGGACGACTCATCATGTGTCTCGGTCTTCTTTGTTGGGTTCAACGATAACTTCTTCTTACGAACACAATCTTTGGTCAGGCTGACAGCCAGAGTTACAGCCTCAGTGATTGTTTGTGGTTTGGCTGACGTCACCATGCCACGAAACTCTGAGGCCAGTCCCCAAATGTAGCGTTCGACACGCTTGAATTCGGGAGTCGCCATGTAGGGAAGCACTCTGGACAGATCGTGGAATCTTCGAGTATAACTATCAATATGAGCACCTTCCATAGTCAAGTGCCAGAACTCCGTTTCCAGTCTTTGGAGTTCAGCACGAGAGCAATACTTCTCTCTCATCCTTTCCTTTAGTTCCTCCCAGGTTAGACCATACGCGGCATTATTGAGCAAGGTTTGGGCTTGCAAATTCCACCAAGTCAGAGCTTCATCGACAAACAACCCGGTAGCAAAGGTGACTTGTTGATCCGCGGTACACTTGCTCATGCGAAAAGTAGCTTCAGTCTTCTCCGTCCAGCGCACAAATGCTACTGCACCTCCTGTGCCATCATAGTTCATCGGCTTGCAGTCGAGGAACTGCTTAAATGTGCAGCTTCGAACTGCGCTGTCTCCAGATGAATCTCCATTCCCATTATGTCTAGCGTTGCTTGGTCTTTCACTGTCTTGAGTACGGTTTGCCTCGTACTGGGCGATAGCAGCGGAGACCCTTTCTTCCAGTAGAGCCTCCAGCTCTTCGGCAATTCTTGGCAGTGGGGGAGGAGGAGGTTGGTCACGAGCGTTCACAGCTTTCCTGGGTGTCATGTTCTGACAGAACATAACACAGCAGGGTTAGGTATTTGTTTGATATCGTCACACTAGACAGTAGTATCATATATTCACAGGTATATATACCACATAAGTGACATCAAACAATTATTACTCTAGCAGAGTACTTATTAGGCTTGTACTGAGGGAATCTATACGTGACAAGACTTGCTGTGATTTCTGTGCACTGAATTCCATAATTACGTATGCATCCATAATTACGTAACTCCTTGCACAGTCCGCACAGTTCGTTTCATCCTCGTATTTCTCCCTTCAGATGGGCCATCGCTTTCAGGTAAGGTCACATATACTTGTGACATTCCCCCTCTAGTACATGCTAATTATCACAAATAATTGCAAGTAATTTCTAGTCAACGACAAGGGCTACTCTAGTGCACTCTAAGTCTTGTAGTGTCTTTTCTAGACTCATGTAGACAGTTTCAGGTAGTGGATGTCGCGGGACGTTTTATGCAATGAAAACTCTTTGAAAATTGTTTTCGTGAATGGATCCTAGAGATTGTAGACTAGACTCGAGAATGAATCCTGGTTCACTACAATCGCAGCTCTGATACCAATCTGTCACACCCCTTTCTGCGGCGGAAGCACGAGGTGTGATCATGAAAGGTTCTCATTGCATACGAAGAGTAAACATGCTACATGCTCGTAAAATAACATTCAAATACCATAATTTGAAAACATACGTTAGCGTTTACATCGCTAAGTCGCATAAAACATTGTCTTAAAAGTTTACAACTTTATTCAAAGTTAAACACAAGCGACATCCACGAGCATAAGCTAGACCACGCACACATCCATCCTAGTTACCTGAAATACATGTGAGTTTTTGGAAAAACGTCAACATAAAGTTGGTGTGAATTCATGCAGTTTTGTATTTCATGTTTGTATACTTTGTATGAAAACATAGTTTGTGAGTAAATCAAGTTTTCATATATAAATCCAGTTTCATGTGTACACCACGTACCCATTTATAATTCAATCTTTTCTTGAGTACCCCACGTACTTCAAGTTATATATCAATTTTGTATGGTATGAATTTTATGTACATACAGTATTTCTGTAATTATCAGATTGTTAATGGGTTGCAAAGCCATTAACCTGTGGCACGTCATAGGAAGTCACCAAACCTAAGGCATTTAATTGGTATATTCTGAGACACAAAAGCACTCCTCGATTCTCGCCCCGACCAGGAGTGTGGCTGCCAGGCACCCGTTAGATCTAACCTTTTGTTCTGCGGTCTAGGTATATTGTTGATTAATGGTGCTTCTGTACCCTATTCGTGACACTATTTCTCATAACGCCTCCTACTTGGTTCTCGTTCTCACCAAGCGCGTTTCTTGTTATCATTTCTCATAGCGCCTTATACTTGGTTCTCGTCTCACCAAATGCGCTTCTTGTATTTATATCATACCATTTATAAATATTGTACTTTTGTACATGTATTTCACCCCCTAAGTTATAAAAACTGAAAACAGTTAAAGAGAAAAGGGGGAAGCATGAACTCACAACTTTGCGTTCCTAGCATCGTAAACTCCACCGGATTTGCTTAATTAACGTCGTAACCTATACGCGTTTTCTTAACGTTAGTCACTAGACTTGCGTCGCACAAGTACAGTCACTCTCTTTTGTATATTTTCTTGTGTTAAAAATATTCTACATTTTTAACTACGTGCTTTACTTATATTATTTTCTCCAAAAATAAATATAAGTCTTTTGTGTTTTGCACTTTGCACCCGAATTATGTATCTTGTGTTTTGTATGTGTATTTCTATATTTCTACTCCTCATGAGTATTTAGTGTATTTTTAAGTCTTAATACACTAGCACGTATAACACATACTATATACACTTAGCACAAAATTTGGTGATAAAATAATATATATTTTTCTCTCAAAAATATATACTTATTATCCATTTTTATTCTTCAAGAAATCACCATTTCTTATCATCGAAAGTTAGGGAAACCTTGTTAATGTTTTGAGGTATATTTTTAGGGGATAAGTTTCTCAAAACTCATATTTTTCTAAGTGTCAAAATTTATAAAAATTTTGACAGAGTTTCCCCTAAAAATGGAGGTTTCCCACGTTTTCAAAACGTGTGTTTATTTTCTTTTAAATCATTATCAATCATCAACAACAATTATCAACAATAATCGTCAACAATAATCACTAATTTCATGAACTTGAATATTTACAAAAATGTGTAGTAACTTACTAGCACAGTTAGTAAGTCTTGTTATCTTTAAAAATAAGTTTAATTTCTTAAAAACTTTATTTTTAAAGCGTATGAAGTTTTACAACTTCTAGTCGGTTTTTACGAAAATTATTTCTTTGTAAAAACCCTTGTTACACAAGTATCCATACACTTGTTTGTTCACAAAAACCACTTTTGTTTGTGTAAGACCCGGTTTAGAACATGTGATTTCTTGGACACTTGGTCCTTTGAAAATACCGCTTGTAGATACGTAGATCTACTAGTTTTAAACACTATTTCACAAGTTAAATTGCTTTTACACAACAAAAATACTTTTACACAAGTCCATGTCTCATGTGTGGTAGAGTTTCACCCTTTAACCCTTGTGTTAACTAAAAACGAGCTTATGTTAAGATCAACGATCTTACCAAACCGGGTTAAACGATGATCCGAGCTACCACATCGTAGATCGGGTCTAGATAACCATATATTTCAAATACTACAACTTTTACACATCACATATACTATTAACCACCATTTTTAGAGTTTTTACTAGACTTTAATGCATCAAATCATATGTTAACGATATTTAACCGACATAAATCCTTTTAACCACCTTAGATAAGCTTAAATATGAGTTTTAAGTGTTATACCTCTAGCTCTAGGCTAGGGAAGATTCTTGACGGAAAGTGGGTGGATAAAAGCTAACGGGAGTGGTCCTTCGAGTTCCGAGTGCACCAAAGCTCCTAATATGTGACCCTTCAAGCTTGTATAACCTTGGAATGGCAAGATGGAAATCGAAAATGGATGTGTGTAAGGGAGGGGGTTCGGCCGAAGGTAGGGGAGAGCAAGAGAGTATGAGTGGAAGTTGGTTTATGTTGAAGTGATTATGTTATGTAACCATCTTTAACTTATAGGCAAATGTTTGGTGATTAACCAATGGGTAATGTGTTGTTTAGATATCAAACATTAGGGATTTAATTAATAAGCAAGTACATGGTATTGTCTCCCCCTAGTTGGGGCCGAGTACAATGGGGGGAGGGGTCTTGGTTCGGCTACAACTAGCTTAGTTAGGTAATGGTTACGTTAAAAAGGTTAGTTTAGTGTTTAACCTCGTTAGTAGTATGTAGCGTGTTTTGACGGGTGTTAGGGTAATCAGGGACCCTAACTGGCTCAGAAAAATATAAATAGTGAAAATAATAATATTTTCATATCCCGGGTATAGTCCGGTTGTTCGGTTACATACCGATTCGTTAAAGTGCTAAATTACACCTTTTAGTGTCTAATAAGTGTCTTTTTGTAACACTATCGGTTCCCAACACTTAGGGAAATATTCTGGATAATAAAACGACATTTCTGCATAATATTTATATGTTCAAATGCTGAATTATTGCTGAATTGTGTAAATTCTGCACTTAAAGTGCGTTTCGGGTGCTTTTTAGTGCTTATTTTTGCTTCCGAATTGCATATATATTAACCCTTGTATGTACTCTTGGGTTTTAATGCATTCTTGTCGTCGGACCTACACCTAGGCCTCAATTCTAACGTCTGACTGCTTTCTGCAGTTCAGTCGACACAGTGTGTCTTACCGGTGAGTTTACTATTATTTTTGACGCAACGCTCTCGTTTATGCTTAAAGCAATATTTTGTAGTATACAACGTGCATGAATTCACTTGTTTAATCATGTGTTCAGACATTGCTGACACTTAAACTCATAATTGCAGTCATTAAGCAATAATTAATGTGTACGGAAATTACCGGTTTGTGCCAGTTGTCACAAAAGTGTGAATCAAGCTGTTTCCAAGTCTATACGTCTGTTTCTGCCTTTCGTATAGATAAGAACTCTTCTGAATGGCTCGTTTGGGTCACAAAACGATCCTACAGGAACCAAAGAAAGTAGATGAAGGGATCATTGACACAGAAAAAGAGATGACAGCCGAGAATATAAAAAAGATGGCAGACCAAGTTCTAATAGCGAAAGCACTTGAGGTAGATTCCAAGTCTGCTTCTAGTTCTGAGTCATCAGGAAAGGTCAGTACTAGTGGTTCTGAAAACGAATCAGGTAAGGCTGATAGTGCTCAAACAGAAAGTGTTTGTAGAGGTTGCACGAAAGAGTGCAAAGTCTGCAACACACATTAATATCTCTCAAACATGAGAATCCAGGAGCTGGTTGAAAAAATGGTTTTAATCGATAAAGAAGTTCTAAGTCGAGATAAACTGGTTAAAGATTCAAGTGAAAGAATAAAAGAATTAACTGAAAAGATTGAAAAAGATAAAAGTGATGTTCAACGTTTTCAAAAGGAAAATGAAAAATTGATTCTTGAAAACCGAAAAATTTCTGATAATTTTGATAAACTCAAAAGAACGGTAAAAGATTCAGATGAACGCAACGGTAAAACTCACAAAGAAAATACTCATTTATCAGGAGTTATTCATGGAAAGAAAAACTGATAAAGCAGCAACTGAATGAGATTAGGAATCTCAAGCTTCAATACCAAGAAGCTAAGATCGAAAATGAGAGGATAAATCTGAAGCTTAACAGCTATAACTCCGCTAGCTTTGTTCTTCAGCACATAGTTCCCAAAGCAATCGGGAAGAACAAAGCTGGTGAGGATGTTTACTCAGATGGAACAGGGGTGGGTTATCATAATGTTCCACCACCCATGTACAACAATTTTACAAAGAAAAAATCTGGCTTGGCTAACGAATCTGAAACAAGTGAGAAAACCGATGTTGAAAACTTGCCTGAGAACATTGATGTCACATTCACTTCACAATCTGATGAGGACAGTATTCAATCTGAAGTTGTGAAAAATGCTGTTGAGAATGTGCTAAAATCAGACAGTGATTCCACACAAGAGGATGAATGTTTTCTAAACAATTACATCCCGAAAGTCCCAGGACAACTTAAGTGACGAACCAACTCTTGTGATGTACAAGATGAACGGTTCTGATAAGTTGTACTCGGATACTTAGTTTCCCATTGAGAATGTGAATGTGGACAAACTGAAGAAAGTTTTCAAACTTGTAGAGATCGATGTTTCTGAGGTTAAAGGGTTAACAAGTTCCAAAAGGTTTTTGAACTTTGAACGTGATAAATCTTACTACAAAAAACTTGTTGTGCCACCACGTTTTAACAAAAAACAATCAAAACAGATGGTCGGGTGGTTATCAGGGTGCTAAGAATTACCCAAAAACAAATTTTCAGAAACAGAAGTTTGTTGAAAAGAAAATGTTTGTGAAGAGCTCAAGCTCAATTTCCGAGCAAGAATCGGAAATCTTTTCAAAAACGAATGAAGAATTTTTTGCTAAGAAGGCCTCACAGCCGCAGACTGAAGGGAAAAGTCGGGATGTTGACATCCGTACTTGCTTCAAATGCAACCAATTTGGACACATTGCATGAAAGTGTACCAACTCGAAACCTAAGTCTGTGGTTGTTGAGAATCCGAAAAGGAAAAATGATGTCAAAGGCAAAGCACCTATGTTTGTTAAGAAGAAGACTTCAAAATCTGAACAAGATAAAATCAAATCTAAACCCGTAAAATAGCCGGTAAAGAAAAATGATCATTTTTACAAACGGGTTGCTTCTCCACAACAAATTTGGAAGCCAAAATCTCAGGCAAAGACATCAAATGATTCCAAACCAAAGGTTTCTGATACTGCAAAACAATCATCTTCAACCAAACCGGTTAAGATGAATGTACCTTTGGATTTTTATGAAAAACATGAGAAACAAACTTCTTTGACCCCACCAGGCAAGAAGTATGTTCCAAAGAAGGTTTAACCATCTGGTCAACCTCAAAAAGATGAATTCTTTCTATACAAAGAGGTTGAGGTTGGAACCAAAGAAAGCTTGAAAATGAACAACAACAACTTCCCACCACTATACACGTCGAAAACGCACATTAACATCAAGCTACCCGAGTCAAAGGAGGCTTGGGTTGCTTCAACTTCTAACTAAGTGTTTGTGAAATGTGCAGGAGCTCCCGAGATCTATCTCGAAGTGGATTATGGATAGTGGAGCATCCCGGCACATGACAGGGAGAAAGACCCTGTTATACGATGTTAGAGGTTTCAACGGTGGTTATGTCGGTTTTGCAGGAAACCAAGGAGGACGTATTATCGGGGAGGGCACATTATCAAACGGTGTCATTACATTTGAAAGAGTCAACTACATACCAGAGCTGGAGAACAATTTGCTCAGCATTTCTCATATTTGTGACAGAATGTACACAACTCATTTTACTGACAAGGAATGTCTGATTCTGAAGCCGAGATTTGTTATTCCCGAGGAGTGGATCATCATGCGAGCCCCAAGGGTAAATTATTTGTACGTGTTGGACATGAGCGTTGCTACGACTACCACGGGTCACCCTCAGTGTTTCGTATCGAAAGCTACCGAAAAGGAGTCAATGCTGTGGCACCGAAAAATGGGCCACATACACCTACGTAAGATGAACTATCTGGTGCATAATGATCTTGTCAAAGGTGTTCATCTTAAGAATTTTGACCTAGAGGGAGAATGTATTAGCTGTATGAAAGGAAAGCAACACAAGGAATCCCATCCGAGAAAAATGGTGAACTCAGTCTCGAAGCCACTTGAAAGACTTCACATGGATCTCTTTGGTCCGTGAATGTCAAGAGCATTACTGGAGATCTTTACTGCCTAGTGGTTACTGATGATTATTCGAGATTTTCATGGGTGATGTTCCTAAAGTCAAAAGATGAAACATTTGAGAGGTTGCTGAAGTTGTTCAGAAAGATAGAAAATCAGTACCAGACCCCTCATTTGCAGACTACGAAGTGACAATGGTACGGAGTTCAAAAACAACATAATGGAAGAATTCTGCGATAGTAGAGGTATATTGCAAGAGTTCAATGCGCCATACACTCCACAACAGAATGGAGTTGCAGAAAGAAAGAATAGGACGCTGATCGAAACGGCACGAACGATGCTAGCTGATTCAAAGTTACCTATCAATTTTTGGGGAGAAGCTGTATCTACCGCTTGCTATATACTCTCAACCAGGTACTCACTGTGAAGAAGCATAATAAAACGTGTTTCAAACTCCTTAATAAACGCAAGCCGAATCTTGAATATCTAGAGCCGTTCGGGTCTCCCTGCACAGTTCTAGATCCTGACGGAAAATTTGGGTCAAAGAGTTTGGAAGGTATCTTTGTGGGGTATTCCAGTCCAATCAGACGAGTCTTTGTTCCAAGTCTTGGGAGGCTAATCGAAGCTCAACACATGGAATGTCAAGGTTACACTATGCCTCCATAGAAGCCCGCAGACTCATGGCAATTCAATTATGATGCCTTATGGGATTCATTTGACTTAGAAGAAGAGCCAGAGTACCTTAATGATTTAGACATATTTCAGGATTATGAAGCATCTCAGGGTAGATTGCCAGCAAAGTCTTCTAAACGTCAACAACAAACTTCCAATGATCATGAAGCTGGTCCAAGTCACGCTGGTGAAAATGTTGATGTTCAGCAAACTCCGACTACTTCGGAACAAGTGCTTGCTCCAGAAAATCAGACGACAGTTAATGATGATTGTTTTGGTCAAAAATTACCGAAGTAATTAAGTGATCAAATTAGTTAAGTGAGGTAGTGTGCTAGAAGTAAATGTCAAAAATGTGTTAATTAAATTACTTGCAAAAACAGTTTAAGGATACGGCTCGGGATATTGAGCTGTATCGACAATCAAACAATGAGCAATTAATGAGCAAAAAGTAAAGGAAGTGACACGAGATGTACGAGGAAAGCCCTTGATCAATCTAGATCGCTGGCATAAAACCTCGGGAGCTGACAATCGCAGCTGCCTTGTTCTTCAATTGCTTCAAAAATCAGGATACAGTGCAGGATGTGGTACGGATCGACTAAGTGTTACAACGAAAATGAAATACAAGTGTGGTGTTTGCAACTAGCTAGAATGTGATTGTGTTCGAGAGTGTAAGTGTGAAATGATGTGTTCTAAGTTGATCCGACCTCATCTATTTATAGTAAAGATAAGATAACTAACTACCCTAAACTCGCGGGATTCACCGAATATTCCTTCTTGGAACGTTGCAGACCTGGTCTTTCGGGCTCAACGTCTCTTTCTCAACAAATTCGTCCGAGTCTTGAGGAGAAGAAGTCCTTGTGACCGTTAGCAAGCCTCTACCCTTAACCTGCACGTGGTTAATTCAATAAGCTTCAGGATATCGCCCAAGATATCAGCAATATCCTCTTCCAGCATCCTGATTACAAATAACCAAACAAAGGCAGGATATTGGTCAGGATACATATGTTAAGAAAATGACCCCTAACAATTGTCCCCAAATATATCAGTTGGGATACCAATCCAACGGATATATTTCAAAACTTTACTTCATAATTTAAGGCAATTAATATGAGTAGACTCTTGAAATGACAGCAGTGCTATTTCCAAGACATTATTTACTTTTTACCCCCTTATATTCATCCTATATTAACCAAGGGACTCCTTGTCTCGATCATCCTTATCTTCAAGCAAGCATCAGGTAACTTCTCTTCTAATTTCCTCTCTTTAATTTTTCATAATTTACTCAATGGCACCACGAACGAAATCCCGCTCAGTCCGGTCCGCCTCAACCCTGATAAGTCAAAACCTTATCACTGATCCAGCAAAGGAGATTTACTGTTTCAATAATGCTGATATTGCTGCTCTCAAAGACTCCGGTGCCTTTCCCACCGGAACGGTCTTTCGCCCGTTTGACAAGGAAGCCCGATCGGATGCATCATCCGACGAGTGGGTTTGTTTTTTCGCTTATCCTTTCTCCCTTGGACTCCGGTATCCATTTTCACCCTTTATCTCCAGTTTTTTCGACCTCACCGGCCTTAGTTATGCCCAAGTTATGCCAATGGTCTGGCGAATCTTGATAGTGTTGGATCAAATCAAATCTCGTCATTACCCCAACCTTCTTGTTGAGGACCTTCCCGTAGCATACCGATTAAGATCCCACGGCAACCACCGTTATCTTCTATTCTCCATCAAGAGTCCTTTGGTCCTTAAAGCCACCAAGAACAAGGATCGATGGCGACGAAAATTCTTTTTCGTCAAAAGAGACTCCATTGATAAGGGTTTCGATCTACCGGTTAAATGGTTAACCAAGGGTAGGATTTAGGGTTTTAGGAATATCCCCAATCATATTTTCAAACTGTATCCCGGACTTATATTCTGATGTTTTTATGCAGCGAATTTCAGAGATTTAGTGCCTCCTAGCGCGGAATCCGAATCCAAGATCAAGGAAATCTACCGTCTTCCTGCCAGCGAAAGAAGTTTTTCCCTGTCTCTCACAGATCCTCATCAAAAATCAAACTCAGAAATGTCTGGTAAGCACATTTTCATATGTTAATTATTTTAAAAAATATGATGAGTTTTGAGAGTATCTCCCCTTATGCAGCACCAGTCGTCAACCTTGATGCTTTCGAACTCGATGAACTGGATTGCTATTCCAGCCTTGAACCCGCCAAACAAGAATCCAAGCCAAAGTCGTCTGCTACACCAAAGCCTACCTCCTCGAAAGCTGTTTCTGCTCCCAAAGGCCCTCCGGCATCCAGGACCAGGGCATCCAGTTCTCGGAAGAGAAAGGAGACTGACTCCCCAGCTGTTTCTGAAACATTCTCTCTTGAGAATCATGGGTTCAATGACGCCATCTCATTTCTCAAACAGGTAGAATTTTCTTTCCGATATCCTGTACAAGTATGTTAGTCTTTATCCTGCTTATTATTCACATTAATACCTGTATTTTTATCTATAGGGTCTGGATCGCCTCATGCATTTATACGAAGATGCTAGCGGTCTTAACAAGATGTTGCAGATTCAGCTGGAGAAAGCTCAAGCCACCATAGCTGATCAAGGAACCATTGCAGCTGCCAAATCCCAGCATTATGAGGACAAATACAAGGCAATGACTCAGGAACATCAAGCCGCTCTTCACAAAGCTAATGAGGATGCTCAAGCCAAGCTGGATGCCGCCCTTCTCCAATATCAGCAGAATATGAGCTCATACCGGGATAGCCTAAAAACTTCGGTGGTCGTCTCTCTTCTCCAAGCCAGGATAAGGATGGCTTATGAAGCCATGGATCTGGGTTTTGAATGCCCTTCCTGGAATGTAAAGGCTTGGGAGGAGAAACT
The DNA here is from genome assembly GCA_030545235.1 of Helianthus tuberosus. Classification (NCBI taxonomy): domain Eukaryota; kingdom Viridiplantae; phylum Streptophyta; class Magnoliopsida; order Asterales; family Asteraceae; genus Helianthus; species Helianthus tuberosus. The sequence continues at coordinate 123,407,185 of CM060358.1, forward strand.
ACAGGGCCTCGGAGGTCATCCCGTTGCTCATCCTGCAAAACACACTGATGAAGAGCCTTCTAAGGCAGCAAAGGAGGTGGCCAATGCTGATGATGGTGCTGAGAAGAATCCTGAGGGTGATGCTGGGGCGAATGCTGGCAAGGAGGTTACTGTTCAAGAAGGTGCTGCCCCTTAGGCAGCAGAGTGGGCGATGATGGATATACGTGCCAAGGCCGGAGCCCACTTTTTAATTTCATGGTTGTGGTTGCATAAACAATTTACTTTTCCTGTCCTTGAACAATTTACTTTTCCTGCACTAGAACAATGTGATGACCAAAGGTGGATGGGTCCTAGGTTTTAGGACGAAGCCCTTGGTTATCAGTTAGTATAACTTGTTTTGAACATAGTAACGGTTGTAGGTAAACGAGTCCTGTTTTGAGACAAATCCTGCAACCGTTACAAAATTATGGTAACAACTAATTGTGCTTTTGGCGGGTGGGCCTTACCAAAAGCACAACTTTTGACTTGTTAATAATATAACTATCTTTTGACTTATTTTTTGTTACTTTGCATTGTTTAGTGTAAGTTTTAGCTTTGTAAAAATTTCATACTGTTATTTTACAAAATATCTTGACCAGTATGCTTAGAAACATACTGCAGAAGTCTTTTAAATGGATCTTCCATACGTTCTTTTAATTTTGTAAAAATTTCTTTAGAAAGTAAAAAATAGTTTATCTTTTTAAAACCAAGTTTTGATGATGATCAGAGTTTCAAGCCAATGCTAGTTTCAAACATCCCAGTCAAATATCCTTAAAAGGACTTTGAGGATATGTGTCAAGATACTTAACATGATGTTATTAAAAATTCAAATGAGGTTTGCAAAGGAAAGATCATATCAGACATAGGATATAAACCTATTACCAAACTTCAATCCCTTTGCAACTCTTCCAATGAAGATGTCCCCAGTGCAAGGTACTTAATGCATTAGTCGCAAACTTCATTCTTTTAACTTTACACCACCATCTTGGCAGGGATGTCCCTTGCGTACAATGTCTTCAAGTATCTTAGAAATCTATTTAATGTCAGTTTCCATGGCATAAGCAATTTTTCTCGTTCCGAGGGTATAACCCAAGGATGTACTGGAGATAAATCCTTTGTATCCTGGGGAAAATCCCAATTTTTCATGCGCTACAGGCGGGAGTGTATAAACTCCAAGACTTAGAAAGGTGAAAACCTTTAAACCTTAGAGAGTATGAAAATACCCTTTCGTGAGAGAGGGTGATCAATCCTCATATACCGTTAGGATTCAGGATATAGCCAATGGTAACGAAATTGTCAGCCACTTTTACATGGACTGGTCCCGCCACCTTGAACTATCCCTGAATAACTTGCGCTCCAGGCGGGGTGTTTAAACCCAATTCGGAAGAAAGGTGAATACCTTTAAACCTGTGAAGGGATCAGTATCCCTTAAACGTGAGAGAGGGGGCCAATCCTCTAATCTTCTGAGTTATCCCGAGTGCATATTCTGGAGCTATATCCTGAAACATATCTTGCAAAACAAATGTAAACTAAGGTGGGTGTTAGCTTGGCTAACACCCCTCCGATGCTTAAGTCAGTATCAAGTTATAAAGAACAAATTACACCAAACACATTTAAAAGAAGTAAGAATTCATACCATCTCGAGTTAGAAATTAAATTCTAGACTCACTTGAAATAGAGCTTAAGGTGTATAGCATTCCAAGATCTCGGTAGCATATCTCCCTCCATATTCTTGAGTCTATACGCTCCTTTCCCTGCTTCTGACTCAACTTCATATGGTCCTTCCCATTTTGGAGCTAACTTGCCATCGGCAGGATTAGTAGTATTTTGGAAGGCCTTTCTTAATACCCAATCTCCAACCTTAAATCTTCTGGTTCTAATATTCTTGTTATATGCCCTGGATATTCTCTGTTGATATGCTGCCATCCTTAGCCTTGCCGCATCTCTCTTTTCATCTATAGTGTCTAAATCCTGACTCAAGGCTTCAGGATTCTTCTCAGGATCACTTAAGATAGATCTTGCAGTAGGTATTGTCATCTCCGTTGGAATCACTGCTTCTGCTCCAAACACCAACGAAAATGGGGTTTGACCTGTTGCATTCTTTATCGTTGTCCTGTCAGCCCATAAAACAAAGGGTAATTCTTCTGCCCATCTTCCTTTTTTGGCTCCAAGCCTTTTCTTTAAGTTGTTGACAATTATCTTGTTAGAGGATTCTGCTTGTCCATTTGCTTGAGGATGTACCGGAGTTGATGTGATCATTTTGATTCCCCAACTCTTGCAAAAGTCAGTAGTCCTCTTACTTATGAACTGAGAGCCATTGTCACAGATTATCTCAGATGGTACTCCGAATCTGGTCAGGATATTCCTCTTGATGAAGGATACTACTTCTTGGTCTCTTACTTGAACAAATGCTTCAGCTTCAACCCACTTAGAGAAGTAATCCGTCATTGCTAGCATAAAGACTTTTCCTCCCGGAGCTTTCGGTAACTTTCCCACTATATCCATACCCCACTTCATAAATGGCCAAGGGGAAACAATAGGATATAATGGTTCAGCCGGTTGATGCAGTATGTTACTATGTCTTTGACACGAGTCACATCTTCGAGCATATTCTGCGGCATCTTTTCTCATTGTTGGCCAATAATATCCTGTTCTTAATATTTTTGAGAATAACGATCTGCCCCCAGCATGGTTACCACAATCCCCTTCATGTATATCCTGAAGGACTTCTTTGGCTTCAAGATCCTCCAAGCATCTCAAATACGGTCCTGCAAGAGATTTCTTGTATAAAATATTATCTATAATAGTGAATCGTGATACCTTCATCCTAAATGCCTTAGGATTTTCATCTCCAGGAATGTGTCCTTCTTTGAGATATTTCATGATTGGAGCCGTCCAGGTTCTAGGATCCTCTTCAGGATATTCCGCCCCAGGATCCTGAATACCAGCTACTTCTTTATCCCGAGGATTCGTTGCAGGATATAAGACATGTACTATTGGTATTTGTGTCCCTTCAGGTATCCTGACCGACGATCCCAGATTTGCTAAGGCGTCTGCTTCAGCATTATCTTCCCTTGGTATCTGTTCAAGTATAAAAGCATCGAAATATCCTGCTAATTTTTTGAGAATATCGAGATATTCGATTAATTTCTCTCCCTTAACTGCATATGATCCATTAAAATGGTTAGTAATCAACAGAGAGTCAACATATACTTGCAAATTTTTGATACTCATGCTCTTAGCCAACTCTAATCCTGCAATTAAAGCCTCATACTCTGCTTCATTATTAGTAGCAGGAAATTCACACCTAATAGCCTGGGGTAATATGTCCCCCTGTGGCGATTTTAGTAGTATTCCTAATCCTACTCCTCTTACATTAGATGCACCATCAGTATATAATGTCCAGGATCCTGAGGATTCTCCTAGTTGTTGAACTTCTAGATCTACCTCATCCTGAATGTCACTACTAAAGTCAGCCACAAAGTCAGCTAAAGCCTGAGACTTTATGGCATTCCTAGGTTCATATACTAAATCATAAGCACTCAACTTTACTGACCACTTGGCCATCCTGCCTGACATCTCTGGTTTCCTAAGCACATTTTTAATAGGATAGTTTGTTTTAACATGAATCCTATGTGTCTCGAAATAATGCCTAAGTTTCGTTGATGCCATAATTAATGCTAGTATCAATTTTTCTAAATGAGAATACCTAGTTTCAGCATCTAACAAACTTTTACTAACATAATAAACAGGGTACTGCTGACCTTCATGGTCTTTTATAAGAACGGCACTTACAGCATTCCCTGATACAGCAAGGTACAGGAATAGTGGTTCACCATTTTCCGGCTTCATCAATAGAGGTGCGGTTGAGAGATACCGTTTCAAATCCTGTAGGGCTGCTTCATGCTTTTCCCCCCATTCGAATCTTTTGTTCTTCTTTAGGATATCATAGAAGTCTTTGCATTTCTCCGAGGATCTTGAGATAAATCTGTTTAGAGCTGCTACTCGGCCTGTTAATCTTTGTACATCCTTCATATTCGAGGGTGATTTTATATCCAGGATAGCTTTAATCTGCTCCGGGCTTGCCTCTATCCCCCTTTTCGTCACCATATACCCAAGAAACTTTCCTGCCCCCACTCCGAAATGGCACTTAGCAGGATTCAGCTTCATATTATACTGATCCAGGATATCAAATGCTCCTTTAATATCCTGGAGGTGATCCTGAGCTTTCTTTGACTTTACTACCATATCGTCAATGTATACTTCCATGGTGTCCCCCAGTTTGTCTTTGAACATCATGTTTACCAATCTTTGGTATGTTGCACCTGCATTTTTCAAACCAAAAGGCATAGCTGTATAACAATAAATACCTGTTGGCGTCATGAAGGCGGTATCCTCCTGGTCAGAAGGCTCCATTTGTATCTGTTGAAATCCTGAGGATGCGTCCATGAAAGTCAGCATTTCATGCCCAGCAGTGGCATCTACCATTGCATCAATATGGGGGAGAGGAAATGGGTCTTTAGGACAAGCTTTGTTCAAGTCTGTGTAGTCTACACAAACTCTCCATTTCCCATTCTTCTTCTGTACTACAACCACGTTTGCTAGCCACCTTGGGAACTTAACCTCTCTGATCATTCTTGACTTTAATAATCTCTCAACTTCCTCTTGGATAATCGTGTTCCGCTCAGGAGCAAACTTCCTTCTTTTTTGTTGCACAGGCTTGAACGACTTATCAATTCCAAGCTTGTGAGTGATGATATCTTTGGATATGCCAGTCATATCCTCATGTTTCCATGCAAACGTAGACATCCTGCATTTCAAAAAGTTAATTAATTGTTCCTCAATATCCTGAGGGATATTGGTCCCTACGAGCACCGAAATATCGGGGTTATCCTGGTCCAGGATAACTTTCTTCACATCCTGCTCCGGATCTTCCACGATATCCTGGGCCCGCGTCTTTAATTGCTATGCTGCACTAGTTCTGGCTGAGGATTTCATCGAGGAGGAGTAGCATTCTTTCGCCTCCTGCTGATCGCTATCAACTTTAACAACTCCCCAAGGGGTAGGTATCTTGATGCATTGGTGATATGTTGATGGCACGGCCTTCATATCGTGAATCCATGGTCTTCCTAGTATGATGTTATAGCAGGATAGAGAGTCCATCACACAGAAACGTTGTATCGAGTTGACTCCTTCAACGTACACCGGCAACTTTATCTCTCCCACTGTGTTTCTGGCTTCTCCTCTGAATCCGACAAGCACGGTGGACTTCGAAGTTATATCCATTGGAGACACATTCATTCTTTTAAGTGTCTCTAGCTGGATTATGTTGACGGAGCTGCCATTATCAACCAATATCCTGCGTACAAAATGGTTAGCCACATATAACGTTATTACCAGAGCATCATGGTGAGGATCCTGGACAGTATCCCTGTCATCAGCATCAAATGTGATCACTTTGTCAGTTGTGAGTGTAGCCATCCTGACAGGTTTGTCTCCCCTTTCGGCTTTGGCTTCCTTTGCGTGTCTCTTTGCTGCCGAATACGAAGTTCCACAAATGTCGGATCCCCCCGAAATGAAGTTGATTATCTTGGCATCCGCGGGAGGTGATGCAGCTCGCTCAGGATCCTTCTCAGTATCCTGACCCTTATTCTTCTTCTTTCCTAAGAGATCTTTCAGATATCCCTTGCTTAGAAGATAGCTTATTTCTTTCCTTAAAGCAATGCAATCCTCAGTCATATGTCCGAAATCTTCGTGGAAAGCACACCATTTCGACTTATCTTTCCAGTCAGCCTTTTGTTGATTCTTTCGAGGCCATCTAGCCTTGTCTCCTAGACCCTGCATAGCATACATCAATTCAGGAATATTAACAGAAAAGCAATATTCAGACAACTCAGGTTACTCTTCAGGATCCTCATCTTCGACAGCATTCACTCTCTTGTTTTCATTTCTACCATATGGCTTAGGCCGATATGACTTAAATGAGGATTCTGACTTCCTGTTAGTCGATTCATAAGTGTTGGATGAGTTCATCCTTTCTTGCATCTTCTTGTCATCTTCCAGACGGATATATCTCAAGGCCCTATTGCGACCTTCATCGAGATTCCTGCAGGGATTCATTACAAGATCCTGATAAAACTGAGAATCCTTTTGTAATCCCATCTTAAAAGCTTGCACAGCTGTTGCAACATCAAGATGTGGGATATCCAAGGATTCTCGACTAAATTTGTTCACATAATCCCTCAAGGATTCTTGAGGCCCTTGAGTTATCCTGTAAAGATCACTGGTTAGTTTCTCAAAACTCCGACTACAAGAAAATTGACTGTTAAATAAATTAACCAAATGAGCAAATGAAGTAATTGAGTGAGGAGGAACGTTCAACAGCCATTTCAAGGCTGATCCTGTTAGAGTAGAACCAAATCCCTTGCACAAGCACGCTTCCTTGAGCTCCGGAGGGATAGGGTTAATCTCCATTCTTTCCCTATACTGGGCAATATGCTCCTCAGGATCCGTAGTCCCGTCATAAAGCTTCATGTTGGGAGTTTGGAATCTCTTTGGGATCTCAGCATCACATATAGGGTATGCAAAACGAGATATCTTGTGGCTATCTTGAGATACTTCCGGGATCGGCTGGACCACCCCAGGTACACTAGATATCATGTCTTTCAACTTCTGAAGTTCCCTGGTAAGTGCTGATGTTACACCTGTATCCTGCAAGGATCCACCACTGTTAATAGCATGAGTATTATTATTATTAGACACGTTACCAGTTGGAGGATTCTGCCCATATCCTGAAGCATATCCTGAGCTCCTTATGGTTGACATCCGGGCCAAGGAGGGTATTTCAGGAGTATGATTCTGAGGAAGACTGGGCACGATACTCCCCCTATTATCCTCGGTGTACACAGCTGAGCTAAAGTTCAACGCTCTGGGGTGTAACGGGGTGACATTGTCCTCCACAGATCTGCTCGAGCCAGCCTTCAGGAGTTGTATCTCCCTCAAAAGCATTTGGTTTGTTTCCTGTTGCTGCCTCATTTGTTCCTGCACACTTCCAAATAAGGTTAAAATTTCATCATTAGAAGCTAAAACGGGAGCAGATCCCTGGACACTCCGAGTTGGGATAACATCTTGAGATTGTGTAGAGGCTGGCATCCTTGGAGGAGGTGGTGGAAGCACCGAACCGGTAGTGGCAGAAGTCATAGCAGACACAGTAGAGGAACTCATGTTTGATCTTGAGGCCATTATAGATAATGTGGCAAAAAGTTTTGAAAATAAAAAACCGATTAGCGATTTGACAAAAAGTTTTAGTAAAAAGAGCACCACTTGCCCCACGGTGGGCGCTAAATTGTTTTGGTCAAAAATTACCGAAGTAATTAAGTGATCAAATTAGTTAAGTGAGGTAGTGTGCTAGAAGTAAATGTCAAAAATGTGTTAATTAAATTACTTGCAAAAACAGTTTAAGGATACGGCTCGGGATATTGAGCTGTATCGACAATCAAACAATGAGCAATTAATGAGCAAAAAGTAAAGGAAGTGACACGAGATGTACGAGGAAAGCCCTTGATCAATCTAGATCGCCGGCATAAAACCTCGGGAGCTGACAATCGCAGCTGCCTTGTTCTTCAATTGCTTCAAAAATCAGGATACAGTGCAGGATGTGGTACGGATCGACTAAGTGTTACAACGAAAATGAAATACAAGTGTGGTGTTTGCAACTAGCTAGAATGTGATTGTGTTCGAGAGTGTAAGTGTGAAATGATGTGTTCTAAGTTGATCCGACCTCATCTATTTATAGTAAAGATAAGATAACTAACTACCCTAAACTCGCGGGATTCACCGAATATTCCTTCTTGGAACGTTGCAGACCTGGTCTTTCGGGCTCAACGTCTCTTTCTCAACAAATTCGTCCGAGTCTTGAGGAGAAGAAGTCCTTGTGACCGTTAGCAAGCCTCTACCCTTAACCTGCACGTGGTTAATTCAATAAGCTTCAGGATATCGCCCAAGATATCAGCAATATCCTCTTCCAGCATCCTGATTACAAATAACCAAACAAAGGCAGGATATTGGTCAGGATACATATGTTAAGAAAATGACCCCTAACAATGATAATTCAGAGTTTGACTCGGTTAGCCCGACCTTTGATCGCGGTGATTCAGAATCTGAGGGGGAGCAGATCCAATCTTCAGACCAGACAGTTCATGTCGATGAACAAGTTGCGGACCAGAATGTCACAAATTTGGAAGGCGAGGTGAACGTTCTCGGTGAAGTTATGCCGAGGACTCTATCCTACCACCATGAGGAGTTGATTATAGGAGAACTGCAATCAAGAGTTCGAACAAGAAGCCAAATTGACCATGGTCTTACATGTTTTTTTTTTTAAAGTTGCTCCATTACAAACTGAATTCTCACTCAGTTGTTTTATTTCGCAGATTAAACCGCGAACATATAAAGAAGCACTAATGAAAGAATCGTGGGTGAATGCGATGCGAGAGGAGCTGGGTCAATTTGAGAAGTTAGGAGTTTGGAAACTTGTCGATCTACCTGACGGACATAGAAAGATAAACACGAAATGGGTGTTCAAATGCAAGAGAGATGATCGAGGAGTGATAGTCATAAACAAAGCTCGACTCGTTGTTCAGGGTTTTAGTCAGCAAGAAGGGATAGACTTCACAGAAGTTTACGCTCCGGTTGCTCGACTTGAAGCCATCAGAATATTTCTTGCTTTTGCTTCCTGGAAAGGTTTTAAAGTTTACCAGTTAGATGTCAAGTTGGTGTTCCTTTACGGAAAAGTGAAAGAGGAGGTTTATGTCGGTCAGCCACCGAGCTTTACCGACTCGATACACAAAGACAAGGTCTACCTTCTGGACAAAGCACTGTATGGTTTGCATCAGGCCCCGAGAAGCTGGTACGAGACGCTCTCTCAACACTTGCTTGCCAATGGCTTTATCCGAGGAAAGGTGGATGCTACACTCTTCACTAAGGAAGTTGCTGTTCTTTTGCTGATCGTTCAGATATATGTTGATGACATTATTTTTGGGTCAACGAACGACGAACTCTGCAAGCAATTTGAACAAGTTATGAAACAGAAGTTTGAGATGTCGTCAATGGGTGAGATGAAGTTCTTCCTAGGGCTACAAGTCGATCAGATGCCAGAGGGAACTTTCATACATCAAACGAAGTACGTTTACGACGTTCTAGAGAAATTTGGGATGTCCGAGATGGCGCCAATGTCCACCCCGTTAGCAACTAATCATGGTATCAACCCTGATCTCATCGGAGAAAAGGTCGACGAGACGCTATACCGCTCAATGATTGGTTCGCTGATGTATCTGACACCATCAAGAACTGATATAATGTACCCGACATGCCTCGCGGCCTAATATCAGTCAAGTCCTAGAGCCTCGCACATGTCTATCGTCAAAAGGATCCTACGCTACCTGAAAGGAACCCTATGCCTGGGGTTGTAGTATCCCAAAGATGGGGACTTCAAGCTCGAAGGATACTCAGACTCGGATTTCGGTTGCTGCAAGATCAATGCAAAATCAACAACTACAGGATGCCAATTCTTCGGACCTCGCTTGGTCACTTGGTAGTGTAAGAAGCAAACCTCTGTTACTCTATCGATGTGTGAAGCAGAGTACGTGTCAGCCAGCAGCTGCTGCTTGCAGATTCTGTGGATCTAGCAACAGATGCGCGATTACGGTTTGCAATTTCTTACCTCTGCTATATTTTTTGATAATGAGGCTGCAATCAACATAACGAAAAATCTGGTACATCACGCTAAAAGTAAACACATAGAAATTCGACATCATTTCATCCGAGATTGTTTCGAGAAGAAGTTGATTCGAATAGATAAAATCCACACCGACGAACAAAAGGCAGATTTAGATACCAAAGCTATTGATAAATCACGTTTTCAGTATCTATTAAAATTGAATGGTATGAAGCTTTTGTCATTGGCGGAGGAAATTCTTGGCGTTGAAGAGAAAACCAATGCAGAGGATGTTGAAAAGCAGACTGCTTTGGTTTGTCGACTTTTTAGATGTTTTCGTATTTAGGGGGAGATGGATATATTTTCAGAAAATACAAAAACAATAAAAAATTCAAAAATACAAAAACATAGAAATTTTCAAAATCCAAAAACATTAGAAAACCCAAAAAGAGTTTTGGGTAAAAAGGGGAAATGATAGTACATCAGCTAGACAATTACGGTAAGTTAAAGAAATGTAAAGTTTAAAAGTGTTAAACGGTCTCGCTGATGATATGCCGATAGGTTTTTACACGTTTAGTAGACTTTTTCGGGATATAAACATAAAAATCATTTCTTGCTTATTTCGAGGGGAACATCTCTCGGATATATAGGTAACCCCTGAAATCTTGTTTGAATGATTCTCTATTTCTGACATACTAGGTCTATGTTCTTGATGATATCTGGGGTATTATACCAGGACTTCTGATTTTGCGGAAGCAATAGCCTAGTCCTCGTATAATACTCTGCACAACTTTAATTCTTAAAGCCTCTCCTCAGCATAAAAAATGATAAACATTGCAAAATGCGTATCATGTGCTGTTAAAGAAAAGATCCCCAAGAGGGACACACCGAAAGTCGAGCCATCATCTCTTTGTCTGAACGGAAGTTCTAACCTGAGCTCTCATGGCCTCACACTACCCTTTTACATATATGATTTGAGTATGTTCACCTGTAAGACTGAATATAGAAGTCTGGATACGGGAGTATATTTTGAGGTGGGATACGCGAATAAGCTAAGTACTTAAAACATCTAAATCGTATCCTGAATAAGTTGAAGTATGTGTAAGAATTTAAAAGGATCAGTATATCGACAATCTAGGTGAACTGTTTAATACTTAGTGTGAAAGACAATCTAGGTGAACTGTTTTAATACTTAGTGAGAAATTAAGCTCAACGGTACCTGTAACTAGTCGACAGTTGATATGATCCTCTAACACACTCACCAAAAATATGTTTGTAAATAGTTTATTGTTTACTTTACTGCATTTCATTTTAGTTTAGCTTAAAATCCAAAAAGATTTGCGTGTTTCAGCTTAAACTTTCTTAAAATCACAAAAAGATTTTATCTTCTGCTTTAGTTTATGACAAATCAAGGTGGAAATCTGATCTTCAGAATCTCAGAAGTGAAGCGAAGCAGGAAGTTTCTGGGCTGAACAACGGGGTGGGGAGCTAATCTTAAGTATTTGAATATTTCAAAGTATAAACAAGTTCATTAACTTGATACTTGTACAATTTTTAGAAAAAGTGTTGAAATAGTTTTAGAAAAATGTTAGTTGTTTTGTTTCGGGTCAACCAAGGTCATTAACTTGGACTTGGTAGGCAAATTGAGTACCTAGGGTCATTAATTTGGACCTAGATACTTAAGTGGATATCTAAAACTGACCAAAACAGACAAAATTTGAAAAATGTGAAAGAGTTAAACTTTGAAAAATATTGAGTTTGGATCGGATGACAATCCGATCGGATGGCAATCCGATCGGATGGCAATCCGATCGGATGGCCATCCGAGTGGTGGTCAAGAGCTATACAAGAGGGTCAAAGGTTTCAGTCAAACTCATTCGACCAAACTGCCCTCCGACACTCTCACAAACTCTCTCAACAGTTCACTGATCTTTATTCACATTCTTGTTTTTCCAGGCACAAAGGATTGTTGGCACACTCACCCTTCACTATGGGAAAGGTAAGATTCCTGATTTTATCCGTTAAATTTTGAGTATTTGAGGTTTGAAGGTACCAACGACGACTGATAGAAAGAAGTCCTTAGATCCAAATTGATGATAGATCTAGGTAAATCGGCCTTAGATCTATAGGTTTACCATTCCAATTTCACTGACAACACCTTAGATTTGTCGTTAAATTGATTGAGGGTGTTCGGCAGCCGAGGTACATAAAGTGAAATTAAACCCAATCTGGGATGTTTTGGAAGAAAACTGAACATAGGGTTTTGTTTATCGGCCTATTCTTTAAGAGAAAATGTGATCAATTTTGTAAAATTGTTAGAAAATTTTTGATCTTCATGTTGTATTCAAACTGTTCTTCTTGGTTACTTGGATCGAAGGGCAATTCGATCGGATGACCATCCGATCGGAGGGCCATCTGATACATGACACTTTATGGTTTGAATATTATTCTAAGTGTTTGCTTGTGTTTATATTAAATTTGTTCAAATTATTCAACACACATACTCATGTTCATGCTCATCTGTTAGTAGTGTTGTTGTTTTCAATCGAATGACAATCCGATCGGATGACCATCCGATCGGATGGCCATCAGATCCAAAACACACTCTCACATGTTGTCTTTCAAATGTGCTAAACTGTTAATCATTCTTGATCGAATGACAATCCGATTGGATGACCATCCGATCGGATGGCCATCCGATCGGATGGCCATCCGATCCAAATGCACATGTCTTGACTGATTATTGACTTTAAAGGATAAAGCTCATCCGATCCATGTAGGATCGTATTCGGCCCTGTTTGAGTCGATCAGAAGAATTCCTATCCAAAACAAGAGGCGGAAACTAATGCTTTGGTACGATTTCAGCTGGATTCACTTTAAACTGTTGTTGTATTGATCTTGATAACGTTTACAAGCTCTGACAACACTTCGGCAGCACTTCGTGGCTTACCGGAAGACAACACCTACAACTATGTTTGTGATTTCGCTCTTACAACCTATATATAGGCTAACAGGTTTCACTCATACATACATGTCCATAAGAGCGAAACCCTCATCTGACACATAAGCGAAACCATCTAATTGACACAAGAGTGAAACCCTAGCTTGACACATAAGCGAAATCACTAACTAACACATGTTTCTTGGATTTTGTGCCCTGTTCTAACCTATTCACTACAAGACTCGATATAAGACGTAGTGCACCAACAAACTCCCCCTCGGATGTTGACGAAGTCTTCAGTGTCGAGTCTTCGATTGGCAACCTACAATCTTTATCAGTCTTCGATTTTCCTCTGAAGTATTTGTCATTGCAAGAATCCTCATTCTCTATCTTTATCTTCAACAAACTCCTCTCTCTCAAATGTTGAATATCATGGTGTCTTCAGACTCCCCCTCTCAATCTGCTGGGATCGTAGTCTGGAATTCACAACTTCAAAATTCATTCCAAGATCTTTACCTGGCTCTCTTACAGCTCAGTATCGTCACCTGGCACGAATTTACCTGAAAAATCTCTACCCAACACATAAGTTTCTTTTTAAAGATTAAATCTTTTAACAATTTAGAAACTATGTCAGACATTCTATAAAAAATTGTTCTTTGAAAACCACTTGTAGATACAAAACATTTTCACACTCTCTCCCAAACCTGTTCTTTATGTTTAGCACTTTGAATTTCGAAAATCAGCTTTTCAGCATCAGTCGTCGAAAATCTTTTTGAATTTTACAAACTTTATGCTAAAACACACTAAAATCTTTTTGGATTTTCTGAAAGAAAATAGTTGACACCACTTGTAGAATCAAGAAAATGCAAAAATGAAATATATACAAACAATGTTTTTGTGAGTTCGTGCAAGAGGATCATATCAGTTTATGAGACCAATCACCAACACCATTAAGCTTTAAAACATTTTAAGCTCTAAACAATTCACATAGATTGACGCTATTGTTATCCACTTAAACTCAATCTAAAAACTTTCGACATGCTTACCGATACGTTAAGGTATATTAATTTTGCACTAAGTTCTTATGGACCCCACGATCTCAGCATATCCCCTCATCATGCAATACACTGACTCAAGTAATGCCTTTAAACTTTTATCAACTGTGATTTGTGCGAAAACAAAGCAGAATGTTTAAACATTAGGTCGATACTTCCGTATACGCAGAGAAAGTCCAATGTTTAAACAAAATAAGAAAAATAAAACAATTTGAAGTTGTTTAGGCTTTAACCACCAGGTCGATACTTCCGTATACGCAGAGGAGGTCCAAAGCTTAAACGAAACACCAAAGAAAATAAAGCAGAACGTTTAGGCAACAACATCCAGGTCGATACTCACGTATACGCAGAGGATGTCCGATGCTTAAACAAAATAAAGAAATAAAACAAGTTTAAATCTTTGCAAAATAAAATGCACAATCACAGCGACTTTTCAGCAAAGTTGTGAAAGTTCACAAACTTAACCAGTTTTATGTCTTTCGACAATCAGCGATTACTGAGTAGGCACACAGTCAAGAAGAACAAAAACTAAGTACTATGCTTTTGACCATGTTTCCCACTAGAACTACGCTTTTTCATTTAAGTTTGTATCGTTATCGCAAATCTACTAGTCTAGCTGAGCCTATCGTCACATCTTTAGTGAGACCGTTTATCACATTTTAACTTTCCATTTCTTTAGCGTGTTGTGACATTCCACTGATGTACTATCATTTCCTCTTTTATGCAACAAAAACTCATTTTTCATTTTATCATGTTTTTGGCTTTTTCAAATTTTCTAATGTTTTTGGATTTTCTGAAATTATACTCCCCCTAAAATACAAATACATCTAAAGAAAATTTGAAAACAAACTGTACAAGTAACGTGACAACTGATATCGAATCACTTCAATTCTCCATCCGTATGGCTTAAACAATCAGAACTCCCCCTCACAACAAACTATTTTCCCATAATGATTTCAAAACACTCAAGTTTGTTTTAATCAGAATGGTTTTTCTTGAAAATAAGTTTTATTGATTTTACCACTTGTAAAATTGGGGATCAAATCATCACATTGTTTGCCAATTTTATGAATGATAGTTAACTCAAGTTCAATTTAATAACCTTGATTTAACCACTTGTAGGATCAACCTGAACCACTTGTAAAAACACCAATCATACATACCACTGGTAAGATTAACAGTTTTGCATTTCAAACCTGTTTTTCAACCAATTACCATCTGTTGGTTGAATTCTCAAGATGCCGATTCCTACTCCTCGCTTACAAACCTGAGAGTTCCGGCAAGTCCTGCAAAACTTCTCAAACACAGATTAAGAAGGATGCCGATTCATGATCCACGATTACCAACTTGGGATCTCCGGCAAGTCAGGTTTTTATTCTTTGAAAAATATGTCCACCCAAGCCTGACCTTCCTTGGGTGTAACAACATCTTCTACTCAATCTTTTCTTTCAACTGACTTGTGAACACGTCTTTTAGAAGCATAAAAGTCTTTGACACTTTTGGCCTTACCATTGACCATTTGTCCAAAAATACGTTTCACATTTCCATTGAAAGTCTTTTCAACATCAAATTTCTTCTTGTCAGAATAAAATTGATTTGAAATTTCTGTTTTTCCAACTTTCTTCATAAAATTTTCAGCACGCAAGGGTGGAAAATTTTCATGGTTCATAGTTGGAACTGATTTTTTCACCCTTTTTCTCAACACGTGGCTCCTCTGATTTTGTGGAATCAGATTCATCACCAGAACTATTACCTGAACCTTTCACAACCCATTTTTGATTTTGAAAATTTTCTTTTCTTTTCAAAGCCTTTTTTGAAAATTCTCCCTTCTCAAAGGTTGAATTTTCAAAGCCTGTAAACTTTCGGGTTGAAAGTTCAGTTTTCTCGACCACTTTCTCTTTCAGTTTACCAGAGACTTCCTGTTTTGGTTTGAATGTCTTCGGACAATCCTTAGCAATATGACCAACAGTTTTACACTGAAAACAGGTTCTCTTTTCAATCTTCTTTTGAACAACATTCTTCTTCAGTTCTTCTTGCTTCTTGGCAAGGAATTCCTGATTTGTCTGCTTTCTGAATGCTTGTTCTTTCTCAGCTTCTGACATTTTTCCTGAAACAAACACAGTTTTTTGTTTATACACCTTTTCATTTTTATAATTTTTCGGTTGAATAAAACCTAATCCTTTCTTTTTGAAATTACGATTATGGTTTGGTTTCTTTTGGAAACTATAACCACAATTGTAACCCATTTTCTTGTTAATTCTTTGTTGTTCTCTTGAAGTGTATTGTTTAGGTTTTCCGATAAGATTTAAATCTTTTATTTCAGAAATATTAATTTCTGTAATTTTGAAAACCTTTTGAATCATTTCAAATCTGACACTTCTTATTGGAAAAGCTTCATCAGAATATAATTTGTCAGAATCTTTCAAAGTATATGCCACTTTGAATGATTCATCATTCAAATTAGATTTTAATAGCAAAAACTCTTTATCATAAACCCATTTGTCCTTTTTGACTGTTGACTTTGACGCATCGGACTCAAATTTTGACTTGGATTTGGACCCCGGTTTTGACTCCTCATAGTCATCTTTATCTATCACCTGATCGACCACACTTTTTAACAACTTTGACTCATGATCAGTGTCGGATGACGTGTATGTGACATCAATATTTTCTGGCAAGTTATCCAACGGCCCAGACTCCCATTGTAAATTTATTGCCTTATCGACTCTTTCGGAATTTGGATTTCGAGGTGAATATCCATTTTCGACCGGGGGCGGACATCTATTGTAGACCACACTTGGTTTCTTACCAGAAATCTTCACTTTATCTTTGTCTTCTATCACAGATTTCTCTTCTTCTGAAGTCTTTACTTCTTCAAAAGTCTTCAAATTCTCTACAACCGGATAAATCCTGTCAACAACAAAAGTAGAACATGAGTAACTTTCTAATAACTTGTTGACTCTTTCAGTTTCGATTCTTTGTGTTTCTAGCTTTAATTCCAGCTCAGCACACTTCTTTATGTGAAAATTAACATTATCAAGCTGTCCTAAGTAAGCTCTCTTCAGTGTATTCATTGCCACAGCTTGTTCACCGTTTGAATCAGTATACTTGTTGATTTCTCTGTTCATTGTATCATAGGATTCTTTTAATCTGTTTATATTGTGCAACAACTCATTGTTCTGCTTGATTAAAGAATCACAATTCATGCACTTCTCAGAAACTTTGACAGGTTCTGCATCAACTTTGACTTCAAATTCAGGAACATCCTTGACTGTTCTGTTTGACCGTAAAAATTTAGCTCTTCTCTTTTTCTCAGCTTCAGCTTCAGCTTTTAATCTCTCTTCCTCTTCTTCAAACTTTCTCTGTTTTTCCTCTGCAGCTTCCATGACTTTTCTGCACTTTTCTGCCCATTTCAGATCGTAGGCATTTGCAATGAAAGCTTTAACATTTGAAGTGTCTTTGGACATCTCTTTGGCCATGAGTTCTTGATCTGGGCAAAAATTGTCCCAACAGAAACCTTCAGCCAGTTTTTCATCATCTTGTTCTGCCAAACACAGTTTGCTGTTTGTTGGAAGATATTTATCCCAGCTAAAATTATCATATTTGCCCTGATTAACTAGACACGCTCTTTTTGAACCTTCAATCACATCTCTCCCATGTGCAGTTTGTGCCTGATGCAGTGCTGCTGGTGTGACTTGATGATAAATCGCCTTTTTGTGATAATCGTTGTTTCCAAAAGGATTTTGGGCTCCACTAGCTTCACGATTTTTGCACTCCCTCTTGAAATGCCCCTTTTC
Source organism: Helianthus tuberosus (assembly GCA_030545235.1). Classification (NCBI taxonomy): domain Eukaryota; kingdom Viridiplantae; phylum Streptophyta; class Magnoliopsida; order Asterales; family Asteraceae; genus Helianthus; species Helianthus tuberosus. The sequence goes on from CM060358.1 coordinate 123,424,708, forward strand.
CTTGCAACGAAAACATGTAACTTTAGATTTATAAAAGCCTAAAGTTGAAACATTTGCATCACGGAAATCATCTCTTCCCGTAATTTGTTTAAACTTCTCAGCTCGTCTCAACACACTAGCCATGCACCATTTAATGTCCATCAATTCCATTTCCTCAGCATCTATTTGATCGTAATCCTCTTTCGTGAGCATTGGATTACCGATCTTTCCAGCCACAAAACTACTATATGATTCTAAAATCATTCCCAACAAAGACATTTGATTTTTAGCAACCTCGTCAGTATAATCTTTATCATTTTCAAGACTTAGAACAATATTGCACTGAAGTTTTCTTCCATTCTTAGTTGCAGAAATGTTTGGATCGAATGATGAAAATCTAGTGCTGCTTGATCCCTGGGATGATTTCTTTTCAAAAGAATCTTTCGCACTGTAAGCAGTTTCGACTTTTGGAGAAAAATTTGACTTTTCGTTGACACCACCTTTGTAATACAAGCTGATATCCTGTTCTCCATCGTAGTTCTTCATCCTGGCAATCTTCCTTTGCTCCATCTCTTGAGCTTCCAGGTGTTTGATGAAGTCTCCCAATGTCATATTTTTATAATCTTTTCTATTGGATCTCAGCATCATCAGAAATGTTCCCCAAGTTTCATGAGGTAGTGCATCTGCAAGTTTTTCAATCAATTCATCAGTATCCTTTTTAATACCAAGTTTTGTCATATTTCTCACCAAGTTACAATATCTATCAATTATTTGCTTGGTGTTTTCAGATTTCAAACCACGGAATAAATCGAATTCTTTCTTCATGAGCGACATTTTGTTTTTGAGCATATCATCACTTCCAACAAATTTTGCTTCCAATTCTGTCCAGATTGAATAAGCAGTTCCATCGTGTTGAAGCAGTATCAAAATGTCTTCTTTTATCGCTTGCTGAAGCAGACTCACCATCAGTTTCTCATCCCTGTATTTCTTTTTCTCTTCAGTACTCATTTCTCTAATTGTTTGCTGAACACCATTTGTTGTGGGTCTTACATAAGGCTCTTCCGTATGTTCCCACGCATCCAAATGATATGCCTCAACCCAATTTCCAAATCTTTCGGACCATGCATTGTAATCATCAATATCCATGAGTTTAGGCGGTTTTTGAGATGTTCCAGTTTCGTTTTCAAGCAAAGTATTCTGAGTAATTGTGATCGGACTAGCAAAGGCATTATAGAATTCGTTGTCCATTGTTCAAAGTTCACAAGTTCATAAATTTCCAAGCTTAGGCAAAAATGACCCTTTGAGCGAAATCACAAATGTAACAAAAGCGAAATCAGAATTGTTCCTTGGAGCGAAACCCTGAATGTCACAAAAAGCGAAATATCAAGTTGACTTATGAGCGAAATCCCAAGGTGTCACTATGAGCGAATCCCTGAGTTGTACAAATGAGCGAAATCAGGTTGATCAGATGAGCGAAATCAGGTTGATCATATGAGCGAAATCACTGAATTGCTGGTTCACAAGAGCAAAATCACCTATGACGTCACAATTTGCAAGAGTCCCTATGAGCGAAACCTCAAAAATCCTAAGTTTTAGGTCGATGTTAGTTCTGAAACTTTCAAGGGTTTATTAATGCATGATTACGAGTGCTGTGTGTGAATTTGAGCTGGTTTTACCGTGAAAAATTTTGTAATTTTGAAGAAAGTGTAGAAAATCAGAATAAATGCAGCTGAAATGGCAAGAACTCTTCCTCTTGAGCTCTGATACCACTTGTAGGATCGTATTCGGCCCTGTTTGAGTCGATCAGAAGAATTCCTATCCAAAACAAGAGGCGGAAACTAATGCTTTGGTACGATTTCAGCTGGATTCACTTTAAACTGTTGTTGTATTGATCTTGATAACGTTTACAAGCTCTGACAACACTTCGGCAGCACTTCGTGGCTTACCGGAAGACAACACCTACAACTATGTTTGTGATTTCGCTCTTACAACCTATATATAGGCTAACAGGTTTCACTCATACATACATGTCCATAAGAGCGAAACCCTCATCTGACACATAAGCGAAACCATCTAATTGACACAAGAGCGAAGCCCTAGCTTCACACATAAGCGAAATCACTAACTAACACATGTTTCTTGGATTTCGTGCCCTGTTCTAACCTATTCACTACAAGACTCGATATAAGATGTAGTTGACAGACGTAGTGCACCAACAATCCATCAGTACTATATAGAGTGTATGAGGTGCAAGTGTTAGAAAATTTTTGAAAATTTTGAAAATTTGTCACTTTTGGCTATTATGTCTCGATATGTGTGGAGACTCTAACGTTGATATTTTTGCAGGCAAGAGTGACTGATTGGCATCCAACTCATAACATCTACTGTATTTTAGATGAGAACTATGCAAATATGGAACCGTTTAAAGAGATAATTCCATTTTTAAAGGAAAGTAGAATTGCTAAGGCTTTAACTGAAAAACATAAATGCTATGAGTCGCATGTAAGGATGTTTTGGAAGTCTATGAGATACGATGAAAAAAAAGACAATATACTCGGCAGTAAGGATGAAAGATGAGAATGATTAGGACACAGATGTAGAAGTTAAGTTTACAGTGGCAGACGTAAGAAGGGTTCTGGATTTAAAGGATAGTGATGATGACCCAATCATAATTCCAGAGTGGTTGAGCACAGGATTGTGGTGCAGAATGGGATACACGGGTCATCTGAATGATAAATATCTTAAGTCTAGATTCTATAGACCGTATAAATTCATGGTACATTGTGTGGTGCAAGCTTCATCGCACAGAAAAGTAGCTTATGATGAGACATCGGACTACATTATGCATATCATCACAAGTTTGGTGCTCAACAGGCCTTACAACATCTCACAGGTGTTGTTTAACCACATGATTGATAACATCAATGGTGAGAAGTATATTATGTACCCTAGATTCATTCTAATGCTGTTTGACGATCAAGTCCCTAATCTTCCAAAAGAACCTGCTGATGAACTAAAGTTACAACATATGAGCAGTGAAACGTTGAATAGATTGAACAAGTATAAAGGTTTGTCAGAAGATCAGGAGCCGAGGGTGAAAGGAATGATAGGAAGATTAAAGAATCCAAACTATGTTGCACCTGAAAATGATCACTGGAGACACGAGGAAAGTTGTCACACCCCCAAAATCCACGCACGGAGTATCACCGCTTGGAGGTGTGACATGACCAGGATCCAACCACCAATCATATTGAACAATGTATTTAAAATAGATAAAATCCAACCACGCAATATAATTGGTGTTTCAAAACTAGTTAACCAAGTTCAAATTAAACAGCGGAAGCATAAGACGTGGAACCAAAACATAAGTTCAATAAGTTCATAAAGTTTAAGTGTTTAGAACGGGACTTAACAGTCCATATCCCACAACGACCTCCTCCTCGCGCAAGCTCCATAAGTATCTAACGACCTGCAAGGCATGTAACAACGAGTCAACAACAAAGTTGAGCGAGTTCACAGTAGGTGTTCGTTATAAAGTAGTTTTTCAAGAACTATGAGTTTGTTTGCAACTGCAGGTTAAATCAACTTTCCTTATTTTCCAAACCATAAACGGTGGGGGCTACCCCATGTTGTAAACCACTAGACTAGATGTAAATATAAGTGTCCTTCCCAATCTAAGGATAAAGGTACATATTAAATACGTAGGTTTAGCGCTGGTGCCCTTCCCAATCCGAGGACAGAGGTACGTATAAGAATACGTAGGTTTAGTGCTGGCGCCCTTCCTAATCTGAGGACAGAGGTACGTATGAGAATACGTAGGTTTAGCGCTGGCGTCCTGTCACACCCCGACCACGTAGAAAATACAAAATGTGGCGGAAACATCGGGGAGTGTTGTAACAGAATTAATTGTTTCAAATCCATGGCAATTGAAGTTTCGTTTTATTAAACAAACATGAGAGTTTACATTATTTTAAACAAGAAATAAATAGTACATAACATAAATTAACTAGTTCTTGTCTCGTTTTAAGTCACTAAGGCACAGGTCCGCCTAAGTATGTCTTGATAAGTCCTATGCATCATCTCCTGAAAACACGTGTGAAAATAGGTACGTCAGCATAAAAATGCCTGTGAGATACATAGGTTTTCTGAAAATATGATTCGTGACTTGTGTTTAAGAAAGATGTTTAGTCATGAACCTTGTAATTTGCTTTGTCTTGTAAATCATTTGAAAAACGATAAGGTCAGATGATATGTATAAATAAGAGAATAATGTATGGTTAAATGAATAACCATGTAAAATGAGTTTGTATAATATAAGTTGTTTGTAAATTAATGTCTTGTGAAAAGTATGTTATTTGTATAAAATGTTATATGTCTCAAATTGAGATGATTCAGATAACGATACAATATGTAATACCATACAAACACTTATATATAGGAAGTACCAGCGGCGTATCCACCATGCTTGTATCATATTACACACGCCTCGTTACATAATCACTTACTCAAACCAACCAACAATGTAAGATGTCTATGTTTAAACCAATTGCCAAACGTATTGAATAATGTGTCAAAATGTTTATGTCAAGATGTAAGTCATGAAATGTATAACCAATGTCAAAATGTTTATGTGTCCAATGTAAATCATGTAATGTGTAACCAATGTGATTTGTATAAATAAATGTAAGGTTAAACGAATAACCTTATAGTAGCATATTAAAAGTATACTTTGGATTTGTAAGTAACATATTAAACTATGTTTTGGTTTTGTAAATAACATATCAAAATATGCTTTGGATGATTAACAAAATATATGTTGGTTTTGTACAATACCACACATGAGAGTATATCAAACTATACTTTAAAAGTGTGATTTAAGAATTCATTCAGACCTAGTGCATCAAAATACACCTTTGAGACTATTGGGATACCACAAAGGAAATCCCTATTTGGATGGAGAAACAAATTGGTTTCAGACATTCCATGACAACAGGAATGGGGTGTCAAATCCTATAGCGCTATATCATACTAACAATCGGTCTGGTGAACATAAAATAAGTACAATTCAACATTTTATTTTATGTTCTTTGAGAAATCAGTGTTTAAACCATAGATAGTCATTTAGTTTGTCAAATGATAAGTAATAACATGTATAATCAATTATACTTTGAAATCATGAAAATAACAGATAGGTACACATGCTTCACCCCAAAACAGTTTGAAAACGGTAAAAGAGGGGAACTATGTACTCACATTGAGAGTGCTTAGGAGTCCTTGTGTAACAACCGAACAATGCTAGAGATCATGGATATCAAACGGCACCTAATATAGGTAACTATGTTAATAAACCGGACCTATATCGGAGGATTTAGATAGAATGAGGGTTCGTAAACCAAACGAGTATGGAAACTCGTGTCATATGGTTTAACAAAGCCTACATACTAAAAGAAACCTAACCTAAGTGCTTTCGACCCATCGCGACCCATTAAGGTAGCTTATGCTACTTTAACGCGTCGTGCGCGCAAAAGCACACTTGAGACGTCTAACTAGCCCTATGACAAATGTTATATGCCTAATCATGTTACATAATCAGTTATGTGACAAAAGTTTAGGTTACATATGCTTACTTACCAATTATACATGAAAAGGGTATTCTGGTAATTTACCTAAGGCATATAAACTACCTATCATACAACTACTTAACGAAGCGACCATAAGGTATAACCTCGGAAGGTTATTCCCTATATACTATGGTCACCTAATGTGTTTGGTCGGATCCTAATGATCGACCAAATGGGTCGGGTTCGAAGGTATAAGCGATTTATTAGATCGCTTACCCTTACGACCCTAGACAACGTGGTAATCAGTAGGCATAGTCACAAGGGACTATAACCATCGTGATTACAATCACGTTGCGAAGTTCAAACGAACTTCGCATTGACCATAAGCTGGTCAACGCTGAAAGTCAAACAAAGTTTGACTTTCGGACTCTAAAAGCAATAAAAGAACGAAAGAATACTTACGAAGGGTCCCCGAATGCTAATCTCGATCCAAGAATCTCAGGTATGAAACAATGGTTTCAACTTAGAGTTTCTAAGATCAAAATTCTAGTGGGTTTTGAAGTTGTGGGGTGGGGTATTTATAGTTTTCGGGTAACCGTTAAGATCGTTTCATGGAAACCGTGCTCGAATCTCATGCGTACACTTGTTGGAATGTTATGGTAGGTAAATTTGCCACCCACCATAAGGAATTGACACTTGGAATTGGGATTGGGGGTGCAAAACAGCTGCAAACAGGCTGTAAAACAATGAATCTGGTCTGCAGAGGCTGACGCGGCCCGCTTCAGGATTAGACAAAACTCAGGCGGGCCGCCTGGCCTTGTCTGATCAGTACAAATTTGCTGAAATTACAGTTTTGGTCCCTGCACGTGTTTAAGGCCATTTCCGACACTTCTAAGGCCCGTAAAGCCAACTTTAAGGCCCTAAAATGATGCCTAAACATTGTGGACATGAAACATGCTCAAAAATATGCCGGGTGTTGGTTCGTTTGGTCGTACGAACGCGATGTTCGCTTAATTACGACGGAATGCGCATAAGCGCGAAAAACGATCCAAATGACGCGACGAATGGATTTTTCTTAAGCCAAACACTAAAGCATAATATAGTCATGCTTACATAAATTTGTGGATGTCCGGATGTATTCAGAACGTAAGTTATGCGCGAAAATGCAAACTTGTGCACTTTTTGACGCTTTTAGTCCCTGAATGACCCAAAAGTTTATTTTAGCATACCTAACCCATCAAAGCCTATTTCTAAGCTATGTAAAGGATATTTATGGTATGTTTAACTTATGGTCATGTTCCGGAATGTTTGTTACAGTTCAAATTGGCATACTTTCGCAGTTTGTCAAGTTTAGTCCCTGTAAGCGAATTAACTTGTTTTTGCCATACCAAAGCCTTCAAAACTTATTTCTAAGTTATGTAAAGGTTATTTAAGGTATGTTTAGCCTATTTCACTATTCTGGAGCGTTCGTTGGATTAAACTGGTTATATTTACGCATCAGAGCGCGTATAACCCTCCAGAAAGCGATTTAAAGCTTAAAATCGAACAAGAGTTGATATGTGCAAACGATACACAATTTTTTTACAAATCCCAAGTATGAAATACAATATTTCATTGGTTTGGCATTTGTTTGATGGTTGAAGTGACACAGGTGTCACAGTCTCCCCTACTTTAGGAAATTTCGTCCCGAAATTTAATTCTAGAGGAAACTTGTGAAGACAACTGTGACAGTTTCGCCTTCTAATCGATCCATTGAACCCTTAAGTAAAACTCTGGGCCATGTTAGGATTCTTAGCGAATTTGTTAACCCTCAAAGTGAATTCCTTGTAGCAGTAAAACATGGAATTTTTGAACTCTGGATAGAAGAACGTTTCTTATGAAGACTTATCATAGGAAACTTGTGTGTGCTTGAAATCAGAATTGGGGAGTGTGAGATAAAATGACATCGGTCAAGGTCCAAGACTTCTCCAGTATCATTATTCTTGTCACTATAGGTCTTAACACATAACAAAACTTCTTGTGGTTTCTGTGCACTGAATTTCCATAATTATGTAGGCCTCCACAATTACGTAATTCCTTGCACAGTCCGCACAGTTCATTTCATAATGTGTAGAGAAGAAAATCAATTGAATAAACATGAAGCGTCCTGACTAGTCCACCAAAGGATCTTTTCAACTAGATCAACGAACAATCTTTTTAACTAGATCAACACATGATCTTTTTAACTAGACCGTCGTACGATCTCCTTAAATAGACCACTTAAGGGATCTTTGTAATTATATCATCACATGATATTTTTAATCAGATTTTCAAAATCAATCTGTTTAACCAGACCATTCAAGAGGTCCAGTTTTTTTTTTGAATAGTACTTTAAAATCCAAGGGACTTGACTACAACGTAAAAGTCCATTATGGATTTAAGATAGTAACTTTGGATATCCTACTATGAATCCTTCATATAAAATAGGGAAGATTCTACGAGGATTTGGATGGATCATATATAACCACAAAGCATGTAAGAAAAACACATAAGCACAAAATTAGTTAACTTGATCCTTTAATTTGTTATCTTAAGGTATGGATATTTAAAGCACACTAGGAATCCAATCCATGGATTTCATTTGGCACTTTAATGATTTTCAAGGATCCATCTATAAAGATAGAAGGATTTTCAATAAGAGTTTGGCTTTGTTTCTTAAAAGAAACTAGTGTTTAAGGTTCTTGGGGAGATCACAAGTGATCATAAAATGACAGAACCACACGATTAGTTTGTATTTGGGTTGACATCATAAGGTTGCATCAATTATTCATATAAACTCATAATTTTTACAGAAATAAAAACAACAAATCTTTATTTATGTAACAACCGAATTGTATTGAAGTGTTATAAGATAACAACCAAGGAATTACAAAACACTAATTGTTCACTGCTGCATCATTGTTCATGTTTGCCTCATTGGTGTTAAATGCTCGTCCTCGCGCTGGAGGTATGTTAACAAGTCTTGGGCAATTGTTCCTGTAGTGGGTAAGGTCACCACAGTTATAACATGACCCTGGAGGGAACCGTGCTTGAACAGCAGCAGGGTTTGCAGCAGCTTGATTTGCATAACGACAAACATTGATCAAATGTCCCAACCGCCCACAGTGGGTACATTTGTGACATTGCTCTTGCTCTAGATGATGACAGTTGCACTTGTTGCACAAAGGTGCGGTACCAACATAGTTTTGCCTTTTGCGAGGTTGTGCTGGCTGGTTTGGTGCAACCTGTTTGTCTTGCGCAGTTACAGCGAAGTTTTGAGAGGTTTTGCGCTTCTTCTTCTTGGATACCTCAGTATGTTCTTCCTTTGGTTCAACTTGAGCAGTCTTGTCAGATGGTCTTGAGTCGCCCTTCCGAAACAACTTACGCTTCCTGATGTGGGATTCAGTTAGGGTGGCAGACAGTTCAATGGCTTGTCTGACAGTAGTAGGGTTACTGCCAGTAACAATATCCTGAACTAGGTCAGGAAGACCATCAGTATATTTCTCAATCGCTTTAGCCACAGGAGTAACCATAGCAGGGCACAAAAGGCTCAATTCTTCATAACGGTCAGTATAGGCTCGATGCTCGCCACTGTCTTGCTTCAAATCATCAAACTCCTTCTCCAAAGCTCGTAGTTCATGACGAGGGCAAAACTCCTTCATCATGAGAGCCCTAAGTTCATCCCAAGTTTGGGCTAAAGCAACCTCAGCACCACGGTCTCTCATCACCCCGTTCCACCATGTAAGAGCCCTCTTCTGAAACACACTCGAAGAAAACTCGACCTTGCGATTTTTAGGACACTGAACGTGACGGAAAGTATTCTCAATGCTCTCGAACCATTGAAGAAGCCCAGTGGCTCCCTCAGATCCACTAAACTTGAGCGGTTTAGCAGAGTTAAAATTTTTGAAATTGCATGGAGCATTGTTGTTGTTGATGGCTTGCATCATTTGAGCATAAAGATTTGGGAAGGCAGCAGCCATTTGCTGCACGATGATTTCCGCCAGTTCGGCATTTTCCATCTGATTGTCGCGTCGAGGAGGCATTCTAAAAGAGGAAACATGAAAGGAAACGAGTGAGAGAATTAGACGAAAAGAATGAGATTAAACAAATCTGATGAAAGCAAGGATAGTGGTTATTTGTTTGTTACTACAAAGCAACAAACGACCTCGGTGATAATCAAAGTAAATAGGTCAAAAATAATGTATCGCGAAGACATGCTCGCCTATAAGTGAACACTCATCCCAAGAATTCCCAGGTAAGCACAACTGGTCTCGCGTCTGATGAGATATATACGAAGTGCTTGCCTAGACAGAAAACCCAGAATACAAGCATTCACCCTTCCAGTTTGCACGTGTTCACATTATTTAAAACCCAAAACCTTGACGAGATTTTGAAAACTTAAAGGGGTTCAAAACCTTATAACAGAGGGTTCAAAACCTAGTAATCAATCATCCTAGAACAGATGATTAGTTTTCAAAGCGGTTTTGAAATTTATGTTCTTGTTGTGGTCGTCGCCTAAGGATAGGTGACGGTATTGTTTTATGACTAAACGCAAGTAAACTCGCGTTAGGGTCCTAAGAAGGTTATAGACTAGGTCAAAGCATTACTAATAACCTAATTCCCTATAACCATTGGCTCTGATACCATCTTTTCTATCACACCCCGACCACGTAGAACATACAAAACGTGGCGGAAACGTCGGGGAGTGTTGTAACAGAATTAATTGTTTCAAATCCATGGCAATTGAAGTTTCGTTTTATTAAACAAACATGAGAGTTTACATTGTTTTAAACAAGAAATAAAGAGTACATAACATAAATTAACTAGTTCTTGTCTCGTTTTAAGTCACTAAGGCACAGGTCCGCCTAAGTATGTCTTGATAAGTCCTATGCATCGTCTCCTGAAAACACGTGTGAAAATAGGTACGTCAGCATAAAAATGCCTGTGAGATACATAGGTTTTCTGAAAATATGATTCGTGACTTGTGTTTAAGAAAGATGTTTAGTCATGAACCTTGTAATTTGCTTTGTCTTGTAAATCATTTGAAAAACGATAAGGTCAGATGATATGTATAAATAAGAGAATAATGTATGGTTAAACGAATAACCATGTAAAATGAGTTTGTATAATATAAGTTGTTTGTAAATTAATGTCTTGTGAAAAGTATGTTATTTGTATAAAATGTTATATGTCTCAAATTGAAATGATTCAGATAACGATACAATATGTAATACCATACAAACACTTATATATAGGAAGTACCAGCGGCGTATCCACCATGCTTGTATCATATTACACACGCCTCGTTACTTAATCACTTACTCAAACCAACCAACAATGTAAGATATCTATGTTTAAACCAATTGCCAAACGTATTGAATAATGTGTCAAAATGTTTATGTCAAGATGTAAGTCATGAAATGTATAACCAATGTCAAAATGTTTATGTGTCCAATGTAAATCATGTAATGTGTAACCAATGTGATTTGTATAAATAAATGTAAGGTTAAATGAATAACCTTATAGTAGCATATTAAAAGTATACTTTGGATTTGTAAGTAACATATTAAACTATGTTTTGGTTTTGTAAATAACATATCAAAATATGCTTTGGATGATTAACAAAATATATGTTGGTTTTGTACAATACCACACATGAGAGTCTATCAAACTATACTTTAAAAGTGTGATTTAAGAATTCATTCAGACCTAGTGCATCAAAATACACCTTTGAGACTATTGGGATACCACAAAGGAAATCCCTATTTGGATGGAGAAACAAATTGGTTTCAGACATTCCATGACAACAGGAATGGGGTGTCAAATCCTATAGCGCTATATCATACAAACAATCGGTCTGGTGAACATAAAATAAGTACAATTCAACATTTTATTTTATGTTCTTTGAGAAATCAGTGTTTAAACCATAGATAGTCATTTAGTTTGTCAAATGATAAGTAATAACATGTATAATCAATTATACTTTGAAATCATGAAAATAACAGATAGGTACACATGCTTCACCCCAAAACAGTTTGAAAACGGTAAAAGAGGGGAACTATATACTCACATTGAGAGTGCTTAGGAGTCCTTGTGTAACAACCGGACAATGCTAGAGATCACGGATATCAAACGGCACCTAATATAGGTAACTATGTTAATAAACCGGACCTATATCGGAGGATTTAGATAGAATGAGGGTTCGTAAACCAAACGAGTATGGAAACTCGTGTCATATGGTTTAACAAAGCCTACATACTAAAAGAAACCTAACCTAAGTGCTTTCGACCCATCGCGACCCATTAAGGTAGCTTATGCTACTTTAACGCGTCGTGCGCGCAAAAGCGCACTTGAGACGTCTAACTAGCCCTATGACAAATGTTATATGCCTAATCATGTTACATAATCAGTTATGTGACAAAAGTTTAGGTTACATATGCTTACTTACCAATTATACATGAAAAGGGTATTCTGGTAATTTACCTAAGGCATATAAACTACCTATCATACAACTACTTAACGAAGCGACCATAAGGTATAACCTCGGAAGGTTATTCCCTATATACTATGGTCACCTAATGTGTTTGGTCGGATCCTAATGATCGACCAAATGGGTCGGGTTCGAAGGTATAAGCGATTTATTAGATCGCTTACCCTTACGACCCTAGACAACGTGGTAATCAGTAGGCATAGTCACAAGGGACTATAACCATCGTGATTACAATCACGTTGCGAAGTTCAAACGAACTTCGCATTGACCATAAGCTGGTCAACGCTGAAAGTCAAACAAAGTTTGACTTTCGGACTCTAAAAGCAATAAAAGAACGAAAGAATACTTACGAAGGGTCCCCGAATGCTAATCTCGATCCAAGAATCTCAGGTATGAAACAATGGTTTCAACTTAGAGTTTCTAAGATCAAAATTCTAGTGGGTTTTGAAGTTGTGGGGTGGGGTATTTATAGTTTTCGGGTAACCGTTAAGATCGTTTCATGGAAACCGTGCTCGAATCTCATGCGTACACTTGTTGGAATGTTATGGTAGGTAAATTTGCCACCCACCATAAGGAATTGACACTTGGAATTGGGATTGGGGGTGCAAAACAGCTGCAAACAGGCTGTAAAACAATGAATCTAGTCTGCAGAGGCTGACGCGGCCCGCTTCAGGATTAGACAAAACTCAGGCGGGCCGCCTGGCCTTGTCTGATCAGTACAAATTTGCTGAAATTACAGTTTTGGTCCCTGCACGTGTTTAAGGCCATTTCCGACACTTCTAAGGCCCGTAAAGCCAACTTTAAGGCCCTAAAATGATGCCTAAACATTGTGGACATGAAACATGCTCAAAAATATGCCGGGTGTTGGTTCGTTTGGTCGTACGAACGCGATGTTCGCTTAATTACGACGGAATGCGCATAAGCGCGAAAAACGATCCAAATGACGCGACGAATGGATTTTTCTTAAGCCAAACACTAAAGCATAATATAGTCATGCTTACATAAATTTTTGGATGTCCGGATGTATTCAGAACGTAAGTTATGCGCGAAAATGCAAACTTGTGCACTTTTTGACGCTTTTAGTCCCTGAATGACCCAAAAGTTTATTTTAGCATACCTAACCCATCAAAGCCTATTTCTAAGCTATGTAAAGGATATTTATGGTATGTTTAACTTATGGTCATGTTCCGGAATGTTTGTTACAGTTCAAATTGGCATACTTTCGCAGTTTGTCAAGTTTAGTCCCTGTAAGCGAATTAACTTGTTTTTGCCATACCAAAGCCTTCAAAACTTATTTCTAAGTTATGTAAAGGTTATTTAAGGTATGTTTAGCCTATTTCACTATTCTGGAGTGTTCCTTGGATTAAACTGGTTATATTTACGCATCAGAGCGCGTACAACCCTCCAGAAAGCGATTTAAAGCTTAAAATCGAACAAGAGTTGATATGTGCAAACGATACACAATTTTTTTACAAATCCCAAGTATGAAATACAATATTTCATTGGTTTGGAATTTGTTTGATGGTTGAAGTGACACAGGTGTCACACGTCCTTCCCAATCCGAGGACGGAGGTAAGTAGTCTAGTAGTGGTGAAAGTACAAGTTCCGTCTTAGCTATTTAATCCCATTCCCAACCCACCGGGAATCCCATGCCTTAAGAGTGTGAACTCACATTTGGTTGCTCGGTTTGACTCTCAAAAATAGCTAACAGTCAAGGTCGGTCAATCACGTCCTAGTATGATTACCACTTAGTTTATTAGTGACTTCAAATAAGCACGAAGTTCCTACACGCATCTACCACATAACATGCACTCACTTTAACGGTTCATGCCCATATAAACTTCCCATCTATTCCCGTTCATAAGCAAACATACCACATTGCACATAACACTTTCATTGACATATAACATGTTAGATCATTCTCAGATAACCTACCCGACATTTAGACACGCAAATTACTACTCATGTCGTTTCAGCTTTAACATTCAAAACTGTGCTGTTTTTGGGAATTTTAATAAAATAGTTAACCTATTCCAAAAATTCCCAACTTTTCACAGAAGGTCTTAAACGATCCAAATAATATTGTGTAAAAATCTCGGGATCCAATTCATCACCAATATTTTATAAAAAATCATTTACCGGACTCTAATCAGATTCATCACTTTCTGACTGCAGTCCACGGAATAATTTATTTAAAATTCATCGTAAGTCCGATTGATGAAATTCCAGTTGGAGCATTACAATGACATCAGTGGTCATCTACAGTACAAATTTCGTGGGCTAATTTTACACAGATTTCAAGTTATGACGAAAAACATAACACACATTTTCTGCACTAAAAACGCAGCTTTTGCTGCTGTGAAAAAGACCCTTTAAAAATAGCAAACGAAGTCCAAAAATTATGATTCCGGTGCCATTAGAACCGTATTTCTAAATAACACGTTATAGATAAGCGGTTCTCATATCTAAGCGTGAGCCAAAAGACTTGTGCATAGCTTGCCAAATTCAGATGTAAAACGTGAGTTACGATCAGAAATGATGGAGGTTGGCACTCCGTGCCTTGATACTACTTCCTTTAGGTAGACGTCTGCTAGAGTAGAAAGCTTATCTGTTTCCTTGATAGCCAGAAAATGTGCAGACTTGGTCAATCGATCCACTATCACCCAAATAGTATCATTTCCGCGTTGAGATCTAGGCAGGCCAGTAACGAAATCCATGGAAATTTGCTCCCATTTCCATGTCGGGATCTCTGGTTGTTGGAGTAGGCCTGAGGGTTTCTGATATTCAATCTTGACTCTCGCACAAGTCAAACATTTACTGACGTAGGTTGCTATGTTGGCTTTCATACTAGGCCACCAATACGTTGTCTTGAGATCGTGGTACATCTTATCCGAACCAGGATGTACTGAATAACGAGACTTGTGTGCCTCATCCATCACAAGCTCACGTAGATTACCATAGAGTGGAACCCAGATGCGCCCGTTTACATTGTAGGTTCCGTCTTCCTTTTGTTCTAACCGTTTCCTTGATCCTCGTAAGGACTCAGCCCTGATGTTCTCTGCTTTCAATGCTTCGACCTGAGCATCTCGTATCTGGGTAGGAAGACTAGATTGGATGGTAAGTTTTAATGCACGTACACGCTTAGGTATAGTATCCTTTCGACTGAGGGCGTCGGCAACAACATTGGCTTTGCCCGGATGGTACTTGATCGCACATTCGTAATCATTCAAGAGCTCGGCCCTTCGACGTTGTCACATGTTTAACTCCTTTTGTTTGAAGATATGCTCGAGACTCCTGTGATCGGTGTAAACGGTGCACTTGGTACCATACAGGTAATGTCTCCATATCTTAAGTGCGAAAACAACTGCTCCCAATTCCAAGTCGTGCGTAGTGTAGTTCCTTTCGTGAACTTTAAGTTGGCACGATGCGTAGGCAATGACCTTGTCACGTTGCATCAACACGCAACCAAGTCCTTGGATGGAAGCATCGCAATAAACCACAAAATCATCTGTGCCTTCAGGTAACGAAAGAATAGGCGCGCTACAAAGTCTCTCCTTTAAGTACCGAAATGCGGACTCCTGTACATCACCCCAACGAGAGGTGATACCCTTCTGAGTCAGTGAAGTGAGAGGTTGCGCAATCTTTGAGAAATCCTTGATAAACCTTCTGTAATTTCCTGCCAAACCCAAGAATTGGCGGATTTCTGTTGGTGTACGGGGTGCAGGCCAGTTCTTGATCGAGTCTACCTTGGATGGATCAACATGAATCCCATCCTTGTTTACCACGTGGCCTAGAAAGTGGACTTCGCGAAGCCAGAAGTCACATTTCGAAAATTTGGCATACAACTGCTCTATTCGAAGAAGTTCCAAAATAAGCCTCAGGTGTTGCTCGTGTTCTTCTTGACTCTTCGAATAGATCAGGATGTCATCGATGAAAACTATAACAAACTTATCCAGGTAAGGCTTGCACACTCGGTTCATGAGATCCATGAAAACCGCAGGTGCATTCATCAATCTGAAAGGCATAACCAGAAACTCGTAATGCCCATAACGAGTCCTGAATGCTGTTTTAGAGATATCCTCGTCTCGGACTCTCAGTTGATGGTAACCTGACCTCAGGTCAATCTTGGAGTAG
Source organism: Helianthus tuberosus (assembly GCA_030545235.1). Taxonomy (NCBI): domain Eukaryota; kingdom Viridiplantae; phylum Streptophyta; class Magnoliopsida; order Asterales; family Asteraceae; genus Helianthus; species Helianthus tuberosus. The sequence continues at coordinate 123,440,890 of CM060358.1, forward strand.
AAACTCGACCCTTGCAACTGGTCGAATAAGTCATCAATGCGTGGAAGAGGATAACGATTCTTCACGGTCACCTTGTTGAGCTCGCGGTAGTCAATACACATTCTGAAGGTACCGACTTTCTTCTTCACAAATAACACTGGAGCTCCCCAAGGTGAAGAGCTAGGACGTATGAAACCCTTTTCCAAGAGTTCTTGTAGTTGCGTGGACAGTTCTTCAAGTTCTGATGGAGCTAGACGATAAGGTGCTCGAGGTATGGGCGCTGCTCCAGGAGCGAGCTCGATTTGAAATTCAACTTGACGATGAGGCGGAAGACCAGGTAATTCCTCAGGAAATACCTCAGGAAAATCATGTACAATAGGTATGTCTTCTATCTTCCTTTCTTCCGAGGATGTATCAGAAACGAGGGCTAGGATAGCAGTGTGGCCCTTTCGCAAACACTTCTGGGCCTTAAGGAAAGAGATGATGCCCACAACAGCACCACTCTTGTCGTCACGAATTACGAGTGGTTCTTCACCAGAACGAGGAATACGGACGACTTTCTCTTTGCAGAAAATCTCCGCTTGATGTTGAGATAGCCAATCCATCCCAATAACGACGTCGAAACTACCAAGTACGATAGGCATAAGATCGATAGAGAAGGTCTGACCAGCTAAGACGAGGTTACAACCCTTAACTATGTGTGTGGCTTCAAGAATTTTACCGTTTGCTAGCTTTACCATGTGTTTGGTGGTCAAAAGTGTTGGGGTGCGCTTAAGCGTTTGACTAACTTTTAAGGACACATAACTAGCATCGGCACCCGAATCGAATAAAACAGTAACAAAGAAATCATCCAGAAGAAACTTACCCATCACAACGTTGGGATCATTCCTAGCATCACCCTGACCAATCACGAAGGCACGACCTCGGGCGCCATTGCCATTATTGTTACCCCCGTTGTTGCCTCCATTGTTGTTCCCGTTTCCTTTGTTGTTGTTCTGATCCTGATTCTGATTCAACTGTGGACAGTGCCTCTTGAAGTGACCCTCAGCACCGCACTGGTAACATCCCTTATTACCCTGCTGGTGTTGCCATTGGTTCTGTGGAGCTTGTGGCTGCTGTTGTCGATTCTGATTCGCAGGACGTGAGCTCCTGCAATCTTTGGCTTCATGTCCAGGCTTGTTACATCTCTGACAACGACCTTTGCTGCACACCCCGCTATGGTGCAAATTACATCGATTGCACTTAGGGTGATTTCCCCTGTATCCACCCTGACCTTGATTCCCAGAAGAATGCTGACTGGGGCTCCTGCACTCATCTGTCTTTCGCTGCTAGGACTGAGACTGAACTGAAGTAGAACCCTTGCCCGAATTTCCATCCCACTTGCGCTTGTTATCACTGGGAGTATCAGAAGTAGTAGTAGCGCTAATACGCTTGGGCAGCTTGTTCTGCTCAACTGCCTGATCAGTGAGACGATGAGCCAACCGGATGATTTGCTGAATGGTGCCAAGATTTACTGAGGTCACGTGGCTTTGAATTTCTGGCACTAAACCCTTAAGGTACAGCTCGATACGCTTGATAGGAGGATCCACCATAGTAGGACACAAGATAGCTAATTCATTCGATCTCTTTGTGTATGCCTCGATTTCAGACCCCGTCATCTTCAAATTGAAAAACTCCACCTCTAGCTTGTGGATGTCATCACGATTACAGTACTCTTCTTTGATCAAGTCCTTGAACTCGTTCCATGGGGTGGCATTAGCAACCGCCAGCCCTAGCAGTTGAACCTGTGCTTTCCACCAGGTTAACACAGCACCTTCGAGTGTTCCAGTAGCAATTTCACCCTACGATCTTCAGGGCATTCACACATCCCAAAAATAGACTCAATCTTCTCGAACCAGTGAAGAAGACCTACAGCTCCTTCTATGCCGCTGAAAGTACTAGGTCGGCAATCCATGAATGTTTTGAACGTACATACGGGAGGCTGAGCATGTTGACCTATTGCGCGAGAATAAAAGACAAGGTTAAGCACAAGAGTTGGTTCGCGAGTGTAGGATCTAAACATCCTAGGATAGGTCGAAATGGCAGGTCATACCTCCTGCAGGGACAGCTGCGAGTGCCTCAGCCACTCGTTCGTTGATTAGAGCCGTCAGCTGGGCTTGAGTCAAGTTCAAACATCCACTCATGATCTTCATAACGAAGCAACGTAAGTGAGAAAAGTGTCGCGAAAGTGCATAAGCGTGGGATGACAGAAGAGAGTAAGCACACAAGGTTCAAATAGTAGTTATCACGTTAACTAGTGCACTATGTGAACTATCAAACATACTATATAAACATAAATCATACCACTTATTGTGTCGAGTCTTGCACGTGGAGCGAAGCATCGTTGTGGATCGTTGAGCACTGTACAGGTTATATTCTGGTTTTGTCAAAAAGCTTTTCCCTTTTTAAAACCAAGTTCACTATAACCAATGGCTCTGATACCAATCTGTCACACCCCCAAAATCCACACGCGGAGTATCACCGCTTGGAGGCGTGACATGACCAGGATCCAACCACCAATCATATTGAACAATGTATTTAAAATAGATAAAATCCAACCACGCAATATAATTGGTGTTTCAAAACTAGTTAACCAAGTTCAAATTAAACAGCGGAAGCATAAGACGTGGAACCAAAACATAAGTTCAATAAGTTCATAAAGTTTAAGTGTTTAGAACGGGACTTAACAGTCCATATCCCACAACAACCTCCTCCTCGCGCAAGCTCCATAAGTATCTAACGACCTGCAAGGCATGTAACAACGAGTCAACAACAAAGTTGAGCGAGTTCACAGTAGGTGTTCGTTATAAAGTAGTTTTTCAAGAACTGTGAGTTTGTTTGCAACTGCAGGTTAAATCAACTTTCCTTATTTTCCAAACCATAAACGGTGGGGGCTACCCCATGTTGTAAACCACTAGACTAGATGTATATATAAGTGTCCTTCCCAATCCGAGGACAAAGGTACATATTAAATAGGTAGGTTTAGCGCTGGTGCCCTTCCCAATCCGAGGACAGAGGTACGAATAAGAGTACGTAGGTTTAGCGCTGGTGCCCTTCCCAATCCGAGGACAGAGGTACGTATGAGAAAACGTAGGTTTAGCGTTGGCGTCCTTCCCAATCCGAGGACGGAGGTAAGTAGTCTAGTAGTGGTGAAAGTACAAGTTCCGTCTTAGCTATTTAATCCCATTCCCTATCCACCGGGAATCCCATGCCTTAAGAGTATGAACTCACCTTTGGTTGCTTGGTTTGACTCTCAAAAATAGCTAACAGTCAAGGTCGGTCAATCACGTCCTAGTATGATTACCACTTAGTTTATTAGTGACTTCAAATAAGCACGAAGTTCCTACACGCATCTACCACATAACATGCACTCACTTTAACGGTTCATGCCCATATAAACTTCCCATCTATTCCCGTTCATAAGCAAACATACGACATTTCACATAACACTTTCATTGACATATAACATGTTAGATCATTCTCAGATAACCTACCCGACATTTAGACACGCAAATTACTACTTATGTCGTTTCAGTTTTAACATTCAACCTGGGCTGTTTCGGGAATTTTAATAAAATAGTTAACATGTTCCAAAAATTCCCAACTTTTCACAAAAGGTCTTAAACGATCCAAATATTATTGTTTAAAAATCTCGGGATCCAATTCATCACCAATATTTTATAAAAAATCATTTACCGGACTGCAATCAGATTCATCACTTTCTGACTGCAGTCCACGGAATAATTTATTTAAAATTCATCATAAGTCCGATTGATGAAATTCTAGTTGGAGCATTACAACGACATCAGTGGTCAACTACAGTACAAATTTCGTGAGCTAATTCTACACAGATTTCAGGTTATGACGAAAAACATAACACACATTTTTTGCAGTAAAAACGCAGCTTTTGCTGCTGTGAAAAACGACCCTTTAAAAATAGCAAACGAAGTCCAAAAATTATGATTCCAGTTCCATTAGAACCGTATTTCTAAATAACACGTTATAGACTCAAGAAAATCAGTTTTTCGATAAATATCAACTGGTTTACAGCCAACTGAAGTTGGCTGTAAATGTTTGGACAGAAGCTGTTTTTCAGCTTATAGTGTTTCTAACGCAGGTTTCATTTGTTCCGTTAACATGTTTAGTGATCAACAACGTATTGCTAGTAATCACAAGCAAGCATCAACATATACCAAAACAGCAACATACTAACAACACTTCATCACGTTTCATCTTTATGTAAAAGCTTTATGTTCATGTTTTCTTGTTTAAACCTTTTAGTGTTCTTGTGATATACATCATACTACATCTTTTAACTACTCAAAATAGAAGTGAACAAAGGTTAAACAAGGACTTACAACTAGCTCAAAGCTAGGGAAGATCTCTAGTGATAAAGATGATGAAAAGTGGATGATGAAAGCAAATGAGAAGGATTCTCCAAGACCTTCAAGCTCCAAACTCCATGTATCACCTTCTAGACTTGAATGAGTTTGGAATTGGAATGATATGGTGGTGTTAAGGTGGTGGTGGTGGCGGCGGTTGTAGAGGGAGTCGAGAGGAAGAGAGGAGAGTGAGGGAGATAAGTGGGAGTTGTGTGGAAGATATGAAGTGATCTAGTAAAGATACACACCTTACTTGTAATGATCATATCCTAATATTTTGGCAAGTGAATCAAGAAAAATCATATAAAATATAAGATATAATCTTGAAGAGTATGGTGGTGATATTTGGTGGGTCCCTTGGACCGTAAACACATAGGGGGGGGGGGGGGGGTAAATTGTAAAATTTCATGGTAAGTTGGTAACTAATAGTTAAATTCCAAGTATATGCTTACATGTTTTAGTTAGTAGATATCTAGTGGGTGTTATGGTGTACGGGGATCATAACTAGCCAAGAATTAATTAAACAATGTTTCTTGCAATATTTTGGTGTCCCGGGTATGTCTGGATGTTCGGTTAGATATTGTTCCGTTAAAGTGTCAAGTTATTCCATATAGTGTCTTTTATGTAACTTTTCGTAATACTTTTAATTCTCAACCCTTAGGAAAACATTCAGGACCATTCAGTCAATTTTCTGTACAAGACTAGTATGTTAACAAGCACATGTAAGTATGACGCAGTAATCAGAAAGCAGTTAAGTAATTCAACACAGTCATTAAGCACTTTAATTAACATTAATAAAGCGTACGGATACATGTAATTATGAGGGTTGTCACAAAAGTAATTCTGAAGACGAAAGTGAACGTTTGAGTGAGATGGTGGAGAAAAAGCTGAGGTTTTGGTTTGAGAAGGATGGAAAGAGAAAAAGGACTCCAAAGGTTTCACCCAAAGTGGTTGCTCCAAAGATTGTTATTAAGGGTAAAGTTGGAAAGGGGGAGTCACATGAAAGGTTGGTAGATTATTCTTTGATATATCATACTAATAAGTGTTGATGTTTATTTTGTAGAGCCAGCAAAGAAGAAGTCTCCACAAAGGCTTGTAGATGAACCTATGCTTAATCCAACGATCTAATTTAGCAAGGTGTTTGATCTGATGAAAATGACACTTGATGATTTCGTAAAGCAAAGTGAGGATGCTAAAGCTGCTAAAGCCTGCAAAAGAAGCTGCAAAGGAAGCTGAAACTTCTGCAAAGAATGTTTGAAGCTGAAAGTTTGAAAGAAAAAGAAGCTGAAAGGTGTTGTTAAAACTGATTCAAGTGAGACAGAACCTGAATATGATACATCAAAATTGGGCGTTGGAAAGATAAAGTTAAAGTTAAAACCTCAAAAGAAAAAAAGAAAGGATCAGATGAGGAAGATTCAACTTATATTCCAACAGCTAAGGAAAAGAAGAAAACTCAGGAGAAAGCGTAAAGCTAATCCATCAGAAGTGGTGCCCAGAAGTGTTTGAGCTAAAGAGGGTTCATCATCAGTCCCTGAAGTTCAAATTCCTAAAGTTCAAATGCCTAAAGTTGAAAGTGTTCAATCTCCAGAGGTTGATACAACAAAGGGTCCAGAAGCTAAAAAAGTTCAAAATATTGAAGTACCTGAAGTTGAGAAAGTTCAAACTGCAGAAGTTGAAAAGAAAGCGCCTGAAAGTCCAGTGTACGAAAGGGTTGAAAAGAATACTGAGGAGGTTGATGATGAGGTAGAGTATATGGGTGAAAGAGAGTCTACTCCACCACCTCCACCAGTCAATCCAACTATTCATATTCCAGACGATCCTAAAGAACCAAGATCTGCAAAGAAGGCCACTACATCAAGTTCAAGCCAAGGTTTTCCTACGTTTCCTGATAACCTTGGACCAAGGCCTATAAGTTTGGATGACGTTGGTGACTTATTCAATGAAGGGAAGATAAACGTGCTCACAAAGAAAGTTAGTATTCTTGAAAAAGCTAAAGCAAAAGCAGAAGCTGAACGTGATGAATTGAAGGAAAGCTTGAGAAAATGAAAGCAGAGAATGCTAAACTGAAGAAAGCGGTGAATGATCATGCTTATAGGATTGAGGAGTTGACTGATGATTATGAAGATCAAGCCAAAGTCATTGATAGAATCACTGCTGAGTTTGATGAAGTGAATGAAAAAATATGAGCTGATGAGTGAAACTAACAAGACACTTCATCAAATGATCGGTGAGCTGCATGAATCTTCGTCTAATGAAAACAAAATATTGAGACAAGAGATTGAAGCCTTAAGGGCAGACAAAGCTGTGAAAGATGAACAGTTGCATATGTTGTATACTGTGATGGAACACAAGCTTGGAATCAATGTCCAAGCTGTGTATAATGATTTCGAGATTGAAAGGGTCGAGGCAAGAAGAGTTCAAAGAGAAAAGGAGTTGGCTGAAGAAGCAACTCAGAAGAAGAAAGAGTATTGTGATTGATAATGAAGAGATACTTGGGTCTTCAAGCCAACAAGTTCAATCTGAAGCTGAAGGTACAATAGATTCTAACCCACTCGCTATGATAGCTGTTGGTGACGTGATTGATATTACTCCTGAAGAGATCAAGCTTGATAGACGTAAGATCATCGAGAAACGTCTTAAAGAAGAAGAAGACAAGTTGAAAGATGAAGAGTTAGAACAGTTGTTTGACGACATCAACAACTATGATCCCATGAAGGATAATGATGATGATGATGATGATCAAGGGGGCAACAAGATTACTAGTTGTGAAGCCGACTACTCAGTATACTCTCAACGACTTCCTGAACGATCAATTGAATGAGCAACAGGATGATCAACAGCATGAGGCCTTCCTCTTCTGGAAAACAACAAGCGGGTGATCAGGTATTCCTAACTCAACCCAAAGTTATTTATTTTCATTCATCGTTTGAGGGGGAGTTAGAGATGCCTAGGACGAGAGAGGAAATGTTAGAAGAGTTGGGGATGGAAGACGGGAACTTAAAGTTTGATATAGAGGATGATATTCCTCCATCACCCAAAAGAGAATACACTTTCAATTTTGCAAATGAGGCTGCCAATTTTAAAGATGTTATTATTGAAGAAGGATTGGATTCTCTGATGAAGACACACCCCTTTCACTATTCAGGTGTGATGATACCTTTCCTACATTCGCTGAAATTCTCAAAACACATAATGAAGATGAAGTTAGGAGGAAAGTGGTGGAAAGGATATCGACTAAAGGTATGTCGCAACCCCTGTCCCCTAATTGACCCGGGAACGGGCGGCCGCGACCAGTTTTGGTGGTATCGGTGTTTATCATTTTGGTAGCGGAAATTACATCAGGACCGTAGTTAGGAAATATTTTATCAAAGTAAAATACCACGCTTTAATAATATTAAACACATGGGAAATTCCCAAGTTTCAAGTACATACATATTCATAGGGATAAACCCTATTTTATTTAAATAAAAACATCTCTTTATTTAGGTAACTTTTATTGCCACTTTTCAAGCCTTTAGTGCTCTTCAGCTGGCTTCTATTTGACTTTCACATTTTGTTACCTGAAACGCGTTTAAAAACATTTTGTCAGTGGGAAATAATGGTGAGTGAATCCCAGTTTAATCAAAACAGGTTTTATCAGTCTACAGCATTGAGGGCGGTTGCACAATTACATTTGTTTCCATCTACTTTAATTACCACCCACGGTACTGTCAACCCAACTTGTGGTCATGTTACTACTCACAATGTAGTAACAAATTTTGTATACAAAACCCCAACATACCGACGATAATTGTAGAATACAAATACTCAATCACTGTTTAATATATTATAAATTAATTGAGGTTTTGTAAAAACAGTTTGCAAAAAGGAGGATTACTCACATTGCTGTCTTAGGGTTTTCCTTAAGGATTTCCTGGTGATTATCTATTAATTATACAAATGCACACGCGTTAGTATAATAACCCAATATTTACATTAGTAATACCCTCCCTGAGACGACATTCCAACGACTACGTCGGGCAGAACCTCGACAGCCGTTACGGAACCCTGGATCAATCGGGCAGCGTATCTAATATGTAACCGGGGGTTATGATACTTACAACGAGGCATAACTTCGTTATTTAGGGGGTATTATGCTCGAGTATAACTTATACTATATAGAAATTCGAGAGAGAAAGTGTGTGATGAACGAATTGTCGACTGAACCTCTCGATGCTATTTATAGGGCTGGAATTTGGTTTTCTCGCGGCCCGCGTAAGCCGAAGGACAATCCTTCACGGCCCGCGATGTAGGTCGGGTAGGCCCGAGCCTTGACTGGTCACACATTTAGACTCGACACGAAACTTGATACGTGGCAGCTCCGGGTGAGGCTGCGTAGCCTAGTGGTCGCGCCCCGCGTAGACTGAAGGCAAGGCCTTCGTGGCCCGCGAGCGCCCCTAAAACTTGATTTTTATTTTATTTTTAATTATATAGGGTATTATGGGCTCGGTTTTCGCATACGGGGTATGTTCTAAGACATATATGGACATTTTAAATATATTAGGGGTGTCGAAAATATTTTGGAGGGTTGTTATATCCTCCCCACCTTGTTTTAGAACTCGTCCTCGAGGTCTACTGGAATAAGTGTGGATATTTCCTTTGCATCTCCGATTCAAGCTCCCATGTATACTCTGGTCCTCTCCTGGAGTCCCATTTCCCTTTTACCAGAACTAATCTCTTGTGCTTGAGGTTCATGTGACATCTGTGTATTTTAATCCTTGTACTATTCCAAACAACTTTGTATTTAATAAAATATGGTGTTTTAATTTCAATATTTGTTTAATAATTTGTGACTTTAGCACGTTTTCAATCATTGTTCAATTCCGAACTCTCAAACCTGTTCTGGAAGTGAAATCATAAACCGTTACGTAAACATAATCAGTTTAACGCGACGTACACTCCAGAACTGTGACATAAGCCAAACATACCCTAAATACCCTTTACATAACTTAGAAATAAGTTTCGAAGGATTCGGTATGGCAAAAACATGTTTATTCGAACTTTAGAACTATTTGCGACAAAACTGCGAAACGAACGTTGGTGACCGCCCGGATAATATTTAAATCCCAAAAATATTCTGTTATGATTAAAATTTTAATTTTTAATCATGTTCGTGTTCGTGTTGAAAAATAAATTAAAACGCTTAAAAACGTTATTTTTCAAAGTTTAAGCGCGTACCGCGTGTTACTGCGTAACACAGTGTTTCTACTGCAAAAACGCGGACAACGCAGCCAGTCTCGGCAACTGATATTTATTTTCAGTAATATTTTGGCGAGTTTAATTTTATAGAATAATAAAAATAATATAAAACGCCAAAAACCGGGATTAAAACACTAGACATTACACTTAACCTCCAACTATTATCTATTTTTACCATTCAAAAATTACATTTACCCCCCCCCCCTTGATATTCACGGTCACAAGGACCCACCAAGATCACACCATATATCCTAGATTTCATTCTTATATTATTAAGATTTTGCTTGATTTGGTGGACAAGATTTTGAGAGATGAAGATTATAAGTATGGGCACTTGGATACAAGATCATTTCATTTCAACACTACACTCCATCTTCCTCTCTCCTCTCTCTCTCCCAAACCATAACACCCTACCACCATCACCATTTTCATCTTTCAACCTTGTTCTTGGAGATTAAACTCCATTCCAAGCTAGTTTCAAGTTGGTGTGAAGATCCAAAGGAGTTTCCAAGGTGTTTTCAAGTGATTTCAAGCTCCATATCATCAAAATCTCATCAAAAACTCACTTGAATCTTGAAGGTATAAGTTTATGTTTAAATCATACACTTGATTCTTGGTTGTTCTTGATGATTGGAAGTTTCTCTTGAATCTTGGAATTTTTCACATACTTGAAATCTAAAAAGAAATGGGTCTTGGTACAAAATAAAAATTGTAGTATATATGTGTGTATATATATATATATATAGGGAGGGGCTCATGCGAGAACTCCATTTATTGTGAGAAACCATGAGAACCAATGTGAACACAACCTAAAATAGCTAATAAAACCTAACCCCCCCCCCCCCCCAAAAAAAAAACCTAAACCCCCCCCCCCCCCCAAGCTAAATGCTAAAACTAAAACCCCCAAAAAACCTAAAAAAAACCCTAACCCCCCCCCCCCAAAACCTAAACCACCCTCCCCCACCCCCCAAAAACCTAACCCCCCCTAAGCTAAAATGCTAAAAACTAAACCCCCAAAAAACCTTAAAAAATCTAAAAAAATCAAAAAAAAAATTTTTGATTTTTTAATATTTTTTATGTTAAAATCGCTACTTTTCGAATAAAAAAATATTTTTTTTGCCTTCGAAAAGTAGCGATTTTAACATAAAAAATATTAAAAAAAAAAATTTGTGTGATTTTTTAGCTATTTTTAGGCATTTTTGGTTGTGTTCACATTGGTTCTCGCGGTTCTCGCAATAAGAGGTGGTTCTCGCATGATCTTCTCCTATATATATATATATATGTATGTGTATGAGATTTGAGTTTGAGTTGATTTTTGATAAATACTTGTTTAGGATGTTTGCTTGCATAAACAAGATTATGTGCAAATATGTTAGAGATATAAAGGAGTGATTGAATCATGAGTTATAATTTGAAATAATGTTAGTATTTTGACATGTAAATGGCCAAAAATTTATTAGACATATTTGAGAAATTTTAAGTTGTTGCTTGTTCTTGAATGATAGTTAAAATGCAAGTGTTTGATTGAATTTGTGCATGGTATGACGAATGTTCAATTAAATCTGTAAGTAAACATGAATAAATTACATGTTTGATGCATTTAAATTCATATGAAATGATGATGATATGATAGTGTGCTTTAGACACTTGTACATAAGAATACATGTTGATTTAAAGTTCAAGAAATGATAAAAAAAATGATTGAATGACAAAAATGTTTTAGAACAGATTATAAACACTAAAAATAACATTATTTGGTATATTATAATAGCATGAAACTTTGTCATAGGTTTGATAGCTTTGCATGTTGTACATATAGCTTAGAAAGTGGTAAAATATGTGAAATTTCCATGATTTATGTGCTTTATGTGAGACCTGCACTATCATGAGTATAAACCACTATTTTATTCAGTAAATAACATGGGTTATGTTAAAATATCAAGTCATTACGATTTGGGATGGTTAGGGTAACGTTTGATGCAAAACTATGCGGTAAAACGGTTAAAAATCGGCTTTTCGGAGGATTTTTATAAAACTGTTTTAGATCAGTAAGTAAACTGATATTTTTGATATAAAAATAAGTATTTTAACTTATATTAAGTTTACTTGGTGTTTAGTTGGTCATACGTGACTTCCGACGCCCAAAAACGTTACCGAATCGCTAAAATACGCGTTTTTCAATGTACACTAGAATGGGTTGTTCATGGGTAAGTTTTATGTGTTACAAGATGTTATGTGATTTATAATATGTGTATGATGACATCTTTATAGTTGACAAGATTATGTGTATTACGATATTTATTTTATGTCACAATAAGTATATATATTACGACGCGCAAATCATAGATATATTGCTTATAACATGATGAGGGTCACCAATAAAATCGTTCAAGTCGCAAAGTTCTTAAAATATATATATATATATATTCACACCAAGATAATCAAAATTAATAACTTTTCAAGAAAATCTCGAAGTTATGTGAAAATTCTAAGTATCGGAGAAACTTAGGTATTTTTGTGGATTTTTTATTATTAAATCGTTCTTATTTAATTTAGGACGAATAAACAATTTGAGGGATTGTGTTAACATATAAAAACGCACCCAAAGGTGAGTACATAGTTCCCCTATTTTACGTTTTTTAAATGTTTTGGGGTGAAGCATATGTGCATTACTTTACTTTCCGTTTTCATGACATTATACATGTTTTGTTACATATTACATATAATACATTATTTCAAAGACATTTTACTTGGCATATTGACTTAGTATGCCAATTACATGGTTTTACAAAGACATTTTCATGACATGCTTACATTGAAAAAGACATTTGGTATGTTTAACGGAGTAGTACATTCATTAACATTGATCACGCCGCTCGGTAGTATGTAATACCGCTATAGGACTTGACAAATCCCGTTCCCGCTTTCTAGGTATTTCGGAAGGGGAATGACAGAATCCGAATACATTTTTTGATAAACCTTGATCCTGATAAGGGTTTATCCGACAGTCTCAAGGCATGAGTGTATGCGATAGACAAACCACATAAATGTTCATATTGATAAAAGCAATGGTTTTCAAAACATAACTTTTGTTTATACAAAAACCTTGTTTTGTACATGACATTTTGATTACATAAGACATTTGTTTATACATGACATTATGCATTTGGCTTGAGTAAATACTATTTATTCGCCATACGAGACATGGTTTATACTGTACATTTGACATTTGACATTGGACATTGACATTAAAACAAGACATTATTTCAAGGTTATTAATAAGTGATTTAAGTAACGAGATGTGTGTAATATGATAAAAGCATGGTGGATACGCCGCTAGTACTTCCTATATATAAGTGCTTTTATTATATCGCGTATCGTGGTGTTATCTAAACCACTTCAACAAATACAAGACATGACATATTTTATACATATTATTTTCATTTGGTTATTAAATTAACCATATATCATTCTTTTATAACCTTTGATTTTCATATGATTTTATAAAAGAAGACATTTTATAAGGTTCATGACTACTTTTCGTTAAACATTTCTTTTAACCTTTAAAGTCATGAATCTTCAACACTAAACCTATGTTACTCACAGGCATTTTTATGCTGACGTATTTACTTTCACATATGTTTCAGGAGCGAATGTTTGATGTGAGCAAGCTACACTTAGGGCAACTTGGGCCTTAGCAATCTAAAATCAAGAAAGTTATCGTCTTTTAAGTTATGTGTTTTGTTTGATCTAAGACAATGTAATAATTTAAGCTTGTAAAACTTAACTTTAATTATCATGTGTTTTGAAACAATAATTCTACCACACGACTCCCCGACGTTTCCGCCGCGATTTGTTGTTTTACGCGGTCGGGGTGTGACAGAAGAGTTGGTATCAGAGCTCATGGTTATAAGGAATTAGGTTATTAGTAAAATTTTGACCTAGACTATAACCTTTCTAGGACCCTAACACAAGTTACCTTGTGTTTAGATCTTAAAACAATACTATCACCTATCCTTAGGTGATTACCAAAACAAGTACACAAATCTCAATTCCATTTGAAAATCGATCATCTATCCTTAGATGATTAGTTTTTAGGCTTTACGCCTTTAAAGTTTTCAAATCTCGTCAAATTTTGAGTCTTAATAATGTGACCACATGCAATCCGGAAGGGTGGGTGCCTGTACCCTGAGTTTTCTGTCTAAGGCTAGAGTGTTCGTACAAATCCACATAATCAGACCAGTCACTCTTACCTGGGAACTCTTGGGGTGAGTATCCACTTATAGGCTAAAGCATGTATTCATTATGCATTATGTAGACCTATTTACTTTGATTAGTCACTATGTTGTTTGTTTGTTTTAAGTAATGGACAAATGACCACCTTCCTTTGTTTTGTCGATATTTTCAATACTCCTTTTGATTGTCTTATGTCAATCTCACACATTTTCTTGTGTTCCTTTTCTTGAAGATGCCTCCTCAACGTGATCAAACCCACGATGCCGAAATGGCAGCCTTGATCGCTCAACAAATTGCTGCTGTACTCCCGAACCTAGTAACTCAGTTAAACCAAGCAAATAACAATAACAACGCACCTGTTCTGTGCAACTTTAAGACTTTCAATTCGGCTAAACCGCTTCAGTTTTCTGGATCAGAAGGAGCAACTGGGCTCCTACAGTGGTTCGAGAGTCTCGAGAGTACGTTTCATCACGTTCAATGCCCGAATGAGCGAAAGGTTGAGTTTGCATCAAGTGTGTTTCAGAAAAGGGCGCTTGCTTGGTGGAATGGTGTGATGAGGGATAGAGGTGCCAACATGGCAATGGCTCAAACATGGGAAGAGCTTCGCGCACTTATGATGAAGGAGTTTTGTCATCGTCATGAACTGAGGGCACTGGAAAACGAATTCCACGATCTCAAGCAAGATAGTGGAGAGCACCGTGCCTACACAGACCGATACGAAGAACTGAGCCTGCTGTGTCCCACCATGGTCACGCCTTTGGACAAGGCGATTGAAAAGTACATAGATGGTCTTCCTGATCCCGTTCAGGATATCGTCACCGGCAGCAACCCTACCACAGTTAGACAAGCCATTGAGCTAGCTGCAACCTTGACTGAGTCTCAAGTCAAGAAGGGTAAACTCCACCGCAAGGGTGACAAGAAACCATCTGACAAGACAGAGAAGAAGATGGGAAAGAAAGCTGAAACCTCGAAGAAATCTAGGAAGCGTCAGGCTTCCAAGAACTTTGCCGTTGTTGCACAGACCAATCAAGCTGCTCCTACCCAGCCAGCACAACCACCTGCCAAGAAACAGTATGTTGGTACTGCACCTCTTTGTAACAAGTGCAATTGTCATCATCAACCACATCTTCAGTGTCGTCTTTGCAACAACTCTTGAAGATATGGCCATTTGGCTAACACATGTCGTTGTCCTCCTGCTCCAAATCAAGCAGTACAAAACCCTGCCCAACAGCCAGCAAATCCTGCACGACCTCCTTTTCCGCCTGGGTCTTGCTACAATTGTGGAGATTTGACTCACTACAGAAACAAGTGCCCGAAGTTGGCTAATGCGAACCCGGCTCGTGGACAATCATACAACATCAATGCCAATGAAGCGCGTGCCAATAATGAGGTGGTGAACGGTATGTTCTATGTTAACAACCAACTTGCTTCTATTCTTTTTTATTCGGGTGCCGACAAGAGTTTTGTATCCCTAGCTTTTGAACCATTGCTTGCAAAGCCTAGAACAAAACTAGGAAAACCCTTGACATTAGAGTTAGCCAGTGGTGAACCCTTTGTACTCGATTCCGTCATTCGAAATTACCAGTTGAACCTCAACGATCATCTTTTTCCCATTGATCTCACGCCAATGCAACTTGGGAGCTTCGACGTTATAGTAGTGATGGATTGGTTGACCAAATACCGTGCAGAAGTGGTTTGTTTTGACAAGATTGTTCGTGTACCTCTTTTGTCTGGTGAAACCTTAGAGGTTCGTGGAGCGAAAACCGCTAGTAGCCTTAAACTGATGACAAGCACCCAAGCCCAAAGATACCTAAGAAAGAATTATGTGGCTTTCTTGGCACGTGTCGTAGAAGAAAAAGACAAGGGTAAAACTGTTCAAGACATCCCTGTCATTCGGGATTATCCTGAGGTTTTTCCTGAAGACTTACCTGGTTTACCCCCAGCACATCAAATCGAGTTCCGTGTTGACCTTGTACCTGGTGCTAACCCGATTGCTAAATCTCCATACCGTCTTGCACCGTCTGAGATGCAAGAGTTGTCGAAGAAGCAGCAAGAGTTATCAGACAAAGGATTTATTCGTCCGAGCTTTTCCCCTTGGGGCGCGCCTGTTCTATTTGTAAAGAAGAAGGATGGATCATTCCGAATGTGTATCGATTACCGTGAGCTTAACAAACTCACCATCAAAAATTGATATCCCCTACCTCGCATTGATGATCTCTTTGATCAGCTTCAGGGTGCTACCTGCTTTTCGAAGATTGATCTACGTTCTGGGTATCATCAGCTTCGCGTATCTGAAGAAGATATTCCCAAGACTGCTTTCTGCACACGATACGGCCACTATGAGTTTACTGTTATGCCTTTCGGTTTAACGAATGCTCCTGCCGTCTTCATGGACTTAATGAATAGGGTTTGTAAGCCTTATTTAGATAAGTTCATCATCGTCTTCATTGATGACATCTTGATTTATTCCAAGACACGAGCTGACCACGAACAACATCTCCGTCTAACAATGGAGCTCCTAAAGAAGGAACAACTTTTCGCTAAATTCTCCAAGTGTGAATTTTGGCTTAGGGAAGTTCAATTTTTGGGACATATTGTTAACGAACAAGGTATACATGTAGATCCCGCCAAAATCAGTGCGATTAAGGATTGGAATACACCAACTACTCCTACCGAGGTTCGTTTATTTCTGGGTCTCGCGGGTTATTACCGCTGCTTTATTGCAAACTTCTCCAAGATTGTGGTTCCTCTCACAGCCTTAACTCAAAAGAATAAACCTTTTGAGTGGGGACCCAAACAAGAAGAACCTTTTCAGACCTTGAAACATAAACTCTGTGACGCTCCTGTGTTGTCTTTACCTGAGGGAAACGACGACTTTGTCGTATATTGTGACGCATCGAATCTAGGCCTTGGTTGCGTTCTCATGCAAAGGAACAAAGTCATAGCCTACGCATCAAGACAATTGAAAATCCATGAGAAAAACTACACAACTCATGATCTTGAGTTGGGCGCTGTGGTTTTTGCTCTCAAGATTTGGAGACACTACCTTTACGGAACAAAATGTGTGGTTTTCACAGACCACAAAAGTCTCCAACACATCTTCAATCAGAAAGAACTAAACATGAGACAACGACGTTGGGTGGAACTTCTAAACGACTACGACTACGAGATTCGCTACCATCCTGGAAAGGCGAATGTCGTAGCCGATACGTTAAGTCGAAAAGAAAGAGTCAAGCTTCATTGTGTTCGAGTTCGATCTGATATTCAAACCTACATCTTTCAAGCTCAACGTACTTGTGTTTCACAGAACTTGATGGGTAAGGAATTACCATATCATCTTACGCCTCATCTTGAACTAAAGAACGATGGATTATATTATTTCATGGATAGTTTGTGGGTCCCAAGTATAGACAATCTTCGCACCTTGCTTATGGATGAATCTCATAAGTCTCGTTATTCAATCCATCCTGGTGCAGACAAAATGTATAAGGATATTCGAACCCAGTTTTGGTGGCTGGGAATGAAGAAAGACTTTGCCTTATACGTATCAAAATGCCTTACTTGTCTGAAGGTTAAGGCAGAACATCAACATCCCTCTGGATTATTGGAACAACCAGAGATACCAATTTGGAAATGGGAAAACATTGCCATGGATCTCATTACCAAACTACCGCGCACTAATAGAGGTCATGATGCCATTTGGGTAGTAGTTGACAGTTTGACAAAATCAGCGCATTTCTTGCCAATCCGTGAGGATTTATCTGCTGACAAGCTTGCTAAGATCTATGTAGATGAGATTGTATCCTGATATGGTGTTCCTTTGAACATCATATCAGACCGAGACGCTCGATTCTCATCTCACTTTTGGAGAACCATGCAATCTGCTATGGGAACCCAACTCAATTTGAGCACAGCTTATCATCCTCAAACGGATGGACAATCTGAAAGAACAATCCAGACATTGGAGGATATGCTTAGAGCTTGTGTGATCGATTTTGGTGGTAGTTGGGATTCGCATCTTCCATTGATCGAATTCTCCTACAATAATAGTTATCACTCCAGCATCAACATGGCTCCTTTCGAAGCTTTATACGGTCAAAAATGTCGTTCGTCGGTCTGCTGGAGTGAGATTGGTGAAGCTCAGCTCACTGGACCTGAACTTATTTTAGAGACTATAGACAAAGTCAAGAAAATTCGCGACAACCTCTTAACAGCTAGAAGCCATCAAAAGAGTTACGCGGATAGACGATGCAAGCCTTTGGAATTCCAAGTTGGTGATCTCGTCCTACTCAAGGTATCTCCTTGGAAAGGTGTAATCAGATTTGGGAAGAAAGGAAAACTTGCACCATGATATGTTGGACCATTCAAGATCGTTGAAAGAATCGGAAAAGTAGCCTACAGACTTGAGTTGCCTCCTGAACTTGGGAATGTTCATCCAACTTTCCACGTGTCCAATCTAAGAAAGTGTTTGGCTGATGAAAACCTCCACATCCCCCTTGATGAAATTCGTGTCGACAACACGATGCACTTCGTCGAGAAACCTGTGGAAATATTGGACCATCAAGTCAAGAAGCTCAAGCGCAAGCGCATACGGATAGTCAAAGTTCGTTGGGAATCCAAACGTGGCCCAGAGTTTATTTGGGAACGAGAGGATCAAATGAAGGCGAAATATCCACACCTTTTCCCACAAGTTTCCTCTAATTAAATTTCGAGACGAAATTTCCAAAAGTAGGGGAGACTGTGACATCTGTGTATTTTAATCCTTGTACTATTCCAAACAACTTTGTATTTAATAAAATATGGTGTTTTAATTTCAATGTTTGTTTAATTATTTGTGACTTTAGCATGTTTTCAATCATTGCTCAATTCCGAACTCTCAAACCTGTTCTGGAAGTGAAATCATAAACCGTTACGTAAACATAATCAGTTTAACGCGACGTACACTCTGGAAGTGTGACATAAGCCAAACATACCCTGAATACCCTTTACATAACTTAGAAATAAGTTTTGAAGGATTCGGTATGGCAAAACGATGTTTATTCGAACTTTAGAACTATTTGCGACAAAACTGCGAAACGAACGTTGGTGACCGCCCGGATAATATTTAAATCCCAAAAATATTCTGTTATGATTAAAATTTTAATTTTTAATCATGTTCGTGTTGAAAAATAAATTAAAACGCTTAAAATGTTATTTTTCAAAGTTTAAGCGCGTACCACGTGTTACTGTGTAACACAGTGTTTCTACTGCAAAACGCGGACAACGCAGCCAGTCTCGGCAACTGATATTTATTTCAGTAATATTTTGGCGAGTTTATTTTATAGAATAATAAAAATAATATAAAACGCCATAAATCGGGATTAAAACACTAGACATTACACTTAACCTCCAACTATTATCTATTTTTACCATTCAAAAATTGCATTTACCCCCCCCCCCCTTGATATTCATGGTCCCAAGGACCCTACCAAGATCACACCAAATCTCCTAGATTTAATTATTATATTATTAAGATTTTGCTTGATTTGGTGGACAAGATTTTGAGAGATGAAGATTATAAGTATGGCACTTGGATACAAGATCATTTCATTTCAACACTACACTCCATCTTCCTCTCTCTCTCTCTCTCTCCCAAACCATAACACCCCACCACCATCACCATTTTCATCTTTCAACCTTGTTCTTGAAGATTAAACTCCATTCCAAGCTAGTTTCAAGTTAGTGTGAAGATCCAAAGGAGTTTCCAAGGTGTGTTCAAGTGATTTCAAGCTCCATATCATCAAAAGCTCACTTGAATCTTGAAGGTATAAAGTTTATGTTTAAATCATACACTTGATTCTTGGTTGTTCTTGATGATTGGAAGTTTCTCTTGAATCTTGGAATTTTTCACAAACTTGAAATCTAAAAAGAAATGGGTCTTGGTACAAAATAAAATTGGTAGTATATATGTGTGTGTGTGTGTATGTGTATGAGATTTGAGTTTGAGTTGATTTTTGATAAATACTTGTTTAGGATGTTTGCTTGCATGAACAAGATTATGTGCAAATACATTAGAGATATAAAGGAGTGATTGAATCATGAGTTATAATTTGAAATAATGTTAGTATTTTGACATGTAAATGGCCAAATATTTATTAGACATATTTGAGAAATTTTAAGTTGTTGCTTGTTCTTGAATGATAGCTAAAATGCAAGTGTTTGATGATTTGTGCATGGTATGATGAATGTTCAATTAAATCAGCAAGTAAACATGAATAAATTACATGTTTGATGCATTTAAATTCATATGGAATGATGATGATATGATAGTGTGCTTTAGACACTGGTACATAAGAATACATGTTGATTTAAAGCTCAAGAAATGATAAAAAAATGATTGTATGACAAAAATGTTTTAGAACAGATTATATACACTAAAAATAACATTATTTGGTATATTATAATGGCATGAAACTTTTTCATAGGTTTGATAGCTTTGCATGTTGAACATATAGCTTAGAAAGTGGTAAAATATGTGAAATTTGCATGATTTATGTGCTTTATGTGAGACCTGCATTATCATGAGTATAACCACTATTTTATTCAGTAAATAACATGGGTTATGTTAAAATATCAAGTCGTTACGATTTGGGATGGTTAGGGTAACGTTTGATGCAAAACTATGCGGTAAAACGGTTAAAAATCGGCTTTTCGGAGGATTTTTATAAAACTGTTTTAGATCAGTAAGTAAACTGATTTTTTTGATATAAAAATAAGTATTTTAACTTATATTAAGTTTACTTGTTGTTTAGTTGGTCATACGTGACTTCCGACGCCCAAAAACGTTACCGAATCGCTAAAATACACGTTTTTCAATGTACACTAGAATGGGTTGTTCATGGGTAAGTTTTATGTGTTACAAGATGTTATGTGATTTATAATATGTGTATGATGACATGTTTATAGTTGAAAAGATTATGTGTATTACGATATTTATTTTATGTCACAATAAGTATATATATTACGACGCACAAATCGTAGATATATTGCTTATAACATGATGAGGGTCACCAATAAAATCGTTCTAGTCGCAAATTTCTTAATATATATTTATATATATATATATATATATATATATATATTCACACCAACATAATAAAAAATAATAACTTTTCAAGAAAATCTCGAAGTTATGTGAAAATTCTAAGTATCGGAGAAACTTAGCTATTTTTGTGGATTTTTGATTATTAAATCGTTCTTATTTAATTTAGGACGAATAAACAATTTGAGGGATTGTGTTAACATATAAAAACGCACCCAAAGGTGAGTACATAGTTCCCCTATTTTACGTTTTTCAAATGTTTTGGGGTGAAGCATATATGCATAACTTTACTTTCCGTTTTCATGACATTATACATGTTTTGTTACATATTACATATAATACATTATTTCAAAGATATTTTACTTGGCATATTGACTTAGTATGCCTATTACATGGTTTTACAAAGACATTTTCATGACATGCTTACATTGAAAAAGACATTTGGTATGTTTAACGGAGTAGTACATTCATTAACATTGATCACGCCGCTCGGTAGTATGTAATAGCGCTATAGGACTTGACAAATCCCATTCCCGCTTTCTAGGTATTTTGGAAGGGGAATGACAGAATCCGAATACATTTTTTGATAAACCTTGATCCTGATAAGGGTTTATCCGACAGTCTCAAGGATTGAGTGTATGCGATAGACAAACCAAATAAATGTTCATATCGATAAAAGCAATGGTTTTCAAAACATAACTTTTTTTTTAAACTTTTGTTTATACAAAAACCTTGTTTTGTACATGACATTTTGATTACATAAGACATTTGTTTATACATGACATTATGCATTTGGCTTGAGTAAATACTATTTATTCGCCATACGAGACATGGTTTATACTGGACATTTGACATTTGACATTTGACATTGGACATTGACATTTAAACAAGACATTATTTCATGGTTATTAATAAGTGATTTAAGCATGGTGGATACGCCGCTGGTACTTCATATACATAAGTGCTTTTATTATATCGCGTATCGTGGCGTTATCTAAACCACTTCCACAAATACAAGACATGACATATTTTATACATATTATTTTCATTTGGTTATTAAATTAACCATATATCATTCTTTTATAACCTTTGATTTTCATATGATTTTATAAAAGAAGACATTTTATAAGGTTCATGACTATTTTTCGTTAAACATTTCTTTTAACCTTTAAAGTCATGAATCTTCAACACTAAACCTATGTTACTCACAGGCATTTTTATGCTGACGTATTTACTTTCACATATGTTTCAAGAGCGAATGTTTGATGTGAGCAAGCTACACTTAGGGCAACTTGGGCCTTAGCAATCTAAAATCAAGAAAGTTATCGTCTTTTAAGTTATGTGTTTTGTTTGATCTAAGACAATGTAATAATTTAAGCTTGTAAAACTTAACTTTAATTATCATGTGTTTTGAAACAATAATTCTGCCACACGACTCCCCGATGTTTCCGCCGCGGTTTGTTGTTTTTCGCGTCGGGGTGTGACAGTTCCTGGCCTTCCTGTCTTCAATTTGTAGAGGTCTGTCCACAAATTTTAACTACTCATTTACCTCTATTTCTTTAAGAGGTACTACTAGTGATTCATCAGCTTAGCATTTCTTGAGATTAGATACATGAAATACATCATGTATTCCTGCCATTTCCTCTGGCAGTTGTAGCTGATAGGCTACAGGTCCTATTCTTTTAATAATCTCAAAAGGTCCAACAAACCTGGGGCTTATCTTTCCTCATTTGATAAATCTTACCACTCCATTCCAAGGAGAGACTTTTAATAACACTTTGTCCCCTACCTGAAATTCCAATGGCTTTCGTCTGTTATCTGCATAACTCTTCTGTCGATCACGTGCTGCTTTCAATCGTTCCTTGACTTGAATGATCTTGTATGTTGTTTCTAGTACTATCTCGGGTCCGGATAGTTTCTTTTCTCCAATTTCTGCCCAACAGACTGGCGTTCGGCACTTTCGTCCATAAAGTGCTTCGAATGGTGCAGCGTTGATACTTGTGTGATAACTGTTATTATAAGAAAATTCTATTAATGGTAAGTGATCATCCCAATTACCTCTGAAGGAAATTACACAAGCTCTAAGCATGTCCTCTATTGTCTGAATTATCCTTTCGCTTTGTCCATCCGTTTAAGGATGATAAGATGTGCTTAGATTTAACTTGGTTCCCATTGCTTTTTGGAAACTTGTCCAAAATGAGAGGTAAAACGGCTATCTCTATCAGAAACAATTGAGAAAGGAATTCCATGTAATGAGACTATTTCATTTACATATAATTTAGCTAATTGTTCCATACTGAAAGTTTCCTTCATGGGTAGGAAATGAGCTGACTTAGTTAGCCTGTCTACAATCACCCAAATTGTATCATTACCTTTTCTTGTTTTGGGTAATTTAGTAACAAAATCCATTGTTATCAATTCCCATTTCCAAACTGGCATTTCTAATTGTTGCAACAAACCTGAGGGTTTCTAATGTTCAGCTTTAACTTGTGAACAGGTTAGACACTTTGCAACATATGCTGCTATATCCTTTTTCATTCCTATCCACTAGAAATTCTTTCTTAAGTCTTGATACATCTTATCACTTCCAGGATGCATCGTATACTTAGATTTATGGGCTTCTTCTAATATACGGTGGCGTAGGTTTCCTAATTTAGGTATCCACATTCTTTTCTTATGGAATCTCCAGATTCCATCTGTTCCGTGTTCTAGTTCCTTAATCATTCCTTTCAATTTTTCAGTATTATACTTGATTACTGATTCTTGTGCTTTTCTAATCTGTTCATTTAGATCTACCTGCAGGTTTAACTTAAGAGAACACACTCTTTTTGGCTTTTCATGATACTTTCGACTTAAAGCATCAGCTACTACATTAGCCTTTCCTGCATGGTACTGGATATTGCAATCATAATCACTAAGGATTTCCATCCAGCGTCTTTGTCTCATATTCAATTCCTTTTGCCCGAAAACATATCATAAACTCTTATGATCGGTGAAAATGGTAAACTTACTACCATAAAGGTAATGTCTCCAAATCTTAAGGGCAAAAATTATAGCTCCTAATTCTAAATCATGGGTTGAATAATTTTCTTCATGATTCTTAAGTTGTCTAGAGGCGTAAGCTATAACCTTTTGACGTTGCATCAACACACATCCACAACCTAATTTATAAGCGTCGCAATAGACTATAAAGTCTTCAGTTCCTTCGGGTAACGCTAGTATGGGTGCATTGGTCAATCTTTGCTTAAGGATTCTAAAGGCTTCTTCTTGTTTTGGTCCCCATTCAAACTTAACAGATTTACAGGTTAACTTAGTTAAGGGAATGACTATTCTAGAAAAATCTCGAATAAATCTTCTATATAACCGGCCAATCCTAAGAAACTTCTAACCTCGGTTGGTGACTCAAGGGTTTTCCATTTAGTAATCGCCTCGATCTCTGTGGGATCCACATGAATTCCTTCATGATTGACTAAATGTCCAAGAAACTGTACCTGTTCTAACCAAAATTCACATTTTGAAAATTTTGCATAAAACTTTTCTTTTCTCAATAAACTTAGAAGTGTGTGCAGAAGCGCTTTATGTTCTTCTTTATTCTTAGAGTAAATGAGAATAGCATCTATAAAGACAATTATGAATTTATCCAAATATGGCTTACATATTCGGTTCATCATGTCCATAAATGCAGCTGGGGCATTGGTTAGACCAAATGGCATGACAGTAAATTCATAATGGCCATACCTTGTTCTAAATGCGGTTTTAGGAATGTCCTCTTCCTGTACCTTTAATTGATGATATCCTGAACGTAAGTCGATTTTAGAAAAGAATCGAGCTCCTTGCAATTGATCAAATAAATCATCGATTCTCGGTAATGGGTACCGATTTTTAATCGTGACTTTGTTCAATCCATGGTAGTCAATGCACATACGCATTAATCCATCTTTCTTCTTGACGAATAAGATCGGTGCTCCCCATGGTGATGAGCTTGGCTGTATAAATCCTTTCTCCAACAATTCGTCTTTCTGTTTCTTCAGTTCCTGCATTTCTGCGGGTGCCAAACGGTAAGGTGCTTTGGCAATTGGTGCTGTTCCTGGTAGCAGGTGGATTCTGAATTCAACTTCTCTGTCTGGCGGTAGTCCTGATAATTATTCTGGAAACACGTCTGGAAACTGGGATACTACTGGAATATCTTTCAATTCTTTTCCTTTAGTGTTAATGATTATAGAAATCAAATACACTAATGATCCTTTTCTTACATAACTGGCTGTTTTCATCACAGAGATGAATTTTGTGGATATAGAGGGCTTATCTCCCTTAATGGTGATCTTTTCACCCCTTGGTGAATTTACTTGGATTGACTTTTGATCACATAAAATACTGGCTTTATTGGCTATTAACCAATCCATTCCTAATACAACATCAAATCTTGCCAGATTCATTGGGTAAAGGTTTGCAATAAATTTTTGATTTAAAAATTCTATTCTTGCTCCCTGCAAGATTTCAGAAATCTTAATGGTTTCTCCATTTGCTGTCTCTAGTAGACATTCTTGTGGGAGTTTAGTTAATGGTCGATTGAGAATTTTGCAAAATGAAGTATTAATAAAACTTTGGTTCGCACCAGAGTCAAGTAATACTTTAGCAAAAACATCATTAACTAAAAATGTACCGACGATCACATCTGGAATCATCTTTGCTTCTTCTGCAGTCAGAACAAATGCTCTAGCATTTTTAGTATTCTTGTTGTTGAGGACTGGAGCTAGTTTCGGAAAGTTCGGCTTGATGTGACCTTTTTCTCCACAATTGAAGCACATTCCATTATTAGGTTTCTTCCTACAATCTTCTTCCTTGTGTCCTGGTATCTTGCAGAAATTGTAGTAAGTGGAGCATTTTCCTGAATGCTTCTTCTTGCAAGCCTTACAATAAGGTGCAGAGATAGAACCTACATTTTTCCCACGGTTGGAATTACCATAGAGAAATTCCTGGGTAAGCCTTTGGGCTAGGTTCCTCCTCTGGTCTTCTTCTCGTGTACGTACTAATTCATCAGTCAAGGTGTTTGCTAGTTCTACAGCTTCTTCTATAGTTTGAGGTCTAGCTGCCTTGACTACATGCCTTATCTCACTGATTAATCCCCAGATGTAACGGGAGATTAATATTGGTTAAGGTGATGCAAGGGTTGGCACTATTCTAGCATATTCAAAGAATAAAGTAGTGTACCCCTTACTATCCACTCCAGTCATTCTAAGGTTTAAGAACTTATTTGCTATATGTTCTTTTTCATTGGGAGGGCAAAATTTTCTTTCTACCATATTTTTAAATTACTCCCATTCCATATTGTAAATCCTGTCACTACCCCTAGACTGGAGGATAGTGTTCCACCATTTTAAGGCTGAGTTTTTAAACAGATTGGAGGCAAACATTATCTTATCTTCTTCTGCGCACTTGCTTATTTTTAAGACTGCCTCAGTCTTTTCTATCCAGCGTAGAGCTGCAATGGCCCCTTCATTGCCCGAGAATTCTATTGGTTTACAGGACCAGAATTCTTTGTAATAACAACCATAAGACATGGTTCTTCTTCTTTTGGGAATGGGCACTTGAAGTATGGGTCCATTGTGCACGCTGTGACTAGGTTCTATATGGGTTCGTTTACTTCCATTACCACTTTTATCATTATTTTCCGCATCCCTAACATTTTGGATAATAGCTGGCATGGCATCTCTAATTCCTTGGGTTACAAGGTGTCGAATTTCACTATTATTCATTTTATTTTCATTATTCTGGTTTTCTGGATTTGCTGCGTCGGCCATCTGGATTTTAAAGAATTATCAAGCATTAATATTGCATAAAATATTTAATGCAACAATCACATAACAAACATGTTGATCCAAAATCGTCGAGCATTGCGACTTACTCTATTTTATAGTATGCATCTATATTTATTACAATACAACTGGAAATAAAATACAATACTAGTATGCATCACTAACCACGAGGTGGTCTATACTACAATATATATATTATCATTTTTTTTCAAACATACACACATATTATATATATATATATATATATATATATATTATTATATTATTATTATTATTACTAATGTTAGGGGTTCATCCAAAAGTCCATATTACGCTCGTCATATTTCCAGACGAGCCGTTCCCCTACTTGTCTCATCCTTTCGTTCTCTTCTAAAATCTCCTCACCAAAGGTTCGGAGTTCTTGCACATTCTCTGTGCTCATGGGTGGTGCAGGTGCTGGTATTAGATCTAGGTACTATGGCAATGGTTCTTCCTGAGGATATGGATTCTCTAGAATTTCCCTAATGTATTCATCATTATCATAATAGGGATCTAGAGGGTCCAGACCTGGGTAAGCAGCTAGGTTTGGCATGGTTTCCTCTGGTATTGGGTAGCGTTGCTGGTAGTCCCTATGGTCGTCAAACCACGGGTCATAGTCTGGGTCTAAGGGATTGGGTGCTGGTACTCTAGGTATCTAAGTCGGGTCAAAAGCTGGTGCTGGGATTTGGTTTTCCGAGTTGACTTCAATCTCCATTGGTTGTGTGGGAAACAAGCGTAATGGTTGGGGTGCTATGAGTTGCTCTAAATTAGGGTCTACAGTTGTAGTTGCTAGAATATGAAAATTTGCTAGACTCCTATTGAGCATATCTTGGGTGTGAGAATCTGTTTCTCTCTTAGCGGCTGCTAAAACTCGCTGTTGTTGTAACTTTTTCATCCTCTTCCTACGTTCATGCGCACCTCTGCTGAACCATCCTCTCTTCTTAGGAGGGAATGGCTCTTCAGATTGAGCCTTGAACATGAATATCCGTCTTCATTGTTAGTTGAATACCCTGAGAGGGTAGGCTGTGAAGAGGTACCTTCGTCCCTAGGTGAGCTGGACAACTGACGGTAGGCGTCGAAAGGTCCTTGGTCGCTCATAATGTAAACTAACAAATAGTCAAATAACACACAACAATAAAATACAGATACGCACGTATTTTCGTAATTAATTTCCTAACATTTTGAATAATATCTTGACCTCAGCAGAACATTTCTGTGGCTGAATCAGTGGCTTAGCTCTGATACCACCTTCTGTCGCAACCCCCGTCCCCTAATGACCCGGGAACGGGCGGCCGCGGCCAGTTTTGGTGGTATCGGTGTTTATCATTTTGGCATCGGAAATTACATCAGGACCGTAGTTAGGAAATATTGTATCAGAGTAAAATAACGCGCTTTTATAATATTAAACACATGGGAAATTCCCAAGTTTCAACTACACACATTTTCATAGGGATAAACCCTATTTTATTTAAATAAAAACATCTCTTTATTTAGGTAACTTTTATTGCCACTTTTCCAAGCCTTTAGTGCTGTCCAGCTGGCTTCTGTTTGGCTTTCACATTTTGTTACCTGAAACGCGTTTAAAAACATTTTGTCAGTGGGAAATACTGGTGAGTGAATCCTAGTTTAATCAAAACAAGTTTTATCAGTCTACAGCATTGAGGGCGGTCGCGCAATTACATTTGTTTCCATCTACTTTAATTACCACCCACGGTACTGTCAACCCGACTTGTGGTCATGTTACTACTCACAATGTAGTAACAAATTTTGTATACAAAACCCCAACATATCGACGATAATTGTAGAATACAAATACTCAATCACTATTTAATATATTATAAATTAATTGAGCTTTTGTAAAAACAGTTTGCAAAAAGGAGGATTACTCACATTGTTGTCTTAGGGTTTTCCTTAAGGATTTCCTAGTGATTATCTATTAATTATACAAATGCACACGCGTTAGTATAATAACCCAATATTTAGATTAGTTATACCCTCCCTGAGACGACATTCCAACGACTACGTCGGGCACAACCTCGACAGCCGTTACGGAACCCTGGATCAATCGGGTAGCGTATCTAATACGTAACCGGGGGTTATGATACTTACAATGAGGCTGAACTTCGTTATTTAGGGGGGTATTATGCCCGAGTATAACTTATACTATATAGAAATTCGAGAGAGAAAGTGTGTGATGAACGAATTGTCGATTGAACCTCTCGATGCTATTTATAGGGCTGGAATTTGGTTTTCTCGCTGCCCGCGTAAGCCGAAGGACAATCCTTCGCGGCCCACGACGTAGGTCGGGTAGGCCCTAGCCTTGACTGGTCACACATATAGACTCGACACGAAACTTGACACGTGGCAGCTCCGGGTGAGGCTGCGTAGCCTAGTGGTCGCGCCCCGCGTAGACTGAAGGCAAGGCCTTTGCGGCCCGCGAGCGCCCCCAAAACTTGATTTTTATTTTATTTTTAATTATATATGGTATTAAGGGCTCGGTTTTCACATACGGGGTATGTTCTAAGACATATAGGGACATTTTAAATATATTAGGGGTGTCGGAAATATTTTGGAGGGTTGTTATTAGGTATTCCTAAGGTAGTTCCATAGGAAGAGTTGTTGGAAGGGAGAAAGAATTGGTTTAAAGTAATGCCTAAGGAGAGAAAGTACAAGAGACCACTCTAGTATTTCACAGATCATCCAGATAAATCTTTGGGTGATATTCTTTCACGGAGTTATCTTGAAGATCTTCATGTTTATGCTATCAGAAGGGAGCATGGGGTTCAATACTTCGAGTTCTTTTCAGACATTAAAACACTCCCATGGTGGGATGTGGAGGAGCTCGTGCAGACAAAGAATATAAAACAATTCTACTATGGATTGGATGTCAAGATGCATGATCAAAAGTTATGGAATTACATTAAGCTCCAAGCAAAGAACAAGTTCCCTGGTTGGAAGCCGCACTTTCCTAAGCAAATTATCAAGATTGATCCAGTAATAGGTGAGAAAGATATAACATTAAATACAAAGCCTCCAAGATGTTTGAAGAACATGCCACTGTGTGCAATGGAACAAGACTTTCACGAAGATTTTCAAGGCTGGTTTTACAACCAAAGCACGGTAGAAGCAGTTACATAGTTATATGATAAGAAGACGGGAGAAACAAGCCGCATAAATGTGTTAGATCCTATGTGGCTGGTAAACTGCTCAAAGAAACACATCGACTTCTTATTCTTTAACAAGATTGTGTATGATGGGAAAGACAAAGCTCAAGCACAACAGTATCAGAAGATGGCTAATATATGTTTTGCAAAGGATATAAACTCTGGTAGATACTAGCATACTAAGTTCAGAGACTTAGAGTTGGAGGAGTTCCTAAAGAAAGAAAAGAGAAGCGTGAAGTTCAGAAAGATAGCTGAAAGAGCTGCTGTTCTGGGTAGAAGAAAACTTCTAAGTCCTCCACCGACAGATCAAACGCCAATAGAGTCTGAGGAGAACAAGATACCAAGATGGGATAGAAATCGAGATGGAGATCCTGTGTATAGGAAGTACTAGAATGACATTGGAAGGCCTCTAAGGCGTAAAATGTTAGCTGAGAAGGCAGAGAAACGAAGAGAGAAAGCAAGAGCTAGCAGGCACAGTAGGAAGACGCAATAAAGACTATACAGGAAGGAAGACTACAGCTACATCCAAGGGGGAGTTTGTTAGTGCAATATGTCTGTAGCATCCGTCTGTATCGAGTCTATGTATTTTGTCCTGTATGTGTCGTTGTAAAGTTATGCATGTATAATATTTTGTATCTAGACGAAATGGGAGACGGGATGTGAGTTTGTAAACACATCCGGTCGGATGACATAGGTCATCCGATCGGATGGCCATCCGATCGGATGGATCGGATGGCCATCCGATCGGATGACCCTCCGACCGGATGACACCGACTCTCCCATGACGCCTATAAATAGTAGTGTAAGGGTCATTGTTTAGAACCTTTTGCCAGTTTGTCATCGCGAAGCTCTGTTAGATTCTCATCAGGAACTTTTGTACTTTCATATCAGTGAATGAGAATGAACAAGTTAATCGTTAATATCGTTGTGGCTTACTCTTTGACGATTCCGAGGGATTCCGCACCTCTGAATTGATCGATTCTACCGCGTTCTTCATCTTAGAAAGAACCGTTTCCTCCGCACGCACACTCACACATCATGCCATAAAAAAGCCCCAAAAACTACCAAACTATAATAAAATTACGTTGAACAAGTACTATTATAAAAAAAAAGCTTAAAACAATGTGCAAAGAAAATAAAACAAAATAGTCCCATCCTTATCTAAACGCCATTGGAAAACAAAATGCCATAATTACAGCCGTCAAGATTAGACGTGTTACACCATAAAAACTGATGAGTCTAAAAACAGAACACGGTAACTGCAAAAACAGTAAAATGAAACGACGGAAACATAATTACTAACATTTATTATATTGAAAGCCAAATACTTGGGGAATTAAATTTATTTATCTTTTTCAAAACACCATAATTACCTGTCGTGTGCTGGAAAAAAAAAGTCAATATAAAAGAAGACCATGAGAACACAAGCTTAAACACGCCAAAAACATTGACTAAAAACGCCACATATTGTCCAAAACGCCAAAAACTTCGAAAATGGCTAAGGTTATTGCATGGAGGTTTGAAAGGAAAGATAAACGATTCATCATAAAGTTCTCTGATAGGAGAAGGGTGAAGGTAAGGACAATCAAAGCCATGCTTGGTATGAATGAAGGGGTTCAGAGGGATTTGGGGTTCCAATGGCCAACGATTGTGAAAGAACCCGAACTGTAATAAAAAGATTGAAGAGAAAATTTCCGGCAGAAGATGATGAAGATGATGATGATATTGACGATACTCCTCTACCAACATTTAGCTGTTGGGTGATGCATGAAGAAGCAGGAACGGTTGAAGTGACTTATCAACACGGGGTGCAATATTCATTGCCAATGGAGGAAATGTTGAAGACATGGAGGTTATCTCTCATCGAACAACTCCGTGATTTAGCACCTTCGAATGATCCAAAATCTAGGGATGCACTGATATTCAAGAATAGGCTGCAACAAAGAAGAGACGAGCTAATGGCGTTATACGCCAATTTAAAATTTGATGATGATGAATCTGAAGAAAGTGATGAACTAAGCGATGGGTACATCTCTGAAGTAATCCCATCAACGGAAGACTATTAGTTTATTTTGATTTCGTATTATTGTAATTTTATAAAATATTAATCTATGGTAATCAATTATTAACAAAAAGACCCAGAACGCCAAAAAAAAAATGAACTGAAAAAACGCCATAACGCTAAAAAAATTAACTATGTGACACAAAAAGAAATAATTCAACGAGAAGTAATCTGGGAAAAACAGTAAAACGCTAAGTAAGTAATGATTCTAGTTAACGCCAAAATTATCTTCCACGCCAAAAATGAAGCAGCATGCCACACGCGAAAATCGGGAAAGGAGAAGAATATTGAAAAGACAAAAAAACCCCTCGGACACTGAACATGTCACGCGCCACGTGTTGGGCCAGGATGCGTTCTCAGCGTTCTCACACTTTTGGCCTTTTTCTCCTGATCCCGTTTCTATATATATAGTGGAGGGTTCAAATGAGAAGAAAAAATTTGTAAGAATAAAAAGAATATGTTTTAAACCAATATAAATGCTCCATTTTACTTCATTTAATATGTGTGTTTACAGTTTTTAATAAGGGCATATAGGTAAATTTATAATTGTAATTAATTAGCTAACTAATTAAATTTGTAACTCTCTTTTAAATATACTCTTTCAAGAAAAAATAATTTATGGTGAATAACAATTTTTGACATGTGTAGGATAAATTTTAGTATGTGTAGTATAAATTTTGAATGTGTACGATAAGTTTAAATATGCGTAGGGTAAATTTCGGTAAGTGTAAGATATATGTAGGATAAATTTTGAAATGTGTAGGATGAAATGTTTTTTGTTTTATTAATGAGAGATAACATAATTAATAGGATGAGTTATAAACTATTTAATGTTTTACCATTATACCCTTTCTTCTTTTTCTTCTCACATTAAATTTCTTCCCAAATGAACCTTCCCCTATATATATATATATAAACATACAGGGGAGAGTTCATTGGGGAACACTAAAAAAATGGGAAACCGGGGAACACTTTTAAAAATTAACTTAACATGTTAAAAATAAACTTTTTTCTAAAAAAAATTTCGGCCCTTTTCCTTATAAATACATGTAGAAACATTTTTAATAAAAAAAACAAAAAATATAAAAAATGTTTAAAAAACATATCTTATAAAATTAACTTAACATGTTAAAATTCAATTTTTTAAAAATTTTTGTTCAGCGTTTTTCTTTATAAAAATGGGTAGAAATTATTCTAATAAAAAATCACTTTTGTAAAAAAAAAGTAAGCCCTTATAGCTGTTTGTTTATATTTTTAGTTTTTGATTTTTTATTAAAAATGCTTCTAAAAGTATATATAAAGAATAGTGCCGAAAAGTTTTTAAAAAAAATTAATTTTTAATATGTTAAGTTAAATTGTTAAGAGTGATCCCCAGTTTCCCACTTTTTTAGTGTCCCCCAATGAACCTCACAATATATATATATATATATATGGGAAGATTCAAATGAAAACCATTTTTAACGCGAAAACTCGAAAACTAACTAAAAAAGCGTAAGAAACATACCAATTTTTTTTTTTATTTTTTTATTAAAAATCGCTATTTTTTATATATAAAAAACTTTTTTTTCATCAAAAAAAAATTTGTAATGCACATTTGTAATAATACACATGTGTAGTACACATACTCATTACACATGTGCACTACAATTTTTTTTTTTTGAAAAAAAGTTTTTTTTATATACAAAAAATAGCGAAAATTAGTAAAAAAAATTGTTATGTTTTTTAGGCATTTTTAGTTAGTTTTTGAGTTTTCGCGTTAACTAGTGGTTTTCATTTGAACCTTCCCCAATATATATATATATATATAGGGAGAAGATCATGCGAGAACCACCTCTTATTGCGAGAACCAATGTGAACACAACCAAAAATGCCTAAAAATAGCTAAAAATCACACAAAATTTTTTTTTTTAATATTTTTTATATAAAAATCGCTACTTTTCGAAACCAAAAAAAAATCTCTACTTTTCGAAGCCAAAAATTTTTTTTTTGGGTGTTTTTTAGATTTTTTAAGGTATTTTTGGTTATGTTCACATTGGTTCTTGCGGTTCTCGCAATAAAGGGTGGTTCCTAACGGATCCTTCTCCTATATATATATATATATATGGATATAACTTCGCGTAATCAGTCGATAGATGAACTAATAATGCCAATATCCCCAAAAGTGAAAATGTTTAATCGTTAGTCGGTCGTGTCGAGCTCGGTTTTACGATAAGGTTATATTTATAGAAACAAAATATAAAGTTTGCGTCCTTAATGTTTTACCGATGTCACACCCCGATATTTCCACGTATTACCGGTGGGCCCGGTGGGGAGTATCGTGACGTAGTTGATATCACATAGTCAATCAATCACAGTTTAATGCACTCCGGAAGACTAAACGTAATTTATACAAACCGAGTTGAAAGTAACATAAAATATTAAACAACGGATTGTAAGTGGATCCACAGGCGGATCTAAAATAAAAAGAAATATTGTTCAACAGATTTAAGCATCAAAAGCTTGCAAGACTCTTTATTTGATACTAGGAGTAGCCAGCCCATTTCGCGTAGTACCTGCACTTAACCTTTTTGGAAACTACGTCAGTTTACACTGGTAAATACAATTAACTGACTCTTTTTGAAAAGTGTTTATAAAATTGATTTAAATGCACAAGGCACAAAATTCTTTTATAACTTGGGACAATTATTTAAATAATCTTGTATACAGTTTTACATGTTTGTCGTCCATTCGGGACCCGGTTAGAAGAGCCGGATTAGATTAATTGACACACCACAAGTATATGCCCACAAGAGATGTGAGATACCGTTTATACATTCGCAACTGTCAGGTGTATGCCTACACCCCGTGCTTAAGTCGTGGCCATTTCTAATAAATGAGCCTAGGATATCCAGGACATGGTCATTAACCCAAAACATTTGTTTTCATAAACCAAATCGTAAATCGTCCTCGTAATAAAACTCGTATGGTTTATATCGTTTAGTAAACCTCGTTGTGTGACATTGTTTAACTAGTTCTCGTTATAGATCATCGTTCATTTGTTTAAATCGTTCATAATCGTTCAATCATTCAAAATCGTTCAATCATTCAAATCGTTCTCGTTTTAATTGTGAAAACTACTTTTGGTCGTCTCGCTAATAACATTCAAACCTTCGTGACTCGTTCATCGTTCAACTCGTATTAACAAACCACCAAAGGGTAAGTTAAAAATCATCAGGTTCAGTCGTTACCCACATAACCCACACATAACCATGGGTGCAGTCTGATAACGGGATTTGTCGGATCCTATGGTACCATAACCTAATACTGGTCGGTTCGGCCAAAATTAATGAATGTCATTCGTTATGTAACTACAACCAACAAGCTCGTTCACATTATCGAAATCGTTATTAGTTTAGTATAAACCATCTTACTCGTTTTGAAACCATCGTTAAAACATCGAAATCGTTTTGATACATATGAATCACCCCAAAACAATCAAAAACAGTAAAAGAGGGGATCTATGTACTCACCTTTGGGTGCGTTTTTATACGTTAACACAATCCCTCAAATTGTTTATTCGTCCTAAATTAAATAAGAATGATTTAATAATCAAAAACCCACAAAATACATAAGTTTCTCCGATACTTAGAATTTTCACATAACTTTGAGATTTTTCTCAAAAAGTTATTATTTTTTATTATATTGTTGTATTTGTATATATATACTCAAACGTAATACACATAATCTTGTCAACACTAGCACATCATCATACACATATTGTAAAACACATAGCACATTGTAACACATAAAATTTACCCATGAACAACCCATTATAGTGTATGTCGAAAAACACTTATTTTAGCGATTCGGTAACATTTTGGGCGTCGGAAGTCACGTATGACTAACCAAACACCAAGTAAACTTAATATAAGTTAAAATACTTATTTTTATATAAAAAATATCAGTTTACTTACTGATCTAAAACAGTTTTATAAAAATCCTCCGAAAAGCCGTTTTTTAACCGTTTTACCGCATAGTTTTGCATCAAACGTTACCCGAACCATCCCAAATCGAAACGACTTGATATTTTAACATAACCCATGTTATTTACTGAATAAAATAGTGGTTATACTCATGATAGTGCAGGTCTTACATAAAGCACATAAATCATGCAAATTTCACATAATTTACCACTTTTTAAGCTATATGTACAACATGCAAAGCTATCAAACCTATGTCAAAGTTTCATGCCATTATGATATACCAAATAATGTTATTTTTAGTGTTTATAACCTGTTCAAAAACATTTTTGTTATATAACCATTTTTTATCACTTCTTGAGCTTTAAATCAACATGTATTCTCATGTACAAGTGTCTAAAGCATACTATCATATCATCAACATTTCATATTAATCTAAATGCATCAAATATGCAACTTATTCATGTTTATTTGCTGATGTATTTGAACATTTATCGTATCATGCATAGATCATTAAACACTTGCATTTTAACTATCATTCAAGAACAAGCAACAACCTAAACAAGTACTTATCAAGAAATCAAACTTCAAAACTCATACACCCATATATATATATATATATATATATATATATATATAGTGGAGGGTTCAAATGAGAAGAAATTTTTTGTAAGAATAAAAAAGAACAAACTTCAACCAATAATAATGCTTCATTTTACTTCATTTAATTTTTGTATTTAATATGGGTGTAAGGGTATATTGGTAAAATTAGATAGATCATTAATTGTTAGTCTTCCTTTTTAATAGCTAACTAAATTAAATTTGTAACTTATTTTAAAAAAAATATATATTTTTTCAAAGAAGAAAAAAATTAATTTAAAGTGTAGGATAAATTATGAGGTGTGTAGGATAAATTACGAGTTGTGTAGGATAAATTTCAGTATGTGTAGGATAAATTTAAAAAACGTGTAGGATAAATTTTGATGTGTCTAGGCAAAAATTTTAGTGTGTAGGATGATACTATTTATGACTAATTAATTAGTCAAAAATAATAATAAATGAGATGAGAGAAAAACTATTTAATGTTTTACAATTGTACCCTTTATTCTTTTTCTTCTCAATTTAATTTTCTTCTCAAATAAACCTCCCCCTATATATATATATATATATATATGTATATATATATATGTATATATATATATATGTATATATATATATGTATATATGTACGGTCATACACACCCACATAAACATCACCATTTTTATTTGTATCATAACCCATTTCATTTTAGATTTCAAGTTTGTGAAAATCCCAAGATTCAAAAGAAACTTCAAATCATCAAGAACAACCAAGAATCAAGAATATGATTTAAACATAAATGTTATACCTTCAAGATTCAAGTAAGTTTTTGGATGAGATGGAGCTTGAAATCACTTGAAAACACCTTGGAAACACCTTTGGATCTTCACACCAACTTGAAATATGCTTGAAATGGAGATGGATCTTGAAGAACAAAGTTGAAGGGTTGAATATGGTGAAGGTGATGGTGGTTACGGTTATGGGGAGGGAGGAGAGAAGAAGTTTGAGTGTTGTGTGAGTGAGAATGATCTTTGAAAGATTATGTAGAAGATATTGGAAGATATGAAGTGATATGGAGGATAACATGCACTTACACTTGTCCAACAAAGATCATATATGATATTTAGAGATCTTGCAATATTTTTGGTGGGGCCACCTATATTGTGACCGTAAAAATGGAGGGGGGAGGGGGTCCAAGTGTAATTTTGATGGTAATTTAGATAAAAACAGGTGTTTAACTGGATACCGGGTATTTTATCTAGCGTTTAAATCCCGGTTTATGGCGTTCTAAATTATTTTTATTATTCTATAAAAATAAACTCGCCAAAATATTACTGAAAATAAATTTCAGTTGCCGAGACTGGCTGTGTTGTCTGCGTTTTGCAGTAGAAGCACTGTGCCGCGCAGAAACATGCGGTACGCGCTTAAAATTGAAATATAACATTTTTAAGCGTTTTAATTTATTTTTCAACACGAACCTGATTAAAATAAAATTTTAATCATAACATAATATTTTTGGGATTTAGATATTATCCGGGCAGTCACCAACGTTCGTTTCGCAGTTTTGTCGTAAATAGTTCTAAAGTTCGAATAAACATGTTTTTGCGATATCGAATCCCTCGAAACTTATTTCTAAGTTATGTAAAGGATATTTTGGGTATGTTTGGCTTACGTCACAGTTCCGGAGTGTACGTCGCGTTAAACTGATTGCGTTTATGCACTAGTTTGCGTATAACCTTCCAGAAAGCGATTAAAGCTTGAAATCGGAATCGAATCAAATTGTAAAATCATTAAACACGATAACACATATAATAACACCAAAGCACATTGTTTTATTGATAATCAATATTGTTTTACATTATAAGATGATTACAGAACACAGTTGTCACACCGATATTTCCACGTATTACCGGTGGGCCCGGTGGGGAGTATCGTGACGTAGTTGATATCATCATAGTCAATCAATCACAGTTTAATGCACACCAGAAGGCTAAAAGTAATTTATACAAACCGAGTTGAAAGTAACATAAAATATTACACAACGGATTATAAGTGGATCCACAGGCGGATCTAAAATAAAAAGAAATATTGTTCAACAGATTTAAGCATCAAAAGCTTGCAAGACTCTTTATTTGATACTAGGAGTAGCCAGCCCATTTCGCGTAGTACTTGCACTTAACCTTTTTGGAAAATACGTCAGTTTACACTGGTAAATACAATTAACTGACTCTTTTTGGAAAGTGTTTATGAAATTGATTTAAATGCACAAGGCACAAAATTCTTTTATAACTTGGGACAATTATTTAAATAATATTGCATATAGTTTTACATATTTGTCGTCCATTCGGGACCCGGTTAGAAGAGCCGGATTAGATTAATTGACACACCACAAGTATATGCCCACAAGAGATGTGAGATACCGTTTATACATACGCAACTGTAAGGTGTATACCTACACCCCGTGCTTAAGCCGTGGCCATTTCTAATAAATGAGCCGAGGATATCCAGGACATGGTCATCAACCCCCCAAAGGCATTTCACCAAACAATACAAATTAAAACGGGTTATTTCAATAGCTTAACCACTAATCGATTAAACATTCAATACCCGGCCAAGCGGTATTTTTATAATACCATATCCCAAGCTCGTATAATGGAAAATAAGTTAAAATTATTTACCTGAGCTAAAAATAAAATTTAATCCTAGCCGTATATCAATCAGCAAGTACAGATAGCTTTTACCGGGTTCCTAATCTGGAATGAAGGTTTTAATAACCTATTAGATTCCTAACGGGTCTTATTTAAGTTATAACTTAGACCGGTTAGTTTTAAAGAAAGGTATACGGTTCAAAACACAAGATTAAGCGAAGACCGGAATAGAATGTGATTTAGACCCAACAAGTATGAGGACTTGTTTAAAATGGGTAAACTAAATACATTCTGGCTTTTGAAGTAAAAATGATAAGGTTTGACCCGTTTTAGTTATTTATGCAAACTAGTTACATAAACCGTACCGAACGCTAAAAATGCATAACGGGTAACCAAATGAGTCATGTACATGTTCCACAAGTTAATATGCTTTAAATATGTTATGATATCAGTAAGATACATTCCATTATGCCCAAAAACGAATTTAAAATCAATTTAAGCCTCATAGGGGTATTTTGGTCATTTAAAGTTTATAAAAGGGGTTAAATAGAAATCTGAGGTT
The DNA here is from genome assembly GCA_030545235.1 of Helianthus tuberosus. Lineage (NCBI taxonomy): Eukaryota > Viridiplantae > Streptophyta > Magnoliopsida > Asterales > Asteraceae > Helianthus > Helianthus tuberosus. The sequence continues at coordinate 123,480,654 of CM060358.1, forward strand.
TTGGTCTAAAATGATCAGTAAAAATATTTATTCTTACAAGTTATATCAGTAAGGTATTGTATATATGTGAAATTTATCATTTATAGCCAAACTATGCACCGTAGGGGCATTTTGGTCATTTCACATAGGCTTTAAGGGTCAAATTTGGAAATCTAAGTTTAAAACTTTTGCTTACTGTTAAAGTATAAAAATTTGCTTATAATATCAGTAGGTAATGAGTCTTAAGTGTCAAATATAGTTTTACCCCATACTATACGTTTAAAAAGCGTAAAAGTCGGTATTTGACGATTTTCGGGTTATTTAAGGAAATATGAGATTTTGATTAGTCCCTAAAGCTTAAAATATTTTATTTAACATATGAAATTAGTAGGAATAGTGGCGGACCCAGGATTTTTTTCAATGGGGTCCTCTTTTTTCAGTGTTCAAATTTTTCATAACAAAAAGTTAGAATTTTCAGATCGGGGCGGGGCGGCCAAGTAGTTCTTAAACCCATATACTATCAGAAGTGCCTTAATGATTTAAATAAGTTGGATTTTTCAAATTTATTTTTCACGACTTTGTTGTTGATGGTGTTTATTTTTGTTAACGAATTCAGAAGATTTGGAGTACCGTCAATATTGTTGTAGACATTGGATTTATTGAAAAAAAAATAGCATTTGCAATAATTAATATGAAAGCATACATTATCTTCAATTTACAGCTAAGAATTTATAAACCCATTGACACATATAGAGTTACCAAAACTACCCATGCTTAGCATAATCCCTTCACGTTTACTTAATGATTTGTACACAGAAGCTACGAAGGACACTTGGCATGGCATAACTAAAACATGTTTACAAAAAAAAAAAATGTAAACAAACTTACAAAAAAAATGTTTGGTAGTGGGAAAATTGATAAAAACAAATGGCAGGAAGTCTTGAATGTGAAAATTGATAAAAAAAATGATGGCAGGGGGGTCTCTAACCGGAGACCTCGGGTTTGAGATAGAAGGGTTTTGCCACTGCACCAAGCTGAGTTTCATACAATGGGGTCCTGTAAAATATTTTTATGGGGTCCTTCAAAAAATTTATATATCGTTACTTTTACTTTTTTTAAAAAGATTGGGGTCCGTGGACCCCGACCCACTAAGTGTGGGTCCGCCCCTGAGTAGGAAAAGGTTTGGTATCAAAATGTTATGTAAAACTCGTTTTATCCAAAAAAAGGGCATTTTCGTCAATACCGAATTTACATTAAAACTCTATAATATAATCAGTATAAAATTTGACAAAAACTTCTGAAAATCCCTAAATATTATATTATATCAGTAGGTATAAAGTTTGGTGACAAAAATTGGGTTTGAATGTGATTTATACTAAAAATGCCATTTAATTAATAAAAAGCATTCAATTTACGATATCGAGCATAACTCCTAATTTAGACCATAAACTGATGTCAAATTTTTAAGACATAGTTAAATATCAGTAATAAAGGTTTTTGTCCTCTCACATTTTCAAAAATCTCGTTTTAATATCAAAAGGGCATAATGGTCAACAATTAAGCATTTAACAGAAACGTGCAAATGATTCAGATTTAAAAGGAACCATATAGTATAATCTCAGAGGGTTATACTAACATGTAATAAGGTCCTAAAGGAATCCTAAGGCATATCTAAACTAAGCTAAATCGGGTCAGAACTGAAAGTCAAAGCAAAAGTCTACTTTTGCGACTTTCGGTTCCGAACCGAGCCTAAACTCAGAATTGTCGGGTTGAACAAGCCTAAACATGTTCTTATATTATTTACCAAGTTATTTTAGTGTTAAAACATGTTCCATAACCTTTGCATTATCAGTTATGAATTAATTTGTAAAAACTAATTCTGTTGACTTTTTATTAATAAGTTTGACCCGACAATTGACTGAGTTAACGTGATAATTAGGAGGTGCCCTTTTAAGGGTTTATTACCTACATAATTACCAACACATAGCCACTTTCAATTCGAATAATGGCTGGACCGTTTGTGATTAATCACAAAGTCAAAGCTTAATTGTGATAACTTTGACTTTCGGTTATTAAGCTAATAAAACTTAAACTTAGGAAGCTAAGAACACTTACTAGAGTACTTAGCACGAGATTTGAACTTGAGAAAACTTTCTTGAACTCCAGGAAGCTCCATAGAAAGAGTTTTGAAGTAAAACTTCAAGTGTGCAATTGAACAAATGAAAAACAAGGGCCTTATATAGGATTTTGAGAGCTCCAATATCATTTCATCTGCAAATCTATAGTACCCAGATGATCCCAAGTGTCCCTAGTGCATGAAAAACCATTTGCTCAGACCCTGGTATCAAAAAATTGCATGTAAAGGTGGTGGAACTGGCTGAACCTGCAGCTGTGCAGGTTTTTGTTCGCTGGTGACTTCTACGCGGCCCGCGTAGACCCAGATAATGCCTACGCGCCCCGCGAGGCTCCTCCCAAACCGGAAACCATCTTTCATTTATTGCATTTTCAGTCCCTGGTCCTTCCTAGCTTGTTTTATCTTTCATTTATTGTACTTTGAACCCCTAAATTTCACTTTTAAGGGTCTTGAGTCTTCAAACAATCATTATTAAGCCTTCGGTTAGTTACGATGTCACCCGAACGGTCTTGAATTGCAACGTTGATGCATTTGATCCTTATTTCTTGGAATTACCACTTTATTCATTTATGTGCGTCGAAATTCCACGAATTTATTATCCAATATCCATGGAAGTTTAAGGAAGTATTACAAAGTCTCAGAAATCTTAAAAGGTCACTCAGAGGTAACTTTAAACATGCTGACACATTTAACCCTTATGCTTTGTAAACTTTTCAGTTTAAGCACAAACGACTTTCTATGTTCCATAATTTATTCTTTAAAGAATACGAACGTCGTGTGAGGTCAATCAGAGGCACAAGAATGGCATGTTTACACTTTGGATCCCTTTTACTTACATATTTACACTGTTTGGCAATTTTAATCCCTCGGAAACAATTTATTACACGTTTAAAGTTCATGAAACGTGTCCTGATTATATTGGACATGATTTTATGAGGTGTTACAACCGAACCTCACGTTCACAGTTGTTATGGGTGAAATTCTGAGCCCATATCCTGGAAAATATCTTGATTTATATCTTGGCTATACAGTATCTGTTTACATCCGGGATGCTGGTTCAGGATATTGGTAACATCCTGAATGGTATCCTCAGGATTACTAACGGATTATGTGCAGGTACGTGGGTTAGAAGCTATCAACGTTTACGAAGACTCATTCCGCGGAAGACTCGGTCCAAGTTGTTCAATGAAAGACGTTAAGCCCGCTTTATTTGGTTTCAAACGACTATTTATGGAATATTCGGGAGCATCCCATATTTATAGGAATTTTAGTTTCTATTTTGTAACTATAAATAGGTGGGTATACCAGATCAAATAGGACATCACATTTTCACTGCATACACTCTAACACTCGCTCTCTAGCAATTTACACTTTCATACAAAAGCATTGTAACACTTAGCGATCTGGTCTATATCCTGCACTGTATCCTGAAGTTTGAAGCAATAAGAAGAACAAGGCAGCTGCGATTGTCAGCTCCCGAGGTTTTATGCCGGCGATCTAGATTGATCAAGGGCTTTCCTCGTACATCTCGTGTCATTTACTTTACTTTTTACTCATTGTTTGATCGTAGATACAGCTCAATATCCTGAGCCGTATCCTGAATACTGATTTTCCATATAATTTAACTGGCATGTTTTCAACACATTTTTTAGCACACTACCTCACTTTACTAATTTGATCACTTAATTGCTTCGGTAATTTTTGACCAAAACAATTTGGCGCCCACCGTGGGGCAAGTGGTGCTCTCTTTGCTAAAAATCTTTGTGAAATCGTTAATCGGTTTTCTATTTTCAAAACTTTTCACCGCATTGTTTACAATGGCCTCAAGATCAAACATGAGTTCCTCCACTGTGTCTGCTATGACTTCTGCTACTACCAGTTCGGTGCTTCCACCACCTCCTCCAAGGATGCCAGCCTCTTCACGACCTTAGGATATTATCCCTACTCGCGTTGTTCAGGAATCTGCTCCCGTTTTAGCTTCTAATGATGAAATTCTAACCTTATTTAGAAGTGTGCAGGAACAAATGAGGCAGCAACAGGAAACAAACCAAATGCTGTTGAGGGAAATACAACTCTTGAAGTCTGGTTCGAGCAGATCTGCTGAGGATATTGTTACTCCATTACAACCCAGAACTTTGAACTTCAGTTCAGCTGTGTATACTGAGGATAACAGGGGGAATATTGTCCCCAGCCTTCCTCAGAATCACACTCCTGAAATACCCTCCTCGGTCAGGATGTCAACCATGAGGAGCTCAGGATATGCTTCAGGATATGGGCAAAATCCTCCGACGGGTAACGTGTCAAATAATAATAAAACTCATGCTACTAATAATAGTGGATCTTTGCAGGATACAGGTGTAACATCAGCACTTACTAGGGAACTTCAGAAGTTGAAGGACATGATATCTAGTGTACCTGGAGTGGTCCAGCCGATCCCGGAAGTGTCCCAAGACAGCCACAAGATATCTCGTTTTGCATATCCTATCTGTGATGCTGAGATCCCAAAGAGATTTCAAACCCCCAACATGAAGCTTTACGACGGAACTACGGATCCTGAGGAGCATATTGCTCAGTATAGGGAAAGAATGGAGATTAACCCCATCCCTCCGATCTCAAGGAGGCATGCTTGTGCAAGGGTTTTGGTTCTACCTTAATAGGATCAGCCTTGAAATGGCTCTTGAATGTTCCTCCGCATTCGATTACATCTTTTGCTCACTTAGTAAATTTATTTAATAGTCAGTTTTCTTGTAGTAGGAGCTTTGAGAAACTAACAAGTGACCTTTACAGGATAACACAAGGGCATCAAGAATCCCTAAGGGATTATGTGAACAAGTTTAGCCGGGAATCCTTAGACATTCCGCATCTTGATGTTGCAACAGTTGTGCAAGCTTTCAAGATGGGGCTGCAAAAGGATTCTCAATTTTACCAAGACCTTGTAATGAACCCATGCAGGAACTTGGATGAAGCTCGGAACAGGGCCCTGAGATATATTCGATTGGAGGATGACAGAAAGATGCAAGAGAGGATGAACTCTTCTAACACTTATGAGTCAACTAACAGGAAGTCAGAATCCTCATTTAAGCCATATCGCTCTAAGCCATATGGCAGAAATGAAAACAAGAAAGTGAATGCTATTGAAGACGAGGATCCTGAAGAATATCCTGAACTATCTGAATATTGCTTTTCTGTTAACATTCCTGAATTAATGTATGCCATGCAGGGTTTAGGAGACAAGGCTAGGTGGCCTCGAAAGAATCAACAAAAGGCCGATTGGAAAGATAAGTCAAAATGGTGTGCTTTCCACGAAGATTTCGGACATGTAACTGAGGATTGCATTGCTCTAAGGAAAGAAATAAGCTATCGTCTAAGCAAGGGATATCTGAAAGATCTCTTAGGAAGAAAGAAGAATAAGGGTCAGGATACTGAGAAGGATCCTGAGCGAGCAGCATCACCTCCCGCGGATGCCAAGATAATTAACTTCATTTCGGGAGGATCTGACATTTGTGGGACTTCGTATTCGGCGGTAAAGAGACATGCAAAAGAAGCTCAGGCCGAAAGGGGAGACAGACCTGTCAGGATGACTATGCTCACAACTGACAAAGTGATCACATTTGATGCTGATGACAGGGATACTGTCCAGGATCCTCACCATGATGCTCTGGTAATAACATTATATGTGGCTAACCATTTTGTACGCAGGATATTGGTTGATAATGGCAGCTCCGTCAACATAATCCAACTAGAGACTCTGAAAAGAATGAATGTATCTCCAATGGATGTCACTTCGAAATCTACAGTGCTTGTTGGATTCAGTGGAGAGGCTAGAAACACAGTGGGAGAGATAAAGTTGCCAGTATATGTTGAAGGAGTCAACTCAATACAACGTTTCTGTGTGATGGATTCACGATATGAAGGCTGTGCCATCGACGTATCACCAATGCATCAAGATCCCTACCCCTTGGGGAGTGGTCAAGGTCGAAAGCGATCAGCAGGAGGCGAAAGAATGCTACTCATCCTCGATGAAATCCTCAACCAAGCCTAGTGCAGCATAGCAATTAAAGATGCGGGCCCAGGATATCGTGGAGGATTCGGAGCAGGATGTGAAGAAAATTATCCTGGATCAGGATAATCCTGATATCTCGGTGCTCGTAGGAACCAATATCCCTCAGGATATTGAAGAACAGTTAATTAACTTTTTGAAATACAGGATGTCAACGTTTGCATGGAAGCATGAGGATATGACAGGCATATCCAAAGACATTATCACTCACAAACTTGGAATTGATAAATCATTCAAGCATGTTCAGCAAAAAAGAAGGAAGTTTGCTCCTGAGCGGAATACGATTATCCAAGAGGAAGTTGAGAGATTATTGAAGTCCAGGATGATCAGAGAGGTTAAGTTCCCAAGGTGGCTAGCGAACGTGGTTGTGGTACAGAAGAAAAATGGGAAATGGAGAGTTTGTGTAGACTACACAGACTTGAACAAGGCTTGTCCTAAAGACCCATTTCCTCTTCCCCACATTGATGCAATGGTAGACGCCACTGCCGGGCATGAAATGCTGACCTTCATGGACGCATCCTCAGGATTTCAGCAGATCCAAATGGAACCTTCTGACCAGGAGGATACTGCCTTCATGACACCAACAGGTATTTATTGTTATACCGCTATACCTTTTGGTTTGAAAAATGCAGGTGCAACATACCAAAGATTGGTAAACATGATGTTCAAAGACAAACTGAGGGACACCATAGAGGTGTACATTGACGATATGGTGGTAAAATCAAAGAAAGCCCAGGATCACCTCCAGGATATTAAAGGAGCATTTGATATCCTGGATCAGTATAACATGAAGCTAAATCCTGCTAAGTGCCATTTTGGAGTGGGGGCAGGAAAATTTCTAGGATATATGGTGACTAAAAGAGGAATAGAGGCGAGCCCGGAGCAGATTAAAGCCATCTTGGATATTAAATCGCCCTCAAATATGAAAGATGTTCAACGATTAACAGGGTGAGTGGCAGCATTAAACAGATTTATCTCAAGATCCTCAGAAAAATGCAAAGATTTTTATGATATCCTGAAGAAGAACAAGAAATTCGAATGGGGTGAGAAGCATGAAGCGGCCCTACAGGATTTAAAGAAATATCTTTCAACCGCACCACTACTGATGAAGCCTGAGAATGGTGAACCATTATCCCTATACCTCGCAGTATCAGGGAATGCTGTAAGTGCCGTCCTTGTAAAGGACCATGAAGGTCAGCAATATCCTGTTTATTATGTTAGTAAAAGCTTGTTAAATGCTGAAAATAGATATTCTCATTTAGAAAAATTGACACTAGCATTAGTTATGGCATCAACAAAACTTAGACATTACTTTGAGACACATAGGATTCATGTTAAAACAAATTATCCTGTTAAAAATGTACTTAGGAAACCAGAAATGTCAGGCAGGATGGGTAAATGGTCAGTAAAGTTGAGTGCTTATGATTTAGTATATGAACCTAGAAATGCCATAAAGTCTCAGGCTTTAGCTGACTTTGTGGCTGATTTTAGTAGTGACATTCAGGGTGAGGTAGACCTAGAAGTTCAACAGTTGGGAGAATCCTCAGGATCCTGGACATTATATACTGATGGTGCATCTAATATAAGAGGAGTAGGATTAGGAATACTACTAAAATCGCCACAGGGGGACATATTACCCCAGGCTATTAGATGTGAATTTCCTGCTACCAATAATGAAGCAGAGTATGAGGCTTTAATTGCAGGATTAGAGTTGGCTAAGAGTATGGGTATCAAAAATTTACAAGTATATGTTGACTCTTTGTTAATTACTAACCATTTTAATGGATCCTATGCAGTTAAGGGTGAGAAATTAATCGAATACCTCGATATTCTTAAAAAATTAGCAGGATATTTCGATGTTTTTACACTTGAACAGGTACCAAGGGAGGATAATGCTGAAGCGGATTCCTTAGCAAATTTGGGATCATCGATCAGGATACCTGAAGGGACCCAAATACCAATATTACATGTCTTATATCCTACAACGAATCCTCAGGATAAAGAAGTAGCGGGTATTCGGGATCCTGGAGTGGAATATCCTGAACAGGATCCTAAATCCTGGACGGCTCCAATTGTGAAATATCTCAAAGAAGGACACATCCCCGGAAATGAAAATCCTAAGGCATTTAGGATGAAGGTATCACGATTCACTATTATAAATAATGTTTTATACAAGAAATCTCTTGCAGGACCGTATTTAAGGTGCTTGGAGGATCCTGAAGCCAAAGAAGTACTTCAGGATATACATGAAGGGGATTGTGGTAATCACACTGGGGGCAGATCATTGTTCTCGAAAGTATTAAGGACAGGATATTATTGGCCAACGATGAGGAAAGATGCTGCAGAATATGCTCGAAGATGTGATGCATGTCAAAGGCATAGTAACATACTACATCAACCAGCTGAACAATTATATCCTGTAGTTTCCCCTTGGCCATTCATGAAATGGGGGATGGATATAGTAGGGAAGTTACCAAAAGCTCCGGGAGGAAAAGTCTTTATGTTAGCGATGACGGATTATTTCTCTAAGTGGGTTGAGGCTGAAGCGTTTGTTCAAGTTAGAGACCAAGAAGTAGTATCCTTCATAAAGAGGAATATCCTGACTAGGTTTGGGGTACCAGCTGAGATCATTTGTGATAATGGGTCCCAGTTTATAAGCAAAAGGACTACTGACTTTTGCAAGAGTTGGGGAATCAAAATGATCACATCTACTCCGGTACATCCTCAAGCGAATGGACAAGCTGAATCCTCAAACAAGATAATAGTCAATAACTTAAAGAAGAGGCTTGGAACAAAAAAAGGAAGATGGGCGGAATAGTTACCTTTTGTTTTGTGGGCTGATAGGACAACGGTAAAGAATGCAACTGGCCAAACCCCGTTTTCCTTGGTATTTGGAGCAGAAGCAGTGATTCCAACAGAAATGACGATACCTACTGCAAGATCTATCCTACAGGATCCTGAACAAAATCCTGAAGCCTTGTGTCAAGATTTGGATACTATAGATGAAAAAAGAGACGCAGCAAGACTAAGGATAGCAACATATCAACAAAGAATATCCAGAGCATATAATAAGAACATAAGGACTAGAAGATTTCGAGTTGGTGATTGGGTGCTAAGAAAGGCTTTTCAAAATACCACTAATCCTGCCGATGGCAAGCTAGCTCCTAAATGGGAAGGTCCATATGAAGTAGAGTCAGAAGCAGGGAAAGGAGCATATCGACTCAAGAATATGGAAGGGGATATGCTACCAAGATCCTGGAATGCAATACATTTAAAGTTTTATTTCAAGTAAGAGCAGTATTTAATTTCTGTCTTAGAATGGTATGTATTCTATCTATTTTAACTATATTTGTTTATTATCTTGAACCCAATACTGACTTAAGCATCGGAGGGGTGTTAGCCAAGCTAGCACCCACCTTAGTTTACAATTGTTTTGCAGCATATGTTTCAGGATATAGCTCCAGGATATGTACTCAGGATAACTCGAAAGATTAGAGGATTGGCCCCCTCTCTCACGTTTAAGGGATCCTGGTCCCTTCAAAGGTTTAAAGGTATTCACCTTTCTTTCGAATTGGGTTTAAACACCTCGCCTGGAGCGCAAGTTATCTAGGTATAGTTCAAGGTAGCGGGACCAGTTCATGTAAAAGTGGCTGACAATTTCGTTACTGTTGGCTATATCCTGGATCCTGAAGGTATATGAGGATTGATCACCCTCTCTCACGAAAGATTATTTTCATGCTCTCTAAGGTTTAAAGGTTTTCACCTTTCTAAGAATTGGAGTTTATACACTCTCGCCTGTAGCGCATGAAATTTAGGGTTTATCCCCAGATATTAGGGTTTATCCCCAAGATATTAAGGGTTTATCCCAAGTATGCTAAGGATTCATTTCAGGATATCAGGGGTTTTGCCCTGGGGTATTCGGAATTTATTCAAGTCAAAGTATGAATACATTTGCGTTTCTGTATCGAACACAGGGGACACACATTATACTATTCAGAGGATGGGTCCAAGTTTATAAGTGTGCACTGGGGACAAACTTATAATGGAGGATTGTAATTGATTCTCTAAGAATCTCTGGTATGATCTCTCCTTTTTATTTGGATAATTAATAGGTTGTATGTCAATATCCTGATCAAGATATCTTTCAGGATATCTTCTAGGATACGTTTACGATATATTCCTAAAAATGTCCAAACAAAACAGTTTTCACAAGTAAAATTTGTATATCAATGACAACAATAATAAAGTCAAAAGAGAAGTTATATTATACCAAAAGATGTGCTCTTAGTTTCACCTCAAAACAAGGCCCATCCACTAAAAGCACTAATAGTTCCTTACCATATTTACCCAACAGTTGAAGGTTTCATCTCAAACCGAGACCCATCCACCTTCAACTGTTGTATTGTTCAAAAAAGCATGCAGGAAATGTAAATTGTTCAGGTGCAGAAAAGTAAAGTGCAGAAAAGTAAATTGTTTTGGGACTACAGACCAACATTCAAATTCAAAAAGGTGGGCTCTGGCCTTGGCACGTATATCCATCATCGCCCACCTGAATGCCCTCACACAGCGGCATCTTCTCCAACCTTCTCAGACTTCTCAGCACCAGCATCCTGAGCAGCATCCTCACCAGTATCCATCCCAGCATCCGCTCCAGCGTCCTTCTTGTCTCCAGCCTGGATCACCACCTCTGCTGACTTAGAAGACTCACCAGCTTCAACAGGAAGTGGCACAGCTTTGCCTCCGAGCTCCTTTAGCTTGGCCACCCAGGATTCAACTGGCCAAGATGGACAAACAAGGCCCGTCTCCTTGGCCTCGTAGGCCATCTTGATGCGTGCTTGTAACAAGGAGACGATGGCGGAAGCCTTGATTCCCTCCCGAAAATTGACCAAGGCTTGATCATGATCCATTTGAACGGTGGCAAGTTTGAGCTCAGCGTCTTGGGTGACCTTCTTCAGTAGGCTTTCGTAGTGCCGGGTCTTCGCTTCGGCAATGGCACCTTGGTCAGCAACGGTGCTTTCAAGCTGTTTGATCCTGGCTTCATGGAGTGCAACAGTACCACAGGCATCATTATACAAGTGGAGCAAATGCTGGAGGCCCTGCACATTAATTACAGGTATAAGTTAGAATATATATTGACCAGGATATCCTGTCAGGATATCCTATTAGGATATACGTGCAGGATATACGTGCAGGATATGCGTCAGGATATTACCTTGTTAAGGAAGGATGTCATTGGCTCTAAGGAATCAGAGAAGCTGAGTTCGTCATAGGAGAACCCTTCTGAACCTGGAGCATTGACTTCAAGACCTTTCCTCTTTTTTGCTGTGGAAGCACGAGTCCTTGGATTGGCCTTGGGAGCCGGGAGTGGCTTGGAGCTAGTAGCAGCAGGAGTTTCTTTCTTGACTGTGGCTGGAGTTGGGTAGCTGTCGAGTTCATCGAGGTCTAGATAGACTGGAACTTTGCTGGAGTCTGTACACAGGGAGTAAAATTCTAAATTTCTCCTAAGGAAATCAAATAAAAACATATATGTACAGGATATTTTGCAGGATCCTTACCAGACATGTTTGCACTTGAAAGAGGACTTGGAGTAGGTGGGGATGGATTGAAACTTCTCTCAGCCTCTGGAAGGAGTCTGATGGCGTCTATTATTTTTTGAGAATCAGCAAGAGGAGGTGCAATCTTCCTAAAATCAGTTGCATACACAACAGAGAAAATAAAATTGGTCAGTTCAGGATATAAAGTAGGATAAGAGGTAGGATCATCTTTAAACCCTAAATCCTACCCTTCTTCAACCATCTCATCGGATAATCCGTTCCACCAGGGATTGAATCCCTTTTTACAAAGAAAAACTTGGATTGCCAACCATCCTCGTTCCTGGTGGCACGAAGTATCAATGGGTCACCGGAAGTAGAATAAAACAGAAACCTACATGATCCATGGCATCTAAGTTTGTAAGCTAAGGGGAGATCATGGACGGAAAGATCAGGAATGTGGTTTCTCTTGATCTGGTCAAGAACAAACAAGACACGCCAGAGCATTGGCATGGTTTGGCTGAAAGAGATTTTGGTGATATTAAAGAATTCGGTGATGAAGTCCGGAAAGGGGAATTGTAGCCCTAGGGTAAAAGGGAAAGCACTGAAGCATATCCACTCGCTAGAGACCATATCCGACCAGATTTCCCGGTCAAACGGTCTAAACATGGTTCCTTCCGGGAAGATACCGGAGGATTTTAAGGCCGACAGGTGGGCACTGTCAAAGGTGCATATCTCCTTCTCCGGTTCTTGGAGAAGGTTCTGTTGGATGAATGTGGGATCTGAGTCACCTGAACTGGACCTTGTTTGCCTTGGCATTTGATCGCCTGAATTTTTCGCCGGAGAAAGAGGATAAAGATAAATATGAAGATGAGAGAGAGAATGTTACCTTTTCCTTGTCGATTATGATTAAAAAAGAGATGAGGATGAGAAGATATAGGGCATGATGAGTAAATATAGGCTGGGTAGTTGAAAACGGTCACATCATTAGTCTTATCTATTAATTACCTCGGCCACCGTGAAAAATGTAACCCTTAGTGCAGGATAACAAACGGTAACATTTTTGGGGACAATTGTTATGGGTGAAATTCTGAGCCCATATCCTGGAAAATATCTTGATTTATATCTTGGCTATACAGTATCTGTTTACATCCGGGATGCTGGTTCAGGATATTGGTAACATCCTGAATGGTATCCTCAGGATTACTAACGGATTATGTGCAGGTACGTGGGTTAGAAGCTATCAACGTTCACGAAGACTCATTCCGCGGAACACTCGGTCCAAGTTGTTCAATGAAAGACGTTAAGCCCGCTTTATTTGGTTTCAAACGGCTATTTATGGAATATTCGGGAGCATCCCATATTTATAGGAATTTTAGTTTCTATTTTGTAACTATAAATAGGTGGGTATACCAGATCAAATAGGACATCACATTTTCACTGCATACACTCTAACACTCGCTCTCTAGCAATTTACACTTTCATACAAAAGCATTGTAACACTTAGCGATCTGGTCTATATCCTGCACTGTATCCTGAAGTTTGAAGCAATAAGAAGAACAAGGCAGCTGCGATTGTCAGCTCCCGAGGTTTTATGCCGGCGATCTAGATTGATCAAGGGCTTTCCTCGTACATCTCGTGTCATTTACTTTACTTTTTACTCATTGTTTGATCGTAGATACAGCTCAATATCCTGAGCCGTATCCTGAATACTGATTTTCCATATAATTTAACCGGCATATTTTCAACACATTTTTTAGCACACTACCTCACTTTACTAATTTGATCACTTAATTGCTTAGGTAATTTTTGACCAAAACAACAGTGTTGACTGATTTGACTACGTTGACCAACAGTTGACCAGTTGACTTACGTTGACCGGGCTTGACCCGAGCACCAAAACTGACCCGTTGATCGCTTTAACCACAGTTGACCCGAACACCTAATCGGACCTCATCTGACCTGGTTGACCAGTTGACCACATTTGACTTGTGTTGACTGCAGTTGACCAGGTTTGACACGAACATCCGAGACACCATAACATAACCCGAAACTGAACTGAAACATGACCCGAACCGTCCACCACCATCACTGCCACTGTCACACCCTCATTTTTCCACTGGAGAATTATCACCGCGAGGCGTGTGACTGACCAAATCATGCCACCAATCATATTGAACATTTTAAGATAAGTAAAGTAAAACCAATCATTACGAAATACGATTGCTGACATCACATTTAAAAGTCTAGAATAAAGTTTAAGTATTTAGTGGAAGCATTAAGTACAAAAATCCATTAATAGTCTAAAACATAGGTTTCAAAATAGGGATCCAACAACGGATTGTAGATGACACTACACCCCTCCGAGCAGACTCCAGCGCAACATCTAAGGACCTGCAAGCATGCAGTAGTATGTCAACATAAAGTTGGCGAGTTCACGGTTTTAAAAAAAGATTTACTTGTTTTATCCCAAAAACATTAGTTATTTAATTACCAAGTTGTAAAACATGCCATGTGGAGCTACCCCATATGTAAGCTACTAAACTGTGTGGTACCGAAACTGCAACTATACTGCTGTTTGCCCCATATCAATGTCTATCATCATTGATCGGTCATAAGGCCATACTAGTTCACTTTCATGCTCTAAGGCTAGGTGTGAGGATTGTCAAACCTAATAGCGGTATCAACTAATATCACGTTCGCCATGTCAAGAGACTAATCGGTATTAGTGTACGGGACTTCATGATAGAGTTTCGTTTAGTACGCTAAAGACATGAATTAATATTATCGTTTAATTACTATTCCGTTCCCCCAGAATATTAGGTTCCCAATCCACCGGGAATACATGCTTTTAGTATTAGTGTAAACTCACCTTTACTTTGCTCGGTAGATAAAATATTTGTCCTAAGTTGGTCAACCACGTCCTATTATGGTTATCACTATTAGGACCGTAAACAAGTAATCACGTGTTATCTACATGTATTTAACAAGTAGTGTACAAGTAACAACTATTGCATGTCATACCAAATATCATATTAGTTAATCATAACCAAGTGCACAGTATATGTGTACCGTTTAAACAAGGACATGGGCCTTTATCAATGTGCGGCCCACTGCGAGTGTGCGGCCCACTAATAACGTGGCCCAAACATAATTGTGTGCGGCCCACACAGGGGTGTGCGGCCTACTGACAAGTGTGCGGTCATGCATAACAAATGTTGTACATCGTGCATCTGGAACTTGTACATAGGAGTGTGTGGTTCCAAGGGGTGTGCGACCCAACTTAGATCCTTTGTACTTTGTGCAGTAGTGTTTGTACAACACAAGAGTGTATGGTATGGTAGTGTGCGGCGTGCATCAAGCTGGTGTACCCTATGCATTCTAAGTTGTACATTCTATGTGTGTGGGTTCACAAATAAACAATACTTCTTTCAGGTCTACCAAATAAATCAAACAAACCACAATTTCTTATCAGATGTCATGCATCCTATCATCATTTCTGTTGAACACAAGAATTCATTTGGACAACTTGTGAACACTGATTTATCAAAACATTCATTAACATGAAGCTAGGTAAAAACCCTATTGTCGCAACTTATGATTAACACGTTTATGCACAACATTTCCACTTAGATCTAACATTTAGGAATCCATCAATGTTCATTCAAGCATTTTGTAAATACATCATTTTTCATGAATCATCATCAAAACATATATCTTTAAGTCATGAAATCAAAACAGTGAAGGTCATGATTCAAAACAATGAAACTTACCAAATCATTCAAACATTATCTAAATGGAATGATTCGTAAACATCCTATCATGTGCACATCAAGAAATCATTCAAACAGTACCTCATAAAATTTATTCCTTACCCAACTAGAAAACGGACAATGGAGAGCATCTTGCATATGTACAACCATTTAATGAAATACAAGAAGGAACATGAGTGTTAAATTAAATGAAATCTACTAACCTGAAATAGAGGAATAAGAAGGAGGAGAAGTAGTGTGCGGGAACAAGGAAAGATCTTCAAAAGATGCAACTTTGAAGATGGAAAAGGTAGTTGATAATGTCCTGTATGTTCGGAGAATGAGAGAAGAATGAGAGGGGAATGTTTTGCTGAATTGTGGGAGTAATGTTTCCCACAAAGGCAACCGCCAAAGAATGTTATGGGGAAGGGTGCTAGGGTTTGGCTGATATATGTATTTATACCCTTAAGTAGGTGCCGCACACCCAATAGTGGTGTACAGCTTTCATGATGCCGCACACATGCTCACAACATGTGTGTGCGGCTGTCACACCCCGACTCGCAGCGGAAGACAATCGCGGGGTGCGGCAGACACATGGCACTCCTCATAATTTAAAAACATTACATTACACAAAATAGGAGCATCGGTTACAACGTCTTCGAACTATCACATTACAACGCATATATTAAAAGCGGTACTACAAGCCATTATAGCTTTTATTATGCTACGTCTGCCTACTAGATCCTTCCATACGCACATGTTCACTCCTGTTTCGTTTTACCTGAAATGCATGTTAGTTTTTAAAAAGGTCAGCTAAACGATGCCGGTGAGTTCCACTGGTTTGGTTGTTTTGTTTCAAAATGTATCAACATGTTTAATTGCACATATCACGGTTCATAGATGGAATTACACGAGTGTCACAAGTGAAACCTAGACTGTTTTAATCGTACTGTGTCACACAGACACTTAATCGCACCACCTGCATCACCTGCATTTTAATGCCCTCAGGTAGTTATGTCTAACAACATAACCTAGTTAGGACGCGTGCAGTTGCCTGGCTGCCGGCCGCACCTGTCCGGCGGGCAACTGGGTTTATCAGACCAATAGTACTATCCACTGCCCACGGCTTACGTTAATCACTTGTATCAGGGCTAATATCGTGTGTTAGATAATTCACATCATAGCAAGTTGGTGTAATTAACACAATTTGTAACATGCAAATCACCCCAGAAAACAGTAAAACAGATTAAAAGTGGGGGAGTGAAACTCACAGTGCAAATAGTAGTCTCGGCTAAAGATTGTTTAATCAACGAAATCAGCTTTAATAGCACACATGCAAGTAAGGACTCAAATCAGTATCTAAGTCGGTAATGGTTATAACTTGGATTTGGTTAGGAGTTTTCACCTCGGATTGAGTCTATAGGACACGGGTATGGTGATGGAGGTCAGGGTAGTATTAATTTTCAGTTTGGCTTCCGGGCACCGGTTCGCGTGCGAGCCAATGTCAGTAGTTTAACGTGTTCGGATAATGGTACGGGAATACCAATAGTGCCAACACGTTGTTATTTAAGAATTATTAACTTCTCGTTAAGGGAGTTTGGGTGTTTGGGGAGTCCAGGTTGCCCAATTTTGAGTTTCCGTTTTCACCGTCGGGGATTTTCCCGAACTGGTGTTGGACACACCCCAAGTGTCTACTCCGCCCTGGAATCTCCCAGAATATTCCCTGTGTTCCAATCATAGTATATGTCGGGTTGGGTCAGTTCCCAGTTCCGACAGGTTCGTTAGACGGTAAACTGCCGAAATTGATTTAAAATAATCCATTTTTAATCCCAAAAATTCCCATTTTATCTATAATTTGAATAAAATTCTGAAAATTTTTATATTACTCAGTAAAAATCTGTAAAATATGGAAAAAATTTCTGGGAATTTAGTTTGGCATTTTACTTATCTAAATAAATTATTTATAAAACCATATTTAACCACATAATTAACATTAATTACCATCATTGATCTAAAAATTCCCAAAAATTTCTTGGAGATCCCTTATGTTTCTAGAAACATCTCCAAAAATTTTAAGATTTTTCTGATTTCGTTTCAGTGCGTTTCCGGCTACTGAAAATTCGCAAAAACGCGGATTTTTAACCCAAATCAAAACTCAACCAATGGACTCCAAAATTTTCCAGAACGTTCCCCATGTGTTCCTTAGTGTCTCGGTAAAGGTTGGTAATTTGTTGAATCCGTTCGGTATTTTTTCCAGAATTCTTTTTTTAAAACAGTCAAAAATTCACCAAAAATCGAAAAAAATTCCAAAACTTCTAAAACTTAACGTGGACCTTCCTGACACTAGCCTTCATCACCAAACCAAATGTCAGCTCAATCCAAGTATCACGGACCAAGTTATAGCCAAAACAAAATTCTGCCTATCTTAGATTCGGTTTTCGGATGTTATACCTAGCGCAAGCTTCGATTCCAAGCGTTCCTTGTGAGTCCAGAAGTATGTGTGGGCTATATTCAGTACCTACACATCCAGTACAATCCAAATATGCTAGAACTTAGATCAATCAAGCTTTATTTCATTGTTTTTCGGTTAATCGATTAGTTAAAGCGATTTTTTGTCGAATAGGTGTTGATTAGGGTATCAAAACCCAAAGATTTATAACCATGGCTTCCATATAACACCAGGGTATTCATATGGTGTTCATATTCAGCCCATAATTTCTGACTTCCAAAACAGCCATAATTTCTGACTTCCACACTTTCTTTTACAAAATTCACAAGTTTTTACGGTTAAAATTGATTGAATTTCACATATTATAAGCGAAACAGTGTTTTAACGAATCCTTGAAAGAATTGGACCTTAATTCGATCTAAAATTGGTAAAATTTGTAATTTCGCTTGAAAAACAGATCAGTCATGATGATGTCAGCAGTATTTCGCACGAAATTAGCAATTTATTTCGTTTGAAATTGCTATTTCACTTGAAAGTTACATTTAATTTCACACGAAATTACCTCAGATTTGTTTTTTCACACGAAATCAGGTTATTTCGCACCAAGGTGTTATTTCGCTTGAATGATTTCGCACGAAATTAGTAATTTCGTTTGAAACTGGTATTTCGTGTGAAAGCTGATTTCGTTTGAAAAGGGTATTTCACATCAAAGTTTGATTTCGTATGAGGAGCTATTTCGCATCAAACTGATTTTGTATCAGTGTTTTATTTCGTGTGTATTCTCATTTCGTGTGAAATCTCATTGTTGTTTGAAATTTGTTGACTTTGTGATACAGATTACTGAATCATGGAAGAGGAATTCTACAATGCGTTTGCTACACCAGTTGCTCCTGTTACAGCTGCTGAAACTCTTTACAGTGAGAATGAGACGGGAACTCATCAAAAACCGCCGAAGCTTATGTATATTGAAGATTTTAAAGGATGGCAAAATCGATTTGAGAACTGGGTGCAAGCGTATAAGTTTGACGCATGGTGTTCATTAGAGAAAGATTACGAGAAACCGAAATATAAACGTGGACTTGAAAAAGCTTTTTGTGACTTTTCAGAGAGTGATAAATTGAAATATACAAGTGAAAAAATGATGACCAGTATTCTTCAACAAGCGATTAAAGAAGATATCTTTGTTTTGCTTCAACATGAGGGTACTGCAAGATCAATTTGGACTGCATTGATTCAAAAGTTTAAAGGAAGTGCAGATATGATCAAGAATAAAAGGGCTTTACTGAAGAAATCATTTGATATGTTTGTAGCCTTAGAAGGTGAAACAACAAAAAAGACAATTGATAGATATTATCATTTGGTTTTGGAAATGGGAAGATTGTAAATAAAGAAAGACGACGATGAATGGGTTGATAAACTAGCCGATGCATTACCACAGCAGAAATGGGGAACTTATTTGTTGATTCTAAAACACATGAGAAAATCTGAAAATATGAATCTGGCACAGTTTATTCAGAAGATTGAAGAGCATGAGTTGGATATCCAGAAAACTGTTATCATGTCTAATCCAAATGCTCAACAAGATGTGAGTTTATACTATAGAGGAAACAAATTTGAAGTTACTCCAAGCCTAAAGATTCAAACTGGTTTCAGTGCTGATAGTTCTTCTGGAACAAAGGGAAGTACTGTGACTCAAAGTGGTGGATCTTCGTCTTCATATTCAAGCTTTGATCCAAATTTTACAACACCAAATACTCAACAAAAGAATTCTACAAATTTGCAGTGCAATGTTACCTTGAACATTCAAAATGGTCAAAATCTTTCTCTAGAAATAGCTAAGCAACACATGGCATCACTCGTTGCTATGTTGGAATCATATGAAAGTTTGATTGCTGGAAGAATTGGAAATCCGATGCTTACCAAAGAGGATTATGACCAAATTGATGCAGAGGAACTTGAGTTGATGGACATCAAGTGGTGTCTAGCCAGTGCAGTTAGAAGAGCAGAAAAATTTACACAAGTCACCGGAAGATATGATTTTCGAGAAATGAGTGCATCTCCGATAGGGTTTGACAAATCAAAGGTCACTTGTTTTCGTTGCAAAGAAAAAGGTCATTTTAAGCGTGAGTGCAAAAACAAAGAAGCAAATGGAAGACAAGATAAGTCTGGAAAAAACAATTATTATCAAAAATCAAATTTTCATCAGATTGCTCAACAACCACAAACTGCACATGCACGTACCATTGAAGATAAAGGAGCTTGTTATGGTATAATTGACCAAGATGATGAAAAGGTTGCAGAGGGATTTAGCTGGGATAAATACATTCCACCAGGTTCAGGACTTGTTGCTAGAATCTTAGAAGAACAAGGAGTCAAAAGAACGAAGATCTTTAGATCATCAGAAAGTGATGATGATACAGAAGACGAAGAAGAGTACATTAATAATGCAAGAAAAAGTTTAGACTCATTTAGTTTTAATTTGTTTTTTGCACATAAGATCGAGATGTTGAATAAAAAGAAGGATGCGAGATTGAAGAGAGAATTGGAAGCAAAAATAATTGCTGAAGAAAAAAGAAAAACTAGAAGCCGAGAAAGCTGAAGTTGCAGAAATTTCAACAAAGAAAGTTGAAAATGAAGAGTGTGATATAAAAACAGAAGTTGATGAAGAAAAAGTAGTTGAAAAGATTGTTGAAGTGGAAAAGATAATTGAGAAAATTGTCGAAGTTGAAAATATTGTTGAAGTCATTAAACCTTGTCTGAAATGTTTGGAGTCTTGCAAACATTGTGAAGGGAAAGACAAGAAGATTAGTGAACTGGAAGAGCTGAAAAAGAATTTGTTATCTGATGTGAAGTATGTGAAAGAATCATATGATGTGCTGAACAGAACAGTAAATGGTCTGAAAAAGACAAATTCAGAAGTTGAGATTGCTATGACAAAAATGAGTTCAACATTAATGTCAAAACAGAAGGTCATCAATGAGTATATTGAAGACTGTGCAAAATTGAAGCAGGATTTGGAACTCGAAAAGATAGAAAGTGAAAGAATCAAACGTTTGTTGTTGAGTTATACAACTTGTGATTATTTGATTGATCGAGTTTACCCTACTGTTGCAGGTCTTGAAGCTTTTCAAGAACAAAAGAAAGAAGAAACGGATGCTGGTAAGAAACAAAGTGCTAAGTATAACAAGTGTCCGCCCCCGATCTATGAAAGTTATTCTCCCAGAAAGCCAAATGAGGAACAATTAAAAAATGCGCTCAACATAAAGTTAAAGTCTGAAACCATTGATGAGTTACCAGACAATATTAATGTCACATTCACAGCGTCTGACACTGATCATGAGTCTGAGTTGTTAAAGAAAGTGGTCGATCAGGTGTTGGATATGGATGAAGAGTCAAAGTCGGAGTCTAAATCTAAAAGTTCGAGTTCATCAGAAAAGAGTCCGAGTTCACCAGTCAAACGGGTTTACAATAAAGAATTTTTGTTATCAAAATCTAATTTGAATGACGAACCAATCAAAGTGGCATATACTTTGAATGATTCAGACAAATTATATTCTGATGAGAAATTTCCAATAAGAAGTGTCAAATCTAAAATGATCAAACAAGTTTTCAAATTAACATAAATTAATATTTCTGAAATAAAAGATTTAAAACTTCATGAAAAACCTAAAACGTACACTTCAAGAGTTCAACAGAGATTGAACAAGAAAAAGGGTTACAATTCTGGTTTAGGTTATCGAAAGAAACCAAACCATAACGGTAATTTCAAAAAGCAGGGTTTAGGTTTTATTTCCCTGGAAAATTATAAAAATGAGAAAAATTATAAATCAAAAACAAATTTTGTTTCAGATACAAGTTCAGTGGAAGAAGAGAAGAAATCTTTCTGGAAACAGTCAAATCAAGAGTTTCTTGCTGAAAAGAAAAAGAATATGATGATGAGAAATGAGCAAAGAGTTGAGAGAAGAACATGTTTCAAATGTCACAAGATTGGACATATTGCTTGGAATTGCCAACAGTCCAATAACACAAAACAGGGAGTTTCTTTTAACTCAAGATTGGAAGAAATACATGTTAATGGAAAGAAACAACCAACTGAGAAATCTAAGGTGTTTGAAAATTCGACTTTTGAAACTGGTGATGTTTCAAAACATTTTTACAAAAGAAAAGTCGATGAAAACAAACAAAGATGGGTTGTAAAATCTGAGAGTAGTTCTGACAATGAATCTGATTCCATAAAATCAGAGGAGTCGTTTGTTGAGAAAAAGAACGAGAATTCCGTTCCAGAGATGAACGATGAAAACTTTCCAAAATTGTCAAAAGAAATTTTGAAGTTAAAGGTTGGTAAAACTGAGATTTCAGGTCAGTTCTTTGCTGGTAATAAAGAATTTGATGCTGAAAAGGTGTTTAATGGTAAAGTTAAACATATTTTCGGAAAGATGGTTGATGGGAAGGTGAAGGGTGCAAAAGAATTTTACAAATCAAAATGTTGGTGGGATAGATGTGTACCAAAATCACCCAAGGCTGGTCAGACTTGGGTGACAACATTTTCAAACTGAAATCTTGACTTGCCGGAGCTCCCAAGTTGGTAATCGTGGAGCAGGAATCGGCATCTTTCTTGAGAAATTCACGTTTGTGATATTTCGACATACAAGTGGTAAATCAGGGACATTAAGTTGTACTTGATTTTCTACAAGCGATATTTGTTGATTGATCTTAAAACTGTTAAATTTTTCAAGTGGTTAAATAAAGGGGATTAATTCATATTATGTAGAACAAACAAAGTGATGAACCCTAACCTACAAGTGGTTTTATGAAGCCTACAAAACTAATTTTCCGGAAAAACCATTTTTGATTAAAACAAACTTAAGTGTTTTGAAATCATAATGGGAAAATAGTTTGTTGTTAGGGGGAGTTCTGATTGTTTATGCCAAGTGGATGGCGATTTGAAGCGATTCGATAACAGTTGTCACTTTATTTGTACAGTTTGTTTTCAAATTTCCTTTAAATGATTTTGAATTTTAGGGGGAGTAAGAAATTTCAGAAAATCCAAAAACATTTGAAAATTTGAAAAAGGCAAAAACATGATAAAATAAAAATTGAGTTTTGTTGAGAAAAGAGGAAATGATAGTACATCAGTCGACTATCACAGCACGCTAAAGAAATGAAATGACAAATGTGATAAACGGTCTCACTAAAGATGTGACGATAGGCTCAGCTAGACTAGTAGATTTGAAAAAAATGATACAAACATAATGCAAAATGCCTAAGTCTGGTGGGAAACACGGTCGAACGCATAGTACTTAGTTTTGTCCTTCTTGACTGTGTGCCTGCTCGGTAATCACTGATTGTCTTAGGACATAAAACCGGTTAAGTTTGTGAGCTTTCACAACTTTACTGAAAAATCACTGTGATTTTGTGTTTTCATTTTGCAAAGACTTAAACTTGTTTTATTTCTTTATTTTTGTTTAAGCATTGGACATCCTCTGCGTATACGTGAGTATCGACCTGGTTGTTATTGCCTAAACGTTCTTCTTTATTTTCTTTGGTGTTTCGTTTAAGCTTTGGATCACCTCTGCGTATACGGTAGTATCGACCTGGTGGTTAAAGCCTAAACAATTTCAATTTGTTTTTATTTCTTATTTTGTTTAAACATTGGACTTTCTCTGTGTATACGGAAGTATTGACCTGATTGTTAATGTTTAAACATTCTGCTTTGTTTTCGCACAAATCACAGTTGATGAAAGTTTAAAGGCATTACTTGAGTCAGTGTATTGCATGATGAGGGGATATGCTAAGATCGTGGGGTCCATAAGATTTTAGTGCAAAAATTAATATATCTTAACGTATCGGTAAGCATTTCGAAAGTTTTTAGATTGAGCTTAAGAGGACAACTATATCGTCAATCAACGTGAATCGTTTAGAACTTAAAATGTTTAAAGCTTAACGGTGCTAGTGATGTGTCTCAAAAACTGATATGATCCTCTTGCACAAACTCACAAAAATATTGTTTGTATATATTTCTTTACTGCATTTCTTTAATTTAAAAATTCCAAAAAGATTTTCGGAGTGTTTTAGCATAAATTTTGAAAAATGCAAAAAGATTTTTAGACAACTGATGTTGAAGAGCTGATTTTCAAAATTCCGAGTGCTAAACATGATGAACAACAGGGTTGGAAAAGTATGTTGCTATGAAAAATGTTTTTGAAATGATTAAATGGTTCATTCAGTTGAAACCAAATTTGAAAGTGTCATTTTCAAGTGGTTAAGTGAATTTGTGAAATGTCATATTGTTAAAAGATGATGTTTTGAATTTAATTAATACATGTGATAAGCAGAAAGTTTAAATTTGTCAAATTTTAAATTTGTGAAATTTACTTTGAGGTAGAGAATGTGCAGGTTATGGCTAATGAGAAAGCCAGATTGCGACTCTAGAACCTGTGAAAGCCAGACTACGATCCCAGCACAATTTAAGGGGGAGTCTTCTAGACAAGGGAGTCTAAAGATGCAAGAGCCAGATTTAATTCCTGAGGATCACGCTTGTTGCTGATGCTGATGGACTTAAGGAATCAAGAAATCTGATCAAGAAAATTAGAGTAAGGAAAGAGACAGGTGGAGATCCTAGAGATGAAAAGATTGAGGATGCTTACTCTGTCAGGTATCTTAAGAAGAGCCTGAAGACTGATAAAGACTGAAGATTGTGAAGACTCGACACTTAAGACTCGTCAACATCCGAGGGGGAGTCTGTTGGTGCATTACGTTTGTCGACTTCGTCTTGTATCGAGTCTTGTACTAGAATTGTTAGATCAGGGCACGTAGTACGAGAAAATTACGGTTTGTGTGTGAAAGGTTGATTTCGCACGAAATCAACATTAGGCTATTTCGCACGAAATAGCATTCAGCTATTTCGCACGAAATTACCTCTTGCCAATTTCGTGCGAAATACCAACCACTATGTATACCCTAGATGCGAAATCATTTGTAAGGTTCTTTTTTCCGGTACCGAAGTGTTGTCGACGTGTCTACTGATCTGTAACCTTGTTAAATCAATAAAACAAGACAATTAGAAGTGAATCAAGCTGTTTACAAAGTCTAAACAATGAATTCCGCCTCTATTTAGACCAAGAACTCTTCTGATAGACTCGTTTGGGTCACAGAACGATCCTACAGTCTAGGTCAAAGCATTACTAATAACCTAATTCTCTATAACCATTGGCTCTGATACCAACTTTTCTGTCACACCCCGACCACGTAAAACAACAAAACATGGCGGAAACGTCGGGGAGTGTTGTAACAGGATCATTGTTTCACAACCATGGATTAAACAATTTCGTTTTATTTAATTAAATGTATTACATTACATTGGAATTAGAAACAAAACATGAACAAATAGACTTTTATTGTTATTAAGTCGCTAAGGCCTCGTCCGTTCCTATGTGAGCATGCATCAATGTCATCATCAAATATCATCAACTATGGTACCTGAAACACATGTGAAAGTACGTCAGCATAAAAATGTCGGCGAGTACATAGGTTTTATGTGAGTGTTAGATTCATGGCTCGTTTATGTTTTGAAAATATAACTTAAACACCTTTGTAAATTGATAATTAGAAAACCAAGTTTTGTAAAATGTTTGTAATGTAAATTGAAATAACTAAGTCAAAACATATTTGTTTTATAAAACCTCGATACCATGAATCTTAACTCCAAAACATTTGTTTTATGAAATCAAATTGTAAAACATATCGTAGAAACTTGTTAACAAAACTCGTATGGTTTATATTATTCAGAAAACATAATTGTGTGACATCGTTTACCCAAGTGATCTAGATAACGCCATGATATATAATGTGTTAAAAGCACTTACATATAGGAAGTACCAGCGGCGTATCCACCATGCTTTTAACACATTACACTCGCCCCGTTACCTAATCACTTCCCTAACCTAACGGTTCAGACAGTTACAAATGGTTCCCATATAACAAATGGTTACAAATGGTTCACATATATCAAATGGTTACAAATGGTTCACATACATCGAATGGTTACAAATGGTTCACATATATCAAATGGTTACAAATGGTTCACATATATCAAAGGGTTACAAATGGTTCAAATAGTTCAAAATGTAAAACAATGGGCTAGCATGTTGAGTGAACATACATAGCAAAACATAATGAAATCATGTACTAATAGTGTACTAATGAACATAGCAAGTATATGATATGAAAACATGGAAAGCATGAAGGTAAAAAGTAGGCACATGTGTTTCACCCCAAAACATTTGGAAAACAGTAAAAGAGGGGTCTATGTACTCACTTGAGATTGCTTAATAGTCTTTAGATAACCACCAAGCAACGCTAGAAGGATCACGAAAGTCCTATGACAAGTATTATATACCTTAACATGTCTAATAATGTTACCTAATCCTATGACAAGTATTATATGACTTAACAAGTATTGCATGCAAAGGCGGTGGAACTTGCTGAACCTGCAGCTGTGTAGGTTTTTGTTCGCTGGTGACTTCCCGAACTGGTGTTGGACACACCCCAAGTGTCCACTCCGCCCTGGAATCTCCCAGAATATTCCCCGTGTTCCAATCATAGTATTTGTCGGGTTGGGTCAGTTCCCAGTTCCGACAGGTTCGTTACACGGTAAACTGCCGAAATTGATTTAAAATAATCCATTTTTAATCCCAAAAATTCCCATTTTATCTATCATTTGAATAAAATTCTGAAAATTTTTATATAACTCAGTAAAAATCTGTAGAATATGTAAAAAAATTCTGGGAATTTATTTTGGCATTTTACTTATCTAAATAAATTATTTATAAAACCATATTAACCACATAATTAACATTAATTACCATCAATGATCCAAAAATTCCCAAAAATTTTCTGGACAAACCTTATGTTTCCAGAAACATCTCCAAAAAATTTAAGATTTTTCCAATTTTTTTCTGTGCGTTTCCGGCTACTGAAAATTCGCAAAAACGCAGATTTTTAACCCAAATAAAAACTCAACCAATGGACTCCAAAATTTCTCAAAACATTCCACATGTTTTCCTTAGTGTCTTGGTAAATTTTGGTAATTTATTGAATCCGTTTGGTATTTTTTCCCGAATTCTTTTTTTAAAACAGTCAAAACTTCACCAAAAATCGTAAAAATTTCTAAAACTTTTAAAATTTAATGCGGTCCTTCCTGACACTCCCCTTCATCACCAAACCAAATTTCAGCTCAATCCAAGTATCACGGACCAAGTTATAGCCAAAACAAAATTCTGCCTATCTTAGATTCGGTTTTCGGATGTTATACCTAGCGCAAGCTTCGATTCCAAGCATTCCTTGTGAGTCTAGAAGTATGTGTCGGCTATATTCAGTACCTACACATCCAGTACAATCCAAATATGCTAGAACTTAGATCAATCAAGCTTTATTTCATTGTTTTTCGGTTAATCGACTAGTTAAAGCGATTTCTGTCGAATAGGTGTTGATTAGGGTATCAAAACCCAAAGATTTATAACCATGGCTGCCATATAACACCAGGGTATTTATATGGTGTTCATATTCAGCCCATAAACATGTTTAAACTTCCAAAAATCATAGATTAAAAAAGGTTTTCATGGCCTAAACCATGTTTAATCAAGAAACCATGCTTAAAACCTTATGGATTTGAGTTAATACCTTTGATTTGTTGAAGTTTCTTGTGAATTCAGCTGGTTGTTCTTGAGAGAAACCAGATTTTGGAAAGGATTTTGTGTTAAAATGAAATAAAAAAAGAAAAAATTGATTTTTTTGATTAAATAATGGGGGTGGGGGCGGTTTGGGTGTGGGTCCCCCAAGGGACACCTCGTGCTTCGTTTTGAGCGCTTAAAGATGATTTTTATCTTCCGTTGAGTGTTTAGATTCGTTTACGGGTCCCGGACACGTTCTTGATTTGCGTGAAGGACTCCGTTTTGCGCGTACTAAGTGTCAAAAGACTCAGTTTTAAAAATCATGCACAACCATCTTGAAATCCAAACCCAGTTACGTTTTAATCATAAAAGACTCGTATTAGGGTGGTTTAAGTGTTTTTAAGCTTGATCGATCGTTTCTTGCACGTTTGATTGCCTTATGTTATTCCTGAAACAAAAGTGTTTCCCTAACCAGGAGGCTGCTTCGTTTTGCGTGCCCGATCTCCGATTGGCTTCAAACCTTATGTCACAGTCGAAGGCACAAAACTAAGTTGTTCCTGGAACTCAAAATCTTAAATGATGCTACCGATAACCTAATAATCAATGTCAAAGGTTTAAAGCGTTGTTAAACGGAAAGCTCCGGTTTAACATGTGTTAAAAGTCTAAGGATACCAATTTCACATCATGGGTCCTTATTAGTGTCATGTCATTTGAAAACTCGATAAGAAATCATACTATATAAAAGAATGGCGTATGGTTAATAAAATAACCGAGTAAAATGAGTTGGATAAAATAAACTGTTTTGTAAAACAATGTCTTGTGAAAAATAAGTTGTTTATGTAAAATGTAATATGTCAAATATTGAAATGATTTAAGTAACGCTACGACATGTAATATCATACAAACACTTATATATAGGAAGTACCAGCGACGTATCCACCATGCTTGTATCATATTACACACGCCTCGTTACTCAAATCACTTACCCAAACCAACCATCATTGTAAATTGTTCATGTATAAATCAATTGTCAAGTGTTATTGTGTAAACCATATCAAAATGTCTATGTCTAATGTAAATCACTAAATTTTTATATCAATGCCAAATTGTCTATGTCAAATGTCAATTATGTAATGTGTAACCAAAATGTCATGTATGGCAAGTGAAATATGTATCAACTAAACCATAGGTAAAAATGCACAAAGCAATGTATTGAAGTAAAACGTGGTTTAGATCAACGTTATGTTTTGTGGAAATGCATGCTATATTGAATACAAACATTTATGCGGTGTTGTAAAAATTCATACATTCAAGCCTTGTGACTGTGGTGATAGACCTTTAAACAAATTAAAGGTTTATCTGTGTTATGTCTATCGAATTCGGTCATTCCTTCCATCCAAACATACCTAGGATGTCAGGAACGGGAGTTGTCAATTCCTATGGTACCACTACCTACTAACGAATGGTGTAGCTAATGTTAATGAATGTATTTTTGTCCCATTTAAACAAACCAAATGTCATACCAAAATGTAAGCATGTGAAAACAATGCACTAAGTATGTAATCAAATGAACATACATAGCGTGAAATGTAATGTAAAACAATGTACTAAGTATGCACACAATGGACATACATAGCATGAAATGTATTGTAAAACAATGTACTAAGTATGCACACAATGGACATACATAGCATGAAATGTAGTGTAAAACGATGTACTATAAATGTACTAATGAACATAGCAAGTATATGATGTGAAAACATGGAAAGCATGAAAGTAACAAGTAGGCACATGTGTTTCACCCCAAAACAGTTTGGAAAACAGTAAAAGAGGGGTCTATGTACTCACTTGAGATTGCTTAGTAGTCCTTGAGTAACAACCAAACAATGTTAGAGATCACGGAAATCAAACGGTACCTAATATAGGTAACTATGTTAATAAACCGGACCTAAATCGGAGGATTGGATAGAATGAGGGTTCGTAAACCAAACGAGTATGGGAACTCATGTAATATGGTTTAACAAAGCCTACATACTAAAATGAAACCTAACCTAAGTGCTTACGACCCATTACGACCCGCTTAGGTAGCTTATGCTACTTTAACGCGTCGTTCGCGTAAAACTCATTCGGAACGCCTAACTAGTCCTATGATAAGTAAAATATGCCTTAACATCTCTAATATTGTTGCCAAATCAGTTTAAATATCAAAAGTTATGTTACATATGCTTAATATGAATTTTGGCGTAAAAAGGGCATTTTGGTCATTTACCTAAGGCATATATACTACCTATCATACAACTACTCAAACGATGTGACCATAAGGTATAACCTCGGAAGGTTATTCCCTATACAACTATGGTTACCTAATATGTTTGATCGGATCCTAATGATCGACCAAATGGGTCGGGTTCGAAAGTATAAGCGATTGTTTAGATCGCTTACCTTACGACCCTATATAAGCACTAAACTAAAAGTGGCGAGCTAAGCATGTTAAAACATGCTTAACTAAGTTTAGAAAATAGGTTTGGTATCAAAACAAACGGTTTTGATACCTAAGAGTAGTTTGGTTACAAAATACGTAAGAATGCGCATTTTGGCCGAAACTACGACTCGTCACTGAGCCTAGATAACGTGGTAATCAGTAGGTATAGTCACTAGGGACTATAACCATCGTGATTATGCTCACGTTATGAAGTTCAAACGAACTTCGGGTTGACCATAACTGGTCAATGCAGAAAGTCAAACATAGTTTGACTTTCGGACTCGAAAAGCGATAAAAGAACGAAAGAACACTTACAAAGGGTCCCCGCAAGCTAATCTTGATCCAAGTAGCTCAGGTATGAAGTAATGGCTTCAACTTAGAGCATTCTTAGATCAGATTTGTGGGTTTTGTAAGTGAATGGGTTGGGTATTTATAGGAAATGGACCACCGTTAGGATCGTTTCTCGAAAACCGTGATTACATCTCATCCGTACATGTGTTGGAACATTAAGGCAACTCAAAATGGCCCCCCATGATCAGGTATCAACAAGTGGAATTGAGTTTTGGGTGCATAACAGTTGTTAACAGCTATTTAAAACATTGAATCTGGTCTGGGAGGGCCTTGCGGCCCGCGTAAGGGACACCAGAATGTTACGCGGCCCGCCTGGGCATGTCTGATCAGCCACAAGTTTGCTGAATTGTCAGTTTCAGTCCCTGTTGGTGTTTAACGCTCATTTCGATATGTTTAAGGCCCGTTAAGCCAACATTAAGGCCCTAAAATGATGCCTAAAAATTGTGGACATGAAACATGCTCAAAAATATGCCAGATGTTGGTTCGTTTGGTCGTATGATCGCGATGTTCGCTTAATTACGACGGAATGCGCATAAGCGCGAAAAACGATCCAAATTGCGTGACGAGTGGCTTTTTCTCATGCCAAACACTAAAATAAAATATTTTAGTGCTTACATAAATTTTTTGGATGTCCGGATGTATTCAGAACGTAAGTTATGCGCGAAAATGCAAACTTGTGCACTTTTTGACGCTTTTAGTCCCTGAATGACCCAAAAGTTTATTTTAGCACACCAGACCCCTTAAAGCCTATTTCTAATCTATGTAAAGGATATTTATGGTATGTTTAACTTATGGTCATGTTCCGGAATGTTTGTTACAGTTCAGATTGGCATACTTTCGCAGTTTGTCAAGTTTAGTCCCTGTAAGCGAATTAACTTGATTTTGCCATACCAAAGCCTTCAAAACTTATTTCTAAGTTATGTAAGGGTTATTTAAGGTATTTTAAGCATATGTTGATGTTCCGGAGTGTTCGTTGCATTAAACTGGTTATATTTACGCATCAGTGCGCGTATAACCTTCCAGAAAGCGATTTAAAGCTTGAAATCGAACAAGAATTGATATGTGCAAAAGATACACATATTTATACCAATCCCAAGTATGAAATACAATATTTAATTGGTTGGGTATTTGTTTGATGGTCGCAGTGACACAGGTGTCACAGTCTCCCCTACTTTAGGAAATTTCGTCCCGAAATTTATTTGTAGGAGTCTGTCTGTGACTTTGTGTTAAATAACCATCAAGATATGCAAGGTATAATCTTGTCATTTTCCCCTACAGATATTTTCCAGAAGCGAAAATGAACGAACGGAGTCATTTTCCTCATCGGGTTCTTCGGAAATGGAAAATGAAGGATTTAACTAAACGGATATTCATTTCCCTCAACGGATATTCTTCAGAAGTGAAAATGAATGGATGATTCATTTTCCTCAACGGGTTCTTTGTCAAAAACGGGATTGAAGGAATAATCAACAGATATTCATTTCCTCGACGGATAATCTTCAGAAACGAAAGTGAAAAGACGGAGTCATTTTCAACGGTTGCTTCATCAGAGTTGGAAATGAAGGATTTAACAAACGGATATTCATTTCCTCAACGGGTAATCTTCAGAAATGAAAATGAACAGACGGAGTCATTTTCAACGGTAGCTTCCTCAGAAACGGAAATGAAGGATTAAACAAACGGATATTCATTTCCCTCGACGGATACTCTTCAGAACGAAAATGAACAAACGGAGTCATTTTCCTCAACGGGTATTCTTCAGAATTGGAAATGAAGGAATAAACGGATATTCATTTCCTCAACGGATATTCTTCAGAAGTGAAAAATGAATAGCTAGTTCATTTTTCCTCAACGGATGCTTCATCAGAAATGGAAATGAATTGGGTTAACTCTAGATACATGACAGAACTTGCTGTGATTTCTGTGCACTAAATTCCATAATTATGTATGCATTCATAATTACGTAATTCCTTGTACAGTCCGCACAGTTTGTCTTGTAATGTTTAGGGGAGGAAAAAAAATCAAACCTGTGAGGAGGGTGACTAGACTACCATAGGGTCCTTTTAATTAGATCGACAGATGATCTTTTTTAATTAGGCCACCAAGGAGTCCTTTCAGCTATATCATCACATGATATTCCTAACCAGATTTTTGGATCAATCTGTTTAACTAGACCACTCAAGGGGTCTAATTATGGAGTAGTACTTTATAATCCAAGGGACTTGACTACAACGTAGAAGTCCATTATGGATTTTAGGTAGTACCTTTGGGTATCCTACTATGAATCCCTTATACGAAGATATGGAAGATTCTACGAGGATTTGGATAACCTAATTTGGATCACACAAAAACATAAAAGGGAACACATAATCACATAATTGTTTTCTTGGTTATTAATTGTTATTATCTTGTTATTGATTGTTATTAACTTGGCGTTGATTTGAACATGGGTATTCAAGGTACACCAGGAA
This sequence comes from Helianthus tuberosus, assembly GCA_030545235.1. NCBI lineage: Eukaryota > Viridiplantae > Streptophyta > Magnoliopsida > Asterales > Asteraceae > Helianthus > Helianthus tuberosus. The sequence goes on from CM060358.1 coordinate 123,513,534, forward strand.
CCCAGTCGATGGTCTCCAACATCCTCAAGAATCTATGGGAATACCCTTAAGTACCCCATTAAGGAGTGGGTATTCGTCCAGAGTTGTAACTAGCGTCTTGTACTTTGTTTTCCTTGGAGGAAACGGGTACTTAGGATTTTCATGGAAAACGCAAGAGATCATACAATGGAAGAAATTTGGGGGTAGTCTGTTCTTCAAGGAATATGGTTCCTTGATTGTCGGTATCGTAGGGGATATGTTGTCTATTCATGCAACCACAAAAAAAAACATGTTGCAATGTAAATAAAAGATTTATTTATAAACAACATAAACAACTGTTTCATAGATCGTGGCAACAAAAGAAAATAATACACAAGGTTTGATTATTTTCTAAACAGCGTTGTCTTCTGTCGGTCAGATGCTCATCCCTGAGCTGGATTCGCATTTGCAAGCTTTGGGCAGTTTCTTCGGAAATGGCCCATCTCGACACAGTTGAAGCAAGAACCTGGTGGAAAACGAGCTTGAGCAGGATTGTTGCCAGCTTGATTCGGTGCAGCTGTTGTTAGGCAAACCCTCGCTGTGTGACCTACAAGTCCACAAACTTGGCATGTGCGGCACTTCACACCAGCATGATGATGAAGGTTACATTGATTGCACAAGGGTGTTGTTCCGTTGTATGGCTTTCTAGCAGGGGGTTGAGCTGGTTGGTTGGGGACGGCTTGACCATTGTGAGCGACCACGGCGAAGTTCTGAGAAGCCTTTCGCTTCTTTGACTTCTTAGGGGATCCAGTCTGTTCATCCATGGTCTTTAATTCCTCGATTGGTTTCGATTCGTCGACCGGTTTCTTGTCACCTTTTCGGAAAAGTTTACCTTTCCTGATCTTTGATTCAGTCAAGGTTGCAGATAGCTCAATGGCCTGTCTAACTGTAGTAGGGTTGCTACCAGTCACAATGTCTTGTATTGAGTCAGGGAGGCCATCAATGTACTTTTCGATTGCCTTATCTAAAGGCGTGACCATGTTTGGGCATAACAGACTTAACTCCTCATAACGGTCCGTGTAGGCTCGATGCTCACCGCTATTTTGCTTAAGATCATCAAATTCCCTTTCCAAAGCCCTCAGTTCATGACGAGGACAGAACTCCTTCATTATAAGAGCCCTAAGCTCGGCCCAAGTCTGTGCTAAAGCAACCTCAGCCCCACGGTCTCTCATCACTCCGTTCCACCATGTAAGAGCCCTCTTCTGAAACACACCGGAAGCAAACTCGACCTTGCGATTATCAGGACACTGAACGTGACGAAATGTACTCTCAGTGCTCTCGAACCATTGTAGGAGCCCAGTTGCTCCTTCAGAACCGCTAAACTTGAGTGGCTTAGCCGAATTGAAACTCTTGAAATTGCATGGAGCATGATTGTTGTTGTTGGCTTGGTTCCATTGAGCAATAAGATTTGGGAAAGCAGCAGCCATTTGCTGCGCGATGATTTCTGCCAGTTTGGCATTCGCTATCTGATTATCGCGTCAAGGAGGCATTCTAAAAAGGGGAAAATAAAAGAGAAAACAAATGAAATGGCATTGGGTAAGAATAGGATGTTATAACTACCGACCAAAATCATGGGTGATGGTCATTAGTTTGAACCACGAAGCAAACAAACGATACACAAAGGCTGAATCAAAGCAAGTAGGTCCTCATAATGTATCGCGAAGACATGCTCGCCTATAAGTGGACACTCACCCCAAGAGTTCCCAGGTAACAGTGACTGGTCCAATTATGTGGATTTGTACGAACACTCTAGCCTTAGACAGAAAACCCAGGGTACATGCATTCACTCTTCCAGTTTGCACGTGTTCACACTATTTAGGACCCAGAACTTAGGCGAGATTTTGAAAACTGAAAGGGGTTCAAAACCTTATAACAGAGGATTCAAAACCTTACAACAGAAGGTTCAAAACCTAGTAATCAATCATCCAAAAACAGATGGTTAATTTTCAGAGCGGATTCGGAATTGATGTTCTCGTTGTGGTTGCTGCCTAAAGATAGGCAACGGTATTGTTTTTAAACGCAAGTAAACTCGCGTTAGGGTCCTAGGAAGGTTATAGTCTAGGTCAAAGCATTACTAATAACCTAATTCCCTATAACCATTGGCTCTGATACCAACTCTTCTGTCACACCCCGACCACGTAAAACGAGAAACACGTGGCGGAAACGTCGGGGAGTGTTGTAACAGAATTATTGTTTCACAACCATGGAAATTAAAGTTACGTTTTATTTATCAACATGAGAGTTACATTGTCTTTAAACATGAAACCAAGAGTACATAACATAATTAATCTAAGTCTATCTTCGTTTTATGTCTCTAAGGCACAGGTCCGCCCTAATGTCACGATCATCATCCTAAGCGACTGCTCCTGAAAACACATGTGAAAATAGGTAAGTCAGCATAAAAATGCCTGTGAGATACATAGGTTTGGTGAAAATAGGATTTATGACTTGGGTTTTAAAAGATAGGTTTAATAAAAATTAGTCATAAATCTTGTTAAGTATTTTCTTTTATAAATCGTATGAAAACTCGATAAAAATCATACTATAAAAAAGAATGGCGTATGGTTAATAAAATAACCGAGTAAAATGAGTTGGATAAAATAAACTGTTTTGTAAAACAATGTCTTGTGAAAAATAAGTTGTTTATGTAGAATGTAATATGTCAAATATTGAAATGATTTAAGTAACGCTACGACATGTAATATCATACAAACACTTATATATAGGAAATACCAGCGGCGTATCCACCATGCTTGTATCAGATTACACACGCCTCGTTACTCAAATCACTTACCCAAACCAACCATCATTGTAAATTGTTCATGTATAAATCAACTGTCAAGTGTTATTGTGTAAACCATATCAAAATGTCTATGTCTAATGTAAATCACTAAATTTTTATATCAATGCCAAATTGTCTATGTCAAATGTCAATTATGTAATGTGTAACCAAAATGTCATGTATGGCAAGTGAAATATGTATCAACTAAACCATAGGTAAAAATGCACAAAGCAATGTATTGAAGTAAAACGTGGTTTAGATCAACGTTATGTTTTGTGGAAATGCATGCTATACTGAATACAAACATTTTGCGGTGTTGTAAAAATGCATACATTCAAGCCTTGTGACTGTGGTGATAGACCTTTAAACAAATTAAAGGTTTATCTGTGTTATGTCTATCGAATTCGGTCATTCCTTCCATCCAAACATACCTAGGATGTCACGAACGGGAGTTGTCAATTCCTATGGTACCACTACCTACTAACGAATGGCGTAGCTAATGTTAATGAATGTATTTTTGTCCCATTTAAACAAACCAAATGTCATACCAAAATTTAAGCATGTGAAAACAATGCACTAAGTATGTAATCAAATGAACATACATAGCGTGAAATGTAATGTAAAACAATGTACTAAGTATGCACACAATGGACATACATAGCATGAAATGTAGTGTAAAACGATGTACTATAAATGTACTAATGAACATAGCAAGTATATGATGTGAAAACATGGAAAGCATGAAAGTAACAAGTAGGCACATGTGTTTCAACCCCAAACAGTTTGGAAAACAGTAAAAGAGGGGTCTATGTACTCACTTGAGATTGCTTAGTAGTCCTTGAGTAACAACCAAACAATGCTAGAGATCACGGAAATCAAACGGTACCTAATATAGGTAACTATGTTAATAAACCGAACCTAAATCGGAGGATTGGATAGAATGAGGGTTCGTAAACCAAACGAGTATGGGAACTTGTGTAATATGGTTTAACAAAGCCTACATACTAAAATGAAACCTAACCTAAGTGCTTACGACCCATTACGACCCGCTTAGGTAGCTTATGCTACTTTAACGCGTCGTTCGCGTAAAACGCATTCGGAACTCCTAACTAGTCCTATGATAAGTAAAATATGCCTTAGCATGTCTAATATTGTTGCCAAATCAGTTTAAATATCAAAAGTTATGTTACATATGCTTAATATGAATTTTGGCGTAAAAAGGGCATTTTGGTCATTTACCTAAGGCATATATACTACCTATCATACAACTACTCAAACGATATGACCATAAGGTATAACCTCGGAAGGTTATTCCCTATACAACTATGGTCACCTAATATGTTTGATCGGATCCTAATGATCGACCAAATGGGTCGGGTTCGAAAGTATAAGCGATTGTTTAGATCGCTTACCTTACGACCCTATATAAGCACTAAACTAAAAGTGACGAGCTAAGCATGTTAAAACATGCTTAACTAAGTTTAGAAAAAAAGGTTTGGTATCAAAACAAACGGTTTTGATACCTAAGAGTTGTTTGGTTACAAAATACGTAAGAATGCGCATTTTGGCCGAAACTACGACCCGTCACTGAGCCTAGATAACGTGGAAATCAGTAGGTATAGTCACTAGGGACTATAACCATCGTGATTACGCTCACGTTATGAAGTTCAAACGAACTTCGCGTTGACCATGACTGGTCAATGCAGAAAGTCAAACATAGTTTGACTTTCGGACTCGAAAAGCGATAAAAGAACGAAAGAACACTTACAAAGGGTCCCCGCAAGCTAATCTTGATCCAAGTAGCTCAGGTATGAAGTAATGGCTTCAACTTAGAGCATTCTTAGATCAGATTTGTGGGTTTTGTAAGTGAATGGGTTGGGTATTTATAGGAAATGGACCACCGTTAGGATCGTTTCTCGAAAACCGTGATTACATCTCATCCGTACATGTGTTGGAACATTAAGGCAACTCAAAATGGCCCCCCATGATCAGGTATCAACAAGTGGAATTGAGTTTTGGGTGCATAAAAGCTGTTAATAGCTATTTAAAACATTGAATCTGGTCTGGGAGGGCCTTGCGGCCCGCGTAAGGGACACCAGAATGTTACGCGGCCCGCCTGGGCATGTCTGATCAGCCACAAGTTTGCTGAATTGTCAGTTTCAGTCCCTGTTGGTGTTTAACGCTCATTTCGATATGTTTAAGGCCCGTTAAGCCAACATTAAGGCCCTAAAATGATGCCTAAACATTTTGGACATGAAACATGCTCAAAAATATGCCGGATGTTGGTTCGTTTGGTCGTATGATCGCGATGTTCGCTTAATTACGACGGAATGCACATAAGCGCGAAAAACGATCCAAATTGCGTGATGAATGGATTTTTCTCATGCCAAACACTAAAATAAAATATTTTAGTGCTTACATAAATTTTTTGGATGTCCGGATGTATTCAGAACGTAAGTTATGCGCGAAAATGCAAACTTGTGCACTTTTTGATGCTTTTAGTCCCTGAATGACCCAAAAGTTTATTTTAGCACACCGGACCCCTTAATGCCTATTTCTAAGCTATGTAAAGGATATTTATGGTATGTTTAACTTATGGTCATGTTCTGGAATGTCTGTTAAAGTTCAGATTGGCATATTTTCGCAGTTTGTCAAGTTTAGTCCCTGTAAGCGAATTAACTTGATTTTGCCATACCAAAGCCTTAAAAACTTATTTCTATGTTATGTAAGGGTTATTTAAGGTATGTTAAGCATATGTTGATGTTCCGGAGTGTTCGTTTCATTAAACTGGTTATATTTACGCATCAGTGCGCGTATAACCTTCCAGAAAGCGATTTAAAGCTTGAAATCGAACAAGAATTGATATGTGCAAAAGATACACATATTTATACCAATCCCAAGTATGAAATACATTATTTCATTGGTTGGGTATTTGTTTGATGGTCGCAGTGACACAGATGTCACATCATTCATAACGTGTTCTCGGATTCCTCCGAGACATAACAGATATCGTTCAAGCAAGCACATAAGTCACACATGTTGTTAGGGTTTTCGCGCAATTAAAGTGTTAAGTGTGCTTTATAGTTTTGAATTGTTTAGGGTGTACCTGGTTTCATCATGGGTGTCACAGTCTCCCCTGGTTTAGAAATTTCATCCCCGAAATTCAATTCGTCTAGTTAGGGAAGAGATGTGGGTATTTTCTACGGAACTCGACCTTCCGTTCCCAGGTATACTCAGGTCCTTGTTTAGAGTTCCACCGGACTTTAACCAGTGAAATTTTGTTGTGTCTCAATTTGTTTAACCCTACCATCAACAATTCTACCAGCTCCTCCACCAAGTGGAGTTTATCGTCAATGTGTATGTCTTCCAACGGTATCTGTGTGGCGTCGCCTGACAGGCATTTCTTTAAGTTTGAAATGTGGAAGACATTGTGAATGGCACTAAGCTCAGCTGGTAGTTTCAACTGATATGCTGTGGGGCCTACCTTTGCTAGGATCTCATAAGGTCCATTGTATCGCGGTGCTAACTTTTCGGTCTTTCCAAACCTGATAACCCCTTTCCACGGCGAGACCTTTAATATTACTTGTTCACCGACCTCGAACGATAATGGTTTCCTGCGTATATCAGCCCAACTCTTTTGCCGACCCTGGGCCGTTTTCAATCTGTTCTGTATCTGGTGGACTTTATCAGTCGTTTCTTGTATGAGTTCAAATCCCGTTAACTGGGTATCCCCTACCTCAGCCCAGCAAAGTGGTGATCGGCACTTTCGACCATATAGCGCCTCATACGGGGCTGCCTTGATGCTGTTGTGGTAACTATTGTTGTAGGAGAATTCCACCAGTGGAAAATGCTTGTCCCAACTCCCTCCGAAGTCCAGGACCCAGGCACGAAGCAAATCTTCCAATGTTTGGATCGTACGTTCCGATTGGCCATCCGTTTGGGGATGGTAAGCAATGCTCAGATCGATCCGCATCCCTAATGCTTCTTGTAGCTTCTGCCAATATCGTGACGTGAAGTGGCTGTCTCGGTGTGAAATGATAGCAACTGAGACACCGTATTTGGCTACTATCTCATTGGTGTAGATTTCGGCCAACTGGTCAGTTTTATAATTAGTACCGATCGGAATAAAATGTGCGGATTTGGTTAATGGATCGACGACTACCCAAATTGCATCGTGACCACGAGGGGTCTTTGGAAGATGGGTCACAAAATCTGTCATAATTTGCTCCCATTTCCATTGAGGTATCTCGGGTTGTTGTACCATTCCCTAGGGTTTCTCGTACTCTGCCTTGACTCGAGTACAGGTTAAGCACTAGCTTACATATTTCGCCACGTCCTTTTTCATTCCCGGCCACCAATAAAATTCTTTATGGTCGTGGTACATTTTATCTGTATCCGGGTGAATCGAATACTTTGATTTGTGGGCCTCGTTCATTATTAATTGTCTCAAATCTGGGTCCGCAGGGATCCATACTCGATCTATAAAGTACCACACTTCATCTGTTTTCTTCACAAAGTTGATTTCATTTCCGTACAAGCCTTCACCTGGTAACCGGCTTTCTCATAAGGCATGCGTCTGTGCATTCCGAATTTGTTCTGTAAAGCTTGTTTGCACAATCATTCCCAAAGCTCGTACACGGAGAGGTTTAATTCGATCCTTTCTACTAAGAGCGTTTGCTACTACGTTCGCTTTTCCCGGGTGGTACTTGATCTCACAGGCGTAATCATTCAATAATTCCACTCATCTGCGCTATCTCATATTCAGTTCCTTTTGGTCGAAGATATGTTGGAGGCTTTTGTGGTCCGTATATATAGTACACTTTGTATCATATAAATAATGTCTCCATATCTTTAGTGCAAATATAACAGCGCCCAGTTCTAAATCATGCGTCATGTGATTCTTTTCATGTACTTTTAGCTGTCTAGGCGCGTAAGCAATGACCTTGTTTCTTTGCATTAGGACACATCCGAGCCCTTGCCGAGATGCGTCACAATATATGACGAAATCATCTTTGCCTTCGGGTAACGACAGGATTGGAGCTTCACATAACTTTTCTTTAACAGCTGGAACGCTGTTTCCTGGTCTTCACCCCATTCATACTTATTCTCCTTTCGTGTCAGGGCTGTTAATGATTGGGCAATACTAGAGAAATTTTCAATGAACCGCCGGTAATATCCTGCTAGTCCCAAGAATTGGCGTATCTCCTTCGGAGATTTAGGCGTAGGCCAATTCTTGATCGCTTCTATCTTGCTGGGATCTACATGAATTCCATCCTTGTCACACCCCGACCACGTGGAACATACAAAACGTGGCGGAAACGTCGGGGAGTGTTGTAACAGAATTAATTGTTTTCAAATCCATGGCAATTGAAGTTTCGTTTTATTAATTAAAAGTGTTACAATGTCTTAACAAACAAAGAAGTACAACATAATTATCTAGTCTTGCATCTTTTAATGTCACTAAGGCAGAGGTACGCCTAAGTATGTCTTGATAAGTCCTATGCTTCATCTCCTGAAAACACATGGGAAAATAGGTACATCAGCATAAAAATGCCTGTGAGATACATAGGTTTTGTGAAAACAGAATTCATGACTTATGTTTGAGAAAATGTTTAGTCATGAACCTTGTAATTTGCTTTGTCTTGTAAATCATTTGAAAAACGATAAGATCAGATGATATGTGTAAATAAGAGAATAATGTATAGTTAAATGAATAACCATATAAAATGGGTTTGTATAAGATAAGTTGTTTGTAAAACAATGTCTTGTGAAAAATATGTTATTTGTATAAAATGTTATATGTCTCAAATTGAAATGATTCAAATAACGCTACAATATGTGATACCATACAAACACTTATATATAGGAAGTACCAGCGGCGTATCCACCGTGCTTGTATCATATTACATACACCTCGTTACTTAAATCACTTACTCAAACCAAACCATCAAGATGAAATGTTTATGTTTAATCAATTGTTTATTGTCAAATATAAATCATGTCAATGGATACAAACGGTTCAACAGTTACAAATGGTTCACACGGTTCAACGGTTACAAACGGTTCAAATAATCAAAGAGTTACAACAGTTCAAAATGTAGTATAATGTGTTCATATGCTGGATGAGCATATGCAACAGAAATGCAATGTAAAACAATGTACTAAGTATGCACACAATGGACATACATAGCATGAAATGTAATGTAAAACGATGTACTAAGTATGCACACAATGGGCATATATAGCATGAAATGTAATGAAATCATGTACTATAAATGTACTAATGAACATAGCAGGTATATGATGTGAAAACAAGGAAAGCATGAAAGTAACAAGTAGGCACATGTGTTCCACCCCAAAACAGTTTGGAAAACAGTAAAAGAGGGGTCTATGTACTCACCTGAGATTGCTCAGAAGTCCTAAGATAACCACCAAGCAATGCTAGAGATCACGGAATCAAACGGCACCTAATATAGGTAACTATGTTAATAAACCGGACCTGAATCGGAGGATTGGATAGAATGAGTGTTCGTAAACCAAACGAGTATGAAAACTCATTTAGTATGGTTCAACAAAGCCTACATTCTAAATGAAACCTAACCTAAGTGCTTTCGACCCATCGCGACCCATTAAGGTAGCTTAGGCTACTTTAACGCGTCGTGCGCGCAAAAGTGCACTCTAGACGTCTAACTAGCCCTATGACAAGTGTTATATGCCTAAACATGTTACATAATCAGTTATGTGACAAAAGTTTAGGTTACATATGCTTAATTACCAATTATACATGAAAAGGGTATTCTGGTAATTTACCTAAGGCATATAAACTACCTATCATACAACTACTCAAACGATGTGACCATAGGGTATAACCTCGGAAGGTTATTCCCTATATACTATGGTCACCTAATGTATTTGGTCGGATCCTAATGATCGACCAAACTGGGTCGGCTTCGAAGGTATAAGCGATTTATTAGACCGCTTACCCTTACGACCCTAGACAACGTGGTAATCAGTAGGCATAGTCACAAAGGACTATAACCATCGTGATTACAATCACGTTGCGAAGTTCAAACGAACTTCGCATTGACCATAAACTGGTCAACGCAGAAAGTCAAACAAAGTTTGACTTTCGGACTCGAAAAGAAATAAATGAACGAAGGAATACTTACAAAGGGTCCCCGAATGCTAATCTCGATCCAAGTAGCTCAGGTATGAAACAATGGTTTCAACTTAGAGTTTCTCAAATCAGGATTCTAGTGGGTTTTTGCAAGTGAAGGCAAGGGGTATTTATAGGATTCGGAGAGTCGTTAAGATTGTTTCTCGGACAACGTGCTTTGATCTTGGCCATACACTTGCACACATGGTATTGTAATACCATGTGCACATCCAAAACCAGCCCATAGATTCCCCAAAACCATGTGCAACAAGTGGAACGGACCAGATTCGATGTTTCTGCACATTTCTGTCCAGCTTAGGCAGTCGCGTAGCGCCACTGGTAAAGGCCTTAGTTCTTGCGCTACGCCACCATGCACCATATTCAGCAAAGTTTCAAAAATGGCAGAAATGGTCCCTGCAGCCCTTTTAAGCTATTTTCGATGCGTTTAAACCCCGTTATCCTCACTTCAAGGCTATAAAATGAATTTAAAGTATAGGGAACTCAAAACATGCTCAAAAATATCTCGGATGTCGGTTCGTTTGGTCGTACGATCGCGATGTTCGGTTAATTACGACGGAATGCGCATAAGCGCGAAAAACGATCCAAATGACGCGACGAATGGATTTTTCTCAAGCCAAACACTAAAATAAAATATTTTAGTGCTTACATAAATTTTTGGATGTCCGGATGTATTCAGAACGTAAGTTATGTGCGAAAATGCAAACTTGTGCACTTTTTGACACTTTTAGTCCCTGAATGAGCCAAAAGTTTATTTTAGCACACCGAACCCCTCAAAGCCTATTTCTAAGCTATATAAAGGATATTTAAGGTGTGTTTAACTTATGGTCATGTTCCGGAATGTCTGTTACAGTTCAAATTGGCATACTTTCGCAGTTTGCCAAGTTTAGTCCCTGTAAGCTAATTAACTTGTTTTTGCCATACCAAAGTCTTCAAAACTTATTTCTAAGTTATGTAAAGGTTATTTAAGGTATGTTAAGTATATGTCACTATTCCGGAGTGTTTGTTGCATTAAACTGGTTATATTTACGCATCAGCACGCGTATAACCTTCCAGAAAGCGATTTAGAGCTTGAAATCGAACAAGAGTTGATATGTGCAAAAGATACACATATTTATACAAGTCCAAAGTATGAAATACAATATGTCATTGGTTTGGTATTTGTTTGATGGTCGCGGTGACACAGGTGTCACAGTCTCCCCTACTTAAGGAAATTTCGTCCCGAAATTTATTCGTAGAAGCCGGTCTGTGACTTTGTATTAAATAGCCATCAAAGATATGTAAAGCATAATTTTGTTATTTTCCTCAACGGATATTTTTCAGAAGCGAAAATGGACGAACGGGGTCATTTTCTTCAACGGGTTCTTCGGAAATGGAAAATAAAGGATTTTTAACTAAACGGATATACATTTCCCTCAACGGATATTCTTCAGAAGTGAAAACGAATGGATGATTCATTCTTCCTCAACGGGTCCTTCGTCAGAAACGGGAATGAAGGAATAATCCACGGATATTCATTTCTCTCAATGGATATTCTTCAGAACGAAAATAAACAAACGGGGTCATTTTCCTCAACGGTTATTCTTCAGAATTTGAAATGAAGGAATAATCAACGGATATTCATTTCCTCAACGGATAATCTTCAGAAACGAAAATGAACTAACGGGGTCATTTTCAACGGTTGCTTCCTCAGGTACGGAAATGAAAGATTTAACAACGGATATTCATTTCCTCAACGGATAATCTTCAGAAATGAAAATGAACTAACGGAGTCATTTTCAACGGTTGCTTCCTCAGAGTTGGAAATGAAGGATAAACGGTTATTCATTTCCTCAACGGATAATCTTCAGAAACGAAAATGAACTAACGGAGTCATTTTCAACGGTTGCTTCCTCAGAGTTGGAAATGAAGGATAAACGGATATTCATTTCCTCAACGGAAAATCTTCAGAAGTGAAAAATGAATAGCTAGTTCATTTTTCCTCAACGGATGCTTCATCAGAATTGGAAATGAATTGGGTTAACTTAGATACATGATAGAACTTGCTGTGATTTCTGTGCACTAAATTCCATAATTATGTATGCATCCATAATTACGTAATTCCTTGCACAGTCCGCACAGTTCGTTTTGTAATGTTGTGGGGAAGGATATCAAATTTGTGATGAGGGTGACTAGACTACCATAGGGTCCTTTTAATTAGATCGACCGAGGATCTTCTTAATTAGGCCACCAAGGAGTCCTTTCATCTATATCATCACATAATATTCCTAACCAGATTTTTGGATCGATCAGTTTGACTAGACCACTAAAGGGGTCTAATTTTGAAGTAGTACTTTATAATCCAAGGGACTTAACTACAGCGTAGAAGTCCATTAAGGATTTTAGGTAGTACCTTTGGGTATCCTACTATGAATCTCTTGTACAAGGATATGTAAGATTCTACGAGGATTTGGATAACATAATCTGGATCACACGACACATAAAAGGGAACACATAAGCACATAAACACATAATTGTTTAATTGTTATTATCTTGTTATTGATTGCTATCAACTTGGCACCTCTTACTTCGTTTCTCTTGGAAGAAATGGGTACTTAGGATTTTTGTGGAAAACGCAAGAGATCATACAATGGAAGAAATTTGGGGGTATTCTGTTCTTCAAGGAATACGGTTCCTTGATTGTTGGTATTGTAGAGGATATGTTTATACATGCAATCATATAACATATTAAAATGTAAATGAAAGATTTATTTATAACAACAATAACAACAATAACAACAATTGTTTCATAGATCGTGATAACAAAAGAAAATAATACACAAGGCTCGATTATTTTCTAAACAGCGTTGTCTCCTGTCGGTCAGATACTCATCTCTACACTGGGTTTGCATTAGCAAGCCTTGGGAAATTCCTACGAAAATGGCCTATCTCGCCACAGTTGTAGCAAGACCCCGGTGGAAAACGAGCTTGAGCAGGATTGTTGTTAACTTGATTTGGTGCAGCTGCGGTTGGGCAAACCCTCGCTGTATGACCTATAAGTCTGCAAACTTGGCATGTGCGGCACTTCACACCCGCATGATGATGTAGGCCACATTGGTTGCACCAGGGTGCAGTTCCGTTGTAGGGTTTCCTGGCAGGGGGTTGAGCTGGTTGGTTGGGGACGGCTTGATCATTGTGAGTAACCATGGCGAAGTTCTGAGAAGCCTTTTGCTTCTTTGACCTCTTAGGGGATCCAGTCTGTTCATCCATGGTCTTTGATTCCTCGATTGGGTTTGATTCCTCGATCGGTTTCTTGTCACCTTTTCGGAAAAGTTTTCTTTTCCTGATCTGAGATTCAGTCAAGGTTGCAGATAGCTCAATGGCCTGTCTAACTATAGTAGGGTTGCTACCAGTTATAATGTCTTGTACTGAGTCAGGGAGGCCATCAATGTATTTTTCGATTGCCTTATCCAAAGGCGTGACCATGTTTGGGCATAACAGACTTAACTCCTCATAACGGTCCGTGTAGGCTTGATGCTCACCGCTATCTTGCTTCAAACCATCAAACTCTCTTTCCAAAGCCCTTAGCTCATGACGAGGACAGAATTGCCTCATCATAAGAGCTCTAAGTTCAGCCCATGTCTGTGCTAGAGCAACTTCTGCACCACGGTCTCTCATAACCCCGTTCCACCATGTAAGAGCCCTCTTCTGAAACACACTCGAAGAAAACTCGACCTTGCGATTGTCAGGACACTGCACGTGGCGGAAAGTATTCTCAATGCTCTCGAACCATTGAAGAAGCCCAGTCGCTCCCTCAGAACCACTAAACTTGAGTGGTTTAGCCGAGTTAAAACTCTTGAAATTGCATGGACCATTGTTGTTGTTGTTGGCTTGGTTCCATTGAGCAAAGAGGTTTGGGAATTGAGCAGCCATTTGCTGTGCAATGATTTCTGCCAGTTCGGCATTCGCTATCTGGTTTTCGCATCGAGGAGGCATTCTAAAAGAGGCAACATGAAAGGAAACGAGTGAGAGAATTAGACGAAAAGAATGAGATGAAACAAATCTGATGAAAGCAAGGATAGTGGTCATTTGTTTGTTACCACAAGGTAAACAAACGACACACAGTGACTAATCAAAGTAAATGGGTCAAAAATAATGTATCGCGAAGACATGCTCGCTTATAAGTGAACACTCATCCCAAGAATTCCCAGGTAAGCACAACTGGTCTCGCGTCTGATGAGATATATACGAAGTGCTTGCCTAGACAGAAAACCCAGAATACAGGCATTCACCCTTCCAGTTTGCACGTGTTCACATTATTTAAAACCCAAAACCTTGACGAGATTTTGAAAACTCAAAGGGGTTCAAAACCATATAACAGAGAGTTCAAAACCTTACAATAGACGGTTCCAAACCTAGTAATCAATCATCCTAGAACAGATGATTAGTTTTCAAAGCGGTTTTGAAATTTATGTTCTTGTTGTGGTCGTCGCCTAAGGATAGGTGACGGTATTGTTTTATGACTAAACGCAAGTAAACTCGCGTTAGGGTCCTAGAAAGGTTATAGACTAGGTAAAAGTATTACTAATAACCTAATTCCCTATAACCATTGGCTCTGATACCATCTTTTCTGTCACACCCCGACCACGTGGAACATACAAAACGTGGCGGAAACGTCGGGGAGTGTTGTAACAGAATTAATTGTTTTCAAATCCATGGCAATTGAAGTTTCGTTTTATTAATTAAAAGTGTTACAATGTCTTAACAAACAAAGAAGTACAACATAATTATCTAGTCTTGCATCTTTTAATGTTACTAAGGCACAGGTCCGCCTAAGTATGTCTTGATAAGTCCTATGCTTCATCTCCTGAAAACACATGGGAAAATAGGTACGTCAGCATAAAAATGCCTGTGAGATACATAGGTTTTGTGAAAACAGAATTCATGACTTATGTTTGAGAAAATGTTTAGTCATGAACCTTGTAATTTGCTTTGTCTTGTAAATCATTTGAAAAACGATAAGATCAGATGATATGTGTAAATAAGAGAATAATGTATAGTTAAATGAATAACCATATAAAATGGGTTTGTATAAGATAAGTTGTTTGTAAAACAATGTCTTGTGAAAAATATGTTATTTGTATAAAATGTTATATGTCTCAAATTGAAATGATTCAAATAACGCTACAATATGTGATACCATACAAACACTTATATATAGGAAGTACCAGCGGCGTATCCACCGTGCTTGTATCATATTACATACACCTCGTTACTTAAATCACTTACTCAAACCAAACCATCAAGATGAAATGTTTATGTTTAATCAATTGTTTATTGTCAAATATAAATCATGTCAATGGATACAAACGGTTCAACAGTTACAAATGGTTCACACGGTTCAACGGTTACAAACGGTTCAAATAATCAAAGAGTTACAACAGTTCAAAATGTAGTATAATGTGTTCATATGCTGGATGAGCATATGCAACAGAAATGCAATGTAAAACAATGTACTAAGTATGCACACAATGGACATACATAGCATGAAATGTAATGTAAAACGATGTACTAAGTATGCACACAATGGGCATATATAGCATGAAATGTAATGAAATCATGTACTATAAATGTACTAATGAACATAGCAGGTATATGATGTGAAAACATGGAAAGCATGAAAGTAACAAGTAGGCACATGTGTTCCACCCCAAAACAGTTTGGAAAACAGTAAAAGAGGGGTCTATGTACTCACCTGAGATTGCTCAGAAGTCCTAAGATAACCACCAAGCAATGCTAGAGATCACGGAATCAAACGGCACCTAATATAGGTAACTATGTTAATAAACCGGACCTGAATCGGAGGATTGGATAGAATGAGGGTTCGTAAACCAAACGAGTATGAAAACTCATTTAGTATGGTTCAACAAAGCCTACATTCTAAATGAAACCTAACCTAAGTGCTTTCGACCCATCGCGACCCATTAAGGTAGCTTAGGCTACTTTAACGCGTCGTGCGCACAAAAGTGCACTCTAGACGTCTAACTAGCCCTATGACAAGTGTTATATGCCTAAACATGTTACATAATCAGTTATGTGACAAAAGTTTAGGTTACATATGCTTAATTACCAATTATACATGAAAAGGGTATTCTGGTAATTTACCTAAGGCATATAAACTACCTATCATACAACTACTCAAACGATGTGACCATAGGGTATAACCTCGGAAGGTTATTCCCTATATACTATGGTCACCTAATGTATTTGGTCGGATCCTAATGATCGACCAAACTGGGTCGGGTTCGAAGGTATAAGCGATTTATTAGATCGCTTACCCTTACGACCCTAGACAACGTGGTAATCAGTAGGCATAGTCACAAAGGACTATAACCATCGTGATTACAATCATGTTGCGAAGTTCAAACGAACTTCGCATTGACCATAAACTGGTCAACGCAGAAAGTCAAACAAAGTTTGACTTTCTGACTCGAAAAACAATAAAAGAACGAAGGAATACTTACAAAGGGTCCCCGAATGCTAATCTCGATCCAAGTAGCTCAGGTATGAAACAATGGTTTCAACTTAGAGCTTCTCAAATCAGGATTCTAGTGGGTTTTTGCAAGTGAAGGCAAGGGGTATTTATAGGATTCGGAGAGCCGTTAAGATCGTTTCTCGGACAACGTGCTTTGATCTTGGCCATACACTTGCACACATGGTATTGTAATACCATGTGCACATCCAAAACCAGCCCATAGATTCCCCAAAACCATGTGCAACAAGTGTAACGGACCAGATTTGATGTTTCTGCACATTTCTGTCCAGCTTAGGTAGTCGCGTAGCACCACTGGTAAAGGCCTTAGTGCTCGCGCTACGCCACCATGCACCATATTCAGCAAAGTTTCAAAAATGGCAGAAATGGTCCCTGCAGCCCTTTTAAGCTATTTTCGATGCGTTTGAACCCCGTTAACCTCATTTGAAGGCTCTAAAATGAAGTTAAAGTATAGGGAACTCAAAACATGCTCAAAAATATCTCGGATGTCGGTTCGTTTGGTCGTACGATCGCGATGTTCGGTTAATTACGACGGAATGCGCATAAGCGCGAAAAACGATCCAAATGACGCGACGAATGGATTTTTCTCGAGCCAAACACTAAAATAAAATATTTTAGTGCTTACATAAATTTTTGGATGTCCGGATGTATTCAGAACGTAAGTTATGCGCGAAAATGCAAACTTGTGCACTTTTTGACACTTTTAGTCCCTGAATGAGCCAAAAGTTTATTTTAGCACACCGAACCCCTCAAAGCCTATTTCTAAGCTATATAAAGGATATTTAAGGTGTGTATAACTTATGGTCATGTTCCGGAATGTCTGTTACAGTTCAAATTGGCATACTTTCGCAGTTTGCCAAGTTTAGTCCCTGTAAGCTAATTAACTTGTTTTTCCCATACCAAAGCCTTCAAAACTTATTTCTAGGTTATGTAAAGGTTATTTAAGGTATGTTAAGTATATGTCACTATTCCGGAGTGTTTGTTGCATTAAACTGGTTATATTTACGCATCAGCGCGCGTATAACCTTCCAGAAAGCGATTTAGAGCTTGAAATCGAACAAGAGTTGATATGTGCAAAAGATACACATATTTATACAAGTCAAAAGTATGAAATACAATATTTCATTGGTTTGGTATTTGTTTGATGGTCGCAGTGACACAGGTGTCACAATCCTGGTCCACCACATGTCCCAAAAAATGCACTCCTCGCAACCAAAAGTCACACTTAGACAACTTAGCGTACAATTGCTCTTTCCGTAGTATCTCTAATATAGCCCGTAAGTGGTGCTCGTGCTCGCCCTTGCTATTGGAATAGATCAAAATATCATGGATGAAATCAATGACGAACTTATCTAGGTATGGTTTGCACACCCTGTTCATGAGATCCATGAACACAGCAGGTGCATTAGTTAGCCCGAAGGGCATAACCAAGAATTCGTAGTGGCCATACTGAGTCTGAAAGGTCGTTTTAGGGATGTCGTCCTCTTGGACCTTTACTTGATGGTAACCCGATTGAAGAACTATCTTAGAAAAATATCGGGCTCCTTGCAACTGATCAAAAAGATCATCGATCCGCGGCAGAGGGTATCGATTCTTGATAGTGACTTTATTCAATTATCGGTAATCGATACACATTCGGAAGCTACCATCATTTTTCTTCACAAACAAAACTGGGGCTCCCCAGGGAGAATAGCTGGGATGGATAAAGCCACGATCAAGTAACTCCTGCAGTTGTGTGGATACCTCTTGCATTTCGGACGGTGCAAGACGATACGGAGCTTTAGCGACGGGTGCCGTTCCCGGAATGAGGTCGATCCGGAACTCGACTTGCTGATTGGGCTGCAATCCTGGCAATTCCTCCGGAAACACGTCTGGGTATTCGCGTACTACCGGGATGTCTTCTATGCGTTTTTCAGCTGGTTCTTCTGTCGTGATGCTGGCTAAGAACACATCATATCCCTGACGGATACATTTTAATGCCTTGAGATGGGACACAAAGTTCAGTCTGGTGCCTAACTACTCTCCCTGTATCATGATTACATTATCCTGGGACACCGAATCTTTACCACCTTTTGTTTACACAACACTTCGGCGCGATGCTTGGACATCCGGTCTATTCCTATGGCGATGTCAAAGCTACCCAAGTCTACGGGCAAAAGGTCAATAGAAAACTGGTGCCCGCTAAGGGTTATAGGACAGTTACAAATGAGTTGGTAACTAGTGATCGGTTTCCCGTTGACAAGTTCAATTGAATATGGTTTTTTTTTCAAGTCAAAAGCAGGCATATTCAACAATGGCAAAAATGTAGTAGAAACATAACTCCTATCCGCGCCCGTACCAAATAATACTGAAGCAAACTGATCTGGAACGAGGAACGTACCTGAGACCACATTTGGATCCTGCCATGCGTCACTGGATCCAATGATGAAGGCACGACCTCGAGCTGTAGTTGAAGTAGAAGCTTGGCCCTGCACATTCCTTTCTGCTGTCAGTTGTGCCAACTGCGGGCAATTTCTTAAGAAGTGCTCCGTGCTGTCACATCCATAGCATGCACGGGGATAAGTAACCTGCTACGCAGGAAGTTGAGGTTGCTGTTGCAGGGGTCGAGGCCTTAAAAGTTGGGAACGAGTTGGTCTGGACTGTAGTTCCAGGGACATCTTGCAGTTTCTGGCAAAATGCCCATTTTTACGACACCTCGAGCATATCACTGTTCGGCAGGGACCCGAATGGTAGAAAGTGCACTTATCGCACTTTGGGGCCTTTCCCCTGTGGCTCTCCTCGTTACCCGTCGGGATAGTCATGGCGTAGCTTTGACTAGTGGCTCTCCCCCTCTTCGGTATGGCTGCCCCCGCTCGACTACTTTCCGGGGCCTCTCGCTTATTTCCTGTCGGCTCTCCCGGCATTGTCAAAATCTTGCGTCTAACCATGTCGTACGTAACTGTGCCTGACCTATCTACTACTCCCTACAATGTCAGGTGCTCCACCGAATTAATGATACTCCTTACTTCCGATGCCAGTCCCCAGATATACCTCTCGATCCTCTTGGACTACGGTCGAACTACATCTGGCAAGATGCATACCAGTTCATTGAAGCGATTTGTGTAACCTGCATGACCCGTACCTTGCACCTGCAAGTTCCAAAACTCATGCTCGAGTTTCTGAATTTCGTGGATTGGGCAGAACCTTTCTCTCATTAGTATCTTAATATCATCCCAAGTCATAGCATTAATCGCATCCTGCCCGCGAGATTGCACAATAGCATTCCACCAGTTCAAAGCGTGGTCGGTAAAAGTGCAAGCTGTATACTTTACCGCACAGTCACCCGGACAATTACTTATGTTATGGATCGATTCCGACTTCTCGATCCATTTCACAAACCCGTTCGGTCCTTCAGTTCCATTAAACTCCACTGGTTTGCACTCTATAAAGTGCTTATATGTGCAAACCGGCCTACCATTGTTTTGATTATTGTTTTGGCCTACCAGCCCTGGCTGTGGGTTCGGTTGTGGGTTCGCATTGATGCCGACGTTAACCTGCGCCACGATAGTGGGGATAACGGCTTGAAGTTGTTGTGCTATCAGTTGGGAAATTTCTGCCTTAGTCATCTGTGGTGCACGTTTAAGGGCCATTCTATTATAACAAATAGATATGTATGTATCAATGTCACCTAGTTAATCATCACTTATCACATTTTCAGTTACCACATACTACACAATTCCATTACACATCACATATATAATAACATCTATCAAATTTTGCACACAGACTTAACCCATAAGGGCTAGTGCCTAAATGCGTTATCAAAACTGGTCACCAAAGTGATGTACGTGCATCATACCACGACAGCACAAACTACGAAAAATATGGAAGTACTACGACTGCATCACTACCTCGACATGGACATAAACCAGAATCAACAATCCACATATGTACACATAAGCACGTATTGCACACAACCTTGATTTTTAATTTTAAAAACTTTTCCACAATTGTTAAGTTAGCCATTACATTCCCGTTCTCTCCTCTCTCTCCGTGACGTTTCCGGAATGCCCAAGTACCAGCAGATAAATTATTGTGTTCCGGATCATAATAATTTAATTGCCTAACAAGGCCATCCCGGTACTAGCCACGCCACTCGGTCTCTAGAGGTTCTCAGGGTGAGGAGTTAACTCAGGATTATAGTCTAGGTTCTCTTAGGGATACCTAAATCGCTATAACCGATGGCTCTGATACCATCTTCTGTCACACCCCGACTCGCAGCGGAAGACAATCGCGGGGTGCGGCAGACACATAGCACTCATCATAATTTAAAAACATTACATTACATAAAACAGGAGCATCGGTTACAACGTCTTCGAATTATCACATTACAACCCATATATTAAAAGCGGTACTACAAGCCATTATAGCCTTTATTATGCTACGTCCGCCTACTAGATCCTTCCATACGCACTTGTTCACTCCTGTTTCGTTTTACCTGAAATGCATGTTAGTTTTTAAAAAGGTCAGCTAAACGATGCTGGTGAGTTCCACTGGTTTGGTTGTTTTGTTTCAAAATGTATCAACATGTTTAATTGCACATATCACGGTTCATAGATGGAATTACACGAGTGTCACAAGTGAATCCTAGACTATTTTAATCGTACTGTATCACACAGACACTTAATCGCACCACCTGCATCACCTGCAGTTTAATGCCCTCGGGTAGTTATGTCTAACAACATAACCTAGTTAGGACGCGTGTAGTTGCCTGACTGCCGGCCGCACCTGTTCGGCGGGCAACTGGGTTTGTCAGACCAATAGTACTATCCACTGCTCACGGCTTACGTTAATCACTTGTATCAGGGCTAATATCGTGTGTTAGATAATTCACATCATAGCAAGTTGGTGTAATTAACACAGTTTGAAACATGCAAATCACCCTAGAAAACAGTAAAACAGATTAAAAGTGGGGGAGTGAAACTCATAGTGCAAATAGTAGTCTCGGCTAAAGAGTGTTTAATCAACGAAATCAGCTTTAATAGCACACATGCAAGTAAGGACTCAAATCAGTATCTAAGTCGGTAATGGTTATAAATTGGTTTTAGTTAGGAGTTTTCACCCCGGATTGAGTCTATAGGACACGGGTATGGTGATGGAGGTCAGGGTAGTATTAGTTCTCAGTTTGGCTTCCGGGCACCGGTTCGCGTGCCAGCCAATGTCAGTAGTTTAACGTGTTCGGTTAATGGTACGGGAATACCGATAGTGCCACCACGTTGTTATTTAAGAATTATTAACTTCTCGTTAAGGGAGCTTGGGTGTTTGGGGAGTCCAGGTTGCCCAATTTTGAGTTTCCGTTTTCACCGTCGAGGATTTTCCCGAACTGGTGTTGGACACACCCCAAGTGTCCACTCCGCCCTGGAATCTCCCAGAATATTCCCCGTGTTCCAATCATAGTATTTTTCGGGTTGGGTCACTTCCCAGTTCCGACAGGTTCGTTACACGGTAAACTGCCAAAATTGATTTAAAATAACCCATTTTTAATCCCAAAAATTCCCATTTTATCTATAATTTGAATAAAATTCTGAAAATTTTTATATGACTCAGTAAAAATCTGTAGAATATGGGAAAAATTTCTGGGAATTTATTTTGGCATTTTACTTGTCTAAATAAATTATTTATAAAACCATATTTAACCACATAATTAACATTAGTACCATCATTGATCCAAAAATTCCCAAAAATTTCCTGGACATCCCTTATGTTTCCAGAAACCTCTCAAAAAATTTTAAGATTTTTCTGATTTGTTTCGTTGCGTTTCCGGCTACTGAAAATTCGCAAAAACGCAGATTTTTAACCCAAATCAAAACTTAACCAATGGACTCCGAATTTTTCCAGAACATTCCACATATTTTCCTTAGTGTCTCGGAAAAATTTGGTAATTTATTGAATCCGTTTGGTATTTTTCCAGAATTCTTTTTTTAAAAGAGTCAAAAATTCACCAAAAATCTTAAAAATTTCCAAAAATTCTAAAGGTTTACGTGGACCTTCCTGACACTACCCTTCATCACCAATGAAAATGTCAGCTCAATCAAAGTATCACGGACCAAGTTATAACCAAAACAAAATTCTGCCTATCTTAGATTCGGTTTTCGGATGTTATACCTAGCGCAAGCTTCGATTCCAATCGTTCCTTTTGAGTCCAGAAGTATGTGTGGGCTATATTCAGTACCTACACATCTAGTACAATCCAAATATGCTAGAACTTAGATCAATCAAGCTTTATTTCATTGTTTTTCTTTCGAATAGGTGTTGATTAGGGTATCAAAACCCAAAGATTTATTACCATGGCTGCCATATAACACCAGGGTATTCATATGGTGTTCATATTCAGCCCATAAACATGTTTAAACTTCCAAAAATCATGGATCAAAAAAGGTTTTCATGGCCTAAACCATGTTTAATCAAGAAACCATGCTTAAAACCTTATGGATTTGAGTTAATACCTTTGATTTGTTGAAGTTTCTTGTGAATTTAGCTGGTTGTTCTTGAGAGAAACCAGATTTTGGAAAGGATTTTGTGTTAAAATGAAATAAAAAAAAATTGATTTTTTTGATTAAATAATGGGGGGTGGGGGCGGTTTGGGTGTGGGTCCCCCAAGGGACATCTCGTGCTTCGTTTAGAGTGCTTAAAGATGATGTTTATCTTCCGTTGAGTGTTTAGATTCGTTTATGGGTCCCGGACGCATTCTCGATTTGCGTGAAGGACTCCGTTTTGCGCGTACTTAGTGTCAAAAGACTTGGTTTTAAAAATCATGCATAACCGTCTTGAAATCCGAACCCAATTACGTTTTAATCATAAAAGACTCGTATTAGGGTGGTTTAAGTGTTTTTAAGCTTGATCGATCGTTCCTTGCACGTTTGATTGCCTTATGTTTTTCCTGAAACGAAAGCGTTTCCCTAACCGGGAAGCTGCTTCGTTTTGCGTGCCCGATCTCTGATTGGCTTCAAACCGTATGTCACAGTCTAAGGCACAAAACTAAGTTGTTCCTGGAACTCGAAATCTTAAATGATGCTACCGATAACCTAATAATCAATGTCAAAGGTTTAAAGCGCTGTTAAACGGAAAGCTCCGGTTTAACAAGTGTTTAAAGTCTAAGGATACCAATTTCACATCATGGGTCCTTATTAGTGTCATGTCATTCATAACGTGTTCTCGGATTCCTCCGAGAGATAACATATATCGTTCAAGCAAGCACATAAGTCACACATGTTGTTAGGGTTTTTGCGCAATTAAAGGGTTAAGTGTGCTTTACAGTTCTGGACCGTTTAGGGTGTACCTGGTTTCGTCATGGGTGTCACTGCGGCCTTGTTTTAAAACTGTTGTGCGACATAATGTGTGGCCCAATACATGGGTATGTGTGGTCCAACATGGAATGGGCTCAGCACATCAGAAGTCCAATAATGAAGTGTGCGATCTGGAATGTGTGCGGCTAGGCTTAAAGTGTTATAATTTAATTATTAATAATAACTATAAACATTTATACACCTACCGATATACATTTATATTCAATCAAAATATTCAAACACTTTATATTAATATAATCTCTTATATTACTCATTCACAATTACAACGTGCGGTGAAACGTAAAGGAAATGACACGAGGTCATAAGTGCGAGTTGTCACATTATCCCCAAGTTGAAAGAAATTTCTCCTGAAATTTAGCATGCGGTTACTGAATAAACTAAGTGTTTCTGTGGGGTGTCACATCATCCCCATTTTGGTTAGGAATTTCGTCTCGAAATTCAGTAGTAGCCTCATTACTGGACGTCTTGTCTTTAAACAACTAAGGATATTTTCGCATCATTTGATCTTCTCTTTCCCAAGTAAACTCTGGACCTCGTCGTGAGTTCCAACGTACTCGGACTATGGGTATCTTGCTACGCTTGAGTGTTTTGATGTCTCGGCCCATAATCTCAATTGGTTCCTCAATGAGACGAAGTTGATCGTCGATAGTGAGTTCCTTGAAAGGGACAATGAGAGTTTCATCAGACAAACACTTCTTAAGATTTGACATGTGGAACATGTTGTGTACGCTACTGAGCTCTTCTGGTAAGTTCACTCGATATGCCAGAGAGCCGATTTTCTCGATGATTTCGAAAGGTCCGACATAACGCGGATTAAGCTCACCACGTTTGCCAAAACGGACCACACCTTTCCAAGGTGAGACTTTCAGTAAGACTCGATCTCCGACTTGAAATTCCAACAGTTTCCTACGCTTATCGGCGTAGCTTTTCTGATGGTCGTGCGCGGCCGCCATCCATTGTCTGGTAAGGGCAATCTTTTCCGTGGTGTCGAGTACGTGTTCAGGGCAAGTGATTTGGCTGTCGCCAACTTCAGCCCAACACAAAGGGGATCGGCATTTTCGTCCGTACAACGCCTCGAATGGAGCAGCCTGAATGTTGGTGTGGTAGCTGTTGTTATAAGAGAATTCTACCAGAGGTAGGTGTCTTTCCTATCCATTGCCAAAATCAATAACACATGCTCGCAACATGTCTTCAAAGGTTTGGATAGTACGCTCGGTCTGACCATCCGTTTGCGGGTGATAAGCGGTGCTCATATCTAATCGTGAGCCAAAGGATTTGTGCAGATCTTGCCCCAAATCGGATGCGAAACACGGATCAGGATCAGAGATAATGAAGATTGGCACTCCATGTCTAGCAACTACTTCCTTCAGGTAGACGCTTGCAAGCTTTGAGAATTTTTCGGTTTCCTAGATTGCGAGGAAGTGCACGGATTTAGTTAAGTGATCTACGATCACCCAGATGGTGTCGTTCCCGCTCTGAGATCTAGGTAAGCCGGTAACAAAATCCATAGAAATCTGCTCCCATTTCCATTTCGGTAACTCCGGTTGTAGTAATCCAGACGACTTCTGGTATTTAATCTTAACTCTGGCACAGGTCAACCATTTGCTGACGTACTTCGCGATGATTGCTTTCATGTTCGGCCACCAATATAAGGTCTTGAGGTCGTGATACATTTTATCGAAACCGGGATGTATCGAGTAGCGAGACTTATGAGCTTCGTCCATTACAAGCTCTCAGAGATTCCCATAGAATGGAACCTAGATACGCTCCATGAAGTAGTGGATGCCATCGTTCTTGAGTTTGAGCTGCTTTTCCATGCCTCATAGGGACTCTTCTAGTAGGTTTTCTTCTTTCATGGCTTCGACTTGGGCGTTGCGAATCTGTTCGGGAAGGTTCGAATGAATGGTAAGCTGAAGCGCATAGACACACTTAGGTTTGGTGTCTTTACGGCTGAGGGCATCGGCTACGACGTTTGCCTTGCCCGGGCAATACTTGATTGCGTACTCATAGTTTTTTAGGAGTTCGACCCATCGGCGTTGTCGCATATTTAACTCCTTTTGATCAAGTATATGCTGGAGACTCTTGTGATCGATGTAAATCATGCATTTGGTACCGTACAAGTAATGTATCCATATTTTGAGTGTGAATACTACAGCTCCCAGTTCTAAGTCATGGGTAGTGTTGTTCTTTTCGTGAACTTTTAGTTGGCGTGATGCGTACGCAATAACGTTTTCGTGTTGCATCAACACACAACCTAGTCCTTGGATGGACGCATCATAGTAAACGATGAAATCGTCGCTTCCTTCAGGTAACGAAAGAATAGGTGCACTATAGAGCTTCTCCTTCAGCTGCTGAAACGTGGATTCCTAAGCATCACCCCACTTGTAGGTGATACCCTTTTGGGTTAGAGTTGTAAGGGGTTGAGCGATCTTCGAGAAACCTTCAACAAATCTACGGTAGTAACCCGCTAGACCCAAGAATTGACGGATTTCGGTCGGAGTTTTAGGTGCAGGCCAGTTCTTGATAGAGTCGATCTTATCTGGATCAAAGTGAATCCCAGCTTCATTGACCACGTGTCCGAGGAAATGGACTTTGTTAGTGCATTCATCTGTCGTCTTCATCTTATGTCGAGTCTCGAATACGTTGCTGTTCGGATCAAGCATGATGTCATCATTATTAATGATGACATCATGCCAATGACATCACATGTCTACAACATTCACAAGGAACAAGACAAAAACTCACGTGAAAATCAGTTTGCTAGAAGACAAAATAGTATACATTTGAAATGTATGTGTATTAGATCCTGATTTCGCTCATAGGGTCTTAGGTAGGTGATTTCGCTTATGTGGTCAGTTGATTTCGCTCATATGGTCCCTGTGTCTCTTGGGGCGAAATCACAAGTACTATATATATGTGTTCTTGAGCGAAATCAGATAGAGTTCTTGTATTCCATGCCGAAGCTCTGCCGGTGTGAAGATTGATTGTAATCAAATGTTTAATCAATACAATCAGTGAATTAAGTGAAGATCAAGCTGTTACTAAGTCTATTTCTTGTTTTCCGCACCTGAAATAGATCAAAACTTCTCTAAACAACTCATTCGGGCCAGTCGAACGATCCTACAATTGGTATCAGAGCCAGTTGGAGAAGTTTTGCAGTTTACAGTTTTATTTCATCGAGATTTCTATCTTCTACACCTTCTTTTATCAGTTCAGGAAGATTTAACGGTCAAAAACGGTTCACATTTTCACAAATTGTATAACAGTGACTATTAATAAACCCTTGAAAGTTTCAAAGCTAAAGTCGACCAAAAACTTAGTATTTTAGGGATTTCGCTTTTAGGGACTCGTGCAAATAGTGACGTCATGCCTGATTTCGCCCTTGGAACATAGGTGATTTCGCTCTTGTGAACCAGCAATTCAGTGATTTCGCTCATCTGTACAACTCAGGGTTTCGCTTATAGCGACACTTAGGTTTCGCTCATAGTGACACTTAGGGTTTCGCTTATTAAGTCACCTTGGGATTTCGCTCATAGTTACCAAAGTCTGATTCTGCTCCAAAACTTTAAAGTGTGAATCGTTTGATAAGTGCATCGAGTTGTGTATAACATTAAACGAGGATGTCAGGTTGTATCGGTTGATCAGTATATGCATGTGTTAGTTAAGTTTGGAGGTCTAATAGTTGACGAATGTTGTCTGTTTGTTGCATGTGATATCAGTCTTACAATAACAAAATATAATTGGCCCAAGTGATCACATTTAATGTGGTCGGCTTAGTGGTATTTTAGGTCTAATCACAATTGACTCTCAATTTAAAATCTGAACATTGCATGTGAGAATTGATTTCATCGAAATGTGAATAGTTGTCGGCTTCATGTGAATACTCATTTACGGTCAAATCAGATTTTAGTCAAAGTTGCTGTCGGCTTGCTACATTAATAGGCCCAATCATTGTTTAGTGTAGCCCACTTCATACTTGGAACAATTGAAAGTGTGTTTTGAGTGAAATTTGTTGGGACTATTTGAAAAATGGAAGTGATGTTTGATGAAAAAGAAAACTATTATTTTGAGAAATTTAATGATTGGAATCGAGGGTTAATAGATGAAAGTTATAGAATGGTGAAAAAGATTGGATGGGAGAAAAGGTTTAAATACTTTGTGTGCTTAAAAAATGAAACATTGGATGATCTAGTAAACCAATATAATGTTTTACTTGGTTATCTAAAAGATCATGAGATATTCTTGACAGATGCTGAAAAGATAACAAAGTTTGCCGATGCATTACCTATTGAATGGATTGAATTTTTGAAAAATTTAAGAAATGAATCAATTTTTTCAAAATTACATCTAAAAGAATTCATTAGCAAACTTAAAACTCATGAATATGAAAATGGAAAGAAAAAGAAAGAATTGATAAAGGTTTTGGAGACACATTTGGTGGATATGAGTTTAGATGTGATTGACGAAATGAACAAAAGGATTATTGGATGTGTTAAGGCAAAAAATGTTATGAAATACGATAACAAGAGGGGTTGTTATATTGATGAGAATGCGAATCCTCTTAATTTCGTTAAAATTTTTTGTGCAGGATCATTCAAGACAAGAACAAAAGAAGTTTCACAAAATGAAGAATTTGTGAAGAATGAATCTTCAAGTTCTGCATCAGGGTGCTCTAAATGTGATAAACTTGAAGCTGACAATGGCAAACTCTTGAAAGATGTGGAAAGTTTGACATTGGAAGTCAAAAAGTTGAAGGATGAGAAGCAAACTGATGTTAAACAGATTCTTATTTTGCAGGAAATTTGTGAGAAGCAAAAATCTGAAAATGTTAAACTGTTAAATGACTTGAACAGTTTGACATCAGAAAACAAGAAGTTGAAAGAAAATGGAAAAATTTTTGACGATAAAATTAAAAATTTTGGAAATGAAAAATCAAAAATTGAAAAAGAATTTCAAAGTCAAATAAAAATTCTTGAAGATGGGAGATATGTTTTTAGCAAGAATAACATTGAAAAGCAACAAATGATAAATTCTCATCTTCAGACGATTATTCGACTTGAAAAAGAAGCTGAATGTGCTCGAAAGAAAATCAAAGAGTTAGAAGGTAAAATCAGAGAATGGGAAGAAAAGTTGAAGGTTTTTGTAAATACTTCAGCTATTCCCTGTCCAAAACCTGTTAATTCAGTTCCAATAAGTGACAATGTCACAAACTTTGACAAAGTCAAAGTTGAAGATTGTGATGAGAAATCTGATGATGAAAATGAAAAAATGAAGAAAAATAATTTATTTTTGAAGTTAAAAGAAAAGTTTCAAGAAACTGTTCCACAATCAACTGAAAAGGGAGAATGCTCTAAGCAAAAACCTTTGAAGAAGAAAGTGGAACAAAAACAAAAAGAGAGAATTTTGAAAAATGTTCAAAAAGAAAATAAAAGTTCATCAGATCAATCATTCAATCGCAATAAAAAATTACAAAAAGTAAAAATTGAAAATTCAAAAATTGTTGGTAATAAGTGGTGCAGGTTTGACCACAGTGCTCAAAAGCCAAATCTAGCAAACAAGAGGAGCAAGGATTATCACCAAGCCAAACAGTGCTATGATCTGAATGTTTGGACTGAAGATGGTGATTGGTATGATAACAGAGTGTGTTATAGATGTGGTTATCAAGGACACATTGCTGTTAACTGCCAGAATTGGAGTTATGAGATGAGAAGATGTTATAATTGCCAAATCAGAGGTCATATTGCTAGAGATTGCTCAATGAGATCAATGATAAGATCGAGGGCTGAATCTCAGAAGCAGGAGAAGAAACCAGTCAATGTCAAGCCCAAAGAACAGAAGGTTCAAGAACCTAAAGTTCAAGAAAAGAAAGTGAAGCTTTCTCAAGGGCAAAAAGACAGACTGAGGAAAAAGAGGAAGAAGGCTAGAGAGTATCTAGAGAAGATTTTGTCCTCAGGTACAATTGGTAATTCAGATAAAATTTCTGATGAATCGATTTGCTCAAATGATCAGTCAGGCAAAACGAATTCATCAGATACAAATCTGAGGACAAAAGAGAGAGTAACGAAAGAAAAATTGACTAATCAAACTGATAAACAATCAAAGAAAGTTAATTTTTCAGACAAAACTTTTATCAAATTTTTTGAATATAAAAGAAACTGTGAAAAGTCATTTATGTCACAAGTTGATGAATTTGGAAAACCTAAATCTAGAGTGGATTGGGTTCCAATAAAAGTCGGCGATGAATTTGTTTCTTTGAAAACAAAGGAGCCACTTTCTGGCAATGAATCTGTTTCTTCGGAAACAAAGGAGCCACATGTTGGCGATGAATCTGGCTCATCAAAGTCAGACAAGCCACATTCAAGCAATGATTCTGGTATGGTAAAACCAGAAGAGCCAGTTGTTGAGGTAAAAATTGAGAATTCTGGTCTAACAATGGATGATGCAAATTTTCCACCATTGTTGAACAAGAATTCAAAAGCACCCAAGGACCGTCAGGCTTGGGTGAATCTGTTCAAATGAAAAACCTGACTTGCCGGAGTTCCCAGGTTGGTAAGCGTGGAACAGGAATCGGCACATTTCTTGAGAAATTCACGAAAGTGATATTTCGTCTTAAAAGTGGTAAATCAGGGACATTAAGTTGTACTTGATTTTCTACAAGTGTTGTTTGTGGATTGATCTTAAAAATGTTAGTTTTTACAAGTGATTGAAGAAAACAAAGTGTTGAAAACCCCGAATTTGTGAAATGACACGCAAAACTAATTTTCCGGAAAAACCATTTTGATTAAAACAAACTTAAGTGTTTTGAAATCACTATGGGAAAATGTTTTGTTGTCAGGGGGAGTTTTGATTGTTCAAGCCAAGTGAATGGAGAATTGAAGTGATTCTCATCATGTTGTCACATTTCTTGTAAAGTTTGTTTTCAAATTTTCCCAGAAAATCAAAATTGAAACATATTTTGATTTTAGGGGGAGTAAAAATTTTTAAAAAATTAGAAAATTTGAAAATTACAAAAACATTGAAAAATGAAAAAAATGAGTTTTGTTGTCAAAAAGAGGAAATGATTGTAGATCAGTTGGACTGTCACAGCATCCTAAAGAAATGGAGAGATAAAAAGTGATAAGCGATCTCACTAAAGATGTGACGATAGGCTCAGCTAGACTAGTAGATTTGCGATAACGATACAAACCTAAATGAAAAAGCCTAGTTCTAGTGGGAAACATGATTGAAAGCATAGTACTCAGTTTTGTCCTTCTTGATTGTGTGCCTGCTCGGTAATCGCTGATTGTCAAAAGACATAAAACTGGTTAAGTTTGTGAACTTTCACAACTTTGCTGAAAAGTCGCTGTGATTGTGCATTTCATTTTGCAAAGATTTAAACTTGTTTTATTTCTTTATTTTTGTTTAAGCATCGGACATCCTCTGCGTATACGTGAGTATCGACCTGGATGTTGTTGCCTAAACGTTCTGCTTTATTTTCTTTGGTGTTTCGTTTAAGCTTTGGATCACCTCTGCGTATACGGAAGTATCGACCTGGTGGTTAAAGCCTAAACAACTTCAACTTGTTTTATTTTTCTTATTTTGTTTAAACATTGGACTTTCTCTGCGTATACGGAAGTATCGACCTGATTGTTAATGTTTAAACATTCTGCTTTGTTTTTGCACAATTCATAGTTGATAAAGTTTAAAGGCATTACTTGAGTCAGTGTATTGCATGATGAGGGGATATGCTGAGATTGTGGGGTCCATAAGAACTTAGTGCTATCTTAATATACCTTAAAGTATCGGTAAGCAGATTGAAAGTTTTTAGATTGAGCTTAAGAGGACAAACATATCGTCAATCTACGTGAATCGTTTAAAACTGAAAATGTTTAAAGCTTAACGGTGCTAGTGATTGGTCACATAAACTGATATGATCCTCTTTCACAAACTTACAAAAATAGTGTCTGTATATATTTCTTTACTGCATTTCTGTTATAATCAAAAATCCAAAAAGATTTTAGTGTGTCTTAGCATAAATTTTGAAAAATACAAAAATATTTTCGACAACTGATGTTGAAGAGCTGATTTTCAAAATTTCAAGTGCTGAACATGATGAACTGGTTTGGGAGCATGTGTTTAAAAGAAGAAACTGATTTTGAGAAAGAAAAAATTAGATTAGTTTATCAAGGTCATTAATTTGAACTTGATGTAACTATTACCAGTAAGTTTTTTTATTGTTTTAAGTAAAAACTTATGTGGTGGTGAGAAAATGTGTGCAGGAGTTGAGCTGAACTGAATTAAAGCCTGGATGTGATCTCAATGTGATAGCTAATTCCAGATAGCGATCCCATCATGATGAGAGGGGGAGTCTGACGAGGT
This sequence comes from Helianthus tuberosus, assembly GCA_030545235.1. NCBI lineage: Eukaryota > Viridiplantae > Streptophyta > Magnoliopsida > Asterales > Asteraceae > Helianthus > Helianthus tuberosus. Next base: position 123,545,744 of record CM060358.1, read on the forward strand.
TTGAGCCAAAGAGAAGATCCTGGTATATGCCAAGAAAGAAAAGAGACTGATAAAGACTGAAGATGCGAGGACTCGACACTTAAGACTCGTCAACATCTGAGGGGGAGTCTGTTAGTGCATTCATTTGTCGTCTTCATCTTATGTCGAGTCTCGAATACGTTGCGGTTCAGATCAAGCATGATGTCATCATTATTAATGATGACATCATGCCAATGACATCACATGTCTACAACATTCACAAGGAACAAGACAAAAACTCACGTGAAAATCAGTTTGCTAGAAGACAAAATAGTATACATTTGAAATGTATGTGTATTAGATCCTGATTTCGCTCATAGGGTCTTAGGTAGGTGATTTCGCTTATGTGGTCAGTTGATTTCGCTCATATGGTCCCTGTGTCTCTTGGGGCGAAATCACAAGTACTATATATATGTGTTCTTGAGCGAAATCAGATAGAGTTCTTGTATTCCATGCCGAAGCTCTGCCGGTGTGAAGATTGATTGTAATTAAATGTTTAATCAATACAATCAGTGAATTAAGTGAAGATCAAGCTGTTACTAAGTCTATTTCTTGTTTTCCGCACCTGAAATAGATCAAAACTTCTCTAAACGACTCATTCGGATCAGTCGAACGATCCTACAGACTTCACGAAGCCAAAAGTCAAATTTCAAGAACATGGCATAAAGTTGTTCGTTTAGAAGGAGTTCCAGAATAAGTCGTAGGTGTTGCTTGTGTTTCTCTTGGCTCTTTGAGTAGATCAGGATGTCTTTAATGAAGACGATAACGAATTTATCAAGGTGAGGTTTGCACACTTGGTTCATGAGATCCATGAAATCCTCAGGTTCATTGGTTAACCCGAATGGCATAACCTGGAACTCCTAATGGCTGTAGCCAGTCCTAAATACTGTTTTAGAGATGTCTTCATCTCGGACTCTCAACTAATGATAGCGTGATCTTAGATCAATCTTAGAATAGAAACTCAACCCTTGCAGCTGGTCGAATAGATAATCGATGCGTGGAAGTGGATAACGATTCTTGACAGTCACTTTATTCAATTCGTGGTAGTCGATACACATACGAAAAGTGCCATCCTCCTTGTTAACAAACAGTGCTGGGGCTCCCCAGGGTGACGAGCGAGGGTGGATAAAACCCTTATCTAGTAGCTCCAGTAGTTACGTAGATAGTTCTTCTAGTTCGGCTGGGGCTAATCGGTAAGGTGCACGAGCTATAGGTGCCGCTCCAGGTGTTAGCTCGATTTGAAACTCGACTTGACGGTGAGGTGGGGGACTAGGTAATTCGTCGGGAAATACCTCAGGATAGTCGCGTACGATAGGAATATCCTCGATCTTCTTTTCCTTCGTTTGGGTATTGGTTACGAGAGGTAGAATAGCGAAATGCCCTTTTCACAAGAACTTCTGGGCTTTTAAGAATAAAATGATGCCTACGACAGCACCATTCTTTTCGCCTTGAATAACGAGAGGTTCGCCGACAGAACGAGGAATGCGGTCAATTTTCTCTTGACAGAGTATTTCCGCTTGATGTTGAGATAACTAGTCCATCCCAATGACAATGTCGAAGCTTCCAAGAACGATAGGGAAGAGATTGATAGAAAAAAAGTTTGACCGGACAACACAAGTTTACAATTGCTGATTATATGAGTAGCCTCGATATTTCTACCATTGGCCAATTCGACGACGTGCTTAGCGTTCAAAGGAGTTGGTGTAGACTTAAGCATCTTACTAACACTTAATGATACGTAACTAGCATCGGCTCTAGAGTCAAACAATATAGAAACAAAATGATCATCGAGTAGGAACTTACCCGTCACTACGTTGGGTTCATTCCTTGCCTCCCATGTGCCAATTATAAAGGCTCGTCCTCTCACGCCATTGTCGCCATTGTTGTTGTTATTGTTGTTTCCAGCGCCTTGGTTGTTGCGATTCTTGTTCAGTTGTGGGCAATTCTTCCTGATGTGCCCCTCATCTCCACACTGAAAACACCCCCTAACATTTCCCCGCTGTTGATGTTGCTGTTGTGGGGCTTTCTTGTTCTGCTTTGCTGAGTATGGGCGCCTACAATCCTTAGCTTCTTGTCCTAGCTTGTTACATCGCTGACAGTGGTTTCTCTCAAACTGCCCATGGTGGTGTCGATTGCACTTGTTGCACTTGGGGCGATTTCCCAAATAACCGCCAGCTTGCTGGTTAGGACCTTTGTTTCCCTCGATCTTCCTCTGCTGAGCTTGAGGCTGTGAAGAGTTGGAACTTTTGTTGTTGTCCCACTTGCGCTTGTTATCTCCAGTAGCATTAGTAGCATCGCTGATTTGCTCTGGTAGTTTGCCCTATTCAACTGCTTGGTCGGTGAGACGGTGTGCCAAGCGGATATTTTGCTAGATCGTGGGGAGATTAGTTAAAGTCACTAAACTCTGGATTTCTAGAAATAAACCTCTAAGGTAGAGCTCAATTTGCTTGTAGGCAGGTTGCAACAAGTTTGGATAGAGAGCAGCTAAGTCATTGGATCTTTTGGTGTATGCTTCAATTTCAGACCCAACCATCTTCAGACCGTAGTACTCCACTTCAAGCTTTTGATTGTCATCCCTGTGACAGTACTCCTCTTTGATCAGATTTTTGAAATCATTCCAGGAAGTGGAGTTCGCATCTGCCAATCCGAGCATTTAAACTTGCGCATTCCACCATGAAAGCGCGTTTCCTTAGAGAGTAGCAGTAGCAAACTTCACCCACTGACCGGGTGGCCGGCTGTCGCCCTCGCCGGCTCCGGTGGACAGGTCTCCGCCGGAGTGTCTAGAGAGAGAGAGAGAGCTGAGAGAGAAAGTAAGGAAGAGAGAGAGAGAGAGAGTGGAGTGTGAGAAATGGCTTATGTGTGTGTACCTAGCTATTTATAGCTAGGGTTTGTTGTGGGTTGGGCCCAAGGCCCATAAGCCCGTTTATAGTGTTTTGAGCGGCCTAAGTGCTTCTACGAGACTCGTTTTCGAACCCGAACTCCATGAAACGTCGTATAATATTGTTTTAGGGTCAAAAACATGTAAAATGATGTCGGAAGTAGATTTTTGACGCGTTCGTTCGTCGGTTGCGTTAAAATTGCGTAAATTGCTTTAGTGGTCGTTTCTAATCCGTTTTTTCGATCTGATTTCAACTGCGAATATTAAAATTTGATTATGAAGCTAAATATATCATAGTATTTCAGCTTTTAAGGTAATACACGAGTCCGATGCTTCCGTTTCGTTGTCGGTGCGTTCTTACAGTCGCGTTCTTCGTTCACGTATGCGTTTTGTGACGTTCGAAAGCATGATAAATTTGCAAAAAACAAATTCATGTGTATAAAATATACGTATAAAATTCATATTTGTTAGTGTTGTCAGTATTTCGTCCGGTGTCAGTTCATTACCGTTTAACGTTCAACAGATTTCCCGCAAACCACCATTCGCGGACTGTAAAGCCGGATAGACGTTCCTAGGCACTCCAAAGGCCTAAATAAGTTAATTTATGTCTTAAAACACTACTTATTATTGTCTTAATGCTTTTTATATGCGTAATTATAAACCAAAAATTACTGGTTGTCACACTCTCCCCCTGTTAAAGAAAATTCGTCCTTGAAATTTAGACTATGTTATCTCCTCAGAGTTGTATCGTACGTAGGTAGTTACGAATAATACCAAAGTGAATGACCACGTAATTGAATCAAAACTTATTTGAATTATGTGAATACAAGGACATACTACAACAATAATAACCCAACGGTTCAACTGGATTTATTTAAGAAAATTGATGCCAAGTAAACGAGGTGTAATGATACAATCACCAATGTGACTAAGTTTACGGGGGTTCAACAAAAGAGGAATTTCGACCAATAGAATTCCAGATGAACGTTCAAATTCTGACGATGAATTTTAAGACAATAGAATTTACTACCAACGGAAACTTGTTTTGGTTGTTGAATAGATGAAACTTAGAATCAACAAGTTCAAATGAAATAGAAGCAAATAAGTGACTTCTCAACTATTGAACCATAACACGAATAAAAATTTTTGTGTTGACATTATTGAATTTCAAGGATACACCGAAATACAATAGAAATTAGTGTATCATCATCTTAATACATAGTTGCATTAAGACTATTTCAATGAGGAGTCAAACGAAAGGCATATATAGTTTTGCATGAAACGTATGATCATGATTAGCCCAAGCTACAAGTTTATACCGACGCCACAAGGTGTCGTAGTGATCGAAGTAATTCAATAATAGCGGTGACCGAACAAGTTCACCGTTCTTGAAATCTGATGCAAGGCTCAATGAAGTAAATATGAACAATTTTTTCAAATAAATCTCATAGGATTCTCAATTGAAGACGAAAGAACAAATAAATGTGATCTTCGGTCGATAGTTAAATAAGAATAAATATCATTAAGTTTTCGACCGATGATGAAAGAACCGTTAAGAGGTACACCAGAATATAACATGAATTTGTGTACCATTATCTTAACACACAATTGTATTAAGACCACTTTAAAATAATATATCAACAAGGTGGATTTAAAAATGAATAAATAATTAAATCCATATATAAGGTGTCAAACGAGGTTTGTCCAAGTTTCAATTTCGTGAAAACTCCACCACAAGGTGTCGTAACCAAACAAATAATTCAATAAAGGTGACAACCAAGCGAGTCTACTATGGTTCTGAACAGATGAAGTGCTTGTTAAAATTGATTTGAATATGATGTTCTCAATACATCATATGGTTCCTTGAATTTAATATACATATATATATATGTATATATATATGTATGTATATATATATATGTATATGTATATGTATATATTGAACAAGTTCAAACAATTGAACATGGTTTTGGCACAATCCAACAATGAATACATGTATCAATAAGGAAATTTCGACATTGGTTGTCACACCCCGACCGCGTAAAACAACAAACCGAGGCGGAAACGTCGGGGAGTGTTGTAACAGAATCATTGTTTCACAACACATGGTATTTAAAGTTTGGTTTTATTAGAATTAATGTTTACATTGTCTTAGTTTAAACAGGAACCAGAACATAAATTAAATTGTCTTGCATGATTTTAAGTCACTAAGGCCCAAGCCCGCCTAAGTGTAGCATGATCAACCTCATACATTAGCTCTTGAAACACATGTGAAAATAGGTACGTCAGCATAAAAATGCATATGAGATACATAGGTTTTATTTATGAGAATTCATGACTAGTAAGTTAAAAGAAGTGTTTAACAAAAAGTAGTCATGAATCTTGTAAAATGCTTTCTTTTATAAAATCATGTGAAAATCAATATGAAAATCAGATGATATAAAAGAATGAGAATGAATTGTGTAAAATATGTCATTTGTAAAGCAATATCTTGTGAATAATATGTCATGTCTTTGTATAAAATGTATCATGTCGTTGTCTTTGTCGAAGTGGTTTAGATAACGCTACGATATGTAATATCATGAAAGCACTATATATAGGAAGTACCAGCGGCGTATCCACCATGCTTTTATCATATTTCACACGCCTCATTATTTAAATCACTTACTAATAACCACCCAAAAATTTCTTGTCAAACCAATGTCAAATGTCATGTATAAACAATGTCTAATGTCACAATGTCAGGTATAAACCATGTCTTGTATAACAAATGTCTTGTATGGCAAGTAAAAAGACTTTACTCAAGCCACATGTAAATAATGTCATGTATAACCAAATGTCTCGTGTGACCAAATGTCATGTACAAAACAATGTCTTTGAATAAACCAAAGTTTATATCAAAAGTTATGTTTTGAAAACCAATGCTTTATTGATACGAACATTTATGTGGTTTTGTTTATCACATACATTCAAGCCTTGAGACTGTCAGATAAACCCTTATCAAGTCAAAGGTTTATCAAAAATATATTCAGATTCTGTCATTCCCTACCTCCAAACAAACCTAGGAAGCAGGGAACGGGATTTGTCAAGTCCTATGGTACTACTACATACTACCGAGCAGCGTGATCAATGTTAATGAATGTATTATTGTCCCTTTAAACATACCAAATGTCATAGTCAATGTAAGCATGTCATGTAAAATGTCTTTAAACCATGTACTAAGTATGCTAAGTCAACATACATAGTAGAAATGTCCATGAAATCAATGTGCTAGCATGCTCAGTCAACATACATAGCAAAATCCAATGTAAATCAATGTGCTCGTATGCTAAGTCAACATATGCCTCAAAAGTAACTTTGAAATGAATGTGCTAGCATGCTCAGTCAACATACATAGCAAAATGTAATTGAAATCATGTACTATATGTGTACTAGACGAACATAGCAAGTATATGTCATGAAAAGCTTGAAAGCACTATATGTCATGAAAAGCATGAAAGCACGAAAGTAACATATAGGCACAAGTGTTTCACCCAAAAATATTTGAAAAAAGTAAAAGAGGGGACTATGTACTCACATAGTACCTCAAAACATTTAGAAAGCGTAAAAAGAGGGGTCTCTGTACTCACTTGAGATTGCTTAATAGTCTTGAAATAAAGACCAATTAAAGCTTGAGGAATCATGAAATCAAACGACACCTAATATAGATAACTATGTTAATAATCGGATCCTAAACCGGAGGATAGGATAGAATGAAGTTCTATAAATCAAATGAGTATTGGAACTCATATGGAATGATTTAATAGACCTAACATTCTGATTAGAAGGTTATCCTAAGTGCTTTTGACCCGTTACGACTCGTTAAGGTAGCTTACGCTACTTTAACGTGTCGTAAATGTAAATAAAAGGTCGGACGGTTATATATGTCACATGTTAAGTCTTATATGCCTAAATATGTTTAAAAATGTTATTAAATCAATTTAGATGTCAAAAGTTTGATTACATATGTTAAAAATGAAGTTATGCGCAAAAAGGGCATTTTGGCCATTTTTAATGGGCATATAAACGACTTAACAAGTAACTAACCAAACAAAGTGACCATAAGGTATAACCTCTGGAGGTTATTCCCTATACAACTATGGTCACAAAATATCTTTGGTTAGATCCTAATGATTGACCAAACGGGTCGGGTTCGCAAGTCTAAACGGTAGTCAAGACCGCTTGACTTACGACCCTAAATAAGCACTAAACTAGTAGTGATGTGTTAAACATGTTAAAACATGTTTATCAAAGTTAGAAAACTGATTTGGTATCATAACAAAGTGTTTTGATACCCAAAAATAGTTTCGTCGCAAAATGCACATAAACGTGCATTTTGACCGAAACTTTGACTCGTCACTACGACTAGTAAACGTGGTAATCAGTTGGTATAATCGCTAGGGATTATAACCATCGTGATTACGATCACGTTGCAAAGTTCAATTGAACTTTGTCTTAACCAATAAATGGTCAAAGAAGAAAGTCAAACATTGTTTGACTTTTAGCTTAAAATATCTAAAATAAATGAACAAGACTAGGAAAAAGACATACAAGTGTTCTAGGAAGAAGATGAACTTAGGTGGGAGGCCTCCAACAAGTGGTAGCAACTCCTCTTAGAGTGTATGATGAGAAAGAAAAGAATTGAGCAAGTTGTGAATGAAATGGATGGGCTATTATAGTTGTTTTTGAAGATTAGGATCATGACAAGTGGTTTGTGTGATGCCCAAGGATTAATCTCAACCTTACATGTGTTAGGACCAGGTTGTAAGCCTTGTAGAACACTTAAAATGCTCACAATATCACAAAACAAGAAAAGGAAACCAAGGTGTAACAACTGGGAATTAAATAGGAAGGTTCTACTATGTTGGAGCCACTTTATGGACCGCAGACCAGGTTTGCATACGGTCCGCAAGGCCTGCAGCAGGGCCAAAGTTTGCAGTTTGATAACTTTGGTCCCTGAGTTTGAGTCATCGCATTTTGGCACTTCTAACACGTTTCAAGCCCATTTTCAAGCTCCATGATGAATTTAAAGTATATTTAACTTGAATTATGCTCAAAAATTTCACAGATGTCAGTTCGTTTGGCTGTACAGTTGCGTTTTTTGGTTAATTACAACGGAAATCGTAACGAACGTGAAAACGACCCAAATTGCGAAACGAAAGGTATTTTTGCATTCCTATCACTAAAATACAAAATATTTTAATGATTACAAAGTTTTTTGGAAGTCTAGATATGGTCAGAACGCCGATTATGCGCGAATTTGCATACTTTAGCAGTTTTGACGCTTTTAGCCCCTGTGTCCAAATAAGCTTATTTTTTCACAAACCGAACCCCTCAAAACTTATTTCTAAGTTATGTAAAGGGTATTTAAGGTATGTTTAGCTTATGTCATTGTTTCGAAGTGTATGTCGCGTTAAACTGATTACGTTTACGTAAGAGTTTGCGTATAACTTTCCAGAAAGTGTTTAAGGGTTTGAAATCGAACAAGAATCAAAATGTGCAAATGTCAAACATAAATAAACAAATCTTGGGATCAAAACTCATTGTTTTATTGATAATTCAATTGTTATAAGTTGTATAATGATTACACAAGCACAGATGTCACAATGGTTACAACGAAAAACCATGTATGTAACTTGGCAAGAAAAGTAGTTTTCAAGAATTCTTTGACCCGATATCAAAGAGTTAATACTTACAATAATGCAGGTCATCCAGATCATAAAGCAATAATTAGATATAGTGAAATAATATTTGAATTATGGATAAAACAACCACTCGGAGTGAAGTCCCTGATGGTCTTCACGAATCAACTAACCACATGCGTAACAACAATGCATGTGTCCATATGAATTTGTCAAATGAGGTAAATGAGCGTTCGCTATCATGAAAGAAATTCTCATAATACAATGACCATTAGGAGGAGTAGGGGTGTGAAAACCTATTCACTATATGCAAAAGTCGGAATTTCAATAAAAGAAATTTGAGGACTTTACCTGGAATTTCGTATGATGACCGGTTGTTAGGTGACATTACCATGGAATCTCGAACATAGCGTAATCGCCATTAATGAGGTACGGGGAATGCGAAGACATGTGACTTCTTTTGCAGCATCAATAATTGTGAGTACCATTAGACTAAGTACCGATTGTTGTGAAATCTCGTTTGAACGTACCTCAGCGTGATTCGTGTCGTTTGTAGGATCACGTGGCAAATTGCCGCATTTTGGTCGGTAGTTCTCCCGCTGACGGGATTAGCATCATTGTTGTCGTACCCAATCGTGTTTTCCAAAGGCCTTGCCTCTAAAGTCGTATGTGATGTACTTCAACATCCGTTGATGTATAGTTTAAGTTTCATGTATATTTGCACACTAGCGTTTCATTCCGTGTAGGTTACCTGCTCGGGTAAATAAAATAGCATGGACGATATAATAACGGGGTTTGCCCGAGTTAATATCCGCGGTTCCTACGTGATGACCTTTAATGGATTTCGACATAAGTTTTCGACAAAAGTTTTCCAAAGGTCCTAAATGCATGTTACCAAAACTCTCCAAGTTTTGCTAGCTATATGTAATTTTTTCGTGTACCATGTATCAAACATAACACTTGTGTATGTTTAAAACCAACATGTTGACTCATTGTTTTCGACAACGGTTGGAACCCATATTCGAGTCCTAGGCGTTCTGTATGTATTCATAGTCTTAATAATCTAAGTTCCCATAGGAATGTGAGGATAGAGCCTAGGTATCTCCACAGAAACCTAATTCGCTGACACATTTAGCTCTAATACCAATCTGTCACATTTTCCGAAATCAGAGTTGGTGTGATCTGACTGGTATCTTCATTGCACAGTGGAAGTATATAATGCTAAGACTTCTAGAAAGTGAATACCCACTAAGTACTCAAATCCCCCTGGGTTCTCCTATTCCAACCGTGCCATAGTTTGAAAATGCAACCTTAGAAAGAACATGCAAAAAATCAACATAAAGTTGGCGAGTTCATAGTTTGTTTGAAAAAGAATTAAAATAAATCTTTTTGATAAACGGTTTATATAGTGTTGAGAAAATGTAATAAAACCATTTTCCTCGTCATGTCATATGAAAACTTTGTATTTGTAAAACTTGTTTGACCGTCAATTTCCGCGTACGACAAAGACAACATGCATGCATGAGCCTATAACCCACCTCGTACTAGGAAGTGCCTCGCCAAACCGTTTACTCAAGAAAATAGACTAGCAAGCGATTATAGTTTTGATATGTAGCGAGGACTTCACTGTACAGGTTTAGGAAACCTACGGCTCTTATAGTTGAGTAGAGGACAATCCAGTCCTTGAGACTTCATTCCTGTCATGAGCATAGGTGGGCGTAGCCCATTTGAGTCTGTAAGCAGGACTAACCAGTCCCCTTATTTGTATGCAGGACAACCCAATCCTTGAGTCTGTAACCAGGACCAACCAATCTCCTTACTTGTATGTTGGACAAACCAGTCCCGTTGTAACTAGGACATTCCCGTCACTAGTCATGAAACTCATGCACGTTTCGAAACACACGTGTGTTTTGTAAAACCGACATGTTTAGCATAAACCTTTCGTAAACCATTTGAGTTTGTTGAAATTCGTTTGCAACATGGTTTAGAAATATGATTTTTCGCTCATCGAAATATTGTGTACTTTTGCAAAACTTGCATGTCTTTTCACCCTCGAAAACATTTATAAAAATAAAAAAAATGGGGGTTATGAACTTACCTCGATATCCTTGTGCAAAACTATCTTAACATGATTCCATAAACTCGTTTCCAAAAACGTAAACTCGCTAGCATGCAATCTATGACATAAGACATTCCTATCAAGGAATAACTAATAAGTTTCTAATAAAATGATGTAGCTAAACTACGTGTCACCGAGCTCTACTGAATCGTTAACCATACGATTCTATGAAAGTGTTGTTAATTCGATTAGGAACAATATCTATAATTGTTTAATCGCATTTATTGTTGGTGATAAATACTAAGTTTTGGTAACGCTCATTAGAATTGACTTTCGTTCGTTGGTTACTGTAATAACTCGGATAATATCGTTTGTTAAAATCTTACGGTAATTTGTTTTACTTCGTGTAGACGTTTGAAATAATTATAAATAATTGTATTTATTTTATAAAAATATTCAAATTCTTGATGTTTGAAAAAAACAAAAATAATTATATTTATTTTATATGACTTTCGAATACTAGACGTTTAGAATATAAATCCGAATTCCGAGGTTTGAAATAAATATACCCCATTATATTTATTTTATATAGGTTTTTTCGCGTTCCGTTAACAAGTAAAACATATTCATTTGAAGGGTTACAACCCCGTTTCGTAAGCTATAAGTGTCGTCCAAAAATAAACATAGACTTATATTTATTTTGAAAAGCACTTGAATCCCGTTATGTTTCCGTCGGTTTTGAAGTAATAACATATATATTTTTACGAAAAACTGACACTCTGTTTTTAGGGTACCCCGCCAAATCAAGTTGTTGATAATTCATCAAAACACAACAATTTCAAGACTCAATAATTTAATATGAACAATAACACAAATACTATTATATGACCGATATTTAGATAACAACTTCGAAGTTTTAAGTTTTTATAGGTATTATAAATATGTATGTATGTATGTATGTGTATATATATGTATAGTGTGAGGTTCATTGGGGAGCACTAAAAAGTGGGAAATGTCACACCCCAAAGACGTCGCAACGGAATATTAAACGTAGTGGAGACGAAAGTTGGCGCCCATTTATATCTTGTCGAGCGATGCATTTTATTTGTTGGACGTATTGGTTTATTTTAAACATAAGTTATTAAACATTACGTTTTAAGACACGACACAACTACATAGTTAAGATGTCTTTGATCCTCGCAGATCTTATTACAAAAGTCCAAGAAAGTTTAAAAGTTGTCCAACATTTTTAAACAAAACAACATGCATCATCAAACACAAGATACGCCATGATTTCCCGAAGCCGAACTCAAGTACCTGTAGAACACGTTAAAATCAAGTGTCAACACAAAGGAAGGTGAGTTCACGTATTCACTTACAACCAATTTTAATCCAAGGAAAACTTTCTGATTAGGTGTTTATTTGAAAATATCCATATAGATTTTAGACTCGTATGTTAAATTATTGCGTCAACTTTCAGACTCGTATGTTAGCTAGACGATACGAACTATATATTAACCATGTAGGGATAATCAAAGCTAGACAATAAACAAAATATTAATTCATCGTTTGACTTGACACGGGGCGACCGGTCACGACGGGGTTGTCAACCCGATAGATGTCACACCCCGAAATTATCATAGCTGGCGTGACTGGATTGGTATCTTCATTGCACAGCGGAAGCAAATAAGCTAAGTCTTTTAGAAAATGAACGCCACTAAGTACTCATCTCCACATGGTTCTCCTATTCCAACCGTTCTATAATTTCTGAAAAGTAACCTGAGAAAGAATCATGCGAAAAAAGTCAACATAAAGTTGAGCGAGTTCATAGTTTGTTTGTAAAAGATTTGAAATAAATCTTTTTGAAAAACCGGTTTTTGAAATATTGTTGAGAAAAGGAATTTAAAATCATTTTCTTGTCATGTTATACGTAAACTCCATATTTGTAACGCATTATATTCGTAAAACCATGTATTTGTAAACTCTTGTATAAATCAAGTATTTCTGTATGTATCTTGTATAAATCAAGTATTTCTGTATGTATCTTGTATAAATCAAGTATTTCTGTATGTATCTTGTATAAATCAAGTATTTTTGTATGTATTATTATTGTTAATGGGTTGCAAGGCCATTAACATGTGACACGACATCGGAAGCAACCAAACCATAGGCATTTTTCTAGTTGTCGATTCTGAGACACAAAAGCACTACTCGGTACTCGTTCTCACCAAGAGTGTGGCTGCCCGAAACCCGTTAGATCTAACCTTTTGTTCTGCGGTCTAGGTATATTGTTGATTAATGGTGCTTATGGTACCCTATTCGTGACACGATTTCTCTTATCATTTCTCATATCATTTCTCGTATTATTTCTCGTATCATTTCTTGTATCATTCCTTAAAATGCATCATACTTGGTACTAGTTATCACCAAGAGTGCTTCTTGTTTTTGTATCATACCATTTATAAACATTGTAACATTTGTAACATGTATTTCACCCCCGAAGTTATAAAACTGAAAACAGTTAAAAGAAAAGGGGGAGCATGAACTCACTGAGTCGTATCGTTTTACGTACGCAGACCGACCCAGTCCCAATATTATCACTAGACGATCCCATTTGTTTTGTAAAAACCAGTATATTTAGTATAATTCGTTCGTAAACCATTTGAGTTCCTCGAAATCCATTCGTAACATGATTTAGAAGTATGAGTTTTTGTTCGTTCAAAAACTTTGTATGTTCTTGTAAAACGTGCATGTCTTTCCACCTCGAAAACATTTATAAAAATATAAAACCGTAAAAAGGTGGGGTTATGAACTCACCTGAATATTCTTGTGCAAAACTAGCTATATACGACTTCGTAATGTCGTTTCCAAGACTTGACTTGCTAACGTGCATTCTACAATATTCCTAACATGGAATATCTAAATAAGTTTCTAAATAACTGCGGTAACTACACTACGTGTCACCGAGCTATACCGAACGATTCGACGGTTAAGTTGTTAAGTTAATGGAAACGAAGAAGTTATACTTGTTAGCTTGTTTTGAGAAGTCGTACGTTGATATATAGTACGCCGTTTAGGCGTTTAAAATAAATATATAAAGTTATATTTATTTTATAAAAGAATCGTCTAGTTGTTATGTTTGAAAATAAATATATAACTATATTTATTTTCATCAAAGAATTTGTGTCGTACGATATTTGAAATAAATATATAATTTATATTTATTTTATAAAACGAAATCTTGTTGTTTGATATTTGGAATAAATATATAAGTTGTATTCATTTCATAAAACGAATTTGTGTTGTTCGGTACTTGAAATAAACGCATAAACTTTATTCATTTTATAAAACGAATTCATGTTGTTTGGAAAGAATACATGGAATCACATTTGTGTTATCGGCGCTTGAAAATAAATATAAAAGTTATTATATTCATTTTATAAAATAGTTCGTGTCAATCACGTTTTTGTAAGTTTTAAAGTGTCGTTGAAATTGAATATACTTTGTATTCGATTTTACAAAAATTGTTCGAATTCGCTAGTTTTGTAGTAAGACGTGCTTTGGTTTTACGGATTTCTTTCGAAAAACGGGCAGAGTTTCCTCAGTTTTTGGACGGCCCCGACAACTAAAGTGTCGTTATTTTTCAAAATTCAACACAATTTAATCATCATATGTCAAATTACGTCAATTGTACCAACAAAATAAATAAATAGTCGCTAAATAATTCGGTCCGAGCTCGAGTTTATGTAAGTAACGAAAACTATATAAAATAACATTATTAACGCGTGCCGCTATAAATTTTTACCATTCTTCGTGCCGGCACGCTGAGTTGACCGAGTTAACTCGGTCCGACCGAGTCATCCCGAGCCGCTTCATAATCTGACCCGAACCGGCTGACTCGAACCAAACTGTTGACCACTTGACCTGCTGTTGACTGTTTGACCTGGACCCGAACTGAGTTAACTCGGTTTGACCGAGTTGACTCGACTGTCCCGGGTTGACTCGCCTGCTTCCTGCGTAACCCAAGCCAAAATCAAAATCAAACCTTGAACCGAAATAACCTTGAATCTTGAACCGAACATACCTCGAACCGGAGCTCCTGTCGTCGAGCCGAACCACCACCGTCGCCGCTACTGTTGCCGCCGTGAGCTTTGCTGGTCTTTGTTGGAGAAGGAGAAGGAGGGACCAGGTGTGGGGTTGTTTGGCCGATGACTTTTGTTTGAGAAGGTGAACTTTTGTGTGTGTATGTCAATATGTAGGAATGAGAGAATCAAGTTTGGGTATTAATAGGGTGGAAGGTTTTTATTATCTTTTGAGTATCCAAATTGCATTTAGGTTAGTTGTTTTATACTTTGAATCAAGATCTCTTGAAGAGATTTGAATATCTTGTAGAGATTTTGAGAATATTTTGTAAGATTTTACAAGATTTCATAGAGATCTTGTACGTTATATACAGGTTTAGGCTTGTGGGTTTTGGGCTTGGGCCCAGGGCCCACAAGCCCATCTCATGTGTAAGTGGCCCGTAATTCCTACGAGACCCGATATCGCATCCCAAACTCCATAAGCATAAAATATTCGTGTAACATCCATTTTTGTCGGCGTCATCAGTATTTCGTACGATTTCAGTTTATTACCGTTTAATTTCCAATAGTATCTCCGCAGATCGTCACACGCGCACTGTAGAACCGCATAAGCGTTCCTAAGCTTACTGGGCCCTAATTAAGTTAAATTGCGTCGTAAACACTATTTATTGTTGCGTTAATCACTTGTTAATCATGTAATTAAGGGCGTAAATTACCGGTTGTCACAATAGATCTACCAACAATTCATCGCGTGCAATACTTAACTGATTAAACGACATCATGGGCGCAGGGTTCTCTCTTTGAGAACAATATGATGTCTGCCTCACGTACAATATATATATCCTACTAATATGACAATTTAATACACGATGTTGTACGAATCCCCTAAATCTCCATCATTCGAGACCCAGGCCGGCATCCGTCCCAACTATACGGTCATGTTTCGCCTAGGAAATACCGTATCATCCCAATGTCCAACATTTATTCATCAAAAACGTTTTTTACTTCGAAACGTATGACTTATCAAATTTCATATATTTTCATCGAAAATATATATTTTATATTAAAAGGTATGTTTTATTTCAAAAACATCATTAAACCCTTTTATTGAAGTGTTCTACCCCCAAAATATATACACAAAGCAGTAAAAAGAGGGGTTTAGTGACACTCACCTTTGGGTGCGTATTTTAATATCGCAATCCCAGAGATTGATTTTTATATACGTCCTAATATAGGAACAATTCTAAATCACTATATATTTAACACCAAAAATCCTAAGTTTCTCCGTTTCTTAGAATTATCACATAACTTTGAGATTTTCTAGAAAAGTTGTCATTTTTTATTATGTTGGCACGTTAATATATATATATATATATATATATATATATATGAGTCCATATATATATATATAGGCTAGGAGTTGGCTAGAAAGTCCAAATTTCCTAAAAAGTGTAAAAAGTCATAAAACACCATAATGATAACCATAAAACACAACAAAAACCCACAAATAACATAATGAAGATTACTAAAACATCATTTATGTGGGTTTTGTGTTGTGTTTT
The DNA here is from genome assembly GCA_030545235.1 of Helianthus tuberosus. Taxonomy (NCBI): domain Eukaryota; kingdom Viridiplantae; phylum Streptophyta; class Magnoliopsida; order Asterales; family Asteraceae; genus Helianthus; species Helianthus tuberosus. Next base: position 123,562,024 of record CM060358.1, read on the forward strand.
AGATGTTAAGGCTCTGATTATGGAATGACAAATATTATTGTGTTTTATGTTGTTTAGCCTTTTGTGTTTTAAATTCATAGTTCTATGATGGTGTGTTTGAAGTTTTTATGGACTATTAGAGTTTGAATATGGTGTTTTAGTAATCTTCATTCTATTATTTATGAGTTTTAGGTGTGTTTTATGCCTGAAATTATTGTGTTTTATGACTTTTTACACTTTTTATGAAAAACACACTTTCCGTAGGATCCCTACTCTATATATATATTTATGATTTTTGCGATTTGAACGATTTTACTGGTGACCATTATTATGTGAATCCGTTAACTCTCTCGTTTATACGCAATATATCTACGATTCGCGCGTCGTAATATATGTACATAAACGTTCATAGAATTTAACACTGAACACGCAAAATATTCCTAACTTATCTATTTTGTCATTTTAAAGCAAATATACATAAAACATCTCATATGTGCCAAATTTCATGCTCGACAAACAAGTTACATATTTAACGCAATTTTACCGTTTTTACCGCACAAAACGTACATGCAAACATGCGTAGCCTAAATTTCCCACTATCAAATTAACACTTAACATATTATCACATTTACATGTTTAAATCACTTAACACATTTTATCACATAAGGTTCACTCAAAATTTACCCATACTAGTGTTCATCGAAAAATGCGTATTTTAGCGATTCGGTAACGTTTTCTGGCATCGGTAGTCACGTATGACCAACCAAACACCAAGTAAACTTAAAATTAGTTAAAATAATTTTTTTTAAACTAAAAACATCAGTTTATTTACTGATCTAAATCAGTTTTACAAAAATCACCCGAAAAGTCGATTTTTGACCGTTTTAACGCATAGTTTTGCGTTAAACGTTACCATAACCATCCCAACTCAAAACGACTTGATATTTTAACACAATACATGTTATTTACTGATTAAAATAGTGGTTATAATCAGATTAGTGCAGTTTTGTGTAAGTCACATAAATCATGCGATTTTACGCATTTTACAACTCTTAATGCACCAAGTACAACATGCAAAGCTAGCAACATTATGACAAAGTTATATATCATTAAACACTTCAAAATAACTTTATTTAAGGTTTATAATCTGATAAAAATTAGTTTTTATCAAATCATGCTCAAATGATCATTTCATGCTTTCATATTAACATGCATGTCCACATATGTGCATCTAATGCACTCATACAACATCATTTATGATCTAATCATACTCAAGAACACATTAATATCATGTTCTTACAAAACACAACACACATATCATCATGATCATCCAATCATTCATACTCATTCACACATAAATGCTAATATTCTTCATATTTAAGAACATATGACAAATTTTTATGTGCATGCATACATACATACATGTATACGAAATATATATACACACATAGACCACCAAAAGTTCACTTTTCATCATGTCACTTTCAAATCTTAAATCATCTTTAGAACATTCTTATATGACACATCTTAATCCTTACATGCAATCCTACTTTTCAAGTAATCATGTAACTCAAGAATCTTTCAACAAAATAAAAAATACAAACATCTACACCCACACACACATACTCTCGGCCATACATACATATATATATACACATCCATTTTATTTCATTTAAAATAAAACCCATTTGCTTTATGTTTCAAGTTTGTGATTAAACTCAAGATCAAGAGAAACTTCCATCACTATCAAGAATCAAAACAAAGTTTATAAAATAAATTTTATACCTTCAAGTTCTTGAATGATTTTTTTATTAGAGATTGGTGATGTGGGTCTTGATTGTTGTTTGAAATGCCTTGAAATCACTTCTAAACACTCATTTTAGCTTGAAATCACCATGAAAGGGATATAAATCTTCAAGAACAATTTTGAAAATGAAAATGTGGGTGTTCTAAGGGGTGTTCGGCCGAGTATTAGAGAGAGAGAGAGTTGTGATTTTTGATCTTGGTTTATGCAAATGAAGAGTGTGGTGTATGCTTAAATGATTACTTGTGTTTCCAATGACCAACACATGGCAAGAAGAAGGATATATGGCAAGAGGCGGGCTACCCTATGGCCGCCACCTAGCCCCTCTCTCACACAAACATTATATATACATACACATATATATGTAATTTAGTGTTAAAACAGGTATTTTACTGGATACAGGGTATTTTATCTAGCGTTTTAAACCCGTTTTAGTGCGTTTTAAATTATTTTTATTATTTTATAAAAATAAACCTGCCAAAATATTACGGGACAATATTTTGTTTGCCTGGACTGGCTATGTTGTCGATATTTGGCAGTATGTGCGCTGTGCTGCGTGGTACGCGCTTAAAATAGTAAAAATAGGAATTTAAGCGTTTTTATTTATTTTTGTCATTCTATAAGAATAAACTTATCAAATTATAGATAAAATGATTATCAGTTTCCTTGACTGGTTGTATTGACAGTGTTTTGTCGGTATACGCGCTATATCGCGTGGTACGCGCTTAAACTCGGAAATTTATTTTTCCTCATGAATATGAGGAAAATATTTATCCTATTCATAACAGACTATTTTTAGTATTTTAACCCTGATCGGGTGGTCACCGACGTTCGTTTCGCATTTTAACCGTTACGCGATAAGCGTTTATCTTACCGTTGCCAACATAATTTTTATCAAAGTTTAATCTTACCAACACACTAAATTTCACATATAAACATCATAACCAGTCAAATATAGCCCAGTTACCTATTCACAACACGTATTACAATTGTACCGTACGACCTGAAAAGCCGGGTGTCACAGGGAACAGTGGGGAATCGACTCAAACGAACTCCAATTGGACTCATTCCAGCGGCGTTAGAACCGATTCGTCGAACCCTAACTAGGATCTCTTAACCCTAAACCCTAAATATATTAGGGTTTGGCCTTTAGGGTTTATGGTTTAGCTTTAGGGTTTAGCTTTAGGGTTTAGGGTTTAGCCTTTAGGGTTTAGCTTTTAGGGTTTATAGTTTAGATTTTACGGTTTAGCTTAGGTTTTAGCCTTATTCTTTAGTTTTAGGGTTTAGAGTTTAGGAGTTAGGATTTAGGGTTTAGGGTTAAGAGATCCTAGTTAGGGTTCGACGAGCCGGTTCCAACGCCGCTGGAATGAGTCCAATCGAAGTTCGTTTGAGTCGGTTCCCCGCTGTTCCCCACTTTTTAGTGTTCCCCAATTAACCTCCCCCTATATATATACGTATATATATAGGATAAGGATCATGTGAGAAGTAGTAGGCTAATTGAGAAACTTGAGAAGCATTCTGGACCACACATTTTCCCTAAGCAAAAAAATGTAAAAAAAAATTTTGGGAAAAAATCGCAGCTTTTTCTTTAAGGATTTAATTTTTTATTTTAAATTTTTTTAGGGATTTATACACATGTGTATACTGTTAATCTTTTGACTATACATATATGTATATTATCAATTATACATATATGTATAAACATGTTTAAAATTGAAAAATAAGTGTTATGTAGGGTTTAGCATTAGTATTTAGGGTTTAGCATTAGGGTTTAGGGTTTAGCTTTATGGTTTAGGGTTTAGCTTTAGGGTTTAGGGTTTAGGGTTTAGCATTAGGGTTTAGCTTTTGGGTTTAGCATTAGGGTTTTAGCTTTAGCTTTAGGGTTTGCATTAGGGTTTAGCATTAAGGGTTTAGCTTTAGGGTTTAGCATTAGGGTTTAGAATTAGGGTTTAGCTTTAGGGTTTAGAATTAGGGTTTTGCTTTAGGGTTTAGGGTTTAGCATTAAGGTTTAGCTTTAGTGTTTAGGGTTTAAGGTTAAGGGTTTATAACACATATTTTTTTTAATTTTAAACATGTATATAAATATATGTATAGTTAAAAGATTAACAATATACACATGTGTATAAGTTCTATTTTTTTTAAATAAAAAAATAAATCCTTAAAGAAAAAGCTGCTATTTTTCCAAAAAAAAAAAATTGCATTTTTTTCACCGTTTGTTTTTTTTTTTTTTTTTTTGCATTTTTTGCTTAGTGAAAATGTGTGGTCTAGATTGCTTCTCAAGTTTCTCAAATAGGGTGGATTTCTCTTAGGATCCCTACCCTCTATATATATATATATAGGAGAGCATTATGAGAAAACTACATATAAATGAGAAAACTAGAAAACTAACTAAAAAAGCCTAAAAAACATACCAATTTTTTTTTACAATTTGTTATAAAAAATCGATATTTTTTTATAGATAAAAAAATTAAAAAAAAAAACTTGTACTGCACATGTGCATTATATGTGTACTATACATATACATTACATGCTTAAAATTAGCTTTTAGGTTTAGTTTAGCTTTTAGGGTTATGTTTTTTAGGTGTGTGGGGGGGGGGGGGGGGCGGGTTTAGGTTTTTTTTCGGGGGGGGGGGGGGTGGGGGGTTTAGGTTTTTTTTGGGTTTATGTTTAGGGTTTAGTTTTAGGTTTTCGGGAGGGGGGGTGGCGGTTAAGGTATTTTTTTGGGGGGTTGGGGGGGGGGGGGGGGGTTAGGTTTTTGGGGGGGGGCGTCGGTGGGGGGTGGATTAAGTGGTTTAGTCTTTCCGTATTAGTGCACATGTTCAGTACAATTTTTTTTGAAATTTTTTATATATATAAAAAACCAGCGATTTTTTATAAGAAAGATTTAAAAAAAAATTGGTATGTTTTTTTAGGCTTTTTTTAGTTAGTTTTTTTGTTTTCTCATGATCCATCCCCATATATATATATGGTTTGCCATCATGGTTGGTGATGCGGGATTCATCATATAACCATTACCGCCACCTAAACCGTAAAAGGACGAACTTGGACTATCAAGATTCTGATATTGAAAAAGAGAGTTTCCTGAACCATTGGTGCCCGTGGGCCCTTTCTGTATGAATTCATAGGTGATCCGTGACCATTGATAGGCCCGCCACCTTAGCCCATATGGCGATATGATCCTTTACCTAATTGCACAGTGTTTTGAACTCGAGCCGGTAACTGCGTCTCTTCATCCGCCATACCAATAGTCGAAAGACTCAAACCAGAGAAACCGTTCACCAAATCTACAGGCCTGTTTATCCTACCACCCCCAACCGCAGTTAATAATGGGCTAGCCGATCGAGCCATGAGCTGAGGGTCAGGAGTGTTGCTTCTCGACAAAGATGATATTGTTCAAATGCTACACGCATGTTTGACAATACGATATGATATCTTCTGCATGAGGGTTTCCACTTCGTAAAACCTAAAAAAATGAAACATTGCAACTTTAAAAAATCAATATAGTGAAGATATTAAATCAATCTCTTATTCATTCAGATGACAAAAGTAATTACTGCAGTTTTGTAGTTCTGATACAGCTCTGCCATTGCTTGAGCAATAGATTTTGGTAGTCTTCTAGCTTCTACCTCTCTTTGAATTCCAAATAGAAGATCTGCACGAAATGGTACAACAAAAAATCATTAAGTAGATCTTGCAGTTGACATGTACGCTTAATAATAACGAATGTGATCACGCATCCAGAATTGTTGCATAAATCATAAAAAATTAGAAGCATTACAATTGAGATTTCCATTTCTGAAAATATAACCTAACTGATTCCTTCCCAAAATTTATTATTTCATCTGATGACTTAACTTATATGACTCACAGAAAAACTTTGTACTGTTATTATCCCTGAAATGTTGGATAATTAAACAACCAACTTAAGTATATAGGAATCGGGTTTTCAGACAATATATTGTAGAAACAATTCATTATAGAATAAAATTATATTTCAGGTTAAAAATTAGAAGTTGGGAGTGATAAAAGAGCCTCAACAACCTTCACTTATTAATTATTATTACATTTTGTGTGATTAATCAGAAAAACAGATTGAAAGTTTTCTTCAAATCAGCTGAAAAGGCATTGTCACCAGAGATGTTGAGATCTCTCTGCTTTTTGACGTCATATTTGTCGTACTTCTTGCAGATTGCATCAAATCTATTAAAGCCATAAAAAACACAAACAAATTTCTTAACAGCCCAAAGAAAAAACTAAGATAAATCAAATAGAGTACCATACCAACATTAAAAACCCGATAGTCCGATTAAGTGGACACATTACACGAAAAGGGAAGCCACTATATGTTCGCGTTTCACTGAAATACTACGAGAAACTGAAGTTCAACGGAAATTTAACGTTTCCTGGAGTCATTAAGCAAAATATAAGCCCGTCATCTGCAACAACAGATGAACAAAAAGATTCTTCGGGAACAAACCCTAGGAGAGAGAAACAATCAAGTAGTTCTGAAGTGGAACCAGCAGAACCACTGCTACTACAAAGTACTGGTAAAGCACTAAAACAAGGTATTTTACCTGCTGGACTTCGTGTTGTCTGTAAGCATTTCGGAAAAACTTGGTCTGCATCAACACCTGGTAAGCCTTCCATAGCTCCTTATACAGCGGATCTTCACAAATTTAACGGCTTTTTAAAACAAATTTAAACAAAAAGATGATAAAACCTGTTTACTTGTTCATCGATAAAGATTTTTGGATGAACTGAACTTACCAGGTGGTCATGGTCAGAACCCTAGCCGCTGCCTGCTGTTGATGCTGGGGCCACCCATTTTCATCGAGTCTCCACACACACAGCTCCCGTACACCCTTGTCACATTCACTGCCGCCGCCAGAAAAGACACCTCAGCCAAGTGGAATCACGAGATCTGTCAAATAAAACCCTTAGACATGAGATATAAAACCCTAGAGCTGTTGATTCAAAGCAGAGTTTACCTCAGACATGAAATTAAAACTCTGGATCTGCAAGTTTAAAGCAGATACAAACATCAGATTCAAAAACTAAAGAGCATGACTTAAACAAATCAAAGGAGGTTGTCGGACTTACCTCGGGTTGTTGGAACTTGCCTTGACCAGTTTTACAGACCACACCATTGTTGGATCTGGAGAGATCTTGCTCATACCACATGAGTTTAGAAAACCTAAATTGAAAATCACCAGAAAGAGAAAGAAAGAGGAGCGGCTGGATGAAATGAATTAGGGTTAAGAAAGCGAGTGAAAGAAACATTATATTGGATCCATAAGAGGTAAAAACGGGTCGGTTAGGATCCATGCGGCTTCACAGCGTGTTAAAGACAATTTTTCAACACCTTTATGCTTAAAATGGTTGTATAATGTGCTTGAAATGCTTGTACAATGGCAAATGACCAAAACTGCCCCTTGAATATGCTTTTATATATAGTATAGATATATATATATATATAGGGAGAGGATCATGAGAAAACTACATATAAATGAGAAAACTAGAAAACTAACTAAAAAACCTAAAAAAAAGCTAAAAAACATACAAAAAATTTACTTTTTTTACAATTTTTTTATAAAAAAATCGCTAGTTTTTATATATAAAAAAATTTTCAAATAATTTTTTTTTTGCTGTACTGCACATGTACATTATATGTGTACTACACATGTGCATTATATCCGTAATAGTGCACATGTGCAATACAACAACAAAAAAATGTTTTTATTAAAAATTTTTTCCATGCATAAAAAGCTACGATTTTTTTATAAAAATTTAAAAAAAAATTGGTATGTTTTCTAGGCTTTTTTAGTTAGTTTTTTGGTTTTCTAATTTAAACTAGTTTTCTCATGATCCATCCCATATATATATATATATATATATATATAAAACTTCGCGTAATCAGTCGATAGATGAACTAATAAGGGCAATATCCCCAAAAGTGAAAATGTATAATCGTTAGTCGGTCGGGTCGAGCTCGGTTTTGCGATAGGGTGATATTTATAGAAAACAATATTATGTTCGCGTTGTTAATGTTTTACCAAGCATCGCGTTGACTGTGGTGACTGAGTTGACCAACAGTTGACCAGTTGATTTACGTTGACCGAGTTGACCGTGCTTAACCCGAGCACCAAAACTGACGCGTTGACCCTTTTGACCATAGTTGACTTGAACACCTAACCAGACCTCAAATCTGACCGGGTTGACCCGTGTTGACCAGTTGACCACGTTTGACTTGTGTTGACTGCAGTTGACCAGGTTTGACCCGAACATCCGAGACACCAAAACATAACCCGAAACTGAACCGAAACATGACCCGAGCGAACCCGAACCGTCCTCCACCATCAATGCCTCTATCGGTCGGCTTGGAGCCGTCGCCGGCGACGTCGCTTTTTCCCCCACCATTACCACTATCACTTCACCACACAGTCGCCGTCACCCCGTAGCCGTCACCTTCCACTGTCACACCACGCCCTCACCTGAAACATCACGTGACCGACCGGGAAAACTTAGATCTAGAAAGATCTAAAAGAAAAGAGAGGGTCTATGGCTTACCGAAAAACCGTGGCTGCCGGGGACCGATACTGCCACTTCTGTCACTCGAATGGAGAAACTAACCCCGAAAATGGGTTTAGACGGTCCGATTTGGTGGGGGTACGTCATTGCTCCGCCATGGAATCTCGCAGGAAAATCACCGCCGCCGCCAACCTCGCCGCCAGACCACCGCTGATCGGTTGGCCAGCCTAGCCCTCGCCGGCTCCGGTGGCCTGGTCTTCGCCGGAGTGTCTAGAGAGAGAGAGAGGGCTGAGAGAGAGAGTGAGGAAGAGAGAGAGAGAGTGGAGTGTGAGAAATGGTGTTTGTGTGTGTAAATAGCTATTTATAGCTAGGGTTTGTTGTGGGTTGGGCCTAAAGCCCATAAGCCTGTTTCTAGTGTTTTGAGCGGCCCAAGTGTTTCTACGAGGCCCGTTTTCAAACCCGAACTTCATGAAACGTCGTATAATATTGTTTTAGGTTCAGAAACATGTAAAATGATGTTGGAAGTTGATGTTTGATGCATTCGTTTGTCGGTTGCGTTAAAATTGCGTAAAATGCTTCGGTGGTCGTTTCTAATCCGTTTTTTTGATCCGATTTTGACTGCGAATATTAATGTTCGATTATGAATCTAAATATATCGTAATATTTCAGTTTTTAAGGTAATAAACATGTAACACAATGAACTAGAAAACAACAAAATCAAACAAAGAAGACATGACATTCACAACATCAAACCTTCTCAATATACCAATAACAGCCATATTCATGTGCAGAATTAAAAAAATTAAAAGAAAGAAAGAAATGTACCTGTAAGAGATGAACAGACACTAAAATCCTCGAACAACAACACTTGTTACACATCAAGACCGACACAATCAACAACAATCCCCCCAAAACACCCAAATCCCCAAGAACAACATCAGATCAAAAACAACCATCCAATTGCAACAAACGTAGGAAAAAAAAATTGATGAACCTGAGAAGATGAGAAGGATCTGATCTCATGCAATCTAACACTGATATAACTAAATCAAAGAAGTATACACGCAATTGGACAGGTGGCCTCAAATAAAATCTTCAAGCGATACGTGTGAAGCACTACAAGCAGAACTGAGGGATGAAAAAAATAGGGCAAGGAAGGGTCAAACTTGCATAAAAGTTGGATTAAAGTAGACCGAAAACCAGTTGAACACACACACTAATTTTCTTAAAGTGTAAAACAATTATATATATACACACACTGTAAAAAACAGGGCAAAGGAGGGAAAAGGAACCAATGACGAGCCGCCACGTGTCAATAGTTACTATTCACAAGCTTTGTTTTTTAATAGATTGTGTAATACATGAGTCCGATGCTTCTGTTTCGTTGTCGGTGCGTTCCTATAGTCGCGTTTTTCGTTCACGTATATGTTTTGTGACGTTCGAAAGCATGATAAATTCGTAAAACCAAATTCATGTGTATAAAATATACGTATAAAATTCGTATTGTTGGCGTTGTCAGTATTTCGTCCGGTGTCAGTTCATTACCGTTTAACGTTCAGCAGATTTCCCGCAAACCACCATTCGCGCACTATAAAGCCGGATAGACGTTCCTAGTAACTCCAAAGGCCTAATTAAGTTCATTTGTGTCTTAAAACACTACTTATTATTGTCTTAATGCTTGTTATACGCGTAATTATAAACTAAAAATTACCCGTTGTCATAGTATGGAACCCACAAACGGTTCAAGAAATAGAGTAACCCATCATCTTTTGTTTCAAGCTGAAGCTCAAGATTATGTGGCAGTTCATTACACATCATGCCTTGGGTTACACAAGTACGTTGAGCTTGGAAAACAGGTGTTTGGATATCTGATTGAACTCGAACACAATGAAGTTTGACACGTTCCTTGCGACTAAGTGCGTTGGCTACGACATTCTCCTTAACATGATGGTAGAGAATTTTGTAGTCATAGTCGTTTAGAAGTTCGACCTAACGTCGTTGTCTCATGTTCAATTCCTTCTGATTGAGTATGTGTTGGAGACTTTTCTGGTCTGTGAAAACCACACATTTGGTACCATAAATGTAGTGTCTCCAAATTTTGAGATCGAAAACAACGACACCCAACTCAAGATCATGAGTTGTGTAGTTATTTTCGTGGATTTTCAATTGTCTCGATGCATAGGCTATGACTTTGTCTCTTTGCATGAGAACACAACCAAGGCCTAGATTTGAGGCATCACAATATACGACAAAGTCGATGTTGCCATCAGGTAATGATAGAATAGGAGCATCACAAAGCCTTTATTTCAAAGTTTGGAAGGCTTCTTCTTGCATGGGTCCCCACTCAAAAGGTTTATTCTTTTGAGTTAAAGATGTGAGGGGAACCCCGATCTTTGAGAAGTTCGCGATGAATCGACGGTAATAACCGGCGATACCAAGAAAAGAGCGAACTTCGGTAGGAGTAGTGGAGGTACTCCAATCCTTTATCACAGTGATTTTAGAAGGATCCACATGTATACCTTGTTCATTGACAATGTGACCCAAGAATTGAACTTCCTTTAGCCAAAATTCACACTTAGAGAACGTTGCATAAAGTTGTTCCTTCTTTAGGAGTTCCATCGTTAGACGGAGGTGATGTTCTTGGTCAGTTCGAGATTTTGAATAAATCAAGATGTCATCGTTGAAAACAATGATGAACTTAACTAAATAAGGTTTACAAACCCTATTATTAAGTCCATGAAAACAGCAGGAGCATTTGTCAAGCCAAAGTGCATGACAGTGAACTCGTAATGGCCGTATCGAGTGCGAAAAGCAGTTCTGGGAATATCTTCTTCGAGTACACGAAGTTGATGATACCCCGAACAGAGATCGATCTTGGAAAAACATGTAGCACTTTGTAGTTAATCGAAAAGATCATCAATACAAGGTAGGGGATATCAATTTTTAATCGTGAGTTTGTTAAGCTCACGATAATCGATACACATACAGAAAGATCCATCCTTCTTCTTCACGAATAGCACAGGAGCGCCCTAAGGTGAAAAACTCGGACGAATGAAACCTTTGTCCGAAAGTTCTTAGGGTTGTTTTGATAATTCTTGCATTTAAGACGGTGCAGGCGATATGGTGATTTGGCATTTGGGTTGGCACCAGGTACAAGGTCTTTGCAGAGTTCTACTTGGCGTATTGGGGGTAAGCCAGGTAATTCTTGTCACACCCGCTCATAGCGGAAACGCAAGGTGTGATCTGTCTGGTTTTCATTGCATAAATATCGATGTACATGAACAAACTATATGAATAAAACATACTCCATTGCCATTACATAGTGTTTCAAAAGATTACAACATAAGTTTAGTGTGTCGGTTACAAACCATTAACATGAAAATAAAGCGTTATTGTTTCATACATTAACTTGAAATAAACTACAAAGGTTTAAACCATCATATTTCCGCAAAGAGGCGGAATATAATAGTTAAACCCTTCAAAAGATGGCATGGAGTTCTTGTACTTGTTATCTTGACTGGGAAATCCGACATGGTCCTTTAATTCCCTGAAATACATGTTAAGTTTGGAAAACATCAACAAAAGTTGGTGAATTCATGCAATTTAGTTGTAAACGATGTATGAAAAATGTGAGTTGTAGTATGTAAAGTGTCAATGAAATCGTTGATCATTAATGTTTTGCAAGGACATTAATATGTGTGACGAAAAAGGAAGCAAACCAACCCTAGACGATTTTTATGCCGATTCCTATCGACTGGGACACAAACGCACTCTTCTGTATGGGTCCACGACCAAGAGTGGGGCTCGCCAAAACCCAATAGATCTAGTCCTTTGTTCCTTGGTCCAAACTGGATTAATGGTGCTTATAGTATGGCCCTAATTCGCACATGATCTATGGTGTTTCATTACCTAACTTTAACATACTCTGAACATGTATCTTCCCCGATAGTTGTAAAGTTGTAAAACATTTAAATGAATAGGGGAACATGAACTCACAGTATCGCGTCCTGAAAATAGATGTAAATAAGATCTCACGTGCGGTCGTCCTGAATAGCGTGGCGACCTACAAACGTTCTTATTTTTGTTAGACACTTCGGTCTTTGTAAATAACTTGAGTACAAGTCTTTTGTCTTGAGTATGTGTAAGACTTGTATGTCTTTACTGTTCGTTAACTGTGTATTCGATGTATGAGTTGTAAAGTCGGATCTCGTCCGCTGAATCTCGTGTCTTGTATGTATCACTTGTATAGTTGTGTTTCCAATAATAGTATCATTGGGCCAAGCCCATGTTTTCAAGTTATTGGGCTTAAATAGTGCTGGGCCTCAAATAGTGTTGGGCCTCAAATAGTGTTGGGTCTCAATAGTGTTGGGCCTCAAATAGTGTTGGGCCTGAATAGTGTTGGGCTTGAATAGTGTTGGGCCTCAAATAGTGTTGGGCCTGTATAGTGTTGGGCTTGAATAGTGTTGGGCTTAAATAGTGTTGGGCTTGTATAGTGTTGGGCTTGAATAGTGTTGGGCTTGAATAGTGTTGGGCTTAAATAGTGTTGGGCTTGAATAGTGTTGGGCTTTGGCCCATGTGTTTAGTGTTTGGGCTTAGCCCACTAATTTATGTTAAGCCATTATGAAAAATAAGCCCATTTGTAAAACAATAGCCCATTACTTAAACTAGCCCATTTGTTATAAAAATAGCCCATTAAGTATAATAAGCCCATTTGTAGAAAAAAAATAGCCCACTAGTACATGTAAGCCTTTCATTTTTATAAAACCCTTTTTATAAAAATTTACTAAGTATAGATGTTAGTAAATAAAAACATACTAGTTTTTATAAGTTTCTAAACATCCGAAATTTGTTATAGATTGCTTATTTATATTTCGTGTCGGAAAAAAAAACGTCTAAACATCGTAGTAATTCTTCGGATTGGCAATTCACTTAAGTAGTCGTCCGTCGTTCATTTTGACCATAATTGGTGTCCGATTATTCTAATCGTCCGTAACTCGTTTTAAGGCGAAATTATGTGAAGCCTCGTAGGACTTTTGTTATAACGTGTTTTGAGTTTAAAGGTGACATGAGATTCAAGTTCCTACAATGATATATATAACTAATACACCAAGTAATATATCACACAAAAATTGTTAAAGTAACCAAATATATATTTTCTAAAAAAATATATATTTTTCTTGTCTTTTATTTTGTAAACCCTACTTTAATAACCTTTTGAAATCTTGTAGAGATTTACCCAAAAATGTTGTTATTTTATAAAATAAAGTTTTTATAAAAATTGGCCATATAACCTTTGTATTTTTATCTTAACCATGTTTCATTAAACATATCATTTTCTTTATTAAATCAACAACAATTTATTCAACATCTTAACTAAACATTATGAGACTTTTATAACATGAAATTATCAAGATGATATGCAAATCATGTAGGGTTTTAAACATGATCCTTTCATATGTTAACTAGTTCAAAAACCAAGTTTAATTCTAGTTTTAACAACTTTTATAAAAATCTTTAGTTGTATGTTATTTTTTATAATCTTGTGAAAGTCTTGTTTTTAAATAAAAACCCTAAATACTTTCACAAGATCACTAGATATGATCATCCCTTTAATCCTTTATGTTAAAACCCTTTAACATAAACATGTATAATTTTTAGATCATATCTTTCAACATCTTCTAACACTTTATTTGTAGCATAATCATCATAACAAGATCTAATATGCATATAACAAGTCTAAGATCACAATATAAACAAACATAATTATATCATGATTTTTATCTTTGCTTCATTGTATTTTTCTTGTTCATTATGTATGATTATATAGTTATTATTAGTTATAATAACAATCATAAACATAATATGTATAAAAAAAAAATATAGAAGCTTACTTCTAGCACTAGGCTAGGGATGATCTTAGAGATTATTAAGAACTAAGAAGATGATGATCTTGATGTTAGAACACTTTTGTATGAATAAAAATCCTTCCTTTCACTTCCAAGAGCTTTAGATCACCTCATGTTACTTGGAAATCCATGTTGATCATGAAGAAGATGATAAAAATTAATGGGTTTTTGAAGGTGTTCTTGTGAAAAAGATGAAGATGATGGGAGTGTTCTTGGTTGGTGATAGATGAAAATGTGAAGTAATGAGGTTGTAAGACTTAATGGTTAAGTGTTGAAATAAATCACCAAACTTATCCACTTGTAACACAAAGTAATTACCTAGATATTTTACCAACATAAACAAGGGGGTGGGACCCCTTGTTCACGGTTACAAGGTGGGGGGGGGGGGTCTTATGTTGTTGAAAAATGTTAGTAATTTATAAGGTTTCAAAATGTGGTAAAAGATGTAAGTGTTTAGGTGTTTAAGTTTTCCAACTTTTTGAGATGTTTCATGACTTGAAATGATTTTATTTTTACCATACAAGACCAAAAATAATAATCACTAGTTCGCTACATGTGCCAAAATATAGTTCGGCTAGATGTTTAGCGCTCGTTTCGCTAGTAAATAGTCGAAAGGTACGCTTAAGGAAGTTGTAAGAAAAGTTTCCGTTATGTGTGAAATTGATATTCCATAAATATTTTCATATGAAATTGGTGCCTAAACATCAATTTTGCATCTTGTAATAAAATTACAATTGCTGAATTTTGCGGAAAAAGAATGAAATGGTCACTTTTAGCGCATTTCGGACAGTTTTTAGTGCTACCGAGCATTGGTAAAATATTAACCAAACTCTTGTATTCCCATTTAGGGTTTAATATATAATTGATATTGGACTCTCATCCGAGTCCTAAAGATGTCATTTTTGATGTTTTCTGCGAATCCGGAGTTTTCGCCAGCACTCTAGTTCACTAGGCACTACTCTAGTTGTTTCGGTGAATTGTTTGCACTATTTCAAATGTACCCAATAAAAATGAATCATGTGTAATAACCAATGAATATTCCATGAGTTTTCTAAGATGTATACCATGTAATCATGCAGTCAGAATATTCAAAACACATGCTTGTGTAATGTAAATCACTGTTTTAAATGTAAGTAAATTACCCGAAAGTGGCAGTTGTCACATTCTCCCCTTGTTATTTAGAATTTCGTCCCGAAATTCTAGCTTTGTTATCCTTTGCAGGAGTCTTTGGAAATAGGTGGGGATATTTTGCCTTCATTCGGTCTTCACGTTCCCAAGTATACTCGGGCCCGTGACGAGAGTTCCAACGAACCTTTACTAACTTGATACGACTTCTCCGTGTTTTATTGACCTTCCAGTCCGTGACCTCAACAGGTTCTTCAGTGAAATGGAGTTTGTCGTCAATGTGAATTTCATCCACAGGAATGGCAACGGTTACTTGTATTGGACTCTTTTTAAGATTTGACACATGAAACGTGTGGTGTACACTGCTAAGTTCATCTGGTAACTTCAACTTGTAAGCAACAGTGCCAATCTTTTCCAAGATTTCAAATGGTCCAATGTAACGCGGGTTAAGCTTTCCACGTTTACCGAACCTCACTACGCCTTTCCAAGGTGAGACTTTCAACAAAACTTTCTCTCCAACCTCGAAAAATGCTTGTTTTCGCTTTCCATCAGCGTAGATCTTTTGTCGATCGCGAGCCGCCTTGATACGGTCTCGGATCCGAAAAATTTTATCCGTAGTATCTTGAACTAGTTCCGGACCAATTAATTGACTATCGCCCGTTTCCGCGCAACATAGCGGAGAGCGACACTTTCGACCATATAGAGCTTCAAACGGTGCAGCTCGTATACTTGTATGGTAGCTGTTATTGTAGGAAAACTCAACTAGAGGTAGATGATTATCCCAATTGCCACCTAAATCCATAACACATGCACGAAGCATATCTTCGAGTGTTTGGATAGTCCGTTCGCTCTGGCCGTCAGTTTGTGGATGAAAGGCCGTACTTAGATTCAATTGAGATCCAAAGGCCTGTTGAAATGATTTCCATATTCTTGAAACAAAACGACCGTCTCGGTCCGAAATGATTGAAATAGGCACTCCATGACGAGCCACTATTTCTTTGAGATAGATTTCCGCTAGTTTCTCAGTACTATCCTTCTCCCGAATCGGTAAGAAGTGTGCGGACTTTGTCAATCTATCGACGATTACCCATATCATGTCATGACCTTTCGAGGTCCTGGGTAACTTCGTAATGAAGTCCATCGATATTTGTTCCCATTTCCAAGCGGGAATCTCGGGTTGTTGTAGTAACCCTGATGGTTTCTGATACTCTGCCTTGACCTTAGCGCAGGTCAAGCATTTTCTAACATAGAAAGCGACATCCTTTTTGAGGTTAGGCCACCAATAGTACTCTTTTAAGTCGTGGTACATCTTATCTGATCCAGGATGGATCGAGTACTTTGACCTATGTGCTTCCTCAAAAATGAGATCTCGGAGACCTCCAAAGAATGGAACCCAAATTCTACCCGCAAAGTACAACGTTCCATCCTCCTTTGGTACTAACTGTTTTTCCATGCCTCGAAGTGATTCTTCTAGAATATGTTCTTCCTTGAGCGCTTCTTGTTGTGCATTTTGAATTCGTGCGGTAAGATCTGTGTGAATCGTCATCTCTAGTGCTCGCACTCTTAGTGTTTTAACTCGTTCCTTGCGGCTCAAGGCGTCTGCTACAACGTTCGCCTTGCCCGGATGGTACTTGATTTCACAATCATAGTCGTTTAATAATTCAACCCAACGTCGCTGACGCATATTTAATTCTTTTTGGTTGAATATGTGTTGTAGACTCCTATGATCTGTGAAAATAGTGCACTGTGTACCATATAAGTAATGCCGCCAAATTTTCAAAGCAAATACCACCGCGCCTAGCTCTAGGTCGTGAGTGGTATAGTTCTTCTCGTGAACTTTCAGTTGGCGGGATGCGTACGCGATAACCTTTTTACGTTGCATGAGTACACAACCTAAACCTTGATGCGAAGCATCACAGTATACCACAAAGTCATCGGTACCGTCGGGTAATGATAAGATTGGTGCAATGCACAACTTGTCTTTAAGATGTTGAAATGCTGCTTCTTGTTTCTCTCCCCAATCGAATTTCCTGTCTTTCTGTGTAAGAGAAGTTAGCGGTTGAGCAATCTTTGAAAAATTCTCAATAAATCTCCGATAATATCCCGCTAAGCCCAAAAATTGTCGCACTTCAGTAGGAGTCTTGGGCGCTTCCCAATTCTTAATCGATTCAATCTTCGACGGGTCTACTTGAATACCCTTCTCGTTCACTATATGCCCGAGAAATTGTACTTCACGAATCCAAAACTCACATTTGGAAAACTTCGCGTATAGGTTCTCCTTCTTGAGTAGTTCTAAGATGGTTCTCAAATGTTGTTCATGCTCGTCTGCCGATCGTGAGTATATCAAGATGTCGTCAATGAACACTATGACGAATTTGTCGAGATACGGCTTGCACACGCGGTTCATTAAATCCATGAAGACCGCCGGTGCGTTTGTTAAACCAAAAGGCATAACGAGAAACTCGTAATGACCGTAACGAGTCCGAAAAGCCGTTTTCGGTATGCTTTCTTCTTGAATCCGTAACTGATGATACCCCGATCGTAAGTCTATCTTTGAATAAAAACTCGACCCTTGAAGTTGATCGAATAAGTCGTCAATCCTCGGTAGTGGATACCGATTCTTGATGGTGAGTTTATTCAACTCTCTGTAGTCGATACACATTCTGAATGTCCCGTCCTTCTTTTTCACAAAAAGAACTGGAGCTCCCCAAGGCGAGAAACTCGGTCTGATGAATCCCTTATCCAACAACTCTTGAAGTTGTGTGGACAATTCCTGCATTTCAGAAGGTGCTAATCGATATGGAGATTTAGCTACGGGTGCGACTCCTGGTACCAAGTCGATGTGAAATTCGACTTGTCGATAAGGCGGTAGTCCTGGCAAGTCTTCAGGAAAGACTTCAGGAAATTCTTTTACTACCGGAATATCTGTCAACTTCCGCCCATCGGCCTTCTTGTCTACAACATGCGCTAGAAAGGCAATATAACCCTTCCGTAAGTATTTCTGTGCTTTCATGCAATTGATGATCCGCAATGGGGTGTCATGCTTCTCTCCATGTATAACAAGTGTCTCTTTGTTCGGTAGTGGTAGGCGAATGATCTTCTCGTGGCAAACGACTTCGGCTCGATTGTTGGATAGCCAATCCATGCCAACCACTACGTCGAAACTACCCAATTCAACGGGTAAGAGATCGATATTGAATTTTTGTTCGCCAAGTTCTAAGGTACACTCCTTAACAACTTCTCTCGTCTCTATTAGTTTACCGTTAGCCAATTCTATAGAATATGGAACATCTAGTTTACTAGGTTCCAAGCCCAGAATGTTTTTAAATTCTATAGAAATAAAACTAAAATCGGCTCCGGTATCAAATAATATGGATGCGAAATGATCATTGAGGAGAAACGTACCAGTGACCACATTAGGGTCTTGGCGCGCATCCTTGGCCCCAATCACAAAAAATCGACCATGAGCTTGAATTTCTTTAGGACAGTCTTTCTTGTAGTGATCTTTGCTTCCGCATCCAAAGCATCCTTGATTACGACCATTCCCGTTCCCATTCTTGTTACCAAAACCACTTCCTGATCCAGTATTATTTCCCGTTCCCCAACATGACTCAGTACGGTGGCCAAGCTTGCCACACTTATCACACTTGACAACCCGACAACCACCCACGTGATGGAATTTGCATCGCTCGCACTGAGGTAAAGTACCAGCGTACTTCTTAGGACCAGTGTCGTTTGTGGCTACAAACGCCTTTGCATCCCTTTGCGAGTTATTCTGTCGCCTGTTGTTGTTGTTGTTGGGGTTATTGTTATTGTTGTTGTGATTGTTGTTACTGTTGTGGTTGTTATTACCACGGGTTCCCTTCTTGAAATTCGAGTAACTCCTCTTCCCACGGTTGGAAGACTCAACATGTGTTTCCTTCTTGTCATCACCTTTCTCAGTGAATATCTTCATCCTGACCCCGTCTTCAGTAAGACTCACGGCTATAGTCACAGCCTGAGTAATAGTCGTGGGTTTAGCTGCAGTAACCAGACTTCGAATCTTGTCAGAAAGTCCCCAGATATAGCGTTCGATACGCTTGTATTCTGGTGTTACAAGATAAGGAATCACGCGGGACAGATCGTGAAATCTTTGTGTATATCCCGTGATATCAGCTCCGACCATGGTGAGGTTCCAAAACTCGTTCTCCAACTTCTGGAGTTCAGCACGAGAACAGTACTTATCCCTCATACGTTCCTTTAGTTCCTCCCAAGTCAACGCATAAGCAGCGTTATCACCCAAAGTTTGCACTTGTAGGTTCCACCAGGTAAGGGCCTCGTTGAGAAACAAGCCAGTAACGAAAGTGACTTGCTGATTAGCAGAACATCTGCTCATTCTGATAGTGGAATCCGTTTTCTTAGTCCATCTCACATAAGCCACAGCACCGCCTGTGCCATCGTAGTTAAGTGGCTTGCAGTCCAGAAACTGCTTGAATGTGCACCCTGAAATTGGACAACGGATTTTGAATGAGCAAATAGTAAATCGCACGAATAGATTTAGAAAGAAATTTGATGTGTTGTAATAAAACGAATAAACGTTACCCGGAATATTTGTTCCACCTAAAGGACCGCTTGGACCCTGGCCTCCCGATCCGCCGGTGCCACCACTTTGTTCGACACGGGATGCCTCATACAGTGCGATAGCTTGAGCGATTCTCTGTTCTATAAGTGCATTCAGTTCCGCCTCGGTCGTAGGCATTTGTGGGGGTGGGGGTGGATCAGTTCGTGAACGTAAGCCTCTCCTCGGTGGCATGATTCTTCCAAAGGAGAAATAGGATAAAGATTAGACGTTGATTTGGTTTGTTCAAAAGGAAGTATTCATAACATTAATAGCAATATCACCACCAAATATATAATGCGAGTAAATAAGTTAACATAAACAATAAGATATGTCCAACCAGACCACTCAGATGCATTTAATAGATAACACCAAGTTTTTATATATATAATCAACCGGTTACATAATCGTTCGAAAGGAACAAAAATAGACTCGGGCTACATAACCCGGTCATACTAGTCTAGTACAACAAAAGAGATAACAAAATCTTCCTTCCAACTGTGTGATCCGCTGTATGTCGGTTGTCTTCAAAACTTGGTGGAGCATCAATATGTACACAAAACGACTATAAATACCCGTCCCAAAAGTATACTACCGGTAACCATAGTCTATGGTGGGGGAAAAACTGGTGGTGGAATCGGGAACAACAACCTATGGACATCAGAAACCCTACCCTCCAAATCTAGAACCAAACGGTTCAGGAATACAATCTGCTGCTCGAGCGTCAGTACCCGAGCAGGTAAATCCACTGGCGGTAGATCCGCTGGTGGCATCTGAGGTGGTAGTGGGGGTAATGGTGGTGACCCTGGTGGTGGTGGTGGAGTATGGGGTGGTGAATGGGCTGGTGGTGGTGGTGCATAAAGTACCAAGCTAAGCAGGTGGGTAAGCTCATCCTCGAGTTCACTAACTCTACGGATAATAAAGTCTATCTGATGCTCAAGTGTGAGCACACGAGCCGGTAACTCGGTAGTAGCAACTAGGTAATGCAACGGGTGGTATGGGTCTGTGATGGGCATATCATGTGGGTATAGGTCCATGTCTCCGGGTGGTACATGAGCATGTCCAGAGGGTCCTGCCTCGTCAGTATGGTCTATATGGGGTAGAATGGGGGCAATATGATCCTGTGCAGGAACAACTGGATCATCTGGTAGGACATCATCCATCTCAATGTCTGCATTGCGCTGTAGGCCAATGGCCTGCAGTGCAGATGAAGTAACAGATGCATAAGATGAAGCATCTGAATCGGTATCGGAGTCAGAAGAAATGACAATAACCAGGACTACCGGTGCAGCGACCTCCAAAATAACCACGTCATGAACATCCCCGTCTCCCAACTCATCACCTAAATGCTCCACGGGAATCACAGGAACTACAGCGTCGTCATCCTCGTCGAAGTCGCCAATAAAAGGCATAATAGCAAGAGGAAGGACATCCCAGGGTATAACCTCGACCACATACTCACCCTCCGGGTGACCCATGATAACTATCTCGTTAAGTAGCGGGGGCATAACTAGCACATCATCATCAATAATGTCTCCTAACCCGTCTGCGTCGATAATGTCATCAACAATCGCGAACGGCTGAAAGTCATCCAAATCATCGTCAGATGCCGACTCGCTGTCGGACGTAATGACCTGGACTGCCGGTACATACTCGTCGTCGGAGGATAGCTCCATCGGGTCTACGTCATCGTATATGTTGCTTCCTTCAGAGGAAGACATGATATCCTGAGAAATAAGTTGTTCGACACGTATGAGTATTTGTTACGTTACATATATACACAAAATGTATTTTTCACACAATGTTCATTTTAAGTTATCCTATTTGAGTTGTGTGGATTAACTTAAAGTTGCATGTCTACCATTTAGATGACTAAGACACTAATGTCCTTGCTTGATTTGTTTAAGATGAATTCTTATTGAAAGTGGACCATGAAAAATGTTTATGCAAATGAAAACATGTGTTTGTGTTTAAATGGTTTTTGTGAGAGATCCCTAGTGATTGTAGATTTAGACTCGGTAAAGAATCTTGGTTCACTACAATCGATGCTCTGATACCAAGCTGTCACACCCGCTCATAGCGGAAACGCAAGGTGTGATCTGTCTGGTTTTCATTGCATAAATATCGATGTACATGAACAAACTATATGAATAAAACATACTCCATTGCCATTACATAGTGTTTCAAAAGATTACAACATAAGTTTAGTGTGTCGGTTACAAACCATTAACATGAAAATAAAGCGTTATTGTTTCATACATTAACTTGAAATAAACTACAAAGGTTTAAACCATCATATTTCCGCAAAGAGGCGGAATATAATAGTTAAACCCTTCAAAAGATGGCATGGAGTTCTTGTACTTGTTATCTTGACTGGGAAATCCGACATGGTCCTTTAATTCCCTGAAATACATGTTAAGTTTGGAAAACATCAACAAAAGTTGGTGAATTCATGCAATTTAGTTGTAAACGATGTATGAAAAATGTGAGTTGTAGTATGTAAAGTGTGAATGAAATCGTTGATCATTAATGTTTTGCAAGGACATTAATATGTGTGACGAAAAAGGAAGTAAACCAACCCTAGACGATTTTTATGCCCGATTCCTATCGACTAGGACACAAACGCACTCTTCTGTATGGGTCCACGACCAAGAGTGGGGCTCGCCAAAACCCAATAGATCTAGTCCTTTGTTCCTTGGTCCAAACTGGATTAATGGTGCTTATAGTATGGCCCTAATTCGCACATGATCTATGGTGTTTCATTACCTAACTTTAACATACTCTGAACATGTATCTTCCCCGATAGTTGTAAAGTTGTAAAACATTTAAATGAATAGGGGAACATGAACTCACAGTATCGCGTCCTGAAAATAGATGTAAATAAGATCTCACGTGCGGTCGTCCTGAATAGCGTGGCGACCTACAAACGTTCTTATTTTTGTTAGACACTTCGGTCTTTGTAAATAACTTGAGTACAAGTCTTTTGTCTTGAGTATGTGTAAGACTTGTATGTCTTTACTGTTCGTTAACTGTGTATTCGATGTATGAGTTGTAAAGTCGGATCTCGTCCGCTGAATCTCGTGTCTTGTATGTATCACTTGTATAGTTGTGTTTCCAATAATAGTATCATTGGGCCAAGCCCATGTTTTCAAGTTATTGGGATTAAATAGTGCTGGGCCTCAAATAGTGTTGGGCCTCAAATAGTGTTGGGTCTCAATAGTGTTGGGCCTCAAATAGTGTTGGGCCTGAATAGTGTTGGGCCTGAATAGTGTTGGGCCTCAAATAGTGTTGGGCCTCAAATAGTGTTGGGCCTGTATAGTGTTGGGCTTGAATAGTGTTGGGCTTAAATAGTGTTAGGCTTGTATAGTGTTGGGCTTGAATAGTGTTGGGCTTGAATAGTGTTGGGCTTAAATAGTGTTGGGCTTGTATAGTGTTGGGCTTGAATAGTGTTGGGCTTTGGCCCATGTGTTTAGTGTTTGGGCTTAGCCCACTAATTTATGTTAAGCCATTATGAAAAATAAGCCCATTTGTAAAACAATAGCCCATTACTTAAACTAGCCCATTTGTTATAAAAATAGCCCATTAAGTATAATAAGCCCATTTGTAGAAAAAAAAAATAGCCCACTAGTACATGTAAGCCTTTCATTTTTATAAAACCCTTTTTATAAAAATTTACTAAGTATAGATGTTAGTAAATAAAAAAACATACTAGTTTTTATAAGTTTCTAAACATCCGAAATTTGTTATAGATTGCTTATTTATATTTCGTGTCGGAAAAAAAAACGTCTAAACATCGTAGTAATTCTTCGGATTGGCAATTCACTTAAGTAGTCGTCCGTCGTTCATTTTGACCATAATTGGTGTCCGATTATTCTAATCGTCCGTAACTCGTTTTAAGGCGAAATTATGTGAAGCCTCGTAGGACTTTTGTTATAACGTGTTTTGAGTTTAAAGGTGACATGAGATTCAAGTTCCTACAATGATATATATAACTAATACACCAAGTAATATATCACACAAAAATTGTTAAAGTAACCAAATATATATTTTCTAAAAAAATATATATTTTTCTTGTCTTTTATTTTGTAAACCCTTCTTTAATAACCTTTTTAAATCTTGTAGAGATTTACCCAAAAATGTTGTTATTTTATAAAATAAAGTTTTTATAAAAATTGGCCATATAACCTTTGTATTTTTATCTTAACCATGTTTCATTAAACATATCATTTTCTTTATTAAATCAACAACAATTTATTCAACATCTTAACTAAACATTATGAGACTTTTATAACATGAAATTATCAAGATGATATGCAAATCATGTAGGGTTTTAAACATGATCCTTTCATATGTTAACTAGTTCAAAAACCAAGTTTAATTCTAGTTTTAACAACTTTTATAAAAATCTTTAGTTGTATGTTATTTTTTTATAATCTTGTGAAAGTCTTGTTTTTAAATAAAAACCCTAAATACTTTCACAAGATCACTAGATATGATCATCCCTTTAATCCTTTATGTTAAAACCCTTTAACATAAACATGTATAATTTTTAGATCATATCTTTCAACATCTTCTAACACTTTATTTGTAGCATAACCATCATAACAAGATCTAATATGCATATAACAAGTCTAAGATCACAATATAAACAAACATAATTATATCATGATTTTTATCTTTGCTTCATTGTATTTTTCTTGTTCATTATGTATGATTATATAGTTATTATTAGTTATAATAACAATCATAAACATAATATGTATAAAAAAAATATAGAAGCTTACTTCTAGCACTAGGCTAGGGATGATCTTAGAGATTATTAAGAACTAAGAAGATGATGATCTTGATGTTAGAACACTTTTGTATGAATAAAAATCCTTCCTTTCACTTCCAAGAGCTTTAGATCACCTCATGTTACTTGGAAATCCATGTTGATCATGAAGAAGATGATAAAAATTAATGGGTTTTTGAAGGTGTTCTTGTGAAAAAGATGAAGATGATGGGAGTGTTCTTGGTTGGTGATAGATGAAAATGTGAAGTAATGAGGTTGTAAGACTTAATGGTTAAGTGTTGAAATAAATCACCAAACTTATCCACTTGTAACACAAAGTAATTACCTAGATATTTTACCAACATAAACAAGGGGGTGGGACCCCTTGTTCACGGTTACAAGGTGGGGGGGGGGGGTCTTATGTTGTTGAAAAATGTTAGTAATTTATAAGGTTTCAAAATGTGGTAAAAGATGTAAGTGTTTAGGTGTTTAAGTTTTCCAACTTTTTGAGATGTTTCATGACTTGAAATGATTTTATTTTTACCATACAAGACCAAAAATAATAATCACTAGTTCGCTACATGTGCCAAAATATAGTTCGGCTAGATGTTTAGCGCTCGTTTCGCTAGTAAATAGTCGAAAGGTACGCTTAAGGAAGTTGTAAGAAAAGTTTCCGTTATGTGTGAAATTGATATTCCATAAATATTTTCATATGAAATTGGTGCCTAAACATCAATTTTGCATCTTGTAATAAAATTACAATTGCTGAATTTTGCGGAAAAAGAATGAAATGGTCACTTTTAGCGCATTTCGGACAGTTTTTAGTGCTACCGAGCATTGGTAAAATATTAACCAAACTCTTGTATTCCCATTTAGGGTTTAATATATAATTGATATTGGACTCTCATCCGAGTCCTAAAGATGTCATTTTTGATGTTTTCTGCGAATCCGGAGTTTTCGCCAGCACTCTAGTTCACTAGGCACTACTCTAGTTGTTTCGGTGAATTGTTTGCACTATTTCAAATGTACCCAATAAAAATGAATCATGTGTAATAACCAATGAATATTCCATGAGTTTTCTAAGATGTATACCATGTAATCATGCAGTCAGAATATTCAAAACACATGCTTGTGTAATGTAAATCACTGTTATAAATGTAAGTAAATTACCCGAAAGTGGCAGTTGTCACAATTCTGCTGGAAACACCTCAGGAAAATCCCTGAAAGTTCCGGATCGGACGGGTTTAGATGGAAGTTTGGATAGGATAGAACAAATTTTGTAGAAATCTTGTTAGATGAGTCATAAGTTGAATGATTCCATTCATACCGAAAGAGTTTACATCGTTTACAAGCTAGAGAGAAAATTAGCATTTCCCCTCCAGGATATTCAAAACTTAACAAACTATGAACACACGACACTATATATATACATGAGGTTTGGGATGGACGAGCACTTCCGTGCAGATGAGCTTGTTTGTGCGGATGAGGTTGTCCGTGTGGATGAGTTACGTTCGTACGAACTTGTCTCATCCTCTCCAAAGTTATGTGTTCGTATCTAACCTATACATTATTCAACACACGCTCTATCTAGTCTATTCGCACAGTGACAGAAATACATAATATGCACTAACAAATTTCTCCTTGGCCGTTAGTGTCAAATCTTGATCTTCAAATATGAGAGACGTGTTTGAATATTCTGCAACTTCAATAAAGCATTTAATATCTTCAATTAATTCCCCCTTGATTAATGATTTGGGTTTCCATTATCTCTAATACATTCCCCCTAAATGAATCTTCAGGTCTTTTTTTGCACGGCTCCCGACCTCCTCTGATTTACTTAACTGCAATCTTCACGAATAATCATCAACTTGAAACTAATTGATGCAGCATCTCTGTTTCAATGTTAACGACATCCGAGTTCGGTTTTTGATCTTCCACTTTAGCTTAATCTCTTAATATTCAAAAACCCAACCGGCAATAGATAGAAACTTCAAATCATCACATCGGTAAACTTCAAGTCTGTGACAACTCACGAAATCTAAAATCCCGTTTTCTGTAACCATGGTTAAGCACACTCCTGAATGATTAATCAATGTAAACAATAATCTCCACATTCAACAATTCTTCATCGGATAACAAATCATCTGGTAACACATTAAGATCTCAGAAACATTCTTCCACGATCAGATTCACATTCTTCCTCTTCAGTCACGATAACAAATGTATAATCTTCTCCGTTAGTCTCGGTAGCAACTTAATAGACAAACATCATCACTTCCCGATGGTTAGTCCAAAAAACAACTCATCTGCTCGAAGATTAAACATTCTGACACTTTAGATTATCACAAAACTGTGATATCTTTTAAGTATCGAAAATACTAATGGATCTCCTGACGCTAATCCTACTAACCGGCTTGTACGAAGACTCGGGACTCAAACCCTAAGACATTAATCTTGTCACGAACTGAAGAATCTGAACTTCCTATGATTAAAAACTAACGAATCGAGATTTCATGCATCCCAATCTAAACTCGGAACCACCCGAATACTGTTGCATGTCTGAATTTCCAAAATGCCAGAATTTCAGTATATTCTAATTACATTTTTATTCCCCCCCCCCCCTTTTTTGAAAATTATGACCTCTCTAAACTTATCACTGAATTCCCCCCTCAAATTTGACAATCCAGTCCACTTTATATCTCTGAAAAACTCAACTATGCAGAAAATGTGACATTTTGCTCCACAAAAGTCGGGTTTTCATCAAATGCGGATTTTACGATTTGGCCCATTAATAGTCACTTAACTGTAACACCCCAATCGCGTAATACAACAACACGTGGTGGAAATACCGGGGAGTCACGTTACAAATTGCTCACAACTACTGGTACTAAATTCTTTCAATATTATTAACATCGTTTTACAAACAAAGAATACATGTAATTGTCTTTTGATTAAGAAGTATAAGGCCCTGAATGCAGTCCTATGCGTTGAATGCTTGAATAATTGATAACCTGAAACATATGTGAAAAATAAAGTCAGCATAAAAATGCCGGCGAATACATAGGTTTTGTTAGCCAAATTAATGGCAAAACATTTGGCATTGCAATAGTTTGGCAACTACGAGAGTTGTTGATTTGAAATAAATTTTGAAGCCAGGGGATGGCAAAAGTTTAATATTGCAATACATAATCTTGATTATGAAAACTCGTGGCAAATAGTTTTGTATATGGTAACATGATTATTACTAAGTAGTTTTTATGCCATTTGAAATTGTACATTGTAATCTCGTTGAAATCTTTGTAAAACTCGTTAAATGTGTTTTTAGAAATCCAATCAAAGGTTATTAAAAACTGTTTTGAAATTAATCGGATAAGTAGTATATTTAAATATACTTTAGTTATGAAATAGTTAAGCAGAAAGTATATCAAAATATACTTTGGTTTCTGAAATAATAGATTTGGTAGTATATCACAAGTATACTTTGGTTTAAGAATGAAAACATCGGTAGTATATCAAATTATACTTTAGTTTGTAAATTGCAAAGTCGGTAGCATATCAAACTATGCTTTGGTAAACAATAGCATATCAAACTATACTTTGGTAAACAATAGCATATCAAACTATACTTTGGTAAACAATAGCATATCAAACTATGCTTTGGTGAATAATAGCATATCAAACTATGCTTTGGTAGAACAGTTAGCATATCAAACTATGCTTTGGTAACAACAACAAAAATCCTAAGTCCTAATGGTGATTCGGGATAACGCCATGAAGGGTAATACAACAAGCACACTTATATATAGGAAGTACCAGCGGCGTATCCACCATGTGCTTATTGTATTACTCTAGTTTCGTTATCTAAATCACCAACAATCTACACAATAACCATAACTATCATCTCATAAAGTACTTCCTAAAAATCTCACTATGAAGATAGGAAGATCTAAGACTGTACTTCAAATATCCTATGAGAATCTAACTATGAAGATAGATATATCTATTAAGGATTTGGATAAACATCGAATTTGCATAATCGGAATAATACACATAAAAGCACTTAGTAAACACATATATGCCATACATTTGGAAAATAAATCGGTTACATATATGAATCACCCCAAAACATTTGAAAACGGTAAAAGAGGGGAACAATGTACTCGCCTGGGATTGCGTGTTGGTCTTGTTCAACTGATATAACAAAGCTCAAAGGATCAAAAGTTCAAGTGTCGAAGTGGTTCCTAGTGTAACGGATACTATGTTAGTGTATCGGGACACGAATCGAGGAAACGGATAGAATGTGGTATTGTAAACCAAATGAGTGTTGGAACTCATGTGATATGGTTTAACAAAGCCTACATTCTAAAACGGAACCTAACCTAAGTGCTTTTGACCCGTTATGACCCGTTAAGGTAGTTTACGCTACTTTAACGCGTCATTTGTGCGAAAACGGGTTCGGACTGCCTAACTAGTCCTATGATAAGTATTATATGCCATAAAATATCTAATTATGTTATATATCAGTTTAGATGTCAAAATATTGGTTACATATGCTTAAAATGAAATTATGCGCATAAAGGGCATTTTGGTCATTTTCCTAAGGCATATAAACTACTTATCATACAACTAACTAAATGATGTGACCATAAGGTATAACCTCGAAAGGTTATTTCCTATACAACTATGATCACAAAATATGTTTGGTCGGATCCTGACGATCGACCAAACGGGTCGGGTTCGAAAGTCTAAGCGGTTGTTTATACCGCTTATCTTACGACCCTATATTAGCACTAAACTAAGAGTGATGAGGTAAACATGTTAAAACATGTTTAACTAAGTTAGAAAACAAGTTTGATATAAAAAAAATGTTTTGATACCCAAAAATAGCTTCATTGCAAAATACGCATAAACACATATTTTAACCGAAACTTTGACTCGTCACTACGCCAAATCAACGTGGTAATCAGTAGGTATAGTCACAAGGGACTATAACCATCGTGATTACGCTCATGTTGCAAAGTTCAAACGAATTTTGTGTTGACCAAGACTGGTCAAAGCAGAAAGTCAAACACTGTTTGACTTTGATGCATGAAATATTTAAAAAGCATGAAAGAAGCTTACAAAAGGTCCAAGCTAGGAAGATTTGATCAAAAACAACTCAGGTATGAAGCCTTCATAAGTGAGAGGTTCAACATAGAGTTGAATTTGAATCAAATGTGAATTTAAATCAAATGTGTGAGGATGCAAATGAATCAAGTGGGTTTATATAGATTTTCCAAAACCGTTAGCATCGTTTCTTGATATTTGAGCTTCAATCTGGACCTTACAAGTAAGGCACACTGATTTGGGATACTAGGGGGGTCCAAAACCAGCATACGGTATTGAGAAAATTATATAAAAACCCCTGAAAATCAATCCAGTTGCTGAAAAATGGATTCTGCCCAGGTGTAGGTGTCGCGTCGCGTGACGGCAAAAGACTCAGGCTGTCTCCAGACGCGACGGCTTAAGTCTGAAATTTCAAAATGGGCGAAACAGGCCCCTGCACACATTTTAATGCATTTTGTACGCGTTTAAGCCCCATTAACCTATTTTCAAGGCTCAATAATGAAGTTAAAGTATAGGGGACATGAAATATGCTTGAAAATATCTCGAATGTCGGTTCGTTTGGTCGTACGTCCTAGTTATTCGGTTAATTACGATGAAATACGAACGGACGCGAAAAACGATCCAAATTGCACGACGAATGAAATTTTTGTATTCTAGTCACTAAAAAAAATATTTTAATGATTACCAAAATTTTCGGATGTCCGGATATGTTCAGAACGTAAGATATGCGCGTAAATGCAAACTTATGCACTTTTTGACTCTTTTAGTCCCTATTGATCAAATAAACATATTTTCGCATAACGAACCCCTCAAAGCCTATTTCTAAGCTATGTGAAGGATATTTAGGAAACGTTTAGCTTATGATCAAGTTCCGGAATGTTCGTTACTATAAGAATCAGCAGACTTTCGCAGTTTGACGCAAATAGTCCCTGAGAGTGAATAAACTTGTTTTTGAGACACCAAAGCCTTGAAAACTTATTTCTAAGTTATATAAAATTTATTTAAGGTATGTTAAGCCTATTTCACTATTCCGGAGTGTTTGTCGTGTTAAACTAATTACGCTTACGCATCAGTTTGCGTATAACTTTCTAGAAAGTGATTTAAAGCTTGAAATCGAACTTAAAATTAAATTGTGAAATTTTCAAACATAAAAAGCAAATATTGAGACCAAAAACACTTGGTTTCTTTGATAAAATATATTGTCTTACATCGTGTGGTGTTTACTGAGCACAAGTGTCACATTAACCCAGATGGTAAACATTGTGCATAGATATCATGACTACCCTACTAATGTAAGAGCACTATATATAGAGGTTTTTTGTATTGCATGTTTACATCTCAATGAATAATAATTCTCTATTCTATCTGTTGGGATTGAAACCTACACAGGAACAGTTGATAAAGCCAAAACTGGATCAAGAACAGTGGATCCTTCATAAGCAGTGTTTGTACATATTCTTTCCCCTTGACAGTGGCCCTTACATCTGATGAACTCAAAGTACTGCTCTTCACAACTGCTGCTGCTCTAAAGAACTGATGAAGTTAAAGTACTGAAGCTCAATCTACTGACATGTCTAAAGTACTGCTGAAGACCGAAGCACTGCTGGAGCTATAACAGTGGAATGAAGAATTAGTGTTTTGTTTATACTTTGTTTATGTAATCAGTAGTTTGTAATCAGTGGTTGTATAGGTCAGTAGTTAGAGTTTGTTAGGAGGTTAGATATCACTTTCATGGTGACGTCAGCCGAAGATGCTCAGTGGTTGTTCTGTACTATAAATAGAACAGGACCCTGTACTGTTCTGTTAGCTCTTCTTCACCAAGTCAATTCTATACGAACAATCAAGTGAGCTCAGGCTGAGGGGGAGATCTGTGTATGCATGCATTGTAATTGATATTTGTAATAAATACAATCATTCGGTTCAATGTCAAACATGTTTGGTTAAACTTATTCTTCCATTGATTGTGTGTTGAAAGTTTATTTCATATTTCCACTGCAATATATCTCTGTTTCATCTTCATTCTTATTAAACAAACACAATCAAAAGAAACTCAGATCCTAACAATTGATATCAGAGCTAGGACAGTCAAACTTGATCTAACAATCATTTTGAGTAAAAGTTCAGGTCAATTTCGTTGATACTTTCGATTGTTCATTTTTATTTGAAAAACAGATTAAGGTGTAATCACGTACAAGAGTTGATTATTCAGTACCTGTAAAACAACCAGAATGGCTTCACAATCATAGGATAACACTAATAACACTGGTTCACTCTGTAAACCACCTATGTTAGTCAGATCTGAATACAACATCTGGGAGCGAAGGATGAGTCGCATCTTAGCTCAACAAAATACCGGATGTTGGAAGTCGTTTGTCTTTGGACCACAAGTTCCAATGGTGCCGAGTGCTGAGGATCTAAAAGTTCTAGTACCTAAGAAAATTGAAAACTATTCTGATTAAGACTTTCAGAAAATTGAACTAGATGCCAAGGCATTTAGCATCGTTGCATCTGCACTCCCAAATGAAATTTATGCTAGCCTGTTACACTGTAACAGTGCCAAGGAATTGTGGGATGCACTTAAGGAACAATTTGGTGGGACTGAAGAAGTAATTGAAAATAACAGGGAGGTTTTGAATCAACAGTATGAAACCTTTTGTCACATTAAGGGTGAATCATTAACACAACAGTTTGAACGTTTTAGCTGTCTCATAAGTGAACTGAAACTTGTTAAGGTTGAATTTGCTAAATCAACTCAAAATAGTAGGTTTCTTAGGTCACTTCCTGAAAAATGGGACACAATTGCTTTTGTAACCAGAAATTCAGTTGGGTTCAAAGATCTCACCCTGACCTAGCTTCATGGTAGACTCCTGACCTATGAAAGGGAGTTGAACCAGAAAAAGAAGTTACAAGAGATCGGGAAGGTTGTAGATGATTATTCATCTGGCAACACAGCTCTTTTGGGTCATGAAGAATCTGGTAGTAGTAAGGATCAGGGTTATGATCATTTCATTGACATAACAGCTGGTGGAGGCTTTAACAACTCTGATTCTTACTCATCCAATTAAGCTTTTACAGCTAATGGAGAAAACCAGAATTCTGATAATCTATCTTTTGAACTCAATGATCTCCAACATTTTGATCCAACTGATCTGGAAGAGATGGATATTTTGCACCAACTTGCACTGCTGAGTGTTAGAACCAGCAAGTTTTATAAGAGAACAAGGAGAAAATTTCCAGGGTTACATGGGAATTTGAAATTAGGGTAGGATAAATCAAAGATCAAATGCTAAAAGCGTAATAGGTTAGGTCATTTTGCTAGAGAGTATAGGAGTCAAAACAGTGGACCAATCATCACACACCTTAGTTCTAGACCACAAAATAACCAAACCATTGTGCAGTATTCCCAATATGCCCCTGCTGCCCATTTAAACACTGCTCATTATGCACATCCTACAACCCCTGTTCCTGTGCACTATGTCCAAACCAGTGTTCCTCAGATACAGTATGTCCAGGCCCCAGTTCCGTAGGTTCAGGTGCAACAAGTTGCACCTCAACAAGCTACACAAACAATTGTTCAAGCATATCAGCAAAGCTTTTTCACCCAAGGATTTGTTGATTGGAGTAGCTTGCCTGAGGATCTAGGTGATGAAAACTTTGCTCTATATGCTGATAATGCTGTTTCTAGTGATGAATTCTGTTTTGTAGTGTTAGAGTCAATTCAAGAAGGGCTGGAAACTGAAGAAGGAACATCCAGTGCTGACACAGTGGATACAATTGCTGAAGCAGTGGTTACTGCTATTGTTGGTGAACAATTGTTGGAAGAAAATTCAGAACCCCTGTTGGAACCATTGTCTGACCCTTGGTCTGCTGAAGTGGAAGAGAAGAAACTAGAAGAAAGTGAACATGTCTTTGATTGTGCCATGATGGCTGCAACTAAGGTATCACCCCAGGTTCTTAAAAACCTTTGTTCAGAAAAATGCATCATAGCATTTGCAAACATCAAAAAGGTGAATGAAAACCTTAGAGATAAGTTGTTAAATGATGAAGTACAATTTGAAAAATCTTTAAAAGAATTGAAAATCAAATTGTCAGAAAAAGAAAATGAGATTTGCAGCCTCAAACATGAGCATAGCATAACCAAGGACCAACTCCAGGACAAGATAGAAAAATATCAAACCTGCAAAAAGGAGTTGGAGTCTACCCAAATCACTTGTGAAAAATGGGTGGAATCCTGCAAAGGTTATGAAATTATGCTTGAAAAACAGATTGAAAGTAATGTAAAATTTGGCATAGGGTTTAGGAAAAATGACCAAGTTAAAAACACTGCTGCAAATCAATCTGGTTCTGTTGAAATCATACCCACCAACAAGGATGGTCAAGAGGTTAAAATAACTGATAAAAGTGGCAACAAAATCACTCTGGAAAGATCAGTGGGGTCCACTTTTGAGGAGATTGCGAAATACCAATTCAAACCCACTTGGTCTGATGAGTGTGACATCCTTGAAAATTTTAAACCCATGGACTTCACCACTGTGGATGGTGTCAAAGTTCCAAAGGCCAAGGTAATTCCTATTAAGGATATCCCAACAGTGGTTCAAAACTCTGTTGCAAAGGAGTTTTAAAAGAAGAAAAGAGAAGAAAAGATTAAAAACTTGTTGTGTGACTTTTGTGAAAAGAAAAATCATTTTACCAAAGATTATTTTCATTTAAAAGCTTATGACATTAACAAAACAAGTACCATTGTGCCTTCAAAGAGCTGCACCATATGTGGTAAATCAAACCATCTCACTCAGAAGTGTGTGTACCTAAAATCCTTTGAGGTCAAAAAGGAAGAGTACTCTTCAAAAATACTCATGAGTTCATCAAAACCACAACTCAAAAAACAACCACCCTTTGTGCCAGTCCAAACAGCTATTACAAAACAGCTGAACCAAAACTCTGTTAAAAGAGAGGTTCAAGTGACTGATGCACCCCCTGCTAACCAATATCAAAGAGGAAAAGGACCTCCATACCCAAGGGTCCCACATGTTTATGAGTCTTACAAAAGGCCTTCTAAACCAAAAGTGAACATGCATCCCTTTGGTTATCAATAGCTGACAGGAAATGACCCCCAACAGTGGTTAGAGAAAAACATTTCAAAAGTTGTCCAAACACCAGAGCTAACCACTGTCCATCTTCCTGAACTTAACATAAACACTGTTGTTACCCCATCCAAAGCCTTATTGGCTTTGGAGACGCTCCTGAACTAATTATTTACTTGATGTGTAGGGAGCTTCTGCATGCTTAGATAGTCTTTGGTATGTAGATAGTGGAGGCTCCAGGCACATGACTGGATGTAGAGCCCTACTCAAAGAATTCAAAACTCATGGATGGGGTGATATATCTTTTGGTAATAATAGTAACGGGAAGGTGATGGGTTCTGGTACAGTACAGTCTGGAAATGTTAAGTTTGAAAATGTCAATCGGATTGACAATCTAAAATTCAACCTCCTTAGTGTCTCACAAATGAGGGATAAAGGTTGTGGGTCATTCTTTACTAAGGAGTGTTATAGGATTGTTGGACCAGAAATGGTCAAAAAGATTGAAGAAATAATAAAAACTAGAAAAACTCAACTTGTTGCTCAAAGGAGGGGCAATGTTTATGTAGTTAATTTGTCAAAAGAGAGCCCCAGGACTGATACCTGTCTGTTCTCAGCTGCCTCTAATAAAGAGACAGAATTATGGCACAGAAGATTGGGGCACACAAATCTCAAGACAATCATTGCTTTGTCAAAACAGGGCCTTGTAAGAGGTCTTCCACAAAAATTGTTCACCTATCCTGAGCATTGTGTTTCCTGTTTAAAAGGAAAACAACATAAAAGCTCATTTAAGTCCATTGAAGAGTCCAAAACAACCAAGTGCTTGCAAATGCTGCACATGGATCTGTTTGTAGTCATGAGTCTTAAAAGGAAAAGATATTGTTTGGTAATTGTAGATGACTTTTCTAGGTTTACATGGACTTATTTCTTACATTCTAAAGATGAGACTGCAAGCATTCTGCAAGACTTTGTCAAACAGGTTGAAAAGCAGTTTGACTTGCCCGTAAAAGTCTTTAGAAGTGACAATGGCACATAATTCAGAAATAGGGAGTTGGATGAGTTTTGTGTGTCAAAAGGAATTGTAAGGCAGTATAGCATTCCAAGGACACTAGAACAAAATGTGGTTGTTGAGAGAAAGAACAAAACACTGATAGAGGCTGCCAAAACCATGCTTGCTGATTCAGGTTTGCCATTAACTTTCTGGGCAGAGGCTGTAAACACTGCCTGCTATGTCCAGAACAGAGTTTTGATCAATCCCAGGCATCAAAAGACTGCCTATGAAATTCTGTATAAAATCAAACCACCGATCTCATACTTTAAAGTATTTGGCTGCCCATGTTTCATTTTAAACTTAAAAGATTCAATTTTAAAATTTGCAGCCAAAGTAGACAGTGGATACCATTTGGGATACTTAACCACTGCTAAGGCCTATAAAGTGTTTAACACTAGGACTAAGATAGTGGAAGAGACTTTGAATGTAAAGTTCAATGAACTTTCTTCAATGAAAATCCCCGCAAACCCGGCTGAGTTATTTGATCTTGATAAATTCACCTTTGAAAATGTTTTTCTCAAGACTAACAGTGCGGGTCCATCTCAACCACCTCCATCAGACAAGGGATATGAAATAATCATTCCACAACAAAAGTTCACATCCATTGCCAGAGCAGCAGATGTTCAAAACAGCTGTCAAAGCTCAACCGCTGCTACATCAATAGTTGTTGACCAAAGTAGTCCTCAATCCCCTGCTTCCACATCCTTAAACACTGTTGATAAAAATCCTCAAACAGTGGATAAAAATCAACTTGTTTCCCCATAAATTCCTCCTATTCCTCCACCTCCATTTCAAGACACTGTTGGATCATCAAAGTCACCAACAGTTGTTAGCTCAGATGATTCACATCTGCAGCCCTCTCCTTTAAATGCCATTGTTCCATACAAAGGAGATTTAATCTTCTTGAAGTCTCATCCACCAGACCAAATCATTGGCAAAATTAGTGAAGGGGTGCTCACAAGAAGTCAATCCCAAAACATCTGTCTTTTTGCTAGTTTTCTATCACTTCATCAACCTGTCAAGTACCAAGAGGCACTGAAAGACAACAGTTGTGTGGAAGCCATGCAAGAAGAGCTCCAACAGTTTAAGAGACAACAAGTATGGGAGCTTGTACCACTGCCAGAGGGTGTGAGTCCTATTGGCACAAAGTGGGTCTTCAAAAATAAAACTGATGAAAGGGGCATTGTTGTCAAGAATAAAGCAAGGCTAGTGGTTCAAGGTTTCAGACAGGAAGAGGGCATTGACTATGATGAAACTTTTACCCCTGTAGCAAGATTGGAAGCTATCAGACTTTTCTTGGCCTTTGCTGTCAACCACAACATAAAGGTGTTTCAAATGGATATCAAATGTGCTTTCCTCTATGGCAAGATTCAAGAAGAGGTATATGTTTGTCAACCTCCTGGTTTTAAGGATCCATTTAATCCAAATCATGTCTACAAGCTAATAAAGCTTTGAAGTGCTTGAAACAAGCACCTAGAGCCTGGTATGAAACTCTTTCCACCTTTCTTCTCTCTATTGGCTTCACAAGAGGCAAAATTGACAAAACATTATTTTTAAAATGGAGAGGGAAAGATCTGATGATTGTCCAGATTTATGTGAATGACATCATTTTTGGAAGCACATGTTCAAAAATGTGTGGACAGTTCAGAAAACTCATGACAGCTGAGTTTGAGATGAGTGCAATGGGTGAACTACAGTGTTTCCTTGGTC
Source organism: Helianthus tuberosus (assembly GCA_030545235.1). NCBI lineage: Eukaryota > Viridiplantae > Streptophyta > Magnoliopsida > Asterales > Asteraceae > Helianthus > Helianthus tuberosus. The sequence goes on from CM060358.1 coordinate 123,599,679, forward strand.
TCCAAGTGAAACAACTGCAAAATGGTACATTCATTCATCAAAGCAAATATGCTAAAGAACTTTAAAACAAATTTGAGATGAATGACTGTAAACCATGTAGTACACCCATGGCAACCACCAAGCTAGTCATGACTGATGAAAAGGATGATTTGGTTGATCAAACCTTATATAGAATCATGATTGGGTTATTGTACCTAACTGCATCTAGGCCAGACATCATGTTTGCAACATGTGTTTGTGCAAGATCCCAATCAACCCCTAGAAAGTCTAACCTAATAGCTGTGAAAAGGATACTCAAATACATAAAAAGTGCTCCCACACTTGGTATCTGGTACCCTGGTAATGGGAATATTAAGCTTTCAGGTTTCACAGATAGTGATTTTGCTAGGTACAATGCAACAAGGAAGTCCACATCAGGAGGGTACCAATTTCTAGGTGATTGCTTAGTATCTTAGCAAAGCAAAAAGTAAGCAGCTGTTTCAACATTCACTGCTGAGGCAGAGTATATAGCTGCTGCAAGCTGTACAACCCAACTGTTATGGCTTCAAAATCAACTACTGGATTTTGGTATCACTGCCCTAAAGACACCTCTCATGTTGGATAGTCAGGCAGTAGAAAATATCATCAAAAATCCAGTTTCACATTCAACCACCAAACACATTGACATCAGACATCACTTTGTGAGGGATTGCAATGAAAAAGGTTTTATTTCTCTGAATTATGTTCATACTAAAGATCAGCTGGCAGATGTGCTAACAAAGGCTTTAGACACATCTACCTTTGAAAGCTTGATCTCTAGAATTGGCATGCTTAACATAGAATAACAGGCAAAATCCTGTTTTTATGAATAAAAAGCATTAAAACGTTTTTAAAAAATCAAAGATTCATCCTTAAAAATAGCTAAAAATGAAAATTTTCATTAATCCTAAAAGTCTGACATAACCACTGTTTTGGTTCAAACATCTGGTCTTTTGAATTCTATTCACTGCTGAAAGTCAACCTCTGTTCTCTTATGTTCATTGATAATCACTGTTGTTCAAACATCAGTGTTTTGAATCACTGATGGCTATCCACTGATAGTCAAAAATCAGCCACTTCTTTCATTTTTCACCACTGTATACCACTTATATTGATCAATCAGTGGTTTCCTAAACAAATGTCATCCATTATTCATCAGAGGTTGTCACGTGGACAGTACTTAGCCGTCAGATCTTTGTAACCACAGCCACGTCAGCATTCACTTTTTCACCTTATAAAACCCTGATCAAAACCCCAAACAGGGTTTTAACTGACGAATCGAATTCAAAATTCCTTTCAAAAGCAGTTTTCCATCAAATCCTTCAAATCATTCATCTTCTTTCTTCTTTCGCAACTACCTTCGAATCACCATGGCTCTCGCACTAAAATCCCCTCATAACTATCTGTGCACCCTTGAGAAAACAAGTCAAAACACAGATTTCCACTTCGTCATTGATGCTCTCTCTTCTTCAAAGTACAAAACTTTGTTGACTTGCAACGCACCGATTTACCTGGATACCCTCAGTGATTTCTGGAAAAATGCAAAACTTGAAGTTCAAGACAAAAAGCCTTGGGTTATCACTTCAAAAGTAGGGGGAATTCAGGTTGCCATCACACCTCAAACCATCTCTGAGGTTTTTGAAATAAATGATCATACAGGTAAAAATTCTTTTCCAAAGGAAGAATATCAAAGAGATTTAATTGAGAGGGGGTATGAGGAACAAATGAAAAAAGATACTTTGCAAAAGGCAAGTTTTCCACCTCCCTTGAGATTTTTATTCCATACCCTTCTAATGTGTGTTTCAAATAAAACAACTGCCTTTAATGAAATACCATTGAAAATCCAATACTTGGGATATGCTATCATGGCAGAAGTTGATTTTAATTACTCTCAAGAGATTTTCAATGATATGGTTAAAAATGTTAATAATATAATAAATAAAAAGAAACCCTTTTTACTGTTTCCAAGATTTTTAAGCTTTTATTTACAAAAGAAAATTCCAAAGGATAGTGCACATGTGCTTATCCAAGGTAATCCTTTTCAAATAAACAACCTTTCTTCTGAAACTTTTACAAGGCTGTCAAAACTTTCTCAAACACAAACAGAGGAACCTAAGCAGAATTTAGCTGAGACAACATCTGCTCCTCAGGTTTCTGCTGTTGAACCCACTGCTCTTGGTGATCACAGCAGCACAACCACTGCTGTGAAACCCCCACCAAAACCCACCAAAAAGGCCAAAAAGAAAATTACCAAAAAACCCACCAACCCATCCAAAAAGGATCTTCTGGAAAATGAGATCCTAGAAGTCACTTCTTTGACAAAACAAAAGTCACCAATAACCACTGCTGCTACTTCCTCACAGTAGATGGTAGAAAGATCTCAACCTGAGCCTGAAACTCCTCATGCATCCTCATAAAAGGATCAGGTTGTATACACAGGGACACCACATTTTGAAGCTCTGGATTCACTTGACTCCTTCTTCCACAGCCCTGCTCCTGGGGCAAATTCTCTTTCAACTCCCATCCTCACTTCATAAATTCCACCATCCATCATACCTCTGTTGAATGATTTGGATATGGATCAGGCACAAATCAGTTCTTCTCAACCACCTATCACCGAGAAAATACTCCAACAAGTGACTGAGCCTGATTCCTCTATCATTGCTAACCCATCAACAGCTGAGGAGGTTACACTGCAGGAATTACAAGTAATTCCTGTCAGTAGTTCAAGTGGAGCAGCTACTACAGGTGTTGAATCCACTGATTTACACCTGGGCAGTAGTTTCATCAGTAAGACTCCCTTGAAGGCAACCATTAACGATGATGTCATATTAACCACTGGTGTGTTTCATTTACCCACTGGTGTGTTAAATAAGATAGTTGATGTATAGGGAAGTCCCCAGTACCAAGAAAAAGGAGCGTCAGTGGTTGAACCATTAGAAACTTCTTCTGGTCCAACTGCTGATACAACCACTGCTAGTGGGAAATCAGATGATCCAATTCATTTGGGTGATGGTTTAAAATACAAAGAATTGACAGAGAGAGTAGATAAAATTGAAACCTCTGTTGCAGATATAAAAAATATGCTGCAATAGTTGTTACAATCTCAAAAAGCTCCATCCACTGCTGCAACATCTGCTTCATCCCCCACTGAGTTATGGCACTTGTTTCAACCTATGCTTCATCAACAAAGACAATATGCTGATCACCAACATGAAATTTAGCTTCAAATGTTTAGAAATGTGATGGAAGCTAGGTACAAGGATACTCAAGTTGATATAAAGGCCATCAAAGCTCATATGCTCCAAACCACTGGCACTTCTCTTCTTACCATTGTCTATGTTGAAAACCCTGATGATGCCAAAAAGGGGGAGAAAGGAAAGGAAGGTTTATATCTACCACCAAATCCAAAGTCTAAACATGTGGTAGAAATTCCAAGGCCAGATGGGTCAAAGAAGGTTGATGTGACTCTCAATGCATTTGCTGAACAAAAAGCAAATAGAAAAGAGACAATGGAAATAAAGGGTTCTAAATGATTTGAAAAGGAGAAGAAAATTTTGATGGAAAAGGAAGTGAAGGGTACTTCAAACAAAAGAAAGACTACCAGAAAGGTCAGCCAACCCAAAACCACACCTTCCAAAACCACTAAACCTACTCCTAAAATCCCCAAAAGTTCCTCACATCAAACCTCTAAACCAACAGAAGTTGAGACACCTGTTGTATCAACAGTTGTTGATACTTCAGTGGTTTCAACAAATGTTATGTCAACCACTGCCCTCATCCTTTCACCAACCATCACTCAATCCATGCCCTCATCCTTTCACTAACCATTACTCAATCCACTGCCACACCAAAAACAACACCACCATCACAAAAACCACCTGCCAAAAAGCAGAAGACAACATTTGATACATCAATAGTTGTAGTGACAACAGTGGTTGAGACAGCAGTTGTTTTAACAGCTATTAGTCAGTCACCCATCATTTCAAACATCCCTTCTCAAGCCATTATTCTTTCTGTTCCACAAACTCAAACAAAAACACCTTCTCCCAAAAAGGTGTATACAAGTAAAAGAAAGTTTCAGGTGCATGATGATGACATACCAGCACCTGATCCTATTTCATCTGCACCTTACAATGTAACCAAACCTCGACCATTCATTCCTCTAACCTTAGCCAACCCAATCAATGATCCAAAGGTGCTTCAAGGATATGATCCTGCTGATGTTATACCAGTAGCAGCCAGTTATCCACTAGAATTGCATGCTGTAAAGAATGAAATGAGATAGTTCTACACAGTGGATGACCATTCAAAAAGAAAATTCCCCTCTCTTGTTGGCTTTAGAGATCCAAACAACATGGATGAGTATTTAAAACTCAAAACTAGGCAAGCTGAAATAAGAGCTAAACTTGAATGCAAAGGGGAAAGTGACAATGTCATCTCAAGTCATATGCAGTTCTTGCTTACCAAAGTTAAACAACTAGATGACTATGCAAGAGATTTGAGTAAAGAAATGTCCAACCTACCACTAGAAGCTAACCTGCAACAGGAAATGAGAAAAGATCTTCTTGCATTGATCATGAGGGAAAAGTTCTACCCTGCCAAGGTTGAGCAGTTTAGAGACTGGCCACTCATGCTTTGAAACATGAAGAAAACAGAATTGAAAGAATAAAAAATGATCCAGGTATGAAAAGATCAGCACCAAACTGGAGCAAATACAAAAAAGGCAATTGCTAATCTTACCTTGGAGTATAAAAGAAAGAAGCAAGAGTTGGTTACAGCAAAGGTTGGTACAGCTAAAGCCATAGCAAAATGGTCAAGGCAATACACTGATATGGCATATGAAAGGCTGGAAAGAAGGAGAGAGACAGATCCAAGCCTTCCAAAGAAGCCAGCATACAGAGACAAGAAAGCTGTTGATCCACAGTAGCAAGCCCTTGCTCCGAAAACCATATTCACTTCATCTGATACCTCCGTAATTGCCTTAGATCAAAGGAAGAGGCAAAAACAAATGGAAGAAATGGAAAAGGCACAAGAAGCTGACCTTAGGAAAGAGGCTCTTCAAAGAATGATTGCAGAAAATCCCGATTTAGCAAAATCTCAAGACCCTGACAAAGGAGTCATAAGTAGGCCTCCTTCTCCTAAATCATCTAAAATAAAAACTCTCCCAAGAAACCCACTGAACTAAAAAAAAATACTAAAGTGGAAGTCTAATCAAAAGACCCATGTGTTGACTCTGCTCAAGTCCAGTGGTGAAGTTAAGCACATATCAAGGGAAAATGCACTTGGCCTGAGTGTAGAAGATTTACAAGATCTCCTTGAGCTTCAACTGTGTAGGGATGAGGATGATGAAGATTCCATGAAATTTGAATTACAATTCAAAGGACAAGTTAGGGAACTCTTGATGAGGCAATAAAGATCCTGAATAAAGAAGTGTTTTGGCATCATCTGTTCTAGGGGGAGATTGTTGGGATTGAAACCTACAAAGGAACAGTTGATAAAGCCAAAACCAGATCAAGAACAGTGGATCCTTCATAAGCAATGTTTGTACATATTCTTTCCCCTTGATAGTGGCCCTAACATCTGATGAACACAAAGTACTGCTCTTCACAACTGCTGCTGCTATAAAGAACTGATGAATTTAATGTCCTGAAGCTCAATTTACTGACATGTCTCAAGTACTGCTGAAGACCAAAGCACTGCTGGAGCTATAACAGTGGAATGAAGAATCAGTGTTTTGTTTATACTTTGTGTATGTAATCAGTGGTTGTATAGGTCAGTAGTTAGAGTTTGTTAGGAGGTTAGATGTCACTTTTATGGTGAGTCAGCCGAAGATGCTCAGTGGTTGTTCTGTACTATAAATAGAACAATACCCTGTACAGTTCTGTTAGCTCTTCTTTACCAAGTCAATTATGTACGAACAATCAAGTGAGCTCAGGCTGAGGGGGAGATCTGTACATGCATGCATTGTAATTGATATTTGTAATAAATACAATCATTCGGTTCAATGTCAAACATGTTCGCTTAAACTTATTCTTCCATTGATTGTGTGTTGAAAGTTTATTTCATATTTCCGCTGCAATACATCTCTGCTTCATCTTCATTCTTATTAAACAAACACAATCAAAAGAAACTCTGCTACAATAATAATTTTCTCTCTGTGTTCCTTTGCTACTTGTTCTTATGTTCATATACTAGTCGCTAGTAGGCCATTGTTTTGTAACACGTTATCAGCACGAAAGTGCTTTTCTCCCAAACCCTGTTTTTCTGGAACCGTCAGCCATTTTTCTAAAACCTTCATCGATCTACTTTGGTCAAAAACTACCATGCAATGGAAGAACTTATAACTCCAGGTTAAATTGCTTCGGATGTCAAGCTCTCTTACAGATCTGCTTTTGGCCGGATTCATAAAGTATCACTGATTCGAAATGTAACCTTTATATAAAAGTGTTACATTCTTTTTATCTGCAATACTTAGAAGATCTATTCCCCATCAATATTTTATATTAAATTATTTATAATAGTTTTAAACTATTACTCTATATATAATCTATTTTCTAATGGGTTGCTATAGTAGTAAGGAAATAAAAAGTTAATTGATCCACTTCTTAAAATATATTAATAAGGTTATTTATTAACAAATTTAATGTTTTTGAATAAATCAACAAGTTTTAAAATAAATACATGAAACAGTTTTGGTTGGAAATTATTATGAAATTATCGTTGTATATACTACAACATGGGTTGCTATAGATTTATAGTTATAATTAAATGCACAAATATCCAACAAGTATGCTTATTATTAATAAATTTTGTATTATTGTGTAGATATAATATGTATTATGGTATGTATATTGTGAATACTATCATATGTGGAGGATGTTGATATTCCTAGAGTTTGTCAAAGTGAAGGTTTATTTATTATTTGCTAACATTGCTAGGTTATACTTGTTTATTTGTTAATAACATATTCCTTTAGTGTTAGTTTTTTTACATCCGTTAAAGTAGTATTATATGGATCATAATAGAATGTATGATGCATTTAGATTTAGTTTATGTTTAGTTTCGTGTATATAGATGACTAACCGGTAGTATTTTACTAAAGTAAATATATTATTTAGTAAAAGTATTGTGAATCTTGTTATGCTAATAAACCTAATACATTTGGTGATTAAAAGGTTTATTTTCTACATGTTTTAGAGTTAATAAAAAACATTTGTCTTGACAATACAATAGTATTATGCATTTGTAAGATGGTGTTGACTAGATGCATAATCTTTGCAGTAGATTTTCTATATATATGATTATTTTGATTGCTTATTGAAATTGAATTGACAAGTTTTTCCTATTAAGCACCATGAGGACTTGATGAAGATTTTTTGTTATTTTTTAAATTAGAGTAACAATATTATACAATGTATACTTTTGGCTAGGTATACACTTATGCCGTGATAGGTGAATTCATACAATATTAGATAGCTTATTTGTGATGCACTGTTACCTATAGACAAATTTGTTCGCAAGATAATGTTTTAAATGGTGGCGTCTTTTTCTAATCATACTTATACTAACCATATAATTATTGTTATTGTTATCATTGTCTTGATCGTATATAAGTGTATTCGTTTGAGTGAATTTAATTGAATGGAATAAGAGTATGATCAAGATACATGGTTAGTAGTTTTGAAATTTGTTTACGAATAAAATAGGGGAACTTTAATTTTTTGAAAAGTGTTAATCGAGTAAGAAGAAAAAAAGGTAAAGGAAAAAGCGATTAAAAGTTGTCGAATAATATAAAATGAATGGTAGTTTAGTTATTTTGTTTAGTTTTTAGTTGGCCTGAATATTATCCCTAACTATTTCTGCCTAGCCACTAATGAGCTTCCATGTAAAATTTGTTTAGTTGAATGAGTAGTTTTGATTTATGGTTTACTATACAACTATCAAAGTCACTGTAAACATATTTTAGTTGCCTATAAACTAGCTATGTGACAAATGAATATTTGTAAATAAATTATTAAATGTTGAGAACTTAAAAGCGACATTTGTATAAGTTTCAAAGTGACAAATATATATGCTTGGTTATACTAGTCGTGTTAACTTATTATTGATGAAAATAATATCTCTTTTCATGGAGCTCTTATGATAACTTGTCTTATATAGTGACATGTTAATACATTATGTATTGCATAATTTAATTTTGTGTATATTATCACTTCTGCATTTATATATCTTTTATATGCAATCATTTATTTACGAAGTTATGGTTAATTATCCTATCATGAAAGAGAGTAAATATCCTTTGATATGACACCTGATGTGTTATACTCCCTAAATATCGTTATCAGTTTATAGAAGGCCTTAAGATTTAAGACCGATAAATTGTACATGATTTGATCATGTAATTACTTTTCAATCTATATTATGTTGTGAGAAGATTGTTTATAAGGAAAACTAGATAAATCGTGACACTTGAGGATATGCTACTGAAGTAGTAATATGATTAAGCGGGTATGAATAGTTTGAAATGATTTCATATATGTGTGACTGAGTAAAGAATGAAAATCTATAAAAGTTTGCAGATTCTATCTCAATCCTTGAAGTGAATGTGATTACATATTGATAATTGTAAAGGTAGTGATCATAGACATAATTGAGAAAATTGGAATGTTGAGATAGACCATTTAGAATTTTCATGATGGTCATGTTTATAATGAGTTAGACTACCAAAAAGTGGCAAACTAAGAAGTGATTAAATAAGATGATAATTTGAACTTTGAAGTTATAATACATTCTCTCGTATTTGACATTTTGTATCACATACGTGCAAGTAATACATATACGATCATAAACCAGAAAGTTATGGATTATAATTATATAATTATTTGGCATGACCAGTTAGACTACACCGAGTATTGATGATGTGAAATGTAAATTAAACATGTAATGTTTGCTCTTAAGGGTAATTAACTATTTACCACCCAAATTACGGTGTGAATACCTAAATATGATGGAATGAATAAAGGATATATATATCCAAAATGATAACATTTAGTGTTTTAAATCGATGATCCTCTAAATGGTTATCAAATATATAACCTGAAGTTTGTGTGATTGTGACTTAGCTAGTCATTCTTTTTAGGTCAGTGAATTAGTTTGGTAATTGATTCGAAATAATTGTGATAGCAAGCATATTATTCCAGATTGATATATATATATATATATATATAGGGTCAAGATTTTGAGAAAACGGTGGAAAATGTGAGAACGGAGAGAACGCTTATGGATCACCAGATCAAAACAATCTATGGACTAGATGACGCGGTGCCGTTTTCGTAAATAACATCACTTTTATTAGTGTGGCACGCTTCATTAAGGGTAAAATGGTCTTTTGACTTCTATACACAAAACGCCAAACTCACGAATAAAACGCTATTAAAATCCCGCCTTAACACACATAGCACACTTCATCCTAATCTAAACGCCATTAGATATAAAACGCCAAACTTTGTTTTTAACCCATAAAGCTGAACAAATAGTACTGAAACCACGGAACTTAATTACTAGCATTTACTATAATAAAAATCGCGCCTAAAATACGCGCAAAAAACTTCCTATATAAACAACCTCTCAGACCTAGTAAAATCCACATCAAAACCCCAAACGCCATATTTTCCTCTATACCATTTGTTTTGGTAAAAAATTACCGAAGCAATTAAGTGATCAAATTAGTTTTGTGAGGTAGTGTGCAAGCAGGGTTTGTAAAAAAATATGCTGATTTGGTTGTTTGCAAAAGACAGTGTTCAGGATATAGCTCAGGATATCGAGCTATATCTATGATCAAACAATGAGCAAAAAGTAAAAGGTGACATGAGATGTACGAGGAAAGCCCTTGATCAATCTAGATCGCTGGCACAAAACCTCGGGAGCTGACAATCGCAGCTGCCTTGTTCTTCTTATTACTTCAAATGTCAGGATACAGTGCAGGATATTGACCAGATCGCTACTAAGTGTTACAATGCTTTCAGAAAGTGAGAGTTGCGAGAGAATGAGTAGAAGAGTTCGAGAGTAGTGAGTGTGATCTTTATTCGATCTGATTTATCCGTCTATTTATAACTAAGAAATGAAAACAAAATCTCCTACAAATGGAGGATGCCAGCGAATATTCCCTAGTTAACGTTGGAGACCAAGTAAAGCGGCCTCAACGTCTTTCTTCAAACAACTTGGACCGAGTCTTCAGGGGAAGAGGTCTTCATGAACGTTGCAACCTTGAACTCGTACTCCTGCACATAATCCGTTAGAAATCCTCAGGATACCATGCTAGGATGTTACCAATATCCTGAGTCAGCACCCTGAGTATGAGCATTTATCATATAGTCAAGATATAATTCAAGATATTATCCAGGATATGGGCTCAGAATTTCACCCATAACAATTGTCCCCAAAAATGTTACCGTTAAGGATCCTGAGACTAACGGTTACATTTTTTCACGATAAACAAGGCAATTAAGAGATAAGACCCCTGATTTGACCGCTTGTAACTGCTCAGACTGAATTTACTCATTACCTACCTATAACTTCTCACCCCTATCTTCATTTAACCTTCACCGAAGAGCAAAAAGGTAAAATCCCTTCTTTCACCTTCATCTTCTTCTCTCTATTCTGCACAACATTCCGGCGATCATATGGCGAGACAAACCAGATCTAGCTCCGGCGACTCTGCCCCCTCGTTTATTCACCAGAGTATTCTCCAAGATCCGGAGAAAGGGACGGTGTTCTGGCCGTTCGATCGGGAAATCCGATCGGACATGGTTTTCGATGAGTGGCTGTGTTTTAATGCTTTTCCTTTTACCTTAGGGCTACAATTCCCATTTCCTGACTTTATCAGCGAGTTTTTCAATATCACAAAAATCTATTTTAGTCAAACAATGCCAATGCTTTGGCGAGTTTTGTTTGTTCTTGATCAAATCAAGAACAAGCACATTCCTGGTCTTTTTGTTCATGACCTCCCCTTAGCATACCGGCTTAGATGCCACGACTCTTGTCTATTGTTGTTCTATTCTACCTCCAGCAATCCACTGATACTCCGAGCCACCAGGAATGAAGAGGAATAGAAATCCAATTTTTTCTTTGTAAAAAGAGATTCAATCCCTGGTGGAGCGGATTATCCGGTGAAGTGGTTGAGAAAGGGTAGGATTTAGGGTTTTAGGATGATCCTGACTCACATCCTATCTTATATCCTATTTTATATTCTGAACTGATTTTCTTTTTTCTTTCTTGTATATAGCTGATTTCAGAAAGCTTTTGCCTCCTCTAGCTGACTCAAAGAAGAGAATCGATACCATCAGGCTCCTTCCAGAAGCTGAAAGGAGTTTCAATCCACTTCCAGCATCTTCAAGCCAACCCTCTAGTTCAAACATGTCTGGTAAGGGCCCTGCTCAATATCCTGCATACATGTTTTTATTTGATATAGTTCAAAAAAGAGTTTTAAAGTTACTCCCTGTATGCAGACTCCAGCAAAGTTCCTATCCTTCTTGACCTCGATGAACTCGACAGCTACCCCACTCCAGTCAACGTCAAGAAGAAAACCCCTGCTACTACCAGCTCCAAACCAGTCCCGGCTCCTAAGCCCAACCCAAGAACTCTAGCTTCTACTTCCAAAAAGAGGAAGGGTTTCGAGGTCAGCACTCCAGGCTCTGAAGGGTTCTCTTATGAAGAACTCAGCTTTACTAACTCCTTGGAGCCGATGACATCCTTCCTCAATAAGGTAATATCCTGGTAGTATATCCTGCGTACATATCCTGACAGAATATCTTGATTAGTAAGTTTTAACTTATACCTGAATTTTGACTTACAGGGTCTCCAGCATCTGCTCCACCTCTACACCAAGCCTGTAGTACGGCCAAATTTCAAGAAGCCAGGATTAAGCAGCTTGAGACCACTGTTGCTGATCAGGGCACCATTGCTGAAGCCAAGTCCCGACACTACGAGGATAAGCTAAAAAAGGTCACCCAGGACGCTGAGGTAAAGCTAGCAGTCGTCCAAGTCGAGCATGAACAGGCCATGGTCTCCTTTCGGGAATGGATAAAAAATTCGGTTGTTGTCTCCCTGCTACAGGCTCACATCAAAATGGCTTATGAGGCCAGGGAGACAGGTCTTGAGTGCCCATCCTGGCCGGTCGACTCTTGGGTGGCAAAGCTGAAGGAGCTTGGAGGCAAGCCCGTGCCATATCCTGCTAAATCCGGGGCCGGTGAGACTTCAAAGTCAGCAGAGGTGGCAGATAAGGCTGAAGAGAAAAAGGATGCTGGGACGGATGCTGGAGAGGATGCTGGAAAGGATGCTGAAGCTGAGAAGACAGAGAAGGCTGGTGGAGATGCCGCTATGAGGGCATTCAAGTGGGCGATTGGATATTGATGCCTAGGCCAGAGCGCACTTTTTTAAAATTGAATGTTGGTCTGTAACCCCTAAACAATTTACTTTTCCTACACTTGAACAATTTATATTTCCTGCATGCTTTATTTTGAACAATATAATAGTTGGAGGTGGGTGGGTCTCGGTTTGAGATGAAACCTTCAACTGTTATGTACATATGACTAGAAACTAATTGTTCTTTTGGTGGATGGATCTCGGTTTGAGATGAAACTAAAAGCACAAACTTTTGCTTTGTTAATAATATAACTTTCTTTTGGCCTTATCTTTGTTGTTACAATTTTATTGCATAAATTTTACTTCTGAAAATATTTTTCTTTGAACATTCTTGGAAACATTTTGGGAACATATCCTGAGAGATATCCTGGTCAGGATACTGCTAAAAAACTTAAGTTGCTCAGAGGAAATTTCAAAAATAAAAAGGAGAAATCATACCAAAGACTCTTATAGAGTTAATTCCAATCTTTCATCCCCAGTGCATACTTAAAAATCTAAACCCATCCTTTGAATTGTATCAAGGCGTATGTCCCCTGTGTTCAGCATATAGGAAATGTAAACATAGATATATTTTGTTCAAAACCTGTTCTTGAACTTTAGTTTCTCTGGGGATGAACCCTGAATATCCTGGGGATAAACCCTTAGTATACAGGGGATAACCCCTGATTTTCATGCGCTACAAGCAGGAGTGTATAAACCCCACGACTTAGAAAGGTGAAAACCTTTAAACCATAGAGAGTATGAAAATACCCTTTCGTGAGAGAGGGTGATCAATCCTCATATACCTTGAGGATCCAGGATATAACCAATAGTAACGATATTGTCAGCCAATTTTACATGAACTGGTCCCGCTACCTTGTACTATCCCTGGATAACTTGGGCTCCAGGCGGGGTGTTTAAACCCAATTCGTGAGAAAGGTGAATACCTTTAAACCTTTGAAGGGATAAGGATCCCTTAATCGTGAGAGAGGGGGCCAATCCTCTAATCTTTCGGTTTATCTTGAGCATATATCCTAGAGCTATATCCTGAGGCATATCCTGCAGAATAATATTGAACTAAGGTGAGTGTTAGCTTGGCTAAAACCCATCCGATGCTTAAGTCAGTACTGGGTTCAAAATAATAAACAAATTCAAACATCTTTAAAAGAGATAGAATCCATACCATCCTGAGTTAGAAATTAAATTCTAAACTCACTTGAAATAGAGCTTTAAGTGTATAGCATTCAAGGATCTTGGTAGCATATCCCCTTCCATATTCTTGAGTCAGTATGCTCGTTTCCCAGATTCCGATTCAACCTCATATGGTCCTTCCCACTTTGGAGCTAACTTTCCATCAGCAGGATTAGTAGTGTTCTGAAAAGCCTTTCTTAGCACCCAATCCCCAACTTGGAATCTTCTAGTCCTTATATTCTTGTTATATGCTCTGGATATCCTCTGTTGATATGCTGCCATCCTCAGCTTTGCTGCATCTCTTGTCTCATCCACAGTGTCCAATTCTTGGCACAAAGCTTCAGGATTCTGCTCAGGACCCCGGAGATTAGATCTTGCTGTAGGGATCACCATTTCTGTTGGGATCATTGCTTCCGCTCCAAATACTAAGGATAATGGGGTTTGGCCAGTTGCACTCTTTATTGTTATTCTATCAGCCCATAAAACAAAGGGTAATTCTTCCGCCCATCTTCCTTTCTTAGCTCCATGTCTTTTCTTCAAATTGTTGACAATTATCTTGTTCGAGGATTCTGCCTGTCCGTTTGCTTGAGGATGCACTGGAGTGGATGTGATCATTTTGATTCCCCAATTCTTGCAAAAGTCAGTGGTCCTCTTACTTATAAACTGAGAACCATTGTCACAAATTATCTCGGCTGGTACCCCAAACCTGGTCAGGATATTCCTTTTTAAGCAGGATACTACTTCTTGATCTCTAACGTGAACAAATGCTTCAGCTTCAACCCATTTAGAAAAATAATCAGTCATTGCCAGCATAAATGTCACACCCCAAAAACGTCGCAGAAGAATATAAAACGTAGTGGTGATGGAAGTTGGTGCCCATTTATACCTTGTCGGACGATGCACTCATTTGTTGGACATTTTGACATATTTTAAAACATAAGTATTAACCATTACATTTTAAAGTCATGACACAACCACATAAGTTAAGTTGTTTTAATCCTCGCGGATCTTATTACAAACGTCCCAGATAGTTTAAAAGTTGTCCAACATATTTAAGTAAAACAACATGCATCATCAAACACAAGATACTCCATGATTTCCCGAAGCCGAACTCAAGTACCTGTAGAACACGTTAAAAATCAAGTGTCAACACAAAGGGAGGTGAGTTCACATATTCACTTACAAACAAATTTTATTCTAAGGAATACCCTGTTCATGAGATCCATGAACACAGCTGGCACATTAGTTAGACCAAAAGGCATGACTAAGAACTCATAATGGCTGTATCGTGTTCGAAAGGCTGTCTTTGGAATGTCTTCGTCAGCAACCTTCAACTGATGATAGCCTGAACGCAGATCTATCTTTGAGTAGTAGCTGGATCCCTGAAGATGGTCAAACAGATCATCAATCCTCGGCAAAGGATACCGATTCTTGAGAGTTAACTTGTTCAGCTCCCTGTAATCTATACACATCCTGAAGGATCCATCTTTCTTCTTCACGAACAGGACAGGCGCACCCCAAGGCGAAAAACTCTCTCGAATGAAACCTTTGTCAAGTAGCTCTTGAAGCTGGTTCGACATTTCTTTCATTTCAGATGGTGCTAATCTATAGGGAGATTTTGCAATTGGTGCAGCACCAGGTACTAGATCGATTCGGAACTCGATCTGTCTCGCAGGGGGTAATCCAGGTAGGTCTTTAGAAAAAACTTCTGGATATTCACGAACAATAGGAATCTCCTCGATCTTCCTACATTCGGCCTTTGTATCCATCACGTTAACTAAGAACGCATGATAACCTTTCCGCAACATCTTGAGCATCTTCATAACACTGACAATACTCGATACACGACTTGAACGATCTCAATGGATAATTATCGCCTCGCCACCGCCAGGATGAGGTATCCGCACTTGCTTCTCCGAGCAAACAATCTCCGCTTTGTTCTTGGACAGCCAATCCATCCCCACAACAACATCGAAGCTTCCCAACTCCACTGGTAGTAAATCTATACTAAATTTATGTCGTCTAACTGAATACTACAGTCGCGAACGACTTCGCTAGTTTCTATCAGTTTGCCATTTGCTAGTTCTTTCGACTACTTCGTATTTAGCTTACTTGTAGGTGAAAACAGGAATGGTTCAAAGTTTTTCGAGACAAAACTCAAGTCAGCTCCAGTATCAAAAAGTACGAACGCAGAATGGTTATTGATAAAAAACATACCAGTGACAACAGCCGGATCGTCACGTGCCTTCCCAGCATTTAGCTCGAACGCTCTACCTCTGGCATTCTGACCTCCCACCTTAGGACAGTCCTTCTTGAAAAGTCCTTGTTCCCCGCACTGGAAGCATCCTTCAAGCTTCGTTCCCTCTATAGTATATTTAGCAAAGCATTCGCAAGTATCATGCCCAGTTCGTCCGCATCGGTTACATTTCTTCTGTCCTTCCTCACGAGTCTTCCTCTCAGATTCGTCTCGGCTATCTCTGGTGCCATCCTTTCTAGTACCACTAAAACTTGCTGCATATGCCTTCTTAGAACTGTGTTTCCTGTCGCGCTTCTCTTTAGTCTCCTTCCTCGAGCTCTCAGACTTGCGCTTCTCCATAACTTCTGTCTCAGTCTCAGAACGCCCCGACCGTTCAGACTTCGCATCTGCTTTGGCCTTGCCCAATGACTTCCCGGTTTCCTCCTTTTTATCAAGACTACCTTTGCGAGCAGAGTCATCGGCTAATGATTTTGCCAATGTAGTAGCCGCTAGATAGGTGGTAGGTTTCGCGGATGTAACCATACTACGAATCCGTGGCGACAATCCCCAGATATACCTTTCTACCTTTACATATTCAGGAGTAACCATTCGTGGAACTAACCTCGCCAAGTCGTTAAAACGAGAAGTGTAAGCTCTGACATTCAGACCTTCCATGGTTAGGTTCCAGAAGTCGGTCTCGATTTTCTGAATTTCACTGCGCAGGCAGTACTCTTTCAGGAGCATCTCTTTAAGTTCGTTCCAGGTCAGACCATAGGCAGCGTCTTCACCCAAAATTTGAACTTGCGAGTTCCACCAGGACAGTGCTTTATCAAGAAAAGAACAAGAAGCATATCTCACCCGTTGATCAGCAGCACAACCACTGATTGCCATGACAGATTCCATCTTCTCAATCCATCGGGTGATGTCTAAGGGTCCTTCAACACCGGTAAATGATCGTGGGGTACAGCCCTAGAAGGTTTTATATGTACATCCGTGCACTGCTCAATAATGTTAATAGAAAGCAGGAATTCATTCTAGTGATAACATAACACATGAACTACTAAAACTTTCCGATCACTTTTTACCTGGAGGATTTCCATTATGTTCCCCACCAAAACCTTGCCCGTGTGCACCACGTCCACGTCCCTAACCATCATTTTGGTTAGAATTGAGCTGTTCCATGGCAGTATTAACGTGTTGGGCTATGAGTTGAGCCAACTCTTCCGGTGTGGAAGGTAATCCGGTACCCTGTCTTGCTTTTGGCGGCATTTCGTCGTTTCTATTATCAGAACAATAATATCCACATAAGACGATAACAAAAAATAATTCAATCATTAACTGTTAGTGGACCAAACATTACGCATGTAAAATATCCACATATTAATGAGAAAAATTTTAAACCAAAAGTACATCATTGGTATTTGTCATAGAAATTATTTAAACTCGTTTTTAGTACAAAAGACTATTCTTGGCATGTCTACATCGACACCCATAAACAAGTTCACACAAAATTCCCAAATAATATCCAAAAATGAAACTGGCACGCAGGCCACAAACAAAAAGAACATCAAAAATGTCTAACAATACAATCCACCAACAACGAAACAAACAAACAGACAAACAACTATCATCAACGCCCCAAACCTAGAGACCCTAACATCTCCGGAACAAGCTTCTCCAAATCCACTACCCTCCAATGCATATCGTCTCTCGCGATGTCGTCTATAACCTTCAACTCTTCATGGTCATCCATCTGTTCTTCGAGGTACTTCGCCTTTCCTTTGGCTATGTCTAGGTCTCTGCGCAATGCGGCGAGCTGACGATCACAATGGCAAAATCGGTCTACCCTATCTCCTTTCTGCTTCTTGGAAGCAGGTACCGTCTCAGCACATGACGTAGATGCGATGTCCCCAGCAGGTCTAATCCTTTTCCTACGAAAATAATAAACTAACAGCGGCGTCGAAGAAGTGCGTGACTTTAAAACAGGCAAAGAAGACTCAGACAAAACAAGCGGAGGGATCTCAGTAGCAGGATCTGTCACAGCAGCATGTGGGACGTCTGATGGCTCTAAGGGTCGAGCCGTGACGATAGTGGCGTCCACCACTGGTGCGATACTAGAAGATCCTCCGACAGTGGGGACACTCCTGATCACGTCATCGATAACTGGTACAGTGCCAGATGATCGTCCCGTCTCATGAATTGAGAGAGGTACATCATCATTATCTATCCACCAGTTGCTAGTGAAAGCGCATCGGGGGTCTCCCTGGCTGACAAAAGCAGCAGGATTGATGTGGAAAGATGAGGTAAGCTTAGTAGTACCAATCATCTGTGGAGCCGTGATAGGTGTCTCTGGAAGCGTAGACGGGTGAAGTCTCGAAATCTGGCTCGTAACCTGAGTCGTGGATCTCGATGACCTTGTGTTCCTGCGACATCTGTGACACACTTATAACCGTACAAGTAAGTGCGTAATCAACATAAACAGTAACAAATAGGGTCAAATAAACAAAAAAAATCACGTATGCACATAAAATACATAAAAGTTACCCAACATATTTAAGTAAAACAACATGCATCATCAAACACAAGATACGCCATGATTTCCCGAAGCCGAACTCAAGTACCTGTAGAATACGTTAAAAATCAAGTGTCAACACAAAGGGAGGTGAGTTCACATATTCACTTACAAACAAATTTTATTCTAAGGAAAACTTTCTGTTTAGGTGTTTATTTGAAAACATCCATGTAATTTTTAGAAAGTCCATTTTACTTCCTTAATAAAATTCATGGGCCTTCCATCGCAGTTTCAAGAACCCGACAATATTGTTGCTACCCAGGTTTTGTATATTAAATTATTGCGTCAATTTTCAGACTCTCATGTTAACTAGACGATACGAACTATATATTAACCATGTAGGGATAATCAATGCTAGACAACAAACAGAATCAAAATTCATCGCTTGACTTGACCCGGGGGGACCGGTCACGACGGGTTTGTCAACCCGATAGATCTACCAACAATTCCTCGCGTACATTACTTAAATGATTAAACGACATCATGATGTCTACCTCACGTACAATATATATATCTTACTAATATGACAATTTAAAACACGATGTTGTACGAATCCCCTGAAATCCCCGACGAAACGTAAGCCTATGCTGATACTTACTCTCTTGAGACCAAGCAATATTCGTACCAACTTACACGGTCGTTTTTCCCCCAAACACCGTGCATAATCCCGTTTCCACCCGAAATGTATTTATTCTCCAAAACCATTTCATCCCGAAATATATATATATAGTTTCCCAAAATCCATATATTTTCAATGAAAATATATAATTTATATCAAAAGGTATGTTTTATTTCAAAAACATTATTAAACCCTTTTTTGGCGTGTTCTACCCCCAAAATATATAAAGCAGTAAAAAGAGGGGTTTAGTGACACTCACCTTTGGGTGTGTATTTTTAATAGCGCAATCCCAAAGATTGATTTTCTACACGTCCTAATATAGGAACGATTCTATATCAATATACATAACACAAAATCCTAAGTTTCTCCGTTTCTTAGAATTATCACATAACTTTAAGATTATCTTGAAAAGTTGTTATTTTTGGATTATGTTGGCACATTAATATATACATGAGTTCATATATATATTTTATGATTTTGCGACTTGAACGATTTTATTGGTGACCATTATTGTGTAAATCCGTTAACTCTCTCCTGTTTATACGCAATATATCTATGATTTGCGCGTCGTAATATATATACATAAACGTTCACATAATTTAACACCGTAACACGCGAAATCTTGTTAACTTATCTATTTGTCATTTTTAAAGCAAATATACAAAAAACATCTCATACGTACCAAATTTCATGCTCGACAAACAAGTTACACATTTAACGCAATTTTACCGTTTCTACCGCACAAAACGTACAAGCATACATGTGTAAGCTAGATTTCTAACATTATGTTTAAATCTTAACATACTTTCATATTCTTATGTTTAAATTATTTAACACATTTTGCCACATAAAGTTTACCCAAAATTTTACCCACACTAATGTACATTGAAAAATGCGTATTTTAGCGATTCGGTAACGTTTTCGGGCGTCGGAAGTCACGTATGACCAACCAAACACCAAGTAAACTTAGAATTTGTTAAAATATTTATTTTTAAACTAAAAACATCAGTTTATTTACTGATCTAAATCAGTTTTACAATAATCACCCGAAAAGCCGATTTTTGACCGTTTTAACGCATAGTTTTGCGTTAAACGTTACTATAACCATCCCAACTCGAAACGATTTGATATTTTAACATAATACATGTTATTTACTGATTTAAATAGTGGTTAAAATCAGATTAGTGCAGTTTTTATTTAAGTCGCATAAATCATGCGATTTCACGTATTTCACCACTTTTAATGCACCAAGTACAACATGCAAAGCTAGCAAACATTATGACAAAGTTATATATCATTAAACACTTCAAAGTACTCTTATTTTAGTGTTTATATTCTGATGAAAATTTATTTTTATCAAATAATGCTCAAATCATCTTTTTAAGATCATATTTCATCATGCATGTCTAAGTATATGCATCTAGTATGCTCATATCATAATTTTATCATATAATATGATATCAATACATCAAAATCTCATTAACATCTTATTCTTTCAAATATCATACATAACACTTTAAATCCTTCAATCATTCATGTTCATTCATACTCAAATCTTTCACTTTTATGATTACACATCAACTTTAACATACATGCATATACATATACATACATATATACGGATTACATATACACACACATACTTCCAAAATTTCACTTTTTAATATATCACTTTCAATCCCTAATTCACTTTAGAACATTCTTGTATGACACTTAAAAGTTCCCTCATGCATTATACTTTTCAAGGAATCAAATAAATCAAGAACTCTTTCATCAAAATACAACATATACATGTACACACACACATTCACGACCATATATACATATATGCATACACCCATTTTTATATTATTCAAAACTCATTTGTTTGAAATTTTCAAGTTAATGTTTAAATTTCAAGAATCAAGAGAAACTTTTACTATATCTTTATCAATATGAATCAAGAACAAAGTTTAATGAAATACATTATACCTTCAAGATTTTAGATGGGTTTTTGGTAGAAGATGGTGATATGAGACTTGGTTTAGCTTGAAACTTGCTTGAAATCACTTCCAAACCTTCTTACAAGCTTAGAATCACCATGATTAGCTCTTGATTCTTCATATTTTGATTTGGAAAATGATATGTTGATGCGGTTTGGGGTGTTCGGCCGTGAGCTTGTATGAGAGAGAGAGAGGAGTTTTTTATCTTGAAAATGTGAAGTATTGTGTGTGAGAGAATGTTTTAAAATGATGATCTTCATTTCCAAGACACACTTGGCAAGGATTGGCATAAATTGAAAAAGGTGGGCTGCCATAGGGCTGCCACCTTTCACTCTCCACACACACACCATCTATACATACATATATTGTATGTATATTAGCTCAAAACAGGTATTTTACTGAATACCGGGTATTTTATCTAGCACTTTGATCCTGTTTTAGTGCGTTTTAAATTATTTTCATTGTTCTATAAAAATAATCACTCAAAATTATTACTGAAATAATTACCAGTTGCCTTGAATGGCTGCGTTGACAGTATTTTGTTTAATTCACGCAGTATCGCGCGATACGCGCTCAAACTCGAAAAATAGAGTTTCTTAGCGTTTTAAATTATTTTTCCACACGGATATGATTAAAATTATTATTCTAATCATAACAGGCTATTTTTAGGATTTTAACACTGATCGGGTGGTCACCGACGTTCGTTTCGCATTTTAAACGTTACGCGATAAGCGTTAGTTTTATTGTTGCCAACATAATTTTTATGTATGTCTAAATTTACCATCACATCAAATATCATATATTAACATCACAGTCAGTCACAAATAGTCATGTTACATGTCAACTACACAGATTACTATTGTCCGGTACGGCCTGAGAGGCCGGGTGTCATAATAAGGACTTTTCCTCCTGGAGCCTTTGGCAATTTTCCCACTATATCCATCCCCCACTTCATGAATGGACAAGGGGAAGCAATAGGATAAAGCGGTTTAGCAGGTTGATGTAATATGTTGTTGTGCCTTTGACATGCATCACATCTTCGAGCATATTCTGCAGCATCTTTCTTCATTGTCGGCCAATAGTATTGTGTTCTTAATACCTTTGAAAATAATGATATGCCCCCAGTATGGTTACCACAATCTCCTTCATGTATATCCTGAAGCACTTCTTTAGCTTCAGTATCCTCCAAGCATCTCATATATGGTCCTGCAAGAGATTTCTTGTATAAAACATTATTTATAATAGTGAATCGTGATACCTTCAATCTAAAGGCCTTAGGATTCTCATCTTTAGGGATGTGTCCATCCTTGAGGTATCTTATGATTGGAGTTGTCCAAGATTTAGGATCCTCCTCAGGATCATGACCAAGATCCTGAATACTTGTTACGTTCTTATCCTATGATTTGAAAAGATCCACTGCAGGATATAGGATGTGAAGTATTCGTATTTGGGTTCCTTCTGGTATTTTGAATGATGATCCTAAATTTGCCAAGGCATCTGCTTCAGCATTATCTTCTCTTGGTACTTGTTCAAGTGTAAAAACATCGAAATATCCTGCTAATTTTTTGAGAATTTCAAGATACTCGATTAACTTCTCACTTTTAACTGCATAGGATCCATTAAAATGATTAGTAATTAACAAGGAATCAACATATACTTGTAAACTCTTAATATTCATGTTTCTAGCCAACTCTAGTCCTGCAATCAAAGCTTCATATTCTTCTTCATTATTAGTGGCAGGGAATTCACATCTAATAGCCTGGGGTAATATGTCCCCCTGTGGCGATTTTAGTAGTATACCCAATTCTACACCTCTAACATTAGATGCACCATCAGTATATAATGTCCAGGATTCTGAGGTTTCCCCTAGTTGTTGAACTTCTAGGTCTACTTCATTTTGAATATCACTACTGAAATCAGCCACAAAGTTAGCTAAAGCTTGAGACTTTATGGCATTCCTAGGTTCATATACTAGATCATAGGCACTTAGTTTTACTGACCACTAAGCCATTCTACCTGACATCTCAGGTTTCCTAAGCACATTTTTAACATGATAATTGGTTTTAACATGAATCCTATGTGTTTCAAAATAATGTCTAAGCTTTGTTGATGCCATAACTAGGGCTAATATTAATTTTTCTAAATGAGAATATCTAGTTTCAGCATCTAATAAACTTTTACTAACATAATAGACATGATACTGCTGATCTTCATGATCCTTTACAAGAACAGCACTTACAGCATTCCCTGATACTGCGAGATACAGGGATAATGGTTCACCATCCTCAGGTTTCATCAATAGAGGTGTGGTTGAAAGATACTGCTTCAAATCCTGCAAGGCTGCTTCATGATTCTCTCCCCATTCGAATTTCTTATTCTTCTTCAGGATATCATAAAATTCCTTGCATTTTTTCAAGGATCTTGAGATAAATCTGTTTAATGCTGCTACTCATCCCGTTAATCTTTGTACATCTGTAACACCTCGTAAAATCACGTCCAATGATGTATTGACACGTGTAATAAACCCTAATAAAGTCAAACGTTGAATTTAAGGGACTAATTTTTCGAAAAGTCAAAAACTTTGATTATGGAAGGACTGGAAGTGTTAACATGCTTAAATTAAGTTTCTAAATAACCTCTTATGGTATTCATATTCACAAATGAGCCACTTGTTGATCAAGTGTAGCCGTTTGAGTAATTAATTGAAAGTTTGCGCGATGAAGGGTTAAAAGCGTCAACATGTTAATTCTTACCTCTGAGTGACCTTTTAACAAACCGGGAGCTTCATGACATTTGACTATACTCTCGGCAATGCCAATTATTGGCCGTCTAAGGATTTTATGCCTGTAAGTGACGTTACGCGCAACTTTGCAAGTTTAAGGGGGTAAAAGTGTCAATATGTTTAATTTTACCTCTGAATGACCTTTTTACGAACCCAAAACATCGTGATGTTTAATAATACTCTCAAGAATTCCTAATATGGATTAGATAAGGCTTCAATGCTATTAAATGATAATATGCGCAAGTTTACACAATAGAGGGACTATTTGCGTCAAACTGCAAAAGTCTGTCGATTCGTATGGTATCGAACCTTCCAGAATATGATCATAAGTTAAACATGCCCTAAATATCCTTTACATAGCTTAGAAATAGGCTTAGAGGTGTTTGGTGCGCAAAAAGAAGCTTATTTGATCAACAGGGATTAAAAACGTTAAAAAGTGCATAAGTTTGCATTTTCGCGCATATCTTACGTTCTGAATATATCCGTACATCCAAAAATTTATGTAATCATTAAAATATATTATTTTAGTGATTGGAATGATAAAATTCCATTCGTCACGTAATTTGGATCGTTTTTCGCGTCCGTTCGTGTTTCGTCGTAATTAGCCGAACAACGCAACTGTACGACCAAACAAACCGACATCCGGCATATTTTTTAGCCTGTTTTATGTTCCCTATGTTTAGGCATCATTTTAGAGCCTTGAAAATCGCTTAACGAGCCTTAACTGTGCCAGAAATGGCATTCAGCAAGTGCAGGGACTGATTCTGTAATTTATGAAAGTTTTTGCTGATCTGGTCAGTGATGGCGGGCCGCGTAAGACTCTTCCTGAGTCTACGCGAGGCGCGTAAGCCCATCAGACTTGCAAAACCCAGTTTTTCTTTTGCAGCAGCTGGTTTCTGGTTTGTGCACTTGGTTTCTTCAATCTATGGGCTTTTTTTGGGCACCCATAGTATTGAAAATCAGTGAGTAACACATATAGGGTCTTGATCGAAGCACGGGTTACGAGAAACGAACCTAACGGTTCTTGAAATCCTTTATATACCCACTTGTTCTTGCTCTCATTTCACACTTGATCTGAATTGCTCTAAGTTGAAGCTTTATGCTTTATACCTGAGCATTCTAGATCAAATTCATCCTTGCTTGGACCCCTTGTAAGTGCCCTCTTATGGCTAGTTGTTTTTATTTGGCTTAAAAGCCGAAAAGTCAAGCGTTTGCGATAAACGCTTTGACTTTTAAACGGTCAAGCCATTGTTCGCAACGAACATGGCTACGTGATCGTAATTAGGTAGGTATTAAACCCTCAAAAGGGCACCTCCTAATTACCACGTTTGCTTAGTTAATTGTCGGGTCAAAGTAATTGAAGTAAAAGTCAAACAAGTCGGTTTTAAAATATAATTCACAACTAATGATGTAAAGGTAATAAAATCAGTTTTGTCACTTTAATAACTTGCTAAATATTAAATGAACATGTCTAGGCATGTTAAACCCGACAATTCTGAGTTTAGGCTCGGTTCGGAACCGAAAGTCGCAAAAGTAGACTTTTGCTTTGACTTTCAGTTCTGACCCGATTTAGCTTAGTTTAGATATGCCTTAGGATTCCTTTAGGACCATATTATAGGTTAGTATAACCCTCTGAAGTTATACAACCTGGTTCCTTAGTAATCCGATTCATTTGCATGTTTCCGTTATTTGCTTAAAAGTTGACCATTATGCCCTTTTGATAATTAAACGAGATTTTTGAAAATGTGAGAGGACAAAAACCTTCATTACTGATTTATAAACATGTCCTAAAAGTTTGACATCAGTTTATGGTCTAAATTAGGAGTTATGCTCAATATCGTAAATGAAAGCCTTTTTAATAATTAAACGGCATTTTCAACATAAATCCTATTTAAACCCAAATTTTGACACCAAACCTTTTACCCACTGATGTAATTTAATATTTAGGGATTTTTGGAAATTTTTATTAAATTTTAAACTGATCATAACATGGAGTTCTTCCATAGACTCGGTAATTGACGATAATGCCTTTTCGTTAATAAAATGAGTTTTACACATCCTTTACATATCAAACCTTTTTCTACTGATTTTATATATTAAATAAGTTATTTTAAACAGTGAAGGCTGATCAAAATCTCAGATTTCCTTAATCAACCCAAATATCGTCAAATACCGACTTTTATGCGATTTAGGCGCATAGTGATGGTGGCGGTTTGGGGGTGAGCCGAAAGAGGGAGAGAGAGAGCGAAGTGAGAGAGTGTGATCTTGCGTGAAGATTTGAGAAGATATGAGGAATGGTGTGGTGATCACACACCATACTTATAATCATCCTACATCATATTTTGTTCACCTCCATAAGTAAACAATCAAATAAAATATAAAGTAAAATCTTATGGGCATGGGGGTGGGTCCCTTGGGACCGAAATTGGTTTGGGGGGGGGGGGGGTTATGTTAAATTTTGTGACTAAATGGTAATGGTTAGTTAAGTTTCAAGTAACTTGATGATATTTGTTAGTTAGTTTATTTGTAGTGGGTGTTAGGGTAAACGGGGACCACGACTAGTCAAGAAATAATAAAACAATGTGTGTGGCAAAAATTTAGTGTCCCGGGTAATGTCCAGTTGTTCGGTTAAACACCGTTCCGTTAAAGTGTTTAATTATTTCGTAAAGTGTCTTATATATATATATATATTTGTGACACTTTTAATTCCTAACACTTAGGAAACGTTCAGGACCATTTAATCAATTTTTTTTCTGCACATGACTAGTATGTTAACAAGCACATGTAAGTATGACACAGTAATCAGGAAACAGTTAAGTAATTCAACACAGTCACCAAGCACTTTAATTATCATTAATAAATCATACGGATACATGTAACTACGAGGGTTGTCACATTCTCCGCTTGTTAAGAAAATTTCATCCCGAAATTTAGTGCGCGGTTACTAAGTAAGCTAGTTAAGTTGCGGTGTTTACTGGCTTTTCCTGGGGTGTCACATCATCCCCCCGTTGATTTGGAATTTCATCCCGAAATTCTGCAGTAGCTTCAGCCTCAGTAGTGGTTGCATTTTTCTTAAACAGCTGGGGGTACTTGAGTTTCATTTGGTCTTCTCGTTCCCAGGTAAACTCTGGGCCACGACGGGAATTCCAACGAACTCGAACAAGAGGTATCCTGGTACGCTTGAGAATCTTAACATCTCGATCGGTAATCTCTACTGGTTCCTCGACGAATTGCAGCTGGTCGTCGATAGTGAGCTCCTTTAAGGGAACTATGAGGGTCTCATCTGACAGACTGAGTTCGGCCGGTAGATTCAGCTTGTAAGCAACTTTGCCAATTTTCTCAATGATTTCGAACGGTCCGACATAACGCGGATTGAGTTTGCCTCGTTTGCCAAAACGGACTACACCTTTCCAAGGTGAGACTTTGAGTAGCACCCGGTCCCCAACCTGGAACTCGAGTGGCTTCCTTCGCTTATCAACATAGCTTTTCTGACGGTCACGAGCTACCGTCATTCGTTGCCGTATCTGAGCAATTCTCTCGGTTGTATCTACTACAAGTTCTGGGCCTGTGATTTGGTTGTCGCCAACTTCTGCCCAACAGAGAGGTGATCGGCACATACGTCCATACAATGCCTCAAACGGAGCGGCCTGGATACTGGTATGGTAACTGTTGTTATACGAAAATTCCACTAACGGGAGGTGTTTTTCCTAGCCATTACCAAAATCGATTACACATGCCCTAAGCATGTCTTCAAGGGTCTGGATGGTGCGTTCAGATTGCCCATCCGTTTGTGGGTGATAAGCGGTGCTCATATCTAAGGGTGATCCAAAAGACTTGTGCATGGCTTGCCACAGTTCCCAAGTAAAACGTGAGTCTCGATCAGAAATGATGGAGGTTGGCACTCCGTGCCTTGATACTACTTCCTTCAGGTAGATGTCTGCTAGAGTAGAAAACTTATCCGTTTCCTTGATTGCCAGAAAATGTGCAGACTTAGTTAATCGATCCACGATCACCCCAATGGTATCATTTCCGCGTTGAGATCTAGGTAGGCCAGTAACGAAATCCATGGAAATTTGCTCCCATTTCCATTTAGGTATCTCTGGTTGTTGAAGTAGGCCTGACGGTTTCTGGTACTCGACCTTGACCCTGGCATAAGTCAAGCATTTGCTGATGTAGGTTGCTATGTGGGCTTTCATGCTAGGCCACCAGTATGTAGTCTTTAGGTCATGGTACATCTTATCCGAACCAGGATGTACTGAATAACGAGACTTGTGTGCTTCGTCCATCACAAGCTCGTGTAAGTTTCCGTAAAGTGGAACCCAGATGCGTCCGTTAACATAGTAGGCGCCATTTTCCTTTTGTTCTAGCCGCTGCCTCGATCCTCGTAAGGACTCAGCCCTGATGTTCTCTGCTTTTAATGCTTCAACCTGAGCATTGCGAATCTGAGCGGGAAGGTTAGATTGGATGGTAAGCTGTAACGCACGTACACGCTTAGGTATGGTATCCTTTCAGCTGAGGGCGTCGGCCACAATATTGGCCTTGCCCGGATGATACTTGATCGCGCATTCGTAATCATTCAAGAGTTCGACCCATCGGCGTTATCGCATGTTTAATTCCTGTTGCTTGAAGATATGCTCGAGACTCCTGTGATCGGTGTAAATCGTGCACTTGGTACCGTACAGCTAACGTCTCATATCTTAAGCGCGAAAATAACTGCTCCCAATTCCAAGTCGTGCGTAGTATAGTTCCTTTCGTGAACTTTAAGTTGGCGTGATGCGTAGGCAATGACCTTGTCACGTTGCATCAATACGCAACCAAGTCCTTGGATGGAAGTGTTGGTGCACGAATGTCTAAAGCCTGCGTCTTAGTCTTAGTTAATTAATGTATAGGGTTTAGATGTGTTAATTAAGTATTGTATAGGGGGTTGAAGTGTAAAAGTTAGGTTTTAATGTTGTGATTTCGCTTTTATGGTCATGTGACAAATAAGCGAAACCTTAGCTTGTGGTTTCGCTTATTCAGACATGGTCACATAAGCGGAACCTCATCCCCTATAAATACCTGTGTTGTTTTCTCATTTGTAACCTTCATGTCCAGTGTGTAGCCGAACTGCTGCCCGATTATTTCTTGAAGAATTAATGAGAAAACCGTATTAAAGTGATTTCCTTCTGTTTCTACTCATTTCTACTTTGATTCATGCCGATTTTGTATTTCCGCTGCATTTTCGGTAGTTGCTAGCTCGAATTGACTCACACGACTGTCAAATACGGTCCTACAATTGGTATCAGAGCCAGTTGTGAGCTAGTTGACCTGAATCAAAGCATTTTTCAAGCACATTTTGAGTTTCTGGACTTTCTGACGGACAAAATGGACTGAAATTTGAGTATATTGTGTATAATTGACTAATAACAAACCCTTGAGATTTTCAGACCTAAAAACAGCTTAAAAGTGACCTAAAATGGCTCATGAACAGGTTTCTCTTTTGTGTCATCTCGAGAGGTTTCGCTCATAGGGTTTGCTCATAGTAACATTTTGAGGTTTCGCTCTTTCGTCATTGAGTGGTTCGCTTTTACGTACATCTAGTGGTTTCGCTCATTTGGTCTGTGACTGGTTTCGCTTTTGTGAACATTAATAGGTTTCGCTTTTGTGAACACTTAGTGTTTTCGCTTATTAGTCAACTTAGTGGTTTCACTTATTAGTCCATTAGGGATTTCGCTTTTATATACATGTAGAATCTGATTTCGCTTATTTGACCTGTGTTTGAGTAAAAGTTATGGTTTGAGCGTTTAGTCCGTTTCGTACGTGATCGAGTATTGGAAACTCAGTTTGTGTTAAAAGTTTTTGATGAAAACAATCTGTTAATCAAAAAGTTAAACATTTTTGGAAATTTGTCACTAAAAATGGAAAACCAAGAGTTTTATAACTTCTTCGCGGGCAGTGGTATGGTAGCAGGACAAACATCGAGTAGTGTTATACAAAATGTCAACATGGAGAACGAATTGGGAACAATGCAAAAGCCTCCCAAGCTGATGAACATAGATGAATATGCGGGATGGTCAAGCAGATTTAAAAACTGGGTCCAGGCTAATTACTTTGAGTCCTGGATGAAGATAGAAGTAAAGTATGTTCCATCGGTTGATGGGAGAGGTCATGAAAAGGGTATTGGAAGTTTGACAGAGTCAGAGCAGAATGATTTCAAAGCCGAGAAAAAGATGATTAGTTTCCTTCAGCAGGCTATCAAAGAAGACATTTTAGTGTTATTACAACATGAAGATAATGCTCATTCTATGTGGGAAGCATTGAAATTGAAGTTTCAAGGTAGTGTGTCAATGGTCAAGAATAAAAAGGCTTTATTAAAGAAGGAGTTTGATATTTTTACCAGCATGAAGGGTGAAACAACAAAGCAATTGCTCGATAGATATTGCCATTTAGTACTTGAAATGAAGAGATTAGAAATTGAAAAGAAAAATGATGAATTGATTGATAAGTTGTGTGATGCATTACCATATGAAGAGTGGGGCACATATTTGATGATGTTGAAAAATAATTCAGATTTTGGGAATCTAAATCTTAGTGCATTCATAGAAAAGATTGAAGCTCAAGAGTTGGAGTTGCTAAAAATGAGAAAGATGAACTCAATGAATGTTCAACAAGATGTATCTTTGTATTACAAAGGCAACCCTTCAGTTTCAACCAATCAAAGCCCAAAAATACAGACAGGGTTCATTGCTGATAACATCTCAAGTGTTTCTTCAAACACTCCTCAATCTGGCAATTTTTCACCATTTGCGAACTATGATCCAAATTTCAAAGCTCAAGAGCAGTCTTCACCTCAAAGCTCTACAAGTTCAAATAATCAGGCTTATGTTTCTGGGGTGCATTGCAACATCGCGGTGAATATAAAGAATGGAAACGAGATCACAGAAAAAGCCGCAAAACAACACATAGCAATGCTTGCTTCCGTTCTTGAGGCTTATGAAGGCTTAGTGGCAGGTTGGATTGGTAATCCCGATATGACAAAAGAGGATTACGACCAAATCGATCCCGAAGAACTTGAACTGATTGACATCAAATGGGGCATGGCTAGTCTAGTGAGGAGGGCTCAACGTTTTATGGAAATTACAGGCCGGAACAGTTTATCAGGCCCCGATCAGAAGTTAGGATTCGTTAAGTCGAAAGTTACTTGTTTTAAATGTAAAGAACGTGGTCACTTTAAACGAGAATGTCCCAATCGTGAAGTAAACAATCATCAAAACCCGTTCACCAAGGACTACTACAGACAAGCAATTTATCACCGACCAAATCAACAGTCAACTGTTCAAAGGCCACAAATTGAGAATAAACTGGAAAAAGCGATGATCGTGAATCAAGATGATGAGAAGGTAGCTGCAGGTTTCAGCTGGGATAAATATATTCCCGGTAGCGATGAACAGGCAATGATGGCTGAAGTTGTTGAAATTTCTGAGAGGGTGTCTGAACCGGAAATTTTTACTGAAGATGTTTCTGTAGTTGTTGAAGAGGTTCCTGCTGAAAAGGCGGACAATTTTGAAGAAATAGCTGCTGAAGTGTATTATTATCAGTCTGAGCAGCAGGTTTTGGGAAGTTTAACGAAATCTGTATTGCCTCCTAACATTTTTGAATCTTTTGTAGGTTATTTTGAAGAACCAAGGACCGGATCATGTCCAAGGTTTGAAGAGAAGAAATAATTTGTTGAAGAAATGATCGATGTGACAAAGGAAATGACCGAAGACACTTTGAAAGAAATTGCTGACAAGGCTCTCATGGCGAAACTGAGAGAGGTAGACACAGAACTTGTGAAACCCGAGTCTGTCAGTATTGAGTCAGTTCAAAAGGAGTCGGATCAGGAGTCAGGAATTGAGGAGGTCAAATCTGAGAAAGTGTCTGAGTCAGAGTTCAAAAATGTCAGTAAACAGGAAGTGAAAACTGATCATGAAGCAGAAATTGTTGAGAAAGTGGATTCAATATCTAAAACACCATGCCAAAAGTGTTTACAACGATGCATGGAGTGTCTTGAAAAAGACACTAAGTTTCAGGAATTGAAAGAACATGCTGACATGTTAAAATTTGATCTAGGACAAGTCAAAGAAGCATATGATACACTAGCCAGATTAGTTAAAATGATTAGAGAAGAAAGTGTCCAAAATGATAAAGCCACAAAACTAGCAAAAGCAACACTTTTTGATAAACAAGTGGAAGTTAATTTTCATATTGACACCATCGCATCATTAAGAAAAGAATTGGAGTTAACTAGAATTGAAAATGAGCGAATTGATAAGAAATTGATGAGCTATGTTGCTTCATCATATGTCCTTGAACAGATTGTTCCACAGCAGCCATATGCTGATCCATTTTTTAAGAGCGTTCCACCCCCAATGTGGAATCATTATACACAGAAATATCCAGATGGGGTGGAAGCTGCTTTGAATCTCAAATTGAGATCAATTGAGGATGATTTGCCTGAAAGCATCGATGTTACATTCTCTGCATCCGATACCGACAACGAATCACAGGTTATCAAAACCGTTGTTGATCAGGTGTTAGATGAAGAGAGTGATAACTCTGAGAAGTCTCAATCTGAGAAAGATGTTATAGATTCTGAAGATGAGGGAAATTTCTTGGAACGGTTCATACCGAAATCGGACAAGAGTGCGAATGATGATCCGATTATGGTAGTATATACTATGATTGGAACAGACAAACTTTACTCCGATTTCGAGTATCCTCTTCAGAATGTGAAAATTGAGAATGTTGAAAAAGTTTTTAAGTTGGTTGAAATGAACATTGATGAGGTTAATAACAAAGAATTCTTTTCAAAACCTAAAAAATCGTTTGTTACATTACATCCTACCAGCTCGGGAAAGAAAGAATGGGAGGGTAAGGGTAATAACAAGAAAAACAATTTTAAGAACAAAGGGATTGGTTTTGAGAAGAAGGTGGCTAAGCAGGTGTTTAAGCCAAAAGAGAAGATAAATGATATCTTTGTTGCTGGTCCAAGTGTGGACGATGAGAAGAATTACATCTTTAGTCAAAAGGCCATTGGCGATTTCAATACAGCAAAGAAACTGAAAGAAGAATCAGTCAAATCAACTTTTGTCAAATATGACAAAAGAGTTTGCTATCGCTGCAATGAGATTGGACATATGGCAAAACAATGCAAGAAAGTTTTCGAAAAACCTGTCATAAAATCTGTTGTTCAAAAACCACAACCTAAGTCACCAGTTGACAAAAGGGTAAAAAACAAATGATTTCTTCGATCCGAATTTTGAAAAGAGGTGAATCATTGAAGTCGAAAGATAATCCGAAATCGACATTCGAGATTGGCGAATCTTCAAAGTCACAAAAGACTTCAAAGATTTATCCGAAAACAAAAATTTTTGAAACTCAATCATGGGTGGTTAAACCAAAACAATCAGTTGAGGTGAAGAAAATGGAGAATGATTTAAAGTTTGAATCAAAAGCCTTTAATCCAAATGTTTTAAATATTTTTGGAAAAATGGTTGACAGAAAAGTCAAAGGGGTAAAGGAATTTTATGAATCAAAAGCGGGTAATGATAATCATAAATTTGAATTTGAGCTTGATAAGTTTCTTGCAGAGTTTCCCCCGATCACAAATGAAGTAAAACCAAGAGTAAAAACTGATGTTCCGAATGTCATGTTTAACTTTCCTAAGACTGATGAAAAGTGTGATGTAATGTTTGGAAGTGTTTCAGCAGTTAAGAAGTCATGGAGTTCATTGTTTGAATAAATTCGCTATGATGTTTGCAGGGGCTACCCAAGTCTATTCTATCGAAATGGATTATGGATAGTGGCGCTTCAAGGCATATGACTGGGACGCTTGCTCTGCTCTATGATGTCAAATCCATAAACGGAAGCTATGTTGGATTTGCAGGGAATCAAGGTGGAAGAATCGTTGGTCAAGGAACGCTGTCAAATGGCGTATTTCGTTCGACAAAGTGAACTGCATAGTGGAGTTAACAAACAATTTACTCAGTATTTCACAAATCTGTGATAAAGAGTTTAGTGTTCACTTTACTAAAATTGAATGTGTTGTGTTGAAACCAGGGTTTAAAATCCCTGATGAGATGGTGCTGTTGCGTGCGCCACGGGAGAATGATCTTTATTATTTAGATATGAACGTCGCAACGCCAACATCTCATCAGAAACAATGTTTTGTGTCTAAAACTAAAGCGACAGAAAAGGATTCGATAATGTGGCATCGAAAGATGGGCCACATTCATGTTCGCAAAATGAACTTTTTGGTACACAATGATTTGGTTGATGGTGTTAATCTGAAGAATTTTCACTTAAATGATGATTGTGTAGCGTGTAAGAAAGGAAAGCAAACTCGGAAGTCACACTCATTGAAGATGGTGTATACAATCAGGTTACCTCTTGAGAGATTGCACATGGATCTCTTCGGGCCTGTCAATGTAAAGAGCATCAGTGGAGACTTATATTGCTTGGTGGTGACTGATGACTTTACGAGATTTTCTTGGGTAGTGTGCTTGGAACGAAAAGATCAAACTTTGAGTCTTTGATGGTGCTTTTCAAGAAAATGGAAACGGTGTATAAACTGCCAATCCGGAGGATTCTGAGCGACAATGGAACGGAATTCAAGAACAACAAGATGTACGAGTTTTGCAACGAGAAGGGAATTCTTCATGAATTCAGTGTGCCGTACACACCACAGCAAAACGGCGTAGCTGAACGAAAGAATCGGACCCTGATAGAAACAGCCCGTACAATGTTAGCCGATTCCAAGCTACCAATCTTTTTCTGGAGTGAAGCAGTATCAGCAGCCTGTTACACATTGAATAGAGTTCTCACTGTCAAGAAGTATAAAAAGACTTGCTTTGAGTTGTTGCACCGTTATAAGCCGAATCTTGAGTTTTTGGAGCCGTTTGGGTCTCCTTGCACATTTATTGATGAAAACGGTAAATTTGGCGCTAAATCTAATGAGGGTTTCTTTGTAGGTTATGCTAGCCCGCTAAAGAGGGTGTTCGTACCATGCCTTGGGAAGGTGATTCAAGTCCAACATGTGGATTGTCAGAAGCATACTTCGTCACCACAACTTCCCGGACAAAGATTCCTTTTCGATTACGATAAACTCTGGGAGTCGTTTCAACTGCCGGTCGAGCCAAGTGATGAGGAACTAGCTCTTATGTACCTGTATCAGCAAAATGCATCACAAGAGCCAGTATCTAGTTCACTAGAAGTTTCTCAACCCACCGGGGGTACTCACGACAACGAAGCAGGACCAAGTGGAACAGCTCACGAACCACCAGAGGAACCAGCTCCATCTTTTGACGAATCTGACGACTCAGAAGCGGAACCCGCTCTGACTTTTGACGAGGATCCTACGGAAGCTGAGGATCAAACCGTTGATCTTGATATATTGAGCCTGGAATCGGAAATGAATGTACCTGATAATGCTATGCCACGGACGTTGTCTTATCATCCGTCAGAGCAGATTATTGGTGACCTACAAAGTGGTGTCAAAACCCGACATCAAATAGACCGAGCTCTTACATGTTTCTATTCATCTATTGCTGATATGCAGAAAGAAGTCTCATTAAAATGTTTTATTTCGCAGATAGAGCCCAAAACCTACAAAGAGGCATTGACAGAGGATAGCTTGGTGAATGCAATGCAGGAGGAGCTGCAACAGTTCGAAAAACTGGGCGTCTGGACACTTGTTGATTTGCCTAAGAATCAAAAGCTAATCAAGACGAAATGGGTTTTTAAGTGCAAACGTGATGACAGAGGTGTCGTGGTGAGAAATAAAGCGAGACTTGTGGTTCAAGGCTTCAGTCAACAGGAAGGAATAGATTATGATGAAGTTTACGCACCAGTTGCCAGACTTGAGGCAATTCGGATTTTTTTAGCCTTCGCGTCATGGAAAGATTTTAAAGTATATCAACTTGACGTCAAATATGCCTTCCTTTACGGAACTATCAGAGAAGAAGTGTATGTGGGGCAACCACCGGGGTTCACAGATCCACTACACAAAAACAAGGTGTATCTACTGGATAAAGCACTGTATGGACTTCACCAGGCCCCGAGAGCCTGGTACGAGAAGCTTTCAACATACTTGCTGGACAACGGGTTCACAAGAGGCACAGTAGACAGCACTTTGTTCACCAAGGAAGAAGCAGGCCACTTGTTGATTGTGAAGATATATGTTGACGATATTATTTTTGGATCAACCAACGACGACATTTGCAAAGAATTTGAGAGGGTAATGAAAAAGAAGTTTGAGATGAGTTCAATGGGGGAGATGAAGTTCTTCCTCGGGCTACAAGTGGAGCAACTACCCGATGGAATCTTCATTCACCAAACGAAGTATGTGAAGGACGTGCTCGACAAGTTTAACATGACAGATTGCAGTCCTGCATCTACCCCCCTTGCACAGAATCATGGAATTTGTCCAGACGAGAATGGTGTGAAGATGGACGAGACATTGTACCGATCTATCATTGGTTCTCTGATGTATCTCACGGCTTCCCGTCTAGACATCATGTACCCGACATGTCTCTGTGCCAGATATCAGTCAAATCCAAAGCAGTCACACCTGACCATAGTGAAACGTATCTTACGGTATTTGAAAGGCTGCCCAAGCATCGGCTTGTGATATCCTCGATCGGGTGACTTTACTTTATCTGGTTTTGCTGATTCTGATTTTGGGAGCTGCAAGCAAAACGCAAAGTCCACCACTACTGGGTGTTAGTTCTTCGGAACTCAACTCGTCACCTGGCAGTGTAAGAAACAAACCACAGTAGCGCTCTCTACATGCGAGGCTGAATACGTTTCAGCCTCCAGCTGTTGCTCGCAGATCCTTTGGATCCAACAGCAGATGCGCGACTACGGGTTGCAGTTCTTAGACACTTCAATCTATGTGGACAATGAAGCAGCTATTAACATCACTAAAAATCCGGTTCACCATTCAAAAACAAAACATATTGAGATCCGTCACCACTTTATCCGTGATTGTCATGAGAAAAAGTTAATTCGGATTGAACACTTGCACACCGATGATCAGAAAGCAGATTTCTATACTAAACCATTTGACAAAAAGATATTTTATTATCTTTTAAAATTAAACGGGATGAAAAATATGCAATCTGGAAGGGTTATTGAATGTGAAGCCGAGTTGGGCGGCGATCTGACGTGAACCATGTCGTGTTGTCAAATTTGTTTGTACAGTTTATTTTTCTGCTTTTCGATAAAAACAAAAACACAAAAATATGTTTTTCTTTTTAGGGGGAGAAAGTTTGCAGAAAAATACAAAAACATGATAAAATCTACAAAAACCAAAAACATTTGATAAAGTAAAAATGAGTTTGTGTATAAAAGGGAAATGATAGTACATCAGCTAGACAGATGCAGTACGCTAAAGAATTGTAATGTATAATTGTGTTAAGCAGTCTTGTACTTGATATGCCGATAGGTTTTTACACATTCAGTAGATATGTTTGGGATATAAACATAAAATTTACTTGCTTTTATGTGGGGAACATCTCTCGGATATATGGGTAACCCCAGAAATCTTGTTTGAAAGGTTCCTTTTTCTGATATACTAGGTTTGTTTACTCAGTGATATCTGGGGTATTATTCCGGGACTTCTGCTGAACGGTGGTTCTGACCTAGTCCTCGAATAATACTTTCTGCAAATGCTTGAAACATAGCATCACCCTCAGCATTTATGATAAGACAATAAAATTGCTTAGCAATGCTGTTGTAAAAAAGATCCTCTAAAGGGGACACACCTAAAAGATGAGTCATGATCTCTCTGCTGAACGGTAGTTCTGACCTGAGCTCTCATGATTCTTCATAATTTATTAACCCCTTACAGATATCATTTGTGTTTAAAACTCACCTGTAAGACTGAATATTGGGATCTGGATACGGGAGTATATTCTGAGGTGGGACACATATAAAAGTTTAAGTCTTAAAACATTAAATCCGTATCCTGAACAGATTGAGAAATGTGTGAAAATTTAAAGTGGACCAGTATATCGGCAATCAATGCAAACTGTTTAATATTGGTAATGTAATCCAGCTTAACGGTACTTGTATCTTGTTGGCAGCTGATATGATCCCTTAACACACTCACAAAAAGATTGTGTGTACAGTTTTCAGTTTATTCAGTTAAAAATCCAAAAAGATTTTTGTTTCTTTTATTTTCGACAACTGACATTGGGAATCGGACGATCAAAGCTTAGTGCAGATGATGTCAGTGTATGATGAGGTTTGGGTAAGCTGGTGATGCAAAACAATGATTGGTACAGTGTTGGACAGTTGAAAAGTGTTTGGAAGTTCAAAATGTTCAAAAGTTCATTCTTTTGAACTATTTTCAGAATGAAATATCTGCGTACTTCATAATTTTGGTCATCCAAGGTCATTAACTTGGACTTGGTGGACCAAGCGGTTGACCAAGGTCATTAACTTGGACTTGGTTAACTGGGTGTGATAGTGTTTAATCAGAAAAGGGTTAAAAAGTAAATTTTTGAAAATAACATCATGGTTTCGCTTTTATGTCACTTAAAAGGGGATTTCGCTTTTAGATGCTTCATATGTGTTTTCGCTTATAGCTACCATGAGGTTTCGCTCATATGTCACGGGTCATAAAAGCGAAATCACACCAACTATATGAATCAGATGGTTCCGCTCATTTGTCACTTTTCACCCCTTTCGCTCATAAGTCATCGTTTCCGGCGACTGAAAAGCGAAACCCTAAATCATCAGTTTTCAGGCGAATTGCTGCCCAAATTTCATCAGATCTTGTTGTTTTCATAGTTGTTAATCATGGGCAAGGTTGGTAGATCTTTAATTTGACCCGTATCATGTCTATTTTGAACTGTCGGCACATGTTATTGAATGAAACATAGATTTAGGGCATTAACTGTCAAATGGATACTTGAAAACAAACAGGTGCAGTCGGTTTGATGTCTAGATTATATACTTGTACTTGTTTTTGTCTGAATTGATGTTGTTTGAAGGGTTGTCGATAAACAGATGTTACATATTTAGATCTAGGTTTCTTTAATGATCAAAACAGATCCCAAGTCTCGAAATCATCAGTTTAACAAGATTACAAGTTAAATTGTGTGATTTGATAAATTCTTGAGGGGTTGTTAGTGGTTTCGCCCCAAGATGCATTGTGGGGGTTCCGCTCATCTGTACAGCATGAGGTTCCGCTCATATATACATCATGATGTTTCGCTTTTGTGTACATCAAAGGTTCCGCTCATAAGAACATTTTGTGATTCCGCTCATAAGTGCAGACTTGTGTTTTCGCTCATTGTGCTTAGTGTGATTTCTCTTGTAATTTTTTTCTAAGTAATTTTGATTCAGTGTATGTGATTGTGATTTGCAGGGTTCTAATTTTATATTTGATCCTCTTCACAACAGTTGTTGTGACTTGGATATTCAAAAATATCCAGAATTGGCAAATTTCAGTGGCATATTGGAATTCATGGGTCGTATTCCCATCCAGAAGGCATTGACTGATCAAAGACCATTGTACAAATCTCACATTGAATGTTTCTGGAAGAATGCCAGCTATGATGATCAGATCAAAGAAATTTCGTCAATTGTAGAAGTGCATGGCAAGATGGAGAAGATTCTAGTTATTGAAGCGCTTATCCGTGAAGTTATTAACTATCCTGATGATGCAGATTCGCCAATAAGATTTCCAGAACGAATGGTGAAAGGATGCATGTTAAGAATGGGATATCAGGGAGCTTTAAATGCTGGAAATTATCTGAAGTCAAAGTTTACAAAGCCATACAAGTTTCTGATTCATTGTGTATTGATGTCTTTAAGTCACACAAAAGGAGGGTATGATGCGATGCGTGACTATCAAATGAACATGGTCACTGCGTTAGTTCTAAACAAGAAATACAACTTTTCGCATATCATGTTTCATTACATGGCAGAGAACATTACGTCAAATAGAAAGACCTTGACATATCCGAGGTTTGTGAAGATGTTGATTGATCACGCTTACCCTGAGATTGACATAAATATAAAGGATGATTTGTTGGTACAATCACATATGAACGAGGTTACAATCAAACAGCTTGTGAGATATCACCAGAACCACCCTGAGCCGAAAGTTGGTGCTGAATTCTTCGGTTTCATAAAAGATGCAAATTACGTTGATCCAGATCCAGTTGATCATCAGAATTGGAGAAATGAAGCTGAAATGAAAGAGGCAGCGTATGCTGAAGAGTTGAAAATTCTTGAAGATTTCAAAAACACTAAGAATGAATGGTATGTGAAAGAAACAGGGAGACGACGCAGAAAGGCCACTCCTATTGTTCAAAATGTTGAGGAATCTTCTTCACAACCAAAGAAGAAAAAAAAGAAGGCTGCTAAAACATTGTTGATTGATGAGCCAGAAGAAGATAATCCAGTGGTCACTGTAGAAAAGGAACCAGTTGTAACTGCTGAAGATGATCCATTTAATGTTGATGAACATATGTTGTTTGATACTGATGTCTTAGAGACAGGGCCTGCAGTGGTTGCTGATGTTGATAAAGTTGTGAATGATGAAGTTCAGAAAGGGAAAGAAACGGTTATTGATGACACTACAAGCTCCTCGAGTTCTTCAGAAGAGGAAATTGACGAAACTGAACGTTTACGAAGAATTCAGGTAGCAAAAGAACAAGAGAATTTATTAAGGAAGAGAAAGAGACAGGAAAAGGACGATGATGATGCTTATATTCCTTCTCCAGAACATGTCTCTGAGTCACAATCTCCTCCAAGTGGTAAAAAGAAAGCTGGAGCTCGAAAGAAAGTAGTTTCTTCAAAGATTCGCAAAGTCACACCGAAGATCAGAATGCCGAAGATTGTACTTAAGAAGAAGTCAACAAAAGAAACCAAGAAACCACCAACACCACCACATGAACCAATACCACCACAATCACCAATTCAATCTCCACTCCAACAACCTACACCATCACAACATTCGTCACCACCAAAACAACCAACACCATCAAGACAACCATCACAATTACATTCTTCACCACCTCATCAAGGACCACCAATTACTTCTTTGAATCAAATATTTCAAACACCACCACCTTCACAACCTATCATTCACACCACACCAGGTTCTTCAGGATCAAAAAATTTTCCATCTGTTCCTCCAAATATAAGTATGGGGCTTGAAGAAATTGGAGATTTAGACTTTGTGAATATTTTTCAGTTGAAAAGTGTTGAAAAGAAAGTGGATGATGTGATTGCTGAAAACAAGAGATTGGCAGCTGAAAATAAGAGAGTAGCTGATCATGAAAAGATTCTTGAAATGCGAGTAAAAAGATTAGAATCTAATAACAAAGTTTTATTAAAGAAGATTGATACAAATCAAGCAGAGATTGATTTCTTGAAAGTAAGAGTGACTGAGTTGGAAGAAGAAAAGAGACGTAAAGATCAACAATATGATTACTTCAAGCTGAAGAATAAAGAGTTGAAAGATATTAAAGCTCGAAGTGAACATGAAAATTATATGCTGAAGAAGGTATTAGAAAGTGTTGTTGATGTGTCTTTAGAGCAGAAGTTTGATGAAGTTGTACGGGATGAGATTAAAGCTGAGACACAGGCAGAGATTGATGCTCAGATGAAGATTAAAGGTAAAGAGCTTGAAGGTTCATCTAGAGAAAGGGCAATTGTGTTAGTAAATGATCCTGAACCAGTGTATGAGCAGCCTATTCCTTTATCTTCTTTTGCTGGTGTAGTTGAAGAAGATGTTCATAATGTTGAAAATGATGATGAAGAGGAGGATGATGAAGAAGAGGATGATGATGATGAGAAAGTATTTTCAGCAAGCAGTTCAAGTGATGATGATGATGATGATGATGATGATGATCAAGATGCATCTGGTTTTGTACTTTCTGAAAGATCTAAAGAACAGAATGTTGATGATTTGATGAACGATTCAGTAAATGAAGAATTAAGGGAAGCAGATGGAAAGGGGGAGTCTAGTGATACACAAAATGTTCAACAAGATGCAAAGTCAATTTTGAGACTAGATACTTATCGTGAAGAAGGAGAGCATTTCCATACTTACACGTTGGAAACAATTAAGGAAATGACTCGCAAGGAAAATCCTAATTTCAAATTCGATTTTGAAGAAGAAATGAATGCTGAGTTTGAAAAAGAGTTGAATGCTTTTGATATTAATCAGCAGCCTGAATATGAGTATCGATATGTTGAAGAGGCTGATTTGTATGATAGAGTTGAAGTTGAAGACTGGACAGATGATGAAAGTGTCAGTGAAGATACTTCTCAGTTACCAACGTTGATGGAATTCTTTACGGAAGAGAATCGTGATGAATTACGAAGAAAAGTTTCTGAGATTTTGAAAGATGTGAACTCTGATGGAACTCAAGAAGATATGGCAAAGGAAGAACGAAAGAAATGGTTCAGATTTAGTCACGAGAGAAAATTTAAAAGGCCACTAAAGTATTATCAACGTGATAGAAGCGTATCTCTCGGTGATATTCTCAGCTGGGGTTTTCTGCCACAGATTAATGCGTATGCGATAAGAAGAGAATGTGGTGTGCAATATTTTGAAAAGTTATATGATATTATGTCACTCCCATGGCGGGATGTGGATGAATTATCTAAAGTCAGAACTTTGGGTTATCATGTCAGAAAGAATGATATTGGCTTATGGGGATTGATAAAGTTTGAAGCTTTGAGAGATTTCAGACACTGGAAGCCACATCGTCCGAAGAAAGTTAGTAGAGTTAATCCAGAAACGGGAGTTGAAGAGATGATACTGAATGTGAAAAAGCCTAGAACGATGAAAACTATACCAGTGCCACCGATGGAACAAGAGTTTTATAAAGGCTTCATAGACTGGGTTTATAGTTGTATTACTACTGAAGCAGTAATTACTTATCGAGCTGGTGGAGAAATTAGAGAAATACATGTGTATGATCCTATGTGGCTTGTGAATTGCTCTGCAAAGGATATCGAATGTCTTTTCATAAACAAAATTCATTATCAGCCAGAGGATAAAGAACAGGCTATGCAGTTTCAGTGAGTTGTAACTCTATGTTTTCAGAAAAGCATCAACTCTGAAACTAAATGGAAGTCTTCATGGTGGTCACTGGATGAGAAGATGAAAAGAAAAGCTAAGCGTGAACGTCAAAAGCTTGAAGAAAAGAAAGGAATGTTTATGAAGATTCAAGCTAAAGAGGAAAAAGCAAGAAAAAAACATAATGATATGGTAAGGAATGCGCTAAGAAGAAAGCCAAAGCCAAGGGAAGAAACGTTCAGAGCAATTTGAAGACCTAAAGACAAAGACTGAAGACTGCGGCTGTATCCAAGGGGGAGTTTGTTGGTGCACGAATGTCTAAAGCATGCGTCTTAGTCATAGTTGATTAATGTGTAGGGTTTAGATGTGTTAATTAAGTATTGTATAGGGGGTTGAAGTGTAAAAGTTAGGTTTTAATGTTGTGATTTCGCTTTTATGGTCATGTGACAAATAAGCGAAACCTTAGCTTGTGGTTTCGCTTATTCGGACATGGTCACATAAGCGGAACCTCATCCCCTATAAATACCTGTGTTGTTTTCTCATTTGTAACCTTCATGTCCAGTGTGTAGCCGAACTGCTGCCCGATTATTTCTTGAAGAATTAATGAGAAAACCGTATTAAAGTGATTTCCTTCTGTTTCTACTCATTTCTGCTTTGATTCATGCCGATTTTGTATTTCCGCTGCATTTTCGGTAGTTGCTAGCTCGAATTGACTCACA
The DNA here is from genome assembly GCA_030545235.1 of Helianthus tuberosus. NCBI lineage: Eukaryota > Viridiplantae > Streptophyta > Magnoliopsida > Asterales > Asteraceae > Helianthus > Helianthus tuberosus. Next base: position 123,643,269 of record CM060358.1, read on the forward strand.
CGACTGTCAAATACGGTCCTACAGGAAGCGTCGCAGTAAACCAAAAAATCATCTGTGCCTTCGGGCAATGAGAGGATAGGCGCGCTATAAAGTCTATCCTGTAAGTGCTGAAAAGCAGATTCCTGTGCATCACCCCAACGATAGGTGACACCCTTCTGAGTCAGTGAAGTGAGAGGTTGCGCAATCTTTGAGAAATCCTTGATAAACCTTCTGTAATACCCTGCCAAACCCACCCAAGAACTGGCGGATTTCTGTTGGTGTACGGGGTGCAGGCCAGTTCTTGATCGAATCAACCTTGGATGGATCAACATGAATCCCATCCTTGTTTACTACGTGTCCTAGAAAGTGGACTTCGCGAAGCCAGAAGTCACATTTCAAAAATTTAGCATACAGTTGCTCTGCTCGAAGAAGTTCCAGCATAAGTCGTAGATGCTGCTCGTGTTCCTCCTGACTCTTAGAATAGATCAGGATGTCGTCAATGAACACAATAACGAACTTATCCAGGTAAGGTTTGCACAATCGGTTCATGAGATCCATGAAGACTGCAGGTGCATTCGTTAATCCGAAAGGCATAACTAGAAACTCGTAATGGCCGTAACGAGTTCTGAATGCTGTTTTGGAGACGTCCTCCTCTCGGACTCTCAGCTGATGGTATCCCGATCTCAAATCAATCTTAGAGTAATAACTCGACCCTTGCAACTGGTCGAACAAGTCATCAATGCGTGGAAGAGGATAACAATTCTTCACGGTCACCTTGTTGAGTTCGCGGTAGTCAATACACATTCTGAAGGTACCGTCTTTCTTCTTTACGAATAACACTGGAGCTCCCCATGGCGAAGAGCTAGGACGTATGAAACCCTTTTCCAAGAGTTCCTGTAATTGAGTGGAAAATTCCTCTAGTTCCGATGGGGCTAAGCGATAAGGCGCACGGGCTATGGGTGCTGCCCCAGGAGTTAGCTCGATTTGAAACTCGACTTGTCGATGAGGCGGAAGACCAGGTAATTCCTCAGGAAATACCTCAGGAAAATTGCGCACAATAGGAATGTCTTCTATCTTCCTTTCTTCCGAGGATGTATCGGAAACGAGAGCTAGAACAGCAATATGGCCCTTTCGCAAACACTTCTGGGCCTTGAGGAAAGAGATGATGCCTATGACTGCACCACTCTTGTCGCCACGAATCACGAGGGGTTCTTTACCAGAACGAGGGATACGGACGATTTTCTCCTTGCAAATAATCTCCGCTTGGTGTGGAGATAACCAATCCATTCCAATGACAACGTCAAAACTACCCAGAACGATAGGAATGAGGTCGATAGAAAAGGTCTGATTGGCAAGGACAAGCTTGCAACCCTTAACTACATGTGTAGCCTCTAAACTTTTACCATTTGCTAACTCTACAATGTGCTTGGTGTTCAAAAGTGTTGGAGTACGCTTAAGCATCTGACTAACTTTTAAGGACACGTAGCTAGTATCGGCACCCGAATCAAATAAAACAGTAACAAAGAAATCATCCAGAAGAAACTTACCCATCACAACGTTGGGATCGTTCCTTGCATCACCCTGACCAATCACGAACACACGACCCCCTGCCCCATTACCATTGTTGTTTCCCCCATCGCCGTTTCCATTCCCCTGATTGTTGTTGTTCTGGTTCTGATTTAGCTGGGGGCAGTCTTTCTTGAAATGGCCCTCAGCACCACATTGAAAGCACCCTTTGTTGTTACCTTGTTGTTGCTGCTGCTGGCGTTGATTTGGTGGGGCTTGTTGTTGCTGCCGGTTCTGATTCGCCAGACGCTGACTCCTGCAATCCCTTGCAATGTGACCAGGCTTGTTGCATCGATGATAGTTTCCTTTACCACATGGCCCGCTGTGGTGCAAGTTACAGCGATTACATTTGGGGTGATTCCCCTTGTATCCACTCTACCCTTGATTTCCAGAAGGCTGCTGACGGGGGCTCCTGTGGTCCTTAGTCCTTCGTTGCTGAGACTGAGACTGAACAGAGGTAGAGCCTTTGCCCGAATTTCCATCCCATTTTCGCTTGTTATCATTGGGGGCATCAGTAATAGCAGCGCTAATACGCTTGGGCAACCTGTTCTGCTCAACTGCCTGATCGGTGAGACGATGAGCCAACTTGATGACTTGCTGAATGGTGCCAAGATTAGCTGAGGTTACGTGACTCTGAATCTCTGGTACAAGACCCTTGAGGTACAGCTCAATATGTTTGATGGGAGGGTCCACCATAGTAGGACACAAGATGGCCAGCTCGTTTGACCTCTTTGTATACGCCTCAATTTCCGACCCTGTCATTTTCAGATTGAAAAATTCCACCTCTAGCTTGTGGATGTCGTCACGACTACAGTATTCTTCCTTGATTAGTTCTTTGAAGTCATTCCATGGGGTGGCATTAGCAACCGCCAGCCCTAGCAGTTGAACCTGTACTTTCCACCAGGTTAACGCAGCACCTTCGAGTGTTCCAGTAGCATATTTCACCCTACGATCTTCAGGGCATTCACACATCTCGAAAACAGACTCAAGCTTCTCGAACCAGTGAAGAAAACCTACAGCTCCTTCTGTGCCGCTGAAAGTACTAGGTCGGCAATCCATGAACGTTTTGAACGTACACACAGGAGGTTGAGCATGTTGACCTATTGCGCGAGAATAAAAGACAAGGTTAAACACGAGAGTTGGTTCGCGAGAGTAGGATCTAAACATCCTAGGATAGGTCGAAATAGCAGTTTATACCTCCTACTAGAACTGCTGCGAGTGCCTCAGCAACTCGTTCGTTGATTAGAGCCGTCAGCTGGGCTTGAGTTAGGTTCAGTCGTCCACTCATGATCTTCATAACGGGGTAACGTAAGTGAGAAAAGTGTCGCGAAAGTGGGTAAGTATGGGACGACAGAAGAGAGTAAACACACAGGGTTTCAATTATCAGTTGTTATATTAACTAAGCATGCAATATACTATGTAAACTAATAGGCAGGCAATGTAAGCATGAACCATTTCACCTATGGTGTTGAGTCTTGCACGTGGAGCGAAGCGTCGTTGTGGATCGTTGAGCACTGTACAGGTTATAGTCTGGTTTTATCAAAAAGCTTTTCCCCTTTTTAAAACCAAGTTCGCTATAACCAATGGCTCTGATACCAATCTGTCACACCCCCAAAATCCACCATGCGGAGTATCACCGCTTGGAGGCGTGACATGACCAGGATCGAGCCACCAATCATATTTGAACAACGTATTTAAGTAAATAAAACTAACCACAATACGATTGGTGTGACCTGAAGATGGTAACCGACTTTAAGTTAACAGCGGAAGCATAAAACGTAAGTTCAAAACATAAGTTCCATAGTTCATAAGTTTAAAGTCCAAAACGTAAGTTTCATAAGTTCATAAAGTTTATTTATTGAGTACGGGACATAACAGTTCGCATCCCACAACGACCACCTCCTTGTGCAAGCCCCATAGCATCTAGCGACCTGCAAAGCATGTAACAACGAGTCAACAACAAAGTTGAGTGAGTTCACGGTTGGTTGTCTATTTTAGAGTTGTTTCCAAAAACGTAGTTTAATCTTAATCAGCTATCCAGCCGTGGGGGTTACCCCATAGTTCGAAAACGTTTATTCGTTAACCATCCCATGTCCACCTTCCCTGGCTATCCAGCCCGGCACTCCGGCCGTGGGGGCTACCCCATTATTTAAACAACAGACTCGTTTATCATATCGACTACTAACGAAAATTAATTGTGCCCTAGCGTCGGTGTCTATCATCATCAACGTGCCATAGTCCATTAGTACACACTCGCCCGATTGGCACAGTGTGAGGTTTGTTAAACCTAATAGAGCTATTAACTAATGACCCGCTCGCCATGGCCTCGGCGATTAAGTCGATATAAAGGGAGGGACTTCGCTGATAGAGTTCTAGTCCGGTAAGTCTAATTCCGTCCCAACAGGATGAGGAATTCTCATTCCTGAACACGTCCCAACAGGACGAGGAATTCTCATTCCTGAACACGTCCCAAGGACGAGGAATCCCTATTCCTGAACCCATTCCCATTCCCACCGGGAATTACCATGCTTTGTAGAAAAGTGTGAACTCACCTCGGTTGCTCGGTTTGACTCTAAAAAATAGCTAACAGTCAAGGTCGGTCAATCACGTCCTAATATGATTACCAGTTAGTCATTTAGTGGTTTTCAAATAGAGCACAAAGTTCCTACACGTATCTATCACATAACATGCATCACTTTAACGGTTTATGCCCATATAAGCTTCCCCTCTATTCCCGTTCACAAGCAAACATACGACATTGCACATAACACTTTTATTGACATATAACATGTTAGATTATTCTCAGATAATCTACCCGACATTTAGACACGCGGATCACTACTTATGTCGTTTCAACTTTAATCTTCAAAACTGGGCTGTTTTCGGGGATTTTAATAAAATAGTTAACTTATTCCAAAAATTCCCTAATTTTTACAGAATGTCTTAAACGATCCAAATATTATTGTGTATAAATCTTGGGATCCAATTCATCACCAATATTTTATAAAAATTCATTTATCGGACTGCAATCAGATTCATCACTTTCTGACTGCAGTCCACGGAATAATTCATTAAAAACTCATCGTAAGTCCGATTTACGAAATTCCGGTGGGAGAATTACAAATACATCAGTTGTCATCTACTGTACATATTTCATGAGCTGATTCAACATAGATTTCCAGTTATGACTAAAAACATATCACCCATTTACTGCAGCAAAACTCAGGTTTAGCTGCTGTTACGAAACGGATCTTTAAAAATAGTAAACGAAGTCCAAAAATTATGATTCCAGTGCCATTAGAACCGTATTTCATAATACATAAATCTAGACATCAGAAAATGCATTTTTCATTTTATTAAAGTCCGGTTACAGCCAACTGAAGTTGGCTGTAATCACTAAACAGCTTTCTGTTTTCAGTTCCCTACTCTCTAACGCATGTTCGATTGATTCCGTTAACATGTTTAGTGATCAACAACGACTTTTAACATCAGTATTAGCAAGTAAATCATCAAGTAATCAACATCATGTTCACTACAACATCCCACTACAACATTTCATCATGTAAATCTTCATGAAACTTTTATGTTCATCTTCTTGTTTAAACCCTTTTAGTGTTCTTGTAACATTCCTCATACTACATCTTTTATCTACTCAAAATGGAAGTGAACTAAGGGAGATCAAAGACTTACAACTAGCACAAGTCTAGGGAAGAATCTCTAGTGAACAAGATGATGAGAAATGATGATGAAAAAGCAAGGAGCAAAGTCCTTTGAAGCTCCACAAGTTGCAAGCCTTCTTATATCAACCTTTAAGCTTGAATATGACTTGAAAATGGAGGTTGATGTTGGTTTAATGGTGGTGATGGTGGCGGTTTGGGGGTGAGCCGAAAGAGGGAGAGAGAAAGTGAAGTGAGAGAGTGTGATCTTGTGTGAAGATTCGAGAAGATATGAGGAATGGTGTGGTGATCACACACCATACTTATAATCATCCTACATCATATTTTGGTCACCTCCATAAGTAAACAATCAAATAAAATATAAAGTAAAATCTTATGGGCATGGGGGTGGGTCCCTTGGGACCGAAATCAGTTTGGGGGGGAGGGGGGGTTTATGTAAAATTTTGTGACTAAATGGTAATGGTTAGTTAAGTTTCAACTAACTTGATGATATTTGTTAGTTAGTTTATTTGTAGTGGGTGTTAGGGTAAACGGGGACCACGACTAGTCAAGAAATAATAAAACAATGTGTGTGGCAAAAATTTAGTGTCCCGGGTAATGTCCGGTTGTTTGGTTAAACACCGTTCCGTTAAAGTGTTTAATTATTCCGTAAAGTGTCTTATATATATATATATATATATATATATATATATATATATATATATATATATTTGTAACACTTTTAATTCCTAACACTTAGGAAAACGTTCAGGACCATTTAATCAATTTTTTTTTCTGCACATGACTAGTATGTTAACAAGCACATGTAAGTATGACACAGTAATCAGGAAACAGTTAAGTAATTCAACCCAGTCACCAAGCACTTTAATTATCATTAATAAATCGTACGGATACATGTAACTACGAGGGTTGTCACAGGTAATACGTAGAAATTTCGGGGTGTGACAGGTTGGTATCAGATCCAACATTGAGTGAATTAAACACTAGCCTTTTGTGTTTAATCTCAATGACACAGTAGCGCATTCCTTGACTTCCGAGTCTAGACTTGAACTAGGAATGATCTAATCCCTGTTATTTGTATGCATTGTTTTCGATATTTATGCAACTCAAGATCGTGTCACCGAGCGAAGCTGCCATTGGTGGGAACTCTCCAAACCTGAAGTCTAAGAATGCTAAACTTCGTACTACAGCTCGAATAAGCGTACGACCAGTATAGGGAAAGGACCTTTTGAACCCCTTAACCGTATTTCAAATTCTGTACCCAAGACTTTTGAAACTTCAAATGAGAAGCCAACATCGGAGGAGTTCATACCAGTTGTCCCTGAAGATCCCGCTCCAAAGGTAATCCCTATGGACCCAAAGGACTCATATTTCTTACCTCCAAGTCTTGGAATCCCAAACTTGGTTTATACCAGTCTTGACCTTATTCATGATTCATATTATTCATTAACCATAAAATCCTTGGATTCCGCTTTTGCAAAGATTCCTAAAATAGAAGATTTCGACTACACACCAAAACCTTCAGTATTCGTACCGCACACAGAGAACCAAGGAGAAAATTTCCAGAAATAAAGTGAAGAAGAAACTCTTTTTGTTGCACTTCATTTCTTTATTAGTCCTTATGAGGACATATTTATCTTTTAGTTCCTATGTGGACAAATTTCTTGTTTAAAGGTTCCGTTTAGGGCATCTATGTACTTTTTCCATTTAATGGAATGTTATAATTTAAAGTTTCATTTGTCCTTATATGTATGAATATAACATATAAAATAAATCAAAATATCATTCCTTTTGTAATTGATCTGCCTTTGAATATTGAAAGAAAGTCTTGAAGGTATAACCTAGCCTATATGTCATTTAGACATGGCCAAGACGGTAAACCCTTTTTAAGATTTAAACCCTTGTTAACATCTGAAAACATGTTAGCACTCCTGGAAAATGTGATTCGATAAAATCACACAAGTCATCCTTATATTGGATTCTTCCAATTTCTTATCTAGCCTAGTGATTTAGAAATCATGGCTCAAATCATTAGATAAGATGATCATATCATAAACATCCAATAGTGATGAAATGCCTACGGGCTATATCTATTGTCCTAAAAGACAAAAGACAGTTGTAGTCTTTGACTCTCTGTCAAGAAAGGTAATGAACTGTGTTCAAACCTTAATGCCTCGATCCTATAAGGTCATGGCTTATAAATTCAAAACAGTCCTCGTGGCAAGGCCTTTTTGTGCCATTTCAATATCCTAAATAGTTTATAACTAGGATAAAATATAATAAAAATTTAAATAAATTAAATTAACCAAAATGGCTTAAAATTTCCATGGTTAATGAATTGCCATAAGTGACAATTCCATAATAGACTTCTGAATAAATCATTGTCAATATTTACGTAGCAATCAAGCAACATAGCTGGATCAGATGAAGTTAACAGCCACCTGAGGGAGAATAATGATACTACCAGAGTTAATATAGCTGGTGCAGAACTATAGGCATTAATAGATAATGCCGTTACTCGAGCTCTTGACAGACAGTATAATGAATCAAGTGGTATACGCACCAAGACCCAGTCTGTACCTCATACAAAACCACCTTCCCAAACGCATGTATCTGATAAGGACGATTCTCATCACTCATCGAATCAGAGGAGTGTTCCGTCTGGACAGGTTGTGCTTAATCAAGAGCCACACGTTGAAACCTGTTCATATAAATATTTTGTCTCATTCAAGCCCAGAGACTTCACAGGAGAAAAGGGAGCCATCGATTGCATGACGTGGCTCGATGAGATGGACACCGTTGTTGATTTTAGTGGATGTGCAGAGCAAGACATTGTGAAGTTTGTTTCACAATCTTTTAAAGGAGAAGCTCTAGCTTGGTGGAGGTCACTAATCCAAGCTACAGGAAAGATCCCGTTGTACAACTTGACTTGGGATCAGTTTGTTGCTCTTATCAAAGAAAATTTATGTCCTCAACATGAAGTTGAGAAGATTCAGACTGATTTCTTGACATTAGTCATGAAGAACTTAGATTGTCAGGCATATCTTACAAGTTTCAATACCATGTCTCGATTGGTTGCTTACTAGATCACACTGGAACCGAAGCATATAGCTCGTTTTATTGGGGGACCCAGAAATCAAGGCAAGTGTGAAAGCATCGAGACCTACCACGTTCAGGTCAGCGGCAGATCTGTCACTATCTCTCACACTTGATGTGGTCAGAAACAAGGCTGCCAAAGCTTCTGATGATGGAAAGCGTAAAAGGGAGGATGAGAATTCTCATCGCTTTGATAAGAAGAAAAAGGGGAACTCTAATCATAAGAAGAGTTCTGGGTTTAAGAAGGACAATCAGCAATCGGGTGAAAAGAGCAAGTGCAAAACCTGTAAGAAATACCACCTCGGGAAATGCAGATTTGAATCTCAGCCTCTACCTTGTGGCATCTGCAAGTCTAAGGAACATAAAACCTTGGATTGCAAGAAGTTGAAAGATGCAACCTGTTATGGTTGCAACGAGAAGGGGCATATCAAGACTAACTGCCCTAAGAATCAGAAGAATCCTAAAGAGGCCAAGAAAACAAACGCGTGAGTCTTCCAGAAGAACACCCAGGAGGCAGTACAGAAAGATAACATCATAACAGGTACCTTTCCTTATCAATGATGTTTATGCGGGAATTTGTTTGATGCTGACGCAGATAAGTCGATTGTGGACGATAAATGTTGTAAACTGTTGTATCCACCTATTAGGACTCTAGACATATAACGCAAGGTAGAATTGGCCGATGATACTTTAGAGACTACTTCAACAATTTTAGTTGGATGCTTTATATCCATTAGGAAACACTCTTTTCCAATATCCTTATGGCAAGCTTTCAAGCTACCCAAAATCATTAATATGATCAAGACAGATGTGACATTTTGATACCCTGTCAAAAAGATGATGGACTAGATCCAAATCTTAAATGCCATTGATGGTCTTTTTATGGCCTAGGCTAAATATAATTGATATATATATTTAAATAGCATTCATTAAGAATGTCCGTACTATATTAGCATGTATGGTTTAATGATACCATGGTCAGTATATAGGTCATCAGGATGATGAATAGCAGTTGTTGGATTGCAACTAAGTAATTGTTTCATTTGGTGTTAGGAACCAAGTCTCGAGTATGACAAACTCGGATAAGACAACCGTCAATCGCGCCATTGATGATGCGACACATGCTAATAATGCTACAATTGTGAACCTCAAAATTAACAAAGATGATCTCCAAGCTATGATAGACGCAGCTGTTGGAAAAGCTGTGAGGAAGGTCGTGAAAAAGTTCAAAGGGCCCAATGCTACTTGCTCCAAATCCCATTTAAGACAACACTCCCTTACTCACGAGAAGGATCTTGTTCATACCTCGGATGCAAAGAATGAACTAAAAAGGAAAAGGGATGAAGATAACTCCCAGACTTCTAAGAAAAAGGGTAAGCAAGAGTCCAATAAGAAACATGTATGCAAGACCTGCAAGAAGCGCCATCTAGGGAGGTGTAGGTTCGAATCAAAATCCCAATCATAGCCTAGAGCTTGTGGGATCTGCAAATCAAGTAAGCATAAAATGTTGGATTGCAAGGACATAAAGGATGCAGTCTGCTTCGGCTGTAACAAGAAGGGCCACATCAAGACTACGTGCCCTAAATATGTCATGGGAAGTGCAGCTAAGGATATAAAGCCTAAGAATGAAAGCGCTTAAACTCTCCTGATGGATGCCAGAGGTAGTTCATATCAATAATGACATCAGGTACATTCTTTAACATTTATTGGTAATATAAATGCTAAGAGTTCTGTTTTGATTCGGATACCAATAAATCCTTCATAAATGGTAAGTATAGCAAACTTTTAAAATCTTCCATAAGAACCCCAGAGATTAAGTGTAAGGTAAAACTTACATTCGAAAATCATAGGAACCATTTCTTCTGTTCCCGTCAGAAATCTTCAGTCGTAAAATTCTAGAGTACCTTCTCTCCAGATGAAGTACGTCAGTATATGTAGGTTGATATCTCTTTGATTCCTATCAATTGCGAATGCCAGACTGTATGACAAAAGCGCCATATGAGGATTGGTGTATCTTAATATGTTCCACAGATTGCTTCCGTGCCTGATCAGTAAGGAGGTTTAATGCATGGAACCACCAAGATATCCCAATGGTCATGTTGTACTAAAGTCAACTAATGGTATTCAAAGAAGATATACAGAATGGAATTGTCCAAGTAAATGTCTCTGATTAAGGGATCCGTGGAATCGTAAATAAAATGTGTCACTTATCTGACACAGGCAATGATAGATGAACCGGAGCCTGAGATTTGGAAAATCTCTGTATTCTCCTCGTGTCTTGACTATCTTCTCCAAGGAATTACCCTGTTTACCTCCGAAGACTGGTAGGGTTAAGATTAACATCCCGCTTAGGGCTGTAGTATTGTGAAATCTCCGTGTGGATTAGTACTACCAATTATGGGAGAATCGAAACCCTAATTAAATGAATTCTAAGATAAAGATTCTTAAAGCCTAATTCAAATTCTGAGAGTTTCGGTATTATAAATTAAGAAAGACAGTTCATTGTGCTTACACATTTATTACCGCAACCCTACTTAGGCAACAATTAAGAGTCGCCATCAGCTGCCTAGGATCATCGATTTGTTTGACTAACTGTAAGGATTAGCTATTCCTTAAGATTGGTTTTAGGCAGTAGTTGGAATAACCATCTCACCTTAAATAAGCTATTCTATAACTAATAGTCGATATATAAGTACCAAGGCTGCTCCTTTGGAGACCTTGTATAGATGGGATGTTAGACATCTGTTATTGAACAGAAGTTTGGTATGTCCAAATTAGCAGGACCTGAAATTACCTTGGAAACAACGAATAGGATCGTTCGAATTCATAATCATCTGAAAGTTGCCAGTAATCGGCGGAAAATCAATAATAAATGAACGTCGCAAACCTCTTAGGTTCTTGTTAAGGAATAAGATTCAACAGAAGGTATCACCCTTGAAAGGTGTGCTAAATTTTTAATTATCGGGCTAGTTAAACTCTGGATATATATAGAATCATTCAAGGAAATCGAATATATCAAGATCAAGTAGCATATAAGCTAAAACCTATTTAAGGAGCTTGGTGGAGCTCGCAATGTGTTCCACACTTGCGATTTAAAGATATGGCTAGACAATAGGTCAAGAGCATTGATGTGTGCAAAATGCAACATATAAATTACATCAAATGAGGCACAAAACTAACCCTTTTTAGTACTAATGTTGGAAAAAGTGTGCTTTTGTCTTCCTTTTGTATTTTCAGGGTTAAAAGAGCTTAAATGAACAAAAGAAGCAAAAATGCAGCCAAATCCAGCATAAATACAAGAAAAGGAATAAAAGTGGCATGCCCGACCCCTCGACAGCATCTTTCCAAGCAAAACAAGAGAACAGAAGGCTGAACATGCCCCATGCTCAATGAGCACGGGGGAGTGCCCAAGTGTCTGCAGAAAAGACAAAGCTGTAGAAGCTTCTATCACCCACCACGGGGGCGTGCCCAGCGGAAACGGGGCCGTGGTCAACTCTAAGATTCGCAGAATCTGAGGAAATCTTGATAGTACAGATACGCTTCTGCACACGGGGTCATGCCCAGCGGACACGAGGGCGTGGTCAACTAATGCAGACAAATTGCATTTAATGAAGGAAGAGAAGATGGGTGGACATGGGGCCGTGCCCAATGGACACGGGGCCGTGTCCGGGCTTCTGTGCAGGCTATAAATAGGGGTGCTTGGCTCATTTGCAAACCATCCCTTGGCAAACCACCTCTCTCACACTTCACCCACCCACCACCACCATCACAACACCATCATCCACCACCATCATCCATCATCCATCATAGAGTGTGTGAGTAGTCTCGGGATCCAAGATTGATCGTAAGAGTTCTTGACAATCAAAGGCCATGTTTGCCTAAGTCTCTTACATCACTTGGTGAAGACAAGTGTCTAGTGTAATACTTTTTATTTTTAATCTTTTCGCACTTTTTATTTGGTTATGTATTAATGACTTTAATAACTAGTTTCTTATGTTGAAGGTGAGTCTTCCTTATCGTTTATCCGTGGTGTCTTGGCATTATTTAACTGTCTATATAAAATAAAAGATTTTCACCATTCATATCTCCACGGTCTATATGGAGGTATGTTGGCTACCTGGTGGGGGGTTAAGGGAACGGTTTGGTAAGAGTCTTGCCTTGTTAAGTGTATAGATCCTGCAAGGACCTGGGTCAACTTTAGTAGGACCTCCTTCAATACACACTGGTATTGGATGGCGGGGGTCCGAACTCCTTGACCCCCTCATATGTAAACTACTATTAAAACTTTAACCCCACTACTTAGGACTGTATCCCTGCTGACTCAGACTACTTAGCCGAGGGTAACGTCACCTCCAGAAGAGGGGCCTACCACAATATGCATTAATAACTTAATTAATTATCTTTCATTAATCCAACCCTTTAGGATTGTATCCTTGCTGACTCAAACTACTGGGTTGAGGGTAAAGTCACCTTCAGAAGAGGGGCCTACTACAATAACTAAGATAATCTCTTAAAAAGTGCAAAAGTGCAGAAATAATCAAAGGTTACACTAAACACGAGTCGGATCTAAGTGATTCATCTTGTCTATCTGCTTTTATTTTTATTTTATTTTTTAGCATTTTAGTTAGTTTTATTTTTCTAGTTTAAAACCTTTTTCTAAACTTTTGATTTGATTAGACGTTGAGGATAAACCGGTATTAAAAGTTCTTGTGTCCTTGGACGACCTCGGTATCTTACCAACACTATACTACGCACACGATGGGTGCACTTGCCCATATGTGTGTTTAGGGTTAGTAAATATCGTGTTTTATAAATTTAAAACTTGGCTAAAAAGTGGTAAAGGGCTTAAAATATACATTAAAAATCTATAACACTACACGCACATCAAGTTTTTGGCGCCGTTGCCGGGGACACAAGGATTTTAAGAAAGTTAGGAATCAACGGCCTAATCATTTTTTTTATTTTTCTATTTTTTTAGGATCTTTTTTAAATTTTTCAGCTTCTGCAGAGCTCAGCACGGGCCGTGCTTGGTCGGACACGGGGCCGTGCTCAACATTGTTACTGCCAGTTTTTGTTTTCCGAGTTACAGGGAGTTGAACACGGGGCCGTGTCGGTGCAGCACGGGGCCGTGTCGAGCTCCCCAGTAATAGGGATCCAGAAAACAACTACTGTATCTCCGACCACGGGTCATGTTCACCTGAGCACGGGGCCGTGGTGAACCTTCTGACCAACGTCCTTTTCTGTTTTTATTGCAGGACTTGGAACCCAGGCGCCACATCTGAACTTTCTACGTAGTGTATGAGCTCCAGTTCTAGTAGAGACATAAAAGAACCTCTAGAAGAACCCGAACGCTTTCTTAGAAAAAGACTTAAAGCTAAAAACCAAGAGAAGGTTTCGGGGGACCCACTTCCAATGGCGTATCAACGTACTCTCATGGATTACCTACGACCCACCGTGGGTAATCTTGGCGCCGGTATCAATGCACCGAATGTCGAGGCCAATAACTTTGAACTTCGACCGCATTTGATACAAATGCTCCAAAACTCTGCAACCTTCCATGGGCTTGCGGACGAAGATCCCCATTTGCATATCACTAACTTCCTAGAAATATGTGATACTTTTCGGATCAATGGAGCATCAAACTACGCCATCCGCCTTCGAATGTTTCCATTTTCACTAAAAGACCGAGCTAAGGCTTGGCTTAATACCCTCCCAGTTGGCCCAAAAGTTTTTATATAAGTATTTCCCTCCTGCTAAAACGGCTAAATTAATGACTAAAATAAATACATATTCACAAGAGGACGGGGAATCCTTATATGAAACTTGGGAAAGGTTCAAGGAGCTACTGAGAAAGTCTCCTCATCATGGTCTTGCAGTATGGCAACAAGTTTCCACTTTCTACAATGGATTGTTGCCACACACAAGACAAACACTTGACTCTAGCTCCGGGGGACTCTTAGGTAATCGTTTCCCAAATGAAATTTATAATCAAATTGAGAAAATTGCTCAAACCAATTTTCAGTGGCACACTCCCCGAGGCAACAAATCTATTGCCCCGGGCACCCATAAGGTTGATGAGAGCACTTCCTTGCAAGCCCAAATCGAAGCCCTTTCTTCAAAAATCAAAAAGTTAGAGATGGTAAAAACGGCTTCGGTTATGGCTTGCGAGGGGTGTGGTGGGCCACATGAAAATTGGAGTTGTATGAAAGAATTGGATAATCAAACGGAATCGGTAAACTACATTGATAATAGACCTAGGCCGTCAGGTCCTCCAACGAGTACCTACAACCAAGGATGGCGTAACCACCCTAACTTTGGTTGGAGAGAACCCGACAATAGTAGTAACCAACAAAATCTAAACCAACGAACAAACTTTCAACAACCAAGAAACGAGTCGCAAAATTTCTCTCAACATCAACAAGGGGGACGAGAGAGGCTTGAAGATACTGTATCTCGCCTCATCTCTGACTCCGAAAAGAAAAACTCGGATCGATTTCAACAATTGGAATCGAATTTTAGAAATCAACAAGCTAGTATTCAAAACATTGAAAAACAAATAAATCAACTAGCTCAAAATATGTCCGAGAGACCACAAGGCACATTACCCAGCAATACTAAAACCAACCCAAAGGCACAAGTACATCTCATTACATTGAGAAACCGCACCGTGGGTCCCGAGGAGGCTCCGCTACCCCCAGTTGAAAAGAGCCGATCTAGCCAAACCGCGGTTCCACCGACGGCCGAACAAGAAGCGGCTCCTAAACCAAATCAAGAGCCCCCCAAGAATCCTCCGGTTCCATACCCCGGTTGGTTAATTCGCCAAAAGACCGATGAGCAATTCACAAAATTCATAAATTTACTAAAACAATTGCATGTCAATATTCCATTGTTGAAGTCCTAACCCAAATGCCTAAGTATTCAAAATTTGTGAGGGACTTCCTCACTCACAAAAGGAAAATTGAATCATTGCAATTAGTTACTTTAAGTGAAGAATGCTCCGCCTTGCTACTCAACAAACTCCCACAAAAGAAGATTGATCCTGGAAGCTTCACAATCCTTTGTTCGATCGGGGAATCTCCAATTCGCAATGCACTAGCCGACCTCGGGGCTAGAATCAACCTCATGCCCGCATCAATGTCCGACCGACTCGGCTTAGGGAAAACAAGCCCTACGAAAATGAGCATACAACTCGCCAATAGGTCGGTCAAATATCCATAAGGTGTCGCTGAGAATCCATTGGTTAAAGTCGGCGAATTTGTCTTCCCGGCCGACTTTGTCATACTAGATATAGAGGAAGATGCTGAAGTACCACTCATCTTAGGTAGGCCATTCCTAGCCACGGCCCACGAAGTGGTAGATATGAATGGTGGGATACTAACATTAAGGGTTGGGGACAAGGAAATGAAGTTTGGAGTTGGCAAAAGAGTAGAAGACGATGACCCAGTCAATTACATGAAGGTCATAGACTCAAGTTTGGATGATGCAATCCGACGGTGCAACATGGGATGCATGACATCCCACTTGGGTAACATATAACTAGCTTTGGGTCTAGCCAAGGACCCTTATAAACGTGGCGCACAACAGAGGCATTCCGCGGAATTATCCCTAGTTTAGTTTAGATTAGTTTTTATGTTTTCTAGTTAGTTTTAATTTTCAGGAATAAAACACACTCGGGATGGTGAAGGATACCAAGAGAAACTTGCAACAGCACCCCATGGTGAAGGATACCAAGAGAACAGAAGGCTGAACATGACCCATGCTCAATGAGCACGGGGGAGTGCCCAAGTGTCTGCAGAAAAGACAAAGCTGTAGAAGCTTCTATCACCCACCACGGGGGCGTGCCCAGCGGAAACGGGGCCGTGGTCAACTCTAAGATTCGCAGAATCTGAGGAAATCTTGATAGTACAGATACGCTTCTGCACACGGGGTCGTGCCCAGCGGACACGAGGGCGTGGTCAACTAATGCAGACAAATTGCATTTAATGAAGGAAGAGAAGATGGGTGGACATGGGGCCGTGCCCAATGGACACGGGGCCGTGTCCGGGCTTCTGTGCATGCTATAAATAGGGGTGCTTAGCTCATTTGCAAACCATCCCTTGGCAAACCACCTCTCTCACACTTCACCCACCCACCACCACCATCACAACACCATTATCCACCACCATCATCCATCATCCATCATAGAGTGTGTGAGTAGTCTCGGGATCCAAGATTGATAGTAAGAGTTTTTGACAATCAAAGGCCATGTTTGCCTAAGTCTCTTACATCACTTGGTGAAGACAAGTGTCTAGTGTAATACTTTTTATTTTTAATCTTTTCGCACTTTTTTTTGGTTATGTATTAATGACTTTAATAACTAGTTTCTTATGTTGAAGGTGAGTCTTCCTTATCGTTTGTCCGTGGTGTCTTGGCATTATTTTACTGTCTATATAAAATAAAAGATTTTCACCATTCATATCTCCACGGTCTATATGGAGGTATGTTGGCTACCTGGTCGGGGGGTTAAGGGAACGGTTTTGTAAGAGTCTTGCCTTGTTCAGTGTATAGATCCTGCAAGGACCTGGGTCAACTTTAGTAGGACCTCCTTCAATACCCACTGGTATTGGATGGCGGGGGTCCGAACTCCTTGACCCCCTCATATGTAAACTACTATTAAAACTTTAACCCGGCTACTTAGGACTGTATCCCTGCTGACTCGGACTACTTAGCCGAGGGTAACGTCACCTCCAGAAGAGGGGCCTACCACAATATACATTAATAACTTAATTAATTATCTTTCATTAATCCAACCCTTTAGGATTGTATCCTTGCTGACTCAAACTGCTGGGTTGAGGGTAACGTCACCTTCAGAAGAGGGGCCTACTACAATAACTAAGATAATCTCTTAAAAAGTGCAAAAGTGCGGAAATAATCAAAGGTTACACTAAACACGAGTCGGATCCAAGTGATTCATCTCGTCTATCTGTTTTTATTTTTATTTTATTTTTCAGCATTTTAGTTAGTTTTATTTTTCTAGTTTAAAACCTTTTTCTAAACTTTTGATTTGATTAGACATTGAGGATAAACCGGTATTAAAAGCTCTTGTGTCCTTAGAAGACCTCGGTATCTAACCAACACTATACTACGCTCACGATGGGTGCACTTGCCCATATGTGTGTTTAGTGTTAGTAAATATCGTGTTTTAAAAATTTAAAACTTGGCTAAAAAGTGTTAAAGGGCTTAAAATATACATTAAAAATCTATAACACTACACGCCCATCGAGCATTGTCACATAATGATAGGCGGACTAATACTTATAGTTTGTGGTGAAATCAGCATCGATTGAGGATCGACAAGATTAGAAGCTCCAAAAGGGTACATGACCTATTATAAAGGACATCTTGGGTGCTTGGAGGGGCCCCAGATATGTTGTGGAAGATTAAGTCCATTATAAGACAGAAAGTACTTCCATCTTTTGAGCAAATCTCGAGGTCGTGATTTCCTTTAAGGGGGTGAGGATGTAACACCTCGTAAAATCACGTCCAATGATGTATTGACACATGTAATAAACCCTAATAAAGTCAAACGTAGAATTTAAGGGACTAATTTTTTGAAAAGTCGAAAACTTTGATTATGGAAGGACTGGAAGTGTTAACATGCTTAAATTAAGTTTCTTAATAACCTCTTATAGTATTCATATTCACAAATGAGCCACTTGTTGATCAAGTGTAGTCGTTTGAGTAATTAATTGAAAGTTTGCGCGCGATGAAGGGTTAAAAGCATCAACATGTTAATTGTTACCTCTGAGTGACCGTTTAACAAACCGGGAGCTTCATGACATTTGATTATACTCTCGGGAATGCCAATTATTGGTCGTCTAAGGCTTTTATGCCTGTAAGTGACGTTACGCGCAACTTTGCAAGTTTAAGGGGGTAAAAGTGTCAATATGTTTAATTATTCCTCTGAATGACCTTTTTACGAACCCGAAACATCGTGATGTTTAATAATACTCACAATAATTCCTAATATGGATTAGATAAGGCTTCAATGCTATTAAATGATAATATGCGAAAGTTTGCGCATTAGAGGGACTATTTGCGTCAAACTGCAAAAGTCTGTCGATTCGTATGGTATCGAACCTTCTGGAATATGATCATAAGTTAAAAATTCCCTAAATATCCTTTACATATCTTAGAAATAGGTTTAGAGGTGTTTGGTGCGCAAAAATAAACTTATTTGATCAACAGGGACTAAAAGCGTCAAAAAGTGCATAAGTTTGCATTTTCGCGCATATCTTACGTTCTGAATATATCCGGATATCCAAAAAATTATGTAATCAATAAAATATATTATTTTAGTGATTGGCATGAATAAATTCCATTCGTCGCGTAATTTGGATCGTTTTTCGCTTCCGTTCGTGTTTCGTCGTAATTAGCCGAACAACGCAACCGTACGACCAAACAAACCGACATCCGGCATATTTTTGAGCATTTTTAATGATCCCTATGTTTAGGCATCATTGTAGAGCCTTGAAAATGGCTTAACTGGCCTTAACTGTGCCAGAAATGGCATTCAGCAAGTGCAGGGACTGATTCTGTAATTTATGAAAGTTTTTGCTGATCTGGTCAGTCATGGCGGGCCACGTAAGACTCTTCCTGAGTCTACGCGGGGCGCGTAAGTCCATCAGACTTGCAAAAACCAGTTTTTCTTTTGCAGCAGCTGGTTTCTGGTTTGTGCACTTGGTTTCTTCAATCTATGGGCTTGTTTTAGGCACCCATAGTATTGAAAATCAGTGGGTAACACATCTAGGGTCTTGATCGAAGCACGGGTTACGAGAAACCATCCTAATGGTTCTTGAAATCCTATATATACCCACTTGTTCTTGCTCTCATTCACACTTGATCTGAATTGCTCTAAGTTGAAGCTTTATGCTTCATACCTGAGCATTCAAGATCAAATTCATCCTTGCTTGGACCCCTTGTAAGTGCCCTCTTATGGCTAGTTGTTTTTATTTGGCTTAAAAGCCGAAAAGTCAAGCGTTTGCGATAAATGCTTTGACTTTTAAATGGTCAAGCCATAGTTCGCAACGAATATGGCTACGTGATCGTAATTAGGTAGGTATTAAACCCTCAAAAGGGCACCTCCTAATTACCACGTTTGCTTAGTTAATTGTCGGGTCAAAGTAAATGAAATAAAAGTCAAACAAGTCGGTTTTTAAATAAAATTCATAACTAATGATGTAAAGGCAATAAAATCAGTTTTATCACTTTAATAACTTGGTAAATATTAAATGAACATGTCTAGGCATGTTCAACCCGACAATTCTGAGTTTAGGCTCGGTTCGGAACCGAAAGTCGCAAAAGTAGACTTTTGCTTTGACTTTCAGTTCTGACCCGATTTAGCTTAGTTTAGATATGCCTTAGGATTCCTTTAGGACCATATTATAGCTTAGTATAACCCTCTGAAGTTATACAACCTGGTTCCTTAGTAATCCGATTCATTTGCATGTTTTCGCTATTTGCTTAAAAGTTGACCATTATGCCCTTTTGATAATTAAACGAGATTTTTTAAAATGTGAGAGGACAAAAACCTTCATTACTGATTTATAAACATGTCCTAAAAGTTTGACATCAGGTTATGCTTTAAATTAGGAGTTATGCTCAATATTGTAAATGAAAGCCTTTTTATTAATTAAACGGCATTTTCAACATAAATCCTATTTAAACCTAAATTTTGACACCAAACGTTTTACCCACTGATGTAATATAATATTTAGGGATTTTTGGAAATTTTTATTAAATTTTAAACTGATCATAACATGGAGTTCTTGCATAGACTAGGTAATTGACGATAATGTCTTTTCATTAATAAAATGAGTTTTACCCATCCTTTACATATCAAATATTTTTCTACTGATTTTATATATTAAATAAGTTATTTTAAACAGTAAAGGCTGATCAAAATCTCAGATTTCCTTAGTCAACCCAAATATCGTCAAATACCGACTTTTATGCGATTTAGGTGCATAGTATGGTTTAAAACCATATTAGGCGCCTAAAGCTTGATACCTACTGATGTTGTGAATATATTTTTATACTTTAGCAGTAAATAAAATTTTTGAACTCAGATTTCCAAAACTTACCCTTAAAGCATATGTGAAATGACCAAAATGCCCCTACGGTGCATAGTTTGGCCATGAATGATAAATTTCACATATGTGAGATATCTTACTGATATAACTTGATAAAATAAATATTTTTTACTGATTATTTAGACCAGAAACTCAGATTATTATTTAATCTCTTTTATAAACATTAAAATGACCAAAATACCCCTACGGGGCATAAATTGGTTTTAAATTCGTTTTGGGCATAATGGAATGTATCCTACTGATATCACAACATATTTAAGGCATATTAACTTGTGAAATATGTTCATGACTCATTTGGTTACCCGTTATGCATTTTACGCGTTCGGTACAACTTATGTAACTAGTTTACATGAATTAACCGAAACGGGTCAAAGCTTATCATTTTCACTTCAAAATTCAGAATGTGTTTAGTTTACCCATATTATACAAGTCTCCATACTTGTCGGGTCTAAATCACATTCTAATCCGGTCTTCGCTTAATCTTACGTTTTGAACCGTAAACCTTTCCTTAAAACTAACCGGTCTAAGTTTAAACTTAAGTAAGACCCGTTAGGAATCTAATAGGTTAATAAAACCTTCGTTCCAGATTGAGAGCCCCAGTAGAGGTACTTGTGCTTGCTGATTTGAATATACGGCTGAGAATAAAAATTTCATTTTAGCTCAGGTAAATACTTTTAACTTATTTTCCCTATACGGGCTTGGGATACGGTATTATAATAATACCGCTTGGTCGGGTATTGAATGTTTAATCGATTAGTGGTTAAATTATTGACGTAACCCATTTTAATCTGTCTTATTTGAAATAAAGCCTTTGGGGGTTAATGACCATGTCCCGGATATCCTTGGCATCATTTATTAAGAAATGACCATGTCTTAAGCACGGGGTGTAGGCATACACCTGATAGTTGCATAGGAAAAACGGTATCTCACTCTCTTGTGGGCCTATACTTGTGGTGTGTCTGTTAATCTTGAGACGGTTTCTATATCGGGCCCTGAATGTATAACGAACATATAAATCTGTATACAAGATTATTTTTATATAATTGTCCCAAGTTATAAAAGGATTATTTGTGCCTTGTGCATTTAAATCAATTTTCTTAAACACTTTTCAAAAGAGTCAGTTAATTGTATTTACCAATGTAAACTGACGTATTTTCCAAAAAGAGTACGTGACAGGTATTGTACGTAATTGGCTGGGAGCTCAAGGCGTTAATAAGGAATCTTGCAAGTTCTAAACGTCTAAAGTCTGTTGAACAGTGTTTATATTTCTGTTTTAAGATCCGCCTGTGGATCCATCTTACAATCCGTTTGTAATATTTGATGTTACTTTTGAATCGGTTTGTAATACATTTACTTTAGTCTTCCGCTGTGCATTGAACTGTGATTATTTGACTATGATGATATCAACTACGTCACGATACTCCCCACCGGCCCACCGGTAATACGTGGAAATATCGGGGTGTGACAACATCTTTCATGTTGGAAGGTGACTTGATATCCAAGATGGCTTTGATCTGTTCTGGGCTTGCTTCTATCCCTCTTTTAGTCACCATATATCCTAAAAACTTTCCTGCCCCCACTCCAAAATGGCATTTGGCAGGGTTTAACTTCATGTTATATTGATCCAGGATATCAAATGCTCCCTTAATATCCTGGAGGTGATCCTCAGCCTTCTTAGGTTTTACTACCATGTCATCAATGTATACCTCCATGTTGTCCCCCAGCTTGTCTTTAAACATCATGTTCACCAATCTTTGGTACGCTGCACCTGCATTTTTCAAACCAAAAGGCATAGCAGTATAACAATAAATACTTGTTGGTGTCATGAAAGCAGTATCCTCCTGGTCTGAAGGTTCCATTTGGATCTGCTGGAATCCTGTGGATGCATCTATGAAGGTTAACATCTCATGGCTGGCAGTAGCATCCACCATTGAATCAATATGAGGTAGAGGAAACGGGGCTTTGGGACAAGCTTTGTTCAAGTTTGTGTAATCTACACAAACTCTCCATTTCCCATTTTTTTTCTGCACCACAACTACATTTGCCAGCCATCTTGGGAATTTGACCTCCCTGATCATCTTAGACTTCAATAATCTTTGGACTTCCTCTTGAATAATTGTGTTTCGTTCAGGAGAAAACTTCCTTCTCTTTTGCTGAACAGGCTTGAATGACCTGTCAATTCCAAGCTTGTGAGTGATAATATCTTTGGAAATACCTATCCTATCCTCACGCTTCCATGCGAATGTTGACATCCTGCATTTCAAAAAGTTAATTAACTGATGTTCAATATCCTGAGTGATATTGGTTCCTACGAGCACCGAGATATCTGGATTATCCTGGTCTAGGATAATCTTCTTAACATCCTATTCTGAAGCCTCCACGATATCCTGGGCTCGCATCTTTAATTGCTATGCTGCGTTGGGCTTGGTTGAAGATTTCATTGAGGATGAGTAACATTCCTTTGCCTCCTGTTGATGACTATCCACCTTGACAACCCCCAAGGAGTAGGGATCGTGATGCATTGATGATAGGTTGACGGCACAGCTTTCATATCATGGATCCACGGCCTTCCCAATATAATATTATAGCAGGATAAGGAGTCCATCACATAAAAGCGTTGCATTGAGTTGACCCCTTCAACATATACTGGTAACTTTATCTCTCCCACAGTATTCCTAGCTTCTACACTGAACCCAACAAGTACAGTGGACTTTGAAGTGATATCCATCGGGGATACATTCATCCTCTTCAACGTCTCTAGTTGAATTATGTTGACGAAGCTGCCATTATCCACCAGTATCCTGCGTACAAAATGGTTAGCCACATATAACATTTTTACCAGAGCATCATGGTGAGGATCCTGGACAGTATCCCTGTCATCATTGTCTAAGGTGATCACTTTATCAGTCGTGAGGGTTGTCATCCTGGTTGGCTTATCTCCCCTCTCTGCCTTAGCCTCCTTTGCATGTCTTTTGGCTGCCGAATAAGAAGTTCCGCAGATATCGGATCCTCTTGAAATAAAGTTGATTATCTTGGCGTCCGCCGGAGGTAATGCTGCTCGTTCAGGATCCTTCTCAGTATCCTGACCCTTATTCTTCTTTCTTTCCAGGAGATCCTTCAGATATCCCTTGCTCAGGAGATAGCTTATTTCTTTCCTCAGAGCAATGCAATCTTCAGTAACATGTCCGAAATCCTCATGGAAGGCACACCACTTGGACTTATCCTTCCAATCAGCTTTTTGTTGGTTCTTTTTAGGCCACCTTGCTTTGTCTCCTAAACCCTGCATAGCATACATCAATTCAGGTATGTTAACAGAAAAACAATATTCTAACAACTCAAGATACTCTTCAGGATCCTCGTCTTCAACAGCATTCACTTTCTTGCTATCATTCCTGCCATATGGCTTAGAACGATATGGCTTGTAGGAGGACTCCGACTTCCTGTTGGTCGATTCGTAGGTTGAAGATGAATTCATCCTCTCTTGCATCTTTTTGTCATCCTCCAGTCAAATATATCTCAAAGCCCTGTTCTGAGCTTCATCCAGGTTCCTGCATGGGTTCATTACAAGATCCTGGTAAAACTGAGAATCTTTCTACAATCCCATCTTGAAAGCCTGTACAGCTGTTGCAACATCAAGATGTGGGATATCTAGGGACTCCCGGCTAAACTTCTTCACATAATCTCTCAAGGATTCCTGAGGTCCCTGAGTTATCCTGTAGAGATCACTAGTTAGTTTCTCAAAACTTCGAGTGCAAGAAAATTGAATGTTAAATAAATTGACTATGTGAGCAAATGATGTAATTGAATGAGGAGGAACGTTTAAGAGCCACTCTAAGGTGGATCCTGTTAAGGTAGAACCAAAACCCTTGCAGAGGCATGCTTCCTTAAGATCTGGAGGGATAGGGTTGATTTCCATCCTTTCCCTATACTGGGCAATATGCTCTTCAGGATCCGTGGTCCCGTCATAGAGCTTCATGTTGGGGGTTTGAAATCTTTTAGGGATTTCAGCATCACATATAGGATATGCAAACTGAGATATCTTGTGGCTATCCTGTGATACTTCTGGGATTGGCTGGACTACACCAGGTACACTGGATATCATGTCCTTTAATTTCTGAAGCTCCCTGGAAAGTGCTGATGTCATACCTGCATCCTGCAAAGATCCAATACCATTAATAGCAAGAGTATTATTATTATTAGATATGTTACCAGTCTGAGGATTCTGGCCATGTCCTGAAGCATATCCTGAACTTCTCACTGTTGACACCCTAACCGAAGAGGGTATCTCAGGAATATGACTTTGGAAATGTCTAGGTACAATATTCCCCCTGTTAGCTTCAGTATATACTGCAGAACTAAAGTTCAAAGCTCTAGGCTGCAAGGGAGTGACAGTATCCTCAGCGGGCCTGCTTGAGCTGGATTTCAAGAGTTGTATCTCTCTCATCAGCGTTTGGTTGGTTTCATGCTGCTGCTTCATCTGTTCCTGTATACTACCTTATAAAGTTAGAATTTCATCATTAGAGGCCAAAATAGGAACAGATCCCTGAATATTCCGAGTGGGGATAATATCCTGAGGCTGTGAAGATGCTTGCGTCCTTGGAGGAGGTGGTGGAAGCACTGAACCAATCATTGCAGTTATTGTAGCAGACACGGTAGAAGAGCTTATGTTTGATCTTGAAGCCATTGAAAATAGTGTAGCAAAAAGTTTTGAAAATAGAAAACCAAGTAATGATTTTGCAAAAGCTTTTAGAAGAAATAGCACCACTTGCGCCACGGTGGGCGCCAAATTGTTTTGGTCAAAAATTACCGAAGCAATTAAGTGATCAAATTAGTTTTGTGAGGTATGCTAGCAGTGTTTGTAAAAAATATGCTGATTTGGTTGTTTGAAAAAGACAGTGTTCGGGATATAGCTCAGGATATCGAGCTATATCTATGATCAAACAATGAGCAAAAAGTAAAAGGTGACATGAGATGTACGAGGAAAGCCCTTGATCAATCTAGATCGCCGGCACAAAACATCGGGAGCTGACAATCGCAGCTGCCTTGTTCTTCTTATTACTTCAAATGCCAGGATACAGTGCAGGATATTGACCAGATCGCTACTAAGTGTTACAATGCTTTCAGAAAGTGAGAGTTGCGAGAGAATGAGTAGAAGAGTTCGAGAGTAGTGAGTGTGATGTCCTATTCGATCTAATTTATCCGTCTATTTATAGCTAAGAAATGAAAACAAAATCTCCTACAAATGGGGGATGCCAGCGAATATTCCCTAGTTAACGTTGGAGACCAAGTAAAGCGGCCTCAACGTCTTTCTTCGAACAACTTGGACCGAGTCTTCATGGGAAGAGGTCTTCACGAACGTTGCAACCTTGAACTCGTACTCCTGCACATAATCCGTTAGTAATCCTCAGGATACCATGCCAGGATGTTACCAATATCCCGAGTCAGCACCCTGAGTATGAACATTTATCATATAGTCAAGATATAATTCAAGATATTATCTAGGATATGGGCTCCGAATTTCACCCATAACACCATTCATCTTAGAAAACGCCAAAAAACCCAAATATCATAGATTCCAATCCATGTTTCTTTGAGATACACTATTTTCTCAGTAAACTTTCGCTAGATGTAATGGGCAAGATCCTCAATATAAACACCAAAACATACAAAAACCACAAAAATTCAAAAACGTCATTTCATGGAGGTTCAGTTTTGTTCTCAATAAAGTTTAGCTCAACGGGATGGACAACATTGTTAGACATCTTTCTTGAGTGAGGATTAACAATGTTGTCCATCTCTTTTAGCAAAACATTATTGAGTTTAGCATGACTAAAATTAGAGGTTTATGGTAGTTTTATTTAGTGGCGTTGTTTTTTTTTTCTTGGCGTTTGATTTGATTTTCCGATCTTATATTGTTTGTTATGTAACTTCAAAGTAGCATGTTATAAACAAATAGGTCGAAAGAAAAAGATGGAAAAAAATGATGTATAATGAATGATGTAAAACACCAAACTGAGATCTGTCTGTCTTCTATAGGAATGAAATATACAAAATGCCAACTACTCTTCACTGGCTCTCGAACACCGTCTATGTGTGTTCTCTAAGAATGAAAAATACAAAACGCCAAACTATTCTTCACTAGCTCTCGAAGACCTTGTCGATCTTCTTTTAATTATGGCCTGTTTGCATGTCGATGCGTAGTCTCCATAGCCTTTGTAGTTCTGACACTGTCTTTCTTTGGCCCCGGGTTTCGACTTTGATTTCTTTTTCTCGATTGCTATCTCTTATTTAGATTTCAGGCGCTTCTGAGAACCAGAACCTTTGGATTTATACCCAAGAGGGACTCTTATCAGATTCTTGTCATTTTTATATTGACCGGTTATCTCGGCAAATCTATCCCTAGTACTAGCGGGAGGAGCAACAATCTGCATATCTTGAACCTTCTTCATATAAGATTGAACATGATCCTTGTATATGGATAGCTCCTCTTTATTACCATATAAACGGTTCAAAGTATATTACGTTGAAAAAATAATATCTCACATCATACTTTGCACATCGAGATCAAGCTCGGTCATATATTCACGACTAATTGAGTATTCGGTAGAGCAGTTTAGGAAGCCTCTTTGCGCCATCTATTCAGAATGTATTGTTTTCGAAATTCCCTAATGTCCATAATTCTCAAAACATAGAATATATGTGTACATAGCAAACCCAACTGTTCAAAACGCCTGCATGAGCAACTGCATGTGCAATCAGACTTACGGAATATTACCTGAAAAATGCCAAAAACAATATCTCTATAACGCCATGCAGAGAATGTTTGTCTAAAAAAAATAAAAAAACACATTGGATATGATAAAAAGCCATTAACAGAAAACGCCATATTAAAACAGAACTCCATTGTTTACCTCAAATAAGGATGTACAAGGCTACTGGAAGTCATTTATGTAAAACTTAACAAACCCATCGGGCTGATCTTCACAACGTTGATTTATGCAATCCGCAATTCCAATTAGCTCAGCTTGAACATCACAAAAAATACTTTTTGTGTATATGTTAACAGCTTGGCCTTCCAACAATTGGTAATTACTCTTCAACTGGGGTCGTTTGTATCGAGATTCATGATCATTTTTCCGTTGTGTGTGACGTTGTGCTTCTATTGCAGTTTCATAATGAGTCATGAACTCAACAAGAGTAGCTTTCGAATTGCACACTTGACCAAAAAAATGATTCTCACTCTCTGACCTCGATGTCGTTCGCATAAGACCCGACCTATCTTCCATTCTATAGTATGCAGGGATCCAAGATTCCCTGAGTGCAAAAATATCAGATAGCCAGTCATTATCTGCTAAATTTAACTCTGCGATAACCGCTTCCCATTCTAATTCAAACTCTTCAGGTGTGAGAATATCCGTCCACACAACACCACAAATATGTTCTTTAAAATTTGTGGAATTGCATAGCCTAACGCCAACCTATGTATAACACGAAAACGCCATGCATAAAAAAAACATATAAATTACACAAAGATAAAATTTAATTAAAAAACAGTAACAAGGTACAAAACGCCATGTATTTTAAAACGCAGTGTATCCTATAACGCCAAAGGTAAAAATAAACATACCAACCTTCAGAGAAAGTTTATGCATCCCATGCCACATGCATAACCGATGCCTCATGTCAACAAATACAACAAAAATAGCCTTCTTCATTGCTGGATCTTGGTCAGTGACAATAACTTTTGGTTGAGAACCAACAACTTTTAGAAAAACTCTCAACAACCAAATATATGTATCAACAGTTTTCGACGCCAACAATGCTTCACCAAATGTAACAGTGCAGTGATGATTGTGTATACCAGTGAACGGTACAAACACCATAGAGTATCTGCATATGAAAACGCCATGATAACTGAAACAATAATAAAAATGCCATTGCATGTAAACCAATAAAACGCTATTGCATGTAAACTAATTAAACGTCATATCATGAAAAATAACAAAAACGCCATTGCATGTAAACTCATAAACGCCAAAAAACAGAAGAAGTTGAATTATAAAATATTACTTGTTGGAACGATACGTGGCGTCAAACGAAATCACATCACCAAACACGTGGTAATTACGTTTGGCTTGACCGTCACACCAAAAAAGTCCCTTCAAACGATTCTCTTCGTCTGTGAAGAAATCATACGAGAAATTAGGCTGGGAATGTTTTTTTTTTCATTCAAATGTCTCACAACCATATCAGCATCATATTCCCCTATAAACAAGTTAATTTGCCTCTTATAGTTCATAAATTCAACTTTACTTGCACCCACGTCTTCAAAACCGCTAAAACAAGTCTTCATAACATTAAACGCTTTGACGGGACCCAAATTCAGCTTAGACATGCTGTGTATAACATGCTTCTGGAGCTGAGTGAGGTGTCGTTCAGTTGGAAGAAAATTCTTATCAAGATGTTCAACAAGATCATGGTTGTGCTCCTCGACAAACTTATACACCTTCCATGATCCAGCCTAAAAAATTACACATAATAGTGCACCACAATCAGTCCTCTTTGAAAAGTTGGATCGCACTAATCGCTCCTTTTGATTGGGGTCCAACGTATCAACCTTCTTGTCCTTGTATAACCCAGATCTCGTACACAAGTAATATTTAATATGTAAGGCACCTTTAGAGTTTGTCTTTGTAGTCCCTTTCCTGACTGAAACCCACACTCCTTGGCATACTTAACATACATTGAATAACAATCATCGAGGCTTGAGAATACCATGTGCATTGTGGGCTTTATTTCTTCACTAACGTCAGGAATGATAAATGGTAATCCAGTTTTGGGGCAAATCATTTGACTCGAGGATGCAACTTCGTCTGAGAAAACACAGTGAGGAACAGAAAAATAAGAAAAACGCCATTAAAAATAGAAAATGTCTCGTAATAACATTATAGATTAAAACGCCATTAATTGAATAATAAACAAGACATAATAAACACATAATTTAAAAGCGACATGATGAAAACGCCATGAGATGAATAATTAAAAACACTTAACAACATAAATAATTAACAAAAATATAACATCATAATGAAACTGCCATAGTTAACAAAACTGATATTTACACAAATTAACAAATAGTAGTAATTGATGTTTATAAATACTACTAAATAACATTCAAAACTAATCAAATAGATGTAAAATGCCAATGATCGTAAAAACATAAGAAATATACTAGATCGTAAACGACAATTAAAATTAATATTGAAAACTCCAATTATCAGTTCTTAGTAATTGTTTAACTACCAATTAAAACACGATTAAATTGCGTAATTGAATAACGCCATTGAAAATCATACAACACATTATAAAATACTAATATAAAAAAACTATGAAACAAGCATAAAAGAACAAAATGCCATATCTGTTGCATGATTTGTTGGAACAAAAATAGAAAACGTCAACGAATTTTACTTTGTTGAATAGAATCCACGTTAGATGCCATAGATCTGAGAAAGCTTGCAAAGGAGGTAACAACTAACAAGAAATCTTTGGAGTTTTAATTTGAAAGAGATTTATAATGCGAATAAGGAGGGAACGTATAAAAGGACAATCGTACCCCTGCATAACAATTAGCGCCCCCTGCCACGTGTTGGGCCAGGATCCGTTCTCACACTTTTCACCGTTCTCTCCTGATCCCGTTTCTATATATATATATATATATATATATATATATATAATGGCGAATTTAATTCCCAAATTTTTAATGCTTATTGGAATAATTGTTGAAACTTCATATAGCTTTGTTGAGACGAACACTAAACATTCAAAATTGATTGCAAAGCCAATGATTATACGAGCAACAATTCAAATTTGGATTTGTGTACGTGTGATGTTACATGTACAACATTAATTCACATCAAGCCAACAATTTATAATATTTTCTCCCCATATAGTTGGTTTTTGGCCAGGAACCAAAGATGTCTCATTATAGATATTAGTTGTGTGACATATATTGAAATTGATTCACCAAAACGCACAAAACGTTGTTGGGAATATATGTTGATGTATAGTGCATTAATGAGATATTTGTTTACAGCTCATATAATTGATATCCATCTCAGTGGATTAACATTCCCAACATCAAGAGAGATAAAAGGCAGCTAGAAATAGAAATGAGTTAGAATGAATTATCATTGATCCTCGTACTAAACAATGTGAATCATAAGTTCAAAGGATAATTCATTCACAAAGATTAGCGAATCAATTACCAGACTAATTCACTGACCTAAAAAGAATGACTAGCTAAGTCACATATGTCAACCGCTAATGCTCCAATTAAGATAATTTTCATAAAAGGAAAACATATATTGGTAATGAGTTTATGGCATGCCTGAAGCATGGTAGACTAGTCGATTCTGAAAAAGTAAAAATCCTCGAGGAAAGGAGCAAGTAATGACGAAGATGGTCAAGTCGAGGATAAAAAGGTCTCTTTAAGAGACATTAGACATGATGGTTCTAGCAGAAGCTCAGGTACCTGAAAATAAAGAGCTCTTAGTAAATTATATCATGTCTAGAAGTTTATGGAATCGAAACAAAATCGACGTCGTTATACTTTTGTGTATATATAGATATAGCGCTTAAAATGATGAAATGACAAGGATTAAGATTTAAGATCTGCCTATGAATGAAAACACATAAATGATTGGCCAAAAAAATGGAAAGACACAAATAAGGCAGAGTTGAATTCTTTAATGAAATGGAAACTTTCTGGACCAACATTCCATACAACTGAAGTTGTGATATACGTTAGATACAAATGGGTCTTTTATACGATTCATGTGAAAGTAAAATTAATTGAGATAAGGCAAAGCTGGTGGCATAAGGATTCGCAAAGACCTATGATTGATTATAAAGATGCACATTCTCTAGTGGTGGATGCATAGACTTTCTAATATATTATTCGTCTGGTGATATAAAGAGAGAATTGATACACATCTTATGAATTTTATGTATCACATGATACTGATAGTTTACATGAAAGTCCCTGAAGGATTTAAATTATCAAAGTCATGTAAAGTAAGTTCTCGAGAACACCATGATTCAGATTTGCATATGATATGGTTATTATATATGCTAAATATAATTACAACTTTTAATGAGTTTCCTAAGGCAGTCGAGTGCCTAAAAAGTTAATCAAAACATTTTAAGGATATAATTTTTGTGCACCAATAAACATACATAGAAAACTTATACCCGGTGATTATAGTATCTCAATGTACAATGTACAAGCATGGTACAATATGAATTTTATAAAAAAAAGTAAGTGTTCAAGACGTCTTTGTATATGATATAAAAATCAATGAGGGAGTTTATGTAATGGAACTCCTAAAGAGTGTATGTGCATATGTAATTAGTCAAAGTGGAAAGAAATATGTGAATGATTGTAAATTCCTAAAGCATTGATTTCAAAAACCTTTGCAATGTATCTTTATAAAGTTAAGAAAAGATTTGTATGGACTAAAATAGTAGAGTCGAATGTGGTATAATCGACTTGCTGCTGAGACTAAAAGGAGAAATACTTATGTTGTAGTTGGTCCATTTGTTCTCATTAACAGAAAACTATGCGGTCTACATGTATTATTCTATATGTTGATGATGTCATGAAAGATGGTATAGCAAATTTATGTCTCAATATGTAGAATAGGCATTTGTATTATTATCTATCAATCATAATACATCTAGAAGATGGTGGACGTTTTTATACGCACAAAGCTTAAGGTATAAGTACATTTAATGATGGCGGAATAGTTGATATAGAAAATGACTCTTATCATCTCCTATCAAAGAAGTAAAGATCCTTGGTCCAGAAGTACCATAGTTTAATACGACTTGTATTAATATATCTTGCTAGTATGTATATATAAACATATGTCATGAAATTCATTGACAAGATATAACTCATTTATAGTGAGGAGATAATGACGGGTAAAACATATATTTTTATACCCTTAAGGTAGAAAAGATATGTATTCATATTTTACTAACCCATCAACAAGTTTGGTTAGTTTTGTAAATGCAGGGAATGTAACAAAACACATTCATGGATCTTATGGTATCTACTTACAAGAGGAGACAATTAAATTTTCACATGACGATCATACATCAATGCTCATTGAAGGATTTCACATCAACGGATCACAAAGTTTTGAGCAACTTTCAAAGAAGCCCAACACGAGTCACTTATACGATACATGTAAAAATGATGGGGAGCATTATACAAGTTGATCCTTTTCCCTTAACTCAGTTTTATCCCAATGGATTTTCTTTTTTAGGTTTTTAATGAGGCAACATACCTGATCCAAAAGTATCAGAGGGAGAAAATACGTGCTGCACTCTTTTTCCCTTAGCTGAGGTTTTGTTCCACTGAGTTTTCCTAACAAGGTTTTTAACAAGGCAGCAACACCAAGCGTATAATACATTTTTTTTCTTTTATCATGTGGATAGTCAAGGGGGAGTGTTATAAATAAACTATAGTATGGTGACTATCCACATTCTAAGTCACGTCTCTTTGTGTCCTTTGTATTAATGTAAGAACATTATATATAGAGGTTTTTTGTATTGCATGTTTTCATCTCAACGAATAATAATTCTCTATTCTATCTTTCTCTCTGTGTTTCCTTGATACTTGTTTTTATGTTCATATACTAGTCGCAAGTAGGCCATTGTTTTATAACATGAACCCTATTTATGTCGTAATTAAAAATGTCACCTTCATTATCAACTGATGCTTGACCACTAGACGGATTGACTTTCAAGGCCTTACAATATTTGGTCATTTGATTTCTCAAAGTCGAGTTTGAGTTTGGTTGGAAAAAGGTGCCACACTATTTGCAAAGACCCTTTTGAGAACAGTCGACATTTAACATAAGTCAAAATTTCGGGGTTCTAGGTCGTTTATTTAATTTATTATGATGATGAGATGTTTGTTTATAGATTTGTCTAAACATATATAAATTTATGTTAAATGCAAAAATTGGTTCATCATTGAGTTAAGTATTAAGCTCAAGAATCATGATTGTTAATACACAAAAAATGTAATTGTTGTTGCAAACTACGGTTTTACTAAATTTACCATTTGACATGCTGATCTTTTAAACTTAGAGCATTCACATCCAAGCCTCTTTTTTTCCATGTATTTCACTAAAAATCACAATCTTTTCGCTCTAATTTTCAATTAAATAATTTTTTTAATACTTTTATTATTATATTTTCTCTCTCTTCCACTCATAATCACTTTCAAAACATATTAAAAAAATTATAAAAGATGACCAATGTCTCTAAAATATACAGATGAACAGTAATATTTTCTCTCTCTTCTACTCACAACCACTTTTCATAAAATAAAAAACCCATCATATAATTTGGGGGGGGGGGGGGGGGTTGTGAATGCTCTTATAGAAGTTACGTATTTGTAAGATTTAAAATATTTGAAGTTGCTAAAAGATTTTAACAATTATTTTTTATCATATGTTTTATATACACGATTTATTAAACTTTAATTCATTAAGTGACATCGAATAACTTTAATTAACTACAGTTTAAGATTCTTTGACTATTACCATGTTACAAATAATAGTTACTTCACTTGAACATGATTTAAAGATTAAAGATAGTGAAGTCAGTGTTTTTCAATTCGCAATTGCTACTCAGAAGTAACAATCATATTCTTAAGAGGTTTGTATCATGGCCTAAGGGTCTACTATTACCAAGCTATGCAGTCATGTTCAAACATGTTGGCTTATGTAAGATCTGCTCATTATGAAAGAAAAAACCCAAGAGAACCATCGTCCCTGCCTAATAGAATAAGTCGAAATACATGCAAGAGTCCAGAAGTGCCCTCCCCCCAGAAGGCTTCCTAAATAACCACCTAAACTATTGGAACATAGCTGCTGGATTGGATAAACTTGAAGACAAGTACAAAGTGCTGGATTAGAAAAGTGATGGGTCATCAAAGTCAACAGTCAAGTTAACAAAAGTCAAGACCAAGCACCAGAAGACCAAGTCAACAAGACCAGAAGTACTAGATTCCAAAAGTGCTGGAATCTTTCCAACAATTTTGGAATCCCAGCTGTTTTCTTTGTTTATTCAGTAGTTTTATTAGTTTTATGTAACAATGTTTATTTTCTAACTAACCAGCGGTTTTGCATAACTGCTGGCGGTTATATTATTAATGGGTGTTTATTTACTAATCCTCCTCTATATATATAGTTTCTTTCTGTAACTGTAATAGACAACTCTAAGAGCCAAAAAGGCAGAAAAACTTAGAAAGCGAGAGAGAGTTCACCTGGTGAAGGGGAGTACTTTCTACTATTTGATTATATTGAAAATTTTTATTAATTGAAAATCATTCCCAAATCCAGTTGTGTTTATTATCATCGTTTTATGGATTTTCTGAATTGATTAAAACTATTTTATAAAAAACACACACTATCACACACTCTTAGATCCAACAATTGGTATCTGAGGCAGTTAAATTGACATGACTTAAACATTGATTCAGAAGATAAACTAGCTCATGTTGATAATCGATTATGTGATCAAAAGGACTTGAGAAGAATTAGACCATTCAAAACATTCAATTGTTCTGATATTCTGAAAAAATTCTCAATAGTACTCAAAGAGATGTCAATCACTCATGATCCACACAATACAGGGTCAACAAACAAGCCTCTGATGCTCGTTCACCATGAATTCAAAATTTAGCAATAAAGAATGTGTCACCAGTTATCCCAGCAGAGCACATGTTGCTGGATGTCTATGGGTTTTGGTTCATATGTTCTATTTGCACCAAGTGCTAAATAACCAAATATCAATGTTCCTAAGAAACCCACTGATTATTCTGAGCAAGATTATCAGAAATTGCAGCTGGATGCTAAGGCATTCAGGATATTGGGCATGGCCTTACCCAATGAAATCTTTGCTGGATTGCTCCATTGTGAGAATGCCAAATAATTGTGGGATGTTTTGAACGAACAATTTGGTGGCACAAATGAAGTGCAAGAGAACATGGGATAAATTTTGAACCAACAATATGAATCATTCATCCATGTCAACGGAGAATTCTAACTCAACAGTTTGAGCAATTTAATTGCCTAATTAGTGAGCTAAGGCTAGCTGATAAAAACTTCACAAATGCTGCTATGAGTCATAGATTTTTGAGATCTCTTCCTGACAAGTGAGATACAATTGCAATTGTCCTTAGAAACTTTGTTGTATTCAAAGAATTGACTCTGACACAACTTCATCGCAGACTCCTCGCATTTGAGAGATAAATTGACCCAAAACAGAAGTTGATGTCATTACGAAAAGTTGATGATTACATATTTGGTAACACAACACTGATGAGTCAAGATGGTTCATCATCAATCAATAGTGTGAATGATAAGGGTTATAATCAGTTTGTTGACATAACAACTGGTTTTAATTCTCAGACAAACTCATCACCTGTTGGAGACCAAAACTTTGCATTGATGATGGATGATCAAAACCCATGGATCCAACATACTAAGAAGAATTTGACCTTCTAGATCAGCTTGCACTTTTGAGCCTTAGGACAAACAAATTTTATAACAAAACCAGTAGACAATTTCCTAGTTTAGATGGTAGAGTAAATTTGAAAAGGACAAATCAAAGCTTACGTGTTACAAGGGTCATAAACTCGGGCATTTTTCAGGGAATGTAGAGATTCTATAAAGAATTCCGCATCATATGTGACACATCCTAACCAAATGATTCAATTTGACTCAACTATTGGTCAACAATCAATTTTTTTTTCACATACTAATTTTCCCAGATTGCCCATGGTTCAGCTACACAGTACACTACACATCTTGCACATGGACCAATGCAGATGGCATACCAATATGCCAATGGGTCATCAAAAGTATCCACTAGCACATGTCCAAATACCCTCATAGTCACCAATTCATTCCCATGCATGCTTAGTAGTAGTTTGTCAATCTGCTTGGTGCCCTGCATAAGAAACTACTCAACAAAGCTTTTTTCACTCAAAGCTTTGTAGATTGTAGTAGTTTGCTTGAGGACTTGAATGATGAGCATTTTGGTATGTTTGCTATAGATCAATACACCAAAAGCTTAGCACTAGTTGCTTTTGAAACCTTAAGTGAGACCTCTGACCAAAGCATTAGTGAAACTGCTGGTTTATGCATTATGTACCACATGCTGATTCAACAACCGCTGGTTCTTCACAGAATGTTGAGGCATGCCAAGTAATATTAAAAGAAGTTTGTTCTGAAGAATGCATTAAAGCATTTGGGGATATCAAAGCTGTATACATCAAGTTAAGAGAACCTTGTGATAAATCAGGAAAACTTTTGAATCAAACCATTAAATCCCATAAAGAAGTTCTAAAAGAAAAGGACCAAATAATTTCAAATTTAAAACATGAAGCAACTATTCACAATGCATAGATTGAGTCACTCTTATCATAATATCAAATGTGTTAAAAGGAGCTTGACTCTACCCAGGTGAACTGCTAGAAATGGGTAGATTCATGCAAAGGTTTTGAAATTTTGTTAAATCCACAGACACAAAGCTATGTTAAGTTTGGTGTAGGCTATCATCACACACAAGGACCTAGTGACTACACTCCAATGACTCGAAAGGAAACCATGTCAATTTTTTCAAATGAAAAGGAGACTGGGAACACTGATCTTGGTTTCTCACACAAATTACTTGATCAACATAATTCAAAGTGGTCAAATGAAACATGTGTTGATGAGGGATTCAGCCAATGAGCTTGGTGACTTCACAAAGGAAAATAGCACCAATTGCTATTTCTCCAACATTTTCTTCTAAAACTGATGGCCCTAGCAAAAAATCTAAAGCCAAGTAAAAATCTGCCTCAAAAGAGGGCAAAAGCACAAAAGGTACTTTATTATGCATTGTTTGTGAAAAGAACAAATCACAACACAGAAGAATGTCATATGGCCATTACGTATGAAAAAAACGAGAGGATAAATCTTGATAACTTTCAAAGAAAGCTAGTTTTCTATCCACACAGTGATTCCAGTTATTGTGAATCAATAGGATCCTTTAAGTTACTCAATAATTTTGAAACTGGAGTAAGTAGTAACTTGAATTACAGAAAAACATCTCATGTCAGCAAGTGGCCAAAATAGAAAAGTGAGTTTTCTACCCTTCATCAATACAAGCATGGGATGTCTAAACAAAGTGCTAAACTAAAGGCATTAGTAGAGAACCAAAAGAAACTGATGAACAAAGTGAAAACCATCAAGCTTGGATTCCAAAGGCATTATACTGAAATATCGTTTTCAATAATATATATGTATATATATATACACACACACACACATAAAAACAAAAGGGGAAATTTGCTTCTTTTCTTGACATCTACTCTTAAACTACCAGGTCACTCCAGTAGTTTCCTAAAATCTAACAGATTTCTTATGATCGTTACAAGTGGCCTATAAGTACCTAGAGAAATATAAGCCATGTTTACCATCTTCAAAACCATCTCCTGTTTAATTGCAAACCCTACCTTAATTTTACCAATTGAGCTTACAATCTTCACTTAATCTCTTGCCATTTGTTCCACTCACAACTTACTTCCTTATCTTAGTAGGGAAGATAATCACCCACAATACCATAACATCCTTGATCTCATTGTAAAATCACCATTTCATCATGCACTTACTGTAAATCCACCAATATACAAAACCCCTCTTAATGAGTTTTGGACCACAACACGTTTACCACAAGATGATAAAGGTAAAGTGATGGCCATTGTACCTACTATGGGAGAAAGAAGAATTGCTATCATTCCTGAGGTTCTATCAATCAAGTTTCTACTTAGAGATACTGAGGGTGTTGATACCTTCTCAAATACAGTGATGGATGTAGAATTTATTGAGCATAGATATTATGACTAAATAAATATGCCACATATTGTGACATTTGTGCCTTTCAATCATTGTACAATTCTGAAAAATTTCAAATCCAATGAAATCTTTTGTTTCATTTATGGGATTGTATAATTACATGTGACATTTTCACGTTTTAGTCTTTGTACAATTTCAAACTCTCAAACCTTTTCTGGATGTAAAATAGTAAACTGTTACGCAAACGTAATCAGTTTAACGCGACGTACACTCCGGAATAAGGACATAAGTTACACATACCCTAAATACCCTTTACATAACTTAGAAATAAGTTTTGAAGGGTTTCGTATAGCAAAAACTTTCTTATTTGAGCTCATGTACTATTTTTGACAAACTGCAAAAGTCTGCCGATTCTCGTATTTTTTAATACGAACTACGTACACACATCCAAAATTTTTTGTAATCATTAAAATCTTGTATTTTATTGATAAGAATTCAAAAATATCAATCGTTGCGAAATTTCGGTCGTTTTCGTGTTCGTTATAGCGTTCGTCGTAATTAAGCGAAAAACGCAACTTTACAACCGAACAAACCGACATCCACCACATCTTTGAGCATAATTCAAGTTACAAATGCCTTAAGACCCTTATAGAGCCTAAAAAGTGGGTTAAAAGGGGTTAAAAGTTACAATATGCAACAAAACAAGTACAAGGACCATTTCTACCAAACTTTAAACCTCAGGCGGAGGCTTGGCGGGGCGCGACGACAGGGGGTCATCCCCGTCGCGGGGCGCGACGCCTTGATCTGGGTAGAAAGTTTGCTACAGCAACACCAGCTGGCAGCCATGATCATTTTTCCATTCTTGGAGCCCAAGAATGTGTGATCACCAAGTTTTAACCATTACCACCTCCTTGGACATGTGTAATAATCCTATGGCACCTAAAATACTATAAATAGCAAGCATTTCCATCATCACAACTTGCTCATTCACTTCTTTCTTCCTCCCATATCATTGAAGCTTGTTCCCAGATTATTGGAAGCCTCCTACTTTATTCTAAGACTTCCTAGAACACAAGTAAGTGTTCTTCCTTAGTCTTGTTCATTATTTTAGTTGTTTTTTAGCTAAAAGTTAAACAGTTGACTTTCTGTTTGACTTTCGGTTTTGACCATAATTGGTTAAGTCAAAGTTCAATTGAACTTTTCAAGGTGATCGTAATCACGAAGGTTATAATTCCTTGCGATTCCACCATCTGATTACCACGTTTACTAGTCGAAGTGACGAGTCAAAGTTTCGGTCAAAGGTGCACATAATGTGCATTTTACAACGAAACTATTTTCGGGTATCAAAACTCTAAATTTTGATTCCAAATCAGTTTTATAAACTTAGGTTGACATGTTTTGACATGTCTAACTCGTCACCCTTAGTTTAGTGCTTATTTAGGATCGTAAGTCGAGCGGTCTTGACCACCACTTTGACTTTCGAATCCAACCCGTTTGGTCGATCTTAGGATCCAACAAAACACATATTTGTGACCATGGTTGTATAGTCAATAACCTACTGAGGTTATACCATATGGTCAGGTTGTTTGGTTAGTTTTATGATAAGTCGTTTCTATGTTCTTAAAAATGACCAAAATACCCTTTTTGAGCATAAATCCATTTTAAGCATCTGTAACCAAATCTTTGACTTATAAACTAATGTTACAACATTATTAAACATGTTTTGGCATATAAGACTTATCATATGACATATTTAACCCTCTGATCATACACTTACGTAAATGACCCGCTATAGTAGCGTAAACTACCTTAACGAGTCATAACGGGTCAAAAGCACTTAGGATCCTTTCCAAATCAGAATTTCAAGTTTGTTAAAACATATCACATGAATTCCAACACTCATTTGGTTTATAAGACTTCATTCTATCCAAATCCTCTAAATTAAGTCTCGACAAACTAACATAAGTTATCCAACACATTAGGACATGTTTAAGCTTTGTTATTTCACTTGATTCAAGGACGCTTACGCAATCCCAAGTGAGTACATAGTTCACCTCTTTTATGTTTTGAAAATATTTTAGGGTGACTCATATGTGCCAAACTGTTTTCAAGTTTTCAAAAACAAAGTCGATGATTTATATAAAACACTACGATTTCAATAATGTGACGACCCTGTTGGTGCGTTATCCATAGCACGAATAACATTCATTAGTTTTGACCGAGCCGATTAGTAGTATGTTATGGTACCATAGGACTGACAATCTCGTTACTAGACTGTCCACTGGATTTGGTGGATAGTTTGGGGAACCACAGAAACTGTTATTTTAACAAACCCTTTGGTGGTTTGTTAGTCGATTTAAAGAGACCCTTTGGGGGTCTAGATGAGTCACACAGGTTGTAATGTATTCATTAAAGAACAACCAAAGTTTTCACAATTAAAACACGGACGATGTATTCATAACACTGACGATTGATTTGTGACAACCGGTAATTAACGGCTTTTAATTACGCGGTTTACAAATGTTTACGATGATAATAAATAGTGATTAAGGCACGAAATAACTTAATTAGACTTTTGGAATTCCTAGGAACGCCTACCTGACTTCACAGTGCACGTATGGTGAATTTTGGGAAATCTGCTGAGCATTAAACAATAACGAACTGACACCATACAAAATACTGACAACGCTGACAAATACGAAGTTTGTACGTATGATTTAAACTTATGGATTTCATTTTGCGAAATTATCACTCTTTCGAACGGCACAAAACGCAAACGTGAATGAAAAACGCGATCGTAAGAACGCCTCGACAACGAAACAGAAGCAATGGACACACGTATTACCTACAAAACTGAAATTTTACGATATATTTAGCTTCGCTTTCAAATTTCAATGACCGCTGTTGAAACGGGATCGAAAAAAAAAACGAGTTAAAAACGACAACCGAGTCAATTTGCGCGAGATTAACGCAACCGACAAAAATACACGAAAAATATCGATTTCCGATGTAATTGTTAGCATTTTGACTCCAAAACTTTATTATATGACATATTACGAGGTTCATGTTTTCAAACGGGCTTCTGAAAACATATCGGGGTGCGTGAAACACAAGAAGCGGGCTTATGGGCTAGGGGCCCAAGCCCACTTGGGAAACCTAACTATAAAGGACTTGTATAAGCTCAAAACCCTTATTTTCTTTCAAACAATCCATCCGACACTCTCCATCCACTCATTTTTCTGCATTTTCATGGAGAGACCCTAACACAAGTAACCGCACACACACCCCCCACACACCCCTCGTCTCCTCTGCCAGCTCCGACGACCGGATTCGCGCCTCCGGCGACCTCTGGCGTATCGCCATTTACCTTGGGGTTTGTTGGTTTCCAAGATTCTATTTGAGTCAACCGATCACAAGTGCGTGGTTGATGTAGGTGGTGAATGGTGGTGGCGCGTAGCGGCAGAGGAGAGAGGAAGTCGGAGAGAGAGAGAGAGAGAGAGAAAGAGAGAGAGAGAGAGAGAGAGGGAGAAAGACTGGAGAGGAAGAAGGGGGTGGCGCCGCCGCTGCGGCGGTGGTGACGGAGCCAATGATCAGTTTCGAGCAACGACGGCAGACAAGTGTCCCCGGTAAGACCTGGTTTCCCTCTCCTTCTCCTTTTATTTTCGCTATTTCAAGATCTCTAAAGATCTACATATTTTCCGGCCGATGCCGTCGTCTCAGGCGTGGGTTGAGATTTTTCCGAAGGTGGTATGATGAGGATGATGATTACAAACGGCGGAGCATGTTTTCTTTTTTCGGTGATGATGGGGTGGCGTGCCGACGGCATCAGCCGGCTATGGTGGTGACGGTTATGTTGGATGCTCGGGTTCAGTATCGATGTTCGGGTTAACTCGGTCAAACCGAGTTGACTCGGTCAACACACAGTCAAAACGGGTCAGACTTGGGTCCGGTCAAAGAGAGTCAAACAGATATATCGGTTCACAGGTTCGGTCCTATGTTCAGGTCAATAGCTGGTCAAATGTTAGTTTTGGTTCGAAGTTCGGGTCAAATCAGTCTTGGTTCGGGTCAGAAAGTCAAAGAAAGTCAACACCCGAATCAAACTCGGTCAACGACAGTAAAAAAACAGTCAACTCCGAGACCCGGTAACAGTTAAACGACACAAATTTTTATTACATAGCTGATATATTTTATAGTTGTCGTGAAACCGAGCTCGAACCGAATATATTTAGTGTTTTGTTTTTATTTTTACCATACTTGACGAAAAGATTTGATATATTTTGATTGACAAAAACAGAGGAAACTCTGTCCGTTCTTCGGTTAAAACCCGGTATACGAAACGTATATTGTTATAAATACGACACTTATCGAAATTCGAGTTTTCTTATAAAATGAATATGAAAGTATATTTATTTTAGCGACGCTTCATAATTGATAAACCGAATTTATAACATTTCGACAAACCACAAGTTACTTAGTCAACGAAACTCGAAAACTTATATAAAAAAAAATATAACAGAACGCATTGAAACTCGGATACTTTTACGACATAAGTATAATTAGTTATATTTATTTCAAACGACGTCAATTTGTATACTTTTAAAAAATAAATGTAATCTTTTATATTTATTTCAAATGTTGTTAGTTCGTATACGTTTATAAAAGTAAATATAAATGTCTATCTCTATTTTAAAACATTGATAATAGCAATAAATTCGAACACCTTATAAAATAAATATAATGTATATATTTATTTTGAACGCCGAGATTCCGAATACTTTTATAAGATAAATATAACTTTTATATTTATTTCGAACTTCGGAATTCGGGATTAATATTTCAAACGTTTAATATTCAGAAATCATATAATATAATTATAATTATTTATATTTCTTTCATTCGTCTAGAATCCGAATTCTTATAAAATGAATATAGCTGTTTGTATTCGTTTCAAACGTCAAGATTTCGAATATATAGATATATATGTATATATATTTATTTATTCCCATCTTACAAAGACTAAAACGAGTCATGCTACTATTCATCTACGCCTTCTAGTTACGACGACTAACACGACTACGTAAATATATTTATATTTATATATAAATATATATATATCCTAAATCACTCGGAAGCTAAGTTGCTTCCGAGACTTAGCGTTATCTCGATTAAATGGGATCAAATAACCATAGATTGGTTATTCTAAATCAAGATAACAACACTTTCATAGAATCGTATGGTTGACGATTTGGTAGAGCTCGGACACGTAGTTTAGCTATGTTGTTTTCTTTAGAAACTTATAAGTATTCCTTGGTAGGATTGTCATAGATTGAATGCTAGCAAGCTTACGTTCTTGGAACGACACTACTGAATCACTTTAAGATAGCTTTGCACAAGGACATCAAGGTCAGTTCATAACCCCCACTTTTTACCGTTTTACATTTTGATAAATGTTTTCGGGGGTGGAAAGACATGCAAGTTTTGCAAAAGCACACAAGGTTTCAATAAACGAATATAACATATTTACAAACCGTTTTGCAACAGGATTTCAACGAACTCAAATGGTTTACAAAAGGATCATGCTAAACATACTGATTTTATAAAAACATAAGTGTTTCTCGAAACATGCAGGAGTTTTATGACATGGGCTAGGCCGAATAACATTAATAACATGGGCTAGGCCCAAGGACATGGGCAAGGACAAAGGACATGGGCTATGTGACAATTGTCAAATTTGCATGTATCCGTACAATTATTAAACAATAATTAGACAATGATTAGTGCTTATTGACTGTGCTGATTTACAATTTATGACTTGAATTGCCTTCTGATTATTGTTATCATACATACGTGTGCATCACATATTTCTTAATGCCATATCACTATTGCATGAGAACTTTATTGATTCAAATGATGCACGAAACACAGTTAGCACAGTTATCAGACAAATCAGAAAAATGCTGACGGAGTTCAGTACATAGACAGATATGGTATTGAGACACAGAATGAGCCAGAAACCAAGAGTTACACTAGTATAGTGTGTAGGAAAGTAAGGATCATAAAACTGTCTTCCTAGTGATAGTTTAAGTGCCGGAAAATGCCTAAAACTCACATAAACTGCAGAATTCTGCAGAAATCAGCAAAATTCAGCATTTAAACACTCTAATATTATGCAGAAATATGGTAAAATGGTCCTGAATGCTTTCTTAAGTGTCACAAAAGGTAACATAAAGCTCACTAAACTGCATAGTTTAGCACCTTAACGAACCAGTAACCAAACGAACAACCGGACACTACCCGAAACACCAAATTTTCACTAAAAGCACTGTTTTAACATTACCAAGCTAGTTATGGTCCCCGCACATCATAACACACTACATAACATCTAGTAACTAATTAACCTAACTAAACACTTGATTTTTAACCATATAAACTAACTAATAGTTACACCCTAGCCTAGACCCCCCCCCCACCTATTCTCGTCCAACATGTGGCCCCCACATGTGATTTTAT
Source organism: Helianthus tuberosus (assembly GCA_030545235.1). Lineage (NCBI taxonomy): Eukaryota > Viridiplantae > Streptophyta > Magnoliopsida > Asterales > Asteraceae > Helianthus > Helianthus tuberosus. Next base: position 123,688,149 of record CM060358.1, read on the forward strand.
TTGTTTATAAAATTGGATTTTGTCTCACTTTTATAAACATAATATCCATTAGATTTAGTAAAGTTGGAGTTTATAAAGTCTAACCTAAGGATCATACCCATCATTCTCTAATTCACACAACACTTGAAGTCTTCTCCTTCCCCCTCTTCTACCTTCGTCCGAACACAACCACACACACATCCACCATCATCTTTCATTTTTCATCCATTCTACACATATACAAAGGTGTAAGGAGCTATACAAGGAAGCGAGGAACTATTGGAAGTTAAAGGACCTCTGACACAAGCTTTTATCCATCTCAATTTCATCTAGTGATCATCCCTAGCCTTGAGCTGGTAGTAAGATCTTTCTACACTCTATTTTACATCTTGTTTTGGTCTTTAAAGAATGATACAAGTTGTTAATCATAAAGAACACTATGAATCTTGAACATGAAACTTGAACATAAGACTAAAATCATAAGAAATCATGTTGTTTAAGTGTTGTTATGCTTGTTGATTGTTGATTGCTCATGTTATTGATGTAGATCATCATGTGATCTTGCTAGATAGTGATTAAAGACATAATCTAGGAAGATGAGAGGATGCTTATGTTAAAGATCAATAGATAATCGTTGTGTAAATCATGAACTTGAAGTGTAAATTGTTTTACTTGTAAAGTGATGATCATAGTGAATATAAAGTCTTGTAAATCTATGATTTTTCAAGAAATCAAGTTAAAAATACAAAGTTTACTTAAGCTTGGGTCTTAAAGAAATTAACCATATTTTAGGTGGTTAAACACGTGTAGAAATATATATGTAACAAGAAAAACTCAAGAAGAAACATTTTTAGAAAAATGATTTACAAGTTGTAAACATCAAACTTCTTTAAAAATGATGCTTTTAAATAAATAACCACACTTTAAAGGGTAACTAAGCTTACTAAACACACTAGTAAGTTACTACAAATTTTTGTAAATTTTCAAGTTCATCAAGTAGTAATTTATACTTGATTTTGGCAACTTGGTAAGTGTTGATTGGTGTATTGTTGATTGTGGTGATTTGTAAAAGAAAATGATATGCTTTGAAAGCATGGAAACCTCCATTTTTTTAGGGGAAACTATGGCAAAATTTTTCTAAAAATTAAACACTTAGAAAAATATTTTTAAACAAATATTTACAAATATATTTTAAACCATGAATTTTTATATAAAAAGTTTGCCATAATTTTTGTTACAAAAATTATAAATATTGGATGTTGGTTTTTGTAAATAAAAGTGACTAAATATGTCTCTAGAAAATATATATTTAGAAGTCACCATGTGTATAATTATTTGTATATTATGTGTAGTAGTTATATTATTTTAGGACTTGAAATAATATAACTCACCAAAATACCAAGAAAATTACAATCCAAAATATTACCAAAATTCCTAGAATATGAATATATAATTTATACCCAAAATATTGGTGAAACCGAACAAGGAATATAACCTACAAAAATATTCCGGAATTTAATTCATAAGTATATTTTGGTAATTAGTATTTTGGACGCCAAGAGAATAAAAATATGATTTTTTACAATTATTACAAAATATATCATATTTTTTACAAGGAGAAAATATATTATTTTTGGTAAGTAAAAATATATATTTTCTTGGAATTATTAGAAGATATATTATTTTTGGGAGAAAATACATATTTTCTTGAATAAACATGAAATACATTATTTTTGAGTGAAAAATAAGTTTATATATATTTTCCAAGTTAAACTTGAAAATATATTATTTTTGAGACTTATATGAAATTTAAAAATATTTTTGCCAAGGGAAAAATTATAAGTAATTTTTCTATGTAATATTTCTTAAAATATGTATTTTGGAAATATATATTGATGTATTTTTATTAAAAATATTATCCCGGAAAAGTTAATACAAAAATTAAGTATAAGGATACTTAATTAACACAATAAGAATACGTATTCTCAAACCTAAAAATAACACCGGAATACGCCACCGATGCTTGGCAAAAATATACAAGTTTTAGAATACGAATACAAATACACCCATCCTTGGGAAGTTACACATGTACAAATACGTAAAGGTGTGAAGTTAAAATATATTATTTTAACCAATATTCCAAAAATTAAATAAATATAATTTAAGTTAAAATATTTATTATTTTAACAAATAATTATATAACTTGGAATAATATTGAAGACACAATGAAACGTAACTCAAAGACGCTAATTAATACTAAGTCAAGGCACGACCCACTTATCTAATAAACCATAGGACGTTTGTAGGAAGTCGTGTGACAAGTATCAGCTGTGAGTTACGTCGGATTGAATTGAAGAACGCAAAACTGTGAGTTCATGTCCCCCTTTTCTTTTAACTATTTTCAGTTTTATAGCTTCGGGGGGTGAAGTACATGTTACAAATTGTTTACAAACGTTTATATGTGGTATCGTTAGCTAAGGAAAGATACTGCTTGATCATGTGAGTGGTGGGTACAACGCTTAAGACCATTATTCCTCGTAGTAGGACCGAGGGACATGAGTGATAGATCTATTTGGGTGTAGCTAGCCCCACCCATGTGGACCGGGGTTTGGCCCATGAGGTGACTATGTCTTACAGCCGGAAGCCCGGTGCAAAATCTGCTAGGTTTGAGCCTTCCTGAATCACGTCACACATATTAATGGCCTTGCAAACCATTAATGATCTGTTTCCTTGTTTGATTTCATACCAGGGTTTACAAATACATACTTACTTATAATGATTACAAAGTTTATTCGAGCTTACACACTAAACACATGAACTCGCTCAACTTTTGTTGATGTTTTCAAACTTCATGTATTTCAGGAAACTAAGTATGGATCTAGCGAGCGTTGAAGTTTTCAAGTGTTGTTTGGAATAAAAGATGTCATCTGGTGTCGAATGGTTTGGAGTGTGTATCCTATCCTGGATAGGATACATATTTCAAAGCCTAGTTTTCCTTAGTGTCTTTTGTGAAGTCCTTATGGAACTTAAAACTTAGTGGTGTTGTATTCTGAATGCAAAGTCTGTGTTTTGGGATTTAAAACAATGTTGCATGTAATGTTCTTAAAACTTAATCTATGGATGAACATATTTGGTTTTATCATATAGTTGTTTGTTATGGTTGAATGCAATGATATTTAGCAAGTCTCACATAATCACGCTTCTGCAAAAGTCAGGGTGTGACAGGCTAGGCCCAATACCACACACATTATATGTTAACTAGGGTATGGTTAAGCTATGGAATGAATTCTTTGATCACATGCGAATAGGCACTAACTTAGGCACCATTAATCCTTTTAAGGACCAAGGAGCAAAAGGGGTAGATCTACCGGGTACGGGCGAGCCCCACTCACCAGTCCTTGTGAGACCACTTAGAGTGCTTTTGTATCCCAGTCGAGGTTAATCGACACTTAAAATCGTCTACCGGGTTGAGTGCTTCCTATGTCGGCACACATATTAATGTCCTAGCTACACATTAATGATCATTAGGTTCATAGAGGCTTACATACCAGCTTTCGATACTCAAACTTTCAAATGTTTTTAAGATTCATTTGAGGCAAACTCACAATACATGAATTTACCAACTTTGGTGACGTTTTCGACTCAAACAAGTAAGGGGACAGGTTGGTCTTGCTTACAAACTCTTTTGGGATAGGCCCACTAATACTCGTGCGAAGCACGAAGAATCAGGGACTGGATTGTCCTACACACCAAGTTTTATAAACACAAAGATTTCATATGATATGCTGAGAAAAACAGTTTTATCATGTTTTCTCAACAACTTTTAAACCGGTTATCAAAAATAACTATTTTAAATCTTTTTTAAAACAAACTATGAACTCGTTCAACTTTATGTTGATTTTTCGCATGTTCTTTCTCAGGTTGCATTTTCAAAACTATGGAACGGTTGGAATAGGAGAACCCATGGGGATTCGAGTACTTAGCAGGCGTTCACTTTCTAGAAGTCTTAGCATAATATACTTCCGCTATGCAACGAAGATACCGGTCAGATAACACCAAACTCTGATTTTAGCGGGTGTGACAGATTGGTATCTGTTATAGGTGAAATTCTGAGCCCATATCCTTGATAATATCTTGAATTATATCTTGACTATATGACAAATGTTCATACTCAGGATGCTGACTCAGGATATTGGTAACATCCTGGTATGGTATCCTGAGGATTACTAACGGATTATGTGAAGGAGTACGAGCTCAATTTTGCAACGTTCGTGAAGACCTGTTCTCCTGAAGACTCGGTCCAAGTTGTTCAAAGAAAGACGTTGACGTCGCTTTACTTGGTATCTAACGTTAACTAAAAAATATTTGATGGCATCCCCCATTTATAGGAGATTTTGTTTTCATTTCTTAGCTATAAATAGACGGATATATCAGATCGAATTGGACACAACACTCACTGCTCTCAATTACTTCTACTCTCTCGTAATTCTCACTTTCTGAAAAAGCATTGTAACACTTAGTAGCGATCTGATCAATATACTGCACTATATCCTGACATTTGAAGCAATAAGAAGAACAAGGCAGCTGCGATTGTCAGCTCCCGAGGTTTTATGCCGGCGATCTAGATTGATCAAGGGCTTTCCTCATACATCTCGTGTCTCCCTTTACTTTTTTCTCATTGTTTGATTGTATATATAGCTCAATATCCTGAGCTATATCCTGAATACCGTTTTTTGCAAACAACCAACTCAGCATAATTTCGATACACATTCTTAGCACACTACCTCACTTAACTAATTTGTTCACTAAATTGCTTAGGTAATTTTTGACCAAAACAATTTGGCGCCCACCGTGGGGCAAGTGGTGCTATTTCTACTAAAAGATTTTGCAAAATCATTACTTGGTTTTCTATTTTCAAAATTTTTTGCCACATTATTTTCAATGGCCTCAAGATCAAACATGAGCTCCTCCACCGTGTCTGCTACAACCTCTGCAACAATTGGTTCGGTGCTTCCACCACCTCCTCCAAGGACGCAAGCCTCATCACAACCGCAGGATATTATACCTACTCGAAGTGTTCAGGGATCTGCTCCTGTTTTGGCCTCTAATGATGAAATTCTAACTTCGTTTGGTAGTATACAGGAACAGATGAAGCAACAGCAGGAGACCAACCAAATGCTGATGAGAGAGGTACAACTCTTGAAATCCAGCTCAAGCAGGCCCTCTGAGGATACTGTCACTCCCTTGCAGCCCAGAGCTTTGAACTTCAGTTCTGCAGTATATACTGAGGATAACAGGAGGAATATTGTGCCTAGCCATTACCCAAAGTCATATTCCTGAGATACCCTCTTCGGTTAGGGTGTCAACTGTGAGAAGTTCAGGATATGCTTCAGGATATGGTAACGTATTTAATAATAACAATACTCTTGCTACTAATGGTATTGGATCTTTGCAGGATGCAGGTATAACATCAGCACTTTCCAGGGAGCTTCAGAAGTTAAAGGACATGATATCCAGTGTACCTGGAGTAGTCCAGCCGATCCCAGAAGTATCCCAGGATAGCCATAAGATATCTCGGTTTATATATCCTATTAGTGATGCTGAAATCCCAAAAAAGATTTCAAACCCCCAACATGAAGCTCTATGACGGGACTACGGATCCTGAGGAGCATATTGCCCAGTATATGGAAAGGATAGAAATCAACCCTATTCCTCCGGACCTCAAGGAAGCATGACTATGCAAGGGTTTTGGTTCTACCTTAACAGGATCAGCTTTAAAATGGCTCTTAAACGTTCCTCCTCATTCAATTACATCATTTGCTCACTTAGTCAATTTATTTAATAGTCAATTTTCTTGCAGTCGAAGTTTTGAAAAACTGACCAGCGATCTCTATAGGATAACTCAGGGACCTCAGGAATCCTTGAGAGATTATATGAACAAATTTAGCCAGGAGTCCTTAGATATCCCACACCTTGATGTTGCAACAGCTGTGCAGGCTTTCAAGATAGGATTGCAAAAAGACTCTCAATTTTATCAGGATCTTGAAATGAACCCGTGCAGGAACCTGGATGAAGCTCGGAACAGGGCTTTAAGATATATTCGGATGGAGGATGACAAAAAGATGCAAGAGAGGATGAATTCGTCCACAACTTATGAGTCAACCAACAGGAAATCAGAGTCCTCGTACAAACCATATCGCTCTAAGCCATATGGCAGGAATGACAACAAGAAAGTGAACGTTGTTGAAGACGAGGATCCTGAAGAATATCCTGAGTTGTCAGAATATTTTTTTTCTGTTAATATACCTAAACTGATGTATGCTATGCAGGGTTTAGGAGACAAAGCAAGATGTCCTAGGAAGAACCAACAAAAAGCCGATTGGAAGGATAAGTCCAAGTGGTGTGCCTTCCATCAGGATTTCGGACATATTACCGAGGATTGCATTGCTCCGAGGAAAGAAATAAGCTATCTCCTGAGCAAGGGATATCTGAAGGATCTCTTGGGAAGAAAGAAGAATAAGGGTCAGGATACTGAGAAGGATCTTGAACGAGCAACATCACCCCTTACGGATGCCAAGATAATTAACTTTATTTCAGGAGGATCCGACATTTGTGGGACTTCATATTCCGCGGCCAAGATACATGCAAAGGAGGCTAAGGCCGAAAGAGGAGATAAGCCAACCAGGATGACGACCCTCACGACTGATAAAGTGATCACCTTCGATAGTGATGACAGGGCTACTGTCCAGGATCCTCACCATGATGCTCTGGTAATAACATTATATGTGGCTAACCATTTTGTACGCATGATACTGGTGGATAATGGCAACTCCGTCAACATAATTCAACTAGAGACGTTGAAGAGGATGAATGTATCCCCAATGGATATCACTTCCAAGTCCACTGTACTTTTTGGGTTCAGTGGAGAAGCTAGGAATACCGTGGGAGAGATAAAGTTACCAGTATATGTTGAAGGGGTCAACTCAATGCAACGCTTTTGTATGATGGACTCCTTATCCTTCTATAATATTATATTGGGTAGGCCATGGATCCATGATATGAAAGTTGTGACGTCAACCTATCATCAATGCATCAAGATCCCTACTCCTTGGGGGGTTGTCAAGGTGGACAGTGATCAACAGGAGGCAAAGGAGTGTTACTCATCCCCGATGAAATCCTCAACCAAGCCTAATGCAGCATAGCAATTAAAGATGCGGGCCCAGGATATCGTGGAGGCTTCAGAACAGGATGTAAAGAAAATTATTCTGGATCATGATAATCCAGGTATCTCGGTGCTCGTGGGAACCAATATCCCTCAGGATATTGAGGATTAATTGACTAACTTTTTGAAATGCAGGATGTCAACATTCACGTGGAAGCATGAGGATATGACAGGTATTTCCAAGGATATTATAACTCACAAGCTCGGTATTGACAAGTCATTCAAGCCTATCCAACAAAAGAGAAGGAAATTTGCTCCGGAACGAAATATGATTATTCAAGAAGAAGTAGAGAGGTTGTTGAAATCCAAGATGATCAGGGAGGTCAAATTTCCAAGATGGCTAGCAATTGTAGTTGTGGTGCAGAAGAAAAATGGGAAATGGAGAGTTTGTGTAGATTACACAGACTTGAACAAAGCTTGTCCCAAAGACCCATTTCCTCTTCCTCATATTGACTCAATGGTGGACGCTACTGCCGGCCACGAGATGTTAACCTTCATGGATGCATCCTCAGGATTCCAGCAGATCCAAATGGAACCTTCGAACCAGGAGGATACTGCTTTCATGACACCAACAGGTATTTATTGTTATACTGCTATGCCCTTTGGTTTGAAAAATGCAGGTGCAACATACCAAAGATTGGTAAACATGATGTTTAAAGACAAGCTGGGGGACACCATGGAGGTGTACATCGATGACATGGTAGTGAAATCTAAGAAGGCTAAGGATCACCTCCAGGATATTAAGGGAGCATTTGATATCCTGGATCAATATAACATGAAGCTAAATCCTGCCAAGTGCCATTTTAGAGTAGGGGCAGGAAAGTTTTTAGGATATATGGTGACTAAAAAAGGGATAGATGCGAGCCTAGAACAGATCAAAGCCATCTTAGATATCAAGTCACCTTCCAATATGAAAGATGTACAAAGACTGACGGGACGAGTAGCAGCATTAAACAGATTTATCTCAAGATCCTCAGAAAAATGCAAGGAATTTTATGATATCCTGAAGAAGAATAAGAAGTTCGAATAGGGAGAGAAGCATAAAGCAGCCTTGCAGGATTTGAAGCAGTATCTTTCAACTGCGCCTCTATTGATGAAGCCTGAGGATGGCGAACCATTATCCCTATACTTCGCAGTATCAGGGAACGCTGTAAGTGTTGTTCTTGTAAAGGATCATGAAGGTCAGCGGTATCCTGTCTATTATGTTAGCAAAAGTTTATTAGATGCTGAAACTAGATATTCTCATTTAGAAAAATTAATATTAGCCCTAGTTATGGCATCAACAAAGCTTAGACATTACTTTGAAACACATAGGATTCATGTTAAAACCAATTATCCTGTTAAAAATGTGCTTAGGAAACCTGAGATGTTAGGTAGAATGGCTAAATGGTCAGTAAAATTAAGTGCCTATGATCTAGTATATGAACCTAGAAATGCCATAAAGTCTCAGGCTCTAGCTGACTTTGTAGCTGATTTCAGTAGTGATATTCAAAATGAAGTAGACCTAGAAGTTCAACAACTAGGAGAAACCTCATAATCCTGGACATTATATAGTGATGGTGCATCAAATGTTAGAGGTGTAGGATTAGGTATACTACTAAAATCGCCACAGGGGGACATACTACCCCAGGCTATTAGATGTGAATTTCCTGCCACTAATAATGAAGCAGAATATGAAGCTTTGATCGCAGGATTAGAGTTGGCTAGAAACATGAATATTAAGAGTTTGCAAGTATATGTTGATTCCTTGTTAATTACTAACCATTTTAATGGATCTTATGCAGTCAAAGGTGAGAAGTTAATCGAGTATCTCGAAATTCTCAAAAAAATTAGTAGGATATTTCGATGTTTTTAAACTTGAATAGGTACCGAGAGAGGATAATGCTGAAGCAGCTGCCTTGGCGAACCTAGGATCATCAGTCAAGATACCTGAAGGAACCCAGATACCAATACTTCACATCCTACATCCTGTTGTGGATCTTGTCAAGACTCAGGATAAGGAGGTAACAAGCATTCAGGATCCTGGTCATGATCCTGATGAGGATCCTAAGTCCTGGACGGCACCAATCATGAAATATCTTAAGGAAGGACACATCCCAAAGGACGAAAATCCTAAGGCCTTTAGAATGAAGGTATCATGATTCACTATTATAAATGATATTTTGTACAAGAAAGCTCTTGCAGGACCATACCTAAGGTGCTTGGAGGATCCTGAAACTAAAGAAGTGCTTCAGGATATACACGAAGGGGATTGTGGTAACCATACTGGGGGCAGATCATTATTTTCAAAGGTATTAAGAACAGGATATTATTGGCCAACGATGAAGAAAGATGCTGTAGAATATACTTGAAGATGTGATGCATGTCAAAGGCATAGTAACATATTGCATCAACCTGCTGAACCGCTTTATCCTATTGCTTCCACTTGGCCATTCATGAATTGGGGGATGGACATAGTAGGAAAATTGCCAAAAGCTCTAGGAGGAAAAGTCTTTATGCTGGCAATGACTGACTATTTCTCTAAATGGGTTGAAGCTAAAGCATATGTTCAAGTCAGAGACCAGGAAGTAGTATCCTTCATAAAAAGGAATATCCTGACCAGGTTTGGGATACCAGCCAAGATAATTTGTGACAATGGTTCTCAGTTTATAAGTAAGAGGACTACAGACTTTTGCAAGAGTTGGGGAATCAAAATGATCACATCTACTCCAGTACATTCTCAAGCAAATGGACAAGCAGAATCCTCGAACGAGATAATTGTCAACAACTTGAAGAAGAGACTAGGAGCCAAGAAAGGAAGATGGGCAGAAGAATTACCCTTTGTTTTGTGGGCCGATAGAACGACAATAAAGAGTGCAACTGGCCAGACTCCATTCTCCTTAGTATTTGGAGCAGAAGCAGTGATCCCAACAGAAATGGTGATACCGACAGGAAGATCTAACCTCTGGGATCCTGAGCAGAACCCTGAAGCTTTGTGCCAAGAATTGGATACTGTGGATGAGACAAGAGATGCAGCAAAGCTAAGGATAGCGCCATATCAATAGAGGATATCCAGAGCATATAACAAGAATATTAGGACTAGAAGATTTCAAGTTGGGGATTGGGTGTTAAGAAAGACTTTTCAGAATACTACTAATCCTGCCGATGGAAAGTTAGCTCCAAAGTGGGAAGGACCATATGAGGTTGAATCAGAATCTGGGAAAGGAGCATACCGACTTAAGAATATGGAGGGGGATATGCTGCCAAGATCCTGGAATACTATACACTTAAAGCTCTATTTCAAGTGAGTTTAGAATTTAATTTCTAACTCAGGATGGTTTGGATTCTTTCTCTTTTAAATATATTCGAATTTACCTATTATTTTGAACCCAATACTGACTTAAGCATCGGAGGGGTGTTAGCCAAGCTAACACCCACCTTAGTTTAAGGTTATTTTGCAGAATATGCCTCAGGATATAGTTCCAGGATATATGCTCAAGATAAATCGAAAGATTAGAGGATTGGCCCCCTCTCTCACGATTAAGGGATCCTTATCCCGTCAAAGGTTTAAAGGTATTCACCTTTCTCACGAGTTGGGTTTAAACACCCCGCCTGGAGCGCAAGTTATCCAGGGATAGTTCAAGGTGGCGGGACCAGTTCATGTAAAAGTGGCGGACAATTTCGTTACTGTTGGCTATATCCTGGATCCTCAAGGTATATGAGGATTGATCACCCTCTCTCACGAAAGGCTATTTTCATACTCTCTAAGGTTTAAAGGTTTTCGCCTTTCTAAGTCTTGGAGTTTATACAATCCCGCCTGTAGCGCGTGAAAATTAGGGTTTATCCCAAGCATATTAAGGGTTTGTCCCTAGGATATTGAGGGTTCATCCCCAGGATATTCAGGGTTTATCCTCAGAAAAACTAAAGTTTAAAGAACAGGTTTCGAATAAGGTATGGCTATGTTTGCATTCTTAAGTGTTTAAATATGCTGAACACAGGGGACATACACCATACAATTCAAAGGATAGGTTCAAGTTTCTAAATGTGCACTAGGGACATTTATAAGATGGAAGATTGGAATTGACTCTCTAAGAGTCTTTGGTATGATCTCTCCTTTTTATTTTTTGATCTCATTTATGCAATAAAATTGTAACAACAAAGATAAGGCCAAAAGAAAGTTATATTATTAAAGCAAAAGTTTGTGCTTTTGGTTTCATCTCAAACCGAGATCCATCCTCCAAAAGCACAAATAGTTTCTAGTCATATGTACATAACAGTTGAAGGTTTCATCTCAAACCGAGACCCATCCACCTCCAACTGTTATATTGTTCAAAATAAAGCATGCAGGAAATATAAATTGTTCACGTGCAGGAAAAGTAAATTGTTTAGGGGTTACAGACCAACATTCAATTTTAAAAAAAGTGGGTTCCGGCCTAGGCATCAATATCCATCATCGCCCACTAGAATTCCCTCACACAGCGGCATCTCCACCAGCCTTCTCCATCTTCTCAGCCTCAGCATCCTGAGCAGCATCCTCTCTAGCATCCTTACCAGCATACGTCCCAGCATCCTTCTCCTCTCCAGCCTTGTCCGCTACCTCTGCTGACTTGGAAGTCTCACTGGCCCGGATTTAGTAGGATATGGCACGGGTTTACCTCCAAGCTCTTTCAGCTTTGCCACCCAAGAGTCAATCAGCCAGGGTGGGCATTCAAGGCCTGTCTCCCTGGCCTTGTAAGCCATTTTAATCCGAGGCTGTAGCAGGGAGACAACAGCTGAATTTTTGATCCCTTCCCGGAAAGAGACCATAGCCTGTTCATGCTCAACTTGAATGGCTGCCAGCTTTACCTCGGCATCCTGGGTGACCTTTTTCAGCTTATCTTCGTAGTGTCGGGACTTGACTTCAGCAATGACACCCTGATCAGCAACACTGGTCTCAAGCTGCTTGATCCTGGCTTCTTGAAATTTGGCCGTACTGCAGGCATCGGCGTAGAGGTGGAGTAGATGCTGGAGACCCTGCAAATCAAAATTCAGGTATGAATTAAAACTTACTAACCAGGATATTCTATCAGGATATGTACGCAGGATATAGTACCAGGATATTACCTTGTTAAGGAAGGACATCATCGGCTCCAAGGAGTCAATAAAGCTGAGTTCTTCATAAGAGAACCCTTCAGAGCCTGGAGTGCTGACCTCAGAACCCTTCCTCTTCTTGGAAGTAAAAGCTTTGGTTCTTTGGTTGGGCTTAGGAGCCAGAACTGGTTTGGAGCTGGTGGTGGCAGGAGTTTCCTTCTTAACATTAACTGGAGTAGGGTAGCTATCAAGCTCATCAAGGTCTAGGAGGAATGGAACTTTGCTGGAATCTGCATACATTGAGTAAACTTAAAACTCTTTCGTAAATATATCAGATAAAAACATATATGTAGAATATTGTGCAGGATCCTTACCAGACATGTTTGAACTAGAGGGTTGACTTGAAGATGCTGGAAGTTGATTAAAACTCCTTTCAACTTCTGGAAGAAGTCTGATGGTATCGATTCTCTTCTTTGAGTCGGCTAAAGGAGGTGCAAGCTTTCTGAAATCAGCTGTATACAAGAAAGAAAAAGAAAATCAGTACAGGATGTAAGACAAGATATAAGACATGATCATCCTTAAACCCTAAATCCTACCCTTTCTCAACCACTTCACCAGATAATCCGCTCTACCAGGGATTGAATCTCTTTTTACAAAGAAAAACTTGGATTTCCATTCCTCTTCGTTCCTGGTGGCTTGGAGTATCAGTGGATCGCTGGAAGTGGAATAGAATAAGAATCGGCAAGAGCCGTGGCATCTAAGCCGGTATGCTAGGGGAAGGTCATGAACAGAAAGATCAGGAATGTGCTTGTTCTTGATTTGATCAAGAACAAACAGAACTCACCAAAGCATTGGCATTGTTTGACTAAAACAGATTTTGGTCATGTTGAAAAACTCGGTGATAAAGTCAGGAAACGGAAATTGTAGCCCTAAAGTAAAAGGAAAAGCATTAAAAGACAGCCACTCATCAGAAACCATGTCCGATCGGATTTCCCGATCAAATGGCCGGAACACCGTCCCTTTCGGAAAGATGCCGGAGGTTTTGAGAGCCGACAAGTGAGCGCTGTCAAAGGAGCATATTTCTTTCTCTGGATCTTGGAGAATATTCTGGTGAATAAATGAAGGAGCAGAGTCACCAGAGCTAGATCTGGTCTGTCTTGCCATATGGTCACCGGAATGTTGCGCAGAATAGAGAGAAGACGATAAAGGTGAAAGAGGGGATTTTACCTTTTCGCTTTTCGATGAAGGTTAAATGAAGATGAGGGTGAGAAGTTATACGGAGGTAATGAGTGATTTTAGTCTGAGCAGTTGCAAGCAGTCACATCAGGGGTCTTATCTCTTAATTGCATCGTTTATCGTGAAAAAAATGTAACCGTTAGTCTCAGGATCCTTAACGGTAACATTTTTGGGGATAATTGTTATGGGTGAAATTCTGAGCCCATATCCTGGATAATATCTTGACTATATGAGAAATGTTCATATTCAGGATGCTGACTCAGGATATTGGTAACATCCTGGTATGGTATCCTGAGGTTACTAACGGATTATGTGCAGGAGTACGAGCTCAAGTTTGCAACGTTCATGAAGACCTATTCTCCTGAAGACTTGGTCCAAGTTGTTCGAAGAAAGACGTTGAGGCCGCTTTACTTGGTCTCCAACGTTAACTAAAGAATATTCGATGGCATCCCCCATTTATAGGAGATTTTGTTTTCATTTCTTAGCTATAAATAGACGGATATATCAGATCGAATAGGACACAACACTCACTGCTCTCAATTACTTCTACTCCCTCGCAATTCTCACTTTCTGAAAAAGCATTGTAACACTTAGTAGCGATTTGATCAATATCCTGCACTGTATCCTGACATTTGAAGCAATAAGAAGAACAAGGCAGCTGCGATTGTCAGCTCCCGAGGTTTTATGCCAGCGATCTAGATTGATCAAGGGCTTTCCTCGTACATCTCGTTTCACCCTTTACTTTTTGCTCATTGTTTGATTGTAGATATAGCTCAATATCCTGAGCTATATCATGAATACTTTTTTTTGCAAACAACCAACTTAGTATATTTTTGATACACATTCTTAGCACACTACCTCGCTTAACTAATTTGATCACTAAATTGCTTAGGTAATTTTTGACCAAAACAGTATCAGAGCCAGGTTTCAGCGAATTAGGTTTATGTAGAGATACCTAGGCTCTAACCTTACTTTCCTCTGGGACGTAGATTACTAAGACTTTGAACACATACAAAACGCCTAGGACTCGAATATGGGTTCCAACCATTGTCGAAACGATGATTCAACAGTTTTGGTTTTAAACATGCACAAGTGTCGTGTTTGATACATGATACACGAAACAATTACACACAGAAAGCAAAACTTTGAGAGTTTTGGTAACATGCATTTAGGACCCTTGGAAAACTTATGTCGAAATTCATTAAAGGTCCTCACGTAGAAACCGTGACTAACAACTCGGGCAAACGCCATTATCTATATTGTCTATGCTATTTTAATTACCCGAGTAGGTAACCTACGCGGAACGAAACGCTATTGCTCAACTATACGTGAAACTTAAACTATACGTCAGTGGACATCGAAGTACATCACACACGACTTTCGTGGCAAGGCCTTTGGAAAACATGATTAAGCAAGACAACAGCGATGCTAATCCCGTCAGCGGGAGAACCACAGAGCAAAATGCGGCAATTTACCACGTGATCCTGCAACGACACGAATCATGCTGTGGTACGTTTAAACAAGATTCCAAAACGAATGGTACTTAGTCTGATGAGACTCATAATTGTTGCCTTTGTAAAAGAAGTCACACATCTTCTCACTCCCCCTACCTCATCAATGGCAGTTACAATATTTTCGACATTCCATGGTAATGTCACCTAACAACCGGCCATCACATAAAATTCTAGGTAAAATCCTTAAATTTCTTTTATTGAAATTCTGACTTTTGCATATAGTGAGTAGATTTTTGCATTTCTACTCCCCATAATGGTCATTGCATCACGAAGATTTTATTTCATGATAGTGAACACTCAATTACTTCATTTCTTGATGAATTCATATGTTACCCTTGTTTTGTTTGTTACACATGTGGTTAAATTGATTCATGAAGACCATCGGTGGCTTCACTCTAAATTGTTGCCTATCAATGTTCAATATTGTTTCGCTATGTTCGAGTTTCGCATTGCGATTGGATGACTGCATTATTTCAAAGTGTTGACTCCTTGGTATCTAGTCAACGAATTCGTTGAAACTCCTTTTCTTTTCAAGCCACATACATGGTTTTCATCATAACCATGTCGAAATCTTCTTGTTGATACATGCATCCATTCTTGGATTGTGTTTAAATCAAGTTCAATTGGTTGAACTTGCTGGTAATATATATTCAATTCAAGGTTACATATGATGGATTGAGGTCATTATATTCAACATAATCCCAACAAGCACTTCATTTGTTTCGAACCATAACAGGCTTGTTTGGTCTTTGACGTCATGGAATCGTTTATTTGATCACGATTACCTTGTGGTGGCGTTCTCACAAATTTGAAGCTTGCGCTAATATCGTTTGCACACATCATGTACGGATCTTTTAATTTATTTATTTACATTAAAAATCCGCTTTGTTGGTTATCATATTAATACAACCTTAACACAATCGTGTGTTAAGATAATGGTACACAAATTCATGTCATATTCCGGTGTACCTCCTAACGGTTGTTTCATTATCGATGGAATGTTTAATTTCAAAACACGGTGATACTTGTTTGGTCACCGCTATTATTTAATTACGTCAATCACTACGACACCTTGTGGTGTCGGTATAAACTTGTAGCTTGGGCTAATCATGATCGAGCGTTTCATGCAAAAACACATGTGATACTTGTTCGATCACCGCTATTATTGAATTATTTCATTCACTACGACACCTTGTGGCCACGGTATAAACTTGTAGCTTGTGCTAATCATGGTCAACCGTTTCATACGAAACTATGTATGGTTTTCATTTGACTCATCATTTAAACAGTCTTAATGCAACTATGTATTAAGATGATGATGATACACCAGGTTCGGTCGTATTTCATTTCGGTGTATCCTTGCAATTCAGTAATGTTAACACGTTGATTTTATTCATTTAATGGTCCGATAGTTGCCAAATCATTTCATGAGTCTATCTAGTTGAGCTTGTTGATTCTGAGTTTCAACTATATAACAACCAACTCAAGATTCCGCTGGTAGTAAATTCTATTGTTTCAAAATTTTAATTCCAAATTGAACGTTCCTTTGGAATTTTATTAGTCAAAATTCCTCTCTTATTGGACCCCCGTAAACTTAGTCACATTGGTGATAGTATCACTACGCTTCGTTAACTTGACATCGATTTTGAAACAAACTCATTTGAACCGTTGGGTTCTTGTTGATGCAAAATGTCCTTAAATTCATGTAATCTAAATAAGTTTTGATTCGATTACGTGGTCATTCACTTTGGTATTATTCGAACATACCTAGGAACGACACAAATCTGAGGAGATAACATAGGCTAAAATTCGAGGACGAAATTTCTACAACAGAGGGAGAATGTGACAACCGATAATTAACGACTTTTAATTAAGTGATTTACAAATGTTTACGACGATAATAAATAGTTTTTAAGGCACGAAATAACTTAATTAGGCTTTTGGAATTCCTAGGAACGCCTACCTGACTTTACAGTGCACGTATGGTGAATTTTGGGAAATCTGCTGAGCGTTAAACAATAACGAACTGACACCTTACAAAATACTGACAACGCCGACAAATACAAAGTTTATACGTATGATTTAAACTTATGGATTTCGTTTTGCGAAATTATCACGCTTTCGAACGGCACAAAACGCAAACGTGAACGAAAAACGATATCGTAAGAACGCACCATCAACGAAACGAAAACAATGGACACGCGTGTTACATACAAAACTGAAATTTTATGATATATTTAGCTTCTCTTTCAAATTTCAATATCAGCAGTCGAAACCGCATTGAAAAACAAACGAGTTAAAAATGACAGCCGAGTCAATTTGCGCGATTTTAACGCAACAGGCAAAAATACGCAACAAATATCGATTTCCGACGTAATTGTTAGCATTTCGACTCTAAAACTTTATTATACGACATATCACGAGGTTCGTGTTTTTAAACGGGCTTCAGAAAACATATTGGGCAGCACCAAACACAAGAAGCGGGCTTATGGGCCAGGGGCCCAAGCCCACTTGGGAAACCTAACTATAGAAGGCTTTTATAAGCTCAAAACCCTTATTTTCTTTCAAACAATCCAGCCGACACTCTCCATCCACTCATTTCTCAGCATTTTCATGGAGAAACCCTAACAAAAGTAACCGCACACACACCACCCCCCCACACACCCCTCGTCTCCTCTTCCAGCTCCGACGACCGGAGCTGCGCCTCCGGCGACCTCCAGCGTCTCTCCGTTTACAGGTTTCCTTGGGTTTTGTTGGTTTCCAAGCTTCTATTTGAGTCAAACAATCACAAGTGCGTGGTTTATTTAGGTGGTGAATGGTGGTGGCACACAACGGAAGAGGAGAGAGGAAGTCGGAGAAATAGAGAGAGAGAGAGAGAGAGAGAGAGAGAGAGACTGGAGAGGAAGAAAGGGGTGGCGGCGGTGACGGAGCCGGTGACCAGTTTCGAGCGACGATGGCAGACAAGTGTCCCCGGTAAGACCTGGTTTTCCTCTCCCTCTCCTTTTATTTTCGCTATTTCAAGATCTCTAAACATCTACATATTTTCCGGCCGATGTCTTCGTCTCAGGCGGGGGTTGAGAGTTGTCCGAAGGTGTCACACCCCGACCGCGTAAAACAAGGAAACCGCGGTGGAAACGTCAGGGAGTGGAGCGACAGAATTATTGTTTCACAACCATGGATTCAAAAGTTTCGTTTTATTTAGTTATTAAACATTTACATTGTCTTAAAGTTAAAACAAACAAGTTCACATATTGACTATCATCGTTATTAAGTCACTAAGGCCTTGTCTAGTCCTAAGTGAGCATGCATGTCACACCCCGACCACGTAAAGCAACTAGACGTGGCGGAAACGTCGGGGAGTGTTGTAACAGAATTTTTGTTTCATAACCATGGCATAAATAAATTTTGTTTTATTGAATAAATGAACTCATTGTTTTAATACAACCAAATAAATACAACTATGATCTTCCAAGTTTTAAAGTCGCTAAGGCACGAGTCCATCCTAAATGTAGCATGTATCAACAATCATTGCAAAGCAGTACCTGAAACATGTGTAAAAATAGGTACGTCAGCATAAAAATGCCTGTGAGATACATAGGTTTTGTGAATATAGGATTCATGACTTATATTTAAGAAAATGTTTAGTCATGAACCTTGTAATTTGTTTTGTCTTGTAAATCGTTTAAAAAAAAACAATAAGTTCAAATGATATGTATAAATAAGAGAATAATGTATGGTTAAATAATTAACCATAAAAAATGAGTTTGTATAAGATAAGTTGTTTGTAAATAAATGTCTTGTGAAAAGTATGTTATTTGTATAAAATGTTATATGTCTCAAATTGAAATGATTCAGATAACGATACAATATGTAATACCATACAAACACTTATATATAGGAAGTACCAGCGGCGTATCCACCATGCTTGTATCATATTACACACGCCTCGTTACTTGATCACTTACTCAAACCAAACCAACAATGTAAGATGTATATGTTTAAACCAATTGCCAAACGTATTGAATAATGTGTCAAAATGTTTATGTCAAGATGTAATCATGAAATGTATAACCAATGTCAATAATGTTTATGTGTCCAATGTAAATCATGTAATGTGTAACCAATGTGATTTGTATAAATAAATGTAAGATTTAACAAATAACCTTATAGTAGCATATTAAGAGTATACTTTGGATTTGTAAGTAACATATTAAACTATGTTTTGGTTTTATAAATAACATATCAAAATATGCTTTAGATGATTAACAAAATATATGTTGGTTTTGTACAATACCACACATGAGAGTATATCAAACTATACTTTAATAGTGTGATTTGAGAATTCATTCAGACCTGGTGCATCAAAATACACCTTTGAGACTATAGAAATACCACAAAGGCAATCCCTATTTGGATGGAGCAACAAATTGGTTTCAGACATTCCATGACAACAGGAATGGGGTGTCAAATCCTATAGCGCTATATCATACTAACAATCGGTCTGGTGAACATAAAATAAGTACAATTCAACATTTCATTTTATGTTCTTTGAGAAATCAGTGTTTAAACCATAGATAGTCATTTAGTTTGTCAAAAGATAAGTAATAACATGTATAATCAATTATACTTTGAAATCATGAAAATAACAGATAGGTACACATGCTTCACCCCAAAACAGTTTGGAAAACAGTAAAATAGGGGAACTATGTACTCACATTGGGAGTGCTTAGGAGTCCTTGTGTAACAACCAAACAATGCTAGAGATCACGGATATCAAAGGGCACCTAATATAGGTAACTATGTTAATAAACCGGACCTAAATCGGAAGATCGGGTAGCATGAGGGTTTGTAAACCAAACGAGTGTGGAGACTCATGTGATATGGTTTAACAAAGCCTACATACTAAATGAAACCTAACATAACTGCTTTCGACCCATTACGACCCGTTTAGGTAGCTTATGCTACTTTAACGCGTCGTGCGCGTGAAACGCGTTCGGACCGTCTAACTAGTCCTATGACAAGTGTTATATGCCTAAACATGTTACATAATCAGTTATGTGACAAAGGTTTAGGTTACATATGCTTAATTACCAATTATACATGAAAAGGGTATTCTGGTAATTTACCTAAGGCATATAAACTACCTATCATACAACTACTCAAACGATGTGACCATAGGGTATAACCTCGGAAGGTTATTCCCTACCTACTATGGTCACCTAATGTGTTTGGTCGGATCCTAATGATTGACCAAATGGGTCGGGTTCGAGGTATAAGCGATTTATTAGATCGCTTACCCTACGACCCTAGACAACGTGGTAATCAGTAGGCATAGTCCCAAGGGACTATAACCAACGTGATTACACTCACGTTGCGAAGTTCAAACGAACTTCGCATTGACCATAACTGGTCAATGTAGAAAGTCAAACAAAGTTTGACTTTCAGACTCGAAAGACTCAAAAAGCAATAAAAGAACGAAAGAATACTTACGAAGGGTCCCCGAATGCTAATTTCGATTCAAAAATCTCAGGTATGAAACAATAGTTTCAACTTAGAGTTTCTCAAATCAAAATTCTAGTGATTTATGCAATGGGGGGTATGGGGTATTTATAGTTTTCGGTCCACCGTTAAGATCGTTTCATGGAAACCGTGCTTTAATCGTAACCGTACAAGTGTCGGAACCTTATGGTGGCTAAAAGTTGATCCTTATCAGCTGACTAGACAAATGAGAATGTGTGGTGGTGGATCAAACAGCTGCAATCTGCTGTTAGAAACATTTAACCTGGTCAGAAGGGGCCTCGCGGGCCGCGTGAGGATGTAAGGAAACTGAGGCGGGCCGCCTGGCCTGCACAGATCAGACATAAGTTTCAGAATTGACAGTTTCAGTCCCTGCACGTGTTTAAGGCCATTTCCGACACTTCTAAGGCCCGTAAAGCCAACTTTAAGGCCCTAAAATGTTGCCTAAACATTGTGGACATGAAACATGCTCAAAAATATGCCGGGTGTTGGTTCGTTTGGTCGTAAGAACGCGATGTTCGCTTAATTACGACGGAATGCGCATAAGCGCGAAAAACGATCCAAATGACGCAACGAATGGATTTTTGGCAAGCCAAACACTAAAGCATAATATAGTCATGCTTACATAAATTTTTGGATGTCCGGATGTATTCAAAACGTAAGTTATGCGCGAAAATGCAAACTTGTGCACTTTTTGACACTTTTAGTCCCTGAATGACCCAAAAGTTTATTTTAGCATACCGAACCCCTCAAAGCCTATTTCTAAGCTATGTGAAGGATATTTATGGTATGTTTAACTTATGGTCATGTTCCAGAATGTCTGTTACAGTTCAAATTGGCATACTTTCACAGTTTGTCAAGTTTAGTCCCTGTAAGCGAATTAACTTGTTTTTGCCATACCAAAGCCTTTAAAACTTATTTCTAAGTTATGTAAAGGTTATTTAAGGTATGTTAAGCCTATTTCACTATTCCGGAGTGTTCGTTGGATTAAACTGGTTATATTTACGCATCAGAGCGCGTATAACCCTCCAGAAAGCGATTTAAAGCTTAAAATCAAACAAGAGTTGATATGTGTAAAAGATACACATAATTTTACAAATCCCAAGTATGAAATACAATATTTCATTGGTTTGGCATTTGTTTGATGGTTGAAGTGACACAGGTGTTACAGTCTCCCCTACTTTAGGAAATTTCGTCCCGAAATTTAATTCTAGAGGAAACTTGTGAAGACAGCTGTGACTGTTTCGCCTTCTAATAGATCCATTGAACCCTTAAGTAAAACTCTGGGCTATGTTAGGATTCTTAGCGAATTTGTTAACCTTCAAAGTGAATTCCTTGTATTAGTAGAACATGGAATTTTTGAACTACTGACAGAAGAATGTTTCTTATGAAAACTTATCATAGGAAGCTTGTGTGTGCTTGAAATCAGAATTGGGGAGTTTAAGATAAAATGACATCGGTCAAGATCCAAGACTTCTCCCGTATCATTATTCTTGTCACTATGGGTCTTAACACATGACAAAATTCCCTGTGGTTTCTGGGCACTGAATTTCCATAATTATGTAGGCCTCCATAATTACTTAATTCCTTGCACAGTCCGCACAGTTCATTTCAGAATGCGTAAAGGAAAAATCAATTGAATAAACATGAAGCGACTCGACAAGACCACCAAAGGGTCCTTTTAATTAGATCAACGAACGATCTTTTTAACTAGATCAACACATGATCTTCTTAACTAGACCGTCGTACGATCTCCTTAAATAGACCACTTAAGGGATCTTTTTAATTATATCATTACTTGATATTTCTAATCAGATTTTCAAAATCAAACTGTTTAACTAGACCACCCAAGGGGTCCAATTATAGAATATTACTTTAAAACCCAAGGGACTTGACTACATCGTAGAAGTCCATTAAGGATTTAAGATAGTAACTTTGGATATCCTATTATGAATCTCTCGTACGAGATATGAAAGATTCGATGAGGATTTGGATAGATCACAAAACATACATGAAAACATATGAACACATAATTAGTTAGCTTGATTCTTTAATTTGTTGTCTTTGAGCATGGATAATTAAAGCACAATAGAAATCCAATCCATGAATTTCATTCGGTACTTTAATCATTTTCAAGGATCCATCTATAAAATAGAAGGATTCTCAATAAAATTTTGGCTTTGTTTCTTAAAAGAAACGAGTGTTTAAGGTTCTTGGGGACATCACAAATATTCATAAAATGACAGAACCATACGAGTAGTTTGTCTTTGAGTTGACATCATAAGATTGTATCCAACGTTCACACAATCGTATCAGTTTTGCAAAAATAAAAACGACGAATTTTTATTTATATAACAACTGACTTGTCTTTAAACATCATAAGATAACAACCAAGGAAATAACAAAGCACTAATTGTTCACTGCCGCATCATTGTTCATGTTTGCCTCATTGATGTTAAACACTCGTCCACGTGCTGGAGGTGCGTTAACAAGCCTTGGGCAATTGTTCCTGTAGTGGGTAAGGTCACCACAATTATAACATGACCCCGGAGGGAACCGTGCTTGAACAGCAGCAGGGTTTGCAGCAGCTTCATTTGCATAGCGACAAACATTGATCAAATGTCCCAACCGCCCACAGTGGGTACATTTGTGACACTGCTCTTGCTCTAGATTATGACGGTTGCACTTGTTGCACAAAGGTGCATTACCAACATAGTTTTGCCTTTTGCGAGGTTGTGCTGGTTGGTTTGGTGCAACCTGTTTGTCTTGAGCAGTTACAGCGCAGTTCTGAGAGGCTTTGCGCTTCTTCTTCTTGGATACCTCAGCATGTTCTTCCTTTGGTTCCACTCGAGCAGTCTTGTCAGATGGTCTTGGGTCGCCTTTTCGAAAAACCTTTTTCTTTCTGATGTGGGATTCAGTTAGAGTAGCAGACAATTCAATGGCTTGTCTGACAGTAGTAAGGTTGCTGCCAGTAACAATATCCTGAACTAGGTCAGGAAGACCATCAGTATATTTCTCGATCGCCTTATCCACAGGAGTAACCATAGCAGGACACAACATGCTTAATTCTTCAAAACGGTCAGTATAGGCTCGATGTTCGCCACTGTCTTGCTTCAAATCATCAAACTCCCTCTCCAAAGCTCGCAGTTCATGACGAGGGCAAAACTCCTTCATCATAAGAGCCCTAAGCTCAGCCTAAGTCTGTGCTAAAGCAACCTCAGCACCACGGTCTCTCATCACCCCGTTCCACCATGTAAGAGCCCTCTTCTGAAACACACTTGAAGAAAACTCGACCTTGCGATTTTCAGGACACTGAACATGACGGAAGGTATTCTCAATGCTCTCGAACCACTGAAGAAGCCCAGTTGCTCCCTCAGAACCACTAAACTTGAGCGGTTTAGCCGAGTTGAAACTCTTGAAATTGCATGGAGCATTGTTGTTGTTGATGGCTTGCATCATTTGAGCATAAAGATTTGGGAAGGCAACAGCCATTTGCTGCGCGATGATTTCCGCCAGTTCGGCATTTGCCATCTGATTGTCGCGTCGAGGAGGCATTCTAAAAGAGGAAACATGAAAGGAAACGAGTGAGAGAAATAGACGAAAAGAATGAGATGAAACAAATTTGATGAAGGCAAGGATAGTGGTCATTTGTTCGCTTTAGAAAGCAAACAAACTACACACAGTGACTAATCAAAGTAAATGGGTCAAAAATAATGTATTGCAAAGACATGCTCGCCTATAAGTGAACACTCATCCCAAGAATTCCCAGGTAAGCACAACTGGTCTCGCGTCTGATGAGATGTATACGAAGTGCTTGCCTAGACAGAAAACCCAGAATACAGGCGTTCACCCTTCCAGTTTGCACGTGTTCACATTATTTAAAACCCAAAACCTTGACGAGATTTTTTTTTTGAAAATTCAAAGGGGTTCAAAACCATATAACAGAGGGTTTAAAACCTAGTAATCAATCATCCTAGAACAGATGATTAGTTTTCAAAGCGGTTTCGAAAATTATGTTCTTGTTGTGGTCGCCGCCTAAGGATAGGTGACGGTATTGTTTTATGACTAAACGCAAGTAAACTCGCGTTAGGGTCCTAAGAAGGTTATAGAGTAGGTCAAAGCATTACTAATAACCTAATTCCCTATAACCATTGGCTCTGATACCAACTTTTCTGTCACACCCCGACCACGTAAAGCAACTAGACGTGGCGGAAACGTCGGGGAGTGTTGTAACAGAATTTTTGTTTCATAACCATGGCATAAATAAATTTTGTTTTATTGAATAAATGAACTCATTGTTTTAATACAACCAAATAAATACAACTATGATCTTCCAAGTTTTAAAGTCGCTAAGGCACGAGTCCATCCTAAATGTAGCATGTATCAACAATCATTGCAAAGCAGTACCTGAAACATGTGTAAAAATAGGTATGTCAGCATAAAAATGCCTGTGAGATACATAGGTTTTGTGAATATAGGATTCATGACTTATATTTAAGAAAATGTTTAGTCATGAACCTTGTAATTTGTTTTGTCATGTAAATCGTTTAAAAAAAACAATAAGTTCAAATGATATGTATAAATAAGAGAATAATGTATGGTTAAATAATTAACCATAAAAAATGAGTTTGTATAAGATAAGTTGTTTGTAAATAAATGTCTTGTGAAAAGTATGTTATTTGTATAAAATGTTATATGTCTCAAATTGAAATGATTCAGATAACGATACAATATGTAATACCATACAAACACTTATATATAGGAAGTACCAGCGGCGTATCCACCATGCTTGTATCATATTACACACGCCTCGTTACTTGATCACTTACTCAAACCAAACCAACAATGTAAGATGTATATGTTTAAACCAATTGCCAAACGTATTGAATAATGTGTCAAAATGTTTATGTCAAGATGTAATCATGAAATGTATAACCAATGTCAATAATGTTTATGTGTCCAATGTAAATCATGTAATGTGTAACCAATGTGATTTGTATAAATAAATGTAAGATTTAACAAATAACCTTATAGTAGCATATTAAGAGTATACTTTGGATTTGTAAGTAACATATTAAACTATGTTTTGGTTTTATAAATAACATATCAAAATATGCTTTAGATGATTAACAAAATATATGTTGGTTTTGTGCAATACCACACATGAGAGTATATCAAACTATACTTTAATAGTGTGATTTGAGAATTCATTCAGACCTGGTGCATCAAAATACACCTTTGAGACTATAGAAATACCACAAAGGCAATCCCTATTTGGATGGAGCAACAAATTGGTTTCAGACATTCCATGACAACAGGAATGGGGTGTCAAATCCTATAGCGCTATATCATACTAACAATCGGTCTGGTGAACATAAAATAAGTACAATTCAACATTTCATTTTATGTTCTTTGAGAAATCAGTGTTTAAACCATAGATAGTCATTTAGTTTGTCAAAAGATAAGTAATAACATGTATAATCAATTATACTTTGAAATCATGAAAATAACAGATAGGTACACATGCTTCACCCCAAAACAGTTTGGAAAACAGTAAAATAGGGGAACTATGTACTCACATTGGGAGTGCTTAGGAGTCCTTGTGTAACAACCAAACAATGCTAGAGATCACGGATATCAAAGGGCACCTAATATAGGTAACTATGTTAATAAACCAGACCTAAATCGGAAGATCGGGTAGCATGAGGGTTTGTAAACCAAACGAGTGTGGAGACTCGTGTGATATGGTTTAACAAAGCCTACATACTAAATGAAACCTAACATAACTGCTTTCGACCCATTACGACCCGTTTAGGTAGCTTATGCTACTTTAACGCGTCGTGCGCGTGAAACGCGTTCGGACCGTCTAACTAGTCCTATGACAAGTGTTATATGCCTAAACATGTTACATAATTAGTTATGTGACAAAGGTTTAGGTTACATATGCTTAATTACCAATTATACATGAAAAGGGTATTCTGGTAATTTACCTAAGGCATATAAACTACCTATCATACAACTACTCAAACGATGTGACCATAGGGTATAACCTCGGAAGGTTATTCCCTACCTACTATGGTCACCTAATGTGTTTGGTCGGATCCTAATGATTGACCAAATGGGTCGGGTTCGAGGTATATGCGATTTATTAGATCGCTTACCCTACGACCCTAGACAACGTGGTAATCAGTAGGCATAGTCCCAAGGGACTATAACCAACGTGATTACACTCATGTTGCGAAGTTCAAACGAACTTCGCATTGACCATAACTGGTCAATGTAGAAAGTCAAACAAAGTTTGACTTTCAGACTCGAAAGACTCGAAAAGCAATAAAAGAACGAAAGAATACTTACGAAGGGTCCCCGAATGCTATTCGATTCAAAAATCTCAGGTATGAAACAATAGTTTCAACTTAGAGTTTCTCAAATCAAAATTCTAGTGATTTATGCAATGGGGGGTATGGGGTATTTATAGTTTTCGGTCCACCGTTAAGATCGTTTCATGGAAACCGTGCTTTAATCGTAACCGTACAAGTGTCGGAACCTTATGGTGGCTAAAAGTTGATCCTTATCAGCTGACTAGACAAATGAGAATGTGTGGTGGTGGATCAAACAGCTGCAATCTGCTGTTAGAAACATTTAACCTGGTTAGAAGGGGCCTCGCGGGCCGTGTGAGGATGTAAGGAAACTGAGGCGGGCCGCCTGGCCTGCACAGATCAGACATAAGTTTCAGAATTGACAGTTTCAGTCCCTGCACGTGTTTAAGGCCATTTCCGACACTTCTAAGGCCCGTAAAGCCAACTTTAAGGCCCTAAAATGTTGCCTAAACATTGTGGACATGAAACATGCTCAAAAATATGCCGGGTGTTGGTTCGTTTGGTCGTACGAACGCGATGTTCGCTTAATTACGACGGAATGCGCATAAGCTCGAAAAACGATCCAAATGACGCAACGAATGGATTTTTGGCAAGCCAAACACTAAAGCATAATATAGTCATGCTTACATAAATTTTTGGATGTCCGGATGTATTCAGAACGTAAGTTATGCGCGAAAATGCAAACTTGTGCACTTTTTGACACTTTTAGTCCCTGAATGACCCAAAAGTTTATTTTAGCATACCGAACCCCTCAAAGCCTATTTCTAAGCTATGTGAAGGATATTTATGGTATGTTTAACTTATGGTCATGTTCCGGAATGTCTGTTACAGTTCAAATTGGCATACTTTCGCAGTTTGTCAAGTTTAGTCCCTGTAAGCGAATTAACTTGTTTTTGCCATACCAAAGCCTTTAAAACTTATTTCTAAGTTATGTAAAGGTTATTTAAGGTATGTTAAGCCTATTTCACTATTCCGGAGTGTTCGTTGGATTAAACTGGTTATATTTACGCATCAGAGCGCGTATAACCCTCAAGAAAGCGATTTAAAGCTTAAAATCAAACAAGAGTTGATATGTGTAAAAGATACACATAATTTTACAAATCCCAAGTATGAAATACAATATTTCATTGGTTTGGCATTTGTTTGATGGTTTAAGTGACACAGGTGTTACAATGCATCCTAGTCGTAATCAATATCATTCAACACCACCTGAAACATATGCGAAAATATAGTCAGCAAATGCCAGCGAGCACATAGGTTTTGTGAGAGTGTCGGATTCATGGCTCGTTTACATGTTGCAATACCTCGTTTGACTACAAGAGTCGTTAATTGAAAACCTTGTTTTGAAAAGAGTTTGGTATTGTAATATGAATAACCAGCTCAAAATAAGTTGGTTATAGTTTATAAAATCTCATTGCCATGAATCTTAACCCAAAACATTTGTTTAAGTAAATCAAATTGTAAATCGTTCTCGTAATAAAACTCGCATGGTTTATATCATTTAGTAAACATCGTTGCGTGACATTGTTTAAAATTGTTCGTCCAAGTGAACTAAATAACGCAACGGAATGTAATATGATAAAAGCACTTATATATAAGAAGTACCAGCGGCGTATCTACCATGCTTTTATCACATTAAACCCGTCCCGTTATCTAATCACATACCAAAAACCAATCGTTTGTTCAATTCATTTAACTTGTTTAAATCGTTCAAATCATTCAAATTGTTCAATCATTTCAATCGTTCAATCATTCAATCGTTCCAAAATCGTTCAATCGTTCCAAAATCGTTCAATCGTTCTCGTTTTAATTGTGAAAACTAACTTTTGGTCGTCTTGCTTATAACATTCAAACCTTCGTAACTCTTCCATCATTCAACTCGTATTAACAAACCACCAAAGGGTAAGTTAACAATTAACAGGTTCAGTCGTTACCCACATAACCCCCACACATAACCATGGGTGCAGTACGATAACAGGATTTGTCAGATCCTATGGTACCATAACCTAATATTGGTCGGCTTGGCCAAAGCTAATGAATGTCATTCGTTATATAAATGCGTCCAACAAGTTCGTTCACATTATCGAAATCGTTATTGTTTAATATAAACCATAGTATTCGTTTTTTGAAATCATCGTTAAAAGCATCGAAATCGTTTAACACATATGAATCACCCCAAAACAATTGAAAACAGTAAAATATGGGAACTATGTACTCCCTTGAAGTGCAAAGTATCCTCGGTCTAATGAACTTAACGAAGCTCAGGCAAACCAAGGAAATCAAGTAGCACCTAGTAATCGGATCGCCTAGTTAATAAATCGACACCTAAATCGGAAGATTGGGTAGAATGAGGTCTCGTAAACCAAACGAGTATTGGAACTCATGTATTATGGTTTAACAAAGCCTACATTCTAAATCGGAATCTATCCTAAGTGCTTATGACCCGTTACGACCCATTAAGGTAGCTTACGCTACTTTAACGTGCCGTTCGCGCGAACGCGTGTTCGAGACGCCTAACTAGTCCTATTGTTGGGTTTTTCACTTGTTTATCAAAGTTATTTTATCCTTATAAAATAAAAACGCAGCGGAAAATATTATTTAAAACATGTTACTTACAAGATATAAAACCCATTTTATATGTAAAACCGAATCCCCGGATCCATATACGAAAATGCATGCTATCAAAAATGAAACACAACCATAGGGTATTTAGAATACTATCTTCCAAGGGGTAAAGGATATGAAGAAGATGATGCTTCTTGAACGGTTGATTTCAAGTGTAGAAGACCTCAAGCTTGTATACCCCAAGCCTTCCAACAAACACTTTGATTTAGCTAGGATTTCTACACTAATGAACTCACTTGAAAATTCCTCATAATCAACCATATCATGGCCGAAAATTAGAGAGGGGATTATCTAGAGTTTTTGCACTTGAAATGTAAACTTGAAAAACCCTCTAGTATGGCACACTATGGCCGAAAATTTGAGAGTGTTTTCTCAAGTCTTACAAGTTCTTCTATATCCATTTTGTCATTCAAAATACATTTAAAACATTGAGAGACATGACCACCCATCTTGCCCAATCAAGAGCCTCCTACACATGCAATTTACATGCAATGTGATTGGCCAAAACATTTAGGGAAGACCACCAAAGGGGGCGGCCCTATGGGGTTTTTTGTCAACTTTATTTAAAATTTTATATAAAATAAGTCTTGCATTTAAGTTTTATAACTTTTATAAAATTATAACATCACATGTTATAAGACTTATTTAATATCTCACAAGTTTTTATGATGTTATTTAACCCATTAAATAACAAAATAAAATATTCTCTCAAAAATAAATTATCCATATAATTTATTAGTTTGTGAAATGCAATTATTTAGAAAACCAATTTCTAAATATTCTAAGTGTTAATATTTATTTATTTGTTTGATCATATCATAAATAAATATTATAAGTGTTTGTCTAGCTTTTATTTGGGTATGACTCGACTTGGATCATAACGTACTAGCCACATCAATTAATATGTGTCTTGGGCATACATAATCCAACACCTATGACAAGTATTATATGCCCTAACATGTTTAAATATGTTGCATAATCAGTTTAAGTGACAAAAAATAAGTTACATATGCTTAAAATCCAATTATGCATGAAAAGGGCATTTTGGTCATTTTCCAAAGGCATATAAACTACCTATCATACAACTAATTAAACTAAGTGACCATAAGGTATAACCTCGGAAGGTTATTCCCTATTCAACTATGATCACAAAAATATGCTTGGTCGGATCCTAACGATCGACCAAACGGGTCGGGTTCGAAAGTCTAAGCGGTTGTCAAGACCGCTTGACTTACGACCCTAAACAAGCACTAGACTAAAAGTGACGAGTTAACCATGTTAAAACATGTTCAACTAAGTTAGAAAACAAGTTTGATATCAAAACAAATTGTTTTGATACCCGAAAATAGCTTCATTGCAAAATACGCATAAACACGTATTTTGACGGAAACTTTGACTCGTAACTTCGACTAATCAACGTGGTAATCAGTAGGTATAGTCACAAGGGACTATAACCATCGTGATTACGCTCACGTTGCAAAGTTCAAACGAACTTTGTGTTGACCAATTCATGGTCAAAGCAGAAATTCAAACACTGTTTGACTTTCACGCATGAAAAGCATAAACAAGCATGAAAGAAGCTTACAAAGGGTCCAAGCAAGAAAGAATTGAACCAAAATACCCAGGTATGAAGCCTTAGCTTCAACTTAGAGCAGAATTGATTCAATTTGTGTGAGGAATGAATGAGAAACCCACTTCTATTTATAGTAAGTTTGGATCAAGGAGATCATTCCATGTGTTAGGAGGTTAAATCTTGACCCTACACTTGTGGAACATGGTTTCTAATACAATGGGATGCTCTAAAACAATCAAATGGTATGTCAAAACCATGGAAAAATCAAAGAAATCAGTTGCACATTGCAGGTTCAATGTTTATGTCCAGTTAAGGCCGTCGCATGGCGCGACAGAGAAAGGGTGAGGCCGTTGCGTGACGCGAGCATCTTTCAGGAATTGGCAAAACAGGTCCCTACAAGCATTAAACTTGATTTCCGACGCGTTTAAGCCCCGTTAACCCATTTTCAAAGCTCGAAAATGAAGTTAAAGTATAGGGTACTTGAGACATGCTTAAAATTATGTCGGATGTCGGTTCGTTTGGTCGTACGGTTGCGTTATTCGGTTAATTACGACGAAAAGTCGAATGTAGGCGAAAACGATCCAAATTACACGACGAAGGGTATTTTTGCATTCCAATCACTAAAATAATATAGTTTCATGATTAGAAAATTTTTTGGATGTCCGGATATGTTCAGAACGTAAGATATGCGCGTAAATGCAAACTTATGCACTTTTTAACGCTTTTAGTCCCTATTGATCAAATAAGCACTTTTTCGCATAACGAACCCCTCAAAGCCTTTTTCTAAGCTATGTAAAGGATATTTAGGGTATGTTTAGCTTATGATCAAGTTCCGGAATGTTCGTTACTATACAAATCGGCATAGTTTCACAGTTTGTCGTAATTAGTCCCTGCGATCGAATAAACTTGTTTTCGACACACCAAACCCTTCAAAACTTATTTCTAAGTTATGTAAAGGTTATTTAAGGTATGTTAAGATTATGTCACTATTCCACAGTGTTTGTCACATTAAACTGATTACGTTTACGCATTAGTTTGCGTATAACTTTCCAGAAAGCGATTTAGAGCTTGAAATCGAACTTGAATCAAATCGTAAGATCTTCAAACACAAATACACAAATATTAACACCAAAATACATTGTTTCATTGATAATTGATATTTTTTTACATCGTACATCGTTTACAGAGCACAGTTGTCACAGTCTCCCCTACTTTAGGAAATTTCGTCCCGAAATTTTAACTAGAGGAAACTTGTGAAAACAAATGTGGATATTTCGCTTTCATTTGGTCCTCACACTCCCAAGTAAACTTGGGGCCACGTTTGGACTCCCAACAAACTTTGACTAATCGTATTCGCTTTTTCTTCAGTTGCTTGATTTCACGGTCCACTATCTCCACAGGTTTCTCGACAAAGTGCATTGTTTCATCAACTTGAATTTCGTCGAGAGGAATATGAAGATTATCACGAATTTTCTTGATTTTATCTGTCGTTTCCAGAATGAGCTCAGGTCCAGTAAGCTGAGCTTCACCGATCTCATTCCAACAGACAGGTGAACGACATTTTCGACCGTATAAAGCTTCGAACAGTGCCATATTAATGCTATCATGATAACTATTGTTATAAGAGAACTCGATCAACGGAAGATGAGAATCACAATTACTACCAAAGTCGATCACACATGCTCTAAGCATATCCTCCAATGTTTGTATCGTTCTCTAGGATTGTCCATCTGTTTGTGGATGATAAGCAGTGCTTAGATTTAGTTGGGTTCCCATAGCAGATTGCATGGTCTTCCAAAAGTGAGATGAAAATCAAGCATCACGATTAGATATGATATCCAAAGGAACACCATGTCGAGATACGATCTCATCAACATAAATCTTGGCAAGTTTATCAGCAGATAGATCCTCGCGAATCGGTATAAAGTGAGCTGACTTCGTTAATCGATCAATGACTACCCAAATAGCATCGTGACCTTGAGATGTACGCGGTAACTTAGTTTCAAGATCCATCTCAATGTGCTCCCACTTCCATACCGGTATCTCTGGTTGTACAAGCAAACCCAATGGTCGTTGATGTTCAGGCTTGACTTTGAGATAAGTTAGGCATTTTGACACATCCAAAGCAATATCCTTCTTCATACCAGGCCACTAGTACTGAGTACGAAGATCTTTGTACATTTTGTCAGCACCAGGATGGATAGAATATCGAGACTTGTGAGATTCGTCCATAACTAGAGTGCGAAGATCGTCTTGTTTCAGAATCCATAAATGATTCTTGAAATAGAGTAAGCCATCGTCTTTCGTTTCGAGTTTAAGCTCTAGCTGACGTGGTAATTCCTTACCCATCAAATTTTGTGAAACACAAGTATGTTGAGCTTGAGAGTCACGTGATTGGATATCGGATATAGTGCGAACAAAATTAAGCTTGACTCGTTCCTTTCGACTTAGCGCATCGGCTACGACATTCGCCTTACCAGGATGGTAGCGAATCTCGCAATCGTAATCGTTCAAGAGTTCAACCCAGCGTCGTTGTCTCATGTTTAGCTCCTTTTGATTGAGAATGTGTTGGAGACTTTTGTGGTCTGTGAAAACCACACATTTCGTGCCATAAAGATAGTGACTCCAGATTTTTAGAGCAAAAACTACAGCTCCCAACTCAAGATCTTGAGTGGTGTAGTTTTTCTCATGTATTTTCAATTGTCTTGACGCATAAGCTATAACTTTGCCTTGTTGCATAAGGACACAACCAAAGCCTAGATTCGACGCGTCACAATAGACAACAAAATCATCATTTCCATCGGGCAAAGATAAAACAGGAGCATCACAGAGTTTTCGTTTCAGTGTTTGGAAAGCTTCTTCTTGTTTAGGTCCCCACTCAAAAGGCTTATTCTTCTGAGTCAAAGCAGTGAGAGGAATGCGATCTTCGAGAAGTTTGAAATAAATCGTTGATAATAACCAGCATGACCAAGAAAAGAACAAACTTCTGTGGGTGTCGTAGGTGTATTCCAATCCTTAATTGCTTCAATTTTGGAAGGATCCACATGAATACCCTGCTCGTTAACAATATGACCCAAAAACTGAACTTCCTTAAGCCAGAATTCACACTTGGAAAATTTGGCGAAACGTTGTTCCTTCTTCAGGAGTTCCATCGTCAGACGAAGGTGTTGTTCGTGATTAGCTCGAGACTTGAATAAATAAGGATATCATCGATGAACACAATGATGAACTTGTCTAAATAAGGTTTACAAACCCTATTCATTAAATCCATGAAAACAGCTGGGGCATTCGTCAAACCAAAAGGCATGAAAGTGAACTCGTAATGATCGTATCTCGTACGAAAAGCAGTTTTGGGAATATCTTCTTCGAGTACACGAAGCTGATGATATCCAGAACGCAGATCGATCTTGGAATAACATGAAGCACCTTGCAGCTGATCAAAGAGATCATCGATTCGTGGTAGGGGATATCGATTCTTGATGGTAAGCTTGTTAAGCTCACGATAATCGATACACATTCGAAAAGACCCATCTTTCTTTTTCACAAACAGGACTGGAGCGCCCCAAGGTGAATAACTCGGTCGGATGAATCCTTTATCAGATAACTCTTGAAGCTATGTAGATAGTTCTTGCATCTCAGACGGTGCAAGACGATAAGGTGCTTTCGCAATCGGGTTAGCATTGGGAACAACATCAATATGAAACTCGACTTGACGAACTGGAGGCAAACCAGGCAGTTCATCAAGAAACACCTCTAGATAATCGCGAACAATCGGAATATCTTGAATACACTTACTCTTGCCTTTCTCCTCTGTGACATGTGCCAGAAGTGCCACATATCCCTTTCGTAAACAACTTTGGGTTTTCGTACACGACATGAGTTTCAAACTATTTGAGGGTTTCTCACCACGAACCTCAAGGACTTCACCAGACGAAAGAGGAATGTGAACAATCTTATCGAAACAAACCACCTCAGCATGATGCTTAGTTAACCAATCCATCCCTACGATAATATTGAAGCTCCGAAGTTGCATCGGTATGAGGTCAATAGGAAAAAGGTGGTTATCGAGGTTTAATTGACAATCGCTAATAACAGAATCGAGTACGAGAGGTTTACCAGTAGCAACTTCAAAAAATAAGGGTTTCCTCAGTTTAGTTCGAGGCATCGCAAGCAAAGGCTCAAATTATAACGAAACAAAAATTCTATCGGCACCAGAATCGAAAAGAACAGATGCAGGTCGATGGTTAACAAGGAACGTACCATTAACAACCTCGTTGTCAGCACGTACCTCGTTTGCATTCAAGTTGTATGCTCGTCCACGAGTGGGATTCACATTCGCGTTGGCATTCAAGTTTGCGAGCCTCGGACAATTGTTGTGGAAATAACCCATTTCTCCGAAATTATAACACGAGCCAGGTGGAAATCTAGCAGCATTTCCCTGAACTGGAGCTTGATTCTGAGCAGCTGGATTCTGACCCAAATGGTGCACTGCTTACAAGCTTGTTGAGTCGCATGGTGACCATTGCACCGAGTACAGTGAGGTGCGGTACCAGCAGACTGTTTCTTTGCAGGAGGTTGAGCTGGTGGGTTCTGAGCATTTTGATTGGTGACAGCAAAGTTTTGGGAAGCCTTGCGCTTCCTCGACCTCCTTGACGACTCGCCCTTCTTTTTACCCTTGCCCTTGTCTTGAACAGTGTTAGTCGACTGCTTTTTATCTCCCTTACGGGTCAGTTTACCCTTCCTGACTTGAGACTCAGTCAGGGTTGCAGCCAGTTCGATCGCTTGATGCACAGTGGTAGGATTACTACCAGTTACAATGTCTTGCACAGAATCGGGTAGACCATCGATATACCTCTCAATTGCTTTCTCCAACGGGGTAACCATAGTAGGATACAACAAACTCAACTCCTCATAACGATCCGTATACGCATGTTGTTCTCCCCCATCTTGTTTTAGATCATTGAATTCTCGTTCCAAAGCCCTTATCTCGTGATGGGGACAGAACTCTTTCATCATGAGAGCTCGAAGCTCTTCCCAAGTTTGTGCCATCGCCACATCGGCACCCCTATCACGCATCACACCGTTCCACCATGTAAGAGCATGCTTCTCGAAAACGCTAGATGCAACCTCAACCTTTCGTTCATTCGGACACTGAACATGTCTAAATGTGCCTCCGGACTCTCGAACCATTGTAGGAGCGTAGTTGCTCCTTGAGACCCAGAAAACTTTAGTGGTTTAGCCGAGTTAAACGTTTTAAAACTACACTGAGCATTGTTGTTGTTATTGTTCGCTTGATTGATCTGAGTTATTAGGTTTGGAATCACAGCAGCCATTTGCTGAGCAACAAGGGCTACGATTTCGGCGTTAGTTTGAGGTTGTGCATCATGTCGAGGAGGCATATTCTAAAAAGAACAAAGAAACATGAGAAACGAGTGAGATTGATAATTGGATAAACAAAAGAGGTATTGAAAACATTGACAAAACAATAGGAAGGCGATCATTCGTTCGTTACCTCGAACATACAAACGCCACACAGTGACTAATCAAAGTAATTGGGTCAATATAATGTATCGCGAAGACATGCTTTAGCCTATAAGTGGACACTCACCCCAAGAGTTCCCAGGTAAGAGTGACTGGTCCAATTAAGTGGATTTGTACGAACACTCTAGCCTTAGACAGAAAACCCGAGGTACAAGCATCCACCCTTCCAGATTGCACGTGTTCACATTATAAGACCCAAACTTTGATGAGATTTTGAAAACTTTGAAGGTTCACAACCTTATAACAAATGATCAAAGAATTGATGATTGATTTTCAAATCGGATTTGTTATTGTGTTCTCATTGTGGTTATCACCTAATGATAGGTGACGGTATTGTTTTAAAATCTAAACGCAAGAAACTTGCGTTAGGGTCCTAGAAAAGTTATAGTCTAGGTCAAAGCATTACTAATAACCTAATTCCCTATAACCATTGGCTCTGATACCAACTCTTCTGTCACACCCCGACCGCGTAAAACAACGAAACCGCGGCGGAAACGTCGGGGAGTGGAGCGACAGAATTATTGTTTCACAACCATGGATTCAAAAGTTTCGTTTTATTTAGTTATTAAACATTTACATTGTCTTAAAGTTAAAACAAGCAAGTTCACATATCGACTATCATCATAATTAAGTCACTAAAGCCTTGTCCAGTCCTAAGTGAGCATGCATCCTAATCATAATCAACATCATTCAACACCACTTGAAACATATGCGAAAATAAAGTCAGCAAGAAATGCCGGCGAGCACATAGGTTTTGTGGGAGTGTCGGATTCATGGCTCGTTTACATGTTGCAATACCTCGTTTGACTACAAGAGTCGTTAATTGAAAACCTTGTTTTGAAAAGAGTTTGGTATTGTAATATGAATAACCAGCTCAAAATAAGTTGGTTATAGTTTATAAAATCTCGTTGCCATGAATCTTAACCCAAAACATTTGTTTAAGTAAACCAAAGTGTAAATCGTTCTCGTAATAAAACTCGTATGGTTTATATCATTTAGTAAACATCGTTGCGTGACATCGTTTAAAACCGTTCGTCCAAGTGAACTAAATAACGTAACGGAATGTAATATGATAAAAGCACTTATATATAAGAAGCACCAGCGGCGTATCTACCATGCTTTTATCACATTAAACCTGTCCCGTTATCTAATCACATGCCAAAAACCAATCGTTTGTTCAATTCGTTTAACTTGTTTAAATCGTTCAAATCATTCAAATCGTTCAATCGTTCAAAATCGTTCAATCATTCCAAAATCGTTCAATCATTCCAAATCGTTCAATCGTTCAAATCTTTCTCGTTTTAATTGTGAAAACTAACTTTTGGTCGTCTCGCTTATAACATTCAAACCTTCGTAACTCGTCGATCGTTCAACTCATATTAACAAACCACCAAAGGGTAAGTTAACAATTAACAGGTTCAGTCGTTACCCACATAAACCCCACGCATAACCATGGGTGCTGTCCGATAACAGGATTTATCAGATCCTATGGTACCATAACCTAATACTGGTCGGCTTGGCCAAAGCTAATGAATGTCATTCGTTATGTAAATACATCCAACAAGTTCGTTCACATTATCGAAATCGTTATTGTTTAATATATACCATAGTATTCGTTTTTGAAATCATCGTTGAAAGCATCGAAATCGTTTAACACATATGAATCAACCCAAAACAATTGAAAACAATAAAATAAGGGAACTATGTACTCCCTTGAAGTGCAAAGTATCCTCGATCTAATTAACTTAACAAAGCTAATGCAAACTAAGGAAATCAAGTAGCACCTAGTAATCGGATCGCCTAGTTAATAAATCGACACCTAAATCGAAAGATCGGGTAAAATGAGGTCTCGTAAACCAAACGAGTATTGGAACTCATGTGATATGGTTTAACAAAGCCTACATTCTAAATCAAAATCTATCCTAAGTGCTTACGACCCGTTACGACCCATTAAGGTAGCTTACGCTACTTTAACGTGTCGTTCGCGCGAACGCGCGTTCGAGACGCCTAACTAGTCCTATGACAAGTATTATATGCCCTAACATGTTTAAATATGTTGCATAATCAGTTTAAGTGACAAAAATTAAGTTACATATGCTTAAAATCCAATTATGCATGAAAAGTGCATTTTGGTCATTTTCCTAAGGCATATAAACTACCTATCATACAACTAATTAAACTAAGTGACCATAAGGTATAACCTCGGAAGGTTATTCCCTATATAACTATGGTCACAAAAATATTCTTGGTCGGATCCTAACGATCGACCAAACGGGTCGGGTTCGAAAGTCTAAGCGGTTGTCAAGACCGATTGCCTTACGACCCTAAACAAGGACTAGACTAAAAGTGACGAGTTAAACATGTTAAAACATGTTCAACTAAGTTAGAAAACAAGTTTGATATCAAAACAAAGTGTTTGGATACCCGAAAATAGCTTCGTTGCGAAATACGCATAAACACGTATTTTGACCGAAACTTTGATTCGTCACTTCGACTAATCAACGTGGTAATCACTAGGTATAGTCACAAGGGACTATAACCATCGTGATTACGCTCACATTGCAAAGTTCAAATGAACTTTGTGTGGACCAATTCATGGTTAAAGCAGAAAGTCAAACACTGCCTTGACTTTCACGCTTGAAAAGCATAAACAAGCATGAAAGAAGCTTACAAAGGGTCCAAGCAAGGAAGAATTGAACCAAAATACTCAGGTATGAAGCCTTAGCTTCAACTTAGAGCAGAATTGATTCAATTTGTGTGAGGAATGAATGAGAAACCCACTTCTATTTATAGTAAGTTTGGATCAAGGAGATCATTCCATGTGTTAGGAGGTTAAATCTTGACCCTACACTTGTGGAACATGGTTTCTAATACAATGGGATGCTCTAAAACAATCAAATGGTATGTCAAAACCATGGGAAAATCAAAGAAATCAGCTACACATTGCAGGTTCAATGTTTCTGTCCAGTCAAGGTCGTCACGTGGCGCGACAGAGAAAGGGTGAGGCCGTCGCGTGACGCGAGCAACTTTCAGGAATTGGCAAAACAGGTCCCTGTAAGAAATAAACTTGATTTCCGGCGTGTTTAAGCCCCGTTAACCCATTTTCAATGCTCAACAATGAAGTTAAAGTATAGATTACTTGAAACATGCTTGAAATTATCACAGATGCCGGTTCGTTTGGTCGTACGGTTGCGTTATTCGGTTAATTACGACGAAAATTCGAATGTACGCGAAAACGATCCAAATTACACCACGAAGGGTATTTTTGCATTCCAATCACTAAAATAATATATTTTAATGATTACAAAAATTTTTGGATGTCCGGATATGTTCAGAACGTAAGATATGCGCGTAAATGAGAACTTATGCACTTTTTGACGCTTTTAGTCCCTATTGATCAAATAAGCACTTTTTCGCATAACGAACCCCTCAAAGTCTATTTCTAAGACATGTAAAGGATATTTAGGGTATGTTTAGCTTATGATCAAGTTCCAGAATGTTCGTTACTATACAAATCGGCATAGTTTCGCAGTTTGTCACAATTAGTCCTTGCGATCGAATAAACTTGTTTTCGACACACCAAACCCTCCAAAACTTATTTCTAGGTTATGTAAAGGTTATTTAAGGTATGTTAAGCTTATGTCACTATTCTGGAGTGTTTGTCGCATTAAACTGATTTCGTTTACGCATCAGTTTGCGTATAACTTTTCAGAAAGCGATTTAGAGCTTAAAATCGAACTCGAATCAAATCGTAAAATCGTCAAACACAAATACACAAATATTAACACCAAAACACATCGTTTCATTGATAATTGATATTGTTTTACATCATACATCGTTTACAGAGCACAGTTGTCACAGAAGGTAGTATGATGAGGATGATGATTACAAACGGCGGAGCATGTTTTCTTTTTTCGGCGTTGATGGGGTGGCGTGCCGACGACATCAGCTGGCTGTGGTGGTGATGGTTATGTTGGATGCTCGGGTTCAGTTTCGATGTTCGGGTCAACTCGGTCAACACACAGTGAAAACGGGTCAGACTTGGGTCCAGTCAAAGACAGTCAAACAGATATCTCGGTTCACAAGTTTGGTTCTATGTTCGGGTCAACAGCTGGTCAAACGTCAGTTTCGGTTTGATGTTTGGGCCAACTCAGTCTTGGTTCGGGTCAGAAAGTCAAAGAAAGTCAACACCCGAGTCAAACTCGGTCAACAGCAGTAAAAAACAGTCAACTCCGAGACCCGGTAACAGTTAAACGGCGCAAATTTTTATTACATAGCTGATATATTTTATAGTTGTCGTGAAACCGAGCTCGAACCGAATATATTTAGTGGTTTTTTTTTTACCGTACTTGACGAAAAGATTTGATATATTTTGATTGAATATATTGTTTGAGACATTGATTGAATTTTGAAAATAAATTGATACTTTAGTTGTTGGGA
Organism: Helianthus tuberosus; assembly: GCA_030545235.1. Classification (NCBI taxonomy): domain Eukaryota; kingdom Viridiplantae; phylum Streptophyta; class Magnoliopsida; order Asterales; family Asteraceae; genus Helianthus; species Helianthus tuberosus. Next base: position 123,729,222 of record CM060358.1, read on the forward strand.
TCATCCAAAAACAAAGGAAACTCTGTCCTTTTTTCGTTAAAAACCCGGTATACAAAACGTATATTGTTATAAATACGACACTTATCGAAATTCGAGTTTTCTTATAAAATGAATATGAAAGTATATTTATTTTAGTGAGGTTTCATAATTTATAAACCGAATTTATAACATTTCGACAAACCACAAGTTACTAGTTAAGGAAACTCGAAAACTTATATAAAATAAATATAACTATTTATATTTATTTTCAAAACGCATTGAAACTCGGATACTTTTACGGCATAAGTATAATTTGTTGTATTTACTTCAAACGACGTCAATTCGTATACTTTTATAAAATAAATATAATCTTTTATATTTATTTCAAATGTCATTAGTTCGTATGCGTTTATAAAAGTAATATAAATGTCTATCTCTATTTTAAAACATTGATACTTCGAATAATTTCGAACACTTTATAAAATAAATATAATGTCTATATTTATTCTAAACGCCGAGATTCCGAAAACTTTTATAAGATAAATATAATTTTTATATTTATTTCTAACGTCGGAATTCAGGATTCATATTTCAAACGTTTAATAATCGGAAATCATATAATATAAATATAATTATTTATATTTCTTTCAATCGTCTAGAATCCGAATTCTTATAAAATGAATATAGTTCTTTATATTTGTTTCAAACGTCAAGATTTTAAATATATATAGATATATATGTATATATATATTTATTTATTTATTCCCATCTTACGAAGACTACAACGAGTCGTGCTACTATTCATCTATGCCTTCTAGTTATGACGACTAACACGACTATGTAAATATATATATATATTTATATATAAATACATATATCCTAAATCACTCGAAAGCTAAGATGTTTCCGAGACTTAGCGTTATACCGATTAAATGGGATCAAATAACCATAGATTGGTTATTCTAGATCAAGATAACAACACTTTCATAGAATCGTATGGTCGACAATTCGATAGAGCTCGGACACGTTGTTTAGCTATGTCGTTTTCTTTAAAAACTTATAGGTATTCATTGGTAGGAATGTCATAGATTGCATGCTAGCAAGCTCACCTTCTTGGAATTGCACTACGGAATCACTTTAAGCTAGCTTTGCACAAGGACATCAAGGTGAGTTCATAACCCCCACTTTTTACCATTTTACATTTTGATAAATGTTTTTGGGGGGTGGAAAGACATGTAAGTTTTGCAAAAGCACACAAGGTTCGATAAACGAATATCACATATTTACAAACCATTTCGCAACGGGATTTCAACGAACTCAAATGGTTTACGAAAAGATCATGCTAAATATACCGGTTTTATAAAAACATAAGTGTTTCTCAAAACATGCATGAGTTTTATGACATGGGCTAGGCCAAATAACATTAATAACATGGGCTAGGCCCAATAACACGAATTACGTGGGCTAGGCCCAAGGACATAGGCAATCCCCAAGGACATGGCTAGGCCCAATAACACACGCATTATATGTTAACTAGGGTATGGTTAAGCTATGGAATGAATTCTTGGATCATGTGCGAATAGGCGCTAACATAGGCACCATTAATCCTTTTAAGGACTAAGGAACAAAAGGGGTAGATCTAACGGGTACGAGCGAGCCCCACTCACCGGTCCTTGTGAAACCACTTAGAGTGCTTTTGTGTCCTAGTCGAGGTTAATCGGCACTTAAAATCGTCTACCAGGTTGAGTGCTTCCTATGTCGGCACACATATTAATGTCCTAGCTACACATTAATGATCATTAGGTTCATAGACGCTTACAAACCGGCTTTCGGTACACAAACTTTTAAATGTTTTTAAGATTTGTTTGATGCAAACTCACAATACATGAATTTACCAACTTTGGTGACGTTTTCGACTTAAACAAGTAAGGGGACATGTTGGTCCTGCTTACAATCTCTATTGGGCTAGGCCCACTTATGCTCATGCGAAGCACGAAGACTCAAGGACTGGATTGTCCTACACACCAAGTTTTATAAACACAAAGATTTCATATGATATGCTGAGAAAAAGAGTTTTATCATGTTTTCTCAACAACTTTTAAACCAGTTATCAAAAGGATTTATTTTAAATTTTTTTCAAAACAAACTATGAACTCGCTTAACTTTATGGTTATTTTTCACATGTTCTTTCTCGGGTTGAATTTTCGAAACTATGGAACAGTTGGAATAGGAGAACCCATGGGGATTCGAGTACTTAGCAGGCGTTCACTTTCTAGAAGTCTTAGCATAATATACTTCCGCTGTGCAACGAAGATACCGGTCAGATCACACCAAACTCTGAGTTTAGCGGGTGTGACATGATTGATGACACAAACAAATGGTTTATAACACGTATAATGGTTTATGACACGTACGATGGACGATTGTTTTATAACAAGGGCAAATGGTTTTGAACAATGTCACGAAATGATTTTCACTTAAAGAAATAAACCATATATTGTTTTCTTTTAAATCGACTTATTACTCGGTTTTACAAAACAAATGTTTTTGGTCAAGATTCATGGCTACAAGGTTTTTGTTTAGCTTATATCAACTTGTAAAGTTGGTAAAATATATTGCAATATCAAACACTTTTGATTTCAAGGTTCATACGCGTCGACTCTCGAAGTCGGACGAGGTATTGCAATATGAATTCAAAGCCATGAATTTGACACACAAAACCTATGTACTCGTGTAATGCCCCAAAACTCGAATGTTTACATTCGCCATACGTTTCCATATGATAAAACATAAAACAAAATGACTAGGCTATTTAACCTAGTTAAATAGTTTAGTCAAAACATGAAGGAATGAAGTTTTGGACAAAACTTGAGGGACTAAACTTGGATCATGAGAAAGTAAAATTAATAAAACACAAACACACATATGTGTTTGTAGAAATCGACCTGCAGAAGAAAGAAAAAAGGGGAAAACCCTTCTCACAACAAGAGGTAAGTCGAATTGTATGATTTGATGATCTTTGGTGAAGTGGGTTATATTTAATTCGTGAAATTATGTGAAATTAGGTATGAGTATTGGTTAGAATCACCATATAGAAGATGAACTATGTTTAATTTTGGTTATTTGAATGATTTGAAGTAAGACCCACTTGGTGTAGAACTATATTGAAACATAATGATCATGAAGGCAAAATTTAATGTAATGTTGATGTATGTAGTTACATGTATTGAGTATTTGTTGAATGAATTTGATGTAGAATGAAAGAAATGTGAGTTTAGTTGATTTTTTTTATGATCCATGACATGAACTAGTAGGAATAGGCATAGGATACTTATAGTATGTGCTTAGTATGTAGTATGCACACCAATTGTTTGATGAAATGTCAAGGTGAAGTTAGAATGTGAGATTATTAGAAAAGATTTGATGAAACTAAATCTGTCCAGAAAGTTGCAGCCGAATTTAATCAGCTGTAACCAGTTCAAATCTTGTCAAAAACTGATGTTTATTGAGTTTGTGATGAACTTCCAGGAGAAACCTTTCAAACCCAACTGAAATTGCATTTTTTCGACAAAAACTGAACGTTTTATGAATTTTTCCGTATCGAAGGTTCACGCTGCGTTTTCTGGTAGAATTTACAGCTCATTACGAATGTCATAACTCAATTTAGGAATTGAGTTATGATCCCAAATTTTTACTGTAGTTAGCTTGAGGAGGTGATGAAATTCTCCAACTAGAATTATGTCAATCGGATGATCGAGGATTTTTAAATGAATTTTTCCTTGGGCTGCAGTCAGAAAGTGACGAATCTGATTTCTGCTTAGTAAATAATTTTTTATAAATTTTTGGTAGAGTGTTTGATGCGGGCCCAAGTGTGGAGGAGCGGGCCATCTTGTATTTGGAGGCCCATGATCGCGTGACAAAAGGGGCTTCACTAAAATGGCTCTAACTTGGGCTACAGGTGTCCGTTTTGGGCGTGCGACCAGGCGAAACGAACGTGAGAACGAGCTCCATCTTGCTGCAAATAGCATACGGTGGTTTGGGTCATCGCCCGGGCCAAAAAACGGTTATTTCTATTAGTTATTTAAGTTTTTATGTTTTTTGTAGTGTTTTGGGCATTTTGTTTTTGGGCTTGTGTTTGGTCCATTGTCTTTTTGAGGCCCATTTCAAATTTCTGTTTCTATTTATATGTTTCTCTAGTAATTTGAAAGATAAGACTTGAATTTTGGATTAACTCATTTTTCACTTCAAATTCAGTGCCCTTTTGGTTGAATATTGGGGGTTGGTGAAGAGCTACACAGGTATTCGCGGAATCAATGTGTTTGATCTTCATTGTCGTTTCACACGCTACATCAGTGTTAGACTCTAAAATATAACATAAGGATAACCCCTCCGAGGGGCACGTCACATAAAAAGATGAGTAAATTACAAGTTTTGTCCTTTATGTTTACAGCAAATTGCAGGCGCTGTCCTTTATCGCAAAAGTTGACAAGTTCTGTACTTAATGATTCAAAATCTTGCATGTTATGTCCTTTAGGCCAAACCCAGTTAGATTTTTTTAGTTAAATATTGTCATGTGCCCTGTACATAAGGGTATTTTTGTCATTTTATATTCCCAAGGACTATTGAGTAAATAAACTATAACAAGGGACTATTTATGTAAAATATAAAAGTAAAAACCTTTAATCTCTTTCCTCTCTCTACCTATCTCTTTGTTCTCTCCATCTCTCCTCTCTTTGCCTATCTGTTATCTTTCTCTTAAAGAAATTGAATACAATCAAGTTATACATATAAAAGATTTGGAAGAATCTGTGAAAATCGATGGCAACAATGACGGTGGTGGTGGTTTCAAGATGAATCGATGGTGATGGTGGTGTTTTCAAGATGAATCGATGACAACAAAGATCATGATGAAGATGAGTGCATATTTTTTGATGATCGGACTGTTGTGGTGGGTGGAATCAGATTCGCACGAATTTTCAGATCTGAACGGGGGTGGCTGTAGGTGATGAACTGTGGTAATCGGACTGTTGCGACGGTGATGGTGGGTGCAATGGTGATTTCGGTTATGGTGATGATTTGGGTGTGGCGATGATGGTGGGTGCAGTGGGGTAGTGGTGGTCGATACGTGGAGGTGGTGTGGTGTGGTGTGGTGGAATTTGTGGTGGTCGGTAGGTGGGGCTGGTGGTAGTGAATCACAAAGCTCGAATGGACAATTTACTAAACAACAAGTTCAATGAATAAACAAATAAAACAACTGTTCCTTACGTTTTCCACTACCAAAAACCTGATGAACTGGTTTCTCCCTACCGGACAACCGGTTACTCTTTGATTTCAGAGAAGAAGATAACGATGGAGCAGCATCATGATGCTTCTTAACATTATATCATCATCATCAAACTTCATTTTCTTCTCCAATTCAGAATCTGACGATGACGAAGAAGAATTATCGCGATGAATCTTGTCAGAAATGTTTTCAACGAGCGTTTCGTCTGTGGTCTCCGATTCAGAATCTGACACTCTTTGGGAGGTGGGTGACTGAGTGAGAGAAAGTTTAGAGAGAGAGGGGTAGAGAGAGAGTTGTATATATCATTCTGCTTTATTTTATTAAATTATCCTATATATTAATAAACGAACCTTATGAATAGTAGAAAGGGTTATTTTGGTATTTCAGTAACACATCGCATCTTCATACACGCATTTCATCCTCACTCCTCAGTCACCATCAGTTTCTCACTGACACAGAAGGGGAAAGATGTGGGATGAGGGAGTCGGCGATGGTAGCGATTTTGGTTACAAAGCGATGACAGTCACCATCAGTTTCTCATTGACATAGAAGGGGAAAGATGTGGGATGAGGGAGACGGCGATGGTAGCGATTTTGGTTACAAAGCGATGATGATGACGGAGATGGCTGCAATAAGGCTTAGTGGTTAGCGGCTGTGGTGGTTAGGGTTCCGCCATGAAACATGGTATCGGCGGTGTTTCCTTTATCAGAATCGCTATCGGGTGGGCAAAGTTCCAACCCAAGAGACTGAGAAAGCTAGGTCGGTGGCCTCACTGGCGACGATGCAGGTGTCTCTCCATCGCGTATCCCCGGTTATTATGCACCGATGTAACACCTCGAAAATTTGTGTCCAATGAAATAACGACACGTGTCGTGCAAGACGAAAGTGTTATAAACCCGGATCTAGTCAAAGATGTATGGTAGGATTTAAAAGCATCGACATGTTAATTAAATACCTCTGAATGACCTAATTATAAATCCCAAGACCCTAATCTATATTATAAACATCTGATATACATTCAAATCCGGTAATTACTAGTAATAATTGATTCATAATTGCAAGAGTGGGATCCTATGAGGATATGCACGACAAACCTTCGTTTATGGCTTTTCGTTAAAGTCCAAGACAATATTACAACATGGTAGGGTGGACATACCTGTTCAAGCATGATCTAAAGGTCTCATACTGATAATTCATCGCCCAAATTCGAAATACCTAAGTGCCTGTTCAAAGCTTGAAAGAGCAAAAATTTTTGCCTGCTGTAAAGGGCTTACAGACCGTAAAGGAAAGCCTTACGGTCCGTAAGGCATGCCCAGCAACAGAAAATTCAACAGCTGCCTGTTATGAACGAGTAACCGACTTATATTGATATTTTTCACTTCCATGGGTGACCCCTACTGGCTTTTAGACCTTCGGGACACTTGTGAATGATCCATGATCAGTTATAGCATTGTTTTTCATGATCACAAGCAATCAAGATCACTATATAAAGCCCCATTGTGTGCAAACTTGATCATTCACTCATACCTTCACTTCTGATCATTTCTGGAGCTCAAGGCCTTTCCCCAAGGATCTCTAATTGTGCATTAGACCTTGGTAAGTATCCTTGATCTTCCTTAATTGAGTTTTGCTTAGTTTATAGCTTAAAAGTCAAATCGTCGTAATTAAGGTTTGACTTATCAATTAATCACTAATGGTCCAGTGATTAGTCAAACTTAAAGTAGTTATAAGTTGGTAATTATGTGGGCAATAAACCCTTAAAAGGGCACCCTCTGATTCCCCCTCTAACAAGATCAAATGTCGGGTCAAAGTTGTTTATAAAAAGTCAACAGAACCATAATTTTCGAATTAACGCATAATTAGCAATGCAGAAGGCGTGTAACCTATTTTATCACTCATATAACATGGTAATAAGTGTAAGAACATGTCTAAACATGTTCGACCCGACAATTTTCTGTTTAGACCCGGTTCGGAACCGAAAGTCGCAAAACTTTGACTTTTGCTTTGACTTCAGTTCTGACCCGATTTTGATGAGTTTGGAAATTCCTTAGAGCTTCCTTAGGACCAGGTTACATGATGGTATAACCCTCTGTGTTTAGCTCGTTGATTGTCCAATCCGTTTACTCGTTTCCATTAATTGCTTAATGTTGACCATAATGCCCTTTTGACCATAAAACGAGAATTTTGGAAATGTGAAAGGACAATAATCTTTGCTACTGATTTATAAACTTGTCCCTAAAAATTTCACATCAGTTGGAGGTCTAGATTAGGAGTTATGCCCAATAGCGTAATTAGAAAGCTTTTTGTTAATTAAACAGCGTAATTAGCGTAAAGCCTATCTAAACCCAATTTTTTTACACCAAACCTTTTAACCACTGATGTAATATAATATTTTGGGATTTTTGAAGATTTTTAATTATTTTTGACCTGCTCATAACCTAAGGTTATGGCCTTGATTCGGTAAATACCGATTATACCCTTTTTGTTTATAAAATGAGTTCTGCATAGTATTTTGACACCAAACCAATTGCTACTGATTTTATATAATAAATGAAGTATTTTGAACTTTATAACCTGATCAGAAAACTCAGATTTCTTGTATAACCCGGAAATCGCTTAAAACAACTTTTACGCATATTAAACACCTAGTATGGGTTTAAAACCATTTTGGCATATAAGACTTATCACCAACTGATATAACCTGTTGAATTAAGTTGTTTTACTGATATTTAAGACCCGATTCTCAGAATTTATGTAAGTGCAGTTCCTTCAGGGTAACTGTCGCTTATCAGTTCTGGTCAACCAAAGCAGAAGTCCAAGTTAAAGTCAACGATAATGAAGAATTCAAGACCACATGAAGACCATGCACTGATCAAGGGGGAGTTTGTTAATGCACTTTGGGTGATAAGTGCATGCCTTCCAATTTTTAGGGTCTTTATTGTACATGTCTTGAAACTTAGTCCAAGGTTTATCCTTGGACAATTTGTCCAAGTTTATGTCTAGGACTTTTGTCAGGGGTTTGGGTTTAGGCAAAAGTCAGGGTTTTTGTGTAGACTATTTTGTCTGGGTTTTAGTCCCTAGTCTATATATATGTGTTGTATAGGATTAGGGCAAGGATCAATCGATGAAGAAGCTTTGTGCACCTCTCCTAACTTCTTGTTCCTCCTGGTGTGCACATCCTAGAGAGAGAGACTATGTGTTAGTGAGAGAAAGCTAGGGTTTAGATCTTTGTGATCTAAACCAACTTATAGATGATGTATACTCCTTTGGTTTGTGTAATCTGTGATGACTGATTCAATATAAAGGGTTCATCTTCTACATATTTCTATCTTGTTCATATTTTGTTCTTCATGTCTTGAATCAAGTGCAATGTTTGATGTTCGTCATCGATCCGGTGTTTTCACAGTGGTATCAGAGCATGGTTACCGATTCGGAATGGTCTAACCGCCATCCGAATCACCATTGCTCTTGATTTGATGTTTGTTTCCGCCAAACATCTTGAAGACGTGAAGATTCTGCATAAAACTTGAAGAAAATGAAGCTATTCGTCGGCTGTGATGGTTTTTCGTGTTGCAGTTCTAGGGTTTTGATCTGAAAAAGGCAATGTCCGAGTTTCAAACTTTGTGTTTGTGTTTCCGGGGTATTGGTGAACCAGTGTGAAGTCACACTGGGGAGATAGTCCGGAGACTGGTTACTGAAACTTGTCTGAGTTTTACTCTCTGATCAACCTATTCCGACTTTTCCTTTTTAGGTATTGGGAGTCCGAGTTTTACAAATATGGATTTGTTCTGAGTTTTGAGATTCCGAGTTGTAACTTGAAAGTTTTAACAGTTCCGAGGTTTCAATTTTCAAGTTTCTTCCGAGTTTTAAATTCCGAGTTTTAACAACTTTTAAAGTCCGAGCTTTTTCAGTCCGAGTTTATTGTTCCGAGTTTTGTCCATGAATTTCATTTTTGTTCCGAGTCTTAGCAGGTTCTGAGTTTTTCATCATTTGTTCCGAGTTTTATCTGTTTTTAAAAGGTCCGAGTCTTAACTGGTCACATGTTTCAAAACTATTTCCGAGTTTATGGTCAGGGTTGGTAAGTCCGAGTTTTAGAACCTCCAAAAGTCAGAGTTTCAGAACCTCTAAAAGGTCAGAGCTTTGGAACCTCCAAAAGGTCAGAGTTTTGGAATCTCCAGTACTGGTCCGAGTTCTTTATCCAGACTTGCAGTCTGGGTTTTATTTTGTTGTGTGCACCTTGTGTCTGAGTTTCCATAACCTTTGTGGGTCCGAGTTTTTAAAAGTTCTTTGTTTAGTTCCGAGTTTTAATTCAGTTCCGAGTCTTAATTCAGTTCCGAGTTTTACTCAGTTCCGAGTTTTGGTTCTGTTCCGAGTTTTGGCAGATTCAAAGTGTTTTCGACTTATTGTTTAGGTCATATGAATTAACTGTCCAAGTTTTTTAAGCTGTTTCTGTTTAACTGTCCGAGTTTTAAGCTGGTTCTGTTAAACTGTCCGAGTCTTTAAGCTGTTTCTGTTAACTGTCTGAGTTTTTAAGCTGTTTCTGTTAAACTTTCCGAGTTTGAGTCATGTTTCTGCAGTCATGTTTCAGTTTTTGAATCAAAACTTAGTTTCAACAGTCAAAACTTCAGTTGCAACAGTCCGAGTTTTTAACAGTTTTAACCGTCCGAGTTTTCTTAAACAGTTCTGAGTTACTGTCCGAGTTTTAATATGTTCCGAGTTTTGTTCATATTTTACTTGTGATTAGTTCCAAGTAATGTTTGATCATCAGTATTGTGTCTGAGTTACTGAGTTACTGTGCGAGTTTTGTGATTAAAAACTCCAAAAGGTCCAAAAGAATGTTACTTGTGATTAGTTCCAAGTAATGAACTTTGTGGAGTTTTTTTAAAACCAAATCAACAGCAGTGTTGGCTCCGAGTTTTAAAACAGTCTCTCGAGTTTTTAAAACAGCAGCTCCAGTTCCGATCTGTTTCAGATTCCGAGTTCTAACAAGTTTGTTCCGAGATTAGTCTTTCGGATAGCAGTCCCCGGGTTTCTTCAGAGTTTCCTTTAATTCCTTGCTTGTTTCGAATTCCTTTGTATTCTAAGTACTGCTCAATGATTTGATCCGAGGTTTCAAGAGCTTTTGGGTTTTACGGGTTCCAAATTTGCTACGAATTCCGGGTTACCTGGGGTACCATATTTTTTTAGCTAAATTTAGAAGTTTGTGTTGTTCGGAAGTTTCGAGTTGTGCATGTTTCGAGTTTTTCTAGTTATTCCGGGTTACCTGGGGTACCAGATAACTAACTAAGAGTCAGAATTATGTGTAGTTTGGAAACTTGAAGTCGGTTTCGGATTATCGAAAAGTTTTATGGTACTTATGTTGTTCGGATCAAGTGAGGAGGTGAAGAGAATAAGACTTGCTTGGATTTTTGTATTGTTTACAAAGAAATAGGGGGAGTAAAAATTTTGAAATTCCTGTTTTCTTTGTAAACCAAAAGCTCGTGGTGCTACATCGAAACAAGTTCATGTTTCTATCTTTGAGATTAACTTGGTGTTAATCTTACCAGTGGCGAAGTGTTAATAACATGAAGCAAGTTAGAGCTAGTGTATGATTGAGTTTTGTCAAGTTTGTTCGAGGTTTAATCAAGTGTTGACGTGATGAAGCAAATTGTTCGTTTGGCAACTAGTTGAAGGTCAAGCCTTTATCGTATGCCGGTTAGAGTAGAGAAGATTAGTCTTCTTGGTACCTCTTCCAAGTTGGTGACTGATCGGATTTTCGAAATATGGGGTTCTTACATTGAGGGGGAGATCAGAGACGAAAGTCATCGGGTAATTGGTGGATTTGTGAAGATATGAGATTGGATCTTGAAGATTCGAGATGAAATGATTTTAGACACTCAGTTGTAGACTTTGATCAAGATGGTGGATGTACATTTTTGGAGTTTGGTTTGTTATTAACTTATCGAACCAAACTTCATGTCTTTGTGGAATTTGAAGTGTTTCATGTTGGGCATTGGAAATCCGACGTTTCATTCTTCTACCAGTTAAGTTTGAAGATTAATGTATCGAGTGATATTCTCACATGTTGTTGTAAGTCGGTTCGCGTTAATTTGATTCGGGAGAAGTTTGAGGGGGATGATCTACAGTGTTTGATGTTGGATTCTTCGGGTTTCTCAAAGCGGCCTTAAGTGATCGTCAGCAAGTCTTTTATTAGAAGAGTTGAAGGTCGCTGTGCTCTGTCAGAAAGATCAAGTCTCAGTCAAAGTCGAAAGCAGCCATGATATCATCAGTCAAGGGGGAGTCTGTAAGTGCAGTATCCGGTGATTGAAGATTATCGATGCCATACAGAACTGATGCAACAGTTAATGGGGAGACTGTAAGTGCAGTTCCTGCCGGGTAACTGTCGCTTATCAGTTCTGGTAAACCAAAGCAGAAGTCCAAGTTAAAGTCAACGATAATGAAGAATTCAAGACCACATGAAGACCATGCACTGATCAAGGGGGAGTTTGTTAATGCACTTTGGGTGATAAGTGCATGCCTTCCAATTGTTAGGGTCTTTATTGTACATGTCTTGAAACTTAGTCCAAGGTTTATCCTTGGACAATTTGTCCAAGTTTATGTCTAGGACTTTTGTCAGGGGTTTGGGTTTAGGAAAAAGTCAGGGTTTTTGTGTAGACTATTTTGTCTGGGTTTTAGTCCCTAGTCTATATATATGTGTTGTATAGGATTAGGGCAAGGATCAATCGACGAAGAAGCTTTGTGCACCTCTCCTAACTTCTTGTTCCTCCTGGTGTGCACATCCTAGAGAGAGAGACTATGTGTTAGTGAGAGAAAGCTAGGGTTTAGATCTTTGTGATCTAAACCAGCTTGTAGATGATGTATACTCCTTTGGTTTGTGTAATCTGTGATGACTGATTCAATATAAAGGGTTCATCTTCTACATATTTCTATGTTGTTCATATTTTGTTCTTCATGTCTTGAATCAAGTGCAATGTTTGATGTTCGTCATCGATCTGGTGCTTTAACAATTTTAAAATTTATCTCTTTTATAATCTTTAAAATGACCAAAATACCCCTACGGGGCTTAAATTGAGATTAAACTCGTTTTGGGCATAATGGAAGGTATCCTACTGATATCACAACATATTTAAGGCATATTAACTTAGGAAACCTGTATATGACTCCTTTGGTTACCCGTTACGCTTCCTGCGCGTTCGGTTCGGTTTATGTAACTAGTTTGCATAAATTAGCCGAAACGGGTCAAACCTTATCACTTTTATCTCAAAATCAAGAATGTGTTTAGTATACCCATATTACACAAGTCTTCAAACTTGTCGGGTCTAAATCACATTCTATTTTGGTCTTCGCTTAAGCATGCGTACGAACCGTATCTTCTTTAAAACTAACCGGTCTAAGTTTAAGCTTAATTAAAGACCCATTAGGATTCTAATAGGTTATTATAAACCTTCGTTCCAGAATAGGAGACCTGGTAAAAGCTACGTGCACTTGCTTGTTGTGATTATTACTTTGCTCAGGTAAATACTTTTAACTTATTTTCCCTATACGGGCTTGGGGTATGGTATATAAAATACCGCTTTGTCGGGCATTGAATCTTTAATCAGATAGAGGTTAAATCATTGATATGCTCCGTTTGGAAATGTTTTGTTGCTTAAAGCCTTTGGTGGGTTAATGACCATGTCCCGGATATCCTTGGCATCATTTTACGAAATGGCCACGACCTAAGCACGAGGTGTAGGCGTGCACCCGTCAGTGCCTAAATAAATTATGTGGTGTGTCTATTGATCTTTAACCCGGCATGAACCGGGCTACTGAACGCATAAGGAACATGTAATTCTCTTACAAGATTATATTCAAATAATTATCCCAAGTTATAAAAAGTTTGTGCTACGTGCATTCAAATCAATTTTTAATCATTTTCAAAATGAGTCAGTTAATTGTATTTAACAGTGGAAACTGACGTATTTTCCCAAAAAGCTTAAGTGCAGGTACTATTCATAATAGGCTGGCTTTCTCCTAGCATCCACAATAAGTCTCGCAAGCTTGGATGACATAAGACTGTTGAACAATGTTTCCTCTTTATTTTGATCCACCTGTGGATTTTATTCAACTATTTTGTGATACTTGATATTACAATTTATTAAAGTTGAAATGAATCTATCTTTTGCTTCCGCTGTGCATTTAAATATTGTGTTGTTTGATTATGATGATATCAACTACGTCACGATACTCCCCACCGGGCCCACCGGTAATACGTGGAAATATCAGGGTGTGACAGGTTGGTATCAGAGCCAACATTGAGTGAATTAAACACTAGCCTTTTTGTGTTTAATCTCAATGACACAATTGCACATACTCGAGTCTAGACAAGAACTTAGGACGATTCCTAATTTGCTTTATTTTGTCCTTTATTGTTTTGTTGTTCTTTCATTTGTTTGACAGGAAAGATGCCACCAAGGTTTCAAAGAGGAGGAAGAGGTAAGGGGCCAATGAGCGCCCCCAACAATCACGAGGCCGGGCCTTCTCACCGGCGAGCTCCTTCTACTACAATGAGTGCCGATCCTCAAGGAAACTGGAGGACCTATGTGGAGCCCGCTAGACGATCTGTCTCGCATAGCTCAACGCCTCCTTATCATCACTCATTTGGACCTCAGTCCGAAAGTGAGCCCAATAACCCACAACCTTCATATATACCTCTCCAACGATCCCTTTCGCACCACTCCTTTGGCGACCCCACTCCTGTCTTTCAGGGCCGGTTTAACCCGGCAAACTTTATTCAAGAACCAGTGGGTTTTAACCCATTGGGACCGGAGGATCACTTTTTCGGCGATCACGCCATGGATATGGATGAAGACACCGACCCTGTGGAACCACCGACTGGAACCCCCACACACCCTATTGAGGTCTCTGATGGTTCATCCTTCCACGGATCACCCTACCGTGGTCCAGACAGTTATCGAGCAAGGTTCAACCAGCATGAATGGTATTTTACACCCTCTCACCATTCATCGCTTCACCACCAGCAGCAGCAGCAGTAGGATCCCTCCGAGGATTCACGTTTCGTGGCAGTCACGCCACCGCCGCCAGTTCATCAAGCACCTCCAGAACCACCAATGCGTAGGAGAACAGGCGCACGAATATCCGCGCGAGGAGGGGATTTTCACTTTAGCACCCCCCATCACTCAAGTGGTAGTCACTATCCGCCACTGCATGAAGACCCGTAAATGGGTGGGCCTTCAAACCCAGTTCCAGAGGTGAATTCTGCACCTATGGCGCCACCACCACCGGGAATGGGTAACCCAATTCCTAAGTATACAGGTTCAACGAGGTACAATCCGTTTGAGCAGCCGGCTCACACAAACTACAATTATGCTGAAGCCGACCCGTACCTTGTAGCAGCAAACTACAATGCCCTCCACCCAGAAGGGCCATATGGAGCCCCTTGGGGAGTTGGATACCCAACTCATGGATACCAAGTACCTGCTCAACCTCCATTGCTGCACCAGCCACAGCCACCACGGTTTTCCCCACCAGAACAGGACGAAATCCTACAAAGGCTAAGCAGGGTGGAACGAGACTTTCAGGAAGAACGTAGGAACAACCGGGGATTCCTCAAGGGCCTAGCAAGATTGTTAAAGGGGAAGAAGAAGAGGGATCATTAAATCCCTATATGTATTGTTGTATCTCCTTAAATCAATCAAGTCCCTGCGTAGACATTTATTTATGTACTTAGTCCCTGCGTGGACGTGTCTTTTTAGTCCATGCGTGGACATCTATTTTAGTAATTGGTCCCTGCGTGGACTTGTATTTCAGTATAGCCCCTGCGTGGGCAAGTTGTTCTGTTAAAAGTCCCGTTTAGGGCAATGTGTACTCTCTTAAATGTTTAATGGAATGTTAAGTTTATAAATTTCATTCTTGCCATTATATGTATAAATATATTTTACATGAAATAAATAAATCAAAAATCATTCCTTTTAAAAATAATCTGCCTATTTAAACATTAACTAAGAATCTTAAAGGTATAACCTAGTCTGCATGTCATTATAAGACTTGGCCAAGATGGTAAGACCTGTTAAAAAGATTCAAATCCCTGTTAACATCTGAAAACATGTTAACGCTCCTGGCAGACGTGATTCGTTAAAATCACACACGTCATTCTTATAATAGGATTCTTCAAGAGATTTCCTAACCCAACCTAATGATCTATAAATCATGGGTTTAAATCATCAATTAAGATGATCATATGTTGACCATCCATTGGTAATATAGTGCCTACGGGCCCTGCTCATTGTCATATGAGACAAAAGACAGTAGTAGTCCACGACTCCCTGTCAGAGAAAGGTAATAAACTATGTTCAAACCTTAATGCCTCGATTCTCTGAAATCATGGCTTATGATTTAAAAATGTCCTTGTGACTAGGCCTTTTGTGCTACTAATAATACTATTATTGTTTGATAATTAGGATAAATTATAATAAAAATCCTAAATAAACATGATTAACTAATTAACCAAATCTGGTCTATATTTACCATGGTTAATGAATTGCCATAAAAGACAATTCCTTAATAAACTCCAAAATAAATTATTGTCGATATCTTATGTAACAGTTCAAGATACAATGGCTGACTCGGATGAGATCAACAGTCGGCCAAGGGAGAATAATGACGCCACCAGGTTCAATGTGACTGGTGCGGAGCTCCAAGCATTAATTGACAATGCTGTTACAAAAGCCTTGGATAGGCAGTATAGTGAGTCGCACGGTACTCGAAGCAGAGCCCAATCAGTACCCCATTCCAAGCCTAAGACTCATTCTGAGGCTCACAGCAAGCCACCCTCCAAGAAGGAAGAACCAAAGAAAGACGATGACGATCGTCACTCTTCAAATCAGCAAAGTGTTCCATCTCAAAGGATCATACTGAATCAAGGACCCCGTGATAACGGTTGCTCCTACAAGTATTTTGTTTCATGCAAACCCAGGGATTTCACTGGGGGAAAAGGAGCTATAGACTGCATGACATGGTTGGATGAGATGGACACCGTGGTTGATATCAGCGGGTGCGCTGATAAGGATGTGGTAAAGTTTGTATCCCAGTCGTTCAAAGGTGAAGCACTAGCTTGGTGGAGGTCTTTGATCCAAGCTACAGGGAAAATCCCATTGTACAATATGACTTGGGAACAGTTTGTGTCATTGATCAGGGAGAACTACTGTCCTCAGCATGAGGTTGAAAAGATTGAGTCGGATTTTCTGTCATTGGTAATGAAAAATCTGGATTGCCAAGCTTACCTTACGAGCTTTAATACAATGTCAAGGTTGGTTCCTTATCTTGTGACCCCGGAACCTAAAAGAATAGCTCGTTTCATTGGGGGTTTAGCCCCAGAAATTAAGGCAAGCGTGAAGGCCTCTCGGGCAGCTACTTTCAGATATGTAGCTGATATATCTTTGTCCCTCACGCTAGACGCGGTCAGACAGATATCGCTGAGGAACATGGATGCCGAGAAAAGGAAGCGCAAAGATGACAATTCACGAAGGTCAGACAAGAAGCACCGGGGAAACAATGACCACAAGAAGGGGTCGGGATCTAAGAAGGATGGGCATCAATCTGGAGATAAGCCTAAGTGTAAGATCTGCAAGAAACAGCACTTCGGGAAGTGCAGATATGAGTCGAAATCCCAGTCTCAGCCGAGGCCATGTGGGATTTGCAAATCTTCAGAACATAAGACCCTAGAGTGCAAGAAGCTGAAGGACGCAACGTGCTACAGTTGCAACGAAAAAGGGCACATTAAGACAAATTGCCCAAAATCTGCAAAGAAAGCTGAGGAAGGAAAGAAGACCAATGCTAGGGTCTTTCAGATGAATACACAGGAGGCTATCCAGAACGACAATGTGATCACAGGTACCTTTCTCATAAATGATGTTTATGCTAGAGTGTTGTTTGATTCTGGAGCGGATAAGTCTTTTGTTGATAACAAGTTTTGTGAGTTGCTGAAATTGCCTGTAAAAACCTTAAGTGTGAAGTATGAGGTGGAATTAGCTGATGGAACCATAGAAACCGTCTCAACTGTGTTAGATGGATGTGTTATATCCATTAGGAACCACTCTTTTCCTTTGTCCCTACTTCCTTTGAAGTTAGCCAGTTTCGACATAGTTTTAGGCATGGACTGGTTATCTCATAACCAGGCCCAGATTGTCTGCAATAAGAAGCAAGTGGTGATCAAGACTCCGTCTGGTGAATCACTTACCATTCAGGGAGATACTCAGTATGGACTGCCTGAGCAAGTGTCTATGCTCAAGGCCACTAGGTGTTTAAAGAAGGGTTGTGTCATCTACATGGCACAAGTGACTATTGATGAGCCGAAGCCTAAGATTGAGGATATCCCTGTCATTTCTGAATACCCTGAAGTTTTTCCTGAAGAACTACCTGGTTTACCGCCAGATAGGCAAGTGGAATTCAGAATTGACATCATCCCTGGAGCAGCACCAGTAGCAAGGGCGCCTTATAGGTTGGCACCAACAGAAATGAAGGAATTGAGGACACAACTAGATGAATTGCTAGCCAAGGGTTTCATTAGACCTAGTTCGTCTCCTTGGAGAGCACCAATCTTATTTGTCAAGAAGAAGGATGGATCGATGCGTCTGTGCATCGATTACCGTGAGCTTAATAAGGTCACTATCAAGAATAGGTACCCATTGCCCAGGATCGACGATCTGTTCGATCAGCTTCAAGGGGCAAGTTACTTCTCTAAGATTGACTTAAGGTCAGGCTATCACCAACTGAAGGTTAGAGATGAAGACATACACAAGACTGCATTTAGGACTCGTTATGGTCATTACAAGTTCCTAGTGATGCCTTTTGGGCTCACTAATGCACCAGCGGCATTCATGGATCTCATGAACCGTGTCTGCAAACCATACTTGGACAAATTTGTTATCGTCTTCATTGACGACATTCTGATTTATTCAAAGAATCAGGCCAACCATGAGAAACATCTTCGATGTATTCTTTCACTACTTCAGCAGGAGAAGCTCTACGCCAAATTCTCTAAGTGTGAATTTTGGCTTCGTGAAGTCCAATTTCTTGGACATGTGGTTAGCGAACGTGGAATCCAAGTAGATCCCGCTAAGGTTGAAGCTGTCATGAATTGGCAAGAGCCGAAGACGCCCACAGAAATTCGCAGTTTCTTGGGATTGGCGGGATACTACAGGCGCTTTATTGAAAAATTTTCAAGGATTGCTGCACCCCTAACTTCTTTGACTAGGAAGGATATTAAGTTCAACTAGGGACCCAAGCAACAAGAATCCTTTGATATCCTTAAGCAGAAGCTAAGCAATGCACCTGTACTGACATTGCCTGAAGGTGCCGAAGAATTCATGGTTTACTACGACGCATCACACACTGGCATGGGGTGTGTGCTTCTGCAGAAAGGCAAGGTTATTGCCTATGCTTCACGACAGTTAAAGGTGCATGAAAAGAATTACACCACCCCTGACTTGGAGTTGGGTGCCGTTGTATTTGCACTGAAGCTATGGAGGCACTATTTATATGGAATCAAGTGTGTGATCTATTCTCCTCACAAGAGCCTTCAACATCTGTTCAATCACAAGGACTTGAACATGAGGCAGCGACGTTGGATGGAAACTTTGAATGATTATGATTGTGAAATAAGATACCATCCTGGCAAGGCGAATGTAGTCGCCGATGCCTTAAGCCGAAAGGAAAGAGTGAAGCCTATAAGAATCAATGCCAAGAGCATTGAGATAAAGAATGGTTTGAACGAAAGGTTGTTAGCTGCACAGAAGGAAGCTGTGTTGGAAGCTAACTATCCTAAGGAAAAGCTAGGAGTAACCGAAGAGCAGTTATCCTATGGCAAGGACGGAATTCTGAGATTGAATGGACGAATATGGGTTCCAGTTTATGGAGGGCTTCGAGATGTTATCCTCCAGGAAGCCCACAGTTCTAAATATTCCGTTCATCCTGGAGCTGACAAGATGTACCAGGATTCGAAAGAAAACTTTTGGTGGATAGGCTTGAAGAAGTCTATAGCTACCTATGTAGCTAAATGTTTGACATGTGCGCAAGTCAAAGCTGAACATCAGAAGCCGTCAGGTTTGCTACAACAGCCTGAACTTCCCAGGTGGAAGTGGGAAATGGTGACAATGGATTTCATCACCAAGTTGCCAAAGACAAAGAAAGGAAATGATACCATATGGGTGATAGTAGATAGACTGACTAAGTCAGCACATTTCCTACCCATTAAGGAGACATATAGCTCCGATATGTTAGCCCAGTTGTACGTAGATAAGATTGTCTCTCTACATGGCGTACCAGTGTCTATTATCTCTGAGAGGGATACTAGATACACGTCACATTTTTGGAAAAGCTTCCAACAATCTTTGGGCACGCGCTTAAATTTCAGTACGGCTTACCATCCCTAGACGGACGGGCAGAGTGAGCGTACAATCCAAACGTTGGAAGACATGCTTCGTGCATGTGTGATTGACTTAGGTGGGAGTTGGGATAACCACCTGCCATTAATCGAGTTCTCATATAACAATAGCTATCATTCGAGCATTAAAGCCGCGCCTTTCGAGGCCTTGTACGGTAGAAAGTGCAGAACCCCTGTTTGTTGGGCGGAAGTTGAAGATGTCCAATTGACAGGACCTGAAATAGTCTTTGAAACAATGGACAAGATTGTCTAGATTCGTGACCGCCTGAAAGCTGCCATGGATAGGCAGAAAAGCTACGCAGATCTAAAGCGTAAACCTCTGAAATTCGAGGTAGGTGATAAAGTGTTGCTTAAAGTATCACCCTGGAAGGGAGTAATGCGATTTGGTAAGAAAGGTAAGTTAAGCCCGAGATACATAGGACCATTCGAGGTCATCGAATGTGTCGGATCAGTTGCTTATAAGTTAAAATTACCTGAAGAGCTCAGTGGTATTCACAATGAGTTCCACATCTGCAATCTGAAGAAGTGTTTCGCTGATGAATCACTAGTCATACCACATACAGATGTACACATAGAAGAGAGCTTGAAGTTTGTTGAAAAACCTGTGTCGATCGAGGGTCGACAGGTTAAGAAGCTTCGAAGGAAGCATGTGCCAATAGTAAATGTTAAATGGGATGCCCGTAGAGGTCCCGAGTACACATGGGAGGTTGAGTCCACAATGAAAGAAAAGTACCCTCATTTATTTCAGTAAATCTCGAGGTCGAGATTTCTTTTAAGGGGGTGAGGATGTAACACCTCGAAAATTTGTGTCCAATGAAATAATGACACGTGTCGTGCAAGACGAAAGTGTTATAAACCCGGATCTAGTCAAAGATGTATGGTAGGATTTAAAAGCGTCGACATGTTAATTAAATACCTCTGAACGACCTAATTATAAATCCCAAGACCCTAATCTATATTATAAACATCTGATATACATTCAAATCCGGTAATTACTAGTAATAATTGATTCATAATTGCAAGAGTGGGATCCTATGAGGATATGCATGACAAACCTTCGTTTATGGCTTTTCGTTAAAGTCCAAGACAATATTACAACATGGTAGGGTGGACATAACTGTTCAAGCATGATCTAAAGGTCTCATACTGATAACTCACGGCCCAAATTCGAAATACCTAAGTGCCTGTTCAAAGCTTGAAAGGGCAAAAAATTTTGCCTGCTGTAAAGGGTTTACGAACCGTAAAGGTCAGCATTACGGTCGGTAAGGCATGCCCAGCAACAGAAAATTCGACAGCTGCCTGTTATGAACAAGTAACCGACTTATATTGATATTTTTCACTTCCATGGGCGACCCCTACTGGCTTTTAGACCTTAGGGACACTTGTGAATGATCCATGATCAGTTATAGCATTGTTTGTCATGATCACAAGCAATCAAGATCACTATATAAAACCCCATTGTGTGCAAACTTGATCATTCACTCATACCTTCATTCTGATCATTTCTGGAGCTCAAGGCCTTTCCCCAAGCATCTCTAATCGTGCATTAGACCTTGGTAAGTATCCTTGATCTTCCTTAATTGAGTTTTGCTTAGTTTATAGCTTAAAAGTCAAACCGTCGTATTTAAGGTTTGACTTATCAATTAATCACTAATGGTCCAGTGATTAGTCAAACTTAAAGTAGTTATAAGTTGGTAATTATGTGGGCAATAAACCCTTAAAAGGGCACCCTCTGATTCCCGCTCTAACTAGATCAAATGTCGGGTCAAAGTTGTTTATAAAAAGTCAACAGAACCATATTTTTCGAATTAACGCATAATTAGCAATGCAGAAGGCGTGTAACCTATTTTATCACTCATATAACATGGTAATAAGTGTAAGAACATGTCTAAGCATGTTCGACCCGACAATTTTCTGTTTAGACCCTGTTCGGAACCGAAAGTCGCAAAACTTTGACTTTTGCTTTGACTTCAGTTCTGACCCGATTTTGATGAGTTTGGAAATGCCTTAGAGCTTTCTTAGGACCAGGTTACATGATGGTATAACCCTCTGTGTTTAGCTCGTTGATTTTCCAATCCGTTTACACGTTTCCGTTAATTGCTTAATGTTGACCATAATGCCCTTTTGACCATAAAACGAGAATTTTGGAAATGTGAAAGGACAATAATCTTTGCTACTGATTTATAAACTTGTCCCTAAAAATTTCACATCAGTTGGAGGTCTAGATTAGGAGTTATGCCCAATAGCGTAATTAGAAAGCTTTTTGTTAATTAAACGGCGTAATTAGCGTAGAGCCTATCTAAACCCAATTTTTGACACCAAACCTTTTAACCACTGATGTAATATAATATTTTGGGATTTTTTAAGATTTTTAATTATTTTTGACTTGCTCATAACCTAAGGTTATTGCCTTGATTCGGTAAATACCGATTATACCCTTTTTGTTTATAAAATGAGTTCTACATAGTATTTTGACACCAATCCAATTGCTACTGATTTTATATAATAAATGAAGTATTTTGAACTTTATAACCTGATCAGAAAACTCAGATTTCCTGTATAACCCTGAAATCGCTTAAAACGGCTTTTTACGCGTATTAAACACCTAGTATGGGTTTAAAACCATTTTGGCATATAAGACTTATCACCAACTGTTATAACCTGTTGAATTAACTTTTTTTACTGATTATTTCAGACCCGAGTCTCAGAATTTAAAAATTTATCTCTTTTATAATCTTTAAAATGACCAAAATACCCGTACGGGGCTTAAATTGAGATTAAACTCGTTTTGGGCGTAATGGAAGGTATCCTACTGATATCACAACATATTTAAGGCATATTAAGTTAGGAAACCTATATATGACTCTTTTTGTTACCCGTTACGCTTCTTGCGCGTTCGGTTCGGTTTATGTAACTAGTTTGCATAAATTAGCCGAAACGGGTCAAACCTTATCACTTTTATCTCAAAATCCAGAATGTGTTTAGTATACCCATATTACACATGTCTTCAAACTTTTCGGGTCTAAATCACATTCTATTCCGGTCTTCGCTTAATCATGCGTACGAACCGTATCTTCTTTAAAACTAACCGGTCTAAGTTTAGGCTTAATTAAAGACCCATTAGGATTCTAATAGGTTATTATAAACCTTCGTTCCAGAATAGGAGACCCGGTAAAAGCTACGTGCATTTGCTTGTTGTGATTATTACTTTGCTCAGGTAAATACTTTTAACTTATTTCCCTATACGGGCATGGGGTATGGTATATAAAATACCGCTTGGTCGGGCATTGAATCTTTAATCGGATAGAGGTTAAATCATTGATATGCTCCATTTGGAAATGTTTTGTTGCTTAAAGCCTTTGGGGGTTAATGACCATGTCCCGGATATCTTTGGCATCATTTTACGAAATGGCCACGACCTTAGCACGAGGTGTAGGCGTGCACCCGTCAGTGCCTAAATAAATTATGTGGTGTGTCTATTGATCTTTAACCCGGCATGAACCGGGCTACTGAACGCATAAGGAACATGTAATTCTCTTACAAGATTATATTCAAATAATTATCCCAAGTTATAAAAAGTTTGTGCTACGTGCATTCAAATCAATTTTTAATCATTTTCAAAATGAGTCAGTTAATTGTATTTACCAGTGTAAACTGACGTATTTTCCCAAAAAGGTTAAGTGCAGGTACTATTCGTAATAGGCTGGCTTTCTCCTAGCATCCACAATAAGTCTCGCAAGCTTGGATGACATAAGACTGTTGAACAATGTTTCCTCTTTATTTTGATCCACCTATGGATTTTATTCAACTATTTTGTGATACTTGATATTACAATTTGTTAAAGTTGAAATGAATCTATCTTTTGCTTCCGCTGTGCATTTAAATATTGTGTTGTTTGATTATGATGATATCAACTACGTCACGATACTCCCCACCGGGCCCACCGGTAATACATGGAAATATCGGGGTGTGACACCCGAGGTTTAACCTAGAGTTCCGCCGGCTATGCTTCTTCTCCGGTAATTATCAGTCGATGGTTGTGGGGTTTTTATGCCGGACTTTGGCGTGATTCTTCTTGGCCTTCAACATGATAGTGATCAGGTAATGTTGTTTTGATTACTTGATTCGGAATTTAAGAAGGGTGTATTTTTTTGGCTTTTAATTTTTTCTATGTCTATCATTTAGGTTTTTTCTTATCGATTATGACACGAATGGTGATTGGGGAACTCAACTGTTTTAGGCCGTAATGATTTGTTTACTTGAATCATGGCTGTTTTTCTCTTTTCATGTTTTTCTTTTCATCATATCTTTACTACGAAACTCATGGATCATCCAATTAGGTCAATAGATTTTAAATTTGAAGCACTAGGCAATTGTATTTTCTGATTATATTTAAACTATCTGGCCCTTTTATCCCCAGTACTAAATAGCTTAAAAGAAAGTTTTGATCAAGCCGTACAAAGGGACTATGTGAAGGCAATAGTTGTTATAGGTAATTTAAATGCTTAAATTACTTTATTATTGTATAATTATTAATCATTGTAACTCATGTAAAGTTCATACTAAACATGAGTGGAACATGTGCAAAAGGCAAATTTTCTGGTGGTTTTCACCTCTACGTATTACCTGGACTACAGGAAGGGAAAAGTATGGAATACTATGGATATTACATTGTCTATGTGTCAACTAGAGCCAGAAATATGGGTGGTTTCCTGGGTCAAAAGGGTAATTTTTGTATGGATTGGTTTGCCCCCGTAAGACCAAAACACCTTTTGTTCAATTTTTAAGGTAGTTATTATGTCAAATATGGCGGCCAAAGTTCAGGTTTGTTGTTGGGTTTTATGGCATCCTCTTTGTTTCTGGTAGCCGATCATATTGGCTATTGTAGACGACTTAGTTTAGTCGTCGATTTGTTCACAACTTTGAGGATGACAGTTTCTTAACTCACTTTACGATTTTCAAATTTCTGGCCGTTTGAGACTTTATGTTTTTTTCAATCGGTGAAGATGAGAATAGTCTCATCTGAGATGTTCGTTGCTTGGTGTGCGGATGATAAATAGAACAAGCGCAACAGGTTATCTACACCTTCATTTGTACTTTTGTTAGCGCCAGCTCGAAGACTGGGTAATCAAGACCTTGACTTATCCAAATTCGATTACCAAACTCGGCCCTAACCCACCCGAAACCTGAGTAAAACGAGAATTAACTTAGATCATAACGTTTTGGTCTCTACTACACTACATCATGTGATGGGTAATAAAATATTTCTGATCTGTCAACAGAGTTACTAATGACTTGAAATGTTGTCTGTGTGTGCTTTTCTTTAAAAAAAATGAATATAGATGATCCCACATTGCTATAGTGTGCTTAAAAAGGTCCTTCAGTTTGACTTGAATTGGGCATATGCCACTGTGTTCGCAAGTTTCTGTAATGCACTTGAACCAGAGTTATTAGCCATAGTATTTTTTACTAATGTCTCATACCAAATTTTATCATAAGTGTGTCTTACTATGCCCTATTGTTTTTGTGTATGTGTTTTTGTTTCTTGGTGCACTAAACTTCAACTGTTTGCTCTTGATAACTAAGAATACATGTCTACACAAGTAGTGCCAATTTATAATAAACCTTTGAGAAGACTACTTGCAGGCTAATTGCATGTGAGGGGACACGAACTGAGCAACTTGTACGTGACCTGGAATCATCTAAGTTGAAGGTATTACCTAATTAACTTGAAATATGTTAGCCTAATTTAACATGCTAATTATGTTATTTACTACTACAATAAACTAAACAACTAGCATGTGGTCTGAAATTATATGAGTTTGAATGTATTAGCGAGTTAATTTAAAGCACGTCAGGTTAATTTAGTTTTGCTTATAACGTCTCTCATCACTTGATTATGTGATACGCCATACTTGCAGTTTAGTTTACGTGGCCGATGACTTTTTTTTACTGATGTAAAGAAGATTAAAAAAAAGATGGTTTCGCATTCTAACTTTGGTTCTTTTGTTAGCAAAAATCGCTGATCATGGACCTTTTTGTCTAGAATTGTGCAGCAAGTATATTGTATAAAATTGAAAACCAAATATTTGGAAATTTTCTTATACCACCAAACAAACACAAGTCCTGATCTGAATTCATACTATTTTAACATACGCACAAATTGAAACGCAATGCCCATACACAATGATTTTATCTTAGCCTGATACTCACTGGTAATAAATTTCAAATCTGCAACAGGTATTGCATTAATGCAGCCATCACTCAAGGCACCTCAGATGTCAACGTTGTTCTTTTCGATGAAGCGATGAATGGTTTTGCAATCTCTACTATAGATATTAGTCAAATGTACTTTAGGGACTTCCCGATTATTAATATCAATGGGGCCAAATGTTTTTATCTTAACTAGAACCGGGTATGTTTGCTCCTTTTAAAATTGATTTTCTCATGTCCTTGATGGCATAGCAATTAAACGAGTTAAGCTTTTTTCAACGAGCACAGACCAACATGGTCTTTGTTTGTATTGTTGAAAAGTTCAAATATTCTGATTGCTATTTCCTATAAGAAAAAGTTTAGTATGTATTTGTATTTGACTTCTGTCACCAAAATTTGGTCTAGATTAAATAAGAGATTTTCGCCAAGTACAAATTTACCCACAATCCCATGAAAAGGTAGCAGTTTCAAAACAGAGTTTTTAGCCTCAGGGTATATATTTAGTTAACGACTTTGATACAACTCAGGGTATAGATTTTGGTTAAGACCAGACAGTATCCCGTCGCAACACGCGGGTAGAAGATTACTCGATTAGTTGTAAAGAGGGACTCAATGAATGGCACTGAAAATGACTCAATTTCGGAAGAAGTGTCAAATATGACAAAGCAAAAGGTTAGTGTTGCTAGGAAGCATATTGAGAACCATTACAAGGAGCAAATAAAGAGTTCGAAAGAGAGGAGAGAAAGGTAGTCTTTACGAAATTATGTAGTTTTATTGTTAAACATTGACAAAAAACATGAAGCGCGGCGCAACGCGCGCGAGGAAAACCCCTAGTAATATTAAAAAATTGAGTTAAATGACCAAATTACCCTTATGTAATATGATTTAAACAAAAAAATCTAACTGGGTTTGGTCTAAAGGACATAACATGCAAGATTTTGGAACATTAAGGATATAACTTGTCAACTTTTGCGCTAAAGGACATCGCCTACAATTTGGTGTAAACATAAAGGACAAAACATGTAATTTGCTCTAAAAAGATCATAATTTTTACAAGCTCGTAAGTACAGTAAACGGACGTCCCAAAACAGCCTATTTTCAGTGAATTGAGTTATGCATGTTAGTGAATGATTGACTAATGAAAGTAATGCAACTAAGAATTTGAAATGATTATCGATATAGATGAACATGCAAACTAACAAATTATGAAAATGATGGCATGAAAGAATAGGAATTTACATTGGCAAGTACTCAAGCACGGATGACTAACGAGTCAAAGAGGAAGCAATGAGGCAAGCATGAACATGAACGCTAAAGGTAAGTGATTTTGCAATCACTTCGAATTTATTTACATGAACATGTATATGTATTTGAATATTCAAATTAATCGGAACATATAAATAAATGAGAAATGTTAAGGAAGTTCTGTTGAAATGGTTGGCATAACATTAAACCGGTAAGACCTCATTATAGGGGTAAACCGGTCATAACCTTTAGTTGAGAAATTTTAAAACGAAAATGGGAACTTGGTAATGTTAAGGGAAGGTGTGGAAAGAATTAATATCAGTTAAGATATTAGCTTAAGGCGTGTTGGGACATCTCGGGACTGACTTAATCGAAAGATTCGCTAAGCGCGTCAAAAGTGGAATTAAGGAAGTTCAGCCTAATGTTACTGGGCTCTACCAAAGCTTACGATAGCCACCGTAAGATACGGTAGGCGCTGAAGGTTTATTCTCTACCGTAAGACAGTATAGTCTGACAGTATTATGTTTCAAAGCCACCGTAAGCTACGGTGGCTACCATAGCTTACGATGGAGACCAGATATGAATTGTTGATTTTTGATATTGTTACATTCCGAAACCTTCATATCCCCTAAGGCTAATGTAAAGGCCCCGATGAACTTCCCGAAAGTAGTATATCCTACTCAAGGATCGTAAAAGCTTAATTATGATGTACGAATGCAAATAACGATTATGTGGGGTCACGAGGGATATGAAATTCATAGGTAGAATGAATGGTATAACCATGAATGTAGGTTTGTATGTATGTGTATAAATATATGTATATAGGTACGTACGTGTGACAACCCTCAAAATTCCATGTATTCCGTCCAATTTATTAATAATAATTAATGTGCTTGACGACTGTGTGGAATTACGTAACTGCTTTCTGATATCTGTGTTATGCTTACACGTATTTGTTAATATACTAATAGTGTACAGAAAGGTCACTAAATAGTCCGTTATATTTTCCTAAGTGTTAGAAAGTAAAAACGTTACAAAAATATATACATAGGACACGTTACGAATTAATTAAGCAGTTTAGCGGAACAGTGTCAAACCGAACAACCGGACTTAACCCGGGACATAATAAAAAAAAATAAAATTGTCATTAACATTGTTTTTCTTTTCCTGAGCCAGTTAGGGTCCCCGAATACCCTAACACCCGTTGTAAATTACAACACACATACTACTCCAATTTAAATACTTAACTAACTAAATATAACTTAACCCTTAGTTCAAATCTAACCATATGTAACCCCCCCATAACCGATTGTCCCATGTAGGGGGACACCCTCCACCACTTTCTTATTATTTTAATCTTTATGTTTAATATCCATGAGACACATTACTTGGGGGATAATGGGATTGCATGGATCATAATGTAGCTTATAAGGTTTAAACCTCCACTCATTTCAACACTTAAACAAAACTCATTCTCTTTCCCCTTGCCATACCTTCGGCTGAACATATACCCACCCCCACATCCATTTTCAAGTTTAGATTAAGGCATTCTACTTGCATACAAGTGTGAAGGATCACGCACGAGGAGGCCCGGTGCTTGCGGATTGTCAAGGACCTCATTCTATTGCTTTTATCCACTCGATTTTCGACTAGAATCTTCCCTAGCCTCGAGCTAGTAGTAAGTGACTCTAAACCTCTTCTTGATCTTGTCTAGAGTGGTTAATAAAAGTTTCGTCGGTTAAAAATTACGAACATATAAGATCAAAGTCTAAAAGTTTACTAAAGTGATGAACAAGGTGGTTAATGGATGAATATGTGTGTAAATCATGTAGATCTTGTGTGGTTATGATGATTGGGTGATTATCTGATACTTTACTGAATGATATTAGTATATGATGTTGTTGTGGTCACTAAACTCGTTAACGGAATCGATCGAACATGATTTAGATGGTTAAACACTTGAAATCAGAATCTGTCCAACTTTTACAGCCCACTTCTGTTGGCTGTAAACAGGTCTTAACCTCAATGAAAAATCGATATTTTGAATCTAAAATATGTTATTATGAAATACGGTTCTAATGGCACCGGAATCGTAATTTTTGGACTCCGTTTACTATTTTTAAAGTGTTAATTTGTAACAGCTACTTAAGCTGAATTTTGACAGCAATAAATGGGTGTCGTACTTTCAGTCATAACCTGAGTTTTGTGATGAATCGGACCATGAAAATTTTACTGTAGATGATAACTGAAGTATTTGTAATAACCCCACTGGAATTTCGCAAATCGGACTTACGATGAATTTTTAATAAATTGTTTCGTGGGCTGTGGTCAGAAATACATAAATCTGAGTTCAGTCCCGAATATGAAATTTTTATAAAATATTGGTGATGAACCGGAACCCGATATTTTTACACAATAAAATATGGAACGTTTAAGACATTCTGTAAAAATTTGGGAATTTTTGGAACATGTTAACTATTTTATTAAAATCCCCGAAAACAGCCCAGTTTCGAGTATAAAAGCTGAAACGACATAAGTAGTGATTTGCGTGTCTAAATGTCGAGTGTGCTATCTGTGAATGATCTAACATGTTATATGTGTTATATGCATTATTGTATGTTTGCTTATGAGTGGGGAATGGATGGGAAGTATATATGGGCGTAAATCGTTAAAGTGTGTGCTTGTTATGTGGTAGAAGTAATGTGCAAATAAACCGTACGTATGATACGTGTTATGCATGAGAAACTGATTGTTATCCGTACCTTATTAGGACGCGATTGACCGACCTTGACTGTTAACTGTATTGAGAATCTAACCAAGCAAACCGAGGTGAGTTCACACACTTTCTAAGGCATGGGATTCCCGGTGGTTTGGGAATGGGTTAAAGAATTAAAACTAAATCTACATATCCTCCTTGGGTAGGATATGTACGGCCATCCTCCAAAGATTGGATGCCATTATTAATCCTACGAATTCTCCTGGTGCAGAATACGTACGTTGTGGTCCTCCTGGTGCAGGACAACAACCTTAAAACTAGCTAGACAAAACTCTATCATGAAGTCCCTCAATTTATATCGACTTAATCGCCGAGGCCAATGGCGAGCGGGTCATTAGTTAATAGCGCTATTAGGTTTAACAAACCTCACACCGTGCCAGTCGGACGGGCGTGTACTAATGGACTATGGCAGACTGTCAGTGATGATAGACACTGATATAGGGCACAACTTATTTGCGTAGCAGTCGATATCATTCCGTCTAGTAGTTCAAACGGGGAAAACCCCCACTGATCATGGTTATGGATTGGGTAAAGAAAAAGGAAATGGTTAAACATACTTTCAACTACGGGGTAACCCCCACGGCAAATAAGCCAACGAAAGTCAAACCACGTTTTTCAGAAACAACTTAAAACTAAACAACCAAACGTGAACTCACTCAACTTTGTTGTTGACTAGTTGTTACATGCCTTACAGGTCGCTAAATGCTTGGAGCTTGCACGGGGAAGGAGTCGTTGTGGTGTACGGACTGTTATGTTCCGTGCTTAATATTTAAATCCTTATGAACTTGCTAAACTTGCGTTTTGAAACTTTAACTTATGAACTATGGACTTATGCTTTTGGACCCACGTTTATGCTTCCGCTGCTTTAAACTAAACAAGGTTAACTAGCTTTGGTCACCAATCGTATTATGTTTGGTTTTATTTACTTAATTGAGTTGTTCAATATGATTGGTGGCTTGATCCTGGTCATGTCACGCCTCCAAGCGGTGATACTCCGCATGGTGGATTTTGGGGGTGTGACAGATTGGTATCAGAGCCATTGGTTATAGTGAACTTGGTTTTTAATAAGGGAAAAAGTTTTTATTAAAACCAGACTATAACCTGTACAGTGCTCAACGATCCACAACGACGCTTCGCTCCACGTGCAAGGCTCGACACCATAAGTGGTATGATTATGTTATATTGTCGGTTAGATAGTTCTCACTATGCATTATATAACGTGATAATTGCTATTTGAACCTTGTGTGCTTACTCTCTAATGTCGTCCCACACACTTACACACTTTCGCGACACTTTCCTCACTTACGTTGCTTCATTATGAAGATCATGAGCGGACGCGAAGGACGTATCAACCTCACTCAAGCCCAGTTGACGGCTTTGATCAACGAACGAGTTGCGGAGGCACTCGCAGCTAACCCTGCAGGAGGTATAACCTGCCATACCAACTCACCTTAGGACATTTAGATCCTACCTTCGCAAACCAACCCTCGTGCTTAATCTTGTCTTTTATTCTCGCGCAACAGGTCAACATGCTCAACCTCCTGTGTGCACGTTCAAGACGTTCATGGACTGTCGACCTACCACTTTTAGTGGCACCGAAGGAGCAGTGGGCCTTCTTCACTGGTTTGAAAAGCTTGAGACAGTTTTCGAGATGTGCGAATGCCCCGAGGACCGTAGGGTGAAATATGCTACCGGAACACTTGAAGGAGCTGCGTTAACCTGGTGGAAGGCACAGGTTCAACTACTAGGGCTGGCAGTTGCTAATGCCACGCCCTGGAATGGTTTCAAAGAGCTGATCAAAGAGGAGTACTGTAGTCGGGATGACATCCACAAGCTAGAAGTGGAATTTTACAATCTGAAGATGACAGGATCTGAGATTGAGGCGTATACCAAGAGGTCGAATGAACTGGCCATCCTGTGCCCAACTATGGTGGACCCTCCCATCAAACGTATTGAGCTTTACCTCAAGGGCCTTGCACCAGCGATTCAAAGTCACGTAACTTCAGCCAACCTGGGTACCATTCAGCAAATTATCAAGTTGGCTCATCGTCTCACCGACCAGGCGGTGGAGCAAAACAGGCTACCCAAACGTATCAGTGCCACAGCTACTTCTGATGCACCTACCGACAACAAGCGAAAATGGGATGGGAACTCCGGAAGGGGGTCTACTTCAGTTCAGTCCCAACAGCGAAAGAGTGATGACTACCAGAGTCCCGGTCAGCAATCTTCTGGTAACCAAGGACAGGGTGGATACCAAGGAAACCACCCCAAGTGCAACCGGTGCAACAAGCATCACAGCGGGCAGTGTAACAAAGGTCGATGTCAGAGATGTCACAGGCTGGGCCATGAAGCCAAAGATTGCAGGAGCCCACGTCCTGCGAATCAGAATCGCCAACAACAACAACAAGCCCCATAGAACCACCAGCAACAGCATCAGCAGGGAAATAAAGGATGCTTTCAGTGTGGCGCTGAAGGCCACTTTAAGAGGAACTGCCCCCAGCTAAACCAAAACCAGAACAATAACCAAGGAAATGGGAACCACAATGGGAACAACAATGGAGGCGGAAATGGGGGAGACAACAATGGCAACGGGGCAAGGGGTCGTGTGTTCGTGATTGGTCAAGGAGAAGCAAGGAACGATCCCAACGTTGTGATGGGTAAGTTTCTTCTTGACGACTTCTTCGTTACTGTTTTATTCGATTCGGGTGCCGATACTAGTTATGTGTCCGTGAAAGTTAGCCAAATTCTTAAGCGCACCCCAACACTCCTGAACACCAAACACACGGTAGAACTAGCTAACGGTAAAAGTCTTGAAGCCACACACGTAGTTAAAGGTTGTAACCTCGTCTTAGCTGGTCAGACTTTCCCCATCGATCTTGTTCCTATCACACTTGGAAGTTTCGACGTCGTTATTGGGATGGATTGGTTATCTCATCATCAAGCGGAGATTGTTTGCAAGGAGAAAATCATCCGCATTCCTCGTTCTGATAAAGAACCCCTCGTGATTCATGGCGACAAGAGTGGTACTGTCGAAGGCATCATCTCTTTCCTTAAGGCCCAGAAGTGTTTGCGAAAGGGCCACACTGCCATTTTAGCACTCGTTACTGACACATCCACGGAAGAGAAGAGAATTGAAGACATCCCTATTGTGCGCGAATTTCCCGAGGTATTTCCTGAGGAATTACCTGGTCTTCCTCCTCATCGCCAAGATGAGTTTCAAATCGAGCTAGCTCCTGGAGCAGCGCCAGTAGCTCGAGCACCATATCGTCTAGCCCCATCAGAACTCGAAGAACTGTCCACACAACTACAAGAACTCTTGGAAAAGGGTTTTATACGTCCTAGCTCTTCGCCCTGGAGAGCTCCAGTACTATTCGTGAAAAAGAAAGATGGTACCTTCAGGATGTGTATTGACTATCGCGAACTTAACAAGGTGACTGTGAAGAATCGTTATCCTCTTCCACGTATTGACGACTTGTTTGACCAGTTGCAAGGGTCGAGCTATTACTCCAAGATTGATTTGAGATCGGGATACCATCAGATGAGAGTCCGAGATGAGGACGTCTCCAAAACAGCATTCAGAACTCGTTACGGCCATTACGAGTTTCTGGTTATGCCGTTCGGGCTGACGAATGCACCGGCAGTCTTCATGGATCTCATGAACCGAGTGTGCAAGCCTTACCTGGACAAGTTCGTTATTGTGTTCATCGATGATATCCTGATCTATTCTAAGAGTCAGGAAGAACACGAGCAGCATCTACGACTTATGCTGGAACTTCTTCGAAAAGAACAGTTGTATGCCAAGTTTTCGAAATGTGATTTCTGGCTTCGCGAAGTCCACTTTCTAGGCCACGTGGTAAACAAGGATGGAATTCATGTGGATCCATCTAAGGTTGAATCGATCAAGAACTGGCCTGCACCCCGCACACCAACAGAAATCCGCCAATTCTTGGGTTTGGCCGGATATTACAGAAGGTTTATAAAAGATTTCTCCAAGATTGCGCAACCTCTCACTTCGCTGACTCAGAAGGGCGTCATCTATCGTTGGGGTGATGCACAGGAGTCCGCATTTCAACATCTAAAGGATAGACTTTGTAGCGCGCCTATCCTCTCATTGCCAGAAGGCACCGATGATTTCGTGGTTTATTGCGACGCTTCCATCCAAGGACTTGGTTGCGTATTGATGCAACGTGACAAGGTCATTGCCTACGCATCGCGCCAACTTAAAGTTCACGAAAGAAACTACACTACTCACGATCTGGAGTTGGGAGCAGTTATATTCGCACTTAAGATATGGAGACATTACCTGTACGGTACAAAGTGCACCATTTACACCGACCACAGGAGTCTCGAGCATATCTTCAAGCAAAAAGAGTTAAACATGCGACAACGCCGATGGGTCGAACTCTTGAATGATTACGAATGCGCTATCAAGTATCATCTGGGCAAAGCCAATGTTGTGGCTGACGCCCTCAGTCGAAAGGATACTTTACCTAAGCGTGTACGAGCATTACAGCTTACCATCCAGTCTAACCTTCCTGCTCAGATTCGAGATGCCCAGGTCGAAGCATTGAAAGCAGAAAACATCAGGGCTGAGTCCCTACGAGGATCGAGGCAGCGGCTAGAACAAAAGAGAGACGGCGCTTACTATGTAAACGGACGCATCTGGGTTCCATTTTATGGAAACTTACGCGAGCTTGTGATGGACGAAGCGCACAAGTCCCGTTATTCGGTACATCCTGGTTCGGATAAAATGTACCACGACCTCAAAACTACGTATTGGTGGCCTGGCATGAAAGCCCACATAGCAACCTACGTCAGTAAGTGCTTGACTTGTGCGAGAGTCAAGTCTGAATATCAGAAACCATCAGGTCTACTCCAACAACCGGAGATCCCGAAATGGAAATGGGAGCAAATTTCCATGGATTTCGTTACTGGCCTGCCTAGATCTCAACGCGGAAACGATACCATTTGGGTGATCGTAGATCGACTGACCAAGTCTGCACATTTTCTGGCCATCAAAGAAACGGATAAGTTTTCTACTCTTGCAGACATTTATCTAAAGGAGGTAGTGTCAAGGCACGGGGTGCTAATCTCTATTATATCTGATCATGACGCGCGTTTTACTTCTGAACTGTGGCAAGCAATGCACAAGTCCTTTGGCTCACGTTTAGATATGAGCACCGCTTATCACCCGCAGACGGATGGGCAATCTGAACGCACCATCCAAACCCTTGAAGACATGCTTAGGGCATGTGTAATCGACTTCGGCAATGGCTGGGAAAAGCACCTCCCGTTAGTGGAGTTTTCATATAACAACAGCTACCACACCAGCATCCAAGCCGCTCCGTTTGAGGCATTGTACGGACGCAAATGCCGATCGCCTCTCTGTTGGGCAGAAGTTGGTGACAGCCAAATCACTGGCCCAGAACATGTGGTAGATACCACCGAGAAAATTGCTCAGATACGACAGCGAATGGCGGCAGCTCGTGACCGTCAGAAACGCTATGCTGATGAGGGAAGAAAACCACTCGAGCTCCAGGTTGGGGATCGAGTGCTACTCAAAGTCTCACCTTGGAAAGGTGTAGTCCGCTTTGGCAAACGAGGCAAACTCAATCCGCGTTATGTCGGACCGTTCAAAGTCATTGAGAAAATTGGCCAAGTCGCCTACAGGTTGGATCTACCTGAAGAACTCAGCGGAGTTCACAACGTATTCCACGTATCAAATCTGAAGAAGTGTCTGTCAGATGAGCCCTTCATAGTTCCTCTCAAGGAACTCACAATCGACGACCAGCTGCGATTCGTCGAGGAACCAGTAGAGATTACTGATCGAGATGTTAAGATTCTCAAGCACACAAGAATACCTCTCGTTCGAGTTCGTTGGAATGCTCGTCGTGGCCCAGAGTATACCTGGGAACGAGAAGATCAAATGAAACTTAAGTATCCCCAACTCTTTAAGAAAAACGCAACCACTACTGAGGCTGAAGCTACCGCAGAATTTCGGGACGAAATTCTAAGTCAACGGGGGGATGATGTGACACCCCAGGAAAATCTGGAAGACAACGCAACTTAACTAGCTTCCTCAGTAACCACGCGCTAAATTTCGGGACGAAATTCTCTTAACAGGGGGAGAATGTGACAACCCTCAAAATTCCATGTATTCCGTCCAATTTATTAATAATAATTAATGTGCTTGACGACTGTGTGGAATTACGTAACTGCTTTCTGATATCTGTGTTATGCTTACACGTATTTGTTAATATACTAATAGTGTACAGAAAGGTCACTAAATAGTCCGTTATATTTTCCTAAGTGTTAGAAAGTAAAAACGTTACAAAAATATATACATAGGACACGTTATGAATTAATTAAGCAGTTTAGCGGAACAGTGTCAAACCGAACAACCGGACTTAACCCGGGACATAATAAAAAAAAATAAAATTGTCATTAACATTGTTTTTCTTTTCCTGAGCCAGTTAGGGTCCCCGAATACCCTAACACCCGTTGTAAATTACAACACACATACTACTCCAATTTAAATACTTAACTAACTAAATATAACTTAACCCTTAGTTCAAATCTAACCATATGTAACCCCCCCATAACCGATTGTCCCATGTAGGGGGACACCCTCCACCACTTTCTTATTATTTTAATCTTTATGTTTAATATCCATGAGACACATTACTTGGGGGATAATGGGATTGCATGGATCATAATGTAGCTTATAAGGTTTAAACCTCCACTCATTTCAACACTTAAACAAAACTCATTCTCTTTCCCCTTGCCATACCTTCGGCTGAACATATACCCACCCCCACATCCATTTTCAAGTTTAGATTAAGGCATTCTACTTGCATACAAGTGTGAAGGATCACGCACGAGGAGGCCCGGTGCTTGCGGATTGTCAAGGACCTCATTCTATTGCTTTTATCCACTCGATTTTCGACTAGAATCTTCCCTAGCCTCGAGCTAGTAGTAAGTGACTCTAAACCTCTTCTTGATCTTGTCTAGAGTGGTTAATAAAAGTTTCGTCGGTTAAAAATTACGAACATATAAGATCAAAGTCTAAAAGTTTACTAAAGTGATGAACAAGGTGGTTAATGGATGAATATGTGTGTAAATCATGTAGATCTTGTGTGGTTATGATGATTGGGTGATTATCTGATACTTTACTGAATGATATTAGTATATGATGTTGTTGTGGTCACTAAACTCGTTAACGGAATCGATCGAACATGATTTAGATGGTTAAACACTTGAAATCAGAATCTGTCCAACTTTTACAGCCCACTTCTGTTGGCTGTAAACAGGTCTTAACCTCAACGAAAAATCGATATTTTGTATCTAAAATATGTTATTATGAAATACGGTTCTAATGGCACCGGAATCGTAATTTTTGGACTCCGTTTACTATTTTTAAAGTGTTAATTTGTAACAGCTACTTAAGCTGAATTTTGACAGCAATAAATGGGTGTCGTACTTTCAGTCATAACCTGAGTTTTGTGATGAATCGGACCATGAAAATTTTACTGTAGATTATAACTGAAGTATTTGTAATAACCCCACTGGAATTTCGCAAATCGGACTTACGATGAATTTTTAATAAATTGTTTCGTGGGCTGTGGTCAGAAATACATAAATCTGAGTTCAGTCCCGAATATGAAATTTTTATAAAATATTGGTGATGAACCGGACCCCGATATTTTTACACAATAAAATATGGAACGTTTAAGACATTCTGTAAAAATTTGGGAATTTTTGGAACATGTTAACTATTTTATTAAAATCCCCGAAAACAGCCCAGTTTCGAGTATAAAAGCTGAAACGACATAAGTAGTGATTTGCGTGTCTAAATGTCGAGTGTGCTATCTGTGAATGATCTAACATGTTATATGTGTTATATGCATTATTGTATGTTTGCTTATGAGTGGGGAATGGATGGGAAGTATATATGGGCGTAAATCGTTAAAGTGTGTGCTTGTTATGTGGTAGAAGTAATGTGCAAATAAACCGTACGTAGGATACGTGTTATGCATGAGAAACTGATTGTTATCCGTACCTTATTAGGACGCGATTGACCGACCTTGACTGTTAACTGTATTGAGAATCTAACCGAGCAAACCGAGGTGAGTTCACACACTTTTAAGGCATGGGATTCCCGGTGGTTTGGGAATGGGTTAAAGAATTAAAACTAAATCTACATATCCTCCTTGGGTAGGATATGTACGGCCATCCTCCAAAGATTGGATGCCATTATTAATCCTACGAATTCTCCTGGTGCAGAATACGTACGTTGTGGTCCTCCTGGTGCAGGACAACAACCTTAAAACTAGCTAGACAAAACTCTATCATGAAGTCCCTCAATTTATATCGACTTAATCGCCGAGGCCAATGGCGAGCGGGTCATTAGTTAATAGCGCTATTAGGTTTAACAAACCTCACACCGTGCCAGTCGGATGGGCGTGTACTAATGGACTATGGCAGACTGTCAGTGATGATAGACACTGATATAGGGCACAACTTATTTGCGTAGCAGTCGATATCATTCCGTCTAGTAGTTCAAACGGGGAAAACCCCCACTGATCATGGTTATGGATTGGGTAAAGAAAAAGGAAATGGTTAAACATACTTTCAACTACGGGGTAACCCCCACGGCAAATAAGCCAACGAAAGTCAAACCACGTTTTTCAGAAACAACTTAAAACTAAACAACCAAACGTGAACTCACTCAACTTTGTTGTTGACTAGTTGTTACATGCCTTACAGGTCGCTAAATGCTTGGAGCTTGCACGGGGAAGGAGTCGTTGTGGTGTACGGACTGTTATGTTCCGTGCTTAATATTTAAATCCTTATGAACTTGCTAAACTTGCGTTTTGAAACTTTAACTTATGAACTATGGACTTATGCTTTTGGACCCACGTTTATGCTTCCGCTGCTTTAAACTAAACAAGGTTAACTAGCTTTGGTCACCAATCGTATTATGTTTGGTTTTATTTACTTAATTGAGTTGTTCAATATGATTGGTGGCTTGATCCTGGTCATGTCACGCCTCCAAGCGGTGATACTCCGCATGGTGGATTTTGGGGGTGTGACAGTACGTATGAAGTAACATTGAATGAACAAGAAAGAATAGGGCTTATATATATATGTATACATAGCTTCAATATGTTTGAAGGTTAACGTTACTATTCATATGACTTAAGAATGAAATGAGAGTACAAGTACGCTAATGTTGATCTTATGAAGCATTGACGTTGGAATGCAAAGATTAACTTATTTACGCGCGTAGTTATTGATGAATTGTGAAGTGTGTGATTTAAGTACGATAATTGAATGTGAACAAATGAACAAGACTTGCATGTATGTATTAATTATATAGTCTTGATGAGATATGTTATGCGTATTTGTATGTGGGACGTTTGTATGCGATAGGTATGTATGTATATGGATATATGCAAGTGTAATCACGGGTTGTAACTTTTTGAATGTAGATCAATGGTATGTGCTTAAGCGAAATTGTAGGTTTTCAGTACGTTGAGATGTGTCTTGCTAACCTTATTGCTAATGAGAATGAAATAGGTATGCAGGTATTGTCACACCCCCAAAATCCACCTGCGGAGTACTACCGCTTGGAGGCGTGACTGACCAGGATCCAGCCACCAATCATATTGAACAAGCATATAAGTAGTTATAAAATCCACCCAATACAATTGGTGTTCAAACAAAACATAGTTAAGTTGCAAGCGGAAGCATAAGTCTTAAATCAAAACATAAGTTTAATTGTTTCATAGTTTAACATGGCACACAGTCGTCCATGTCCCACAACGATCCTCCTCCATGCAAGCTCCAGCTAAGAACCTAGGGACCTGCAAAGCATGTAGTAACGAGTCAACAACAAGCTGAGTGAGTTCACGGTTGGGTGTTCGTTTTAAGTTGTTTCGAAAACAGTTTCCTTTAGCTGGCATCCTGCCGTGGGGGTTACCCCATAGTTAAAAACGTGACTTGTTTATTCCCGGTTACTCTGGCAATCCTGCCGTGGGGGCTACCCCATGTTAGTTATCTGGCATTTCGGCCGTGGGGGCTACCCCATGTATACACTAGACTCGTTACCATATCGACTGCTGACTGTAGTCATGTTTATGTGCCCTGAACTGTCAATGTCTATCATCATTGACGTGCCAGTAGTCCATTAGTTCACGCCCGTCCTCTGCGGCACGGTGTGAGGTTTGTCAAACCTAAATAGCGCTATCTAACTAATGACCCGCTCGCCATTGGCCTCGGCGATTAAGTCGATACAAAGATGAGGGACTTCGTGATAGAGTTTTGGTCTAGTACGAGTTATCTGTCCGTGAGGACGAGGAATTACATTCCTGAACCTTTGCTGTCCTACCCAAGGAGGACGAGGAACCCAGTTCCTTAACCCCATTCCCAACCCAGGGAATCCCATGCTTTGTAGAGGGTGTGAACTCACCTTGGTTTGCTCGGTAGATACACAGAAAAGTCAATCAAGCAATATTGTGGCTACTCACGTCCTATCATAGTTGTATCATACCAATCAGGTTCGTATTCAAGTAGTGCACGTATGGCATACACGTATAATAGCAAGTAGCATGCAGGTATAATTTATGGCATACACTCATAACCATACGGTTCACAAGGACACTTATGAGTTCAGTATACAAGCGAACAAGGCCCAATAGTCCGGCCCAAACACTTCGGCCCGTAACAGTGAGAGCCCAAATAGTGTGTACATGCACATGGGCTCGAGTCGCAACCGGACTCGCAACCACGGTTTCGGTTCGTGCTGTTTTGGTTACGAGTCGCAACCGGACTCGCAACTGTGGTTTCGAGTCACCAGATTGGTGTGCTGATCATGTGTGGTTTCGAGTCGCAACCAGGTGTTTGCGACTCGCAACCGGTGTCGCAATCGGGGATCTCGACTCGTTGTGCTTGGTTTCGAGTCGCAACCGATGGTTTCGGTTGGACAGGAGCTGATTCGGTACAGTGTACTACCCACTAACATTCTGATTTCATGTAACAGTTTGTACTTTCCAACCAAACTCCTTAAACATGTTTCTTGTCTAGCAAATTACTAAAAATGGATCAAACATATCAGATTTCAAATATTCAACATGTTCATATGATATTCAACAAGTTCTTCATGTGTTCATCATGTTCATCTTGTTCTTCAAGTATTCAAGTAACTCATCTTCATTCATATGAACCTAAGTCTAACAAAAATCATGAATAACTTATCACGAATCACCCTAATTGCAAGCTTTCGATTCTTAACACAAGAGTACACAATCCGATTTATATGAACATCAACAACCATGGTTTAAATCACATTTAAACACAAGACATCATGAGTTCATCATGCCACATATCCGAAATCAAGCATGTTCCGATTATCAATGTTACCCACAAATCGATTCACCAAACATCATCAATCATACCACTACACTAGTTAAATTATATCATTCGTAACATCAACATCATAAACATATATTCATCATCAACCGAATGTAAACTCATAACATAGGACACTTATGAACCGATTACTCAAGAAGGGTGCATTCCTCATGTATAACACTTAACAAGTAGACATATCATCACCTAATTTTTCATCACACATCATTATCAAACCGAATATCACACATTAACACCTTCAATCATGTATAGGCATGTATTTACCAAGAGATTACTAACCGGTTCAAGTGTGGGTTCAAAAGTGTGAGTGAAGCTTCCAACGGTGTGTGTGCAAGTTGATCCGAGAGCTCCTTAGTGGTCACCGGTTGGTCCGAGAATGAAGGAGAGGAATGTATGATGTTGTAGCTTAGGGTTTTAGTGAAGAGGATGGAGTGTGTGTATAGGTGAGTGTGTTGTCCAAAGAAATGGCACCTATGGTTATCCACTTGGTTTATATACTAGTCTACATTGGTGCACCCTAGTGGGCTTCGGGTGAGGTGCACGGCCCAACCGGCCCGTAAGTTATACTAGTTCACTCGAGACCACATGGTCTCGAGTCGGGTTCGTGTTGTCTCGGTTCATATACATACTCGCATACATACACATAAGCACACATGTAACATAACACATAATCATATAAAAGGTTGTAGCTTATCATTAATCACATAAGTTTAACTATTCACACGTTTAAGCATACAACGAAAGGTTCTAAATTTCGAGTTGTCACAGGTATGCAAGCGTTGGGCCTTCGAAAGTGCGAGGTCCGGTGTAATGAACAAGTTTGAAAGGATATAATTCAGGTGTAGTACAGATAGTTAGATTGCTATGTAGTTATTGATTATTTGCATATTCAAATAGTTATATATGATGTCACCTTTTACTAATGTGTTGGTTATGTATACGGTGACTGCAGGTTAGTCAGATCATCATCATCTCATAGGAGAATGTGGACAAAGATCGAATTGAAGATCATGGATTGTACGGAGAAGAGGTCACGTAGTTGTATTCATATGTTAACATAGTCATCTTAATCTAGAACGAATGATGTACTTAGTTTAAGAAATTATAATTAAATGTTTTAAAGTACGCTAGAACAACATAAGAAAGAAAGTTTTTATGGTTCATATTTCCGCTGCGACGTTTTCGGTTAAAACGGGTTAGGGTGTTACAAGTCGCCATCTTTTTTTTATGCTGACTGTTTTTCACATATGTTTTAGGAACTATTTGTTTGAT
This sequence comes from Helianthus tuberosus, assembly GCA_030545235.1. Classification (NCBI taxonomy): domain Eukaryota; kingdom Viridiplantae; phylum Streptophyta; class Magnoliopsida; order Asterales; family Asteraceae; genus Helianthus; species Helianthus tuberosus. Next base: position 123,771,864 of record CM060358.1, read on the forward strand.
GAAATGAATGCATACTTCACATAGGATGGACGCGTGCTTTAGTGACTTTAAAACATGAAAGACAATTTATTTGTATTTCGTTCTCTGTTTATCCCAAGACAATGTAAACAATGATCTTAATAAAACAAAACTTTAAATACCATATGTTGTGAAACAATTCCTGTAACGTGACTCCCGATGTTTCTACCGCGGTTTGTTGTTTTACGCGATCGGGGTGTTACACATATGAGAAGAAACATTGCTCTGCAGGTCTAACATTTCTTTTCCATACTCTCATGCAATCTCTCTAAGGTAAATCGGGTACTTGAAATGAAGTTCCTTAATCAACACAAAACATTGCCTATCAATTTTGAATGAGTCCGTCTTTAAACTTTCAAACCAAATATTTAAAGAACTAATTGCAAATGTGAATTCTACAACTAAATTTTTGAGGTACCCAAGACTTATTATGGAAATCTTGGAACAAGAGTTGCCCGATGAAGTCTACAAAAGGGATGAACTTCTTCCCATAAAATCTCTTTCGGCTTAACCTTTTACAAGGATGGGAAAACTTAAACAAGAGCCTAAAATTGAAAAACAAGCTGAGCCAGTGTAGGGTGATAATCCTACATCGCCAACAGATGAAGCAACACATTCTCTTGAGCCCACTGCTCTTGCTGGCCAAGGGGAGAAACCTACCCCTGAGGAACCCTCAACAAAAATCACCAAAAAGAGAAAGAAGTCTTCTGCACAAAAGACTTCTAAGTCATCTCAATCCAAATTCAATGCCACCCCCTCTAAAAGTGCCAAAACAGGCTACTCAGGAAAATGATGTTCCTGAGAGTCGTGAGAGTCGTGCTGAAGCACAAAATCCGCAGTTTGAAGCTGATGTTACTTCTTCACATATAAATCAACTCATCAATTAGTAGTTTTGATATGTATCTCATGAAGGATGGAATTCATTTGTATCACAAAGTGGGCACATCTGAACCTCAAATCAAGGAGAACCAGCCACTGAAAACTTCCCTGGTATCAAAAGCATCATATTTCTAGCCCACACAAGGAAGAGGTACATCCTACATGGGCTGATCCTAGTGTGGTGATTGCAGAGGTAGTATCCACTATTCTTGTTAAACCAATTGGTTTACAAGAAGATAGAGGAAACATAATTAAGACCACCCTGCATGCAACAACAACTGAAATTCTCCATGCCTCTACGGTATTAGAAGAAGAAAGTGCTGGAGGTTCCCAGTACCAAGAACAAGGGGCATCAATAAGTGTTCCTGTGTTTGAAAAGTCACAAACACTCACTAGTATAACCACCTCTAGTGGGGGAGCAGAGCAGTTCATTAACTTGGATGATGCCCAAATGAAATACTTTGAGGAATTGATGAAACAGCTGGGAGCTGCGGTATCCAATCTCAAGAAGATGGTTACCAAAATGCCCCAAGTTAAAGTCTAGTTGAACCCTAAAGACACCCAACAACTATCCTCCTAAAAATGGAGCCTCAATCTATACACTCTATGCTCACATCTCAAAAGTCACCAGCCATAGAAAGCTAAACTACTAGTGAGCTTAGAACCACCTAATCATTGCTAGTAAGGGAGGTCCAACATTCCTTCAAAAAGACTGTTAAACCTGTTTCAATCCTACCTTGCAAATTTTGATACTAAAATCTTTGGTTTCACTACTCCTACCCGATATATAACCAGTTAATCCATCCTCTTTTTCAGCTAGCACCATTTTCAGATAGAAAATTTTATTACTTAACCAAGAGAAAATTCAAAGGATCATAATCTTTGGGATTTTTTTATCATTCTTCGCCATGCTGGCCCACTCGATCAGATACTAGGCCACATATACTAATCCAGCGTCATTCATAATCTTATTTGCCAAGCAAGTTTCTATAACTTCGTTCATCCATCCGTCCAGTTAAACAAGTTTGATAGTTTTATTTATCTATTGAAAACTATGAACTTAGACACTAGAAAAATTAGTTTAGGGTCTGTTGATCATCAGTCTAGTCAAATTTTCTCTATTTAAGATAATCGCTTTCTTCTAGTTTAACATCCTCAAGTCATCTCCAAAAGCGTGATTGAACTGTTAGATATATTTGGATCAATCAACACATGAACACCACGGTTTTGTGACTAAAACTCCAGCCACAATTCTTTCTGATTGTATAAAAAAATGAAAACCATACGATAGAATGTTTAATATAACCTTATTTATACTAAACATACCTTCGTTTTAAAACTATCTCAAACTCCTAATAATAAGCCTAACCATAACTCTAGCTCCAACATATATAATTCACTAAGTTTTATCCTGTTCTTTAGTTTTATCGGCTCACCCAATGATTTCACCCATCTTTATCTATTAAGCTCTTTTGGTTTACTTAGTACTAACTCCATGACTTCAACCTTTAGCCGGACCTTATTTCATCCGTCCCATTTCTCATTTGAACTGATTCAGGATTACCTCCATGAACCAGACAGCAAAGATATTGTAACATAGCAACTTCATACATAATATATTTACATACACACAACACATATGCAACTTATTGCAACAACTGTATTGTAACTATTTATAGAAACTGCTGATCACTATCAGTTACAATCTTTATTTGAAACACGACAATATATTTCATCCATCTAGCAAGTAGCGATAACATCTCAAATAGGAATTTAGCCCATCGATCAGCATATATATAAGCAGTTAAAGTTATTGTGTGTATCATGTAACTTTATCCGCAGATGTATTTACCTCCATTTACACAGAAGTCCCCCTCAGAGGAAAGCAGACATAGGATTCCTGTTACGAACCCTTTTGCTTCTTTTACCTTTTGTTATCTTCCCCCAACTGACAATGATTTTTTTAGTTTCCAGAGATGCGTGTTTCCCCTTTATTGCATTCACGCGACTGCCACGCTGACCTGGCATCTGCATCCGCTAACCTTTTTGTTGTCGGTATGCCCAGTCAGATGCATGTAGCTTCGCCTCTGCCTGTCCCTTTTGTAGGATAAATTCCAAGTCATAATCATGTTTGACATAGGTTACTTTGTTGGCGAACCAAACTAGTGGTGATGAATACCAAACTAGTGGTGGTGAATACGCTGATGACATGGAAATCAACACATGAGCTGCTGACATTACTTGATCTGCTTGGTCTCCTTTAGCCTTGGACTTGTTGGACTCCGAATGAATTTGCAGCGGACAAACAGGATTTCGGAACATCTGTGGACATGTTTGTTTATAAGTTTTAGAGAACAGAAATGAAAGAATGAGTTTGAATGATAAGGAACAATCGAATGGACAGAATGAGAATGGAATAATCTGTCTTGGTGCCGGAAATTGTTACCGGACATTACATATATATATGTGTGCTTATGGCGGTTAATCTTGGCGGCAATAACTGTCATTTGGCAGTTTAAAATTACCCACTCCTGATCTAGACCCACACTTATCACACAATATCCGAATATAACATATCACTTATTACATAACCATATAAATATCATAATAATAAAGTTTAATTATCTTTTACTAACACCCTCCCTTAAACTTGATTATGGCTTCATCATCACACTCCTGTTGGCTTCATCGACTGCTTTACGTGCTTCACTGAAGTTGAATCGGCGACGCTTCTTGTGCAGATTCCAAGATCCTTCCCAGCTATTCCCGGCATACAAAGCATAATGCTCTGTTGCACCATCTTCCAGCATTGGATCAACATCAGCACTCTTACATCTTCTTACTCGATCATTTCCAGCCATGGAGCTTTCTTCTTGTTCCACCATTTCTTTATCCTGCACCTTCTTTTGTACTGATTTGAACTTGTAATAATATACAAGAACGTCTAAATACATAGCATAAATGACTCTAATAAAGTCACCATCTTGATATTCGAAACCGTTTCGCTATTGTCGGCCATAAATTGTCAACAGTGACACTTTGATAGCCTCCATCTCTTTCAACCATAATGTACAGACTGAGTAGATCTATTCTTCTTCCATCATCCAAGAGTGGGGGTATTGATCTTGATGTTATTCCCATTTTTTTCTTTCAGAAACCAACCCACCATGATTTCGAATTTCATTTCAAGATCATGCTTGTACTTGAATACGAAGTCTCGATCATCAATCATGTCTAACAGGGCTTTACAGTCGACAAATTCATTAAATTCTAATGCCCTTATGATCATTCGACTCCAATCAAATTCATTTTCATTCGAAACATTTAGTGTTTCGAAGTATGAATTTAAATAATCATCCTTATACTTTTCGTTCACATCATTCAAGTTTAAAACTTTCTGTATTTCTTTCAATCCTAATTCTTCTTCTTTTGACAAACCAGTGACTTCATTTACAGTGTTTATCACGGGAGACGAAAACATCGGGTAAATCCTACAAGTATCACCGTTTTTGTTGACGGTAAATCCTTGTAATGTCAATTGATTCATGCTCAGGACATTTCTATCCAATTCCGGGGTATAAAAGACACTTTGTATCTTTAATTTTTCGTTGTTAGATTTGATTTCAACATTCCCAATACCCCGGATGAACAAGAAATTGTTTTCCCCAGTGCTTGTATCAACACCAACCAAATGTTTAATCCTTTTGAAAACATTTACATTACCAAGATAAAAACATGTATAAACACATTTCAAGTACAACCAAGATAAAAAAAAAGTAAACCTGTAAATAACTGAGTTGTATCAAATAAGCATTAATCAAACTTGACATAACATAACCTAAACATGATATATTGAACACGAATACGCATTAATGTATGTTATCATGACTTAATATTAATGATTCAGGTGTGCAGCGCGCATTCCATGTGATCCAGCTTTAAAGTTGACATATATAACAAAAAATATTAGTGTTTAGATTCCTGGTGTTGGATTCTAATATTTCTTGTTTTGGCTCCTTTTGTCCCCTCCTTTGGAAACTGTCGCGGTGAGCTTCTTTTGCTCGTTATCCAAAAAAATTCCCGAGACATGATCTTGTAAAGTATCCAAAAATCCCTAGTGCCCGGAAGGCGATTATTTGTTCAGTACTATGTGCAACTTAGATGTAAATTTACTTAATAGTGATATTTATAAACTAGAATAATGAATAAATTGGCACGTCCTTAATTATACACTTGGATGCATGTGGAAGTCGAATCGACAATAACTGAATATTGCAGATTTGCAGCCATGAATATAAACATAATTTGAATGCAAATCTTTTCAAGAAACTACGAAGTTAATTAACTTACTTTATAATTTTCAAGAAACTATGAAGTTAATTAACTTACTTTATAATATGTTTTGATCATTGAAAACGGAGGGTTCTATGAAATATGAAATAATGCATCATATATATAAAAGATATACAATGAGTATAGAAATCAAGTTTCCTTTGTCCTTTATTGAATAGTTAAATCACCAGACATGATCTAATAAAGTATCCAAAAATGCATAGTGCCCGTAAGGCGATTATTTGTTCACTATGTGCAAATGATATGTAAAATTACTCAATAGTGATATTTTAAAACCAGCATAACAAATGTATTGGTTTGTCCATCATTATAGATAGAACTTGAATGCATGTAGAAGTCGAATCGAGAGTACTTAAATATTGCAGATTTACAACCATGAACACAAACATAATTTGAATGCAAATCTTTTCAAGAAACTATGAAGTTAACATAGTTTATAATATGTTTTGATCATTGAAAATGGATTATTATATGGAACATGAAAAATCACATCATACATGTAAAAGATTAACAATAACAATCCAGTTATAGAAATCAAGGTTCGTTTATCCTTTATCGGAAAAGAGAAAAAATCACAACACATATTCTTGTAATGTATCCAAAAATCCCTAGTGCTCATAATGCAATTATTTGTCAACTCTATGAAATTTATGTGTATCTTTAGTTTATAATGATATTATAAACTAGTATGACGAGCGCATTGGCACGTCTGTTATTACGTAACCATGATGCATGTGGAAGTCGAATCGGCAGTATTCCGCAGATTCGCATCAATAATATGAACACACTTTTGTCTTTAGAAATTTTTTTCAAACTATGAATTTTACATAATGTGTAAAATGTTCTGATCTTTGAAAATGGAGTATTTAATTAAAACATGAAATAACGCATCATATATGTAAAAGATTTAAATTCAGAATCCAAGTACAAAATCAAATATGCATCATTGCAAAATATAAATTCCATGCTGCATTAGTTTGTATAAAAAAAAAAACACACTATTTCAAACCAACAACTGAAGAACTTTTGATCACATGTATTAATGATAATTTTACAGTAATTAAGCACAACTGATCATGATTTTCATAATTTGATTCATCATTATACCAAAAAACAATTCCACACACATACAAGTTCATAATTACTTGATTTATAAACGTATAAAATGATGCAAAAATTAGGGATAATAGTTTTTATAAAAAAAATCTATTTCAAACCAATAAGTGAAGAACTTTTAATAAAAAAATCTATTTCAAACCAATAACTGAAGAACTTTTAATCACATGTATTAATGATAATTTTAATGATCACGATTTTCTTAATGTAATTCTTCAGAATTCAAACATTAATGCACACACATACAAGTTCATAATTACTTGATTTATAAACATAAAATGATGAAAAAATTAGGGAAAATAATTCATAAAACTGCTTTTAAAATTAACTGAAGATCGATCGTACACAAACCAAAAAAAAATCAAAAATGTTGATACATATTTTGTGGATACGGCTCGGTTCGACTCGGCTACGAAGTGAAGGCCGTAGTCAAGACAACCTCCTGTCTTGACTCGGTATGCTAGTTATTTCGTAATGTTCATGTACATGTAACTGCGTGTGTGCAGTATACATGTTAGTATTGTTTAGATGTTGTCTGGCCCAATATTGAAGAAGCCCAAGTGACATACATGTGATTAAGTCCCTGAAGCCCAAGTGACAAAGTCAAGGCCCAAGCCCAAACACAAGTGACGAAAACACATGTTTGGTGAAATCCCTTTTAGGTGAAAACACCTTATGGTGAAATCACCCTGTAGGTGAAAACCAAATGGGACGAAATCACTTGATTTCGTCTGGACCTTGATTTCGTCCATGTGTTTTCGTCTGGGACTGGATTTCATCATGTTGTTAGTATAAATACCCAGACATTAGATAGAACACACAGTTAGAGAAGTCTGAATAGATTTCGTAGAGAACACACACACAACAGAGAGTTTATAGGTTTATCTTGTAAACATTGCATTGTAACCGTTTCAGAGTATTAATACATTGCGTGTTAATCATTGAATCTTTGTGTCTTGCGTGTTCGTAACTTGGTTTAACTTACCCGTTTGGATTCCGCACTTTCGGGTTTGTCGGAAAACAGGGAATAGAGGTTACTCGATCCTCCGGGTGGACCTACAATTGGTATCAGAGCATTGGCTCGATTCCTTGTTAAAACCAAGTTTGTGTTCTTGATTTTTCATGGTTTTTAAAGTGTTTTTCTTGTATTTTGGAGTTTAAAATCATACATTTTCTAGAAAAACGTTTTTAAAATCGTGTAAATGATGATGTTTTGCTTCTTGTTTTAGTGGGAACCTTGTTATATTACATGCTTGTATGTTATTGTGGGTTTTTATTGAAAGTTTTAGCAAAAATTATTGTTTGAAAATTTATCGGTCACCTGAAAACTCATCAAGTTCATAATATCTTCATACTGTTCTTGTTGTTTTTCATAAGATTTATGTGTTTGATCTTAATATTCTGGATTTGAATTGTGTATTGCATTATTGTTGTTATTATAATATTGGGTGTTTGAATTTTGTGTACTTGTTATGATGACTTGTTGAAATTCGTAGTTTCTAAAAGTATGGGGGTTTGAAAAAGAGTGTCTGTGTCTTTGAAAAATTTGGCTCACTTGTCAGAAGAAGATAAAGTTTTCTTTGAAAATATATCACCAGATCTTATCCCAACATAAGTGATTTCGTCAACCATTAGTTAACAAAATCAAGTTCCACCCTCCACGAAATCACTTATCACCATTTTATCTCCAACACCCTCCACGAAATCACCTTAGTTCATCAAACACTTGCTGGCCGAAAACACCCTTGCCGAAATCAGTTCTGGGCCGAAATCACCTATCAACGAAATCAGATCATGTCTTTGTCGAAATCCTTCTGTTTTTGTCCAAATCATAGTCAACGAAATCACATCTTTTACGAAATCACTTGTTGATTAAAATTGACGAAAACACTTGAAAATAATTTCTGTTTTCGTCAAACATAACATCAACGAAATCACAATTGGATTTCGTGAAACATTCTTATTTCTTAAATTTAAACAGAAGGTTTGCAAAAGTGGGTTAACACTGTGTTTTCAAGTATTTGATCAGGTTTTCACTCACATACATCAAATATGAGCTGCACAAGTCCTTGGGATTGGAGTACGGATCCACAACCAGCTCAAAAACAGACTTCGATGGCCGAATATTTAGCGAGTACCATACCTCAACCCCCTCCACATCAGACTTCGATGGCCGCGTATTTAATGAATTCCATTCCTAAATCCCAACCTCCACCTCAAGTTACCACTACTCAACCACAGTTCAATCAAAGTGCTTACCTTTGGCCCCCTAAACCCCAACCTCAACCTCAAGTTTCCACAACACAACCTCAATTCGATCCAAGTGTCAATTGTGGTCCGGCCATACAGTTGGGAAACGGTGATCAAACAAGAACTGCGTTTTATGCTGAAATTGTCAAGAATGTCAATGATGGTGAATCTTCAGGAAAAGATGACAGTTCAGGATATAGTGGCACTGATGAAGATAACTCAGGTGTGAGTGATTACAGATCAGAATCGGACGTGAAGGAGGGAATGGATACTGAAGCTGATAGTTTGTCGAATGATGCTAAGGAGAAATCTGACTTGATCAAGAAAGCTGTTGCTGCTTCAAAAGAAATGGAGAAGATTCTCACTGAAGATGGATCTTTCTCTTTTCAGACTGCCTTTATGGCTAATGTCACATCTTCTACAAGTCAGGTACAATCTGAAACTCCTAGCATATGTAGTGATTGTGCTGATATGAAACATGAATGTGCTGAATTGAAACAAGAATCTGAAAAGATTCACAGTCACAATCAGAGTTTGGTTATTGAACTGTCAAAGTGCAAAGAGGCAAACATGGCCTTAGCTCGCAATGAAAAGGAGTTTAAAACAGTTATTGAAACCCAAAAGAAAAGTGTTTCCGAATTAACAAAAACTGTTTTCAACAAACAAATTGGTATTAATAACTACATTAATATCATTGAGGAAACCAAGAAAGAGCTAGCCGTGGCCAAGTGTGAATATGAAGCGATCAAGCTCAAATTGGAGAGTTATTCTAACTCCCAATATGTGCTTGATCACATCATTGACGTTCAGAAACTAAAGGGAAACGTTAAAGGCGTTGGTTATAGGAAGTGTCCACCCCCTTTGAGACACGACTATACCAAGTCGCCCGATGAGGAGGAAATGCCTCGTTTTGAGCCAACTGTACCTCTTGATTATGAGGAAGTTACAACTGGCTTAGGGTTCAAAACGGACAATTCATCGGAGGGCTCATCTGATAGCAAGGAAAAGTCATCATGTGCTTCAAATCAAAGTCCTCCAACCATTGAGGACTATGATTCTTCGGATGATGAATCAGATGTGAGTGATGAGGATAAATCTCTTGACGATAGAAAAGGAGTAGAAGTGCCTTTTGAGAATCACATTCTGTGTGATCCTCCTACTCCTGCTGTGCAATCAACTGGTGCTAAACAAGAGATAGATCCTATCACTGAGACAACATCTACCATTAAAAGTGATAACGTGTTGTACACTTTAGTCGGTGATGACAAAATTTATTCAAACACAGCTTTTCCAATTAAAAATGCCAATCAATCTTTGATTGATAAAGTGTTTGAAGATACTACCAGTAAGTTTTTGGAAAAGGGGATCCCGAGAGTTTCAGTAACTCAGTGTGATCCGATTCCAAAAGCTGAAGTTAGAAGAAAATTTGGAAATCAAAAATCAACAACGAAGCAACAACCTATCGCTTTTAAGGGTAAACAACAACAACGAGCTCAAAAGCCTAAGGTTACACAACCAAAGGCTGAAACAAAAGGAGCTCGTTTCAAGAAGAAAAACAAAGACATTAAATTTGTGGCCTCCAAAGGTACTGTTAAAGTGGAGACTTTTGAAAATAAGTCAAATACCGATTTTGTTCAAAAAGTCAACATTTTGAAGCGTAATAGTGATAACAATTACACCCAACACACAAACGGGTGTGAAGCTAGTACCTCTGGGTCTACAACTTCAACGTCAGGTCGTCGATCAGATTCTCCTAAGTTTGTTGAAAGGAGAACTTGTTTCAAATGTGGGAAGTTTGGGCACATCATTAAACACTGCACAAACTCGCCCAAACCAAATTTTGTTGAAAGAGCCCCCTCTGAACAAGGTCACTCACAACGTCGTCCTGTGTCACCAAAAACTGACAAACGCACAGTTAAAGAACTGGAAACAAAACAACGACGTAAAAATGTGAAGGTGATCGAAAAGGCTTTAAAACCAGAAACTGTTAAAAGGAAACCAATTTTGTCACAACCGTTAAAACCGGAAATTTCTAAATCTGTAAATAATACACAATCCGGTAAACGGAAACAAGCTTGGAAACCGAAAATAGGTGAGGATTCAGGAGGAGGCTTGCAATTTAAGGACCTTCAAGAAATTGAAATTACATTTCTTGATTCTCAAGGACGACCCAAGTCTGTTAAGGCTTGGGTCCCCCTCTCCATCTAATCTCTGAGTGAGTGTGCAGGATGTTCCAGTAGGAACTTTCGATAGTCATAGGATTATTGATAGTGGAATGTTCATGCACAAGATCGGCGACAAAGAAGTTGTTGCCTTTGGTGGAGAGAAAAAGAAAAGATGACAGAATTGTCTGTCGAAAGAAATTGAAAGCTTCGACAAATTGAAAATCATTCCAAAGTTTGATTGTTAAAGGCTTTGATCAGGTCCCCAGGATAGATTCAATCAAAATGTATGCACCTGCAGCACGTCTGATGTTCAAAATCAACAAGATGAACGTGAAGTGTACATTTCTTCGCGGTGTAATTGAAGAAAATGTGTTTGTTGAACAAACCAACCGGGTGTGCGGATGCCTTGGCGTGGATTGCTCAACCGCACACTACTTCTGAAAGAGAAAGACAAAGACCTTAGCTGGTGCAACGTGGAAGACCAGCCGGACCCAAAGGTTTATGATCTTGTTGCTGTGAAGAGATTTCTCAGTAGCTGCAAAATCGACTTTGAAATCCACACCGGGTGGATATCCAGTTTGGGAGAGCACTCAGATTCCTTGCAATGCATGAAGCAGTTGCAGGATACGGTTTTGAATATCTAATCTCTCCTATACTTGTCGATATTCTAGCTGTTTTATGAATAATTCTCATCTCGTACAGCACTCTTTGGCCAGACACGTTGATTGCAAATATCACCTCACACGTGATTGTTTCACTATGAAACTCACCAATGTTGTCATGGTCCGCACCGATTACCGACGAGCCAACTGATTTTTCCAAAATTCGATAAATCAATTCTGATTAAAATTAATTTTGGTAAACGGCATTAAGGTAAAACATGAGTTAACCGACATCGGGAAATTGTTTTTGTAAATACCTTTGTGTTTTTAAATTTATCTTAGTTTGTTGATTTTAGGGGGAGTAAATCCAAAATTTGAAAATTCAAAAACATCAAAAAATTTCAAAAGCGCAAAAACATTGAAAAAACAAAAATGAGTTTCCTGGCGAGAAAAATGAGAAAATGATAGTAAATCAGTGGTTTGTCGAAACCTCTTCGAACTGAACTTAAAATGAAAAACGATAAGCAGCTCTATATAAGATGTATCGGTAGGCTCACAATCATTTTAAAGTGTGCAGGGTGATATAAACCTTAAATCGACTGAAGACCAGGTGGGAACCGCACATTGGCATATGGTCTTAGTACCGAAATTTCGTTTGAGAGATTGCCGAGGTTCTGAGATATTCGGTCTTTATGCTGCTTATCATCTGGGTATCATGGTTGTATCAAACCGTAAAAATAACGGAGACGAAGTCTAAGATCTTCCATGATACTATACATACGTTTACATATTGCATTCGACCTCAATAAGTGATCAACAATCACATGTCTAAACAAACAAGTGATAATATATCACATTTATCCGGGAGTCAAGTTCGTCTCTTTGCTGTACGAAAGTACTGACCTGTTCACGGACATGCTCCTGTGCCCTCATGCATCGAAAATAAAGTTCCTCATCAATAAGTGATTCTATCACATAGAGGTTGTTTTCAATCAAAATAAGTGAGTTTCTCACTTTTTCATATACGGTCAAACAGATGATAAACGGTATACTCACCGGTAAGATGAACTCTCGTGCATACCTTGATACAGGAATGTGTCGTGATGTGGATGAACACCGGTCTGTAAGTATAAATCATACCTTAACGTATCACCTCGCCATGATTACATCTGATAAGTTGAGCTTATGTGGACAACAATACCGATAATTGTTATAGGATGCTTATCTAAATGTGAACTAATTGAACAACAAGAGCGTTTTGGCATGACCGTTCACTGATATGATTCTCTTTACATATTTGTTTACTGCTTTCAGTTTCTGCGTCTTTGTATATATTTATTTATTGCTTTCCGTCTTTACATTTGAAAAATGGAAAAAAAAAATTCAAAAAGATTTTAGGTGTGTTTTAATCTAAACTTTATAAAAGTCAAAAAGATTTTGCTTCTTGTTTATTTTTTATTGACCGATGTTGGAACTCGAGTCTATCCTACCCAAAATCCTGATTGTAAGTCGGAAAACAATTGAATCTTCATAAACTGTCGAAGTTAACAAGTTTTGAAAGTTAAAAGGTTAAAATTGATCAATTTTCTAAACTTTCAAACTGTTGTCGGTCGGTGTTTAAATGAGATTTGATCTCATATGTGTCTTTTGTTTAATTTGTCTAAATTCCAAGCGGTTGTTCTCTTTACGTGTTTAGCTTTCTTGTATGTGCAGATGCGACATCAGGATCAGCTAAAGACGAATAGAACGTGTCAGATGACAAGCCGTAAAGTGAAGACACGACGATGATGCAATCAGAAGATCAAGATGATCGGGTTGCATTTGATCACTCATCAACACCACAAGGATCTAAAGTTTTGAAGTTCAAAAGATTCACGAGCATCATTCAAGGGGGAGTTTGTTGATACACTCCCTAATTGTCTCACGTGAAGACTTTGAAGATCCTTTCCGATAATGAATGCACCATCAAGAGATGGAGAACGAGATTACGAACCTCGCGAGCAGCATCCAAGGGGGAGTTTGTTGACACATATTTTGTGGATACGGCTCGGCTCGGTTCGGTTCGACTCGGCTACGAAGTGAAGGCCGTAGTCAAGACAACCTCCTGTCTTGACTCGGTATGCTAGTTATTTCGTAATGTTCATGTACATGTAACTGCGTGTGTGCAGTATACATGTTAGTATTGTTTAGATGTTGTCTGGCTCAATATTGAAGAAGCCCAAGTGACATACATGTGATTAAGTCCCTCAAGCCCAAGTGACAAAGTAAAGGCCCAAGCCCAAACACAAGTGACGAAAACACATGTTTGGTGAAATCCCTTTTAGGTGAAAACACCTTATGGTGAAATCACCCTGTAGGTGAAAACCAAATGGGACGAAATCACCTGATTTCGTCTGGACCTTAATTTCGTCCATGTGTTTTCGTCTGTGACTGGATTTCATCATGTTGTTAGTATAAATACCCAGACATTAGACAGAACACAGTTAGAGAAGTCTGAATAGATTTCGGAGAGAACACACACACAACAGAGAGTTTATAGGTTATCTTGTAAACATTGCATTGTAACCGTTTCAGAGTATTAATACATTGCGTGTTAATCATTGAATCTTTGTGTCTTACGTGTTCGTAACTTGATTTAACTTACCCGTTTGGATTCCGCATTTTCGGGTTTGTCGGAAAACAGGGAATAGAGGTTACTCGATCCTCCGGGTGGACCTACAAAAAAACCAAAAAAAAAGTTCATACATGCAGATGTACGATCCATCAAAAACAAAAAAAAATCAATTGAAGTTCTACAAGCAGCAAACTATTGTCCACATAAAATAAAAAATGTCAAAGGATCCGTATGAATGATCAAAACTAGTTTTCACATATGATCGAAAGATCGGAGGACATAAAGAGCGAAATTGAAGAAGGGTTTTTGCGTGAACTCACCAACCTGCAGTCAAAAAACAATGTGGATTAGATGATGATCCATTTTCGTCAGAGAGAGTAGTGACTGGATTGCAGAGAGAGAATGGGGTTGATCTGTGAAATTGGATTTGGAACAAGAAAGGGGATTCAGAATTTAGTTAGAAGATTTCTGCTGCTACTTCTGCTGGTGGAGATTTGAGAGTTTAAGGAAATCTATTTTTATATTATTTTGTTGGAGCATTTATTCTTAAGTCCATTAATTTAAAATTACTTTTCTTGCGTCATATATGTTTAATTTAATTATATTTTTATTTATACTATTCTTTAGGTTGTCCTGAATAGGGGTGCAAACGAGCCGAGCCGATCCCGAGCTCGACCAGCTCGAGCTCGATTAACTTAGGAGAGCTCGGGCTCGAGCTCGGCTCCATTCGAGCTTTGTTTTCAAGGCTTGATTCGAGCTTTGTTTTCAAAGCTCGAGCTTGGCCCGTTTGTAATTTCTCAAGCTCGAGCTCGGCTCGGGTTCGGCTCGTTTATTATCTATAAATTAGTATATTAAATAAAAATAATATAAATAATAGACATTTTAGGCTCGCGAGCTCGATAAGTGAATCTCTGGCTCGGGCTCGTTTACTAAATAAACTTATTTTTAGGTTCGAGGTCGGCTTGTAAACAAGTTTAAATAAGCTCGGGTCGTTTACACTAAGGCTCGATAAGGCTCGACGAGCCTAACGAGCTTTACATGCGAGGCTTGAGCTCGGGCTCGATAAACAAACGAGCTTTGTCTTAGGCTCAAGCTCGGCTCGCGCTCAATAAGGCTCAGCTCGTTTCGAGATTTTTCTCGAGCCGATCTCGAGTAGCTCACGAGCCGCTTGGCTCATTTGCACTCCTAGTCCTGAGCATATCTCGTCAATGATATTAAGACATGCATAATAGGGCAGTATACAGCGTGAAGTGGCTTGATAACGCCCTTAAAACCAACCCCTAGGCATTAACTGGGCATGAAGAGGATTGAGATTTCTAGGATAACGACAAATGAAGAGAAAAAAAATAGAAAGTAATGATTGAAATGGCATTAGACATTACGCATTTTTAACTGAGTGTTATGATGCTGATGTGGTGAAAAATACCTTTAGAAGGCATTAACTATTACAGACTGTCACACCCCAACCGATGGCGGAATCATCGGGGCATGGCACTGAGCGAAACAGATTGTCCAGAAGTTTTCATAACAATTATCAATACTATTCAATTTAAATAATACGTCCCATACCGTATCTCAAACAGAAAAATAATTATTACAGACAAAAATCCAGGCAAATATTCTGTTCCGACAACTCAGATTTAAATAGACAGCAATTGTTTATCTGCTTCTAGAGACCCTTAGTTTAATCACTACTGACAACTATTTGTTGGGCTCTAAAGCGTTATTCTAGCTTCAAATTCCTACCAAGTGTGCGTCCTAAGCACCTGTCACATACGTTAAAATAAAGTCAATACATATAATGTAAAGGTGAGCATACAAGTTTGATAATAGCATATATAGAGTTCGAATTCATTTACGCATAACCAGCACGTACACATAGTGAAATGAAGCACGTTAGTTATCGACATAGATCCATCGATACCAATGACTGCGGGTTGACTGCCCGAGGCAGTTCGCAATACATGATTACCACCGTCATCCATGCAAGTAATGATCCTTAACAACCCCCGTGTGAACGAGTGCTGAGTCCAAACTATAGTACTATCGTTGCTAAGGCAGGTAGACATCATTTCATGTGTAAACATAACAAACAAGCATTCATGAGCCACGTATAACATGCATTAACGGTTAGCGTTCAAATAGTATTGAGTAGTGTGATTGTTGCAGTTTGAATAGTTGTAACGTATGTAACACCCAAAAGTGCTTAAAGTAAAAAGGGGTCGAGTATACTCACAGCGATTGATGGATTGAAGGGAGCGCTTAGCGAGTAAGGTTAGCCTGAATAGATTTGATAGCATAACGATAAGTGATGTGTATAACGTCAGAAAGCGTGAAAGGGTCGGATAGTGGTTCGATCGGATGGTAATCCGATCAGACAGCAATCCGTGCGGATAACAATCCGTTTGGGTGGTCATCTGGTCGGACAGTGGTCCGGTCGGGTGGCGATTCGAGTGGATTGTTTCTTCCTATAAAGAGAATGTGTTTGTGTATGATGGCTTGACTTTTGAAGTTTTCGTTGTAGTATGTTGAAAACTTTGAAGTATCTCTATCCATCAAGTCGGTCGATCGGATGACCGGTAGTGCGGATGGCAATCCGTGCGGATGGTCATCTGGTCGGACGGTGGTCCGGTCGGACGGCGACTTAGTGACGAGGTAACTTTCTGAAGGCAAGTTCACAACAGAAGTGTCATTCGATCGGATGGCGATCCGATCGGATGGCGACCTTGTTATTGAACATGTTGAAAATTGTTTAAGTCTTTAATGTCTTAGTATCTCATGATCCGAAGAGTAATCCAGTCAGATGGTCATCGGATCGGATTACATTTTGTTCAATACTCAAACTTTAGATAAGGTTGTTTAAAAGGTGGGACCCAAGTGTGATCCATTCGGATGACCTATCCGATCGGATAGTAATCCGGTCGGATAGCAATCCGTTACGATTGTTCCGTTCGTCCTACACTTAGTCGTTTTGATGGTTTGTCGTTATGTCGAGACACTTTGACAACGTGTTAGCCAACAGAACCCTTAGTTCGACCCAGATGACCAACCCGACCAGGAATCACCCTAGTCCGGCCGGTTACCGGCTCGAGACGGTTGGTCTTGGCTAACCCAAAATCGGTAGTCTCGTGAGTAGAATCCGGATCTTGAGCTAGTACAACACTACAATCGAGTAGAAGACTAAATCAGGGTCGGATCCTATCGGTTTTGAGTACTTTGAGTGCAAAAGAGTTGAAAGAAAGTTAAAACCATCTTTCAATCCTTTTTCACCATTCTTGTGTCGAGATCTTTACAAGATCTTTGTATGTTTGCGTGAAAATCGGTTAGATCTCGGTTGTTCTTAGTGGATTGAAGTCAAACTATGAAGTTCTTGAAGAACACACGATGACGTCATCCTAGAACACCCGAAATCTAGGGATTTCACGGTTAAATGTTAAGATTTAAAAGATAGAAAGGTGTAGGAGTGCGTGTAGATCGAGAAAGTACAAGATTTAGGGCGGGATCTTACCTGGATTGAGAGAAATCGAAGAAAAGGTGAGGAGCACGAATGGTTCGGACAAGGACTTCCAAAAATGGAAAGAATGACAATGACAGGGGTATTTATAGGATTCCAAAAGAGGAAAGGGTTATCCGATCGGATGACACACCGCTCGGATGGCTTATCCGGTCGGATGACATCCTGGTCGGATGGCGTCTGTTTTGTAGCACAGTGGCTATCCGGTCGGATGGTTATCCGACCGGATGGCAATTGATTCGATTGTTGACGCGATGATTTTTGGTGTTTCGATTTCGATTGCGAGCGACTCGTCACGATAGGATTTCGTAGTCAAATTACTTTTAGTCCCAACTACTAATTATCATAGTTCGATTTTCGATTCGGGTTCGAGTTCGATTGCGTTTCGAGTTTCGATTGAGTTCGATTGATTTCCACAACATATATATATATATATGTATATATATATATATATATAACACGCACAAGTAACACATAAGGCACACACACCCGTATAATTAACCAGATTAAGTCGAGTTGCGGTTCGTATCACGATTCGATGTCGAGTAGCATAGCTTGATTATTGATTAGTTAACTTTATCGCATTGTTACTTCCTATCATTCACAGTCGTAAGTCGATTAGATAGCGATTAACACACATTGATTTTAGCAATTAACAACACTTACTCCACATAATACAATTAAAATAAGGAAATTACTATAAGTCAAATTCGTACAATCGGTCGTTGACTTTGACCTTGACTTTGACTTTGACTTCCGAAAGTACGGGGTGTTACAGCCACCCCTTGTTTAGGGAATTTTGTCCCGAAATTAAGCTGGAAGCTGTACAACACCGTGAATCACGTTTGAGAACTTTCTGTTCGGACCGGTTTTGACTCCGAAACGATTGCGATACGAACGCGTGACGTGCGGAATCCGTACACGAATGTGATCAAACACACAAGAACGTAATATAATCGGTGATTCTATTGATTGATATGAAATCGTACAAAGCACTAGAATCACGATGTCACTTTCCCTCTCTAGACTTTCTCTTTAAACAACTGCGGGTACTTCGCCTTCATGTCGCATTCGAGTTCCCAAGTGAACTCTGCGCCTCGTTTGCCTTCCCATCGAACCTTCACAATAGGAATGCGAGAGCGTCTGAGCTGCTTGGTTTGGCGATCCATGATTTCGACAGGCTTCTCCACGAAGTGTAATGTTTCGTTTACTTGCAGGTCATCGAGAGAGACATGTAAGTCGTGGTCGGCTAGGCACTTTCGGAGGTTTGACACATGGAAAATCGGATGGACATTACTAAGCTCCTCCGGTAGTTCGAGTCTGTAGGCGACTTTTCCGATCCTTTTCCAGAATCTTAAAAGGTCCAACATATCGAGGCGCGAGTTTTCCTTTCTTGCCGAATCGGACTACACCTTTCCAAGGTGATACCTTTAGGAGTACGTAGTCACCAACGTCAAATTCACGGGGCTTGCGCTTTTTATCGGCGTAACTTTTCTGTCGATCCCGAGCTTTCACTAGGTTGTCCCGGATTTGGAAAATTTTGTCTGTCGTTTCTTGCAGTAGTTCGGGACCGGTTAGTTGCGAATGACCGATCTCGTGCCACACAATAGGCGATCGACATCTTCTTCCGTATAATGCCTCGAATGGTGCCATTTGGATGCTAGAATGATAGCTGGTGTTATACGAGAATTCGACTAACGGCAGGTATTTATCCCAATTACCACCGAAGTCTAAGACACACGAACGGAGCATGTCTTCAAGAGTACGGATCATTCTTTCAGTCTGACCGTCGGTTTGAGGGTGGAAAGCGGTACTTAGATTAATCGATGTACCGAGTGCCGTTTGAAACGTTTCCCACAGTCGCGAGGTAAACCGAGCATCACGATCAGAGATGATGTCACGAGGCGTCCCATGATTACAAATGATCTCGTCGGTGTAGATTCGGGCTAATCGTTCTACCTTGTAGTCTTCTCGTATCGGCAGAAAGTGAGCTGATTTAGTCAAACGGTCGACCACAACCCAAATGCTGTCGTGACCCGATGACGTGTGCGGAAGCTTCGTTATGAAATCCATAGCTATACTTTCCCACTTCCACATGGGAATTGGTGGTTGTTCGAGTAAGCCAGAGGGTCTTTGATGTTCAGCCTTGACTCTTGCATAAGTTAGGCATTTTCCAACGTAGAGGGCGATATCCCTTTTCATGCCGGGCCACCAGTACCTGTAGCGAAGATCTTGGTACATTTTATCGGCACCGGGATGAACAGAATACCGGGATTTGTGGGCTTCGTCCATCAAGATCTGTCGCAAATTGGTCCGCTTAGGGATCCAGATTCGGTCCAGAAAGTGGAATATCCCATTGGATTTGCTCACAAGCTGGGCTCCATCGTGGTAGATTCGTTCCCTCTTCAGCGTGCGTTCGTTAAAACACGCATGCTGGGCTTCACGAATAAGGGTTTCGAGGTCGTGTTGGGCTTGAACATTACGAGTGCTAAGCAGATAACTCCGTCTGCTGAGTGCGTCGGCAACAACATTCGCCTTGCCTGGGTGATAACGGATCTCGCAGTCGTAGTCGTTGAGAAGTTCTACCCATCGGCGTTGACGCATATTAAGTTCCTTTTGATTAAAGATATGTTGTAGGCTCCTATGATCGGTGAAGATCGTACACTTGGTACCGTACAGGTAGTGTCGCCAAATCTTTAATGCAAAAACAACCGCGCCTAGCTCGAGATCATGGGTTGTATAGTTCTTCTCGTGGATTTTGAGTTGACGAGACGCGTAGGCTATAACCTTGTTCCGTTGCATGAGGACACAACCGAGACCAAGGTTGGAAGCATCACAGTAGACAATGAAATCGTCGTTTGTTGATGCACTACATCTGTCGACTTCGTTTTGTATCGAGTCTTACTTTAGATAGATTAGATCAGGGCACGTAGAACGAGAGAATGAGAGAGAGTTAGCAAGATTTCGCTTGAAGGTTTGTGTATGTAAAGGATTTCGCTTGAAGCAGCTCAAGCAAAATCAACATGTTAAGATTCCGCTTGAGTCATGCTGAAGCGAAATCCTGATGTCTATATATAGGAGGTCTTGGTCAAGCGAAATCAGAAGTAACAGTTCTGGTATTCTACACCGAGGTGCTGCCGGTGTGAGAACTGATTGTATTTGTGTTCATATCAATACAAATCAGTGTTAAAGTGAAGATTCAGCTGTTTACAAGTCAAATACTTGTTTTCCGCACCTGTATTTGATGGAATTCCTCTGAACCGACTCGTTTAGGTCGTGAACACGATCCTTACAATTGGTATCAGAGCCAGTTGAGGAGTTCTGCAGGATTTCAGCTGAAATTGACATCATTCTCGTATTTCTACACCTTCTTTTCATCAGTTCAGAATTTTTTCACGGTCAAAAACTATTCAATTTCTCACGGATTGTTTAAAAGTACTAGATAACAAACCCTTGAAAGTTTCACAGCCAAATTCAACCTAAAAGTGATCAAAATTGACATCCGAATGGATTTCGCTTGAAGAACAAAGTTTGTGTTGGACGATTTCGCTTGAACTTTCAAGCGACACTTTTCAGTTCGCTTCAAAGTTTATCTGTTTTCGCTTCAAGGATCTCGCTTCAGGGTTCTTATTCGCTTCAAGTGTTTCGCTTCAGGATTTCGCTTCAGAAAGTGTTTACTTGAAAGTTTCGCTTGAACAATTTCGCTTCAAAGGTCTCGCTTCAACCAGTTTGACAGATTATTTTGCTTGAAGAAAGTTCAGTTGACCAGTTCGCTTGAAAGTAATTGAAACATGGATAACGATTTCCACAACGCATTTGCTACATCGCCTAGTTCATCTTCCATTGCTCAGAACATGAATTCAGAAAATGAAACGGGGACTACTCAGAAACCCCCGAAGCTAATGTGCATTGAGGAATACTATGGATGGAAAGATCGTTTCGAAAACTGGGTGCAAGCAAATCATTTGAGATCATGGGAATGTATTCTGAAAAAGTATATGCTACCACGTACTGAAATGGAGACAGTAAAACAGATTTCAGAGTTTGGTAATGAAGAACGGGAAATGTATCGAGCTGAAAAAATGATGATCAGTTTGCTTCAACAAGCTATCAAAGAAGACATCTTTATACTACTTCAACATGACAAAACATCAAAGTCAATCTGGGATGCTTTGAAAGTCAAAGTTGAAGGTAGTGCAAACATGATTAAAAGCAAAAAGGCATTGCTAAAAAAGGAATTTGACTTGTTCACAAGTTTGCCCGGAGAAGATACAAAGAAACTCATTGAACGTTATTGTCACTTAGTTCGAACAATGTCAATGATGAACATCAACAAAGAAGATGAGGAATGGGTGGATAAGCTAGCTGATGCTTTACCTCAGAAAGAATGGGGAACATATTTGATGATACTGAAAAATACCGGAGTTTATGAAGGGTTGTCAATTTCTCAGTTCATTGAAAAGATTGAAAGTCAGGATTTAGAACAGCAGAAGATCGCAAGGATGAATAATCCAAGTGGTCAACAAGATGTAAAGATGTATTACAAGGGTAGTGTTCCGATTTCAGAAGCTGAGAGAAGTCCGAAAATTCAGACTGCTTATAGTGTTGGAGATTCTACAGAAAAGACTGATCAAAACTCAAACAAAAGCAACAGTGGTTTCTCATTGTATCCGAGTGTTAATCCGAAAAGCTCATCAGAAAGTTTTCAGTCTCAAAGCACAAAGATGGGAAATGGTTGTGTGATTCAATGCAACATAGCTCTAAATCTTCCAGAAGGTCAAATTTTTTCTGAAGACATTGCGAAAGATCATATGGCATTACTTGGTTCCGTGCTTATCTCATATGAAGGTTTAGTGGCTGGTCGAATTGGAAATCCTATGCTTACTAAAGAGGATTACGACCAAATAGATGCTGAAGAGATGGAACTAATGGATATCAAATGGTGTCTTGCAAGTGTTCTTAGACGTGCTGAAAAGTTCAAAACAATTACTGGGAGAAATGACTTTCTTGATGCTTGTGTTTCTACTTTAGGTTTTGATAAATCTAAAGTTACTTGTTTCAGGTGCAGGGAAAAAGGTCATTTTAAGCGGGAGTGCAAGAATAGAGAAGTTAGTGGTGCTCAGAATCCATTTGGGAAAGATGACTACTACCGGAAAGCCATTTATTAGCAAGTTGGTCAGACACAAGAATTACAGACGGCTCATGGTAGAAAGATTGAAGATTCAAAGAAAGGATGTTTGGTAGATTTCAACTGGAGCAACTATATTTCTTCTAACAGCACAGCATGTATAGTGAACCAAATTGATGAACAACTACCTGAAGGATTTAGCTGGGATATGTTTGTTGATGAAAAGGGGGATTTCAAAGCTTTCATTGCAAAGATTGTTAGAGAACCAGATTTGTTTGCTACTTGGATGAGATCAATTGGTGAAAAAGTGAAAGATCAATCGAGTACATCTGAAGAAAGTTCAGAAAGTGCTGATTCTGACTCATTAAGTACAGATGAGAGTGTGCAAAATGAGGATACTTCAGAAAAGGAAATTGTATTTGATCAAACACCATCTGATTCTGGTATTTCAGATGATGATTCTGAAAAATCTATAGAGTTTGATCAAACACTGATTGAGAGTAGCAGTGATGATGAAGAAGAGAAACATATTAATATTGCTAAAAATCATCTTTCTCCTGAAAGTTTTCATTTCTATTTTGCAGATCACATGGAGAAACTGAAGGAGAAACAAGCTGCAAAAGAACAACAACAAGATGAAAAGATTGAAATTGTTGTTCAAACTGAAGAAGTTCAAATTGTAGATGAAGAAAAAGTGACTGAAACTGAGAAGGTAACTGGTGAAGAAAAAGTAATTGAAGTGGTAAAAACAATTGAGATTGAGAAAATTGTTGAAGTTGAAAAGCCTTGCAAGAAATGTTTAGAAATTTGCAAAAGTTGTGAAGAAAAAGATGTGATTCTATTTGATAGAGAAAGACTGATAGAAAAGTTACTATCTGACATCAGCTATGTGAAAGAATCATATAGCGTGTTGAACAGAACAGTGACAGGTCTTCAAACAACGAATTCTGAAAGAGAAAAGGCTTTAACGATGACGAATGCTACATTGATGACAAAGCAAAAAGCAATTAATCATTACATCGAAGAAAATGCTAGTCTAAAGCAAGAGTTGGAGAAAGAAAAGATCGAGAATGAAAGGATCAGAAGGTTATTACTGAGTTATTCTTGTTCTGATTATGTTATTGATCGAGTTTATCCTACTGTTGCAGGTTTTGAAGCATTTCAGAATGAGAAGCAAAAGAATGAGACTGGTAAGAAATCGACTGTTAAATACAACAAGTGTCCGCCTCCTATCTGGGAAGGGTATTCTCCTAGAAAACCAAATGAGGAGCAAGTTGAAAAAGCAGTCAATATAAAGTTAAAATCCGAGACAACTGACGTTTTACCAGATAACATTGATATCACGTTTACCTCGTCTGATACTGATCATGAGTCTGAGTTAATCAAAAAGGTGGTCGATCAGGTGTTGGATACTGAGGAGGTGTCTGAGTCAAAGTTTGAGTCTGGGAGTTCAAGTTCGTCAGTCAACAGTTCAAAGTTATCGGAAAAACGGTCTTACAGTAAAGAATTTTTGCTATCAAAGGCAAATTTGGATGATGAAACATTTGAAGTTGCATATACTTTAAATGATTCGGACAAATTATACTCTGACAAAGAGTTTCCAATTAGAAGTGTTTGTTTTGACATGATCAAAAAGGTTTTCAAAATGACGGAAATTAATTTTTCTGAAATTAAGGATCTAAAATCTATTGAAAAATCTAAAAAATACACTTCTAGAGTTCAACAAAGGTTAAACAAGAAAAAAGGAAAAAAGAATTACAATTCTGATTCTAGTTTTCAAAAGAAAATAAATCAAAATTGTAGTTACAAAAAGAAAGGTCTTGGTTTTACTCCACCTGAAAATCGTAAAAATGAAAAATATGTTAGAGATTTTAAATCAAAAATGACATATGTTGCAGGAAAAAGCTATGAAGAGGAGTCAAATAGCTTATCTTTGGAAAAATCAAATCAAGAGTTCCTTGCTGAAAGGAAAAGGATAGGAACTGGAGTTTTTCATTCAACTGGAGTTTTTCAAACCAGAGACACAAGAACTTGTTTTCAATGTCAAGTTGTTGGACACATTGCTCACAATTGTCCAAACAAAGTCAACAAAAAACAGGGAGTCTCTGAAAAAATTAAAGAAAAAGTGGTTGAAAAGAATGATTCACCAACTACAAACTTCAAAATTTTTGAAAATTCAAAGAATGAAGTTGGTGAAAATTCTAAAAGATTGTACAAAAAGAGTGCAAAAGATAATCAAAAATGGATTGTTAAAAAATCAGATGTACAATCTGGCGATGATTCTGATTCCACAAAATCAGAGGAGTCACAAGATGAGATCAAAGATTTGATGAATGATGTTGATATTAAATCATTGAGTGTGGAAGAGATTAAACAAATGGTTGATAAAGTTGAAAGCTCAGATTTTGATATTGAAAAAACATTCAATGAAAATGTTAAGAAAATTTTCAAGAAAATGCTTGATGGGAAAGTAAAGGGGGTTAAAGATTTTTATGAAACTAAAAAGGCAACTTACAACCCTACTGCTCAGGAATTGGAAGCCACCAAGTCAAATAAGACTTGGGTGGAAGTTTGCTTTCCTTAAAGTCTTAGGACTTGCCGGAGATCCCAAGTTTATATCGTGGATCAGGAATCGGCATTTTTCTAATGTTTGAAGTTTTTAGTTGAAAGTTTTTGATAGTGTTTGGATGTTTACAGGTTGAAGGACTACGCCGGAGCTTCCAGGTTGGTAAGTGCGAAGCAGGAATCGGCATTTTGATTGGTAAAATGGTGATGTAGACGTAATATTCCTACAAGTGGTATTGTGTTCTACATGTGGTAATTTTTACATTTGGTATAGTAGGTGCATACATGAAAAAGGTTAATCAAGGTCATTAAATTGAACTTGATTGGACCATATTTACAATTGGTATTTCGAATAGACAATGTGATGAACCACACTCCGAATCTACAAATGATTATATCATAAAAACTTATTTTCCGAAAAAATCATTTTGATTAAAACAAACTTAAGTGTTTTGAAATCTAAATGAGAAAATAGTTTTGTGATAGAGGGAGTTCTGATTGTTTATGCCAAGTGAATGGCGATTTGATGCGATTCGATATCAGTTTTCACTTTATTGTACAGTTTATTTTCAAATTTCCTAAAATGTGTTTGCATTTTAGGGGGAGTAATTTTTTTTAAAAAAAATCCAAAAACATTTAAAAATTTGAAAAAGACAAAAACATGATAAAATTCAAAAATGAGTTTTTGTTGCATATAGAGGAAATGATAGTACATCAGTGGACTATCACAACATGCTAAAGAAATGAAAAGTAAAAATGTGATAAACAATCTTACTGTGGATATGTCAGTAGATTTTTGCACATTTAGTAGATTGTGACGAGATATAAACCTAAATTTCAAACTTGCTTGTTCTGTGGGTTAACACAAACTTGGATATATAGGTAACCCCTGAAATCTTGTTTGAAAGGTCCCTTATTCTGAGATACTAGGTCTTTATACTCAGTGATATCTGGGGTATTATCCCGGGACTTCTGCTGAAAGAAATTTCTGACCTAGTCCCCGGAGAATACTTTCCGCATGCTTGAAATATAGCGCAGCCCTCAGCAAATTGATGAAACAATAAAATTGATAGTCATTGTTGTTGTAATGCAAAAGATCCTCTAAAGGGGACCCACCAAAAGTCGAAGCCGTCATCTCTCTGCGTATCGAAAGATCGACCTGAGCTCTCACGGCCCTCGTACTATAATTTATTCCCCTGACAGATATCATCTGTGGTATACTCACCTGTAAGACTGAATATTGGGATCTGGATACGGGAGTATATTCAAGTAGTGGGACACACGAATAAGTTCAAGAGCTTAAAACATTAATCTCGTATCTCGGATCAATTGAACTTTGTGTGAAAATTTAAGTGGATCAGTATACTGACAATCTAGGTAAATTGTTTAGAACTTAAAATGAAATGAAGCTTAACGGTGTTAGTGATATGTTTCATAAACTGATATGATCCTCTTGCACAAACTCACAAAAAATATTGTTTGTAAATATTTCTTTAGTGCATTCTTTTACAATCAAAAATTACAAAAAGATTTTTAGTGTGTTTTAGCATAAAATTTTGAAAAATTCAAAAAGATTTTCGACAACTGATATTGGAAAGCTGATTGTCAAAATTTCAAGTGCTAAACATGATGACTTGGTTGTGAGGGGGAGTGAATCTTAAAGTATAAAAAGGTTTGTTAAAATTCTTACAATTTGGTATTTTAAAACCTACATTTGGTTCATCATTGATTTGTGATATGAGAGAGAGTTATCTGATTATATCAGATTGTTAGTGCATTTAAATTGTTAAATTTAGAAAATTTATTTCTGGGTTAAGGTTGTTACAGGTGAGCCAGGTTAATTCATTCAAAGCTTACAAAAGTCAGACTCTGATCATGAATCTAAAAGGTTGCTAGCTGCTGATGCTGATGAACTTAAGGAATCAAGAGATCTGATCAAGAGAATTAGATAAAAGCCAGGCAATGATCTTGTAAACAACATTTGAGTCAGACATCGATCCTAAAGCAGATGTTGCTGAAGAACAAATGAATACCAGCAAATCGTGAGGGGGAGTCTGATAGAGCAAGGTGATTTTGGAAAAGAAGATTGAGAGAGAAAAGCCCAGAGACTGATCAAGAATGAAGATGTGAAGACACAGCATTGGTGTGACTCGATAGTCGACTCGTCAACATCTGAGGGGGAGTCTGTTGATGCACTACATCTGTCGACTTCCTTTTGTATCGAGTCTTACTTTAGATAGATTAGATCAGGGCACGTAGAACGAGAGAATGAGAGAGAGTTAGCAAGATTTCGCTTGAAGGTTTGTGTATGTAAAGGATTTCGCTTGAAGCAGCTCAAGCGAAATCAACATGTTAAGATTCCGCTTGAGTCATGCTGAAGCGAAATCCTGATGTCTATATATAGGAGGTCTTGGTCAAGCGAAATCAGAAGTAACAGTTCTGGTATTCTACACCGAGGTGCTGCCGGTGTGAGAACTGATTGTATTTGTGTTCATATCAATAAAAATCAGTGTTAAAGTGAAGATTCAGCTGTTTACAAGTCAAATACTTGTTTTCCGCACCTGTATTTGATGGAATTCCTCTGAACCGACTCGTTTAGGTCGTGAACACGATCCTTTCATCGTTTCCGTCGGGCAATGTGAGAACAGGAGCATTGCAAAACTTATGCTTGAGGGTTTGAAAGGCAGTCTCTTGTTTGGTTCCCTAGACAAAAGGCTGATCTTTATGCGTAAGAGAGGTAAGCGGCACAGCGATCTTTGAGAACCCCTCGATAAATCGCCGATAATAGCCAGCTAGCCCGAGAAAAGAACGGACTTCAGACGGATTCTTTGGTGTAACCCAGCTCTTGACAGCTTCAATCTTCGCAGGGTCGACGTGAATGCCTTGATTATTAACAATGTGACCCAGAAACTGAACTTCCTCCAACCAAAATTCACACTTGGAGAACTTGGCATAGAGTTGATTCCCCTGGAGTAGCTCGAGAACCAAACGTAGATGTTGCGCGTGTTCGGATTTCGATTTGGAATAGATCAAGACATCGTCGATGAACACGATGACGAAACGATCGAGATATGGTTTACACACGCGATTCATCAGATCCATGAAAACCGCTGGTGCGTTGGTTAAGCCAAAAGGCATAACAACGAATTCGTAGTGGCCGTATCGGGTGCGAAACGTGGTCTTGGGTATATCCTCCTCTTGTATGCGTAGCTGGTGATATCCTGAACGTAGATCGATCTTCGAAAAACACGTAGCACCTTGTAGCTGATCAAACAAATCCTCGATGCGAGGTAGGGGATAGCGGTTCTTGATAGTTAACTTATTCAATTCCCGATAGTCGATGCACATCAGGAACGACCCATCCTTCTTTTTGACGAAAAGGACTAGAGCGCCCCATGGAGAGGTGCTCGGGCGAATGAAGCCTTTCTCAAGTAATTCCTGTAGTTGGTTTGAGAGATCACGCATTTCGGATGGCGCGAGTCGATAAGGGGCTTTGGCAACGGGATTTGCTCCAGGAATGAGGTCGATACGAAAGTCGATATCACGACTTGGTGGCAAACCTGGAAGATCATCAGGAAACACGTGAGGAAATTCACGAACCACAAGAACGTCTTTCACTTCCTTCTTCTCTTTCTTTTCCTTCTCCGCTACTACAATGTTCGCCAAGAAGGCTTTGTATTCCTTGCGGAGATACTTGCTAGCTTGGACACATGACATGAGCTTGAGCCCTCTCGAGGCAGTTTCACTGTATACACACAATAAGTCACCATTCGCGAGCGAGAATCGAATCATCTTATCATAACACACAACTTCAGCATGGTTTTCGCGTAGAAAGTCCATGCCTACTATGACGTCAAAACTTCCGAGTTGCATCAGAATAAGGTCGATTGGAAAGATGTGATTGTTGAGCTCAAGAGTACAATCACGGATAACGGTATTGACGGCGACAGTTCTTCCAGTGTCGACTTCCACATCGAACGTCGAAGAGAGTTTGGAGCGTTTACGATTAAGGAGTTTCTCGAATTCGAACGACACAAAGCAATTATCGGCTCCAGTATCAAACAAACATGATGCTTTAATACCATTCACAAGGAACGTACCATTAACCACGTTGTTGTCGGCTTGGGCTTAGCGCACGTTGATGTTGAAAGTTCTGGCGCGTGCGACCTGTTGTTGTTGTTGCTGCTGTTGTTGCTGGTGTTGCTGCTGCTGTTGAGGCTGCTGGGGCTCTAGTTTCACAACCCTGTTTGGGCACATGTTGGCGAAATGGTTAGGATCGCCACATGCGAAGCAGGCTCTGGCTTTGACCGCGGGTGCCGGAGGAGCTTGTTGACCCTGTGGGGCGGTGAGTAGAGCTTGATGAGCAGGAGCTTTTCGAATACGACAGTTGGCAATAAAATGACCGTACACATTGCAGTGAGCACAAAAACGGCAAGCAATGGCAGTCGGGTGATGGTAGGTACAAGTAGGGCAGAGCGGATGTGGCCTAGTGTATGCACGCTTAGCAAGAGGTGCATTGGTCACAGGCGCTGCCACTTGGCGCTGTTGAGCTGGTACAGATTGAACTGGTGCAGCAGTGATCGCACAGTTCTTGTTGCTGGAGCTGTTCTTTCTCTTGTTCTTCCTCTTGTTGCTCGATGAGGTGGCAGTTGGTGCGGTAGCGGTAGCTTCATGCAGATGCTTCGAAGTCTTATCCCAGACACCAGCCTTAACCTGCTTGTCGTTGATTTCAGCGGCCAGTAGATAAGTTTCCTCAATCGTCGTAGTCTTAGCCGCTTGCACGAAATCAGCAACGCAGTCGGACAGGGCCCGAATGTACTTCTTGATTGCAATGTCTGGAGTCTTGACTTGGTCGGGACAGATAATGATGAGCTGCTTGAAGCGAGTAGTGAGACCAGCATTGTCACCATCCTTTTGCTGTATGTGCCAAAATTCATCTTCTAGCTTTTGACGTTTGTGAGGAGGGCAGAATTCCTCTAGCATAACTTCCTTGAGCTTGTCCCATGATAGACCGTAGGCTGCATCGTTCCCTCGCTTGTTCCTCTCGGCCGTCCACCAGTCCAGTGCGCGGGACTGGAATACGCCGGTAGCATTCAGAGTACGGAGGTCATCAGGGCAACCACTCTGTCGCAGAGTAACCTCAATGGAATCAAACTAGTGAAATAATGCAGTGGGACCTCCCTCGCCAATGAATTCTTTTGGCCCACACGACTTGAATTGCTTGAAACTGAAGGTCTTTGCGGTAGCTTTAGGAGCTTCGGTTCTCGATTCCTCAAACGATTTGCTGGCATTCTCATAAACATCACTCACGGCCTTTGCTACACTCTTAGCGATGATGGAAGCAAGGCGTTTGTCTCTCTTTTCTTGACGAGAAAGTGCGTGACGGGATCCAGACGACATTGTCTGCAAAAGACATCGTCACAGGACTCAACACATGTATTCGAATCTCACCTCACACGTCTACTACTACTAAAGCTCAGTAACACATATCACGTAAACACATAGACATATAACCATGTAGGACACAGAACCATATAATCATATAAACACATAAGCACATAGGCACCTAACTTACTTAAACACATATTTTGCGTGTATCCACTTTCTTATGATTACGCGTGTTCCTTTACCATTGAGAGGTATATAGGAGCATATAGAAATACGCAGAGTATTCCGACTACCTCAGAATACAAAACCTAGCATTCGAGGTTCGCGAGTGTTCGAATATAGTGATCGCGTTTGATATATCGAGCAGTGTAGTATAAGCGTAGCATAAAGTCGTCTATAATTTAATGACTTGTTAACGTTTTTGGGTAGAAATGCAGTGCGAATCGTACGTGTCGACCGAAGCGAAAGCAAAAATCGAGTAAATCTCCAAAAATTTAAACACATAAACAGGTAAACACATATATAAGCACATAAAATCGACGAATTATCGGAGTCAGCAGTTGCGGCTCAGAATTTGAAACACGTAAAAATCATGAGATAGACTGTCTGCGGCTAGTAGACTTCGACTAACCAAAGCGATTCAACTATTCGCAAGGACTTGTCGTCTATGTTTTGACTTTCAGGACTGTGTCCTTGCCTCGATCCTTGGGCGTTTGGCACACATCCCGTTAGTCATGTCGTGACTTCAGGTCGTTGGAGTCCGTCGAGACTTTGTTGAGAGTTTTGTAAAATATGCGGAACAAGTCGTCAAGGTTAGGGTTTCACCCCTGGCTCAACAACTTCGTCCCTGTTTTTGATAAAGTAGAGGAGATTATTCATCAAAATATGGATTTCACTCCTGATTTGGTATAATTCTCCCGTTGAACAAGCGTTCGTTATTGAAAAAGAAAGAAGAAATCATTGATAAGTTGATAAAACAGCATTAATTCAAGCAATCTAGTCAAGAGTTTGTGGTTTTCACTCCTAATCTCGACCTTATCGCCTATTTATAGCTGTAACTTCGAGTGTAGTGATAGTGTAGCATAAACGAGAATAGCAAGGAATAAGCTCGCACATAATCCCTACTAGTTTTGCACAAGTCGGTCTGCTGGTTCCAAACTATAAACTAGGTTTCTAAGACAACGACCCGGACTAGGTCGAGTCTTGCCTAATTCCTTATAGTTATGGCTCTGATACCAATCTGTCACACCCCAACCGAAGGCGGAATCATCGGGGCATGGCACTGAGCGAAACAGATTGTCCAGAAGTTTCCATAACAATTATCAATACTATTCAATTTAAATAATACGTCCCATACCGTATCTCAAACAGCAAAATAATTATTACAGACAAAAATCCAGGTAAATATTCTGTTCCGACAACTCAGATTTAAATAGACAGCAATTGTTTATCTGCTTCAAGAGACCCTTAGTTTAATCACTACTGACAACTATTTGTTGGGCTCTAAAGCGTTATTCTAGCTTCAAATTCCTACCAAGTGTGCGTCCTAAGCACCTGTCACATACGTTAAAAAAAAGTCAATACATATAATGTAAAGGTGAGCATACAAGTTTGATACTAGCATATATAGAGTTTGAATTTGTCTACGCATAACCAGCACGTACACATAGTGAAATGAAGCACGTTAGTTATCGACATAGATCCATCGATACCAATGACGGCGGGTTGACCGCCCGAGGCAGTTCGCAATACATGATTACCACCGTGATCCATGCAAGTAATGATCCTTAACAACCCCCGTGTGAACGGGTGCTGAGTCCAAACTATAGTATTATCGTTGCTAAGGCAGGTAGACAGCATTCCATGTGTAAACATAACAAACAAGCATTCATGAGCCACGTATAACATGCATTAACGGTTAGCGTTCAAATAGTATTGAGTAGTGTGATTGTTGTAGTTTGAATAGTTGTAACGTATGTAACACCCAAAAGTGCTTAAAGTAAAAAGGGGTCGAGTATACTCACAGCGATTGATGGATTGAAGGGAGCGCTTAGCGAGTAAGGTTAGCCTGAATAGATTTGATAGCATAACGATAAGTGATGTGTATAACGTCAGAAAGCGTGAAAGGGTCGGATAGTGGTTCGATCGGATGGTAATCCGATCAGACAGCAATCCGTGCGGATAACAATCCGTTTGGGTGGTCATCTGGTCGGACAGTGGTCCGGTCGGGTGGCGATTCGAGTGGATTGTTTCTTCCTATAAAGAGAATGTGTTTGTGTATGATGGCTTGACTTTTGAAGTTTTCGTTGTAGTATGTTGAAAACTTTGAAGTATCTCTATCCATCAAGTCGGTCGATCGGATGACCGGTAGTGCGGATGGCAATCCGTGCGGATGGTCATCTGGTCGGACGGTGGTCCGGTCGGACGGCGACTTAGTGACGAGGTAACTTTCTGAAGGCAAGTTCACAACAGAAGTGTCATTCGATCGGATGGCGATCCGATCGGATGGCAACCTTGTTATTGAACATGTTGAAAATTGTTTAAGTCTTTAATGTCTTAGTATCTCATGATCCGAAGAGTAATCCAGTCAGATGGTCGTCCGATCGGATTACATTTTGTTCAATACTCAAACTTTAGATAAGGTTGTTTAAAAGGTGGGACCCAAGTGTGATCCATTCGGATGGCAATCCGTTCGGATGACCTATCCGATCGGATAGCAATCCGGTCGGATAGCAATCCATTACGATTGTTCCGTTCGTCCTAAACTTGCTCGTTTTGATGGTTTGTCGTTATGTCGAGACACTTTGACAACTTGTTAGCCAACAGAACCCTTAGTTCGACCCAGATGACCAATCCAACCAGGAATCACCCTAGTCCGGCCGGTTACCGGCTCGAGACGGTTGGTCTTGGCTAACCCGAAATCGGTAGTCTCGTGAGTAGAATCCGGATCTTGAGCTAGTACAACACTACAATCGAGTAGAAGACTAAATCAGGGTCGGATCCTATCGGTTTTGAGTACTTTGAGTGCAAAAGAGTTGAAAGAAAGTTAAAACCATCTTTCAATCCTTTTTTACCATTCTTGTGTCGAGATCTTTACAAGATCTTTGTATGTTTGCGTGGAAATCGGTTAGATCTCGGTTGTTCTTGGTGGATTGAAGTTAAACTATGAAGTTCTTGAAGAACACATGGTGACGTCATCCTAGAACACCCGAAATCTAGGGATTTCACGGTTAAATGTTAAGATTTAAAAGATAGAAAGGTGTAGGAGTGCGTGTAGATCGAGAAAGTATAAGATTTAGGGCGAGATCTTACCTGGATTGAGAGAAATCGAAGAAAAGGTGAGGAGCACGAATGGTTCGGACAAGGACTTCCAAAAATGGAAAGAATGACAATGACAGGGGTATTTATAGGATTCAAAAAGAGGAAAGGGTTATCTGATCGGATGACACACCGCTCGGATGGCTTATCCGGTCGGATGACATCCTGGTCGGATGGCGTCCGTTTTGTAGCGCAGTGGCTATCTGGTCGGATGGTTATCCGGCCGGATGGCACTTGATTCGATTGTTGACGCGACGATTTTTGGTGTTTCGATTTCGATTCCGAGCGACTCGTCACGATAGGGTTTCCTAGTCAAATTATTTTTAGTCCCAACTACTAATTATCATAGTTCGATTTTCGATTCGAGTTCGAGTTCGATTGCGTTTCGAGTTTCGATTGATTTCCACAACATATATATATATATATATAACACGCACAAGTAACACATAAGGCACACACACCTGTATAATTAACCAGATTAAGTCGAGTTGCGGTTCGTATCACGATTCAATGTCGAGTAGCATAGCTTGATTATTGATTAGTTAACTTTATCGCATTGTTACTTCCTATCATTCACAGTCGTAGGTCGATTAGATAGCGATTAACACACATTGATTTTAGCAATTAACAACACTTACTCCACATAATACAATTAAAATAAGAAAATTACTATAAGTCAAATTCGTACAATCGGTCGTTGACTTTGACCTTGACTTTGACTTTGACTTCCGAAAGTACGGGGTGTTACACAGACGGTCTTAATGAATGGATGCCCCTAATAAATGGGAGTTTAAAAAATTGAACATGTACTTAAACAGGTGCATAAATTTGGAACATGTTTTTACAAAGACGTTTAGAGACAAAATCAATCAAACCAAATACTAAGTGTATGATTAGCAATAAGGCTATATGATCTAGGGGCTTTATCATGGCACATTAGCACTATGTAAGTTTTAGGACAACAATGGTGCCCCCGCCCCCCCTCTTTAACATTGACGATGTGTAATAAAGCATCCTTTAACTATATAAAAAGGAAATTAAAATAAAAGAAATCTGATTGGTGATGGGTATATGCCACCTCCCTCATGTCATACCTTTAGCGCTCGTTATTTGGCTGGCAAAGCCACCCATTCTACCCCCCACCCCACCACCACAACGTCCTGGAATCCGTGTTGTGGTGCTGTTAGGGTGATGTGAGAAGGACCGTGAACCCACATCATATAGCCAATGAGAATGCAATTACCCAACTTTTTTTATTTATTTACTTAGGTCATAACCAAACTGATTTTCAAAATATTTCACCTATGTCTTATAATCACCTATGTTTGAAACCGCAACTTGTTTATTTTGATAGAGCTTGAGCGTATATCATTTCAGGTTTTCCATGCTGAGGTAGGCTCATTAATAAATTTGCAAGATCGACTGTGTTCTAATGTCAAGCTTATGGTAAATGGGAGTTGTACCATTTGCATGTTAAAAGATGTTTGTTCTAGATCTCATCTCTATATATAGTAACATTCTTTCGTGCTTATTTATATTAAATTAGTGGGTTAAATCCGCGCTCTGCGGCGAGGCGACCCAATTTTTAATGGAAATGTAGACGCAATAGAAAAATAACGTTAATAGCAGGAAGGTGTTTGATATTGGTCCGATTCATTAAGATACCGTCACTTGCCAAAAGAAAAACAAAAAAGTCAAGATATGACCAAAAAAATACCGAGATATGTTTACATCAATCGAAACAATAAAAATGAATATCAATTTCGGTACTGACGTTGTTTGGTCGGTATTAGACCGTTCATTTTGTTACATGTATAACATCAGGTTTGATTGAAACTTAAAAAAGAAAATGAAAAACCAAAAATAGAAAAGAAAAAGGAAAGACTAAAAAAATTCACAAAAGACAAATTAAAAAACGACAAAAAATCACTGTAGCTAAGAAGTTCATAAATCTAAATATAATAAAAGACTCCACAAAAAGCCATGTGGCATGAACAATCTATGAAATGAAATCAGTTTATCTTAATTCTACTGTCACTTTTAGAACTCCATGACATCGATGCAACTAGGTGACGACACCAACCGTATCCGGGAGGCGATGGCGACTACGATCACTATAGTAGCGAATGAGACACTAGGGGTCACAACAGGAAAGACTAGTAGGCATAAGGAGTCCCGGTGGTGGAATGAAGACGTACATACCAAAATGAAGGATAAGCAACAGAGTTTTAGAGACCTTTTGAGGTGCACATATGAGGAGGAGCGGCTGAGGGTAAGGGAGATATACAAAAAGGCAAAAAGGGAAGCAAAAAAGGCTGTGACCGAGGCAAAAAACATAGCCTATAAACAAATGTATGAACGTTTGGAAAGGAAAGAGGGGGAGCGTGATATGTTCAAGATTTCCAAAGCTAGGGAGCGAAAAAGACAAGATCTAGGAGTATTAAAGTTTATCAAAGGAGAGGTTGGACGTGTTTTAGTTAAGGCACATGACATTAAGTTGAGATGGCAAACTTACTTCCATAATCTTTTCAACGACGGTAGGGCATACCAACAAGATAGCATCAATCCTAGGACTCACAGGCGACAACAGAATAATTGCTACTGCAGGAGGATCACACATGAAGAGGTAAGGATGGCACTTAGGAAGATGGGAAGAGGCATGGTAGTGTGTTTGGACAACATACCGATTGAGGTGTGGAAGTGTTTGGGGGAGGAAGGAGTCAGATGGTTAACACTTTTGTTCAATCGTATTTTCAAGACTGGAAAAATGCTAGATCAGTGGAGGAGTAGCGTCGTGGTGCCTTTATACAGGAGTAAAGGAGACGTCCAATGTTGTGGGAACTACAGAGGAATCAAACTGCTAAGTCACACTATGAAGCTCCAGGAGAGGGTAATCGAAACTAGAATTAGAAGAGAAACTCAGGTTTCAGTAAACCAATTTGGATTCATGAAAGGGCGGTCAACTACAGAAGCGATACATATTCTAAGGAGGTTGATGGAAAAATATAGAGCGAAGAAGCAAGATCTACATATGGTGTTTATCGACCTGGAAAAGGCATATGACACTGTCCCACGGCAATTGATTTGGGATAGTTTGGAGGGTCG
Source organism: Helianthus tuberosus (assembly GCA_030545235.1). Classification (NCBI taxonomy): domain Eukaryota; kingdom Viridiplantae; phylum Streptophyta; class Magnoliopsida; order Asterales; family Asteraceae; genus Helianthus; species Helianthus tuberosus. The sequence continues at coordinate 123,808,879 of CM060358.1, forward strand.
AGGGCTACATGGGAAGTATATAGACATAATTAAGGATATATACGATAGAACAAAAACTAGTGTCCGCGCGCCTGTAGGGGATACAAACTTCTTTCCTGTGGAGGTAGGACTCCACCGGGGGTCTGCGTTGAGCCCTTTTCTTTTTGTGGTTGTCTTGGACGAGTTGTTCAAGTTGATTCAGGAGACAGTTCCGTGGTACATGCTTTTTGTAGACGATATTGTGTTGATTGTAGAGACTAAATAATGCCTGAACTCGAGGGTAGAGGACTGGCGAGTAGCTCTAGAGGGCAAGGGCCTAAGGATTAGTCGATCTAAGACTGAGTATCTACACTGTGATTTCAGTGGCGTAGGATATGACGATGACACCCAAATCACCATTGAGGATCAATTGGTCCCGCAGGCAACTAGATTTAAGTATTTGGGGTTGTTTGTACAAAGAGATGGTGACATATATAGTGATTAACCCATCGCATACAAGCTGCCTGGTGTAGATGGAGGGAAGCCAGTGGAGTATTGTGATAGGAGGTTCCCAATTAAACTAAAGGGGGAATTTTACAGGATAGCTATTAGGCCCGCTATGCTATATGGAACAGAATGTTGGGCTATCAAGAAGACATAAGCGCGTAAGATGGAGGTAGCAGAGATGAGGATGCTGAGGTGGATGCGTGGACACACGAGGTTAGATCGGATAAGAAATGAGGTTTTTACGGAAAGATTAAGAGTGGCTAGTATATCGGATAAGATTAAGGAGGGGAGATTGAGATGGTTTGGGCATGTGAAGCGGAGGCAAACGACAGCACCAGTTAGAGTAGTGGAAACTCTTACTGTGGAGGGGAGGAGAGGAAGAGGCAGACCCAAACTGACATGGGATAAGCAGATTATGCATGATTTACTAGAGTTGCATCTTTCTGAGGACATGGTCCAAGATAGGACTTCGTAGAGTCGTAGGATTAAGGTTAAGGACTTCTAGAGGATATTGCAGTAAGGTCTTATGTGTATTTTAGGGATGTAGGTTTTTCTTATTCTTAAAGTGACTTTTCCGGTGATTGCCTTCTTCTGTTTATGCCCAAATGATGTTGTATGCTATCATGCATGATTTACATTATATTGTGTCACTCTGATCACTTTCTTGGTATGGGTGACTTCTTGTTTCTATATTCTTTGACTTGCTGTGTTGGTATGTTGTTCGTTTTGGAGCCGAGCGTCTCTCTGGAAGCAGCCTCTTTATCCCTAGGGATAGAGGCAAGGTCTGTCTACATCCCACCCTCCCTAGACCCTATAAGTAGCTTTGCAATTTGTGAGATTTACTGGGTATGGTTGTTGTTATTGTTATTGTAGTGTTGTGTGCAATGAGCAATCTATTTCCTCTCACTCCGATGTTTCCGCCATCTGTTGGGGTGTGATTGTTTGAAGGTGACGGTGGAGGTGGTGGTTGTGGGTTGACGGTGGAACTGGAGGTGGAGGTGGTGCTGGGTTTAAGGTGCAGGTGGTGGTGGATTTGAGAGAGAGAGATGGGGGGGGGGGGGCACCCATCTTTATATCTTTTTTATTTTTTTAATTGGTTAGGGGTAATTTAGTGATTTCGCAAACACTTAACTAAAAATTTAACACAAGTTTTTGATAAGAATCACCTGAGTGCTGAAATTACAACCACGAGGATCATGTGTGTAATTATTGAACTACTGAGACCAAGTCTACAATATTTACAAACCATAGAGACCAACCAGCCATTTAACTCTTTTTCTAACTTTTAAAACTTACCATCAAACAATATTGCAGTTATATGATACCTAATATACATATGAAGGACATTTATTAATCAATAAAAACAGTCTACATGGACAGTATAATTATATCTTTAGATAATGCTTTAGTAATGATAAATAAGCCGGTATATAACCACTTAATCCATCCTCTTTTTCAGCTAGCTCTATTTTCAGATAGAAAATTTTATTACTTAACCAAGAGAAAATTCAAAGGATCATAGGCCTAAATCTTTGGGATTTTTTATCATTCTTCGCCATGCTGGCTTGAGACCAACTGGTTACAACTTGTGTTATATGCCACTCGATCAGATACTAGGCCATATATACTAATCTAGCCCAATACTAATCTAGCATCGTTCTATAACTTCGTTCAGCCATCCATCCAGTTAAACAAGTTTGATAGTTTTATTTATCTATTGAAAACTATGAACTTAGCCACTAGAGAAATTTGTTTTGGGTCTGTTGATCATCAGTCTAGTCAATTTTTCTCTATTTAAGATAATCGCTTTCTTCTAGTTTAACATCCCAAGTCATCCCAAAAAGAGCGATTGAACTGTTAGATATATTTGGATCAAACAACACATGAACACCACGGTTTTGTGACTAAAAATCCAGCCACAATTCTTTCTGATTGTATAAAAAATGAAAACCATACGATAGAATGTATAATATAAACCTATTTATACTAAACATACCTTCGTTTCAAAACTATCTCAAACTCCTAATAATAAGCCTAACCGTAATTCTAGCTCCAACATATATAATTCACCAGTGGCGGATCTAGAAAAAACCTAAAGGGGCAACGTTTCTATACAAAGGGGCAGCGAAATAGAAAAAACGTCAAATTTTTCCAAAATTTACACTAATTTTACACTATAGTCGGAGCGTCAAGGGGTAACCGTTGTTCTATGCTAGGTCCGCCCCTGTAATTCACCAAGTTTTATCTTTTTCTTTAGTTTTATCAGCTCACCCAATGATTTCACCCATCTTTATCTATTTAGCTCTTTTGGTTTACTTAGTACTAATCCCATGACTTCAACCTTTTGCTGGACCTTATTTCATCGGTCCCATTTCTCATTTGAACTGATTCAGGGTTACCTCCATGAACCAGACAACAAATATATTGTAACATAGCAACTTCATACATAATATATTTACATACACACAACACATATGCAACCTATTGCAATAACTGTATTGTAACTATTTATAGAAACTGCTGATCACTATCAGTTACAATCTTTATTTGGAAACACCACAATATATTTCATCCATCTAGCAAGTAGCGATAACATCTCAAATAGGAATTTAGCCCATCGATCAGCATATATATAAGCAGTTAAAGTTATTGTGTGTATCATGTAACTTTATCCGCAGATGTATTTACCTCCATTTACACAGAAATCCCCCTCAGAGGAAAGCAGACACAGGATTCCTGTTACGAACCCTTTTGCTTCTTTTACCCTTTTTTATCTTCCCCCAATTGACAATGATTTTTTTAGCTTCCAGAGATGTGTGTTTCCCCTTTATTGCATTCACGCGACTGCCAGGCTGACCTGGCATCTGCATCCGCTGATCTTTTTGTTGTCGGTATGCCCAGTCAGATGCATGTAGCTTCCCCGCTGCCTGTCCCTTTTTTAGGAGAAATTCCAAGTCATCATCATGTTTGACATAGGTTACTTTGTTGGCAAACCAAACTAGTGGTGATGAATACCAAACTAGAGGTGGTGAATACGCTGATGACATGGAAATCAACACATGAGCTGCTGACATGACTTGATCTGCTTGGTCTCCTTTAGCCTTGGACTGGCTCATGGTTTCAGGAACCACGGCTGGTTCATCTATATCCCCGCTTACCTGAACATTTTAGTTAATAAACCTATTAGACGGTTCAAAAATTTGCCATATTACTTTTGCTTTAAATTCTTCCATTAGTTCCCTTTGTTTCCTGTTAATCTCGTAGTTAACAATATTATTAAATCACTATTATCACACGGGGTTTTTCTACTTCGGTCTCGAGGTGCATAAATTACCAAGCTAATACATAATGGGAACTTGAAAATATATAATTTTACCAAGCTTAACTTTTAACTGTTTGAAAAAAAAAACAAGTAAAAAAGTGTATGTCTAGGAAGTTTATGGTGGTGGGTGATACCTGATGCTTGAACTCAGACTCATTTTTGACAAAGATCAATCTTGTTGATTCCTTACACGATTTCAGTGACCAGTTCACACCACGTGATGTAGGAGGATCGCTCGCAGCAGTCATCTTTGCAGATAATATGCTACCATCAAAATTAGGAGTTTATCATTTTAGTAAAAACAAGATCTTCAAGCAGAAAGTAAGCTCAAGTTCCTGAGATTATGGTTTGTTTATGAGCTACAGCTCCAAGAAAACATGTATAAACACAATTCAAGTACAACCAAGATAAAAAAAAATAAACCTGTAAATAACTAAGTTGTATCAAATAAGCATTAATCAAACCTGACATAACATAACCTAAACATGATATATTGCACATGAATACGCATTAATGTATGCTATCATCACTTAATATTAACGATTCAGGTGTGCAGCGCGCATTCCATGTAATCCAGCTTTAAAGTTGACATATATAACAAAAAATATCACAGTGTTTAGATTCCTGGTGTTGGATTCTAATATTTCTTGTTTTGGCTCATTTTGTCCCCTCCTTTCGAAACTGTCGCGGTGAGCTTCTTTTGCTTGTTATCCAAAAAAAATTCCCAAGACATGATCTTGTATAGCATCCAAAAATCCCTAGTCGTAAGGCGATTATTTGTTCAGTACTATGTGCAACTTAGATGTAAATTTAGTTAATAGTGATATTTATAAACTAGAATAATGAATACATTGGCACGTCCATAATTATACACTTGGATGCATGTGGAAGTCGAATCGACAATAACTGAATATTGCAGATTTGCAGCCATGAATATGAACATAATTTGAATGCAAATCTTTTCAAGAAACTACGAAGTTAATTAACTTACTTTATAATTCTCAAGAAACTATGAAGTTAATTAAATTACTTTATAATATGTTTTGATCATTGAAAACGGAGGGTTCTATGAAATACTACCTCCGTCCCATTAAAAGTGTCATATTTTGAATTTTAAAGTCTTTATTTATAAACTTTGACTTTAATTGTATATTTTTTGTGTTATATAAAACTTGATGAAAATTAACCCGATAAAAACACTTGTAAAACACACTCAAATCATATAACTTTCATCAAGTATTATCTAACACAAACAAAATTATTTACTGTCAAAGTTTATAAATAAAGACTTTGAAAATTCAAAATATGACACTTTTAATGGCAGGGAGGGAGTATGAAATAATGCATCATATATGTAAAAGATATACAATAAGTATAGAAATCAAGTTTCCTTTGTCCATTATTGAATAGTTAAATCACGAGACATCATCTAATAAAGTATCCAAAAATGCATTTTGCCCGTAAGGCGATTATTTGTTCACTATGTGCAAATGATATGTAAAATTACTCAATAGTGATATTTTTAAAGCAGCATAACAAATGTATTGGTTTGTCCGTCATTATAGATAGAACTTGAATGCATGTGGAAGTCGGATCGACAGTATTTAAATATTGCAGATTTGCAGCCATGAACACAAACATAATATGAATGCAAATCTTTTCAAGAAACTATGAAATTAACATAGTTTGTAATATGTTTTGATCATTGAAAATGGATTACTATATGAAACATGAAAATCACATCATACATGTAAAAGATTAACAATAACAATCCAGTTATAGAAATCAAGGTTCGTTTATCCTTTATCGGAAAAAAGAAAAAATCACAACACATAATCTTGTAAAGTATCCAAAAATCCCTAGTGCTCATAATGCAATTATTTGTCAACTCTATGGAATTTATGTGTATCTTTACTTTATAATGATATTATAAACTAGTATGACGAGCGCATTGGCACGTCTGTTACTACGTAACCATGATGCATGTGGAAGTCGAATTGACAGTATTATTCCGCAGATTCGCATCAATAATATAAATGTTCGAATATAAACTTGATTATATTTATATATTATGTGTATTAGGATAATATAACGTTATTATACTTATGTTTGTATATGAAATAGTACCGAATAAGTGTAGGGACATGGCGGTTGAAAGACATCGTTTTAAAGGTAGTTATTCCTGCCAAAATAACCACCGGACTAACTGTCCCTTACATATGTATATATATACATTTGCCGGCAATAATAACCGGCACCAAGATATTCAATACAATATCCATCTTTCTTGTTCTTATAATCTCTCTAAGTGTGTGTTGTTATTTATCGCTTGATCAATATGAATTCAACCAACGAATTCGGTGAATCAAGTTCTGATAATCATACCTATGATGATATCAAACTTCCGCTGCCAACATATGGTATCAGAGCCACGGTGGATCACGATGATGATGGTCTCTATTCGTCTGCGTCTGTGTTACCCTGCAAACATTGCTCCGATGAAACCAAGGAATGACGGAAGACAAATTCAATTCACAAAAGATGTTACTACTGCAACCAGCCTAGTCATCAAATCGTTTCTTGCAAGACAAAAGAGAACGATGAAGAAACACTTTTGATCCGTCAAGCCATTAACATCGGCATTCAAAAGCAAGAGGAAAACGAAGTTCAAAGCATGGAATTCATCGTCAATGGTACAGAGGAGGCCTGTGGTCTGAAATCTGGTATGTAAGCACAAGTTTAAAACATCACTACGCGGGTAACTTAGATGTATTCAAGAGAATTAAAAATATGTTCGGTGTCGAAACCAAAACCGGTGAAAATAACTTTTTTTATAAGAGGAATAGGGGCAGTGGATGTAGTGTTAGGAAATGATAAATTTCGAATTCAGAGTGTGTATTATACTCCTGAATTAGATCGAAATATTCTTAGCCTTGATCAATTAGTGATTCAAGGATACACGGTACAATTCATCGGTGAAAAATGCAAGATTTTTCCCACTTTTAGTGTACCCGTTGTGAACAGAAAGAATGATATAACCGGTTTAACGAGAGAAGATGAAATCGGAACAAGAGAAAAATAGTCAATAATAAACAGGCAATCAGAACATGAAGCATACAAAACTGATTACTTGAATGATTATTTTGAGAAACTGAATCTATCTTCCAATGAACCAGATTGGAACGTAATGATTTTACAAGCAATGAAATTCAATGATTCCAAGACTGCAAAGCCCTACTAGAAATGTTAGAAGACAGTGATTACGTCAGAAAATACAAGTATGAATTAGAAATTAAGTTCGAAGAGATGATAGACTGGTTCATAAGAATGAAGTTGGGAATTACAGCAAGACCAATACCTGCTTATATGAGTGATAATCGAAAGGTTAACTTGCTTGAACTTTACATGGTGGTGAAAAGAGAAGGCGGTCATAGGAATGTAACTTCGAACAATTTATGGGCATTAGTTTCAAAAGATATGGGGCATGACTATCATGACGGAGATTTTATGAGAATAATATATGCAATGTATTTGGATGTTATCGTGTATTACTACAAGTTCAAGACAACTCGGGAGAATGTTAGGGAAGGCAAAACTGTGAACAGGGGAGACTCCAACAGCCAAGGTCAAGGTTACTCTGAAACAAGAGGTGAACTTGCTGAACTGGGAGGAAGATCGCTGAGTGATGGATGCATACCGGAAGAAGAAAGAGAGCATTACGCTCTGTTTGCTGGGAACGAATGGACAAGAATGAAGAAACTTCAAAAGCGTCGACGATTCGATTTCAGGCAAGCTTTGCCTGAAAAGGCTGTAAATGAAGCTAATCGAAGCGTTCTCATGCATTCCCGTAAATATAATCCAGTTTAGGGGAGTGTGTTCAAATATAAACTTGATTATATTTATATATTATGTGTATTAGGATAATATAAAGTTATTATACTTATGTTTGTATATGTAATAGTACCGAATAAGTGTAGGGACATGGCGGTTGAAAGACACCGTTTCAAAGGTAGTTATTCCCGCCAAAATAACCACCGGACTAACTGTCCCTTACATATGTATATATATATATTTGCCGGCAATAACAACCGGCACCAAGATATTCAATACAATATCCATCTTTCTTGTTCTTATAATCTCTCTAAGTGTGTGTTGTTATTTATTGCTTGATCAATATGAATTCAACCAACGAATTCGGTGAATCAAGTTCTGATAATCATACCTATGATGATATCAAACTTCCGCTGCCAACAATAAACAACCTTTTGTCTTTAGAAATTTTTTTTTCAAACTATGAATTTTACATAATGCGTAAACTGTTCTGATCTCTGAAATTGGAGTATTTCATTAAAACATGAAATAACGCATCATATATGTAAAAGATTTAAATTCAGAATCCAAGTACAAAATCAAATATGCATCATTGCAAAATATAAATTCCATGGTGCATTAGTTTGTATAAAAAAATACCTTTTCAAACAAACAAGTGAAGAACTTTTGATAACATGTATTAATGATAATTTTACAGTAATTAAGCACAACTGATCATGATTTTCATAATTTGATTCATCACTATACAAAAAAAAAAAAAAACCAATTCTACACACATACAAGTTCATAATTACTTGATTTATAAACGTAAAATGATGCAAAAATTAGGGATAATAGTTTGTATAAAAAAAATCTATTTCAAACCAATAAGTGAAGAACTTTCAATCACATGTATTAATTATAATTTTACTGATCAGAATTCAAACATTGATGCACACACATACAAGTTCATAATTACTTGATTTATAAACATAAAATGATACAAAAATTAGGGAAAATAATTCAAAAAACTGCTTTTAAAATTCGAAATAAAGATCGATTAATTGAAGATCGATCATACACAAAATCTATGCAACAGAAACCGCAAATTCATCTCAATCAAGCAAAATTCATACATGCAGATGTACGATCCATCAAAAACCAAAAAAAATTCAATCAATACGATCCATCAAACCCGTAACTTTAATCGAATCGAAAAAATCAATCGCAAGTTCTACAAGCAGCAAACTATTGTCCACATAAAATCAAAAAATTCAAAGGATCCGTATCGCTTAGAACAAAAAATAAATAAATAAATAAACAACAAATTACGCAAACTAGAACATATGAATGATCAAAACTAGTGTTCACATATGATCGAAAGATCGGAGGACATAAAGAGCGAAATTGAAGAAGGGTTTTTGCGTGAACTCACCAACTTGCAGTCAAAAAACAATGTGGATTAGATGATGATCCATTTGTGTCAGAGAGAGTAGTGACAGACTGACAGGATTGCAGAGAGAGAATGGGGATGATCTGTGAAAATGGATTTGGAACAAGAAAGGGGATTCTGAATTTAGTCAGAAGATTTCAGATGCTACTTCTGCTGGTGGAGACTTGAGAGTTGAAGGAAATCTATTTTTATATTATTTTGTTGGAGCATTTATTCTTAAGTCCATTAATTTTAAATTACTTTTCTTGTGTCATATATGTTTAGTTTAATTATATTTTTATTTATACTATTTTTTAGGTTTTCCTGAACAGGGTGCAAACGAGTCGAGAGGAGCCCGAGCTCGACCAGGCTCGAGCTCAAGCTCAAGCTCGATTAACTTATGAGAGCTCGGGCTCGAGCTCGGCTCGATCAAAGCTCGAGCTTTGCCCGTTTGTATTTTCTCAAACTCGAGCTCGGCTCGGGCTCGGCTCGTTTATTATCTATTAATTAGTATATTAAAGAAAAATAATATAAATAATAGACTTTTTAGGCTCGCGAGCTCAATAAGTGAAACTCGGGCTCGGGCTCATTTACTAAATAAGCTTATTTTTAGGTTCGAGGTCGGCTTGTAAACAAATTTAAAAAAGCTTGGGTCGTTTACACTAAGGCTCGATAAGGCTCGACGAGCCTAAGGCTCATAGGTATCACCAGTTGTTTGCAAACAATACTTCCAGCACTGAGGCTACAGCTGAATTTCGGGACAAAATTTCGAACTAACAAGGGGATGATGTGACACCCCACGAAAACATTGTAACACACTAGCTTGTCAGTGGCTGTGCTCTAACTTTCGGGACGAAAGTTCTTGAAACTTGGGGATAATGTGACACTTCGGGTTTCCCGCGCGTTTTTTTTTACGTTTGTAACTATGTGGATTCAATAAACGAAGCTTTATTTAATAATTAACTGAATTATGATGTGTATTATGTTATAATGTGTAAATATTATGTGTTAATATATGTACAATGACGTGTTTAAGAATGATGAGTCGAAACCTCCTGTTCCCGACTCGGACTGTTTGGTTTCAACACCCCTCATTTGTTGGGCTAAAGGGGCTATGTACTCATGACCAGGCCCAACAGAGAAGCCCACTCGAAACCACCCCAAAACCCTAAGAGTGTGCGACACCTTATGATGGGTATAAAACCCTCATTTGCAGCCGACAAGGTGATTGTTTTGGGTAGCAGTCATTCTTCTCTAATCCCTAAAAACATTCTCTCTCACACACTCTCTCTCCTTATCCATTTTCTCTCTCTAAGAAACCCTAAGTTACACATAAGCTCCTTCCTCCTTTTCTTGCTGATTTTGACGGTAGGAACAGAGCAGTGAAGACAGCCGAAACCATCAATCAGGAGCTTCATCTCATCCTCTTTTCTACACCCCTCCCACTCTTGATTCTAACCAGTTAGTATACCATTTTATACGTGATAATAATATGCGTTAAAAATGCCAGCTTGATGACTGATTTGAGTGTAAATGTCATGGATAGCATAACTCGTTTAAGGTCTTGTTGCTTGATTAAAGCATGAGATGTTGCTTGATGATGTTTTCGTGCAATGACTATGTGTATTTTTCCATAACATGAAACTGTTAGAAGTAGGAACATGCATTTGATTAAATGGGGTGGATCTTGATAATGTTGTATGCTATCGATTATGGGTATGATGACAAGATTTGAGCTTAAATGTGACAATAATGATGTGGGTGTGTCTAATGAAACAGTGATGATATTCATGATGCGTGTTATTGTGACAATTGGCATTTTTCCATGTGTTCCGTACAATAATAAACAGTAATCTGTGTTTTAATGATTGTGCATGATTTAATTAACAAGACGAATAATTTCCTGATTTCTGTCATATACATACAAAGGCATTTCATGTTGCAAGATTGTTTATCTTCATTAAATGCAACACAATATGGTACAATTAGTGCACAGAACAAAGTTAGCACAGCTGTCAGACAAACTAAAAGTACTGACGGGAGTTCAGCACTTAGATAGTCATGATGATAAGACACAGAATGAGCCCCGGAACCAAGTGATACACTAAAATAGTGTGTAGGGAAGTAGGGATTACATAACTGCCTACCTAGTGATAACTTAGGTGCCGAAAAGTGACAGAAACACATTAAAACTGCAGAATTCTGCAGAAAATAAACAAATTCAGCAATTTTCAGCATTTTATCAATTAAATATAATGCAGACTTATGATTTAATGGTCCAGAATACCTTCCTAGGTGTCGGGAACCGAAACTGTCATAAAATACAACATAAAGCACACTAAACTGCGTGATTTAGCACTTTAACGAACCGGTAACCAACCGAACAACCGGACACTACCCGAAACACCAAATTTTCACTAGAAGCATTGTTTTAGTGTTACGAAGCTAGTTATGGTCACCGAACATCATATTACATCTCATAAACACAAAATACATAAAATACCTAACTAGCACCATTAAATCCTAACTAAATCATGTAACTTACAATTGAAATGTTACACTTTACCCCCCCCCCATGTTGGACGGTTAGGGGACATGGGTCCCACATAAGAATTCTTTGATATATTTTATTTGATATGTTGAGAATATGCTAAACACAATATACCTTATGCTATCCTAATGTTGGAGGATTCCTTTAAAGACCAAGAGTTTACATTCTCTATCATTCTAACACCTTCACAAAAACACCCAACTCCCATTTCTTCTCCTCTAGCTCACGGCCTCAACCTCATCTCACATCACCTCCATTTTCAAATCATTTCCAAGCATTCTAAGAGCATCCTGGGGTGAATTAAGCATAAATAGGAAGGTGGGAAGCAACGGAATTGGAAGGACCTTCACAAGGAGCTATTAACCACCTATTTTCTCCATCATCTTGCTTCTTGTTCTTCCCTAGCCTTGTGCTAGTAGTAAGACGCTCATTATCTCATTTTACTTCTTATTATGTTGGTTAAAAGGTCATGTAAAAGATTAAACATGAAGAACACTATGAATCAAGAACATAAATCTTAAGCATAAGACTAAAAATCATAAGAATGCATGTTGTTTATGTGTTGTTATGCTACACGATTGTTGATTGTTTATGTCGATGATGTTGAACATCATATGATCTTGCTAGATAGTGATTAAAGACATAATCTAGCAAGATGAGAGGATGGTTATGTTAAAGATCAAGAGATCATCCTTATGTAAAAGCATGAACTTGAAGTATAAATTGTTTTCTTGAATAAAGATGATCAAAGTGTAATGAGAATCTTGTAGGTATGTGATTTCAAGAGATATTTTTCAAGAAACCAAGAATAAAATACAAGATTTACATAAACTTGGTTCTTAAAGAAACCAACCACATTTTTAGTGGTTAATCAAGTGTATAAATATATATTTAACAAGAAAAATTCAAGAAGAAATATTTTTAGAAGAATGACTTTACAAGTTGTGAAGATCTAAATTCTTTAAGAATGATATTTTTAAATAAATAACCACACTTTAAAGGGTAACTAAGCTTACTAAATACACTAGTAAGTTACTACAAATTTTTATAAATTTTCAAGTTCATGAAGTAGTGATTAATGCTTGATTTATGGCACTTGGTAAGCATTATTTGATTTGTTGTTGATTGTGATAATTTATAAAAGAAAATGATATTCTTTGAAAGCAAGGAAACCTCAATTTTTAAGAGGAAGCTATGGCAAAAATTTTCTTGAAATTTAACACTTAGAAAAATATTTTTAAACAAATATTTACAAGTATATTTTAACCATGGATTTTCATATAAAGATTGCCATAATTTTTGTTACAAAAATTACAAAATATTGGAGGTTGGTTTTTGGATAAATAAAAGTGACTAAATATGTATTTAGGAAAATATATATTTAGATGTCACCATGTGTGTGATTATTTTTATATTATGTGTATTAGTTATATAATTTTAGGACTTGAAATAATATAACTCACCAAAATACCAAGAAATTACAATACAAAATATTACCAAAATTTCAAGGAATAAATGTATAATGTATACCCAAGAATTGGAAGAAACCGAACAAGGAATATAACTTACAAAAATATTCCGGAATTAAATTCATGAGTATATTTTGGTAAACGGTAGTTTGGACACAAAGAGAACAAAAATATGATTTTACAATTTTTACAAAAATATATCATATTTTGACAAGAAGGAAATATATTATTTTTGGAGTAAAGGAAAGTGTACATGTTTTCTTGAATTACTAGAAAATATATTATTTCTGGAGAAAATATATATTTTCTTAAATAAACTAAGAATATATTATTCTTGGGGTGAAAATGGATTTATATATTTTTTCAAAATTAATCTTGAAAATATATTATTTTTGAGGTTTATATGAAAATATAAATATTTTTGCCAAGGAAGAAATATAAATAATTTCCTATACAAGTTTTTCTTAAAATATTTATATTTTAAGAATATATTCATGTTGGTGATTTTTTATTAAAAATAATATTCCGGAAAGTATAAATACAAAATTAAGTATATGAATACTTAATAAATACAATGAAATACGTATTCTTGTACGTATAAATACACACCGGAATAGACCACAAATATTTGGCAAAATACACAAGGATAATTATACCCATACTTGGGAAATATTCACGAAAAGAATTACAACACAAACTAAGGCAAACATATATTATTTTGACAATATTCCAATTTAATGGATGAAAATAATTTAAGTTAAAATATTATTATTTTAACTAACAATTACATACTTTGGAATATTATAATATACATCAATGATGTAACTCAAAATATACCAAGATTTCCAAGACAGGTCTTAATGAACAACTAATACAAAGAGTCGTTACACGTCCTGAACGTCTAATAAAACATGGCACGTGTGTAGGTAGTTGTACGACTCATAGAAGGACCTTTGAGCATACAAGATAGCAGGACGCAAACTTGTGAGTTCATGTCCCCCTTTTCTTTTACTGTTTTCGGATTTATAACTCTCGGGGGTGGAATACATGTAACGAATGTTCAAATGGTATGATTTGGTTATGAAATGAACTATTAGATAATGTGAGCATAGATTGAAATTGAAATGCCAATAACTCTCATAGGAATTATGGACAAAGGTTAGATCTAACGGGTACGGCCGAGCCCCACTCATGGTCCTTATCTGACCACTTAGAGTGCTTTAGTGTCCCAGTCGAGGTGATTCGACAATGTTCAAGGGTGATTTGACACAATCAAGGTGATTTGATACAGTCAAGGGAATTTGACATAGTCAAGGTAAATTTGACACAGTCGAGGGAATTCGACACAGTCGAGGGGATTCGACAAGAACAAAAGTATACTCATAATGAGTACTCCCTATGTCTTCACATACAATAATGTTCTTGCAAAACATTAATTTGATCTGTTCATGGACGCTTTTCATACCTGTTTTCAAAGGAGTCTCTCAAATGTTTACACGCTTATCAGTACTCATACAAGACGCATGAACTCGCTTAACTTTTGTTGATGTTTTCAAAATTACATGTATTTCAGGAAACAAGTTAGATCTTGGGTGCTGGTGTTGTTTCTAGAAGTAAATTCCAAGTTAGATGTCATCCACTTTTGTTGGTTTGTAACTTAGTCAAAGGTTGTGTTGTTTGAAACTTAAATGACTGGTGTTTGTAATATTTTAAACTTAATGAATGGATGAACATCGTTTGATCATATAGTTGTTTATTATGATTGAATGCAATGATATTGAACAAGTCACACATCATACGCTTCCGCAAAAGTCAGGGTGTGACAGTTATGATGAGTTCTGTGAATGTGCTGATGTGTTTTAGTGAAAGGATATAATGTTAGATCTATTCTGATGAATGATGAACCTGATGAACTGGGTGAATGTCCTGAAAATATTTGAAATAATGTGCATTTGATCTGATTTTAGGAGTGTACGGATATTAGAAACATGTTAATGAATTTTGATTGGTCTATGTTGAACCGGCTAAGATTCTAGAAGTTTCAAACAGTGGTTGCGAGTCAAAACCTCCTAGTTGCGACTCTAGACCATCCCAGTTACAACTCGAGACAAGACATCACAATAAAGAGACTCGAGACCTGCTTGGTTCGAGTCGAGACCTGTCCGGTTTCGACTCAAGAGCTGATTCGGAACCCTGATTTCGAGTATTGACTCAATAGCTCAAGACCTCCTGGTTGCGACTCGAAATCCCGGGATTGTGACTCGAGATCTCTTGTTTTGAGTCGAGACCACATGGTTTCGACTGACCTGGACCACATAGTTGTTGGGCTGTTAATTAATTGGGCCACACATTTTTATGTTATGTTATGTTTTGGACTATATGTTACTGATACTATTCATATATTGGGTTAGGCCCAGATACCTTACATGTAATAGTTTGACATGCATGCTATGTGTTAGATACGTGTAGGATATACGTGAATTTTTTCTACCCAAAACCTGACCTATACTGGTAACCATAATAGGACATGGTTGACCAGCAAACTAAATCAAGAACTATCTGCCGAGCAACCCGAGGTGAGTTCACAACTTTTACTAAAAGCATGCGTTCCCGGTGGTTGGGAAACGGAACAAACAACGCTATCTCCTTGTGTGGGATACAAACACTTTTTCCCCTTATGTGGTACGCTCAGTTAATTACTATTTATATTAGATGCAACAAGCGTACTAAACTAAACTCTATCACGAAGTCCCTACTTACTATATCGATTAGCCGCCGAAAATGTGGTGAACGGGTTATTAGTTGATAGCGTTATTTAGGTCTCACTAACCCCACACCGTGCCTGGATAGGATCGGTCGTGAACTAAAAGACTCTGGCAAACCGTCAATGATGATAGAAATTGAGACACAGTGCAAATTACGGAAACGTACGGTTGCAAAATATTTGGTATTACGCATTTTAGTGGCTTACATAGGGTAGCTCCCCATGGAATGATATAAATGAGTAACTTAACTACTTAAACAAGTTTTATGGAATTAAAACTGGACAAACTCGTGAACTCGCCAACATTATGTTGACACCCTACTGCATGCTTTACAGGTACACAGTGACTTTGGAGCTTGCAGCTTGGGGAAGTGTAGGGGTCATCTTAACATGTGTTGGGTTCTTTCAATAATTATGAACTGTGAACCTATGTTGAAACTTTTTACTAATTCTTTCGCTGCTTTCTTAAAAGACTGTGTTGAACTTTAAAACTTTGGACTTAAACTTTAATTATCATTAATCCTATTGGTTCGGTGAAACTATTTTACTGTTATTATAATTGTTCAATATGATTGGTGGTTGTATCCTGGTCAATCACACGCCTCGCGTTAGTACTCCGCATGTGGAATTTGAGGGTGTGACAATTAGACATTACACATTTTTGAAATGAGCGTTATGATGCTGATGTGGTGAAAAAAACCTTAAGGAGGCATTAACCATTACAGACGGTTTTAATGAATAGATGCCCATAATAAATGGGAATTTAAAAAATAAAACATGTACTTAAACGGGTGCATAAAATTTGGAACATGTTTTTACAAGGACGTTTTGAGACAAAATCAATCAAACCAAATACTAAGTGTATGACTAGCAATAAGGCTATATGATATAGGGGCTTTATCATGGCACATCAGCACTATGACAACCCGAACTTTCAAGGATAGTATTTCCTGATTTTCACGCCTTTGTTTAGATTTCATTTATCAATATACGAGACTAATACTAAATGTAGGTGAATTGTTTGGTTGCTTTATGAACTAGTCTAGAAACCTTAGTCTCACATCACGTCCGAATCGCACACCCCTTGTGCGGGCTGAACACTTTCCCCCTCTATATCATTTAAACTGGTCACGGGCCAGTCTTTCCGAGCCCAAAACAAAGCCCGAACTAGGTCCAGCCCACATAACCCGATCGCATATACACAACAAGGATGGATAGTTTTCATTATTCTCTAAACTCAAAGGTTAACAAAACCCTAACACTCTTTTCCTCTCCTCTTGGTGTCGATGGCAGCCTTACTCACCACCGGAGCCTTCCTCGTCCGATCTAGCCTACGTTCTACGTTTCCTTGGTTAGTATGTTCTTTATTGTGTTGAGTTGCATTCTTTGTTAATTGAATTATGTGTTTAAGTGTGGATTATGTTGGCTTGTATACGAGATCACGTATGAAACTAAACATAATGTTTACGGATTGCTTATGTGATCAACCCGTTGATGATTATAGGAAACTGTTATATGATAGGAATTGTTAGTAATGAATAAATGGTGATTGATGATTTTTGCCGATAAAAATTATGTTGTTTGATGCAAATCTAGAAGTGAATTAAATCCATATTCTTGATTGACATGCTGATAATGAAACATAATACTAATGATGATGGAGATGGACATGATGTAAGTGTTGGTCGATGATTAGGGTTCTAGAAAGTTTAAACTTGTAACCAATTTAATCTTGTAACTGTTTTGGAATGAAAGAGAATTATGTTTACGGAAAATAAGGGAAATGGTTGGCTAGGTCAGTCGCACAAGTTTGGTCCAGTCGCACAAGACACTTGGGCCAGATATTGTGTGAATCGCACAACCCAAATGAGTCGCACAAGACCAATCCCGAGTCGCACAAATGCATTGAGCCTCACAAGATACATTGAGTCGCACAAGTCTGTGAATAGACGAGTAATTGGGCTGCACATGTCGCTAGGCCACAAACAGAAACTGGGCCGAACATTTTAATCATATCGTATACTTTTGTATTCGATGTTTGGACTGTTAAGTGATATATGAATATGAACTTGCATGTTAGTTTGTATGTTATGAATGTAAACTTGGGATATGAACCTGTGAACATGCTATACATCTGATATGAGTTACTGGATGAGGTGCAAGGTGTGCAATGTGATAACTGTGTGATAGTATGAGATATGTTGCTGTTGGATTTCTTGAACGACTGTTATAACTCATATGATGGGGTGTGTATGCTACATGTGTAATGTGAATGTGGAAAATGTGACTTACCTGCATAGAAACTGATTGTCTTTTAGTAACCACGGTAGGATTTGATTGACCAAATGGGAACGGGTAATGTAACGTAACATACCGAGCAATCTATGGTGAGTTCACTGCTCTATTTCCAAGCATGCGTCCCATAGAGGGACATCTGGTAAACATTCCGGGGAGGAATGTCGGGTAAATGGGTTTGACTGGAATGTTAAACCTGGGATGTTGATAAATGCACTCATATCTATCATTAAGTCCCATCATATACCGAATTGGTTGCCGGGGAGGCAACGGTGTTATTAGTTGATAGCGCTATTAGGTTTGGCACCCTCACACCGTACCGACGAGGACGGGCGTGAACTAATTACCTTAACCACTTGACCAATGTTTGATAGAGCATTGGGGAAGGGCAAATAACCTGGAGCCATCTGCAGTAATCGAGTTATTAACGACATCAAATCTCTGAATTGTATTAAACTTATATCTGGTAACTAAATGGGGTAACAAACTTTGAACTCACCAGCGTTGTCTGATACACTTTTCTGCATGCTTGCAGGTCTATAAGTATATATCATTGGAACTTGTTTTCTGGGATGCTGGAGTGGTCATGGGTCGAGATACATGGAATCACGAGACACATCTAATGGCTTATATACTCACGGATTATGAAAAACATAACAAATGATTTATCCTTCCGCTGAACATGTCATGTTTAATAAATATTTTGTAACACTTTATTTTAATGAATGCAAGCTTTTATTTGAAATATTACTATGAGTTCAATTTGATTGGTGGCTAGATCCTGGTACGTCACACGCCTCACGGGGGTTTCCGCATGTGGTATTTTGGGGGTGTGACAGTTTGGTATCAGAGCCACTGGTTATAGTTAACTTGGTTTTAAAAACGTTTTTTATAAAACCAGACTATAACCGAACAGTTCTGAACACGTGAATACGACCATGACACTCAGCTCCAGATTGCAAGGTTCGTCTTTTAATCTGTTGTATACATTACATGACTAGTATACACTTGTTTACGATGTAGCATATGGACACACACTCGTCACTATAGCATAATTACATGAATTGCTTACTTACAGTATGATGCGTTGTTAGTATGTCGTAGACCTTAGATTTCAGTGATCTTGTCATTTTGATAACCTACGTTTGACTTTTGAGTTTGAGGAACCATTTGACATGAGTTAGGAGGAACTGAGATGAGCATACAAATCACAATATTATTGTGGGTGCACACATAATAATAATGTGGGGTGCATGTGAGTCCCAGTGAGACTTAACAAGTGAAAAAGGGGTTTTATTCCATTATCCGACCTAGTGTGAAACACAACGATCCATAGGAGTCATAGCGATGACTGCCTCCTACTCGAGTGTGATCTTTTCATTTCCTTCTAAATCCTTACGAAACTCGATGCTATCGAGTGCTAACCAAGACCCTCGTATGAACGTCTAGCGAACCGTATAAGAACGCTAGGTGTTAATGCGAAACATCTTTGAGCTAGTTATCGAAGCGTTGAATGCTTGGTATGTGCCTTCCTCACTTTCTTCGTTTACTTGAGCTCCACGAATTGACATCTCAGATTCGGAAGTATGATCACCTTTGTAATTCTCTAACAACGTATCGTGCTTTAATGCAATCCACTCACAAGACCAATGGACATGAAGTTGAACATGAAACATTACCGACCCTAGTATTATGACGACACTGTCTACCGATAACGAACGCTAGTAGGTTGACTTCAATCGAGTCCCTAACCCTAGTAGGCAATGTCTGGGAACCAACTCTTACGAATCAATCGGAGCATAAGCGTTGGGAACCGACTGGAATATGGGATGTGTAGTTACTAGCGCCATGGGCAGTACCCTAGGGCGTGACAAGAACAACGGGAAGGTCGACCCTAATGGAAATAGATCACAAGGATCTGTTTTAAAGCAACAACATTAGAGGCAATGACCACGGCGACAACAAGGTACCTGCAAATCATGACTTTCAGTATGGAAATCGAGGTGACTTTAACAAGGATTGGTCTTTCTTAAGTCAAGACGTCAACAACCCAGGGAACAATGACAGTATTGGGAATACTCGTAACAGCAACAACAACACTGGAAGTGGTGCTCGTGGAAGGGCATTTAGGATTGGCTTAGGCAATGCCAGGCATTATAGCAATATGGTAGCTTGTATGTTTTTGGGTAACTAATCTCTTCGTCTCTGTTCTGTTTAACCCTGATGCCTCTTGAAGACAGACACGTTGTAAAAGGAATTCATGGCAGGCCAATTGGAGCCTCACACGTTCACCTAAGGTGCAACTCAATCATGTAGGTCACGAGTTTGACATTGACCTTCCCCGTGCTACTGTTAGAAGCTTTGGTGTAAGTCGATAGTATGGACCGGATGTCCAAGCCTCAAGCGTAAATCTTTGATAAGGAGGAAATCACATGTGTACCTCTTCATAGTGGAGATTCACCGATTGTCAGCATCACTTCGGCGGTGGGAGCCCAGAAGTGTTTCAACTACTCTGCTACCCTATCATTGATTACCGGTACGCAGCCCGAAGAACTTCCAGGTTTTCCCCCATGGTCAGGAGGAACATCAGATGTGTAGCACGCCAGAAGCAGTCCTGATTTCTGGCACCTCTTATCGTCTTGCGCCTGGAGGGTTGCAAGAACTGTCCAAACAACTTAAGCAACTACTGAATGGGAGTTTTACCGATCTAGCTCCTCGTCTTGTGGAGCCCGAGCTCTATTGTGGAAATGAAGGACGAGTCCTTTTGTATGTGTACAGACTACCACAAGATGGCAATCATAGACCGTCACCCTTTATCTCGCATCGAAGACCTGCTTGACCCGCTGCAATGATCAAGCTTCTATTCGGAAACTGACTTAAGATCGAACTGTCCCCTAATGGAAGACCCAGGGGAGGATGATTCCTGACACGGCGTTACAAGCACAGTACGGCCACTACAATTTTCTGTTCTTGATGTTTTAGTTATCCAACACACCAGCAGCCTTAGGGATCACATGAGTAGTGTGTGTCCACCTCATCTCGCCAGATTCGTCAACTGTGTTTATCTATGACATTTTGAATCACTTCCAGGAGAAAGGAACACCATGAATGGCACTTGTATTTCATCTTAGAGATCCTAGGGGATGAGCAGCTCCATGCGAAGTCTACCTAAGTGTGACTTCAGGATTTGAGAAGTACACTTTCTTGGTCACGTAGTCAATGAAGTGGGGATACACGTGGATCTCGCTAAGATCCATTTTAACTAATCAGCACCAAGGAGTCCTTCGAGGATACAGCAATTTCCTGGTCTCGCTAGATACTATCGCAGATTCATTGTGGGATTTTCGAAGATCATGCAACTTTAATCTCTTAGGCACAGCAGGGTGCTGTGTATACGTGGGAGACAAAACAGGAGAACGTCTTTTCAGCTTTTGAAACCTAACTCTGCAATGCACTGAGTATCGTCTTTATCCGAGGGTACTAGTGATCTAGTGGTATACCATGATGGTTCGAATCAAAGTCCCAGTTACACGTCGATGCAACGCGAGATGGTGATGGCTTACGTAGTGGATCTACAAGAAGAATTGCATGAGTCACAACCTGCGGTGGAAGGCATGGTCTTTGGATTTAAGTTGGAGGCATTACTTGGACGATACCAAATGCACTACTTAGACCGATCACAAGAGCCTCCCGTGCACCCTTGTTTTGAAGGAGCTAAACATGTGATGGCATCGCTGGATGGAGCCTTTGAATGATTTCGACTGTGAAACCTAGACGTGTACGAGCCCCGCAGCACACCATCGACTCCAACCTACCTGATCAGATCCGCCCTGTTCGAACCGAAGCACTGAAGGAAGAGAATTTCCAAGTTGAGACCATGCAGGGCATGGAGGAGCAACTTTCGGTAAGTCGGACGAGATTCTCTACTTCATGGAACGAATATGGATCCCACTATACAGCAACCGTAGGGAACTTGTGTTGGGCAAAGTACACGAGCCTCGATGTTCTACTCGTCCGGGTTTTGAATGAAAGACTTAGGATCTAAGGATCTTGTACTAGTAACCGGACGTGAAAGCCCACATAGCAATGTATGTGAAAGATGCATGACTTATGCGAAAGTCAAGGTGGAGTATCAGAACCCTTCTGGTTTGTGTCAGCAACCAGAAACACCCATTTGGAAATGGGAACAGACTGCCATGGATTTTGCCATTAGTCTACGTAAAACTCAAAACGGAAACAATATCACCTGGATGATCGTTGATTGTCTCTTGTAACCGGTACACTTTATTGCAATCAAGGAAAACTGGCAAGTCTTCATATCCTGTGAGTAATTACATGTGAAGAGCAGTTCCTAGGCATGGGGTGCCAACTCCTGTTACCTCTGAATTTGATCTATACCTGATTTAGGACAGGCAATACACAACACCCTTGGCTCACGTCTAGACATGAGCATTGCTTATCACCGAGTAAATGAACCATCTTGACACTCAGAGACATGCTCCGAGCATGTGTGTGATTGACTTTAGTAAATTGGAAGGACATTTATCTCTGGTTGAGTTCTACTGCAGCAGATACCATTCTAGTATTCAGACAGCTCCGTTTGAGGCATTGCATGGACGATAATGACAATCTCCTTGTTGGACTAAGGTGAGTGACAACCCAATCACAGGTCCCGGACTTGTACTCGAAACTCTTGGGAAGATTGTTTAGATCGGAAAACGTTTGGCGGCAACACGTGACCGTCAGGAAAGCTGAAAAGCTTAGGAAGCACTGGGAGTTCGCTGTAGGCGATCGTATCATGTTGAAACTCTCACCCTGGGAGGGTGCGGTGCGCTCAGGGAAGCGTGGCAAGATGAATTTACGACATGACCTATAAACTCTACTTACCCGACGAATTGGGTAACGTTCACGATGTCATTCATGTCTCGAACCTAACGAAGTGTTTGTCTGATGAAACACTGGTGATACCCTTACTAGAGCGTAAGGTTAATGACAAGTTGCAGTTGTCAAGGAACCTATCGAAAACATGGACCAAGAAGTCAAGGTTCGTTAACACAGTCGAATTCCAATCGCGAAAGTTTATTGGAACTCAAGACGTGGACCGGAGTTCACGTGGGAACGTAAAGATCAGACGAAGCTTTAGTATCCTCGATGGTTCAATGGTTGAAGCAACTCCTGATGTCATTGGCGAATTTCTGGACGAAATTACCTTTCAAGTTGGGGATGATGTGGCACCCGAGGAAAATCCACAGTCATCCTGATCCATAGTCATCCTGATCTAACGTCTTGCTGCCTCGGATTACTTATCAAATTTTGGGACAAAATTTCTTTCAAGTTGGTGATGATGTGACAACCCGAACTTTCAAGGATAGTATTTCCTGATTTTCACGCCTTTGTTTAGATTTCATTTATCAATATACGAGACTAATACTAAATGTAGGTGAATTTTTTGGTTGCTTTATGAACTAGTCTAGAAACCTTAGTCTCACATCACGTCCGAATTGCACACCCCTTGTGCGGGCTGAACAGTTTCCCCCTCTATATCATTTAAACTAGTCACGGGCCAGTCTTTCTGAGCCCAAAACGAAGCCCGAACTTGGTCCGGCCCAAATAACCCGATCGCATATACACAACAAGGATGGATAGTTTTCATTATCCTCTAAACTCAAAGGTTAACGAAACCCTAACACTCTTTTCCTCTCCTCTTGGTGTCGACGGCAACCTTACTCACCACCAAAGCCTTCCTCGTTCGATATAGCCTACGTTCTACGTTTCCTTTGTTAGTATGTTCTTTATTGTGTTGAGTTGCATTCTTTGTTAATTGAATTATATGTTTAAGTGTGGATTATGTTGGCTTGTATACGAGATCACGTATGAAACTAAACATAATGTTTACGGATTGCTTATGTGATCGACCCGTTGATGATTACAGGAAACTGTTTTATGATAGGAATTGTTAGTAATGAATAAATGGTGATTGATGATTGTTGCCGATAAAAATTATGTTGTTTGATGCGAATCTAGAAGTGAATTAAATCCATATTCTTGATTGACATGTTGATAATGAAACATATTACTAATGATGATGGAGATGGACATGATGTAACTGTTGGTCGATGATTAGGGTTCTAGAAAGTTTGAACTTGTAACCAATTTAATCTTGTAACTGTTTTGGAATGAATGGAAATTATGTTTACGGAAAATAAGGGAAATGGTTGGCTAGGTCAGTTGCACAAGTTTAGTCCAGTCACACAAGACACTTGGGCCGAATATTGTGTGAATCGCACAACCCAAATGAGTCGCACAAGGCCAATCCCGAGTCGCACAAATGCATTGAGTCGCACAAGATACATTGAGTCGCACAAGTCTGTGAATGGACGAGTAATTGGGCTGCACATGTCGTTGGGCCACAAACAGAAACTGGGCCGCATATTTTAATCATATCGTATACTTGTGTATTCGATGTTTGGACTATTAAGTGATATGTGAATATGAACTTGCATGTTAGTTTGTATTTTATGAATGTAAACTTGGGATATGAACCTGTGAACATGCTATACATCTGATATGAGTTACTGGATGAGGTGCAAGGTGTGCAATGTGATAACTGTGTGATAGTATGACATATGTTGCTGTTGGATTTCATGAACGACTGTTATAACTCATATGATGGGGTGTGTATGCTACATGTGTAATGTGAATGTGGAATATGTGACTTACCTGCATAGAAACTGATTGTCTTTTGGTAACCACGGTAGGGTTTGATTGACCAACTGGGAACGGGTAATGTAACGTAACATACCGAGCAATCTAAGGTGAGTTCACTGCTCTATTTCCAAGCATACGTCCCATGGAGGGACATCTGTTAAACATTCCAGGGAGGAATGTTGGGTAAATGGGTTTGACTGGAATGTTAAACCTGGGATGTTGGTTAATACACTCATATCTATCATTAAGTCCCATCATATACCGAATTGGTTGCCGGGTGTCACACCCCGACCGCATAAAACAACGAAACCACGGAGGAAACGTCGGGGAGTGTTGTAACAGAATTATTGTGACAACCCGAGTTTTCAAGGTCTTTCCTCTACACGTTATTTGTTCACAATTGTGTTTGCATAACTTGTTTGCCTTGTAATTATACATGTTTGATTATATGCTTGAGATATTGAATTACTGTTCGATTAATGAGTGATAGAAATTTATTAACTGTTTGGTATTATAAACCCACAATCGACAAAACATGGTGAGACACACACACACCATGACGAAACATATGAAGTTTCGCCACCCCTCTCATTCGACGAAACCTAGGGGTTTCGTCATTCACTCCCCGATGAAACTAGGGAGTTTCGCCAAAATGGGCTTTGGCCCAAGTAAGCCCAGTTCCACTCACGTTATATTGTGCGTAAATCATAAGTTGCGAAACGCTAGACTCTCCTTTCGACTAGACGGCAGTTATCAATCATCATTCCTCTCGAAGTTCTTGCTTTCCTTCGAAGTTTTTGCTTATCTCATCTTACAACCGGTTAGCATGTGATTAGATTACTCGACTTAATCTACTTGATTCATTGTTGTGATTGTTAAGATCTATGCGGTATCTAGGGTTCCATGCTAGTAGTGTGATTGATGAGTTTATGTAAAACATGAATAGGTAAATGATTATGATATTGGTTCATGCTTTGTTCGGTAAATTAAGAAATTGCAAACTGTTAGAGTTGATAAACTCGAATGAGACTAGGTTTTAGATATGCATGAGTATTTGGTAGTATTGTTGTCATGTTAATCGGAATCGTATGAAGATCATGAGATCGATGGTATGGAATAGTCGAGTAATTGATGTTATGATTGCATGTTAGTGTTAGAACTCGTTGACCTAACGATCCGATTGTTACTGTTCTTAATTGAGAATGATTAAGGTAATGTAGTTGTGCATAATGGCTGAATTCAATGCTGTTTAATTTGATTTGAAACTGCCAAAGCTATTTGTTGATGTTACAGGAATTACGGGAGTAGTTTAGGCAAATGAATGGAACATTTAATATGTTTGACGAAACCTGAGGGTTTCGCCACACTTATTTTTGACAAAACTCCAGGGAGTTTCACCATCCTTATGACGACGAAACACCTTGGTGTTTCGTCACCCAACTGATCGACGAAAGGCCTTGAGGTTTCGTCGCCTTGAGGTTTCGCCGTGGGTCAGAATTTCACAAACATAATGTAGTTAGTACAAGTATAATAATGTGTGATTATATGCTGACCTTTGTCTGTTAAGGATATCAGTTACGTATGAGGAAACATGATTCAGTTTTGGTTAGCATACTTGACTGTTAAGCACTGTTACTAGACATACATGTGAACTGTGAATTTGAACAAGTTGTGTAACTGCTATGTGCTATCTAGTCATCACAGATTGAATACCCACTGTGATTTGTATTTACATGCGAACTTTTTGAATGCAAACTGATTACGTATGCATGAATGCTATAGGCTTTGACTGATTAACTGTGAACAAGTAGATTAACAAACCGAGCAAACCAAGGTGAGTTCACACTGTTTATAAGGCATGGGATTCCCTGTGGGTTGGGAATGGGTTAAGAAGCTAAAACGAATCCTACATATTCACCTTTAACAAAATATGTACCTCCATCCTCGTTGAGAAGGATGACAACACTAACCTTCGTATTCTCCTTGGATAGATTACGTACCTCCGTCCTCAGTTGGAAGGACGACAACCTATAACTTACTTGACAAAACTCTATCATTAAGTCCCTCATTTTTATATCGACTTAATCACCGGGCCAATGGCAAGCGGGTCATTAGTTAATAGCGCTATTAAGGTTGACAAGCCTCACACCGTGCCGGGAGGACGGGCGTGGACTAATGGATCTGGGAACTTAGTCAATGATGATAGACATTGACGTAGGGCACAACTTTCTCAGTCAGTTGTCGATATGGTAATGGTCTAGTGGTTACATGGGGTAGCCCCCACTGTTTCTGGTTTGGGAAACAATGAATTGGATAACTCATGGTTTTTGAATGAACACGTGGTTTTTTAAACAACTTTAAACTGGACAACCAACTGTGAACTCGCTCAACTTAGTTGTTGACTCGTTGTTACATGCCTTGCAGGTCGTTAGATGTTTAGCT
Organism: Helianthus tuberosus; assembly: GCA_030545235.1. NCBI lineage: Eukaryota > Viridiplantae > Streptophyta > Magnoliopsida > Asterales > Asteraceae > Helianthus > Helianthus tuberosus. The sequence goes on from CM060358.1 coordinate 123,836,137, forward strand.
GGAGCTTGCATGGGAGCAGGAGTCGTTGTGGGACATGGACAGTTGAGTTCCATGTTAACATTTGAACTATTAAACTTGTGCTTGGGTTTTTAAACTTTATGCTTCTGCTGAATCACTTAAACTTTGCCATTTTGTTTGAGACACCAATTATATTGTTTGGGTCGGATTTTTATATGCTTACTTATATTGTTCAATATGATTGGTGGCTTGATCCTGGTCAATCACGCCTCCTGCGAAGTTATAGAGAAAATAGGCAAGGTGGCCTACAAACTGAACCTACCCGAAGAACTCAGTGGAGTTCACAACGTATTCCACGTGTCAAATCTGAAGAAGTGTTTGTCAGATGAGACCCTCATAGTTCCTCTCAAGGAGCTCACTATCGACGATCAGCTGCGATTCATCGAGGAACCAGTAGAGATTACTGACCGAGACGTTAAGGTTCTCAAGCGCACCAGAATACCTCTTGTTCGAGTTTGTTGGAACTCCCGTCGTGGCCCAGAGTTTACCTGGGAATGAGAAGACCAAATGAAACACAAGTATCCCCAGTTGTTCGAGAAAAGTGCAACCACTACTGAGGCTGAAGCTACTGCGGAATTTCGGGAAGAAATTCCAAACCAACAGGGGGGATGATGTGACACCCCAGGAAAACCAGGAAAACACACAACCTAACTAGCTTCCTCAGTAAACACGTGCTAAATTTCGGGACGAAATTTCTTTCAAGTTGGGGATGATGTGACAACCCGAGTTTTCAAGGTCTTTCCTCTTCACATTATTTGTTCACAATTGTGTTTGCATAACTTGTTTGACTCGTAATTGTACATGTTTGATTATATGCTTGTGATATTGTATTACTGTTCGATTAATGAGTGATAGAAATTTATTAACTGTTTGGAATTATAAACCCACAATCGACGAAACATGGTGAGACACACACACCCCACGACGAAACATATGAAATTTCGCCACCCCTCTCATTCGACAAAACCTAGGGGTTTCGTCATTCACTCCCCGACGAAACTAGGGAGTTTCGCCAAAATGGGCTTCGGCCCAAGTGAGCCCAGTTCCACTCACGTTATATTGTGCGTAAATCATAAGTTGCAAAACCCTAGAGTCTCCTTTCGACTAGACGGCAATTATCAATCACCATTCCTCTTTAAGTTCTTGCTTTCCCTTGAAGTTTTCGCTTATCTCATCTTACAACCAGTTAGTATGTGATTAGATTACTCGACTTAATCTGCTTGATTCATTGTTGTGATTGTTAAGATCTAGGAGGTATCTTGGGTTCCATGCTAGTAGTGCGATTGATGAGTTTATGTAAAACATGAATAGGTAAATGATTATGATATTGGTTCATGCTTTGTTCGGTAAATTAAGAAATTGCAAATTGTTAGAGTTGATAAACTCGAATGAGACTAGGTTTTAGATATGCATGAGTATTTGGAAGTATTGTTGTCATGTTAATCGGAATCGTATGAAGATCATGAGATCGATGGTATGGAATAGTCGAGTAATTGATGTTATGATTGCATGTTAGTGTTAGAACACGTTGACCTAACGATCCGATTGTTACTGTTCTTAATTGAGAATGATTAATGTAATGTAGTTGTGCATAATTGCTGAATTCAATGATGTTTAATTGTATTTGAAACTGCCAAAGCTATTTGTTGATGTTACAGGAATTACGGGAGTAGTTTAGGCAAATGAATGGAACTGTTAATATGTTCGACGAAACCTGAGGGTTTCGCCACACTTATTGTCGATGAAACTCCAGGGAGTTTCGCCATCCTTATGACGACTAAACACCTTGGTGTTTCGTCACACAACTGATCGACGAAAGGCCTTGAGGTTTCGTCGCCTTGAGGTTTCGCCGTGGGTCAGAATTTCACAAACAGAATGTAGTTAGTACAAGTATAATAATGTGTGATTATATGCTGACCTTTGTCTGTTAAGGATATTAGTTACGTATGTGGAAACATGATTCAGTTTTGATTAGCATACTTGACTGTTAAGCACTGTTACTAGATATACATGTGAACCGTGAATTTGAACAAGTTGTGTAACTGCTATGTGCTATCTGGTAATCACAGATTGAATACCCACTATGATTTGTATTTACATGCGAACTTTGTGAATGCAAACTGATTACGTATGCATGAATGCTATAGGCTTTGACTGATTAACTGTGAACAAGTAGATTAACAAACCGATCAAACCAAGGTGAGTTCACACTTTTTATAAGGCATGGGATTCCCTGTGGGTTGGAAATGGGTTAAGAGGCTAAAACGAAACCTACATATTCACCTTTAACAGAATATGTACCTCCATCCTCGTTGAGAAGGATGACAAAATTAACCTGCGTATTCTCCTTGGATAGATTACGTACCTCCGTCCTCAGTTGGAAGGACGACAACCTATAACTTACTAGACAAAACTCTATCATTAAGTCCCTTATTTTTATATCGACTTAATCGCTGGGCCAATGGCGAACGGGTCATTAGTTAATAGCGCTATTAGGGTTGACAAGCCTCACACCGTGCCGGGAGGACGGGCGTGGACTAATGGATCTGTGCATTTAATCAATGATGATAGACATTGACGTAGGGCACAACTTTCTCAGTCAGTTGTCGATCTGGTAATGGTCTAGTGGTTACATGGGGTAGCCCCCACTTATTCTAGTTTGGGAAACAATGAATTGGATAACTCATGGTTTTTGAATGAACACGTGGTTTTTGAAACAAATTTAAACTGGACAACCAACTGTGAACTCACTCAACTTAGTTGTTGACTCGTTGTTACGTGCCTTGCAGGTCGTTAGATGTTTAGCTGGAGCTTGCATGGGAGAGGAGTCATTGTGGGACATGGACAGTTGAGTTCCATGTTAACATTTGAACTATTAAACTTGTGCTTGGGTTTTTAAACTTTATGCTTCTGCTGAATCACTTAAACTTTGCCATTTTGTTTGAGACACCAATTATATTGTTTGGGTCGGATTTTTATATGCTTACTTATATTGTTCAATATGATTGGTGGCTTGATCCTTGTCAATCACGCCTCCTGCGAAGTTACTCCGCTTGTGGATTTTGGGGGTGTGACAGATTGGTATCAGGGCCATTGGTTATAGTGAACTTGGTTTTAAAAAGGGGAAATTTTTTTTGACAAAACCAGACTATAACCTGTACAGTGCTCAACGATCCACAACGACGCTTCGCTCCACGTGCAAGACTTAACACTATAGGTGGTATGGTTTATATTTATATTGCCTGTCTATTAGTTTGCATAATGCATTGTTCATGGTATGCTTTGTCAACGTAACGACTATTGTTTGAAACCCTGTGTGCTTACTCTATTCTGTCATCCCACACTTATGCACTTTCGCGACACCTCTCTCACTTGTGCTTTCTTTGATGTGAAGTCATGAGTGGACGTCTGAACTTGACTCAAGCCCAGCTGACGGCTCTAATCAACGAATGAGTTGCTGAGGCACTCGCACCAGCCCCTGCAGGAGGTATAACCTGCCATTTCGACCTATCTTAGGATGTTTAGATCCTACTCTCGCGAACCAAATCTTGTGCTTAACCTTGTCTTTTTCTTTCTCACGCGACAGGTCAACATGCTCAGCCTCCCGTATGTACGTTCAAGACCTTTATAGACTGTCGACCTAGTACCTTCAGTGGTACAGAAGGAGCTGTAGGCCTCCTCCATTGGTTCGAGAAGATCGAGTCAGTCTTCGAAATGTGTGAATGCCCTGAGGCTCGTAGGGTAAAGTTTGCTACTGGAACATTCGAAGCTGTTGCGTTGACATGATGGAACGCGCAAGTACACATGCTAGGGTTGGCAGCTGCTAATGCTACCCCATGGAACTACTTCAAAGATCTGATCAAAGAGGAGTACTGTCATCGCGACGACATTCACAAGCTGGAAGTAGAGTTTGATAACTTGAAGATGACGGGGTCTGAAATAGAGGAGTATACGAAGAGATCGAACGAACTTGCTGCACTGTGTCCTACTATGGTAGATCCTCCTATCAAGCATATCGAGCTGTACCTCAAGGGTCTAATGCCAGAGATTCAGAGCCATGTGACTGCGGCTAACCTTGGTACTATCCAGCAGGTCATACGGCTAGCCCATCATCTCACAGATCAGGCAGTTGAGCAACACAAGCTGCCCAAGCGTATTAGTGCTACAGCTACTTCAGATGCTCCTAGCGACAAAAAGCGTAAATGGGATGGAAATTCAAGCAAAGGTTCTACTTCTATTCAGTCTCAGTCTCAGCAGCGGTGAACTGGCGACTACAAGAGTCCCAATCAGCAGTCTTCTGGGAATCAGGGTCAGGGTGGATACAGGGGAAATCACCCTAAGTGCAATCGATGTAATTTGCACTTCAGCGTGCCGTGCAACAAGAGTCGTTGTCAGAGATGTAATAAGCTGGGTCACGCAGCCAAGGATTGCAGGAGCTCACATCCTGCTAATCAGAATCGTCAACAGCAGCCACAAGCTGCATAGAACCAGCAGCAGCAACAACAAGGTAATAAGGGATGCTTTCAGTGTGGTGCTGAGGGTCACTTCAAGAGACACTGTCCACAGTTGAATCAGAACCAGAACAACAACAACCAAGGAAATGGGAACAACAATTGGGGTAACAATGATGGCAACGGTGCCAGGGGGCGTGTCTTCGTAATTGGTTAGGGTGATGCAAGGAACGATCCCAATGTTGTGATGGGTAAGTTCCTACTGGACGACTTCTATGTTATTGTTTTATTCGATTCGGGTGCTGATACTAGTTACGTGTCCTTAAAAGTTAGTCAGATGCTTAAGCGTACCCCAATTCCTTTAAACACCAAGCATGTTGTAGAACTCGCAAATAATAAAAATCTTGAGGCCACATACATAGTTAAGGGTTGTAATCTTGTTCTTGCTGATCAGACCTTCTCTATCAACCTCATTCCTATGGTTCTTGGTAGCTTCGACGATGTCATCGGGATGATATGGTTATCTCAACATCTAGCGGAAATTCTTTGCAAGGAGAAAATTGTCCGCATCCCTCGTTCTGGTGAAGAACCCCTCGTGATTCGTGGTGACAAGACTGGTGCAGTTGTAGGCATCATCTCTTTCCTTAAGGCCCAGAAGTGTTTGCGAAAGGGCCACACTGCTATTCTAGCCCTCGTTACTGACACCTCCATGAAAGAGAAGAAGATAGAAGACATTCCTATTGTACGCGATTTTCCTGAGGTATTTCCCGAGGAATTACCTGGTCTTCCGCCTCATCGTCAGGTCGAGTTTCAAATTGAGCTAGCTCCTGGAGCAGCACCAATAGCTCGTGCACCTTATCGCTTAGCTCCATCAGAACTAGAGGAATTGTCCACCCAACTACAAGAGCTATTAGACAAGGGTTTTATTCGTCCTAGCTCTTCGCCCTGGGGAGCTCCAGTCTTGTTTGTGAAGAAGAAAGACGGTACCTTCCGAATGTGTATTGACTATCGCGAACTCAACAAGGTAACCGTGAAGAATCGTTATCCTCTTCCGCGTATTGATGACCTGTTCGACCAGTTGCAAGGGTCGAGCTTCTACTCAAAGATTGATCTGAGATCGGGATATCATCAGCTGAGAGTCCGAGACGAGGACATCTCCAAAACAGCATTCAGGACTCGTTATGGACACTACGAGTTTCTAGTTATGCCTTTCGGACTGACAAATGCACCTGCGGTCTTCCTGGATCTCATGAACCGAGTGTGCAAAACTTACCTGGATAAGTTCGTTATTGTTTTCATCGACGACATCCTGATCTATTCTAAGAGTCAGGAGGAACACGAGCATCATCTGCGTCTTATTCTGGAACTTCTTCGAGCAGAGCAGCTGTATGCTAAGTTTTCGAAATGCGACTTTTGGCTTCGTGAAGTCCATTTCCTAGGCCACGTGGTGAATGAGGATGGGATTCATGTGGATCCATCCAAGGTTGACTCGATTAAGGACTGGCCTGCACCCCGTACGCCAACTGAAATCCGCCAATTCTTGGGTTTGGCGGGTTACTACAGAAGATTTATCAAGGATTTCTCAAAGATTGCGTAACCTCTCACTTCACTAACTCAGAAGGGTGTCACCTATCGTTGGGGTGATGCACAGGAATCCATGTTTCATCACTTAAAGAAGAGACTATGTAGCGCACCTATTCTCTCGTTACATGAAGGCACCGACGATTTTGTCGTTTATTATGACGCGTCAATCCAAGGACTTGGTTGTGTGTTGATGCAACGTGAGAAAGTCATTGCTTATGCATCACGCCAACTTAAGGTTCGTGAAAGGAACTACACTACCCACGATCTGGAGCTGGGAGCTGTTATTTTCGCACTCAATATATGGAGGCATTACCTGTACGGTACCAAGTGCACCATTTACACCGATCACAGGAGTCTCCAGTATATCCTTGAGCAGAAGGAGTTGAACATGCGATAACGTCGATGGGTCGAACTTCTGAATGATTACGAATGCGCGATCAAGTACCATCCGGGCAAAGCCAATGTTGTGGCAGACGCTCTCAGTCGAAAGGAGACTAAACCTAAGCGTGTACGTGCTTTACAGCTTATCATCCACTCTAGTATTCCTGCTCAGATACGAGATGCTCAGATTGAAGCATTGAAAGCAGAGAACATCAGGGCTGAGTCCGTGCTAGGATCGAAGAAATGATTAAAACAAAAGGAAGATGGTGCTTACTACATGACAGGGAACATATGGGTTCCACTCTATGGTAATCTACGTTAGCTTGTGATGGATGAAGCACACAAGTCTCGTTACTCGGTACATCCTGGTTCGGATAAGATGTATCATGATCTCAAGACTTCGTATTGGTGGCCTAGTATGAAAGCTAACATAGCAACCTACGTTGGTAAATGCTTGACTTGTGCGAGACTCAAAATCAAGTACCAGAAACCATCAGGCCTACTTCAATAACCAGAAATACCAACATGAAAATGGGAGCAAATCTCCATGGATTTTATTACTGGCCTGCCTAGATCTCAACGCGGAAGTGATACCATTTGGGTGATTGTGGACCGACTGACCAAGTCTGCACATTTTCTGGCTATCAAGGAAACGGATAAGTTTTCTACTCTAGCAGACATCTACCTAAAGGAAGTAGTTTCGAGGCACGGGGTGCCAACCTCCATCATTTCTGATCGTGACTCAAGTTTTACATCAGAATTGTGGCAAGCGATGCACAAGTCCTTTGGCTCTCGATTGGACATGAGCACGGCGTATCATCCCCAGACGGATGGGCAGTCTGAATGCACCATCCAAACCCTTAAAGACATGCTTTGGGCATGTGTAATCGACTTTGGTAATGGCTGGGAAAGACACCTCCCGTTAGTGGAGTTTTCATATAACAACAGTTACCACACCGGTATCCAGGCTGCTCCGTTTGAGGCATTGTACGGACATAAGTGCCGATCACCTCTTTGTTGGGCAGAGATTGGCGACAGCCAAATCACTGGCCCAGAACTAGTCGTAGACACAACGGTGAAGATCGCTCAGATACGACAACGAATGGCGGCAGCTCGTGACCATCAGAAAAGTTACACTGATAAGCGAAGGAAACCAATCGAGTTCCAGGTTGGGGATCGAGTACTACTTAAAGTCACACCTTGGAAAGGTGTAGTTCATTTTGGTAAACGAGGCAAACTCAACCCGCGATATGTCAGACCTTTCGAAATCATAGAGAAAATAGGCAAGGTGGCCTACAAACTGAACCTACCCGAAGAACTCAGTGGAGTTTACAACGTATTCCACGTGTCAAATCTGAAGAAGTGTATGTCAGATGAGACCCTCATAGTTCCTCTCAAGGAGCTCACTATCGACGATCAGCTGCGATTCGTCGAGGAACCAGTAGAGATTACTGACCGAGACGTTAAGGTTCTCAAGCACACCAGAATACCTCTTGTTCGAGTTTGTTGGAACTCCCGTCGTGGCCCAGAGTTTACCTGGGAACGAGAAGACCAAATGAAACACAAGTATCCCCAGTTGTTCGAGAAAAGTGCAACCACTACTGAGGCTGAAGCTACTGCGGAATTTCGGGACGAAATTCCAAACCAACAGGGTGATGATTTGACACCCCAGGAAAACCAGGAAAACACGCAACCTAACTAGCTTCCTCAGTAACCACGTGCTAAATTTTGGGACGAAATTTCTTTCAAGTTGGGGATGATGTGACAACCCGAGTTTTCAAGGTCTTTCCTCTACACGTTATTTGATCACAATTGTGTTTGCATAACTTGTTTGCCTTGTAATTGTACATGTTTGATTATATGCTTGAGATATTGTATTACTGTTCGATTAATGAGTGATAGAAATTTATTAACTGTTTGGAATTATAAACCCACAATCGACGAAACATGGTGAGACACACACACACCACGACGAAACATATGAAGTTTCGCCACCCCTCTCATTCGACGAAACCTAGGGGTTTCGTCATTCACTCCCCGACAAAACTAGGGAGTTTCACCAAAATGGGCTTCGACCCAAGTAAGCCTAGTTCCACTCACGTTATATTGTGCGTAAATCATAAGTTGCGAAACCCTAGACTCTCCTTTCGACTAGACGGCTATTATCAATCACCATTCCTCTCGAAGTTCTTGCTTTCCCTCGAAGTTTTTGCTTATCTCATCTTACAACCGGTTAGTATGTGATTAGATTACTCGACTTAATCAGCTTGATTCATTGTTGTGATTGTTAAGATCTATGGGGTATCTAGGGTTCCATGCTAGTAGTGTGATTGATGAGTTTATGTAAAACATGAATAGGTAAATGATTATGATATTGGTTCATGCTTTGTTCGGTAAATTAAGAAATTGCAAACTGTTAGAGTTGATAAACTCGAATGAGACTAGGTTTTAGATATGCATGAGTATTTGGTAGTATTGTTGTCATGTTAATCGGAATCGTATGAAGATCATGAGATCGATGGTATGGAATAGTCGAGTAATTGATGTTATGATTGCATGTTAGTGTTAGAACTCGTTGACCTAACGATCCGATTGTTACTTTTCTTAATTGAGAATGATTAAGGTAATGTAGTTGTGCATAATTGCTGAATTCAATGCTGTTTAATTTGATTTGAAAATGCCAAAGCTATTTGTTGATGTTACAGGAATTACGGGAGTAGTTTAGGCAAATGAATGGAACTGTTAATATGTTCGGCGAAACCTGAGGGTTTCGCCACACTTATTGTCGATGAAACTCCAGGGAGTTTCGCCATCCTTATGACGACGAAACACCTTGGTGTTTCGTCACCCAACTGATCGATGAAAGGCCTTGAGGTTTCGTCGCCTTGAGGTTTCGCCGTGGGTCAGAATTTCACAAACAGAATGTAGTTAGTACAAGTATAATAATGTGTGATTATATGCTGACCTTTGTCTGTTAAGGATATCAGTTACGTATGAGGAAACATGATTCAGTTTTGATTAACATACTTGACTGTTAAGCACTATTACTAGACATACATGTCAACTGTGAATTTGAACAAGTTGTGTAACTGCTATTTGCTATCTGGTGATCACAGATTGAATACCCGCTGTGATTTGTATTTACATGCGAACTTTGTGAATGCAAACTGATTACGTATGTATGCATGCTATAGGCTTTGACTGATTAACTGTGAACAAGTAGATTAACAAACCGAGCAAACCAAGGTGAGTTCACCATTTTTATAAGGCATGGGATTCGCTGTGGGTTGGGAATGGGTTAAGAAGCTAAAACGAAACCTACATATTCACCTTTAACAGAATATGTACCTCCATCCTCGTTGAGAAGGATGACAACATTAACCTGCGTATTCTCCTTGGATAGATTACGTACCTCCGTCCTCAGTTAGAAAGACGACAACCTATAACTTACTAGACAAAACTCTATCATTAAGTCCCTCATTTTTATATCGACTTAATCGCCGGGCCAATGGCGAGTGGGTCATTAGTTAATAGCGCTATTAGGGTTGACAAGCCTCACACCGTGCCGGGAGGACGGGCGTGGACTAATGGATCTGGGCACTTAGTCAATGATGATAGACATTGACGTAGGGCACAACTTTCTCAGTCAGTTGTCGATATGGTAACGGTCTAGTGGTTACATGGGGTAGCCCCCACTGATTCTGGTTTGGGAAACAATGAATTGGATAACTCATGGTTTTTGAATGAACACATGGTTTTTGAAACAACTTTAAACTGGACAACCAACTATGAACTCGCTCAACTTTGTTATTGACTCGTTGTTACATGCCTTGCAGGTCGTTAGATGTTTAGATGGAACTTGCATGGGAGCAGGAGTCGTTGTGGGACATGGACAGTTGAGTTCCATGTTAACATTTGAACTATTAAACTTGTGATTGGGTTTTTAAACTTTATACTTCTGCTGAATCACTTAAACTTTACCTTTTTGTTTGAGACTCCAATTATATTGTTTGGGTCGGATTTTTATATGCTTACTTATATTGTTCAATATGATTGGTGTCTTGATCCTGGTCAGTCACGCCTCCTGCGGTGTTACTCCGCTTGTGGATTTTGGGGGTGTGACAATTATTGTTTCACAACTATGGTAATTAAAGTTATGTTTTATTAATTATCAAGAGGGGATACATTGTCTTAAACAAAGAAAAACAAGAGTGCATAACATGATTAAACTAGTTCTAGCTTCGTTTTATATCACTAAGGCACAGGTCCGCCTAAGTGTATCTTGATCATCCTATGCAACAGCTCCTGAAAACACATGTGGAAATAGGTACGTTAGCATAAAAATGCTTGTGAGATACATAGTTTTTGTTAAAATAGGATTCATGACTTAAGTTTAAAGAAATGTTTGATAAAAGTTAGTCATGAATCTTGTTAAGTGTTTTCTTTTATAAATCATACGAAAATTTGATAAGAAATCAGATTATATAAAAGAAAGGTGTATGGTTAAATAAATAACCAAGTAAAATGAGTTTATATAAATTAAACTGTTTGTAAAACAATGTCTTATGAAGATATGTTATTTGTGTAAAATGTAATATGTCTCAAATGAAATGGTTTAAATAACGCTACGATATGTAATATCATAAAAGCACTTATATATAGGAAGTACCAGCGGCGTATCCACCATGCTTTTATCATATTACACCCGCCTTGTTACTTAAATCACTTACCCAAACAATCCACCAAATATGTCTTGTTTAAACCAATTGTCAAATGTTTATGTGTAAACCATGTCTATTGTCAAATGTAAATCATGTAATGTGTAAACCAAATGTCAAAATGTTTATGTGTAACCAATGTCTATTGTCAAATGTAAATCATGTAATGTGTAACCAAATGTCATGTATGGCAAGTGAAATATGTCAACTAATGCCATAGGTAAAATGCACAAAACAAGGTATTGAAATAAATCAAAGTTATGTTTTGTAAAATAACTGCATCCTCTACTGATAGAGACATCTATGCGGTATTGTTAAAATGCATACATTCAAGCCTTGCGACTGTGGCGACAAACCCTTAAACAAATTAAAGGTTTATCTGACTTATGTATATTGGATTCAGTCATTCCTTCCATCCAAACAAACCTAGGATTTCAGGAATGAGAGTTGTCAATTCCTATGGTACCATTACTTACTACCAAGCGGCGTAGCTAATGTTAATGAATGTTTTTTTGTCCCATTTAAAAAAACCAAATGTCATACTAAAATGTAAGCATGTTATGTAAAACAATGTACTAAGTATGCAATAAATGAACATACATAGCATGTGATGTAAAACAATGTACTAAGTATGCAACAAATGAACATACATAGCATGTGATGTAAAACAAGGTACTAAGTATGCAATAAATGAACTGTAGGACCGGTTTTGATACCGTTCGATTGCGTAACGAACGTTCGACGTGTGGAATCCGTGAACGTGCGTGACCGAACACACAATAACGTACTAGAACCGTGAATCTATTGAAATATATGACGTGTACGATACAAGAATCACGTGGAGAGTATTTTCTCTCTCTAGACTTTCTCTCTCTAGTCTTCAAACTCCTAGATCACAAATGAGCAAGAGTCTTACACTTTAAATCTAAGGCTCCTATTTATAGCCCTTGGAATTAATGAGATTTCTCATTAATTACCAAAGTGCCACCTTGCTACTTCTATCTAAATATTACAATAAAATCCTAGATTTCTACAGTTTCAGCTACAGTTTGAATTGACGGAGGCGATAGACATTAATGCATCAACATGAATATACATAGCATGTGATCTTGGAGGGATCTACATGAATACCTTGTTCATTGACGATATGCCCCAAAAATTGAACTTCCTTAAGCCAAAATTTGCACTTGGAGAATTTGGCGAAAAGTTGCTCTTTCTTCAGGAGTTCCAGGGTAAGATGAAGATGTTGCTCATGATCAGCTTGCGTCTTACAATAAATCAAAATGTCATCAATGAAAACGATGATGAACTTGTCTAAATAAGGTTTACAAACCCTATTCATTAAGTCCAGGAAGACAGCAGGAGCATTAGTCAAACTGAATGGCATAACAATGAACTCATAATGCCCATAACGAGTGCGGAAAGCAATCTTGGGAATATCTTCTTCATGCACACGAAGCTGATGATACCCAGAACGTAGATCAATCTTTGAAAAACAAGTAGCACCCTGTAACTAATCAAAGAGATCATCAATGCGAGGTAGGGTATATCGATTCTTGATGGTAAGCTTGTTAAGCTAACGATAATCGATACACATTCTGAAAGATCCATCCTTCTTCTTGACAAAAAGAACGGGAGCACCCCAAGGTGAAAAGCTAGGACGGATAAAACCTTTGTCAGAAAGCTCTTGAAGCTGCTTGGACAACTCTTGCATCTCAGACGGTGCAAGACGATATGGAGATCTGGCAACAGGATTTGAACCAGGTACAAGATCAATACGGAACTCGACTTGGCATGCTGGGGGTAAACCAGGTAATTCTTCAGGAAACAATTCAGGATAATCCCGAACAACAGGGATATCTTGAATAGACTTACCTTTGCCTTTATCTGCTACAACATGTGCCAAGAAGGCCACATAGTTCTTTCGCAGATACTTCCGAGCTTGGGTACAAGACATGAGTTTGAGACTACTAGCAGGTTTCTCACCACGAACCTCTAGGATCTCACCTTTTGAGAGCGAAACACGAACAATCTTCTCAAAACAAACTACCTCTGCGTGATGCTTGGCTAACCAATCCATGCCCACTATAATGTCGAATCTTCCATGTTGCATCGGTGTGAGGTCGATAGGAAAAAGATGGTTGTTAAGGTTCAACTGGCAGTTGCGAAGAACAGAATCGAGAACAACAGGATCACCACTAGCAACTTCTACTGTCAAAGGCTTTCCTAGTTTCGTTCTAGACATGCACAGTAATGGCTCAAAAGACAATGACACAAAAATCTTATCGGCACCCGAATAAAAAAGAACAGAAGCAGACTGATTGTTAACAAAGAATGTACCGTTGACCACCTCATTGTCTGCATGTGCCTCATTAGCATTCATGTTGAAGACTCGACCTCGAGCCTGAGCCAGATTCTGATTTGCGCTGGCCAGCCTTGGACACTGGTTTCGATAATGAGTCAGGTCCCCACAATTGTAGCATGAACCAGGAGGAAAGTGAGGTCGTGCAGCTTGTGCTTGCTGTTGAGCAGGCGGTTGAGCAGCCTGCTGAGCTGGGTTATGTGCGGCCTGATTCTGAGCAAAATGACAAACATCGGCAAGATGACCTGACTTCCCACAGTTAGTACAGAAACGACACTGAACTTGTGGTTGATGGTGGCTATTGCATCTATTGCACAACGGTGCATTCCCCGCATACCGTTTCTTTCTTGGTGGTTGTGCAGGTTGATTGGGAGCTACCTGATTGGCTTGGGCAGTGATAGCGAAATTCTGGGAAGCCTTGCGCTTCCTAGACCCTTTCGAAGAACCAGTTTCCTTACCCTTCTTACTCTTACCCTTCTTGCTTTCACCCTTATCAGATGACTGTTTCTTACCCTTGTCACCCTTCCTGTGTAGCTTACGCTTTCGGACTTGCGACTCAGTAAAAGTTGCAGCTAACTCGATTGCCTAACGAACTGTGGTAGGGTTACTACCAGTGACGATTTCTTGCACGAAGTCAAGTAAGCCATCAATATACCTCTCGATAGCTTTCTCGAGTGGGGTAACCATGGTAGGGCATAGCAAACTCAACTCTTCATACCTATCAGTGTAAGCCCGATGCTCACCACTATCCTACTTCAAATCATCAAACTCCCTTTCTAAAGCCCTTAGTTCATGACGAGGACATAATTCCCTCATCATAATAGCCCTAAGCTCGGCCCAAGTCTGTGCTAAAGCAACCTCAGCACCACGGTCTCTCATAACCCCGTTCCACCAGGTAAGAGCCCTCTTTTGAAACACACTGGAAGCAAACTCGACCTTGCGATTATCAGGACACTGAACACGAGGAAACATACTCTCAATGCTCTCGAACCACTGTAGGAGCCCAGTTGCTCCTTCAGAACCACTGAACTTGAGTGGTTTAGCCGAGTTGAAACTCTTGAAGTTGCATGGAGCATTTTGGTTATTGTTGGCTTGGTTAACTTGAGCAATAATGTCTGGGAGTACAGCAGCCATTTGCTGCGCAATGATAGCTGCCATTTCGGCATTTGGTAGCGGATTTTCGCGTCGAGGAGGCATTCTAAAAGAGGAAACATGAGAGAAAACGAGTGAGATGATTAGATGAAAAGAATGAGATGATACAAAAAACAACAAAAGCAAAGATGGTGGTCATTCATCCGTACCACAAAGCAAACAAACGACACACAGTGACTAATCAAAGTAAATGGGACAAAAATAATGTATCGCGAAGACATGCTCGCCTATAAGTGAACACTCACCCCAAGAGTTCCTAGGTAAGAGTTATTGGTCCGATTATGAGGATTTGTACGAACACTCTAGCCTTAGACAGAAAACTCAGGGTACAGGCATTCACCCTTCCAGTTTGCACGTGTTCACACTATTTAGACCCAAACTTTGACGAGATTTTGAAAACTTGGAAGGCACAAGGCCAAAAGAATCATTCAAAAACGGATGATTAAATTTTCAAAATCATTTTGAAAAATTGAAGGGTTCAAAACCTTATAACAAATCATTTAAAAAAAATAGATGATTGATTTAAAAAAAAAAAAACCATTTCAGAAAATTTGTGTTCTTGTTTTGGTAATCACCTAAAGATAGGTGACGGTAGTGTTTTAAGATCTAAACACAAGCTAACTTGTGTTAGGGTCCTAGAAAAGTTATAGTCTAGGTCAAAGCATTACTAATAACCTAATTCCCTACAACCATTGGCTCTAACACCAACTCTTCTGTCTCACCCCGACCGCGTAAAACAATGAAACCGCGGCGGAAACGTCGGGGAGTGTTGTAACAGAATTATTGTTTCACAACCATGGTAATTAAAGTTATGTTTTATTTATAATCAAGAGGGGATACATTGTCTTAAACAAAGATAAGCAAGAGTACATAACATGATTAAACTAGTTCTAGCTTCGTTTTATGTCACTAAGGCACAGGTCCGCCTAAGTGTATCTTGATCATCCTATGCAACAGCACCTGAAAACACATGTGAAAATAGGTACGTCAGCATAAAAATGCCTGTGAGATACATAGGTTTTGTTAAAATAGGATTCATGACTTAAGTTTAAATAAATGTTTGATAAAAGTTAGTCATGAATCTTGTTAAGTGTTTTCTTTTATAAATCATACGAAAATTTGATAAGAAATCAGATTATATAAAAGAAAGGTGTATGGTTAAATAAATAACCAAGTAAAATGAGTTTGTATAAATTAAACTGTTTGTGAAACAATGTCTTATGAAGTTATGTTATTTGTGTAAAATGTAATATGTCTCAATTGAAATGGTTTAAATAACGCTACGATATGTAATATCATAAAAGCACTTATATATAGGAAGTACCAGTGGCGTATCCACCATGCTTTTATCATATTACACCCGCCTTGTTACTTAAATCACTTACCCTAACAAACCACCAAAAATGTCTTGTTTAAACCAATTGTCAAATGTTTATGTGTAAACCATGTCTATTGTCAAATGTAAATCATGTAATGTGTAAACCAAATGTCAAAATGTTTATGTGTAACCAATGTCTATTGTCAAATGTAAATTATGTAATGTGTAACCAAATGTCATGTATGGCAAGTGAAATATGTCAACTAATGCCATAGGTAAAATGCACAAAACAAGGTATTGAAATAAATCAAAGTTATGTTTTGTAAAATAACTGCATTCTCTACTGATACAGACATCTATGCGGTATTGTTAAAATGCATACATTCAAGCCTTGCGACTGTGGCGACAAACCCTTAAACAAATTAAAGGTTTATCTGAATTATGTATATTGGATTCAGTCATTCCTTCCATCCAAACAAACCTAGGATTTCAGGAACGGGAGTTGTCAATTCCTATGGTACGATTACTTACTACCAAGCGGCGTAGCTAATGTTAATGAATGTATTTTTGTCCCATTTAAACAAACCAAATGTCACACCAAAATGTAAGCATGTTATGTAAAACAATGTACTAAGTATGCAATAAATGAACATACATAGCATGTGATGTAAAACAATGTACTAAGTATGCAACAAATGAGCATACATAGCATGTGATGTAAAACAATGTACTAAGTATGCAATAAATGAACATACACAACATGTGATGTAAAACAATGTACTAAGTATGCAATAAGTGAACATACATAGCATGTGATGTAAAACGATGTACTAAGTATGCAATAAATGAACATACATAGCATGTGATGTAAAACAATGTACTAAGTATGCAATAAATGAACATACATAGCATGTGATGTAAAACAATGTACTAAGTATGCAATAAATGAACATACATAGCATGTGATGTAAAACAAGGTACTAAGTATGCACTAAATGAACATACATAGCAAAAACATGGATAAAATCATGTACAATACGTGTACTAATGAACATAGCAAGTATGATATAAAAACATGGAAAGCACGAAAGTAACAATTAGGCACATGTGTTTCACCCCAAAATGTTTGAAAAACAGTAAAAGAGGGGACTATGTACTCACTTGGGATTGCTCAATAGTCTTTGGATAACAACAAAGCAATGCTAGAAAGATCACGGAATCAAACGGCACCTAATATAGCTAACTACGTTAATAAACGGACCAAAGTCGGAGGATCGGATAAAATGAGGTTTCATAAACCAAATGAGCGTAAGAACTCATGTAATATGGTTTAACAAAGCCTACATTCTAAAACGGAACCTATCCTAAGTGCTTACGACCCATTACGACCCGTTTAGGTAGCTTACGCTACTTTAACGCGTCGTTCGTGTAAAATGCGTTCGGACCGCCTAACTAGTCCTATGACAAGTAAAATATGCCTTAACATGTCTAATAATGTTGTCTAATCAGTTTAGATGTCAAAATTTATGTTACATATGCTTAAAATGAATTTTGGCGTAAAAAGGGCATTTTGGTCATTTTTCCTAAGGCATATAATTACCTATCATACAACTAAGTAGACTAAGTGACCATAAAGTATAACCTCGGAAGGTTATTCCTTATGCAACTATGGTCACAAAATGTGTTTGGTCAAATCCTAATGATTGACCAAACGGGTCGGGTTCGAAAGTCTTAGCGGTTGTTTAGACCGCTTATCTTACGACCCTATATAAGCACTAAACCTAAAGTGACGAGCTAAACATGTTTAACGAAGTTTGAAAACAAGTTGGTATCCAAACAAAGGGTCTTGATACCCAAGATTAGTTTGGTTGCAAAATACAAAAGAATACGCATTTTGACCGAAACTACGACTCGTCACTACGCCTAAATAACGTGGTAATCAGTAGGTATAGTCACAAGGGACTATGAACATCGTGATTACGCTCACGTTGCGAAGTTCAAACAAACTTCGTGTTAACCGTTGACTGGTCAAAGCAGAAAGTCAAACACTGTTTGACTTTCACGCTTAAAAATGCATAAAAGAACGAAAGAAGCTTACAAGAGGTCCAAGCGATGAGGGTTTGATCTTAAAATTCTCAGGTATGGAGTGTATAATGCTCCAACTTAGAGAATAATCAGACCAAAGTGTGAGCTTGGATTGAAATCTTGGGGGTATTTATAGTTTCCGTGTAACCGTTAAGATCATTCCTCGAAAACCGAGCTTCGATCAGAGCCATACAAGTGTGCCTATGGTTTTAGAATACCATAGGTGCCCCAAAATAGTCCATAGATTGTTTAAAAACCATGTGCAAACCCAAAAACCCAGCTGCTGATTGAAATCCGCTTGTTTTGCTGAACTGGGGGTCGCTCGCGCCCCGCGTACGAGCTGGGCTGAGCCTACGCCGCCCGCGTCCGCTGCATAGCTCAAAAATAGTTCCAAAATGTGCAGTTTCAGTCCCTGCATGTGTTTAAGGCCTTTTTTGACACGTTTAAGGCCCGTTAAGCCAATTTAAAGGCTCTACAATGATGCCTAAGCCTAGTGGACATGAGACATGCTCAAAAATATGCCGGATGTCGGTTCGTTTGGTCGTACGATCACGTTATTCGGTTAATTACGACGAAACACGAACGGACGTGAAAAACGATCCAAATTACGTGACGAATGGAATTTTATCTTGCCAATCACTAAAATAAAATATTTTAATGATTACATAAATTTTTGGATGTCCGGATGTATTCAGAACGTAAGATATGCTCGAAAATGCAAACTTATGAACTTTTTGATGCTTTTAGTCCCTGAATGACCAAAAAGTTTATTTTAGCACACCGAACCCCTCAAAGCCTATTTCTAAGATATGTAAAGGATATTTAGGGTATGTTCAACTTATGATCATATTCCAGAATGTTCGTTAAAGTACGAATCGACATACTTTCGCAGTTTGTTGAAATTAATCCCTGTAAGCGAATAAACTTGATTTTGCCATACCAAAGACTTCAAAACTTATTTCTAAGTTATGTAAAGGTTATTTAAGGTATGTTGAGCATATATTGATGTTCTGGAGCATTTGTCGCGTTAAACTGATTACGTTTACGCATCAGTTTGCGTATAACTCTCTAGAAAGCAATATAGAGTTTGAAATTGAACAAAAATCAAAACATGAAAAATATCAAACATAAATTGGGATCAAATAACATTGTTTTATTGATAACTGAACTGTTTACAATGATTACAAGCACAGGTGTTGCATCGGGGAGGCAACGGGGTTATTAGTTGATAGCGCTATTAGGTTTGGCACCCTCACCCCGTACCGGCGAGGACGGGCATGAACTAATTACCTTAACCACTTGACCAATGTTTGATAGAGCATTAGGAAAGGGCAAATAATCTGGAGCCATCTGCGGTAATCGAGTTATTAACGACATCAAATCTCTGAATTGTATTAAACTCATATCTGGTAACTAAACAGGATAACAAACTTTGAACTTACCAACGTTGTCTGATACACTTTTTTGCATGGTTGTAGGTCTATAGGTATATATCATTGGAAATTGCTGTCTGGGATGCTGGAGTGGTCATGGGTCGAGATACATGGAATCACGAGACACATCTAATGGCTTACATACTCATGGATTATGAAAAACATAACAAATGATTTATGCTTCCGCTGAACATCTCATGTTTAATAAATATTTTGTAACACTTTATTTTAATGAATGCAAGCTTTTATTTGAAATATTACTATGAGTTCAATGTGATTGGTGGCTAGATACTGGTATGTCACACGCATCGCAGGGGTTTCCGCATGTGGTATTTTGGGGGTGTGACAAGCACTATGTAAGTTTTAGCACAACAATGGTGCCCCCACCCCCTCTTTAACATTGACGATGCGTAATAAAGCATCCTTTAACTATATAAAAAAGAAATTAAAATAAAAAAATCTGATTGTTGATGGGTATATGCCACCTCCCCTATGTCATACCTTTAGCGTTTCTTATTTGGCTGGCAAAGCCACTCATACCCCCCACCCCACAACGTCCTGGAATTGGGGTTGCGGCGCTGTTAGGGTGATGCGGCAAGGTGTGACACCCCGTGAAAACATTGTAACACACTAGCTTGTCAATGGTTGCGCCCTAAATTTCGGGACGAAATTAATGGAAACTTGGGGATAATGTAACACTTCGGGTTTTCCCGCACAATTTTATTATATGTTACTAGTATGTGAAATTATTAAATGAAAATGTAATATTATAATTGTTGAAGTATTATGTGCATGTATAAGTATGTATGTATGTGTGTAGACTATGCGATATAAGGTGCACAGCCGCACACCACCCTCACCTCGTACACTCCTCTTTTATTTCACTTGGGCCGCGCAGTTCTGGATCTGGCCCAACCCAAGCCCACCAGCAATCAGATCGGCTGCACACCCCAAACCGACTTTGGGAGTGTGCGAGACTTTTGAGTATGTATAAAAGGGTAAATTGTGAAACCCTAGGAGGATTTTGCCTAATCATTTGACGGCTGAAGCATTCCATTTGTAGTCTCTATCTCTCTCTCTATCTTCCACCTACTTTCTCACTCTAAAAACCCTAAAAACACTCTCAATATCTCCTTCTTCCTTGGAATCTGGTGGCAATATCATCCTTTATTCAACAACAGCTTCGCCCACTTGAAGATAGCTAGTTTTGAAGTATTAAAGGCCCTGTTTCATGAGTGGATGGTTGTTCTTGACTTCTGATTTTTTTGTGTGATGCCTTGAACAATCATGAATGTGTATGCTATGATGATCCTAAGTGATGAATCAAGTAGGTATAGAGTAATGAAAAACATAGTAATTATGAACAAAGGTTAACATGAATGTCTTGTGCTAAATAGACGATGATAGTGGCTGACATGTTGACAAAACAGTGAATTAGGAGTAGTAAGAAACTTGTTCATAATGTATGTTCTCGTATGATTCTGTTAGGGCTAGATCTATACTTGATTGTGGAATTGGTATGAATGATTCAATGAAATAAGAAGGTTAGTCAAGCAAATAGAACTGTTAAGTTGTTTTGGTAAAAGATAAAAACGGTGGATAGAACATGAAATCTATTTCCATGAAAGTCTATGATTTTGCTTATGGGAACTGTGTGATTTAAATGATTCAATAAGAATGACACCGTTTGATTTGTTTGGAATAAACATGCAGATTTGATAAAATGGAAACCGTAGACTCTCAGAATGTACAACCCAAGCTATACAACATACAACCCTGCGCTGTGAGTCGCACACCCGAGTGTGCGACACACACTGCAAACTCCTTGGGGTACAACCTGCCAAGCATAATGTACATATCTATTGATCTAAACCGCACACCTTCGGGATCGTACAATCTGGTGTACAGGTAATCACTGCACATGGTACAACAGTGTAATGCAGGCCACACACAGGGATAACTGCACACACTTGTACTGTACAAGATGTCGATGCACAATGAACACATAACACACAGCACAATTAAGGTTTTTTCATGACCGCACACTATGAGACAAGTCGCATACTCTGTGTCGGTTGTCCAAGGTGGGCCACACACTTGCCTTCTGGGCCCAAAGATAAACATATCACACACACTTATTCGGACCGTACACTCTATGTCATCTATAATCAGTTGGGCCGCACAATATAAGTTACTTTTTGGGCTGCACAAACTAATTAACTAGATCACACGATACTGGACCGCACAGTCGAGGTCCAGTCGCACACTCTTGAATCTGTGCTGATGAGTTAATGTTATGTAATAGTAGTATGTGCATTTATGTGGAATATAGAATATGTGTTACTTGTAAAAATACATGAAATACTAGTATACGTGTCTGACCAAACTTGGTAACCATAAACTATCTGCCGAGCAAACCAAGGTGAGTTCACACACTTTTCTAAAAGAATGTGTTCCCGGTGGTTGGGAAATGGAACAAAAAACATTATCTCCTTGTGTGGGATACAAACTACATTGTCTCCTTGTGTGGGATACGTGTAACACTTTCCCCTTGTGTGGGACACTCAGTTAATTACTATTTATATTAGATGCAACAAGTGTACTAAATGGAAACTCTATCACAAGTCCCTAAATTTCTATACCGATTAGTCGCCGGGACCAGGCAAACGGGATATTAGTTAAATAGCGCTATTTAGGTCTCACTTGTGACAACTGACAAATAACCGGTAATTCCATACAAACTAATCACTATTTTATTTACATAATCTAATGCATTTAGCATACTTTAATTACGTAACTGTATCGTAAAACAAATAACAGTGTTAGGACAAGAAAACAATGCTAAAACATACGTTGGTTTACGTCGTATTGCGAAACCAATCAAACAATGTCCTAAAATGTGACATCTGTGTCTCTTCGACCATCAAACAAATACCAAATAAATGAAATATTGTGTTTCATACTTGGGATTTGTATAAATATGTGTATCTTTGGCACATATCAATTCTTGTTCGATTTCGAGCTTTAAATCGATTTCTAGAAGGTTATACGCGAACTGATGCGTGAATGTAATCAGTTTAATGCAAAAAAACACTCCAGAATAGTGACATAGGCTTAACATACCTTAAATAACCTTCACATAACTTATAAATAAGTTTTGGAGGGTTTGGTGTGTAGAAATCAAGTTTATTCGATCATAGGGACTATTTGCGTCAAACTGCAAAAGTATGCTGATTCGTATGGTATCGAACATTCCAAAACTTGATCATAAGTTAAATATGCCCTAAATATCCTTTACATAGCTTAGAAATAGGCTTTGAGGAGTTTGGTGCGCAAAAATAAACCTTTTGATCAATAGGGACTAAAAGCGCCAAAAAGTGCATAAGTTTGCATTTACGTGCATATCTTACGTTCTGAATATATCCGGACATCCAAAAATTTATGTAATCATTAAAATATTTTATTTTAGTGATTGGCATGATAAAATTCCATTCATCGCTTAATTTGGATCGTTTTTGCGTCCGTTACGACTTCCGTCGTAATTAACCAAACAACGCAACCGTACGACCAAATGGACCGACATCCGAGATGTTTTTGAGCATATTTTAAGTTCCCTATACTTTAACTTCATTTTAGAGCCTTGATATGGGGTTAACAGGGCTTAAACGTGTCAAAAATGCATCAAATATCAAGTTTTGGACCCGCAGGGCCCAATTTTGACAATCTGCCATATTTGTCTCTGGTGTGGCGCGTAAGCAGAGACCAATTCTTACGCGGCCCGTGTAATCTCCCCACATCAGCAAAATCAGTTTCTGCATTCAGCAGCTGGTTTCTGGGTTTTTGCACATGGTTTCTTCATACTTGGAGCTTGTTTTGGGCACCCATAGTATTATAATTCAGTGGGCACACATGGGGGGCCAAGATTGAAGCTTGTAAATCGAGGAACGATCCTAACGGTTGTGGGAATTCTATAAATACCCACTTGGTTTCTTTGGTTTCTCACACTTTGATCTGATTTTTTCTCTAAGTTGGAGTGTATACTTCATACCTGAGTAATCTTTAGATCAAATCTTCCTAGCTTGGACCCTTTGTAAGTTTCTTTTATGCTTTTATTGCTTTTCAAGCGTGAAAGTCAAACAGTGTTTGACTTTCTGCTTTGACCAGTCTTTGGTCAACACAAAGTTCATCTGAACTTTGCAACGTGAGCGTAATCACGATGGTTATAGTCCCTTGTGACTATACCTACCGATTACCACGTTGATTAGGTGTAGTGACGAGTCATAGTTTTGGTTAAAATACGCGTTTATGCGTATTTTGCAACCAAACTATTCTTGGGTATCAAAACCCTTTATTTTGATATCAAACTTTTTTTCTAACTTCGTTAAACATGTTTTAACATGTTTAACTCGTCACTTTTAGTTTAGTGCTTGTATAGGGTCGTAAGATAAGCGGTCTAAACAACCGCTTAGACTTTCGAACCCGACCTGTTTGGTCGATCATTAGGATCCGACCAAACATATTTTGTAACCATAGTTGTATAGGGAATAACCTTCCGAGGTTATACCTTATGGTCACTTCGTTTAGTTAGTTGTATGATAGGTAGTTTATA
Source organism: Helianthus tuberosus (assembly GCA_030545235.1). NCBI lineage: Eukaryota > Viridiplantae > Streptophyta > Magnoliopsida > Asterales > Asteraceae > Helianthus > Helianthus tuberosus. The sequence continues at coordinate 123,860,248 of CM060358.1, forward strand.
TGCCTTAGGAAAATGACCATAATGCCCTTTTTACGCATAAATTCATTTTAAGCATATGTAACCTAAATTTTTACATGTAAACTGATTAGGCAACATTATTACACATGTTAAGGCATATAATACTTGTCATAGGAATAGTTAGGCGGTCCGAACGCGTTTTACATGAACGGCACGTTAAAGTAGCGTAAGCTAACTAAACGAGTCGTAATGGGTCGTAAGCACTTAGGTTAGGTTTCGATTTAGTATGTAGGCTTTGTTAAACTATATCATATGAGTTCCAACACTCATCTGATTTACGAAACCTCATCCTATCCGATCTTCCGATTTAGGTCCGGTTTATTAACATAGTTGCCTATATTAGGTGCCGATTGATTTCCGTGATCCCTCTAGCATTGCTTGGTTATTATTAAAGACTTCTAAGCATTCTCAAGTGAGTACATAGTTCCCCTCTTTTATCGTTTTAAACTGTTTTGGGGTGATTCATATGTACTAAATGATTTCGAGTCTTCTAAATAAATGCTATGGTTTATATTAAACTACCTGAATTATTTGAACTGTTTGAACCATTTGGAACTATTTGATCTATGTGATTTATTCGAACCATTGAACCATTTGGAACTGTTTGATCCATGTGAATTATTAGAACTGTTTGAACCATTTGGAACTGTTTGATCTATGTGAATTATTTGAACTGTTTAAACCATTGGGTTAGGGAAGTCATTAGGTAACGGGGCGGGTGTAATGTGATAAAAGCATGGTGGATACGCCGCTGGTACTTCCTATATATAAGTGCTTTTAACACATTATATTTCGTTGCGTTATCTAGATCACTTGGGCAAGTGTTTTCAAAACGAAGTTACATTACAAGGTTTTTCTAACAATATAATCCATTCAAGTTTTTACAAAAACGATTTACAATCTGGGTTACATAAACAAATGGTTTTTAGTTAAGATTCATGGCATCGAGGTTTTATAAACTATAACAAATCAGTTTTGACTTGGTTATTTCAATTTACAATACAAACATTTTTCAAAACTAGGTTTTCTAATGTTAATTAACGAAGTTGTTAAAGTTATTTCAAAATGTAAACGAGCCATGAATCTGACACTCACACAAAACCTATTTACTCGCCGATATTTTTATGCTGACGTATTTTCACATATGTTTCAGGTACCATAGTTGATGATGTTTAATGATGATATTGGTGCATGCTCACATAGGAATGGACGAGGCCTTAGTGACTTAATAACAATGAGAGTCAATTTGTTCATGTCTTGTTTCTAATTTCAATACAATGCAATACATTTAATTCAATAAAACAGAACTTCAATCCATGTGTTATGAAACAATGATTCTGTTACGACACTCCCTGACGTTTCCGCCACGGTTTGTTGTTTTAACGCGGTCGGGGTGTGATAGAAAAGTTGGTATCAGAGCTCATGGTTATAGGGAATTAGGTTAATAGTAATGCTTTGACCTAGTCTATAACCTTCCTAGGACCCAAACGCGAGTTTACTTGCGTTTAGTCATAAAACAATACCGTCGCCTATCTTTAGGTGACAACCACAACAAGAACACAAATTCCAAATCCGCTTTAGAAACCAATCATCTGTTCTAGGATGATTTATTATAAGGTTTTGAACCTTCAAAGTTTTCAAAATCTCGTCAAAGTTTGGGTCTTATTAATGTGAACTCGTGCAATCTAGAAGGGTGGGTGCATGTATCCTGAGTTTTCTGTCTAAGGCTAGAGTGTTCGTACAAATCCACATAAACGGACCAGTCACTCTTACCTGGGAACTCCTGGGGTGAGTGTCCACTTATAGCTAAAGCATGTCTTCGTGATACATTATGAAGACCTATTTACTTTGATTCAGCTTTTGTGCGTCGTTTGTTTGCTTCGTGGTTCGAACAAATAACCATCATCCATGCTTTTTGGTCGGTAATTGAAACATCCTATTCTTACCCAATGCCATTTCACTTGTTTTCTCTCATGCTTCCTCTTTTAGAATGCCTCCTTGACGTGACAATCAGATACATAATGACGCACTGGCAGCTATCATTACCCAGCAAATGGCTGCTGTACTCCCAAACCTCATTGCTCAAGTTAACCAAGTCTACAATAACAACAGTAATGATCCTTGTAACTTCAAGACGTTCAACTCAGCTAAGCCATCAAAATTTTCTGGGTCTCAAGGAGCAACTGCACTTCTGCAATGGTTCGAGAGTCTAGAGAGCACCTTCAGACATATTCAGTGTCCAAATGAGCGAAAGGTTGAATTCGCATCTAGCGTCTTCGAGAAACGAGCTTTAACATGGTGGAATGGTGTGATGAGAGATAAGGGTGCTGGCGTGGCACTGGCTCAAACCTGGGAAGAGCTTCGAGCTCTAATGATGAGGGAATTATGTCCTCGTCATAAGATTAGGGCATTGTATAGGGAATTCGACGATCTTAAGCAAGATAGTGGTGAACATTGAGCTTACACGGACCGTTACGAGGAGTTAAGTCTGTTATGCCCGAACATGGTTACGCCTTTGGATAAGGCAATCGAAAAGTACATTGACGGCCTCCCTGACTCAGTACAAGACATTGTTACTGGTAGCAACCCAACTAAAGTTAGACATGCCATTGAGCTATCCGCTACCTTGACTGAATCTCAGATCAGGAAAGGTAAACTTTTCTGAAAGGGTGATAAGAAACCAACCGATGAATCGAAACCAAAGGATGAGCAGACTGAATCCTCCAAGAAGTCGAAGAAGCGAAAGGCTTCTCAGAACTTCACCGTGGTTGCTCACAATGATCAAGTTGTCCCCAACCAACCAGCTCAACCCCCTGCTAGGAAGCCATACAACGGAACTGCACCCTTGTGCAACCAATGTAGCCTTCATCATCATGCTAGTGTGAAGTGCCACAAATGCCTAATTTGTGGACTTATAAGTCATACATCTAGGGTTTGCCGAGCTGCAGCTGCACCAAATCAAGCTGACAACAATCCTGCTCAAGCTCGTTTTCCACCAGGGTCTTGCTACAATTGTGGCGAGATGGGCCATTTCCAAAGAAATTGCCCAAAGCTTGCTAATGCGAATCCGGCACAGGGATGAGCATTTGACCGACTGGAAGATGACGCTGTTTAGAAATAATCAAGCCTTATGTATTATTTTCTTTTGTTATCAAGGTTTATGAAACAGTTGTTTTTGGTTCATAAATAAATCTTTTATTTGCATTACGATGTTCAAATATGGTTACATGTATGTACGACATATCCCCTACAATACCGCCAACCAAGGAACCGTGTTCCTTATAGAATAACCTACTCTTAAAATTCTTCCATCTTATGATTTCTTGCGATTTCCACGAAAATCATAAGTACCCGTTTCTTCCAAGGAAACGAAGTACAAGGCGCAAGTTACAACTCTGGAAAAATACCCAAAGTACCACTATAAATCCTTAATAGGGTACCTAAGGGTACTTCCGTAAGTCCTTAATTGGATTCCTTGTATACCTAAATTCGGATATTTACGATTCCTTGTAATCAAAATCGGATTCTTATGAGATAATCCTATCTTTTCAGATAGATTCTTGAGGACGTTGAAGTCCATCGACTGGGTTCCTGGTGCACCTTGAATACCCATGTTCAAATCAATAACAAGTTAATAACAATTAATAACAAACTAATAACAAATTAATAACCAAGTGAACAATTATGTGCTTGTGTGTTTATTTGTTGACCTAATCAAAGTTATCTCGAACTTGTTCAAATTCTATCCCCTTCACATTATAAAACAAACTGTGCGGACTGTGCAAGGAATTACGTAATTATGGATGCATACATAATATGGAATTTAGTGTACATAAATCATAGCAAGTTTTGTCATGTATCTAGAGTTGACTCTATTCATTTCCATTTCTGATGAAGAACCCGTTGAGAAAAATGACTCAATCCGTTCATTTTCGCTTCTGAAGAATATCCGTTGAGTGAAATGAATATCCTTTTGATTATTCCTTCATTTCCATTTCTGACGAAGAACCCGTTGAGGAAAATGACTCAATCCGTTCATTTTCGCTTTTGAAGAATATCCATTGAGGGAAATGAATATCCTTTTGATTATTCCTTCATTTCCATTTCTGACGAAGAACCCGTTGAGGAAAATGACTCAATCCGTTCATTTTCACTTCTGAAGAATATCCTTTGAGGGAAATGAATATCCTTTTGATTATTCTTTCATTTCCACTTCTGACGAAGAACCCGTGGAGAAAAATGAATCATCCATTCATCTTTGTTTCTGAAGTATATCCACTGGGAAATGACAAGATTATGCCTTACATATCTTTAATGGGTTACTCTACGCAAATAGATGATACCCTAGATTCCATGCAAGACAATTATTTAACACAACGTCACAAACAGACTCCTACGAATAAATTTCGGGACGAAATTTCCTAAAGTAGGGGAGACTGTGAAATATGTGTCTCTTCGACCATCAAACAAATACCAAATAAATGAAATATTGTGTTTCATACTTGGGATTTGTATTAATATGTGTATCTTTGGCACATATCAATTCTTGTTCGATTTCGAGTTTTAAATCGCTTTCTGGAAGGTTATACGCGAACTGATGCGTGAATGTAATCAGTTTAATGCAACAAACACTCCGGAACAGTGACATAGGCTTAACATACCTTAAATAACCTTTACATAACTAAAAAATAAGTTTTGGAGGGTTTGGTGTGTCGAAATCAAGTTTATTCGATCGCAGGGACTATTTGCGTCAAACTGTAAAGTCTGCTGATTCGTATGGTATCGAACATTCCAAAACTTGATCATAAGTTAAATATGCCCTAAATATCCTTTACATAGCATAGAAATAGGCTTTGAGGTGTTTGGTGCGCAAAAATAAACTTTTTGATCAATATGGACTAAAAGCGCCAAAAAGTGCATAAGTTTGCATTTACGCGCATATCTTACGTTCTGAATATATCCGGAAATCCAAAAATTTATGTAATCATTGAAATATTTTATTTAGTGATTGGCATGATAAAATTCCATTCATCGCTTAATTTGGATCGTTTTTGCGTCCATTACGACTTCCGTCGTAATTAACCGAACAACGCAACCGTACGACCAAACGGACCGAAATCCGAGATGTTTTTGAGCATATTTTAACTTCCCTATATTTTAACTTCATTTTAGAGCCTTGAAATGGGGTTAACGGGGCTTAAACGTGTCAAAAATGCATCAAATATCAAGTTTTGGACCTGCAGGGACCAATTTTGACAATCTGCCATAGTTGTCTCTGGCGGGGCGCGTAAGTAGAGACCAATTCTTATGCGGCCTGTGTAAACTCCCCCGATCAGCAAAATCGGTTTCGGCATTCAGCAGCTGGTTTCTGGGTTTTTGCACATGGTTTCTTCATACTTGGAGCTTGTTTTGGGCACCCATAATATTATAATTCAGTGGGCACACATGGAGGGCCAAGATTGACGCTCTTAAATCGAGGAACGATCCTAACGGTTGTGGGAATTCTCTAAATTCCCACTTGGTTTCTTTGGTTTCTCACACTTTGATCTGATTTTTGCTCTAAGTTGGAGTGTATACTTCATACCTGAGTAATCTTTAGATCAAATCTTCCTAGCTTGGACCCTTTGTAAGATTCTTTCATGCTTTTATTGCTTTTCAAGCGTGAAAGTCAAACAGTCTTTGACTTTCTGCTTTGACCAGTCTTTGGTCAACACAAAGTTTGTTTGAACTTTGCAACGTGAGCGTAATCACGATGGTTATTGTCCCTTGTGACTATACCTACTGATTACCACGTTGATTAGGTGTAGTGACGAGTCATAGTTTCGGTCAAACTACGCGTTTATGCGTATTTTGCAACCAAACTATTCTTGGGTATCAAAACCCTTTGTTTTGATATCAAACTTGTTTTCTAACTTCGTTAAACATGTTTTAACATGTTTAACTCGTCACTTTTAGTTTAGTGCTTGTATAGGGTCGTAAGATAAGCGGTCTAAACAACCGCTCAGACTTTCGAACCCGACCCGTTTGGTCGATCATTAGGATCCGAGCAAACATATTTTGCGACCATAGTTGTATAGGGAATAACCTTCCGAGGTTATAGCTTATGGTCACTTCGATTAGTTAGTTGTATGATAGGTAGTTTATATGCCTTAGGAAAATGACCAAAATGCCCTTTTTACGCATAAATTCATTTTAAGCATATCTAACCTAAATTTTTACATCTAAACTGTTTAGGAAAAATTATTAGACATGTTAAGGCATATAATACTTATCATAGGACTAGTTAGGCGATCCGAACGCGTTTTACGAGAACGACGCGTTAAAGTAGCGTAAGCTACCTAAACGAGTCGTAATGGGTCGTAAGCACTTAGGTTAGGTTTCGATTTAGTATGTAGGCTTTGTTAAACCATATCATATGAGTTCCAACACTCATCTGGTTTACGAAATCTCATCCTATCCGATCTTCCGATTTAGGTCCGGTTTATTAACATAGTTACCTATATTAGGTGCCGATTGATTTCCGTGATCCCTCTAGCATTGCTTGGTTGTTATTCAAGACTTCTAAGCATTCTCAAGTGAGTACATAGTTCCCCTCTTTTACCATTTTAAACTGTTTTGGGGTGATTCATATGTGCTAAATGATTTCGAGTCTTCTAAATAAATGCTATAGTTTATATTAAACTACCTGAATTATTTGAACTGTTTGAACCATTTGGAACTGTTTGATCTATGTGATTTATTTGAACCGTTGAACCATTTGGAACTGTTTGATCCATGTGAATTATTAGAACTGTTTGAACCATTTGGAACTGTTTGGTCTATGTGAATTATTTGAACTGTTTGAACCATTGGGTTAGGGAAGTGATTTGGTAACGGGGCGGGTGTAATGTGATAAAAGCATGGTGGATACGTCGCTGGTACTTCCTATATATAAGTGCTTTTAACACATTATATTTCGTTGCGTTATCTAGATCACTTGGGCAAGTGTTTTCAAAACGAAGATACATTACAAGGTTTTTCTAACAATATAAACCATTCAAGTTTTTACAAAAACGATTTACAATCTGGGTTACATAAACAAATGTTTTTTAGTTAAGATTCATGGCATGGAGGTTTTATAAACTATAACAAATCAGTTTTGACTTGGTTATTTCAATTTACAATACAAACATTTTACAAAACTAGGTTTTCTAATGTTAATTAACGAAGTTTTTCAAGTTATTTCAAAATGTAAACGAGCCATGAATCTGACACTCACACAAAACCTATTTACTCGCCGATAATTTTTATGCTGACGTATTTTCACATATGTTTCAGGTACCATAGTTGATGATGTTTGATGATGATATTGGTGCATGCTCACATAGGAATGGACGAGGCCTTAGTGACTTAATAACAATGAGAGTCAATTTGTTCATGTCTTGTTTCTAATTTCAATACAATGCAATACATTTAATTCAATAAAACAGAACTTCAATCCATGTGTTATGAAACAATGATTCTGTACGATACTCCCCGACGTTTCCGCCGCGGTTTGTTGTTTTAACGCGGTCGGGGTGTGACATAAAAGTGTTGGTAGAAAGTGTTGCGCGCACTATTGACGGTTACACTATTCATGCCAGCAAAACCGTGAAAACAGAACGAAACAATGAAAAACGACACACGGATAACATAATTGAGTCCATTTACATAAGAAAACACAAATATGAAAACATACCTTGCAAAAATCTAGTACTTTCCAGTACAACGCCCTAATCACTAAAACGTCCGCTTCGCTAAAAATATAACAATTTTAACTCGTCCGAAACTATAATTTAGCATTTCCGAGACTCCGAAATTATGACAAATGATAACAACCACATGAAAACAACATGAGGATAATAATGGGGTGTCCGAAACATAAGCTTTTGGTGCTGCATTGCAACCCCCACGACTTGTCCGTTTTTGAACTGAAAAGCTAATAAACAATACTTTCGACGCCAAAACAACCAAACGAAGAAGCTAGTGAACTAGTTAAGCATATTTTGGGACTCGGAATCACTTCAAGCATCGCTTGACGGTGGAATAACAACTTGCGACAAAGCTTCGTCGGTACGACGCAAAAGTGCCGTAAGCTCACCAATGACCAAACGGAAGACATCTAAAGCATCGAAATGCACGTTCTACTAGTTTAGTGAACTAGTTAAGGTCAATTAACAATCTGAATCCCTAATTACCCCTTAATGGTGTAATTAAACCCCTAATCACCGTACTTTGGTTAATGACCAAAATATCTAGGTTTTAATCAATTTTTATAAAAAAAATAATACACTTAACCCCCCCCCCCTATACCTATGGTTTTGGTGGGCCCCCTATGGCCTCACCAACTTGATTTTTGAAAAAATAAGAAGGCATAGAACTTGTTGAAAATTATAACACAAACCATACTTCTACTGTACCATAACCTATCCTTTCAATATCATTCATCACTTTAAAAATTTCAAAGAAACCTCCACACATCTTCATCCACTTTTGGCTACCATATGCACCCCCCATAAACCCACCATAAATATTCCATAACCACCTTATTTTCACATAATCTAGCCACTACAAGATCATACACACATGGGTTAAGCATGGAACATCATTAGGAGCTTTCTTGGAGCTTAATATTCTTATTATTCTTCTTATTTGGCTTGTGCAAAGTTGTAAGCCTTCTAAACACCATATTTAAGCTTCTTGTTACTAGTAGATTACAAAAGTACAAGTTGATTATCTTGAAGATTAATAAAAATCAAATCAAAACCCTAATCTCGAAGCTAATAATCTACTAATCTAAACTTATTATGTGGTTATTTTAGTAGATTAGTGTATCTAGTTGATGAAATCATGTTCATTATATTGATTTTGTTAAGATTAGTGGTTTAAAGTTTATATTTTTGATGATCTTGTGATTTGATTTATGTAGTATTTTAGATTAGTGTTAATCTAGCTATAATACACTTAAAATGTGATTTAAACATTTATATGTTTAAATCATACAAGATCATCAACTTCAAAGATCATGAGTATGATGTGTATGAACTTAGATTAGTGATTTTTGAAAGATAAGACATGAAAAGATCATGATTCAAGACTTGTTAAAAACACTATTAACTTGGTTTATTTAAAACAAGTTTATATGAAAACATCCATAAAAAGTGTGGTTTATAATTCTTGAAAAATTGCTAATAAACTTGAAAAGTAGCTAACTTTAAAGTCTTGAAAGTTAACTTAAATCATGTTCAAGAGAAATCTTTGAAGGAATATATGATTACATGTTGTAAATATGATTTTGGTGATACTTGATGAATTAGTGGTGATTTGGAAAATTGATTATAGTCTAAATACGTTTTTGTAACATGGAAAACGCCTTTGTTTTAGGGGAAACTATGGTGAATTTTTCAAAAAATCTAATCGCGATTAAAAATGGGGTTAAAGTGTGATTAACGAGATTAAACACGATTAGTGGTCTTAAACGTCATTATGGAAGCTTTGATGAAAATGGTTAAGTCCCAAATATTCAAGAGTTCTTATGAACTTGAAAATATATTTTTTTCACAAAAATAAATGGGTGAAAATAATAACCATATATAAGTATAATTTTTGGCAAAAAATTGTATATTTTGGAAACTCATCAAGTATATGTATTATGTGCTATGTGTATGTACTTAGATACACTTAGGGTGATCAAAATAATACACCCATGATACCAAGAAATACCTGTATGAAACAAGTTTAAAAAGACACAAAAATACATGTACATGTTTCCTATATGTTCCCAAAGAAATCCAATGAAAACGGATATAAATAAATCCTAAGCATATTATATCCATAAGCGAATAAACGGACGAATAAACAAAACGGACAACGGACGAGCTCACAAGAAATATATATTAAGCGATCACAACGATGTGTCTAACGATATATTTTTTGACAACCGGGCGAATATGTGTATATATATCACCATTAACAATTCCGAAAATTTGGTAGAAAAATACAAAATTTCTAAGTATTCTTTAACGGAAGAATGAACATTATAAAAATTACTTATTTAGTAATTTTTACAAAACGCAAGATTGTTAAACATATGGACTCATAAAAATCGAGTTGGGCTAGGCCCAAATTACTAAAATACATGGGCTAGTGCCCAATGATAAAATACATGGGCTAGAGCTCAATGACATTAAAACGTGGGCAAGGGCCCAATGACATAAAAACATGGGTTAAGCCTAATGACACTAAAATGTGGGCAAGGGACCAATGACATAAAATGACATTAAAACGTGGGTTAAGCCCAATGACATAGAAATGTGGGTTAAGCCCAATGACATAGAAACATGGGTTAAGCCCAATGACATAGAAACGTGGGTTAAGCCCAATGACATAGAAATATGGGATAAGCCCAAAGACAGGGTTTAGGCTCATTGACATGGGTCCGGCCCAATGACACGCGTGCGAAGCACGGGGACATGTGAAGGGCAAAGCCCGTTCACATATAATTCAATACATATAAAATATATGTATACACTTATGAAATCAATATACATAACAAGCGAACGAATAAACTACCAACACTCTAAAATACAAAGTTGTTCCAAAATGACAAGTGAATACACAATAAGAATTCAAGATAAACAACTTGTATGAGGTCCGATAATACCTAGTATCTAATAAAATTAGTACACATGTAGGTTAATCACCCGCATGGACACTCACTTACGGTATTACATACAAGGATCGCAAACTTGTGAGTTCATGTCCCTCCTTTCAATGTTTTGTTTTTAAAACAATCGAGGGGAAATACATGTTAAAACTATGGGTATGTTAGCTATGGGTTTAGATGATAACATGATCAATGTACGTAAGTGGGATAATGACGTGGTAACCATTAATCACTTAGTGACCAAGGTGCAAAAGGTGTTGATCTATAGAGCTTGAGACACACTCCACTCCTGGTTGGTGCCATAAGAGTGCTTTTGTGATCCCAGAAATGTCAAAGTTGTCTCGGTTTGGTTATGTACTTATGGTACATAATGTCAGGGGGCTCGCTACCCATTGATAGATCCTTAAACTCCATAAATGCTAATAACATACCATGATTTCATTACAAGAATACAAAGATTTCATATGATAACAATAACTGCATGAACTCGCTCAACTTTTGTTAACTTTTTAAAACTACATGTATTTCAGGAAACAAGTCTTGAGCCGGTGATACACTACGGGAAACGGGAATGTCAATGACAACGATAGCCGCTTTTGGAGGATTTGTCTTTTATATCCCAACTTCGTATGGGTATATAGGGGACAAAACCTCACTATGTCTTATGTCAAAAACAATCTTTTGTTATGTGTAAAATAACCTACAACTATGTTATGTCTAACGTTGTAAACGTTGTTGAAACTTGGAAACTATGTTCGAAAACTTGTAATCTTTTGTTGAAATCAATATATCTATGGCATCTTTGTTAGTTTATATGTTTACACATTTGGATGCAATGATTACCTTTCTTACATCACACAGAATACGCTTCCGCTACTAGCAGGGTGTGACAGATTGGTATCAGAGCTCCGATTATAGTGAACCGGGAAAAAACTTTTACAAAGTTTGGTCTATAATTACCAAGGGCTCACATGAAAACAAAGTTGATAACATTACAAAAGTGATTTCAAAAGTGCGACAAAAATGACAAAAGGTTTTCATTGTGTCACGATAACATGAGGATCTATCACGCGGGCTCAATCATAAGAAACAAGAAGGATTAATACATGGTTAGTCTACAAGGAATAGACTCGAAAACACTAAGGAGTACATATGAAACACGAGAACAAAAACGACATGAGATATAGTGATTGCATGAAATATATAATAACTAATGAATTATTTGCTAAAATATATGTATGCGTATTGTACGGATTATTTTCCAGGACCATGTCTTCTTCGTCGAGCTACGAGGAGGATCCGATGGAGTACGTATCCGATGATGGATGCGGCCCTGACGCTGAGGCCATACCACATGATGACGAGGTCGATCGGTCTCAGATGACGATGATATAGATGATTTCCAGCCATTTGCCACCCTTTGGAGGACGACGCCCCACAGCCACTACACGACGCGATTATCTATGGACATCCAGAGGGAGATCACGCGATAGTTCACCTAGCAGTACCTCTAGCTATTGTCCCTCCTGTTATTGATCTAGATGATGATGATGTCCACGTTCCTGTGATCCATCTTGACCATCTAGAGGACGAGCTAGGATATGGTGAGGTTATAGATGACATAGCGATACTTGTGTTACCATCCCCTTTCATATATGTTGTTGATATTTCGTCATCCTCGTCTGCTGCTGAGAGTGAGCACTTATCGGATGACGCCACTTCTGTTGCACCAGTTCCCCCCCCCCCTTCACCGATACACTCACCCCCTATGGTCTCACCTACTCCTGTTGGCTCCTTTGCTACTGGTACCCCTATCCCTGGACCCGCACGACATTACTCTTTGAGTGGTACCCCACATTTTACTGAGCAGCCATCCCCGTTTTTCACGGGAGGATCCACTTACCATCCTGTACATGACCCCTATGCTGCTGGACCTTCTCACTTTGCCGGACCTTCATCCTCAGTCAGACCACCTTACATGCATACTCCTATACCCCCACCGGATATGGACCCTTCTGATCTGTATCACCCTACCCACTTCCCTCCGATCACTACGGAGGATAGGATGATATCCCATGATGTTCAGATTTCTATACTCTTTCGTAGGGTCAGCGAGCTTCAGGCCGATCTCGCCGCGGTCAGAGCCGCCATCACTCCCCCACTACCACCGCCTGCATCACCATTACCACCTTTACCATCATCACCCCCTCCATCGCCGTCACCACAACCACAGTCACCCCCTCCGCCTTCTCCACGTCAGTAGTGTGTCAGCAGTAGGTCAGTAGCTATCTTTTGGGGTGATTACCCGCTTTTGTGAAGACTAAGACTTATAAAGATCTAGACTTTTGTAAGACAACTTGAAGACATCAAGAAACAATGTAGCATGAAAATCTTACTTTTGTATTGTAAACTTGTGCTGACTAGGGGTATGTATCCCTAAGTCCTTTTGATCTTCATGAACAAATGTAACAAGTTGTCATTATGTATAAAAGTATGTTTTCTGTATTTCACATAGTGTTTCTTTTATGTTGTGGTTGATATTATGGTGATGTGATGGTATTTTGGTTGATATTATTATGACGTGGTGGACTATTGGTTGATGTTACATTACGGTGGGGTGCTTTTCCACATGTGAGTTTATACGACTATTGTGATGCTTAGTGTGTTCATGCATACTCGTGGGTGTGTGGTAATGTCATGTATACGTGCATATACTTTTCATATTTATATAAACCGGATGTGTTTATATATAATACTTGACAATATTTATTATTAAATATTTGTCTAATGGCGGTCGATATTTCATCTAGAAGACGATGCCGCCGTGTCATAGACAGACGAACACAAACCCGTTACCGACTACCCAAGAGGATTTGAACGAACGTATCTCACAGGCAATAGCTCAATACGAAGCCAACGGAACCGAACAAAGCGGTGGAACAGGAGGTACTTCTGGAGGCAATCCTTCGACTGGTAATGCTTGGTTATTCATTAACCTACACAATACTCTCATCCATTCTATGTCGTGCTCTTGATACTCACTCTTGAATTTGTGCATATGATAATTTCAGGTTGCACCTATAAACAGTTCTTGGACTGTAAACCCTTGAATTTTGACGGTACGGGAGGTGTTGTTTCTTTCGTTCGCGGGACTGAGAAAACCGACTCGGTCATTCGAATGAGCAAATGCCCTTCTGAGCAAAGGGTTACTTATGTCACTGGCTCTTTATTGATGGAGCACTGTCTTGGTGGAACCTCCAGGTCCAAACTAAATGCGAAACTGCTGCATACGGCATGACCTGGGAGGAACTCAAAGAACTGATGAGGTAAAAGTATTGCTCAAGGTCGGAAATCCAGAAGTTGGAAACAAAATTCTAGAACTTGAAGATGACTGGGTCAGATATCGCGGGATACACGCAGCGATTCCATGATTTGTCCTATGTGGTTCCATACTTGGTGGAACTTCAATTCAAGAGAATCGAGAGGTACATCTGGGGACTTGCCCCCCAAATACTAATTGTGGTTACCTCATCTAAGCCCACGAAGATTGGAGAAGCCATTAATTTGGCTGTAGCACTTACTGAGCTGGCAGTACGTCAAGGAAAATTTGATGAGTCTGGGGTAAACAAAAAGGGAACCACTGTGGAGACTTCTAGCTCCAACAAAAGGAAGTTCTCCCACTTCAAGAAAGGTTCACGGGGTAAGAATAACAATAAAAAGGGGCAGAACACGAAAGAAGTCAAAGAGGTGAAGGCTTATGTTACCACCACTGCAAACGATACAGGCAGGAAGCCTTATACCAGAAATGCACCAAAGTGCAACAAATGCCCCTTCCACCACTATGGGGAATGTCGGAATCCCAAGTGTAGTAAATTTGGTAGACTTGGGCACCGCGCTGAGGTGTGCCGAGGAACTAATACCAAGGATCAAGGTTGTTTCAACTGTGGTGACAAAGGGCACTTTAAGAGGGATTTCCCGAAAGAAATCCAAGCACGGGGAAGAGTTTTCGTGATAGGAACTAAGGAAGCTCTCCAGGACCCGAATGTGGTCACCGGTACGTTCCCTATCAATAACCACTTCGCATCTTTTTTTCGATAATGAAGCAGATTATAGTTTTATTTCTAAAGAATTCAAAAATATACTTGGGGTAGAATCGAGTAAATTAGATATTCCATACTCGATTGAACTAGCTGGCGGGAAATTGGTAGAATCAGTGGAAATCATAAAGAAATGTACCTTAGAACTAGGTGAACGAAAATTTGACATAGACCTCTTACCCATTTTCTTAGGTAGCTTCGATGTCGTTATCGGTATGGATTGGCTATCCGATAATCGAGCCGAAATCATATGCCACGAGAAAATCATTCACATCCCCTGCCTGATGGAGAACATTTGTTAGTACACGGGGAGAAACAAGACACGCCACTACGAATCATTAGTTGCATGAAGGCTCGAATATGTTTGAAAAAAGGATGCATCGCCTTTCTTGCTCATGTGGTCGACAAGAAGGCTGAGGAGCGTAAAGTGGAGGACATCCCTGTGGTAAGGGAATACCCCGAAGTCTTTCCAGAAGACTTGCCGGGACAACCTCCACAATGACAAGTGGAATTCCGTATCGATATAGTAATAGGAGCGGCACCGGTGACAAAAGCTCCATACAGACAGGCGCCCTCGGAGATGCAAGAATTATCCACTCAGCTACAGGAATTGCTTGACAAAGGATTCATTAGACCGAGTTTCTCACCTTGGGGAGCTCCAGTGCTATTCGTCAATAGGAAGGATGGAACATTTCGGATGTGCATCGACTACAGGGAACTAAACAAGCTAACTATCAAGAATCGGTAACCTTTACCGAGGATCGACGACTTGTTCGATCAATTACAAGGATCCAGCTTTTATTCCAACATTGATCTAAGATCCGGATACCATCAACTGAGAATTCAAGTGGAAAGCATCCCTAAGACAGCGTTTAGGACTCGCTATGGGCATTACGAGTTCCTTGTTATGCCTTTCGGCCTAACAAACGCTCCCGCCGTGTTCATGGATTTGATGAACCGGGTATGTAAACCATACCTCAAAAAGTTCGTGATCGTATTCATTGATGACGTCTTAATATACTCACGAACCGAGGCGAAACATGAACAACACTTGAGAATTTTTCTGGAGCTACTTAGGAAAGAACAATTGTATGCCAAGTTCTCAAAATGTGAATTTTGGATTCGCGAATACAATTTCTCGGTCACGTGGTGAACAAGAATGGAATACATGCTGACCCAGCTAAGATAGAAGCCATAAAGAACTGGAATACCCCAAAGACTCCAACGGAAGTAAGACAATTTCTGTGTTTAGCAGGATACTATCGAAGATTCATCGAGAATTTTTCTAAAATTTCTCAACCGCTAACCTCACTCACTTAAAAGGATAAAAAGTTCGATTGGGGTGAAAAAAAGAAATGTCATTTCAAACACTCAAGGATAAACTATGTCAAGCGCCAATCTTATCACTCCTGGTGGTACCGATGACTTTGTGGTGTATTGTGATGCATCGCATCAAGGATTTGGTTGCGTGTTAATGCAACGTGAAAAAGTCATCGCTTACGCGTCGCGACAGTTAAAAGTTCATGAGAAAAACTATACCACTCACGACCTAGAATTAGGCGCGGTGGTATTCGCTTTAAAGATTTGGCGTCATTATCTTTATGGACCAAGTGTACCATATACACCGATCATAAAAGTCGTTAACACATAATCGATAAAAAGGACTTAAACATGCGCCAACGGCGATGGGTAGAATTGTTGAACGACTATGACAATGAAATCAAATACCATCCGGGAAAAG
Source organism: Helianthus tuberosus (assembly GCA_030545235.1). Classification (NCBI taxonomy): domain Eukaryota; kingdom Viridiplantae; phylum Streptophyta; class Magnoliopsida; order Asterales; family Asteraceae; genus Helianthus; species Helianthus tuberosus. The sequence goes on from CM060358.1 coordinate 123,876,788, forward strand.
CAAACGTTGTGGCAGATGCTTTGAGCCGGAAAGAAAGAGTTAAAACACTACGAGTACGAGCTTTAGAGTTGCCAATTCAAACCAACTTCACTACTCGAGTGCACGATGCACAACAAGAAGCTCTAAAGCCGGAAAACATTCGAGCAGAATCCTTATGAGGATTAGAAAAACAAATGGAAACAAACAAACATGGCACTTTATATTTCATGGTGCTGGACGAAGCACACAAGTCTAGATATTCAATACATCCAGGATCCGATAAAATGTATCAAGACCTAAAGGAATACTATTGGTGGCCTAAACTCAAGAGAGATATCGCGACCTATGTTGGGAAATGCCTAACTTATGCAAAGGTCAAGGCCGAATATCAAAAGCCATCTGGCATATTACAACAACCCGAGATTCCTGTTTGCAAATAGGAACAGATATCAATGGACTTCATTACAGGACTCCCGCGGACCTCTCGAGGTCATGACATGATATGGGTTATCGTTGATCGATTAACCAAGTCGGCTCATTTCTTACCTATTCGTGAAAAAGACAGTACTGCGAAGTTAGCTGAAATTTACCTCAACGAGATTGTGGCACGTCATGGAGTGCCTATTTCGATAATCTCGGATCGGGAGGGTCGCTTTGTGTCAAGGATTTGGCAATCATTTCAAGAATCGCTTGGATCTCGTTTGGACCTAAGCATGGCATTTCATCCGCAAACTAAAACAATCCTCAAGAAAACCGACACCCTCGAATTATTTCCGACACCCTAATATATTTTAAAATATCCCAATATGTCCCTAAAAACACCCCATACGGGAAAACGGGCCCCGAATACCTTAAATATTATTAAATTTAATTAAAAATCTAATTTTTTAAGTTGAGGCTGGCCGCGTAAGCCCCACCCCAACTCTTACGCGGGCCGCGTAAGCTTAAAACCTGACACGACCCTTGGCCGCCACGTGGCCCAACACCCGGTGAGCCTACTTGATGACCCGGATCACCTACGCATTGACGATAGTTGACGCGGGCCGCGTAAGGCCCTTGCCTTGTTTTACGCGGGCCGCGAGAAAACCCAGATGAGGCCCTATATAATGGGAGCTCGGGATATCAGTTTCAGTCGCTCATATCTTTCTTTTTCACTCGAATTTTCTGATAGTAGAAGTAATACTCGGGTCTAATACCCCCTAAATAGCGAAGTTCTGCTCCGTTGTGAGTATTATAACCCCTGGATACGTATTAGATACGCTGCCCGATTGATCTAGGGTTCCGTAACGGCTGTCGTGGTTCTGCCCGACGTAGTCGTTGGAATGCCGTCTCGGGGAGGGTATTACTAATGTTAAAATGGGTTATTATACTAACGCGTGTGCATTTGTGTAAATTATAGATTGTCACCAGGAAACCCTTACGGAAAATCTAAGACAGCAATGTGAGTTTATCCGCTTTTTGTTAACTGTTTTTACAAAACCTCATTTAATTAATTTTATATAAAACATTGATTAAGTATTGTAAGAATACAATTATCATGAGTATGTTGGGGTTTTGTATATAAAATTTGTTACCACCTGGTCAAGGAGTAACATTTCCACAAGTCGGGTCTGACAGTACCATGGATGTTAATTGTTATAACTTGGAAACAAATGTAATTGCGAGATCGCCCTCAATACTGTGAAATGGTTTTTATTTGAACTTGATTAAACTGGGATTCACTCACCAGTATTTTCCACTGACAAATGTTTTTAAAACGCGTTTCAGGTAACAAACTGTGAAAGCCAAATAGAAGCCAGCTGGACAACACTGAAGGCTTGGAAAAGTGGCAATAAAGTTACCTAAAATAAAATAGATGTTTTTATTAATAAAATAGGATTTATTCCTATGAAAACGCGAGTACTACGAACTTGGGTTTTAACCCGTTTGTTTAATGTTATGAAAATGTGGTATTTCCGCTGCCAAATTAGATAATACGGGATACCACTGAAACTGGCTCACAGCCGCCCGTTCCCAGGGATTAGGGATCGGGGGTTGCGACAGAAGGTGGTATCAGAGCTAAGCCACTGATTCAGCCACAGAAGTGTTCTGCGGACATCAAAATTCAATCTGTTAGGAAATAAATTACGGAAATACGTGCATAGTTGTATTTTATTGTTATGTGTTATTTGACTATTTGTTAGTTTACAGTATGAGCGACCAAGGACCATCTGACGCATACCGTCAATTATCTGGTTCGCCTAAAAGCGAAGGAACCTCCTCTTCTCAGCCTGCCCTCTCAAGGTACTCTGCTGATACAGAAGAAGGAATCTTTGTGTTTAAGGCTCAGTCCGAGGAGCCATTTCCTTAGAAAAAGAGGGGATGGTTCAGTCGAGGGGCACACGAGCGTAGAAAGCGTATGAAAAAGTTACAAGACCAGAGAGCTCTAGCGGCAGCCAAGAGCGAAACCGATGCCTATGCCCAGGATATGATAAATAGGGGTATAGCCAACATTCACATCCTAGCCACCACTGCAGCTGACCCTAATTTGGAGCAAATAATAGCACCACAACCACAGCCACCAATCCCTGACCAACCCATGGAGATAGAAAACCCTAAAAACCAAGTAGAAATGCATGACTTCAATCTAGAGGAAATACCTAGGGCACCAGCACCAAACCCCCTAGACCCAAATTACGATCCCTGGTGGGATGACGTTAGGGACTATGTGCAACGCTACCCGATACATGAAGACACACCCATGCAGAACTTAGGAGCCTACCCAGGTATGGATCCCTTAGATCCCTATTACCACGATGAATACATTAGGGAGATTTTAGAAGATCCTTACCGATTCCAGGCACCTACACCCCCATACCAGGAACCCGCACCCCAGATTCCGAACCCAGTCCTAGAACCTGCACCCCCAATGAGTGCAGAAAACGTACAAGAACTTAGGACATTTGGTGAGGAAATTTTAGAGAGTAGTGAACGAATGCGACAGGTGAGAGAGCGACTCGTTTGGAAATATAACGAGCGCAATATGGATTTTTGGATGAATCCATATCCGTGATGTGATGGAGTAGATGGTAGTAATAATAATAAAAATAAAATAAAATATATGTGTACGGATGCCTACTATTATTTATTTCAGTTGGTATTGTAATTTTTAATTCAGTACTGGTGTGTAATAGATGCATAGTAGATGAATAGAGTAAAGTCACAATGATCGACGCTTTTGGCTAAATTGCGTGTCAGGTGATTGACTATATTAAATATTATTTTGTGATATTAATACGGGGTAAATGTTTAAAATTCAGATGGCCGATGAAGGAAATCAAGGAAATCTGAATAACGATAACCAGAGTAACATTAACGTGGTTAATGAGAATCCGAGCATCAATAACAAAGGAAACCAAATGGATAATAGTGCCGCTCAGCACATAGTGGCACAAGGAATTATAGATGCAATGCCATTTATTATTCAAACGGTTCAGGAAGCGAATAATAAAAGTAAACATAACAGTAAGCGACCAATTGAACCAGAAAACAGCGTGAACAATGGACCCATACTTCAGGTGCCCGTTCCCAAAAGAAGAAGAACCATGCCTTATGGTTGTTCTTATAAAGAATTCTGGTCCTGCAAACCAATAGAATTCTCAGGAAATGAAGGACCCATTGCAGCCCTACGCTGGATAGAGAAAACTGAGGCTGTTTTAAAAATAAGCAAGTGTGCTGAAGAAGACAAGATAATATTTGCTTCTAATCTATTTAAGAACTCAGCCTTAGAATGGTGGAACACTATCCTCCAATCAAGAGGAAGTGATAGGATATACAACATGAAATGGGAAGAATTTAAGAATATGGTAGAAAGGAAATTCTGCCCTCCCAATGAAAAAGAACAGATAGCTAATAAGTTTCTAAACTTAAGGATGACCGGGGTATATAGTAAGGGTTATACTACCACATTCTTTGAATATGCTAGAATAGTACCAACTCTTGCATCACCTGAACCAGTGTCAATCTCCCGTTAGATCTGGGGATTAATTGGAGAGATTAGACATGTAGTCAAGGCAGCTAGACCTCAAACTATAGAAGAAGCTGTAGAACTAGCAAATACCTTGACAGATGAATTAATCCGTACTAGGGAAGAAGACCAGAGGAGAAACCTAACCTAAAGGCTTACCCAAGAATTCCGTTCTGGGAATTTCAACCGTAGGAATATAGGTTCTACCTCTGCACCTTTCTGCAAGGTCTGCAAGAAAAAGCATTCGGGAAAATGCTCCACTCTTTGCAATTTCTGCAAGATGCCAGGACATAAGGAAGAAGATTGCAGGAGGAAATCCAGTAATGGACTGTGTTTCAACTATGGAGAAAAAGGTCACATCAAGCCGAACTGTCCGAAATTGGCCCCAGCTGCGAACAACATGAACACTAAAAATGCTAGAGCATTTGTTCTAACTGCAGATGAAGCCAAGATGATTCCAGACGTGATAGCTGGTACGTTTTTAGTTAATGATGTATTTGCTAAAGTATTATTTGACTCTGGTGCGAACCAAAGTTTTATTAATACTTCTTTTTGCAAACTTTTAAATCAATCACTAACTAAACTACCACAAGAATGTCTAGTCGAGACAACAAATGGAGAAACTGTTAGGATTTCTGAAATCTTGCAGGGAGCAGGAATAGAAATTTTAAATCAAAAGTTTATTGCAAACCTTTATCCTATGAATCTGGCAGGATTTGATATCGTTCTAGGAATGGATTGGTTAATGGCCAATAAAGCCAATATTTTATGTGATCAAAAGTCAATTCAAATAAATTCACCAAAAGGTGAAAAGATCACAATTAAAGGAGATAAACCCTCTAGGTCCACAAAATTCATCTCTGTGATGAAAACTGCAAGTTATATAAGAAAAGGATCTATAGTGTATTTGATTTCTATAATCACTAACACTAAAGGAAAAGAAGTAAAAGACATTCCAGTAGTGTCTCAGTTTTCAGATATCTTTCCAGAACAATTACCAGGACTACTGCCAGACAGGGGAGTGGAATTCAGAATCCATCTACTGCCAGGTACAGCACCAATTGCTAAAGCACCTTACCGATTGGCACCCGCCGAAATGCAAGAATTAAAGAAACAATTAGACGAATTGCTGGAAAAAGGATTTATACAGCCAAGCTCATCGCCTTGGGGAGCACCGATTTTATTCGTTAAAAAGAAGTACAGATCAATGCGTATGTGCATTGACTACCGTGAATTGAACAAGGTCACGATTAAGAATCGGTACCCGTTACCAAGAATCGATGATCTGTTTGATCAACTGCAAGGAGCTCGATATTTCTCTAAAATCGATTTAAGATCAGGATATCATCAATTAAAGGTACAGGAAGAAGATATTCCTAAAACCGCATTTAGAACAAGGTATGGCCATTATGAATTTACTATCATGCCATTTGGTTTAACCAATGCCCCAGCTGCATTTATGGACATGATGAACCGAATATGTAAGCCATATTTGGATAAATTCATAATTGTTTTTATAGATGATATTCACATTTATTCTAAAAGTAAAGAGGAACATACAAAGCATTTGCACGCACTTTTAAATCTATTAAGAACGGAAAAACTTTATGCTAAATTTTCAAAGTGCGAGTTTTGGTTAGAATAGGTACAGTTTCTTGGACATTTAGTGAATCATGAAGGAATTCATGTGGATCCAACAAAGATCGAGGCGATTACCAATTGGAAAACCCCCGAGTCACCAACCGAGGTTAGAAGTTTCTTAGGATTGGCCGGATATTATAGAAGATTTATTCAAGATTTTTTCTAGAATAGCCATTCCTTTAACTAAGTTAACTTGTAAATCCATTAAGTTTGAATGGGGACCAAAACAAGAAGAAGCATTTAGAATTCTTAAGCAAAGATTAACTCATGCACCCATACTAGCGTTACCAGAAGGAACTAAAGATTTTGTAATCTATTGTGACGCTTCTAAATTAGGTTATGGATGTGTGTTGATGCAACGCCAAAAGGTTATAGCATATGCATCTAGACAACTTAAGAATCATGAAGAGAATTATTCAACCCATGATCTAGAGTTAGGAGCTATAATTTTTGCCCTTAAGATTTGGAGACATTACCTTTATGGTAGTAAGTTTACCATATTTACCGATCATAAAAGTTTAAGGTATGTCTTCGGGCAAAAGGAGTTGAATATGAGACAAAGACGCTGGATGGAGATGCTTAGTGATTATGATTGTAATATCCAGTATCATGAAGGAAAAGCAAATGTAGTGGCAGATGCTTTAAGTCAAAAGTATCTTGAAAAGCCAAAAAGGGTACGTTCTCTTAAATTAAATCTACAAGTAGATTTAAATGATCAAATTAGAAAAGCACAAGAATCAGTAATCAAAGAGGATACTGAAAAATTAAAAGGTATGATTAAGGAATTAGAACAAGGAACAGATGGAATTTGGAGATTCCATAAGAAAAGAATGTGGATACCCAAATTAGGAAACCTACGTCATCGCATCTTAGAAGAAGCCCATAAGTCCAAATATACGATGCATCCGGGAAATGATAAAATGTATCAGGATTTAAGAAAGAACTTCTGGTGGATAGGAATGAAAAAGGATATAGCAGCCTATGTTTCTAAATATTTAACCTGTTCACAAGTTAAAGCTGAACATCAGAAACCCTCAGCTTTGTTACAACAGTAAGAAATGCCAGTATGGAAATGGAAATTAATAACAATGGATTTTGTTACCAAATTACCCAAAACAAAGAAAGGTAACGATACAATCTGGGTGATTGTAGATAGGCTAACCAAGTCAGCTCATTTCCTACCAATGAAAGAAACTTTCAGTATGGAACAGTTAGCTAAATTGTATGTAAATGAGATAGTTTCATTACATGGAATATCTTTATCAATTGTTTCTGACAGGGATAGCCGATTTACCTCTCATTTTTGGTTAAGTTTCTAAAAAGCAATGGGAACCAAGTTAAATCTAAGCACAGCTTACCATCCTCAAACGGACGGACAAAGCGAAAGGACAATTCAGAAGATGGAAGACATGCTTAGAGCTTGTGTAATTGATTTCGGAGGTAATTGGGATGATCACATACCTTTAATAGAATTTTCTTATAATAATAGTTATCACACAAGTATCAATGCTGCACCATTCAAAGCACTTTATGGACGAAAGTGCCGAACCCCAGTCTGTTGGGCAGAAATTGGGAAAAAACAACTATCTGGACCTGAGATAGTGCAGGAAACAACCGACAAGATCATTCAAGTCAAAGAACGACTAAAAGCAGCACGTGATCGAAAGAAAAATTATGCTAATAACCAACGTAAACCATTAGAGTTTCAAATAGGAGATAAAGTATTGTTAAAAGTCTTTCCTTGGAAAGGAATAGTAAGATTCATCAAAAGAGGAAAGCTAAGTCCCAGGTATATTGGACCTTTTGAGATCGTTAGAAGGATAGGACCTGTAGCCTATCAGCTACAACTGCCAGGGGAAATGGCAGGAATACATGATGTATTTCATGTATCTAATCTCAAGAAATGCCTAGCTGGTGAATCGCTAATGGTACCTCTTAAATATATAGAGGTAAATGAACAACTTAAGTTTGTAGAAAGGCCTCTACAGATCGAAGACAGGAAAGTCAAGAATCTCAAGCATAAGAGACTAGTTCTGGTCAAAGTAAAGTGGGACTCCAAAAGAGGACCTGAGTAAACATGGGAGCTTGAATCTGAAATGCAAAGGAAATATCCACACTTGTTCCAGTAGATCTCGAGGACGAGCTCTAAAACAAGGTGGGGAGGATATAACAATCCTCAAGAAAACCGACACCCTCGAATTATCTCCGACACCCTAATATATTTTAAAATATCCCAATATGTCCCTAAAAACACCCCATATGGGAAAACGGGCCCCGAATACCTTAAATATTATTAAATTTAATTAAAAATCTGATTTTTTAAGTTGAGGCGGGCAGCGTAAGCCCCACCCCAACTCTTACACGGGCCGCGTAAGCTTAAAACCTGGCACGACCCTGGGCCACCACGTGGCCCAATACACGGCGAGCCTACTTGATGACCCGAATCACCTACGCGTTGACTATAGTTGACGCGGGTCACGTAAGGCCCTTGCCTTGTTTTACGCGGGCCGTGAGAGAACCCAGATGAGGCCCTATATAATGGGAGCTCGGGATATCAGTTTCAGTCGCTCATATCTTTCTTTTTCACTCGAATTTTCTAATAGTAGAAGTAATACTCGGGTCTAATACCCCCTAAATAGCGAAGTTCTGCTCTGTTGTAAGTATTATAACCCCTGGATACGTATTAGATACGCTGCCCGATTGATCTAGGGTTCCGTAACGGCTGTCGTGGTTCTGCCCGACGTAGTCGTTGGAATGCCGTCTCAGGGAGGGTATTACTAATGTTAAAATGGGTTATTATACTAACGCTTGTGCATTTGTGTAAATTATAGATTGTCACCAGGAAACCCTTATGGAAAATCTAAGAGAGCAATGTGAGTTTATCCACTTTTTGTTAACTATTTTTACAAAACCTCATTTAATTAATTATATATTAAACAGTGATTGAGTATTTGTAAGAATACAATTATCATGAGTATGTTGGGGTTTTGTATACAAAATTTGTTACCACCTGGTCAAGGAGTAACATTTCCACAAGTCGGGTCTGACAGTACCATGGATGTTAATTGATATAACTTGGAAACAAATGTAATTGCGAGATCGCCCACAATACTGTGAAATGGTTTTTATTTGAACTTGATTAAACTGGGATTCACTCACCAGTATTTTCCACTGACAAATGTTTTTAAAACGCGTTTCAGGTAACAAACTGTGAAAGCCAAATAGAAGCCACCTGGACAGCACTGAAGGCTTGGAAAAGTGGCAATAAAGTTACCTAAAATAAAATAGATGTTTTTATTAATAAAATAGGATTTATTCCTATGAAAACGCGTGTACTACGAACTTGGGTTTTAACCCGTTTGTTTAATGTTATGAAAATGTAGTATTTTACTCTAATCAATGTTTCCTAACTACGGTCCTGATGAAAATTTCCGCTGCCAAATTAGACAATATGCGATACCACCGAAACTGGCTCGCGGCCGCCCGTTCCCAGGGATTAGGGATCGGGGGTTGCGACACAAACTGTTGGACAAAGCGAACGAACTGTCACACCCCGACCACGTAAAACAACAAAACGTGGCGGAAACGTCGGGGAGTGTTGTAACAGAATCATTGTTTCATAACACATGGAAATTGAAATATTGTTTTATTGAATAAAAGAGTTACAATGTCTTGACAATCAAAGAAATATAACATAAATAACTAGTCTTGCATCTTTTATTGTCACTAAGGCCCAAGTTCACCTAAGTGTATCTTGATAAATCCTATGCATCATATCCTGAAACACATGTGAAAATAGGTACGTCAGCATAAAAATGCCTGTGAGATACATAGGTTTTGTGAAAATAGATTACATGACTTATGTTTAAGAAAATGTTTAGTCATGAACCTTGTAATTTGCTTTGTTTTGTAAATCATTTGAAAAGCAATAAGATCAGATGATATGTATAAATAAGAGAATAATGTATGGTTAAATGAATAACCAAGTAAAATGAGTTTGTATAAGATAAGTTGTTTTGTAAAACAATGTCTTGTGAAAAGTATGTTATTTTTATAAAATGTTTATGTCTTAAATTGAAATGATTCAAATAACACTACGATATGTAATACCATACAAGCACTTATATATAGGAAGTACCAGCGGCGTATCCACCATGCTTGTATCATGTTACACACGCCTCGTTACTTAAATCACTTACTCAAACCAAACCACCAAAGTAAAATGTTTATGTATAATCAAATGTCAAAATGTTTGTGTGAAAATCATGTCTAATGTCTATGTCTAATGTAAATCATGAATTGTGTATATCAATGTCAAATTGTTTATGTCTAATGTAAATCATGAATTGTGTGTATTAATGTCAAAATGTTTATGTATGGTAAGTGAAATATATCAACCAGATCATATGTAAAATGCACAAAAACAAGGTATTGAAGTAAAACATGGTTTAAATCAAAGTTATGTTTTGTGTAATAAATGCATGCTATACTGATATAAACATCTATGCGGTATTGTGAAAATTCATACATCCAAGCCTTGCGACTGTAGAATAAACCCTAGCACAAACTCTAAGGTCCACCTAGAAATGTATTCGGATTCGGTCATTCCTTCCAATCCAAACAAACCCGAGATTTCAGGAATGGGAGTTGTCAAGTCCTATGGTACCACTACCTACTTCCGAGCGGCATGATCGGTGTTAATGAATGTACATTGTCCCATTTAAACAAACCAAATGTCATACCAAAATGTAAGCATGTGATGAATAATAAATGTACTAAGTATGCACACAATGGGCATACACAGCATAGAATGTAATGTAAAATAATGTACTAAGTATGCACACAATGGGCATACATAGCATAGAATGTAATGTAAAATAATGTACTAAGTACGCACACAGTGGGCATACATAGCATAAAATGTAATGTAAAACAATGTACTAAGTACGCACACAATGGGCATACAAAGCTTAAAATGTAATGTAAAATAATGTACTAAGTACGCACACAATGGGCATACATAGCATAAAATGCACACAATGGGCATACATAGCATAAAATGTAATGTAAAACGATGTACTAAGTATGCACACAATGGGCATACATAGCATAAAATGTAATGTAAAATGATGTACTAAGTATGCACACAATGGGCATACATAGCATAAACACAATGAAATCATGTACTATAAGTGTACTATTGAACATAACAAGCATATGATATGAAAGCATGAAAGTAACAAGTAGGCACATGTGTTTCACCCCAAAATAGTTTGAAAAACAGTAACAGAGGGGTCTATGTACTCACTTGAGATTGCTTAGTAGTCCTTGAGTAACAACCAAACAATGCTAGAGATCACGGATATCAAACGGCACCTAATATAGGTAACTACATTAATAAACCGGACCTATAATCGGAGGATCGGATAGAATGAGGGCTCGTAAACCAAATGAGTATGGGAACTCATGTAATATGGTTTAACAAAGCCCACATACTAAAATGAAACCTAACCTAAGTGCTTACGACCCATTACGACCCGTTTAGGTAGCTTATGCTACTTTAACGCATCGTTCGCGTGAAACGCGTTCGGAACGCCTAACTAGCCCTATGATAAGTAAAATATGCCTTAACATGTCTAATATTGTTACCAAATCAGTTTAGATACCAAAAGTTATGTTACATATGCTTAAAATGAATTTTGGCGTAAAAAGGGCATTTTGGTAATTTACCTAAGGCATATGAACTACCTATCATACAACTAACTAAACGTCGTGACCATAAGGTATAACCTCGGAAGGTTATTCCCTATATACTATGGTCACCTAGTGTGTTTGGTCGGATCCTAATGATCGACCAAACGGGTCGAGTTCGAAAGTATAAGCGATTGTTTAGATCGCTTACCTTACGACCCTATATAAGCACTAAACTAAAAGTGACGAGCTAAGCATGTTAAAACATGCTTAACTAAGTTTAGAAAACAGGTTTGGTATCAAAACAAACAGTTTTGATACCTAAAAGTAGTTTGGTTACAAAATACGCAATAACACGCATTTTGGCCGAAACTACGACTCGTCACTGAGCCTAGATAACGTGGTAATCAGTTGGTATAGTCACTAGGGACTATAACCATCGTGATTACGCTCACGTTATGAAGTTCAAACGAACTTCGCATTGACCATAAACTGGTCAACACAGAAAGTCAAACAAAGTTTGACTTTTAACGCTAAACGAATAACAAGAACGAAGGAACACTTACAAAGGGTCCCCGCAAGCTAATCTCGATCCAAATAACTCAGGTATGAAGCAAGGGCTTCAACTTAGAGCACTTTTGATCAGATTTGTGAGGAAGAAGTGAAAACTAAGGTGGGTATTTGTAGGATTTGGATAACCGTTAGGATCGTTTCTCGAATATCGTGCTTTGATCTCACCCGTACACTTGTTGGAATGTTATGGAACCCAAAATGGCCCCTCACCATCAGAGATCAACATGTGGAATTGGCCTTTGGAGTGTTTAAAAGCTGTTAATCAGCAGCCAAAATGATTTTCTGCATCTGACCCTTGCTTACGGACTGTAAGACTTAGAACCTTACGGTCCGTAAGGACCTTGCAGACCAGAAAGTTTGAAAAATGGCAGAACAGGCCCCTACAGCTCCAAACTTGGTTTTCGATGCATTTTTGACACGTTTAAGCCTCGTTAACCCCATTTCAAAGCTCTAAAATGAAGTTAAGGTATAGGGAACTGAAAACATGCTCAAAAATATCTCGGATGTCAGTTCGTTTGGCCGTACGATTGCGTTGTTCGGTTAATTACGACGGAAGTCGTAACGAACGCAAAAACGGTCCAAATTGCGCGACGAATGAAATTTTTCTTATGCCAAACACTAAAATAAAATATTTTGGTGCTTACATAAATTTTTGGATGTCCGGATGTATTCAGAACGTAAGTTATGCGCGAAAATGCAAACTTGTGCACTTTTTGACGCTTTTAGTCCCTGAATGACCCAAAAGTTTATTTTAGCACACCGAACCCCTCAAAGCCTATTTCTAAGCTATGTAAAGGATATTCATGGTATGTTTAACTTATGGTCATGTTCCGGAATGTTTGTTACAGTTCAAATTGGCATACTTTCGCAGTTTGTCAAATTTAGTCCCTGTAAGCGAATTAACTTGATTTTGCCATACCAAAGCCTTCAAAACTTATTTCTAAGTTATGTAAAGGTTATTTAGGGTATGTTAAGCCTATTTCACTATTCCGGAGTGTTCGTTGCATTAAACTGGTTATATTTACGCATCAGTGCACCTATAACCTTCCAGACAGTGATTTAAAGCTTGAAATCGAACAAAAATTGATATGTGCAAATGATACACATATTTGTACAAATCCCAAGTAGGAAATACAATATTTCATTGTCTTGGTATTTTTTTTATGGTCGCAGTGACCCAGGTGTCACACGAACCATCCAAACGTAGGAAGACATGCTTCGTGCATGTGTGATAGATTTAGGCAGTATCTGGGATACTCATTTACCTCTTGTAGAGTTCTCATATAATAACAGTTATCACACAAGCATTAAAGCCGCCCCATTCAAAGCACTATACGGACAAAAGTGTCGATCACCACTATGTTGGGCGGAGGTCGGAGACAAACAACTCATTGGCCCCGAACTAGTCCAAGAGACTACTGATAAGATATCAAAGATACGAGACCGTATTAAAGCGGCTCGTGACAGACAAAAGAGCTACGCAGACAGAAGACACAAACCATTATCTTTTGAGGTCAGAGACAAAGTCTTACTGAAAGTCTCGCCTTGAAAAGGCGTAGCTAGATTCGGGAAACGCGAAAACTAAACCCGAGATACATTGGGCCATTTGAAATTCTAGAAAAGGTCTGTACCGCCGTGTACAAGTTAAAACTACCAGAAGAACTCAACAATGTACACGACACATTTCATGTGTCGAATCTCAGGAAAAGCCCGACCGAAGAGACAGTCGTCATCCCAGCGGATGAAATTCATGTAGAGAACACACTCCAGTTTACCGAAGAACCCATTGAGTTTATGGACTAGAAAGTCCACAAGACAAGGAGAAATCCTATCAAACTAGTCAAGATCTGCTGGAACTCATGTCACGGACCCGAGTATACCTGGGAACGTGAAGATTAGATCAAGGCAAAATATCCCCACCTGTTCGAGAAGACTCATGCAAAGTATAACTCAACTTGAATTTCGGGACGAAATTCTTTTTAACAGGGGGAGAATGTGACAACTGGCAAATAACAGGTAATTCCATACAAACTAATCACTATTTTATTTACATAATCTCATGCATTTAACGTAATTTAATTACGTAATTGTGTCGTAAAACAGATACAGTGTAAGGACAAGAAAACAATGCTAAAACATACATTGGTTTTCATCGTATTGCGAAACCAATCAAACAATGTCCTAAAAGTGTTGGTAGAAAGTGTTGCGCGCACTATTCGATGTTACACTATTCATGCCAGCAAAACCGTGAAAACAGAACGAAACAACGAAAAACGACACACAAATAACATAACTGAGTCCATTTACATAAGAAAACACTAATATGAAAACATATCTTTCAAAAATCTAGGACTTTCCGGTACAACGCCCTAATCACTAAAACGTCCGTTTCGCTAAAAAAATAACAATTTTAACTCATCCGAAACTATAATTTAGCATTTCCAAGACTCCGGAATTATGACAAATGATAACAATCACATGAAAACAACAGGAGGATAATAATGGGGTGTCCGAAACATAAGCTTTCGGTGCTGCGTTGCAACCCCCACAACTTGTCCGTTTTTGAACCGACAAGCTAATAAACAATACTTTCAAAGAAGCTAGTGAACTAGTTAAGCTTATTTTGGGACTCGGAATCACTTCATGCATCGCTTGAAGGTGGAATAACAACTTGCGACAAAGCTTCTTTGGTACGACGCAAAAGTGTCGTAAACTCACCAACGACCAAACGGAAGACATCTAAAGCGTTGAAATGCAATTTCTACTAGTTTAGTGAACTAGTTAAGGTCAATTAACAATCCGAATCCCTAATTACCACTTAATGGTGTAATTGAACCCCTAATCACCGTACTTTGGTTAATGACAAAAATATCTAAGTTTTAATCAATTTTTATAAAAAAATAATACACTTAACCCCCATATACCTATGGTTTTGGTGGGCCCCCCATGGCCTAACCAACTTGATTTTTGAAAAGATAAGAAGGCATGGAACTTGTTGAAAATTATAACACAAACCATACATATGCTAAACTACCATAACCTATCCTTTGAATATCATTCATCACTTTAAAAATTTCAAAGAAACCTCCCCACATCTTCATCCATTTTTGGCAGCCATATGCACCCCCCATAAACACACCATAAATCTTCCATAACCACCTTATTTTCACATAATCTAGCCACTACAAGATCATACACACATGGGTTAAGCATGGAACATCAATAGGAGCTGTCTTGGAGCTTAATCTTCTTATTATTCTTCTTATTTGGCTTGTGCAAAGTTGTAAGCCTTCTAAACACCATATTTAAGCTTCTTCTTACTAGTAGATTACAAAAGTACAAGTTGATTATCTTGAAGATTAATAAAAATCAAATCAAAAACCCTAATCTCAAAGTTAATAATCTACTAATCTAAACTTATTATGTGGTTATTTGAGTAGATTAGTGTATCTAGTTGATGAAATCATCTCCATTATATTGATTTTGTTAAGATACTAGGTTTAAAGTTTATATTTATGATGATCTTGTGATTTGATTTATGTAGTATTTTAGATTAGTGTTAATCTAGCTATAATACACTTAAAAATGTGATTTAAACATTTATATGTTTAAATCATACAAGTTCATCAACTTCAAAGATCATGAAGATGATGTGTATGAACTTGGATTAGTGATTTTTGAAAGATAAGACATGAAAAGATCATGATTCAAGACTTGTTAAAAACACTATTAACTTGGTTTATTTAAAACAAGTTTATATGAAAACATCCATAAAAAGTGTGGTTTAAAATTCTTGAAAAATTGCTAATAAACTTGAAAAGTAGCTAACTTTAAAGTCTTGAAAGTTAACTTAAATAATGCTCATGAGAAATCTTTGAAGGAATACGTGATTACATGTGGTAAATATGGTTTTGGTGATACTTGATGAATTAGTGGTGATTTGGAAAATTGATTATAGTTTAAATACGTTTTTGTAACGTGGAAAACGCCACAGTTTCAGGGGAAAATATGGCGAATTTTTCTAAAAATCTAATCACGATTAAAAATGGGGATAAAGTGTGATTAACAAGGTTAAACGCGATTAGTGGTTTCAAACGTCATTATGAAAGCTTTGATGAAAATGGTTAAGTCCCAAATATTCAAGAGTTCTTATAAACTTGAATCTATATTTTTTTCACAAAAATAAATGGGTGAAAATAATAACCATATAAAAGTATAATTTTTGGCAAAAAAATATATTTTTTGGAAACTCATCAAGTATATGTATTATGTGCTATGTGTATGTACTTAGATACACTTAGGGTGATCAAAATAATACACCCATGATACCAAGAAATACTTGTATGAAACAAGTATAAAAAGACACAAAAATACATGTACATGTTCCCAAAGAAATGCAATGAAAACAGATATAAACAAATCCTAAGCATTTTATATCCATAAGCGAATAAACGGACGAATAAACAAAACGGACAACGAACGAGCTCACAAGAAATATATATTAAGCGATCACAACGATGTGTCTAACAATATATTTTTAGACAACCGGGCGAATATATGTATTTATATCACCGATAACAATTCCGGAAAGTTGGTAGAAAAATACAAAATTTCTAAGTATTCTTTAATGGAAGAATGAACATTATAAAAATTACTTATTTAGTAATTTTTACAAAACGCAAGATTGTTAAACATATGGACTCCTAAAAATCGAGTTGGGCTTGGCCCAAATTACTAAAAGACATGGGCTAGGGCCCAATGATAAAATACATGGGCTAGCGCCCAATGACATTAAAACGTGGGCTAGGGCCCAATGACATAAAAACGTGGGTTAAGCCCAATGACATTAAATCGTGGGCAAGGGCCCAATGACATAAAAACGTGGGTTAAGCCCAATGACAAAAAAACATGGGTTAAGCCCAATGACATAGAAACGTGGGTTAAGCCCAATGACATAGAAACGTGGGTTAAGCCCAATGACATAGAAATGTGGGTTAAGCCTAAGGACATAGAAACGTGGGATAAGCCCAAAGACAGGGTTTAGGCCCAATGACATGGGTTCGGCCCAATGACAAGCGTGCGAAGCACGGGGAATTGTGAAGGGCGAAGCCTGTTCACACATAATTCAGTACATATAAAATATATGTATACACTTATGAAATCAATATACATAACAAGCGAACGAATAAACTACCAACACTCTAAAATACAAAGTTGTTCTAAAATGACAAGTGAAAACACAATAAGAATTCAAGATGAACAACTTGTACGAGGTCCGATAAGACCTAGTGTCGAATAAAGTTAGTACGCATGTAGGTTAATCACGCGTACGGACGCTCACTTACAGTATTACATACAAGGAACGCAAACTTGTGGGTTCATGTCCCTCCTTTCATTGATTTCAATGTTTTGTTTTTAAAACAATCGAGGGGAAATACATGTTAAAACTATGGGTATGTTAGCTATGGGTTTAGATGATAACACGATCAATGTACGTAATTTGGATGATAACATAGTAACCATTAATCACTTAGTGACCAAGGTGCAAAAGTGTAGATCTATAGAGCTTGAGACGCGCTCCATTCCTGGTTGGTGCCATAGGAGTGCTTTTGTGATCCCAGAAATGTCAAAGTTGTCTCGGTTTGGTTACGTACTTATGGTACATAATGTCAGGGGGCTCACTATTCATTGATAGATCCTTAAACTCCATAAATGCTAATAACATACCATGATTTCATTACAAGAATACAAAGATTTCATATGATAACAATAACTGTATGAACTCGCTCAAGTTTTGTTGACTTTTTAAAACTACATGTATCTCAGGAAACAAGTCTTGAGCCGTGATACACTATGGGAAACGGGAATGTCAATGACAACGATAGCCGCTTTTGGAGGATTTGTCTTTTATATCCCAACTTCGTATGGGTATATAGGGGACAAAACCTCACTATGTCTTATGTCAAAAACAATCTTTTGTTATGTGTAAAATAACTTATAACTATGTTATGTTTAACGTTGTAAACGTTCTTGAAACTTGGAAACTATGTTGGAAAACTTGTAATCTTTTGTTGAAATCAATATATCTATGGCATCGTTG
Organism: Helianthus tuberosus; assembly: GCA_030545235.1. NCBI lineage: Eukaryota > Viridiplantae > Streptophyta > Magnoliopsida > Asterales > Asteraceae > Helianthus > Helianthus tuberosus. Next base: position 123,894,778 of record CM060358.1, read on the forward strand.
TTAGTTTGTATGTTTACACATTTGGATGCAATGATTACCTTTCTTACGTCACTCACAATACGCTTCCGCTACTATAATGGTGTGACATCACTAACCTCACACCATGCCTTGAGTGGACGGGCATGAACTAATAGTCCTAGGAAAACGTCAGTGATGATAGACATTGACAAACGAGGCAACAACAACTGAAGTGCGATAGTTTCGGTATGATCATGGTGTTTAGTAGCTTGAACATATGGGGTAGCTCCCTATGGCATGGTATAAATGAGTAACTTAACAACTTAAACAAGTTATATGGAATTAAATCCGGACAACTCGTGAACTCAACTTTATGTTGAAACCCTAGTGCATGCATTGCAGGTACTAAGTAATGGAAAGGAGCCTGCAGCTTGGGAGCATAGTGGTTTCCCTAACCCATGTTGGGTTCTTTTAATAAATATGAACTGTGAACTTATGTTTGAACCATTTCTCTTATGCTTCTGCTGTTCTCTTAAAATGTTGTTTTGAATTTAAAAACTTTGGACATAATCTTTAATTATCACTCATCGCATTGGTGAAATCATTTTATTATTATTATAATCGTTCAATATGATTGGTGGCTTGATCTTGGTCAGTCGCACGCCTCGCGGTAGTACTTCGCATGTGGAATTTGAGGGTGTGATAGATTGGTATCAGAGCCATTGGTTATAGTGAACTTGGTTTAAAAAGGAAAGTCTTTTTGAGAAAAACCAGACTATAACTCATTTGTACCAAGCAACTCGCAACGACACTACACTCCAAGTCCAAGGCTCAACGTGTTAGACCTCATGGCTCGAGCATGTGTTTACTTGTTACTTGTTTAGTGCATATGTGATGTAATATGTACTAGTGTACTTAGTTATATGTATATATATATATATATGTATATATGTGTGCACTAATGTGAGATGGTCAATCCTTATCCTACTTATTCTTACGACACTACGACATCATTCTCATACTGTGTTTTCTGGATATGAACACAATGAGCGGACGCAGAAGGGGTAATGTTAACATGACTAAGGATCAGTTTACGAACCTGAACAACACCGTGGCTGCGGATTTTGCAGCCCATCCTGGAGGTAAACTTGTCATTTTAGGATGTTTAGATCCTACCCTCGTACCATTTTAATCATTCTCAAGTCTGTTCGCTTCATGTGGCATGACAGGACAACCTGCACATCCTCAACCACATGTTTGATCTTTCAAAATTTTCATGGATTGCAAACCTCTCCCTTTCAATGGAACTGAAGGAGCCATGGACCTTCTGCACTGGATTGAGAAGGTCAAATCTGTGTTCGCTATGTGAGAATATCCCACTACTAATTGGGTGAAGTTTGCTACTTTCACCTTGGAAGGAAACGCGCTTTCTTGGTGGAAATCACAAGTTCAGATGCTTGGATTGGAGACTGCCAACGCTACTCCTTGGAATGACTTCAAGAATTTGATAAAGGAAGAGTACTATCACAGGGATGACATTCACAAGCTCGAGAATGAGTACTACAAACTTATGATGGTTGGGTCAGAAATCAAGACATACACTAAGCGATCCAACGACTATGCTGCTATTTGTCCCAACATGTCTCAGCCTACTTATCGAAGGATTGAGCTGTATATCAAGGGTTTGGTTCCTGAAATTTAAAGTCTGGTAACTTCTGCTAATCTCACCACGATCCAGCAAGTTATACGTCTAGCTCACCGACTCACTGACCAAGCTGTGGAGCAGAGCAAGCTGCCCAAATGAATCAGTGCGATTGAAACTTTTGTTGATTACCAGTGTAAGTTGGATGGCAATCAAGGGAAGGACTCTAACCCCACTCAAGCCCCAGCTCAGCAAAGGAAGACAGAAAACAACAAGGGTCCGCAACAACAGGGTGGTTACCAAGGAAACAATCCTAAGTGTAACAAGTGTGGTCGACACCACAACAGGCCATGTGAGAAGAACCGCTGCCAGTGTTGCAACAAGCTAGGGCATGAATCAAAGGAATGCAGGAGCCTATACCCAACAAAGCAGAACCGACCATGACAGCAGCAACAAAAACAAGCAAACAATCGAGGGTGCTATCAGTGTGGAGCAAAGGGTCATATTGTAACAACCCAGCATAACCGCACCACGATATTGTCCACTTTGGAGGCCAGCACGCCCCCAGCGTCCGCCCCTCACGGTTTTCAAAACGCGTCATGATGGTGAAGGTATCCAGCCCCTTATAAGGAAGCCTTTGTTCCCCTTCACAACCGATGTGGGATGTCACAATCCACCCCCCTTAAGGGGTCTAGCGTCCTCGCGGGACCTGGCACCACCGGTCCGGCCCAGGCTCTGATACCATCTATAACAGCCCAGCATAACCGCACCATGATATTGTCCGCTTTGGCGGCCAGCATGCCCCCGGCGTCCGCCCCTCACGGTTTTCAAAACGCGTCATGATGGTGAAGGTATCCAGCCCCTTATAAGGAAGCCTTTGTTCCCCTTCAGAACCGATGTGGGATGTCACACATATCAAGAAGAACTGCCCTCAACTGAATCAAAACAATAACAATCAGGGTGCTAGAAACAACAACAACAACAATGGTGGTAATGGTGCAAGAGGAAGAGCATTCGTGATCGGGGCTGGTGAAGCAAGGAATGACCCCAACGTTGTAGGGGGTAAGTTCCTACTTGATGATCATTATGTTTCTGTACTGTTTGATTCTGGAGCCGATGCTAGCTATGTATCTCTACGTATTAACAAAACTCTTAAGCCTACGCCTACACCATTAAACACTAGGCACGTCGTCGAATTAGCTAACGATAGAAACATCGAGGCCTCGCATGTTATAAATAGCTGCAAACTTGTACTATCTGGTCAAACCTTTCTTGTCAATCTCTTCCCCATCATTCTTGGAAGCTTCGACGTCGTTATTGGTATGGATTGGTTATCCAAGCATCGAGCCAAAATACTTTGTTAGGAGAAAGTTGTTCGTATTCCTCGTTCTTTTGGTGAACCTCTTCTTGTTCAAGGAGATAAAAGTCGTGCTGTCACAGGCATCATCTCGTTCTTAAAAGCCCAAAAGTGTTTGCAAAAGGGTCATGCCACTATTCTAGCACTCGTTACTGACTCCAAGGAGAAAGAAAGGAAGATTGAAGATTTTCCCGTCATACGTGAGTTTTCCGAGGTATTCCCTGAGGAACTACCTGGACTCCCACCTCATCGTCAAGTTGAATTTCAAATCGAGCTAACACTCGGAGCTGCACCTATAGCTCGTGCACCTTATCGACTAGCCCCATCCGAACTGGAGGAACTTTCTACGCAATTGAAGAAGCTGCTGGATAAAGGTTTTATCCATCCTAGCTCGTCATCTAGGGGAGACCCAGTACTCTTTGTCAAGAAGAAAGATGGCACATTTCGTATGTGTATCGACTATCGTGAGCTGAACAAAGTGACTATCAAGAACTGTTACCCACTTCCACGCATTGACGATCCATTCGACCAGCTACAAGGGTTAAGTTTCTACTCCAAAATTGATCTACGATCGGGATATCATTAGCTGAGAGTCCACGATGAGGACATCTCTAAAACTGCATTCAGAACTCGTTATGGTCACTACGAATTTCTTTTCATGCCTTTTGGAATGACAAACACGCCTGCGGTTTTCATGGATCTCATGAACCGAGTGTGCAAACCATATCTCGACAAGTTCGTGATTATATTCATCGACGACATCCTAATCTACTCGGGTAGTCGAGAAGAACACGAAAAAGCACTTATGCCTTATTCTAGAACTCTTACGCAACGAACAACTCTATGCCAAGTTCCTGAAATGCGACTTTTGGCTTCGCGAAGTCCATTTCCTTGGACATGTGGTCAATGAAGATGGGATTCACGTTGATCCAGCCCAGATTGACTCTATCAAGAACTGGCCTACACCTAAGGTTCCAACCGAAATCCATCAATTCTTAGGATTAGCGGGATACTATCGTAGAATCATCGAAGGATTTTCGAAGATTGCTCAACCCCTCACGACTCTTACCAAAAAGGGTATTACTTACAAGTGGAACGATGCTTAGGAGTCTGCATTTCAGAAGCTGAAGGAGAAACTCTGTAGTGCTCCTATTCTCTCATTGCCTGAAGGCACAGACGACTTTGTCGTCTACTGCGACGCGTCTATTCAAGGACTCGGCTACGTATTGATGCAATATAACAATCCTCAAGAAAACCGACAACCTCGAATTATTTCCGACACCCTAATATATTTTAAAATATCCCAATATGTCCCTAAAAGCACCCCATATGGGAAAACGGGCCCCGAATACCTTAAATATTATTAAATTTAATTAAAAATCTGATTTTTTAAGTTGAGGCGGGCCGCGTAAGCCCCACCCCAACTCTTACACGGGCCGCGTAAGCTTAAAACCTGGCACGACCCTAGGCCGCCACGAGGCCCAACACCCGGCGAGCCAACTTGATGACCCGTATCACCTACGCGTTGACTATAGTTGAGGCAGGCCGCGTAAGGCCCTTGCCTTGTTTTACGCGGGCCGTGAGAAAACCCAGATGAGGCCCTATATAATGGGAGCTCGGGATATCAGTTTTAGTCGCTCATATCTTTCTTTTTCACTCGAATTTTCTGATAGTAGAAGTAATACTCGGGTCTAATACCCCCTAAATAGCGAAGTTCTACTCCATTGTAAGTATTTTAACCCCTGGATACGTACTAGATACGCTGCCTGATTGATCTAGGGTTCCGTAACGGCTGTCGTGGTTCTGCCCGACGTAGTCGTTGGAATGCCGTCTCGGGGAGGGTATTACTAATGTTAAAATGGGTTATTATACTAACGCGTGTGCATTTGTGTAAATTATAGATTGTCACCAGGAAACCCTTACGGAAAATCTAAGACAGCAATGTGAGTTTATCCGCTTTTTGTTAACTGTTTTTACAAAACCTCATTTAATTAATTATATATTAAACAGTGATTGAGTATTTGTAAGAATACAATTATCATGAGTATGTTGGGGTTTTGTATATAAAATTTGTTACAAGTCGGGTCTGACAGTACCATGGATGTTAATTGTTATAACTTGGAAACAAATGTAATTGCGAGATCGCCCTCAATACTGTGAAATGGTTTCTATTTGAACTTGATTAAACTGAGATTCACTCACCAGTATTTTCCACTGACAAATGTTTTTAAAACGTGTTTCAGGTAACAAACTGGAAAGCCAAATAGAAGCCAGCTGGACAGCACTGAAGGCTTGGAAAAGTGGCAATAAAGTTACCTAAAATAAAATAGATGTTTTTATTAATAAAATAGGATTTATTCCTATGAAAACGCGTGTACTACGAACTTGGGTTTTAACATGTTTGTTTAATGTTATGAAAATGTGGTATTTTACTCTGATCATTGTTTCCTAACTACGGTCCTGATGAAAATTTCCGCTGCCAAATTAGACAATACGCGATACCACCGAAACTGGCTCGCGGCCGCCCGTTCACAGGGATTAGGGATCAGGGGTTGCGACAGAAGGTGGTATCAGAGCTAATCCACTGATTCAGCCACAGAAGTGTTCTGCTGACATCAAAATTCAATATGTTAGGAAATAAATTACGGAAATACGTGCATAGTTGTATTTTATTGTTATGTGTTATTTGACTATTTGTTAGTTTACAGTATGAGCGACCAAGGACCATCTGACGCGTACCGTCAATTGTCTGGTTCGCCTAAAAGCAAAGGCACCTCCTCTTCTCAGCCTGCCCTCTCAGGGTACTCTGCTGATACGGAAGAAGGAATCTTTGTGTTTAAGGCTCAGTCCGAGGAGCCATTTCCTCAGAAAAAGAGGGGATGGTTCAGTCGAGGGGCACACGAGCGTAGAAAGCGTATGAAAAAGTTACAAGACCAGAGAACTCTATCGGCAGCTAAGAGAGAAACCGATGCCTATGCCCAGGATATGATAAATAGGGGTATAGCCAACATTCACATCCTAGCCACCACTGCAGCTGACCCTAATCTGGAGCAAATAATAGCACCACAACCACAGCCACTAATCCCTGACCAACCCATAGAGATAGAAAACCCTGAAAACCAAGTAGAAATGCATGACTTCAATCCAGAGGAAATACCTAGGGTACCAGCACCAAACCCCCTAGACCCAAATTACGATCCCTGGTGGGATGACGTTAGGGACTATGTGCAACGCTACCCGATACATGAAGACACACCCATGCAGAACTTAGGAGCCTACCCAGGTATGGATCCCTTAGATCCCTATTACCACGATGAATACATTAGGGAGATTTTAGAAGATCCTTACCGATTCCAGGCACCTACACCCCCATACCAGGAACCCGCACCCAAGATTCCGAACCCAGTCCTAGAACCTGCACCCCCAATGAGTGCAGAAAACGTACAAGAACTTAGGACATTTGGTGAGGAAATTTTAGAGAGTAGTGAATGAATGCGACAGGTGGGAGAGCAACTCGTATGGAAATACGACGAGCGCAATAGGGATTTTTGGATGAATCCATATCCGTGATGTGATGGAGGAGACGGTAGTAATAATAATAATAAAATAAAAATAAAATAAAATATGTGTGTACGGATGCCTACTATTATTTATTTCAGTTGGTATTGTAATTTTTAATTCAGTACTGGTGTGTAATAGATGCATAGTAGATGAATAGAGTAAAGTCGCAATGATCGACGCTTTTGGCTAAATTGCGTGTCATGTGATTGACTATATTAAATATTATTTTGTGATATTAATACGGGGTAAATGTTTAAAATTCAGATGGCCGATGAAGGAAATCAAGGAAAACTAAATAACGATAACCAGAGTAACATTAACGTGGTTAATGAGAATCCGAGCATCAATAACAATGGAAACCAAATGGATAATAGTGCCGTTCAGCACATAGTGGCACAAGGAATTATTGATGCAACGCCATTTATTATTCAAACGGTTCAGGAAGCGAATAATAAAAGTATACATAGCAGTAAGCGACCAACTGAACCAGAAAACAGCGTGAACAATGGACCCATACTTCAGGTGCCCATTCCCAAGAGAAGAAGAACCATGCCTTATGGTTGTTCTTATAAAGAATTCTGGTCCTACAAACCAATAGAATTCTCGGGCAATGAAGGACCCATTGCAGCCCTACGCTGGATAGAGAAAACTGAGGCTGTTTTAAAAATAAGCAAGTGTGCTGAAGAAGACAAGATAATGTTTGCTTCTAATCTATTTAAGAACTCAGCCTTAGAATGGTGGAACACTATCCTCCAATCAAGAGGAAGTGATAGGATATACAACATGAAATGGGAAGAATTTAAGAATATGGTAGAAAGGAAATTCTGCCCTCCCAATGAAAAAGAACAGATAGCTAATAAGTTTCTAAACTTAAGGATGACCGGGGTAGATAGTAAGGGTTATACTACCACATTCTTTGAATATGCTAGAATAGTACCAACCCTTGCATCACCTGAACCAGTGTTAATCTCCCGTTACATCTGGGGATTAATTGGAGAGATTAGACATGTAGTCAAGGCAGCTAGACCTCAAACTATAGAAGAAGCTGTAGAACTAGCAAATACCTTGATAGATGAATTAATCCGTACTAGGGAAGAAGACCAGAGGAGAAACCTAACCCAAAGGCTTACCCAAGAATTCTGTTCTGGGAATTTCAACCATAGGAATATAGGTTCTACCTCTGCACCTTTTTGCAAGGTCTGCAAGAAAAAACATTCGGGAAAATGCTCCACTCTTTGCAATTTCTGCAAGATGCCAGGACACAAGGAAGAAGATTGCAGGAGGAAATCCAGTAATGGATTATGCTTCAACTGTGGAGAAAAAGGTCACATCAAGCCGAACTGTCCGAAATCGGCCCCAGCTGCGAACAACAGGAACACTAAAAATGCTAGAGCATTTGTTCTAACTGCAGATAAAGCCAAGATGATTCCAGATGTGATAGCTGGTACGTTTTTAGTTAATGATTTATTTGCTAAAATATTATTTGACTCTGGTGCGAACCAAAGTTTTATAAATACTTCATTTTGCAAACTTTTAAATCAGTAATTAACTAAACTACCATAAGAATGTCTAGTCGAGACAGCAAATGGAGAAACTGTTAGGATTTCTGAAATCTTGCAGGGAGCAAGAATAGAAATTTTAAATCAAAAGTTTACTGCAAACCTTTATCCTATGAATCTCGCAGGATTTGATATCGTTCTAGGAATGGATTGGTTAATAGCCAATAAAGCCAGTATTTTATGTGATCAAAAGTCAATTTAAATAAATTTACCAAAAGGTGAAAAGATCACAATTAAAGGAGATAAACCCTCTAGGTCCACAAAATTCATCTCTGTGATGAAAACTGCAAGTTATATAATAAAAGGATCTATAGTGTATTTGATTTCTATAATCACTAACACTAAAAGAAAAGAACTAAAAGACATTCCAGTAGTGTCTCAGTTTTCAGATATCTTTCCAGAAGAATAACCAGGACTACCGCCAGACAGAGAAGTCGAATTCAGAATCCATCTACTGCCAGGTACAGCACCAATTGCTAAAGCACCTTACCGATTGGCACCCGCCGAAATGCAAGAATTAAAGAAACAATTAGACGAATTGCTGGAAAAAGGATTTATACAGCCAAGCTCATCGCCTTGGGGAGCACCGATTTTATTCGTTAAAAAGAAGGTCGGATCAATGCGTATGTGCATTGGCTACCGTGAATTGAACAAGGTCACGATTAAGAATCGGTACCCATTACCAAGAATTGATGATCTGTTTGATCAACTGCAAGGAGCTCGATTTTTCTCTAAAATCGATTTAAGATCAGGATATCATCAATTAAAGGTACAGGAAGAAGATATTCCTAAAACCGCATTTAGAATAAGGTATGGCCATTATGAATTTACTGTCATGCCATTTGGTTTAACCAATGCCCCAGCCGCATTTATGGACATGATGAACCGAATATGTAAGCCATATTTGGATAAATTCATAATTGTTTTTATAGATGATATTCTCATTTATTCTAAAAGTAAAGAGGAACATGCAAAGCATTCGCATGCACTTTTAAATATATTAAGAAAGGAAAAGCTTTATGCTAAATTTTCAAAGTGCGAGTTTTGGTTAGAACAGGTACAGTTTCTTGGACATTTAATTAATCATGAAGGAATTCATGTGGATCCAACAAAGATCGAGGCGATTACCAATTGGAAAACCCCTAAGTCACCAACCGAGGTTAGAAGTTTCTTAGGATTGGCCGGATATTATAGAAGATTTATTCAAGATTTTTCTAGAATAGCCATTCCTTTAACTAAGTTAACCTGTAAATCCATTAAGTTTGAATGGGGACCAAAACAAGAAAAAGCGTTTAGAATTCTTAAGCAAAGATTAACCCATGCACCCATACTAGCGTTACCAGAAGGAACTGAAGATTTTGTAATCTATTGTCACGCTTCTAAATTAGGTTATGGATGTGTGTTGATGCAACGCCAAAAGGTTATAGCATATGCATCTAGACAACTTAAGAATCATGAAGATAATTATTCAACCCATGATCTAGAGTTAGGAGCTATAATTTATGCCCTTAAGATTTGGAGACATTACCTTTATGGTAGTAAGTTTACCATATTTACCGATCATAAAAGTTTAAGGTATGTCTTCGGGCAAAAGGAGTTGAATATGAGACAAAGACGCTGGATGGAGATGCTTAGTGATTATGATTGTAATATCTAGTATCATGAAGGAAAAACAAATGTAGTGGAAGATGCTTTAAGTCGAAAGTATCATGAAAAGCCAAAAAGGGTACGTTCTCTTAAATTAAATCTACAAGTAGATTTAAATGATCAAATTAGAAAAGCACAAGAATCAGTAATGAAAGAGGATACTGAAAAATTTAAAGGTATGATTAAGGAATTAGAACAAGGAACAGATGGAATTTGGAGATTCCATAAGAAAAGAATGTGGATACCCAAATTAGGAAACCTACGTCATCGCATCTTAGAATAAGCCCATAAGTCCAAATATACGATGCATCCGGGAAATGATAAAATATATCAGGATTTAAGAAAGAACTTCTGGTGGATAGGAATGAAAAAGGATATAGCAGCCTATGTTTCTAAATGTTTAACCTGTTCACAAGTTAAAGCTGAACATCAGAAACCCTCAGGTTTGTTACAACAGTTAGAAATGCCAGTATGGAAATGGGAATTAATAACAATGGATTTTGTTACCAAATTACCCAAAACAAAGAAAGGTAACGATACAATCTGGGTGATTGTAGATAGGCTAACCAAGTCAGCTCATTTCCTACCAATGAAAGAAACTTTCAGTATGGAACAAGTAGCCAAATTGTATGTAAATGAGATAGTTTCATTACATAGAATACCTTTATCAATTGTTTCTGATAGGGATAGCCGATTTACCTCTCATTTTTAGTCAAGTTTCCAAAAAGAAATGAGAACCAAGTTAAATCTAAGCACAGCTTACCATCCTCAAACAGACGGACAAAGCGAAAGGACAATTCAGACAATGGAAGACATGCTTAGAGCTTGTGTAATTGATTTCGGAGGTAATTGGGACGATCACTTACCTTTAATAGAATTTTCTTATAATAATAGTTATCACACAAGTATCAATGTTGCACCATTCAAAGCACTTTATGGATGACTGTCACACCCCGACCACGTAAAACAACTAGACGTGGCGGAAACGTCGGGGAGTGTTGTAACAGAATCATTGTTTCATAACCATGGAATAAATAAATTTTGTTTTATTGAATAAATGAATTCATTGTCTTAATACAATCAAATAAGTACAACTATGATCTTCCAAGTTTTAAAGTTGTTAAGGCACGAGTCCATCCTAAGTGTAGCGTGTATCAACGATTATCACAAGACAGCACCTGAAACATGTGTAAAAATAGGTACGTCAGCATAAAAATGCCTGTGAGATACATAGGTTTTATGAAAGTAGGATTCATGACTTATATGTTTAAAGAAAAAAAAAATGTTTTAAGAAAAGTAGTCATGATCCTTGTAAATTGTTTTGTTTTGTAAATCATTTGAAAAGTGATAAACAAAACAATGATATATATTTATAAAAGAATAATGTATGGTTAAGTGAATAACCATGTAAAATGAGTTTGTATTGAATGTATTGTTCGAAAAACAATATTTTGATAAAAAGGCTTATAGTATATGTGAAAATATACTTTGGATTTTAAGAGAATCGAATGAGTAATATATTAAAATATATTTTAGTTCCGATATCGTTAACACGAGTGTTCTAAATAACGCCACGGTACGTAATGCAATGAAAACACTTATATATAAGAAGTACCAGCGGCGTATCTACCATGTTTTCATCACATTACACCCGTCCCGTTATCTAAACACTAACCAAAACCCAATCGTTAGATAGATAGTACATTAAATGTACTTTAGTTGTTTAAAATAATAGTTTTCAGTAGTATATTACAAGTATACTTCGGATTTATAAATAACATATTAAACTATGTTTTGGTTTCATGAATAACATATCAAAATATGCTTTGGATGTGATAAATAACATATTAAACTATCTTTTGGTTTTGTAAATAACATATCAAAATATGCTTTGGATGATTAACAAAATATATGTTGGTTTTGTACAATATCGAATATGGGAGCATATCAAACTATACTTTTGGGAGTATAACTAAATATACAAAAATAGTGTGATTTAAGAATTCATTCAGACCTAGTGCATCAAAATACACCTTTGAGACTATAGGGATACCACAAAGGCAATCCCTATTTGGATGGAGAAACAAATTGGTTTCAGACATTCCATGACAACAGGAATGGGGTGTCTAATCCTATAGCGCTATATCATATACCAATCGGTCTGGTGAACATAAAATAAGTACAATTCAACATTTTATTTTATGTTCTTTGAGAAATCAGTGTTTAAACCATAGATAGTCATTTAGTTTGTCAAATGATAAGTAATAACATGTATAATCAATTATACTTTGAAATCATGAAAGTAACACATAGGTACACATGCTTCACCCCAAAACAGTTGAAAGTTGTAAAATAGGGGAACTATGTACTCACTTTAGATTGCTTAGTAGTCCTTGAGTAACAACCAAACAATGCTAGTGATCACGGAAATCAAACGGCACCTAATATAGGTAACTATGTTAATAAACCGGACCTAAATCGAAGGATCGGATAAAATGAGGGCTCGTAAACCAAATGAGTATGGGGACTCATGTAATATGGTTTAACAAAGCCTACATACTAAAATGAAACCTAACCTAAGTGCTTACGACCCATTACGACCCGTTTAGGTAGCTTATGCTACTTTAACGTGTCGTTTGTGTGAAACGCGTTCGGACCGCCTAACTAGTCCTATGACAAGTAGAATATGCCTTAACATGTCTAATATTGTTGCCAAATCAGTTTAGATGTCAAAAGTTATGTTACATATGTTTAAAATGAATTTTGGCGTCAAAGGGGTATTTCGGTAATTTACCTAAGGCATATAAACTACCTATCATACAACTAACTAAACGTCGTGACCATAAGGTATAACCTCGGAAGGTTATTCCCTATATACTATGGTCACCTAATGTGTTTGGTTGGATCCTAATGATCGACCAAACGGGTCGGGTTCGAAAGTATAAGCGATTGTTTAGATCGCTTACCTTACGACCCTATATAAGCACTAAACTAAAAGTGATGAGCTAAGCATGTTTCATGTTAAAACATGCTTAACTAAGTTTAGAAAACAGGTTTGGTATCAAAACAAACGGTTTTGATACCTAAGAGTAGTTTGGTTACAAAATACGCAAGAATACGTATTTTGGCCGAAACTACGACTCGTCACTGAGCCTAGATAACGTGGTAATCAGTAGGTGTAGCCACTAGGGACTGTAACCATCGTGATTACGCTCACGTTATGAAGTTCAAACGAACTTTTCGCATTGACCATAAACTGGTTAATGCAGAAAGTCAAACAAAGTTTGACTTTAACGCTAAAAGAATAAAAGAACGAAGGAGGACTTACAACGGGTCCAAGAACGGAAGTTTTGAATCCGAACACTCTCAGGTATGAAGTGTTAAACACAACAACTTAGAGAGCAAATTCAGATTTCAAAGGTGTGGGTTTTTGGGGTTGAGATCATGGGGTATTTATAGTAAATGGACAACCGTTAGGATCGTTTCTCGTAATCCGTGATTTAATCTCATCCCTACACTTGTTGGTAACCCCATGTGCATCATATTGGCCCCCCATGATCAGGAACAAACAAGTGGAATTGAGTTTTGGGTGCTTAACAGCTGTTAACAGCTGTTAAACTGATTTAATCTAATCTGAAGGGGCCTCGCGGCCCGCGTAAGGGACATCAGAATGTTACGCGGCCCGCCTGGGCTTCTCTGATCAGAAACAAGTTTCAATAAATAACAGTTTCAGTCCCTGTTGGTGTTTAAGCTCATTTCGACACGTTTAAGGCCCGTCAAGCCAACTTTAAGGCCCTAAAATGATGCCTAAACATTGTGGACATGAAACATGCTCAAAAATATGCCGGATGTTGGTTCGTTTGGTCGTATGATCGCGATGTTTGCTTAATTACGACGGAATGCGCATAAGCGCGAAAAACGATCCAAATTGCGTGACGAATGGATTTTTCTTATGCCAAACACTAAAATAAATATTTTAGTGCTTACATAAATTTTTGGATGTCCGGATGTATTCAGAACGTAAGTTATGCGCGAAAGTGCAAACTTATGCACTTTTTTGATGCTTTTAGTCCCTGAATGACCCAAAAGTTTATTTTAGCACACCGAACCCCTCAAAGCCTATTTCTAAGCTATGTAAAGGATATTTATGGTATGTTTAACTTATGGTCATGTTCCAGAATGTCTGTTCTAGTACGAATCGTCATACTTTCGCAGTTTGTCGAATTAAGTCCCTGTAAGCGATTAAACTTGTTTTTAGCATACCAAAGCCTTCAAAACTTATTTCTAAGTTATGTAAAGGTTATTTAAGGTATGTTAAACCTATTTCACTATTCCGTAGTGTTCGTTGCATTAAATTGGTTATATTTACGCATCGGTGCGCGTATAACCTTCCAGAAAGCGATTTAGAGCCCGAAATCGAACAAGAATTGATATGTGCAAATGATACACATGTTTATACAAATCCCAACTATGAAATATAATATTTTATTGGTTTGGTCTTTGTTTGATGATTGAAGTGACACAGGTGTCACAGTCTCCCCTACTTTAGGAAATTTCGTCCCGAAATTTAATTCTAGAGGAAACTTGTGAAGACAGCTGTGACGGTTTCGCCTTCAAATAGATCCATTGAACCCTTAAGTAAAACTCTGGGCCATGTTAGGATTCTTAGAAAATTTTTTAACCCTCAAAGTGAAGTCCTTGTAGTAACAAAACATTGGATTTTGAATTACGGACAAAAGAACATTTCTCCTGAAGACTTATCATAGGAAACCTGTGTGTGCTTGAAATCAGAATTGGGGAGTGTAAGATAAAATGACATCGGTCAAGGTCCAAGACTTCTCCCGTATCATTATTCTTGTCACTATAGGTCTTAACACATGACAAAACTTCTTGTGGTTTATGTGCACTGAATTTCCATAATTATGTAGGCCTCCAAAATTACGTAATTCCTTGCACAGTCCGCACAGTTCATTTCATAATGCGTAGAGGAAAAATCAATTGAATAAATATGAAGCGACTTGACAAGACCACCAAAGGATCTTTTCAACTAGATCAACGAACGATCTTTTTAACTAGATCAACACATGATCTTTTTAACTAGACCGTCGTACGATCTCCTTAAATAGACCACTTAAGGGATCTTTTTAATTATATCATCACATGATATTTCTAATCAGATTTTCAAATCAATATGTTTATCTAGACCACTCAAGGGGTCCAATTTTAGAATAGTACTTTAAAACCCAAGGGACTTGACTACAACATAGATGTCACACCCCCAAATTCCCACCCAGGGTATGTCCCTACTAGGAGTGCGACGATTCAACAACGAGCCACTAATCATATCAAACACATTCGTTAGAATAATAAAGTACTTGATTGTAAATAAAATACTGTCTGTAAGTTTAAATGAAAACCAAAGTAATCAGCGGAAGCAAAGTTAACCAGTTTTGAAAACTAAAGTAATGTATCAATAAACCAATAAGATAAATACGTCCAGCAAGACCATGTCCACTCCAGCTACTCCAGACAGCAAGTCCCAATGCGTACAACTAACGACCTACAAGCATGCAAACAAGTGTGTCAGACTACGCTGGTGAGTTCAAAGTTTTGTTACCGAGTTTAGTTACCAGTCTCATGTGTAAAACAGTTTAACAAGATGATTTAATGTTGTTATTACTCAATTACCGAAATGGCTACAAAATGTGATAGCCCAAACCCCAATGTCTCTATCAAAACATTGGTCATGCTTTAAGGAGATTAGTTCATGACCGTCCTCCTCGGCACGGTGTGAGGGTGCCAAACCTAATAGCGCTATCAACTAATAACCTCGTTGCCTTCCCGGCAACTATCGGTAGATGTACGGGGTCTTACGAGATAGATACTGAGTACAATAACAAACATCCCAATAAACAAGCGTTCCTCCCCGGAACGTTACCCGTTATCCCTTCCCAGGATGCATGCTTGAGAAAAGCAGGGAACTCACCTTTGGTTGCTCGGTGTGATTAGATATTCGTTTACATTCACAGTTGGTCAATCAAGTCCTAAGATTATTACCATTAGGAATCAGTTTCACATGTAATTATCCACACATTTGATAAACACAGATCGTACACGTATTTACACTCATTGTTTCACGTATCATAACAATGCTCACGTATTCATAACTTTCATCCCATACACATAGTGACACACAATCATCACACCTATCCTATGGGCCATAACGGTTTATCATACAAACATGTCTGTCGGTTATCATCATAAAACCTCGTATTACTAAATATATATTTTCGTTATTCACATAATGTATAACTAAACAGGTTCGTGGCCCATTATTACTAGTCTCGACTGGGCTCTGTGACAAGGCCCAACCGAAACTTGTGTTTCCCCCCGTTCAACCTTAATCACCATGTTTATCAAACATTCGATAACAGCCTTGCATGTGTCACTCCCCACAGTTTCTTAATTAAAGCAATTGATAAGATTCAACCTCCTTGACTAGTTCCGACACACATTCAGGAGGTGCACATGGGTTAATTAGATTAAATCACAATTTTACAAGAGCCATCATTACTTACATGTGCACATGAATTAATGAGATCAAGATCACAAATAACGTGGCCACCGTTTACATCCATCATTTACATATGTGTGCACATGGATTCAAGGTTTACTACTATTATGAAAATCATTATTTACCATCTATTGGACCTTTCATCAATTAATTCATATTGTTAATCAGCATGTATGCATATAACAAATAATCAAATTATAACTAACATGTTATAAAATTACTAACCAGATCTTTGATTAATCGGAATAGGATATCACGAGTGGGGGGGGGTCTCGAGGTCTGCCGACTTGATCACCAAGAGAAGTAGGGTTTGTCTATTGTTTAGAGTTTTTATTTAATCAACTACAAGTTACGTACATATATCATATCATGGTTTGGGGCGGTTTAAGTTATTGGCTGAAGTAATGGGCTCAAGCCCAATCCATTTAAGCCATCGAGGAATCAGGGAGGGAAGTTGTGTGATGCTTGGGAATTATGAAGTTATAAATAAAATGCACATGCTATCAAGTTGCAATTAAAATGTAGTAACTAAATGTGAATAGGTGGGCCGGTCATGAGGTCTATTGGGCTACAAGGCACATGGCTGCTCGATTCTAAAATACAAGGTGGGTCTCGAGTGGATTGGTTCTTGGCCCGAAGCTCAGGTTGTCTAGTAATCAACTACAGGTGCGGCCCTAGATTAGTGGCCCAACACTAACAACGTTATTATGTGTTACCTAGCCAAGTCATTCTATAATTAGCTTAACGAAGTTATCATAAATTAGAATATTAACGCGAAGAAGAGAGATAATAAAGAGTTAAGATCACAGTATTCAACGTTGCTAACCTCAAGGGTTCGAGTTGTCACATCATCCCCAACTTGAAAGAAATTTCGTCCCGAAATTTGACAAGTAAACACAAAGGAGTGAAGTGGCAAATCAAGATTGTTGCGGATTCTGCTCGGGTGTCACATCATCCCCAACTTGAAGAGGAATCTCGTCCCAAGATTCACCAGCTTTACTAGATTCTGGTTTGTCTTTAGGAAAAAGGTGAGGATACTTGAGCTTCATTTGATCTTTTCGCTCCAATGTGAACTCCGGTCCCCGCCGCGAGTTCCAACGGACTCGAACAATCGGAATACGACTATGCTTGCGTACTTTGACCTCCCTATCCATGATCTCAATAGGTTCTTTGACAAACTGCAACTTGTCGTCGATCCTCAACTCTTGATATGGTACCACTAGCGGGTCGTCTGCAAAACACTTCTTCAACTGGGAAACATGGAAGACATCGTGAACATTACCCAGCTCAGCAGGTAATTCTAGCTTGTAAGCCACTGTACCGATGCGCTCAAGAACTCTAAACGGCCCAACGTAGCGCGGATTTAGCTTACCACGCTTTCCAAAACGTACAACACCTTTCCATGGTGAAACTTTCAACAAGACGCGGTCACTCACTTCAAATTCTACCAGCTTGCTACGTTTGTCGGCATAGGCTTTCTAACGATCACGAGCTGCGGCCATACGTTTCCTGATCTGAACAATCATCTCTGAAGTTTCTAATACCAGCTCAGGACCTGAAATCTGATTGTCACCCACTTCAGCCCAACAGAGAGGTGAACGACGTTTCCTCCCGTACAATGCTTCAAACGGAGCTTCCTTGATGCTAGTGTGATAACTGTTGTTGTAGGAGAACTCAACCAACGGCAAATGTTTCTCCCATCCTTTCCCAAAATCAGTGACACACGCTCGCAACATGTCTTCTAGTGTCTGAATAGTGCGCTCACTCTGACCATCAGTCTGTGGGTGGTAAGCCGTGCTCATATCAAGACGTGAGCCAAACGACTTATGCATAGCCTGCCATAACTCTGAAGTAAAACAAGGATCGCGATCAGAAATGATAGAAGTTGGCACCCCGTGCCTAGAAACCACTTCCTTAAGGTATACTGCTGCGAGCTGAGAATGCTTATCTGTCTCCTTGATTACTAGGAAATGCGCTGACTTCGTAAGACGGTCGACAATCACCCATATAGTATCATTCCCAGCCTGGGTTCTCGGTAGCCCTGTTATGAAATCCATGGAGATCTGCTCCCATTTCCACATCGGTATCTCTGGCTGTTGGAGTAGACCCGAAGGTTTCTGGTACTCCGCCTTGACTCTAGCACAAGTCAAGCACTTACTCACGTGTGTAGCAATGATAGCTTTCATGTTCGGCCACCAATACAAAACCTTGAGGTCCTGGTACATCTTATCCGACCCCGGATGAATAGAATATCGTGACTTGTGCGCTTCGTCCATCACAAGCTCTAGAAGGTTACCAATTAAAGGAACCCATACCCGTTTCATAATGTAGTGGATACCATCAGACCGTTGCTCAAACTTCTTCTGCATACCCCGCAAACCCTCAACTTCGATGTTTTCTTCCTTTAAGGCCTCGATCTGAGCTGAACGAATCTGAGCAGGTAGATCAGAGTGAATAGTAAGCTGTAGAGCACGAACCCGCTTCTGTTTCGGTTCCTTGCGACTGAGAGCATCTGCTACAACGTTGGCTTTACCCGGATGATACTTAATAGCACACTCATAATCATTAAAAAGCTCGATCCAACGACGCTGCCGCATAATTAATTCCTTCTGGTCGAAGATATGCTGGAGACTCCTGTGATCGGTATAGATGGTGCATTTGGTACCGTACAGGTAATGCCTCCAAATCTTCAATGCGAAGACCACAGCGCCTAACTCCAAGTCGTGAGTCGTATAGTTCTTCTCGTGTACCTTCAACTGTCGAGAAGCATAGGCTATCACCTTGCCGCGTTGCATCAACACGCAACCAAGACCCTGAATCGACGCATCACAATGAACCTCGAAGTCCTCCGTACCCTCCGGTAGGGACAAAATCAGTGCACTACACAATTTCTGCTTTAATAGCTGAAAGGCATCTTCCTGTTTCGCTCCCCAAGAATAGACTACCTTCTTCTGTGTCAAGGAGGTGAGAGGTTGAGCGATCTTAGAGAAATCCCGAATGAAACGACGATAATATCCCGCAAGACCAAGAAATTGTCGCACCTCCGAAGGGTTCTTCGGTGCCGACCAATTCCGTATAGCATCAATCTTTGCGGGATCTATATGTATACCCATCTCGTTAACTATGTGCCCAAGAAAGTGTACTTCTCGAATCCAGAAATCACACTTAGAAAACTTCGCGTACAACTGTTCCTTCCTCAGGAGCTCCAAAATAAGACGTAGATGTCGCTCGTGGTCCTCCTTTCTCTTGGAGTAGATCAAGATTTCGTCAATAAAGACAATAACAAAGTCATTGAGGTACGGTTTGCACACGCGGTTCATGAGATCCATGAAGACCGCTGGTGCATTAGTCATCCCAAACGGCATAACCAAAAACTCATAGTTGCCATACCGTGTTCTAAAAGCTGTTCTGGGTACATCCTCCTCTCGGACTCGTACCTGATGATAACCTGACCTCAAGTCGATTTTAGAATAGAAACTTGACCCTTGCAGCTGGTCAAACAAGTCGTCGATACATGGTAAAGGATAACGGTTCTTGACCGTCACCTTGTTAAGCTCGCGATATTCAATGCACATGCGAAAAGACCCATCTTTCTTCTTCACGAACAATACAGGGGCTCCCCAAGGCGAAGAGCTAGGTCGGATAAAACCCCTATCCAACAGCTCCTGGAGCTGATTTGACAACTCCTGTAACTCTCCTGGTGCAAGGCGATATGGAGCACGGGCAATCGGTGCTGCTTCTGGCTGGAGGTCAATTTGAAATTCCACCTGACGATGTGGAGGTAAACCAGGGAGTTCTTCGGGAAATACATCAGGAAACTCTCGAACAACTAGAAGATCTTCAAGTTTCCTCTCGTCAGTCTGCGAATTGGTAACAAGAGCCAAAATAGCGGGATAGCCCTTACGCAGACACTTCAGAGCCTTCATTGCTGAGATAATACTAACTCTGGCTCCACTACGATGACCCTGAACAGATAAAGATTCTCCACTAGGGAGAGGAACACGTACGATTTTCTCTTTGTAGAGAATTTCCGCACGATGCTTGGACAACCAGTCCATGCCAATAACCACATCGAAACTTCCAAGAGTAATAGGGAGTAGGTCAATGTCGAACACTTGACCCATGAGATCTAGTTTGCAACCGACCAGAACATGTGAAGCTTAAATCATTTTTCCATCAGCTATCTCTACTATGTGTTTAGTGACAAGAGATGTAGGACTCAACCCTAGACGACTACTGAACTCCAAAGATACATAACTCCAATCAGCACCAGTGTCAAATAAAATAGAAGCAAATATACCATTCACTGGAAACGTACCAGTAACTACATTGCCGTCATTCCTAGCCTCTCCAGCTCCAATAGTAAACCCACGCCCACGCGCCACATTTCCCCCATTGTTCCCGTTGTTGTTCCCAGTGTTGTTATTACCCGTATTCTGATTCAACTGAGGGCAGTCTCGCTTGATGTGACCCTCGGCTCCACACTGATAACACCCCTTCCTGAACCCCTGATTAGGCTGAGGTGGCTGCCCTTGCTGTCACTGATGCTGCTGACTCTGCTGCTTTAGCTGTGGAGCCCTGCAATCCTTGGCCTCGTGGCACACCTTCTCGCACCTACGGCAAGTTCGAACACACTGCCCATAATGATGAAAGACACACTTGTTGCACTGGGGCTTCTTCCCAACATACGAACCCTGATTCTGATTAACCGATGATGACTGGCTAAAGCTGCGAGTACTGCCAGTGTCTGTTTTCTTCTGTGACTGTACTGAATTGGACCCCTTATCCACATCGTTCCACTTACGCTTACCGTCAGTGGCAGGAGTAGTAGCTGGAGCTGTAGTAGTAGAGGTAGAGGCAGATTTGCGAGGTGGTAAGTTGTTGCATTCGACTTCCTGATCAGTAATCTTATGTGCCATACGAACAATCTGTGCCAGATTGTTGTGATCCGCTGCAGTGACATACCCCTTAACTTCTGGAGCCAATCCCTTGAGATACAGTTCGATCCTGCGAGGTGGAGGTCTAGACAGATTGGGGCATAAAATTGCTAGCTCGTTGGACCTCTTCGTGTACGCTTCTATCTCTGACCCCTCCACCTTCAAGTTATAGAACTCGTTTTTTAGTTTCTGAATATCATCACGGGAACAGTACTCCTCCCTGATCAACTCCTTAAAATCATCCCAAGTGGTGGCGTTCGCCTCTTCAATACCCAACAGCTGAACCTGGGCATTCCACCATGTCAGAGCAGCATCCTCGAGTGTGCCCGAAGCAAACTTCACTCTGTCCCCAGCAGGATAGTTACATATAGCAAAAACGGACTCTGCCTTCTCAAACCATCTCAGTAGTCCCACAGCCCCTTCATTCCCAATGAAGGTTTGTGGCTTACAGTCCATAAATGTCTTGAGTGTGCAGACGGGCGGGTTGTTCTGTTGCGCTGGCTGACCTAATGGACGTAAGGAAATACAACACAAAGGTAAGAGTTGTGCATAAGACACACGAGTAAAAGAAATTTTTGGCACATAACGTACCAGCTTGATAGGCTGCCAATGCCTCAGCCACGTGCTCGTTAATCAGATTAGTTAATTGTGCATGAGTCATATTGATGTTGCCACGTCCACCGCCGCGGCCACCTCCACGTCCACCATTTCGTCCGCCACGTCCATTCATGATTATATATATAAGGAGAGGGAACGAATTTAGGAGTCGAGAATGGGGAAAAAAATAATCAGGTATCACATTGAAATCTATAGGTTACCAAGTTCACACGCAATAGGGAAGAATCCCTCTCACGCTTGTTAAGTCTCACTAGGACTTGCATGCACCTCGCGTTATTATTATGTGTGCACCCATGATAAAAAGGCGATTTGCATGCTCATCTCAATGCCTCTTAACTTGTGCTCGAAGTTTCTCCCCGCATTCAATTAACACAGAAGCAAGTACTACATGATTATGATTCACAGAATTCGAGGGGTAGTGTTACACTCTCGATGTTATATGGTATCTAACATATCGTTTCATGCATGCTATAAGTATGTGATTACTAGACAAGTAATGCATAAAGTAACGGGAAACAAACCTTGCAATCTGGAGCTGAGTGTCATGGTCGATTTCGGATCTGTTCGGTTATAGTCTGGTTTTATGAAAATGTTTTTAAAACCAAGTTCTCTATAACCAGTGGCTCTGATACCAAACTGTCACACCCCTAAATTCCCACCCATGGTATGTCCCTACTAGGAGTGCGATGATTCAACAACGAGCCACTAATCATAACAAACACATTTGATAGAATAATAAAGTACTTGATTGTAAATAAAATACTATCTGTTAGTTTAAATGAAAACCAAAGTAATCAGCGGAAGCAAAGTTAACCAGTTTTGAAAACTAAAGTAATGTATCAATAAACCAATAAGATAAATACGTCCAGCAAGACCATGTCCACTCCAGCTACTCCAGACAGCAAGTCCCAATGCGTACAGCTAACGACCTACAAGCATGCAAACAAGTGTATCAGACTACGATGGTGAGTTCAAAGTTTTGTTACCGAGTTTAGTTACCAGTCTCATGTGTAAAACAGTTTAACAAGATGATTTGATGTTGTTATTACTCGATTACCGAAATGGCTACAAAATGTGATTGCCCAAACCCCAATGTCTCTATCAAAACATTGGTCATCCTTTAAGGAGATTAGTTCACGACCTCCTCCTCGGCACGGTGTGAGGGTGCCAAACCTAATAGCGCTATCAACTAATAACCTCGTTGCCTTCCCGGCAACTGTCGGTAGATGTAAGGGGTCTTACGAGATAGATACTGAGTACAATAACAAACATCCCAATAAACAAGCGTTCCTCCCCGGAACGTTACCCGTTATCCCTTCCCGGGATGCATGCTTGAGAAAAGCAGTGAACTCACCTTTGGTTGCTTGGTGTGATTAGATATTCGTTTACGTTCACAGTTGGTCAATCAAGTCCTAATATTATTACCATTAGGAATCAGTTTCACATGTAATTATCCACACATTTGATAAACACAGATCGTACACGTATTTACACTCATTGTTTCACGTATCATAACAATGCTCAAGTATTCATAACTTTCATCCCATACACATAGTGACACACAATCATCACACCTATCCTATGGGCCATAACGGTTTATCATACAAACATGTCTGTCGGTTATCATCATAAAACCTCGTATTACTAAATATATATTTTCGTTATTCACATAATGTATAACTAAACAGGTTCGTGGCCCATTATTACTAGTCTCGACTGGGCTCTGTGACAAGGCCCAACCGAAACTTGTGTTTCCCCCCGTTCAACCGTAATCACCATGTTTATCAAACATTCGATAACAACCTTGCATGTGTCACTCCCCACAGTTTCTTAATTAAAGCAATTGATAAGATTCAACCTCCTTGACTAGTTCCGACACACATTCAGGAGGTGCACATAGGTCAATTAGATTAAATCACAATTTTACAAGAGCCATCATTACTTACATGTGCACATGAATTTATGAGATCAAGATCACAAATAACGTGGCCACCGTTTACATCCATCATTTACATATGTGTGCACATGGATTCAAGGTTTACTACTATTATGAAAATCATTATTTACCATCTATTGGACCTTTCATCAATTAATTCATATTGTCAATCAGCATGTATGCGCATAACAAATAATCAAATTATAACTAACATGTTATAAAATTACTAACCAGATCTTTGATTAATCAGAATAGGATATCACGAGTGGGGGGGGGGGGGGTCTTGAGGTCTGCCGACTTGATCACCAAGAGAAGTAGGGTTTGTCTATTGTTTAGAGTTTTTATTTAATCAACTACAAGTTACGTACATATATCATATCATGGTTTGGGGCGGTTTAAGTTATTGGCTGAAGTAATGGGCTCAAGCCCAATCCATTTAAGCCATTGAGGAATCAGGGAGGGAAGTTGTGTGATGCTTGGGAATTATGAAGTTATAAATAAAATGCACATGCTATCAAGTTGCAATTAAAATGTAGTAACTAAATGTGAATAGGTGGGCCGGTCATGAGGTCTGTTGGGCTACAAGGCACATGGCTGCTCGATTCTAAAATACAAGGTGGGTCTCGAGTGGATTGGTTCTTGGTCCGAACCTCAGGTTGTCTAGTAATCGACTACAGGTGCGGCCCAAGATTAGTGGCCCAACACTAACAACGTTATTATGTGTTACCTAGCCAAGTCATTCTATAATTAGCTTAACGAAGTTATCATAAATTAGAATATTAACGCGAAGAAGAGAGATAATAAAGAGTTAAGATCATAGTATTCAACGTTGCTAACCTCAAGGGTTCGAGATGTCACAGTAGAGGTCCCTTAAGGATTTAAGATAGTAACTTTGGATATCCTACTATGAATCCCTCATGTGAGATATGAAAGACTCTACGAGGATTTGGATGGATCACATACAACCACAAAACATGTAAGAAAAACACATAAGCACAAAATTAGTTAACTTGATTCTTTAATTTGTTATCTTTGGGCACGGATAATTAAAGCACACTTAGGAATCCAATCCATGGATTTCATTTGGCACTTTAATCATTTTCAAGGATCTATTTATGAAGATAGAAGGATTTTCAATAAGAGTTTGGCTTTATTTCTTAAAAGAAACGAGTGTTTAAGGTTCTTGGGGAGATCACAAGTGATCATAAAATGACGAACCACACGAGTAGTTTGTCTTTGGGTTGACATCATAAGGTTGCATCAAGCATTCACACAAACGCATAAATTTTACAGAAATAAAAACAACAAATCTTTATTTATGTAACAACCGAATTGTCTTGAAGTGTCAAAAGATAACAACCAAGGAAATACAAAACACTAATTGTTCACTGCTGCATCATTGTTCATTTTTGCCTCATTGATGTTAAACACTCGTCCATGCGCTAGAGGTATGTTAACAAGTCTTGGGCAATTGTTCCTGTAGTGGGTGAGGTCACCATAGTTATAATATGACCCCGGAGGGAACCGTGCTTGAACAGCAGCAGGGTTTGCAGCAGCTTGATTTGCATAACGACAAACATTGATCAAATGTCCCAACCGCCCACAGTGGGTACATTTGTGACACTGCTCTTGCTCTAGATGATGACGGTTGCATTTGTTGCACAAAGGTGCGGTACCAACATAGTTTTGCCTTTTGCGAGGTTGTGCTGGCTGGTTTGGTGCAACCTGTTTGTCTTGAGCAGTTACAGCGTAATTTTGAGAGGCTTTGCGCTTCTTCTTCTTGGATACCTCAGCCTGTTTTTCCTTTGGTTCAACTTGAGTAGTCTTGTCAGATGGTCTTGGGTCTCCCTTCCGAAACAGCTTACCCTTCCTGATATGGGATTCAGTCAGAGTGGCAGACAATTCAATGGCTTGTCTGACAGTAGTAGGGTTGCTGCCAGTAACGATATCCTGAACTATGTCAGGAAGACCATCAATGTATTTCTCAATCGCCTTATCCAGAGGCGTAACCATAGTATGGCATAACAGGCTCAATTCCTCATAGCGGTCAGTATAGGCTCGATGTTCTCCACTGTCTTGCTTCAGGTCATCGAATTCCCTTTCTAAAGCTCTCAATTCATGACGAGGACAAAACTCCTTCATCATAAGAGCCCTAAGTTCAGCCCAAGTCTATGCTAATGCAACCTCAGCACCGTGGTCTCTCATAACCCCGTTCCACCATGTAAGAGCCCTTTTCTGAAACACACTGGAAGCAAACTCGACCTTGCGATTATCATGACACTGAACGTGACGGAACGTACTCTCAGTGCTCTCGAACCATTGTAGGAGCCCAGTTGCTCCTTCAGAACCACTAAACTTGAGTGGCTTAGCCGAATTGAAACTCTTGAAATTGCATGGAGCATTATGGTTGTTGATGGCTTGATTCATTTGAGTAAAAAGATTAGGGAAGGCAGCAGCCATTTGCTGCGCTATGATTTCCGCCAGTTCAGCATTCGCCATCTGATTGTCGCGTCGAGGAGGCATTCTAAAAGAGGAACATGAAAGGAAACGAGTGAGAGAATTAGACGAAAAGAATGAGATGAAACAAATCTGATGAAAGAAAGGATGGTGGTCATTTGTTTGTTACTACAAAGTAACAAACAACCCCGGTGATTAATCAAAGTAAATAGGTCAAAAATAATGTATCGCGAAGACATGCTCGCCTATAAGTGGACACTCAC
Organism: Helianthus tuberosus; assembly: GCA_030545235.1. Classification (NCBI taxonomy): domain Eukaryota; kingdom Viridiplantae; phylum Streptophyta; class Magnoliopsida; order Asterales; family Asteraceae; genus Helianthus; species Helianthus tuberosus. Next base: position 123,921,287 of record CM060358.1, read on the forward strand.
CCCAAGATTTCCCAGGTAAGAGTAACTGGTCCGATATTGCGGATTTGTACGAACACTCTAGCCTTAGACAGAAAGCTCAGGGTACAGGCACCCACCCTTCCAGTTTGCACGTGTTCACATTATTTAGACTAACTTTGACGGGATTTTGAAAATTTAAAGGGTTCGAAACCATATAATAAATCATCCTAGAACAAATGATTAGTTTTCAAAGTGGGATAGAAATTTGTTTTCTTATTGTGGTTGTCACCTAAGAATAAGTGACGGTATTGTTTTAAAACTAAACACAAGAAAACTTGTGTTAGGGTCCTAGGAAGGTTATAGTCTAGGTCAAAGCATTACTAATAACCTAATTCCCTATAACCATTGGCTCTGATACCAACTTTTCTGTCACACCCCGACCACGTAAAACAACTAGACGTGGCGGAAACATCGGGGAGTGTTGTAACAGAATCATTGTTTCATAACCATGGAATAAATAAATTTTGTTTTATTGAATAAATGAATTCATTGTCTTAATACAATCAAATAAGTACAACTATGATCTTCCAAGTTTTAAAGTTGTTAAGGCACGAGTCCATCCTAAGTGTAGCGTGTATCAACGATTATCACAAGACAGCACCTGAAACATGTGTAAAAATAGGTACGTCAGCATAAAAATGCCTGTGAGATACATAGGTTTTATGAAAGTAGGATTCATGACTTATATGTTTAAAGAAAAAAAATGTTTTAAGAAAAGTAGTCATGATCCTTGTAAATTGTTTTGTTTTGTAAATCATTTGAAAAGTGATAAACAAAACAATGATATATATTTATAAAAGAATAATGTATGGTTAAGTGAATAACCATGTAAAATGAGTTTGTATTGAATGTATTGTTCGAAAAACAATATTTTGATAAAAAGGCTTATAGTATATGTGAAAATATAATTTGGATTTTAAGAGAATCGAATGAGTAATATATTAAAATATATTTTAGTTCCAATATCGTTAACCCGAGTGTTCTAAATAACGCCACGGTATGTAATGCAATGAAAACACTTATATATAAGAAGTACCAGCGGCGTATCTACCATGTTTTCAACACATTACACCCGTCTCGTTATCTAAACACTAACCAAAACCCAATCGTTAGATAGATAGTACATTAAATGTACTTTAGTTGTTTAAAATAATAGTTTTCAGTAGTATATTACAAGTATACTTCGGATTTATAAATAACATATTAAACTATGTTTTGGTTTCATGAATAACATATCAAAATATGCTTTGGATGTGATAAATAACATATTAAACTATGTTTTGGTTTTGTAAATAACATATCAAAATATGCTTTGGATGATTAACAAAATATATGTTGGTTTTGTACAATATCGCATATGGGAGCATATCAAACTATACTTTTGGGAGTATAACTAAATATACAAAACTAATGTGATTTAAGAATTCATTCAGACCTAGTGCATCAAAATACACCTTTGAGACTATAGGCATACCACAAAGGCAATCCCTATTTGGATGGAGAAACAAATTGGTTTCAGACATTCCATGACAACAGGAATGGGGTGTCTAATCCTATAGCGCTATATCATACTACCAATCGGTCTGGTGAACATAAAATAAGTACAATTCAACATTTTATTTTATGTTCTTTGAGAAATCAGTGTTTAAACCATAGATAGTCATTTAGTTTGTCAAATGATAAGTAATAACATGTATAATCAATTATACTTTGAAATCATGAAAGTAACACATAGGTACACATGCTTCACCCCAAAACAGTTGAAAGTTGTAAAATAGGGGAACTATGTACACACTTGAGATTGCTTAGTAGTCCTTGAGTATCAACCAAACAATGCTAGAGATCACGGAAATCAAACGGCACCTAATATAGGTAACTATGTTAATAAACCGGACCTAAATCGGAGGATCGGATAGAATGAGGGCTCGTAAACCAAATGAGTATGGGGACTCATGTAATATGGTTTAACAAAGCCTACATACTAAAATGAAACCTAACCTAAGTGCTTACGACCCATTACGACCCGTTTAGGTAGCTTATGCTACTTTAACGCGTCGTTTGTGTGAAACGCGTTCGGACCGCCTAACTAGTCCTATGACAAGTAGAATATGCCTTAACATGTCTAATATTGTTGCCAAATCAGTTTAGATGTCAAAAGTTATGTTACATACGTTTAAAATGAATTTTGGAATCAAAGGGGTATTTCGGTAATTTACCTAAGGCATATAAACTACCTATCATACAACTAACTAAACATCGTGACCATAAGGTACAACCTCGGAAGGTTATTCCCTATATACTATGGTCACCTAATGTGTTTGGTCAGATCCTAATGATCGACCAAACGGGTCGGGTTCGAAAGTATAAGCGATTGTTTAGATCGCTTACCTTACGACCCTATGTAAGCACTAAACTAAAAGTGACGAGCTAAGCATGTTAAAACATGCTTAACTAAGTTTAGAAAACAGGTTTGGTATCAAAACAAACGGTTTTGATACCTAAGAGTAGTTTGGTTACAAAATACGCAAGAATACGTATTTTGGCCAAAACTACGACTCGTCACTGAGCCTAGATAACGTGGTAATCATTAGGTATAGCCACTAGGGACTGTAACCATCGTGATTACGCTCACAATATGAAGTTCAAACGAACTTTTCGCATTGACCATAAACTGGTCAATGCAGAAAGTCAAACAAAGTTTGACTTTAACGCTAAAAGAATAAAAGAATGAAGAAGGACTTAGAACGGGTCCAAGAACGGAAGTTTTGAATCCGAACACTCTCAGGTATGAAGTGTTAAACACAACAACTTAGAGAGCAAATTCAGATTTCAAAGGTGTGGGTTTTTGGGATTGAGATCATGGGGTATTTATAGTAAATGGACAACCATTAGGATCATTTCTCTTAATCCGTGATTTAATCTCATCCCTACACTTGTTGGTTACCCCATGTGCATCATATTGGCCCCCCATGATCAGGAACAAACAAGTGGAATTGAGTTTTGGGTGCTTAACAGCTGTTAACAGCTGTTAAACTGATTTAATCTGATCTAAAGGGGCCTCGCGGCCCACATAAGGGACACCAGAATGTTACGCGGCCCGCCTGGGCTTCTCTGATCAGAAACAAGTTTCAATAAATGACAGTTTCAGTCCCTGTGGGTGTTTAAGCTCATTTTAACATGTTTAAGGCCCGTCAAGCCAACTTTAAGTCCCTAAAATGATGCCTAATCATTGTGGACATGAAACATGCTCAAAAATATGTCAGATGTTGGTTCGTTTGGTCGTATGATCGCGATGTTTGCTTAATTACGACGGAATGCGCATAAGCGCGAAAAACGATCCAAATTGCGTGACGAATGGATTTTTCTTATGCCAAACACTAAAATAAAATATTTTAGTGCTTACATAAATTTTTGGATGTCCGGATGTATTCAGAACGTAAGTTATGCGCGAAAGTGCAAACTTATGCACTTTTTTGACGCTTTTAGTCCCTGAATGACCCAAAAGTTTATTTTAGCACACCGAACCCCTCAAAGCCTATTTCTAAGCTATGTAAAGGGTATTTTTGGTATGTTTAACTTATGGTCATGTTCCGGAATGTCTGTTCTAGTACGAATCATCATACTTTCGCAGTTTGTCGAATTAAGTCCCTGTAAGAGATTAAACTTGTTTTTAGCATACCAAAGCCTTCAAAACTTATTTCTAAGTTATGTAAAGGTTATTTAAGGTATTTTAAACCTATTTCACTATTCTGGAGTGTTCGTTGCATTAAACTGGTTATATTTACGCATCGGTGCGCGTATAACCTTCCAGAAAGCGATTTAGAGCCCGAAATCGAACAAGAATTGATATGTGCAAATGATACACATGTTTATACAAATCCCAAGTATGAAATATAATATTTTATTGGTTTGTTCTTTGTTTGATGGTTGAAGGGACACAGGTGTCACAATGAAAGTGCCGAACCCCAGTCTGTTGGGCAGAAATTGGGGAAAAACAACTATCTGGACCTGAGATAGTGCAGGAAACAACCGACAAGATCATTCAAGTCAAATAACGACTAAAAGCAGCACGTGATCGACAGAAAAGTTATTCTAATAACCGACGTAAACCATTGGAGTTTCAAGTAGGAGATAAAGTATTGTTAAAAGTCTCTCCTTGGAAAGGAATAGTAAGATTCACCAAAAGAGGAAAGCTAAGTCCCAGGTATATTGGACCTTTTGAGATCGTTAGAAGGATAGGACCTGTAGCCTATCAGCTACAACTGCCAGAGGAAATGGCAGGAATACATGATGTATTTCATGTATCTAATCTCAAGAAATGCCTAGCTGATGAATCGCTAATGGTACCTCTTAAAGATATAGAGGTAAATGAACAACTTAAGTTTGTAGAAAGGCCTCTACAGATCGAAGACAGGAAAATCAAGAATCTCAAGCATAAGAGACTAGTTCTGGTTAAAGTAAAGTGGGACTCCAAAAGAGGACCTAAGTACACATGGGAGCTTGAATCTGAAATGCAAAGGAAATATCCACACTTGTTCCAGTAGATCTCGAGGACGAGCTCTAAAACAAGGTGGGGAGGATATAACAATCCTCAAGAAAACCGACACCCTCGAATTATTTCCGACACCCTAATATATTTTTAAATATCCCAATATGTCCCTAAAAACACCCCATACGGGAAAACGGGCCCCGAATACCTTAAATATTATTAAATTTAATTAAAAGTCTGATTTTTTAAGTTGAGACGGGCCGCGTAAGCCCCACCCCAACTCTTACGCGGGCCGCGTAAACTTAAAACCTGGCACGACCCTGGGCCGCCACGTGGCCCAACACCCGGCGAGCCTACTTGATGACCCGGATCACCTACGCGTTGACTATAGTTGACGCGGGCCGCGTAAGGCCCTTGCCTTGTTTTACGCGGGCCGCGAGAAAACCCAGATGAGGCCCTATATAATGGGAGCTCGGGATATCAGTTTTAGTCGCTCATATCTTTCTTTTTCACTCGAATTTTCTGATAGTAGAAGTAATACTCGGGTCTAATACCCCCTAAATAGCGAAGTTCTGCTCCGTTGTAAGTATTATAACCCCTGGATACGTATTAGATACGCTGCCCGATTGATATAGGGTTTCGTAACGGCTGTCGAGGTTCTGCCTGAGGTAGTCATTGGAATGCCGTCTCGGGGAGGGTATTACTAATGTTAAAATGGGTTATTATACTAACGCGTGTGCATTTGTGTAAATTATAGATTGTCACCAGGAAACCCTTACGAAAAATCTAAGACAGCAATGTGAGTTTATCCGCTTTTTGTTAACTGTTTTTACAAAACCTCATTTAATTAATTATATATTAAACAGTGATTGAGTATTTTTAAGAATACAATTATCATGAGTATGTTGGGGTTTTGTGTAACATCTCTCATTAAAATTACTTCTTCTTATTTTATTTTTGTCCAATAGGAAACCCTAATTGAGACCCCCAAGAAATATTGCGTGACCCCTAAAATTTTCAGAACAATAAGAACTAGGATCAGGGCCCCTAAAACTCAGGGGGGGGGGGATTCCCCATTGACGATTATCATCATAACTCGCTGTAAAATTTGAATTTAATCGATCCATCGACTCACCCAGGCTAGTTGGAAACGTGGCTACCCTACCCTAAAAAGGGCGCCGTCGCGCCACGCGACTGGCTGTTGCGCCAGGCGACAGGGCCCAATTTCCAGTATAAATAGAAGGGTTTGGCACTTGAATTTTGGCGTTGGTTCGACGTAAAAACGCGTTTCGTACGTTGAGATATCGTCTGTTTACTTCAAAACACACACAACACGAAATTCGGCCGCGATAACAGGGTAATAACTCGATTACTGTTACGATTTAATGTCCGATCGATAAAAACCAATCTGATGGATGTTTAAGTGCTGCCCGTATTTGGGCTATACTTTGTCATTCGTCGTGAAGGTTTTGATCTCGTGAGTTGTCATAAAAGTTGAATGAAGTTACTGACCTAGTTTTTGTGTGCATTGTTATTTAATTAGGTTAACAGGCTTATCAGTAGGCTAAACTCTGCCCGTTTAAATCTGCAATGTGAGTCATTCTCTTTTTATCAAATAATGTTTTACAATACTCCAATCATTTTCAACAGTTATAATTACAGGGATTAAGTCGTGGTTATCTTGAATCACTGGCTAGTGGGGTATTGTGTACATTACTAATCTCTCACGGTTAGGTTCATCAACCTAACAGTGATAATCATCACTACTTGGGTGAAAGGACCCAATAGTGGTATGACCATCGTCACAAGGCTGTGACACGGCGCCAGATAAAAATAAGATAGTAGCCATTGTAATCGCTCTTATGCTATAATTTGTAACTATGCGTCATTTTATATAACTTGAGTGACTCGCCAGTATTTCCCCACTGATAAAATATTTTTAAAACATGTTTCAGGTGATCTACTGTGAATCAAGGAAAAGTGCTACGGAGCACTAATCAAGCTTGAAGTGGTGGCTCAGTAAAATAAATAAGCATGTTTTGTAAAACAGGGAATTTCCTAGTAAAATTCCTCTATTGTAAATTACGGGGTTTATCCCAATTTATGAAATAAAATAATCGGGCAGTTTCAAGTTTAAAAGATCCTGTTAAACTTCCGCTGTCAACTCAAATAAATAAATACCACGGGTTTCTGTCCCGCGACTCTTGGACCGGGTAACACCGGGACAGGGGCCGTGACAGAAAAAGATGGTATCAGAGCCACTGATTTAAGCCAATTAAGTATTTAGAAATACTTAATTTTCTGATTGCCATTCTGTGATTCTGCGAAAAGTTAATTTACAAAATTTTAACTTAGAATTTTGTATGTTTCTTCATGTATGCTCACAGCATGAATGAACTATCAGAAGCACTTCAAAACTTTTCTATCCATAGTTCAGATATGGATACCACCAGTACCTATATTGGCTACCAGGCTGACACTGAAGAGCCAATGGTATTCCAAGCCCAACCTCAGGAAAAACCTAAACCGAAGAAAAGAAGAAGACTTGTAGGCTGGAGGCGTGTGCGTAGGAAGAGGCCAGCAACACAAAGAGTTATAAAGACAGAAGATCCCAAAGATAAAGGCAAAGGAATAGAGATCGGAGAAAGTTCAAGGCAAGCCCAAGAGATGCCACCTTGGGAGGAGCTGGACCGCCAACTAGCAAATAGCGACCTCATCGGACCTGCCAATAAGACTCTCTTCAATTACCCAGCTGAAGCCCAACTTCCAGTCAATCTGGAACCTGCTATCCCAGATCCCATTATCCACCCCCGACCTCTAGGAGAGCTGGAAGAATGGTGGACCACTGACTGGCAGTTTCAGAATCTCCTGAATAACCCTAATACCTTTTTCCCCCCAATTTGATCCTGAGCCTCCACTACACCCACCTATGAGCTCCGAAAACTTGGCTGAACTCCGCCACTATGGCGAGGAGCTAGTGGACGCAGGAAATAGGATCTGGGAAGTAGGGGAGAGGATATCCTGGAAATACGATGAGAGGGAACGTCGTTTCTGAAATGCCAGCTGACGGGATCGTATGTGGTTGTGGGAATGTGTGTTTAATAATAATATAATAATAAAAATATAATTATGTAAAATAACTAAAAATAAAACTTGTGTAACATAACTAGTGTGTACGGACGCATATTAAAATATATAAAAAATAGGGAAGTCGAAAAATCGACAATTTTGGCTATACGTGTTGACGTGATTATGTGCGATTAATTTATTATGTTTGGTTGTTATTTATTTGGTTCTAATCACTTATATAAATTAATTACCAGATGGAACACGCTAGTAATGAACCAGTTAACGAAGTTAATCAATCTGAGCAAAACAATGGAGATCAATTTCTGAATAGGCAGGATATCGAAAATATCGTTGCTCAGGGAATAGCCAATGCTATTCCAGCAATCCTTGCTGCTGCCCGAAATCCAGTTGAACCTCAACCAATTATTCCTAGCAAACGTACTCATGAAGACAACTTCAGTAATAGCGTAAATGGAGGCAGCAACATTAATAATAACGATAATGATGGGATGCAAGCCCCATTCCTTAAGAAAATGAAAGCTGCAACGCCTGGTTGCACTTACAAGGAATTTCTTGCCTGTAAACCGGCTGAATTTGCAGGCAACGAAGGGGCGACTGCCGCACTGCATTGGTTGGAGAAAACCGAGGCAGTAGTTAAATTAAGTAAATGTACCGAGGAAGACAAGGTCATGTATGCGTCACATCTTTTTAAAGAAGGGGCACTAGAATGGTGGAATACGGTACTACAAGCCAAAGGAAGCGATGTGGCCTATGCCATGAGCTGGGAAGAATTTAAGCGGCTAGTGGAAAGAAAATTCTGTCCCGAATATGAGAAGGAGCAAATGGCGAATAAATTCTTGAATCACCGGATGGTGGATGTAGACCGTCGAGGGTATACTTCGACATTCTTCGAGTATGCTAGAGTTGTACCAACCCTGGCTTCGCCAGAACCGGTACTTATTTCCCGCTATATTTGGGGATTGATTGGCGAAATTCGTGATATCGTTAAAGCTGCGAGACCTCGCACTATAGACGATGTTGTGGAGTTAGCCAACACCCTAACTGATGGGCTGGTACGCACAAGAGAAGAAAACCGGAAAAAGGAAGTGGCCCAAAAGATTACCCAAGGATTCCGTGTGGGTAACAGTAGCAATTTCAAGAAAAAGGGAACTGGGCAATCTTCCACTGCTCCATTCTGCGGTACCTGTAAAAGAAAGCATTTTGGAAAATGCAAAGGGTATGGCAATTTCTGCAAAATTCCGGGGCATCAAGAGGAAGATTGCAGGAGGAAGAAATCAACAATCTGCTACAACTGTGGAGAAGCTGGACATTTTAGGCCAGACTACCCGAAATTGGTCAAACCAGCTGACAACAAAGCCAAACCTGCAGACGGAACTACCAAGAAGAATGCAAGAGCGTTCCAGTTAACCACCCAAGAAGCGGAACTCATTCCAGATGTGATAGCTGGTACGTTCCTAGTTCATGACGTTTATGCAAAAGTATTATTCGACTCTGGTGCAAACCAAAGTTTTATAAATACTTCATTCTGCCAAGCTCTTAACTTACCCTTAACCAACCTTAGGCAAATTTTTATGGTAGAAACGGCAGATGGGAGTTCTGTTAACATATATAAGGTTTTGCGAGAAGGAAAGATAGAACTCTTAGGTCATAAATTTTCTGCAAACCTGTTACCTATGGAATTAGCCGGGTTCGATGTTGTGTTAGGAATGGATTGGTTAGTAGCCAACCATGCTCGAATCCTATGTGATAAGAATTCCATAGAAATACATACACCCACTGGAGAAGTAGTAGTGATTACAGGAGATAAGCCACGTAAGCCCCTAAAATTCGTTCCAGTAATGAAATTGGTCAGTTATTCAAGAAAACAAGGAATAGTGTATATGATTTCGGTAATCATTAACACTAAAGGTAAAGAACTTAAGGAAATTCCAGTAGTATCAGAATACCCAGATGTATTCCCAGAAGAACTACCTGGATTACCACCCAATAGGGAAGTGGAATTTAGAATTCATCTAATTCCTGGAACTACACCGATAGCCAAGGCACCTTATCGGTTAGCACCCACAGAAATGCTAGAACTGAAAAAGCAATTAGATGAATTATTAAACAAAGGATTTATACAACCCAGTTCATCCCCGTGGGGAGCGCCCGTGTTGTTTGTGAAAAAGAAAGATGGTTCGATGCGAATGTGCATCGATTACAGGGAATTGAATAAGGTTACAATTAAGAATCGATATCCATTACCTAGGATCGATGATCTTTTCGATCAACTCCAGGGAGCTAGATATTTTTCTAAGATTGACTTGCGCTCAGGATATCATCAACTGAAGGTACAAGAAGAAGACATACCTAAAACTGCTTTCCGAACTAGGTATGGTCACTACGAGTTTACAGTCATGCCCTTTGGATTAACAAATGCCCCTGCAGCATTCATGGACATGATGAATAGAATCTGTAAACCGTATTTGGATAAATTTGTAATTGTCTTCATCGAAGACATACTTATTTATTCCAAAAGTCAGGACGAGCATTATGAACACTTACATGCACTCTTAACTTTGTTAAGAAAAGAGAAGCTTTACGCCAAATTCTCGAAGTGTGAATTTTGGCTACAGGAAGTACAATTTTTAGGACACATGGTGAATCACGAAGGTATTCACGTAGATCCCTCCAAAATAGAAGCGATCACCAAATGGAAAGTCCCGCAGTCAGCTATGGAAGTTAGAAGCTTTCTAGGGTTAGCTGGATACTATAGACGCTTCATTAAGGATTTTTCCAAAATAGTTGTGCCATTAACTAAGCTAACCTGTAAAGCAGTTAAGTTTGAATGGGGACCTAGACAAGAGGAAGCTTTTAAGATTTTAAAGCAAAGATTAACAAACGCCTCAATTCTTGCCTTACCTGAAGGGACAGAAGATTTTGAAATTTATTGTGATGCTTCTAAGCTAGGATTAGGATGTGTGCTAATGCAACGCAAGAAGGTAATTGCGTATGCCTCAAGGCAATTGAAAAATCACGAGGAAAATTATACGACGCATGACTTAGAATTAGGAGCCATAATTTTTGCCCTTAAGATTTGGAGACACTATCTGTATGGAAGTAAGTTTACTGTCTATACAAATCATAAGAGTTTAAGATACATATTTGGGCAAAAAGAATTGAACATGAGGCAAAGGAGATGGATGGAAATTCTAAGTGACTACAACTGTGATATTCAATATCACGAAGGAAAGGCAAATGTAGTTGCAGATGCCCTAAGTCGTAAGTATCACGAAAAGCAAAAGCGAGTTCGTGCTCTTAGATTAAGTTTACAATTAGACTTAATGGAACAATTAAAGAATGTTCAGGAAACAGCAATCAAGGATGATGCCGATGGAATGAAAGGACGAATAAAGGAATTAGAGCAAGAAAGTGATGGAATTTGGAAATTCCATAAGAAAAGAATTTGGGTACCTAAGAAAGGAGAATTCAGAAATAAGATTTTAGAGGAAGCCCATAAATCTAGGTATACCATGCACCCGGGAAATAATAAGATGTACCAAGATTTAAGAAATAATTTTTGGTGGATAGGAATGAAAAAGGACATAGCTAGATATGTATCTAAGTGTCTTACTTGTTCACAAGTTAAGGCAGAACACCAGAAACCTTCAGGATTACTCCAACAATTAGAAATGCCTGTATGGAAATAGGAACTCATAACAATGGATTTTGTTACTAAGTTGCCCAAAACAAGAAAAGGTAACGACGCAATTTGGGTAATTGTGGATCGATTAACCAAATCAGCTCATTTTCTACCCATGAAAGAAACCTTTAGCATGGAAAGGTTAGCAAAGTTGTATGTAGACGAAGTAGTATCCTTACATGGAGTCCCACTCTCCATTGTATCAGATAGAGATAGTCGTTTCACTTCCCATTTCTGGACCAGTTTCCAGGAAGCAATGGGAACCCGACTAAATTTAAGCACTGCATACCATCCTCAAACAGATGGACAAAGTGAAAGGACAATCCAAACCCTAGAAGACATGCTCAGGGCATGTGTACTAGATTTTGGTGGAAACTGGGATAACCACCTATCCTTAATCGAATTCTCCTATAATAATAGTTATCATTCCAGCATAGAAGTTGTCCCATTCGAAGCACTGTATGGATGAAAATGCAAAACTCCAGTCTGCTGGGCAGAAATAGGAGAAAGTCAATTATCAGGTCCTGAAATCGTGCAAGAGACCACCGACAAGATCACTCAAATCAAGGAAAGACTGAAAACGGCTCGGGATCGTCAAAAGAGTTATGCAGACAATAGACGCAAGCCACTGGAATTTCAAGTCGGAGATAAGGTACTCTTAAAAGTTTCTCCTTGGAAAGGAGTAGTTCGGTTCGGAAAGAAGGGAAACCTAAGTCCAAGGTACGTAGGACCATTCCCAATAACCCAGCGGATAGGACCAGTTGCTTATCGCTTACAACTACCCGAAGAATTAGCTGGGGTACATGACGTGTTTCATGTATCTAACCTCAAGAAGTGTTTTTCCGACGAATCCCTGGTAGTACCTCTTCAAGATGTAGAGGTAAATGAAAAGTTCAAATTTATTGAGAAGCCACTGCAGATAGAAGACAGAAAGGTCAAATTTCTCAAACACAAAAGACAAGTGCTGGTCAAAGTAAAGTGGGATTCAAAGAGAGGACCGGAGTACACTTGGGAGCTGGAATCAGAGATGAAGCGAAAGTATCCCTACTTATTCCAGTAAATCTCGAGGACGAGATTTTTATAAGGTGGGGAGGATGTAACAACTCTCATTAAAATTACTACTTCTTATTTTATTTTTGTCCAATAGGAAACCCTAATTGAGACCCCCAAGAAATATTGCGTGACCCCTAAAATTTTCAGAACAATCAGAACTAGGATCAGGGCCCCAAAAACTCAGGGGGGGGGGGTATTCCCCATTGACGATTATCATCATAAATCGCTGTAAAATTCGAATTTAATCGATCCGTCGACTCACCCAGGCTAGTTGGAAACGTGGCTACCCTACCCTAAAAAGGGCGCCGTCGCGCCACGCGACAGGGCCCAATTTCCAGTATAAATAGAGGGGTTTGACACTTGAATTTTGGCGTTGGTTCGACGTAAAAACTCATTTCGTACGTTGAGATATCGTCCGTTTACTTCAAAACACACACAGCATGAAATTCTGCCGCGATAACAGGGTAATAACTCGATCACTGTGACGATTTAATGTCCGATCGATAAAAACCAATCCAATGGATGTTTAAGTGCTGCCCGTATTTGGGCTATACTTTGTCATTCGTCGTGAAGGTAAATTGCTACGGAGCACTAATCAAGCTTGAAGTGGTGGCTCAGTAAAATAATTAAACATGTTTTGTAAAACAGGGAATTTCCTAGTAAAATTCCTCTATTGTAAATTACGGGGTTTATCCCAATTTATGAAATAAAATAATCGGGCAGTTTCAAGTTTAAAAGATCCTGTTAAACTTCCGTTGTCAACTCAAATAAATAAATACCACGGGTTTCTGTCCCGCGACTCCTGGACTGGGTAACACCGGGATGGGGGCCGTGACATTTTGTATACAAAATTTGTTACCACCTGGTCAAGGAGTAACATTTCCACAAGTCGGGTCTGACAGTACCATGGATGTTAATTGTTATAACTTGGAAACAAATGTAATTGCGAGATCGCCCTCAATACTGTGAAATGGTTTTTATTTGAACTTGATTAAACTGGGATTCACTCACCAGTATTTTCCACTGACAAATGTTTTTAAAACGCGTTTCAGGTAACAAAGTGTGAAAGCCAAATAGAAGCCAGCTGGACAGCACTGAAGGCTTGGAAAAGTGGCAATAAAGTTACCTAAAATAAAATAGATGTTTTTATTAATAAAATAGGATTTATTCCTATGAAAACGCGTGTACTACGAACTTGGGTTTTAACCCGTTTGTTTAATGTTATGAAAATGTGGTATTTTACTCTGATCAATGTTTCCTAACTACGGTCCTGATGAAAATTTCCGCTGCCAAATTAGACAATACGCGATACCACCGAAACTGGCTCGCGGCCGCCCGTTCCCAGGGATTAGGGATCGGGGGTTGCGACATGCAACGCGAGAAAGTTATTGCCTACGCTTCTCGACAACTCAAGATCCACGAACGGAATTACACAACACATGATTTGGAACTAGGAGTAGTAGTCTTCGCACTCAAGATTTGGAGACATTACTTGTACGGTACAAAGTGCACGATTTACACCGATCACAAGAGTCTCCAGCGCACATATTGGATCAGAAGGAGTTGAACATGAGGCAACGCCTATGGGTCGAGCTCCTTAACGACTATGAGTGTGCAATCAAGTATCATCCTTGCAAGGCAAACGTTGTGGCTGATGCCCTTAGCAGAAAGGAGACCAAACCTAAGCGCGTTCGTGCTTTACAACTTACTATTCACTCGAACCTTCCTAACCAGATCCGAAACGCTCAAGTCGAAGCACTGAAATCGGAAAACCTTCTAGCTGAATCTATGCGAGGCATGGAAAAACAGCTCGAACTCAAGGACGACGGCATGCGCTATTTCATAGACCATATCTGGGTTCCATCTTACGGAAATCTCCCTCTCGGACGAAGCACACAAGTCTCGCTACTCGATACATCCTGGTTCTGATAAGATGTATCATGGCCTCAAGACCCTATATTGGTGGCTTAATATGAAAGCTATTATAGCTAAGTACGTTAGCAAATGCTTGACTTGTGCTGGAGTCAAGATCGAGTATCAAAAGTTGCCAGGGTTACTACAGCAACCCGAGTTGCCAACATGGAAATGGGAGCAAATTTCCATGGATTTTGTTACTGGCTTACCAATATCCCAAAGCAAAAACGGCACCATCTGGGTGATCAAAGACCGCTTAACCATGTCTGCACACTTTCTCGCGATCAAAGAAATCGATAAGTTTTCAAAGCTTGCCGCCATCTACTTGAAGGAAGTAGTTGCTAGGCACGGAGTGCCAACATCCATCATCTCTGATTGTGACCCACATTTTACATCCGAATTGTGGCAAGCTATGCACAAATCCTTTGGCTCACAGTTAGACATGAGCACCGCATACCACCACAGATGGATGGTCAGACTGAACGTACCATCCAAACACTTGAAGGCATGCTAAGGGCGTGCGTTATCGACTTTGGAAATGGGTGGGAATGACACCTACCTCTGGTAGAATTTTTTATAACAACAGCTACCACAGCAGCATTCAGGCAGCACCATTTGAGGCGTTGTACAGACATAAATGTCAGTCACCTTTGTGTTGGGCGGAAGTTGGTGAAAGCCATATTACGGGCCTGGAACTTGTACTTGACACTACGGATAAGATTGCCCAGATCAGACAACGCATGGCGGCGGCTCGAGACCTTCAGAAAAGCTACGCTGATAAGCATAGGAAGCATCTAGAATTCCAGGTCAAGGACCGGGTTCTACTAAAGTTTCACCTTGGAAAGGTGTGGTACGTTTTGGAAAAAGGGGCAAGCTTAAGCCGTGATACGTTGGACTATTCAAAATTACCGATAGGCTCGGCAAGGTAGCTTACAGGCTAAACCTGCCTGAAGAGCTGAGTGCGGTACACAACGTTTTTCATGTATCGAATCTGAAAAAGTGTCTATCAGATGAAACTCTTGTCGTTCCTTTTAAGGAACTAACGGTTGACGATCAGCTACGCTTCATTGAGGAACTAGTGGAGATCATGGATCGAGAAACTAAAACACTCAAACGTAGCAAGATACCTATTGTTCGAGTTCGTTGGAACTCGCGTCGTGGCCTAGAGTTTACTTGGGAACAGGAAGACCAGATGATGCGCAGGTATCCCAAGTTATTTGCAAACAATACTTCCAGCACTAAGGCTACAGCTGAATTTCGGGACGAAATTCCAAACTAACAGGGGGATGATGTGACACCCCGTGAAAAAATTGTAACACACTAGCTTGTCAATGGTTGCGCCCTAAATTTCGGGATGAAATTTCTTGAAACTTGGGGATAATGTGACACTTCGGGCTTTCCCGCACAATTTTATTGTATGTTATTAGTATATGAAGTTATTAAATGAAAATGTAATGTTATAATTCTTGAAGTATTCTATGCATGTATAAGTATGTATGTATGTGTGTGGACTGTGCGACATAAAGTGCATAGCCGCACACCACCCTAACCTCGTACACTCCTCTTTTAGTTCACTTGGGCCACACAGTTCTGGATCTAGCCCAACCCCAAGCCCACTAGCAATCAGATCGGCCGCACACCCCAAACCGACTTTGGGAGTGTGCTGGACTTTTGAGTATGTATAAAAGGGTAAATTGTGAAACCCTAGGAGGATTTTACCTAATCATTTGATGCTGAAACATTCCATTTGTAGTCTCTCTCTCTCTTCCACCTACTTTCTCACTCTAAAAACCCTAAAAACACACTCAATCTCTCCATCTTCATTGGAATCCGGCGGAAATATCATCCATCATTCAACGGCAGCTTCGTCCACTTGAAGATAGCTAGTTTTGAAGTTTAGAGGCCCTGTTTCATCATCATTTGTACACCCTCTTGTGCTATACATTACCTGGTGAGTATATCACTTTAATTTGATGATTAAGCATGAAAAAGATTCAAACTTGATTCATGATTTCGTACGAGTAGATGGTTATTCTTGACTTATGACTGTTTTTGTGTGATGCCTTGAACAATCATGAATGTGTATGCTATGATGATCCTAAGTGATGAATCAAGTAGGTATAGGGTAATGAATACACGATGATAATGGCTGACATGTTTACAAAACAGTGAATTAGGAGTAGTAAGAAACTTGTTCATAATGTATGTTCTGGTATGATTCTTTTAGGGCTAGATCTATACTTGATTGTGGAATTGGTATGAATGATTCGATGAAATAAGAAGGTTAGTCAAGCAAATAGAACTGTTAAGTTGTTTTGGTAAGAGATAAAAAGGGTTGATAGAACAAGAAATCTATTTCCATGAAAGTCTATGATTTTGCTTATGGCATCTGTGTGATTTAAATGATTCAACAAAATGATTCAACGTACAACCATGCGCTGTGAGTCGCACACCCGAGTGTGCGACGCACACCGCACACTCCTTGGGGTACAACCTGCCAAGCACAATGTACACCGCTAAACCACTCACCTTCGGGACCGTACATTCTGGTGTACAGATCATCACTGCATAGGGTACAATAATGTAATGCAGGCCGCACACTAGGATAACTGCACACACTCATACTATACAAGGTGTTGATGCACAATGAACACACAACCCACAGCACAATTAAGGTTTTTGCATGACCGCACACTTTGAGACAAGTCGCACACTCTGTGTGGGCTATCCAAGGTGGACCGCACACTCGCCTTCTGTGCCCAAAGATAAACATACCACACACACTTATTCAGACCGTACTCTATGTATCTATAATCAGTTGGGCCGCACAGTATAAGTTACTTTTTGGGCTCCACAAACTAATTAACTGGATCACACGATACTGGACCGCACAGTCGAGGTCTAGTCACATACTCTTGAATCTATGCTGATGAGTTATTGTTATGTAATAGTGGTATGTGCATTTATGTGGAATATAGAATTTGTGCTACTTGTAAAAATACATGAAATACTAGTATACGTGTCTGACCAACCTTGGTAACCATAAATAGGACGTGGTTGACCAAACATGGGTTAGGGAGACCACTACGCTCCCAAGCTGCAAGCTCCTTTCCATTACTGAGTACCTACAATGCATGCAGTAGGGTATCAACATAAAGTTGGCGAGTTCACGAGTTGTCCAGTTTTAATTCCATAAAACGTGTTTAAGTTGTTAAGTTACTCAATTATACCATGTCATGGGGAGCTACCCCATATGTTCAAGCTACTAAACACCATGATCATACCGAAACTATCGCACTTCAGTTGTTCTTACCCCGTTTGCAATGTCTATCATCACTGACGGTTGCCTAAGACTCTTAGTTCACGCCCGTCCACTGAAGGCACGGTGTGAGGTTAGTGAGTTTCACTAATATCCCGTTCGCCTGGCCCCGACGACTAATCAGTATAGAAATGTGGGGACTTGTGATAGAGTTTCCGTTTAGTATACCTATTGCATCTAATATAAATAGTAAACAACTGGGTGTCCCACATAAGGGGAAAGTGTTACCCGTATCCCACACAAGGAGACAATGTAGTTTGTATCCCACACAAGGAGATAATGTTTATCGTTTCATTTCCCAACCACCGGGAACGCATGTTTTTAGAAAAGTATGTGAACTTACCTCGGTTTACTTGGCTGATAGTTTACTTGTTCAACAGGTTTGGTCAACCACGCCCTATTTATGGTTACCAACGTTGGTCAGACACGTATACTAGTATTTCATGTATTTTTACAAGTAGCACAAATTCTATATTCCACATAAATGCACATACCACTATTACATAACAATAACTCATCAGCATAGATTCAAGAGTATGTGACTAGACCTCGACTGTGCGGTCCAGTATCGTGTGATCCAGTTAATTAGTTTGTGGAGCCCAAAAAGTAACTTATACTGTGCGGCCCAACTGATTATAGATACATAGAGTACGGTCTGAATAAGTGTGTGTGGTATGTTTATCTTTGGGCACAGAAGGCGAGTGTGCGGTCCACCTTGGATAGCCCACACAGAGTGTGCGACTTGTCTCAAAGTGTGCGGTCATGCAAAAACCTTAATTGTGCTGTGGGTTGTGTGTTCATTGTGCATCAACACCTTGTATAGTATGAGTGTGTGCAGTTATCCTTATGTTTGAACCATTTCTCTTATGCTTCCGCTGTTCTCTTAAAATGATGTTTTGAATTTAAAAACTTTGGACTTCAACTTTAATTGTCACTAATCGTATTGGCTTGGTGAAATCCTTTTATTATTATTATAATCGTTCAATTTGATTGGTGGCTTGATCCTGGTTAGTCACACGCCTCGCGGTAGTAATCCACATGTGGAATTTGAGGGTGTGACACAAGGACTGTGAACCCACATCATATAGCCAATGAGAATGCATTCACCCAACTTTTTTTATTTATTTACTTAGGTCATAACCAAACTAATTTTCAAAATATTTCACCTATGTCTAATAACACCTATGTATGAAACCGCAACTTGTTTATTTTGATAGAGCTTGAGCCTATATCATTTCAGGTTTTCTATGCTGAGGTAGGATCATTAATAAACTTGCAAGATCGACTGTGTTCTAATATCAAGCTTATGGTCAATGGGAGTTGTACCACTTGCATGTTAAAATATGTTTGTTCTAGATCTCAGCTCTATATATAGTAACATTATTTCGTGCTTATTTACTTATTATATTAAATTAGTGGGTTAAATCCGCATTCTACGGTGGGCCGACCCAATTTTTAATGGAAATGTAGACGCAACTAGAAAAAATAATGTTAATAGCAGGAATTTGTTTGATATTGGTCCGGTTCATTAAGATACCGACACTTGCCGAAAGAAAAACAAAAAAAAAGTCATGATACGACCAAAAAAATACCGAGATGTGTTTACATCAACCGAAACAATAAAAAACGAAATATCAATTTCGGTACTGACGTTGTTTGCTCAGTATTAGACTGTTCATTTTGTTACATGTATAACACCAGGTTTGATTGAAACTTAAAAAAAGAAAATGAAAAACCAAAAATAGAAAAGAAATAGGAAAGATTAGAAAAAAAATTCACAAAAGACAACAATTAAAGAACGAAAAAAATCACTGTAGCTAAGAAGTTTATAAATCTAAATCTAATAAAAGACTCCACAAAAAGCCACGTGGCATGAACTATCTATGAAATGAAATCAGTTTATCTTAATTCTATTGTCACTTTTACTGTTGTGTGTCACACCCTGGCTTTGCGGAAGCGTGGTTAATTTTGGTGTGACTTCTTAATACCATAGCTTAATCATACCAAAGCTATATGAGTTAAAAACATGCAAGATCATCCATTAAGTTTTGAAAACCAAATACAGTACCATTGTTTTAACCAATGACCATAACCTTGTCCAACAGACATTACAACTTTAAACATAACATAAATATGGTGTGAGGACTGTGTCTTGTCCAGGAAAGAGACACATCCCCTAAACCCCGGATGACCTTGGAAACTAGTGCAGCGGAAAACATGCCATACCGTGCCAGATCTCGTTAATTTCCTGAAATACATGTAAGTTGAAAAATCAACAATAATGTTGAGCGAGTTCATGTGCAAGTGAGTAAGTAAAACACTTGTAAGTATAAAAGTTTCCTGGTATGTAGCAGTGTAAGAGGACTTGTGATCACCAATGGTTTGCAAGGCCATTAGCATGTTGTGAGATGCAAGTAGGAAGATACAAACCTAGCGTATTTGGCGTTGGGGCACTAAGTCACCACCCGGTCCATTATGCGGGCTCAGGGGTTGGGCTCGCTACACCCAGATAGATCTACCGCTCGAGTCCCTCGGTGTTCTAACTACCCATTCACATGATCTAAACCTCCTTACGTAAATCATACCGTGTATAAAGTACTTGTAAACAAAGTAACATGTATTTCACCCCCGCAGTTAAGAAAACTGAAAACAGTTAGAGAAAAGGGGGACATGAACTCACAGTGAATGCGCGTCTCTACCAAATGTCTCCAATATAGTAAGCTGTGCAACGACCTACAAGTGCTAATTCTATTAGACGGACGGCCGTGCCTTAGCTTTATAGTTTAAGTCTTTAGGAAATAGTTAGACAACTATTTCGTGTTTATGTTCCGTATACATTTGGTAGTTATACATCTTCCCAAGGATGGGGGATACAATACATGTGCGTAAGTTACGTTTTATCAATCGTGTGGTAATGTAATTACCGGTGTAACTTATATGTTTGTGCAAGCGTTCGCAAAGTTTTGGAATCATTAACGCTTGTAAATATTATTTTCACCCTAAAATAATATTTATGTATTTCACAAAATAATCATAAACAGTGTTGTGACAAATATATTTATCACGTTAATCTTTGTGAAAATCCCATCTCCGAATATTTAGTAAAATATAGTGCTGGCGAGATTTATGTTTTGAAAACATGTCCAAAGATAGTTCTAACACTTGTTGTGTAAAAAGTCTAAGTGTTAGGTTTTTAGAAAATTTCGCCAGAGTTTCCTCTGTAACTGGAGGTGGCCACGCTTTCAAGCGTATCATTTTCTTTTAACAAATCAATTCATCAACTTCTTTATTCAATCAAACAATTTCCGACACATCAAACTAGTCAACAAGTATATAAATTTGCATAATCGCATGAACTTGTAGTTTTTCCGAATCTATAGTGTAAACACCCTTTATATATGTAGATCCTTATATAAAGTAACTTTAATCTTGTAAAAACCTCGTGTTAGCGAAATCCGTCTTTACAACTTCTAGTAACAAGTGACAAGTTTACTTCTTTGTCGGATCTCTTTATTTCACAAGTGTCTATACACTTGTGGTTTATAAAATCATATTTATTAGTGTAAGATCCATCTTTAGAAAAACATGATTTCTTTAAAGTGTGGTCTTTCAAAAATACCACTTGCGGATATGTAGATCCGCTAGTTTTAAGCACCATTTTACCGGTTAAAATACTTTTACACAAGAAAAATATTTCTACACAAGTTCATGTCTCTAAAATGTGGTAGTGTTTCACCTTTAACCCTTGTATCTTTCAAAAACAAGCTTATGTGATGATACATGATTTTACAAAGTCGGGTTAAACGAAGATTCGAGCTACCACATTATAGATCGGGTCTAGATAAACACAAATTTCAAGTCCTACGACTTTTACACAAGACATGTGCTATTAACCTCCATTTTTGTGATTTTAGTAGACTTTAAAGTTCCAAAACGCATGTTAACGATATTTCACCGATAAAATTCCTTTTAACCACTTTAAACAAGCTTAAATATGAGTTTTACGTGATATACCTCTAGCTCGGGGCTAGGGAAGAATCGTGACGAAAAACGCGTGGATAAAAGCCAACGGTTGAGGTCCTTCGTGTTCCGCTTGCACCAAAGCTCCTTATACGTGACCTTGGATGTTTGTATATGCTTGGAATGATGAGATCAAGAACCGAAAATGGGTGGGTGTTTGTAAGGGGGTTCGGCCGAAGGTTTCAAGAGCAAGAGAGAGAGTGATGTTTGAGTGTTATGTTGGTGATAATGTTTAGTGTGTAACCTCATGTATTAATAGGCAATTCTTATGTCATGACCCAATGGATAAAGTGTATCTTAGATACCAAACAACCCTAGATTGTGGTAATCTATTTTGTACCAACATGTCCCCCACACAAGGGGACGGTTAGGGAATGGTTGGGGGGTTTGGTTCGATCTTAAGTAATAGTTAGGGGGTTAGTTTAGGTTAAATAGGTTAACTAAGTACTAAACTCCGTTAGTTACGTGTAACATGTTATGACGGGTGTTAGGGTAATCAGGGACCCTAACTGGCTCAGAAAAAAATAATAATAGTGAAAATACTAATATTTTCATGTCCCGGGTATAGTCCGGTTGTTCGGTTGGATAGTAATCCGTTAAAGTCTTTTGTAACGCTTTAAAGTGTCGTTATTACATTTTTAGTGACACAATTTGTTTTCCCGACACTTTAGAAAGTGTCTAGTGATATTTTCTCATTTTCTGGCACTTTACTAGTCAGCTAGAAGCCGGTTAAATTGTTAAAGTGCTGTGTTTGATACTTAAAGTACATTCTTGGCACATCTGAATCAGTGTATCTTATCCCTAGAGACGCGGTACCATAACCCTAATGTCCCTACACTCACTACCAGTGTAGTCAAAATATATGAGGCTCTTAACAGGCCTTAGAGGCAGTGTTTGCCTGATGCTGGTTATATCAGCATGTTCACTGTGTATCCGTTTAGTGCTACTGTGCTTTTTGTGCATCAAGTTTGTCACTAGGGTTCAGTATGTAATTAATGTAGTGACAGCAAATACAGTATGATGCGAGTAAGTGCATGTATCAATATGCAGGTAGCAGTTTATCAGCTAGTTTCAATCAAGCACAGTAATCAAGTAGTAATTAATCATTAATTAAGTTGTACGGATACCTGGTTTAGGGCGGGTTGTCACATTCTCCCCCCGTTAAATAAATTTCGTCCCGAAATTTAAGTCCTGCTTGTAGAAGCAGAGTTCTTAGGAAATAGGTGGGGGTATTTCTCTTTTATCCGGTCCTCACGTTCCCATGTGAATTCAGGACCATGTCTGGCATTCCAACGAACTTTGACGAGTTTGACACTGCTCCGGCGGGTCTTGTTAACTTTCCAATCCGTGACCTCGACAGGTTCTTCTACGAAGTGGAGCGTGTCGTCAATATGAATCTCGTCGGTAGGAATGGTAACGTCAACTTGAGTTGGACTTTTCTTTAAATTGGATACATGAAATGTATCGTGAACCCCATTCAGTTCAGTAGGTAGGTCCAACTTGTATGCTACTGTCCCAATTCTTTCCAGAATTCTGAAGGGACCAATGTAGCGCGGATTTAACTTTCCATACTTACCAAAACGTGCCACCCCCTTCCAGGGTGAAACTTTTAATAACACCATTTCTCCGACTTGGAAGTCCACATGCTTCCGGTTTGGATCCGCGTAGGCCTTTTGTCTGTGGCGAGCGGCTCCGATGCGTTTAAGTATTTGCGCGATCATGTCTGTCGTCTCTTGGGCGATCTCGGGACCAGCAAGCTGCCTATCACCTGTGTCAGACCAACATAGTGGTGATCGGCACTTGCGTCCGTATAGGGCCTCAAATGGCGCGACACCAATACTGGTGTGGTAGCTGTTGTTGTATGAAAATTCGACCAAAGGTAAGTGTTGATCCCAGCTACCGCCTAAATCCATAACACATGCCCTCAGCATGTCTTCCAAAGTTTGTATCGTTCGCTCGCTCTGGCCATCAGTTTGCGGATGGAATGCAGTGCTCAGATTCAATTGTGAGCCAAAAGATTCTTGGAAGGATTGCCATATCCTTGACACAAACCTTCCGTCTCTATCAGAGATGATCGAGAGAGGTACTCCATGACGTGCTATGATCTCTCTCATGTAAATTTCCGCAAGTTTACTAGTACTGTCTTTCTCCTTGATCGGCAGAAAGGGTGCGGATTTTGTTAGGCGGTCATCAATCACCCAAATCATATCATGGCCTCTTGGCGTTCTTGACAGTTTTGTAATAAAATCCATGGAGATTTGTTCCTATTTCCACTTGGGAATCTCAGGTTGTTGCAGAAGTCCCGAAGGCTTCTGGTATTCCGCTTTAACCTTAGCGTACGTTAAACGTTTGCTCACGTAAACAGCAACATCGCCTTTCATCCTAGGCTACCAATAATAATCTTTTAGATCCTGGTACATCTTATCCGCTCAGGATGGATAAAGTACTGTGATTTGTGAGCCTCGTCAAAAATAACTTCCCTTAATCCACCAAACAGAGGAACCCAAATCCTTTTCTCAAAACATAATGTCCCTTCCTCGTTTGGTACCAAAAGCTTTTCCATTCCACGGAGATATTCTTCCTCAAGGTTTCCCCTCCTTGAGAGCTTCCTTTTGTGCAGCACGAATGCGCGAGGAAAGATCGGTTCGTATGATCATTTCCAAAGCCCTGACCCTTATGGGCTTGATTCTTTCTTTACGACTTAGGGCATTGGCGACTACATTCGCCTTCCCTGGGTGATACTTTATCTCGCAGTCGTAATCGTTCAATAATTCAACCCATCGTCTTTGCCTCATATTCAACTCCTTCTGGTTGAATATATGCTATAGGCTTTTGTGATCTGTGAAGATTGTGCACTTCGTACCATACAGGTAGTGTCTCCAGATCTTTAGTGCAAAAACCACTGCGCCAAGCTCTAAATCGTGGGTGGTATAGTTCTTTTCGTGTACCTTCAGTTGGCGCGATGCGTAGGCAATAACCTTTTGGCGTTGCATCAACACGCAACCCAATCCTTGACGCGATGCGTCGCAGTATACCACAAAATCGTCGGTACCTTCTGGTAGAGCTAAGATTGGCGCGTTACAAAGCTTATCCTTTAATATCTGAAATGCTTCATCCTGTTTGATTCCCCAATCAAACGTCGTGTCCTTTTGCGTGAGGAGCGTCAAAGGTTGAGCGATTTTCGAGAAGTCCTCGATGATCCTTCGATAGTAGCCAGCCAAACCCAAGAATTGTCGAATCTCGGTTGGCGTTGTAGGCGTTTCCCCAATTCTTGATTGCCTTGATCTTTGTGGGATCAACATGAATCCCATTTCCATCAACCACATGTCCAAGAAACTGGACTTCGCGTAGCCAAAACTCGCACTTGGAGAATTTGGCGTACAGCTGTTCCTTCTTTAGCAGCTCCAATATGGTTCTAAGATGTTGTTCGTGTTCAACGTTCGTCTTTGAGTAAATCAGGATGTCGTCGATGAATACAATCACAAACTTGTCTAAGTATGGCTTGCAAACCCTATTCATCAAGTCCATAAAGACTGCAGGTGCGTTTGTCAAACCAGACGGCATAACGAGGAACTCGTAGTGTCCATAACGAGTTCGGAAGGCTGTTTTCGGGATACTTTCCTCCTGTATCCTTAATTGATGGTATCCAGATCGTAAGTCGATCTTTGAATAAAAGCTTGAGCCTTGCAGTTGATCAAACAGATCATTGATTCATGGCAGAGGGTATCTATTTTTAATCGTCAGCTTGTTCAATTCTCTGTAGTTGATGTTTAATTGAAAATCATCATCCTTCCTTTTGACGAGTAGAAATGGGGTTACCCCAAAAGGAAATTTTGGTCTGTTATCTTCCTTCCCTAACCATTGCCAATACTTCTCTGTCAATCCTTGCATCTCCGAAAATGTAAGTTGCTATGATGCATCGACTACGGGTGCAGTGCCCGGAATTAAATCGACGCGGGATTCGATTAATCGTGAGGAGATGATTTCGGCAAGTCTTCGAGGAAGACTTCAGGGTATTCACCAATCACAAGGATATCTTCGAGTTTTGGTTCTTCGACTTCCTTTCCCATAACATGAGCCAAGAATGCAACACATCCCTTGTGCGAGAATTTTTTTTTTTTTTTTTTGGGTCTTCTTAGTCTGATAATCCGTAGGAGCGTATCCTGCTCCATGAGTCACGATCATTTCTTCGTTCGTTGTCGGGGCGCGGATGACAATCTCCGCATGGTTGCTCGACAACCCGTCCATCCCAATCATCACGTCGAAACTTCCAAACTCAACTGGCAATAGATCTAGCGTAAACTTACGCTCTCCGGGTTCTATCGTGCCGATTCCAGTTACTGCGTTGGCTTCCACTAGCTTCCCTTAAACTAGTTCTAATGGGTACTGGAATAACTACTCACTCACTACGTAAACCAATTATGTGCTTGAATACTAGAATTGTGGATCGTAAAATTTGCAACAGTAGTTGGCAATACAGACGCATAATATTGAGTAACGTGAGACGTACCGCTATCCATGCTTGGATCTCTGGCGTGCCTCCCTAGCTCCGGTGGGGAGCTTTCATCCTTGCGTCTGATTGCTTTTCGGGCAATATCTTCTGAAATGCTTTCTGCTTCCACAGTTTAAACATCTTCGAGCACGCTTCTGTTTATCACTCATCCTGCCTTGACAATTATCATTGTCGTTGTCCCCTTCGTGATTCTCACTACCGTCTTGGCCCCCATTACTAAGTTCAGTATTTTGCCAACAAGTTTCCTTGACATGTCCCACCTTGCCACAGTTACCACAATTTCCATATTTGCATCGTCCGACATGATAACGTAAACAATTGTCGCACTTAGGTAGGATACCCTTGTAATCTTTTCCCTTTTTGGCCTTCTTCTTGTTACTAACCCGAGTAACCATCTTGAAATTTGCGAGCTTCCTCTTGTTATCCCCAGATGCCTTTATAGCAGTCTCCTTTTTCTCCTCCGCAGGGGAAAATTTTCCTTGTCTAACTGCTTCTTCCGTGAGTGCTATGCTTATGTTGATAGCCTCGGTGATCGTTGAGGGTTTTGATGCTGTTACCAGGCTTAGAATCTGAGGTGCCAATCCCCTTATGAACTGTTCAATTCTTTTAAACTCTGGTGTCCCTAGGAGTATGGCAACTTGTGATAATTCGTTAAATCTCTGCACATACTCTGCTATTTTTGGTCCTTTCATTTTCAAGTTCCACAGTTCTGTTTCCAATTTCTGGACTTCTGCCCTCGAGCAATATCTTTCACGCATCAGATTTTTCAGTTCGTCCCATGTCATAGCATATGCAGCGGTCTCGCCCGTCGTCCGAATTTGATGGTTCCACCATGACAGAGCCTCATCCACCAATAGTCCAGTTATATACTTGACTTGATGTTCGTGGTCACATTTGCTCAATCGTAAAACAGAATCTGTCTTTTCAACCCAGCGTACGAAGGCTAAGGCACCCCCGGTGCCGTCGAACTCTCGAGGTTTGTGGTCTAAGAACTGCTTGTAGGTGCAGCCGTTGGGTGGGTTATTTCCTGAGGTACCTCCGTTGCGCTCGGAGTGATGGGCCTCGTATTGTGCGATGACTGCAGTAATGATTCCCTGAAGTTCCACCTCGTTGGTGGGTATGCGTACACCCCGTTTTGGAGGCATTTCCTAAAAGATGTTTCACGTAGGTTAGGTCATCGCAACCAAAATGCACATATGCATTAACAATATCAACACATAACATCTCATGCTATCAATAATTCATCCACATAACACCTCATGTTATAAATAAATTAGCCTCTGCAATGGTCGAGGCTTCGAGGTAGTAACCATACCCCTGATCTGGGGTGCAAGTGTCCAAGTGAATCGTTCAATCCTTTTGAACTCCGGTTTGACTAAGTAAGGGGGGGGCGACCCTAGATAAGTCGTGCGATCGCTGGACAAGTTCAGGAATTTCTGGTTCGTCCATTCTCAATCTCCAGGACTCCACGTCAAGTTTCTGAATTTCAGTCCTGAAACAACATTTCTTCTCAATCGTTTCCTTGAGCTCATCCCAGCTCAGTGCATAAGTAGCGTCTGTGCCAAGGGTCTGAACCTGGAGGTTCCATTAAAAGAGGGTGCCATCCAGAAATATCCCCGAGATGTAGGTAACACTCCGTTGGGGCGAACAGTTACCCGTTCTTAGAGTGGAGTTGGTCTCTTCGGACCAATGAACAAATGCATCGGTGCCTCCTGTTCCGTCAAAGTTTAAAGGCTTGCAGTTCATGAACTGTTTATAGGTGCAGCCAGTTGGAGAGTTATCTCCAGTAATGCCATCGTTGTACTTAGAGTGGAGGGCTTCATGTCGTGCATTTATTTGTGAGATGCGCTCTTGCAGCTCGGCTTCTGTCCTTGGCAATGTACTGGTGTTGGTGTCACGCCTGGGTGACATCCCCCTTTTGTCGAAACAGCGTGAAGCGGGTTGGACAATGTTTCAATTGTCTATGGGGTATATATAGCAACGTAAGCCGTCATGTAATCCCCCATTTCACACGCAAATATACTCACTGTATAAGTGGGGAAAATAAATTCCTAAGCCTTCACATAGGCTTGTCAATTTGGCTTGTTGCTTGTAATAGAATGAACCCGAGGCTACATCGCCTAGGTCATTTGTGTTTAAGTTATTTCCTGCTGCCTTGGTTATTATTAGCTTGGCCTGCAGAGTCCACCAGGATTCCTGTGCACTACAAATCGTTATTACGTGGGCCCCCGTAATAATAAATTGTCTTGCACAGTTACCCCAAATTTTCTCTCATCCAAGCAGATGGTCAATCAAGGAGCAACAGCAGGTGCATCGGCATGAACAGGGTCATGCTCCAATGCGGGGTCAGGGGCCACGGCTAGCTCCGAATCAAAAACTCCATCTCAAAATCAGCTGGATCAACTATCACCGGGGTTACAGGATCCCCCAAGGACTGGTCTAAGTGCCTGAACTCAATGTCATGGTCTGGATCAACACCAGGCGGAAAAACAGAATTGTCCTCATAATCGTGATCAAACTCAAAGCTGTGTGTGGGATCCGGTGCAGCTGATGATGCCATATCAGGGTCGGCGTCGTGTAAGTGGTGCTGCATTCCCTGTATGTGCGAAGATGCGGATGCCGGAAACTCAATGAGTCTGGGATGAGTTTCCCCTACAGGAGCGTCCGCATGCAGTAGTCTAATGCCAGCAGCGAGAGGGTCTTGCCCTCAAGTGGGTCCTCCTCTTAATAGTTCGACAATCGTCTTTAGAGGCAATGTCGGAGGCATATCAACAACGAGCTAAGCGGCAAGGGGCACAGGAGCAGGGATCACCGCCAGTGGCAAATTCCCAACAAGATGGCCATCAGTAGGCTCTGCTACGACTTCAGGCAGTGCACAAAGGGCTGAAAGTCGTCATTGTCTGTGCCGGTAGTATCAGAAATGTACACCTCGTGCTTCGTTGAACTATGTCGTCTGATACTATGGTCATGGGGTTCGTAGTGCCCATCTTTCTAGTACTTGATGAAAGCATAACGTTTGTAACACAAACACATATACGTATAATAATCAATCATATAATCAGTTAATCACATAAGTCACCAAGTAAGGTATCACATACTTCTCCTAGTCTTACTAGCCAATTTCATTCAGTCTACTAGACTGCTCTATCCTTCGCTTAAACCAAACCTCGATCCTCCAGATCGATCCTATAACAAACCAACGTGTTCAACTACCTTGACCATCTCGATCCTCCAGATCGGTCCTATAACAAACCAACGTGATCAACTATCTTGACCATCTCGATCCTCCAGATCGATCCTCAGCCCTCCAAGCTGAACTTATAATTAATAAAATGTGCTCAACATTTGTTTGTAAAAAGTGTGGATCTGGACTTAAGTGGTATGCAGAAAAATGTTTTCGTGAGAGCCCTAGTGATCATAGTCTAGACTCGAGACAGAATCCTAGTTCGCTATGATCAGAGCTCTGATACCAAGCTGCCACACCCTGGCTTTGCGGAAGCGTGGTTAATTTTGGTGTGACTTCTTAATACCATAGCTTAATCATACCAAAGCTATATGAGTTAAAAACATGCAAGATCATCCATTAAGTTTTGAAAACCAAATACAGTACCATTGTTTTAACCAATGACCATAACCTTGTCCAACAGACATTACAACTTTAAACATAACATAAATATGGTGTGAGAACTGTGTCTTGTCCAGGAAAGAGACACATCCCCTAAACCCCGGATGACCTTGGAAACTAGTGCAGCGGAAAACATGCCATACCGTGCCAGATCTCGTTAATTTCCTGAAATACATGTAAGTTGAAAAATCAACAATAATGTTGAGCGAGTTCATGTGCAAGTGAGTAAGTAAAACACTTGTAAGTATAAAAGTTTCCTGGTATGTAGCAGTGTAAGAGGACTTGTGATCACCAATGGTTTGCAAGGCCATTAGCATGTTGTGAGATGCAAGTAGGAAGATACAAACCTAGCGTATTTGGCGTTGGGGCACTAAGTCACCACCCGGTCCATTATGCGGGCTCAGGGGTTGGGCTCGCTACACCCAGATAGATCTACCGCTCGAGTCCCTCGGTGTTCTAACTACCCATTCACATGATCTAAACCTCCTTACGTAAATCATACCGTGTATAAAGTACTTGTAAACAAAGTAACATGTATTTCACCCCCGCAGTTAAGAAAACTGAAAACAGTTAGAGAAAAGGGGGACATGAACTCACAGTGAATGCGCGTCTCTACCAAATGTCTCCAATATAGTAAGCTGTGCAACGACCTACAAGTGCTAATTCTATTAGACGGACGGCCGTGCCTTAGCTTTATAGTTTAAGTCTTTAGGAAATAGTTAGACAACTATTTCGTGTTTATGTTCCGTATACATTTGGTAGTTATACATCTTCCCAAGGATGGGGGATACAATACATGTGCGTAAGTTACGTTTTATCAATCGTGTGGTAATGTAATTACCGGTGTAACTTATATGTTTGTGCAAGCGTTCGCAAAGTTTTGGAATCATTAACGCTTGTAAATATTATTTTCACCCTAAAATAATATTTATGTATTTCACAAAATAATCATAAACAGTGTTGTGACAAATATATTTATCACGTTAATCTTTGTGAAAATCCCATCTCCGAATATTTAGTAAAATATAGTGCTGGCGAGATTTATGTTTTGAAAACATGTCCAAAGATAGTTCTAACACTTGTTGTGTAAAAAGTCTAAGTGTTAGGTTTTTAGAAAATTTCGCCAGAGTTTCCTCTGTAACTGGAGGTGGCCACGCTTTCAAGCGTATCATTTTCTTTTAACAAATCAATTCATCAACTTCTTTATTCAATCAAACAATTTCCGACACATCAAACTAGTCAACAAGTATATAAATTTGCATAATCGCATGAACTTGTAGTTTTTCCGAATCTATAGTGTAAACACCCTTTATATATGTAGATCCTTATATAAAGTAACTTTAATCTTGTAAAAACCTCGTGTTAGCGAAATCCGTCTTTACAACTTCTAGTAACAAGTGACAAGTTTACTTCTTTGTCGGATCTCTTTATTTCACAAGTGTCTATACACTTGTGGTTTATAAAATCATATTTATTAGTGTAAGATCCATCTTTAGAAAAACATGATTTCTTTAAAGTGTGGTCTTTCAAAAATACCACTTGCGGATATGTAGATCCGCTAGTTTTAAGCACCATTTTACCGGTTAAAATACTTTTACACAAGAAAAATATTTCTACACAAGTTCATGTCTCTAAAATGTGGTAGTGTTTCACCTTTAACCCTTGTATCTTTCAAAAACAAGCTTATGTGATGATACATGATTTTACAAAGTCGGGTTAAACGAAGATTCGAGCTACCACATTATAGATCGGGTCTAGATAAACACAAATTTCAAGTCCTACGACTTTTACACAAGACATGTGCTATTAACCTCCATTTTTGTGATTTTAGTAGACTTTAAAGTTCCAAAACGCATGTTAACGATATTTCACCGATAAAATTCCTTTTAACCACTTTAAACAAGCTTAAATATGAGTTTTACGTGATATACCTCTAGCTCGGGGCTAGGGAAGAATCGTGACGAAAAACGCGTGGATAAAAGCCAACGGTTGAGGTCCTTCGTGTTCCGCTTGCACCAAAGCTCCTTATACGTGACCTTGGATGTTTGTATATGCTTGGAATGATGAGATCAAGAACCGAAAATGGGTGGGTGTTTGTAAGGGGGTTCGGCCGAAGGTTTCAAGAGCAAGAGAGAGAGTGATGTTTGAGTGTTATGTTGGTGATAATGTTTAGTGTGTAACCTCATGTATTAATAGGCAATTCTTATGTCATGACCCAATGGATAAAGTGTAGCTTAGATACCAAACAACCCTAGATTGTGGTAATCTATTTTGTACCAACATGTCCCCCACACAAGGGGACGGTTAGGGAATGGTTGGGGGGTTTGGTTCGATCTTAAGTAATAGTTAGGGGCTTAGTTTAGGTTAAATAGGTTAACTAAGTACTAAACTCCGTTAGTTACGTGTAACATGTTATGACGGGTGTTAGGGTAATCAGGGACCCTAACTGGCTCAGAAAAAAATAATAATAGTGAAAATACTAATATTTTCATGTCCCGGGTATAGTCCGGTTGTTCGGTTGGATAGTAATCCGTTAAAGTCTTTTGTAACGCTTTAAAGTGTCGTTATTACATTTTTAGTGACACAATTTGTTTTCCCGACACTTTAGAAAGTGTCTAGTGATATTTTCTCATTTTCTGGCACTTTACTAGTCAGCTAGAAGCCGGTTAAATTGTTAAAGTGCTGTGTTTGATACTTAAAGTACGTTCTTGGCACATCCGAATCAGTGTATCTTATCCCTAGAGACGCGGTACCATAACCCTTATGTCCCTACACTCACTACCAGTGTAGTCAAAATATATGAGGCTCTTAACAGGCCTTAGAGGCAGTGTTTGCCTGATGCTGGTTATATCAGCATGTTCACTGTGTATCCGTTTAGTGCTACTGTGCTTTTTGTGCATCAAGTTTGTCACTAGGGTTCAGTATGTAATTAATGTAGTGACAGCAAATACAGTATGATGCGAGTAAGTGCATGTATCAATATGCAGGTAGCAGTTTATCAGCTAGTTTCAATCAAGCACAGTAATCAAGTAGTAATTAATCATTAATTAAGTTGTACGGATACCTGGTTTAGGGCGGGTTGTCACATTGTGTGCAATGAGCAATCTATTTCGTCTCACTCTAATGTTTGCGCCATCCGTTGGGGTGTGACTGGTTGAAGGTGACGATGGAGGTGGTGGTTGTGAGTTGACGGTGGAAGTGGAGGTGGAGGTGGTGGTGGGTTTAAGGTGCAGGTGGTTATGGTTTTGAGAGAGAGAGAGAGAGAGGGGTCACCCATCTTTATATCTTTTT
This sequence comes from Helianthus tuberosus, assembly GCA_030545235.1. NCBI lineage: Eukaryota > Viridiplantae > Streptophyta > Magnoliopsida > Asterales > Asteraceae > Helianthus > Helianthus tuberosus. The sequence continues at coordinate 123,954,301 of CM060358.1, forward strand.
TATTTTTTTTAATTGATTAGGGATAATTTAGTTTTTTCGCAAACACTTAACTAAGAAATTTAACACAAGTTACTGATAAGAATCACCCGAGTGCAGAAATTACAACCACAGGGATCATGTGTGTAATTATTGAGCCACTGATTAATAAAAATATACAATATTTACAAACCACAGAGACCAACCAGTCATTTAACTCTTTGTCTAACTTTTAAAACTCACCATCAAACAATATTGCCGTTATATGATACCAAATATACATATAAAGGACATTTATTAATCAGTAAAAAAAACCTACATGGACAGTATAATCATATCTTTAGATAATGCTTTAGTAATGACTAGCAGAGTGCCCGTGCGATGCGGCGGGGGCGATACTTTGCATTGCGACACTCGTTTGTGGTAGTTTTCTTATTCGTATAATATTTATTATAATATTTATGATAACATTATTGTGGTGGATATATGTCATAAGTTTTCACATATGTAAAAGTTTTGTTCTTTTATAAAAATAATAATCAAAAGACAAAAAATATTGTTTTTTTTTGTATAAAAATTAATAATCAAAAGACAAAAAATAAAAGATAAGTTGTTATAATTGTAAAGTTTGTTTATTTTATTGGTTAAATTATAAAGTATAATTTTATTCTTTAAAGTTCATAACTTTTTATAAATATCCACGTAGTACTCATCCAATAAACTTTAAGTTTAAAATTTTCGTTTTTATAAAAATAAAAAATAGAATTTGACTCGTAAGTACGTTTTAGAGCTTTAACTTAAATTGTTAAATTTTGGTTTTTTTACAAATATAAAAAATTTATATTTTTATAAGATTTCAATAACTGTTTTTATAAAAATAGGATGATAAGAGTTTATATCTTTATTAACTTTATATCATACTAAGTTCAAATTTTTAGTTTCTAACTAATCTTATCTATATGAGTCTACTTTTAACTAATAATCCCTAAAAATATGCAACACAATCTACTACTATGTATCTAGTCAAGTTGGTAAATAATTATTTTAGAACTGACTAATATTATCTATAAATATAGTTGAACTTATAATTCCTAAAAATTTGAAACCCAGTTTAGAATTTATCTTGTAAAGATTGTAAATTTCTGGAGTATTTTATTTATATTACTTGTTATAAAAATGTTTATAAAATAATTATTTTTTTATTAACTTTATATCATAGTAAGTTCAGTTTTTTAGTTTAGCTTTAAAGTTTATTACTTTATTACTTTTTAATTAAAAAATGTAAATTATTAGATTAATATCCAAGAATAACTGCAATAATTATTTTTTTTGTTAATTGACTTATAATTCCTAAAATTTTGGGACATAGTTTACTATTTATCTATTAAATATCGTAAATTAGTATTAAATATTTCCTAAAATTTTGGGATATAGTTTACTATCTATCTACTAATATCGTAAATTAGTATTAAATAATTCCTAAAATTTTGGAACATAGTTTATCTTCTATCTACTAAATATCAAAGTTTTGTTTTGTTATAAAAATTAATAATAAATAAAGTATAGAAAAACTGTTTTAAACATGTAAAGATTCGTTTGTTAATAAAAAATACTAAACAAATGACAAAAATAAAAAATAAGTTGTTATCGTTATAAAGTAAGTTTATTTTGTTGGTGATATGATAAAGTTATAATTTTATTGTTTAAAGTCCATAACTTTTTTAAATATCCACATCATACTCATCCAATAAACTTTAATTTTAAAATTTTTGTTTTTGAAAAAGTAAAAAGTAAAAAATAGTAGGTGACTTGTAGGTACGTTTTAAACACCTTTAACTAATGTTAAATTTCATTTTTATAAATATTTAAAAAATCATATTTTTATAAAACAGTTTTTATAAAAAAAATAGGATGTAAAAGTTTATATCTTTATTAACTTTATCTTTTTATTTAAGAAATACTAATTATTCAAAAAATCTATAAGATTATATAATTATTTTTTCATACCTCGTGTCGTCCAACAGTTTTTTTATAGAAGGCACTAATGGATATATACGAAATCCTCGTGGAACATGACTGTTAAATTGAATAAGTTTAGTGTGCTTTGTAAATACAATCTTGAATTTACTCCAAACCAAGAGGTAGTTTTCATGTTTTGGCCATTCTTGGTAATCGAATTTATCTCTTTGGAAATGATCAAGTACGAACATGTAAATTATATAATACGAACATGATTAAGTACTAAAGTATATTAGTTCAATCGAGATGTAAATTATAAGTGCAATAAAATAACACAAAACATAAACTTCAAATATAAAATAAACTTTATTATTCATAGGATAGTCTAGATCAAACAAAAACAACTGAAAATGAAAAAAAAACATAAAAACACTTGATATATTTCATCTAATTTCTCTTCTTTTTTGATTTGTTTTTCTTGTTTGTGCTTGAATCAGCAGTATCATCTAATTCATCTTCTTTCTCATCGTCCTCAGAATCATCTAAATTTATAACCTCGACCCATTTTCATTCAGAGAGTCTCTTAGATCTTTTCTTTTTATTTTCATACTTCTGATCCTTAAAAAACAAAAATTTAATAAAAAGGTTAAAAAATGATTAAATAAATTTTAAAAAAAGAACAAATATTGAATAAAAAAATTTTAAAAAGATTAAATAAATTTTAAAATTACCTCTTCACTAAATTGACGTTAAAGATTAGACTTATATGGACTGAACATTGCACCATAACAAATAATTTCAACACTATTATCACCATCATCCTACAATAAAACACCAAATAATAACATAACGAACTTGTTAATATGAAAGATTATAAGCGAAAATATTACTTAAAAACTAACAAAAGCTTGTTCGACAACTGGGGTGTTTAAATTGGTGTGTTGAATCTGAGAAATCAAATAAGTTAGTATTCACATAAAAGTAAATAAAAGAAAACAATTATTCATTATTGCGATATAACAAAACTTATCATAGAACTGACCTTAGATTTTTCAATATCGCATGCTTGTTTTTTCGCATCAAGTGAATTCAGAACTGACTCCATATTTTAAATCTGTTTAGCAATTGAAATGTAGAATTGTGAGTGTTTGCTATGTATTTATAGTAGTCCATTAGGGTTTAGTTTTAGATTGGTCATCCATTTATTTAGGAAGTTTGTTGTGAGTTTTAAGTTTTTAAAATAAGATGCACATATCCTGTTTAGTTTGTTGTGACATGTTTAATAGGAAGTTTGTTGTGAGTTTTATCTATACTATATTAAACATGTCACAACAAACTGACTCTGTACAAGTAAAATTAGGGAATATTTTAGTTTATTAATGCCGTTCAAAACAAAAAACTTGGGTAAAAAACAAATGTTAATGCACGGTAGCTAGGTAATGGTCAAAGATGGCTTGGGTAAAAAACAAATGTTGGCTTTAATCAATTGTACATTTACGCATCGGCTATTTGTACTTTATGAACGCACGGCGAAACTAAAAAAGACAACTATCGAAACGTTTAAAAAAATGTGCCGATCGTCATGGTACCTTCAGATTTTTTTAAAACATTATGGGTTGTAAGATATCGCAGGAATACGTTAAAGAATTAAAGAGGGGGGGGGGGGGAGTGTAACTAATTACCCATAATTATGTTAAATGTCAAGGATTTAAATGTAATAGATTGAGGGACTAAAAAATAATTATTGTTTAAAAGACCACTTTACCCTCATTTTAGGGGTTTATTTATAAATAAGGGGAAAAGAAGTTCTTAACTTTTGGTAATCCTTGACTCCTGCATTATAATATAGTATAGATAAATAAGCCCGGTATATAACCAGTTAATCCATCCTCTTTTTCAGCTAGCACTATTTTCAGATTGAAAATTTTATTACTTAACCAAGAGAAAATTCAAAGGATCATAGGCCAAAATCTTTGGGATTTTTTATCATTCTTCGCCATTCTGGCTTGAGACCAACCGGTTACAACTTGTGTTATATGCCACTCGATCAGGTACTAGGCCATATATACTAATCTAGCATATATACTAATCTAGCATCATTCTATAACTTCGTTCAGCCATCCATCCAGTTAAACAAGTTTAATTGTTTTATTTATCTATTGAAAACTATGAACTTAGCCACTAGACAAATTTAGTTTCGGGTCTGTTGATCATCAGTCTAGTCAAATTTTCTCTATTTAAGATAATCGCTTTCTTCAAGTTTAACATCCTCAAGTCATCCACAAAAGAGCGATTGAACTGTTAGATATATTTGGATCAAACAACGCATGAACACCACGGTTTTGTGACTAAAACTCCTGCCACAATTCTTTCTGATTGTATAAAAAAATGAAAACCATACGATGGAATGTATAATATAACCTAACCGTAACTCTAGCTCCAACATATATAATTCACTAAGTTTTATCCTTTTCTTTAGTTTTATCGGCTCACCCAATGATTTCACCCATCTTTATCTATGAAGCTCTTTTGGTTTACTTAGTACTAACCCCATGAGTTCAACCTTTAGCCGGACCTTATTTCATCGGTCCCATTTCTCATTTGAACTGATTCAGGATTACCTCCATGAACCAGACAACAAATATATTGTAACATAGCAACTTCATACATAATATATTTACATACACACAACACATATGCAACCTATTGCAACAACAGTATTATTTATAGAAACTGCTGATCACTATCAGTTACAATCTTTATTTGGAAACACGACAATATATTTCATCCATCTAGCAAGTAGCGAAAACATCTCAAATAGGAATTTAGCCCATCGATCAGCATATATATAAGCAGTTAAAGTTATTGTGTGTATCATGTAACTTTATCCGCCGATGTATTTACCTCCATTTACACAGAAGTCCCCCTCAGAGGAAAGCAGACATAGGATTCCTGTTACGAACCCTTTTGCTTCTTTTACCTTTTGTTATCTTCCCCCAACTGACAATGATTTTTTTAGTTTTCAGAGATGCGTGTTTCCCCTTTATTGCATTCACGCGACTGCCATGCTGACCTGGCATCTGCATCCGCTGAGCTTTTTGTTGTCGGTATGCCCAGTCAGATGCATGTAGCTTCCCCGCTGCCTGTCCCTTTTTTAGGAGAAGTTCCAAGTCATCATCATGTTTGACATAGGTTACTTTGTTGGCAAACCAAACTAGTGGTGATGAATACCAAACTAGTGGTGGTGAATACACTGATGACATGGAAATCAACACATGAGCTGCTGACATGACTTGATCTGCCTGGTCTCCTTTAGCCTTGGACTGGCTCATGGTTTCAGGAACCACGGCTGGTTCATCTATATCCCTGATAACCTGAACATTTTAGTTAATGAACCTATTAGACGGTTCAAAAATTTGCCATATTACTTTTGCTTTAAATTCTTCCACTAGTTCCCTTTGTTTCCTATAAATATCCGAGTTAACAATATTATTAAATCACTATTATCACACGGGGTTTTTCTACTTCGGTCTTGAAGTGCATAAATTACCAAGCTAATACATAATCGGAACTTGAAAAAATATAATTTTATCTACGTTTAAGAATGTAGATATCCTTCGGTTTTAACTGTTTGAAAAAAAAAAACAAGTAAAAAAGTGTATGTCTAGGTACTCTATGGTGGTGGGTGATACCTGATGCTTGAACTCCGACTCATTTTTGACCAAGATCAATCTTGTTGATTCCTTACACGATTTCACTGACCATTTCACACCACGTGATGTTGGAGGGTCACTCGCAGCTGTCATCTTTGCTGATAATATGCTACCTTCAAAATTAGGAGTTTATCATTTTAGTAAAAACAAGATCTTCAAGCAGAAAGTAAGCTAAAGTTCCTGGAATTATGGTTTGTTTATGAGCTACAGCTCCAAGAAAACATGTATAAACACATTTCAAGTACAACCAAGATAAAAAAAAAATAAACCTGTCAATAACTAAGTTGTATCAAATAAGCATTAATCAAACCTGACATAATATAACCTAAACATGATATATTGCACACGAATACGCATTAATGTATGTTATCATGACTTAATATTAACGATTCATGTGTGCAGCGCATTCCATGTAATCCAGCTTTAAAGTTGACATATATAACAAAAAATATCACAGTGTTTAGATTCCTGGTGTTGGATTCTAATATTTCTTGTTTTGGCTCCTTTTGTCCCCTCCTTTGGAAACTGTCGGGGTGAGCTTCTTTTGCTCATTATCCAAAAACAATTCCCGAGACATGATCTTGTAAAGTATCCACAAATCCCTAGTGCCCGTAAGGCAGGCGATTATTTGTTCAGTACCAAGTGCAACTTAGATGTAAATTTACTTAATAGTGATATTTATAAACTAGAATAATGAATACATTGGCACGTCCGTAATTATACACTTGGATGCATGTGGAAGTCGAATCGACAATAACTGAATATTGCAGATTTGCAGCCATGAATATGAACATAATTTGAATGCAAATCTTTTCAAGAAACTACGAAGTTAATTAACTTACTTTATAATTTTCAAGAAACTATGAAGTTAACATAGTTCATAATATGAAATAATGCATCATATATGTATAAGATATACAATAAGTATAGAAATCAAGTTTCCTTTGTCCTTTATTGAATAGTTAAATCACGAGACATGATCTAATAAAGTATCCAAAAATGCATAGTGCCCGTAAGGCGATTATTTGTTCACTATGTGCAAATTATATGTAAAATTACTCAATAGTGATATTTTTTAAACTAGCATAACAAATGTATTGGTTTGTCCGTCATAATAGATAGAACTTGAATGCATGTGGAAGTCGAATCGACAGTATTTAAATATTGCAGATTTGCAGCCATGAACACAAACATAATTTGAATGCAAATCTTTTAAAGAAACTATGAAGTTAACATAGTTTATAATATGTTTTGATCATTGAAAATGGATTATTATATGAAACATGAAAAATCACACATACATGTAAAAGATTAACAATAACAATCCAGTTATAGAAATCAAGGTTCGTTTATCCTTCATCGGAAAAGAGAAAAACTCACAACACATAATCTTGTAAAGTATCCAAAAATCCCTAGTGCCCATAATGCCATTATTTGTCAACTCTATGAAATTTATTTGTATCTTTACTTTATAATGATATTATAAACTAGATGACGAGTGCATTGGCACGTCTGTTATTACGTAACCATGATGCATGTGGAAGTCGAATCGACAGTATTCCGCAGATTCGCATCAATAATATGAACATCCTTTTGTCTTTAGAATTTTTTTTCAAACTATGAATTTTACATAATGTGTAAAATGTTCTGATCTTTGAAATTGGAATATTTCATTAAAACATGAAATAACGCATCTCATATGTAAAAGATTTAAATTCAGAATCCAAGTACAAAATCAAATATGCATCATTGAAAAATATAAATTCCATGGTGCATTAGTTTGTATTTTTTTTTTTTTTTTTTTTTTTGAAAAGTCTAATTTTTATTTCATTCCAATCATCAGGGCAAATTACATAAGGATAGCGGGTAGACGAGCAACAAATTGCGCCGCCGTCACTTTCTGAATAGAAAACCCTAATCTACTAAAAACAAAGTGAAGAACTGTTGATAACATGTATTAATGATAATTTTACAGTAATTAAGCACAACTGATCATGATTTTCATAATTCGATTCATCATTATATACAAAAAAAAAAATCTATTTCAAACCAATAAGTGAAATGATGCACACATACAAGTTCATAATTACTTGATTTATAAACGTAAAATGATGCAAAAATCAGTGATAATAGTTTGTATAAAAAAATCTATTTCAAACCAATAAGTGAAGAACTTTTAATCACGTTTGTATAAAAAAAAATCTATTTCAAACCAATAAGTGAAGAACTTTTAATCACATGTATTAATGATAATTTTTCTGTAATTTTACTGATCATGATTTTCCCAATGTAATTCATCAGAATTCAAACATTAATGCACACACATACAAGTTCATAATTACTTGATTTATAAACATAAAATGATGAAAAAATTAGGGAAAATAATTCATAAAACTGCTTTTAAAATTCGAAATAAAGATCGATTAATTGAAGATCGATCGTACAAAAAATCTATGCAACAGAAACAGCAAATTCATCTCAATCAAGCAAAATTCATACATGCAGATGTAAGATCCATCAAAAACCAAAAAAAAGTTCAATCAACACGATCGATCAAACCCGTAACTTTAATCCGATCGAAAAAATCAATCGCAAGTTCTACAAGCAGCAAACTATTGTCCACATAAAATCAAAAAATTCAAAGGATCCGTATCGCTTAGAACAAAAAATAAATAAATAAATAAACAACAAATTACGCAGACTAGAACATATGAATGATCAAAACTAGTGTTCACATATGATCGAAAGATCGGAGGACATAAAGAGCGAAATTGAAGAAGGGTTTTTGCGTGAACTCACCAACTTGCAGTCAAAAAACAATGTGGATTAGATGATGATCCATTTGTGTCAGAGAGAGTAGTGACAGGATTGCAGAGAGAGAATGGGGATGATCTGTGAAAATGGATTTGGAACAAGAAAGGGGATTCTGAATTTAGTCAGAAGATTTCTGCTGCTACTTCTGCTGGTGGAGACTTGAGAGTTGAAGGAAATCTATTTTTATATTATTTTGTTGGAGCATTTATTCTTAAGTCCATTAATTTTAAATTACTTTTCTTGCATCATATATGTTTAGTTTAATTATATTTTTGTTTATACTATTTTTTAGGTTGTCCCCCTGACTATGCTCGAGCTCGCGCTTGATTAACTTATGAGAGCTCGGCTCGATTCGAGCTTTGTTTTTAAAGCTCGAGCTTGGCTCGTTTGTATTTTCTCATGTTCGAGCTCGGCTCGGACTCGGCTCGTTTATTATCTATTAATTAGTATATTAAATAAAAATAATATAAATAATAGACTTTATAGTCTCGCGAGCTCGATAAGTGAAACTCGGGCTCGGGATCGTTTACTAAATAAGTTTAATTTTAGGTTCGATGTCGGTTTGTAAACAAGTTTAAATAAGCTCAGGTCGTTTACACTAAGGCTCGATAAGGCTCGACGAGCCTAACGAGCTTCACATGCGAGGCTTGAGCTCAGGCTCGATAAACAAACGAACTTTGTCCTAGGCTCAAGCTCGGCTCGGGCTCGATAAGGCTCGCCTCGTTTCTAGTTTTTTCTCGAGCCGATATCGACTAGCTCACTAGCCGCTCGGCTCGTTTGCACCCCTAGTCCTGAACATATCCCATCTATGATATTAAGACATGCATAATAGGGCATTATACAGCGTGAAGTGGCTTGATAACGCCCTTAAAACCAACCCCTAGGCATTATAGGGGCATGAAGAGGATTGACATTTCTAGGATAACGACAAATGAAGAGAAAACAAAATAGATAGTAATGATTGAAAGGGAATTAGACATTACACATTTTTTAAATGAGCATTATGATGCTGATGTGGTGAAAAATGCCTTAAGGAGGCATTAACCATTACAGACGGTCTTAATGAATGGATGCCCCTAATAAATGGGAGTTTAAAAAATAGAATATGTACTTAAACAAGTGCATAAAATTTGGAACATGTTTTTACAAGGACGTTTAGACCATGTGTAGTGGTTAAGAAAAATAATGCCCCCACTATGGAGCATTATCCGACACGTGGCAGTCCAGTCAGCATGGGGCGTTATTGCAAAACTGGCGTAGTGGGAATAATGCCCAAATAATGCCCCTTCCAATCATTAAACAAAAAACAAAAAAAAAGGCAAACTATATCCTCATTGGCCAGTCAAACCTTGGACCACTCCCATGCAATTCTCAATTGGAGCTATTCAGCGTTATTATAAAAACGCTAAACCAATTTTTTTTTCAAAAATAACCCCCCAAAACGCCTAGTATAATGGTGGTAGGGGCATTTTTTTCAATTTTTTTCAAAAATACCGCCCCACTACGGGTGGTCTTAGAGACAAAACTAATCAATCCAAATACTAAGTGTATGACTAGCAATAAGGCTATATGATCTAGGGGCATTATCATAACACATCAACACTATCTAAGTTTTAGGACAACAATGGTGCCCCCCCCCCCCCCCCCCCCTCCTCTTTAACATTGACGATGTGTAATAAAGCATCTTTTAACTATATAAAAAAGAAATTAAAATAAAAGAAATCTGATTGGTGATGGGTATATGCCACCTCCTCCATGTCATACCTTTAGCACTCGTTATTTGGCTGGCAAAGCCACCCATACACCCCCCCCCCACCCCACCCCACCACCACAACGCTCTGGAATTGGTGTTGCGGCGCTGTTAGGGTGATGTGGCAAGGACCGTGAACCCACATCATGTAGCCAATGAGAATGCATTCACCAACTTTTTTTATTTATTTACTTAGGTCATAACGAAACTAATTTTCAAAATATTACACCTATGTCTAATAATCACCTATGTATGAAACCGCGACTTGTTTATTTTGATAGAGGTTAAGCCTATATTATTTCAGGTTTTCTATGCTGAGGTAGGCTCATTAATAAACTTGCAAGATCGATTGTGTTCAAATGTCAAGCTTATGGTCAATGGGAGTTGTACCATTTGCATGTTAAAAGATGTTTGTTCTAGATCTCTGATGTATATATAGTAACATTATTCCGTGCTTATTTACTTATTATATTAAATTAGTAGGTTAAATCCGAGCTCTGCGGCGAGGCGACCCAATTTTTAATGGAAATGTAGACGCAATAGAAAAAATAACCTTAATAGCACCCTGATTTGATTTCTCCTTGAATCTCTAAATTAGGCCGCCAATGTCGTTTATTTTTTGGATCTTGAGTTTGTGGATGTTGTAGATCAAGTTCAGGTTTCCCATAGCCACATTAACTTTAGTTCATCCATATTTTTTTGAACGACAAGGAACGACGTGCCAACCACTGTGACACCGAGCGCTGTGGCCAAGGTCGACTACTCGACCGCCGGCAGCCTCTTGGGTCTCCCAAATGCGCGAAAACTTGACTTCCACCCGCCCGAAGGCATGATAGTGGAATAATCGATAAAACCTCGCCTCCCATCTAAGACGAACCGGCACCACCCGTATTCGCCCTTCACCTGGATGGCGCATGAAATAATGGGGAGAGTGGGAGTCGAACCGGGGTCACAAGGAACACCAAGTTTTTCCCCAACCACTCCACCACTACCTCATTGGCTTAGTTCGTCAATGTTTATTTCCATTATTTTATTTAGGCATGTGTTTTTTTTATATATTTTAGTTTGCTAATTTTAGTAGGATTAATTGAGTCCATGTATTAGAGATCATGTATGTTTTAATTTTTAATGGCTCCTTTTCATATTAGATTGTAAGTTGCATAAAAGGTTGTTGTATACCTGTATTATGTCTACAAATTGTAATTGATACTCACGGTTATTGTGTGAATCCTGATTATTTTGTCTTTGAATCTTCGATACTCACGAATGTTGAATCTCTGATACTCTCGGTTTATTGTGCGAATACTGATACTTGTATTTTGTATTGTCTTTGAATCTTTGATACCCATGGTTGTTGATACTCAAAATGATTAAGTTATGCCACTTTGATACTTGTATTTGCTTAGCCGCTTAGGGAATTTGATAGCTTGCGAATGTCAAATCGATATCAAACTTATGAATCTAGTTATGCAAAAAGGCAAAAACAAACGTAAACAAAAAACTTAAATTGAATCAAAAAAGGGGTTTTGTTACTAAATATGTTGAGAAGGATAATTTTGCAAAGGACCTTCACTTTGTAGTTCGCTTAGGGTTTCCAAAAATGTAGGAACGGCCCTGATACTCATAACATAGGTCGTATAAAGAATTTGTTGGCAATTCAATTGTTATGTTTAAATGAAACAAGAACCTGTCCATTGAATTCTATAGGAACTTTGTTATATCAAAACAAAATACATTACTATTTGGTGTATTCTTCTTACGTATGACTCCATTAATGGGCTTCAATGAGTTGTCTAGCATACGTTGTCTTAAACGGGTCCGCGCTAGAGAGCCCCCTCGCACAATAGATCCCCAATTTAAACCCCTCAATGAGAAAACCCGTATCACCAAGACTCGAACTTGAGACCTGGAGGGGAAAACTCACCTGGACCCACCAATGGTGGAACTTAAATATCCGTGGCCACCACTAGAGCACTAGTGATGGTTGAGTTGTTACTAAGTGATGAGTAGGATCAGGTTTTGTATCTCACATAAAAGGTAGTGTTAAACTTTGTCTGGCTTTTATGGATTTATATATTATTACTTCTTATTCTACAAAAAAAAAGTGGGGATATTTTGTATCTCACATAAAAGGTAGTGTTAAACTTTGTCTAGCTTTTATGGATTTATATAGAGTAAATTACGTTTTTGGCCCCTGTGGTTATATCAGTTTTACTATATTAGCACAAAATAAAATTTTTTAATATATGTGCCCTCATGGTCTCTATAACTAACCATTTTGGCTCCTGAGCCTAACTCAACCCCAAACCCTGGTTAATTATTAGTCATATGAGATGCACATGATGGGCATATTTGTAATTTCCCCTTCCCCTTCCCCTCATTACTAACACCTATTAAATACAATTTAATACCCAATTACACCACAAATACAAAACCCCCAATCTGAGATTCAATTTCCCATCATCTTCTTCAACCGGTGAGAATTTCCCACCAGACCCTATCAGTCAGTTTCCCACCAGAACCAAACATTGGGCCATGATTACCTCTAAAAAATCAAGCCCTTTGCAAAACGTCGTCACCAAATAAACAGTCAACGTCACTATAAACCCTACAAACCCTTAAAAATTTGCTCTCAAAATTACAACTAACAAGAACCCAAATGACAGCATTTTCAATGGAGATGATAGAAAAAACCCCAAAAGAGGTAAATTTATGTCTTTAACTCCTCAATTGGCACAAAAAAAGGGATGGAAGGTAGTAATCGAGGATAGAAGGAGTTTTTGAGTGTTTATAATATGAAGTTAGGGAAAAGTTTGAGTGATCCTGCAAGAAGGGCACCTGATGCATTGATTGTTTTTTTGAAAACTTTTAGTCATCAACGGTTGAGGATACGTCATCACCGGTGAGGCTAGGATGTTGTCATCAACGGTTGAGGATACGTCATCACCGCCGGAAAATTCGAACGTGTTTGTTATGGATGGTAACTGTAGCGTGCCGGTTGTGAAAGAGATTCAGAAGCTTTACGGTTTGTTGAGGATGAAAAGCAGTAAGAAGATTGGACCGTAAGATATATTTGATCTTGTACAAGTAGATGATCACATAGGTGTACAGTTGTATGATTGCATAGTTGTGATACACATCTGCATATCACCATCTTTGTCTCTGCTCTGAAATTAGGGTTTTGAATGAAAGCTTGAAGGAGAAGATGATTTAATGAAGAATTTGAAGTGAAAAAAATAAGGATTTAGGGTTTTATTTATGCAGACATATTAGGGGGAGGTAAAATGACCAAATTAGACATCATGTGCTACCCACGTGACCATTAAATTAACCTTAGTTGGGGGTTGGTTAGATTTAGGGGCCAAAACGGTTAGTTATAGGGACCATGGGGGCAAATCTATTAAAAATTCTTATTTTGGGCCAATGTAGTAAAACTGATATAACCACAGGGGCCAAAAACGTAATTTACTCGATTTATATATTATTACTTCTTATTCTAAAAAAAGTGGGGATATCAAGTGCTTCTAAAATAAACAGATGACTTTATGGATTTTCAAAACTAAAATATATTATTTAGTTAATGAACTTACGCAAAGTAACCTACTGTTCCTTAATATATTGTTTATTATATGTTGTGGTTGGTAAGATAAAAACATGGATTAGAAGTTTTAGTAGCAGAGGATTGCAATAGATTTTAGAAAACAGAATACCTTAAAAACCATGAGAACACGCAGCTTTATCTTAATCTTATATTCATCACGACACTCATATCTAGTGTAGTTAAGCTAATTCTTGGTCATTGACTCATATTTTTCAGTTTTTTTAGTTTATATACGACTATTTAACTAATTAAGTTTAAACCATATGTTTTGTAACGTAAACAGGCTGGAAATATTAGTGGATGTTGTGAAACAACGATTTTATAAATAAACTATATTATGGTGACTATCCACATTCTAACTCTCGTCTCTTCGTGTCCTTTGTATTAATGTAAGAACACTATATATAGAGGTTCTTTGTATTATATGTTTACATCTCAATGAATGCGAATTCCATATTCCATATTCTATATTTCTCTCTACAATATATATAATCCTTTTTCTTACATCTGTATGTTAGTTGCTAGCAGGTCGTTGTTTCATAACACGTTATCAGCACGAATCATTTTTGAAGTCAGATTACATTATCATAAGGTCACTTGGTATTATCTAATTAATTCATCGTCTCAATTTTTATTATTCTATCAAGCATAAACAACACTGTAATTTATACAGTAGTTGGGTTGTGTCATTAGAGATTTATTTCAATTCTTTTACAAAAACCGATGGTCAAAAGTCTCGAGATGGTTACTCCCAAAGAATTGGGATTTACTTGATATTAGGTTGTGTTTAATAACAGAATCAAAACTATTATTTTTAAATTTTGAGAAATAGATATGAAAAAGGACAGAAGGTTTTGCAAGACAAAAAAATTTATAATTATAGGATGTAAAGAATCAAACTTTGAGTTAAGACGGCAGATTTTATAATTTCAATTTGTTTTAAAAGCAACATTCAACGCAAATTGCTGAAATTACTCTTGGATAAACGGTAGTTGGTCAGAAATTCCAATATCATCGTATAATCTGGACTGCACCTTGGATTATTGAGAAAAAAAATCAAACAGTTTAACATTCAGTTTCGTTGCTGCATTCACAATTCATTAAACTGAATTTATTGGAATTTTGATATTGCTGAAAATCATTATTGATTTTTAAATAAAAGATAGCAACCAATGAATCTATTGGAAGGACTTTTGAAGTAAACTATATATCATGTATTTTAATCTTACATGGATTTTGAATATGCATTGAATTCTAATTCCCCATGAATATACTATGTTCAATGTAAATCAAGAAAAATGATTGCAAGACTCCATTGCTATTCACATTGGGCCGTCATGTGAGAATGTAGAACCAACCAACTAAACGGTTGGTTGGTTCGGTTGCTGTGAAACCGAAAGTAAAAAAAAAGGCAATGGACATGGCTATTTTTGTGATTAAGACTATGAAAAACATTCTGGAGTTCCCGGTAAGTTAATTCACTATGACACTCACATCAACGCAACGCAATACGATTATGTTTATTCCAAAACAAAACAAAAAATAAGAATTTTCGTGGTTAACATGTGTATTTAAATTTATTCCTCATGGCCATCTTGTTACATCTGAACTTTTGTATATCCAACTTTGTATTTTCATATATTTTGGTGTCATCAAAGTTAATTATTTACAACATGTTATTACCAAAACTATTAAGATGTTTAACCAGTTTTATCAGATATCAACGTATGAATAACTGTTTGTAATTGGTAAATCAAGGTAGTATTTAGTTGGTTCTTATGTGCTCTTATATTTTGATAGTGTTTATTTAATTTTAAGTTGGTTTCTTACTAAGGTCTTTATCAATATAATATTTGTACCAAGTTCATGTATATTTGCTTATGTTTTAAGATAGATATATTTTTATGTAATATATATTTGTGATTGGTCATATCGTAATAAACTATTACATATATATATATATATATATATATATATATATATATATATATATATATATATATATCTTTTTAGAAGTCATAACTATTTTATTAGGTGACATGTTATATAGTAATGCGTCGTATAATCTATGTTTATGTATAGAGTGTATTCCATATGTTATATGTTTGGAAGGGAACATCAAAGTGACCATAGTTGTGGTATATGATAACAAGCTATAAAAATATAAAAATGATTGAATTGTGGTCAAGGTTTATATAAAAAGACACCTGGAGTGTCTAACTTCTCAAAGCTTATTATGAGTTTATCGAAGCTTGTAAGATTTTAAACCGATTTATATCATCTGATGAGAAAAATATATATCATAATCCACTAAGCAAAACAATTTTCATCGTCAAATATCATATATGATATTGAAGTACCAAGATTGTTAAAGAATATATATAAAGTTTGAAACAACAAGCATGAAAGTTCTGTGCTTCTAATCCATTCCCTGTTGTGAATGTGATCATATAATGATCAATTCAAAGGTTATGATCATATACATAACTAAGAAAATTGTAATGATGCCACCATGAATATCGTATGGGTATAATCTATTCCTTGAATAGAATGTGATGATATAATAATTGGTGTAAAGTTCGTGATGATGGTAATTGAGGAAATTGTTATGATGATCATGTAATAAGATCAACCATGTTAATAATGCAATGACTATACAATGATCGTTATAAAGGTCATGATCATGATCATGGTAACTGAGAAAATTGTAATAATCCTCATGTTGACAACCATTTTAATATTGAAATCGACAACAAAAAGTGGCACACTTTGGGAGTGATTATTCGAACATAAGACATGGGAAACATGTTATACCATGAATGTTGAAATAATATTACATTATTCTCTCATACTTCCTATCGTGTATTGAACAAACACGATTGCAACTAAAACATATACGATCATAAACCAGAAGTTTATGGATCGTGATTATTTAATTCAATGGCATGACCGGTCAGACCATCCCGAGTCATTGATGATGTGAAACATATTGAAGAACTAGAAGGAACTGGAAGATACTTCAAGATAATAATTAGCATGTAATGTTTGCTCTCAAGGGAAATTATATATTTGCAAAATAAAGGAGGGTGTGTATACCTAAATATTCTGGAAGCGATTAAAGAATATGCATATCCCAACATGATACCATTTAGTGTTTTAAATCGATGCATCATCTAAATGGTTATCAAATCCACAACCTGAAGCTTGTGTGATTGTGGCTTAGCTAATGTGATAGTAAGAAGATTAATCCAGATTAGTATATTTATTTGATAATAATGAATTTGATTCCCAAGTTATTAACGATCATTGGAATAAGTGTTATTGTTGAGATGATCACTAAACGTCTACTAGTGGTTACAAACCCAATGATCATGAGAGGAGCAAAAGTTCATTTAGGTACATGTAATTTTATATATAGTACCATCAATTCACATCAAGCCAATAAGTTATAGTTCTCCCCCATACAGTTGGTTTTTGGTCAGGAACCAAAGATGTCTCATCAAAGATTTTGGTTGTGCGAAATATATTGAAACTTATCCACCACACCGCACAAAGATGGGACTTCTAAAAAGTTTGAGAATATGTTGGGTATAAATAATCATCTATAATTGAATAATTAAAGCCATTAGTGAGAAATTTGTTTATGGCTCATTGGTTTTCACTTTAGTGAATGAATGTTCCCAACATTAGGGGGAGATAACAAGCAGTTGGAAAGTGAAAAGTGAAATGAATTATCATGTCATCTTGATCCTCAGACTATAAACTATGAACTAGAAGTTTAAAGTATAATTCATTTACCAATATTAAAGAAGAAATTACCAGACAAGTTCACTGACCTAAATAGAGTGAGTAAGTAAGTCACATAATCAACTGCTTATGCTCTAGTTATATTTATGTCCCAAGAGGACAACCACATACTTTTGTAATGAGTCTATTGCACGCCTAAAGCGTGGTAGACAAGTTGATTCCAATAATAAAATTGCTAGAAAATTGGAGCAAGTAATTAAGATGGTCAAGTCGAGGTTATAGTAATAGACATGATGGATCAAGAAGAACCCCAGGTACCTTAAAATAAAAAGATCTCGATAAGTTGTATCATGTCTAAGATATGTATGGAATCGAAACAAAAATCGACGTCATTAAAATTTTGTATATAATGTAGCGCTTAAAATGATTAAATGATGAGGATCAAGATTTGAGATCTTCCTATGAACGTAAACAGAGAAATGATTGGCCAAAAATGGAAAGACGCAAATCATGCAAAGTTGAATTCTCTAATGACATGGAAAGTATCTGGACCAATCGTCCATACAACTAAAGTTGTAAAATATGCTGGATATAAACGGGTCTTTTATGCGAATCATGTGAAAATCAAATTGAGTGATATAAGGAAAAATTGGTGGCACAATAACTTTCGCAAAGACCTATGATTGATTATGAGGAGACGTATTCTCCAGTGGTGGATGCATTGACTTTCCAATATTTTATTAGTTGGGTAATATAAATGGATAATTGATATTCGTCTTATGAATGTTATGTATCACTTAATACTGAGAGTTTACATGAAAGTCCCGAAGGATTAAATTATGTAGGTCATGTAAAGTAAGTTCTCGAGAACAATGTGATCATTTATACATATTCGGATTTGAACAGGTTATAATTATTTTACATGTTGGATATAACTGGAACTCCTGATGAGTTTCTAAAGCAATTGAGTGCTTAAAAGGTTAATTAGCACATCTTAACGATGTAACACTTATGCACCAAGAAACATACATAGAAAACTTGTACCCGGTGATTCAGATATCTCAATAAATAGTGTACACACATGGTACAATATGGATTTTGGAGATAAAAGCAAGTGTTCATGACTTTTTTGCATATGATATAGGTATCTATGTGTTAAATGGGCAAATTTATGTAGCAAAACTTCTAATGAGTGAGTATATGCATATTTGGATAAGATGGAAAGAATTCACTCATGGATTGATAATGCTAGAAGCATTAATGGTGTCAAAACCTTAAGAACGTATTATATGAAGTTGACAAAGTACGTATGGACTAAATAGTCGAGGCGAGTGTTGTAGAACTCGAGATATTCAGATAAAAAGGGATATAAGTTTGATTAAATTAGCCATGTTCTATAAACATTCTACTTTTAAAAGTTCACTATAATCGCAATTTACAGTAATGATGTCTAGGCATCATCGAGAGAAATTGTCGAACTTTTAGAGGGAGAATTTTGAATGACCTTGGCACGGTCTAATTATTACTCAAACTGCAGTTCGAGTATATATGTAATTATATTTTATTAATCCTTCAAGTTCATCTAGAAGAAGATGTTTGGATATTTTAGTATGGACATAGTTGAACCTTAAAGTATGTTAAAGGTTGCTAAGTCATTTATTATAAGAAATGCCTATTATCATCTCCTACTAAAGTATAGATTATCATTTTAGAAGTACATCGTTAAATGAATAAGTGCATTAATATGTTTTGCTAGCTATGTATGGTTATAATATTTTTCACTTGAGCTTATTGTCATGATATAACCTTTGTCAAGCAAAGAGACATTGGAATGAGTTCAAAGAAATATTTCAAGTATAAACAATATTTGATTATATTTTACTAACCTATCAAAACAAGTTTTGTTAGCCTTGTAGATGCAGGAATGTAACAAAACACAACATTGCTCAACATAAAGGATTGCACATTAAGGGATCAAGCGACAAATCATTGGCTACAAAAGCTTTGTTCGACTTTCAAGGAAGATGGACACACGTCACTTAAAGGATACATGTGAAAATGAGGGGGAGACTTATTCAAGTTGTACTCTTTTTACCTTAACTAAGTTTTATCCCAATGGGTTTTCTTAGTAAGGTTTTTAATGTGGCAACATACCCGATCCAAAAGTATCAGGGGGAGAAAATACGCGCTGCACTCTTTTTCCCTTAGCTTAGGTTTTGTCCCACTAGGTTTTCCTAGCAAAGTTTTTAATGAGGCAGCATCACCAAGCATATAATACATTGTTTTCTTTTATAACGTCGATAGTCAAGGGGGAGTGTTATAAATAAACTATATTATGGTGACTATCCACATTCTAACTCCGGTCTCTTCGTGTCCTTTGTATTAATGTAAGAACACTATATATAAAGGTTCTTTGTATTGCATGTTTACATCTCAATGAATATGGATTCCATATTCTATATTTCTCTCTACAATACATATAATCTTTTTTCTTATATGTATATTAGTTTCTAGTAGGTCGTTGTTTCAAAACAGTGGATTTCTTGTCACATTCTCCAATTACTCGCTTCATGGGAGGGACATCAACATTCATATGCCTTCAACGAATTAAAAAGCATTTTTGGTTTGAATCATTTAACTACACGTATGCATATTTATTAGGTTAAATGTGTCCTTTATTTGCTTCGGTTGACAACAGTAATGTAAACTTACAAGATATGATTAATTGGCTTGGGTAATGTTAGGAAGGAATAAGTATTGATTTTGTGGGGTTATCATGGTGATCAATTAAAGTTTTATTTATTAAAAACCTAGTTCAGTAAATAATAGTCATTTAATTAAGCGAGTTAATCAATAAAGCGCGGTGGAAAAATAAATAAGCGATCAACAAAACGAAACCCAATAGGATCCGGTTACATGCAAATACGAGCACAGTGACAAGGATATCTAACAACCAATGACAAAGATATACCTCGGTTAATAACTAACTGGTCGAGACACCGAGGTTCAACGAACACGTGCTAGTTACACGAACTAGCGAAACACGAGTATAGGTCGGGTAGCGTGATGGAGTGTGTGAAAACCGGGTGCTAAAGTGTAATATAAAAAGTCTTTTATTGTCGTGAACTTGATTATACGTGTCGAATGTGATATCTACAAGTGGTTGTGATGTTACAGGTTAATCGGGTTAAACCGACAAAGTTAGAGTGTTCGATGATGAAAGGGAACGAGCAAGAATGATGATCGAGATACATCACTTCATTCGGTGCTTATTCGGGTCGAGATATAACTTAAAGATGAAAGAAACGCGAAACAATGAAGTTAAGGGGCTTGAATGTCATTAATGGAAAGTTGAAATCTCAGCTGATATGGGGTTATGATTCGCGACCGTAGGCTACGGTTACAACACCGTAGCTTACGGGTGATATGTGTGATGTGGTAATCAGCAGCAAACCACCATCGTATCTTACGGTGGTGGGGCGTTGCGTACAGTGGTCAGGCCGTAGGCTATGGTGTGGGTGACGGAATTTCACACATGCGACGTGTTATTGAGGTATAAATGGTTTTACAACCCTAGTTCGTGGGGGGACTTCTTTGGACGAATTTTGGGAGCAAAAATACACTTTGGAGAGCGTTCTTTCTCCATCATTCATCATTCCTTTCATCAAATCCACAGTATTAAAGATGAACTCAACCATAACCCGAGCTGTTGGTGATCATTCAATTGAGATGAGCGGCTAATTCTCTAGCGGTTTCCTCCGGGTGGAGGATTCTTGTAAGTGAACTAGGTTATGTGTTTGAAACTTTGTTAAATTCGGTAATCTTAGCATTCGATGCTTGTTACTGGTTGATTTGTAAACGATTGATTTTTCTTAAAACTAGTTTTGATTCTTTCAATTACCGAGAGTTCTAGTAATTGGGATATATTAGATAGGGATTGGGTTTGGTAATTTTCAATTGATAATCATGTGACAACCTCTCATTGTTAATCAATCAGAGTGCTTAGTCCTCTTTTATCACAATCAGTTAATCAGATTATACAGTTATATCTATGTAATTGTAAAACAATCAAACACAAACCGAACCTGCTTTGAATCTGAAATCCGGAGGAACCATTGTTCTCTCCTATTGTTTAAAACTTCTTAGTAATTCATTAGTTTAATAAAACAAACAAACAACCAAATTTTACATTATTGAAATTAGTTAATTAGTACTTAATTCATAATGCTTTCCACCAGACTCCTCTGGATTCGATACCATGCTTACCCTAGCTACCTAGGTTAATTAGGTTTTTGCATGACCCGTTCGACAGTCATCAAATTGACGCCGTTACCGAGGAGTCGTGCGCAAAGTGTTTTGTTTTGAGTATTAGTTTAGAAGAATAATTAAAAACCCCAAAGAGATTTTTTTTTATCTATTTTTACTTTAGTTTAATTTATTTGTGTTGTTCAGATTTACGCTTGGTGCTTGTTTTTCTATATTTCTGTAGGATGGCAAGTTATTTAAGAAGAGGATTTCCCGAGTACTTTACATGTACACTTTGCAAGAATCCGTTGCATCCGGGAACTAACTGTTGGGAGGCTCAATACAGGCATGAAGAAGAATAGAGGAGAGCAAATGAGTTGGATTTTTATTCTGATGATCATGTCCACCCATACTATTCTTATTCTGATTCGCCGCGAGTTGCATATGATTACCAATCGGATACAGATTATTGTTATGATGAGCAAACATGGGATGAGAGTAGCTATGATTCGGGGATGGTACAAATTGTGAGTTACCAAGAGGAGTATGACGATTGTTATGATGAATACTCTCAATTTTCTTATGAAGACCATCAGGTACGCTATCAGGATGCCTATCATACCCAGTATACATTTGATCAGGGTGAGTCTGAATGTGCACCCAGTCACATAGTTACCATCAATAACCCTAATTTGGAGTCTTGTTGAATATATGAGACAAAGAGACCTGGTATACGTTGAAGAGGAATTGGCCAAACCTGACCTGACAATAGAGGACCAGTTGGAGATGTGGATTCGGAAGTATGATCTTTTGATGGCTGAAGTGAAGGATGATGGGCCAAGAATGACTCCAATGGAAAAATGCCAAGCCAGGGATAGATGGGTGTCTTTACAGATGTCTCTTTCTCAAGTAGGGGACGAGGTTGTGGAGGTTAATACCACACCGGTGATTCTCTAAATTGTTGAACTATCATATGTGGAGAACATTGTTGAAGGTGATGAGGTGAAAGAAGATATTCCAAAAATAAGTGTGGGGATGCACATATAGAGATGAGGAAGGTGACGGAGAAGGACATCGGGCGGATCATCATAAAGTGGTTGTGCAATAATCCAACTTATCTGCTGATATTGAGTAAAAAGAAACGCTTGTGGAGAGTTAATTACCGAGTGTATGTTGGGAACTCAATAGGAAAGTGTAGATTGAGGCCGGACTGCAGTGCTTCAGTGGACATCTTTATCAAAATTAGGCCCTGCTGGATCAGTGATGTCAAGTACCGTGCATTCATGGGAAATACAAGGGCTAAATGTGCACTGAGACCACCGTAGCGCATATCAGGTACGGTCTGGCTGAGAACCTTTAAACTTAGTGCTCTTGGGAGGCAGCCCGAGGATGTAGAGTAGTGTACCTTGTTTGGTTTGGTTTTGGTGTGTTTGTGTTTTGACAGTGTTCTACGATTCACTCATCACGGATGCAATGGTGCAAGTGTGGGGATGTTTTGCAACATCCCCGATGAGATATCAAAGAATCTATGGAATGCGTCTATTCCGGTTAGAGCACAATAGCCGCATCATTACAGACACATGATCAGGTGCATGTGTTTATCTATCCTGTGTTTTATTTGTTTTCGTGTACTTGGTGGTGTGAAATTTTTATGTTGGGAATGGTGTTATTTATCGCGTCGAGTAGGCTGTTACCGTGCATGGGTTGTTAAGTGGTATATCTTGAGTTCAGATTCTAAATTGCATTATACATTGGGACAATGTATCCCAAGTGTGGGGATGCGGTAACTCGAGATAGGGTTGGTAGGTTGATCATCTCAAATGCTTGAAATTAGTTGAAATTGTTAAAATTGAAAAAAATTGAAAAATTTGAACAGGTCTTGTAAAGATTTTTGCAGCAAAATTGGAAATGATAGGTATAATTAAATTGTTGTTTCCAATTATTATACATATGAGATGATAAACAGTCGAAAACGCATCTAATTTAGGATATGTGGGTAGGCCCAACCGGTTGAAAGGTTCCTTAGGATTGGTATAAAATAATTAAAGATTAGGAATCTTGTGGGTTCTCGCTTTAGGAGCTATAGCAAAACCAAAACTGTAGAGAGTATAAGGGATTCTGTTATAAATAAAAGGCTTATAAGTCTTCTGATTAAATGGCACGTCTGTTTCTTTTAATGAGAATAGATCCGAGACAAGGCGGCGCCCAAAACAAATTCCATCTATTCATCATCTTGAGCTAGCTTATGTTGACAAAGCCTATGGTATTGTCGCGGGGATGGCGACTCATGCGGTACATACCCTCTAGGTGGAGTTAGAAAAGAAAAAAAAGCAAATATGTGAAACTTATGGCATGAACCGCGGGGATAGTGACTCATGCGGGGTATGTCCGCTAAGTTGATCGTATATAAAAATATGTTAAAGCTCAAAACCATCATTCATTATCTATCATAGTTTAATCGGAAATATATAAATGCTTGGTATATAAGACAGTATTCTCATAAGCTAGAAACGGGATTAGGTGGCGGTGTAGTCTTTTGTGTGTGAGACCCATAGAGGAATAATGCAATTGAACTTAATGGATTATGATTAAGGGCTTGGAAACTGGTGGTTGGGTTTAAGTGGACCGTATACTTGCAATCCTGGTTAATGCGTGATTAGATTTGTAAATAAATTAACTGAATAAATTAAAAGCTAATGATTTGATTGTGATTCCATTGCAAAGAGTTTTTCTGAACGAAAAAGGATAAGTGTGGGGATTGATGGAGTGTGTGAAAACCGGGTGCTAAAGTGTATTATAAAAAGTGTTTTATTGTCGTGAACTTGATTATACGTGTCGAATGCGATATCTACGAGTGTTTGTGGTGTTACAGTTTAATCGGTAAAACCGGAAAAGTTAGAGTATTCGAGGATGAAGGGAACGAGCAAGAATGATGATCGAGATACATCACTTCATTTGGTGCTTGTTCGGGTCGAGATATAACTTAAAGATGAAAGAAACGCGAAAAAATGAAGTTAAGGGGCTCGAATGTCATTAATGGAATGTTGAAATCTTAGCTGATATGGGGTTATGATTCGCGACCATAGGCTACGGTTACAACACTGTAGCTTACGGGTGATATGTGTGATGTGATAATCAGCAGCAAACCACCACTGTAGCTTACGGTGGTGGGGCGTAGCTTACGGTGGTCAGGCCGTAGGCTATAGTGTGGGTGATGGAATTTCGCACATGCGACGTGTTATTGAGGTATAAATGGTTTTACAACCGTAGTTCGTGGGGGGACTTCTTTAGATGAATTTTGGGAGCAAAAATACACTTTGGAGAGCATTCTTTCACCATCATTCATCATTCCTTTCATCAAATCCACAAGATCAAAGATTAACTCAACCATAACCCGAGCTGTTGGTGATCATTCTACCGAGATGAGCGGCTAATTCTCTAGTGGTTTCCTGTGACAACCGGTAATTTACGGCTCCTAATTACGCACAAAGCAAACATTAGTACGATAATAAATAGTGTTTAAGACATAAATAAACTTAATTAGGAATTTGGAATACCTAGGAACGTCTAACCGACTACACAGTGCACGATTGGCGATCTACGGAAAAACCGTTGAATATTAAACGGTAATGAACTTAAACCGAACAAAATATCGACAACGCCCATAAAATATGGATTTCCTACGAACATTTTATGTTTATGATTTATTTTTAATTCATTGTGCTTCTGTATGTCACAAAATGCAAATGTGAACGAAAACGCGACCGCAGGAACGCATCGGCAACAAAACAGAAGCATCGGACACGCGCATTAACTTCAAAACAAAAATTTTACTATATATTTAGCATTGTGCTTAAATTTTAATATCCAAAGCTGAAATCGGATAGAAAAACGGATCAGAAACGACAAACGAGGCATTTACGCGATTTTAACAAAACCGACGAACGTGCGCGATTAATAACGATTACCGACACTATTTTACGTACTTATGACCCTAAAATAACAAATTACGACGTTTTACGACACTTAGGAACAAAAACGGGCCTTCAAAAACGAGATCGGGCCATTCAAAACACTAAAATCGGGCTTGTGGGCCCTGGGACCAAGCCCACAAGACCCTAACTATATAAAGGATTTTAACCCCAAAATCCCTCATTCTCACCCACTTACTATCTCTCTACCTCACATTTATCTCTCAATTCTCTCTCTCTAGAAACTCCGGTCACGGCAGAGTCCGACGGAGACGCGACAGCGGCACGGCGGCGCCACTGCCGGCGGCGGTGCTCTGGCGACCTTTTTCCGGTGCGTGACGGCGCGCATCCCCCCAAAATCATACCCTCTGATCACATTTCCGGTGTCGGTTTTCCGAACAGAGCGGCGGTGGTGACTATGTTTAGCGAAACACCCCTACCTCCCCCTCAAGTTCAGATCGGCGACTAGCACAAGGAGCCGGCGGTTCATTCCGGTCAGGCGAGATCCCCCTTTCCTTCCTCTCCCGATCGTTCTCCTGGACCGACGACCAGAAACAGAGCCGGCGGCCTCCGCCTTGTTTCTTTTTCTGGCGAAGGACGGTGTACGATGATGATGATGATGAATGGTGCTGGTGCGACACCACTGCCAGCGATGAAGGCAGTGGTGGTGGTAGAAGGTCTGAGTTTGGTTCGGGTTTACATTTTCTGACTTCGGGTTTCGGGTTCGGTCCGACGGGTTTCATCGGTGTTAGGCCCTAAAGTGTGAGACTGACGCATCAAATTCACACAACGCTATGGTTACGAGCTGGGCCTTACCGGGTTAGTTTATATTAGGTTGTGGACCTTTATAGGTCACTTGGGCTAAGCTTTAGGCCATGTGGGCCAAGCAGGCCCAAGGGGAGCCCATGTAGGGAAGTGGGCTTGAGTTAGTATAAAAACAAGTTTCTAACTTGTTTTTAGGTTTGAACCTTTTGGAGCCTCAGTTACAGAATTCTAGAGATATAGAGAGTGGGAGGCGATTGGTGGTGAAGATACTTGTACTAGACGGTTTTGCTTATTCAAGTATTAGAATCGTGTGCAAGTGTTGAAAAGTGATTCGGTGTGTTCTTCGTATTCGGTTTGGTCTTGTTTGTTTTCATCTTATTTCTTGAATCACCTATTGATTAGATTCCGCACACTCAATACGTTGTTTGATATCATTGAAAGATCCATTTCACGGGACCAACAAGTGGTATCAGAGCCATTAGAACCTATTTCTAGGCTCGGTGTGATATTAAAGATTCAAGATTTTCGTTATTTTTTGGTTGGTGTTCTTCGCGTTCTTCGTTGTGTTCATCCGAATTTTATTGAAAATTCGTTTATTTTGGTGTTTTGATCTTTTGAAAAGGTGTTAACAGATTGGTCAAATTTTAAACTTTACAAAATTTTCGGAATACCAACTGTTTCTTAATTGGTATATTAAAAGATTTGATAAAATCAAATATTGATTTGAAAATCCAAATATTTCTCTCCCCAAGATTTCGAAACTATTTCCTAATTATCTTTCCCACACTTTCGAGCCCATTTGTCAACTTCTCAAGGTTTCGAGTCACATCTATGAGGTCTCGAGTCAACAGGAGTGTCCATATTTTCAGGACGTGTCGCATCCACCATTGTCTCGACTCACTCCTTTCACAGTCTTGAGTCCCTCTCATATCATATCACAGTCTTGAGTCACTCTCCACGGTCTCGACTCTTCATCACCCTCATACGGTCTCGAGTTGCAAGCTTCACCGTCTCGAGTCGCAACCACGGTTCTGAGTCGCAACCGAGATCTCAAGTTATCTCTTTCACAGTCTCGAGTCGCAACCATCGTTCCGACTCGTCCGACTCGCAACCAAACTTTCCAATTCCGAGTTCTCGAGTCGCAACCTCCATTCATCCTCTAAGGTCTCGAGTCGTATTCTCCGGAGTCGCAACAAAGGTCTCGAGTTGTATTCTCTCGAGTCGCAACCATTATCATCATCTACAGATCTCGAGTCGCAACAATAATCACGAAACCTGCAACTCCTTCTCCGGTCACTATCACCACCGTTGTCATATCCATAACCACCACGTCCGTCGTTCAACGTTCATCATCTTTACGCCGGAACCTGCAACTTCATCTTCTTCAGCGACAAACGACAACATCTTCATCGGACACCATCATTCTCAGACCAACTGTATCATCTTCTCATACAAACATCGTCGACCACCACCTCCGTTCACCATCGCCGAACACCACCTGCAACTCCGGTCATCTTCTCCGACTCCGACCTCTTCCATCATTCTCCAACCCCCGTCATCACCTCATCCGTCAACCACCACGATCACCGTGCTTCACCCACCAAATTCTATTGCTTCGTTTCTTCATTCACATTCTAAAGATTGTTACTTGTTACCGTTTGTGCCAAAGAAAAGGAATACAGGTTTTGAACGTTTTTTTTTCTGAAATTAGGGTTTTGGTGGGTTTTGATCAAGGAAGAAGACAACTGCTGCTCGTTTAAGTTATTTATTATAATAATTACATTAATCATAAGTTAATCATTAGTTCATTATTACCTAATCATTAATTTTTAATAATAATAATAATAATAAGTTTATATTATTTAAATTAAAAAAAAGGTTTTGTTTTTAAATAAATATAAATAAAAAATGGGGTTTGTTTGTTTGTGATAACAGTTTTGACAGGTTTTGTGGTGCGATTCAGAAAGCAGGTTCATTCGATTGAAAGGGTTTGAGTTAGCGAGTACACAGGTTCTCGCTTTGGGCTTGTGTTGAGGAAATAGTTAAAAACGTACATTTTTGGGGGATCACATCTTAAAAATGTCTTCTAAGAGAGAGGTGCTTGAGCCGGAACTCCAAGGATTCAGATACTCATATGGTGAATCTATAGAAGTACTTACAGGCCGGTTTGCTGAACTGCTCTCTAAAATGGAGAAGGCAGAGATGGTGGTGTCTACTCACACGAGCAATAGAAAGCTTCTGGATGCTATAAAAGGGATTCCAGATCAAGCGAACTGTAGTTGGTTTAGCAATGTTAATCAGATAATATTGACAACCGACTGCTACTGTTACAAAATGAAGTCAGATGAGCTGATCTCACTCATCAAATCATATGACAATGCTGACAAGCATTCTACTCAAGGTAACACATCTGCTGCAGTTTGCTCATCCACACAAAATTCGGCATTTATATTTCACAAACCCGTGGCTCAAGAAATGATTGTTGAAGAGATACTTTCTGTCTTTTGCACTCCTGAGTGTAGAGAAAGGGTTGAAGCTTATAGAATACACAACGCTGAGCTAATTCAAGACTATCAAGATATAAAAAAATAAAAACTTTACTTTATCGAAAAACGAAAAACTTTATAAAGAAAAAATTGAGGCTCAGCGAAAAGACATTATCAAACTCAAAGATGATGTAAGTGTAAAAACAACCCATTTCTTAGAAGCTCAGGAGAAAGTATGCATTTTGACTAAAGAACTGGAAGATATCATAGATAGATATCAAATAAATGAACTCAATATTAAGAAATTTGATTCTTCCAGCAAACTAGTTAAAAATTTGTGTGATCAACAACTTGCATACAAGAAAAAGAAAGGGTGTGGGTTGGGTTTCAATCAAGCTCCTCCTCCTTATAATGATAATTACACATATTTACCTACAACTAAGGAGGAACTGATGAATGAGAGCAAGATGACTTACGGTCCAAAAACTGATAAGTCATCAATCAACAGCAATCTTGTTGACAATAAACGACCAACTCCTTCAATGAAGTTTATTTCTAAAGGCACTTTTGATTCTAATGCTTCGTCTACATGTGCAGATGAAGTAGTTGAAGTAAAGGTTGAAAATGTCGTTGGAGATGAACAAGCAGCAAATTTTCATGTGTGTGACATTTTTGGCTCGTTTTTCCACTCTGTGTTTAATATCAAGCCTGATGGTTTGGGCGAAAACGTTGATGTTTGTGTGACAGAGACTGAAACGGCAAACGAAACGAATAAGCCAGCTGAACCATCTGATTCCAAATGTGAATCATCGGAAGCAGCTGATTCTGAGAAATTGGAATCAGTTGACTCTAGTGGATTTAGCTCAAAGGCGTCATGTGCATAACCGTCTTGTGCTGAAAATTCGTCTAATGTTTCAGCTGAAGTTTTTGCTGAAGTTTCTGGTGTTTCATCTGATAAACCAGAAGTCTCGGATCCTACCAAAGCTGATGAAGTGAAAAATGACGTGAACAAGGCTTCAAGTACGCAAGCTGAACAATCTGAGCTTTCTGTTAGTGATGAAAAGGTCCAGATCAAGCAACAAGTGCCGAAGCGAGCAGGTAAAGGATGCGGAAATAAGAAGCCTAAACATCACAGACGATCAGGCTCTCCATAGTCCTCAATGGGCAGCAATAGTCCTCAAAAGACCCGTGACGTGAAAAATGCTTTTGTTAAGCCAGTCAGTAATGGCAAATGTGAGAAATATGCATTTGACTGTGCTAACAAAGCTTTCGGAAAGATTGGTGAGATTTCTGAACAAGACTTGCAGTCTAAACAAAACAAGAAGAATCAAAAGAAATCTCCACCACAGAAGGCCCCAACAAACGACAAGTACAGACATCCAAATTCTTCCTCGTTTGCAAGAAATGTGCAAGGAAAACAAGCACAAAAAGGACCAGTTCATCCTTCAGGGCCTGCAAGAGCAACACAAGATGATCAGAATGCCTTCTAAGTGAAGAGACAAACATGCTTCAATTGTGGCATTGCTGGTCACATTGCTCGGAACTGCACAAATCATCCCCATGAACCGTATTATGCTCAAAATCAGAGAGTTACACCTAAGGATAACTACCATTCTAAGCCAATGAAGGTTTCATCACCTAAGGCAATGAAGAATGTGAATCCCAAGGATAAACCTTCTGATGGGGATTGGAACGCTGCTAAAAACAAACGCAAGGTTGTTCAAGAACAAAAACGTGTTTCTAAAACTAACAAGCCTGAATTAGCTAAAGTTGATCAACCGAAGGCAACAAACACGTTTGTTAAACCGAAACAGATTTGGAAACCCAAATCCAAAGCAGCAACGTCTCCAATCCTTGAAATGAAAGGGCACTTATGTTTAAAGGAAGTGTCTTATTTTGATGCTTCAGGAAATCCCAGGACCACGATGGCCTGGGTACCCATGTCTTACTAATCTCCTTACCTTTCAGGAACAACTAAGGAGGAGCTGTTGACAATCTCTGGAATGTTGATTGCGGTTGTTCCAGAGATATAAAACGGGTAACATTTCACTGTTGCAAAAAGTTCAAATTTTTTTTTACAGATGATATGTTTCCTTTGGAGGAGATAACAGAAGTAAGATAATGATCAGCAAAAGGTACCGTTTAAATTCAGTAATTTGATTTGAATTTGATTAGTCTTTAATCTAATGACGGAACGGTTAAGCAAAAATATTTTTTTCTCTTTCTTAGTTCATTACTTTGTATATAAATTGTCCTTTCTCTAGTAAATGGTAAATTTGCGCAAAAATACAAGATTTATGCACAAATTTAGGGGGGGAGAGGAACATATAGATAGATATAGAGTTTAGAAGGAAAAAACTCAGAAAAAGAAAAATAAAAAAAGAGTTTGCTGTATATATATATGCATTGTTTTAGGGGGAGAAAATGAGAAAAATACAAAAACATTTGAAAAATGAAAAAGCCAAAAAGAGAAATTGCATGATATGGGAAGTGAAATTAATGTTCGTGTTAAAGGGTTTTGGCTAACACACGTAAGGTGCCATAGCTGAAAAGACTAGGATCTACTGTGATATGTCGATAGGCTTGACGCTCAAAATGATAAAGGATACCAAGTGATATAAACATAACGAACTATGTACCATGTGGGTAACATACCAACGGCGTATGATTTTATGATCTTAAATCTTGCGTTGATATATAGCCAACATCTGAGGTTTCGGGTCTTTATATTGTTGAATCATCCGGGGATATCTTGGTTGTCCTTCTGTTGCATCCTGTAGGATCGTTGTTTGACCCGAACGAGTCGTTCAGAAGAGCTTTATATCCGAATCAAAGGCGGAATCAATGAAACGGACGTGGAAACAGCTTGATACTCTTTAATCTGTCACTATGATTGATTTAACAACAATTACAACCTGAACAAATTTTGGCAGCACTTCGTTACAAGTTCTGAATCCGTGCCAAATGAATCAAGTGCTCACCTATATATAGTAGTGGTGATTTCGCTTGAGGCTGACCAAGGCAGTTTCAAGCGGAATCAGTTATGTTGATTTCGCTTGAAATGGTCTTTGTCAGCTTCAAGCGAAATTACCAACAAATCTACTAAATTCAGTTTCTCGCACCTCGAGCATTGGTTATCCTATCCTATCCTATTACATGATATAAGACGAAGTCAATAGACATAGTGCACCAACAGACTCCCCCTTGGATATTGACGAAGTCTTCAGTGTCTAATCTTTATCATGATACATCTTCAGTCTTGATCAATCTTCAAACTCTTTTCAAATTGTAACATTGTAAGCATCCTATCAATCTTTCTCTTCTAACTCTGGCTCTCTCTTTCTTCAGGCTCCCCCTTTTATCAAGCTTCCGTGCTTTAGGGATCGACTCTTAGTTTTTCAGTTACAAGCTCCCCCTTGCTTTGAGCTCATCTTCAGACTCCCCCTTAGACTCAGCTTCCGGGATCGTAGTCTGGTATCACATCTGCAATCACTCATACGTCTATAAGTAACAACATTTAAAACTTTCAATTTTCCAGGAATTGTAACCTGACTCTTTCAAATTTTCTAAACCACTCCCCCTATCAACAATCTTTACAGATTTAGCAGTGTTAAGTATCCAAATCCCTCATAGTTTATCTTCTAAGTCCAAACTAATGACCTTGGAGATATCACAAACTGTTTTTTATTTTTCTTTAAAAAACTCAAGTTTCAAATTAATGAACTTGTTTTATTTTCAGAAACACAATCAGCGTACTTAGATTTTGAAACTCAGCATTTCAGACATCGGTTTTCGAAAATAAAGCAGAATCAAAAATCTTTTTGTATTATCTGAAATATAAAGCAATAACGAAATATGTACAAACATATTTACAGACACTATTTTTGTTTGAGTATGCGTCAGAGGATCATATCAGTTTTTGACAAGTCACAAGTACCATTGAGCTTAGTTACACATTAAGAATTAAACAATTCACTTAGATTGTCGATATACTGATCCACTTAAATTTTGACACAAATTTCAACTGATTCAGGATACAAATTAGGTGTTTTAAGAACTTAAACTCATTCATGTGTCCCACCTCTTGAATATACTCCCATATCCAGATCCCAATATTCAGTCTTACAGGTGAATATACCTAGATGATATCTGTAAGGGGTTAGATGCGAAACCGTGAGAGCTCAGGTCAGAACTTCCGTTCAGCAGAGAGATGACGGTTCGACTTTAGGTGTGTCCCCTTTAGAGGATCTTTTCTTCAACAGCAATGATTATCAATTTTATTGTTTCATCATTTTTGCTGAGGGCTGCGCTATGTTTCAAGCAATGCGAAAAGTATTATTCGGGGACTAGGTCAGAACTTCCATTCAGCAGAAGTCCCGGAATAATACCCCAGATATCACTAAGCATAAAGACCTAGTATCTCAGAAAGAGGGGTCCTTCAAATGAGATTTCAGGGGTTACCTATATATCCAAGTAGTGTTCCCCACGAAATAAGCAAGTTTGAATTTAGATTTATATCCCGAAAAAGTTTACTAAATGTATAAAAATCTACCGACACATCCACGGTGAGATCGTTTAATACATTTTGACTTTCCAATTCTTTAGCGTACTGTAACTGTCTACTGATGTACTATCATTTCCTCTTTTTACACAAAAACTCATTTTTTGAATTTTTATCATGTTTTTGCCTTTTTCAAATTTTCAAATGTTTTTGTATTTTCTAACAATATTACTCCCCCTAAAATGCAAAATCATTTAAAGAAAATTTGACAACCAATACTGATAGCTTTGTCTCGCCATCCATTTTCTGCTTCTCATGCTCTGATTTGCAGAAAATCTAATGTACCCCCATGATTTACAACCCATTGATTTTCGACAGTTTGAAAACCGTTTTTCAATCTTGTGAAAGTAATCATGTTTGTTCCGCTGTGAGGGTTTCGGCATATTCAATCAACACATATTTTTTTTTAATTTTCTATTTTTGACAAAAATTAAAAACAAACATATTTTTGAATTTTCAAGTTTTAATAAAAGAAAAACATATTTTTGGTTTTAAACTTTTAAAAAAAAATTTAGAGTTTTGAAATATTGTTTATTTATGTATAGAAATCAAATAAACTCCCTGTTCAACCAAACTAGGGTTCAGCAGCCTCCTCTCCTTGTTGTGCCAGGCTGCTCCAACTTCCAGTTTCACAATCTTCGGATTTGTTGAGCACCTGCACATTCAAACTAATTGATTACTTGAACAATTTAACCCATGTCTGTTTGACCTTAGGCATTTAACACAGTATGTATCATGCAGTTTCGGAAAATCTTTTTCATCAAAAACTTTTTCATCTTTAACTTCAACTTTCTCATCTTTTACTGAAGTCACTTGTTTCTTAACACTCCATGTTTGACCTTTTGGAGTACCTCGTTTGTAAAAATGTGACTCTTTTTGAATCTTTTGATTTTGAACAACAACTTTTGGTTTCCAAAACTCTTGTGGTTTTGTAGCATCGACATTTGTTTTCCAACTTTGTGTTGTTCTGAATCTGGGTGTTTGAGAATTCTAGGTCTGTCTAGAATCGAACCTGTTCGGATTATATTTCCAGGTTTGGTTCGAAACAAACTTATTTGTGTTATACCTCCAAGTTTGTTTTGAATCAAATCTGGTCGACCTTTGTTTCACATACTCAGATTTTTGTTTTTCAACATTTTCAGACTTCTTTTTGTTAACATCCACAGGTTTCGGATTTGGACACTTTCGTGCAAGATGTCCAATTTGATCACACTTGAAACATGTTCTCTTGGACACATCTTTGACCTGTGGTTGTTGCTTTTTCTTTTGAGCACAAAACTCTTCATTAGACTGTTGTCTAAATTTGAGTTTTTCTTCTTCTTCAAAACTTTTTCCTTGAACAAAACTCATTTTTTCTTGAAAATTCGGAGTTTCATTTCTTTTCCAACCTTGTTTCTTCTTATAACCCAACCCGGCCTTCATGTTCTTCTTTTTGTAACCAGGTTTGTTATAAAAAGTTTTGTGACCTTTTCCAGCAAACTTCGAAATTTCAGATTTCTCAATCTCAACCATCTTGAAAACTTTATCAACCTTTTCTGAAATCACATTCTGAATCGGGAATACAACATCTAAGAATAATTTGTCCGATCCAATCAAGTTATAAACCAATCCTTTTGAATCATCATTCAATTTTTTCTCGGATTTTGAGTTCTTCAGATATCCATCATGAAAATTACCTTCATTTTCATCCTGTGATTCAGACTTACCTGTATCAACTGACTCTTCTTTCAACACACTTTCAACAACCTTACCTACCACCTCTGAATCATGAGAATCATCAGATTTGGAATAGGTTATATCAATGTTGTCTAGCAATTGATCTACCATGTTGAAAGCTTTTTCAACCTTTTCCTCATCATAAAACACAAACTTTTCCGGTGGTGGAACTTGTTGAAACTCTGAGCCAATACCTTTCGTGTTTTGCTCAGAATCTTTCCCATCCGGTTTTATGTTGAAAATACGTTCAAGCACATATGATGACGCATGATAACTTTTTAATTTGTTGTTATCCTGTTCTAAATCAGCAATCTTACGCTTAAGTTTAGCAACATCTTCAATATAAGAATTTACCACTTGTTGTTTTATTTCATACATTCGTTTTAGTTCATATGATGTTTCAGAACAATATTTCAATCTTGATTGAACAAGTTTCATTTCACTTTTTACTTTTTCATATGATTCTTTTGTAATGTGATAAGCCAATTTTACTGAATCATACTCCTTTTTCATTTCCTGACAAACGTTTTCTTTTTGAGAACATTCTTCTGTCATTTTCGAAACATTTTCTTTCAAAACTTCATTTTCTTTTTCTAACTTTGTACATTTTTCAGAAAGTGTTTCATTATTTTCTTTTAAAACTTGTTCTTTTTCAAACATTTCTTTGTATTTACTTTTAAAAACTTCTTCGATTTTAGTAAACTCAAGATCTCTTGTTCTGAACCTTTCGTCTTTTTCAGTACAAGCACTGCACGTTTTCATGCATTTCTTGCACTGTTCAACGATTTTGATATGAGTTTCAGAATCAGAATTTACCTCAGTGATTGGCACTTCGGTGTTTGCTTAAGTTTCTGTCTGATCAGCTTCTTTCTGCTGCTTCTCATCAACAGCTTCAATATCAACACCAACATCATCAGTATTACCAGCAACCTTCAAATTCTCATCCTTCACTTCAACAAAACTTTCATTTTTCTTCTTATCTTCTGCCTGCTGTTCTTCAGTAACAGCTTCTTTCACAACTTCTACATTCACCACCACTTCTTCTTTCACTTCTTCAACAATCTTCACATCTTCTTCTTTAACTGCTTCTACTTTAACCTCTTTAGCAGCTTTCTTCAGATTGTTTACCATATCTTCCACATTCTTTTTCATTCGTTCTTCATTCCTCTTCCTTAGTTTTATCGTCATAGCATCCCTGATGATTTTATCCAGCCTTTTTACATATGTCTTGTCTTTTGCCACATTAGAATAATATTCGCCGGATCGAGGAATTACTAAAAGAACATCATCGTGAACTATGTCACTTCTGGGAACAACTGGTTCACCTTGTTTGTTGACAAAACATTCTTGCTTCTTATCCCATCTTTTGTTACTCGCTGCATTTTCATACTCTTCCTGCATTTTCTCCATTCTGCACCCCACAATGAATCTTTCTCTTTCAGTCTTCTCTTTCAAAATCTCTTCTCGAGTTTTCTCTTTTACTTCAGCAGCAACATTTTCTTCTTTGTTTTCATTTTTGAATTCAGCAACAAAAACATAATGTTGACTCTTTGATGGTTTTCTGCCATGAGCTGTAACTATATTTTCCAAACGATCTTCTTCTGGACAAATCTCACTCCAATCAAATCCTTCATCATGATGGATTACAGCACAAGCTCTTGACTTCTCTCTGGGTTTATCTTCGATCATTTTTGGCTCTTCTTTGCTTCGGTGGTAGATCGCCTTTCGATAATAATCATTATTGAAAGGACGTTCATTTCCTCCAGCTTCAGAATTAGTGCATTCTCTCTTGAAATGACCTTTTTGCTTACATCTGAAGCAGGTCACTTTGGATTTATCAAATCCAAGCTTTGTTGACGGACCACCTAAAGATTGTTTCCCGGTAATCTCCATATATCTCTGAGCTCTGCGAATGCAACTTGCCAAACACCAACGGATGTCTATGAGCTCCATCTCTTCCGGATCAATCTGGTCGTAGTCTTCTTTGGTTAACTCAGAGTTTCCAATTTTACCAGCTACAAGACCTTCATACGATTCCAGAACAGATGCAAGAAAACTCATTTGTTGCTTAGCTGCATTTATGCTCATTGACGGAGAATTCTTTAGTTTGAGAGCAATATTGCACAGAATTTCCTCAGTTTCATCAGAACTTGATTTTGAAGATGAATGATATCCAGAATGGTAACTTGATGAGGTTGTTTGTGGTTCTTTCATCTTTTCACCACTGAATGCTGTCTTTGGTGAACTAGCAACTTTCTCCGAAGGTACATTGCCTTTGTAGTATAGACCAACATTCTGATGATGCGATGAACCACTCATCTTGTTTTGCTTTTGTAGCTCCAGATCATGACTCTCAATCTTTCTAACAACACATCAAGAGAAATCGTATCCTATAAAGCATCATTTTTCAAGATAAAAACAAACGTTTGCCACTGATCAGCTCGTGGTAACGCTTCAATTACTTTGTCTACAATTTCTCCTCTAGTTTTTACAATTTTAAATCTTTCAAGTTCAATCTTTAAATGGAAAAACCTCTCAATCATTTGCCTCACTATCTCTCCTTTTAAACTATCAAATAGATCAAATTCCTTTTTTAATAACGCAATTTTGTTTTTCTGAATTTGTTTACCCCCCTTAGCTTTTGCCTTCAAAGCTTTCCACACAGATTGCGATGACCCATCATGTATTAATAATGAAAAAATGTCATCTCGAACTGATTGCTGGATCAAAGCAATCATCTTCTGTTCGTATGAAAATTTCTTTTTGTCTTCCTCTGAAAAATCTTTAATCAGAATTTCTTCTCCTTTGTCATTTGTTGGGTTAGCATATCCAAACTTCAAACAAAACCAACTCTCATGTGCATATGCCTTCGTCCAATTGACAAACCTCTCCTTCCACCATACATAATCTTCAATGTTATCCAGCTTCGGAGGTTTTGAATAGGTTCCATAAAAGTTGTCTTGTTTGATGTTGTCTTTGATCATTTTAGTTATCACTTTAAGTGTAACCTCTGAAGCATCCATTGTATCTGAGGTAAACGCGTTGTAAAACGTGTTGAAAAACTCTTCAGCCATGATGTAATCCTGAACACAAATCAAACAAACACAATCAGAATCAATAATATCAAATATTCCGAAACAGACTGACACTCGGTTGACGGGAAATGATTTTGACACAAAATTCCTCTTTTCAAGCGAAATATTGATTTCAAGCGAAATCACTTGTATAACTCTTTCAAGCAAAATCAGTTGTTCAAGCTGAATAGCAACTTTCAAGAGGAATCCCAATATGACACTTCAAGCGAAATAAGTACTTCAAGCGGAATCCTGACTTTCAAGCGAAATAGCTGAACTTTTCAAGCGAAAATACTGATTCAAGCGAGATCAGATGATAATCTCAAGCGGAATGACTGTTTGAAGCGAAATCAGCTAATCATTTCAAGCGAAATTTGAATGTTCGTTCAAGCGAAATCTAGTTTTTGGTCCAATTTTGTCATTTTTACTTTGAATTTTGATCTGATTCTTTCAAGGCTTTGTTAAAACACTGTTTCGCAAGTTCTGTGAAAAATTCAATCCATTTTGACCGGTAAAACTTGTCCAATTTGAAAAAGAAGGTGTAGAAGTCAGAAAATCGATGTTATCAAGCTAAACTCTTCTTCCTGAGCTCTGATACCACTTGTAGGATCGTTGTTTTACCCGAACGAGTCGTTCAAAGGAGCTTTATATCCGAATCAAAGGCGGAATCAATGAAACGGACGTGGAAACAGCTTGATACTCTTTAATCTGTCACTATGATTGATTTAACAACAATTACAACCTGAACAAATTTTGGCAGCACTTCGTTACAAGTTCTGAATCCGTGCCAAATGAATCAAGTGCTCACCTATATATAGTAGTGGTGATTTCGCTTGAGACTGACCAAGGCAGTTTCAAGCGGAATCAGTTATGTTGATTTCGCTTGAAATGGTCTTTGTCAGCTTCAAGCGAAATTACCAACAAATCTACTAAATTCAGTTTCTCGCACTGGTTATCCTATCTTATCCTATTACATGATATAAGACGAAGTCAATAGACATAGTGCACTAACACATCCAGATTATATGCAGACCTAGACACAGTCAGGATATCTTAAAAGATCCCAAAGAGGACAAAAACCTTAAGGAATAAAATCTCAAAATGAGAAAATTCCCAATGCTCAAAGAGCCAAATTCGTACCAAAATGGCATTTGCCTCGCCCTCGTTGGACAAAATCATTGGTCGCTCTGCTGTACGAAAGTACTGACCTGTCACCAGTGGTTTGACGTTGTAAATCAAAAAGGATGACATCAGTATACTCACCTGTTACGATGAATCTTTGTGCTTACCTTGATCGCGGGGGTATGCCTTGGAATGGGACACTCGGGTATAATAGTATAATATTACCTTAAGCATATCACGAAGTTGAAAAATTGAAAGTTGAGCGTTAAAGTTTAAGTGGACAAATATATTGGCAATCGCATAGACCAGTTTGATTAGGCTCGTACTGAAAAGTGTTCCTTAGACTGCCTGAGAACGAATTTTGATCCCATTGCAATTGTAATTGTATATTATGGTAGTTGTTTATATTTTGAGTTTTTATTTGTTTTTAGTTCTTAAAAATTAAAAAAAATACAAAAATAGTGTCTTGCTTTTCGATAAAATCGAAAATCCAAAAATAGAGTGTCTATTTGTTTTTCTTAAAATTAAAAATGTTACCGTTCTTGAAGATTTGACTGATCATCAAAAGTTTAAAGAATTTAAATTATGAAATCCGAGTATAAGTACTTGGATGTACCTAGTGTTCATATGGTACTCTCCCTGTTGCATAAGAAATGTTTGCTTATGAGTTTGTGAGCATGTGCAGAACTTGATTTCATTCAAGAACAGGGGTTGATGAAGATTGATAAGCTGTTAGTTGCTGAAGAAGCCTGAGGCAGCACAACAACAAGATGTACCAGAGTCAGAAGAATCGGATACGAAACGTCGTCTGACAGTGAAAGTACATTTGAAGAAGTACCGTGAACTTGCTTGAAAGAAAAAGACTGAAGAAGAAAAGAGCTGTTGAGAATCCTCCTCTCACATTTTTTTTGACAAAGATTTTCAAGCAAAGCTGATCGAGATCCTGATATGAAGCTAACCACAAGAGCTGAAGAAAGAGACCCAGTGCTGAAAGTTCAGAAGTCAAGAACTTCCACAACATCTGCAGCATAGAGACAACCATAGACTTCGTTGAAGACGTTGCTGAATTCATGCTATGAAGACAATTTGATGGCATCAGTCTAGGGGGAGATTGTTAGGCCCTAAAGTGTGAGACTGACGCATCAAATTAACACAACGAGCTATGGTTACGAGCTGGGCCTTACCGGGTTAGTTTATATTAGGTTGTGGACCTTTATAGGTCACTTGGGCTAAGCTTTAGGCCATGTGGGCCAAGCAGGCCCAAGGGGAGCCCATGTAGGGAAGTGGGCTTGAGTTAGTATAAAAACAAGTTTCTAACTTGT
This sequence comes from Helianthus tuberosus, assembly GCA_030545235.1. Classification (NCBI taxonomy): domain Eukaryota; kingdom Viridiplantae; phylum Streptophyta; class Magnoliopsida; order Asterales; family Asteraceae; genus Helianthus; species Helianthus tuberosus. Next base: position 123,995,123 of record CM060358.1, read on the forward strand.
TTTTAGGTTTGAACCTTTTGGAGCCTCAGTTACAGAATTCTAGAGATATAGAGAGTGGGAGGCGATTGGTGGTGAAGATACTTGTACTAGACGGTTTTGCTTATTCAAGAAATAGAATCGTGTGCAAGTGTTGAAAAGTGATTCGGTGTGTTCTTTGTATTCGGTTTGTTCTTGTTTGTTTTCATCTTATTTCTTGAATCACCTATTGATTGGATTCCGCACACTCAATAGGTTGTTTGATATCATTGAAAGATCCGTTTCACGGGACCAACAATCGGTAAACCCCTCCCCTCTGTTACTTCTTTTTTTTATTTATAATAAGTCTGATGAGGATGATGGTAATGTTATGTTAAAATGATGTTCATGGTTCCGGGTCAGATTCAAGGTTTGGGTCACGGTTCACGACATGACTCAACTCAGCTGTTGTTCGGGTTCGGTTCGGGTCAACTCGACTTGGGTTCAGTCAAAGCAGGTCAAAGTTCGGATGAAAGCTGGTCAGACGTGGTTTCGGTTCGGTCAAGACAAGTCAAATTGGTCAAAGGTTGGTCAACGGTTCGGGTCAGCCATGGTCAACAGGTCAAAGTGGTCAACCCGGGTCAAACCCAGTTAACCCAGTTAACTCAGCGAGTCAAACCTGGTCAACACGGTGAGTCGACTCGGTCAACTCAGCGAGTCAAACCTGGTCAACTCTATGAGTCGACTCGGTCAACTCAGTTAACCGTTTCAGGAAACGACGCGAGAGTTTTGGTAAAGTTTTAACGGCGAATACGTTGTTTTTATATCATTTTATAATTTCATGAACGAGCTCGAACTGATTCGGATTAGTGTTTAGCTTTTATTTTGTCGTTTTTACGAAAATTATATATTGGTAATTGAATCTTGATAGAATTTTGATAAATTAACGACAACTTGTGTTGTCGGGGGCGTCCAAAAACAGAGGAAACTCTGCCCGTTTTTCGAGAAAATCCGTTAAACAAAATGCGTTTTATTATAAAATGAAAACCAATCGAAATCAAATGACTTTTTTTAAAACAAAATACGAACGCATATTATTTCAACGACACTTTAAAACTTACAAAAACGTGATTGGCACGAACTATTTTATAAAATAAATATAATAACTTTTATATTTATTTTCAAGCGCCGATAACACAAATGTGATTTCATATATTATTTCCAAACAACATGAATCCATTTTATAAAATGAATATAGTTACATGTTTATTTCAAATACAAAACAACACAAATTCGTTTTATAAAATGAATATAGTTTATATATTTATTTCAAATATCAAATAACATGATTTCGTTTCATAAAATAAATATAGACTATATATTTATTTCAAATATCGTACGACACGAATTCTTTTATAAAAATAAATATAGTTATATATATATAATCAAACATAACAACTCGACTATTCTTTTATAAAATAAATATAACCTTTATATTTATTTCAGACGCCTAAACGGCACATTATATATCATATGTTGATTTTTAGCATGTTTCTTTCTCAGGTTACTTTTTCAAAACATGGCGCGGTTGGAATAGGAGAACCATGTGGAGTCGAGTACTTAGTGGGCGTTCGTTTTCTAGAAGTCCTAGCTTATTTGCTTCCGCTTTGCAATGAAGATACCAGTCCGGTCCAGTCACGCCATGCTCTGATATTTCGGGGTGTGACATTTCCTCCGGGTGGAGGATTCTTGTAAGTGAACTAGCTTATGTGTTTGAAACTTTGTTAAATCCGGTAATCTAAGCATTCGATGCCTATTACAGGTTGATTTGTAAATGATTGATTTTTCTTAAAACCTAGTTTTCATTCTTTTAATTCCCAAGAGTTCTAGTAATTGGGATATATTAGATAGGGATTTGGTTTGGTAATTTTCAATTGATAATCGTGTGATAACCTCTCGTTGTTAATCAATCAGAGTACTTAGTCCTCTTTTATCACAATCAATTAATCACATGCATGTGCGACAAGTGACGAAGGGTTTATGCATGCGCGACAAGTGGCGATGTAAGTGTGCATCTGTGACAAGTGGCAAAGAGGCTATGCATGCGCGACAAATGGCGAGATGAGTATACCCGTCTCACCCGGTCCATGTACCCGTCTCTAATTTAATATCCGCAACAAGTTTACTCATTAAGATAAACAATTATATTATTAATAACGATTATTAATAATATAAACCCGCTCATGATCATAAATATAATTATGATCCGTTTCACATATCGTTCGTAATTACAAGTTAAACTAGTTAAGTGGATTTTAGTTCATTACCAACGGTGTAAGTCTTACGGGTTATAACTCGGTTGGCCGCATTAATTAATCGGACCGGTCCGTTTTTCCAACACTCTCCCACTTGGATGGTGTAACTCTTACGGGTGATATGTGTGATGTGGTAATCAGCAGCAAACAACCATCGTATCTTACGGTGATGGGGCGTTGCGTACAGTGGTCAGGCCGTAGGCTATGGTGTGGGTGACGGAATTTCACACATGCGACGTGTTATTGAGGTATAAATAGTTTTACAACCCTAGTTCGTGGGGGGGCTTCTTTGGACGAATTTTGGGAGCAAAAATACACTTTGGAGAGCGTTCTTTCTCCATCATTCATCATTCCTTTCATCAAATCCACAATATTAAAGATGAACTCAACCATAACCCGAGCTGTTGGTGATCATTCAATCGAGATGAGCGGCTAATTCTCTAGCGGTTTCCTCCGGGTGGAGGATTCTTGTAAGTGAACTAGGTTATGTATTTGAAACTTTGTTAAATCCGGTAATCTAAGCATTCGATGCTTGTTACTGGTTGATTTGATTTGGTTGATTTGTAAACGATTGATTTTTCTTAAAACTAGTTTTGATTCTTTCAATTCCCGAGAGTTCTAGTAATTGGGATATATTAGATAGGGATTGGGTTTGGGTTTGGTAATTTTCAATTGATAATCATGTGACAACCTCTCGTTGTTAATCAATCAGAGTGCTTAGTCCTCTTTTATCACAATCAGTTAATCAGATTATACAGTTATATCTATGTAATTGTAAAACAATCAAACACAAACCGAACCTGCTTTGAATCTGAAATCCGGAGGAACCATTGTTCTCTCCTATTATTTACAACTTCTTAGTAATTCATTAGTTTAATAAAACAAACAAACAACCAAATTTTTCATTATTGAAATTAGTTAATTAGTACTTAATTCATAATGCTTTCCACCAGACTCCTCTGGATTCGATACCATGCTTACCCTAGCTACCTAGGTTAATTAGGTTTTTGCATGACCCGTTCGACAGTCATCAAAATGACGTCGTTACCGAGGAGTCGTGCGCAAAGTGTTTTGTTTTGAGTATTAGTTTAGAAGAATAATTAAAAAACCCAAAGAGATTTTTATTTATTTATTTTTACTTTAGTTTAATTTATTTGTGTTGTTCAGATTTACGCTTGGTGCTTGTTTTTCTATATTTCTGTAGGATGGCAAGTTATTTAAGAAGAGGATTTCCCGAGTACTTTACATGTACACTTTGCAAGAATCCGTTGCATCCGGGAACTAACTGTTGGGAGGCTCAATACAGGCATGAAGAAGAACAGAGGAGAGCAAATGAGTTGGATTTTTATTCTGATGATCATGTCCACCCATACTATTCTTATTCTGATTCGCCGCGAGTTACATATGATTACCAATCGGATACAGATTATTGTTATGATGAGCAAACATGGGATGAGAGTAGCTATGATTCGGGGATGGTACAAATTGTGAGTTACCAAGAGGAGTATGACGATTGTTATGATGAATACTCTCAATTTTCTTATGAAGACCATCAGGTACGCTATCAGGATGCCTATCATACCCAGTATACATTTGATCAGGGTGAGTCTGAATGTGCACCCAATCACATAGTTACCATCAATCACCCCAATTTGGAGTCTTGTTGAATATATGAGACAAAGAGACCTGGTATACGTTGAAGAGGAATTGGCCAAACCTGACCTGACAATAGAGGACCAGTTGGAGATGTGGATTCGGAAGTATGATCTTTTGATGGCTGAAGTGAAGGATGATGGGCCAAGAATGACTCCAATGGAAAAACGCCAAGCCATGGATAGATGGGTGTCTTTACAGATGTCTCTTTCTCGAGTAGGGGACGAGGTTGTGGAGGTTAATATCACACCGGTGATTCTCTAAATTGTTGAACTATCAGATGTGGAGAACATTGTTGAAGGTGATGAGGTGAAAGAAGACATTCCAAAAATAAGTGTGGGGATGCACGTATAGAGATGAGGAAGGTGACGGAGAAGGACATCGGGCGGATCATCATAAAGTGGTTGTGCAATAATCCAACTTATCTGCTGATATTGAGTAAAAAGAAACGCTTGTGGAGAGTTAATTACCGAGTGTATGTTGGGAACTCAATAGGAAAGTGTAGATTGAGGCCGGACTGCAGTGCTTCAGTGGACATCTTTATCAAAATTAGGCCCTGCTGGATCAGTGATGTCAGGTACCGTGCATTCATGGGAAATACAAGGGCTAAATGCGCACTGAGACCACCGTAGCGCATATCAGGTACGGTCTGGCTGAGAACCTTTAAACTTAGTGCTCTTGGGAGGTAGCCCGAGGATGTAGAGTAGTGTACCTTGTTTGGTTTGGTTTTGGGGTGTTTGTGTTTTGACAGGGTTCTACGATTCACTCATCACGGATGCAATGGTGCAAGTGTGGGGATGTTTTGCAACATTCCCAGTGAGATATCAAAGAATCTATGGAATGCGTCTATTCCGGTTAGAGCACAATAGCCGCATCATTACAGACACATGATCAGGTGCATGTGTTTATCTATCCAGTGTTTTATTTGTTTTCGTGTACTTGGTGGTGTGAAATTTTTATGTAGGGAATGGTGTTATTTATCGCATCGAGTAGGCTGTTAGCCGTGCATGGGTTGTTAAGTGGTATATCTTGAGTTCAGATTCTAAATTGCATTATACATTGGGACAATGTGTCCCAACTGTGGGGATGCGGTAACTCGAGATAGGGTTGGTAGGTTGATCATCTCAAATGCTTGAAATTGGTTGAAATTGTTAAAATAAAAAAAATAAAAAAATTTGAACAGGTCTTGTAAAGATTTTTGCAGCAAAATTGGAAATGATAGGTATAATTAAATTGTTTTTTTCAATTATTATACATATGAGATGATAAACAGTCGAAAACGCATCTAATTTAGGATATGTGGGTTGGCCCAACCGGTTGAAAGGTTCCTTAGGATTGGTATAAAATAATTAAAGATTAGGAATCTTGTGGGTTCTCGCTTTAGGAGCTATAGCAAAACCAAAACTGTAGAGAGTATAAGGGATTCTGTTATAAATAAAAAGGCTTATAAGTCTTCTGATTAAATGGCACGTCTGTTTCTTTTAATGAGAATAGATCCGAGACAAGGCGGCGCCCACAACAAATTCCATCTATTCATCATCTTGAGCTAGCTTATGTTGACAAAGCCTATGGTATTGTCACGGGGATGGCGACTCATGCGGTACATACCCTCTAGGTGGAGTTAGAAAAGAAAAAAAAAGCAAATATGTGAAACTTATGGCATGAACCGCGGGGATAGTGACTCATGCGGGGTATGTCCGCTAAGTTGATCGTATATAAAAATATGTTAAAGCTCAAAACCATCATTCATTATCTATCATAGTTTAATCGGAAATATATAAATGCTTGGTATATAAGACAGAATTCTCATAAGCTAGAAACGGGATTAGGTGGCGGTGTAGTCTTTTGTGTGTGAGACCCATAGAGGAATAATGCAATTGAACTTAATGGATTATGATTAAGGGCTTGGAAACTGGTGGTTGGGTTTAAGTGGACCGTATACTTGCAATCCTAGTTAATGCGTGATTAGATTTGTAAATAAATTAACCGAATAAATTAAAAGCTAATGATTTGATTGTAATTCCATTGCAAAGAGTTTTTCTGAACGAAAAAGGATAAGTGTGGGGATTGATGGAGTGTGTGAAAACCGGGTGCTAAAGTGTATTATAAAAAGTGTTTTGTTGTCGTGAACTTGATTATACGTGTCGAATGCGATATCTACGAGCGTTTGTGGTGTTACAGTTTAATCGGTAAAACCAGAAAAGTTAGAGTATTCGAGGATGAAGGGAACGAGCAAGAATGATGATCGAGATACATCACTTCATTTGGTGCTTGTTCGGGTCGAGATATAACTTAAAGATGAAAGAAACGCGAAAAAATGAAGTTAAGGGGCTCGAATGTCATTAATGGAATGTTGAAATCTCAGCTGATATGGGGTTATGATTCGCGACCGTAGGCTACGGTTACAACACTGTAGCTTACGGGTGATATGTGTGATGTGATAATCAGCAGCAAACCACCACCGTAGCTTACGGTGGTGGGGCGTAGCTTATGGTGGTCAGGCCGTAGGCTATAGTGTGGGTGACGGAATTTCGCACATGCGACGTGTTATTGAGGTATAAATGGTTTTACAACCGTAGTTCGTGGGAGGACATCTTTAGATGAATTTTGGGAGCAAAAATACACTTTGGAGAGCATTCTTTCACTTTCATTCATCATTCCTTTCATCAAATCCACAAGATCAAAGATTAACTCAACCATAACCCGAGCTGTTGGTGATCATTCAACCGAGATGAGCGGCTAATTCTCTAGTGGTTTCCTGTGACAATAGGTAATTTACGGCTCCTAATTACGTGCAAAGCAAACATTAGTACGATAATAAATAGTGTTTAAGACATAAATAAACTTAATTAGGAATTTGGAATGCCTAGGAACGTCTAACCGACTACACAGTGCACGATTGGCGATCTACGGAAAAACCGTTGAATATTAAACGGTAATGAACTGAAACCGAACAAAATATCGACAATGCCGATAAAATACGGATTTCCTACGAACATTTTATATTTATGATTTTTTTAATTCATTGTGCTTCCGTATGTCACAAAATGCAAATGTGAACGAAAACGCGACCGCAAGAACGCATCAGCAACGAAACAGAAGCATCGGACACGCGTATTAACTTCAAAACAAAAATTTTACTATATATTTAGCATTGTGATTAAATTTTAATATCCAAAGCTGAAATCGGATCGAAAAACGGATCAGAAACGATAAACGAGGCATTTACGTGATTTTAACAAAACCGACGAACGTGCGCGATTAATAACGATTACCGACACTATTTTACGTATTTATGACCCTAAAATAACAAATTACGATATTTTACGACGCTCAGGAACGAAAACGGGCCTTCAAAAACGAGATCGGGCCATTCAAAACACTAAAATCGGGCTTGTGGGCCCTGGGACCAAGCCCACAAGACCCTAACTATATAAAAGATTTTAACCCCAAAATCCCTCATTCTCACCCACTTACTCTCTCTCTCTCTACCTCACCTTTCTCTCTCAGTTCTCTCTCTCTAGAGACTCCGGTCACGGCGGAGTCCGGCGGAGACGCGGCAGCGGCACGGCGGCGCCACCGCCGGCGGCTGTGCTCTGGCGACCTTTTTCCGGTGCGTGACGGCGCGTATCCCCCCTAAATCATACCCTCTGATGACATTTCCGGTGTCGGTTTTCCGAACAGAGCGGCGGTGGTGACTATGTTCAGCGAAACACCCCTACCTCCCCCTCAAGTTCAGATCGGCGACTAGCACAAGGAGCCGGCGGTTCATTCCGGTCAGGCGAGACCCCCCCTTTCCTTCCTCTCCCGATCGTTCTCCTGGACCAACGACCAGAAACAGAACCGGCGGCCTCCGCCTTGTTTCTTTTTCCGGCGAAGGACGGTGTACGATGATGATGATGATGAATTGTGCTGGTGCGACACCACTGCCGGCGATGAAGGCAGTGGTGGTGGTAGAAGGTCTGAGTTTGGTTCGGGTTTACATTTTCTGACTTCGGGTTCCGGGTTCGGTCCGACGGGTTTCATCGGTAAACCCCTCCCCTCTGTTACTTCTTTTTTTTATTTATAATAAGTCTGATGAGGATGATGGTAATGTTATGTTAAAAATGATGTTCATGGTTCCGGGTCAGATTCAAGGTTCGGGTCATGGTTCACGACATGACTCAACTCAGCTGTTGTTCGGGTTCGGTTCGGGTCAACTCGACTTGGGTTCAGTCAAAGCAGGTTAAAGTTCGGATGAAAGCTGGTCAGACGTGGTTTCGGTTCGGTCAAGACAAGTCAAACTGGTCAAAGGTTGGTCAACGGTTCGGGTCAGCCTTGGTTAACAGGTCAAAGTGGTCAACCCGGGTCAAACCCAGTTAACCCAGTTAACTCGGTTGACTCGGTCAACTCAGCGAGTAAAACCTGGTCAACACGGTGAGTCGACTCGGTCAACTCAGCGAGTCAAACCTGGTCAACTCTATGAGTTGACTCGGTCAACTTAGTCAACCGTTTTAGGAAACGACGCGAGAGTTTTGGTAAAGTTTTAACGGCGAATACGTTGTTTTTATATCGTTTTATAATTTCATGAACGAGCTCGAACCGATTCGGATTAGTGTTTAACTTTTATTTTGTTGTTTTTATGAAAATTATATATTGGTAATTGAATCTTGATAGAATTTTGATAAATTAACGACAACTTGGGTTGTCGGGGGCGTCCAAAAACAGAGGAAACTCTGCCCGTTTTTTGAGAAAATCCGTTAAACAAAATGCGTTTTATTATAAAACGAAAACCAATCGAAATCAAATGACTTTTTATAAAACAAAATACGAACGCATATTATTTCAACGACACTTTAAAACTTACAAAAACGTGATTGACACGAACTATTTTATAAAATAAATATAATAACTTTTATATTTATTTTCAAGCGCCGATAACACAAATGCGATTTCATATATTATTTCCAAACAACATGAATCCGTTTTATAAAATGAATATAGTTACATGTTTATTTCAAATACAAAACAACACAAATTCGTCTTATAAAATGAATATAGTTTATTTTATAAAATGAATATAGTTTATATATTTATTTCAAATATCAAATAACATGATTTCGTTTCATAAAATAAATATAGACTATATATTTATTTCAAATATCGTACGACACAAATTCTTTTATAAAAATAAATATAGTTATATATTTATAATCAAACATAACAACTCGACTATTCTTTTATAAAAAAAATATAACTTTTATATTTATTTCAGACGCCTAAACGGCACATTATATATCATATGTTGATTTTTAGCATGTTTCTTTCTCAGGTTACTTTTTCAAAACATGGCGCGGTTGGAATAGGAGAACCATGTGGAGTCGAGTACTTAGTGGGCGTTCGTTTTCTAGAAGTCCTAGCTTATTTACTTCCGCTTGGCAATGAAGATACCAGTCCGGTCCAGTCACGCCATGCTCTGATATTTCGGGGTGTGACATTTCCTCCGGGTGGAGGATGCTTGTAAGTGAACTAGCTTATGTGTTTGAAACTTTGTTAAATCCGGTAATCTAAGCATTCGATGCCTATTACAGGTTGATTTGTAAATGATTGATTTTTCTTAAAACCTAGTTTTCATTCTTTCAATTCCCAAGAGTTCTAGTAATTGGGATATATTAGATAGGGATTGGTTTTGGTAATTTTCAATTGATAATCGTGTGATAACCTCTCGTTGTTAATCAATCAGAGTACTTAGTCCTCTTTTATCACAATCAATTAATCACATGCATGTGCGACAAGTGACGAAGGGTTTATGCATGCGCGAAAAGTGGCGATGTAAGTGTGCATCCGTGACAAGTGGCAAAGAGCCTATGCATGCGCGACAAATGGCGAGATGAGTATACCCGTCTCACCCAGTCCATGTACCCGTCTCTAATTTAATATCCGCAACAAGTTTACTAATTAAGATAAACAATTATATTATTAATAATGATTATTATTAATATAAACCCGCTCATGATCATAAATATAATTATGATCCGTTTCACATATCGTTCGTAATTACCAGTTAAACCAGTTAAGTGGATTTTAGTTCGTTGCCAACGGTGTAACTCTTACGGGTCATAACTCGGTTGGCCGCATTAATTAATCAGTCCGGTCCATTTTTCCAACAGTCTCCCACTTGGACGGTTTTCAATTAAGTTTGTTAACGCTGACAGCCAGAGGTGCTCTAGCTACACATGGCTACCCCCAATAAGTTATTACTCTTTAAATTCATTAACCAAAACATCTTGGAACATCCTTTTGCACAACAACGAGTTTATGGTAATCGTTGTTATCTATCCTTTTCGTATAAGACTTCAATTGAACAATGAGACATGGATCAGATTCAATATCACATGGTGTTCAATCATTATCCTTCTCATTCAAGAATTAAAGTGGTCCAATCAAGCACACAGTAAGTTTGGGTAAGGCATTACACTTCACCAGTTTGAATCAACGAGGGCGCCCTGATGTCTAACTGTTACATTTAATGTAAGAGTACAGAATCCTATCTTGACTACATACAACTCCCACTGAACTTCAGAACTACTCCCAACCAATGCCTTTATGACTGGCAGTTATGCGACAGTGGTTGACCTTGATCAAATAATAGTCTTTGGTAAACGAAAGTTCTAGTATGTATCTTAGGTCAGAGGATACTAAATGAGCATACCTAAATTAAAGCATCTTATGACTGAGATCCATGAAGATGATTTGATGCAAGTTACATCCAACGTCATTCATAATGAGGTCTGTGAATTTGTAAGTCAACTCCTTGAGTCCAAAGTCAGAGTAGTCTTAATTTAGAGTCGTTCCCACGATTCTGACCGACTACGGATAATTTAGAATACAGGATTCATGGATTAAACGTATTAAAATCGAACACAGTTGTAAGATTTAAAGTTTGCATTTAACAAGTAAATCAAAAGTGAATTCAAAAGGTACAACTGTTTGAATGTTCGTACATCCAAATACTAAATCAAAACAAATGGCTAGCTAATCTAAGACCGATAGCATTCCTGTGTAGGTCATGCTTGTCCTGAGTCATCGGTTTAATGAACGGGTCTGCTAGGTTTTGATCTGTGTCTACTTTGCTTATTATGATGTTTCCTCATTCCAGCATTTCCCATATATAGTGGAACTTTCTTAGAATGTGCTTGGCCTTGTGATGAGATCTGGGCTTTTTGGCTTGAGGAATGGCTCCTGTGTTATCACAGAACACCTCGATTGGTTTCTGAATACTTGGAACCCCATCGAGGTCGGTGATGAACTTCTTCATCCTAGAAGCTTCTTTTGCAGCATCGGATGCAGCTATATATTTGGATTTCATGGTTGCTAGATCATGTCATAAGCATCTTTATCTTCCATGTTCTTTTGAAGTTCATGAGACATGGTGGCTTGCATAAGGCAGGCTACCTCAACGGCATCCTTGTTATGCATTTCCAGTGCCTTGCGAGCAGCAGTAGTGTTACTTTCAGGCTCGGTAGGGACTGGACCATCTAATATATTTAGCTTTTTTGGCATCTTGAGAACTATTCTCAGATTGCGGTGCCATTGTAGAAAGTTGGTGTTATTCAGTTTTTCCTTTTCAAGTATAGACTTGAGAATGAAGGAGTTCTTTTCATTAGACATCTGCTATATGAGCAAATAGAATTTAATAACTATTTTCAATGTATATTTCCTTATTTAGTTTAGGACCCACTACAATAATTAGAACAAGGAATGAGAATCTGGTTATGACAGTAGTAAAGGGCAGCTGTTGTAAGGACCTTCAAAATTGTCCCAAAACGACCCGTAAGTGAAAACCCGGACCCCTGAAACCCTACTTTGAATGAAAAATCAAGAAATCAAGGTTTTTGGGTTTCAAGCGGGCCGCATAAGCCATAAGAGAAGCTTACGTGGGCCGCGTCAAAGTTCTGTTGACCGGATAAGAGTTCCCGGTCCACGTGTCACACACGTGGCATGCCTACCGATGACACGCTAGCCCTAGTCTACGTTTAGGAGGCCCTCACGGGCCGCGTAAGATCAAGAGGAGGCTTACGCGGGCCGCGTAAACCTCAAATTTTTGCTATAAAGTGCTTGGATCATGAGCAGTTCAGTGGTGTCGAAAACTTTTCTCAAAAACGAAGATACACTGCTCAAATTCGAAATTTAAGATACCAAGGCGCTGCTATGATGCAAGGTATTAACTCGATCGCTGCTACGATTCAATGTCCGATCGATTGAAACTATCCGATGGATGTTTAAGTGCTGGCCAAATTAGGGCTATACTTTGTCATTCGTCGTGAATTCGATGGATGTTTAAGTATTGCACTTTGTCATTCGTTGTGAGGGTTTTAATCTCGTGAGTTATCGTAAATGTTGTATTAGTTACTGACCTAGTTCGTGTGCATTGTTATTTAAATTAGGTTACAAGGCTAATCAGTTGGCTAAACTCTGCCCATTTAAATCTGCAATGTGAGTCATTCTCTTTTTACCAACAATGTTTTACAATACTCCAATCATTTTCAAAAGTTATAATTACAGGGATTAAGTCGTGGTTATCTTGAAGCACTGGCTAGTGGGGTATTGTGCACATTACTAATTTTGCTCAAAAAGGTTGCTCGGTTGGTTGGATCATTGATTTTGAGAAAGATGTTTTCTGTAATGAAAAAGCAAATCACTAAAGTAATAGTCTGGCCCACTGTTTCGGATTGGGGACCACTTTCATGAAAACACGAATCAGATCCAGCCCATTGCTCTCAAATATAATTCGGACCATTGTTCCGAGTTGGGGGATGGCCGTTTGATCTCAGGCCCAATCTGAAACACTATTAACTGGCAATCATTTTCTCCTTCGAGTCACGTTTCGTACTAATCTCATCTCCTGATCATCACGGATTCTCTCATTATCTTTGGACCACTTGTTCGAATTTCAAAGTTTGCAGGTTTCTATACTTTTCAAACCAAAGCCCTCTGAATGCCAAAGTTGCCAAGAGAACGTGACATGCAACATACACGTGTTGACAAGAAAGCTGAGACACTTGATTCAGATTCAGAATCGGACTCTAGTGAAGAAGAACCTGACTCCGACAGCGAAGTGGAAGTGATTGCATCTGAAAAGTTTGAGGAAGCCGTTAGAGTACCAGTTCAGACTACATCTGAGATTTTAGCAGCTCTACTCCTAAGTTTGGGTAGTGACGGAAACCCTCCATTCGTTCCTACCGCTGGTGACCGAGTTCAAACTAAGATTGAAGCCACTCCAATAATGAGCCAACAAACCAACACTGATCCTGATACTAATCCTATTTGCCCTATTCCTGATCCAGAGCCTACTATGTCTTTTGATCCAGAGCCTGCTGCTGCAACACATGGAAAACTGAATACAGGATCCTGACATTGATGTCAAAGTTTGTCTTTGAAGTTCACAAAATATGATGAAGCGGCATGCTGTTATGAAACCGAGAAAGGACTCGTCGTTGGATGAAGTGATAGTAATAATGATGGAGATGCAAAAGTAGCTAGTTTGCGACGACGAGTGGTTGTATTCGAACATGATGCTGAAATGATTGAAGCTCAGTTTTCATCACTACAATAGGACTGTGCTTTCCTGTCTTCACTCACAAGTCTCTGAGCAGAGGTCGAGCAATAGATCAACTGTACGGTAAATTTCTGAAGAGAGAGCAGCAGCAAATGTAGCAGCAGACACAGAACGTGGAGCCGCCTTAAATGCCTATTTAGCTGCTAATCCAAAAGAAGAAGAGTAGCAAGAAGCATGAAAGGAGATAGTGTGACAAGCAAATGATTATGATGAAGAATCAGGATTTGAATCCTCCAGATGAAAACTTCCAACTCAAAGATCCTACAAAGAGGCCAGATAGATTTGTGATGAAGTTAGGGTCTAGCCAGTTCAATAAATAGGAAAACAAGCATGTGGTCGCTAGCTGGAGATACGACCATGACAAGAATGTGTGGCTGATTCTGATCAAACAAGAGAGGCAGAGGATGGATGTTCCATGAGAAGGAAGTCAATAACAGTTTCCCTTCCATGAAGACTACTGAATCAAAGATCAGAAGAAAAACCTGATGTTCGTGATCCTTTCTCACCAAGAAGATAGTTAAAATCTGACATCTGGCCTCCAACCACCAAAGAAGAGGAAATTCCCATCTTTCGAAAGCTTGCGAAGAAAATTTTCATGATTTCCAACTTATGGAAGCATGATACGAAGATGGCTGAAGCTGCGGTTGTTTCTGAAAACCAGTCGTTTCGCATACCAGATACGTTGGATCAAATGAGTTTTCATGAGGAAGATATCTTGGTTCTGAATCATCATCAAAATTCGCCACAATGACAAAATGAGGAATGTGCGAAGCCCTGAACGAGTGTTGTTGCAGACGTCGTTGGGAATTGCTTGTTTGCTGATCCTCGTCCAGTTCTAAGCAGATCCTCGAGTTCGACGCAGCAACTAATCCAGTAAACCTAGGGGGAGATTGTTAGGCCCTTGAAGGTTTATGGATTAGCAGTTGAATGATTAAGAGGGCTTATGGATTAGTGGATATTAGAGTGGGCTTGTTTAGGGAATTATGGGCCTAGGGTTTTAAGGGAAACCCCTTACTATAAATAGAAGTTGGAAATTAGGAGTTAGGTTGCTTCATTTTGTTTTAGAAACTTGTATTAGATAAATCTAATTTGTATGCAAGTTTAAGCATTTTCATCTTCAAATTTTCATCTTCTTGTTCTTGATTTCTTGAATATCATCAAGTTTGGATTCCGCCCATCCTTGGTGATCGTTTGATATTGTTGTTTGATCCGGATTTTCAGGACTTACAGGTTGGGAATGGGTTAAAGAACTGAACGGTAACTACAAACTTGCGTATTCCCCATACAACACGATACGTACGACCATAAGACCATCACTCTATCACTTTAAGCCCCTCATTTATCGACTTAATCGCCGAGGCCTATGGCGAGCGGGTCATTAGTAGATAGCGCTATTAGGTTTAACAAACCTCACACCGTGTCGTCCGAACGGGCGTGTACAAATGGACTATGGGCAAAGGGTCAATGCTGATAGACATTGACTTAGGGCACCTCTTACATTTTCGTAGCAGTCGATACGCGTGGTCTAGTAACACATGGGAAGCCCCCACCAATCTTCGCAAACATGTCTGGGAGACCGCGATACGAATTAATACGATACATGGTTTACAAAATGAACATGCGATTTACGAAACGAATGCTATAACTAAACAACCAACTGTGAACTCGCTCAACTTTGTTGTTGATTCGTTGCTACATGCCTTGCAGGTCGTTAGGTACTCATGGAGCTTGCACAGGGAGGCGTGGTCGTTGTGGGACATGGCAGTGTGTGCCATGCTAAGAACATTACTTTATTTCGTACTTAATACTTATATTGGGTTTTTACAATTATGCTTCCGCTAAACACTTAACTATGTTTGTGATTTGAAACACCTTTCATATTGTGTGGTTGAATTTTATTTATTACTTGATATGTTCAATATGATTGGTGGCTTGATCCTGGTCAGTCACGCCTCCAAGCGGTGATACTCCGCGTGTGGATTTTGGGGGTGTGACAGATTGGTATCAGAGCCATTGGTTATAGTGAACTTGGTTTTAATAAGGGGAAAAAGTTTTTGTTAAAACCAGACTATAACCTGAACAGTGCTCGACGATCCACAACGACGCTTCGCTCCATGTGCAAGACTCGACATTCTAGGTGATACGATTTATGTTTACATTGCCTACTTGCTAGATTACATAGAACTTTGCTCATGGTATGCTTAGATAAACATAACAACTGCTGATTGAAACACATGTGTGCTTACTCTCTTCTGTCATCGCACTTTCGCAAACCTTTCTCACTCATGTTTCCTTTGATATGAAGATCATGAGTGGACACGTTAACCTAACTCAAGCCCAGTTGGCGGCTTTGATCACTAAACAAGTTACTGCAGCACTCGCAGCTGCCCAGGCAGGAGGCCAACATGCTCAGCCACCTGTGTGCACCTTCAAGACTTTTATGGACTGTCCTCCTACTACTTTCAGTGGCACTGAAGGGGCCGTTGGACTCCTCCACTGGTTTGAGAAGCTCGAGTCAGTCTTCGAAATGTGTGAATGCCCCGAGGCTCGTAGGGTGAAATATGCCACTGGTACTCTCGAAGGCACTGCGCTAACTTGGTGGAACGCGCAAGTTCAGATGCTGGGGCTAGCGGCTGCTAATGCCACCCCATGGAATGATTTTAAGGAACTGATCAAGCGAGAATACTGTAACCGTGATGACATCCACAAACTGGAAGTGGAGTTCTTTAACTTGAGGATGACGGGGTCAGAGAGAGAGGCGTATACGAAGCGATCTAACGAACTGGCAATTTTGTGTCCAACTATGGTGGATCCTCCCATCAAGCGCATTGAGCTGTACCTCAAAGGCTTAGTACCAGAGAGTCAAAGCCATGTGACTACTGCTAACCTTGCTACTATCCAGGATGTTACTCGTCTTGCTCATCGTCTCACAGACCAAGCAGTGGAACAGAACAAGCTGCCTAAACGTATTGGTGCTACCACTACTACTACTTCTGCTATTCCCAATGATAACAAGCGAAAATGGGATGGAATCTCCAGCAAGGGATCGACTTCGGTTCAGTCCCAGGCACAGCAGCGAAAGATCGATGACTACCAGAGTCCTGGTCAGCAATCTTCTGGTAGTCAAGGGCAGGGTGGATATCGAGGAAACCACCCAAAGTGCAACAGATGCAACAGGCACCACAGTAGTCAGTGCAACAGGGGTCGTTGCCAGAGGTGTCTCAAGATGGGTCATGAAGCTAAGGATTGCAGGAGCTCGCGACCTGCGAATCAGAACCAACAACAACAACCACCAGCTCCACAGAACCAGCAGCGACAACGGGGTAACAGGGGATGCTTTCAGTGTGGTGCTGAAGGCCACTTCAAGCGGAACTGCCCTCAGTTAAACCGGAATCAGAACAATAACAACAATAATCAGGGCAATGGGAACAACAACGGGGGAAACAATGGGAACAATGGCGCCCGAGGTCAAGCGTTCATGCTGGGTCAGGGTGACGCAAGGAATGATCCTAACGTAGTGATGGGTAAGTTCCTTCTCGACGACTTTTATGTTACTGTTTTATTTGATTCGGGTGCCGATACCAGTTACGTGTCTCTAAAAGTTAGTCAAATGTTAAAGCACACACCAACACTTTTGAACACCAAACATGTTGTAGAGTTAGCAAATGGTAAAAGTCTAGAGGCCACACACATAGTTAAGGGTTGTAATCTTTTCCTCACTGGTCAGACTTTCTCTATCGATCTCATTCCTATAGTTTTGGGTAGTTTCGACATCGTCATTGGGATGGATTGGTTATCCCAACAGCAAGCAGAGATCCTATGCAAAGAGAAGATTGTTCGTATTCCCCATTCTGGAAAAGAACCTCTCGAAATTCAGGGCGACAAGAGTGGTGCTGTAGTGGGCATCATCTCCTTCCTTAAGGCCCAGAAGTGTTTGCAAAAGGGTCACACCGCTATCTTAGCACTTATTACTGACGCATCGACGAAAGAGAAGAAGATTGAGGATATTCCTGTTGTACGCGACTTTCCTCAAGTGTTTCCTGAAGATTTACCTGGGCTACCGCCTCATCGCCAGGTCGAATTTCAAATCGAGCTAGCTCCTGGAGCAGCGCCCATAGCTCGAGCACCTTATCGCTTAGCTCCAACCGAACTAGAAGAACTGTCCTAACAATTGCAAGAACTCTTGGATAAGGGTTTCATTCGTCCTAGCTCTTCGCCCTGGGGAGCTCCGGTATTATTTGTGAAGAAGAAAGACGGTACCTTCCGCATGTGCATAGATTACCGCGAACTAAACAAGGTGACCGTAAAGAATCGCTATCCTCTTCCACGCATTGACGACTTGTTCGACCAGCTGCAAGGGTCGAGCTACTATTCAAATATTGATCTGAGGCCAGGCTACCATCAACTGAGAGTCCGGGACGAGGACGTCTCCAAAACCGCATTCAGAACACGCTACGGCCATTACGAGTTTCTGGTCATGCCATTCGGGTTAACAAACGCGCCTGCAGTCTTCATGGATCTTATGAACAGAGTGTGCAAGCCTTACTTGGATAAGTTTCTGATTGTATTCATTGACGACATTCTGATTTACTCCAAGAGTCAGGAGGAACACGAGCAGCATTTACGACTTATATTGGAACTCCTCCGAACAGAACAGTTGTACGCTAAGTTTTCGAAATGCGACTTTTGGCTTCGTGAAGTCCACTTTCTAGGCCACGTGGTAAACAAGGATGGGATTCATGTTGATCCATCTAAGGTAGACTCGATTAAGAATTGGCCTACACAACGTACACCAACAGAAATCCGCCAATTTTTGAGTTTGGCGGGCTATTACAGAAGGTTCATCAAAGACTTCTCCAAGATTGCACAACCCCTCACCTCACTAACTCAGAAAGGCGTTATCTATCGTTGGGGTAATACATAGGAATCAGCATTCTAGCACTTAAAGGATAGACTTTGTAGCGCGCCTATTCTTTCATTGCCGGAGGGCACAGACGATTTTGTGGTTTATTGCGATGCATCCATTCAGGGTCTTGGGTGTGTATTGATGCAACGTGACAAGGTTATTGCTTACGCGTCACGTCAACTTAAGGTTCACGAAAGGAATTACACTACACACGATTTGGAGCTGGGTAGCTGTTATTTTCGCGCTCAAGATATGGAGACATTACCTGTACGGTACCAAGTGCACCATCTACACCGATCACAGGAGTCTCGAGCATATCTTCAAACAGAAGGAATTAAAAATGCGTCAGCGTCGATGGGTCGAGCTTTTAAACGATTACGAATGTGCTATAAAGTACCATCTGGGCAAAGCCAATGTGGTGGCTGATGCCCTCAGTCGAAAAGTCACTACACTTAGGCGTGTGCAAGCCTTACAACTCACCATCCAGTCTAGTCTTCCTGCACAGATACAAGATGCTCAGGTAGAAGCATTGAAACCAGAAAACGTCAGGGCTGAAGCCCTACGCGGCTCAAGGCAACGATTAGAACAAAAGGAAGACGGCGCCTACTACGTGACAGGACGCATTTGGGTCCCACTCTATGGCAATTTACGAGAACTTGTAATGGATGAAGCACATAAGTCTCGCTACTCGGTACACCCTGGTTCGGATAAGATGTACCACGACTTAAAAACTACGTATTGGTGGCCTAGCATGAAAGCTCACATAGCAACTTACGTTAGCAAGTGTTTGACTTGTGCGAGAGTCAAGACTGAATATCAGAAACCATCGGGCCTACTCCAACAACCAGAGATACCACAATGGAAATGGGAGCAAATTTCCATGGATTTTGTTACTGGTCTGCCTAGATCTCAACGTGGAAACGATACTATTTGGGTGATCGTGGATCGACTCACAAAGTCTGCACACTTCTTGGCTATCAAGGAAACGGATAAGTTCTCCACCTTAGCAGACGTTTACTTAAAGGAAGTGGTTTCGAGGCACGGAGTGCCGACCTTTATTATCTCTGATCGTGATGCACGTTTCACTTCAGAACTTTGGCAAGCGATGCACAAATCTTTTGGCTCTCGGTTAGACATGAGCACAGCTTACCATCCGCAAACAGATGGGCAGTCTGAATGCACCATCCAAACTCTAGAAGACATGCTTCGGGCATGCGTAATCGATTTCGGCAACGGCTGGGAAAAACACCTCCCATTGGTGGAGTTTTCGTACAATAACAGTTACCATACCAGCGTTCAAGCCGCTCCGTTTGAGGCACTGTACGGGCGTAAGTGTCGATCACCTCTTTGCTGGGCAGATGTTGGCGACAGCCAAATCACTGGCCCAGAACTCGTAGTTGATACTACAGAAAGGATTGCTCAGATACGACAACGCATGGCGGCAGCTCGCGACCGTCAGAAAGCATACGCTAATAAGCGCAGGAAACCACTCGAGTTCCAAGTTGGGGATCGAGTGGTACTCAAAGTTTCACCCTGGAAGGGTGTGGTTCGCTTTGGAAAAAGGGGCAAACTCAATCCGCGTTACGTCGGACCGTTCGAAATCATAGAGAAAATAGGCAAAGTGGCCTACAAACTAAACCTGCCCGTAGAACTCAGTGCAGTTCACAACGTTTTTCACGTGTCAAATCTGAAGAAGTGTCTGTCAGATGAGACCCTCATAGTTCCTTTGAAGGAGCTCACCATCGACGATCAGTTGCGATTCGTCGAGGAACCAGTTGAAATCACGGACCGGGATGTTAAGGTCCTCAAGCGCACCAAAATACCTCTTGTTCGAGTTCATTGGAACTCCCGTCGTGGCCCAGAGTTCACCTGGGAACGAGAAGATCAAATGAAAGTCAAGTATCCCCAGTTGTTCGGAAACAGTGCAACCACTACTGAGACTGAAGCTACAGCGGAATTTCGGGATGAAATTCCAAACCAACGGGGGGATGATGTGACACCCCAGGAAAACCAGGAAACAACACAACACAACTAGCTTCCTCAGTAACCTCACGCTAAATTTCGGGATGAAATTTCTTTCAAGTTGGGGATGATGTGACAACCCGAACTTTCAAGGTTAGTAGTGTGATCCTAACTCTTCGTTATTTCTCTTTGGCGTCCCGTGCTTGTATCTGTGCTTGTATGTTTCTGTTCAACGATGGTGATAGCCTTATTAGAATCACATATGTTAGTATAATTGGACCGCAATGTATATGTGTTGTTCGATAAAGAAAAAGTTATCGAACTTGGCCCAAAAACATGACACATAACGACAATGGATAAACTTTAGACCTGGCCCAAATACGGTTCCACACTATGGTTAGAACCGGCCCAAGTCATTGTTCTGATTTGCAAATGTAGCCAGCCAATTCACTGTGTTGATTACTATAGGTAGCCGGCCCACCTATTGTTGTTGTGTTTAGTATTGCAACCGGCCCAAATCCTTTACCTATATGATTACATGTTACGTGAATGATTAGGAGAGCAAAGTAGAACAAACCCTACCCTTACACCTAGTGTGCGACGACAGTGGAACCCTTGTATGATACCAGCCGGCTATCAAGATAGAGGTTAGTGAATCTCTATTATAATAGTTATCAGTTAATCGTTCCTTAATGTAACCAATTATCATGGTTCCTAGACACAATATATTTGATAAGTCTTGCGTGATACTGTTGATGTGTGTAACATGATTCCTTTCGGTTATTTATGATTAGTTGCTTTGTGATGTGTGTGAGAGTGTAGAACATTGTTAAAAAATCAGATTGTATGTATAAATAATTGTGGGATCTCTTATCGAAACCGGTAATCATGTGATGATCTAACATCGTTTTAGATTAGGAGGAATAATGATTGTTGTCAGAACATCAATGGGCCATGTGAAGGATTTCAGCACCGAAAAGAATGGCAGGCTATTATTGATTTTGTAGGTAGTGATTGATTGTAGTTTTGGGTGTATTATAGTTGTCAAACATATAATGAATATGTAACAATATTAATATGTGGAACAGACTTAGTATTGTTTTGTGGTGGGGGATTAATAGAACTATTGGGCTGATGTCAATCCATGTGCGTAACTAGTGGGCTGGTAGAAACAAAACAATGAATTCATATTAGGTGTGAATAACCGAAAATTGTAAGTGGGATTCTTGGACTGATCCGATTGGGGTTGGGCCACGCACACAATTGACTTCACAGTGGGTCGCCCCGTTAGATCTGGGACACGCGACCAACGGGTTGCATTCAAGGAAGGGGGCCGGGTTATGTACAACTGTTGGGCCGGGATATCTATATATTTACGTGACAAATTTTGGGCCGGGTATGTTGTTACACACTCATTTGGTAAACGTTGAACTTGTAACATATAAGGTGAGTTGAGTATTTTAGAATGGAACCATTATGTGATACGTGTGTAACCGATGATTCAATATGAACGGATTGATTACCATGATGTCAATTTCATGCATGTGCTATATGTACAGTAGATAGGTTGTATGTGATCAATGAACATGTGAACTATTTGAATATGAAAGCTGTGGTTATATGCAAATGGAACTGACTGTTATCGGTAACTCCTTTAGGACATACTTGATCAACTGGTAGACTCGTAGATAATCCTACCGAGCAAACCAAGGTGAGTTCACACTCTATCCAAGGCATGGGATTCCCAAGGGTTGGGAATGGGTTAAAGAACAGAACGGTAACTACAAACTTGCGTATTCCCCATACAACAGGATATGTACGACCATAAGACCATCACTCTATCACTTTAAGTCCCTCATTTATCGACTTAATCGCCGAGGCCTATGGCGAGCGGGTCATTAGTAGATAGCGCAATTAGGTTTAACAAACCTCACACCGTGTCGTCCGAACGGGCGTGTACTAATGGACTATGGGCAAAGGGTCAATGCTGATAGACATTGACTTAGGGCACCTCTTACATTTTCGTAGCAGTCGATACGCGTGGTCTAGTAACACATGGGAAGCCCCCACCAATCTTCGCAAACATGTCTGGGAGACCGCGATACGAATTAATACGATACATGGTTTACAAAACGAACATACGATTTACGAAACGAATGCTATAACTAAACAACCAACTGTGAACTCGCTCAACTTTGTTGTTGATTCGTTGCTACATGCCTTGCAGGTCGTTAGGTACTCATGGAGCTTGCACAGGGAGGCGTGGTCGTTGTGGGACATCGCAGTGTGTGCCATGCTAAGAACATTACTTTATTTCATACTTAATACTTATATTGGGTTTTTACAATTATGCTTCCGCTAAACACTTAACTACGTTTTTGATTTGAAACACCTTTCATATTGTGTGGTTGAATTTTATTTATTACTTGATATGTTCAATATGATTGGTGGCTTGATCCTGGTCAGTCACGCCTCCAAGCGGTGATACTCCGCGTGTGGATTTTGGGGGTGTGACAACAATAATGTAGGTCATTCGAATCACAAATCAGAAATTAGATTTAGCAACATAATATTTGAACTTCAATGAAACGTTTGAAATGAAACCGCATGCGTAGCAAATGGTGCATGCGTAACATATGAGTTTTCGAGTAATGAAACAATGAGTATTTGCTAAAATGGAGAAATGACCAAGTATTCGAAGCAAATGTGTGTTCGCTCTCAGCGAAGAAAATCAACGCGATGCAACTACCATTAAGGGGAGTAGAGATGCAAACATCTACTCGCTGGAAGTGAAAGTGAAGATTTTAACAAAAGAAATTTGAGTACTTTCTGTTTTGGTTAACCGAAATAGCATATATGTCAGGATAATGGGGTTTGCTTTAGTTAACAGGTGTGGTTCCTTAGCAACCTTTACGAGTTTGGACCTGGGTTTCCAAAGGTCCTAAGTACATGTTTTTTAGATTCTCAAAGTTTCGTATTCTGTGTAAAACTGTTTTGTGCATCGTGTAGGAAACACCATTTTTGTGTATGTTTAAAACAAATTATTGTCCCACAATTTCCCGGTATACTTTCTTCCTGAATTCGCAGCTAATGACACTCCATCATCAATCAGTCGTGAAATAGCAGTTGAATCCTCACAGTTAGTTAAATAAGTAATTCGTTAATCCTTAGCAAGTGTCACCGACTCTTGTTAGCTCGTTCGGCTCCTGGTAGTTTGATGTTCGTACGAAAGCTATCGTCCATCTTCTTGACGAGCAAAACTGGGGTTACCCAAAACGGGAAACTTGGTCTGTTATCTTCCTTCTCTATCAACTACTGAAGTTACACTGTAAATCCTTGCATCTCCGAAGGTGTAAGTTGCTAAGGTGCATTAACAGCAGGCGCGGCGCCCGGAATCAAATTGATGCGAAATTTGACTTGTCGACGAGGAGATAATTTTGGCAAGTCTTCGGGGAAGACTTCAGGATATTTCCTTATCACAGGGATATCTTCGAGTTTTTAGGTCCTTCGGTTCCCTTGTCCACGACATGAGCCCAGAAAACAACACATCCATTACGCACTTCCGTGCCTTCAAGCAACTTGGAAGCTGTAGGGGCGTAGTCTGCTTACCTCCATGAATCATGATTGTTTCTTCATTTTCCATCGGGGTGCGGGTAATAATCTCCGCTCGATTGCTCGACAACCAATCCATCCAAATTACCACATTGAAGCTTCCCTTAAGCTAGTTCTATCGAGTACTGGATATCTATCTTACTTACTACTAAAACAAGTATATTCTGAAGCTAAAATTTGACAACAATGTCAAATAGCACAGACGCATAACATTGACTACTAGGAGACGTACCAATGGCCATGTTTGGATCCTGGCGTGCTTCCCTAGCTCCGGTGTTAGACATTTTTCCCACGATCTTGTTTAATCTCCCGTGGGCAATCTTTCCTAACGTGCCCCATGTCACTGCAGTTATAACACCCTTGACCTCTCTTTCCACGTTTCGTCTCATGCCAACACGTCTCCTTGCAGTGCCCCACTTTGCCACAGTTGTCACACTTTCCATTTTTACATCGCCCGGTATGATGACGTCGACACTTGTCGCATTTAGGTAGTTTACCCATGTACTCTTTTCCCTTTTTGGCCTTGTTGTTGTTATTTGTCTGGGTACCTTGCTTGAAGTTTCCGAATTTCCTCTTGTTATCTCCAGATGACTCCACATGAGTCTCATTTTTCTCCTCAGAGATTGAAAATCTTCCTAGTCTAACCGCTTCTTCAGTGAGCGTCACACTTAAGTCGATAGCTTCAGCGATTGTTGGAGGTTTAGATGTTGTCACCAGGCTTAGAATCTGAGGTACCAATCCCCTGATGAAGCGTTCGATCCTCTTAAACTCTGGATCTACCATGTAGGGGACAACACGAGACAGATCATGGAATCTCTGTACGTACTCAGCTATCTTTGGACCTTCCATCTTCAAGTTCCAGAACTCAGTTTCCAACTTCTGATTTCTGCTCTGGAACAATACTTCTTATGCATTAGTTCTTTCAGTTCGTCCCATGTCAAAGCATACGCAGCAGTTTCGCCCAACGTCTGAACCTGGAGGTTCCACCATGACAGAGCCCCAACTTGAAGCAGTCCGGAAATGTACGCGACCTGATGCTCTGGGGCACATTTTCTCAACCGCAAAACAGAATCCATCTTCTCAACCCAGCGCACGAAAGCTAAGGCACCCCCAGTGCCGTCGAACTCCAGGGGCTTGCAGCCCAAGAACTGCTTGTAGGTGCAGCCTGCGAAATAAGCAACATCATTCACGAGAGGCATTAGCAAAGCACACTTGGAAATGTCCAAACGTTCTTGTAATGTCTCTTAAGTGACTAAACATTACCGTTGGGTGGGTTATTTCCTATGGTACCTCCGCTGCACTCGGAGCGAAGGGCCTCGTGCTGTGCGATGGCCTGTGAGATGCGCTCTTGTATTTCTGCCTCTGTCGTCAGAAAAGGGGTGTTGGTATCGGTGTTTCCTTGAATCGACATCTTCCTCGAAGAAGATCGGTTAGGTCAGGTCTTATTAAGGACACGAGCACACAAGCCTCTACTTAACGAATAAGACCTCAGAGGTGTATTTACATACGTATATAAGCAATCATATAATGGCACCATTATAGTATAACTTGTAGGTAGGAACATATTTAATGAGAACATAACAAGCAAGCACGTAGCATCACAATTATAGCGCACACATGCAGGTCATCAACGTCCTTAGTGAGGACATGGCGACTGAGCTTTCATTGTTTATCGACCACAATCACATTGTTTACAAAATGCCTTACATCAAAAGGGACACAGGGTCACCCTACTCTCGTCCAATAAGTCGATCAGTGTACCAAAATCACATGGTCGAAAGTGGTCTTCAAAAGTCCCCACAATCTCGGCTTATGAGTAGTGTCTTTTCCCCAAAAGTAATGCAATTCGCATAAAACCAAAAGCCAACTATACTGGTGTCTGAGGTGGAGGAGTGAAGAAAAGCAAACTGCTAACATGTGCGACTTTTTCCCCGAGCTTGAATATACGGCGGAGCAAGTATCTGATCTGCTGCTTGATAGTAAAGAAACGAGCATCAAAATCTAAGAAGGCGTAATAGCAGCAGGTGAGAGTGCAAAAGGAGACAGTGATGAATATGGAGGATCAAAGTATACTGGCATTGACAGGGTGGAGGACGTAATGTCAGCTCAAGCTCCAAAACTCTATAACTCAAAACCTCAAACTGTAGCTGAAGTAACAGGAGCAACTCATCCCGTGTGTAGCTTCCATAAGGTGAGGGATGGTAGGGGTCTGAAATCAGCATAGGGCATGATAGGAAACATAGGAATGGCTCGCCCAGCGGTGAAGAAATGAACGGTACAGCCTGAAGGATCTATGAAAAGGCTGCTGATACGAAAAGACTGTCACGCAGGTGCTGGCCAAAGGTATCTTCCCGGGGTGTGGGTATGTCTTGAAAGAAAGTGATAGGCATGTCGGCGCAATGGACGTCGGTCTCCATAGGGGATAAAGGAGCAACATCAGCGGGTGCGGGTGTAGGAACAAATGTCTCAGCAAAAGAGAAGACCATCAGGTGTAGGTACTAGGTCTGGTACAAGGGGTGCAATATCTGGTAAACCAAAAGAAGTAGGGTCAAGATTCAAGCAAGGGCTCAGGATCAGCAGGTGCAACAACAGACTGACCCAAAAAGAATAGGAGCTAGCTCAGGAGCAGGCTCTGGGTTGTGCGAAAGTGCGGGATCTCGAGCAGGTGATAGTGCAGCAGTCATAGCAGTGTCATCGTCTAAGTCGGTAGTAGAAAGTTGCAATCCGGCCGTCTGTAAGGCTGCAGATGTCGCAGTCTTAAAGGAGTCTGAAATCGAGTGTAAAATGGAAGCAGGGGATACTTCAATGGCGGGAATCTCAGGATGTAGCATAGCAATGACATCCTCAGCTATCTTTCCATCGCCCTGGGTGTCAACAGGAGGATAATCAATAAACAAATCAACGTCATCATCTAACAAATCGTCAAAAGGCATATCCTCGGGAGGAATGACCACGAAAGGTACAGCGTCGAGGATCGGAGCCATGATGTGCTCGCCATCGGGGTGTCCAAATGATAAGGTGGTCATGGACTGGAACAGGAATGACGAAAGGATTCTTGTCAGGGAAACCATCAGCAAAGGTAAATCATCACCAAAATCTGGCAGCGCGGATGGTTGGAAGTCGTCCTCGTCCTCGGTCATCATGTCAGGGTCACTCTCAGTGTCTGACGTAATTATCCCCGGCGCAGGTGCAGTCTCATTATATGTGGCGGTGGCCATAGGGTCGTCAACATCTGACAACTTGCTCTCTGAGGAAGGCGACATGTGTGTCGATACATAATAGTCATAGCATGTATATCCATAGTAATCACTGACACTTAGTGTATGCAAACAAAGGTAATTTATCATGTAATCATGTATTCACATTATTCTTCATGAAACTTTCTATCCTTCCTAGTCTCCCAGACTAACCCACCTAGTCTCCCAGACTAAACCAACCAGTCTCCCAGACTAAACACCCAGTCTCCCAGACTAAACTACCTAGCCTCCCAGACAAAACACCCAGTCTCTCAGACTGAAACACCCAGTCTCTCAGACTGAAACACCCAGTCTCTCAGACTAAAACACCCAGTCTCTCAGACTGAAACACCCAGTCTCTCAGACTGAACTCCCCAGTTTCTCAAACTGTCCCAACTAACTACCCAGTCTCTCAGACTGAACTACACAGTCTCTCAGACTGAATTATAAACATTAACTTTGAAATGTGTTTCTTGTTTTTTATTTGTAAAAATGTTTGTTTTTCCTGGATCTGGGCGTTTCGTGTATGCAATGAAAACATGTTGTAAAAACATTTTCGTGAGAGCCCTAATGATCGTAGTCTAGACTCGAGAAAAAATCCTAGTTCGCTACGATCGAAGCTCTGATACCAAGCTGTCACACCCTAACTTTTGCGGAAGCGTGATTATGGTGTGACTTTCTTAATATCATTGCATTCAATCATAACAACAGCTATATGATAAAACCATAGGTTTGTCATCCATCGAATAAGTTTAAAACATAACAACATTGTTTAAAAAAATGTAGACTTCAAATTCAAGTTTTACAATCATACCAAAATGTTTATGAGTTCACTAAGGACTCATCGAAAGATATTAAATAGCACCAAGGGTTGGGAGACGTGTCTCATCCAGGAATAAGACACACCGACCAAACCCAAAGACCATGGATGACATCTTTATTTCAAACGCAGCATAAAAACTTCCAACGCCCGCCAGATCCACTTACTAGTTCCTTGAAATACATGTAGTTTGAAAACATCAACAAAAGTTGAGCGAGTTCATGTGTTTAGTAAGTGTGTACGAATCATCCTTGAAAACCTTTGTATGTATGTATGTACTTGTAAACTGGTATGCAGCAACAAGGAAAAACAGATCAATTAATGTGTAGCTAATACATTAATATATGTGACATGGCATAGGAAGCACTCAAACCTGTATGCGTATTTCGCACCGGCCCCTCCGGCGGAACGACATAGTCACCACATGCGGCCAACTCGCAGGCCCATGGGTGGGGCTCGCAACACCCAATAGATCTATCACTCATGTCCCTCGGTCCTTATACAAGGATTAATGGTCTTAAGCTAATGGCCTACCCATTCACGTGATCTAGCAGTACCTTTCCTTAGCTAATCATACCATTTGTAATTGTTTGTAATCAGTATGTAACATGTATTTCACCCCCGAGAGTTATAAAACCGAAAACAGTTAAGAGAAAAGGGGGACATGAACTCACAGTTTTGCGTTCCTTGTATCTGATGTAACTCAAAGCTTCCTCTAGATCGCACTACTACCTACATGCGTACTATGGTCCGTTAGACGAGCGGGTCGTGCCTTGTCTTAGTGTTAATGTTTCTGAGTTACGTCTCTTTTTTTGTCTTCAATATTATTCCAAGTTATAATCACTTGTTAAAATAATAAATATTTTAACTTTAAATTATATTTTAATTTTGGAATAATCGTTAAACAATACTTTGTAACAATACTTCTCAAGTATTCATATTCGAATTTCCTTCCCAAGGATGGGGTATCTCATACATGTTTATCTGTATTCTTGTATTTGTACATCTTGCCATGTATTGGCGTCGTATTCCGGTGTGTACGTATTTTCTTAATAAATATCCCATATATATTTCCAAAACAATATATTTTCAAGTCTTACTTAGAAAATATATATAAACTTATTTTATCCCAAATGTATTTCAAGTTTATCCAAGAAAACGTATATTTTTCCCAAAAATCATACATCTTCTAAAAACTCTAGGAAAATATATTTTTACTTCTCAAAAATAATATATTTTCTCATTGTCGAAAATATGATATACTTTGTAATAATAATAAAAATCATATTTTCATTTCTTTTGTATCCAAAATAATATTTACCAAAAATATACTCATAATTGTATTTTCCGGAATATTTGTAAGTTACATTCTATCGTTCGGTTCCATAATATTATATGTGTAACTTATATATGTATTCCTTGTGATTTTTGGTATTATTTTGGATTGTAAATTCTTGGTACATATGTAGTTATATTACTTTAATCCCTAAAATAATATAACTATTACACAGAGTATACAAATATTTACACACGTCATGTCTTTAATGTATATATATATTCTAAATATATATTTACCCATTTTTATTTATAAAAACCAACCTCCAATATTTGTATTTTTGTAACAAAGTCTATGGCAAAGTTTATATTGAAAACCATAGTTTAAACATACTTGTAAATATTTGTTTAGAAAATATTTTTCTAAGTGTTTATCTTTTTAGAAAATTTTGACATAGTTTCCCCTAAAATGGAGGTGTCCATGCTATCAAAGCATATCATTTTCTTTTTAAAATCATCACAAACAATCAACAATTAACCCTAGACAACTTACACTTACCAAGTGCCAAAACTATACAATTTTCATAACAACATGAACTTGATCTTTCACAAAAGCTTGTAGTAATTTGGTAGTGTTTTTAGTAGGTTTAGTTACCCCTTTAAAGTGTGTTTACTTCTTTAAAAATCTCATTCTTGAGAGATTTGGATGTTTACAACTTGTAAACATATTTTACAAAAACGTTTCTTTATGAAATCTTCTTGTTTCTCTAGTGTTTCTACACTTGTTTTATCACCAAAAATAGTGTATGCTTAAGTATGAACCAAGATTTCCTAAAAATCATATGTTGAACTTGGTTCTTTTAGGAAAACCATTCATAAATCTTAGATCTATAAGTTTATCAACTCATTTGATTATTATTTTTCAAGAAATTATTTTATTTTCAAGTTCATGCTTACACATGAGGATGATCATCTTGTTTCATCACATAATCATCCTCTCACCTGCTAGATCATGTGTCTAATCACAATCTAGCAAGCTCCTTATGATGATCAACATCATAATCTCAAGAAAATAACAATCAAGTATCATACATACACTAAACAACATAGTTTCATCAAGAGTTCATCATATGACAAGTTTATGTTCATGTTTCAAGATTATGTTCTTTAGTGTTCTTCATATTTTTCATCACATATCATCTATTAACCATCAAAATTAGAAGTAACTAAGGGTTATAAGGGCCTTACTACTAGCACAAGGCTAGGGAAGAACACTTGATGAAGAAGTTGATAAAAGTGGAGGATAATAGCAAATAGGATAGGTCCTTCAAGATCCACAAGCTCCACACTACTTAACTTAGCTTCTAACACCTTGTGTACACCTTGGAATAGATTGAAGTTGGATGAGAATGGTGGTGGTGTGGAGGTGGCTCACGGCCGAGATGAAGGGAGGACGAGAGGGAGAGTTAAGTGTGTGTAATGTGTGTGAGACAATGAGAATTTGATCCTTCATCTAATACTTATAACCCTCCTAACTCTTTTAATCAATCTTTAGGAGATTAATTAAGATCATGGGGTGGGGGCCACCCATCCAAACCGTCTCTAAGGGGGGGGGGGGGGGGTACTAGTTGAGTTGTAATGGTAGGTTAAGAGATCTAGTTAGATTTCATGTGTGATATTTAGTGTTTATGCATACCATGTGTTATATAGTGTGTTGGGTTGTTCGGGGCTCATAACTAGCTCATAAATATTAAAGCAATGCTTCTAGTATAATTTTGGTGTTTCGGGTAATGTCCGGTTGTTCGGTTAGATACCGGTTCGTTAAAGTGTCAAACTATTCCGTTTAGTGTTCTTTATGTACCCTTTTGTGACACTTTTAATTCCCGACACTTAGGAAAGCATCCAAGACCATTTAGTCATATTTTTGCACATTACTAGCTTGTTAAAAAGCTGAATTTTGCTGAGATATGCATAATTCTGCACTTTATGTGGGTTTTAGGCACTTTCCGGCACTTAAACTATTGCCTAGTGAAGCAGTTTTATGGTCCTTACTTCCCTACACACCATACTAGTGTAGTACCTTATCTCTAGCCCATACTAGGTCTCAAAACATTGTTTGTCTATGTACTGAACATCGTCAGCATTTTCCGAGTTATCCGCTAACTGTGCTAACCGTGCTTTGTGCATCGTCTATGTCACTAAAGTTTGTATGTAAAAATGATGTGACAGTATGAAATGTGATGCACATGTAAGTATGATACAGTAATCAGAAAACAATTAATTGTAATTCAGCACAGTCATTAAGCACTAATCATGGTTAATTAAATTGTACGGATACCTGGATTTTTGACAGTTGTCACATTTCACTCCATTTGACATGTTTGAGATTAAACATAACCCAGATCGCCAGTATTCTTTCAAAATCGTGTTGATGTAGGTGGGGAAAATATGATGCCAAACAGGGGCGGAACCAATATACACTTAGCCGTAGCACGGACTACGGCTCAACCCAGTATTCGCATTCGCAGTGTAATTTTTTTCGGTTTTAAACATAAGATACCCCTAAACATATATGGGGATACCCCTAAGAGAAGATTATGAAACTTGATATTATTCACTAAGTCCAAAACCTTTAGTAACTAACCCCAAATAATTAGTTTTATGATAATTAAGCCCAAGTTGTAATAACTAATAAAGCCCAAATAATAAAATAATCCATTTGAACAATGCCATGGTTTCTGAGGTTGAAATTTTTTCATAACGTAAAAGACGACGATGTGATGGAGTGATTTCAAGCTATGAAAAAAGAAGAGGACAAATCTATTAGGTATTTACTTTACTTTATTAGTTTATTGTCGTTTTTCTAATATTGTATGATTGAACGGTAAAAAAAAAATTTGGGACACCCCTAATTTAATGGGCTAGTTTCGCCATTGATGCCAAAGCGTGGGCCGATGAACAATCATGGTAGGAAAAATGGGGTGAGCATTATGACGGTAGATGATCTATTTTGAAATGGTATTCTGTTTTGAAACATGTTGGTAGTTTGTCTAGTGAAGCATGATAATTGTGGTCCATAACCTCTCCTTAGTTTAAACTTTGTTTAGATCTTCGCTTGATGAAGCTTCCATGGTAGTTTTTTTTCAATTCATTGTTGATTGGATTTTGACCTAACCTAATTGCGTGCTTTTGATCATACATAGTAATATTTGTTCTTTCATTCTTCACCAACTGTATACCCTTTTCCTGTTTTCCTAGATACACAAGACGACCCCCAAATAAAAAGAAATCTCCTGGTACTTGGAGCTTTAATGGAATGCCTGTTACAACGTTAATGTAAGTTACAAAAGCATGATCTTTTGCGTATCATATAGCTTCGCGTTTTGATTTTGACCAGAAGATAAAACCACTATCCGTGACTCGCCTAGCTTGCATACACCTCTAGATGCGGAAACAAGCGCTTCATTTTGTAGCATGTTGAGAAAATGTGCGACCCTGCGTGGGGTGAAAAAGTGAGTCTTGATGATGTAGTTATCATGCTTAATATATTAGAAAATATTAATAGGTGGTGGAAATGAACAATTGAGTTTTCATCTAAGAGTGGATTTTGAGAAAGATGGGCTAGGCTTTTCAAACTTGATTTTAGTTATAAAGGTGGTGGTTTTATGGCTAATTCGATGATGTAGCTCACGGTTTTGTCTTGAATTTACATTTATTTTCTGTTAAAAAGCATATTTGTTATTATCAAAATGTAATAAGATATAATATTTATTTATCTCATTCTTTGTCGTTTGGTTTGTACGCGGATCTAGCGCCGCTATATGATACGGAAAATAACATTTCATATAGTTCTTAAAATCTATAGTTTATTAGAAGTTGACACGTGACATTGAATATTTGATATGAGAAAGAGACATAATGTATAAATAAACTGGTTGTTTCCTAAGAGTTCTGAAAGTTTTGCAATTATTTAAAGTTCTAAAATGAACTCAACTATTAATTAAAGTTATGAAATGAAATCAACTCTTTATTATAAAAGATTACATATTATAGATCGAGTATTAACATAAACAATTTTGTTATACGTTATTATTTTTGTATTTTATTACATTAAAAGTCTAAAATGTTAATAGAAGCCAGGAGTTATTTATATTTAGTTTGTTATAATTCAATTTTGTTAATCCCTTTTATAAAGCAAAAAACAGGATAAATATAAATGAAAAAACAAAATGGTAAAAGATAAAAAGATAAAATTAATGGATTAAAATAATATATTTTTTACTTGAATCTTATTAATTAACAAATATTATTATCTATATCTATTTATTTAGGGTAAAGGATAAAAAGATAAAATTCATGAATTAAAACAAATATTTTTTTTAATCTTATTTGATATGAGAAAGAGACAGAATGTATAAATAAACGGGTTATTTCTTAAGAGTTCTGAAAGATTTATTAAAATAATTGTTTTTTTGAAAGAGATATATCTATTTTATTAGGCGGGAAAACATAAATGAGATAACTCTAATAGAACACCACGTGTCCCATATATGATTTACTTTATCTATACTACTTTAATAAGGATATAGGAAGGACAGAATGGTAATTCAGCAAGGTGTTGAAAACACCCTCAATGCACAATGTACAAGTCTTAAGGCACCAAGAAACACAAATAAATTACCCTTTAACTGGTTCATCTTCAGCCATCCATTTCTCTCACTTTTTCACACGGATCGCGATCTAACGGCTGATATTCAATTCACACGGATCGACCTTTCCATTTCCTTCTCTCTCACAACTCACATAGTCACAAAACTTCATCAGACCTTCTCTCTCTCTCTCTCTCTCTCTCTCTCTCTCTCTCTCTCTCTCTGCGACTCAAGAACATCATGCCAAATCTCTCACCAGATGCCGTTTCATGACAACGTCTGTGAGGATTTCACCAGATCGATGAAGGTAACCTGCAACCCTTGTTCTAGGAATCTTGAAAATCTTTCATCAGGTCTTACTCCTTTTCTCTCTATCTCTCTCTCAAATTCATCAACACTGAACCACGGGGTTAGATCTAGAGCATCTGCCATCATCTTCTCTTTGCTACGTTGTGCAGGTGGTCTCATTTAGGGCTTTTGATTTTTGTTTCTATCTATTGATTTATTTAATCACAGACATGGTGGAAGGATTGTTCATTGTTTTAACATCCATGAATAGCAAGTCCTGATCTCTTCCCCTTCATTTGTAGCCTCTGATTTTAGTTAATGTTAAAGTATATTTATTGATGATGAATGGAATTAATAACATGCAGAGATGTCTGAAATTATGCATTGGATCCAGGAATCAATATACGTTTGGTTCAATCTAGGGATCAGAGGCTCATAATTTTGAGTTTTGTATGTTCAAATCGATTATTTTTTTTTTATCAAATATTTGTTTAGTTGATGTATTTTTTTTTTTTTGTTGTACAGCAACTTGCGCTGAACTTTGAGTCTACATTGACTGAAAGTAGATTGAAGGTAAAAGTATTGTTGATACACACAATTTATGTATTTTGATACAACTATCTTTTTTTTTTTTTTTTGGTTTTATAGTTGATAAATAGATTGCTAATACCTAACTAAATGGGTTATGTTTTCCATAGGTTAAATAGGTCCACCAGGCTACTTTTGAGCTCATATAAGATGCACTCATAAGACGTGTTGAGCTATCATCTGATGTTGGTAAGACTTCTATCTACATCAAAAGTTGTATAGTTTTTGTGAGATTTTGGGAATCTGATGAGGTTGAGAAGATTAGGTAACCTGCTACCCGTAACCAACTTTTGATTAAAACAAAGAGAAAATGATACAAAGCACATAAAAAATGTTGTGTTGGGTGAGGTTAAATGCCATTGCTTTGAAGGTCTAATTTTAGTCTTTATCACCTGTTTTGTTTTGTAACGGGTCGCCAAAGATTTTTAACACTAGACCGCTTTATTCAATAGAAGAAATTATCATCACATTAAATATAGTATTTGTAATTATATAAAATATATTTATTTTCTAACTTTGAAAAGAATGACAGTGTAAATGTGTTCTCTCCAAACGCTAATACAATTACTCGACATTGCTGAAACCAACTAATTCCATCAGTTGTTTGTAAGGATGGTTTTTCGGATAATGCGCGCACGGTGTTTATAAAGATATATTGTTGATGGAAACTTTATTTTTGATATTATGTTCTCTAGCCTCTTATTATTTAATATTAATTTTTTATGTTCTCTAAATGATTTTTGGTAATTTATGGATTGTGTAGAAAGTATTTGCCTTTGGTCATCAAGCTTCATTGTTCATATACCAGGAAGCATGGGTCGTAGAGTGAAACCCTAACTACGTCGACGAAGCTGAATGGTATATGAAGTCTAAATCTGTATTTTCATACTTTTTTGTTTGTTATTTGAGTCTGATATGTTTAATACTTCTACATATGTGATTGGATCTGGTGGCTGATGGGTCGTGGAGCGAAACGCTAACAACGTCGACGAAGTTGAACGATATATGAAGTCTAAATTTGTATTTTCATAGGTTTTTTGGTTGTTATTTGAGTCTGATCTGTTTAATACTTTTACATATGTGTTTGGATAGGGTTTCAATGACACCGAATCGATGATTTTCTCTCTATTCGACACAAGATCCACTGGGGTTGACCTCTAGGTACCGTTATAAACCACATCTAATGTTTTTTTGTTTCTTATTCGAGTCTGATATGTTTAATACTTCTACGTTATCTTGTTAATTAATCTCTGGTGTGTTAAATGAGTTAGGAGTTGAATGATTCTAACTAAGAAAGGAAATATGTCAAATGGGTCAAACAGTTGATAAGTCATTCAAATTGTATCTAAATGCATAGAAACCTCCTATACCGCTTTATACAATGCTATAATTTTTTTAACAGTATAGTTTTTATCTTAGTTATGATATCTAGAATAAATAAAAATGTGTTCTCTCACCGTTCAGTGTTTTGACTCATTGCCAAACGGCCTGACCCGTTCATTGTGTTTCCATGCTTGCATAGGGCGGCTTTCATGTGTGGAAGAGAACCCAGCTTTGAGCTTACATGAGAAGGACGAAATTAGCTATGACTTCTTAACCATGACCCGATAAGGAGTCAACATCAAAGTAGCCCTAATAGATTTACTTTTGACTTTGGATTTTCGCGGGTTCACGTTAAGCTCCATTTTCTTTATTGTTGCTTTTGTATTTTATTAATTTTTTGTTGTTATTGTATATTATCTTTACATATTCGTTGACAGCTTGACTAAAGTGTTGTTTTCTTCTCTAAAAGTATCTTATATTTGGGTAATTGAAAATAAATTTAAGGTGTTTTTGTTTTAGATTCACTAAACTGAGTTCTCTTAATATACTTGTAATCGAAACATGAGTTGTTAGAAACATTTGCCACGCATGGTTTTGTATTGTTTATTTTGTTAGTATACCCTTCATTATGCTCCTTTTGTTAGTATACCCTCCATTATGTTGTTTAATATACATAGTGGACTTCTTAAAGCAATTAACAACAATTAACTTAAAGATGATATATTCAGATCAATGTTGCTTTGAATAACACTAAGTGGTCTAACTCTGATTATCATCGGATGATCCCCAAGAACACAACAAAAGAAAAATTATTTGATTTTTATTCCATTTTGGTAACAAAAGCTACCGACATCGTCTTATGACATTTCTGTTAGAAAATATCTTACTAATTTAGAGGACTCACAACTACAATACACACATAACATTACACTTCCTATGTATTTGAGAACTATTTTTTTATTTAATTAGGTATTAACATTGATGTGATCCTTTTTATACAATAAAATAAAATAATGGGTCCATGATATGTATTTTATAAGCAAAAAATAAAATAATGAGTCCTCAATTTTATGTATTTTTAAGCAAAAGTTTTAGCCCAACTGCTGTTTTACTAATGACCAAAATTAAAATAACTGAGCAAAAAATTGTCAATCTAACCGAAAACCAAACTGATTAACCGAAAACCGATTGGTTAATAAAATAGACTAACCGA
This sequence comes from Helianthus tuberosus, assembly GCA_030545235.1. Taxonomy (NCBI): domain Eukaryota; kingdom Viridiplantae; phylum Streptophyta; class Magnoliopsida; order Asterales; family Asteraceae; genus Helianthus; species Helianthus tuberosus. The sequence goes on from CM060358.1 coordinate 124,032,516, forward strand.
TGGCTTTGGTAGAGGAAAATAGCCGAACCGACAGAACATGCACACCACAATGACCATACGGGCTCGTAGATTGGTTTGATTAGTTTTGAGCTTATGGTTGTGCTTGTGTTGGCTTCGGTTTGTTTACGTCCTTTTAAAACTCTTTAAATTCACATGACCGATTTTGATGTACCTTAACCGAAAATTTAGATTTTAGTTATGACCCAACTGAACTGGACCTTTTCATGCACACCCTTAGAATTACTAATAAGTGTTGTGTTTTTTGTTGCATCGCGAATTTGGGTTTGCTTATGGCTCAAAACCGAACCACCCCGTACATAGACCTAAACTCAACAACCTAAGTGATATGTTTCCCGCCGCATCGCGCGGGTAAACGACTAGTTATATGTATAGATTTTGTAATAATTTTTAAACTATAATTTAAAAAAAAAATTGTCAAGTCTATAATATTATATGTAAAAGTGTCTTGAATATATAAAAATGTCTTTTTTGGTAATTTTAAATGAATAAGCTAAGTCAAACACTACTAAAAAAACAACTTATTGACTTAATGACTTTTCCCACTACAAAAGTTTATCCAAACACTTTTTTTCAAAAAGAAGCAACCCCAACACCCTTTAAGAGTCATGTGGTCTGTGTCGTTTATCTACTTTAGGTTAGTGTTGAAGCACGGAATCACCGCTGGGATGATTGGACCGCCTTCTCCATGGGGGTGAAGAGTCACATCTTATTCTTCCTCTCGAACCTAGATCTGCAATGAAGAAGACAAGAAAATGGAGCTTGTAGAGATGACCGGTAGGGGAAAGAATCCCCTGTTTCCAGTAACAAAAGTGTGGCGGCTCCATCTTGTCTAACCCTAATAATGAGGTGAACACCTCCTTATATAGGGGACATGGGCCTCCCCTAACCTCAATGGGCCAGGCCCAGTTAGGGGTTATCTCTACAAGTCCCTAGCCCAATGTAGTTAATATACTACAACGCGTTGGGCCTCGCGGTTGGGTTAGTCAACACAATAATAAATAATTAATATAAAAGCAATAAGTAACGGGAAGGTCTGACCGCTCGGGTCGGGTCCAATACCATACCTCTACAAGTCCCCCAGTCTAGTGTTGCTCACGAGTGCAAGCGCTGGGAGGAGCACTAGACTTATTAGGAGTGCTGGGAAGTGAGGATTATTAATTCTACGTTTACCTGTCGCCGAGGCGCAAGGGCTTTGCTGGCCATGTTTAATGCGTTTGTCTTTCGTTGTGAGTAAAGATAATGGAGCGGTGAAATGTGCACGATAGTTCATCGTGGTAATTGGCTGGGCAAAGGCTGGTTGCTACTTTTTGTACTGGCTCACTCTCGTGAGCTGCCAAGGTTGCACGTATGCGTATATATCCCGCGCATGGACTTTGGAACTGGGTGAGTGTTTTTTGGCTGTTGAGTGTGGAGAAATAGGATGAATCAACCTGGATGATGAAGGGTCCTATTTATAGCCGGATGGTGAGAGAGGGATGAGCATCTTCGCCAGCTGGTATAGGGCGCCTGCTGTCCGACCAAGGGGAATATCCTCTCAGTTCCCTCTGTTGTGGTCAGTGTAGTGGTACACGTGGCGCGCCTATATTTGTCCATGCTGGAGACATAGTACTGGTACTGTCGGTCTGCTCCTTGATTTGCTGCCGGTCTACATGGCTCTTGATGAATGGTGACACGTGGTGTCCTTTATGTCGGAGGGAGCATCTTTGGTGCCCTCTTGACGTCTTCCAGAAGCTTCTAGAAGCTTCTGGATTCTCTTGCTGATGTAGGTGCCATGTAGGATGAAAAAGTGGTGTGGTCCTTGCCATGTAAGCGGGGAATTGGGACCATACCTCTTCAAGTCCCCCCAGTCCAGTGTGCCTTCTAGTTGAGTTGATCGTCTAGGAGGGATTCTGGACTTATAAGGGTAGTGGTTGTTGGGACACATGTTTGATTTTGTAAAGTTGAGCCTACTGGGTGCGCCGCGCATGACACATTGGCAACTTGTAAAGTTGAGCCAACCGGACGCATGGCGCGTGGCGTATTGGCAACTTGTAAAGTTGCGCCAAACTCGGCGCATGGCGCATGGCGTGTTGGCAACTTGTTAAGTTGCGCCAAACTGGACGCATGGCGCATGGCGTGTTGGCAACTTGTTAAGTTGCGCCAAACTGGACGCATGGCGCATGGCGTGTTGGCAACTTGTTAAGTTGAGCCAACTGGACGCATGGCGCAAGGGGCGCATGGTGTGTTGGCGACTTGTAAAGTTGCGCCAAACTCGGCGCATGGCGCATGGCGTGTTGGCAACTTGTTAAGTTGCGCCAAACTGGACGCATGGCGCATGGCGTGTTGGCAACTTGTTAAGTTGCGCCAAACTGGACGCATGGCGCATGGCGTGTTGGCAACTTGTTAAGTTGAGCCAACTGGACGCATGGCGCAAGGGGCGGAACTGAGCCAAAACGGCGTGAGTCACTATAAAATATTCAACCTTTTGTATGGCTATGTTGGTTAGCACATGATGCGCGCGTGTTTATCCTTATGGAATACATATGCCTGGTGTTTAAATCTTTGTAAACTGTTGTCTACAATATTTGCACGTGTTAATCCACTTTGAGTCAGGTTATCGCGAATGAGAATTGGCATAAAGTTGCGTCAGGATAATGAAGTGAAAACCTTAGCCTGCGCTAATCCTCCGCTGTGCCATAACGACAATGTGGCGTGAGGCAAGGAGATGTGGTTTGTCTTGAAGAATGTAGGTGTAAACGAAACTTTGTTTTAGCCAATGTGTTTTCGCGCATACCCAAAGTGGTGCGTGCATTTGTAGCTCAGTTTACGTTTTCGTCTATGGCTAAACATGCGCGCGTGCGAGACATACACACCCGTATGTAAGGGCCGCATGGGGCTTAGCATGCTTGCATGTATAGCAGCGAGCTCGCCTGGAGACTGGCGTGCTCATAACTAAAGGAGCATGTGTGTATGGCGACTTGCGTGTTCATGTGTGGAGCGTCAGGCTCGCATAGAGACAGAGATGATCGTATTTATAACACCAGACTCGTATGGAGGCCGACGTGCTGGCATGTAACAGAGCTTGCGCGCATGGTGACTTACGTGCTCATAAGTAATGGAGCATGCGCGCGTGGCGACTTACTGGCTTGTATGTAGAGGAGCATGCGACTGGCGGCTTACGTGCTCGTATGTAGAGGTGCATGCGACTTGCGACTTACGTGCTCGTATGTAGAGGAGCATGCGACTTGCGACTTACGTGCTCGTATGTAGAGGAGCATGCGATTTGCGACTTTCGTGCTCGAATGTAGAGGAGAATGCGATTTGCGACTTACGTGCTCGTATGTAGAGGATCATGTGACTTGCGACTGACGTGCTCGTATGTAGAGGAGCATGCGCGTATAGCGGCTTACGTGCTCGTATGTAGAGGATCATGTGACTTGCGACTGACGTGCTCGTATGTAGAGGAGCATGCGCGTATAGCGGCTTACGTGCTCATAAATAGAGGAGCATGCGTGCAAAACGCATGTGTGCTCGCTCGTATGTAGAAGGAGCAGGCGCGTATGGCGACTTACGTGCTCGTATGTAAAGGAGCATGCGCGTATAGCGGCTTACGTGCTCATAAATAGAGGAGCATGCGTGCAAAACGCATGTGTGCTCGCTCGTATGTAGAAGGAGCAGGCGCGTATGGCGACTTACGTGCTCGTATGTAAAGGAGCATGCGCGTATAGCGGCTTACGTGCTCATAAATAGAGGAGCATGCGTGCAAAACGCATGTGTGCTCGCTCGTATGTAGAAGGAGCAGGCGCGTATGGCGACTTACGTGCTCGTATGTAGAGCAGCAGGTTCGCATGGAGGCTAAGATGCTCGTATGTGGGGCAGCAGACTCGTATGGAGACCGGCGTGCTCGTATGTAAATGAGCATGCGCGTAAGGCGACTTACGTGCTCGTATATTGTTTGTCCTGCAAACAAGTCAACAAGGTAAATTATAACAAAGGATTTGATATATGAAAGCATTGTACCGAAACCTTGTCCTTAGGAGGAGTTCGTTCTATGCATCCAAACTCCGTAATATGTGAAAGCAACTTCGAACTTCGGAATGGTGTTGGACTATGCTAGCCCGTTTGCTTATTGTAGCTGTTAAAAAATGTCAGTAGCGTTGAAGTTGAATGATAATAAGCAAAGATACTAGTGTGCGCCGGAAATATCGTAAGGTTAATACTCGTTAAAACGATGAACTACTAGCCGTGTCGTTGAATAATTTCATTTGTTAGACGTTAGCCTGTTCATGTTATCGGGGAAAGCGTGTAACAATGCCTTACTGAATAATTCAAGTGTTCACAGCCGGTTACATATGAACGTTGTCCATATATTGGCTGAAATGATATGCGCCCAAGAGCATTTTTTTTTTTTTTTTTTTTTTTTTTTTTTTTTTTTTACACCGACTCTTGTAGCACGTAATAACGTGTTTGAGCCGTAAATTGAAAGTGATGGTGCAAGATTATAAAGTTGACATGTGAACTAACATTTTAGCTGTAGATAAGTAACAAATGTATAAATGTGCCATATGTGACGCGTCTGTCACATGATTGCTTAAACAAAAACGGACTCATGACGGTATAGTGATGATAAAATATCACTTCTATGCTTTTACTTGCAACGGATCAAAACATTAACGTTACTTGAAAACCACCGAATGTTGATATTTTGTTTGAAAACGTCAACGTCGTAACTAGAGCTGTTATTACCTTGGTTTGGCTTTGTATGGGATTTAGTTATTTACGTGAAATGTCTTGAGTTGAAGCTCAGCTTTCGGAAACATGCCATAAGTTACGAGTATGTGGCATGTTTATTCAAAAAGAGACGTTTCCAAAGAATATACTTGCGAAAATTAGTTTGCAAGCTCTCTCTCTCTCTTTTTTTTTTTATAACTGTTAAATTAGGGAGCATAAAAAGTGTCCCTCGAGTTTCTTGGTTAGTGACATCATGATGAGCATCACACAAATAATAAACTGTCGTATAGAAGACGAAATGCCCATTTATTCGTTATATTAAATGATTCCAATGCCTTTCTTTCTAGAAAACGAGGTGTTATAGAAAGCAAAGGTCGAAATTCATTTAAATATAGAAGCAAATGTTTCCGATTATTAAGAGATAGCCACCCACAAGGTTGCCCGGCGAGGTATTGTTAAAATGTTGTATCAGTCTAAAACGTATCAGTTTTATACTTTGTCTAAATCAGTTTTATTTTGCTAACTTTGGTTATGCTGATGCTGAATGTTGATTGGGCTTTCTGGGCTGCTGGGCTGACTGCTACTTATTTTGGGTGTGCTAAAGACCCAAATATAGGTCTATTTAACAACCGCATATAAGAGAATATCCACCTAACTTGTTAATCAATCAGTTTAGACATTTCCCAGAAGTTTCTCTCTCGTTTCGTTCACAAGTCACTTACGGTTTTGTACAGTTAAATCACTGATTCGTCTTGTATCAGCGATTTTAGTGTGAGATCTTGTGAGTATTGATGATTATCGTTTTGATAATCGTCTATTGTTGAGAGTTGAGAGTTAGTGTCGATTATGTTCGGATCGGTTCTTTGTATTCGTGGTAATCATCAGGGTTGGACTTCCTAGAAGACATCAGAATGTGAATGGGTCGGTTGAGGCCCCCTGTGAATCCGTAAATCTGAGGCTAGCTACGCCATGCGTTCAATAAACAATCTGGAAAGGAAAGCTGCAGGGATGACAAAAAGAGAGCGCTTTCCTGCACTGAAAAAAAGGACCTAAGAGAAGAGCGTCTTCTCTTAGCTTTCTTCCTCCCGCGCCCGCCGCCGTCCGGCCCGCGTTAGAGGGGAAGAAAAATGGAGAGAGAAAGAGCAGATGGATTCTATCCCCTATATCGAACACTCATTCCTATCTATTGATAGAAAGATCTTCGTCAAATACCGGACTTTTCCTTTCTAGTCGGGTTGCTCACGCAGCGGACACACATTCTAGATCCCTCGTTAGTCTCTCTCACATTCTCACTTAGGGTATTTACCTTTTGATCAGACTCGAGCATGTGTTAAAATATCTTGTTTAGCTTGTATAGATCTGTTCGTGAGTGTCTTGTTGGTGGAGCTTGTGCATGCCACGCGCCGCCGCGCGTTTGTGTTTATCTCACGGAGCTTGCTCGATGCGCACGGCTTGTCGGAGCTTGTGTACACCATGCGCCGCCGCGCGTTTGAGCTTGTCGGACGGGTGGCGTGCGGCGCGGCGGAGCTGGTGCACGCCGCGCGCCGCACGCGTTTGAGCTTGTCGGACGGATGGCGTACGGCGCGGCGGAGCTGGTGCACGCCGCGCGCCGCACGCGTTTGAGCTTGTCGGACGGATGGCGTACGGCGCGTCGGAGCTGGTGCACGCCGCGCGCCGCACGCGTTTGAGCTTGTCGGACGGATGGCGTACGGCGCGTCGGAGCTGGGCCTACCATGCACGGTGGCTTTTTCACTGAAAACTTCTTTTTAAGGTGAAGTATGAACACTCATATTTCAACTTCAACTTGTTGCTGATAACAAACGTTTGTCTTTTAAGGTGAAGTATGAACACTGATAACAAACGTAGGAGGAGCATGGGTGTACCAAGGGTTGCAGACTTTGTAAAAAAAAAAACCGTTTGTCTTTTGAAAACTAAAGGGGTGAAGCCTTATGAGGACAGCTTTAGCTTAGCTGTTGACAGTTGCAAGGGGCTGTTGTCCTTATTAGGTGTTTTGTAAAAAACGATATTTTATTATTTTTGTAGAGGACTAAATTTATGGTGTTTGTCCTTATTAGCTGTTGACAGCTGTAAAGACAACCCTTTTTCTTCTGGATTCTTCCTTTTATTAATAATAAAAATAATTGTGGTTAGTCTTCTCGATTCTTCCTTTTGTCAAGACAGAAGTGAGAAATGCCATCAAAGATTCCCTGACCTTTTAAATTAAATATTTCCTGACCTTTTAAATGTCGATTAGAAAATATTAAATGACCATCATGATCGAACTTTTGAAGTAAAGTAAGGGAAAACTACACAATTTGTTTTCTTTTGTAAAATCGCTTTGCCAGCTAGCAAAACTTTTTCTCATGACTTTTTTCAATTTGTATTTTAACAAGAGCTTTCATCAAAGAGAAGGAGGGGAATAAGTTACCTGTTTCATGAATAAATGACGGCTAACCTTTATAACGAGGCAATGGACCCCTCAAAACAGGAATCTCTTAATTATAATTTGAGAAAGTCTTGTACGGCAACAGATCTGAGCTCCCTTGTACATGAGGTTGTGAACTCCATTTGGAACAAATGTAGATTTGGAGATTTTGAAGCACTGAAATAAGTGAAATACCACAGATCTAGAAGTTTTTGAAAACATAACACAGATCTGTGGGGTTTATCCATTCGAAGATCAAGGGTGTGGCTCTAAGAGCACAGATCTAGAGATCTGAGGATAAAACAAGATGTGATCAGCAAATGTGTAACATAAACTCGGATGGCGCCAAATGTTGAAGCACGGAATCACCGCTGGGATGATTGGACCGCCTTCTCCATGGGGGTGAAGAGTCACATCTTATTCTTCCTCTCGAACCTAGATCTGCAATGAAGAAGACAAGAAAATGGAGCTTGTAGAGATGACCGGTAGGGGAAAGAATCCCCTGTTTCCAGTAACAAAAGTGTGGCGGCTCCATCTTGTCTAACCCTAATAATGAGGTGAACACCTCCTTATATAGGGGACATGGGCCTCCCCTAACCTCAATGGGCCAGGCCCAGTTAGGGGTTATCTCTACAAGTCCCTAGCCCAATGTAGTTAATATACTACAACGCGTTGGGCCTCGCGGTTGGGTTAGTCAACACAATAATAAATAATTAATATAAAAGCAATAAGTAACGGGAAGGTCTGACCGCTCGGGTCGGGTCCAATACCATACCTCTACAGTTAGTTTAGTTGATTATTGGTGTGATTTGGGTGAAACATATGCTCCAAAAAGTATCACAATACGACATAACATGACTTATTTCCAATTAAAGATATATCATAATCTTGGAATATCATTATCAAATTTTCATAGTTGAAGGTGGTTAGGTGTCATTTTTGTAACCCAAAGGGGGAACTTCAACCACCTTCTTTACATAAAGGGGGTCAAGTGCAATTATCAACTTTGCAATGCTCTTTCACAATTGCAAAGTTCTACACTTGTTATACATATACATTATACATTAAAATAAAATACAAATAACACAAACTGAGGCAAGGTACACACCTTAGTGTGTCATGTACAGCCCGACGCGTCAAAGTTTGGAAACCGGATGAACTTCATGGTCAACGGAGGAATGCTAACTGGAGAATTCACATCCACAACATTCGGTTTCAAAAGTGGGATATCTCCGGTTTGTGTAAGCTGTAACGGAGATCCATTTAGAAGCATTGTTTTACTTTTCAAATAGCCACCTTGTGGGGTCAAATGGTACTCCTCACGCCCAAGATCATTGTTTCTTGACTTTGACCCGATCCATGAAAATGCTGACTTTATTCGATGAATGAAAGACGGTTTCTGGTCTTCTTTTGTATGCAAATTCAGGTTCAAGATGTTGTGAACTTTGAGCTTAAATTCGGTTTGGTTGCTTAAGTTAATCAGAAGCAATGTTACGCCAGTCTGCATATATGAAAATAAGATGCAGAACAATTAGCATAAACTCCATTTATATAAAAGAAAGTATACAAATCTTACTTTTCCTTTTGAACAATGAGCGTAAGTGCGTAAATGTGGCCCGACATTTATCCTTCCTACTGAAAGAACCCCTGTTCCCATAAGCCGATGCCATAGAAGTGCACTGCATGATATTCATTGCACAAGTTAGTCAAGTATAGTAAAGTTTAAGAAAACGAGACAAAAGAATACTTTATTTTTAATACAACTCAACAACACTGACAAAAGTACTTCAATATAATTTTATGTCGAAATATGCGTATTTAGATTTTTATTAAATATTAAATTTAGGAATTATTAGAGAAAAAAACAAAATTATATTTAAATGAAAAAAATAAACACATATATAGTATCTTTACAAAATGAAAAATCACCCGTTTTTGCAAACGCTTTTTCAAAATACTATTTGTACATAAAAAATAAAAAGAAAACGTCATCAAATACCTGTAATAATCAGGGTTAGGCATAAATGTTGTTTTGTTGAGAAGACCATAATTGCCACCAATTAAACTTTGCCTGCAATATACTTCAGTGTGGTACTTAGCTGCCATTGCAAGCTGATCCAAGTACCTGTAAAGATTTTTTTATGAATAAGCGCGATTGACAAATTATAATTCCTTTTCTTTAAAATGCAAAAAAAAAATATATATATATATATATATACCAGAAGCTATCAACGAATGTGTCGGAAACATGAAGACCGCCACTGTTGTATGCTCCACCAGATTCTCCAATCCAAGAGGATGCCCATGGGCCGTTTGTTTTTAAGGTTTGCTGGAAATCACTAAATGTGACGGATGCCCGGCTCAAGAAATATGGATCTAAAATCTTTTTCACTAGATTTGGATCCATGCCTGAATAAAAAAAACTCGGTTAAGATTTTGGGGTCCCACATGAGTAAATATAAAAACAGATGGGTCCAGAGGTGTCAATTGTGTCAGTTGGCGGGTAGAACCGATGATGCCAGACACAACCCATATATACAACCCGTCTAACCCATTTGTCTAAATGAGTCAAACGGATTGGTGTGTTATATAAATGACATGTAATCAGGTTGTAAACAGGCTAAAGGGATGTACTAAACGGGTTAGCAAGTTAGCCTTAGAAAATATATATTTCTATTCGAATTATAAACAGATTTGCCAACATCAACTAAACGACTTGTTTATTAAAAGGTTTTGAAATATCCCAAGACCTTATTATTTTTGTGTTGCGTTTGAGTCATGTCACGAATTGTCACCCCTAGACCAAGACAGATCGATGTGGGCTGCGTTTTATCTTAAATGGGTCAAATAAAAAGAGTTCAGCTAAAAGGGGATTTTTTGTAATCAAAGATTTAGACAGTTATTGTAATAAAAAAAAAATCCGCCTTAAATGACCTAAAAACACTATTGCGGTCAAATCCGCCTTAAATGACCAATTGGACCCAACTAATCCGGCCCGTTTCAATTCGCCCAACACAGTCATATTTTCTGCTTCTAGATAAATTCAGATAAATATTGGAAATTTTAAATAGCACAAACCTGGTCCCAAATTATACAGATGGAGTGTCATTACATCAACAATTTCCGAACCCGAAACCTTAAGAAGCTTTGAAAACCACTCTTTATCAAAGAACCCACCGGGTGCTACAAGCAAGGGTTTCGGCTGAACTCGCCGGTATAAATTGTCAATTATACCCCTGAGTTCAACTAAGTCACTCCCATACTGCTCAGCGTGTACCATGGCACCAATCCCCTTGCCACTCAACTCGTTACCTACAACCAATAAACACAAAAATACATATGAACGCGCATATCATAAGTACAAAAATATTGCTTTATTTGTAAAGATTTATTACCATATTCCCATGAATGTATCTGATATCCCTTTGAAATGGTATATTTTATAAAATCATGGGCGTTACTGGAATTCCATTTTCCACCCCAAACTCCCTTCTTAATCTCGTGTCTTCCCCGGAGTGCGTTTAACCCGAAGGTGACAAGTGAACTACAAAAAGGAATTTCAGTTAAATAATGTAAAGAGTAAAATGTCATTGTCGACTTGTCTGAGGTTTGACTAGTTTTGCGACTTTCGTCCAAAGGTTTTGTTTCTCCGCATTAGATCCAAAAAGTTTGAAAGCTTGGCATTTCCATCCGGCTCGTTAACTCCATCCATTTTTCTTCGTTAATCAGGGGTATTTCTGCCTTTTTTGTTAACTTAGAGGGAAATTCGGTCGTTTTCACTTTATGTAAAAGCATTTAAAATACCCTTACTAAATAAAGTTAAGTCCCCTGACTTTAACTTAACGGAGAAAAATGGATGGAATTAACGAGCCGGATAAAAATGGCAAGATTCCAAACCTTTTGGATCCATATGCGGAAAAACAAATCTTTGGACAAAAGTCGCAAAACTGGCCAAACCTTAGGGACGATGGCATTTTACTCTAATGTAAAATATTTGTTTTTTGTATCGGTTGACACAAAACACTCGTTGTACAAATACTTGGTTTCCATATCATCACGCACCTAAGGCACGCTATTTAAAACCAAGAGATAAATATAACCCGAATCCGATGCAGTTATTACTAAAACAAACAAAACTCAGTGTATAATAATTTAAGATATTAAAACGATTTAATCTTACCTTGTCTTGGCAAAAAAGTGATTTAGTTCATCCCATCGACCCATAGTAAGACAACCTTTAGAGAATCCAAACAAACCCCATTTCTGTTTAATAAACGGGTGACACGGACCCGAGTAATCACCGACATTATACATCACTTGGTCTTGTAAAGAACCACCAACGCGTATTCTTAGATGCTCAAAAGCTGTTTTAAGACATCAATAAATAAATATTCAGCAAAATCAAAACACGTGATCAGATATTATCACAGTGTTGATAGTTAACTCAAGAAAACAACAAACCTTGGACCGCTTTGGTAAGAATCGGTTGAGATAGATCCTGAAAACATAACACCATAATTTAGTTTTTTATCTTATTTTAGATTGAAAGTTTATAATGCATACCAGATTTAAGGCCGAAGATGACCCCCACGGGCAATGGTTATAGTTACACTTGTCATTCGGCCACCAATCGATGGTCACACAGATATAATTCGGATCCGTATGAAAAATTGGTATGCTCCCATTAATTACAAGTTCTGATTCTTGAACATATTGTGCTGTAATTGCAGCAATTGAAGCCAGAAATAGAAATAATGATGCACAAAACTCCATTGGTGGATCTGATAACACAGTAAGAGTAAAGAAGATTATCAAAATTACAAGTTCTTAGCACTTTCATAATTTAACCGAAATTGTTCTTGCAGTCTGCAATTATCATCGTCAGTTTCTCTTTTCCAGCAGAAATGACAGAGTAAAATCTAAGAAATTAACAGCATTATTCTTAATTTAAGGGTGATGCTATACAAACACCACCCTGCCAGCTAGTCTGTCATATAATACAGGCTGTATGTCAAATCGTCACATTACGTGGGTGGTATGATACGGAAAAATGGTCATACGCATAGTTGTCGATAGCGAATAGCGACAAATAGCGACGGCTATTTTATAAATAGCGATTACACTAGAAAAAGAATTTTGAAAATTTTTATATGTATATTACATCAAAATACCCTTGTATATATGCTATTTTACATGTATATTTAACAAAAACCTATAAATCCAGCTATTTTATAGCTATGTCTAATTGCTATTTACATCAAAAAAAAAAGAACAGTCGCTATCTTCGCTATTTATCGCTATGACCCATATAGCGACACTACGTCGCATGGCTACATAGCGTGCTATAGAGGTCGCTATAGCCGCTGACTTTGTAAATGGTCACTTCAGTCATTTTCATTTATTTCTCAGTCAAACACATCGCATGGGCCGTTTGGCTTTGCGAACACCACATCACCTCATACGACTCATATGACTATTTTTTACACGTCATACGACCCCATATGACCATTTTCCATAGCATACAGCGGCTGTACGACACGCCACTTATATATTTGCCGGTCAAATACATCATACGAGTCGCATAATTTGGGGAACACCATCTATACGGCCCTCGTATGACTCATCATCATCATCATCATCATACTCGGTAAATCCCACCAATAGCAAAGCAAAGGTAGGGTCTGAGGAGGGTAAGATGTAGACAGCCTTACCTCTACCCGTAGGAATAGAGAAGCTGCTTCCGGTGAGACCCCCAGCTCGATAGTAGTTTTGCATCAAGCCTTGGACATAAGGCACATAACACTCAGCAATCGGGACAAAGACCGATTAATGCATGTACCCTTTTGTCTTTCAGCTATCAACGCCACTACATGATGCATGATTAACCGTCCTCAGCTTTTAACGTTATTTTCACGAAATTAGTAAAATAACGTTAAAATTAGTGCACTTTCACTTTTGGCCCCACGATGGCCCACACATATATACATTATATGCGCATATCGCAAACGGGGCGTGATACGGCCCTTGTATGACTCATATAACCATTTTCACCTGGCACATATGAGAATTTTCCGTGTCATACGGTATGAACCACACAAAGGATATGACGTGTCAGCGGTGTGGGTTTTTCTTTAGTTGTGACTAATTCAAAGAAAACAACATTTCGGTAATTCCCAGAAACCAGATCCCCAATACTTGAACTAATTTAATATATATTATCCTAAACTACAAACGTCATTCTACGCAACCTACACCAGCCGCCACAGACAACAAAATCCAAAAATCACAACAAAAACAAACACATCCAGATGAACTAACTAACCTCAAATCGATTATAAACCCCAGTGCTCAAATTGGTATGAATCAACAGCCGTTAGGGAACTTTTGAGCTGCTTTATGCGGTGGAATGAGCTGGTTGTCAGTTGATTTCACATGTTTTTTTCCATAGTTGGGTGAGGGATCTTTACTGTGTGTGCTTGTGTTGTGGGATCTTATAGTTAAATACCTTGCAGTAAGTGTAGTTTAATCAGATTCGTCGGCAGAAAAGAGAATAATGATTTTTGAAAATAGACATAAAGTATAGGCAAGAGGCATAGGGACATGGACTATTTAAACACCAATAATTCGATGATATACTACAAAGATTTTGGGTTATTCTAGTTAGTTAGGATTGTTTGTTTAGCTCTTAAGAGGGTTTTTGGTTATTTAGACATCTTACTAATTCAGCATTTAATGGTTTATACTGTTTGTTTTTCGAGTAAAATGGTTCAGACATTTGTCTTTGAATAGTTAAGCATCTGAATGGTTAAGACCTCTAATCTGAATTGGTCAGACATTTATCTCTTAACGATTAAGCATTATATGACTCTTAATGGTTCAGATCTCAACCGCTTTAGCATTTAATGTTTTTTTTAACTTCTTACTGATTCAGCACTTAACCATTTAAAAGTTATCAAACAGCCGTAGTTATATCTTATAGTATTTATTATGTTTCACCAATTTAGTCCAACAAAGTTAATTCTCTTTCTCCAATTATTTATGTTCTAACAACATGAAATTGAGCAACATTAATTATACTTTGACTTAGTAGAGAGTAAAGACATTTAACTTGAGAATAAAAACATTTTGGGGTTGTTTGACAACTTCTGAATGGTTAAGTGCTGAACCAATAAGAGGTCTGAACCATTAAGTGTTGAATTAGTAAGAGGTCTGAACTATTAAGAGCTATGATAATGCTTAACCGTTTAAAGGTAAATGTCTGACCAATTCAGATTAGAGGTCTTAACCATTCAGACTTAGTATAATGCTTAACCATTCAGAGACAAATGTCTGAACCATTCAGACATCTGCTCGTGAAACAAACAGTCTGAACCATTAAGTGCTGAACCATTAAGAGACTCATTAAAAGGTAAACAAACGACCCCTTATCTTACTTTTTTTCGTTAGAACGAACTTATTAACTTGATTCATAGATGTTTTATAAGTAAGTATCACGATAATTCATTTTAATGGAATAAATAATTGAAAGATTAAAAAACTTATTACATAAAGTTGGATTGTATAAAAAATACATTTATATGAACTTACGATCACTAAAGAAAAATTACATCAAAGCTAATGATTGTAAATAATAATTACAAAATAAAATAGAAATATTAGGTAAGTAATGCAGTAGAAGATGGTGTAAATAGCAATACACAAGATTTTTTATCAATGAAATTTTATAAGACGTTTATTATCATGGAGAGATAATTATTTTTAGAAGGAAAAATTACAAGTTTTGTCCTTTATCTTTAGGGTACTTTACAGGCGGTGTCCTTTTTTTCAAAACTTTACAGGCGGTGTCCTTTATAGGGAATTTTGTTGCAAGTTTTGTCCTTTGAGCCTAACCTAGTTAGATTTTTTTGTTAAATCTGATTACCCAAGGGTATTTTAGTCTTTTTACCTCTTTATTATTATTATTATTATTATTATTATTATTATTATTGTTATTATTATTATTAGATTATATATCAAACTCCTTTCCTCTCTCTATAGAACTCTCTCTCTCTGCCTCTCTCTCTACAACTCTCTACCCCTCTCTCTACCACACTCTCTCACCACCATCCATCCGCCGGTTCACCACCATGGCAACCACCGCTTCCCACCGCCCCCCACCCAGACCCCTAGACCTCGAAATCACCATCGTCTCCGCCAAACACCTGAAAAACGTCAACTGGCGAAACGGAGATCTCACCCCTTACGTCATCTTCTGGCTGGACCCTAATAGCACCTGTCAGAGCAACTAGATCTCCGGTTAAACCACGCCCAACTTCGGCTCGGCTCCTTCTCCACTTCGATCTCAGTTCTGGCTCCATTCTTAGATATGTGAGTTTTGTGATTTGTTGATTCACCATGAACAGATAGGGTTTTGTGTTGATTTCACCAGTGGGAGAGAAATGTGAGAAGAGACAGAAGGGTTTAGGTGCGGAAGTCGGTAGGGGGTTTCAGGTTTGGCGGGGGGGTTCAGGTGCGACGGGGGTTTCCGGTGGGAAGTCGGCAGGGGTTTCAGGTGGGAGGTTGTGGCGAGGGTTTGGTGGTGGGTTGCACAACTAGATCTTCAAACTTATGAACAGATCCAATGTTCTATCAGTAAGATTCAAGTTACACATGAACAGAATAAACCCATTATAACAAATCACACATTATTAAGATATGAAGTACTAAAAGACCCAAAGATGCTCACCTAGAGTAGCAGACAAAGATCAAAAGGCCATGAACAGAGAACACTAAAGATGGGATCTTTGGATGAGATTTGAATCTTTTTGGTGTGAAATGAAAGGGGGTTGTTTGTAATGTTTATTGCAGGTAGAGATTGTGATGAAAGACAGTGGAAAATAGAGTGAAGAGGGGATTGAATTGGTGGAGCGTCGGTGATAAATGCTGCTGCAAGTCATCTATCTAAATCCAACGGTGAACAAAGTGTCTTCAAAATATATAATATATTTTTTTTGAAATATTTTTTAAAGAATAAATTACAAGTTTTGTCCTTTAAATAAGTAAAAAGACTAAAATACCCTTGGGTAATCAGATTTAACAAAAAAATCTAACTAGGTTAGGCTCAAAGGACAAAACTTGCAACAAAATTCCCTATAAAGGACACCGCCTGTAAAGTTTTGAAAAAAAAGGACACCGCCTGTAAAGTACCCTAAAGATAAAGGACAAAACTTGTAATTTTTCCTTTTTAGAATCAACCAATTACATATATTAAATACTAGGTTATAACCTGGGAATACTCCCGGGTTGTGAAACTTTATATCTAAAAAATAAATATACATCTATATATATTAATTAATAAAAATATACCATGTAGTTGTGAATCTTTATAACCCGGGAACTTTCTGGGCAGGAAAAATCAATTTATAATTCTAATTATGTCATTAAATAAATTAAAAGACATGTTTTTAAACGTTATTAAGTGTTTAAATAAATAAGTTAAAATTTGGTGTCAATACTATGCAGTACCAATGTTGAAATTAAAAGACATGTTTTCAAACATTATTTGCCGTAAAATAACACTTTTTTTCCATGGGGCGCCTCTTTCGTTTTCTTTACATGTGCACCTCTATGCTATGCGATACGGTACCGGTTAAGCCAAAGCACTTATGAAGAAATGAGTTGAGCCAAACCATTTTTTTTACCATAATCCTAAAGAAATAAAGGCACTTATGTTTTTACCTTTTTTAACCGAAACCCGATTACCAAACCTGACCCAATGCTACCTAAACCAAGTATTTAACACAATTGTACATGAAGCCACACATGACCTAAGTAAAAACATAACAAAAACTTTCCACAACAAAACTTTTAAACACATTAAAAGAAGATAATTGAGATATATTTCCTTTTTTAAACAGCCAACAAATCAAATTTTATTAAAAAAACAGATTAGCATTGTGCTAATCCACATCCAAAAACAACCAGACAACAAACTACATCATAGACCCCAAAAAAATTAACACGAAATTTCTCCAATTTTCCCATGATAAACCAACGTTTTTTAACTGATGTTTAACCCATAGGTACGCCAAAACTCTAATATCCTACTTTAAACTCTCCACCTTAGGCTGTTTACGGTTGAAGATAATATTGTTTTGACTTCACCAAATGCACCACACGACCGTTAGAATAATGGAGTAGACAACCTTTCTCCACTTCATAGAGCCTCTCGCTTGCTTATAAATCTTCAACCGGTCCTCGAATTCAAAGAAAAAGAAGCTATAAAGCATGTACCAAGTATTAATAAAGTCCCAGATAGTTTGCGTCATCCCACACGATACTAAAAGATGTTCTGCAGACTCCTCATATGCTCCACAAAAGCTGCACATATATAAACAATTATATATATACTTTTAAAAATGAATAATGTGCGAAACTTCCATTTTTTTTATCACCCGTGATTGAACAAAAACTGTATATATTTTAAACAAACAATACCACATATCATATATTGTATAAAATGTACGATATGTGACGATATGTGACGATACAAGTTATCACCCGTGAACTTTCGTTTTCATAGTATACCAATAATTAGAGTAGCGTGTTAGACATTAGTCAACATTATTTTGAAATAATTTTTAAAATCTATATACTATATTTAATTATTTATTTATGGATAGATAAGTATTTGAATATGAATTAGAATGTTATGTTTAGGATTCGTTTATAGATTTGAACATATACATTTAAACAATAAAAATCCTACAACAATATTCCAGTCACTAAGCCTACAATAACTAATCAAATTTCACAGAGTAATCAAATTTCAAAATGAATAAACTGAACCGGTTTTATGAAGTAAATAAAATGATCTTATCAAGACAAACAAAACAAACTTGATCTTATTTGTTTATATGATTATTAACATAATTTTAAATTATTGGAACCCTAATTTCTTGCTTAGTGATACACGTCATCTCGAATACAAACAAATGTTTTATTATTATTTTAAAGCTTAGTGGCAACTCTCTCTCTCTCTCTCTCCTCTTTTCTCTGTGTTAAATTATTCTTTTTTTTCCTTTTCCTTTCAGTTTTTCATTCAGTATATAATTCAGATTATAACAACCTCTCATTTTTTATACTTAAATGTGAATCTAATAGGTTCTGTTCAAACTTATTTGTCTACAATCAACAAAATCTCATATAACCAGCAATTTCATGCACAATCAAAGGTTTCACAATCAAACACAGACATAATTCAATCTACACACTTTCTCAAAACACAATCTCTAACATCACTAACCTATAGACTTAATTCAAAACCCTAACTAATGTGTTGTGCACTCACTAATATCTGCTACACATGTCTCACTTATTCATCTTCACAACTTCAAACACATCTTATCTAATACCTTATGCCAATCAACAAAATCTCATATATCAATCAGCAATACAATGCACAATCAAAGACCTCACAATCAATTTCAAACATCAATCAATATACAAAATTTCTCAAGACACAAATTCTAATATCACTAACCTAATGCGGTACTACTCAATAATGTGTCGGTGCCATGAAAAACTTCATAACCCTAACTAATGTGTTAATTTACCAAGGCTCAAGGCTGTATCTTTTCCCAATGTTGTTTGTCCGACACATCGTCACAAATCTAACAACTGAGTCAATCAAATTATTAGTTAAAACCCAATAAACTAAGTATACTAATAACCAATCCCATAAATCAAGCAAACTTATTAGGAAAGTCTAACTTTTCAAATTATTATATATATCAAAACACAACATGGGTTTGCGCCAGGGACTTTTTGGCTTTTTCACATTGACCACCAACTTTTCCATTTTTCCTGTTGCCACTCTTGAAGACCTACAATTGGCATCAATATCATCAGGAACTTTGAAAACCCTAAACGATATTCACGCACACAACAAGCAGACCCCCTCTCTCTCTTTCTCGTGTCTTGACCGGCAACCGGAGATCGGAGCTCCGGCGCCATGTTTTTCCCCGGCGAATCACTCACCCATACACCCACACCCTTTTCTCACTCTCTCACGCCGCTCCGACGACCGGAGATCGAGGTTCCGGCCAGCTCCGCCATCATTTTCGACAACCACAACCACTCTCCGACACCCTCCTTGCTTCTCTCATGATGACGGCTGAAGATGATGTTTCGCTGGGGGCCACACAGAGGTTATTCTTCCTCTTACTTAATTTGTTTTACTTTTCCACTTTGTAGTTTGCTATTGACGATAACATTACATGAGTATGTAGAAAATTGAATGAGTAATGCTGAATTTGAATTCTGAGGTGTTTAATTAGCAGCTGATCTGTAACATATGTTTATTAACTTCGTATTTGAGTTTTTTTAGGTTTAGGTTTGGATTATATCACTAATTAGGGTTTTAGGATGAGTGTGGTGTAATATTTGAATTTATTCATATTTTTATGTAGATTAATGAAAGTGAAATTAGAGGATTGATTGAATGTATTCTAGGGTTTTGATGTTTGTTAGTTTTTAATAATCGATTAAAGAACCCGAACCGCAACCCGCATAAAGAACCCAAACTCGAGCAGGGGCCGGATCCGAATGGAGAAGGGGATGGAGAAGCATAAAATGGATAGGGCTGCATGAAGAGCCGCATGGATTGAGACATAGAGTTTGCAATAGATGTTTGAAGCTTGAAAGAGAGAAATGAAAATTTGAATTTTTTAATTAGCTTCTATTTAAATTAGTGTTTATCTTCTATTTCTTTAGTTAATCTAGGTAGTGGGTTGATTTAGTTGTATGCCAAATGTATTCCTTTAAGATAACGTGAAGATTGGTGAACTTGATGATTGTTGTTATATTGGTGTTTTTAGGGGAAGCTGGCGAAGTGGTTAGAGAGTCGTGAAGTGGGAAAAAGACATTTTACATAGGGTTTTGCTAAAAGTAGTAAGGTTGTGGATATTCGTCATCTGGTATTAATTGTTGTCTTCTGGTTGTGCAGCTTATTTATACAAATTACGGGTGCCATCACAATTTCACATGTTCCGTCTAGCGTAAGATTTTGTTTCCCCTTTTATAAGTTTTTTTAATCTAGGTAGTGGGTATAATTTGGCATAAAATGATTCAATTAAACAAAACATGTAAAATTAGACCATCCAAAATCTCAGTTCCTACAAATTATCAGCTAAATCAATAAGATGTATTCAAAAATAATAAAATCAACAAGCAAATAGGTGATCAGTAGTCATTATACCTTGCTCTTGGTAACTGAATCATTAATATTGATGGCAGGGAACAGCAAGGTACCATTAGCCTGCATCTGGTACAACCTCTTAACACCAGTGGTAGTCTCCTCAGACACACCAACCAACCTATCCTTCATCTTATGGTACTTCTTGGGGTCACTCTGCAACCCGTCAAGCTGGCGAAGTGGTTAGAGAGTCGTGAAGTGGGAAAAAGACATTTCAGATAGAACAACTTACTTCTATTTTGTGTGAAACTATGTTGTTTCTAATTCGTAAGTTAAACAATTTGTAAGCCCCCAGCCGCAACGCGGCGGGGGTTAATCCTAGTTTAAATTCAATTTACAGATTGGAAATTTAAAATCAAACACATTAATGACAAACTTTCAAATTTAAATTTAACATAATAATTGACTTCGAAATTGAAAATTTAAAATCAAACACAATAATGGTTTACTTCAAAAATTAAAATAATGATTGACTTCAAAATCTAAAATTTAAAATCTGAAAATCAAATCACTAATATCTAATCTCGTAAATCAAGCAAACTTATTAGGAAAGTCTAACCTTGCCAAGCAAAACCAACCGACATGGTACTAATTTCCAGCCATAGCAAGCATATCTCTGTCCAACATAGTTGCAGCCAAAAACTCTGGACCATCCAAAATAAACACCTAATGAATCAAAATAAAAACACATAAACCTTGAATATTACTCAATTTATGACTACTATCCCACAAAACAAAACTTTGTCAACAAATTATACTAACTTATGCAATGGTAAACCATAAAAATAACAAATTAATTTAGATGATTAGCCTTGCAGAAAACCCAAATCGGGAAAGTTTACCTGAATCGTTAACGAAAAAAATTAGACTCGGATTGGGTTACTCAAGCGGATATTAATCACTGGAATAAGATCTGGTATCAAACATAAGAGCACGCATGAGTTGATTAACGAAACAAAATGGTGAGGAAGAGAATATACATCAGTTAATCGAATAGAGATCAATTTCCCATAGGATCCCATTCAAGATATATAGATATATAGATATAGATAAAGAAATATGCAAGATATACCTTTCCTTCAACCTCTCATAAGATCCCATTTAAGAGTTCCTTGTAGGGGAAGGAGTCTGAAAGAAGTTTATCACCAAAAATTACAAAACACAGTTTGAATTAGATATGCAACCCGAGTACAAAAACAATAGTCAAAGACTCGAAGCATTCCTAAAATTACAAATAATATAGTCAAAGCATCTCATAAAAAAACATCAAGATTTCAAAGCATTCAAAATTTAAAATCAAACACAATAATGGTTTACTTCAAAATTTAAATTTAAAATAATGATTGACTTCAAAATTTAAAATTTAAAATCTGAAAATCAAATCACTAATATCCAATCCCATAAATCAAGCAAAATTATTAGGAAAGTCTAACCTTTCAAATTTAAATTCAATTTACAGATTCGAAATTTAAAATCAAACACATTAATGGCAAACTTTCAAATTTAAATTTAAAACAATAACTGACTTTGAAATTGAAAATTTAAAATCAAGCACAACAATGGTTTACTTCAAAATTTAAATTTAAAATGATGATTGACTTCAAAATTTAAAATTTAAAATCTGAAAATCAAATCACTAATATCCAATCCCGTAAATCAAGCAAAGTTATTAGGAAAGTCTAACCTTGTCAAGCAAAACCAACCGGCATGGTACCAATTTCCAGCCATAGCAAGCATATCTCTGTCCAACATAGTTGCAGCCAAAAACCCCGGACCATCCAAAATAAACACCTAATGAATCAAAATAAAAACACATAAACCTTGAATATTACTCAATTTATGACTACTATCCCCCAAAACAAAACTTTGTCAACAAATTATACTAACTTATGCAATGGTAAACCATAAAAATAACAAATTAATTTAGATGATTAGCCTTGCAGAAAACCCAAATCAGGAAAGTTTACCTGAATCGTTAACGAAAAAAATCACACTCAGATTGGGTTACTCAAGCGGATATTAATCACTGGATTAAGATCGGGTATCAAACATAAGAGCACACATGAGTTGATTAACGGAACAAAATGGTGAGGAGAAGAATATACATCAGTGAATCGAATAGAGATCAATTTCCCATAGGATCCCATTTAAGATATATAGATATAGATAAAGAACGGTGCAAGATATACCTTTCCTTCAACTTCTCAAAGGATCCCATTCAAGAGTTCCTTGTAGGGGAAGGAGTCTGAAAGAAGTTCTTCACCTAAAATTACAAAACACAATTTGAATTAGATATGCAACTCGAGTACAAAAATAATAGTCGAAGACTCGAAGCATCCCTAAAATTACAAATAATATAGTCAAAGCATCTCATAAAAAAACATCAAGATTTCAAAGCATTCAAAATTTAAAATCAAACACAATAATGGTTTACTTCAAATTTAAATTTAAAATAATGATTGACTTGAAAAGTTAAAATTTAAAATCTGAAAATCAAATCACTAATATCCAATCCCGTAAATCAAGCAAACTTATTAGGAAAGTCTAACCTTTCAAATTTAAATTCAATTTACAGATTCGAAATTTAAAATGAAACACATTAATGGAAAACTTTCAAATTTAAATTTAAAATAATAATTGACTTCGAAATTGAAAATTTAAAATCAAACACAATAATGGTTTACTTCAAAATTTAAATTTAAAATAATGATTGACTTCAAAATTTAAAATTTAAAAATCAAATCACTAAGGAAACATACCAAAAATATAGGATCATATTCCTCAATCACCTTTAACAACGAATGAGAGTTGTTTTTAGGATCCATAACTGCAAAGTAAGTAACCACTGTTTTAGAAAATATATAATGGTAATCTATTTATAGAAACAAAGTCTATTTACAGAAACCGAATCATAATTCCGAATACAAAAATCATCTTTAACAACAGTAATCTGTTTATAGAAACAAAAACAACTTTAAAAATGAAATTAAAGGCATCTTTAAAGAATTAACAACTAACTAAATAAAAAATTATAACTAAATGACTCACAATAAATCATCATCAATAATTTTAAGACATTGACATATGGAAGTTGTTCTCCCCACAATAAGGTTGCAAAATCATACGGTATTTCCTATCAATCGAAACAAAAAAAAAACATATAAGTTGCAATAACTTATTGTGTGCACAAAACTGAAAACTTAAGAAACATACCAAAAATATAGGATCATAGTCCCCAATCAACTTTAATAACGAAGGAGCGTTGTTTTCATGATCCATAACTGCAAAGGAAGTGACCACTGTTTTAAAAAAAATATAACGCTAATCTATTTATAGAAACAAAGTCTATTTACAGAAACGGAATCATAATTTCGAATACAAAAATCATCTTTAACAACACTAATCTATTTATAGAAACAAAAACAACTTTAAAAAAATTAAAGACATCTTTAAAGAATTAACAATTAACTAAATACAAAAATTATAACTAAATACAAAAAAATATAACTCACAAAACAAACCATAAGAACTTCAAAAGATAATCACATAAAATTTCAAATTAACGCCTAAAGACAAAAATAAAAAAGAAAGACTATATATATCAAAAAACAAACAACACCAACAAAACTGAACTAACCTATTTTTGGTCGACGAACAATTCGAAAAATATAGGATCATAGTCCTTAATCAACTTTAACAACGAAGGAGCGTTGTTTTCATGATCCATAACTGCAAAGGAAGTAACCACTGTTTAAAAAAAATATAACGGTAATCTATTTATAGAAACAAAGTCTATTTACAGAAACCGAATCATAATTTCGAATACAAAAATCATCTTTAACAACACTAATCTATTTATAGAAACAAAAACAACTTTAAAAAGAAATTAAAGACATCTTTATAGAATTAACAACTAACTAAATACAAAAATTATAACTAATTACAAAAAATTATAACTCACTAAAAAACTATAAGAACTTCAAAAGATAATCACATAAAATTTCAAATTAACGCATAAAGACAAAAATAAAAAAGAAAGACTATACATATCAAAAAACAAACAACACCAACAAAACTGAACTAACCTGTTTTGGTCGATGAACAATTCGAGTCCGATTGTCACAAAAGATTGAGGGTTTACCATGAGAAAAAAAACCATAAAACATTCAGAACATACGTTATTAATTTTTGAAAAAAAAAAATACCGAACAGAAAGGATAAAATCAAACCTACACAAACTTAAAAAAGAGAAAACAATTATAACATTTAACTAACCTCTGTTGTTTGACGAATGATCGGAGTCCGCTTTTATCCAAGATTTAGGGTTCCACATGAAAAACAAAATCAACAAAAATCAGTAACTTTGATAAATGTTGAAGAGATGATTAACGTTCATAGACACTACATAAATCGGAGAATGTAGAAGATGATAATAAAACCTCTGATCTTGATTTTGTTTGCAAAAAAACAAAAAGATAAATGTTCAATCGCTTGATTAAAGATACACAGTAGATAAACAACAAATTAAAACAACATACCTTCAATTTTTATGATCAGATCTACAAAGTTTAGGACAAAGAAGAAGTTAATAGCATTCGAAGCAATCTTTATCAAATCAAGTTTCTATAGAATTGAATAACATAAATAAAGCAGATTTAGGATCGATTGTGTAGATTACAATCGTAAAACAAAGAAATCAGAATCAATAAAATCAAAAACATAGAAACATACCTTTGATTGGTTAATAGGATTGATTTGTGTGAAGAAGATGATGTTGCAGAGGTTTGGCTATGGTTTGGAACTGAGGATCTTGGTGGTGGCGATAGGAGAGAGGCTGCAACTTAGTTTTTTTAGGGTTTGTAAAGTGTGTGCAAGAAGAATGAGAAAAAAAAAGGAAATATATACTATCCGTCACGGTTGACCCGAATTCAAAAAAAAAGAAAACAAAAAACCCGACCCAAAAAAATTCGGATCCCGCCTCTTTTATCTTGAAATTGTGAATGTAGAAGCAAAATCTCAATTCCCTCCTAAACTCAACACCAAAAGTTGCCACATCAGCAAAAATAGCCAAAATCAAATGCCACCTAGCCCAAATCCATCTCATTTATATATATATATATATATATATATAGATTAAAATGATAATAAAAATTAGAAAACAAAGCATATCTTTTATAGTTTTTAAAATATAGAGTGAATTATAAATAAAAAAGGTTAATGGATTTAAACACCCTCAACTATTGTCATTTGGCCGCTGGCACTCCCAACTTTCACTTTGGCTCCCACCACTCTCGACTTAACACTTTGTGTGTCATGGCACCCTGTCGTTAAATAAACACTAACTAGGTTTGTTTTTTTTTTTTTTTGCTGACGTGTCATATTAATCCAATGTGTGGACACCTGTTTTATGAGGTGGAATTGTACAGCTCATCCATCATCATGGCGGATCCCAACAGGCCCGATCTACTGCAAACCCGAACAGAATCTTGCCGTTGCCAGAAGTTCTTGACGGACTAATCATTCCACCTGTGGAACCCAACATATGACCCTAGCCCATGCACACTCCAAATCTTTGCAAACCCTAGCTGCCACCCACTAATTCCAGCCATCATCAACCTTGTACAGCTCATCCATCATCATCAACCTCAGCCAACAAACAGACACAACCATCCGCCATCCATGTTCTCTCTCTCTCTAGATCGCACCTTTTTTTTATATGAATCTTCACATTTCCGCTCCGATTGCACTCTAATCACCACCTGCAACTGAACTTGATCTTCAATCGGTTTGTTCCAGAGCTGTTGAGTTCGGATTTCGATCGAGAAACGAACGGATAGGATCTAGAGTAAGAAACGCGTATCTGTTTGAATTGATTGGAGTAGAGTTGTTATGGCGTGGTCAGGTATGAAACGCTTCTCGGTGTTCATCGTTGTCAGTGAAATTTGGGGGTTTGGGCTTGTTGGAATCGGGAATGTGCGCATTTAAGAGTGTTGGATTTTGGTGATTTGAATGTGTAGATTGATTAGGTCTTGGTTGGGGATGATGATGATAAATGGGTTGGTGAATATGTGTGTGGGTATTTATAATAAATCCTATAACGTTTCACGATATATGTATATCACATAATACAACACATCATCAAATCATAGCTAGCTCAAGTGGTCAGTGTTCATTTAATGGGTTCTTGGTTATATGGACGCGGGTTCGAGTCTTGTTAGTCTGATTCTATAGTTTTTTGGATCCATCAGCATGCCACGTCAGCAAATATTAAGTGTATTCGACTTTTTAAGAACAAGTATAACAGCATTAACTATGTAAGAATCACTATAAGTCAGCAAAAAAACAAACCCAGTTAGTGTTTATTTAACGACGAGGTGCCATGACACACAAAGTGTTAAGTTGGGAGTGGTGTAAGCCAAAGTCAAAGTTGAGAGTGCCAACGGTGAAGAAACACTAGATAAATGGTCGGAACCGAAATATCTAGGGGGTTTGAATCCGCATAAAAAGGTTAGTTCCCTCTCGATTGATTCAGTTGTAACCGATCTTCTTCTCCAAGAGCTCTGCAAAAAAGAGCACCGTTAGCCTCGCCAAGGGGAGAAAAGGGTTCTCTCCTTGACCCGACTCCGGTGTGAGAATAAGTATTGGTAATGAAGAAGAAAATGTATTTGAGAAGTGTGTGTAACTTGAATTCATACCTGGGTTGTTTCTCGTATTTATAGTCGGGAGTCGTTTTTGGCGGGAAAACCCGTTAGTGAAAAGTTGACGAAAGATGCTAACTCCGTAAGTGGTTACATTTTCTTCCGTTAAGTTTCTTGATCCGACGTGAGAGCACACGGATCGTGGTTTTAGATCGAAGGCTGGGGTTTTGTCACGTGTAAAGTGGCCAAGTGGAAATTACTCTCCAATTTACATGCTTCCGTTGTGAATTCAAGGATGCCTGAGATGATAACACGTGTCCAGACGGTTACAACCGTCTTGGTGGTGCACGATGGTATTTCTTCTAGAAGATTACTGCTGTAATCTGGTGTGGCACCTTATTGTGTGGAGACCACTGAATAAATAAATCCCAAGTCTGAGTAACTAATATCCAGGTCTGGATATTTAAGCGGGAATGTTTACCTTAGGATTTTCATCCTTTGCTAATGAGAGAAGGCGCAAGGATTTATGATTTCCTTTGAGCGCGCGACTATAGACTGCTGACTGTTTCTTCCTTTTGTAAGACCAGTGCGCGGCCGCGCAAGGTTAAAAGGTTAAAAGGCAAGGTTGTGGTATGGTCCTAAATACTTATTATGAGGTTTTTGGGACCTTACCCCTTCAAGTCCCCCCAGTCTAGTGTTGTACTTATGCAAGTAAGTGGAGCACTGGACTTATGAGAGGGAAATGCTTTTGGGCGCGAAAAATAAGGAGTCTTCTATGAGAAGATTTAATTTTGTTAAAGAGGGAGGAAAATGTGAATTTTGCAATCATGCCTTGACGTGTGATGACGTCTGTTGGCAGTAAAAGTTAGTATCTTCCGAGAGTTTGTCCTCTTATATTGGGATGGGTAATGGCGCTTTGTCAGACTTCATTAATGAGGATATGAACCTGGTTCCTGTAGCGCCGTTTGGATGTGATGTAGTTCTAACAGTTAATAATGAGTAAGTTTCCCCTTTCTCGAGGTTGAGTTCTTTTATATATATGCATATTCAAGATACCTTATCTTCTGGTTGATTTTTAGCAAAGAAGATGAAGCGTTCTTACCAAACTCGTCTTTTGTTGGATGTTTTTAGGGTTTACGAGGCTGCTGAAGGCCTCATGCTTCTTTCTCGTTCTCCACCTTTAGCTGCTGTTACAGCAAAGAGTCCGTTCGAAAGTGTTATTCCGGCAGCTGTTGATTCTGACTGTAAAGTTCTTCAGCACACGGATGTCACTGATGATGCTGGCGTTGTGCTGGATGCTGATGGCTTGACAGCTCGGTTTCCGATGTTTCAGAAAGGATGATGCCGGCTGGTATATCAACGCCGGAAAACTCGTCGGTGTGAGTAGGTGTCTGTTGTTGATGATGATTCCGATGCTGGTTAGGTTTTTAACCTTAGGACTAGTTCTTTGTCCTTTGTTAATGTTTTTTGTAACTTTGGTACTGAACAATTTTTGAAGATCATTGCTATGATCTTGTTAAGTGTTTATGTTACACTTTTTTGATGATATGTATATTGTGGTATACTACTACTTCCGTTTGGTTCTTGCATGTTTGGATTACAATATGTTGCATGTGTTTAATGGCTTTTGGATAGGTAGGGCGAATGAGAGATGGTATTGTGCTCATGTGTGAACGTTTGTCCAAAAGGCGTGATAGCTTGCCTGATTTAGATTGTTCATGAGGTGTACAATGTTTGACCATATTGTTTTCGCGCGAACCAAAGAAATTACATGCAATTTGTAATAAACAGTGACATAAGTAAAGATGATGTTTGTATTGATAAGAGCGCAAGGCTCGTAATACAAAGGATAATAAAGAAATACATTGCCTGTATATTCTTCCGCTTTTTTAGACTGGCTTATATGTAACACCTGCGCAACTGTTGTGCGTTCCAGGTGCGGGGAACTAGGGTCCCGTCGATCCTTTTTAGGGTATATGCCCCCTTGCCTAGGACCTCATTGATGATGTATGGCCCTTCCCATTTTGGCGCTAATTTGCCCGGTTTTTCAGCGTTTGAAGCTTCATTGTCGCGCAAGACGAAGTCACCGGGGACAAAGGTACATACGCGGACGCGCGCGTTGTAATATTTTTCGAGTTTGGATTTGTACCTTGCTTCTGTTATGGCGGCGTTCTCGCGCCTTTCTTCCAGAAGGTCTAAATCCATTCTTCGCTCTTGTTCATTGTTCTGTTTTTCCATGGCTATCATGCGCGGTGATGGTAGGCCGGTCTCGGCTGGGATGACGGCCTCAGACCCGTAGACTAGACTGAATGGAGTTTCGCCTGTGCTAGTCTTTGGCATTGTTCGATGCGCCCAGAGGATGCTGGGGAGTTCGTTGACCCACCCTCTGCGTGCTATCCCTAGTCGCGCTTTTATGCCATCGACGATCTGTTTGTTTACACTTTCTACTTGACCGTTCGCTTGTGGATGCGCGACGGAGGCGAAATTATGCTCGATCTTCATTTCTTTGAACCATTTTTGGAGATCTTCTGAGGCGAAGTTTGTGCCGTTGTCAGAAATAATGCGCAATGGTAATCCAAACCTGCAAATGATATGTTCCCATATGAATTTGCGGATTACCATTGCTGTGGTTGAAGCCAAGGCTTTGGCTTCTACCCATTTGGTGAAGTAATCGATCGCCACAATGATGAATTTTACTGCGCCTGGCGCGTCGGGGAATGGACCTACGAGATCGATGCCCCACTGTTGAAAAGGCCAGGCAGAGGTGACGGGTATGAGTGGGTTCTTTGGCCGGAGTGTTTTTGGCGCATGGCGTTGGCAGGCTGCGCATCTCCTTAATAAGTCAACTGCGTCCACGTGCATTCCCGGCCAATAGTATCCGGCGTTCATAATCTTTGCCACGACCATGCGCGGTCCTGCGTGTATTCCGCATAATCCTTCATGGATTTCTCTGACCAGGTATTGGGCATCTGTTTTATCAACACAGCGTAGTAATGGTCCCATAAATGACTTCCGGTACAGGACGCCATCCGCCATTTCATAATTTATCGCTTTGTGTTGTATTTTTCGAGCTTCTGCCTTTCCTTCCGGAAGTTTTCCGTGTTGAAGGTACAAGATAATTGGGGACATCCAGGATGGATTTCCCATTTCTATGACGTTTACTTGTTTGAGATGAATGGAAGGGTTGGACAGTACCTCTATGCGTACCTCCTTTGCTAGGTGCTTGAAGCTGGTAGCGGCTAACTTGCTTAGCGCATCGGCGTGCTTGTTCTCGCTTCTGTTTATATGGTTAACTTTGAACGTTTGGAATTGACTGATTAGCATCCGCGCTTGTTCAAGGTATAATGCCATAGCTTCTCCTTTTGCATCATAGTGGCCGTTAACTTGCTCGGCCACTAGTTTTGAATCGACGTTAGCTTCAAGATTTCTTGCCCCCATTTTTAGCGCTAAACGAAGGCCTGCTAAAAACGCTTCGTATTCTGCTTCGTTGTTGGTGCTTCGGAAATCTAAGCGTATGGCATATGTGAGTTCGTGATTGTCTGGGCTGACTAGTCGGAGACCTGCCCCTGCTCCGTCGTCATTGGAAGCGCCATCTGTGTGTAAAGTCCAGACTCTATCGTCGAAAACGGGTATAGGGTTCTGGATTGCTTCGCACTCTTGAACTTTATCGATGGGAACTTCGGTGGCAAAATCTGCTAGAACTTGCCCTTTGATTGCTGGTCTTGGCCTATAGAAGATATTGTATCCTCCCAGCTCAATGGCCCATTTAGCCAACCTTCCTGCTACGTCGGGTTTGGATAAGATTTGGCCTAAATGATAATTGGTGAGAACTGTGATGACGTGGCCCGAAAAATATCTGCGTAGGCGCCGTGATGCGTGTACTAGTGCGAGGACTAGCTTTTCTATCATCGAGTAACGAGTTTCTGGGCCGGTGAGCATTTTGCTTATATAGTAGATTGGAGTCTGAATGTTTTCGCGTTCTACCATCAATACAGCACCAACCGCTACTTCCGCAGCAGATAGGTATAAAATCAGTGGTTCTTTCTCTTTTGGCGCAGTCAGTGTTGGCAGCTGGATTAAACATTCTTTCATTTGCTTGAATGCTGCTTCTGCTTCAGATGTCCATTGAAAGTCAGTTTTCTTTGCGCAGTTTCGCAGCGTGCTGATGAATGGATAAGACTTTGCTGCATGATTAGCCAAGAATCTGTTCAAGGCTGCTAATCGGCCGGCGAGCCTTTACATTTCTTTAACTGTTGCAGGTGACGGCATTAGCTGGATGGCCTGCACTTTTTCGGGATTAACTTTAAAACCGTCTCGTGTGACTATAAAGCCCAAAATTTTTCCCTCCTCCATGCCGAAGGAGCATTTTATTGGGTTGAGCTTCAGGTTTACGTTGCGCAAAGAGTCGAACGTGCACTGAATATTGTTAAGCATTGTCTCTTCCTCGTGGCTCATGATGATGAGGTCATCCATGTATACCTCAACTGTCTTGCCGATGTCACTTCTGAAAACTGTGTCCATCAAGCGTTGGTAAGTTGCGCCCGCATTGCGCAAGCCAAAGGGCAATTTAGTGTAACAGAAAATGCCTTTATCTGTGCGGAATGCCGTTTTATCTTCGTCTTCTTCCTTCATCTGGACCTGATGGTAACCTTTGTAGCAGTCGAGAAAGCACTTCCATCTGAACGATGCTAAAGAGTCGACTTTCTTGTCTATCCCTGGAAGCGCGTAGCAATCTTTTGGACACGCTTTATTCAGGTCTTTGAAGTCGACGCACATTCTCCATCCGCCGCTGTGTTTCTGTACCATTACTGGGTTGGCAACCCATGTATGGTATTTAACTTCGCGTAAGATTCCCGCATTGAGTAACTATGTTACTTGTTCGTCCATGGCTTTTGCTTTTTCTTCACTAAAGCTGCGCCGCCCCTGAGCAACAGGTTCCGCTGATGGTTTGATATTCAGGAAATGTTGCGCTATGTCGCGTGGAACCCCCGTCATGTCCGCTGGGCACCAAGCGAATATATCTTTGTTGTTGGACAGCAATTCTTTCAGTTGTATTCGCGTTGCCGGTGAAATGGCATGTCCTAGCAGGATGGTCTGCTCTGGGTATTCGTTGTTCAGAACCCATTTTTCTGGTTCGTTTGATACTGAGGGTTTGACCACCTTTGCCGGTGGTTCGTCGTCTACGTACATGACCTCTTTGCTTGAGTATAAGATTGCTACTCCAGTCTCTGTTGGGAATCCACATGCAGCGTGTGGAATAGAGGTGATCATGCTGAATTCTCTTTGTGATCTTCTTCCAAGCAGGACATCATGGCGTGATGTTGCCGGCATGACCATAAAATTCACTATGACTGTTCGGGAATGTTCGCCATCCGATAAAGTCACAGGGAAAGCTATTTGCCCTAACGGGAATACAGCTTCATTACAGAATCCGGTGAGGGGAAAATCGACCGGTTCTAAGCGTGCTTTATCATCTGGGTCAAGTTGTTTGAAACATTGCTCGTATATGATGTCCATCGAGCTTCCTGGATCTATAAACATATAGTCCGTCCGGTAATGCCCGAATATGCCAGTAATAATCACTGGTCGTTCTTCCTAAGGGCCCCCAGGAACAACAGAAAACACAACTTGCTCTTCCCTCCAATGTTGATCATAGTTTCGTTTATTTGGCCTTCGTGACGGACCTCCTTGAATCATGTTTATTTGTTTGGTTTTCTGATGGCTGCTATTTCTGGATTGTATTTCAATGGTATGACTAGATTGGATGTCCCCCCCAGCATGGTGTTGGTGGGTCCAATACTGTAGTGATGATTTCTTCTCCAGATCTAATGTTTGGGAACTCAGATCTGGCGATTTGCATAACGATTGTGTTTAAAGCAGCTTGGCATCTGTTGAACCAATGTTCTGGGGATCTTTCTATGATTAGATCTGGGAAATCCTCCTTATCTGAATGACTGTTGTTTCTGTTTTTTCTCATAATTTCATTGATCTGAGTGTTTTGGGTTGTGGAACCTTTGAATTTAGATCGAGGATCTGATAAGTGGGATAACGAATTCTCTGCCATGTGCAGGACAGAGAATGAAAATAACTAAATCGAAACGAGATAAAAACTAGGAAAACAGAGGAATCGGTGGGCGCCAATGAAGAAACACTAGATAAATGGTCGGAACCGAAATATCTAAGGGGTTTGAATCCGCATAAAAAGGTTAGTTCCCTCTCGATTGATTCAGTTGTAACCGATCTTCTTCTCCAAGAGCTCTGCAAAAAAGAGCACCGTTAGCCTCGCCAAGGGGAGAAAAGGGTTCTCTCCTTGACCCGACTCCGGTGTGAGAATAAGTATTGGTAATGAAGAAGAAGATGTATTTGAGAAGTGTGTGTAACTTGAATTCATACCTGGGTTGTTTCTCGTATTTATAGCCGGGAGTCGTTTTTGGCGGGAAAACCCGTTAGTGAAAAGTTGACGGAAGATGCTAACTCCGTAAGTGGTTACATTTTCTTCCGTTAAGTTTCTTGATCCGGCGTGAGAGCACACGGATCGTGGTTTTAGATCGAAGGCTGGGGTTTTGTCACGTGTAAAGTGGCCAAGTGGAAATTACTCTCCAATTTACATGCTTCCGTTGTGAATTCAAGGATGCCTGAGATGATGACACGTGTCCAGACGGTTACAACCGTCTTGGTGGTGCACGATGGTATTTCTTCTAGAAGATTACTGCTGTAATCTGGTGTGGCACCTTATTGTGTGGAGACCACTGAATAAATAAATCCCAAGTCTGAGTAACTAATATCCAGGTCTGGATATTTAAGCGGGAATGTTTACCTCAGGATTTTCATCCTTTGCTAATGAGAGAAGGCGCAAGGATTTATGATTTCCTTTGAGCGCGCGACTATAGACTGCTGACTGTTTCTTCCTTTTGTAAGACCAGTGCGCGGCCGCGCAAGGTTAAAAGGTTAAAAGGCAAGGTTGTGGTATGGTCCTAAATACTTATTATGAGGTTTTTGGGACCTTACCCCTTCAAGCGGCCAAATGGCAATAATTGGGGGTGTTTAAATCCATTAACCCTTATAAAAATTATCCGTTATGTATACACCTAATTTCAACGTATGTCCTTTGCCTTTAAAATTGATGAGATTTATACTTTATGTTTTTCAAATCTTACATAATTTGTCATTTGGACTTAACCAAGTTAATTTTTACCGTTAAGTTTGGTAATGTCATGAGATAGTCATGGACTAGCACACAATAGGGGTATTAAAACATGAGCATGGATTTTCCATGGGCGTTCCCGAAGGAGAAAATGTCATGAGACTAATTATGCTTCACAAATGAAGGTTCAAAGCTAATACGCACCTACCTGTCCTGCAATACTCAATTATCGAGGTTGTATTAGGAATCTTGTGTGTTTTGATCTATTCCATTCATACGAAGGATTGTTGGAAAATTGAAATATTGTGAATGCAAATAAATTTAGTAAAATTATTAATAAGACTACATATGATGACAAACTCTTTAGGAGAGTTTTTGTTACTTGATTAGTTTTTATTAAACTTTTATATCTCTAATTAAATCTTATAGGAAGGTGAAACTCTTTACCACCATTGGCTCTTGTATAACTAGTAGGATTTGTGCCTAATTTGAGAAATAAGAGGAATACAAGAAAAAAATACATAAGAACATGCATAGAAGAATTTTGAAGAAGAGGTGAACATTTGAAGACTCATATGTTGGGTAGAGAGGAACAACTCTCTACACACTCCACCACATTCGCATCGTTGTTTGTTCCACAAGTTGTAACACTATAATTTTACCCGATGTAACCTCGGCCAGGTAGCCTTCTTTGTAAGTATAAGCCGCTTCGGTTGTTATACCATGGGAGACAGATGAGTTGTCTAAATAGAGTCGTGGAATTTGTTTTAAGAGACCCGTGGTGAACATGAATCATCAACCACAAGTGTCTATACTTTTTGTTTTTTATTGTAGCAAAGTATCGTACAAGAAAACGTGATTCAAGATCTCGTTGAAAGCTACACAACTGATCATACAAGAAGAAGCTAGTGGTTAAAGTCCTCGGTGAAGATTACGCAAAGAATCGTACCTGGAGACACGATTCAAGCTCTTGTTAAAAACTACGATTTAATTCTTTTTATTTATATATATTGTATTATAAGTTATTTTTGTTACATTTTTACAGGGTACGCATGGGCGGCCTTAAGGGTGGGCGGGGAGTACCACCCGCCAGGGCCCGATATTTCGAAAGACACGTTATTTTAAAAAAAATATCCGATATGTAAAAAATAAATAGGCTCACTTACAAAACTATTTTAATGGTTTATATTAGTTATTAGTCTATTGACATTAGGTTTAGACCTTTAGTGAGCCCAATAACCAATTTGGTTAAGGCCTAAGGGCTCGTTTTTTCGAGCTTGAACATGATACACGAATTCTCAGGGACGGCCCTGAGGGTACGTCTACTATAATTTCTCAAAGATATAAAGAGAGTATTTCTTTCTATTATTTTTTATCAGTATAACTTTAATAGAATAATCACGTATTACCTACATATACATTTACAAGCTCAGGGAATAGTGTCAGGCAGCTTGCCTGGCACTTCCCTATTGGACCAAACTATTTTCTATTTAATTTTATTCCCAGTTTAAAATTACGCTTTCGTCTTTCGTTTAAAATTACGAATTTGCCCCCAGCTCAAAATAAATTTATAATTTTGCCCCTAGCTCAAAATTACGCTTTTGCCCCCGGTTCAAAAACTAATTTTTAATTTTGTTCCCAATTTAAAATTACGGTTTCGCCCTCCGTTTAAAATTACATTTTTGCCCCTAGTTCAAAATAAAATTTGTTTTTTCCTCTAGCTCAAAATTACGCTTCTGCCCTCAGCTCAAAATTACGTTTGCCTGGCACTTCCCTATTAGACCAACCCATTTTTATTTTAATTTTATTCCCAGTTTAAAATTACGCTTTCGTCCTTCATTTAAAATTACGTTTTTGCCCTCAGCTCAAAATAAAATTATAATTTTGCCCCTAGCTCAAAATTACGCTTTTGCCCTCGGTTCAAAAACTCATTTTTAATTTTGTTCCCAGTTTAAAATTACGGTTTCGCTATCCGTTTAAAATTACGTTTTTGCCCCCAGTTCAAAATAAAATGTTGTTATCTCCTCTAGCTCAAAATTACGATTCTGCCCTCAGCTCAAAATTACGTTTTTTCCCACAGTTCAAAATAAAATTATGATTTCGCCTTCAGTTCAAAATATAATTACGATTTTACTCTCTGTACAGACATAAATGTTATGAGAGAGAAATATTCGGCCTATTGCCCCGCAATGCGGGTGGGGCAAAAACTACTTTCCTACATATATAAGCTTGCAATCTGCATGCCATCTCTACGAATGTGTACTAAGTTTATATAGTATAGTCGTCATGTTAATTATATAGATGTGGACGCATAATAATTCTAGTTTACTGAAAATTAGTGTATTATTTGTAATATAAAAATTGTTTTGAATAACCAAAATCTAAAAGTAGAAAGATAAATATTTAAATAAGAAAAAAAGAAGTGCGAGTAGATAAACCTCATCATCTTGGTAAACAAAATACTACAAGTCAAAAACTGAGTGATCGTAGATGCGATGGATTTTAAGTAAAGTTGATGAAAGTTGATGATGATGTACACCTTTTAAGTCGGTTATAGCAGGGCCCAACATATATAGCTAGTGGTATAGTGGATACAAAGCTACGGTTCCATCAAACTAAATTAAGAAAAAGACGTACCATATGATATGCTTTCTAATAGTCTTCAAAACCGGATATCCGAAATTTCAGTTATCCAAACATTTGGATAGCAGATTTCACTAGCTGAATCCGTATCTATCCGGAATTTCGTCAGATATCTGAAATTTCGGATACCAGATCGGATAATGAAACGGATATCCAGAATCCTAAAAATATAAATTTCAATATAAAAGTTTCAAACTTTTCCAACATAACAACTAGCAACAAATCATTTTCAACATCGAAAAGTCAAAATATGTTCAAAGTTCAAACCTAATAGATGGAACAAACCAAAATAGAACGAATCAATGGAACAATCAGAACGGAAACAAAATACTGAAACATGGAACATATTCTAGGAGCACCGTTCACAAAAATAAAAGAAAATACAATTTTATTAATTTTCATTGCGAATTACAACTGGTAAAGTTAAAACTAAAGAGCAAAATTACAAACAGAAAGAAACAAACAATCCTTAAACTGATTACAACGAAAGAAAATAAACAATAGACGAAAGACGAGATTTCAGCTGAGGCACGTTCAAGACACTTCCCTTAAAACAGATTTCAGGCCACCCAGGTGAACCTGTCTGTTTCCCAGAGTACAACAGCCTAAGCAGATTGTACTGCTGGGATTAGCCTAGCACCTGAAAGTATATCTGAAACAAGAGTGCGCAGAGATACAAAGTTAGGGAATTCGTTTGATGTGTGTGTTGTATGAACCATACGATTTTAGTTTTTTGTGTATCTAAAACAAAGCACAAAGTTTTGTATATTTTTTTTTGGAAGGTGACTTTCTATGTACTTGACCAGTGGTCACCGGGTTCATGTCGAAGACAATCCCCCGTCAGCCCCGCATCTGAGGACGCGATGTTCGATTGGGCCCCGGCCTCCGCGTAAGCTGACTTCCGCCCGGAAACCATACTGCCCCCACACGAGAGACTCGCTGGGGTAACAGCTGGGTAAAACCGGGTTGCCCTCAGGACCGCACCATGCCTCGGTAGGATACGATCCATCATTGGGACGTCCCCCCCCCCTAAAGCCACGAGTGGGAGTCGAACCGGTGACCTCCAAGGAGGGCCGGCCGACTTAACCCAAGTGGGAATACCCACTGGGCCACGAGGGGAGGATACACAAAGTTTTGTATATAGACTGGTAAGAATTCGAAATGATAACTTTCCATTGAATACAAAATTCAAAAAAAAATAAATACTAGAATTCAATGTCAGAAAAAGGTGGGTCCCAAACAAAGCCACCTCCCATCCAATACTTTTTTTTATCAAACCCTTTGTTGACATGGTTATTACATGACGTTTCATTCCCCTACACACCATGTGGTCTTTGTTTGCTAAATTCCTTGTTTCAATAGATGCATCATATAACTCATTGTTAGTTTTTTTGATTTGTGGTTTCCAAAGTAGGCAAGCGTTATAAGCAATTCATTAAACAGTTGTGCATATAATTGCTTAACTGTCCAAGATGTTCATTGGTGTAACGATGCACATCTCATGTTGGGTACGTTACGACTTTTTTTTTGTTCTTTTTTCGTTGACGTAGCATATTCTAGTAACGCAGTACCGTTAAACCATCGATTGAATTTCCTTGCCTCTCGTGACAATGCACGGGTAAGTCATCTAGGGATGAGCATTTGGGACTTGGTACCGGTACCGAATTTCCAGTACCGAAATTTTTCAGTATCAATTCGGTACCCTCTTTTTGGCATTTTTGGCATCAGTATTTCAGTTCGGTACTAGTAATTTACACACAAATATCGCACCGTACCGAACATTTGTATACCAGTACCATTACTCATATTTGACAATTCCGATACCGATACTCTTAATACCTGCGGTACCTGTACCGAGCTCATCCCTAACTTAAATAACAATACAAGACAACCCTTATATTACATATAGCTGCAGTCTGTTTGACCAACTTTAACCGCCATTAAAAAAATAAAAAAGTTTGACCAATCTTACCGTCATATTCGCAAAGGGCGTGCGGGCAACGTCATGAACATC
The DNA here is from genome assembly GCA_030545235.1 of Helianthus tuberosus. Classification (NCBI taxonomy): domain Eukaryota; kingdom Viridiplantae; phylum Streptophyta; class Magnoliopsida; order Asterales; family Asteraceae; genus Helianthus; species Helianthus tuberosus. Next base: position 124,071,345 of record CM060358.1, read on the forward strand.
ATTATTGGAAAGGCTGTGGGATGTATCACATATCAAATTTGTTTTATACGGTTAAAAAGAAAAAGAAAAAAAAAGAAGAAAAAAATTGATATTTTAATTTCTTATTTAAAGTCTGAATCTCGACCAGCCGAGTTTACAATATAACGTAAATTGATATTTTAAATGACTATGTTGACCTGAATCTCAATCACTCGAGTATATAATATTAGGGTGAATTTTGGGCAATGATATAAAAAAATTAATTTCCACTTGTGTCATATTGGGGTGGATATTGGGCATGATGGTGACATACCCATCGAGGGGGGTTCGATCCTGAGCCGCACCCCGGTTTTCATCCGGCTGTTACTTCAACGAGGCAAGGCAGTACGGTTTCCGGAGTAACGCCGTAACCAAGTCTGACCAACCCAGTGCGGGTCCGGTTAAGACAACGTAGTCTAGGCAGATCTTGGCTAGAGCCACCGTTTAAACGGTGTGACATTAGGTCAGTTAAAAAGAAAGTCACCGATAAAAAAAAAGAGTATATAATATTTGATATTTTAAATGACTATGTTGACGCTTGTTAATGAAAACAAGCAGGTGTCAAAGCGGAATCAACTTGTTTTGTTTTTGTTGTCACATGAACAATAGAAAAAATAATGAATAAACAAACCCACATGAGTTTTTTTTTTTTTTTTATTAATTTTACAACTAGTCTATTACTTATAACCAACTTTGAGGTGATCATAGTCCAGCTCGTTCAGTTTTGCCGAAAAGGGGCCGAATTACTAATTACGGTTTCAAAAACATGTAAAATCTAAACCGGTCGGGTTGGATGGGTCGGTTGGACAGTCTGGTTTAACAATTTAACAGTTCGGGTTCAACGGTGATGGGGTACGGTACTAAACCCGACCCGAGCGGTCAGACTTCCCGCCACTTGTTGCTTTTATATTAATTATTTAATATTGTTGCTTACTAACCCAACCGCGAGGCCCAACGCGATGTAGTTTACACTACTTTGGGTCGGGGCTTGTAGAGATAACCCCTAACTGGGCTTGTAGAGGGGAGGCCCATATCCCCCTATATAAAGAGGTCTTCACCTCTTGAATAGGGCATGGCATATGGAGCCACACACTTTGGTAGCTGGAAACAGGAGAAATCTTCTCCTACCGGCAATCTCTACAACTCCACTTTCTTCTCTTCTCCATTGCAGATCTAGGTTCAAGAGGAAGAACAAGGTGTGATTCTTAACCCTCATGTAGAACGCGGTCCAGTCATCCCGGGGTGATTCCGTGTTTCTTCATTGGCGCCCACCGATTTAAACTCTCCACAATAATCACATCTTTCGTTCTACCATAAGATCTAAGATCTGCGTTTTCGAGAAATCTGCACTCGAATTTGTTTCGGATCTGAAACTCTCTTTTTTAGCAATAAAACTCAGATCTGGATCTGAAACTCTCCTTTTTAGCAAAAAACTCAGATCTGGATATGAAACTCGAACTTTATTCACGATTTAAACTCAGATCTGATGAGATGGTATTGTTATCTTTTTTATCATACAACATGATATCCATGGCCACAATATTTTCTCGTGAAATCAAGATCCCAAACCTGGGAAAAAGGGTTTCTACATCGAAAACTGTATTTTGAACAAGTATTGTTTTTAAAAAAAAAAAAAAAATTTCACATTATTTATTTCCCATGTGGTAAAAGTAAGTTTACAAGTGATAAGGAAGGATGTACAATTGTGGGTTGCATAGCTCTTTTGTCTCTCGTCTGGAGGCATAAATCCCATCATGATATTATTATAATTGTACACCTGTGGGCTAAAGGTACAAGTTGCGATGCGTGTTGTACCTGCTAGCTAAAGGTACAAGTGTTGATGCGCAATATACAAGCATGTTTTGCATTGGGTTGTCACAAATATCCAAATTTGGATGTTTACAGCTGTAAAGTAGGGAGTGTTGGACATGAGGGGACCACTCCACTGTAACATCCATCATCTTATGGAAGTTTACTAATGTGGCTGGCTCAAAAACAAAAAACCAACACCCACCGTCGGCGCATGATTTACTCGCTGGGACCACTCACATCCATCAAACTCGTCGACGCATGATTTACTCGCGAACAACTCACACGCGATGGCTTACCGTACCGGTGAGCACCTACACACGCATGCATGCGGATATAAACCATGCGCAAGCTTCTCTAAAAACAAGCCGCGGGGACCCGTCTTCGGCCGAATAAATCTGGAAACTGTGGGAGCCGGGTTTTGAACCCGCGCCCCATGCGGCACAACGACTTAACGTGCGTGCAAACTACAAGCTGGGCACTCAACCTTACGCCTCTGAAGCCGCGCGCAACATATGGTCATGCCCCAACTACCGTGCGCGACCAACCTTACCCTGCACATCCCTGGCAGACTACCATCTTGGTCACGTCACCCAACGCCTCTGCCACCATGCGCAGTCGGACGTGTCTCCGTCACCGCGCGCAACCATCTCATTCCGCCATCAACTAGCTGACAACCAAAATGAAGCATCGTTAGTCGGCGCGACCCGATTCACGCAGCCAAAGCCCATGCCACTGATTTCTGCGCAACGTACATACACTGGAGACGTTTGTAAGTCCTAAGTCTTCTCCTCTAAACCCCATAATCATGCATAATATATATTTAAAAAATAATAATAATAATAATGATAATAAGTGACAAGTGAACCGTATAGCCTCTGATGCTCTGTTTTGAACTTGCTTAGTGAAGAAGCTAATAGTTTTTTTGCTTTATCACTAATATTTATTGAGAAATAAAAGTACACGTGCTTTTTCTTGAAGTTCACATATATGCTTATCAAAGTTGCGCAACAACTCACAACTTTTGACACAGATCACAAAGTTGTACAACCCTTATTAGCTGGAGTACAACCCATTTTGCATGAAAATATAAGGTTTCACTTTTGACAAAAGCTAATGAGCTGTCATTGCAATATCATTTCTACCTCTGACACCACATGAAAAAGTTCTCATGCACTTACATTGATAATATGTATTCATTTCATATTATTAAAAACAAAGCAAACAAAATTTTATTGCTTAATATCTAATCTAAATGGAAATGTACAGTATGTTGATATGCATTTTCTTTGGTAATCTCTATCCTTACGCCATAAGAAGCCGGACAACTATACACAAGCAAGTTGTCAAAATCCGTCACGCAAGTAATACCCGTACGCGAGCATACTTCGCCGCGCGAGTACTCCGTCACGCGGGCAAACTCCGTTGCGCGGACAAACTCCGTTACGCGTGCATACTTCGCCGCGCGAGTACTCGCCCACCGCAAGTAAACTCCGTTACGCGAGCATACTCGTCGCGCGAGCAAACTCCGTTACACGAGCATACTTCGCCGCGCAAGTACTCGCCACCGCAAGTAACCTCCGTTACGCGAGCTTACTCAGCCGCGAGGGTCATCTTCGTTGCGCGATTACATTGCCCGCCAGTCTCACTATGTCGTGCAAGTAGCTCTGTGGATATCTATTTCTTGATATTCTAAAACATTTGCTCCTATATTTAAATGAATTTGAAACTGTTTTCTATAGCACCGTGTTTGTTTTTTATCGTGATCCTTATCATGATGCACCTAACTGACAAATTTGAGGTACACTTTTTATAATCCCTTAATTTATCAGTTATATAAAAAAAATGATGATGACTTGCCAGCTGGTTCTTATATGTATACTTTTGAAAGTCTCTTTTTGAAGGAAAAAAACCGACAACACTCATTACTTATGGTATATTTTCGAAGCTTGAGCCTCAACTCTCAACATTTCACATAAATAACCCCTACATATCCTATAAATAGGACACCTTTAATCTTGTAATCTCTGACACATTTTGTCATGTAAATTGGTGTCCGTTATTTTATTACAAAAATATATCCATAAGAATTATGGGCACAATGCTTTTCTCTCAAGGATATTATTCCTTGTCATTACATGATACAAATTTTGAGATATAAGACAAAATCAAAGGTCACAATATCCTGTCGTACAATTTTTTATAAGAGGCCTTTATATCTTTATACTTGCTTGTCATCACAACTTAAATTAATTTTAAGTGTCAGAGACTTTCAAACAATCAAGTGTCAAGAAAGATGTCTATAATCATGATGTCATTACTTGACGTTCTCAAGAGGCATATGTTTCGTCTCAAGGGCATTTTAACAAATGTTAGATTTAAATCACTTGCAGACATGTTTATTATGTCTCTTTTTAGAAAACAGTGCCATATATACGTTACATGCGACGTATTTGTACAAGATACATTCGTCGTTAATCAACATTACTACAATGCTACTAACATCTATTTAGCAGCAATAAATTGATATTACGGAGTGCGGATGTACAGAACAAGCACCTCCTAAGGACAGCGTTTCGGTACAATGTTTTCCATATATTAGACTCTTTACTATGACTTACCTTGTCAAATTATTGGCAGGACTGGCAATACATATAATCGGTAAAACGCAACGAGTGATCCTCATGCGCACCAATGAAGGCCAAAAAAGCTACACTACATACGAGCACGTAAGTCGCCGGCTGGCGCATGCTCCTTTACATACTAGCACGTAAGTCGCCGGCTGGCGCATGCTCCATTACTTATGAGCACGTAAGTCGCCGGCTGGCGCATGCTCCTTTACATTGAGCACGTAAGTCGTCGGCTGGCGCATGCTCCATTACTTACGAGCACGTAAGTCGCCATACGCGCATGCTCTTTTACATACAAGCACGTAAGTCGCCACGCGCGCATGCTCCGTTTCATTTGAGCACGTAAGTCGCCAAGCGCGCATGCTCCTCTACATACGAGCCCATTAGTCGCCTCGCGCGCATACTCCATTACTTACGAGCACGTAAGTCGCCATGCGCGCAAGCTCTTTTACATAACAACACATTTATCTCCATACGAGTCTGTTGTTCTACATACGATCATCTCAGCCTCCATGCGAGTCTTGCTGCTACACATGTAAGCACGCTAATCTCCACGCGACCCTGCTGCTTTACATACGAGCGTGTGTGTCGCCCGCACGCGCATGCTTAGCCATATATGAAAACGCTTACAAAACGTAAACTGTGCTACAAATGCACGCACCACTTTGGGTATACGCAAAAACACATTGGCTGAAATAAAGTTTCGCTTACACCTACAATCTTCAAGACAAGCCACATCTCCTTCATGCCACATTGTTATTGTGTCACACCAGAGGATTAGCGCAGGCTCGGCTCTCCACTTCATTATTCATGACGCAACTTTATGCCAATTCTCATTCGCGATAACCTGTTCAAAGTGGATTAACACGTGCAACTATTGTAGACAGCAGTTTACAAAGATTCAAACACTACAAATACATACGCTTCACGGCTTAAGACACGTGCGCACCTTGCGCTAACCAACAGAAGTCACACCTTAGGGTGAATATTTTTCAATAGCCACACGACTGTGTGCGCACCGCTAAAGCTGGGCCACACTCACCTGACAAAGGCGAACCGTCAGTAACAACATAATGATCGCCGTGTCAGCAGACAACTCAAGGGTCACCATCAACGACATTTGCACCAACCTGTCAGAATTTAAAATTCGAGAAATTCCTCGCCTAAAATTACAACGAAACTGCAAGTTGAAGTTAGCAAGGGTTGCGCCGCATGCTTCATCAACCAATGATCATGCGCGCCAGCTCTCAAAAGCAACAGGTATCAATTTACAAGCCTGGTAGCTGCGCCGTAGTAATTGACATACACTTACACGCGCGCCAGCTACCAAGACCTAGCAAATTCTTTAAGGACCAACACGCCTTTCCTTTCTCTTTTTCCTGAGTCCAGAGCTCCAACCATTCACTTCGCGCATGGAAGCAGCACTGGACTGGGGGAACTTGAAGGGGTATGGTCCCAAAAATCCGTGCAAACCATACTCCTTATACGTTAATCAAACTAATCTACAGACCACGCGCGGGCTGCTTAGACAAAACCTAAGCCGCGCGCGAGGTTCAAACAGGGGTGAAGATCAGATTCAGCACTTAGCATCCTGAATGAAGGCCCTCAATCCCTAAACCTTGCGCCGGCTGGTTGGACACACACACCAAAGGCCGCGCAACGGTGGCGGCGCAGGTTCATTCCAGGAAGCATTAAAGGTACGAGTGGCAGAAGAGCAAACCAATCAGCGTGCACCAAGTTTTGCACAACCAATTCCCACGATGAACAATCATGTACTATTTCACTGCTCCATTATCTCTACTCACAACGAAAGACAAACGCAACAAACATGGCCAACAACTTTCCCGCACCTGGGCGACAGGTAAGCCTAAAACTCAATCTACTTTCGAGCACTCCTAACAAGTCTAGTACTCCTACCACGCTTGCACGCGGAGCAGCACTAGACTGGGGGACTTGATGGGGTACGGTACTAAACCCGACCCGAGCGGTCAGACTTCCCGCCACTTGTTGCTTTTATATTAATTATTTAATATTGTTGCTTACTAACCCAACCGCGAGGCCCAACGCGATGTAGTTTACACTACTTTGGGTCGGGGCTTGTAGAGATAACCCCTAACTGGGCCTGGCCCATTGAGGTTAGGGGAGGCCCATATCCCCCTATATAAAGAGGTCTTCACCTCTTGAATAGGGCATGGCATATGGAGCCACACACTTTGGTAGCTGGAAACAGGAGAAATCTTCTCCTACCGGCAATCTCTACAACTCCACTTTCTTCTCTTCTCCATTGCAGATCTAGGTTCAAGAGGAAGAACAAGGTGTGATTCTTAACCCTCATGTAGAACGCGGTCCAGTCATCCCGGGGTGATTCCGTGTTTCTTCAAACGGCTCGAATTGTATAATATTTTATAGAATGATACAAAAGGTTAATAGTTGTAATAATACATATCATAACTACATATTCCAAAAATAAATATACATAGACAATAAGTTGAACTGGTAATTGTAATTGCAAGTGTTCACTATTGGCCTGGTAGGAAGTTGTGCGACTCTATGTTCATCTATAATAGTTGTTATTTTGTTGTCATTTCCATTTAAATAACTAACTCAGTTAAAATGTATCGTTAACTAATGGACGATGTTGGCAATTTCCAAACCTCAAGCACGATTTTGACAATTTACCTATTTATTCTTTTATTTTCTTTTTTATCTTTAAATAAAAAAATGTAAGGTCGCCCACGTACCTCGAACTACTAAATAGGATCTTTTGCTCCAACAACCGACTCACGTGGTGTGCGGAATCTACCACACAAAACGTATCGCTGCGTAGGTCACGAGACAGAAGGTGCAGAAGATGAAACCAATCTGTGAATACGCTTAGTATTCACAGATTATACAGCCGTCAATCACACAAAGTGAGCACACACAGATGTTATGGTTTTTTTCTCTCTCTAGAAAGTTAGCTTGCACAGAGAGGTTTCCCAAAAAAATCACTCGTCATTGCATTTCATTCAACTATATTAACTAAATCCGGAACACATGAGTTCCGGATTAACTAAATACAAGCTCGGACTAACACAAGTCCACATAATCCTATCTGAGTCTAACAAACTCGGACAACTGACACTAAGGATCCATCCGAATTTATACACACAAATTCGGACTTCTCAAGTACATAAGGAACCTTCCGAGTTTTCTACATAAATTCGGAATTACATACCTACAAACTCGGAATGATAAAATACTTAGACACAAAATACAAGTTTTACATAAAAGACCCTTAGCATCTTCAAGTTGGTAGATCCAGCACCTATCATCAAACCGTGCACTTACAGACTCCCCCTTGATATGTGCGGATCTGCAAAATAAAACTTGTAAGCGTCTTCATCATTGCTTTGAATATTCACTCCCAGTGCCTATCTTGTTCTTCACGCATAATTGGACAACTCTGATATATTGAAAAGCATGTTGCTTATCTTTTTTCAAATAATGTAGCGAGTGTCTCTTCAGTTTCTTCAAGTCTTCAAGTTTGAAGTTGACCAACCAAACAGGATCCAAAATCTTCGGTAACCTTCTTCTTTGTAATCACGGCTTCACCAGTTTTACCATCCACATACCAGTAACTTATCCCATCCAAGCTATCCAAGTCAAACTGCCTCATAGGAATCTTTCTCAAACATCTCACGGGCTTGTACACAACTTTGTCTATGACCACTCCGGTAAACTTATATTTGCTCTTAACCCTTCTTCCCACAACCGATTTAAACCATTCCCACTGACTGTTACGGCTTTCTTCTTCAAGAATTTTCTTCATCCCGTTCACGTTTCCATTTGTGGTTGGAGTGTTTAAATCAAGTTGGGCGATGTAACACTTTATGAGCTTCCTCAGGCACCACTTCAGGATTCGATGCCTCTTTAACTGGTTTATCACTGAAGACATGTTCTCTGAATTCTTCAAAATCAAATTCAACAACTTGAACTTCACCCACGTTCATAGTGTGCATGACATCATGACCTTTACTGATTAAAACGTGATTGATACCAGCCACTACATCTTCGTTCGACCTCAAACTTGATAATAATAGTTTCTTGAATTGGAAGTGCTCACGATACTCAGAACTCTCAGTTTATTACAGTATTTGAATCAAGACTTACTAATTCTACCTGCTAGTACCAATGAATGTAATGTTTGGGATAAGGCCGATAGCTTTGTGTCAGCCTTAATTACTACAAATCTAAATTTTCCTCTGAGTTATCTGTTTTTAGGTTTATATCCTCTTCTAATATGTATGTGGAATAAAATTTAGCAACTGTGTTTTATCACCGGATTTATAGGGGTGATCGGAGTATTGGTGTTTGTAATCAAGAGTTTCGAGTTACTTATGGTGGTCAATGGTGGCCAAGCGACGATGAATGTGGATTTACGCATATGGATCAATTCTATGGTTTTGGTTTAACAAATTGGATTTGGGCATAAGGGTGAATGTGGATGGCGTATACCTGATCAAAAGACTTCAAGTGATCCCATTTTGGGCTCAAGTCTAAATGCTAGTAGAAATATATATAACTAGGATGGCATCTTTATTTGGTATGGTAATGGGCATCTCGAACTTATTTCTCTTCTTTTTTGAGAATATCTTATCTATATGTGGTGTGCTTAGTGGCACCTGAGTCCAGAATTCAATCATCATCACTATAAAACATACCTACCATGTTAGCAAATGATTTTGATTATTCCTTGACATCAAGGTCTGCCTCTCCAAAGTGCTTCAGAAAAGCCTTGTACTGGTCATTCGTGAGTCCCGGGATGGGACTTAGTTCTGCTTTGACACAAGCTGCCCTTGGCTTGTTTTTATCAGCTTTCCTTTTTCTCGGCCACCACTCAGGTAACCAATCCTTTTGAAGTAGCCATTACGATTGTGCTCGTCTCTATCTCAGAAAGTATAATGTTCAACGGCTTTACCATGTTTCTTTTGAGTAGTTATCACACTACTTATTCGAAAGGTCATCTCACTTTGTAGGAACAAAAGCCTTGAAAACAAAAGCTTATATCGCTGGTTTCTTTTCAGCAGTAATTAGTCTCTGATGTTTATCCTCGGCAACAAGGTGATAAGTAGTTCCAAAGGCCGGTGTTGGTGTAATAGCGAGTATTTGGGTTTTAATAACATTGAACACGCTATCAAGGCGCATGAGAAATTCATAAAGCCTTTCTTTTTCTTGGTGTTGTATGAGTCGTTTCCTAACACCACAAGTGCACTCGTTACAAGCGCATTGAAGAGTTGGGAGTGAAGGATATCCGAGGTATAATATTTTTTTTGAACTCGGTTCATATATGTATATATTTATTTCTTACAAAGATTAGTCAAAACACTTTTGACAAATATGTATACATATATATACGTTAGTTAAATAAACTTTAACTAGTAATATATATATTAAGGCAACGGAAGCATAGATATAACAATATACAAATAGTATGAACACCTTTTATACCAAGAGTATCCGCAATGGAACAAGATCACCAACATGCAAACACGAAATAAAAACACCAACCATAAGGGGTTTAGATATACCTTCGGTTAGTAAATAACCGGTTGAGACACCGAGGTTCAACGAACAGGTGCTAGTGATACGAACTAACGAGACATGAGTATGAACCTGGTAGCGGCGGCGAGCGGCGGGACCGGTGGTGGTGGCCGGTTATGGATGTTTCTTTTGAGAGTAGTTTTTTAGTTCTTGCAACAACAACCAAACAAGACCCAAAAACCTCAATTAAATAGTACATGGAGGTCCATGCATGTTTGCCAAGTGGCGGACATGCATAATGCATGTGCGACAAGTGGCCAGGCTTCTTTGCATGCGCGACAAGTGGCCAGGCTTCTTTGCATGCGTGACAAGTGGCGCAACACGGATACATGCATGACAAGTGGCGAGAGGAGTGTTCTTGTCTCACCCGGTCCATGTACCCATCTCTCAGTTAATACCCGCAATAAGTTCATAATTACCAGTTAAACATGTTAAGTGGATTTTAGTTTGTTGCCCATGTTGTAACTCTTACGGGTCAAGACCCGGTCGGTAGCGTTGACTTATCGAACCGGACATAAATAACCAACAGCTCCCACTTGGACGGTCTATGATAAGATCTCAAGGCAGACAGCCAGCGGTGCTCTAGCTACACATAGTTGCCCCCAACAGGTCATGACACTTGAAAGTCACTAACCACGGTATCTTCCCCTCTGCAACTGCTTACTACTTGAAGACAGTAGACTTATGGAAATCTTCGTCATCTTTCCTTTCTGTAAAAGACATCAATTGAACAATGAGACATGGATCAGATTCAATCTCACATGGCGTTCAATCATTATCGTTCTCGTTCATAGAATCAAAATGGTCCAATCAAACACACAGTAAGTTTGGGTAAGGCCTTACACTTCACCAGTTTGAATCAACGAGGGCGCCCCGATGTCTAACTGTTACATATAATGTAAGAGTACAGAATCCCATCTTGACTACATACAACTCCACTGAACTTCAGAACCACTCCCAACCAATGCCTTTATGATTGGCAGTTACGCGATAGCGTTTGACACCGATCAAAGAATAGTCTTTAGTAAACGAAAGTTCTAGTATGTATCTCAGGTCAGAGGATACTAAATGAGTATACCTAAATCAAATACAGCTTATGACCAAGATCCATGAAGATGATTTGATGCGAGTTACATCCAACGTCATTCATAATGAGGTTTGTGAGTTTGGAAGTCAACTCATTGAGTCCAAAGTCAGAATAGTCTTAATTCAGAGTCGTTCCCATGAGCCTGACCGACTACGGATAATTTAGAATACAAGATTCATGGATTAAACGTATCAAAATCGAACATAGCTGTAAGATTCAAACTTTGCATTTAACCAGTACATCAAAGGTGAATTCAAAAGGTACAACTATTTGAATGTTCATACATCCAAATACTAAATCAAAACAAATAGCTAGCCAATCTAAGACCGATAGCATTCTCATGTTGGTCATGCTTGTCCTGATTCATCGGTTTAGTGAACGGCTCTGCTAGGTTTGATCTGTGTCTATTTTGCTTATTAAGATGTCTCCTCGTTCCAGTATTCCCCGTATATAGTGGAACTTTTTAGAATGTGCTTGACCCTGTGATGAGATATGGGCTCCTTGGTTTGAGCAATGGCTCCTGTGTTATCACAGAACGCCTTGATTGGTTTCTGAATACTTGAAACCACATCGAGGTTGTTGATGAACTACTTCATCCAAGCAGATTCCTGTTGCAGCATCTGATGTAGCTATACATTCGGATTCGGTGGTTGAATCCGTCACTGCACTCTATTTGGAGCTTTTCAAGAGACAGCTCCTCCATTGAGAGTGAATACGAATCCTGATTATGAGTGAGAATCATCTCGGTCACTTTGGAAGCTAGCATCAGTATAACACCTTACCGTGTGCTCTTCTTCCACTCCTCTAAACACCAAGAACATATCTTTGGTTCTTCTCAAGTACCTCAGAATGTTCTTTACTACAGTCCAATGGGCAATGCCAGGACTATGCTGAAAAAACGACTGGTCATGCTTAAAGCATACGAGATGTCAAGTCTAGTACATAGCATAGCATACATGATTGAACCAATCGTTGAAGCATATGGAATTGCTTCCATTTGCTTAATTTCAATTTCCGTTGAAGGAGATTGCGATTTGTTAAACACGGTTCCTTTAGTCATAGGAACATCTCCTTTCTTGGAGTTTTCCATCTTGAAGCGTGTCATCGTTTTTGTCTATGTACGTTCTTTGACTTAGCCCTAGAAGCCCCTTAGATCTATCCCTATAGATCTTCATTCCTAGAATGTAAGCAGCTTCTCCAAGATCTTTCATTGCAAAGCAACATTCCAAATAGTGTTTAACTTCGTTAAGCATAGGGATGTTATTTCCAATGATTAGTATATCATCCACATACAGGATGAGGAATGATATGGTGCTCACACTAACCTCTCTGTAAACACAAGGCTCATCTTCATTCTTGACAAAACCAAACTCTTTGATCTTCTGGTCAAAACGAAGATTCCAGCTACGAGATGCTTGCTTGAGTCCATAAATGGACTTATTTAGTTTGCACACCTTAGTTGGATATTTAGGATCGACGAAACCTTCATGCCGAACCATATAGACATCTTCAGAGAGATGTCCATTAAGAAGGGCAGTTTTGACATCCATTTGCCATATTTCGTAATCATAGTACGCAACTATGGCTAGCAATACCCTGATTGATTTAATCATAGCAACGTGCGAGAAGGTCTCATCATAGTCAATACTTTGAGTTTGAGTGAAACCCTTCGCTACTAGCTGTGTTTTATAGGTATGTATATTTCCATGCATATTGGTTTTTCTAATGAAAATCCATTTGCTCCTTACTGCCCGAGATACGGGGGGGGGGGGTAGCTCAACCAAGTCCCATACTTGATTGTCACGCATAGATTGCATCTCGACGTTCGTGGCTTCTTGCCATTTCTCAGATTCCAGATCTAAGATTGCAGATTTGTAGTTAGCAGGTTCGTCATTAGACTCAGCTACTAATAAGACTTCGGGACCTTTTAGATGCCATAGATATCTATTAGATTCTTTGCGAATTCTACTACTTCTGCGAACGCTTGTGTTTATGTTTGAATCATTGGCAACAACTACTTATTGATCAGACAGTCCGACTACATTAGCGGTTGTTTGTGGTTCTCGAATTTCTTCAAGATCAACCACATTATTTCCAGTTCCTCGATTAAGAAGCTCTTCCTCGAGAAAGTTTCCCTTCCATTTGATGGAAATCACATTTGCATCAGGATGGTAGAAATAATATCCGCTTCTTTTATAGTATCCGACGAAAACAACCTTTTCGCCTCAAGGATCGAGCTTATCATCAGAATCACTTGTTATGTATGCATCACATCCCCATACTCTAAGGTATTCCAAGTCGGGTTTACGCCCATGCTGTCACACCCCAACCAATGGCGGAAACATCGGGATGAGACGAAGTGTGAAGATTGCTAGAGACTTCATAACACTATTTGCGTCAATATTTAGTAAACCGATTTCATTTCATGAACTAAATTGTCGACAATACAAGGAAATTCAAATAACAACAAGTTCAAAAGAAATACATAACAACATAATCAAAATTGATACAACATTTAAACCTAATCGTCTATGTGTGTATCTAGGCATCAATGCTACTTCATTTCATAGCATCATCATCATCAACCTGTAACATGTTAAAATAAAGTTCAATGCAAAAGCAAATGCGAGTACACAAGGTTTAAATAGTATAGCATAAGTATAAAGCATTTTACTCGAATCCACATGGCAAATTGTATACAAGGTAACTAGCATGCATAGCATTACGTCTAAACCCAAAGTGTCCACTAGTATTTAGCATCCCTCGCCACAAAAGTGACGAGACCGTATAGTATATTGACTTAACAAAACCCCGTCGGGTGGTGTGCTACTCCTATAGCGCTATAATTGTTAAGCGAGGGTATAACATAGTAATGGCATAAAGCATGTATAATCTAGCATGAACCTAAGTAAACAAGTAGCATGTATAACGGATTGAGTTCATAAAGTATGTTTAAGTGTGTGTAAGTGTGATTTTTGTATGGTAACATGTTACAACCCAAAAGTGGTTTAAAATGTAAATGGGTCGAGTGTACTCACGGTTTTGCAAGTCTTGAACTTGAGAATCCGAGAGTAAGTTGGTGGTTGGATTAGCTAGTTGGAGCACCTTGCCCTTCTACACAAAGGAACAAAGTGTATGAGTTTGGGGAAATCGGAAGATTAAGGATTCGGAACTAAAATGACATGAAAATATTTATATCAAAATAATCATCTTCAACACATAACACTTGTATGACACTTGGTAACCACAAGGGTTATAATGATTTCATGAGTTGAACACCCATAAGAATCATAACAAGGTTCAGGTCTTAGATGATGTTCTACTACTTTGACAAATGAACATGAATTCAACATCAAAGGTTGGAATGTACATAGATATTATTTAGGTTATATAGTATATATTATTAAGTCCAAATGTCCAAGTATTTCAAGCATGAGGTAGAAGATTACATCTTCATTTGGGTACCTCAAAATGTGTCATAGAAGTCATGTAGGAGGTAGGAAGAACAAGCTTCCATTTAGGCACCTCTTATGTGTTCACCACTACACTTGTTGTAAAAACATACAAGGAGGGTCATGAACTAAGATTAGTACAAGAATGAGAAACATATACACTATGAGAAATCATCAAGAGGTGTGGGGATTTTATGTTGGACAACCCAAGTTAGTCCACAATCACACCTTCATCAAGCTTGAAGCTTGAACACCACTTGTGGGTCAAAAACCCTAACCAAAACAGAAATTATTTGAGGTTTAACCTCTGATGTTGTATGTCTCAGCCTCGTTTTTAAGCTTAACTAACCATAGAAGTGGTTATAAGCATAAGGACGTGGGTTTGAGTGAGTTAAACTCATGTCTAAGCAAAGATTAATGAAAACAAACTTGAAAAGTGGACTTTGAAGCCTTTTTCCAGAGTTCCAGGGACTTGTTTGCTGTGAAACACCCCTAGAATCGAAGCCAAGGTCAAGCCAAGCGTTCTGGAAAAAGAATGGGCTAAAACGGATGAGAAATGAAGAAGTTATGCTCACTTTAGTGAAGCTTGCTGAATCTGGCCGAAAATCTGATGTTGCTGCCAATTTAGAGTGGCTTGGGAGTGATTAGAGAGAGTTGAGAGTGTTTAGAAAAGTGAAAATGTCTTGGAGATGGCTTGGTATTTATAGGGAGGGATTAGGGTTAAGGTTGGTTGGCATTAATGGTAAATTGTTGGTTGAAACAAAATAGAAAAAAAATAAATAAATAAAGTTGTTGCTCTTGAAACTAGCGGCCGAACAAGGCTGTTTACAGCCACTACTCTCTTTTGTTGTGTGTGATTTATCTACTACTTCTAATAAAGCAAAATAATCTTTAGCCACTTGTCATTAGCTTAACCCATTAGTTGCCACCTGGCATCCTATTATTCTATTCTGAATCAATTTGAGTGCTAAAACAAAAACACGCTATCCTCTTTCGTATTCACAAACCCTAATATACTGCCTCCGCTCTTTTTTTTCACCTGCTTCCTTTAAACCCTAATTTCAGTTTCATATTACCATTGATTGCTGCTCCGTTTCTTCTTCTTATTACAGGCTAAGTTTTATGAGAGACAATTAAGTTTCTATTCTTCAAAGCCTATCGAGAAAACCACGAGCGCTATCCAAATCGTAAAAGGTTAGGAATCAATCGATTGAAGGCAAGGATTCAACCATTTTGTTGATCAGAATATAATTATTTTGCAAATCACAAACCTAGATCTCTAAAGCAAGGATTCAAATCATCGATTGAAGGCAACACAGTAAGTTATTTTCGATCCTTAATCTGATCCACATATGTTTTTTCATTGATTCGTGTTTCATATTTGTTTAATCTTGATTTATATTTCACGAACCCTAATTTGCAGCGAAGCAATTCTCATGTATCTCTGATTCATCCTAATCGTTACCCTCTTGGTATGTTAAGTTTTAATCTTATAATCTTACGTTTATACAAAACCCTAATTATGATATGTGCGATTTTCAGACCTTCAAACTTCTACAAAACCCTATTATGAACCGAATTCCCTTGATGATTCCATTGATTGGATTCTATATAACATCTGGCTTCTAATTATTTCAATTTTCTAGGATTTTTCTTCAATGGTAGCAGATCTCTATTAATTTTCAAATTATGGTTTTTGCTCAGGTAAATGTTCTATTGGTTTTTTTGGATTATATAATACTTTATTATTGGCTTATTTTTTTTGTTAATCATATGTATATGTTATTGATTTAATTGGAATTAGATTTATATGATGTGGTTTGAAACATGTGACTGTATTGTGATTTTTTGGGGTAAATTTTAGTTACATTCACAAAGTGTAGATTGGATTTTGGAGTTTGTAAATTGTGAAATTGCTTGAAGATGTTGCTCTAATTATGTTTCCTCATTTTGAGGTAATTTAGTTCGAGCATGCTATTCATATGAATCAGTTGGCATTTAGACGCACCTTTCGTCTCTTTATCTGTGTGTTTGTTGTCGATAGTTTGTTTAGATAGTTTTCTAACCCATTCAGTTCAAAGCTTCGCCCTATGGATGCTCGTGGTTTCTTTGATTCTAAAAAAATTTACAAACTTTTTTGTTGCTAATGTAGGCGACCCGTTTACGCTGGGTGTTAATGAACTTGAGATGGACACAAAACATAACGAATATTTTGCTATTATTTTGCTGCTTTATAACATGTTGTCCTTTAGTTTTTTTTTTCACCTCGACCACTGATGGATTTTTCTTTTATGATTTAATATTTTAACAGGAGACTAAGGTTTAGATTGTTGGCAATATAGCTTAAGGGATTGGGTTATTGTGGCAGGTACTATGCATGTATATAAACAAACCCATTTAACTATATTTTGAAGGGACCTGGTGGCCGCATATTGCCTCATCCCAATCTTAGGATGTTTAGCTTGTGAGTCGTTGCACGATCATTCTCTAACCACCTCTTCTGCAACCAGGTTCGGTATGCTATGGGTTTTAATCTTGATGGGTGTTGCATTGCATCTTGATGTGAATTTGCGTAAAAAGTTAACTCTTTGTTAGATTGTTGTAAGAATCAGGCTCACTGCTCTTTTTTTTTATGAGATTGAAAAAAGGTAAAATGTGGTTTCAAAGTAAGTGATATAGATTATGGTGAAAATCGTAACATTTTGAAAATTTATTTTTTTTTCTTATGGGCTCAGCCGCTCAGGCTATGAAGATGAGGAGGGGGACAGGCTCAGCGGCGGGGTTGAGGCCGAGGTCAAGGCCGAGGACGGGGTTCCTTTAGGCTGTAAGTAATTTTACCCATTCAAGGCTGAGGATATCTTGATTACAGATGTATTTTTGTAAATGATGATAAATAAATGCTACGTGATGACCAAGAGGATGTTACAGCGCCTATGCAAGAAAATGAAGAATCATAAGAACCGATTCCCAAGTATGTTCCTTTATGTCCCATGTATCTAATCAATTTTTACCTATAATAGTTGCTTTCGATTCTTACAACATAACACATTTCTTTTGTCTTAATTAGGAACTAGAAAGACATTGAGCAGCTACAAGCAATTCCAGACATCCTGAACTGTTCTAAAGATTTGAAGTTACTATGAAGGACTAGATAGGCGGAAGAGTTGCCTCCTTCAACATTATTCTAAGCGGCACCGGAGCTGCTAAGGTAAATTATTTTCAAATTACATGACTTCATAGGGTGTTGGTACCTGGTGAAAAGATGTCAATTTTTATTATGAGATGAAACGGGCCGTGTAGGAACCATCATTTCTTAAATTTTAGGAGCTTTCGTTTAACAGTCAATTTCACCTGAGTTTATTAAACCTATTTTATAATTGCTCCGTACCTCATTGTGAATTACTTTGCTTGCTGACCTAATTTCATGTTTTGTTGTTGTTGACCTGCACCTTGAAATTTAACACTTTGGTATTGACTTGCATTGCTTTTCACTATGAAAATCTTTTAGTTTAAATTTACTAATAAATAATGCAAATCTTTTAGTTTAAACTTACTAATAGATATAAGTTCTTTTTTATGCACAAGTACCATCAAAATGATTATTTTGAGACAATATTTTGCTTAATGTACACGTTTGTCCAACATTTTGTTTAAATCCATTAAAGATATTTCCATATTTTATTGTTAACTAGACCCATTAGACCTGTTGCATGTTTTATCGACGAATGACGTAGCCTGTAGGTTTTTTTCTGCGAAAAACCACAAAACGCAGGTTTTTTCAGCGAAAAACGCAACCAGCAGCAGCGTCGCTGCAGGTTTCTTCGATGAACGTTTTCGACGGACGATGTAGGCTGCAGATTTTTTTCAACGCTCTGCAAGTTTTTTTTGTCTGGTTTCGGCGAAAAACAACAGCATGACAACACAGTTCTGCAGGTTCTGGCCCCTTTTTTTTGACCGGGTTATGGGATTGGTTAAAAAAACCGGTTCTGGATAACCCGTTTTAAAACCGAACCGATTCGGTTGGGACTGGTTTGGGTTTTATGTTTCTAAAACCGGTTAGTTACCGGCACCGATTTTTATCTTTGTATAAAATAACTGGTTCGGTTAAAAACCTGACCGATTTTTCCAGAAAAAACCGATTTGTACACCTCTATATTCCACTGCGATAACCGATATGTCAAGTATATCAGATAGTTTACCGCATTAACTACTTAGGTATTATATTCATTCATTAAACACATTATACGATCTTTTAATATTTTAAGTTTTTTAATACATTTTCAGTTTAAAACCAGTGTAACACTGGCGAGGTCGGCTGACCCACAACCCATCCGGTTTTGTTTGTCATAGTTTGAATCAAAACCATTGTTATGACCAGATAATTGTGTCTTACTTTTTAGGTGTAGTTGGCAGTCCCTTTTTTACAAAATTTGCTTCGACCATCTAAATCTGCCTTACTTTTTTAGTGTAGATGGATTTGTAGAATGTTGGTTGCTCCTATATTTTTCTCAATTTATCCATTCAGGTGTACGTGGATTTGTAGAATGTTTGTTGCTGCTATTTTTTTTTTCAAATTATCCATTCAGTAGGGATAATTAAAAATAAGTATCAAATAAAACTATTTAATGATAAGTCTTGGAATTCATTAACCGTGATTATATCTAATTATATATCTAATTCTTTTGTAAACTATAAATGGCTTAATTTTAAACTTCAAATTAGCACTAAAAGCATATTGTAAAAAGGCATATGGGTTGAACTTGAGGACAAGCTGATTAAATGGAGTTTTGCTTCATGATCTTTTCCATTATTTGAAATTTGAGAGATTAAATATTCCTCAAAATTTGCTATATCTTCACCTGTTTTTCTGGTATGTATTCCTCACATACAAAAAATATATGGTTGACTTAAGTTTTATACTTTTAATATTTTTTTATCAACTTTTTGCACAGGATCCGGATACCCAAAGCCAACGCGTATAGGATTCAGTACAAGTGGGATGCGATTTCAGCAATGCCTACAAACTTATATGGTCCTAGCGACAATTTCCACCCTGAGAATGCATGTGTTTTGCCAACATTGATGAGGAGGTTTCATGATGCCAAAGTTTCCGGAGATAAGGAAGTAGTGGTGTGGGGTCCAGGGTCACCGATGCGTGAGTTCTTGCACGTCGATGATCTTGCTTAATTAGTGTCGTTTTTGTTGGAAAAATATTCAATCTGGGTCATGTTAATGTGGGAGTGGGAGTGGGAAAGAGGTTCCCAATAAGAAACTTGCAAAGTTGGTGAAAGAGGTTGTCAATTTGAGGTAGCGTTTGTGTGGGGATGGTTCGAAGCTTGATGATTGATGAAGTAGCAACGTCTCAATGAATTTCAAATGTGGTGCATTCCTTTCTGTCCATTGCCTGTGTTCTTTCACCTTCTATTGTATATAATTGGTTTATCTTTTTGATAAATGTATTTTTTTCCCTTAACAATTGTACCACTTATGCTTAGATATGAGGATGCTATTTTTTTCCCTATATACACGTGTAGGAAGAGTGGATATTGAAAAAGAACAAATACATATACATTCACGAGTTGGACACTGCCATTATTTGTGTAATTGCTATTCATGGGCATTTTGGTAATTGCTTACTTGCTATAGCATATTACAGTTAGGAGATTCATGAGTTATGGATGGATGGGATATAAAGAAAATTCTACAACTGAAGCTAAGGTTGTCAAGGACTTTGATAAGGTATGATTTTGAATGTAATAATGAGTTCATTTACATTTGTTAATAGGAAAGATATAAGGCTTACCTTTTTTATAACTTTTTTGTGTTGTGTATTAACTGATGTTAGTTTTTCTTTATACTTCAAGTTCTGAAATATGAAAATGGTAAGCCGTTTTATAAATCTTGAATATGAAGTTATGTTTTTGTAGATAATACTCCCTCTGTTTTATAAAGGTTGCAACCCTTGACTGGGCATATACCCTTTCTATAATGTTTGAAAATTTAATTTTCGATATTTCCTCCACTCATTGCAATACGAATTAATTTTTTAGACCATGTTTTTAACCAGTGATGGAGCTTGACCAAAAGTTTCAATGCCAACAGATATTATATATTTGTGTTTAAGCCACCCGCGAAACTCGCGGGATCTTAGGCTAGTTATTATACATATAAAATATAACTCACAAATGACATAACATTATTGACATAACATTATTTTAGGTGAATTAAACATATAAAAAAATTACATCAGCCCAATGACCGATTGCATGCTGTTACTGTCCTTTTCTTATTTTCTTTTTTTTTGAACATTAGTATTTTGTCAAAAGACATCAACTTACGTTGATGTTTGATGTATTTATTATATTATTATTATTATTATTATTATTACTATATCATTAGAAATTATTATTATTACTATTATATTATTAGAATTAACAACGTATTTAATAGTTAACAAGCATGTATAAGTTATGAGAACCAGTATGTCGAGTATCGGCCGCGCGTATGCATTCAAGATTGGTAACGTATAACCCAAGTATTGCGACACGTATAAGCATGTAAAAAAAATAGTATTCCACATAAAAGATTCATTTCATTGCGATCAAAGTCTCGGATTTACAATGGCTTGAAACGAAAAGACGATTAAAAAAATACAAGATTTCCAAAAATAGAAATACAAACAAGACTTGCTATAAATGGAAAGTACAAAAAGCAGGGTGTTACAGTCTCCCCTCCTTTAGGGAATTTCGTCCCGAAATTGAGGAAGATTTAGGGAAAAGATGTGGATATTTCGTTTTCATTTCACTCTCGAGTTCCCAAGTAAATTCAGCGCCACGTTTTCCTTCCCATTGAACCTTGGCAATAGGAATTCGACTGCGCCTTAGTTGCTTGGCTCCTCGGTCCATGATTTCGACCGGTTTTTCCACAAAGTGAAGCGTTTCGTTGACTTGCAAGTCTTCGAGAGGAACGTGTAGTCCTTCGTCGGCTAGACACTTCTTCAAGTTGGATATATGGAAGACAGGGTGTACATTGTTTAGTTCTTCAGGCAGGTCCAGTCTATACGCAACCTTGCCAATCCTTTCGAGAATCTTGAAAGGACCAACGTAGCGAGGTGCGAGTTTCCCTTTCTTGCCAAATCGAACCACGCCTTTCCAAGGGGATACCTTGAGAAGCACGAAGTCACCTGTCTTGAATTCCAAAGGTTTGCGATGCTTGTCGGCGTAACTCTTTTGTCGGTTCCTGGCTTTCAATAAGTTGTCTCGAACCTGTAAAATCTTGTCCGTCGTCTCTTGTATAAGCTCGGGACCAGTGATTTGAGCTTCACCAATCTCATGCCAACAAATAGGCGAACGACACTTGCGACCATACAATGCTTCGAAAGGTGCCATTTGAATACTTGCGTGATAACTGTTATTGTACGAGAATTCGACCAAAGGCAAGTGTGAATCCCAGTTGCCACCAAAATCTATTACGCACGAATGAAGCATATCCTCTAAAGTTTGGATAGTACGCTCGGTTTGACCGTCTGTCTGAGGATGGAAGGCAGTTCTAAGGTTAAGTTCAGTACCCATAGCAGATTGAAAAGTTTGCCAAAGGCAAGACGTAAAACGAGCATCACGATCGGAAATGATGTCAATGGGAATACCATGACGACAGATTACCTCATCAGTGTAGACTTTAGCCAATTTCTCGACTTTGAAATCTTCACGAATGGGGAGAAAGTGAGCTGATTTGGTCAATCGATCGACGATCACCCAAATACTATCATGACCAGAAGAAGTGCGAGGAAGCTTAGTGATGAAATCCATGGCAATGCTCTCCCATTTCCAGATAAGAATTCTTGGTTGTTCGAGTAAGCCAGAGGGACGTTGATGTTCAGCTTTCACCTTTGAACATGTGAGACATTTTGAGACGAATGTGGCTATATCCTTCTTCATTCCAGGCCACCAATAGGATGTACGCATATCATGGTACATCTTGTCGGCACCAGGGTGAATAGAATATTTCGTGTGATGTGCCTCCTTCATCAAGAACTTTCGAAGGTTATCACGATTGGGAATCCAGATACGATTGAGATAGTATAAAATACCATCAGATTTAGACACGAGACTTTCTTCAGCACCACATTGCATCTCGTTGTAGAGGTTTCCCTCGTTAACAGATGAATATTGAGCGTCACGTATGCGATTCTGAAGGTCGTGGACGAGTTGGAAACAACGGATACTTTTGACATGCGTTTTACGACTAAGAGCGTTGGCTACTACATTCGCTTTACCTGGATGGTATTTGATTTCGCAGTCGTAGTCGTTTAATAGTTCCACCCAACGACGTTGACGCATGTTCAGTTCCTTTTGGTCGAAGATATGTTGAAGGCTCTTATGGTCGGTGAAGATCACACACTTAGTACCATAAAGGTAGTGCCGCCAAATCTTCAATGCAAAAACGACTGCACCAAGTTCAAGGTCGTGAGTAGTATAGTTTTTCTCATGTATTTTGAGTTGCCTCGACGCGTAAGCGATAACCTTGTCGCGTTGCATAAGGACACAACCAAGACCAAGGCGGGAAGCATCGCAATATACGACGAAGTCGTTGTTTCCATCAGGAAGTGTGAGGATAGGAGCATTACACAGCATATCCTTGAGCGTTTGAAAAGATTTCTCTTGTTCGGGACCCCAAACAAAAGGCTTATCTTTTTGAGTCAAGGAGGTCAAAGGGACAGCGATCTTTGAAAAGTTGGAGATAAAACGACGATAATAACCAGCAAGACCAAGAAACGAACGGATTTTGGACGGCGATTTAGGTGTGATCCAATTCTTCACAGCTTTGATTTTAGCGGGGTCAACGTGAATACCAAGTTCGTTGACAGTATGACCAAGGAATTGAACCTCTTTTAACCAAAATTCGCACTTGGAGAACTTGGTGTATAGACGTTCAGTATGAAGAAGTTCAAGGATAAGACGCAAGTTTTGCTCATGCTCTCCTCGCGTCTTGGAGTAGATAAGGATATCGTCGATGAAGACGATTACGAAACGGTCCAAGTACGCTTTGCACACGCGGTTCATCAAATCCATGAAAACAGCAGGTGCATTGGTCAAACCAAAGGGCATTACCACGAACTCGTAATGACCATAACGTGTACGGAAGGCGGTTTTAGGTACATCTTCTTCGAGGACTCGAAGTTGATGATACCCAGAACAAAGATCGATCTTTCAAAAGCAGGTCGCGCCTTGCAATTGATCGAAGAGGTCATCGATGCGCGGAAGAGGGTATCGGTTCTTGACAGTAAGCTTGTTGAGCTCACGATAGTCAATACATATACGGAATGACCCATCTTTCTTTTTGACAAATAAAACGGGAGCGCCCCAAGGAGAAGTACTAGGGCGTATAAAGCCCTTATCAAGAAGCTCTTGAAGTTGACTCGAGAGCTCTTGCATCTCAGAGGGTGCTAGACGGTAAGGAGACTTAGCGACAGGCGTAGCGCCAGGCACTAAATCGATGCGAAAATCGACAGAACGAGCAGGAGGCGGACCAGGAATATCATCGGGAAAATACATCGGGAAAATCACGTACGATGGGAACGTCACTTATGCTTGGGCTTTTGTCCCTTTTTTCCACAATGTGGGGGAGAAAGGCGAAAGTACCTTTGCGTAAGCATTTGTTCGCTTGGATACACGACATAAGCTTGAGACCTTGAGAAGGTTTCTTGCCATATACGTGTAGAGAATAACCGTTTGGAAGGGGAAGGCGGATGAACTTTTCAGAACAAACAACTTCGGCACGAACTCGCCTAAGCCAGTCCATACCTACTATGACGTCGAAACTACCCATTTGCATAGGTATGAGGTCGATTGAGAACGTATGATCGTTAAGGATCAACGAACAATTGGAAAGAACGGAATTGACAGCGATGGTTTTACCATCAGCGACTTCGACAGCAAAAGATTTTGGCAATTTAGAGCGTTTACACTTAAGCAAGGATTCGAATTCTAACGACACAAAACTCTTATCGGCGCCAGTATCAAATAGACAAGAAGCATAAACATGGTTCACAAGGAACGTACCAGTAATGACATCATTCGCATTCTGAGCCTGAGTAGTAGTGAGAAGAAAGGCTCTGCCTCGAGCGGGTTGTTGAGCCTGTTGTTGCTGTTGCTGTTGCTGTTGCGGTGGCTGTTGCGGCTGGTTTTGTTGAGGACAGACATCTGCCATATGGTTGACATCACCACATTTATAACATGCTCGTACACGAGCGGCTTGGTTCCGAGCTTGATTGGGGGCAGGGTGTTGAGCTACCATAGCCTGGTTTTGATCGGGCTTCAGGTTGTTGCGACATCGGTTGGCAAAATGCCCCAGTCTGTTACAGGTGGAGCATTTGCGACAGGGGGTGCCAGTAGGATGATGGTAAAAACATTGGTTGCACTTGGGCCACGACCCAACGTAGTTCTCTTGTGGTCCAAGGGTTGTGGGGTTGACGGTAGTTACAGCTTGTAAATGTTGTTGGTTTGGCGGAGTGACTACCGCGCAATTCTGGCTCAAAGCCTTCCGCTTCTTGCCTTGGCTTTTCTTGGTGGACGAGGAGGGTTCAACAGTGGCTTGATGGGCGGTTTTCAGTGGGGTTTTTGAGGTATTTCTACGCATGACATGGTTACTGTTCAAACGGGCAGCTAAGCGATAGGTTTCCTCGATAGTGGCTGGGCTAGCAGCTTCCATGAGGTTCATGAAAGAATCGGGGCAACAGTGGATGTATTTGTTGATGGCTTTTTCAGGAGTATCAACTTGGCTAGGACACAGAATGCTAAGTTGTTTGAAACGAAGGGTTAAACCATCATTGTCGTCATCCACTTGCTTTAGGTACCAAAACTCACTCTCTAACTTCCTTATCTCATGCGGCGGACAAAATTCCTCCTTCATAATCTTCTTCAATTTGGTCCATGGCAACGCGTGGGCGGCATCCTCGCCCCTTGTACCTCGTTCAAAGGTCCACCAATCAAGAGCCCTTGATCGGAACACCCCTGTGGCATTTTGGGTGCGTAGGTCGTCAGGACAACCACATTGACGAAAGGTGATTTCCATGGCATCAAACCAAGAGAGTAGTGCGGTAGCACCATCTTTTCCAGTAAATTCCAATGGTTTGCAAGCCATGAATTGTTTGAAGAGAAAAGGTGTCTTTGGTTTATCCACCTTGGAGTCCACCGAGCCATGAGGGGAATCGGTGTTGGTTTGAATGCGGCTAACAATGTCGGGTATAACTCGAGCCATTTGGTCAGCCGTTTGTTCAGCAATGAGCCCAACTAGCTCTTGTTTGGAGATGGATTCACTGTTGGAACCTTTCTTTGACTTGGTCTTCTTTGATGAGCTTGGAGATGCCATCTAGAAGTTCGAAAGAAAAAGGAAAGGATGAGACTTGATCATAAATTTTAAAATAAGTATGCAAGTATGATGTATCACGTATGGTTCACATAACTAGCTTGATTGCAACAAGTATTCAACAAGTATAAACACGTATGAATGCGTGAAAAGAGTGTAAATTTAGTTTGTTCACGAGAATTATTATTGTTTTTGATTGCGCGAGACGTGCGGAATGTGTAACGGTTTTGAAACGAACGAGGTAGCAAGTATAAAATTACATATAAATTGAACCACATAAAAGAGAGGCTCATAAAACATAGGATTGTTTCGGGTAGAGAAACGTCGACTATTCCAAAGTGAATCGAAAGTCCTTTCAAATTAGAGAAACGTGCTTTGGCCTATAGGTAAGATACTCTCGTCGAGAAGCGATTAACAGTATCTTACCCTTCCAGTTACTACACGTCTCTAATCGATTGAAACCATCGAAACTTTGGTGAGAACGAAAATCGAGAAATGGGACTCAATCGACAAGGTGCGGGTTTCACCCCTAACTTGATGATTTCGTACCCTAATGTGGTTGGTACTCGTCGGGTCAAAATACAATTTCGACACTATGACGAGGGTCCACTAGAGTTTGAGTTGGAAATTTACCATTTAGATGTGGATTTCACTCCTAGCTAAATGGCGAAATTTCGTGCAAAAATAAGAATAAGCGGAATGAGAGTCGTTCACCAAATTGTGGGTTTCACGCCTATTTTGGTAAACTCGTCTCTTTTGTATAAAGAGTGTCTTCAAGTCTTCAAGTGTATTGTGTAAAAATGTCTTAGGAAAGACATTATGTAAATATTAAGACCAAAAAGAAGAGAAAGAAGCAAAGTAGGAAGAATAACATTTTATGCAAGAATCAAGAATGGTCAAAAATATGGTTCCTACTATAGACTAGGTCGAACATGGCAATTCTACCTAATTCCCTATAGTTATGGCTCTGATACCAATCTGTCACACCCCAACCAATGGCGGAAACATCGGGATGAGACGAAGTGTGAAGATTGCTAGAGACTTCATAACACTATTTGCGTCAATATTTAGTAAACCGATTTCATTTCATAAACTAAATTGTCGACAATACAAGGAAATTCAAATAACAACAAGTTCAAAAGAAATACATAACAACATAATCAAAATTGATACAACATTTAAACCTAATCGTCTATGTGTGTATCTAGGCATCAATGCTACTTCATTTCATAGCATCATCATCATCAACCTGTAACATGTTAAAATAAAGTTCAATGCAAAAGCAAAGGCGAGTACACAAGGTTTAAATAGTATAGCATAAGTATAAAGCATTTTACTCGAATCCACATGGCAAATTGTATACAAGGTAACTAGCATGCATAGCATTACGTCTAAACACAAAGTGTCCACTAGTATTTAGCATCCCTCGCCACAAAAGTGACGAGACCGTATAGTATATTGACTTAACAAACCCCCGTCGGGTGGTGTGCTACTCCTGTAGCGCTATAATTGTTAAGCGAGGGTATAACATAGTAATGGCATAAAGCATGTATAATCTAGCATAAACCTAAGTAAACAAGTAGCATGTATAACAGATTGAGTTCATAAAGTATGTTTAAGTGTGTGTAAGTGTGATTTTTGTATGGTAACATGTTACAACCCAAAAGTGGTTTAAAATGTAAATGGGTCGAGTGTACTCACGGTTTTGCAAGTCTTGAACTTGAGAATCCGAGAGTAAGTTGGTGGTTAGATTAGCTAGTTGGAGCACCTTGCCCTTCTACACAAAGGAACAAAGTGTATGAGTTTGGGGAAATCGGAAGATTAAGGATTCGGAACTAAAATGACATGAAAATATTTATATCAAAATAATCATCTTCAACACATAACACTTGTATGACACTTGGTAACCACAAGGGTTATAATGATTTCATGAGTTGAACACCCATAAGAATCATAACAAGGTTCAGGTCTTAGATGATGTTCTACTACTTTGACAAATGAACATGAATTCAACATCAAAGGTTGGAATGTACATAGATATTATTTAGGTTATATAGTATATATTATTAAGTCCAAATGTCCAAGTATTTCAAGCATGAGGTAGAAGATTACATCTTCATTTGGGTACCTCAAAATGTGTCATAGAAGTCATGTAGGAGGTAGGAAGAACAAGCTTCCATTTAGGCACCTCTTATGTGTTCACCACTACACTTGTTGTAAAAACATACAAGGAGGGTCATGAACTAAGATTAGTACAAGAATGAGAAACATATACACTATGAGAAATCATCAAGAGGTGTGGGGATTTTATGTTGGACAACCCAAGTTAGTCCACAATCACACCTTCATCAAGCTTGAAGCTTGAACACCACTTGTGGGTCAAAAACCCTAACCAAAACAGAAATTATTTGAGGTTTAACCTCTGATGTTGTATGTCTCAGCCTCGTTTTTAAGCTTAACTAACCATAGAAGTGGTTATAAGCATAAGGACGTGGGTTTGAGTGAGTTAAACTCATGTCTAAGCAAAGATTAATGAAAACAAACTTGAAAAGTGGACTTTGAAGCCTTTTTCCAGAGTTCCAGGGACTTGTTTGCTGTGAAACACCCCTAGAATCGAAGCCAAGGTCAAGCCAAGCGTTCTGGAAAAAGAATGGGCTAAAACGGATGAGAAATGAAGAAGTTATGCTCACTTTAGTGAAGCTTGCTGAATCTGGCCGAAAATCTGATGTTGCTGCCAATTTAGAGTGGCTTGGGAGTGATTAGAGAGAGTTGAGAGTGTTTAGAAAAGTGAAAATGTCTTGGAGATGGCTTGGTATTTATAGGGAGGGATTAGGGTTAAGGTTGGTTGGCATTAATGGTAAATTGTTGGTTGAAACAAAATAGAAAAAAAATAAATAAATAAAGTTGTTGCTCTTGAAACTAGCGGCCGAACAAGGCTGTTTACAGCCACTACTCTCTTTTGTTGTGTGTGATTTATTATTATACATATAAACATATAACTCACAAATGACATAACATTATTTTAGGTGAATTAAACATATCAAAAATAATTACATCAGCCCAATGACCGATTGCATGCTGTTACTGTCCTTTTCTTATTTTCTTTTTTTTTTCTTTTTTTTGAACATTAGTATTTTGTCAAAAGACATCAACTTACGTTGATGTTTGATGTATTTATTATTATTATTATTATTATTATTATTATTATTATTATTATTATTATTTTTGTTATATTATTATTATTATTATTATTATTACTATATCATTAGAAATTATTATTATTACTATTATATTATTAGAATTAACCACGTATTTAATAGTTAACAAGCATGTATAAGTTATGAGTACCAGTATGTCGAGTATCGGCCGCGCGTATGCATTCGAGATTGGTAACGTATAACCCAAGTATTGCGACACGTATAAGCATGTAAAAAAAATAGTATTCCACATAAAAGATTCATTTCATTACGATCAAAGTCTCGGATTTACAATGGCTTGAAACGAAAAGACGATTACAAAAATACAAGATTTCCAAAAATAGAAATACAAACAAGACTTGCTATAAATGGAAAGTACAAAGAGCAGGGCGTTACACATGCCATATCTCATATGGCGTTTTTGTTTACCTTTTCAGTCGGAGCCAAATTGACAATGCGGGCAGCGGTCATAAGAGCATGATCCCAAAAGGAGGGAGGCAAGTTAGTTCTACACATCATCGATCGAACCATATCAAGTAGAGTTCGATTTTTCCTCTCACTCATGCCATTAAGTTGGGGTGTGCCAGGTGGAGTGGATTCTGAAATTATTCCACACACCTTCATATGATTGAGAAACTCAAAGCTGAGGTATTCACCACCTCGATCTGATCGAAGTATTTCTATCTTTCTATCAAGCTTGTTTTCTAGTCATGGTTCTGAAAGGGCCATGTACATTAGTGTGAATGAGTCCTAGAAGACCATTGGCCTGTTCACCAACATCGGTAAAGGGTGCTTTGTGAGTTTGCCAGCTAAGCAAGATTCGCAATCATCAAAGGAGTCCTGTCCAGTGGATTCAAGAATCCCCTTATACTGGAACCATTTTATGTGTGCCTTACTTATGTGGCCAAGTCTGCAATGCCATAAATGTGTTTCATTCATACCAGCTTTGTTACGCTTAGAAAGATATTATTACTTGTTTGAACGTCAATCTCATTGAAGGGGTAAGGTCCCAAAAACCTTGTAAACAAGTACTCAGGACCATACCACAACCTTGTCTTTCAGGCCCTTTTAACCTTGCGCGGCCGCGCACTGGTCCTACAAAGAAGGTTTAAGAGACAGACAGCAGGCAACACTTGCGGGACCAAAAGGAAATCATAAATCCTTACGGGTTTCCCCATAAACAAAGGATAAAAATCCTAAGTTAAACACTTCCGCCTAATAATATCCAGACTTGGATATTATTTACCCAATTGGTGCCACACGGGAAAGAGTCACACAGGATTATGGCAATAACCTTCTAGAAGGACTCAATCGTGCACCACTAAACGGTTACAACCGTCTGGACACGTGTCATCACCTCAGGCATCCCTATAATCACGATGATGGCATGAAATTGGAGAGAAAACCTCCACTTGATCACTTTCCACGTGGCAAACCCCCAGCCATAGATCTAAACAGTGATCCGTGTGCACTCACATCGGATTGAGAAGCTTAACGGAAGGAAATGTAACCGCTTACGGGGTTAGCATCTTCCGTTAACGTTTTACTAACGAGTTTTCCCGCCAAAAACTTTCGGCTATAAATATGAGAGCAATTCAGGTATGAAATTCAAGTTACACACACTTCATCAATACCTCTTCTTCTTCATAAACCCATACTTATTCTCACGCCGGAGTCGGGTCAAGGAGAGAACTCCTCTTCTCCCCTTGACGAGGCTAACGGTGTTTTGTTTTGCAGAGTTCCACCGGAGAAGAAGAACCGTTCCATCAGATCGAACGAGAGAGAACCAACCCTTTTTATGCAGATTCAAACCCCCTAGATAATTCGATTCCGGTCAATTATCTAGTGTTTCTTCATTGGCGCCCACCGATTTCTCTGTCTCATCCAATTTTCTCTCGTTTTTTTATCTACCCTGTTGATTCCATTTGCATATGGAAGAAACGTCGTCTCATCGGCAAACCGGCCCTCGACCAAATGTCGGCAACAATGTTCAGGTTGAAGGAATTCCAGAGGATGCCTCGGATGACAACGAGGTGCAATCCAATCGTGTGAATGAACCTATCACTCCGGGGATACAGCTAGAAATCCCTGTTCACTCAATTCTGCCCCCAGGAGAAACTCCAATTTCCTGGTACGTCAGGTCTCAAGGAGCTCTAAATGCAGTATACACACAGCTGTGTGCACAGACTGCTCCTCAAACTCAGTCGCGAAGGCCAGGATCTCGTGCTCATGTTTCCCAACGTGAGGGCTCGTATCACATCGAAGACACAGAGGTATACTCCAGATCTCCGTCGAGATATGAGTATACCCAATCTGGGAGTCGTCGGCGAGAGCATCGAGATGAGTCACATTCCCACCGGAGAGCATCAGTTCACACTAGGCTGGGTTCTCAACAAAATACCTACATCAGTGAAGATGATCCAACCTATCGCATAGGTGATAACGTCAGTGTGTTCAGTCGTTTGAACTATAACAAGTGTAAACCCCGTGCGATTTACAACCCCGAGGCTGAACACAACTATGATTTGATTTACCGCCCTGCAGAAGCAGCAGAAAATTCAAAGTTTATCATGGAAATAGCTTTAGCCCCGCTTGAAAAAGCTAAACTACCGTCCAACGTGGGTAAATTTAATGGGCTGACAGATCCTGATGACCACTTGAGGGTTTTTACAAGCGCAGGGCTAGTAGGTGGCTGGACTCTACCATTATGGTGCCATCTTTTCGTATATACCCTTACTGGCGCTGCAAGAATCTGGTTCGATAATTTACCCATCGGAAACATCACATCATGGAAAGATCTGTGCAAGAAATTTCTGACTCATTTCAGTCAACAACGACGATCTATCCGAGACACGTCAGATGTCATGAACATTTGGTGTCATGACGACGAAAGCCTGGAGGACTTTATCACCCGATATAATAAAGAAGTACCGGAGATCGGGGGAGTCCACGAGCAACTGATTCGCGCACAGTTCAAATATGCAGTCAGATGCGATGATATGATCAAGGTCCTGTCTGGGACAGAAGGCCTCCCAAAAAGCTGGGAGAAAGTGATGGCAGCAGCTAAGGTTTATGCACAAACAGAAAAAAAACCTTACCACTAATAGGCCGCCACCACCACATAACCGACCCTTCGACTTAGGCTCTAACGGCGGGAGGAAATTCAAGAAGGGATGGCGTGATTCCGGCTCGGGAAACCATTCATCTGAGGATGCTCGGGCAACGATCAATAAACTTGTCGCGCAGAGGGAAATCAAACAGGAAAACAGGGAGAGGCAATGGACTCCCTTAACTAAAACTCCCGCGGAAGTCTTGAGCACTGAAGATTATCAGTTCAAGCCACCGATCCCCATGAAAAACAAGCGCGGATAAGACCCAGCCCAATATTGCGAATATCACAAGGACAATGGGCATACCACCAACAACTGCATTTCCATGCGCACCGAGATTGAGAAAGCCCTTAAAAGCGGCGACCTCACACATCTGCTACAAAACGTGCGCAAAGAAATAAAGCAGATAACTCGAGGCGATGAAGGCCCGAGCAAAAGGGCGAAAAACTAAGAAGAAACCCTATGGCCTCTGTGCCCTATCCTGAAAAAAACAGCAAAGTTTCTATTATTCTTGTGTTTTTCTTACAAAGTGCATGCAATTTCTTTTAGTAAGCGCAAAAACATTATGGTAAATATGAAATAAAGCCTCATGAACGGTCAGTGATTGCATCACAAACGACCATACGTTCACACATGAGCTTTATACCAACTTCATTCGCCTTACTTAATCAAAAGTAATTGTACTCATGCAAAATATTGTAAACTAAAAAACACGACATACTATTCTCAGCGTACAAATACGCCTTAAAACTATCAAACACGGCAGTGTTTAAGTTACTTGCGCAATAGCGCACCAACAAAGAAAGGGATACACATCCCAAATATTACAAAAATTGATACAGTTTCAAAGGAACCTACACTAAATCTTCACCTTCATCCGAAAAGATTTCCTTTAGTTGCGCCACGTGATCATCAGATTGCAGCGCAACATTTATAAGATCCATAACGGGAAGCTGCCAGTTGTTAAATTCTGCCTTCAAAGCAGCAAGCGCAGCACCAGTGTTAACGCCATAAGTCACGGATTTACTGACATCCCAATCAACCTTCAACGCGCTATTCACATGCTGAGAGCACTCAACGTATCTTTGGGCATACCCGTCCTTTCGCGCAGCAACAACTAAACGCGCAACGGTTTTATCCAACTCCTCAGAATTCAACACTGATTCAGCAACCTATGAAAATAAGAAAGGGTAAATAACAAGAAGGCACAAAAAACATTTCCGCAACAAAAAATAAGAAGCAACTTACACAGGCAATTCCACGATCTTTCAGCCACGCCATATCACTCTTTAAAGGTTCAAGCTCGCTTTCCGCTGTGGCCCGCGCCGTTTCAGAATTTTTCAATTTTTCTTCGGTTTCAGTCAAACGGCGAGAGGTCTCAGCCTTTTCGGAATGCGCAAGTTCCAGACCCTTTTTAAGTTGTTCCTGGTCAGAAAGCAAAGCAGTAAGTTCTTCTAATTCTTTTTCTCTAAGAGCAAGAATGGCGCAAACATGTACCTCTCGTTGCTCACTGCGCTCCCTATGAGAACGCGCTTCTTCCAGCGCAGCTTCTGCATCGGCCTTCTCCTTTCTCAACTTCTCTACCTCCGTGTCACACCCCAAATTTCCTCGTGTTACCGGTGGGCCCGGTAGGGGAGTATCGTGACGTGGTTGGCAACATCATAGTCAAACAACACAATATATAAATGCACAGCGGAAGCAAAAGGATAAATATATTACAATCCGTAATAGTGTAACATCAAAGTATTACAACGAAAGTAAAGGATCCACAGGCGGATCGCAAATAAAATAACATGGTTCAACAGACTTTAGGCATCTAAGCTTGCGAGACTCTTTATTGATGCTAGGAGTAGCCAGCCAATTCCAATTAGTACCTGCACTTAGCCTTTTTGGAAAATACGTCAGTTTACACTGGTAAATACAATCAACTGACTCATTTTAAAAATGGTTTAAGAAAATGATTGTTTTGAATGCACATGGCACAAATAATATTTTATAACTTGGGATAATTATTTAAATATATAATACTTGTAGGGATTTACATGTTCCTTATGCGTTCAGTAGCCCGGATCGAGCCGGGTTAAAGATCAATTAACACACCACTTTATTTATGAGACACTGACAGGTGTACGCCTACACCTGAGTGCTAAGGTCGTGGCCATTTCGTAAAATGATGCCAGGGATATCCGGGACACGGTCATTAACCCCCCAAAGGCTTTAAGCAAACAAAACAATATTAAACGAGACGTCTCAATACTTTCATTATCATTCATTCAATCAAAGATTCAACGCCCCGACCAAGCGGTATTTTATATACCGTACCCCAAGCCCGTATAGGGAAAATAAGTTAAAAGTATTTACCTGAGCTTAAATATAAATTCAATCCCAGCCGTATCAAATCAGCAAGTACAGATAGCTTTTACTGGGCTCCTAAATCTGGAACGAAGGTTTTTAATAACCTATTAGAATCCTAACGGGTCTTTAATTAAGCCTTGACTTAGACCGGTTAGTTTTCAAGAAGAAGATACGGTTCAAACGCATGATAAAGCGAAGACCGGAAAAGAATGTGATTTAGACCCGACAAGTTCAGAGACTTGTATAATATGGGTATATTATACACATTCTGGATTTTGAGATAAAACCGATAAGGTTTGACCCGTTTCGGCTAATTTATGTAAACTAGTTACATAAACCGAACCGAACGCGTATGAAGCGTAACGGGTAACCATAAGAGTCCTAAACAGGTTTCCTAAGTTAACATGCCTTAAATATTTTGTGATATCAGTAGGATACCTTCCATTATGCCCAAAACGAGTTTAATCTCATATTAAGCCCCTTAGGGGTATTTTGGTCATTTTAAAGATTATAAAAGGGATCAATTAAGCTTCTGTGATCCGGGTCTGAATAAGTCAGTAAAATAACTTATTTTAACAGGTTAAAACATTTGGTTATAAGTCTTATATGCCAAAATAGTTTTAAACCCTAACTATGCGTTTAATACGCGTATAAAGCCGTTTTAAGCGACGTACGGGTTAAAATACGATTCTGAGTTTCCTGATCAGTTAAACAGGTTCAAAACACTCTATTTAATATTTAAAATCAGTAGCAATTGGATTGGTGTCAAAAGGATTTGTAAAACTCATTTTATGGCCGAAAAGGGTAAATTCGGTATTAACCGAATTAAGGCACTAATCCTAGCTTATGATCAGTTTAAAAATAATTAAAAATCTTCAAAAATCCCAAAATATTATATTACATCAGTGGGTAAAAGGTTTGGTGTCAAAAATTGGGTTTAGATAGGCTTTACGCTAATGACGCCGTTCAATTAATAAAAGTGTTTATAATTACGTCATTAAGCGTAACTCCTAATCTAGACTTCCGATTGACGTGAAAATTTACAGACATCTTCAATAATCAGTAACAAAGACTTATATACTTTCACATTTTCAAAAATCTCATTTTATAAACATAAGGGCATTATGGTCATTATTTAGGCATTTAACGGAAACGTCGGACGATCGAGGTTTCAAGTGGTATAAACGCAGAGGGTTATACCAACATGTAACTAGGTCCTAATGGAACTTTAAGGCATGTCTAAACCTATCAAAAACGGGTCAGAATCGAGGTCAAAGCAGAAAGTCAAACTATGCGACTTTCGGCTCCGAATCGGTTCAAAACTGAGAGTTGTCGAATCAAACAAGCCTAGACAAGTTTTCATACTTATTTTCAGATTATATAACTGATAAAACAGGTTACACGCCTTCTGTATCGTTAATTTTGCGATTTATGGTTCTGTTGACTTTTTCGGACAACCTTTGACTCGACAAACGACATAGTTAGATTGGGAATCAAAGGGTGCCCTTTTAAGGGTTAATTGTCCACAATAATACCAACTTGTAACAACTTTCGATTCGACAAATCTCTGGACCAATTGTGATTTATCACTAAGTCAAACCGTAGTTACGACGGTTTGACTTCTAGGCTATAAACTAAGTATAAATGAACTAGAGAAGGTTAGGCATACTTACACACGACTAATGGATGGTTTGGAATGCTTGGGACCTGCTTGAATGCTCTAGAAATGCTCAGAAGTTGATGAATGATCAATGTTGCATAATGTGGGTCTTTATAAATAACTTCAAACATGTTGGATCATCAACACCTAAGTCTAGGAGTGTTACCATATCAACCACAAGTGTCCTACAAGCTAAAAACCACCTTAGGCAGCCCAAGGTATGTCATACAAGTGAACAAAGTCGGTTAAAACATCAACCAACAGCTGTGCAAACATTTCTGACCAGATAGGGCAGTCGCGTAGCGCGACTGCCGGGACCTTCATGCTCGCGCTACGCGAGCGTATGTACGACCAGCTCAACAAGTTTCAATCATTTGCAATTTCAGTCCCTGATCCTTAAAAACATCGCTTTCACTTGGTTTCTTGCATTAAGGGGCTTTAATATTGACATGTAGGGGCTTTAAGACTTATACCATCTTTGTGAAGTCCTCGGGTAACTTTGTGATCACCCGAAAAGCCCTAATTTTCAATGTTGACGATTCTAACCCTCACACACGGATTTTATCATAACTTTCTCATATGGTAACGAAACTTGGTGAAATTTTTATGGTACATTCTTGTGAGCATATTTAATTGTTACAAGGCTTCGGGTTTGCTTAAAAGGTCACTCAGAGGTACAACTTAACATGTTGACACATTTAACCCCTGTAGTTTGTAATCTCTCACTTTCTTTTACAATTCGCTTCGTATGATCCATGATCCATTCGTTTAAGGTTATAAACATCATGTAGGGTTATTGTAAAGTATATTTATTCATTGTTGACACTTTGAACCCTTATATTTACACAGTTTCATTGTTTGTCAACTTTAGTCCTTCAAGAACATCCTTTCACACGTTCAAATGTTATGACACGTGTCAAGACATTATAGGACGTAAATTTTCGGGGTGTTACACTCCGCATCCTGTTTCTTCAGTTTTTCAATCTCAGCCTTGAGATTATTGATGACATTACGGAGATTTACCTTCTCAGCATTATCTTTTTCGCAATTTTTCTTCCAGTTTTTGCGTTCTTCAGAAAGGAGGGCAGCTTCGGCTTCGGCTTTCCTCTTCCAACCAGGAACAGACCATTCCTCAGTTTTACGATCAGCCTCAAACTTGGCTTGATCAGCTTCCAATTTAGCTTTCGACTGAGCAATCTGGTTTTCATCCGCAGCAAATTTCTTCTTGGACACCTGAAAAGCATCCCACTCCTTGTGCATACTGCGCCATTCACGCACTATACGATGAGTGGTTGATGCATGAGAAGCAGCTTCCTCAAGGTAAGCATGAAAAGTTTGCTCGTGAGACCGACTTTCTTGAAATTTGATTTCCCCCGGCGGAAAGATCCCCTGCAACCAGTCCCGGCACACACGCCAGTCTGAGAAGGTGTCACCCTTCTTCAGATTCTAGACAGGGGCATGGATGTCAGAAGCATCTTTTTCGGAATAAGTTCTATAGTAGTAATCCCCCAGAGTCTCATCTGGGCGGATTGGGGAATTCTGGCCAGCATCAGAGAATGTGCCTTGATCTCTAGCAGAAATCTTCTCAATGTTTTCAGGCATAAAGCCAGAAGTTCTAGGAGGAGAAGTGGCAACGTTAACTTCTTCAGCAGATTTTTCTTTCCCATAACTAGCAAGTTCAGGGGCTTGAGGGTCACCAACACCATCTGCAACCCCTGGACAAACAACTTTTTCGGTTTCCACAGTAGCATCAGCAGGCTGTTCAGCCTCAACAACTTTCTCCACACCACCCTCAGCAGACTTTAACTGATCAACAACAGTAGCACGCGGAGGAGAAGGTGGGATTTCTTCGTTAACCACAGGCGGCGGCTCTGTGGGAACAGGAGAAGTTGGGACTGCTGAAAAAACAAAATCTATGAATATCCAATGCGCATGAGGAAAATAAGCAAAGATAACACTTACTAGGAACAGACTCAGAAATAAAAGCGTCCAGATTGCCTTTCCTGGTAATTTTCTTCCTCTGGATCTTCTTTGAGGGCTGACTCTCAGCTTCAGCATCAGTCTGTTTCCTTTTACCCGCCTTCATTCGCACCAAGCGTTCAGGACTGGACTCCAAATCAATGGGATCATCTGGGTTGGATGGAGGGATATCAGCAACATCTCTCGGTTCAGGTTTTGGCCTCCTAATAGTAACTGCAGGCGCAAGACCCTCCAAAGAGTCAGAAACCACCACATAATCACACCTGGAGTCAGAGGAACGGTGCATACCTTTCTTCTCCCCTCCGATGTTCTTAACCCTAGCAGATTGCGTTTTCTCCGCATCATCCTTCTTCGGCGCGGAAGTAGTAGTTGCCGCGCGTCTTTTCTTCTCAGGGCCTATGCCCAAATTTGACAACTCACCTGCTAAAGTACAAAATAGAACTTTTTCAGATGCGCAAAAAGAAGCAGATGATGAAGAACAGGATAATAGCTTACTAGCGCCAGCAGCAGGTTGAAAAGACAGATCCGCATCCCGCGGAAGAACAAAATTCCTCACAATCCGATGGTACCAAAGCTCCTCATCAGGTTTCTTCTGAATGGTACCCATCTTTCCGCCTTCCCTCTTATATGCAACAACATACAACGAAACAACTACAAGAGAGGAAGAACAAGTCAAAAAAAGGGGGGGGGGGGAGAGGGAGGAAAAAAGGGGTAAAATCCTAATTTTACCTTTACCATCCTCCGAATACACCGGTTTGTCTTCCCGGTCCATCTTCCAATTCAAACTCATACTAGCACCAACAAGGGCTTTCTCCGGCAAGGCAATGTTAGGAATTTCCTTCAGATCTTGATACCAATTCTCGTCAACAGGGGTCCGAATCGTTTCAATCAGGACGTCTTATTTTCCCCTTAGAACCATCCTCATCGGAATCACCCCTGCCTTGATGAAGAAAATTTTTTGTTTCCAATCATGGAAGGATTTTGGAGGATGCTGCAAGATCTTCTTTGCGGACGATCTTTGGACAAACGAATAAAACCCTTGGGTACAGTGCATTTGGTGAAAAACCCTAAATCGAAGGATCGTTGGTTCAATATGCATCGTCCGACAAATAAACTCAAAATGTCAAACCCTAACCATGCCAATAGGGTGAAGTTGGGAGATGTGAAACTTATAATACTCAAGGATTTCAAGGAAAAATTTTGTTACAGGCAATTGAAAGTTGCCTTCACAGAAAAAATCCCAAAAGAGGGTGATATACCCAGCCGGAGCATCTGCTGCTGTCTGACCCTCCTCGGGGTACAGGGCACCCCAGTTCTCCGGGAATCTAAGGTTTCGAACCAAACCATCGAAAGTTGCTCTGGGCCACTTTAACGGTGGAAGTTCAGCAGACATTTCTTCGGATAAGTCTTCTTGGTGTTCTCCGGTTGACATAAGAAAAAGAAGAATTGGCAAATTCTTTCTTAACAGATAACGAAGACAGGAAGAGGGAAAGTTTTCAACAACGTAATGATTAAAAATGGGCAACTCAAGCAAGCTTATATACTCATCGCAATAAATAGCATCGGTAACTGCCATAGAACCTTTTCCGGATATCACAGTTACCCAAGCGACAGGAGCGAGTAAGAATCAAACGCGAGTTCACGCGCGCGTGCAAAGCATGGACAGTAAGGGACAACTGACAGTGACAGCCTGTCACTCAGTCCTTACTATACCAACCCCATCTAAAGTCAAAGATTTTCAAAATCTTTATAATAAGCAAAGTAAATCTTCTCATAGAAGATTCCCTACTTTCGCGCCAAAAAGCATTTCCCTCTCACAAGTCCAGTGCTCCACTTACTTGCATAAGAGCAACACTAGACTGGGGGGACTTGAAGGGGTAAGTAGGGGTGAGCAAATTAACCACCATAACCGATAACCGAACCATAACCGACATAACCGAACCACTAATAACCGATAACCAATATAACCAATGGTTATGGTTATGAAACGTTGTATAACCGCTCAATCGGTTATGGTTATGGTTATGAAGCTTTGGTTAACCGAATATAACCGAAACCGAACCGAAGTTGTGATGTTAACCTTACATAATAGATTTGTATTTTACAAAACCATATAGAGGGTTTTTACTAAGATAAAAGTATGCTAATAACAAAATGATCTTAATATAGATGTCATTTATTTTGATAAAGAACTAAGGTGTTATGGCCATAATTATTTTTGTTTGATAATTACCTTATTAAAAAGTTTCGTTTCAAAAAAAACCAAAAAGTTTAGTCTTCGTTATCTTATAAAATAGGCTCAAGCTAAGTTCAAATCGTGCACAACGCTATTTATTTCAAACCTTGCTTGGTTACTTAACCGAAATTAACCAAAACCGAACCGTAACCGAC
This sequence comes from Helianthus tuberosus, assembly GCA_030545235.1. Lineage (NCBI taxonomy): Eukaryota > Viridiplantae > Streptophyta > Magnoliopsida > Asterales > Asteraceae > Helianthus > Helianthus tuberosus. Next base: position 124,111,984 of record CM060358.1, read on the forward strand.
TTCATAACCGATTAACCATAACCGAAGTTTGGTTATGGTTATGGTTACCAAAACTCCATAACCGAACTAGCGGTTATGGTTATGGATAGTAGTAAAAACCGACCCAAACCGACCCATGCACACCCATAGGGGTAAGGTCCCAAAAACCTTGTAAACAAGTACTCAGGACCATACCACAACCTTGTCTTTCAGCCCCTTTTAAACTTGCGCGGTCGCGCACTGGTCCTACAAAGAAGGTTTAAGAGACAAACAGCAGGCAACACTTGCGCGACCAAAAGGAAATCATAAATCCTTGCGCGTTTCCCCATAAACAAAGGATAAAAATCCTAAGTTAAACACTTCCGCCTAATAATATCCAGACTTGGATATTATTTACCCAATTGGTGCCACACGGGAAATAGTCACACAGGATTATGGCAATAACCTTCTAGAAGGACTCAATCGTGCACCACTAAACGGTTACAACCGTCTGGACACGTGTCATCACCTCAGGCATCCCTATAATCACGATGATGGCATGAAATTGGAGAGAAAACCTCCACTTGATCACTTTCCACGTGGCAAACCCCCAGCCATAGATCTAAACAGCGATCCGTGTGCACTCACATCGAATTGAGAAGCTTAACGGAAGGAAATGTAACCGCTTACGGGGTTAGCATCTTCCCTTAACGTTTCACAAACGAGTTTTCCCGCCCAAAACTTTCGGCTATAAATATGAGAGCAATTCAGGTATGAAATTCAAGTTACACACACTTCATCAATACCTCTTCTTCTTCTTCTTAAACCCATACTTATTCTCACGCCGGAGTCGAGTCAAGGAGAGAACTCCTCTTCTCCCCTTGACGAGGCTAACGGTGCTTTGTTTTGCAGAGTTCCACCGGAGAAGAAGAACTGTTCCATTAGATCGAACGAGAGAGAACCAACCCTTTTTATGCAGATTCAAACCCCCTAGATAATTCGATTCCGGTCAATTATCTAGTGTTTCTTCACTCATAAATACCATTTCGAGGTTTAGCCTCAAAATAAAAAAGATCATTCAAGTAGGCTAAAATAGAAAAACCATTAAAAACGTACTTGAATCCTTGTTCAAACAGTGAAGAAACTGAAATAATGTTTCTTGTCAAACCAGGTGCATATAAACAGTTATTTAAAGTAACTACAAGGCCGAGGGACATGAAAAACAAAAATGTTCTAGTTCCCAGAACTAGAACTCTCATTACCAACTATGAGTTCCATGTGGCCTTGTTTCAGTTTCTTCCACTTTTCAGGCTCCTGCAAGTCACTAACGATGTGGAGACCACATCCGGTATCAAATACCCATGTGTTGCTAGAAACAGTGAAAAGTTTGATAACATAAATGAGAATATCAAAAGAAGTGCCAATGTTATTGGCCTTGTTCGTCTTTGGCTTGGCTAGATAATGCGGGCAGTTTCCCTTCCACTACCCCATTTGGTTGCATTCAAAGCACTGACGCTCCTTAGGAGGGTGTGGTTTTGCAACATGCTTGTTGTTGGTGGCATTTTTGGCAGCAACAACAACTTTTCTCTTGCCTTTGCTCTTATGTTTCCTTTTCTTGTTATTGGGCTTCTTAACACCACCAGACTAGACCATTAGAACTTGGTTGGTTTTTTGTGGAATAACCAAGTTTGTTCATCTGGTCGATGTATCCTTTCATCTTAAGCACATGAGTACTGATACATGATCCTTCCAGCATTTTACAGCTTATGAGTTGTTTCATGGTGTCATATCGCTCCTGTCGGGCTTGTTTCTGGAACATGCTTTTTAGTTGCTGGATCATGTCATAAGCATCCTTATCTTCCATGTTCTTCTGAAGTTCAGGAGACATGGTGGCTTTCATAAGGTAGGCTACTTCAATGGCATCCTCGTTATGTTTTTCCAGTGCCTTGCGAGCAGCTGTAATGTTATTTTCAGGCTCGGTAGGGACTAGGCCATCTAAGATATATAGCTTTTTCTCCATCTTGAGAACTATTCTCAGATTGCGGTGCCATTCAAGAAAGTTGGTGTTATTCAATTTTTCCTTTTCAAGTATAAAGTTGAGAATAAAGGAGTTGTTTTCATTAGACATCTGTTATATAAGCAAGGTGATTATAATTAGTATTTTCGATGTATATCTCCTTATTTCGTGCGGTGAGATGATAAGGAATGAGAATCCGATTAGAAGCTCTTTCTAAAGGCAGCTGTAGCAAGCAACATCAACAAGAGGTTCAAGCGGACTGACAACGATTATCAATTGTGAGAAAAACATAAATCCTGGGGTTTATGAGGCTGCAAGGATAAACTATTGTCCTTGCAGTGATACGTTTGGCCTCATCTATGCCACTTTTGTTCTCGAGACAGCTGGGGCACGTAACACGAGAAGCAAAGTAATAGTCGTCCTAAAACGGTCACATGTGGAAGTGTCGGATGTGTCGACGAAGTCCTTGCACCTTGGAAGGATAAACTAGACACCAAGTGTCGTGCTGTGGCTCCGACACTGATGGTTCGCATTATTCCCCAAGTGTTACTAGTAGTAGGATGGCATAGACAAGATTTTAATTTTTACTAAATAGGGTCGTTATAGTCGGTTTTAATTTAGATATTAAATTTGCGACATAACCAAAAGGACCCTTTCACCTCTCGGGACAATTAGTTTTAAATTACCTATAAAACTAAGTTTGTCACGACTTGAAATAACCAATTAATGTTAATAGTGAAGACTATTAAGTTTATGAGTTTTAAAGATGTGAGAAAAGCATGTTTTAAAACTCTAGTGGTTATAAAAATATGCATTTTGGTATTAGGTTAAAGCGTAATAACATTTATTAAAGGCAACCATAATAGCAAAAATGAATATGTAAATCATATGGGCATGGTTATGATCTTGCTAGAGCCAAGTAGCAAGATCAAAGGGGTGACAGTCACAACACACAAAACAACCACAAGGATGGACTTGAGTGCATCTTGTTGTCTTGAGCGACTCCCATTAACTCCAAGACTTCTCTTGGCATTCAGTTTTGCTTCGGGTTTGCTTCGGGTCTTCGTATCAACAATATTTAACAAGTAAATATAATAAAGACAAAAACCCTATCTATTACAACTTTGAACCACAAAATGGGCCAAAATCATAAACTAGTCTATTACAACTTTGAGCCGCAAAATGGGCCAAAATCATATGAACAAAACCAAACATAAACACAACCACAAGGTCGGGCCCGATTTACATATTCAACAGAACCAAAAGTATGTTTGGGCAATCTTTTGGTCAACCAAATATTAACAATTAAAATATGACCAAAAATATATATATTGCCCAAAAATAAAATAAATCAGAAAGTTTAGACTTTTAAAGTTTGTAACTTATTATTCCGGTGAAAAAGACCGGTTTCGATTTGCATGTGGTGAGCATCGGCTCTGATACCACTGAAGGATATCTGAGGTATAATATTTTTTTTAACCCGGTTCATATATGTATACATTTATTTCTTACAAATATTAGTCAAAACACTTTTGACAAATATGTGTACATATATATATATATGTTAGTTAAATAAACTTTAACTAGTAAATATATATATATATATATATATATATATATATATATATAATTTAAGGCAACGGAAGCATAGATAATTGTATACAAATAGTATGAACACCTTTTATACAAAGAGTATCCGCAATGGAAGAAGATCACCGACATGCAAACACGAAATAAAAACACCAACCATAGGGGGTGTAGATATACCTTCGGTTAGTAAATAACCGGTTGAGACACCGAGGTTCAACGAACAAGTGCTAGTGATACAAACTAACGAGACGCGAGTATGAACCCGTGTAGCGGCGGGACCAGTGGCGGTGGCCGGCGGCGAGCGGCGGCGTGGCGATGGCTGGCGGCCGGTTATGGTTATTTCTTTTGAGAGTGGTTTTTTAGTTCTTGCAACAACCAAACAAGACCCAAAAACCTCAGTTAAATAGTACATGGAGGTCCATGCATGTTTGCCAAGTGGCGGACATGCATAATGCATGTGCGACAAGTGGCCCGGCTTCTTTGCATGCGCGACAAGTGGCCAGGCTTCTTTGCATGCGTGACAAGTGGCGCAACACGGATACATGCATGACAAGTGGCGAGAGGAGTGTTCTTGTCTCACCCAGTCCATGTACCCGTCTCTCAGTTAATACCCGCAATAAGTTCGTAATTACCAGTTAAACAGGTTAAGTGAATTTTAGTTCGTTGCCCACGGTGTAACTCTTAGGGGTCAAGACCCGGTCGGTAGCGTTGACTTATCGAACCGGACATAAATAACCAACAGGGAGAACTGACTGGATTTCGTCCCAAAGCCCCCGCATTTTTGTGTAATAAGCGGAAACAATATTTTGATCTTGCTAAGTGGGAGCGATTTGGTTCTTCAATTCGTAGGCTCTCGGTGCACTTTTCTTTCCAAATCTCTCCTGTAGATCAGACTAGGTTTTTGATGCAGTGTTTGCATATTTAACGTTGCTCCTTATCTCTTTCTCCATGGCTGCAATAAGCCATCCCTTGATCATAGCATCACACTGCATCCACGTCATGTGATCCTTTGAAGTTTTTTCCTGTTTCTTGATGGTTCCATCAACAAAACCAATTTTGTTTTTTTACAAAAAGAAAGTTTTCTCTTTCTTGAACCCAATCTGCATAGTTTTCAGATAGGGAATCATTGACGTGGAGTTGTCTAGGATAATCAGAAGGATGGAAGTAGTAAGGTGAGTTATGATCGATGGTGTTGCCAAAAGTTTTGTTAGAGGTTTCTGTATCGTATGCCATGGTGATGGTGATGAAGAAGCTGACGGCTTCTAGGGTTTTGGTTGCTTAGAGCAGGATCTCAATCTGCTCTGATACCATCTTAATTTTAATAGTACTGGAAAATATCCCTGTTTGAATACGTTTTGTGAATACATTACAAGGAGAGGGCTAGTGAATATGTACAACTGGGAAAAGAAGAAATGAGGAAAATAATAATCAAGGATTAGTGATTGGGGCAATGACTAAGAGCATTCACATCCATTTCATCATATTTTCACCCTAAATTATAATAAAAAACATTACATTTTCTCACTCTTTTTTAATTAAATAATATTTTTATAGCTCTATCATTACATTTTCTCTCCCCTCCACTCACAACCACTTTCAAAATATATTAAAAAATTATAGGGGGTGAACAATGTCCCCCAAATATATATATGAACACTAACATTTTATCTCTCCTCCACTTACAACCATTTTTTATACTCTTTATATTATAAAAACTTCATACACACAGAATTTAATGGAATGGATGTGAATACTGTAAGGCAAGGATTGAGTGACTAATGGACCAAAAATAAGACTAAATCCAATTGCACCGTTTCATCACATACTATATACAGCCATAATAATGTTCTCTATCAAGAAAATTTTACAAATCATTTCCTACTGAACCAAAATTCTCTACACAACGTTCACAATATTATCTTGCTAATTGGATTCTCATCGCTCGAAACCAACAATAATCTAAAAAAATGAAAGCACCACATATACACACATCGAGTTACTTGATTAAGGGTGGAGGGAGTAGTCAATCACAGGTGAGTGTTTAAGTTATTTTTTAGCCAATAATATCATGCTATGTCAAGTTCTCACTCCACTCCTCATTTTGTACTCAATTACTAGCAATTGTCAAACACATGGAGAGTGGTAAACAATTTTAAAAAAATGTGATTGGTTGAAAGGGATTGAGACCCACCATTCACCCTCTCTCTCCTCTCTATCTTCTCTTCCCACACATCAGTGTGTACTCACCGCAAACACCACTCCCCACTCACCGATTTGAAGCTGGCATCCCCATCACCGCTCGGCAACCCCCCTCCCCGATCAAGTCCCCGAGACCATAATGTCCCCCCTAATGTTCTGAGAATTAAACATCAAAGCATATAAAAAGACCCCCAACTCAACTTACATCAAAGCATTTAAGTATAACAACATAAAACCAGATTTTATTACTTTGACTTTAAGTCGTTCGGATGCTTGTGCTTAGACTATTCATATACCGATACAAATAACATTGAGGGGCTGTTTGGTTAAAACCTCTAAATGAATAAGAGGTAACCTCAAGTCTGAATGGTTAAGAAGTACTACCTCCGTCTCATTAAAAGTGTCCTATTTTGAATTTTCAAAGTCTTTATTTGTAAACTTTGACTTTAATTATATATTTTTTGTGTTATATATAACTTGATGAAAATTAACCCGATAAAAACACTTGTAAAACACACTCAAATCATATAACTTTCATCAAGTATTATCTAACACAAACAAAATTATTTAAGGTCAAAGTTTACAAATAAAGACTTTGAAAATTCAAAATAGGACACTTTTAATGGGACGGAGGGAGTAACATCTGAATGGTAAATCATCACATGTCACATTTTTCTACATTCTCATTGGTAAAATTCTTAATGGTTCCATTAAGAGATAGCCTCTTAATGACCATTCAGAGGCTACCAAACAGCCCCTGATTCTTAAATGTGATAGGCAAGAAATATGAACAATTTGTAGGGTAAAATACTACAAGAAGATGGAAGGTATGAAGACACTTATGACGAAACACGAAATTTAATATGGTGTGCGACAGATTCTCACGGTTAATGTATTTCGTTTGCGATGAATGCGACTTTTTATTAGCCTCTAATATTCGTTTTTAGTGTTTGTTTTGGGTGAATTGTTGGATGTGCTTTTTTTTGAACTAATAATATACAACTCGAGATGTATAAATTATTAAATGAAATTACAATGACTACAAAAAGGGCGATGTGTGCTGTTTGTTTAAGTAATTATATGCAAGTTACTTTTTATAACCTCAACGAATCTGTATACAAATATATTATTAAAGTTTTAACTTTTGAAGGCAATAAAATATATTATGACCTTAGGTAGTACTCATCATATGCTCTATCACGATTACACAAATTGCAATACTAAAAATATTATTTTTTTTCTTTTAACCTGTATACATTATTCCTAATGACTTTAAGAAAATCCCATGTACAATATATATAAATGGGTAATGGAGGCTAGTAAGAAAATTCTGGGAGCATTATAACCTCTTGCAAACAAGTGTTTATCTGCACCAAGTTATCAACATCATACAGACCATGAACAAATGAATACCAATTGTCAAGCGGAAATCAAGAACCGGAGGAAGATCTACTTTCCAAGCAAACGTCGAGTACGTTGATTAGCACCTTTAACTCGGAAATTGAGCTCATCAATATCCTCTTCAAGAGGATTAAGAGCTTTGTTTTGCCTGCAGGTATCAGAGTTAATTTTCAGTAAACAAGCTACACACACAAGGTTTACGACAATAGACCAAAAAGACCTCTAACCTTTCAATCTCTGAACCCATGTCGACAGCCATTTCTTTAAGCTCCCCGAGGATGTTACTTAAGTCTGACAGGGCATCATCTTGCTTTGTTTTCTCATACTGTTTATGGTCAAAAATAATTTATTAAAAGTTCAGAATTATAAACAGAACACTTAACGGAGCGAGTGGCAAAATGGGCAGGCTGGACAAGTATAGGTTAAAAGTTAAAACTACTAACTTTTCGTACGGGTGAAACTGGTCAAATAAAATTGAGATGACCATGGCCCAAACACATTTTGTCCAAAATTGTTTTAACTTTTCTAGTATAAAAAACTGTGTATGATATGATTGCAAAAACTATATTACAACATTAATATAATAATGCGAGTCAAGCAATCAGGAGGTTGTATGTACTAAAACCACATTGTCGGATGTTTAGCCCATTCTAAATATATGACCCGTTTTATTTTAACTAAATATTTTGATTCTACCCACTTGACCCTTTAGAGATAAAAACATAACCCAATTATATTAAACTGTGCGTCATTCGGTCAATGCAAATTATATTCACCTCGACTTTCTGTAACGCGTTTGTGGGTTCAGGGGGTGGAGTTCTCGAATGCCACTGTCCCTTAGTTTGGGTTGTGGACAGTCCCAGTTTTTCTCGTTGTTCCAAATGGGCACCCTTTCGTTGTGCCGGGTCATCTGAAATATCATCAAACACTCAACTTTCATAAATTACCATACGACCAAGAAATAGACTTAATTATCAAATAATGCATCAACGACGAGTTTTATATCCTATCTCACCTCTGGTGATCACGGGCCCGGTAATTGTATGACCCTTCTTAGGCTTCCAGGTTCTCGAGAATATGCCCCCGAGACTTCCCAAAAGCTTCTCGCCCTGCATCAGAATATATAACTTCAATATCCAGATACATATTATAAATCTATTGATTCAGGTTGTGTATAATCTGTTAACGGGTCAAATGGGTCGAATAAAAAAGGTTAGCTATATGTGAAACGGGTCAAACGGCTTGATATGTGTCCAAAAGTAAGTTTTTGATCCAGGGTCCCTCCTAAATTGTTTCTATTCAAAAATTAAGATTATTACTAATTTTTTTAAATTATAAACAAAAAAGTGTTAGCTGATCAAGCCCGCCCATTTTGATCATTAACAAATGACCCGTTTTGATCTATACTGACATATGACCCTTTTTATATGCGCCTATTTTTACCCGGCTAGGGTTGCAAACAAACCGAACGTTCAGCGAACAGTGCGTGAACCGTTCAGCGGGAAGTTCGTTTGTGTTCGTTAGTTTAATAAATGAAAGTTCACGAACAGGAAATTTCGTTCGTTTAGTTTAAATAAATGAACATGAACAGAGGTCGTGTTCGTTCATATATGTTCGTGAACGTTCGATAACGTGTTCGTTTGTTTGTGTTCGATAGTTCATTAGTGTTTTAAGTTTTTATATTTTAATTAAATACTTCAATATTAAATCAACCCTTTAATAAGTAACAGTGTATTATATATTTTGTTCATGAACGTTTGTTTGTGTTCGTTTGTTTCCATTTGTGTTCATGAACATTAGTTTGTGTTCATGAACGTTCGCTTGCATTCATTGCCTAAAATTAACAAACGAACATGAACATGAACATGAAATCTCGTTCAGTAAGAGCTCATGAAGTATGATATAGAACAAGAAACAATACCCTGCTAAGATCCTGTTCGATATCAGCAGCAGTCATGTGGGTCCTAGTGATCTGCTCACCCTGTTGATGCAACGTAATCATAGTTTTAGTGGCGTCTTCTCTTATGTTTTCCGCAATTTTTAACGCGCTGTTAACTGTTTTTGTAGTTTCTTCCGCTTTGTAAGCAGCATAATGTTCCAGTTCTTGCACATCTTGGTTCTCCAAACCACCAGAATCAACAAAATCATTTTTGTACTTGTTTCTTGATGCATAAGTAACTTTGTAACCTGATCCTTTAACCTCGTCATCATCAAAAAGAGCGGCTCTTGAATCTGGGACCAAGACAGAAGGTTCAGATGAAGTTCTTCTTGCCGCGTTTAAGGTTGACTTTTTGTCTGACTCGTCATCAGAATCGAACGGATTTGAAGCATGTTGACCAGGGAATCCAGGGTCAACTGAGTTGGTTTTGGAAATTCTGTGGGGGAAATGAGGTAAATGAGGTTTCTTGAGCCCAAACATATTGAATTTTGCTGCACGAAATTTGCGAAAGTAAAGAAACACTCCTGGAAAAACAAAAACGGTTCAGAATAGATCTGGTTTTGAAGTTAAAAGATTTCAATAATATAACTGCACATCAGGACATCTCAAGATTCAAAATACATATGATTAATAAATTCATTTGTCTGACATTTTAAACAATTATACCTGTATATTCGTAGTAAATCAACCATTTTCGGGATATTATTGTTCATTTTCACTCATTTTTATGATGATCTTACTTTTGTTTGTGTAACACAAATCTAGGTGCTTCAACAATTCAATAAATAAGCTTATCATCAATCAAATTGGGGAAAATACTAAGTTTGACTTTTACTCAGATCATTGATAAATTGTAGACTTCTAATTTCCCAAAATCAATTGCACCTAACTCTTCATTACTCCATTTAATCCATGATTAGTTAACCAAACTAGGGATGTGCAAATGGTACCCGGTACCGGTACCGAATTTACCGAACCGGGTACACTTTTGGTACCGAATCGGTACCGACTTTGGGGATTTTCGGTACCGATACCCACTTTTGGGGATTTTCGGTACCGGTCGGTACGGAGCTCATCGCTAGATTTGCTATTAGGTTTGGTAACACTGTTACCAAAAAATTCAACAAACTAAACAAAACAAAACAAAATTAGGTCATTCTCATCAGCCAAACACAAGAAAGTTAAAACCTAAGAGGAAACTAAACAAAATTAGGTCATTGTAATCAGCCAAACACAAGAAAATTAATCAAATCAAAACCTAAAAGCAATTCAACAAAGAGCAGTTACTGATTACAACTATTCAAAACTTGACTATTCTAAAAGTTGAAATCGACAAGTGATACCTGAGATTCTAAAAGGAATGGAGAGATGCGAAAAGATAAAGATGAAGATGAATATAAAGCAATTTGCAAATTGAAAATCCAAGAACGGTTCAAGAACAACAAAAGTCTAGACTAGAATTGACCGGAGTAAAATAGTGATTGATGTCTGGAACCGTTGAAGGAATCAAAGCGCGTACGATCTTAGACTTTTGGGAGTTATGCTATTTACACACGGAGAAAACTATTTTCATACCCCAAAACGTCGTGCTATGGCCAAAGCGGAGAGCTTTGGTGTAAAGTCAACCGACAAGGACTGACGCGGCCAGACCTTGTCTGTTGCTTTACATCAAAGCGCCCCGCTATGGCCAAAGAGGGACGCTTTGAGGTTTTTTTTTTTTTTTTTTTTTTTTTTACATTTTTAAATTTTCGGGCAAAACGCCCCTCTTAGGTCAAAGCGCAGCGCTATGGGCCTTTTTTAAATTTTTTAAAATTGTTTTTAATTCACAAACGCGTCGATAATAGTCTAAATTTTACGCTTTTTTCCATTATACATTATTTTTTAATATATATGGACTATACTGCAAGTTCCGGATCAAATCGGTTACGTGTGATGTCGTATTCCATTATATCGTATCATTCTGTTTTGAAAGCACAAGTACTCCTATGAGTAGTGTTATGTGTATTAGCCGCCTACCGTACATGTACATGACGTATTTTTTCATTAATTGTAGTATTATGATGTATATTGTCATTTTGGGTCATACAAGTGCGTATTGAATCTGATTGGGTCGTGTCAGTGACATTCGGTTTTTAACGTGATGTAACGCATATATTGAACAAACACAAACGTACTCTTGGATTGTAAAAGAATTAACGTGATTATTATTAAACACATTTAACATACATCTTGAACATATGGGGTTACATTAAGGTCAGGGGGACGATACGTAAGCATTTCGTACGCGTTGATCTGATCCCTGTATAATGTATGCCAGGTGGAGAGAGATGTGAAACAAAAGTATTATTTTTATTTATTCTTCAAATGAGATTTTAGAAAATTTAATATTTGTAGTTTTCAAGAATTGTGGGGCCCGAGATTGTAAGGCACAGTTGCTTTATCAACAACTTTCTGATATTTTTATTTTTCCAATATAAACTTTATGATGTAAGGCACAGTTGCTTTATCAACAACTTTCTGATTTTTTTATTTTTCTAATATACTTTAACTTTTTTTTAGGCACAAAATGCACCATTACTAGAGAGAGAGAGAGTTCATCGGTTTCCACAGTGATAAGGAAAGCATGGTTTGAGAGATAAGCAAAGCATGGGTTGAGATGAAAATGATGTCTTGTGTCAGACATAAGATAAGGCTTCATTGAAAAATATCACCAATCTTACCAACTTTCTGTCCTTTTTGTGATCTTATCCGAAAGTCCTTTTATTTACGTCACATTACAAACTGATTTCGTCGAAGTGTTAATACTTTTGTAATTTTTTTTTATTTTTTTATTTTTTATATTTGAAAGGGTTGGAAATGGTTGTACGCGACAGTGAGATGCCTCAACAAATTAAATATTGAGATGGGACTTCACCTTTAGATATATGTGCACAAACAAATTAAATATTGTAAAATTTGGACCAAAAATGTAAAATTTGAACTTAAACGTAGACCAGTCACCAGTCAAAAATACGCCCAAAATGTAAAAAAAAAAAAAAAAAAAAAAAAAAACAAAGCGCCGAGCTTAGGCCAAAGCGGGGCGCTTTGAAAAAAAAAAACCAAAGCGCCGAGCTTAGGCCAAAGCGGGGCGCTTTGGTGTAAAGTCAACAGACAAGGACTGAACCTGTCAGACCTTGTCTGTTGACTTTACACCAAAGCGCCCCGCTTTGGCCATAGCGGGGCGCTTTGGAGTGTTTAAATAGACTAAGGGCGTGTGCGAATAGACCCCACCCTTTTGGGCCCTCGCTTTTCAATTTTCAATTTCGAACACGGGTATCTTGTCTGCTAAATCTAGGAATGACAATATCGGGTACCGGTATTGAATTTTTCAAATCAAAATGTTTTCAGTGTTGATATTTGAGTAAAATGCAATTTGCGTCCCTGTGGTATGTCCCAAACATCAACTTGAGCCCCTAAAAACAATTTTTTGCATTCTGAGCCCATATAGTATTCATTTCATAACACTCTGAGTCCTTCTGTCAAGCTGCCGTCTGTTTGACTGTTTGACCCAGGGGTAAGACCGTCTTTTTGCATCTCTTCCCTTCTAAAAACCCCAATTTCTCCTATCTTCTCTTTTGCCACCACCCATTTTAATCAGATCAAGGTTCATCAATCACCTCTACAGACTACTACACTTCCCTCATTTTTTCTTCTTTCACGCATTTAGTCGAAGATGCAGATGTTAAAATATGTGAAGATGTAAAATCCCCTCCTTTAGCTGGGCCCAATGCAATGAATGTTATATTGGTTGAAGATGCAGATGATGCAGATGATCCCCATTTCTCAGATCCTCACACCACTTTCTCTCTCTAACTTCACTGCCACCACCGCAATTCCCACCGGCCACCACCACCGTAATTCCCACTGACCACCACCAATCTCATGATGCTCAATGTACAACACTTTCATATCACCTAAACTCTAAATCTGCATCCTAATTCAACTCTAAATCTGAATCTCAAAACACCAATTACCCCAAATAATAAACCACCATTCTCCACCACCGCCAATCGCAAAACAGCAATTACCCCAAATAATAAACCAACAAACCCCCCCCCCCCCACAAAATTTAAACAGAATCCCACTACCTGTTGACTAATGACAGTAGCCACCGCTACTGCCGCCGTCGCCTTCAGCGGCGGAACGAAACCCTTACCCATCAAGAACTCACCATGAATCAACAAACTCCTTATATGATTAACCTCCGCCGATCTAACTGTGTTAACATCCGCTGAATCGACATCTGAATCGCCAAAATCTGATTGTGCTCGGTGGTGGTGAGTTTGTGATTGGGTTGTGATTAGAGCAGAGTCTGGTAGTATGTGTTGTTGGTTGGGTTTTAGTCTAGCGAGTGGTTGTGGAGGCAGGTGGGTGTTGGTGGTGTTGGTGTTGGTGGTTGCAGGTTGGTGGTGGTGACGGTGGTGGTAACACCAATTCAAACAATTGAGAAGGATTGAGAAGGAACATATGTAATGTGAAAGCAACATAGATCTGGAACGATCGAACAATAAGCAAAATCTAAAATGAATGTAATGTAATGTGAAAGGAATATGAATGTAATGTAATGTGAAAGGAAAACGAATGGGCCCCACACATTGATAATAATAATAATAATAATAATTTAGGGGATAAGGGTATATTGGACATTTAACAATAGTCAAACAGTCAAACAAACGGCAGCTTGACAGAAGGACTCATACTGTTATGAAATGAATACCACAGGGGCTCAGAATGCAAAAAATTGTTTTTAGGGGCTCAAGTTGATGTTTGGGACATACCACAGGGATGCAAATTGCATTTTACTCGTTGATATTTGATGTTTTTGGTATCCGTATTTAAATATTTTTATCTTTTAGGGCATGTTTGGGATTCCTTCTCAAAACAACTTATTACTTATATTTTACTATTCAAGAAGTTAATAAGTCAGGATTTCCTGACTTATTGACTTCTACACTCACATCAAAAGAAATCCCAAACACTCAAAAAGTCCTTTTTCACTATTCAATAAGTTAATAAGTCAATAAGTTGAAAGAATAAGGAATCCCAAACACCCACTAAATACTGGTCTGGAATTGAAACAATATCGTTACGAAACAGTACTGTATCGGGTATTTTCAATACCGGTATCATTTTTTGGGATTTTTGGTACCAGTATCGATTGGTACCAAGCTCATAGCTAGCTGAAGGTACCCCTCCTCTATTAAGTATTGAGCTTATACTAGCACTTAGACCCGCGCGGGTACAGTGCAAACATTGAACGGATAAGTATAAGCGTCATGTAATGCGTACACCATATGAAAACGCGTGTTTTGACATATCCGATATAATAGCATTGCGGTTAGATCAAAATGCAAGGTAATCGAATTTAAACTATATAATCATAACGTATTTAGATGTGACCCAACTCATACATAAGAAACGTACAAAAAAGCTTAAAACGTGTATAAAAGAAAAACTGATCACGTATTTAATTATCGTTATATTTATTATTCGAGCCTGTCCGTTTGAGCGTAACACGTAGATATTTAACGAATCCACACACACGCACTTGGGCTAGGCCCAACCCAACTAACCTAAGCCTAAACCCTAGACCTATATAATACTACTTATACCTCTCACCCTTTCATTTATCAAAACCCTAAATTCCTTTTACTTTGAGCAGCAGCACACCACAAACCCCCTGCCCCCTTCTCTCTCGATCTGCCTATCTTCGGCGACATGCCAGCCGGTGCCGGCCGCTCTCCGACAACCACCCCCCACACTGCGTCTCCTTCTGCCGACGACACTCACCCACACAAACAAACCATCACCTCCTTGCACCTTGTTTCCCCCCACCCGAACTGAAAACAACCGGCCGCCACACTATGGTGGTGGCATACGGCGGCTGAAAAACACAGTAGAGAGAGAGAGAGTGTTGACGAAGGGAGAGAGATCGATGGCGGAACAGGCGACGTAGACGGCAGTCAGACCGACGACCAGAAGTGCCGACAATGGCGGCGGCGGCGGTGTTACCTGGCTCCGACAAGTAATCCGGTCAACAATCCAGTAGATGATGTTCGGGTGTTGAAAGATGTTACTTTGATGTTCTGTTTGGTGGTTCAGCAGATGATGGCTCGGTTCAGGCGACTGTGATTCGGGTTACGTTTGGCTCAAGATCTGGTTCGAGTTCCGTTGATGGACCGAGGCTAATAATCAAATCAAAGTAGAAGGGTTAAAGTGGAAAAGAAAAAGGAGGACTTAATCAAAGAATAGGGGTGAGTATTGTCAGTGGTAAAGGCCACCGACTTTGTACTTTAAGATAGAAATTTCGATAGAAATTTCATGGGAGATTTTATTTTTCAATGGGAATGGTTTGTTACGTTTTGTGGGAGATGGTTTGGTACGTTAATGAGTGTTTTTTTATTAAGCTTGAAAAAGCCAACTAAAAGAAAATTGCACCCAAAGAGCTTGGTGGTAAGAAAGGTGTCTCTTTCTTAGTGGTCGAGGCATTTGTTTGACAAAAGTATGAATTTAAGAGTATGATTGAAGGTAGACATGCTCAAATCGCTTTTTTTCCTAACCGAAACCGGTTAACCGGTTGAGGCTGTTAATGGGCCAAAAAAAAAACCGGTTACTGTTAATAACCGGTTATTCACCCTGAACATCAATGCCCGCTAATAACCGACCGGTTATAATAAACCGGTTAACATGTGAACCGGTTAATAAAAATCGGTTTTTCCGGTTATTTTAAACAAACCTGCTGCAGAATTAATAAAAACTGCAGAAAGTTAAAAAAATGCTGCAGAAATATATAAAAACTTGCAGAAACATATAAAAACTTGCAGAATTATATAAAAACATACAAAACCTGCAGAAACATATAAAAACCTGCAGAATTAAAAAAAATGTTGCAGAATTAAAAAAAACCTGCAGAATTAAAAAAAAATTACAAAAATTACAAAAATGTTTAAACACACAAATAAACCAAATAAAATACGTTTTTTATAATTATATTAGTAGATCAAGTAACATTACATTAATAAACATGAAAATATCCAATACAATTTTCTTAACTAGTCTAGAATGAAGTTGTCGTCTTGTAGTTTTGTTTCGTCATTTCTTCGTTTCTTCGTTTAGTCGCTTCGGGGGCTAGTAGAGCGTACGGATTCATCGTACATGAGTTCGTCATCGGAAAGTGGTTGCGCCCGTCCTTGAAAAAACTTCAACATCATGTAATTGTTCTTCCACTGCAAGCACGCCCTCAAGACTTGAAATATGTTGTATACGTTCCACGCCATCCAAGTAATCCTTCAAACAAATGCACATTTCCATCGCCTCCGGTGTAAGTCTTGTTCGTCGAATAGATAGTACCCTTCCACTAAGAGAAAAAACCGACTCCGAAGCTACCATAGAAGCTTGGGAGCTTGGTAGATCACGTGCCATGGCGGCTAAAACGGGATAATGCGGTTCTTGTATTTTCCACCAAGCCAAAATATCACAGTTGTGAAACTCGTCGGGTGACATGGTTGCTAAAAAATCGGTATATTTATACCTCCCGAGTTCACTATTTGATGCATCACCTCGAGAACGTTTACTATTTTCATTTCTTAACGAATTATACAAATTTAACTCCGCATCTTTTCTCGACGCCTTCGAGCTCGCCGCCATTTTTTGGTGTAACGATGACACGTTACCATATCTTTGAAAGTAATGATCAAAAAGATTGTTTAAAGAAACGTCAAAACGTTTTAGTGCATTTCTTGTAAAATTTGGGTCGTCATCATTTAACTCCAAATCCGAACAAATATCCGAAATCATCATCTCAACACCCGGAATATTTATAGTCGAGTTCAAGGCGGCGGCACATGTAAAAACCGGTGGCATTTCTTGAAAATATTTTTTAAACTTTTCTCTCATTGGAACAATCATATGTTCGTAAATGTCACCTTTGAATTCAAAGTCGTTTACTTTTTGACACATCAAAAATAGTTGTTTAAGCACCAAAGAACTAGTGGGATAATAAACTCCTGATAAAATCTTTGTCGCGGTTCTAAAAACTTCAAGTAATTGTGTTAACGTTTCAATACACTTCCAACCATCGTCATCAAATGGTTCCACCAACCCGGACGTTGCAAGACTATCGTGGAAAGATTTTAAGGTTTCTTTTTGCATTATCGCGCTATCAAACATTTTCCACGTAGAGTTCCAACGGACGACCATGTCAAAATGTGCGCTATAGCATTTCTTATTTAAAGCTTTACACCATTTTCTATAATCCGCATATCTTTTTCGACTACCTTGAAAAACGTCACGTAACATATCTTTAAAAGCTTCTTTAACTTCTTTAACGGACTCAACATTTAGCCCGTCTTGCACAACCAAGTTAATGATGTGCGCAACACATCGGCTATGATAAAATTCTCCATCGCAAATCGGATTGTATTTTATTTTTAACATTTGCACCGCGGTTGTGTTGTTCGACGCATTATCAAAAGCAATAGAAACTATTTTATTTTCTAATTTATAAGTTTTGATAACATCGTCTAAGACATGAAATATATTTTCCCCCGTGTGTGGATAACCAAATATATCGAACGCGATTGTACGTTTCATCATGTTCCACGAATTGGGATCGATCCAATGCGCGGTAACACAAATGTAAGAATCCGGTAAACCAAATGGAGCCGACCATACGTCGGTTGTTAAATTAACACCGGTGTTTAATTTTTCAAAACCTAAAATCATTTCTTTTTTAGCTTTTGACCACATCATTAAACAATCCCGTCTAAGTGTTGAACGACTTACGTGAACATAACGTGGTTGAAGCGTCTCTTGAATCAACTTAGTCAAGCGCGGATTGTCAAAGTGATCGAACGACAACGATTGTTGAATAACAAATTGAGCCATCCTTAAACGAACCGCCTCCGGGTCGAAATTCCAAACACCCATACCCCGTGATATTTGCGCTTGATCATTGGTGGGATTTTTTTAATGTCTTGCAATGCGACGTCAAATGTGCTCTCAAAGTAGAGTTCGATGACGCCGCAAGAAACGCCCCGCAATTTTTGCACCTCGCCTTTTCTTTTCCAATCGACGTCTCGCATAAATCAAAATTCACCCATAGTGTTGGGTCCCTATTCGTGGTCAAGATCCTCTTCACAAACAACTCGCTAGAAGAACCAACACCGGTCTAAGCATCGACACTCGAACTCGCCATTTGAAACGTATTTTATAAGTGTGTTTTTGAGCTAGAATTGAAGTGGGATTAAACATATGCATTGAAATCTTATTTATAGATGTTATGTTGGTCTAAAACACATCCAAACAGGTCACAAAACGGTAGTAATACCGTTTTCACTTCCAACGGTAACAAACAGGTCCTGCAGGTGCTGTTGTGCTTTTTCTGTTGAAGTCTTGAAGATGAGATCGGTTAACCGGTTATTAATACTAAAAAAAAACCGGTTTTTAATTAACCGGTTAGAAACCGGTTGTTGATATGTTGAACGAAAACCGGTTACGAACAGGCGGTTATTAATTAACATAAACCAGTTATTTTGGTACCGGTTAAAAACCGGTTTCGGTTACGGTTAAAAACCGGTTACGGTTAAAAAACCGGTTTATTTGCCCACCTCTGATTGAAGGGCTATATGTTATTGGTTAAAGAAATAAATAGACTTGCAACCAAAAGTGTGAATTGATATCCGTAAGTGTTTATATCTACGTAAGATTGATTGTGTAACGAGCTATTTAAACATCAATTTTTTTTATCTAAATAGTATATTACATGTGATGTGATGTGATGGATACATATCTATATCTATATCCATATTTATCTATATATCTATACTATAATATAATGTATTAGGGAGAGGTATTTTAAAATACCCAAAAAGTAAGAATTTTCTCCCCTTTATTTATAGAAAAACCCCTAAAATGAGGGTACTTTGGTATTTTAAACTCTATTTTTTTTTGCCCTAAACTTATTACACTTAAATATCTGAAGTTTTAACAAAATTATAGATAACTAGGTTATATACCCGTGAGCTTCACGGGTTATGGGTTGTGTTAAAAAATCTATATCTATAAAAGTTTTTTTGTATGATTTATAACATGATATCTCTTCATGCTAAGACCCATGTTTGGCAAACCTTACCAAGAAGAAGAAAAAACAGAAATTAAATTACTTAGTGCATTTACTTCAATATGGCAATAAGTAATAGAAATTGCAATACTATTAATTCTCTGCAAAATACCTATTTAATTTCAGATGGACACGGATCCGAATGAATATGGATCAGACCTAACAGGAGTTTGTCCCGAATCATCAACAGTCATGGCGTTTCCGAATTCATGATTACTTGCAGAACTTCAAGGAGATCTTGGTCAGTCTTAAGGATCAAGTCCTACATAGCTAAAATATTAAGTTTTTTAGATAAGCCTATTTTGAAGAAAAACTTTCTATAGTAAGATCCCAGTGTGTCACACGGGTTAATCAAAGTAAATTACATAATATTTAACCGTGTTGAAATAACCACGTAATTAAATAGTGTGTATACTTTAATTTGGTTCTCATATGTCTTTCAACACATGTGATTGCCACTAAAAATATATACCTAAATATTAGGCATTACTATTGTGGTCATACCAACACAATTTATAATACTTGAAGTTACAATAATAAGGTTTGTACTTAAAAGAGTTACTATGAGCTCATCTAAAACTAAACCAACCAGACATAGGCAAATGTGCTATAGATCCAACTTAGAAGACATTTCTTAAATAGTCATTTGACATAACAAATGTGCTACACGGGTCTACATAATGTCAAATATTTGAAATGAAAAGGTACATATAATATTTCGAAATGAAAGAAATATTGCATTTCTCTTATGCTTCTCTCGATTGATGCTAGAGACAGGTATAAGTATCAAAGAGCTATTTGTCATGGCCGGCCCTAAAGGTGGGTAGGGAGGACCACCGGCCAGGGCCCGATATTTCGAGTGGCACGTTTTTTTATGAAAAAACCCGATATGTATATGTAAAATATTTTTTTAATAGGGTACGCCCATACAAACACCAACATAGGCCCCCTTACAAAACTATTCTTATGGTTTAGATTAGTTATTAACCCCTTTGACATTAGGTTTAGACATTTAGTGAGCTAAATACCCAATTTCGTTAAGGTCTAAGAGCACATTTTTTCGAGCTCGAACAGGGTACACAAATTCTCAGGGCCTACCCTGATACTTGTTCTTTGTTATACCACTTGGTGAAAAAGTAGACCAACAATTAGTAACTGCAAGAAGTCTCTACCTCTCTTGGTTAGTGGCGTTGCCACATGACATGATGGTTTACTGTTGAAAAATTTGATAATAAACGACACGATAGTCAACAATCAAGTTATTATGCCAGTAAAATGACCACATATGTGAAGTTACACAAAAACAATAGAAACATGCAGGGCTACACATCCAACCCATGATTTGTAAAATGCTAAACTCTAAAATCATCTTGATCAAATTATATGACACCATAAGAAAACAAAAGCTTATTAAAATGAAGCAAGTTTAGGCAGTTTTTCTTTCAAGACGTTTTGCTTCACAAAACCCAAAGGGTGAAACTAATTAGTAAATCAAATGTTTATATTAAAATGTTAAATTTTCTTTGATAAATTTGAAAATAAGTTACAACTATGATCATTTTAATAATTATCCATATATGTAATATGAGATTACAAAAATTCAATACTGAAATAATAATCTAAAACAATATTTTAGCTTGTTATATAACTAAATTCAAATATTCAAATTGGTATCTAAAATTCAATTTCATGTGAAGATGGGGGATCTAGTTTCATACCCGTCACAATCCAGATTTTTCAAAATAATAAAACTAATTTTAATAATTAAATTGTTCTTAAAAAAGTTACTACTGAAAGCCCATAACTGTCAAAAGTCTGTTACTCGGCAATAAAGGCCCAGAACATTCATAACAACACATGAGAGAAGGTAATTTGAATGTGAGATCTAAAAGGACTATTTTGTGACTTAAAAAATTCGAGATCAAGCTATTTCCTTGAAGTAACAATTCATTTTAACTATAAAAAACAACATGTTCAAGCAAAAACATAATATAAAATAAAATACAAACAAAGTGTCATGTTACATAAACAAAGTGTCAAACTTTGATATCAAAAGTTAGAAGCCAATTACAATGCCAATCATTATAAGATATTTAAATAAATACACAGGCAATCATGTCAACAAAAGCATCATGGTTTGTTCCATAAATTTCTGATTTGCTTGCTTCCACCCTCATGCCTTCCTTTGGACACTTTGCCATCTTCTTCATTAAACTGAAAACCATGAATCATTATATTTTAGAAATGAGAAAATAAAAGGACTTTTTGACAAAGTTGTTTCCAACTGCATGCCTAATTTGTTTCTCAAGAATTGAAAACCTCATACCTTATACATTTGTTTAATTATTTCAATAAAGTTTCCTATAAAGTTTTTATCCCCACACCATAAAATCCCCAAGACAGTGTTAAGGAAAAGACACATAAGAAATGATAATCAAGCGCCATCAAGTATTAAATAGACATATATTTGCAGATCACACATAATCTATTCAAGTTCCATTCCAATTTTGTCAAAGAAAGGTGAGAGCATACATACCTTTGATGGTTGCAATTGAAGATTTGAATCCATGAATAGGAAAGCATAATTCGTTGCATTTGAAGGTTAGAATCATAGTTAGAATTGATGGTTGCAATTGAAGGTTTGAATCCATGAATAGGCAACCATAATTTGTTGCGCTTCGACCTTGCCTGATCATGAAAGAAATTTAAAATACATGTTGGACGATCGTCTACCCATTTAATTACCTTTTCTTATTTTATTTTAATATTTGGAGATAAAATCTGATCATGAAGGAGATTGATAGAGATATGAGCTTCTTGAAGCACATAAGCCGTGTCCGTCTGCAGTTATTGTTCAAAACTCGATTATTTATCGGTCAAAACTTGATTATTTATCCCAGTTTTTGACTTCGTTTCATGATAAAATACAAATGGTCTTCCATACTTTCTTATAATAAAATACAGGGTACAACTATTATAAGTTTTTTTTATTTTTAAATGAATTTTATAAAAAAACAACAAAAGATATAAACCTTGAATATAGATCGGATCATTGTTTAAGAAATATCGATATAAATCAAGACTTTACCTACTCATGAGCAAATTAAGCTAACCTGTTGCATGAGCTACATCTTGAAACGATGCACTGTTTAAGGAATACCCGTATAAATCAAGACTTTACCTAGTCAAAAGTTAGTTAAAGGAAATACGTAAAAAATCACTCGAAATATACTTTTGAAGTTGACCCTATCAAACCTTTTCCTTAAAACGTTAACCGATTCAAGTTCAACCACCCAACATTCTCATAGCCATCTCTGTAGTCTTTAGCACTAAAAATGTTTTCATTAGATTAATACAAATCATATCAAAACAAAAGCTTAAAAGAAAACATCTTAAACGGGTCATATATGTCAAAAGTTGCTAGAAGTTCAACTATTATTAAATGGATATGTTTTCTAGTCATTTAAAATTAGACAAAAAGCATTTCGAGCTAACCCCTGTACAAAAAATTTACCAGCTTTGACCCATTACCTAATTCGTCCAAGCGCGCCATTTTTCCCCTCTACTAAAGACCGAAGGTAGAGAGGACCTGGACACAACCATCTGTTCCTGTAACGTTTACTTTTCTTCCTTGAATTCCAAGTGAATCTGCAAAAAAATTACTTATGAGAAAACAAAAACAGTATGTGGTTTTTTTTTTTCTTTTCTAAAATGACACTTTTTGACCCGAAACTATTGAGCCCACTTTTAATCTGGCCCGTTCTGATCTGTTACCAAACCCAATAAACCGTGTTTGCCAAGCCTACTATTATTTATGAATTGCACAAATGATTGTAGTCTTCAAATTGTGTGAGGAGTAGTCATCATGTTATTTCTAATTACAGAGTCACTCTTTACATATCTCAAGTGATGAAATCATGTATGAAACCATGCCTAAACGGCTAAAATGATGAAATTATATATGAAGCCATGTCACAAATGCGTTAAAACTATACCTGACAAGACGGGTGGGCAGGTCAGGCAACATAACAGGAATGGATGGTTTTTGACAAAATCATTATAGGTTAAAACGACTTAATTTTTTTTAAATGGTCAATTTGGTTCAGGTAAGAATGTTTTTGTCCATAATATAACTACACCAACAAAGTCTTGCATACCCCCATAGAACTGCTATAAAAATGAGATTTATAATGCTTAGACCACATGTTTACACAACAAAAATGGTTGTCTTGATTTAAACTGACTCAACCGGTTCCTTTTATACTTAAAACTTATTTATTGACATGTTTCCCTTTAAAAACTGTAGTAAGTCGAAATAAGATAAAATCATTATAATGACCGCATAAAAACCTAGTTCTTATATAATTGGGGTAACTTTGTAGAATAGTAACAAAGTTTTAAAAGTGTTCCAATTAGGTCACTCAAGTCTCAAAAGTATTCCAATCAGGTCACTCAACATTCATTCTTCATTAAAATTAAGTGTTTTTTCTTCCATTTCATAGGTAACCGTGGTGATGTGTATTTTTGTTTCTTTTTTCTCTTTTATTTGTTGCTAACGTCGAGTGATGACGTGGATTGTAACTTATTTTTTTAATTTTTAATGTAATTAAGTGGTTTTTATTTTTAATAAATATAATTTCATATATTAAAATAATTCGACCATGGCATCTTATACTCCATTTTTTTCTTAACACATGGAAAAAAAGGACATAGCTCAATTTGAATGTTAAGTTATCTAATTGGGACAAAAACAACACCAGTGACCTAATTAGAATACTTTTAAAACTTGGTTACTATTCTGTGAAATATTCCCTAATATTGCAGCTCCATTTGCAACCTTTCCTTCTTCCATATAAGTATTCCGTCACGTCCAACATGAACATCTGAGCGAGATAAATGGATATTGAAAACAATATAGCTCAACGCACAATAAAGTATAGAAATCAAGAATTAATTTGTTAAAAAAGAACATATTATAGGACTGATCAAACTTATACACTAATATGTACCACTTAAAATATGGTTTTATACTTTTACTACATAACATATGAAGTAATTAGACAATAAAGTGATTAAAAAATTGCAAAAATTTAAACCTTTATGCTACTTAAAACCTCAAAATCAACATTGCATCCTCAAAATCAACCGATCTTAAAAATCAAAAGACTAATTATTGAAATTGATATACCCTATATTACAAAATAACAAATTATTTATGCCTTAAACGTGAAATACAACACAACCACCCTTTAAACCCCCAATCATCCACCTACGAATCCAGTAAAAAAAACTTAAAAAAAACCAAAATCATAATCATGTAAGAAACCTCTGAAACAACCAAAAGAATCTGACTATACGCAAAATCAAACAAAGAAACAAAGAACATACCGTGAAAAACTCTGCAGAAATCAAGCAACGGTTCATAAGTACCAGCTTTCTTGAAAACTTCTACAGCGATTGGAACCGTAGAATTCACCTTTGTAATGACTTCTGCTACCAGGAAACAAAGAAACCTTTAATATTCCGCTCCAACGGCCCATGACTGCTTGACCTGCAAGATGATATTATTTTCGCTCAATTCGTAGTTTTAACATATTCGTTAAATTAGTAATGCAATCGTCCAATTTCAATTTGTGTTCTCTTATTGCATTTTGAAAAATTAAGGTATGATGTTAATAAATGCTGATCATTCAAAGTGAAACAAATCCTTTTGAATTCAAAATCTAACTTCAAAAGGTCAAAAGATAAAGCAATATACATGAACCGGTGAGTATAATGTTCTTGAGGTCTAGGGGTGTTGATCGGGTTTATTATTTGGGTTTCGGATAGCATGGGTCGGTTTTCAGTGTATGATCTTGTATCCGGTAACCCCAATGCGTATCACAATCGGGTTCGATTTCTTCGTTCATCGGGTTAGTCCGGTCGGTAGCTCGGGTTTGGACATATTTGTTTTTTTTATTTCAGCTTACATTATACAATTTTGGTCCAAAAGACTCCACCAAAAAAACTTGTTGGGCAATTAAGATTAAAAGGATATCATAAGCAATCTTCAGGTAATTAGAATGGCCATTTTTTTACCTTATTTCACAAATTTCAAAATAAGAAAATAAGTAAAACGTAGAAAAAATGAAAGCAAACACTTGATATTTGTCGTTCGAAACTTCGAGTCGTTCGAATCTTTGAGTCAGTCGTCATAGTCCTACAACCTTTCGATGTCGTTGGAGTCGGTCCATGATGTCAGCAGCCTGATTAACAAACAGCAACAAACAACAATAGCAAGTCACCAATCAGCGACAAAACATCAACTTGGAGAGGTTTATGCATCAAATATACACTTTGAGTGACTTTTCTTCCGCTCAATCAACCTATTTCCATTTAAGTTGCTTTTAATTTTTACCGGTTATGGATAAAATACGGCCCGGATCCGCCGTTCGTAGCCAGAGTACAAAAAAATGAAAATTGTAATGACCGAAAGACTGAAATCAAATAACAATTTGTGTTCTCTTATTGCATTTTGAAAAATTAAGGTATGATGTTAATAAATGTTGATCATTCAAAGTGAAACAAATCCTTTTGAATTCAAAATCTAACTTCAAAAGGTCAAAAGATAAAGCAATATACATGAACCAGTGAGTATAATGTTCTTGAGGTCTAGGGGTGTTGATCGGGTTTATTATTTGGGTTTCGGATAGCATGGGTTGGTTTTCAGTGTATGATATTGTATCCGGTAACCCTAATGCGTATCACAATCGGGTTCAATTTCTTCATTCATCGGGTAAGTCCGGTCGGTAGCTCGGGTTTGGACATATTTGCTTATTTTATTTTAGCTTACATTATACAATTTTGGTCCAAAAGACTCCACCAAAAAAACTTGTTGGGCGATTAAGATTAAAAGGATATCATAAGCAATCTTCAGGTAATTAGAATGGCCATTTTTACCTTATTTCACAAATTTCAAAATAAGAAAATAAGTAAAACGTAGAAAAAAAGAAAGCAAACACCTGATATTTGTCGTTCGAAACTTCGAGTCGTTCGAATCTTTGAGTCGGTCATCATAGTCCTACAACCTTTCGATGTCGTTGGAGTCGGTCGGTAATGTCAGCAGACTGATTAACAAACAGCAACAAACAACAATAGCAAGTCAGCAATCAGCGACAAAACATATGAAGGCCATTAATCGTCTATCAGCTGCTTCTTCAAGTGATGCAGGTGCACTGTGTACTCTGTGGATTTCAAGGGTTCTTTTGCATAAGGTATCTTCTTCATCAAATTGCATTGCTTAAACATGAGCCTCAGCTAAGTATCTACAGAAATGAAGAACCATGAATTTAAATACGGATTACTAAAAATGGGATCATAGGGTAATGACGGACAATACAAAGATATAAGATCACCTAGTGATCAAAAAGTATATATATAAAGCAAAGATAATTCTTAAAGCCATGTAGAAGTTATCAGTTCCCATTCAGTAATACAATTTGCCCCAGTGACACATTTGCTAGTTCAACACAAACATTTGTCATTGTCAGACGAAACCACTACCAATGTGAATTTGCATTATTATCTATAAACAGTAACCTGCTCCAATGGACTTATAAAACACATATTAAGATAACATGTTCATGCTTCAGGTGTCAAACAACCATTTTTGGCTATCGCATCTGTAACGACTCTCCTAGAAGCCATTGTAATCGCTCTTATGCTTTAATTTATAACTATGTGTCATTTTCGTACAAACTGAATGAACTCACCAGTATTTCTTGCTGACCAAATGTTTTTAAAACGCGTTTCAGGTAATTACAGTAGATCGGGATAAGAGTTGGATACAACACCAACAAGGCTTACAGAAGTGGCTTATTTTATCAAATGAATTAAATTAAAATTTGTTTTATGTATTCGGGTTTATCCCATATTAAAGCTACCTTTCAAAACATGGTTTTATCTCATCTATTTAATAAATAAATAAAATCCGGTGTTTTCTAAACTCTGATATTTTTCCTAACTCACGGTCCTAAAGAAATTTCCGCTGCACTACTTTTCTAAATAACCACCGATACCACTGAACTGGTTCGCGGCTCTCGATTCCGTCCACAGTAGGGTCGGGGGTCGTGACAGAAGGTGGTATCGGAGCCACTGATTTAAGCCAATATGTGTTGTGATAATAATACCTAAGCTTAAATAAAAGAGTTAGGAAATTGCTATTAACTGGTAGCACACATGATAGCATTTAGACTTGAACTTAAGAAAAGATGCCTTAGTATAAGCTTCGAGATAAGCTAAATACTTGTGCAAATAAAGTGTGATGGGTTTTTGTATGCCGTAAGGATGATAACTAGAACGTTGCAAGTATGATAAATAAGCAATAACACTTGACCACTATTATTTCTTATTTATTGGTACTACTTTGTTCTAGAATATGATCCGTCAGGTGAATACTAATTTCCTGATTCTTTGTTGAAAGTCATAATGCACTTTCCAAATCATGATTTAAGAAAGATCTATTTATGGGAAATATAAATTTCTTCTCCGGCAAGACTGGGTATGGTGTAGCAGACTCTCCAGCTTGTCCGGATATAATGGGGTTACCTCTCCGGCGAGAACCGGATAAGACGGGGTATATAATATGTCAAACAAGTGACAAGATTTCCCTAAATAGTATCATGACCTGATATCTAATTTGTTTTTGGAAATAAGAATCTGTTAAATACATTGACCTTATGACGGGTATGTATATTACAACATGTGAAATATATGATTATATAGATATGTATATCTATAAGGAATTCCAAAAGCCATAACAATTGACAATTAAGAATAAAGCACATGCATATGTGTCAATAATAAATCTAGATTTCTTTATCAGGAATCTCTTGCATATATCTATAATTCCGATATCAAACATTATTTCGTTTGATCATCTACCTCGTAACTCGTGCGACAATATAAACAATGGAAAACCCTTTAAGTTGGGACGCCATCAAAAGTATAAGAATTTCCAATGCGTTACCATAGACAATTAACGCAAGTAAGAAGCATGTAAAGTTGTGCTAGTGCACAAGAAAACACATGAAACTTAAATTATACGTCCACAGACGTCGAAGTATATCACACGCGACTTTCAAGGCAAGACCTTTGGAAGATATAATTGGGCATGACGACACCAATGCGAATCCCATCAGTGGAAGAACTACTAATCAAAAAGCAGCACTTGGCCACGTGATCCTACAAACGACATGAATCTTGCTGAGGTACGATAGAACAAGATTTCACAACAATCAGTGCATAGTCTAATCTAATTTTGATGTTGCAAAAGAAGTCACATACCTTTACAATCCCCCTATTTCATTTTATTCGACATTCCCTAGTAATGTCACTTAACAACTGTTTTCACACAAAATTCCAAAAAAAATTCTTAAATTCCTTTTGTTAAAATTCAGACCTCAGCACATAGTGAATAGACTTTTACATTTCTACTCTCCTAATGGTCATCATGAGGATTTCTTTCATAATCACGAATATTTATTTGGTTGTTTCATTTCTTGGTAAATCCACACGTTACACATGCACTGTTTGTCGCGCATGTGGTT
Source organism: Helianthus tuberosus (assembly GCA_030545235.1). Taxonomy (NCBI): domain Eukaryota; kingdom Viridiplantae; phylum Streptophyta; class Magnoliopsida; order Asterales; family Asteraceae; genus Helianthus; species Helianthus tuberosus. Next base: position 124,140,834 of record CM060358.1, read on the forward strand.
AGTTTGAATTATGAAGACCATTGGAGGGTTTCATTCCAAATTGTTGTTTTATCAAAATTCAAATATCGTTTCGCTATACTTGATCTTTGCATTGTAAGCCGCGTTTTTGCAAAACTATGACTCTTTGATATCGAGTCAATGAATTTCTTGAAAAACTCAATTTTCTTTTTTTTGGCATACATGGTTTTTGTTATGACCATGTCAGAACTTTCTTATTGATACATGAACTCGTTTTGTTTAAACCAAGTTCAATTGTTTGAACTTGCTCGCATTACGTATTCAATTCAAAGTCCCATATGATGAATTGAAGCCATCATCTTCGAAATAATCCCAACAAGCACTTCAATTCTCTTGAACCATAACATGCTTGTTTGGTCTTCGACTTCATTAAATCGTTTCTTTGATCACGGTCACCTTGTGGTGACGTTTTTACAAATTTGAAGCTTGCGCTAATCTCGTTTGCACACATCATATACGGATTTATTTATTTATTTATTTATTTATATTGAATCCGCTTTGTTGGTTTATCCTATAAAAGTAATCTTAACACAATCGTGTGCTAAGATAATGATACACACATTTATGTCATATTTCAGTGTATCTCTTAACAGTTCCTACAACATCGATCGAGCATTTCTTGATCTTTTCGATCGAAAAACATTTGTTTCATTTTCAATCGAAAATCCTACTAGATTGTTTGAAACAAACATTCGGATTTACTTCGTTGAACTTTCATTTGGTTTCAAGCATGGTGAACTCATTCAGTCACCACTATTATTATTTTGATTACTACGACACCTTGTGGCGTCGCTATAAACTTGTAGCTTGAGCTAATCTATATATACCTTTCGCTTGACTCATCCTTGAAAGTGGTCTTAATACAAATATGTGTTAAGACAATGATACATTAAACTCTGTTGTATATCGGTGTATCCTTGTAATTTGATAAATGTCAACCCATTGATTTTCTCAGTTGACAAATCATTTTCGTACTTCTATTTCATTCAAGCTTCTTGATTCTGAGTCTTCCTCAGTTGACAATCAAAGTAAATTTTCTATTAGCAGTGAATTCTATTGTTTCTAAAAATAGTTCACATTCGATTTAGACATCTATTGGTCATAAATCTTTCTTTTGGTTTGACCCATGTAAACTTAGTCATTCTGATTATTATATCATTCCACTTCATCCCTTTGATACCGATTTCTGGACTTTATTCAGTTGAACCGTTGGATTCTATTTCTTATAAACTGTTCTTCTATTCACAAAATTTGAACATATTTTGACTCAATGAGAGTGTCATTTACCTTAATCCTATTATTCAAAATATGACATAACTCGGAAAGAGATACCGTAGCCCAAATCTCGAGGACGAGATTTAAAACAAGGTGGGGAGGATGTAACGACTCTCCTAGAACCCTTAACGTAACCCTAAACGCTCCTAAAAACACCCCGAGTGCGAGAAACGGACCCGAAATACCTTCGTGCTTGGTGAAATCAAGAAAAACAAGATATTTGGTTCCCTCGTGGGCCGCGTAAAGGTTAAGCCAAGCTTACGCGGGCTGCGAAAGCAAGGCAAACTATGAGATAACGATCAAGGCCACGTGTCGTTACATGTGTCAAGACCCTCGATGACTCAGCAACCTCCGATCTGATCCAAACTCCCTCGCGGGCCGCGTAAGATACATCAAAGGGTTTACGCGGGCCGCGTAAAACCCAATTTCATGCTATAAATTGCCTGGACCTGGGGCTGTCCTCTGTGTTCGAAATCTCATTCTTAAAACGCCCCTCTTCTGCTTAAATCTAATTTCCGGGTAGTGAAACGCTGCTACGACTACAAGGTATTAGCTCGATCACTGCTACGTTTCAAACTGCTACAACTATTTTCTTTCCTTCAGCTTTTATTATAGCAAATAGTAGCTCGGGATTATACCTTCTAAATCCTGAAACTCTGCCCGTTATTAGGGTAATAACTCTAATCACTGGTACGATACTTTATCCGATCGATTGAAACCAATCCAATGGATGTTTAAGTGTTGCCCAACTCGGGCTATACTTTGTCATTCGTCGTGAATCCGATGGATGTTTAAGTGTTGCCCAACTCGGGCTATACTTTGTCATTCGTCGTGAATCCAATGGATGTTTAAGTGTGCACTTTGTCATTCGTTGTGAGGGTTTCGATCTCGTGATTATCGTTAAAGTTTAATTGAGTTAATACACTAATACGAGTTCCGTTGTGTCTAGAAATTAGAACTCATAATCAGGAAGCTGTTAAACTAATATATCAAACTTAGCAATTAAGATAACTTAGCAGTTAAGAAAACTTAATAGCTAAGGAAACTTAACAGGAAAGGAAACTTAGCAGATAAGTTAGCCAAGTAAGTTAATTAATCAGCTAGTTACGTTATTTAATTAATCGGCTAAATTACTTGATTTAAACCGTTAAGATTAATTAATCGGTTAAGTAAGATTAATTAACCAGTTAAATAAGATTAAGCTAAGCGAGATTAATTAAGCTAAGCGGGATTAATTAAGCTAAGCGAGATTAATTAATCTAAGCGAGATTAATTAAGCTAAGCAAGATTAATAAAGCTAAGTAAGATTAATTAAGTAAGTAAATTAAACACCTAAATAGATATACATGAAAATAAATATATATGAAATAGATATATATGAGGAAGGTGCAAGAGGATATATATATGGGTAGGAAGCTTCCTAGAAAATGCATAGGTAACTTCCTAGAAAAGCTATAGGAAACTTCCTAGAAATTTCATACTTCTTACCTATAAATAGGAAGCCTAGGAATTCATTTCCTTAGCTCATTTCTTTTCTTCTTCTCTCTATACGTTGGTGTTCTAACCAATAATCACCGATGCGATGTTCTGTCCGATCGATTCAGGAACCAACTAACGGATGCCAAAGTGCTATACTTTGTGAGTTTCGTTAAACGGATGCCAAGGTGCTGTACTTTGTGAGTTCGTTAAACGGATGCCAAAGTGCTGTCTAAACAAGACTATACTTTGTGAATTTCGTTAAGGTTCGGATCTCGTGACCATCGTTAGGTTTGATGTGGTTTTACACTAATACGTATTCCACTGTGTTAAACTAAATGTTTAACTACCCGAAACTCTACTCCATACTCCTACAATCAAAATGGATGCTTAATCTTCAGAATGTTCAAAACAATAAAGTATATGCTTAATTATCAGAAGGAGTAGAATCAAGAAGCTTGTTGAATCAATACTGCATGCTTATAATGTGAGTCATTCTCTTTTATCAAAAGTATTTTACAATACTCCATTTATTTTTAAAATGTTATAATTACAAGGATTAAGTCATTGTTATCTTGAATCACTGGCTAGTGGGGTATTGTGCACATTACTAATTTCTCACGGTTAGGCTAATAAATCCTAACAGTGATAATCATCACTACTTGGGTGAAAGGACCCAATAGTGGTATGACCATCGTTACCAGGAGGTGATACGGCGCCAGATAAAAATAAGATAGAAGCCATTGTAATCGCTCTTATGCTATAATTTATAACTATGTGTCATTTTCGTACAAACTGAATGAACTCACCAGTATTTCTTGCTGACCAAATGTTTTTAAAACGTGTTTCAGGTAATTACAGTAGATCGGGATAAGAGTTGGATACGGCACCAACAAGGCTTACAGAAGTGGCTTATTTTATCAAATGAATTAAATTAAAATTTGTTTTATGTATTCGGGTTTATCCCATATTAAAGCTACCTTTCAAAACATGGTTTTATCTCATCTATTTAATAAATAAATAAAATCCGGTGTTTTCTAAACTCTGATATTTTTCCTAACTCACGGTCCTGATGAAATTTCCGCTGCACTACTTTTCTAAATAACCACCGGTACCACTGAACTGGTTCGCGGCTCTCGATTCCGTCCAGGGTGGGGATGAGAGAAGCACAGATGAGAGAAGCACAAGCAACTCAAGATTGGAGCAAGTCGTATCTTCTGAAGCGTGAGTTAGTAGTGTGGTCACATAGAACCAAACATGATTTGATAATGAAGCAGATGAAGTTTAATAAGGACATGGTGGATATGCCGCTGGTACTTCTTATATATAAGTGTGCTTATCAAATTTCAAAAGCCTTGTTAGACTTGTCAAGCGAAGTTCTATGTATGTTTTGTTTGTGTAATCAATCAAGATTCGAATAAGGATGGGGACGGAGTTTGGTAGAGGCATGGTGGATTATGTTATATACGCTTTCAAGTTATTCAAAATGCTAAGTTCAAGTGTTATTATGTGAATGCCTTGTGTGTTTTCATTCATTCTGTGTGCTATCTGATGTCAAGTCTATTGAATCCTATTGAGTCTTGTGGATCCACGGCTGATTAGGTTCCCCATGGCCATGGGTTGTAGCCTAGTATCGCCAACAGTATTAGACTCGCTCTTCGGGGCTTGAGACTAATGCACACTATATCATGAGTCTATTTTGTTTGTTATGTGTTGTTAATTGGTTGTGTATTCTTGTTTGGTGTTATGTGATTATTGCCTAAGTTTACATTATGAGACAATCACCATTTTAACCTTGAGTTGCATGTTAAAATTATTTATTTTAAAATTTAATTTATAAAAATGTTTTTGAAATAAAACGAGGAAATTACTCACCAAAATGTTTGTTGACCCAAAATACATTTTCCTAACATGATGCAGGTAATAAAGGTTGATGATCGAGTGGAGAGGTCATGTAGCATGGGCCTTAGGAAATAAATTGAGAAAAAACTTTTGTTATGTTGGATTTAAACATTGTATGAACATTTTATAATTTTAATGTGTTATGTGACAAATTAATTTGGTTGTGCTTTAAATATTGCAACTTTAATTAGTGTCATGAGCTATGGGCAATCGGTCCACTCCGTACCTATCTGCTACGGGTCGAGGTGTGACAACGCAGGGCCACGTATGGTAGTCGCCAAGATAATGAACATTGGACATTATTGACCTGGCATACATCTAGATGTCGTAAAAGAGCTGCGCAAATGCGATTCATGTCAGCACCACGCGCCGAAGACACTCAGACCCAAGAATGACCTGATACCAGTTTCTACAGCATGGTCATTTCAACAATGGGGCATTGATATAGTAGGTCCTTTCTAGAGGCCCCGGCGTGGTCAAGTTTATCATCATGGCAGTTGATTACTTCACAAAATGGGTAGAAGAAAAGGCACTTGCATCAACCTCCGCAATGATTGTGCGAAAATTCATTTGGGAGCACATCAATCTAGCCGGTTCGGCTTACCCCTGCGCATCGTGACAGACAATGGCACAAACTTTGCCTCAGAAGACCTTCACAATCGGACGAAGGAGTTGTAGGTCTGGTTGCTGGATCGACGTTAATGTTTACGGATATATCTAATCCTAATTCAAATGTGCAGAATCCATCAGAAATAGGTAGAAACACAAGATTTCACAGTTTTCTATGTTTTCTATATAATTCACAGTTCTGATACAATTTTGATAGCGTTTCGCCTCACAGTCTACCACACGCACTTCTACGACCGAACACTCAGTCTGCACGTCTATTTATAGACATTTACATTTGTACGGACTAGTGAATTACATTCGTATGGACTTAAACACCTTCGTACGAACGTGTCTATCTTCGTGCGAAACAGCTCATCCATGCGGATGAGCCTGTTTTACATACACAACTCATATTTTACAATATCTAGCCCTATTACACCAAGATGTAGGCAATAGACATATGCATCAACATGAGTTACACATTGAACATACCTTTTCTTCCATTGCGCATCCTCAAGGAATCAGCCAGGTAGAGAGTGTCAACAATGGCATTGTGGAAGGGGTCAAGGCCCATCTGGGTACCAAGCGAAAAGGGTGGGTCAGTGAGTGTCACACCTCGATATTTCCACGTATTACCGGTGGGCCCGGTGGGGAGTATCGTGACGTAGTCGATATCATCATAGTCAAATAATCATAGTTCAATGCACAACGGAAGTCTAAAGTAAATATATTACAAACCGATTCAAAAGTAACATTAAATATTACAAACGGATTATAAGATGGATCCACAGGCGGATCTTAAAATAGAAATATAAACACTGTTCAACAGACTTTAGACGTTTAGAACTTGCAAGATTCCTTTATTAACTCCCAGAGCTCCCAACCAATTTACGTATAGCACCTGTCACTTAATCTTTTTGGAAAATACGTCAGTTTACACTGGTAAATACAATTAACTGATTCTTTTGAAAATCTTTATGAAAATTGATTTAAATGCACAAGGCACAAATATTCTTTTATAACTTGGGACAATTATATTAATAACAATCTTGTATCAGATTTACATGTTTGTCCAACATTTAGGGCCGGTGATTAAACAAACCAATCAAGATTAATCGACACACCACAAATATAACTCACAAGAAGTTACCTCACGAGTGCGTATATCTTTTACATACGCAACAGGAGGTGTTATGCCTACACCTTGTGCTTAAGTTGTGGCCATTTACACTTTTTAAATGAGCCAAGGATATCCAGGACACGGTCATTAACCCCCAATGTTACTTGTTATCAAGCAATACTGATTAAAACGGGATTATTCAATTTAATCATCTCCGATTAAAAGGTTTCTACACCCGACCAGGCGGTATTATTACAATACCGTATCCCAAGCCCGTATAACGGAAATTAAGTTAAAAGTATTTACCTGAGCTAAAATGTAATTTTATTCTCAGCCGTATATTCAAATCAGCAAGCACAAGTACCTCTACTGGGGCTCTCAATCTGGAACGAAGGTTTTATTAACCTATTAGATTCCTAACGGGTCTTACTTAAGTTTAAACTTAGACCGGTTAGTTTTAACGAAAGGTTTATGGTTCAAAACGCAAGATTAAGCGAAGACCAGATTAGAATGTGATTTAGACCCGATAAGTATGAAGACTTGTATAATATGGGTAAACTAAACACATTCTGGATTTTGAAGCAAAAATGATAAAGTTTGACCCGTTTCGGTCAATTTATGCAAACTAGTTACATAAACCACTCCGAACGCGAATAATGCATAACGGGTAACCAAAGAGTCATGAACATGTTTCACAAGTTGATATGCCTTAAATATGTTGTGATATCAGTAGGATACCTTCCATTATGCCCAAAACGAATTTAAAACCAATTTATGCCCCGTAGGGGTATTTTGGTCATTTTAATGTTTATAAAAGAGGTTAAATAATAATCTGATTTTCTGGTCTAAATAATCAGTAAAAATATTTATTTTATCAAGTTATATCAGTAGGATATCTCACATCTGTGAAATTTATCATTTATGGCCAAACTATGCACCGTAGGGGCATTTTGGTCATTTCACATATGCTTTATGGGTTAATTTTAAAAATCTGAGTTTAAAACTCTTATTTACTATTAAATTATAAAATTATATTCATAACATCAGTAGGTATCAAGCTTTAGGTGTCTAATATGGTTTTAAACTACACTATGCGCCTAAATCGCATAAAAGTCGGTATTTGACGGTATTCGGGTTAAATAAGGAAATCTGAGATTTTGAACAACCTTTACTGTTTAAAATAATTTATTTAATATATAAAATCAGTAGAAAAAGGTTTGATATGTAAAGGATGTGTAAAACTCATTTTATTAGCAAAAATGGCATAACCGTCAATTACCGAGTCAATGCAAGAACCCTATGTTATGATCAGTTTAAAATTCAACAAAAATATTCAAAAATCCCTAAATATTATATTACATCAGTGGGCACAAGGTTTGGTGTCAAAATTTGGGTTTAAATAGGTTTTATGCCGAAAATGCCGTTTAATTAATAAAAAGGCTTCTATTTACGATATTGAGCATAACTCCTAATTTATACCTCAAACTGATGTCAACTTTTTAGGACAAGTTTATAAATCAGTAATAAAGGTTTTTGTCCTCTCACATTTTCAAAAATCTCGTTTTAATGTCAAAAGGGCATAATGGTCAACTTTTAAGCATTTAACGGAAACATGCAATGAACTAGGATTTCTATGGAACCATGTTGTATAACCTTGGAGGGTTATACTAACATATAATATGGTCCTAAAGGAATCCTAAGGCATATCTAAACTAAGCTAAATAGGGTCAGAACTGAAAGTCAATGCAAAAGTCAACTCTTGCGACTTTCGGTTGCGAACCGTGCCTAAACTTATAATTGTCGGGTTGAACATGCCTAGACATGTTCAATTAATATTTACCAAGTTATTAAAGTGGCAAAACTGATTTTATTGCCTTTACATCATTAGTTATGAATTTTATTTAAAAACCAACTAGTTTGACTTTTATTTAATTACTTTGACCCGACAATTAACTAAGCAGACGTGGTAATTAGGAGGTGCCCTTTTGAGGGTTTAATACCTACCTAATTACGATCACGTAGCCATGTTCGTTGCGAACAATGGCTCGACCATTTAAATGTCAAAGAGTTTATTGCAAACGCTTGACTTTTCGGCTTTTAAGCCAAATAAAAATAACTAGCCATAAGAGGGCACTTACAAGGGGTCCAAGCAAGGATGATATTGATCTAGAATACTCAGGTATGAAGCATAAAGCTTCAACTTAGAGCAATTTAGATCAAGTGTGAGAAATGAGAGCAAAACTAGTGGGTATTTATAGGATTTCAAGAACCGTTAGGATCGTTCCTCGATAATTGAGCTTCAATCTGGACCTTACACATAAGGCACATGGTTTTGGAATACTAGAGGTGTCCAAAACCATCACACTGAAATTCAACCTGGGTGCAAAAATGAAGTTTCTGCCCAGATGAGGCCATGGCGTTGCGCCACGGCAAAACCCTATAGTGGTGGCGCAGCGCCACCATGTGCCAGCTCCCAGAAAGTTTCAAAAATTGACAGGTTTGGTCCCTGCAACACTTTTGAGCCATTTTTGATGCGTTTAAACCCCGTTAACCCCATTTCAAGGCTCTAAAATGAAGTTAAAGTATAGGGAACATGAAATATGCTCAAAAACATCTTGGATGTCGGTTAGTTTGGTCGTACGGTTGCGTTATCCGGTTAATTACGACGAAACACGAACGGACGCGAAAAACGATCCAAATTACACGACGAATGGAATTTTATCATGCCAATCACTAAAATAAAATATTTTAATGATTACATAAATTTTTGGATGTCTGGATATATTCAGAACGTAAGATATACGCGAAAATGCAAACTTATGCACTTTTTGACGCTTTTAGTCCCTATTGGTCAAATAAGTTTATTTTTTGCGCACCAAACACCTCCAAGCCTATTTCTAAGCTATGTAAAGGATATTTAGGGCATGTTTAACTTATGATCATATTCCGGAAGGTTCGATACCATACGAATCGATATACTTTTGTAGTTTGACGCAAACAGTCCCTCTAATGCGCAAACTTGAGTATATCATCGTTTAATAGCATCGAAGCTTTATCTAATCCATATTAGGCATTCTTGAGAATATTATAAAACATCATAATGCTTCGGGTTCGTAGAAAGGTCATTCAGAGGTATAATTAAACATATTGACGCTTTTAACCCCTCGTTGCGCAAACTTTCAATTAATTACGCAAACGGCTACACTCGATCAACAAGTGGCTCATTTGTGAATATAAATATCGTGAAATGTCATCCAAAGGCTTATACTAAGCACGTTGGCCCTTCTAGTCCTTTCGCATAATCAAAGTTTTTGATTTTTCGCAAAATTAGTCCTTCATAGTCAACGTTTGACTTTATTAGGGTTTATTACACGTGTCAATACATCATTGGACGTGCTTTTACGAGGTGTTACAGTGAGATCTCGAGCATACTCTAGGCTCATCGCACCATGCCCAAAACAAGTAACGGCGAGACCCCTTTTAGCCTGGTCTATGGCTCTGAGGTGGTTATCCCAGCTGAGATCGGCCTTTCCTCACCATGCTTGACGGCTGTCAACACGATTGATAACGAGGCGGAGTGTCATCTCAATTTTGACTTGCTTGAAGAACAACGCGAAAATGCGGCCCTCAAGGAAGGAAAATATAAGTCCAAATTGGAGAAGTACCACAATGCGCTGGTGCGCATCTGTACGTTCAATCCAATTGACTATGTTTTCTGTGACAATGAGGCCTCCAAAGCCGAACACCTAGGAAAAATCGTGCCTGAGTGGGAAGGTCCCTACCTTATCCATGAGGTCCTGGGTAAGGGCGCATAAAAGCTGCATACGTTGGACGGTCACATTGTTCCACGCACATGAAATGCACAACAGCTGAGAAAATCCTACATGTAATACACAACCTTTTGTAAGCGATGGCCACGCGCCTGACAAGTTTATTAATTCAAAGTGTTGTTTACATTATTTTTCCTTGTTGTTTCCCATATTTAATTCAAGTTACAAATGCATGTTCAACTTTTAGTTCACGCAAAAAATGACAAGTAAATTACGAGCTCATGAACTAATTAATTTCCAAGACTCCCGCGAACATAGCTCGGAGTCGGATTACATTGTTCACACATGAGCCACACTTACACTTATTCGCGCTACCTACACAAAGTTTCTAACACAATGCAATAATTGTAACATCATAATTGATCAAGAAAAATAAGCTGATTAACATTAACAAGCACAACGTGCATTGATTACATATCAAGATGGTTTAAAGAGTTAACTAATCACATATCAAGATGGTTTAAAGAGTTAACTATGCGATTTTCATGCCACCCCACCATCACCAGCGTCTCCCTCATCATTGTCTGAGTGTACATGCGCTTCAGGGATCTCGAATATCACCTTTAGACGCGTGACATAGTCATCATGTTGAAGCACATCAGAGACTAGATCCATAATAGATAAAGACAGATGGTTGTAGCGTTCTTGAGCTTGAGCAAAGCCTTTCTCTACCTCCACGCCAACTGAGCAATGACTGTTATCCCTGTCTTTTCTCATCGCTTCCCTAACATGGAAGGCACCCTCGGTGTAACCTTCATGATGGCCCAAGTGGCACGCTACAACAGTGAGCGTCGCCATAGTTTGGTCAAGCTCCAAAGATTTCAACACTGCATTTGCGACCTGTTCCATCAAGAAAAAGGTTAGTACTTCATATTTCGGTACAATAAGCCACAAAGATAAGCAATATCAACTTACGTGTGCAATGCCATATTGTTACAACCACTAGGAGTTGTTGATCAAGGGCTAGACCGTTGATTAGATTTCAGCATAGTTACCCTGGGCCATATTTAAAGCCACTTGAGAAATATTGTGGGCCTCTATAGCCCCGTCGGCCCTTAGCTTTTCAGCTTCAAGATCAATCTCAAAAGAGTCAGTTTTCTCCTGTGACTCGTGTAAGCGACGCTTGTGTTCTACAATCTCATCATCCTTACCAGCCAAGTCTCTATCCTTGGAGATGACTTATTGTCTTAGCTCCTCCTGCGTGGATAATTGGGCAGTTAGCCTCCGAATTTCATCATCTTGTACAATGCAAGTGTAAGAAGTACGAACATGTTTTTGCTCCACGCGCTCGTGGTGGGATTTTGCCTCCTCAAGCTTGGCTTCTAGGTCAATGTGGGCTTGGTAAGATTTTCATTATGTGCACTCAAGTCAGCCACAAATTTAGCAGAGACCTCTTCATGCGCTTTTAAATTGGTAATCTCATTGTGCGGGACATACATCTTCTCGTTATCCTTCTTGCACGCCTCACGCCATTTCCAGCGCTCTTCGGAGATAGTATTCTCACTGGCCTACAACTTTTTCTTAAGGCCCAGAATACCCCAATCTCCATTCTTCATCTAAGTCTCAAACTGAGCTTTCTATTCAGCCAACTCAGCCTTGGCTATTTCAAAATGTTTGGCATCAGCAGCCAAACGACTTCTATAATCTTCCCATTCGGCACACTCGCGGTGAATGGTATGCCATTCCTGGGTGATCTGGTTGCTGGTTGATACCTGGTTAGCTTGCGCAAACACATGAGAGTTGTACAGTTGTTTGTTCTTACGTTTCTTCTGATGTAGAAGCTCAGTCGGGGGAAAGCCCCCATAAACCATTCCCGACAGGGAGGGAAGGTAGCAAAAGTGTTACCTTACCTTAAACTCCATATGGGGGCGTGGATTCCATTGGCGCGACTTTCAGTATAAGAACGGTAGAAGTGGTCGCCCAAAGTATCCTCAGGCCGGATTGGTGAAGGTTCCCTATATTGAGCACTAAAGGAGCTAACATTTTCACCACCCATGCTAGCAGCACCCGCTTGCTGCGTCTCAGGCTGAGCACCCTTACGGGCTGCATCACCTTCTACCCTCAACTCTTCGGTGGGCTTCTCAGCCTCTTTCGCAGGCTCTTCAACCCCAACAATTGATGTCTACTCAATCTCAACAGGTTTTTCAACCTCTGCAGTTACATTTTGTTCAACCTCAACAGGTTTTTCAATCTCCACAACCTTCTCTACGTGCTCTAAAGTCCCTGCTCACTTAACAGGTCCACTACTCGGAGTGGCACCTTCAACATGGGGGATCTCAACCCGTGGCTCAACAACTTTCTCACCTATGACCTCAGGCGCACCTGCCACCTTCTTTGTGGCATCAGCAGAGGTAGGCGAGGTTGCCTTAGGCGTAGGCTTTGGATGTATAATCCTGATCTTCGGTTGCGCTTTGGTTCTGCATTACAAAATAATGTCAAAAACACATTATTAGATGTGAGCCAAGGTACACAATGCGAGATCACAGAACACTTACCGGGAGAAATTTGTGACATCCAGGATCCGAGGTTAGCTTTTTTTCCAATAAGGGGTTTGCGAAATACAACCTTCTTTGCACCTGGCACAGGGTCGGGCCTCGACTCCTCGCGCTGACGTTTTGAAGCATTCTTCCTTGTCAGCTCAAGGATAGGATTAATTTCTATCTCTTCTTCAATAGGGGTGGACGAGAGAGTCGCGCTAGATGGCTGATCTTTGGAGCTTACGCTCCCTAAGCTCCGCGTGCCGGCTGCCCCAACAGCTTTGAATTTACCACCTATAGAGTACAATTCCTCCATGGAATTAGCTACAATGAAGAAATCATCTAAGCTACGTTGTTATGGGCGAGCCATAATTTTACGCGATGCGACATCAGACGCCGCTGCACTCGCCTCTGGCTTCCTGGCGTGCAGGCCCTCGGCTACAGTAACGGTTTTCTTCTTGCTCAACCTTTTAGGTTTCTTATCATCGGGGTCGACACCGAGCTCGCGTAGGCTACCTGCAAACACATAAGAGGGGGAATTTAACCCATGTTCTGAAGAAGCTATAGACTCACCGCTGGAAAGCAATACACCTTCTTCTCCAGCAGGAGTTATGGCCCTACATGGCTTAGGGTTCAGTATATGCGCACCTTCGGTTGTAGTAGGCGGTACTGCAAAGGCATTCGCCGGAGGATACATAAAGTTACCTCGAATTTGCTCGTACTAGAGCTCTGCATCTTCACGCACGGGCCGCAAACCCATAACACCCGCATTAGCAGGGAATGCCCGATGATAAAGCTCTATCTCTGCAAAAATATAACGATGAAGCTTCATAAACTATCATTGCCACAAAATTCTTAAAGGGGAGAAGAATTAATAACAACAAGATAAAGCTTACCCTCGCCATCCAAAAGAAGCATGGGGACGTTCGTGCTAGTGCTCGGCCACTTATCATTCATACCAGCGGCAACCAACACCTGTTCGCCGAATGCTTGGTTGGGCAGTGACTTCAATTTCTCATACAGAGTCGCGCCTTTGAGTATCTTTAAATCTGCTTTTGGGATAGGTGCATGATCACAGAATTCAATTGCAACTGGAATCACTTCCTCGCGTATGTAGAAGAATTTACCCTTCCAGTCGTGATAACTCTTGGGCGGATTGATGAGTAACTTCTTCACGCCGCTAATGGAAAATGAATAAAACCCAAGGTTTCTTTGTAATTGATTGATGGCTCGGAATCTATCAACAGTAGGCTCAACCCCCTACGACCGGCAGGCAAACTCGAAGTGCCTGATTCTCACCATTCCCAACGGGCTCAACTAGGAGACATAGAAATGATAGAAGGAGAGGATTTCGCAGAAAAAAATTCATCGCGGTAACCAGAAGTTACCTTCACCGAAGAAGTCAACAAACAAGGTAATATACCCCGGCGGTGCATCTGCGGTGGTTTGGCCCTTGGCCGGATATCGAGCATCCCACTCGCGCGCGAATTGATGACCTTGGGTGATTTGCTCGAAGAGCCCTTCTTCCCACTTCAACGATGGCATTCAACCACCGACTTCTTCAACGACCACAACTTCTTATGCGCTTTCAGACATAGTGAGGGAATAAATATGGGGAACAGTTGAAGATCTTGAAGAAAATCCTGAAAAAGGCTGAAGAACACTTGAAGGTCTTTAAGAAATCTTTGAAGATTTGAAGAATCAAGAGAGAAAAGAGAGAGAATTCATGGAAACGTATTGAACGTATTCTCCTTCTATTTATACCCATCGCAATTAATGCGATGGGTAACCGTGCCGAATAACTTGCAGTGTGTGCCCAATCAAGGATCGGCACGTCAGGCAGAAAAAATGGAGTGACGGTTAACACATGCGCGTGAAGACCACTCGCCTGACACAAGACGAAACGACGCACCTGACACAGTGACAGCATGCTCGTCACTGTGTCAGCAATCACATCACATGTCGCTTTCGCCCCCAACCTGTCAAAAGATGCTCTTTTCAAATTTCGAAGTTTTGCCGCGTAAAAAAGGGAGATAACTTCAAAAAGAATCTAGATAGCTACGTCGTGTAAGCTTTAAGGCAACGTACACGCGCACCAGCTTTCTAGCACGTCTGATGACTCCTGAAAAGCCAGATCAAAGCGCGGACACTCAATTTTTATTTCTAGTCTAGAGCTCCAACCACTTGCCTCGCGCATGGAAGCGACACTTGAATTGGGGACTTGAAGGGGCCGACCACGTAAGTTAACCTCAGGTCGCGCGCCTGGCCATACCCAAAGTATTCCAAAAGGTTGACTTCCCTGACGACAACAAAGGTGTACCCCAAGTCGTGCGCGAGGTCAGGAACTAGATGAAATCAATTCTAACGCTTAGTTCCTTTGACAAAAGACCTAGCTTCCTTAACCTTGCGCCGACTACACAGGTGTACCCAAGTTGCGTGGGAGCAAGAAGCGCAGGGCAACATCGGACAAGTAAAGAAAGTATGTGTGGCAGAGCAGTGGGCAAATAGGCCCTTAACGGGTTGTATTCTATCATGCTACACGGTGAGAAATCGTGCAGGAGACAGGAAGTACACAAGGACACATACGTGGCACCAATCAGCTTGCGCCGACCACTGCTCCATGATCTCCACCTAACTATTAATGACAGACCAGACAATAAGGATAACCGTCAGGACATGTGGATCCATTCATCGTGCGCCGGCTCCCCTGTCGCCTGTAATCACTAACGGTCGTGACAAGGGAGGCAAGATGGATATTCCTTGTTGTCGATCTCGGGCCCAAGGACCATCATCCCATCTCCTTCACAATTCACCTCGGCTATAAATAGAGAACTTCACTTCCAGGTTTAAGGATCGCTCTTTTGCTCTCTCACTTAATGCACCCACTTTTATACTCAAAGCAAGTTCTTATTCTCAAGCCAGAGGGTGGTTACATGTAGAACCCCCTATTCTCCTCCTTGTAACGAGCTTCACGGTGTGTTGATTGTTTTGAAAGATCGACATAGCTGTCCATCGAGTTCAGAAGAAGATTAACCTTATTTGGACAAGACACAAACCACTAGTTAATCTCCGGATTAACTTGGTGTTTCTTCACAGATTAACTTAAACTAAATTATATACATGTGAAGAAAGTTAGAAAAGAGAAATGTATGTGATTAGCTTTTCATCTTATCTACTTACAATCAATACATCATATATTTATAGACCCATCTCACATACAACTAACTACCCAACTAACTCTCAACAGATATAACTATCTCACTACATACTCACTGCATATACACATACATATATACTCTAATACGCCCCCTCAAGCTAAATGGGGAGCATCCACGTGAAGCTTGGACCACAGACCGTCAAACCGAACACCAGACAAGCCTTTAGTCAAAATATCAGCAATCTGAAGTGTAGTAGAAACATACCGAACACGTAAAGTACCTGCCAAAACCATGTCACGAATAAAATGCAAGTCAATCTCCAAGTGTTTGGTCCGCTGATGAAACACCCGGTTGACTGCAAGATATGTAGCTCCAATATTGTCACACTAGAGACATGGTGGACAAGTCATCGTAATATGTAACTCATGTAATATAGATGTAATCCATCGTAACTCAGCAGTTGTATGAGCAAGCGCTCGGTACTCAGCCTCTGTACTCGACCTAGCAACCGTATGTTGTTTCTTGGAACTCCAACTAATAAGGTTGGGCCCAAGAAATACACAATAACATGTGGTAGAACGTCGATCATCAGGACATCCAGCCCATTCAGCATCACTATAAGCATGTAAATCAACGCAAGTAGACCGACGTATACATAACCCATGAGAAATGGTAACCTTAAGATACCGCAAAATCCGTTTGACAGCGACCCAGTGCCGATCAGTAGGTGTCTGAAGAAACTGTGACACCTTACTGACGGCATAAGCAATCTCTGGTCGTGTCAACACAAGATACTATAATGCACCAACAGTGCTCCGATACATAGTAGGGTCAGATAAAGGATCACCAGCATGTCGAGAAAGCTGTCTACCGGAAGAGACATGAGTAGATAAGGGTCGAAAATCAGCAAGGCCAGTGCGTTGTAGCAAATCAAGTAAGTAGCGCTGCTGAGATAAGTGTAAAACATCCTCAGAAAATGTGGCCTGAATACCCAGAAAATATGACAACTGTCCCAAATCCTTGAGAGCAAACTGAGAATGTAAGCGCCCAATCAAGCCAGTAACAAAATCAGAAGAGCTCCCGGTAATAATGATGTCATCAACGTAGACCAAGACATAAAAGAGTATTGAATCTCGACTGTAAACAAAGAGAGATACATCTGAAAGACACTGGGTAAAACCACCAGCAAGCAGAGCGGTGGATAGCTTGGAAAACCAAGCTCTAGGAGCCTGCTTTAGGCAATAAAGAGCCTTCTGTAGACGAAAAACATAATGTGGTCTAGATGAGTCAACAAAGCCTGGGGGCTAGGTCATATACACAGTCTCAGAAAGATCCCCATGTAAGAACGCATTGTTGACATCAAGCTGACGAATGGACCACCCTCGAGAGAAAGCGACTGAAAGAACTAGACGAATAGTAGTAGGTTTGACCACAGGACTAAAAGTCTTAGTGTAGTCAATACCCTCAGTCTGATGAAAGCCCTTGGCAACAAGCCGGGCTTTATAACGACTCATAGATCCATCAGGATTATGTTTAATCCTGTAAACCCACTTACAACCAACAATGTTGGCATCAGTGGGAGCCTGAACCAGACACCATGTCTGGTTGGCATGAAGAACATCAATCTCAACACGCATCGCATCCCACCAAACAGAATACTGCTGAGCCTGTCGAAATGTGGAAGGCTCAGTGGTGGGAGCAGTAGAGACATGAAGAAGAACATGATCAGGAAAATGACATGGCTGTCGTGTATGATCACGAGATCGTGTAACCATCGGGTGAGTCGAAACAGGAGGCAAGAGGAGGAGGAGGAGAAGGAGAAGAAGGATGAGGAGGAGGCGGAGGAGGAGAAAAAGTAGGTGAAGAAATATCAGGAGATGAAATAATAGGAGTAGATGCAGAAGGAATAATAGGAGTAGATGAAGAAGAAACAGAAGTCGAAAGCGAAGGAGGAGGAATGAAGAAAGGAATAGAATCTGAAGAAGCTGTGAGAGTAGTAGAACTCCTTGGAATGTCAAAAATCGACTCATGGAATCGAACATGTCGAGAAGTATACGTACGGGATGTATGAGGATCATAATAGAGATAATCGAGATGAGATGAAGCATAGCCAACAAAGATACAAGGAGTAGACTTGGGTGAAAGTTTATCCGCTCGAGTATCACCTAGAAACGGATAGCACAAACACCCAAAGGTACGAAAAAGAGAGTAATCAAGACGAGATCCAAATAGAATCTCGTAAGGAGATGAGTAATGAAGAACCGATGATGGTAACCGGTTAATAAGGAAGGCAGTAATAGCATATGCATCATACCAGAATTTCTTTGGTAATTGAGCATGAAACAGTAAAGCTCGAGCTACCTCAGAAAGATGGCGGTTTTTTCGCTCAGCAACCCCATTCAGTTGGGGAGTATATGGACATGAAATACGCTAAGCAATGCCAGAATCTGAAAGAAAACGAGCCATAGAACCATGAATGAGCTCAGGAGCACCATCGCACTGAAGATGTTTGATGGTACATGAGAAGAGGTTCTCAACTAGCGGTTTGAAATGTCGAAAGCAATCAACCGCTTGAGAACGACAAGTCAACGGATACATCCATGTAAATCGACTAAAATATCAATGAATGTAATGAAATATCGATATCCATCTCTAGACACAACAGGCGAGGGACCCCAAATGTCACAATGTATAATATGTAAAGGTAACGTAGAATGGGATACAACAGATGTAAAAGGAAATCTAGTCGATTTTGAAACACTACAAGCAGTACAATGTGTGTGTTGGGTTTTGTTTGTCAAATGTAAAAACAAACATCTAGACAAAACATCATCAGGCGGATGACCCAACCGAGAATGCCAAGTCTCACTAGAAACAGAAGTGAAAGCAGCAAGTGAATATAGCTGATGCGGACTACCACGTGTGTGATGAAGGATCTGTCCATTAAGAGTCTGAATGGACAGACCTAGATATGAGAAAACAACAGCTATAGGATGATCAATCACTAACTGCGTGATCGATAAAAGGTTCTTGGCTAGGCCAGGAACCACAAGAACATGTCTAAGAGTAAGAGTATGATCAGATAAATGAAGCAAGGCAGTGCCAATGTGAGAAATAGTAAGAGCCATACCATTGCCTACAACGACTCGCTCAGAGCCGGTGTAAGGAGCAGCATCAAAGACAATAGAAGAGTCAGCGGTCATATGCGCGGTGGCACCGGAATCGGGTATCCAAGAATCAACTTTTTCACATAAACCCGAAAAATCTACCATGAGCCCATAATGCGGTGTTTCCATTATACTAGCCCAATTTTAAAGTAGGCTGACCCGATCCACTAACATTAAATTGAGGAACATTAGCATGTGGTGCATTATTAACAAAACTATGTGGCATAGGAGCTTGCGGCCCAACAGTAGGTAAATTTGTAGGATTTGGGCTTTGAAAAGATTTGATGCATGTAGTTGGGCCAACATATGAGCCTGGAAAAGAACCCAAAATAGAACCTGTAGATGAGCCGAAAATTGTAGGACTAGTTGACTGTTCATACCCATCAATAACCGAATCACCAAGACAATCAAGAGAATCATCCAATTCTTTTGCATGAGATAAGTATTCAGCGATTGATTTTGTTCTTTGTTTCAGTAAGTGATCTTCTAGGTTTTTCCACAACTCTGATGCAGAGTTTGTTCCTTTTGCTAGGTATAACAGTGGAGAAGACAAGGTAGAAGTAATAAACGTTGAAACACATCATCCGATCGATCCCACATTTCTCTTTCTCCAGATCCAGGTACTGGAACAAGTAATTCACGGTTTAAAAACTTCAAGAAACCAAGAGTTTTTAAAATTACTAGTATCTGATGTTTCCAATGGTGATAATTTGTCTTATCAAGTTTAATTGGAATAACTTGAGTGATATTTGGAAGATTTAGTGTTGAATTTAATTAAACACCACTAGAATCTGTCATGATGAATTCTAGGAACAAGATGAACAAAGAAATTAGATCTGAGACAGATTTGCAGAAGAAATCAGATCTGAGCGAACAGAAGATTGATTTAGATCTGAAAAGAATTCAAATCGGAATTAATGAAGTTGCCGGAAACAATGGTGGCAGATCGGAAAATTAAGTCGGAAAAGATTGCCGGAATCAATGGTAAATCGCCGAAATCTATGGAAGTCACCGGAATCAAGAGCTCCTAAGCTCTGATACCATGTGAAGAAAGTTACATGATGATATTTGATGTCCTGGTTTGTTGCAGTAATAAGATCTTCTCTGCAACCATCTTCTTTCATTCTTCTCATCGGAACGGTGTTTGCACGGCAGGGTGGTTGATGTCGGCTTAAGATCTTCATCGATTTCAACAGTGGCTCTGATACCACTTTGTTGAATATCAAACACATGTGCAGCGGAAGTTGATTTAGAGTGTGGATTCATGATGTTTGTAGTGAGAAAGTGCAGGGAATACAAGAATGCAGACGAATGTTAGAGTGGACAAATCAATAGGAAATGTCTTGGTACCGGTTATGTTTGTCGGTAAGACATATATATATATGTGTTCATATATGACAGTTATAAGCGGTTGAATTTGGAGGGAATAACCACCCTTTGAACCGGTGCCATCCAACCATCACAACCACACAAATATATCAGTTATACATACATATTAGTATAAGTCAAATAAACTAAGTTACATATATAACTATACGAATATATATAATTATGTTTATAGGTTCTAATACACTCCCCTAAACATAATTATGTTTGTAAGAGTGCATTAACACGCTTCTGTTAGCATCATCCACGGCTACTTTTGCTCTATTGAAATTGAATCTCCTCCTTGTATGCAGCTTTTTGATTCCTTGCCAATCATTTCCGGCATAAAACGCATAGTGCTCTGCTTCCTTTCCTGCAGTATCTTCCTCAATGTATTGCCCTCCATTTGATCTGCACCATGCACTGATATTTTATCGCCTCCACTTCTGCTCCGTCTTGGATCTACCACAGTCTTGACTTCCTCTTTCTCGTGTACCTTCTCTTGAGTTGATTTGTACTTATAATAGTAGACAATCACATCTAAATACATGGCATATATCAGCCTCATATACTCTCCTTCATTATAATCGAAACCTATATCTTTGGCAACCATTGCCCACATGTTGTTTTCAGTTATCCTTCGGTGTCCACCCTCTCTCTTAACCACCATGTACAATTCCAACAGACTTACTTTTCGGTTGTTCAAAGCATATGCAGGAAGTGGTCTTGTGGTAATTTCTAATTTCTCTTTGAGAAACCAATCAACCATTTCATCGAACTTGTTTTCTAAATGATACTTGTATTTGATAAGATACCCTTCATCGTCCAGCATATCAAGGAGTGCCTTGCAGTCTTGAAACTCCTTAAACGACATAGCTTGAAGTATCAAAACATTCCAATCTGGTTGTTTTGACGATATATTCAGTCTTTCGAAGTATTGATTCAAATATTCTGTTTTGAATGCTTCATAATCAGATTCAGAATGTATCATGGATTCTTTTTCTCTTAAACCGATCTCGTCTTCTCTAGTGAGACCGGAGATATCACTCCTATTAATAACAGGGACGCTAAACGTAGGGAATATCTTGCATGTATCTCCTGCAAACTTAACCGTATATCCTTGGGTGATCAATTGATCCAAACTAAGGACGTTTCTATCGATATCAGGAGTAAAGAAAACACTTTGTATTCGGATTCTTTCAGACCCTGTCATCACTTCCACAACCCCTATTCCTTTTATGAAATTGAAATTGTTTTCTCCAGTTTGTGTTTCCACACCGAACATACTTTTAATCCGTTTAAACATGTCTAAATTTCCGGAGAAATGCCTTTTAAAGGTTTTACTTAAGTACCATATTTCGGACCAGAGTCCACCATCAGTGCCGGTGTTAACGAATTCCTCTCAGTGTTCTTCTCCTTCTTCTTGTTGTTGTTGGATTCCTGTGTTGATCGCCAGCCTTAAAAGTTGCGTTGCCTCATCGCTTTCTTTCGTTTTACATGATGATATTTGATGTCCCGGTTTGTTGCAGTAATAACATCTTCTCTGCAACCATCTTCTTTCCTTCTTCTCGTCGGAATAGTGTTTGCACGGCAGGGTGGTTGATGTCGGCTTAAGATCTTCATCGATTTCAACAGTGGCTCTGATACCACTTTGTTGAATATCAAACACATGTGCAGCGGAAGGTGATTTAGAGTGTGGATTCATGATGTTTGTAGTGAGAAAGTGCAGGGAATACAAGAATGCAGACGAATGTTAGAGTGGAAAAATCAATAGGAAATGTCTTAGTACCGGTTATGTTTGCCGGCAAGACATATATATATGTGTTCATATATGACAGTTTTAAGCGGTTGAATTTGGAGGGAATAACCACCCTTTGAACCGGTGCCATCCAACCATCACAACCACACAAATATATCGGTTATACATACATATTAGTATAAGTCAAATAAACTAAGTTACATATATAACTATACGAATATATATAATTATGTTTATAGGTTCTAATATAATATTTTGTTTGTTGGGATTGAGTTTATTGTCCAGCAAGAATAGTGTAGGTACCTATGGACTTTATACTCTTATTTGTTTATCTTTGCTTTACGGATTTAGAAAACGGCATGGGTATGTTTAATTATGGTTTTTCGGATGGCCGGTTTGAGATTACACGTTATTACATGACATATTAGAAATTCTTGAGATATTTGTCTGAGGTGATATCACTACTACAAAACAGATTTTTAGACGGGGTGATATGGGTTTTAAGACGGTGTTTTCAACACCGTCTTAAAGCACACCGGTTTAAAATCAAGTCCTATTAGACGGTGTTCCATTTTAACACCGGCTTAAACTTGATGAACACCGTCTTTTAATATCTCAAATATTAATTAAAATAAATAATTTTAACACCGTCTTATAAACATTTGCTGAAAAAAAAAACATTTACAAAAAAAAAGGTTTTCCAGAAATACATCAAGCTTACCAATGGAACATTTTCAAATCAAATCAAATCAAAATTCCATTTTACTGCTATATCCAATTTTCCCCAATACAAACCAAACTATTGATGTATACATATATACACATAAACGTTAACTAGTTCGAATTTTTGTTTAAGTCAAACATAAAACAACCAATTAAATGAAACCTTGGATCCAAGAGATGGAAAATCTAAAAGCTTCCAAACTTGCGTCTGCCATAAGTTCAATGTCTTCCTGCATATTTTAAATAAGTCAGACTCGAGCAAAATATATTAAGTTGGGATGCACTCTAGTAAACTATCAGTTATTCAAACTTATTGCATTATGCTATTCCACATTATCAGAACAATACCATATAAGCCCTATTGCATTATGCTATACTCATGATCAAATCGGTTAAAAACTCGAACAAGTCGTTTAGGCCCACGAGTCTAAACGAGCCCAAATATATAGGGTCGAGCCGAGCCGAGTTTGAGCTTCATAAAAATACGACGAGCCGAGCTCGAGACTAGCTCGGGCTCAGCCCGGCTCGTTTACACCTCTTACAGAAATGAGTTATACGAATTCATGATATTTAGCCACTTACAAAACTGACACCTCTTACAGAAATGAGTTAAGTGTGTTTGTAACAAAATAACGAGTCATATGATAGATATGTAATGGAAAGATGCTTGTTTCTCTAATTGAAATAAGTATATTTCATAAACTGAAGTCAACAACCTAAGGGATTCAACTTACCTAGAAGAATCATCAATTGCACTATAAAAGTGCTCTTTAATGCTTTCCACTATATTAAAGATATTCACAATCTGCACAATTTTAACTGCTAATGTAAGGTATAATGCAAATAATCAACCACTAATAACATATAAATGCTGATGTGGAACCACACCTTGGCTTTTGCATCCAGATATTCCTGCTCAATATTTCCCCTTTGCTTGATATCATGCAAAAATTCTTCATCTGGAACGATTATATACTGATACCTACAATAGAACAAACTCTAGTAAATTTAATATATGTTATAAATAAACGAGTAAAATGTCATTTTCATCCCTGAGGTTTGGCCAGTTTTGCGACTTTCGCCCAAAGGTTTGTTATTCCGTATCTGGATTCAAAAGGTTTGAAATCTTGCCATTTTCATCCGGCTCGTTAACTGCATCCATTTTTCTCCGTTAAGTCAGGGGTACTTTCGCCTTATTGTTAACTTAAAGGGCAATTCGGTATTTTGTAGGTCCCTCGGAGGTTGAGGTTAAACCTTATCCTTGTTATGTTTAACACACTAGCAAGTGCGGAATCCAAGCTAGAATGCAAACCGGTAGTTTATATGAGAACACAAGCTATAAAGAGAAAGGTAGACACACGAGATATCAAAGTTTTCTCTTGTATTTCAGTGGACACGGTTACAGACCTTGACCAAACTGAAGATACGCTCTCTACAAGACTAAGTTCACTCACTTCTGAAGTGAACACATTACATGAGTATATATATCCATCACAGGTCGTCTGGTCGAAGGCTCAGATAGTCAGATCGAAAGATCATCTATCGAACTGAAAACTATCGAAGGATCCACATGTACCTCGAAGGATGATATCCTTCGAGGTCCATCTATATCCATCGAAGGTTTATCCTTCGAGCTCATCGAAGGATATAAACAATCCTTCGATGACTCATCCTTCGACCCAGACAACTTACAACCATGTTCTAACTGTTTGTTCAAAGTCAAACCAGGAGGATGGTTGACTTTGTCAAACTTACATCAAAACACCTATTAACAAACATAAGACGTATACAAGACTAACAAAAGACATCGTTTTATATCATAACAAAATACAGACAAAGTACAGACACAAGTGCACCAACAAACTCCCCCTTGGCTGTAGCTTTGTCTCGATCTTCGTGTCTTCAAGTCTCTGACGTCCTTTCAACCGTTAAGTGATGCGTTGACCATTCACTTCCCGCATTCACAAGTAGGTTGAAGCAATACAAGGCCATCTTCTGAAACTTCATTGCTTGTGCACGATCTCTAACCAAGTAGTTGATCTCGTGATCCTTAAGAATAATAATATCCGACCTGGACATGTTAGAAATCCACATTGGATCTATCATTCGAAAGTTCTCCTGACTGTCTTTGAATAAGATCACTGCTTCTCCAGTATCTGCATCATAAACCCAGCAACGAAAGTTACCCAGAAAATCTGTCTTCATTTTCAACAGCGGTATTTTATTCATCAACTTCGGAGGATCATAAACCAATCGATAACGAGCAGTATTTGTCTCTGGATCAAGCGTGAACCTGATCTGCTCGTATCGAGGAAACTGCGGCTTGTATAGCGGATCCTTCCAACCTCTTCTTCGTTCCAACCTGATCTTCTTGGCGAACAAATCCACCATCTTGTCTTCGACTCGATTAATAACCTCCAGCTGAGCCAAAACCGCAACATCATAATAAGGAAGTGAAAGAATGCTGAGAAGAGTCCTGAAGTACTGAAGGCCGCATTCTCGCTTCACAACCATGCAGTGAAGCTCCTTGATGAACATCCAGCTGATAATACGGCCCCTAGCCTGATTCCTTTCCAGAATCATGTAGTTGGCCTGATCCAACGGAGGGAGCGGAGGAGGATTCCTAGCTAGAAAATCCGCTCGCCATTCGTTCACGGTCTTCTCACGGCTTTCTTGAACTGTAGGAGAATCTGAAGAAGGATTAGTAAATTCTGCTGTCTTTGCCGCCACAAACTCATCATCAAGCGTATTAAACTCCACATTATCTTGACCAACATAAACAGGACGTTCCGGATCCGAACCGATGAAGATTTCTTCAATCGTAGAGAAATCGGTTTCGTCCGGAACTAACGGAGTAGCATCGATCGTTGTCAAATCAACTTCATCCAATTCCTTTAGAGCTAATACACATTCATCAGACATCTCTGTAACGTGTTCTCCCTCTTCTAATAGTTCACCCGTGACTGGATGATACTGTTGAACAATTGAGGATTCAGGGAGATCGGTAAACGTTTCCGGTTCAAGACTAACATTTTCAAACCCTGCCGAAGCTTCCAACGTTTCAGTCTGCTCAGATGGACCAGTAGTAGCTGTTGGAGGAGCAGTAGGAGCATCTTGAGATGTACCAGACCCACCTGCAGCACCGGATGCAGTTGCACCGGAACCTGTGGCAGCTGGTTGATCTGGATTTGCTGCATCATCGTCCTTGTCGTCTCCACGCTTTGAGGGAACGATGCCCAATGCTTTGCACCTTTCATTCCAAAGCGTAACTACTTTGCGATCAAATTTCTTGAAGTTTGATTGAATAGGCTTGAAGGCTTCTATTAATCGATCATCACGATTTTTATAGCGATCCGACAGCTCTGTATGTTTCTGCTTTAACGCTTTTGCCTCATTCTCTAACACAGTACTATGCCCCTTCATTATCTCAACTTCTCTATCACGAGCCTTGTTTGCTTCTTTCAGTCTTTCAATCTCTTGAGCTTGTTCTCTTATCTTGAGATTCTGTGCACTAACAATTGAGACCAGCTTGTTGTGTGCCTCAGCATCCTGTGTTCGCTGTACACGGTATTCTTCAATCTTTCTAGTATTCCGACCGACTAAGGTACCCAATTCACTGACTTGTTCGATCAGGAAGTGAATTTTCTCAGCATCAGACAACCCAGACAATGTTTCTGCTAAGGTCGGCCGTGAGGGCTCAGGTCCTGAGAAACCAGACTGGCCAGATGGACCAGAAGTACCTGTTGGACCAGAAATAACAAGAGGAGGACGTGTGTGAGTACCTGAGACAGGGGTTGCAGGCGGCTGTTGATCAACAGTCGCCGTGCGTGCCCCAGAGGACGTCTGTGGGGATGAGACCAGCTCCAGCATCTCTGATGTAGTTAATTGATCACTGACAGGTGGTAGCTGATGCTCCGGAGGCGTTGAATGCTGGATCGAATCAGGTATAGTGACATCACCAGCAGTTTCACCTGTTGACCTTGATCCGCCCTTTGATTTCTTTGAAGTACGAGTACCCTCTCTTCTTGCTTGCCTCTTCTTTCTAAGTAAACCAGGAGCAGCAGGAATATAATCATCATCTTTGTCAGATTCTGCAGCACTAACCGGTTTCTCAATACGTTCAAAACCACGAAAATTCCCGCGCTGATCATAAGCCTTTCGCATCCCTGGTGGAGGAGGATTATCATCCTCAGAAGACGAATCATCATTACCAGAACCTCCTTCAACATCAGAAGACGAACTGCTTTCATCCGCCAACCTCCTCGGCTCGTCCACCTTACTTTTACCTTTGTCTGTCGCGTCATCGCCTGACCGACTTGCAGGACCAACAACATTACCACGGACATCTGATTCGATGAACACTCCTTGAACTTCTTCTGCAGCAACATTTACATCAACTTCAACAGGTGCTGCAACACTGGAACTGCCAGCAGACTTCTTGCTCGATGCTTTAATTCCGTGCTTAGCCCCGAGTTGTGTGTTGGCCAACGCGATTAATCTGGGCTCTTCGTCATCAGAATCACTTCCATCTCGACGCCACTTGTGGTTCTGTGGTGCCTCGTAGGCTAGATCATCGAGGTGACCAATAAGCTTTCTGACTGGATCGGATTCCTTATACTTAGACATAGATTTGAAGATCAGCAATGTACGCTCGTTCATCGGATTGACTGGAAGGACATCTGCTTCAACCTTGGGAAGATTCAGAATCTGATCATCTATCATCATTTGCAAGAATCTTGGATATAACCAAAACTTGGTTGACGTCCGTTGATTTGCTGACGGAAGTGGCCTGCGGGCATTCTCTTTCAGATTGTCAAAGATGTAATGAGATATGTTGAATGGCTTGTTCAGAATTAAAGCCGTAAACAATCCCGTCAACTCAATAGGTGACAAATCGTATCCAGACCGTTTGTTGCTCAAACAATGAATAAGAATATGCAACAAAAACTTGTATCGTAACGGCATGAACCCCTTGCTTATCTGATTTGCTAGCACATTATCGCTGTAACGTAGCCTCATCAATAAACCACGCTGACACTGTAAATCAATAGAAGTCGGATCTTCTGGTTGATCTCCCAATTGCAAACGCGCTCTGATGGTGTTCTCGGTGATCACCACGGGTTTCTCAGTAACGAATCCTCTAATCACTTCTTGGTTATTCACTGTATCGACCACAGCAGAATTCCAGAATTCCTTGATCTGGGACTGGTAAGCGGTGTGTTGTGTAGTAATGGCATAGTTGATTCGTGTCCGGTGAAGATACTGCATTATCCCATTGAATTCCGGACTAACTTTGTCTTCCGGTTGCAGATACGCGGCCATGTTGTGTCTTGGCTCCGACATAGATTCAACTTCCGACTTTTCTTTCTTAGTTGGTTTTGCCCGTTCTTTCTTCTCTTTCGGTGCCATTTCTGTTCATGAAAACAGGAACACGTAATGAGAAAACAGTCATAACAGTCAACAAGGATTTCACACTTAGAAAGATTTCAGTTTCTTGAAAAATTTCTAAGTGTTCTTTCTCGAAAGATTCTATTTAGACATCGAAGGATGACAATTTGATCGAAAGATGTTATATTCCTCGAAAGATGACAGGTCTTATCGAAAGATCAACTTACGAAAGATCATAAATTTTGAAAGATATTTTGATCAATCAAAAGATCTGATCAACCGAAGGATGATCCTTCGAAAGGCTTAGTATCCTTCGAGCCTCAGTTCGAAGGATATTTTGCAGTCCATCCTTTGCAGTCCATCCTTCGAGGTTAAGACATCATCTTTCGAGATCGAAGGATGTTCTCCGGTGACACTGTACATCGGCGTTTTTCCGGTGACAGTTTTAAGTGTGATTTACGTATGTTTCAAACCATTTAAAGGATCAACATTACACCACTTAAAACATCAACATCAAGACACTTAAAACATAAACAACAACATCAAAACCAACCCCGGACACTAATCCAAACCCGAATACCAATACACACACATGAACAGATTAACCCAAGAACACACAAAACAACTTTCAGACCATTAAAATTTAGCATAAAACACTGTAACACAGAGCATCAGACAAGACAAAAACTTATGATCATCAAAATCTACCACTAACATGCTTACAACACATTCACATTACATAAAAACACATGATCAGATGAAGTGTTCAAGTTGTTGTTTGTTAAGTGTATTAGGATTATCCTACCGAGATTGTAGATAAAATCCTGATACCCTAACTTTTTGTTTCAATTTTGGCAGAGTTTCGGTAGGATCAGAGGTTTTTTTGAAATAGTGAAGTTGAACTGTTATGTTGAAATGAAGAAGAAGACCCCTTTTATACCCTGACCTCGAAATACGAACCGCCTCGAAGGATCCTCTACCTTTCGAAAGATGGAAAGGTGCTTCGAAAGATGGGACTTTGGGTCGAAGGATCCAGATCTGGATCGAAAGATGCCAGATATTTGTGGAACCCTCAACAACCTCGAAAGACGATCCTCGATGGATATCTTTCGACCTGATCCTTCTTTCGAAAAGTCTGATCAGCTCGAAGGATCCAATTGGTCAAATCTTTTGTTGACCAATTCATCTTTCGAGCATCAAGATTGACTTTCATTGACCGTCTGATCTTTCGAGAGCCAATGCTTCCTCGAAGAATCAGATTTTCACCAACACTTTGGATTTTGGGAATTTGCAATTCAAACCCTTCAAATTCTTAAGAGTTTTCAGAAACGACCGTTTTGAAAAATTGTCCGTTATGAAGTTCTGCAAAGGTCAGTTTTATGAAGTATCTCGGCTTGCCAGGTATCTGATCGAGTACCAACATCGGTTAATCAAAAATAAGATTAAATTGAAAATGTTTTTGGATTTTGATAAAATAAAAGACAACAATTTTAATATCCTTTGAATGTTATCAAACGACATCACCGCTAATGTCGTGCTGATATGCACCAAACGATAAAACTGTTTAAAAAGACAATAAAAGTTAAGCATTAAAGTTAAGCAGTAAATATGTACAAACACAACAATATTTTTGCGAGTTTCTGGCGAAGAGAATCATATCAGTTTGCGGTCTTTTGTCAAAACACATTTCCTTTTAATATTCTTTTACAGAAGAGGATAAGTATTCTACCATAATTACCGATATTTTTATCCACTTAAACTCAGCGATCAAGTGTAATCATAATACATTGAGATACATTTAAGGTATGATTTATACTTACCGACCGGTGTTCATCCACTCACGACACATTCCCGTATCAAGGTATGCACGAGAGTTCATCTTACTGGGGAGTATACCATTTATCATCCGTTTATAACGTATATAAAATGTGAACAAGTCACTTATTTGATTTGAAAACAAGCCCTATGTGATAGAATCACTTATTGATGAGGAACTTGATTTTCATATGCATGAGGGCACAGGAGCAAGTCCGTGAACAGGTCAGTACTTCCGTACAGCAGAGAGACGAACTTGACTCCCGGATGAATGTGATATTTTATCACTTATTTTGTTTGGACATGTGATTGTTGATCACTTATTGAGGTCGTATGCAATATGTACACGTATGTATGGTATCATGGAAGATCTAGACTTGCGTCCCCGTTATTTATTTATTTTTTTTTTCGGTAAAAGATACAACCATGATACCCAGATGATAAACAGCATAAACCCCGAATATCTCAGAACCTCGGCAATCTATCAAACGAAATTTCGGTACCAAGACCATATGCCAATGAGCGGTTCCCACGCGGTTTTCAGTTCGTTATGTTTATATCTCCTGCATACTTTAAAATGATCGTGAGTCTACCGGTACATCATTAGTAGAGCTACTTATCTTTTTCTTTTCTTTTGATTTCTAGAAACATGTTTCGACCGACCTCTGATGTAATATCATTTTCTCTTATATTACCAAGAAACTCATTTTTGTTTTTCTATTGTTTTTCTGAATTTTCTCCCCCTAAAATTCAAAAATAAAATTAAGTAAAAACATATTTTTGGATTTTTTTTTTTTTTTTTTAGAGAAAAATATTTACAAAAACGATTTTCCGATGTCGGTTACTCTTGCTTCACCTTTATGCCGTTTACCAAAAGTAAATAATCGAATCTTGATTTATCAAATGCTTTGGTAAAAAGGTCGGCACGTTGGTGATCGGTATGAATGTGAACCACATCGATAAGTTTCTTTTCAAAGCAATCACGTATGAAGTGATATTTAATATCGATGTGCTTCGTTTTTGAGTGCTGTACAGGATTTCTAGTGATCTGTAGAGCAGCTTCATTATCAACATAAATAGGAGTAGTTAGAAATTCAAAACCGTAGTCCCGCATCTGTTGTTGGATCCATAGAACCTGGGAGCAGCAACTAGACGCAGCAATGTATTCCGCTTCACATGTAGACGTAGCCACACATGTCTGCTTCTTGCATTGCCAAGTGACTAGGCGATTGCCTAAGAACTGACATCCTGCTGTAGTTGATTTGCCATCTTTCTTGCAGCCGCCGAAATCAGAATCACTGTAAGCCTTGAGATCGAAGTTATCATCCTTAGGGTACCATAACCCGGTGTCAGGGCAACCCTTCAGATAACGAAATATCCTTTTGACAGCAGCATAGTGAGAGACCTTCGGATTCGCTTGGTATCTGGCGAGAAGGCACGTTGGATACATAATGTCGGGTCTTGATGCGGTGAGATACATTAAAGATCCAATCATAGCACGATAAAGTGAAGAGTCCACAGCATCCCCTTTTTCATCCGGAGTAATCCCGTGATTCTGCGGAAGAGGAGTAGAAATTGGCTTCGAATCGGACATCTGGAACCGGCTCAAGATGTCTCCGACGTACTTGGTTTGATGGATAAAAATTCCAGATTCGGACTGATTAACTTGCAAACCCAAAAAGAACGTCATTTCACCCATCGCACTCATCTCGAATCGATCTTGCATCACCTTCTCAAATTCCTTGCATAGATTATCATCGGTAGAACCAAAGATAATGTCATCGACGTATACCTGTACCAACAGAAGATCTTCACCTTTTTCTTTGATGAAGAGGGTACAATCGATCAAACCCCGTCTAAAACCGTTGTTCAGCAGGTAGGTAGACAGTGTCTCATACCAGGCTCGAGGTGCTTGATGAAGACCATATAACGCTTTGTTAAGTAGTAAAACTCTGTCAGGATGTAATGGATCTTCAAACCCCGGTGGTTGCTCGACATATACTTCCTCTTCGACTACTCCGTGAAGAAATGCACTTTTAACATCCATCTGGTACACCTTGAATTTGTTGAAGGATGCGTAGGCTAGAAAGATTCTAATAGCCTCCAGACGTGCAACAGGTGCATACACTTCATTGTAGTCAATACCTTCTATCTGACTGAAGCCTTGAACAACTAACCTTGCTTTGTTTCGGACAACAATCCCACGGTCATCCTTCTTGCACTTAAACACCCAACGAGTTCCGATCTTCTTGTAGTGGTCGGGCCTATCAACCAATTTCCATACGCCCAACTTCTTGAACTGCTGAAGTTCTTCTTGCATAGCTTCCACCCAAGAATCATCTTTCAAAGCCTCCTTCCAAGATCTAGGCTCTTCTTGGCTAACATAGCAGGCGAAAGACCAATCATTTTGTTGTCCCGATTCTCGTATCTCAGCATACAAGCCAGCATTTTCGTTATTTCTGATTTGATTCCTTGTCCTTACACCACTGAGAACATCACCTATAATATTCTGCTGAGGATGAATGTTATGAATTCGGGTTTCAGGAACTAGAGGAATGTCAACATTGGTCCTCAAGTTATTGATATTTAAATTCCCGATATCATTCTGAAGCTGTTGAGTTGTAGAAGATGATGCATTTTCTTCTCGGACAATTGGCGCAGACACTGGATCCGTTGCTTCTGAAGTACCTTGAACCGGACCCCGTGCTTCACCATCATTTGCATCAACATACTCCTCATCTTCCGATGACAAATTGTAGTCGACAACATCATTAAACACCTCATTTGAAGCGAGATTGTTGACAGAAGAAGATGCTTGTGAGTCAACAATGATTGGGCGAGCTAACTGAGAGCCAGTCGCATTCTCGCTTTCAGACAACATTTGAGCAATTGCATTGTCATCATCAAATGTCGGCAGATTGAATGAGTCGAAAAGACCATCATAATCGAACATCCATGGATCTCCAGAAGGCTTCGGTGGATTAGAATATCTTTGAACTCTTACTTCACCCCACTCTTCAATCCTCTTGGTAGTCAGGTTCCATACTCGCAGATTAGGAGTAGCATACCCAAGGAAGTAACCTTCGATAGCTTTGGCACCAAACTTCCCGTCAGGCTCAATCATGGTACATGGTGCACCAAAAGGTTCTAGATATTCTAAGTCAGGAGTATTCTTGTGTAGAAGTTCGAAGCACGTTTTGCCATGTCTTTTCACTGTGAGAACCCTGTTTAACGTGTAGCAAGCCGAGGCAACAGCTTCAGTCCAGAAACGAACTGGAAGCTGAGACTCAACCAACATGGTTCTTGCAGTCTCAATTAAGGTTCTGTTCTTTCTTTCAGCGACTCCGTTTTGTTGTGGCGTGTACCGAGAGCTATATTCATGAAGGATTCCTTTTGCAGTGCAAAATTCATCCATAACCCTGTTTTTGAACTCGGTTCCGTTGTCGCTTCGAATTCGCCTCACCTTTAGATTATAAAGATTTTCCAACAAGGTGATCAAATTCTTTAGAATTTCTGGAGTCTCGCTCTTGTGGACCATGAAATCAACCCATGAAAATCTTGAATAGTCATCAGTGACTACCAAGCAGAAAACTTCCCCGTGCACACTCTTGTGTTTGACTGGGCCGAAAAGGTCCATATGCAGACGTTCGAGTGGCATGTTTACAGTGTTAACCTTCTTCAATGGATGTGATTTCTTGATCTGCTTCCCTTTCTGACACGGCACACAGACATCTTGAAGTTGAAAATTCTTCACATTGACACCTCTCACCAGATTGTTTTTGACAAGGTGATTCATTTTTCTGAGGTGAATATGACCCATCCGTCTGTGCCAAGAGATCGTCTCCTTTTCAGTGGCTTTTGAAATAAAGCAAGTAACTTGTTTGGACTTGGTTATTGCTTGGCTCATATCGAGGACATACAAATCATTAACTCTTGGTGCTGATAAGAGAATCCATTCTTCGGGAATCTTGAATCCTGGCTTCAGCACATAACAACCGGCATCATCAAAATGCACGGTGAACTTCTTGTCGCAGATCTGAGAAACACTCAGGAGATTGTGATCCAACTGTTGCACATAATTGATTTTTTCAAAACTCACAACTCCATTTGAGATCATTCCCTCGCCGGTGATATACCCTCCTTTGTCTCCAGCAAATGCAACATATCCTCCTCTTATACTTCGCACATCGAAAAGAAGACGGTAGTCGCCCGTCATGTGCCTGGAAGCCCCACTATCAACAATCCAGTGACTATTAATAGTTCCTCCTGGAGCCGCCTGCACATGCAATTAACTTATCAGTTTGAGAGGGGGACCCAAGCCTTTGTGGACTTGGGTCGTCCTTGATCATCAAGGAAAGTGATTTCAATCACTTGATGATTAGGAAAAAGGACCTGTGGTGCTCCCCCTGATTGAATTACCTGTTTTTGCTTCCAAGCTGTTTGTCCTTTACCAGTATTTGAATTTATTGTTTTAGCATTTACTGGTTTTACAGTTTCAGATTTTGCTTGTACAGGTTTTTCTTCCTTGACCTCTGATTTTAAGGCCTTTTCAATTACCTTTTGATTCTTTTGCTTTAACTTCTTTTCCCTTTCTTTCAAGACACGTGGGTCTTGTTTCGGGGAAACTGATCGTTTTCGGTAATCGATTTCTTGGGGAGCACTCGTTGTTGACTTCAGCTTTTGCACGTGTGGGCAATATCTTACAATATGCCCAACTGTCCCACATTCAAAACATGTTCTCCGCTCTACAAACTTCGGAGAAACATGTTGATGACCAGATGGAGAACCAGACAATGAACTTTGTGATCTAGACGTGCTTGGACCTAAATCACATCCGTTGGTGTGTTGGGTGTAATTATTCTGATCATTTCGTTTTAAAATTCTAAATTGTTTTATAAACTCAAGGTTAGATTTATCCTGAAATGTTTCAAGTTTGTCTGAACCCGTGGATCCAACAAAGTTCATTTTCGGTCCTCGCTTCTTAACAGGAGCTCTTTTGTTTTGCACCTCTTGTTGTTGAACCTTAGGTTGCTCAACCTTTGATTGTTGAATTTTAGGTTGTGCAGCCTTAGGTTGAGTAGCCTTAGACTGTTCAACTTTAGGTTGTTGAACCTTTGGTTGTTCAGTCTTAGGCTGCTGAACTTTAGGTGCTTGAACATTCTTGTTCTGAGCCTTCTTTCCCTGTACCTTACCCTTTCCGGAGTTGACTTGTTGTTTTCGCTCAATTGGTAGTTTTTGGTTTCCGTATTGTTTTCTAATTTGTTCACACGGAATTGGATCACATTGAGTGACGGTAACTTTGCCACTTTTGTTCCCCAAAAACTTATCAGTGCATCCTTCAAAAATTTGCTCAATTAAATCTTGATTTACGTTTTTAAGCGGAAAATCTTTGTTAGAGTAGATTTTGCTATCTCCTTTGAGCGTGTACAACAAGTTATTCTCTTCACGGCTAGATACAAGGGACTCCATTGCTTTTGACATTTCAGTCTTACTCGGTTTCACTGGTGGATCACACAGGATGTGATTCTCGATTGGAATATCTGTTGTAACCGAGTTAGACTGTTGTTTCACAATTTCTTCAGATTCATCATCCGAAGAATCAGCATCCTCAACAATGGGAGGACTCTGTTCCTTAACACACGATGAATCTGTCACACTCTCAGATTCTGAATGACCCGAGGATGATGCACCAGTTGTGAACCCGAGGCCTACTGCAAAGTCATCTAGATCGAGTGGCACAGTAGGTTCAAAACGGGGCATATCCTCGTCATCAGGCAATTTGGAGTAATTTTGATTCATTGGGGGAGGACATGATTTGAATCCAATACATATTTTATCCCCCTTTTTCTTTTGAACGTCAATGATGTGATCCAATACATAGCGGGAATTGGAATAGCTTTCCAGTTTCTTCTTAATTGTCTCACATTCACATCGAGCCGTTGCCAACTCTACCATTTGCTTTTCAATTGTGTCAATAAGATTATTGTTAGCATGTTGTTTTCGCAAAACAGCCTTTTGTAATTCTGAAACATCATGTCTTAATGACGCAATTGTTGCTTTAAATTCCTTTTCATTTCTGGTTAAAAACAAGTTAGCTTCAGTTGCTTTAGAAAGATCTACAATCAATTCTTGATTGTGTTTGTATGTGATTTCAAACTGACTTTCCTTTTCAGCATATTTAACATTTAAGCTATCACAATTTTCACAACTAACGACAGTGGGTTCATCGACACATACCTGACTTGATGAACTGTCGACATTAGCCATAAAGGCTGAATGGAAAGAAAAAGATCCATCTTCAGAGAAGAACTGAGCAAGCTTCTCGGAAGTTCCAGTAGATTTCTGGCAAAGAATAGATCTCCTCTTGCATAATGCTTCAGCTTCAGCCAAAAGCTCATCAACTTCCAAATCTAAAGCATCACTTGATAAATCACCAGCATCAAGTGATTCCCCATCCATGCTCCCACTATAACCCGAACTATCTTCATCTTCTGAAGATTCACCAGCAGACACGGGTTCTACTACCTTCTCAATCACTTTAGCATAACATGTTGTTCCACCATTTCCTCCTTCTCCAAGCTGAAGGTTCCAGTTGCAGATTTCATCAGCTTGAACAACCAATCCTCTGTGGGGATTAGTGTTTGTGGATCCAGATGCATTTCCTCCAACGGGAACTATTGATCTGTCAGAATTGTTGTTCGGTTGCTGTTGTGGCTGTCCTTGATTCCTGAAGGGATTCTGATTTCCTTGCTTAGGTGGCTTCTGACACTCCCGCTTGAAGTGACCCTTTTCACCACAATTGAAACAAGTGACAACATTCTTATCAAAACCATACTTGGTGTTGTTGTTGCTATTCAAGTTGGTTCTCCCCGTCCTTTCCATAAACTCCTTTGCTCTTCGAATTGCACTAGCAAGAGCCCATTTGATATCCATCATTTCAAACTCTTCTCTATCCACTTGCTGATAATCTTCATTGGTTAGATTGATATTCCCAATCTGACCTGCGACCAATCCACAATAAGCACTAACCAAGGTGTTCAACATCTCCATATGCTCCTTGGCTATTTCGACACTGACTTTGGAAAAGTTGGAAGTGTCTAATCTGACTGTGTTCGGATTGGAAGTGGCTTGAAAGTTTGAAGAACTTCCATAAAACCCTTGTTGTTGCGGTTGTTGCTGCTGAGCTCTGCTTGGGTCTAAGAAAGGCGGTGGTGTGAATTGCTGAGATGTCGGTTGCACATCCTGTCGTAGAGAAGAAGAATCTGGTCTTGAAAACATCGTGTATGCTGAAGGATCAAACTGATTTGTTGTGGAAGGCCCGGTGTTTGAGATGAAGGCTGTTTGAAGCTTCGCATGTTGAGAGACTGGTTTTTCTCCACTAATACCTCCTGCAATCCCATAGTACATCTCTGGATTTTGAGGAGTTAGTGTTCTTTTTGCCTTAAGCTTTTCTTCTACATCCTTGTTCTCCAATTTTTGAATTAACTCATAAACGGTGATTGTGTCTAGAACACCATTTTCTTTGAGAATTTCAAGATAACTGCTCCACTTTGCTGGTAAGCTATCAGCGAATCTCTTCACCATTTCTTGTGGAGTGGCAGTGACTCTAAAAGCAAACATCTCGCTCAACAAGTGATGGAACCTTGTAGATAACTCTGCCAAGGTCTCATTCTCCATACACGTGAAACCTTCAAACTCTTTCTTCAGTAATTCTTGCTTGATCTTTCTAGATTGAGCATTTCCTTCACATCGTAACGTGAGCATATCCCACAAGCTTTTAGTAGTCGTGCAGTAAACAAACTGGTGGTAAATGTCTCTGTGAAGAGCTTGTGTGAGAATCATGAATGCTTTCTTTTCTAACTCAAATTTCTTCTTATCATCTTCAGACATAGTGCTGTAAGTTTGTGGATTAGATCCTGCAACTTCCAAATCATTGTCAAATGCGGTGAAGAAGCACATCCATAGATCTTGACCTTGCCCCTGAACATAAGTTCTCAGCCTTTCTTTCCACCATCCCCAATCATTGATGTGATTTAGCTTTGGCGGTTTTGTGCTTGTACCAGTTTCACTGTCGTTCTGCATCATAGCTTGAATGCTGCTGCTTTGATTTGTGACCAATGCCCATTGATTTGCAGTTATCATTGCAGCTTGAGGTGGGACAATAGCCTGCATCCATGCAGTTTTGTTGAAATCTGACGTAGATTGCGTAGCTGATGATTGCGTAGCTGATGATTGTGGAGTCAAAGTTGTTTGAGTCCACGCAGTTGGATCCCACTGACCGTTTGTTCCCATTTTGTGAAGAAAATTAATATATTAAGTGAAAATTGATTTTAAAATTTGAAAACAAGTTTTTCCTTTTTAAAAATTTAATTTTCACAAACTATCTTAAAATCTCGAATGATAACAACCAGTCGAAGGATCCTTGATCGAAAGACCTGAAAAATACAAACTTGTTAAACCTAAACAGACTAGGATCGAAGGAACAGAACTTGTTCGAAGGATCAACAGTGTTCGAGAGATCACTGTTGAGTTTCGAACAATGATTTCGAAAGACTCTCCAATCGAAGGATCCTTGTCTTTCGAATAAGACCTGTAGATCGACAGATATATCCTTCGAAAAGATTCCTTGGATCGAAAGATAAGTCACAGACTTCGAAGGATGTTCGAAAGATGATTATCTATCGAACCTCCTTTGATCGAAAGATGATCTTTCGACTTCGAAGGATATCCTTCGATCTGCACTGACACAGTCGACAAAAGTTGACAGGTTGGTGAAAAGGTGATTGGTTGGTAAAAACTTTCGGCAGAAGGTATGTTCAGACCATACTTTCTGCCAACCCAGATTTGACCAATAAAATATTGCCTAAAAAGAAGGTTCTTATCCAGAAACCGGTCACCGGAGTAAGCCGGAATTTGGCCGGAAATTACCAAACTTCTTAAAAACAAGTTTTTAAGTTACCCAACCCATCCTTTAACACACCCGGTTAGTTTAGAACACGTTTTTACGTCTAGAAATGTGCGAAAAACACTAAAAACAGATGCTAAACCAAGTGAGTTTTTGTCCAAACACTCCAAAGTCTTGTATAAACTCGGTTTTTAACAAGGAAAAGAGCCACGGCTCTGATACCACTTGTAGGTCCCTCGGAGGTTGAGGTTAAACCTTATCCTTGTTATGTTTAACACACTAGCAAGTGCGGAATCCAAGCTAGAATGCAAACCGGTAGTTTATATGAGAACACAAGCTACAAAGAGAAAGGTAGACACACGAGATATCAAAGTTTTCTCTTGTATTTCAGTGGACACGGTTACAGACCTTGACCAAACTGAAGATACGCTCTCTACAAGACTAAGTTCACTCACTTCTGAAGTGAACACAATACATGAGTATATATATCCATCACAGGTCGTCTGGTCGAAGGCTCAGATAGTCAGATCGAAAGATCATCTATCGAACTGAAAACTATCGAAGGATCCACATGTACCTCGAAGGATGATATCCTTCGAGGTCCATCTATATCCATCGAAGGTTTATCCTTCGAGCTCATCGAAGGATATAAACAATCCTTCGATGACTCATCCTTCGACCCAGACAACTTACAACCATGTTCTAACTGTTTGGTCAAAGTCAAACCAGGAGGATAGTTGACTTTGTCAAACTTACATCAAAACACCTATTAACAAACATAAGACGTATACAAGACTAACAAAAGACATCGTTTTATATCATAACAAAATACAGACAAAGTACAGACACAAGTGCACCAACATATTTTTCATTTTATGTACAAGCAGTTAAAATAGCCCTGACCGAATCCGCTAGACTGAATTGCCCTTTAAGTTAACAAAGCCCGTCAGCATAGTGATGTGTGTCGCTGGAAGCACATGAAGATCAGCTATTATTTCATCTTTATTGGCTTCAGCATTGCAAAGAATCATGCTAGAAGCACCAGCACGTGCAACCACTATGCCCTTGTCAAGCCGACCCATATTGCCTCACCTTAAGCACAGCAAAATCTTCCCTTCAACCTTCTTCGGGTCAAGCGCACCTTGAGCACAAAGCGTCCTAAACACATATATATAAACATACACAATCAATATTAATATACAAAACCACGAGCAACCATAGTTATTAAAGGCGTGAGGCGCACTCAGGGTGATTTGTTAGGCCCGGGGCTTTATTTCCGCCAAGGCGCGTCTGGGCGCTCGCATTAATAACTATGACCTGAAGCATAGTTATTAAAGGCGCGAGGCGCACTCAGGGCGATTTGTTAGGCCCGGGGCTTTATTTGCGCCTAGGCACGTCTGAGCGCTCGCTTTAATAACTATGCGAGCAACTAAGAAAATTTTTAAAAAAAGGAAAAAAAACTTACGCACTTACCATCGATGTGTTTTCAGCTATAGCATTAGCAACATTAATTAGAGGATAAAATCTAGAATGTGATAAAGGGTTGGACATTCTTAGGGCATGTTTGGATGGGCTTCTCAAAACAACTTATTGGCTTATTGACTTATCAAGAAGCCAATAAGTTGTTTTTGTGTTTGGATAGACTAAAAGGACTTTTGGAAATAGCTTTTTGCAAAGAAGGAAAATCAGATTTTGAAAAGCCAAGATTTCATGACTTTTGGATCCAAAAGTGACTTTTCAAAAATGAATTTACTAAATTACCCCTTCTTTACCCCCTTATATTTAAAAGAATGCCCATTTTAGTCATTTTACACCAATAAGCTAATCCAAACACTTTTTTTAAAAACTCCTTTTCCCAAAAGTCCTTTTCCCAAAAGTCTTTTTTAACTCTAATAAGCTTAGCCAAACATGCCCTTAATCCCTGTTATTATATGACACAATAAAGGAACTAATAATTAAAACTAGATGTTTATATCTCAAAAGGAAAACAAGCTAACTGGTAAACTATTAGAGTATGTATGTAAATGTTTTAACCTTAAGTTAAACAAAAGCACGGTTTCATAACTCAATCACAAAAACAATAAATTCCCAACAAATCCACAAAAATCAATGACGAATCTAGGTCAAAAAGGGAAAATTTACCGAGATAAAAGGGGCTGATTCTGAGGCCGGGATAAAGATCGAGAACGATGACACCCATGGCTGCCCTCGCACCTTCTACAGGGTCTCTGCAACATAATAATATCTGGATAATAACAAACCTATTTCAAACACTATTATGCTTTCAAAGATTTCAAATCCACAATAATCTTGAATACACATATATATAGTACATATATAAAACTAGATATACACACAATCCAACAAGATACATATAAAGAAGGTTAGGGGTTTTCATCACCTCTTCAAATGTGTTTAGGGACTGTGATGTTTGATTAGGGTTTAGGGTTCGTCGATTAGGGCTGGAACCATGTAAGGTTGAGCAGGCGGCAAGCAGATGGTGGAGAGGAGATGTGAGGTGCTTGGGAGATGAGAGGAAGTTTTTGGGCTTTAATTTTTTTTTTGTTAGAATGAGTATATAAGACGGTGTTCAAAAACACCATCTAAAGGTTGCATATATAAGCATAAGACGGTGTTCAAAGGGAACAACGTCTAAAGAGTGAGGAATTGATTTTAAGACGGGGTTTAAGCATAAGACGGGGTTATATGGAATTTTGTTGAATATTTTAATTGGATTGGCACAACGGCCATGTGAGGAATTGATTTTAAGACGGGGTTATAATTATAACACCGTATAAAAAAGATTTTGAACACCGTCTAATGCTTGATATTGTAGTAGTGTATATTATTCAATTTGTTATGTTTAATATTTTGTTATTACATGATATGTTAGAAATTCTGGAGACGTTTGCCACGCTTGGAAGGAACTATCGGCCTTTGCGAAATAAAAAACAACATAAGTTTGCAAAGTTAGTTTTCTTGATCTGTTATAATTCGTTAGCCTTTTGTTCGAACGGATTGTTCTCGAGTTTTTTTATCTGCTATAGATATGATATGTGTGGATGCTATCATTAACGACTAACAAGTAACGATTCTGCCTCGGTTCATTGTTTTCAATTGGATTGTTTTATCAGTTCAGTTTTTGGTCAATTGAATGGTATATGAATGTTTCTTGATGATTTAGTTAAAATGATTGTTAATTTGATATGCATAGTGATTAGAACGAGGTTGAATTTAATGTTAGGTTGAAGATGGACATGTATTTTGTTTTTGAAATTTTACTGAAACAATTGTATTTTGTTTTGGTATTAACATTTTATAATCCTTATTGTTGGTACTATATATATATATATATATATATATATATATATATAGGGGAAGGTTCATTGGGGAACACTAAAAAAGTGGGGAACAGCGGGGAACCGACTCAAACGAACTCCGATTGGGCTCATTTCAGCGGCGTTGGAACCGGCTCGTTAAACCCTAACTAAGATCTCTTAACCCTAAACCCTAACTCCTAAACTCTAAACCCTAAAGCTAAAAAATAAGGCTAAAACCTAAGCTAAACCGTAAAATCTAAACTATAAACCCTAAAAGCTAAACCCTAAAGGCTAAACATAAAGCTAAATCTTAAAGCTAAACCCTAAAGTTAAACCTTAAACCCTAAAGCTAAACCCTAAACCGTAAAGTTAAACCCTAAAGCTAAACCCAAAGGCTAAACCCTAAAACTAAACCCTAAAAGCCAAACCCTAATATATTTAGGGTTTAGGGGTTATGATTTAAGGTTTAAGGTTAAGAGATCCTAGTTAAGAGATCCTATTTTCACCACACTTGTGAGTTATGACTAATTTATCCAACCCATTGTTAAATGGGCCGGCTGTCCTTTTCATGCGCATCTCTTTGGCCACAATATTTCCATATTATTTAAACTTGTGATTTCTATTACTTCAATTCAAATCTTCAATGACTCAAAAGTAGTTCATGAGACAGTTGTTCATGAACAAAGAAAAACAATGTATTTCACCAAAATGTAAACCTTTGAATAAGTGTGTTGACTACCTAAGATTGTTGGTCAACCAACAAATTGTACATCAAATTTGTAAAGAATAAAAAAAAATATAAGTCCTGATAAGATCTGGTGCATTTGCATTAATACTCGTACTAACTTTTTTTCAACAAGGTAAACTTGTACGACTAAAACCGGCACTTGAAATGATCCTCGAAGTTCTAGCTTCTTGAGAGCAATCCAAATTGTGTTGATTCATGATTGTAGCACCATGGATTGTACCCTGTCCCTATGGAGCTTGTGTTGTTCATCATGGTCTCTTGTTCTTCTTCTTCTTCCACATGATCATCAGGAGGCATGTTTAGATCAAGAAAACCTCGAATTTCACAAACCGGTTTATCGAACTTCTCAACCAAATTAATATTTTGTTGATTCAGTTTAGCCTCAGCAATCAAATGTGATCTCTTGTGACCTCCCAAAGCCTGTCCAGACGAGAAAACCTTTAAGCATATTGAACACTCATAAGCTCCTACTACCTTTGTGTTCTTCAAAGAACCACCAATATTAAAACTTGATGCTGATTCATGATCATTTGATGTAGTTTCACAACACCTATTGGTTATATGATCATGATCCAACACGGGTTCGCTTTTGATCGCGTCTTGATCAATGGATTCCGAATCAAAACAGCCTTTTAACTTCTTGTGACTTGCTTTGTGCCCACCAAGAGCTTGATAAGAGCGAAAACTCTTGTTGCAAGTAGCACACGCGAACTTTTGCTTGTTTTGATCATCGATTTGGTCTGCATTATCACTGGTTGTCTTCAACTTCTTCATCTTTTTATCCCATTTCCCCTCATCTCTTGAAAGCATGATCAAACACATAGCAATATCTGCTTCTTGTTCATCATAAATATCTGAAACAACACTTGTTGAGGTATGATTAGCATTCATGGAGACCGAAGATGAAGTTGTATTCGCAATGGTGATAGTGGCAGTAGGAGTGGTGGTAACTATGGACTTTTTGGTTGCTCCATTTCTTGATCTTGATTTCCTCACTTGACCGATTTCCAGGCCCGGATTCTCCTTTTCGGTCTGACCAATCCAAGAATCTTGATCACAAACTATGGTTTTTGCAGTTGACACTTTGTCAGAATGGCATTTCATGTGTCCAAACAAGGCCTTCCAAGATTGAAAACATTTCCCACATTCTTTACAAAGTTTATCAAAACCAACAAAATCATTCGAATCCGAAGCGCGATTGATGATCGCTTTTAGGGTCTTTTTCGGATCTTTTCGAAGCCCATAACCCAAATCATTCGAATCCAAAGACCCGTTTATCATCAAGTTTCCATCATTGTTATGGGCAGATGAGTGCTTCATGTTCTGATTATGATAATCAGTGGAG
Organism: Helianthus tuberosus; assembly: GCA_030545235.1. Lineage (NCBI taxonomy): Eukaryota > Viridiplantae > Streptophyta > Magnoliopsida > Asterales > Asteraceae > Helianthus > Helianthus tuberosus. Next base: position 124,185,234 of record CM060358.1, read on the forward strand.
TTGATCACGTGAGACCTCATGTGACCTCCCAAGGATCTACCACAAGGAAAGCTTTTGTTGCACAACTTGCACATATGTTTCATCCGTTCTTGATCACTTTTATTATTAGAATTCAACATTTTTATATAAATAAAGGTCAGAATTCAGATCAAGAAACTTAATCTGATCCAAAAACAGAGCAGGATGATAAATTTCTTAAAGAAACTGAGGATCCAACCTTAAAAACTGAGAATTGAAGAACACCCAGATCAAGAAACAAGATCAAAACCTCAAAGCTTCCATCTTTAAGTAGATTTACAAGAAACCCATCTCAGATTGCATTCATTCTTCACCAAGAACACAACTTTAAGAGCAATTGAGTGACCCCAAGATCAAGAAACAGGGTTAAAAGGTCAAATATTTGGTGGGTTTGGGTTTGGAAATTGAAGAAGAACCCATCTCAGATTGCACTCTGTTGTTGATCAAGAACAAGATCTAATAGGGTTAAATGAGAACACAATAAAGCAGTTGAAGCTACTACTCGAGTAGTAGTGAAGAAATGAAGCAAAAAATATCAATATTTCTGAAAAGAGATGATGACGATGAGCAAAGCAAGCACACCCTTCCTCTTTATAACTTTCTCTCTCTAGAAACACATGTATGAAGAGAGAGAGAGAGAGACTGTGTTTGTAGTTAGAAGGAGAAATCCATGCATGAAAACAAGGATAAAAACAGGCAAAAGCAACAATTGATGCCTTAAAAAATGCTTGTTCCGGTTTTGCCCCTATCGCTGCCAAAACGACTTTAAAAACGTCCCCTCTCTCCTATCCGGATATTTTGTTTTTGAGCGTTTTTCTCAAAAACGTCTCTCCTCAGGTGAGCTAAAAAAGGCCCACAATGGCCATCCCCAAAGTTTTGGCCTAATGATTCTTGCCTTAAAATTCCTAATTTTGCCATGATATTTGTAACTATCTACCCACAGAAACATGAACAAAGTTTCCTTCACTGCAACCAATGAGGGAACGCCAAGTGTCACACTAGTTCCTAAACTATCTGGCCTAAGTTCGGAAAAGGGCAATTTAGTCATTTTGTTGTTGGTTAAAGAAGCAAACTGTTTTAATGAGAAATGGTCCCACAGTTCTACAAGAAATTTGTCAAGTAAAAGATTCTACAAGCCTGCAAATGGAAGCTAAAAGCTTTTTGTGCTTGGCAAGCATAGTAGGTAGTGAACTAGTAGTAGTTGGGTAGGGGTACTTTTGTCATTTCCTCTTAACACTTTATGATCCTAAAGCATAATATAAACAAGTAAATTAACAATAATAATCCTTATAATTGTCTTCTTAAATAACTTGACTTCAAAGAAATCTAAAGTGCAGAGATCTCAAATTCTCAATTAGTAAAATATATCTTAAAATAATTTAACAATTTTAAATAAAATATTAAACCACTACTTATTAAGATCAAATCTCTCTCATCAACTAATACTTTTCGTTTTGTTCATAGAAAACTCACGACTTTGTTTCTACTCACTAAAGTGAAGACTTTACGGGAGTCGCATATTCTACAATTATCTCACCAAAGGATTTAACCGTAGAGTTTTTCTCTCGTCAATAGCCATTGCACCCAAAACAAAATTAACAATATCTACGATCAAACATTCATTAACCTAAGAGTTGGCTTTCACTCGTCGCACTAACCGTATACCTTAATGTCTTATTATAGTTAATCAATGTCTTAATCATTAATTGTATCGTTAAGCCGGCATCTTGGTACAATGTTTGTTTAGCTGTAGACTAATGATAACAAGAATACAAGTAACTTTATTTTTTTAATTAATTTGAGCCCTTACTTTTTTATTCTTTTGTCATACAAGTCCAACTCATGACATGTGCATGTAATGTACATTATGTGATAAGCTTTCTCCTAATAATCTATCTAAACTAGAATGTGTTTGGGGCGTAGTTTATTAATATTAAATAAAATAAATGTAATACCTTTTCTAAGCAAACTCAGTAGGCCTAAATAATGTACTGTTTTATTTGCATGACGTACAAGTGGCTATAGCATTTGTGTACAAGTTATCTCCCATCATGGAAGTTATTTCCAATGTAAAAGATACTTGTTTATAAAGCAAAATGTTTTGTTTTAGTTAACATGTGAAGAAGTTAAGTGTATTTTACTATTTGCTAAACAGCACAATGGCAAATGTGACACAAAACAAAACCACAATATATCATGTGTTGTACCAAATCTCGGAAATTATAAAATTCAAATAAGACAGTTAAATGAACTCGCAAACTAATAAAACTCACACTTATGCGTCTTAAATTTAAAAAAAAAAATCAATTAAAACCGAAACAATTGAGAACAAGTTTTAAGTTTAAAATGATACTTCATAATGGTATTCGGGTTCACTTATGATAGGCGAAAAAAGAGGGGAGGAAAGAGGGGCAATGACTAAAAATTGACTACACTTGAAGTAAAGTTTTGTCATCTATTCCATGACATTTTTCAGGCAAAGGTAAAGAATAAAGATATAATATTATTGGTGATTATTTTCTATGTGCATTTATTAATGAGAAGTAAATGAACACAAGGCACATTTGATCTCATGAACAAATTTATTATGTGTCTATTTTGTGGGACCATTTTCATTACCTTACCAAAGAAGGGACCCAACATCCATTTAGTCTTTATACCACAAGTGAAAGCAAGATGTTGAGCTTTAAGTGCATGAAGGAGACTCATAACTATTTTGAGTGCTTAGTTGCCCCAAAACCAATCTTGTTGTATAAAGTAAACCATGTGAGTGCTTAATTGGCCATCAACATTAATTGGTGATTAATTACTTCTTAATCCCAATTTAATTATGATTATTGTTACAATTATTGTTATTATTTTTTATCTCCTCACACATACTTTCAGTGCATGGTGTGACAATGGTGTCATGTGTTTTTTTTTGTCACCAGCCATGCTTGCAAAATACTCTTAAGTCTTAACAAAGAACCATAAATATCTGGAAGTGGGACTCACTCTCTTGGATCAAGCAAACTTTAAGGTTGATATTTATTTACGATGAAGAAATCTTATTTGTTAACTTCTTTTGCCTTATTTTATTGTAAATTATGCGAGCCTTGATTCGTTTGACTTGTGGTGTATTATTTGTTGAAATAATAAGACATATTCTGTAAAGATAGCCAGTAGCGAAGCTTGAGATTTCCAGGGCGAAAGTCACCTGACCTAAAAATTTCTATAAAATTGGGGGGTCGAAAACGTATATACCCAAAAAATTCTATACGAAAACTATATCCTCTCCACTACTGAGTGAAAAGTTCGGGGGTCAGCCGCCCCCTCCCGCCCCTTAAAAGCTTCGCCCATGAAGATAGCAACATTTTAAATTTTTTTTTTTTTTGCAAATTGCAACTATATATTCAACTCAAGTGTGTGGTAAAACATCGATAGTGACAGCGGATAGCGTTCTTTAGCAATGATTTTTGAGATGGTACCGGAGGTGTACTTTATGTCGAGTATTGCACATGATCATACATCTTGGAGAAGTTCTTTCCTCACCTTGTGAGTATGAGTGATTGTATACGATGAACATTATGCAGGTGACATATTTGCCGCTTATCTATTGATGGTGGTTCGGCTCGAATAAATTCATCAGGTATCGATACATTTATACGTTGCTTGATGAGACACCTTTTTACCTCCATCTTCAAATTTCTTGTAAAGTTTTCCAGTTTTATAAATACATAAATAATCTATTGTATCTAGATGCTTATTTCATGTGTTCAAATTAAAAATATCACATAGTTGCTATGCCACACGTTTTGAATGGATCAACCTTACATCACCAACCATCCCGAGTCATGTGCGGGCCTGTTTGGATGTCAACTACACCCAAGAATGTCAACTTCCAAACAGGTCCTCGCAGTGGCAGGGCTTGAACAAAAACTTAATGGGAGCCGGACTCTCAAAACCCAAATCGGTGGGGGCCGGACTCTTAAAATCCAATATTTTTCACTACAAAAAAAAATTCGGAAAACTTCCGGTAAAATTAACGCGACGAACAAAAATCGGTGGGGGCCAGGGTGAAGCTTCGCCAATGGGCCCTTAACTTAGAAAGTAACAAGACAGTTATATTATAAAGAAACTATTGCAAAGGGGCATCTTCATTCAACAACCACAACTTTTTTCTATCTCAATTGTAAATGAAGTTTTAACACGTAATTCAATATGTTTGTATGTACAATGTACAATAAATAGGGCTCCTTACCAGAACAAAGAATGAAGATAGACGTAAGCCGAGACCATAAACCGCCACTAATCATACAAGCGGATCAAAGCCGCCAACAAACACTGTCCTGCTAGTTATGCAAGTCAAAGAAAGTCAAATCAAGTGAATCTTTAAACTAAAAGTTTAGTTGTAGAGGTCAAAGAAAGTCATGTTGACTTTTTGTTTGGATGTGCATTTTGAAACTGGTCGTGTGAAATTGAATAATCCAATCACTGACTATGGCGTATGGGAAAAAAAAAAACACAATCGAAAAATAGCGTTTGCTGCTATTTTACGTTTTAAAAATCATATGATTGAATGTTTCGTGTTTTTTATGTATTCGGATTACTTAACAAATTATTTCAAAATGCATAATCACTTTAGAAAGCATATGAGTTATAATGAACAAAGAAACAAAAAGAAGAAAAAACTTTTACCTAAAATAGAATTTCGGTTTAACGTCATAAATCAACACCCTCATCAAGGCCTTTAGAACCGATCATCACGTTCGAATCTATTTGTTTATCGAATTTCTTTTTCCTCCGGGCTTCAAATTCTTGAAATCCTTCCATCTAAGATCAAATTCAAGATGTGATCGTCACGTTTGAACAAACAAGTTTGACTTCTATAGCTAAACTGCAGAAATCAATAATTGTGAAAGGTGATATTGAAGTTTACCGACTGGAATTCATCCATAGATATGGGATTATCATGCAATGAAATATTTTGTAGAGCCTTGCACGCCTTCAATAAACTCGGAGGTATCTGTGGAAAAGAAAAGTGTGAAAATCTTTTTTTCGGTGATCATGAATCATGATAACCCGTTAGGGAAAACTCACGGGGCCCACCAATACCCTGCTAACCAGTGGGACCAGGTAACTACAAGTGAATCAGGTGCTTACCACTGCCTCAACCCTTGAAGGTTACGAAAACTTTTAACGTCAAGAGAAATTTGATTTTCTTTACCAACCGTGGCTTTTTCAAAATGCAAGAAAGATTAAATTTGTTAAATTAATATATTAAAGTAAATATAAAAAACATCTTGGATTTTATTCATTTGTACATTTCCTTTGTTCCTCATTTCAAAATGGAAAAGACGTTAATATTCCAAACAATATGAGTAATTATTTGACAAATGGAAGCTACCTGTTTCACCTTGTTATGATCCAAGGATAATGACTTCAAGTGAATAAGATTGCAGACTGAAGAAGGAAGTTCTTCGATGGAATTTTCTAAAAAACAACAAATTTAGAAGCACAAATAAATTAAAATGGGTCAAATAAAAGATATCAGCTATAACACAAATGGGTCAAAAGTAGCCCCAATTAATTTAAAATACAAACAAGGAAAAATTACAAGTTTTGTCCTTTATCTTTATACCACTTTCCAGGTGGTGTCCTTTTTAACGAATGTTGACAGGCGGTGTCCTTTACTAGGTATTTTGTTGCAAGTTTAGTCCTTTACACCAAACCTAGTTAAAAAACCATGTTAATTGTTGGGTGTAAAGGACTAAACTTGCAACAAAATACATAGGTAAAGGACTAAAATTGCAACAAAATACCTAGTAAAGGACACCGCCTGTCAACAATTAACTGGGTTGGGTGTAAAGGACTAAACTTGCAACAAAATACCTAGTAAAGGACACCACCTGTCAACATTCGTTAAAAAGGACACCGCCTGAAAAGTGGTATAAAGATAAAGGACAAAACTTGTAATTTTTCCTACAAACAATCCCCAAAATCACTTAATTAAAAGGTTTAGATTACTATAATAAAATATAGATTTTACTCTTTTGTAAGCATATTTAACCATTAACTGCTCTTTTGTAAGAAAATATCAAGACAATATGTACCATTTGCTTGTAGCTCTTCTAAAGAGTAGCAGCTTCCAACAGATTCTGGAAGAAACTTCAGTTGATTGTTGGACACATTTAACAGCAACAACTGTATTTTCAACAATTAATTTCTAAATTTAAAAATAATCCAAATTTCAATTGTAAGTTGGTAGAGAAAGTCATTTACATTGCGCAAGCTTCCAATGGTTTCAGGCAGGGCGGTTAACCGGTTGCCTGAGATGGATAATCTCTCAAGTCTCACCAATTGTCCCACTGAATAAAAAATTGTAAAAAATCAATAAAAATTGTAACAATGTGTAAGAAACAATGACAAATAGATTCTCAACGTCTCAAGAAAAATGCAACATTTTAGTTTAGTGGGCAGATAGGGTAATGGGTCCAAACCGATCTTATTCATTTGTAAATAAATAATGTATCAAACATGATTAGAAAAAATAATTATTTTTTATATTAATCTATTTTTTTTGAATAAAATGATTTAGAAAGTTTTATGAATAAAAAAAATACACTTTGAATGACTAATGGCTTCGTTTTCCTTACCCCGTCTGACCCATAAGATATAAAAACATACCCAAAAACTCACCCGATACCGATATGAAAATGGGTAGAAATTGCCAACTAACACAGAAATACAGAATAAAATGAGTCATTTTTTTTACTTTTGGGTGGCAAATTATTTATCATGTATTGTGTGGTTTTTAAGGGTTTAAAACGATAAACAGTAGATAAAAAAATGAAACTGTTGCAAGTTCCATTGGATGGAGAGGGGGTATATGAACATTTGGTATTATTACATTCATCAGGCAACATAGAAACTCTATTTTGATCGAGATTGATTAACTTTAAAGACTGCAGTTTGCCCGTGTTCGTTGGAAGATGCTCGATTAGATTATCAGCCAAAATCTGAAAATAGAAAATTGTTTAAAATATTAATACTATGTTATTTAAAACAGACTCATAGTAGTCAATAGTCACTAGACACCAGGCAAAGCCCAAACAAAACATATCTTAGTAAATGACCAAAGTACATTGCATATCAAATTTAAAGAGCTATTTAGACAAAGAAGCACATATTGGCAATAAATTCAAGAAAACCATAGCAAAATAAAATGTAAAATGTAATCTAAGATTAAAAAAAATATGTAAAATGTAATCGAAGATAAAAAAATTAAATACATATAATTTAAAAATTAGAGAAATAAAAAGAATATTGGAAGCTTGAAGAACATACCAGCCTTTGCATATTTGTTAATTTGCTGATCTCCTCAGGAATGGCAGCTGTGAGAAAAAATTAATCAGAATTTTATAAGATCCTAAAGAATTCTGGCGTAAGTTAACGGTTGGTGAAGATGTTATCAACCCTCATGTTGACTTGATGCAAAGAGATGAATGTAATGTCAAATTTAGATTATTTAGGGCCTAATAGATAAAGATGAACAGTAAGTACATCTTTGTGGAAAAATAAAGAGGCTTTGTGAAACATGAGTGAAAGCCCTTGCATACGCCTCGGGTTGTAAATGAAAGGTTGATATGTAATAACGTAAAACAAATGAAACAGACGCAACTTCGGGTTGTAAACAAATCATATTTAGTTGTACAAAGAGCAGCGCCTTGCATATGCCTTGCAGGTAGGGGTGAACGTTTGGCGGTTCAGACCCACCAGAACCAGAACCAGAACCCGAACTACCGAACCGTGAACCAGAAACGTATGTAGCTAAAGGGACCGTAAGGGTAACCTAGGACCCGAACCGTATGTACGTCTAAAGGGTCAGGTTCGGTTCTTGCTTTCTTCATAATCGGTTCCAGTTCGGTTATCACGGGTCTGAACCAATAAATTATTAATTTGTGATTACTAAAGGTATATCCCTAAAAGATTGATAAAATCCAACACAGAAGACCAATAAGTTTCTAAAAAAGTTATACAAACCACATATGCAACAAGTTCAAACACCATAAAATACAGAGGAAATAAAAAAAAACAAACGGTTAAAAACAGTTTTGCCCATAGTTGTCGATAGCGAATAGTGACAAATAGCGACGGCTATTTTATAAATAGCGATTACACTAGAAAAAGAATTTTGAAATTTTTTATATGTATATTATGTCAAAATACCCTTGTATATATGCTATTATACATGTATATTTAACAAAAACCTATATATCCAGCTATTTTATAGCTATATCTAATTGCTATTTACATCCAAAAAAAATTACCTAACTGTCGCTAAATACGCTATTGGTCGCTATGACCCATATAGCGACACTTGGTCGCATGGCTACATAGCGCGCTATAGCGGTCGCTATAGCCGCTATTGACAACTATGGTTTTGCCTGTTCTATGACAGGCGAACCCCCCATTGGGTTCAAATGATGTAACCGGCTGGTCCGGTGTAGTTTTCAAAACACTAAAGAATAGGTAAAAGTTGTTATATAAAACAATCATATCATAGCAAGCAAAAACACGATAAATCTAAAACACAATATGATTCAATCTGCTTGAAGAGAGCTTGGTTTAAAAAGGCGCAAGCGAAAACGCAACGCATCAAGAGCAAAAAGGGTCCTTAGAAGGTTACTTGATCATATGTAACATGTACCAGCAAAATGCAGCTTCTTGTTGTAAATAAATAAAGCTTATTTGCCAGTTTTTTTCTAAAAAAAACAAGAGAGAAATAAATACCTATTTTGTTGTTTGTTAAGTCAAGCGTCCGTACAGCTCTATCCAGCTCAACAACTTCATCTGGAAATGACTGTTTCATTAATTAAAAAAAACAAATTCAAGCCCTCAAATTAATCAAAAACTTTATCAAGAAATCAACTAAAATCCCAATTCATATACACTAAGGCCATGTGTAATGGAGCGCTACATAGCGCCATCTCTCACTATAAAGCCCCATAGCGCCCCTGAACACCGTTACGGGGGCGTTATGGGGGGTTGAAATCTTGCCAGCGCTATGTTTATAGCGGCGTGAAGGATTTGCAAACCTTTCCTGCCACTCACACACATACATATATATATATATACATACATATGTATGTATAATTAGGTAGGGGCTCTATGACTACGAGCTCTAGTGATATAACGCCCCATAAAACCCCTGTGTGTGACGTGACACGACACGTGTCGCATAACGCCCACAAAGGTGCTTTATGACTACACATGGCCTAATGCAACAGTAAAAAAACACACACAAATATTGCCCATTTTCAGAATTAAAAAAAAAATTACATCTTCAATAAACCCTAATCCTAATCCTGGACATCAATCAAACAAATTCAAAAGAATAAAAAAAAAAACCCAAATCTTGAACAACATATAAAACATTAACAGATAACAATATTTACCTTCCATTTGGCGTCGCGTAAGCCGACAATGCCGGTGGCACGCCACCGAGCCAAGCGGTCGGCTTTGGTGTCAGCCGTGTTGCTGGAAGCACAACCCATGAATCTTTTCACAAAATACGAAGGGGGTTTCAAGTTTTGTTGAAGGGGTTTGATGTGGGGTTGATCTTGATCGTTTGAAATTGTAATGTGAATTGCAGAAAACGATGATGAAATGGGAAAGACTTTTTGTTTGACAAAGGCCTAATTTTGACGACTTTTCCAATTAGAAAATGGAATGATGATGAAAAAGTTGTAATTTTTTGGTAAAACATATGTTGTTGTTTTGCTTTTTTGGTAAACAATATGTTACTTTTGTTTGATTACGCAACCATTTAACAGGGGGAAGGGAAGGAAAATTTTCTCTCCTAATCTCTCCAATTTGGGAGGATGAATATATGAACAATTTTTTCTCCTAATCTCTCTAATTTTCTTCTCTTTTCCCTGCTTTTCCCTCCTTAAAAAAAACTAGGGAACATGGTTTTTCATATTTTCTCCTCTTTTCTTTCCCCTCACCCTGTTAAATGAGACTCGGGAACATAGCGTAAAAGGTAATTATTATTTTATTTGAAAAAAATATGCGTCAATCATTTCTGATAGTTTTCTTATTCGTATAATATTTATGGTAGTATTAGGGGACACGGGGTGGTCCGTTATACCACCCCAAAACGCGTTGAAAGATCACGGAACACCGTCGCCGGCGTTTAAATAACGCGTTAAACTTATAACTCGTTAAAAAGTTCACTCGTTGAACTTCAACAAATTTGGTGATGCATGTCCTGTTGCATGTTGACAACAAATTAGTGGAGCCTGACATGCTGTTGCATGTTGACAACAATTTAGTGGAGCCTGACACGTGTTGTTTGTGAGTAAATATTTTTAAAATTTGGGAGTGGTAGAATTCCATCACTAGTGATACCACCCCGCCTACATTTCTATCACTAGTGATAGAAATTTGGTTGATGACATAGCATGATGTGATTGGACAATGGGAGTGATAGAAACTATCACTAGTGAACCACCCCTCCTCCCCTTAGAGGGGTAGGGGTGGTTCACTAGTGATAGATTCCAGTGATGGAAGCAACCAATCAAATGATGCCATGTGGCACCCAATATTCTAGTGATAGTGATAGAAATGTAGGAGGGGTGGTATCACTAGTGATAGGGATTCCAATGTACAAATATTAATGCACAATGTACAAGTCCATACCCTATCATCCTCAAAGTTCAACGCGTTACCACCATCACTCGTTATACTTCAACGAGTGATAGAAAGGGGTGGCGGCGGTGTTGAGTGATGAAATAACGAGTGATGGCACCTCCATCACGGACCACCCCGGGTGGCCTTATAGTGGTGGATATAATAAGTATGATGTGCTTAAAATACAACATATAAATTATATCAAATATGGCGCAAAAATAACTTTTTTTAATACTAATGTTGGAAAAAGCTTGTGTTTTTGTTCCTTTTTAATTTACAGGGTCAAAAGAGCTTAAATGTGCAAAAGAAGTAAAAAAGACAACAAAAACCAACATAAATACTAAGAAGAAGGAATTGACGCAACCCGCCAAGCCCCAATTCACATCCAAACCACAAAATAGCAAGAACGGGAGACTTGACACGGGGCCGTGTGCGAAGGTGGATGTTGTGCCCCGTTTTACGCAACTGGGTTTTTTTCCATTGCGTTTTACGCAACTGGGTTTTCAAAAAAAAATTCGAAAATATAGCAATACTATACTCGTTTTAAAGATAAAAAACGCTCGTTTTTTGGTGCAATTTTTATAAAAAAATAATGTCGTATGAAAAAGTTATTAACGTTTAAAAAATGGGGGGGGGGGGTATTGGAGGAGAGAGAAACTATTGTCCTGAATTGACTACAATGCCCTTACACAAACCCACACGCCTCTTTTCTTCCATTCAATTTCCCTCATTTAATCTTAGCCCTTGATTAAATCAATTGATGGTCAAGATTACTCCCTAGCCTTTCTAGCAAAATAAACTTTCTATTATATCCTAACCCATGTAATTAATTGTTTTAATATTTTACACAATGACATTATATCTGTGTGATGTTACGTAACTTTGAACATTTTAAGCAAATAGAAATAAATTAACCATTTTATCTTTGTTTCTTAAATGATCATTTAGTCTCATGTAAAAAAAGGTTGAATTGAAACATTGTTTGATGTTGTTATCAAATTACTTGTAGGTTACTTTACCCAAAAAAAAATTACTTATAGGTTATAAGACAATATGCAAAGAAAGCGAATATTATCAAATAAACACGGACTTATAATAATCGTACATATCTGGTCATAAATAAACGTGTTTTTGTTACCCCATATTGTGTGAGCCCCGGCCCTATCGCGGCGGGTGCCTCCATCTGGTTATTCATCAAATTTGTACAAATAATCCACACCGACCACAAGTGCGATGATTAACGGTAGGATGCTACCAAAATTCAAGCCAAAGACCAAATTATAAGCGATTTTTGTAAATTTTAAAAAATTAAAAGAAAAAACTGTAATTTACTCTCAAATACATGAAAAAGAATTGAAACTTTTAGGAAATTTTATTAATTAAAACTCAAGAATTTTTCGAATAACATGAAGTACATGCGACATAATGATAAATCACAACAACAAAAGAACATATGTTTGTGTAACAATAATATAACTCTCAACGGATCAAATCCTGCAAACCTCGTATGAAACCAAAAACTCAAAACCTTTATGCCACAGCAGGCATATCCTTCAACCATGAGTCCAATGGCTTCCCAATTGAGTACACAATGAAACCAATCTCCCTCAACTTCTGTGGATTCACAACATTTCTTCCATCGAAAACAAATGCCGGTTTCGGCATGTTGTCGTAAATCTTCTTGTAATCAAGGTTCTTGAACTCGTCCCACTCGGTCAAGATACAAAGCCCATGTGCACCCTTAGCCGCCTCGTACACGTCCCAAACAACGCTCACTTGTTTCACCGAGCTCGGGCTCATGGGCTGGAGGTGCACCGGGTGGTCCCAGTCGAACTTGTTCATGGAAAGATCCCTTTGGATTTGTTCTTCGGTCACTTGCGGATCATAGATGCTCAAAGTAGCCTTGTCCCCTAACAATCCCTTGCAAACATCGATGGCGGGTGTCTCCCTCGTGTCGCCGGTGTCTTTCTTAAAAGCGAATCCCAAAATCGCAATCTTTTTGCCTGAAACCGTGTTGAACATTGACGAAACAATCCTGTTGACGAAACGATTCTTTTGGTAATCGTTGACCTTGATCACTTGTTTCCAGTAGTTTGCCACTTCGGGTAACCCGTTGCATTCGCAAATGTAGACCAAGTTGAGAATATCCTTTTGGAAACAAGATCCACCGAACCCTACACTGGCGTTCAGGAACTTGTGTCCAATTCTCGTGTCTTTTCCCACTGCGTGGGAAACCTGTGCAACGTCAGCGCCTGTTGCTTCACATAGCGCTGACATTGCGTTCACCGAGGAAATCCTCTGTGCCAAAAACGCATTAGCCGCCAGCTTAGACAGCTCGGCTGACCAAAGGTTAGTACATATGATCCGCTCCTCGGGCACCCAATGAGCATAAACATCTTTTAATGCCTTAATCGCCCTTTGACCGTCAGGAGTTTCTCTCCCTCCAATCAACACACGGTCAGGGGCAAAAAGGTCTTCTATCGCGGTCCCTTCGGCTAGAAACTCAGGGTTGGACAGGATCTGGTAGTTGACCCCTTTGCTATTGTGGGTGAGGATCTTTTCTATAGCCTCAGCTGTTTTCACGGGAACCGTTGATTTCTCGACCACAATCTTGTCGGATTTTGACACGTCAGCAATCATACGCGCTGCACTTTCCCAGTATGTGAGATCAGCAGCCTTCCCAGCACCAAGACCTCGGGTCTTCGTGGGCGTGTTGACCGAAACAAAGATGATGTCAGCCTCGGAGACATGCTTCTCGACATCGGTGCTAAAGAACAGATTCTTGCCCCTACATGACTTGACCACGTCATCGAGCCCTGGCTCGTATATCGGGAGCTGGTCGCTGTTCCAGGCAGCGATCCGAGAGACCGATATATCGACCACGGCTACCTCGATGTCAGGACATTTGTGGGCAATAACAGCCATTGTTGGACCTCCAACATAACCAGCTCCAATGCAGCAAATCTTCACCATTTTTTTTTTTTATCAATTTAGCCTACAAATATAAAACATATCAGATTTTGTTAAGACCCCACAGATATTTAACCTTGGGAATGTAACAAAATTCAGAATCTATATAAAAAGTATGATTATTTTTGGTTCTTGAGAATCTAAGATCAGCATGGAACACAAAACAGGATATATAAGATAACATTTTCTGACAAATCCATGTCTATACATACAAATTTGGACTCAAAACTAGCATTTCTTGGGGATTAATTTATATGTACTGGTCTTCAGAACCACGAGAAGTGAATAATACATTTGTATATATTTTTAAATTAATACACAATACGTAATGTCGGATCCAGGATTTTATTCTAATGGGTTCCTTTTGATAAATTTTCTTTAATTCTCCTTATTTTCTTCTAAATTATGTAAGGTGCACATTATATTTTTCTATTTTTCCCAAACGCGCTGGATTTCTGGGAACCCACAAATATGGGCTGGAGCCCCTAAAAATACGGTTATATAACCGTCTCTCTCTAGTTCTGATTATATTTTATGCATTATGTACATGTGTAGTATAGACTATTCACGGTTACAATATATTATTGGTTCTAAAATAAACATACCATATAAATACATACACATATAGTGGAGGGTTCAAATGAGAAGAATTTTTTTGTAAGAAGAAAAAGAAGAAGTTTCAACCAATAAGAATGCTTTATTTTACTTCATTTAATATTTGCATTTAATTTTAATATAAGGGTATATTGGTAAACTTACATAAATCATTAATTTGTATTCTTCACCTTTAATAACTAACTAAATTAAATTTGTAACTTCTTTTCAAAAAATAAACTTTTTCCAAATTAAAAAAAAACATAATTTAGAGTATAGAATAAATTAATAGTTGTGTAGGATAAATTACGAGTTGTGTAGGATATATTTCGAGGTGTGTAGGATAAATTTTGACTGTGTAGGATAAAATTCTATAATGTGTATGGTATATGTAGGAAAATTTTGATATGTGTAGGTTTTGTAGATTATATGTAGGATAATTAATGATTTGTTGACTAATTAATTAAAGAGAGAAAAATTAATGATATGAGTTATAAATGAAATAGTATTTTACTAATATGCCCTTTCTTCTTTTTATTCTCATATTAAATTTCTTCTTAAATGAACCTTCCCCTACACATATATATGTGTAAATATTAAGTCAGGAAAAATATTATGATATTTACAAACACAGCAAAAAAAAAAGTTGACTTTTTAAAACAAGTAAGAAGTTGTTTCAAGAAACTGAACAATTTGGGGGAATCGAATGAATTGAGATCAAAGTTCATACCTTTTTTTTTTCTGAAGAAGATGCAGAGAGAAAGAAAGTGGAAGAGAATAGGTTATGAGTTGAAGTGGAGATAGGGAAGGAATTCTATTTAAATACCCATAAAAAAACTAACTTAAGATCTGAATTTTTTGGACACTCAAAAAATAAGCAAAGTGCCAAAAAGCAAGATTTACAACATTCAACACTTTACCAAGCAAGCTACACCTTTCAGTAGGTAACACGGGAGTTTTGAACTAGATCTTCATTACTTTATCATTTTATTGTTTTCTTTCCATTTTTAAGGCGTTATTGTAAGGCCATAGGATGTACTCTAACATCTAGAGTGTTAACAATGACATGACATGATATGTTAACTAACATTGCAAACCACTCCCTACTTGTGTTAAAATGCATTAAATGAGTTATGTGTTAACATGTTAACCCAATGTTAAAAGATTGAATTAATTATTATTTTCTTTTTTAGACAAAACCCAATGTTAAAGTGCATTAAATGAGTTATGTGTTAACATGTTAAACCATTTCCTTAGAGTGAGACAAAGTGAAATGAGGAAAAAAAGTTGATGTGTCTCTTAGGTGGAGTTAAGTTAGGTTAAAGTATACCCAAAGGCCTAAAAGATTACTAAATGTGGGAATGGCCACTTTTTTTTTTTTTTTTGAAAAGTGAACTTCATACCACAAAACGCGAAACTCACCAACTCTCCAAGGCGGAGAGAATGGGCCGCAAAATTACAATAACGTTGAATGGCCACTTTTAACTAAACATTTTAGTAAATAGTCGTCTGATCCAATCTGTAAAAACATAATCATTTGTCTGTCTGAACAATATTTCAATTAAAAGACGTCACATGAATGTAGAAATCGTCATTGGCATTATACTAGACTTCAAATCGTCATTGACGCCTTTCGAGCCTCAATACTCGTCATTGAAGATTTTAGGTATTCATCTCCCCATTGGTTGAAGGCTCGCCTCTCCATTTTGGACTTGAAAACGTTTATAGTCTCATTTTATGCTTCGGCTTATTTTGTTGTGTTCACATTGGTTCTCACGGTTCTTGCATGAACCCTACCATATATATATATATAGGGCCAGGATCATTTCAGAACCATAAATATTTACAGAACTCCTAATAAACAATCTTTTTATTTATATATTTGAGTTAAATGCCATTTTAGTCCTTGTGGTTTGGGCCATTTTGCCAGTTTAGTCCAAACGTTTCATTTTTAACCTGTGGGTCCAAAAAGGTTTCACAGTTGCCATTTTAGTCCACTTGGTTAACTTCATCCATTTTTTCTGTTAATGAGAAGGCCAATTCGGTCATTTTGTATGTAATTCTGTTAACTAAAAGGGCAATTCAGCCATATAAAATGACCGAACTGGCCTTCTCGTTAACAGAAACAATGGATGAAGTTAACCCAGTGGACTAAAATGGCAACTGTGAAACCTTTTTGGACCCACAGGTTAAAAATGAAACCTTTGGACTAAACTGGCAAAATGGCCCAAACCACAGGGACTAAAATGGCATTTAACTCTATATATTTTTATGTTTAGGATAATTTTATCATTTATTATGTGTATTTTTACGATTACATACATGTTAAGAGTAATTTTATTATTTTTTATATGTAATTTTATAATTACACATATGTAAACTAGTTTTTTTACATATATGTAATTAGTTATGACACGTATATATAATTTTGGTAAATAAATATATGTAAACTACTTTTAACATGTATGTAATCAAAGAAATACATATCTTCCTACATTAATAAATGAAAATCTTTTTGTACACGTGTCACTCTCTGTGCCTCCTTCCTTTTAATAATAGTATTACATATTAATTTTATACACAAAATATAATATAATATTAATTAATATAGTTAGAGATAAACGTCTAAATTCAAATTTAATTAATAACTAGGGTTAAGACCCGCCCGCGTTGCGGTGCGGGTACATCGTAAATATTGAATGGATTAGTCCAAACGTTATATTATGCATTAACCATATGAAAACACATATTTCGACGTATCCAGTTGAACTCAGTGTAACCTGTATAAGCATTGTGATTGTATCAAACGTAAAGTAAATGGAATTCATATCGAACAATCATAACGTATTATATGTGACCCAACTCATACACAGAAAACGTAACAGGTATGAAGGAAAATATGCACATGTAATCGAAAGGGATTAATTAGAGCTTTCGAAAAAAAGGGAGGAAAAAAACCATAATTTAACTCCACTCGGTTCGAAACAAATTTTACGAAACATACATAAAATAAACACGAAAACATATTATATTTGACCTAAATCATTTCCCAAAAAAGTTTACCTCAAAACGTAGAACAACTTGAATTTATACCAAAACGTACGTAAAAATATGCACGTAAAAATGGTTTCTTTAAACGAAAACGTATTATATTTGACCTGACTCGTCTATAAAAAAGTTTACGTCGGAATATAGAACAAATCATATTTATACATACCGGTACATAAAATATGCACACAAAAATTAGTTTTTAAGTAAAGGAAGAATAGGGGTAAACCGAAAGAAAATATTAGTAAAAAATTTAATAGGTTAAAAATGTTCGTAAAACCGTGGCAAGTAGTACCAATGCCACAACGACATCGACTCTCAACATCGTAAAAATAAAATAGATAAAATGGTAAAAATTACACAGAACGAATAGTAGACTAAAATCGTTGAACCATGCACACCCGTTACAGTGTCTTAATGCGAAGAAATTAAGCAGAAACGTAAAATGTAGAAAATAATAACTTAGTTTATCTACGACCCGCCCGTTGCGACGAACTTTACAAAAGGGGAAAAATGGACGCGTTGCGACGGGTCTGTCAAATATGAAAAAAAATAGAGCAAAAACGTTGAACCTCACATGCACGGTACGACATGTTAACTCGCAAAATTTAGAACGAAACGTAAAACGAAAAACTTGCAAAAGATAAAAAGTATGGGGGACCAAAGTTGTAAATAAGAAAGTGTTGTGTTAAATTATAAAAGATGGAAAACTTAGAGTTAAAAGTAAAAAAAAAGAGGGTTAAAATGTAAAAGATAAAACTTTTAGGTTGAAAGTGGAAAATTAAGTTTTTTTTTTAGAAAACTCCCCAAGCACAAGTTACAAGTGCTAATGCATCAAAAACTTACTAATTTATATATGGAATAATTATCTATAACAAATATAAATGTATCAAATAATATAATAAGTATAATATTATTTAATATAGTTAGAGATCAAACGTATGTTTTAGTGATTTTAACCACTTGAATCCAAAATAAAAAAGTTTAACACCTTGAGTCTCTAACCGCTCATTCACACCCTCTAAAAATTCAAAAAACCTATTGTAAGGTTGAGTTATCTGAGTTCTCACAACTCGTATAAGTTTTCATTCTACCCTGATCATATAAATTTGTTAAGATAAAATATATTATTTGGATATAAACAATAATTACTAATAAAGTATCAAATCACATGTACAAGTAACGAAAATATAACTGTTCTTTTGTTTTACTAATTTATCTAAATAAGTCATTTCACTAATAAGGATTATATACAAGTTTATAATTTACATTTTTCGTCATTCAACCCGTGTAATACACGGGGTTGTAAGCTAGTAAAAGATGATAAAAATATCCTAAATACAAAAACTTATATATAAAATGGTTGTTTATTAGCAGTTCTGAAAAATCTGTAGTTATTTATAGTTCTGAAATGAACTCAACCCTATATATATATATATATATATATATATAGGGAGGGGCTCATGCGAGAACCACCCTTATTGTGAGAACCTTGAGAACCAATGTGAACACAACCTAAAATAGCTAAAAAAACCTAACCCCCACCCTCCCACCCCCAAAAAACCTAAACCCCCCCACCCCCCCCCCCCCCAAAAAAAAACCTAACCCCACCCCCCCCCCCCCCCAAAAAAAAACCTAAACCCCCCTCCCCCACCCCCCAAAAACCTAACCCCCCCCCCCACCAAAGCTAAAATGCTAAAAACTAAACCCCCAAAAAACCTAAAAAAATAAAAAAAAAATCTAAATTTTTTTTTTGAATTTTTTAATATTTTTAATGTTAAAATCGCTACTTTTAGAAGCAAAAAAAAAATTTTTTTTTGCTTCGAAAAGTAGCGATTTTTTATAAAAAATATTAAAAAATTCAAAAAAAAAATTTTGTGTGATTTTTAGCTATTTTTAGGCATTTTTGGTGTGTTCACATTGGTTCTCGCGGTTCTCACAATAAGAGGTGGTTCTCGCATGATCTTCTCCCTATATATATATATATATATATATAGGCCGATTATTGTACAAATTGCCTTAATGTACGAAGCGTACGAGATTCAATATCAACATGCGAAAAAAAGTTTATAATATGCGAGTTTGGTTTTTCGAACTAACATGAGATTTTTTTTATTAACATGCGAAATTGGTTTTTTTTTTATAAATATGCAATTTGTTTTTTTTTCGTTTTGAACATGCGATATTCATTTTTTATAACATGCGACCTTTGTTATAATATGCGAATTTATGATTGCATACGCTTCGTACGTTAGGGCAAAACATACGATACACTTTATATATATATATATATATAGGGTGGGGTTCTAGAGTGAACACTAGTGTATTTGCGAACTGAGTGAACAAATCCTGGCCATTGATCTACACACGTGTATGGCCAGGATCTCATCATCAAATTGTAAAATACACTAGTGTATTTCAACATCAAATCCTGGCCATTGATCTACACACGAGTATGGCCAGGATTAGTTCACTCAGTTCGCAAGCTACACTAGTGTTCACTCTTGAACCTAATCCTATATATATATATATGTAGAGGAAGGTTAACGTACATCACGTACGACAATAATTACGCACGTTTATTTTAAAATCACGCACGTTATAACTCAAAAATCCAAAATCACGCATGTTGAAACACAATAATCACGCATATTGAAAACATTAATCACGCATGTTATAGAACAAATCATGCACGTTGTTGTACGTGAAGTACGTTAAGCCGTAATGTACGATATACTTTATATATATATATATATATAGGACAAAGGTCCCTTAGGAACCACCCTTTATTGCGAGAACCAGTGTGAACACAAACAGTAATTCGTAAAAAAATCTAAAAAACACCCAAATTTTTTTTACTATTTTTTTTGAAAAAATCGCTATATTTTGTTAATAAAAAAATTCAAAAAAAAAATTCGAGTAACAGTTATCCATGCACATGTGCATATGTATCATTTCTTTGTCAAATTCAGTAATTCATTACAAATAATAGTCAATTACACTTTCATTTACACTATCACGTGTAAAACACTACTTTTTACGTTAACAATATTAGAAATGCACATGTGCATCTATATGTATCAACATGAAATAAGGTGTTTTGGTACACTACTTTCTCTTTCATCTATCATTCCATCCATAATACACAAGCATGCACATGTGCATTTTTGTCATTTCTTTGACAAATTCCGTAATTCATTACACATATTAGACAATTGCACTTTCATTTATACTACCATATGTAACACACTACTTTTTACATTACCAATATTAGAAATGCACATGTGCATTTATATGATCAACATGAAATAAGGTGTTTTGGTACACTTCTTTGAATACACTTTTCCTTTCATCTATCATACCATCCATAATACACTACTATTACCTCCTACCATCCATAATACAATACCATTACCTCCTACCATCCATAATACAATACCATTAACAATATTTTCACTTTATTACATGTATGTAAACACCATTTATACCATCCAATCAACATATTACATCATAAATTGACAACTATAACCAAACCATCAACCACTAGATATAACTAACCAAAAAACATATATATGGGCCTACTTCTCCATTCAAAATCACAAACTTTTTTGTAACAGAACACGTTAGACCGTGGGGTATGGTGGGGCTTGGGTTGGGCATTGGTTGACACGTGGAATTTCAAAACTCAAGTCTTCAACCCACTTTTGAAGGGGGTAAGGTGGGCGTGGCTTGGCTGGCGTGGCCAAGCCACATCAGCTTTTTTTTTAAATATATATATATATATATATATATATATATATATTTATAACCAAAAACTACATAAACATACAACATAATTATTAAAATAAACATACAAAATAATTATCAAAATAAAAACCTATAATTCTTCGTCGTCTTCGTCGGTTTCGAACCCAGGAATCGTTGAAACATGTTCCACCAAATCAGATCGAAGGTTGTGATGTATATCCCTTGACTTTATAAAAAATTCATTTGCCGCTTTATCTTCGTCTGTTACGTTACCTGGTTGGGGGTCATCATCGTCATAGTAGGTTACGACCGCTCTACCTTCATCCTCCAAAATCATGTTGTGAAGAATGATACATGTGTACATCACGTTTCCAATCTGATCCTTGTCCCATAGTCGACAAGGCATTGCCAATATTCGCCACCTTTTCTTCAAAACACCGAATGCTCGCTCGACGTCTTTACGTGAAGCCATATGGACCCTGTTAAACTTTAATCTCTTTGGATATGCGGTACCGTGTCTTGTGAACGATTTTACGAAAACCCCCCACTATGGGTAAATCCCATCAACTAGGTAGTACCCGTACACGTACTCAACCCCGTTTACAAAGAAAGTTCCTTTGGGTCCTATACCATTTACCCGATCATTGAAAAGAGGCGAGTGGTTTATGATGGTAATATCATTATGTGAACCTGGCATACCGAAGAACACATGCCATATCCAAAGATCTTGGGACGCAACCGCTTCAAGCATGATGGCTGGCACCCCGTGAAATCCACTAGTGTGAGCGCCTTGCCATTGGGTAGGACAAAGTTCCCAAGGTCATTTCATACAATCTAAACTACCTAGCATCCCGGGTAGCCCATGATAATCTGCGTGATGTTCCAATATTTGTTGCATGTCACTGAAGGAGGGTTTTCTCAAATATATTTTCCTATAAAGTTCTAGAATACACGAACAAAAGTTGTGAAGAGTTTCTCTAGCTACACGTGCAGACATTTTTAAATAGTCATCCATAATGTCCGAACTATTGTCGTACGCTAACTGCCTTAGTGCGGCCGTGACCTTTTGCCACGTACTAAATCCTAATTGCCCGGTTACATCGGGTTTTTGTTGGAAATAAACATATTTCTCCTCAAGATCTCTAGATATCCTTAAAAATAAGTTTCTACTCATACGAAAACGACGCCTAAACATTTTTTTCATCATACTTAGGTTCCACTGAGAAGTAATCGCTTACCAACAAATCGTTAGCGGTGTGCCGTTCACGAGCGATGTACCTTCTCCTCCGTTTAGGTTGTTGAGTCTCTTCCTCATCGTCTTCGTCTTCCACGATAGCTTTCACCACCGCCGCGATCGTTTGTAGAAATATTTCCGCACCATCGTCAGATGATGATGACGATTCACTATAACTTGAAGAACTCATGGCAATATTGTGTTTTATGTGTTTGATATTGTGTGAGAAAAATGTTAAATGTGGTAAGTATTTATAAAGGAAAAACAATTTTTTTTTTTAAATAGCACCCGACGGCTAGCCCAACGGCTAGTTTGAATGGGCCATTCACAACCCGCCATGTCAGCTTGCTCCCCCGCCCGGCTTGAAACCCAAGCCCCAAGGGCCACGCCCCAACCTAAGCCCACCCGGGGTGGTGGCTTGGGCGTTTTCCCCCAACCCAAGCCCCATACCCCATGGCCTTATATCATGGTTATATCTAATGATGTACATGCGCATTTTAAATATTGGTAATGTAAAAAATAGTGTATTACTAATGGTATTGTAAATTAAAGTGCAATTGTCTATTCCTGATAACTATTACCGAATTTGTCGAAGTAATGATACA
The DNA here is from genome assembly GCA_030545235.1 of Helianthus tuberosus. Taxonomy (NCBI): domain Eukaryota; kingdom Viridiplantae; phylum Streptophyta; class Magnoliopsida; order Asterales; family Asteraceae; genus Helianthus; species Helianthus tuberosus. Next base: position 124,208,124 of record CM060358.1, read on the forward strand.
TATGCACATGTGCATGGATAACTGTTACTCGATTTTTTTTATGGTAACGAAATATAGCGATTTTTTTTAAATATTAAAAAAAAATTTTGAGTGTTTTTTTGATTTTTTTTAGATTTTATTTTGTGTTCACATTGGTTCTCGCGGTTCTCGCAATAATGTTGGTTCTCGCATGAACCTTACCCTATATATATATATATATATATTCAAAATAAATATATATGTAAAAGGAATACCTGGTTGATAAAAAAACATTGTCACTATTTATCTTTAAAGAGGTGAGTTTAAATTATTGCTTTTATGCTCTAGTGATATGGTGATTTACTTACTTGTTTGGTTGATTTCGACAAAATGCACTTTACATCAATATCGCAGGTAAGCGAGCAACAAGCTGCGCCGCTACCCTTTATTTATTACTTACAAATAAAGTTTTTTATAAAGAAAATTCAGATATAATTTAAATTAATTTTATCTACACGTCAATCTTAACTAAAAAGTTGTTACTTTTCAACTTTTATTAGTGGGGTGGAAAAAGAACCACATCTTAAGTACTAGATGCTAGAGTTGAATTCACATACAAAAAAAAAAAAAAAAAAAACCTCATCAAAAGAGTAAACTGATAAAATCGTTCCTGAGGTTTGACTCAAATTGCTAGATCAGTCCAAAATCAAGTTTTGTTGCTAAAACAGTCATTGGGCCTAAGTTCTGTTGCTAATTCAGTCCAATTAATAGGAGTTAATTGCTAAATTCGTCCCTAAGGTTTGGCTCAAATTGCTAATTTAGTCCAATCATTTTCCCTTTCACTGGACTGAATTAGCAATAGAACTTAGGCCCAATGACTGTTTTAGCAACAAAACTTGATTTTGGACTGATCTAGCAATTTGAGTCAAACCTCAGGGACGATTTTAACAGTTTACTCCTCATCAAAATGTATAAGCACTTTCAAGAATCTCCCCTCTTTTTACCATTTCTTATATAAGTCGATAACTTCAAAAATAAAAAAGATATTAATTTCTCATTTAGATTTACCCAAAGATGACTAATGGTTAAAAACCCATCCTTGAAAATAGTATTCTTAATCATACCAAGTAAATATCAACTCGGTTTCGTAACCTTTAACCTGAGTTGGAAAGTAATATCGCATTCTACTACCGTTGGCTCTAATGTTTATATGATCCAAGTAGCAGGGGCGGATGTGCTTAGAGGTTAGGGGTAGCCCGAGCTATACCTCAACTTTGTCGGCGGAGTGTAAAATTAGTGCAAAAAAATATTCTCTCCGTTTTATGTATCAGGGTTACCCCTGAGCAAATATTAGGATACCACTAGGTCCAAAAAAACGTTTGGGCTACACCGGAACTTGTCTTTCAAAATCTGCCACTGCCAAGTAGCTTGAGCTGAATTTCGAACGAGTTTAACTAGTTTACTTAACAATGTTTCATGAGGCTGTTCTTTAAAAGCTTTAAAATCTTAAACCGGTTAATAAAATAAAAAATGGAAGTTGACCACAATCACAAACAATGTTCCAAAAACACCAAATTTTCATAAACTTTAAACAATTTGGCTAAACCGACTAAGAACATGGGCTTTCACCTAAAAAAAACAGGTCAAAGTATGTGAAAAGGAAGCTTCAGGAGTCAAAAAAGAAAACATGAATAATGATGAAAAAATGATAATAATAATAATAATAATAATAATAATAATAATAATAATAATAATAATAATCTATACTATATAATAAAAGAAACCATTTTAGGGACACTTGTCATCATATTAGGTCATGTTTTATAGATAAGTATTATTTTAGTTTAATCTTTTCTAATTAATTATAGATAATCCTCCTACTAAATTTTATTTAGTTTAATTTCTTATGGATAATTATTATTTAGTTTAATCTCCTTCTCATTTATAATATTATTTATTTAACTAATAGAGTAAATTACGATTTTGGCCCCTGTGGTTATATCACTTTTACTCTTTTAGCCCAAAAAGATTTTTTTACATCTGAGCTCCCTGACGTCTTTTTTTCTAATCTTTTTGACCCCTAACGTCTTTTTTCTAACCCTTTTGGCCCCTAACATTTAATGGATGGGTTAGTGTTAGGGGCCAAAAGGGTTAGAAAAAAAGACGTTGGGGGCTCCGATGTTAAAAAGTTCTTTTTTGAGCTAAAATGGTAAAAGTGATATAACCACAGGGGCCAAAATCATAATTTACTCTAACTAATATTATTTATCATTTATACATTTACGGAGTTTTAAATAATGGGTTAAATTTATTGAAACTTCGTCAACAAATTTTGCTACAAAAAAATAATCTATTTATATCAATCTAAATTTTTATCTATACTATACTATATAATAAAACATTAATGTGTGACACATGTCGTTCATTGTAGGTATTTTTTATTTTATTTTCTCGCCTCACTTCCAAACTTATATTATATTAATTAAATAAATAAATGAATAATGAGCTAATATTAAATTTTATCCTATTTTAAATTTCAAATACCATTCTTCTATTTTTCTAATAAAATATTATCCGAAATTGTAAATTGTTAATTTAAAACATTTTAAATAAAACAAATTATTTATCACAAAAACCAAACTTTGTATTAATATATTAAATATTTTTGTTTTCACTATACAAAATTACATTTACTAACTTTTTTATTATTTGGTATATAAAATTACATTTATTTAACTCGTGTAATAAATGAGGTTTTTTAAATATGTATTATTATATTATTTGGTAAACAATATTACATTTATTCAACCCATGTAATACATGTGGTTTTAAAGATATAATTTTTTATTCGGTATATAAAATTACATTAATTCAACCCGTACAATATGGTTCTTATATATATAACTTTTTATTATTTAATATATAAAATTATATTTATTCAACCCGTGCATTAAAGAAAGTTTTTAAAGATATCATTTTTTATTATTTAGTATATAAATTTATTTACTCAACCCGTGTAATACACGAGGTTATAACCTAGTAATAATAATAATAATAATAATAATAATAATAATAATAATAATAATAATAATAATAATAATAATAATAATAATAATAATAATAATAATAATAATATAAAAGGGATGGTGGTGAGAGTTGAGTAAGATTCAAGAAAAATATAAAGAAATATATATAAAAAAGGTCATAATTAAAGAGAACTTGGTTTGAAAGGCACACACAGGTAAGATAGTCTTTAAACGTGTTGGTTATTGATTGCCTGCTCAAAATGGGTGCCAAAGAAGCCTCAAACGTACAGAGACGACAGGATGATTAGGGGTTAAGGAGTTGCCAGTTAAGCATTGTATCAACGGTATTAATTGTTTGCTTTAACTTAATGGAACAAAGAGTGCAAAAGATGGGGAAAAGCGCACCCAAAAAGGTCATATGAAAGCCACGATTAATGGTAATTATTCACTACAAAACTAATGAATTTGATAGATGGTCACATTCCTCGGAAATTCATTGGTGAAAGTAATTACCGGCGGTAATTCACTAATTAGTCGGTGAAAAGAAACCAAGGTGTGGGGACTTTGATCTCTAATAGATAATACTAAGAGATCACTAACCAATGGGGTGGTGATCATTGGTAAAGACAAAACCTTTAAACATCTTAGGAGGGGAAGGTCTTGGTTCAAGTCTCACAGACGACATGAATAAAAAAAATTTGCGGTTAAAAAAAAAACTAAGAGGTCACTAAAAGGGTACCAACAACTTTGTTAGCGTCGTCCATTGACCTTTTTTTTCAATGGATGCTTACCAACGGACTCTTTATCGGCATTTTCTTTGAAACTTCACAAAAGTACATGGTATTGGTAATATTTATTTAGATATGAAAAACAATATCACGTATCTTTGAATTTCCTATCTATACTTTCTATAAAAGGAGAAAACGCGATGACATAAGAAAAGCTGATGTGGCAGCCATAGAGGCTATCCAACAATGCTTTTCTTATGTCATTATTGCATCATAAATCGGAATATATAAAATCGCTTTAAAATCTATTTAAACTCTGCCATCAAAACCTCTACCTAGGGGTGTTCAAAACTATCCGTATCCGAAAATCCGATCCGAAATATCTGATATCCGAATCCGAAATATCCGAAATTTCGGATATCCGAAATTCGGATATCCGAATTTTTCGGATTCGGATAGTGATTTTCAAAATTTTCGGATATTTCGGATATCCGAAATATCCGAAAATTTAATTTTCATTTTTTTCGGATATCCGAATATCCGAAAATATCCGAAGTATCCGAAAATATCCGAAATATCCGAAAATATCCGAAAGTATCCGAAAAATATCCGAAATATCCGAAAAATATCCGAAAACTTATATTCGGATATCCGAAACTATCCAAAATATTCGTTTCCGAATATGAAAAAAATAATAAAAAATAAAAATTAAATAAAAAGTTAGATTTTCGGATATCCGATTCACTATCCGAATCCGTATCCGAAATTTCGGATACGGATTCGGATAGTGAAATGTGGTATCCGAAAATTTCGGATATCCGAATTTTCGGATATCCGGTTTTGAACACCCCTACCTCTACCCATATCCATCCATACTTTAAAAGCCAACATAGGTTGAAGGTAACAATGCCTTTATATCAGCAGAGGTTAATTGTCTGCAATTTCAAATTCAAAATGCATGGTAATACGTAATTTGCAATTAATGCATGTCACTCACTCATTCTTTCAATCATCTTCTTATATAAGGTTTTTTTTTTTCTCATTTCTCTCCTCATATTTTATTACACTCTCATCTTCTCTGATTTTGGATTTTGAAATTTGAATTCATTCCGAATTCCGAACTTGAAGCATGTCAACATCAATTGAGAGTAACAATCTTAGTTTTGTTAACGATTTGAATCCTGGGAAAGATTTGTGGTACATGAAAGCGAGGATCATCCGAAAATGGAATCAAGGTTATAAAATGAATCTCATCTTCATTGATGAGAAGGCAATGTGTATTTGTGTTTTTCCGTTCGTGTATAAATGATTCCATGGATGTATATGTGTGATTTCCTGTTTCTAGGCTTTATAGGTTTGTATTATAAATGTTCCTGAGTTTTGTACGGTAGTTTATTGAGGATGCATATTGTTTGATTTTTTTCTTTTTATCAGAAACTGTACGTTTGTATGTTAAAAAAGACTTTGTTTAAATGTTCTTGACGTGTGTCGGTGTGAGTATATTTTTATGTCTATTTTTAGCTCTATTTTAACTCGCCGATTTCAAGTTTTAAATTTATAAAACATGGTATTTTACTATCACTCTACACATGTTAGGGCAAGTGCACCCATCGCGGACGTAGTATAGTGACGGTAAGATACCGAGGTCGTCCAAGGATACAAGAGCTTTTAATACCGGCTTATTGTCAACGTCTAATAGAACCAAACTTTGAGAAAAGATTTTTAAACTAATAAAAAGATAAAAACAAAAAATAAAATAAAATAAAAATAGATAGAAAAGGAAGAATCACTTGGGTCCGACTTATCTTTCATGTACCTTTTTGATGATTTTCGCACATTGGACATTTTAAGAGATTATCTTAGTTATAGTAGTAGGCCCCTCTTTTGAAGGTGACGTTACCCTCAACCTAGTGGTTTGAGTCAGCAAGGATACAATCCCACTAGGTCGGAATATTGAAAGATAATTAAGTAAGTTATTAATGCAAAATGTGGTGGGCCCCCTTCCAGGCAGCGGTCACCCTCAACCCGCTGGTCTGAGTCAGCAGGGATACAGTCCTCGCGGGGTTGGTTTAAGGTTTTAATAGTAGTTTGTAAATAAGGGGTTCAAGCGGTTTCTTACTCTTAGTCAGGCCAGTCATTCCCGGCCAATCCATGCGTCAATCCTTCTTCATTGCATTTTATGTTGTTTTTTGTCGTCTTTTTGCTTCTTTTGTTCTTTTAAGCTCTTTTAACCCTGTTTATTAAAAAGGAACAAAAAAACGAGCTTTTCCAATAGTAGTACTGAAAAATGGTTGATTTTTTGCCGTATTTGATATAATTTATATGTTGTATTTTAAGCACATCAGTTCTTCAAGGTGCTAAGTTTTAAGGAGGTATCAAAAGTCATTTGATACCTGTTTTTGATGGACAAGCTCAATAAGATGTTGTTATTATGTCGAAATTTGGTGTTGGTGAAAATAAATATTTATATAAAGGTAGATCACATAACTATAAAATCAGCTTTTATTGATGCACAACTGTTACACCTGTGAGAGATTGGCAAGGTGGTGCGTATGGTTTCAACTTTAGAGCTTATCAAGATATTTTTCAATGAGAGGTAGTAAAATCTTTGAATGTTGGTAGTGTATATTTTGGTAATCATGTATTCTCTGTATAAAATTGAAATTTTTACTTACTCTTTTGTATAATGTGATCATGTAGATGTTGTTGGATCTGTGGTTTGGTGTGGAGATCTTGAATTCTTTGGCCGACCTCCAAAAGAAACTAAAAGGATGAATTGCGATATTCAAGACTTGGAGTAAGTTGTCGTTTACATGTTCAGTCATGTACAAATGATTGTTTGTATTCAATGTGGAATAATGTTAATAAATGAGATAAAAAATGTTGGTATTTAATGTGGAATCATGGTAATGCTAATAAAAGAGATTAATAGTGTTCATATCTAATGTAGAATTATAGTAATAAATGAGATCAACAATTTATTCTTCAAGTGAATATGTTAGTTAATTTGTTGCTCATTTACTACTTTAATAAATGGTCATAAATTTCCTTTGATTTTATGTTGTTATTCATTCAATTTAGTTTTGATTTTATACATTGTAAAAAAATGGTCATAAATTAGTGTTTGGTTTATGGTCATACGCATATTGTTTTCATGTAGGGGTACGGTTTTGCGATATACTGTGTGGAATGATCATGCTCTGCAGTTTAACGAGTTCTTCTCTAAAACCCTAGCTCATGAGCATGTGACGGCTGTTATACAACATGGAAAGTGTAAGGAAATGGAAATGTAATTTTTGTTACTTTCTGCAAATCATAAGTATGCTCTTTATTTCTGGCAATATAATAACAGGTTGAATAAATATTCATTAGTTGTTTTGTGATCTGTTGCAAGGATGTTGGTGATGTTACGGAAAACTTTTCAGCCGTTGAAATCGAAAAGGATTCTGGAATAAGTCTGAATGGAAAGTAAAAACCACTTATTTTGAAGACTCCTTGTGGTTTTTATTTATGTTGAGTAAAATGCACGGATAGTCCCTATGGTTTTGCAAAATAACACATATAGTCCCCAACTTTTGGAAATTACACCGGTGCTCCCTGTGGTTTGACAATTTTTTACTCGGATAGTCCCTGGAGTGGATGACGGTTAGTTTTCTCCGTTAAGTGGATGTGAAATGAAAAAATTACCCTTCATCTTCTCCACTTTATAAAAACAAAACAACCCCATCCCATCCCAACCCCACCCACCCCCACCTTTCTCTCTGTTGGAGTTATAGTGAACTTGAGGTTCAGAAGTTAACACACTAGATTCTTTCTTATATGTTTCTACATCTTTGATTGGAACTTGTTTTGAACTAAGCGCTATCAGAACTCATATTTTTGTCGTTTTCAACTACAGCAAAATTCAAAGTGATATGAAGATCTGGCTTCATTCAACTCGTCCGATCATCGCGAATAAGGATCTTCTTGATCTCAATTGCCTCTGGCATAATAAACTTAAGCTGACCTAAATGATTATAACCAAAACTTCTACAAAATATGAACATAAAACCAACTATCATTCAGTTTATTCAAAATACATCAACAACAGAATGTAACAAATCATTCATTCAGTATACCTATCGGTTAAGCTCTGAACCTGACGGCTAATATTCGTAAACGTTGACATAGATCCTTTCAATCGAAGTAGTCTAACTAAGGATGTTAAGCTATGAAAGAATTTATTCAACATCTCATATCTGAACACAAAAAAAATAGACCAGTATCAACAACATGTTTTAAAAGTGAAAACAGTTGGAATTTGGAGATCTAACTTACTTTTCCGGAAGCGATTTAACGATGTTAGGATTAATAAATTAAAACCACACCTGCCAAAAAGGTATCATCCATTCACAGAAGACGATTAGGATTTCCGGCCATAAAGTAATGGTGAAGTTAAGAGGGCTCAAGTGCAGGTAAATAGAGAGAAAGGTGGGGGTGGGTGGGGTTGGGGTGGGTTGGTTTGTTTTTATAGAGTGGAGAGGATGAAGGGTAAATTTGTCATTTCACATCCACTTAACGGAGAAAACTAACCGTCATCCACTCTAGGGACTATCCGAGTAACAAACTGTCAAACCACAGGGAGCACCGATGTAATTTGCAAAAGTTGGGGACTATAGGGTCTTATTTTGTAAAACCACAGGGACTATCCGTGCATTTTACTCATTAGTGTTTGTTAACTTTTGTTTTAACCTACTGTGGTTAAAATTTTGGTATGTTATGGCTACAATTTGAATCATCTAAACTGATGGATTTGGTATGTAATGGCTACAATTTGAAACATCTAAATTTGCCCTTTTTATATATATTATTGTTATTATATTATATATATTATTGTTGATATTCATGTATTGCACAAGTAGTAGGGTTGTATATCATTGTTAGTGAATGAATGCAAATTTAGTGAATTGGTTAGTAGGAAAACTATTAGGATCTGAGATACATTAACATCTGTTAGAGGCTAAGCACTGTTACAGATTCCTAACATTTGCTAGGACTGTTAGGATCTGAGTTACATTAGGATCTGTTGAACAAACTTTGCTTCAACATACCTTATCATCTGTTGATCATCATCTGTTAAAGCTCTTCTGTTAAACATCCTCTGTTGAACTGCATCATCAGTTGATCCACAGCAGACGTTAGCTTCATCATACTTTTGTATTCATCAGCAGAGGTTCTTTTTGGCAGATCTTTGCTTCAACAGTCTTTGTGTTTATCAGCAGAGGTTGTTTGCTTCAACAGACTTTGCTTCAACAGACCTTATCATCTGTTGATCATCATTTGTTAAAGATCTTATGTTAAACATCCTCTATTGAACTGCATCATCTGTTGATCCACATCGGACCTTAGCTTCATCATAGTTTTGTCTTCATCACCAGAGGTTCTCTTTGGCAGACCTTTGCTTCAACAGTCTTTGTGTTTATCAGTAGAGGTTGTTTGCTTCAACAGACTTTGCTTCAACGGATTTTGTCTTCAATAGAGCTTTGGGTTTGGCAGACTTTAGCGAAATAGATGTTGGGTGTATCCCTTTGGTAGGAGCAGATGTTCAAAATATTGTTATATGTAATTAGAGGTTGTAGAGTTTTTTTGTTAATTTTAAGTCTTAGATTTCTTTCCCTTGAGCGATTAGAAAACGTGATGTAGCACATACCTTAGAAAACATGCTCTGAGCATTTATCTCAACGGCTGTGTTGTAGAATCTTTTAATAATAAGAAAACATAATTCAAGTGAGATTATGACACTTATCGGCCATAAATTTGTTGCGCCTTCTAAATGTCGATTACCAACAAGTTGTGATGTATCACGAAGAGCCGATTAAATTACAATGAATGTACAAAAAAAAAATTAAGTTAATATAACTAACAAGATAAGCATACATGATTATAATTTAAATATTCAGAAGTTTGGAAAATATATATGTTTCACACATCACCATCGCATAACTTCATCTCACATGAGATAATACCAACAACCATAACTATTTGTATACTTTCTTTAAGATCAGCTTGGCTTTGTCTGTAGAGTAAACAAATTTGCATTTCATATTTCTGTAGATATGATTGGGCTCGGTGAACTTCTTGGTCCATTGACAAGCCACGTATCTAAATTCCTTCCATGCTTCTCCGGTTGAAAGTTAACTACAATATCAACTTCATTCAGATTTTGAGCTGTCATCTTCAATGACCTATCAATCCTTGATAATAACTCCACTTTCGCATTAAGACACTTAAAATAAATATAAAATAACAATAATCAATAACAAATAAATAATGTATTTAAGAAAAGTAACAAACTTTTAATTGTAACAAACATTTAACAATGAAAGAATGGGGCATAAAATATTAAGAGAACAAACTTACAAAATGTTGCTTGCAGTACCATACAAATTCTATGGGATATACATTAGGATCAGCTTCATAATCTGAGACAGTAGCATCAAAATCTGCATCGTCGCCATCATCCGATAATTCATCGAATACAACATAATCACTATCAAAATCTACGTCATTGGATTCTTCAACATCCGACTAATGATCCATATCTTCAGCAATTGGAGCAACTTGTAATTTGGGTGAGGAAGTATCACCTTTTGGACTGTCATCAGCTTTGGATACAACAATCTCACATCCATTCAAATTTAAGATAGTAAGCTGAAAGATGTAATCCGCTACGTATCTTAAAACAAGTACAACTCCTGTACGCAGACTCACGGAGTGTACAATCTTCTCCCATCCATCAGTTTTAAAGTAATAATTGTGAATAGGATCCAGTTGAATTACTACATCAAAAGAGTCCCACTGATTCACATAAATCTTAAATGACTCTTTAAGTTTACCAACTCCAATACTGATTTTAACTATGTCCTTGGGTATTAGTTGAACCAAAAGGCATAAACTTTATTATGAAATTAACAAAGGTACAATAAATTTTAAAGCATATTACTAATTAGTACAATAACATTTAAAGTATTGGATTAAAATAGGAAAACTTACCAACATTTCCTTAGAAGCATCAGAAAAACTATGGGAGAATGAATCCATACATCCAAACTTCCTCTCAAATGATATTGATGTGAGCATAGAAATCATTGGGAGTTTTGTTGGATAACGATGAACTTTTTCAAAAGGTCTCAGCAAATATGTATATGGTGCAGTTTCTTTAAATACCAATAGACATCCTTCTGTTAATGAAAGGTCAGAGCCAACTGAGGACCATCCTTCTTTTAGACCAAAACTTCCATTGTGTTTTGAGAATCAGATACCAATAGACATCCTTCTGTTAATGAAAGGTCAGAGCCAACTGAGGACCATCCTTCTTTTAGACCAAAACTTCCATTGTGTTTTGAGAATCAGATCTCCCATCTCATACCCTTTACACACTCTATAACGACAATATTACCAGCAACTTCATTGAGTAAATGTTTGTTTGCAAAGATTTTTGGTATTATATGTGGAGTTCAAGTATTTAAGTATTGGCAAGTGTTATATGTGAATTAATCGTTAACAATAAAACTTTAGAAAATGTTTTTAGTGTAATAATCTTACCAAGATTTTGGAATTAAGAGAGTCCAAATATTGATAAAAAGACATCTTCCAAGATATGATGTTTATCTAAAAACTAAAGAAACAATCAAACAATGTATTTTCTCAGATAATTCATTATTTATCAAAGACTGTGATACGAATATGAACAAAAAATGTATAACATATCTATGTCATTCAAATAACCCATTTAATATTTGGGGAGGTTCATTTTAGAAGAAAATTAAATTGAGAAGAAAAAGAATAAATGGTACAATTGTAAAACATTAAATAGTTTTTCTCTCATCTCATTTATTATTATTTTTGACTAATTAATTAGTCATAAAGAGTATCATCCTACACACTAAAATTTTTGCCTAGACACATCAAAATTTATCCTACACGTTTTTTAAATTTATCCTACACATACTGAAATTTATCCTACACAACTCGTAATTCATCCTACACACCTCATAATTTATCCTACACTTTAAATTAATTTTTTTCTTCTTTGAAAAAATATATATATATTTTTAAAATAAGTTACAAATTTAATTTAGTTAGCTATTAAAAAGGAAGACTAACAATTAATGATCTATCTAATTTTACCAATATACCCTTACACCCATATTAAATACAAAAATTAAATGAAGTAAAATGAAGCATTATTATTGGTTGAAGTTTGTTCTTTTTTATTCTTACAAAAAATTTCTTCTCATTTGAACCCTCCACTTTAATATTTATCGATTTATTTAGAGGAAATCCATAAACAAAGATTCCTCCAAAAACTGTAAAACCGAGCAGCAAGGAAATAACATTTTATAGAAGTCCATAAATAAAAGATTGATCATATTATTTAATATCAGATAATAAAAACAACAAAACATAGCTTATCGATTAGTTTCAAGTAACTAAATGTAGCACCATATAAAAGAAAACTTAGAATCGGAAAAATTATAACAAATAAAAAAATTGTAAAATGAAATTTATACATGATCTAAAACATGCAATACATGAACATTGTAACTTTCCCAAAATTTCAAATTTAAAATAAAGTTATTACACGAATAGATCATGGGTAAATTGAATGTTAGAAATATGAAGTACCTAGACGGGCCTAGAAACCGTTTAATAATTAAATTATAAAAATACATTTTATTTGAACTTACTCCGTTTTTAATGAAACTTGGTTCAAAATGCAGATACCAATATTCTCGTTCTAATGCCATATTCATTGTTTTATAAAACGTCATATTTTAGAAGTTATACGCGCCAAATAAGTGAAGCAGCTGAATTAATTATAAAACTAAAATAATTAAATATAATATATTAAACCCTAAATTTTGTACATGCTTTAATGAGGCTATGTACGTGGCTTCACAATTTAAAAGAAAAGAATGATGCTTGGTGTACGTGGAAGAAGAACCGTGCGCTCCAAGGATCTAAATTTAGTATAAATAGAGTGTATATTCAACATTCCCTTCTGTTCATTCTTTTTTCCATTTCTCTCGCTCCCTACTCTTTCTATATATATATTTTTATCTTAATTTTAATAATTCACCCCATAATAATAATAATAATAATAATAATAAAGCCCTGCTTCGTTTTAAGTATTGTAACCCCTGATCAATACCCTGTCCGATTGATTTAGTACCCACCAACGCATGTCAAGGCTATGCCCGACAAAGTTCGTTGGGGTTCTGTCTCGTGACGTAGGGATAAAGTTGAATTGGGTTACTATACTTAATGCGAGTGCATTATATATTTTATTTTATTAAATAGTTCAGGAGTTATACCCAAGATATAACAACCCTCGAAAACGACCCTAAACGCTCCCAGATACGTCCCGTATGTGAGAAACGGACCCGAATAACACCTATATTAATAAATAACAAATAAAACAAAAATTCCATGGTCGCTCGCGGGCCGCGACAGCTGGCCACCAGGCCGCACCACATCATGCCACGTGGCGTGACACGCGTCAAGACTACCCGGTGACTCACCAACCCTATACGAGACACGTGGTCTCTCGCGGGCCGCGAAGGCCGAGCCTTCATCTGTCACGGGGCGTGACAGACTCTGAATTCAACTATAAATTGAGCAGCAACGGCACATTTCACAGTCGCTCAAATATTTCTCTCTCTCAACACATATAGACGAAAATTATACCCCATAATAAGCGAAGCTCTGCCTCGTTGTAAGTATTCTAACCCCCGGTTACGTATTAGTTACGCTGCCCGATAGATCTAGTGCTCCGTAACGCATGTCGAGGCTCTGCCTGACTCAGTCGTTGGAGTTCTGTCTCGGGAAAGGTATAACTAATGTAAAATTTGGGTTATTATACTAACGCGTGTGCATTGTTTAAATTTAATAGATTATAACCAGGAAGTCACAAAGGAAAATACCTAAAGTAGCAATGTGAGTAATCTCCTTTTTACAAACTGTTTTACAAAGCCTCAATGTTTGAAATTATATTTCACGGTGATTGAGTATTTGTAATTCTACAATTATCGTCGATATGTTGGGGTTTTGTATACAAACTTTGTTACTACACTCTGAGTAGTAACATGACCACAAGTCGGGTTGACAGTACTGTGGGTGGTAATTAAAGTAGAAATATAAACAAACAGTGCCGTCTCCGAGAAATCTCGAAACGTTTTGGGCCTGGAGCCACTAAAAATAAATCGGGCCCATATAATTTAAACACAATAATCATATATAAAAAAAACTATAATATGACACTAATTGTTAAAACAATCATCAAAATAAAAGTATTGTACCAAAATGATCTAAATTTACCTACTTAAGCGAATCGTGCGGCTCTCCTAGCGTTTCTGGAAGCAAAGCTTTCGATCAAGTCTTCGTAATCCATAGTCTCTAATATGTCGTTTTCAATAGATATCATTGCTAAGCCATTGAGTCTTTCTTGGGACATACTAGATCGTAAGTAAGTCTTCAACAACTTCAACTTTGAGAAGCTTCTTTCTGCCGATGCTACTGTTACCGGAATGGTCAACAACACTCTATATGCAATTAATGCATTAGGAAAAAAACCAATCTTCTTTAAACTATTGAAAGCATCAAAAGGGCAAACAATATGACTAGGTAAAAATGTCTCAAACAATTTCAGCTCCTCATAAAGTTCATCAGCATCAACATCGGATTCGTCTTTAAACTTCAATGCATCTTGAAGACCATAACAACGAGACTTGAGATCTTTTTCAGTAAGTTCCCTCAACTTTTTAGGAAACAAAAAGCCAAATATTTTTTCATATTGTTGGTATTGTTCGAATCTTGTTTCAAGAGAAGCAATCGCTTGGTCCACCATACATAAAAAGTAATTGACTCTAAAATCCTCCTCGGGTGAAAATAAAACTTCTTGTCCAGTTGAAGTCTCATCAAATTGTTGTTTCCTAAATATTAGACGTTTTTGAGGGAATACCGTATCAACACCCATTTCATTTGCAATTTCTTTAGCTTCATTAATCGCCTTATTGAACCCTACTTCTCTATAATTCTTGAAATGTTTAATCAACTTGCCCACTTCATCAATGGCAACATCAAGAACCATATCCTTCGATTGTAACTTTTTGCTTACCACGTTCACCGTTGTTAATATTTCATACCAAATGACGGTTGCTACCAAAAAATCAAATTCACCAAGTTCTTTTTCTGCTAGTGATTTAGCTTCGCTTTGAATTTTAGCATCATTGTTAGTAAACCTAACTGTAAGCAAAGCTTTTCTTACATCTACAAGTTGTGTTCGAATAGGCTTAACACTATCTACACGACTTTCCCAACGAGTGGCAGACAAAGACTTAAGAGTCAATCCTTTAACATTGTCTTTCAAAATTTGCCACCTTTTTGTAGAATTGGCAAAGATGGTATAAAACCGTTGTATGATTCCAAAAAAATCTCTAGACTTAGTGCACGTGTTAGCCATGTCACACAATGCAAGATTAAGACTATGACAACCACAAGCAACATATAAAGCTCTAGGATTTTCAATTAAGAATCTCTTTTGAACTCCACTATGTTTCCCTTTCATGTTTGCTCCATTATCATAGCCTTGACCTCGCATATCATTGATATCAAGACCAAGAGACTTTAATTCCGTAACAGTAACATCAAAAAGTCCTTTACCAGTGGTATCATCAACAATTAAAAAACCTAGAAAAGATTCCTCAATGGTGGTATCATTAACATACCTCACAATTATGGACATTTGCTCTTGATGACTTGTGTCGGGTGTGCAATCAAGTATGATGGAATAGTACTTTGCTTGCTTTATTTTCTTGATGATTTCTGCTTTAACTTTATCGGCTAACAATACTATTAACTCATTTTGGATATTGTGTCCAAGATAATGTATGTGGGTTTCATCATTCATGATACGTCGCACATGTTCTTTCATAATTGGGTCAAACTCTTCCTACATCTCAACCAATCCCAAAAAATTTCCATTACCCTTTTGAAATAACTTCTCATTTGATCCGCGAAATGCTAAACCATGTTTAGCAAGAAATTTCACAAGTTGAATGATCCTTAAAATGACCTTTTTCCAATAATCTCTTTCTTTCTTAAATTGCTCGTACGCTACTTTGTCAATTGTTGTGTTGCAATCCAACATTTGACGCATTTCAAACCATTGTTTCATATTCTTCAAATGTTCAACGCTAACTTCATGAGCTTTAAGTCTAGTAGCATGTTTCCAATCTGAAAAACCTTCACCATCCAACGTGCCTTTCGGATGCCCTTGTCTAAAAATTTTACAACAAAAACAAAATAGCTTATCAAGCTCTTTCGAATACACTAGCCATTCTCTATCACAAGTCTCTCTATTCGGTAGAATTCTAGTATACATGCTTGTAGAAAATCGTCTTCCATGTTTATCAACGGGACCCTTATTCATATTTAAATCTCGTTTTGGACCTTTCTTAACCAAATCATTGATCATGTTATGATTAAGTCCATCCCAATTTCTAGGATCAAAAATATCAACATTAGCATCAACATCGTCTTCATCTACATTAGCGTCAACATCGTCTTCATCTACATTAGCATCAACATCGTCTTCATCTACGTTAGCGTCAACATCGTCTTCATCTACATTAGCATCAACCTCGTCTTCATCTACATTAGCATCAACCTCGTCTTCATCTAAATTAGCATCAACCTCGTCTTCATAAACATTAGCATCAACATCATATTTATCCACATTAGCATCAACATCATCTTCATCCATATTAGCATCAACATCATTCTTATCCACATTAGCATTCACATTATCATTAACTTCGTCTTTCTCAACATTAGAACTTTGTGATTCTTTTTGAAAGAACTTGCGTATTGCCCCTTCTTGAGACCTTCTTTTTTCTTCCGCTATTTTCCTTCTTTTACGTTTTTGACAACCGGACAAATGTTTGTATTTAGGAGGCATATTTCTAAAAAGAAAAGAAAAAATATGAGTAAAGCGATATAGAAGAGATATCATTCATAATACAGTTGCGCGAGCAAATCATGTTATTTCTTAGTGTCATGTTGTGGCAAATGATAATTAATCATGCATCTTTGAAATGCTTATCACAAACCATCATTTTTAATCTGATTGTTATATGTAAACAGTAAATATTACAACTTATATGCTTGTTAAAGGTGATCAAGTGGTCAATTTTTTTTCATAAGTTGTCTTTAAACTAACTTAACACGATCATGGATAAAATATGTAAATCAAAATTATTGCTCAAATTAAATATGATATTTTGTCAAAAGAATGATTCAACAGATTCTAGCACACCGTATATGTGTCAAAAGAATGATTCAACAGATTCTAGCACACCGATTATAACATAAATTGAAGCCCTAATTTAAACCTAAAGATAAAAAAAGACATACCTTGAAGAGTTGAAGTCGATTAATCGATTAGAGCAGCCCAACCTCGTCTCGTTCTCGTCTCCAGCCACACGCCCGCACCTGCGTTTTCTTCTCTTTTGTTTCTTCTGTTGTTCTCGTCCCCAGGTAGAAGCAGTTGTTTTTTTTTGACCGTGCCCTCAATCTCTTTCACATTGGGTTTTCTTTTTGGGCTTATCATTGGGCTACATATTAGTATATTACAGAAACATATAGTATTTAGGATTTTTTTTTAAAATTCTGGGCCCTCAAGAAGTTTGGGCCTGGGTCCAATGCCCTACCTGCCCATACTAATAACCGGCCCTGTAAACAAATGTAATTGCGAGATCGCCTTCAATGCTGTAAAATGATAAAACTTGTTTTGATTAAACTGGGATTCGCCCACCAGTATTTCTTGCTGATAAAATGTTTTAAACAAGTGTTTTAGGTAACTTAGTGTGAAGCCAATAAAAGCCAGCTGGAGAGCACTGAAGGCTTAGAAAAATGGCCATAAAAGTTACCTAATTAAAAAGGAGAATTGTTTTCAATAATTAGGGTTATTCCCTATAAATGTATTACAAATGGAAATCGGGTCTTGTCCCACTTGTTATTAAAAATATATTATCAGAAAAATTCGGATTTTATCCCATTTATCTATATTAAACATTATGGTGTTTAAACTCTGATAACATATTTCCTAACTACGGTCCTGATGAAAATTTCCGCTGCCAAATTAATAAACACCGATACCATCTGACTGGCTCACGGCTCCCGCTCCTAGGGAGGAGTCGGGGGTTGTGACAGAAGGTGGTATCAGAGCTATGCCACTGGTTTAAGCCCTTTAGGTGTTCTTCCAATACCTAAACCCTTAACCATTTGTGTTAGGAAATTAATATCTTTTGTGTTATCCTGTGAACATAAAATCTTAATATGTTTATTATGATTTTTATGCCATTTGACGAATTTTGAATTCCCAATATGTGTTACCCATATCTGTATCTTACAGTTTTTCTGTATTATATATAAATGATATATATATATATATATACTAATAATATAATGTCTTAGTAAATTTTGTGATATCTTATATATCTATCATATCCATATGTATATGTGGGAACATAATGCAATATAAATTTTATAACAATAATACAATGTTAATATTAATATTTTAATATTAATATAAAATAAATGCAATTCAGATATGATACTTTGTAAACATCGTGATATAAATATTTAGATAACATGTATTATACCTAAATGATTCTATATCATTTAAAATTCTTAGGATATGTAACTCCTATTGTATCTTACAATGTGTTAGGTTATAAAAAGAGAATATATTCATAAAATAATATTCAATTTTGTTATATATATATATATATATATATATATATATATATATATATCCACATATTTATGTGAATACAATTCGAAATAAATTATAATGATATTGATATTAATATCTTAATTAAAAATATAAAATAATACCCTTAGATATGATATCACTGAAATATCATAATATAAAATATTAATCGATGAGAGCAGTATATGTTATGATTTGTGATATAATCCAAAAGTTTTACTCGATTTAAAGATATGTATTTGTCAAAATTTTGATAAAACATATAATTATACTAATTTTGTTAAAATATAATGTTTCAGCATTGTTTAGATACAATAATTAAAGTACTTCGTAAATCACTTTATAATTCTTTATTGTATTATTTATCAAAATTTGATAAGTTATGTAATATTCATAAATTTTAAGTATAGTCAATATTGATGATAAGTAACATGCTAGAGAAATTTTAATACACAAAAACGTTCTCTAAGAAAAGTCTTTAATATATACTGTTATTATTTATCATCATAATACACTAAATTAAATATTACTAAATTATGTTTTAAATTAATAATAATAATATTTTTGGAAGAATAAAATATCTGACTCTTGAATAAAGTTATTAAAAGAGTTTTATAAAACATAATTCTTAATTTAATTTATACAAATAATGAACAAGAATTATTACACTTCGTAATTCATAGTGGATGATTCTAATTTAAGCACATATATACATATAGAAAGGAAGATATAAAATATTTTATAAAACAGTATCTATGAAACAGGAATATGTATAACAACTTGATACTGTGAAGTTAAATAATTTTAATACATAATACCTATATATCAACTGGAAATAGCTTAAACCTATTTCTTAAATTATATGTAAGTCAGATATATATATATATTTTATATATAACTTGTATTAATATTATAAATAATGTTCCACCTATGCAATAAAGATATGTACAAAAACATTTAGTACGGTATAACTATATGATTTAAAACATATACATATATCTCAAGAAAGAAACAATTTTTATCGTTTGATAAGTTTAATTCATTTCTTAAACTATATTTAAGTCATATGTATTGTTTTGGTCAAAACTTACCGAAGCAATTAAGTGATCAAATTAGTTAAGTGAGGTAGTGTGCTAGAAATGTGTGTTGAAAATATGCTAGTTAAGTTATTTGCAAAAACAGTTTCAGGATACGGCTCAGGATATAGAGCTGTATCTATGATCAAACAATGAGCGAAAATGTAAAAGATGACGCAGGATGTACGAGGAAAGCCCTTGATCAATCTAGATCGCCGGCACAAAACCTCGGGAGCTGACAATCGCAGCTGCCTTGTTCTTCTATTGCTTCAAATATCAGGATACAGTGCAGGATATGATGCGGATCAACTAGGTGTTACAATGTAATTCGAGTACAGGTGTTTGTGTGTAGTGATTGTTTGCAATAGGAGAGTAAAAGTGTGCGTAAGAATGTGTGCCTTAACCTGATCCGATCACTCTATTTATAGTAAAACGAAAATAACAAACTATCCTATTAAACCGGGATGCTTCGAATATTCCTCAAGTAGACGTTGTAGTCCACTTCTTCCGGGTTCAACGTCTATAACCCAACTGAACCTGATCCGATCACTCTATTTATAGTAAAACGAAAATAACAAACTATCCTATTAAACCGGGATGCTTCGAATATTCCTCAAGTAGACGTTGTAGTCCACTTCTTCCGGGTTCAACGTCTATAACCCAACTGATTTGCCCGAGTCTTGAGGGGAAGAAGTCCTCCTGACCGTTAGAGGATTGTTACAACAATCTGCACGTGAGCTAATTGATTAGTACCAGGATATCGTATCAGGATGTTACCAATATCCTGATCCAGTATCCTGATCACAAATAAACAATCAAAACCAGAATATTAGTCAGGATATATAAGCATAAAATGACCCATAACAATTGTCCCCAAATATATCTGTTGGTATACCAATCCAACAGATATATTTTAAAACTTTATCACATGGATCGAGGCAATCAATACGATTGGACTCTTGAAATGACTATGTGCAACTTCCAATGCAATATTTACTCTTTACCCCTATACTCAGCCTATAATTAGCCGAAATATTTCGCATTATGATCATTACTCCTCAAGCAAATCTCAGGTATTTCTCTACTCTTTCCTTCTCTGTTTTTCTTTCCTTTGAATTTCTTGTTTCTTGGTCGATACCCCTTATGGCATCTCGAACAAGATCACGGTCAAACGAGCCGTTCACAACCCTCACGAGTCAAAACCTCATCCGAGAACCACAAAACGAGATCTGCTCTTTCAACAACTGTAGGATCGAGAATCGATCTGAACGAGTCTTCAGAAGAGCTCTAAACTGATTCAAAGGCGGAATTCGATGAATCAGAGATTGTATCAGCTTGATATTCACTATTAACAGTCTCTTATATTGATTCTAGAACGTTTACAGACGAGGAGACACTTCGGCAGCACCTCACTACCGGAATCTAAAAGTTACAAATGAAAAACTCAAGTCACATATTTATACTATTTCCACTTCGTTTGAACAGTCCACTTCGTTTGAATTGTCCACTTCGTTTGAACAGTCCACTTCGTTTGAGCTGTCCACTTCGTTTGAACTGGCTTGTTCACCTTTGTTTCCTGTTTAACTCGAAATGCATGACTTGATCTTTCATTACTAATCTAAGACTCGAACGAAGATGAAGTCGACAGACAACTGCACTAACAGACTCCCCCTTGAATGTTGACGGAATCTTCAGTGAGAGTCTTCAACATGACGACTCTTCAATCTTGATCGATCTCCTTTTTTTCTTAGCATGGACCAGGCTCTTCTCTTTGGCTCTAACCTCGTCAGACTCCCCCTCTCATCATGATTGGATCGATGTTTGGAATTAGCTATCACCTAGAGATCACATCCTGGCTTTAATTCTGTTCAGCTCAACTCCTGCACACATTTTCTCACCAAAACATAAGTTTTTACTTAAATCAATATGAAAAACTTACTAGAAATAATTACACCAAGTTCAAATTAATGACCCTGATTAACTAATCTCAACTTTTTTCTTAATTCAAAATTTTTCAATTCAGCACTCAAACCCAACCCTGTCCATCATGTTTAGCACTTGAAATTTCGAAAATCAGCTTATCAACATCAGTTGTCAAAAATAATTTTGGATTTTTCAAAATTTATGCTAAAACACACTAAAATCTTTTTGGATTTTTGAATAGAAAGAAATGCAATAAAGAAATATTTACAGACAATTTTTTTGTGAGTTTGTGCAAGAGGATCATATCAGTTTATGTGACCAATCACTAGCACCGTTAAGCTTTTAATCGTTTTATGTTCTAAACGATTCACGTTGATTGACGATATTGTTGTCCACTTAAACTCAATCTAAAAACTTTCAATCTGCTTACCGATACTTTAAGGTATATTAAGATAGCACTAAGTTCTTATGGACCCCACGATCTCAGCATATCCCCTCATCATGCAATACACTAACTCAAGCAATGCCTTTAAACTTTTATCGACTGTGAATTGTGCAAAAACAAAGCAGAATGTTTAAACATTAACAATCAGGTCGATACTTCCGTATACGCAGAGAAAGTCCAATGTTTAAACAAAATAAGAAAAATAAAACAAGTTGAAGTTGTTTAGGCTTTAACCACCAGGTCGATACTCCCGTATACGCAGAGGAGGTCCAAAGCTTAAACGAAACACCAAAGAAAATAAAGTAGAACGTTTAGGCAACAACATCCAGGTCAATACTCACGTATACGCAGAGGATGTCCGATGCTTAAACAAAATAAAGAAATAAGACAAGTTTAAATCTTTGCAAAATAAAATGCACAATCACAGCGACTTTTCAGCAAAGTTGTGAAAGTTCACAAACTTAACCAGTTTTCATGCTCTTTGCATTCAGCGATTACTGAGTAGGCACACAATCAAGAAGGACAAAACTAAGTACTATGCTTTCAACCGTGTTTCCCACTAGAACTAGGCTTTTTCATTTAGGTTTGTATCGTTATCGCAAATCTACTAGTCTAGCTGAGCCTATCGTCACATCCTTAGTGAGATCGCTTATCACATTTTGACTTTACATTTCTTTAGCATGCTGTGACAGTCCAACTGATCTACTATCATTTCCTCTTTTTCACAACAAAACTCATTTTTTATTTTATCATGTTTTTGGCTTTTTCAAATTTTCTAATGTTTTTGGATTTTCTAAAATTTTCTTACTCCCCCTAAAATGCAAACACATTTTAGGAAATTTGAAAACAAACTGTACAAGTAACATGACAACTGATATCGAATTGCCTCAATTCTCCATCCACTTGGCATAAACAATCAGAACTCCCCCTCACAACAAACTATTTTCCCATTGATTTCAAAACACTTAAGTTTGTTTTAATCAAATGGTTTTTCCGGAAAATAAGTTTTGTTGACTGATTTTAACCATTTGTGGGTTAGGGGATAAACTCATCATTTTGTTTCTCAACCACTTGTAGAAAATCAGATACAACTTAATGTCCCTGATTTAGCACTTTTAAGATCAATCCAAACAAGCATTTTCAACCAATCATCATCTGTTGGTTGAATTCTCAAGGTGCCAATTCCTACTCCTCGCTTACAAACCTGGGAGTTCCGGCAAGTCCTGCTTTTCAAAAACACTTTTAACATGATAAAGAATGATGCCGATTCATGATCCACGATTACCAACTTGGGATCTCCGGCAAGTCAGGTTTTTCATTTAAACAGTTTCACCCAAGCCTGACTGTCCTTGGGTGATTTTGAATTCTTGTTCAACAATGGTGGAAAATTTGCATCATCCATTGTTAAACCTGAATTCTCCATTTTTACCTCAACCAAAGGCTCCTCTGGCTTTGACGAACCAGAATCATTGCCTGCACATGGCTTGTCTGACTTTGACCCGTCAGATTCATCGCCTGATGGTGGCTTGTCTGACTTTGACACATCAGATTCATCGCCGACTACTAGCTCCTTTGTTTTCGAAGAAACAAATTCATCACCAGTAACTTTCTTTTTCATCTTTCTCTCTTTCTTTACTCTCTCCTCTGTCCTCAGATTTGTATCTGATGAATTCGTTTTGCTTGATTTGTCAGTCTTTGGCGAGCAAGACGATTTATCAGAACTTTTATCTGTTTTACCAGCTGTATCCGAGGACAAAATCTTCTCGAGATACTCTCTCGCCTTCTTTCTCTTCTTCCTCAGTCTGTCTTTCTGCCCCTGTGAAAGTTTAACTTTCTTTTCATGAATTATCTGTTCTTGAACTTTAGGTTCTTTAACCTTCTGTTCTTTGGGCTTGACATTGACTGATTTCTTTGCCAACTTCTGAGAATTAGCCCTCAATCTTTCATTTGATCTCCTTGGACAATCTCTGGCAATGTGACCTTTGATATGGCAGTTATAGCATTTCCTCATCTCATAACTCCAACTCTGGCAGTTAACAGCAATGTGTCCTTGATAACCGCATCGGTAACACACTCTGTTATCATACCAATCACCATTTTCAGTCCAAACATTCAGATCATAGCACTGTTTGTCTTGGTGATATCCATCTCTCCTCTTGTAAGCTGGATTTGGCTTTGAAGCACTGTGGTCCGACCTGCACCACTTATTACCAACAATTTTTGAGTTTTGATTTTCTAATTTTTGTGATTTTTTATAATGATTGGATGATTGAACTGATGAGCTTTTATTATAGTTATAAACATTTTCTGAATTTTTAACCTTTTGTTTCTGTTCCACTTTCTTCTTCAAAGGTTTTTGCGCAGAGCATTCACACTTTTCAGTCGATTGCAGAACAGTTTCTTGAAATTTTTCTTTTAATTTCAAAAATATTTTCTTTTTCTCATTTTCAGCATCAGACTCTGACTCAGATTCGTCTGCTGAATAAAAATCCTCATTTTCATCATCAGTTTTCTCATCACAATCTTTAACTTTGACTTTGTCAAAGTTTGTGACATAGTCACTTATTGGAACAGAATTTATCGGTTTTGGACAGGGGAACACAAATGAAGTCACAAAACCTTTCAATTTCTTTTCAAGCTCATCAATTTTGTTCCTTGAATTCTTAGCTTCATTTTCAAGCTGAGATATTCGTTCAAAATGAGACTTGATTGTTTTTTCGTTTTCAATTTTAATGTTTTCAAGAACAGATTTTTCATTTTCCAAAACTTTTAACTGTTCTTGAAATTTTGTTTCATTTGCTTTCAAATTTTTGTTCTCCAATTTTATCCAGAAATCTTCATCATCTGAAGATTTCTTTTTGCTTTCAAAATCTTGTTCTTTCTCTTTCAAAACCTTGTTTTCTAATGTCAAACTGTTCAAATCATTTAACAGTTTGTCATTTTCAGATTTCAACCTCTCACAATTTTTCTGCAAAACAAGAATCTGTTTATCAGCAGATTTCTTTTCATTCTTCATAACTGAAATCTCTTCAGTTTGTTCCTCTCCCACTTGGACACCTTTACTCTTGCTCTTCTTTAATATTGATTTTCCACTTTGACTTTTCTTCTTCTCAGCATTTCTCTCCATCTGTTCTTCAAGTTTCTTAATGAATTGACCAATTTCCAAATCAGAGTATTCTCCAGTTCTTTTTAAATCCAAAAGATATGTACCCCACTCTTGTTGAGGTAAGGCATTTGCTAATTTATCAACCCATTCATCTGAACTTTTCTTAATACCCTTCTCAGACATCGAGCGAACAAGATGGCTATACCTCTCAATGATACCTTTTGTACTTTCTCCTGGACAACCTGAAAATGAATCAAATTCTTTCGTTAATACATTTATTCTATCAAGTGTTTCTTTTGTCATTTTAAAGAAATTTATATCCATGATTCATAAACACGTTTATCAAGACAGTCACTTTAAATGAAATATCAAGTTCAAGTTATATCCTCTTTCAAACGAACTGAGTTCAAAACCTAAACGACCTCTTGTCAAACGATCTTACTTCTCAACCAAACTAAAACCCTTCAAACGAACTGAGATCTTCACACGAACTGAGGTTCAGACGAACTGGAAGTTCACTTCGTGTGAACTGTGGGTAATTCCAAACGAACTGAACTGATCTCTCACACGAACTAATGGTTCAAACGAACTAGTTCACACGATTTGGGGTTCAAACGACCTGATGTTTACACGAACTAGGATTCAAACGAACTAAACTATCCAAACGAACTGACTTTTCAAACGAACTGATCCTCTAAACGAACTAAACTCTTTGAACACATTCAAACGAACTGTCTACTTCAAACGAACTGGTCTCACTTCGTATGACTTTTCAAACGAACTGATGAATCACTTCATACGAACTTGATCAATATTCAAACGAACTGGTGCACTTCATACAAACTGAATGTTAATTTCATGCGAACTGAACCACTTCATACGAACTGAACAAGATCTCATACGAACTGATACATTGTTCAAACGATCTGATGTAATTTTGTCAAAATTGATCACGTTTTTGGTTGAATTAGGTTCTGATGTAATGAAGTCGACAGACAACTGCACTAACAACAACGCCGATATCGCTGCTTTGAAGGATTCCGGTGCCTTTCCTGCCGGAGTGGTTATTCTCCCTTTTGATCGGGAAGTCCGATCAGATGCGTCATCAAACGAATGGGTCTGCTTTCTCGCCTATCCCTTTTCTTTGGGACTCCGGTACCCATTTCCACCCTTCATCTCTCGTTTCTTCGAGCTTACCGGCCTTAGTTATGCCCAGACTATGCCAATGGTGTGGCGAGTTTTAATGGTGTTAAACCAAATTAAATCTCGTCATTGCCCTGACCTATGCATCGAAGACCTTCCCATAGCATACCGACTGAGATCGCATGGCAACAGTCGCTTTCTTCTGTTTTCCACTTCCAAGAACCCCCTAATCCTTAAGGCCACCAAGAACGAAGATCAGTGGCAACGAAAGTTCTTTTTTGTTAAAAGAGACTCTATTGACAAGGGTTTTGATCTGCCAGTTAGATGGTTAACCAAGGGTAGGATTTAGGGTTTTAGGAATATCCCCAAATGTATCCTTAAACTATATCCTTGATTGATATCCTGTTGTTTTGTGCAGCGAATTTCAGAGACGTAGCACCCCCAAGCGCGTAATCGGAACCCATGATCAAAGGGATCTACCGACTTTCTGCTAATGAAAGAACTTTCTCCCTGTCTCTCACAAACTCAAGTAAAAAATCAAGCTCAGAGATGTCGGGTAAGCATATGATTAGATTGATTATAAAGCCTAAGTGTTATAAACTAAACATTTATCCCTTTGTTCAGTTCCAGTCATTAACCTTGAAGGCTTCCAGCTTGACGAGTTGGACAGTTATTCCAGTCTCGCACCTGCCCAGCAAGAGATCAACCCTAAGCCAGCTGCCACACCAAAGCCTACTGGTTCGAAGACCGCTACTGCTCCTAAAGCTCCTCCAGCATCTAGGACCCGGGCCTCCAGCTCCCGGAAGAGGAAGGAAGTAGAGCATCCTGCTACACCCCATGTATTCCCATTTGAGAACCATGGGTTTACGGAATCCAGCAAATTCATGACCGGCTTCCTCACCAGGTTAGTATCCTGGACCTATATCCTGCACCATATGCTGGTTATAAAAGTTAACTAAAATTAATACCCGTTTCTTTATTTTGCAGGGTCTCGAACGCCTGGTGTTCCTCTATGAAGATGCATGTGGCCTGAACACCATGTTAGAGAGCAAACTGAAGAAGGCCGAGGCCACCATTGCAGATCAAACAGCAATTGCCACCGCCAAATCGGAACACTACGAAGCTAAGTAAAAGGCAATGACTCAAGATCACCAGTCTGCCATCCAGAAGATCACCCAGGAGGCTCAAGCTAAGTCCGACGCTGCCCAGGTTCAACATGAGCATGATATGGCTTCGTATCGGGAGAGCCTTAAGAATTCAGTTATCATCTCCCTCCTCCAGGCCAGACTTGTTTTGGTCAAAAATTACCTAAGCAATTTAGTGATCAAATTAGTTAAGTGAGGTAGTGTGCTAGAAATATGTGTGAGAAATGTGTTAACAAAATTAGATATGAAAACAGTTTCAGGATACGGCTCGGGATATAGAGCTGTATCTATGATCAAACAATGAGCAAAAATGTAAAGGTGGACACGTGATATACGAGGAAAGCCCTTGATCAATCTAGATCGCCGGCATAAAACCTCGGGAGCTGACAATCGCAGCTGCCTTGTTCTTCAATTGCTTCAAATATCAGGATACAGTGCAGGATGTGGTGCGGATCGACTATGTGTTACAATGAAATTTGAATACAAGTGTGGTGTTTGTAATGAGCTAGAGAGTGAAAGTGTTCGAGAGTGTCAGTGTAAATTGTGTGCCTTAAACTGATCCGCCCCCATCTATTTATAGTAAAGATAATGTAACAAACTATCCTAAACTTCCGGGATCCAGCGAATATTCCCACTCGAACGTTGAGGACTAAGTCTTTCGGGTTCAACGGCTTCCTCATAACAAATACGCCCGAGTCTTGAGGAGAAGAAGTCCTGATGACCGTTAGTAACTTACAGCCATTAACCTGCACGTGTTTAATTCACTCAAACTTAGGATATCGCCCAAGATGTTAGCAATATCCCCGTCCAGTATCCTGGTCACAAATAAACAATAAAAAGCGGGATATTAGTCAGGATATGTATACTCAGAAAATGACCCATAACAATTGTCCCCAAATATATCGGTTGGTATACCAATCCAACGGATATATTTCAAAACCTTTTCTCGTCGATCGAGGCTATTAAAATGAAACGATGGTTGAAATGACAGTGTGCCATTTTCAATGCAACATTTACTCTTTACCCCCTATATTCAGCCTATATTTAGCCAAATCATTTCTGCTTCTTTTTATCTTTCTTCAAGCGATTTTCAGGTAATCACTTTTCTCTCTATCCTCTATCCTCTATCCTTCTTTCTTGAATTTCTTTCAGTTTGCTCAACACCTTTCATGGCATCACGAACAAGATCCCAATCGGACAGACCGGCCTCAAGCCTCATAAGTCAAAATTTCATTGTTGATCCAGCAAAGGAGATCTGCTGCTTCAACAACGCCGACATCGCTGCTCTTAAAGATTCCGGCGCCTTCCCCATCGGAACAGTCTTTCGCCCTTTTGATCGGGAAGCCCGATCAGACGCGTTATCCGATGAGTGGGTTTGTTTCTTCGCCTACCCCTTCTCTCTTGAACTCCGGTACCCATTTCCACCCTTTATCTCTCGCTTTTTCGAACTCACCGGCCTTAGCTATGCCCAGATTATGCCAATGGTTTGGCGAGTTTTAATAGTGCTGGATCAAATCAAATCTCGTCATTTTCCTGACCTACTTGTTGAGGACCTCCCTATAGCATACCGGTTGAGATCCCACGGCAATCACCGTTTTCTCCTGTTTTCTACCTCCAAGAACCCTTTGGTTCTTAAAGCCACCAAGAACGAGGATCGATGGCGACGAAAATTCT
This sequence comes from Helianthus tuberosus, assembly GCA_030545235.1. NCBI lineage: Eukaryota > Viridiplantae > Streptophyta > Magnoliopsida > Asterales > Asteraceae > Helianthus > Helianthus tuberosus. Next base: position 124,237,163 of record CM060358.1, read on the forward strand.
TTTTCGTAAAAAGAGACTCTATTGATAAGGGTTTCGATCTACCGGTTAAATGGTTAACCAAGGGTAGGATTTAGGGTTTTAGGAATATCCCCAATTATATCTTCAAACTGTATCTCGGACTTATATCCTGATGTTTTTATGCAGCGAATTTCAGAGATTTAGTGCCTCCCAGTGCAGAATCCGAATCCAAGATCAAGGAGATCTACCGACTTCCTGCCAGTGAAAGAACTTTCTCCCTGTCTCTTACAGATTCAAGCCAGAAATCAAGCTCAGAAATGTCTGGTAAGCACATTCTCAGCATATATTTTAAATTAATTACTTTTCAAAAGTATGATGAGTTTAAGAATATCTTCCCTTGTGCAGTACCAGTTGTCAACCTTGAAGGTTTCCAACTTGACGAGTTGGATTGCTACTCCAGCCTCGCACCCATCAAACAGGAATCCAAGCCAAAGTCGTCTGCTACACCAAAACCTACCTCTTCAAGGACCGTTTCTGCTCCTAAAGCCCCTCCGGCATCTAGGACCTGAGCATCCAGTTCTCGGAAGAGAAAGGAGTCGGATTCTCCAACTGTTTCTGAAACATTCTCTCTCGAGAACCATGGGTTTAACGAAGCCACCTCATTCCTCAAACAGGTAAAATTTTCCTTTCAATATCCTGCACAAGTATGTTAGTCCTTATCCTGCTTATTTTTACATCGATACCTGTGTCTTTATCGATAGGGTTTGGATCGTCTTATGCACTTGTATGAAGACGCCTGCGGGCTTAACAAGATGTTGGAGATCAAGCTGGAGAAAGCTGAAGCCACCATAGCCGACCAAGGAACCATTGCAGCTACCAAATCCCAGCATTACGAAGACAAATATAAGGCCATGATCCAGGAACACCAAGCTACCCTCCACAAAGCCAATGAGGATGCCCAAGCCAAACTAGATGCTGCCCTTCTCCAGTACCAGCAGAATATGAGTTCCTATCGGGACAGCCTCAAAGCATCCGTGGTCGTCTCTCTTCTCCAAGCCAGGATAAGGATGGCTTACGAAGCCAGGGATTTGGGCTTCGAATGCCCCTCCTGGAACATAAAGACTTGGGAGGCGAAACTAAAGGATCTTGGAGGTCATCCCGTTGCTCATCCAGCAAAGCATGCTGGTGAAGAGCCTTCTAAGGTGACAGAGGAAGTGACCAATGCTGACGATGGTGATGCCGAGAAGAATCCTGAGGCCGATGCTGGTGCAGATGCTGGGAAGGAAGCTGTTGATCAAGAAGGTACCGCTTCTTAAGCGGTGAAGTGGGCGATGATGGATATACGTGCCAAGGCCGGAGCCCACTTTTAAGTTTCATGGTTGTGGTTATGTAAACAATTTACCTTTCCTGTCTTCAAACAAATTATATTCCCTGCATTAGAACAATGTGATGACCAAAGGTGGATGGGTCCTAGGTTTTAGGACGAAGCCCTTGGTCATCAATTAGTATAACTTGTTTTGAATGTGGTAACGGTTGTAGGTGGACAGGTCCTGTTTTGAGATATATCCTGCAACCGTTACACAAGTATGGTAAAAACTAATTGTGCATTTGGCGGATGGGCCTTGGTTTAAGGTGAAACCAAAAGCACAACTTTTGACTTGTTAATAATATAACTATCTTTTGATTTGTTTGTTATTGCCTTGCATTACTTAATGTAACTCTTAGCTTTGTAAAAAATTTATCTTGTTATCCTATGAAAATATCCTGATCAGTATACTCAGCAATATATTACAAAAACTTTTTTATTAGATAGGACTCCCAAATGCTCGTTCAACTTCGTAGAAAGCTTTTGAAAAACAATCTATTTTTCCAAAACCAGTTTTCGATAATACTTAAATGATCAAAGTTCCAAACTAATACTAGTTTCAAACACCTTAATCAAATATCCTGAAAAGGACTTTGAAAATATATCAGGATACTTAACTTTTTATAAAACATAGTGTTACTAAAAACTTAGACGATGTTTACAAAGGAAAGATCATACCCGGAGTAGTATATAACCCTATTACCAAGCCTCAATCCCTTTGCAACTTCTTCAATGAAGATGTCCCCTGTGCGAGGTACTTAGTGCATTAGTTCCGAGCCTTATCATTTTAACTTTACATCACCACCTTGGTAGGAATGTCCCCTGTGTACAATGTCTTCAAATACTTTAGAAATCTTCTGAATGTCAGTTTCCATTGTATAGGCAATTTTTTACGTCCCAAGGGTAAAGCCCAAGGATGTACTGGAGATAAATCTCTTGTATCCTGGGGAAAATCCCAAATTTTCATGCGCTACAGGCGGGAGTGTATAAACTCCAAGACTTAGAAAGGTGAAAACCTTTAAACCTTAGAGAGTATGAAAATACCCTTTCGTGAGAGAGGGTGATCAATCCTCATATACCTTTAGGATTCAGGATATAGCCAACAGTAACGAAATTGTCAGCCACTTTTACATGGACTGGTACCGCCACCTTGAACTATCCCTGAATAACTTGCGCTCCAGGCGGGGTGTTTAAACCCAATTCGGAAGAAAGGTGAATACCTTTAAACCTGTGAAGGGATCAGGATCCCTTGTACGTGAGAGAGGGGGCCAATCCTCTAATCTTCCGAAATATCCTGAGTGAGCATCCCGAAGCTATATCCCGAAGCATATACTGCAAAACATCCTACACTAAGGTGGGTGTTAGCTTGACTAACACCCCTCCGATGCTTAAGTCAGTATTGGGTTACAAAGAACAAATTAAACCAAACATATTTAAAAAAGGTAGAATTCATACCATCCTGAGTTAGAAATTAAATTCTAAACTCACTTGAAATAGAGCTTAAGGTGTATAGCATTCCAAGATCTCGGTAGCATATCCCCCTCCATATTCTTGAGTCTGTATGCTCCTTTCCCTGCTTCTGATTCAACTTCGTATGGTCCTTCCCATTTTGGAGCTAACTTGCCATCGGCAGGATTAGTAGTATTCTGAAAAGCCTTTCTTAACACCCAATCTCCAACCTTAAATCTTCTGGTCCTAATATTCTTGTTATATGCCTTGGATATTCTCTGTTGATATGCTGCCATCCTTAGCCTTGCCGCATCTCTCTTCTCATCTATAGTGTCTAAATCCTGACTCAAGGCTCCAGGATTCTGCTCAGGATCACTTAGGGTAGATCTTGCAGTAGGTATTGTCATTTCCGTTGGAATCATTGCTTCTGCTCCAAATACCAAGGAAAATGGGGTTTGGCCTGTTGCATTCTTTACCGTTGTCCTATCAGCCCACAAAACAAAGGGTAATTCTTCTGCCCATCTTCCTTTTTTGGCTCCAAGCCTTTTCTTTAAGTTATTGACAATTATCTTGTTTGAGGATTCTGCTTGTCCATTCGCTTGAGGATGTACTGGAGTAGATGTTATCATTTTGATTCCCCAACTCTTGCAAAAGTCAGTAGTTCTCTTGCTTATAAACTGAGAACCATTGTCACAGATTATCTCGGCTGGTACTCCGAATCTGGTCAGGATATTCCTCTTTATGAAGGATACTACTTCTTGGTCTCTAACTTGAACAAATGCTTCAGCTTCAACCCACTTAGAGAAATAATCCGTAATTGCTAGCATAAAAACTTTTCCTCCCGGAGCTTTTGGTAGTTTTCCCACTATATCCATACCCACTTCATAAATGGCCAAGGGGAAACAATATGATATAATGGTTTAGCAGGTTGATGCAGTATGTTACTATGTCTTTGACATGCGTCACATCTTCGAGCATATTCTGCGGCATCTTTTCTCATTGTTGGCCAATAATATCCTGTCCTTAATACTTTTGAGAATAACGACCTGCCCCCAGTATGGTTACCACAATTCCCTTCATGTATATCCTGAAGTACTTCTTTGGCTTCAGGATCCTCCAAGCACCTCAAATACGGTCTTGAAAGAGATTTCTTGTATAAAATATTATTTATAATAGTGAATCGTGATACCTTCATCCTAAATGCCTTAGGATTTTCATTTCCAGGGATGTGTCCTTCTTTGAGATATCTCATGATTGGAGCCGTCCAGGATTTAGGATCCTCTTCAGGATGCTCTGCTCCAGGATCCTGAATACCCGCTACTTCTTTATCCCGAGGATTCGTTGCAGGATATAAGACATGTAATATTGGTATTTGGGTTCCTTCTGGTATCCTGATCGATGATCCTAGATTTGCTAAGGCATCTGCTTCAGCATTATCCTCCCTTGGTACCTGTTCAAGTGTAAAAACATCGAAATATCCTGCTAATTTTTTGAGAATATCAAGGTATTCGATTAATTTCTCACCCTTGACTGCATAGGATCCATTAAAATGGTTAGTAATTAACAAGGAGTCAATATATATTCGCAAATTCTTGATACTCATACTCTTAGCCAATTCTAATCCTGCAATTAAAGCTTCATATTCTGCCTCATTATTGGTAGCAGGAAATTCACACCTAATAGCCTGGGGTAATATGTCCCCCTGTGGCGATTTTAGTAGTATACCTAAACCTACACCTCTTATATTGGATGCACCATCAGTATATAATGTCCAGGATCCTGAAGATTCTTCTAACTGTTGAACTTCTAGGTCTACCTCATCCTGAATATCACTACTGAAATCAGCCACAAAGTCAGCTAAAGCCTGAGACTTTATGGAATTTCTAGGTTCATATACTAAATCATAAGCACTTAACTTTACTGACCACTTGGCCATCCTGCCCGACTTCTCTGGTTTCCTAAGCATATTTTTGACAGGATAATTCGTTTTAACATGTATCCTATGTGTCTCGAAATAATGTCTAAGCTTTGTCGATGCCATGACTAGAGCTAATATTAATTTTTCTAAATGAGAATACCTAGTTTCAACATCTAACAAACTTTTACTAACATAATAAACAGGATATTGCTGACCTTCATGGTCTTTTATAAGAACGGCACTTACAGCATTCCCTGATACAGCAAGGTATAGGGATAGTGGTTCACCATTTTCAGGCTTCATCAATAGAGGTGCGGTTGAGAGATATCGCTTCAAGTCCTGCAAGGCTGCTTCATGTTGAGGATATCATAGAATTCCTTGCATTTTTCTGAGGATCTTGAAATAAATCTATTCAAAGCTGCTACTCGGCCTGTCAACCTTTGTACGTCCTTCATATTTGAGGGTGATTTTATATCCAGGATAGCTTTGATCTGCTCTGGGCTTGCTTCTATCCCCCTTTTTGTCACCATATATCCAAGAAACTTTCCTGCCCCCACTCCGAAATGGCATTTAGCAGGATTCAGCTTCATGTTGTATCGATCCAGGATATCAAATGCTCCCTTGATATCCTGGAGGTGATCCTCAGCCTTTTTAGATTTCACCACCATATCGTCGATATATACCTCCATGGTGTCCCCGGCTTATCCTTGAACATCATGTTTACCAATCTCTGGTATGTTGCACCTGCATTTTTCAAACCGAAAGGCATAGCAGTATAGCAATATATACCTGTTGGTGTCATGAAAGCAGTATCCTCCTGATCCGAAGGCTCCATTTGAATCTGCTGAAATCCTGAGGATGCGTCCATGAACGTTAACATCTCATGTCCAGCAGTAGCATCTACCATTGCATCGATATGAGGGAGAGGAAATGGATCTTTAGGACAAGCCTTGTTCAAGTCCGTGTAGTCTACACAGACTCTCCATTTCCCGTTCTTCTTCTGTACCACAACTACATTTGCTAGCCATCTTGGAAACTTGACTTCTCTGATCATCCTGGACTTCAACAATCTTTCAACTTCCTCTTTGATAATCGCATTCCGCTCAGGAGCAAATTTTCTTCTTTTTTGTTGAACAGGCTTGAATGATTTGTCAATTCCAATCTTGTGAGTGATAATGTCTTTGGATATGCCTGTCATATCCTCATGCTTCCATGCAAATGTTGACATCCTGCATTTCAAAAAGTTAGTTAACTGTTCTTCAATATCCTGAGGGATATTGGTTCCTACGAGCACCGAGATATCAGGCTTATCCTGATCCAGGATGATTTTCTTCACATCCTGCTCCGAATCCTCCACGATATCCTAGGCCCGCGTCTTTAATTGCTATGCTGTACTAGGCTTAGTTGAGGATTTCATTGAGGATGAGTAGCATTCCTTCGCTTCCTGCTGATCACTTTCAACCTTGACAACTCCCCAAGGGGTAGGGATTTTGATGCATTGGTGATATGTTGATGGCACAACCTTCATATCGTGAATCCATGGTCTTCCCAGTATGATGTTATAGCAGGATAAGGAGTCCATCACACAGAAACGTTGTATTGAATTGACCCCTTCAACATATACTGGTAACTTTATCTCCCCTACGGTATTTCTAGCTTCTCCACTGAAACCAACAAGCACAGTGGACTTCGAAGTGATATCCATCGGAGATACATTCATCCTCTTCAACGTTTCCAGCTGAATTATATTGACAGAACTACCGTTGTCTACCAGTATCCTGCGTACAAAATGGTTAGCCACATATAATGTTATCACTAAAGCATCATGGTGAGGATCCTGGACAGTATCCCTGTCATCACTATCGAAAGTGATCACTTTATCAGTTGTGAGGGTAGTCATTCTGACTGGTCTGTCTCCCCTCTCGCTCTTAGCTTCCCTTGCATGTCTCTTGGCCGCCGAATACGAAGTCCCACAAATATCGGATCCTCCTAAAATAAAGTTAATTATCTTGGCATCTGCTGGGGGTGATGCTGCTCGTTCAAGATCCTTCTCGGGATCCTGCCCTTTATTCTTCTTTTTTCCCAGCAAGTCCTTCAAATAACCCTTGCTTAATAGGTAACTTATCTCTTTCCTTAAAGCAATGCAATCCTCGGTCATATGTCCGAAGTCTTCGTGGAAGGCACACCATTTGGATTTATCCTTCCAATCAGCTTTCTGCTGGTTCTTTCGAGGCCACCTAGCTTTGTCCCCTAAGCCCTGCATAGCATACATTAATTCGGGTATATTAACAGAAAAGCAGTATTCAGATAAGTCAGGATATTCTTCAGGATCCTCGTCTTCAACAGCATTCACTTTCTTGTTATCATTTCTGCCGTATGGCCTGGAGCGATATGGCTTATACGAGGTCTCCGATTTCCTGTTAGTTGATTCATAGGTTGAGGTAGAGTTCATCCTCTCCTGCATCTTCTTGTCATCTTCCAGACAGATATATCTCAAAGCCCTGTTACGAGCTTCGTCGAGATTCCTGCAGGGATTCATTACAAGATCCTGATAAAACTGAGAATCCTTTTGTAATCCCATCTTAAAAGCTTGCACAGCTGTTGCAACATCAAGATGTGGGATATCCAAGGATTCTCGACTGAATTTGTTCACATAATCCCTCAAGGATTCCTGAGGCCCTTGAGTTATCCTGTAAAGATCACTAGTTAGTTTCTCAAAACTCCGGCTACAAGAAAATTGACTGTTAAATAAATTAACCAAATGAGCAAACGAAGTAATTGAGTGAGGAGGAACGTTTAACAGCCATTTTAAGGCTGATCCTGTTAGAGTAGAACCAAATCCCTTGCACAAGCATGCTTCCTTGAGCTCCGGAGGGATAGGGTTAATCTCCATTCTTTCCCTATACTGAGCAATATGCTCTTCAGGATCCGTAGTCCCATCATACAGCTTCATGTTGGGAGTCTGAAATCTTTTTGGGATTTCAGCATCACAGATAGGATATGCAAAGCGGGATATCCTGTGGCTGTCTTGGGATACTTCCGGAATTGGCTGGACTACTCCAGGTACACTGGATATCATGTCCTTCAATTTCTGGAGCTCCCTGGTAAATGTTGACGTCATACCTACATCCTGCAAAGAGCCATTGTTGTTAGTAGCAAGAATATTATTATTCGACACATTACCGTTCTGAGGATTTTGGCCATATCCTGAAGCATATCCTAAACTCCTCACAGTCGACATCCTGACCGAAGAGGGTATCTCAGGGGTATGATTCTGAGAATGGCTTGGGACGATATTCCCCCTATTATCCTCAGTGTAAACCGCAGAACTGAAGTTCAAAGCCCTGGGCTGTATAGGAGTGGCAGTTTCTTCAGCGAGTCTACTCGAGCTAGCTTTTAAGAGTTGTATTTCTCTTAATAGCATTTGGTTAGTCTCCTGTTGCTGCCTCATTTGTTCCTGCACACTTCCAAATAAAGTCAAAATTTCATCATTAGAGGCTAAAACAGGAGCAGATCCCTGGACACTCCGAGTAGGGATAACATCTTGAGGTTGTGAAGAAAACGACATCCTTGGAGGAGGTGGTGGAAGCACCGAACCAGTGGTAGCAGAGGTTGTAGCAGACATAGTGGAAGAGCTCATGTTTGATCTTGAGGCCATTGTAAACAATGTGGCAAAAAGTTTAGAAAATAGAAAACCGATTAATGATTTTGCAAAGATTTTTAGTAAAAGTAGCACCACTTGCCCCACGGTGGGCGCCAAATTGTTTTGGTCAAAAATTACCTAAGCAATTTAGTGATCAAATTAGTTAAGTGAGGTAGTGTGCTAGAAATATGTGTGAGAAATGTGTTAACAAAATTAGATATGAAAACAGTTTCAGGATACGGCTCGGGATATAGAGCTGTATCTATGATCAAACAATGAGCAAAAATGTAAAGGTGGACACGTGATATACGAGGAAAGCCCTTGATCAATCTAGATCGCCGGCATAAAACCTCGGGAGCTGACAATCGCAGATGCCTTGTTCTTCAATTGCTTCAAATATCAGGATACAGTGCAGGATGTGGTGCGGATCGACTATGTGTTACAATGAAATTTGAATACAAGTGTGGTGTTTGTAATGAGCTAGAGAGTGAAAGTGTTCGAGAGTGTCAGTGTAAATTGTGTGCCTTAAACTGATCCGCCCCCATCTATTTATAGTAAAGATAATGTAACAAACTATCCTAAACTTCCGGGATCCAGCGAATATTCCCACTCGAACGTTGAGGACCAAGTCTTTCGGGTTCAACGGCTTCCTCATAAAAAATACGCCCGAGTCTTGAGGAGAAGAAGTCCTGATGACCGTTAGTAACTTACAACCATTAACCTGCACGTGTTTAATTCACTCAAACTTAGGATATCGCCCAAGATGTTAGCAATATCCCCGTCCAGTATCCTGGTCACAAATAAACAATAAAAAGCGGGATATTAGTCAGGATATGTATACTCAGAAAATGACCCATAACAAGACTGAAAATGGCTTATGAGGCCATGGCTTTAGGTGTTGAATGCCCTTCATGGAATATCGAGGCTTGGGAGACGAAGCTGAAAGATCTTGGTGGTAATCTTGTAGAACCTACTGTTAGGGGTGGATTTCTAAATGACCCGTGATCCTCAATTATTATCCTGCTTGGTGATCCGTACTTCTGTGTCAGTTAGTGATCCTCAGAAGTGCTTCAGGATCAGGATCATGGATCATCCTAAGGATCCTTATACTAATGATTGTCTGCTTTGAATTCGATATTGTTTTGCAGGAATACCAGCTTGGACTTAGTCTTGGTAACGTTCCTAAAGAATATTCCACGTCTATTCCGCATGTGCTTGGTCAGAAATGGACGTTGTGGAGTCGTGGAGGACTTGCACCATTTGCGGACAATTAGTTAGGCTAGATATTTTCTAATTTAAAAGGGGTAGCGAGCTAATTAGACAACACTTTTGGCTATTTTTGGCTACACACACTCATACAACCGCACTCACCAGCTCTTGGCGAAACACTTAGCATTTTTCATACATTTCTACACGATACACTATAGTGATCCTTGTACTTAGCTCGCTATCATCCGAAGTTGTAACAGATTGTTTGTTTAATTTAAGTTGGTGATCGGTAGTTTCCATCACCCGGGGTTTTTTGTGCCGGAGATCAACTCTTGATCAAGGGCTTTTCCCCCGTATAAATCTTCGTGTCATTTGTTCATCATACTTCATAGTGATCCTTATTATTGTTCATCAATTCAAGCATCATACCCCATAACAAAGAGTTTGGTTGCATTATCCTCGTCTGATTTTTGACCAAAACAGTTTGACGCCCACCGTGGGGCAATTGGTGCTTCGTTCCTAAGAAATTCTCATTTTTGTGATCATTTCGGTTCGTTACATCCAAGCAGATGGCTTCATCATCAAAGAACACCTCCAGTGCGATGTCTGCAGTCAATTCATCCTAGGGCATTCCACCATTGCCTCCACCACCTTCTGGACCTCAGAAAAATGCCGAGAAGAAACCAACTCCCATTTTCTCAAAACCTCCAACTTCTTCTGCTTCTTATACTCCCACTACTAGTGACTTGTTTACTCTGATTTTGCAGATGAAGGAGCATATACAGCAGCAGGATAAGACCAATGAAAGGATTCTTAGAGAAATTGGAGACATCAAGAAACAGAAGAGATCGGCAGAGGATCATTCCCCACTGATGCCCAGATTTTTGAATTTCGATACTCCGGTTATAACTTCTCAGCCTTCAGTGGTTCCAAACGTTCAATATGTGGGAGGACCAAAAGGAGTGCATTACGGATCATCAGCAATGACTCAGGCTTCAGGGTTACACTTCCAACCAGCAGGATCCCATCCTCAGCATATAGGATCCTTCGCCAGCTCAGGAGGATACTCAGGAGCGCAGCAGATTCAAGGGTTCTGGCCGTTCCAAGGATCCTCCCAGGTCCAAGGATCCTCCCAGGTTCAAGGATCCTCTCAGGTTCAAGGATCCTCCTATGTTCCAGGATCCTCACAGGTTCAAGGATCCTCTCAGTTTCAAGGATCCTCCCAGGTTCAAGGATCCTCCTACGTCCCAGGATCCTCACAGGTTCAAGGATCCTCTCAGTTTCATGGATCCTTAAGGAGTTTGCAATCAGGGAATTTCGATATCCATCAGGGAGATTTCATTCCAATGCAGACCATTGCTTCTACTGGTCCATCGGTCATTCCAGAGCCCCAACAATATGGATTCACATCCGCACTTCCTAATTTGAATCCAATGGGAGGTAACACTTTCAATAATTCTTATACCACTAACCATGGCCTTATGCAGGATACAGGTATCAATCATGCCATGGCTAGAGAATTGCAAAAGTTAAAGGATATGATATCAAGTGTCCCAGGAGTGGTCAAGCCTATCCCAGAGATTACAGATGGGAGCCACAAGATATCTCGTTTTCCACCACCAATCTGTGATGCTGAGATACCAAAGAGGTTCCATGTGCCTACTATGAAGTTGTATGACGGTTCAACGGATCCTGAAGAACACATAACACAATACAGGGAAAGGATGGAGATCAATCCCATCCCAGAAAGGTTAAAGGAAGCATGTCTATGCAAGGGATTTGGATCCACTCTTACTGGATCAGCTCTTAAATGGCTGCTAAGTCTTCCCCCTTACTCTATTACCTCATTTGCTAATCTAGTTAACCTATTTAATAACCAATTTTCTTGTAGTAGGAAATTTGAGCGTTTAACTAGTGATCTGTATAGGATAACCCAAGGTCATAATGAATCATTAAGGGATTATATCACTAAATTTAGTAAAGAATCCTTAGATATTCCTAACCTGGATATAGCTACGGCTGTTGAAGCCTTTAAAATGGGATTGCTTAGGGATTCGTTATTCTATGATGATCTTGTTATGACACCATGCAGGAATCTAGATGAGGTAAGAACCCGGGCCCTTAGGTTCATCCGGCTAGAGGATGACAAAAGGATCCAGGAGGAGGTAGAGAAATTACTCCGAGCAGGTATGATTAGAGAGGTCAAGTATCCAAGATGGTTGGCCAATGTGGTTGTTGTTCAGAAGAAAAACGGAAAGTGGAGGGTATGTGTCGATTTCACCGATTTAAATAAGGCATGTCCCAAGGATCCTTTCCCATTACCCCACATTGACTCCATGGTGGATGCAACTGCGGGTCATGAACTGTTAACTTTTATGGATGCTTCATCTGGATTTCAACAAATTCAGATGGAACCATCCGATCAAGAGGATACAGCCTTTATGACTCCAACTGGTATATACTGTTATATTGCTATGCCATTCGGACTAAGAAATGCAGGTGCAACTTATTAAAGGCTAGTGAATATGATGTTCAAGGATCAGATTGGACAAACTATGGAGGTTTACATAGACGATATGGTGGTAAAATCAAAAAAAGGCTGAGGATCACCTTAGAGACTTGGAGGAAGCATTCAATATCCTTGACAAATATAACATGAAACTTAATCCTTCTAAGTGTCATTTTGGTGTAAAGGCAGGTAAATTCTTAGGATATATGGTGACAAAGAGGGGTATTGAAGCCAGTCCAGAACAAATCAAAGCTATAGTGAACATCAAGTCCCCTGCCAATGCTAAAGATGTTCTGAGGTTAACAGGCAGGATTGCAGCTTTAAACAGATTCATATCCAAATCCTCAGAAAAGTGCAAGGAATTCTATGATATCCTAAGGAAGAACAAGAAATTCGAGTGGACTGAGAAGCATGAAAATGCCTTAAAAGCTCTTAAGGATTACCTATCCTCAGCCCCAGCCTTGATGAAACCAGAAAAGGGAGATGTGTTGTCCTTATACTTGGCGGTATCCTCAAAAGCAGTAAGTGCAGTCCTTGTTAAGGATCACCAAGGTACACAACATCCTGTCTATTATGTAAGTAAGAGTTTACTTGATGCTGAATCCAGGTATTCATACTTAGAAAAACTTATCCTTGCATTAATTATGGCATCTACTAAATTGAGACATTATTTTGAAACTCATGCCATTATCGTCAAAACTAATTTTCCAATTAAGAATGTCCTCAGGAAACCTGAAATGTCAGGAAGGATGGCCAAGTGGGCAGTGAAGCTTAGTGCATATGATATAAGATATGAGCCCAGGACAACCATTAAATCCCAAGCATTAGCCGACTTTGTGGCAGATTTCAGTAGTGATTTGCAAAAGGAAGCTGAGTTAGAAGTCCAGCAGCTAGAGGAGACCAAGGATCCTTGGATACTCTATACTGATGGATCCTCAAATGTCAAAGGAACAGGGCTTGGAATACTACTAAAATCGCCACAGGGGGACATAATACCCCACTCTATAGCTTGTGAGTTCCAAACCACTAACAATGAGGCTGGATATGAAGCCTTGATAGCTGGTTTGCAAATTGCTAAGCATATGAGGATCAGGTATCTTGAGGTACATGTAGATTCTTTGTTAATCACTAATCACTTTAATGGATCCTATGCTGTTAAAGGTGAAAAGTTAACCAAATATTTGGAGATAGTCAAAGAATTGGCACTCTCTTTTGTATCCTTTAGTTTGACACAGGTACCAAGGGAAGAGAATGCAGAGGCAGATGCATTAGCCAATTTAGGATCATCCTTGAAGATCCCGGAGGATATCAAGATCCCTATTATCCATATCCTAACCCCGGCTATCGAGGATCATGTGGCTATGGAGATAGGAGAGGATTCTGCAATTATCCCCAGTGAGGATACTCAAACTCATCCAGGATCATGGATCCTCCCAATCATGTGATACATACAACATGGAGAGATTCCTACAGGAGAAAACCCTAGGGCTTTCAAAATTAAGGTATCTCAATTTACAATTTTAAATAATATGTTGTATAAACGATCTCTTGCAGGACCATATTTAAGATGCATTGAGGATCCTGAAATCCAAGAAGTTTTAAAAGACTTCCATGAAGGAGATTGTGGAAACCACACTGGGGGCAGGGCATTATTCTCAAGGATCCTGAGGACAGGATACTATTGGCCAACTATGAAGAGAGATGCTGTGGAGTATGCTAAGAAATGTGATCCTTGTCAGAGACATAGCAATATCCTTCATCAACCGGCTGAATTATTGCATCCTATATCTTCCACTTGGCCATTCATGAGATGGGGCATGGATATAGTTGGTAAGCTCCCTAAGGCACCTGGTGGAAAAGTGTTCATGCTTGCTATGACTGATTACTTCTCCAAGTGGATAGAGGCTGAAGCTTTTGCCCAAGTCAGAGAAAAGGAAGTTATATCCTTCATTAAAAGAAATATTATAACTAGATTTGGTATTCCTTCTGAAATTATATGTGATAATGGTTCCCAATTCATTGGGGGCAGAACTACTAACTTTTGTGACAGCTGGGGGATTAAGATGATAACATCAACACCAGTCCACCCACAAGCTAATGGTCAGGCAGAATCCTCCAATAAGATCATCATCAACAATTTGAAGAAGAAGCTTGGATCCAAGAAAGGGAAATGGGCAGAAGAACTACCTTATGTGCTTTGGGCTGATAGGACAACTCCTAAGAATGCTACAGGCCAAACTCCATTCTTTTTGGTATTTGGGGCAGAATCAGTGATCCCTACAGAAATGGTGGTTCCAACTGCTAGAACAAGTATTCGTGATCCTGAGGAAAATGATGAGAACTTGGTTCAAGACCTGGATACTATAGAAGAAATCAGAGATTTGGCAAGGATAAGGATGGCCAGTTATCAGCAAAGAATGGCTGGAGCCTACAACAAAAATGTCAGGATCAGGAAATTCCAAGTTGGTGATATGGTACTAAGGAAAGCATTTCAGAATACCACCAATCCTGCTGTTGGAAAGTTGGCACCAAAATGGGAAGGACCTTACTTGATTGAAGCTGAGGCAGGAAAGGGGGCATATCGATTGCTAACAATGGAAGGTGATTTGCTACCTAGAGCCTGGAATGCTGTCCATTTGAAGAAATACTTCATGTGATAAGGATCCATGATCCTCACATGATAAATATCCTTAAAGGATCCTTAAAGCACAGATGATCCTCATTAGGGTAACATTCTAATCTTAAACTATTTCATTTCCTTACTTTCTCACAAAAGGATAAGGATCCTGCATCCTTTATCCTCCTTTCACGAGATTTTGAGTTTTGAAGGTTCAGGTACTCTTAGAAAAAGGATGATTATCCACACAAGCAACCAGTTACTTGGGTTTGACCCCAGTTGTTTGGGCTTGACCCCAGTTCCGCCAATAGCGCATGATGATCCTGGTATAGTTCATGGCAGTGGGACCAGTACTCGTTTTAGGGGCTGATAATTCCATTGTACTGGCTATACCTAGGATCCTACGTATAATGGTAGACGTACCATACATCCGTTCTTAAGGTTTCTAACGTTTTCACGTTAGCTAAGGTTTTGGCATTTTCATGCCACTAAGTTTGGATAGTCGCCAGTTAGGGCCATACTCCAGTTCACACACGATCCTTGGGCTTGTCCCCAGTTATCCTTGGGCTTGTCCCCAGTTATCCTTGGGCTTGTCCCCAGTTATCCTTCGGGCTTGTCCCCAGTTGCTAACTTTTATCTTATATTGGCTTAGTCCCGAGTTATGTTCTATTTCAGGTCTTCAAAGTTAAGCAACCAAGGATCCTTGATCCTTACTTCTTACTAAGGTTTGTCCTATGGTTATTGTAACACCCTAAATTTTTACCCTTAAATCTAAACAAAATATAGTTTAAGTACATGACTTTCATAAAAGAAGTTCGTTAGACACCAAGATCTTAATCAACTATGACTAAGTTACATCATTTCAAAAATTATTTAACATGTGTTTACAACCCATACATCAAGACTACAAAAGACCTAATTCATTGCGGAAGCTTCAAAATGGAGTGTTCGGTTCTTCGTTAATCGCTTGATCGCCACCCGTATGAACCACCAATTCACCTATGATTTTAAACCATTGAAAACATTAGCTTTGATGTTATTATATAATAAAATTCCAAAGATTTAACATCAAATTTGAAATAACAAAATAATAAGCTTATATTGTTGTCCACGTACGGTGAGTCTTGGATTGATTTGACCACCGTAAACCAGGGGGTCTGCACCGTAACTTATATTTTCTTCACCGTAAATTACGGTATTACCGTAATTTACGGTGGTACCTGGAGATTTCAAGTTTTGTTTGTTTTGATCATTTCACTCAAATCCAACTCTTGGAATTTACTTTTCTAACATATACCACATCAATTTCTAGAAATTCTAACATGTTATATGTTGAGCTATATCAAAGAGCAATCCATCATATTCCGAACTTTAATCAAACTTTACTTGATTAATTGACCCGTTTGGCTCGTCTACGGAATCCACCTCCATGACGACTACCAACGAGTACTAAACAAATTTAATCAGTCAATCAATTAGACGATTTCATCGCTTACTTCAACAACTCTTATTCAAGGATTCAATTACACAATAAAATCATCAAGCCTAATAAATGTAACGGGTCAAGTTACATACCTTCAAAGTTTGCCCTTTAAACGTGATTCGCCACCCGCTTGTCCGCTTGACGCTCCTGCGTCCGTTCCTATGGAGTCCAATTATGATGCGTTTTAGAACTCTCTTTTAATCATAATTCGCATAATACATCAAAACATCATGATTATGCGTTTAAGCTCAGAATTTCAGTTTTAAGCCTTCATTGAGGCATTTCAACAAACACTTTAAGAGCAGAATTTTATATCTTTCGTATTCAAGTTTATAGCTTGCTAGTTAGCTAACTTAATCATCAATATAGTCTTCATATATCATTTAAACATCATGCATTTTCTGAAATCATTTTCTAAGATCAAATTACACTACAATATGCATTCTAAATCCTAGTGTTCATCATCATATTGTAAAACCCACAACCCACCTTCAAGGTGTTCATGGAATTTCCTGAATTTGAACATGATTTCACATGTAGTTGTCTAGGTTTTACTTCTAAACACTATATCACCCTTAATCTAACCAAATAACACTCATGCAACATCTAATTTCAGATTTTCCAAAATCATGAGATTTTCAAGTTTAGAGATTTCATCAAATTTCACATACCTTAGAATCCTCTCGCGATGAGGATCACAATTCTAAGCTCTAATTTCGATTTCGACCTGGATTGAGCCTTCAATTTACTGATTTAGTGAATTTTTAGGTTTTGAAGGTGGGGTGTCGCCCCCTGTTCTTTCTTGATCGACCAGACCCTTGTAAAAGGGGTGTTTGGTTTATTTTTATTTAGTAAATCAAATATAGTTTCAAGTTTAACAATTTAGGCCCCTCAACTTTGTTCATCATATCTTTTAGTAGCTCTAAACCCTATTATAGGCTATTTCTAGTAAACTAACTAACTAGGTTAAAATTCTAGTTAGTAAATTCTTATCTATTTATACTTTATAGTTCCAATATAAAGTTTTATATTTTCGGGGTGTTACAAGTCCACCCCCCTTAAAAAGGGTTTCGTCCCCGAAACCGAGTTACGTACCAAATAATGTAGGGTGAAGACGTCTCATCTCCTCTTCGGACTCCCATGTAGTGTCCGAACCTTTCCTATGCTCCCATTTGACCTTGACTTGGTCAATTTGTTTATTTCGTAAATGTTTGACCTTTCTGTCTAAAATCTCCACCGGTCTTACCACATAATTCAGACTATTATCCAATTCGATATCATCGTAATGGATATAAGTCGTTTCGTCTGCTAGGCACTTTCTTAATTGTGATACGTGGAACGTGCCATGGATTCCACTTAGCTCCTCCGGTAGTTCAAGACGGTAAGCTACTTTGCCAACTCTTCCGATAATTTTAAATGGCCCGATAAACCTTGGGCTTAACTTCCCCTTCTTTCTAAATCTAATAACACCTTTCCATGGGGACACTTTTAGCATGACCATGTCACCGACTTGAAATTCAATTGGCCTTTTCCTTTTATCAACATACGCCTTTTGCCTGTCTTGAGCCGCTTTCAAGTGTGCCCGAACTTTATCGATCTTTTCGTTCGTGGCTCGTACTATGTCTTGGTGGGCGAGTTCACGTGGACCCACTTCACCCCAACAAACTGGGGTTCGACACTTCCTACCGTAAAGCAGTTCGTATGGTGCCATTTTAATACTAGACTGGTAACTGTTGTTATACGAAAACTCGACTAACGGTAGGTGAACATCCCAACTGCCTCCAAAGTCGATTATACACGCCCGTAGCATGTCTCCCAATATTTGTATCATTCTTTCACTTTGTCCATCCGTTTGAGGATGGTACGCAGTGCTAATGAACAATTTGGTCCCCATTTGTTCTTGGAAATCACGCCAGAAATTCGAAGTAAACCGGGTATCCCTATCCGACACGATGGACACCGGCACTCCATGACGTGCTATGATTTCATTGGTATAGACTTCTGACATCTTTTCTGACGTATAAGTCTCACGAATCGGAATGAAGTGAGCACTTTTCGTCAATCTATCCACCACTACCCATATGGCATCAAAACCACGATTTGTCTTAGGCAGCTTGGTTAACAGGTCCATTGTAATATGTTCCCATTTCCAAACCGGAATTTCTAACGGTTGGAGTTTACCGTATGGTTTCTGATGCTCCGCCTTGACTTGTAAACATGTCAAGCATTTTTCCACGTATTTCGCCACGTCCCTCTTCATTCCGGGCCACCAATAGTTTTGTTTCAAATCATTGTACATCTTGGTCGCACCCGGATGAATTGAATAACGGGATTTATGAGCTTCATCAAGTAGAAGCGCCTTTACTCCACAGGTATGTGGGACCCATATCCTTCCGGATCGAGTCTTTAACCCGTGATTCCCATCCGACAAGTCTTTCAACTGCCCAATTATTCTTTCCTTATTCCAATTCTCTTCTTTTACTGCTTCTAATTGCGCTTCTCGAATACGTTCAAGTATACCCGAGGTTACCACGAGTTGCATCGACCTCACTCGTATTGGGACATAGTCCGCTTTTCTGCTTAGAGCATCCGCTACCACATTTGCCTTTCCGGGGTGATAGTGTATCTCACAATCATAGTCTTTCACCGTTTCCAGCCATCGCCTTTGTCGCATATTTAACTCCTTCTGATCGAAGAAGTATTTCAGACTCTTGTGGTCGGTGAATATGGTGCATTTTACCCCATACAAGTAATGCCTCCATATTTTTAATGCAAATACCACCGCTGCCAACTCGAGATCGTGCGTGGGGTATTTCTTCTCGTGCATCTTCAATTGTCTCGAGGCATAGGCTATTACCTTGCCCCGTTGCATCAACACGCAACCGAGCCCCGATAACGAAGCGTCCGAATAGACCACCATGTCTTCGACTCCGTCCGGCAATGTCAGTACCGGAGCTTGAGTTAGCCTTTCTTTTAGCGCCCGAAACGCTTTTTCTTGATCGACTCCCCAAACAAACTTTGCTTTCTTTTGGGTTAGCTTTGTTAGCGGCGATGCAATCTTGGAGAAATCTTGAATGAATCTCCTATAATATCCAGCAAGCCCCAAAAAGCTTCTAATTTCAAAAGGGTTCTTCGGGGGACTCCATTTTGACACTGCCTCTATCTTTGACGGATCCACCAAAACTCCATCGGCACTTATGACATGACCGAGAAATTGTACCTCTCGTAACCAAAAGGCACATTTAGAAAATTTTGCATAAAGCTTCTCTCGTCTAAGTGTCTCTAACACTTCTTGTAAGTGGCGTGCGTGTTCGGCTTCACTTTTCGAATACACCAAGATATCATCGATAAACACGATGACCGACTTATCCAACATTGGCTTGCAAACCCGGTTCATGAGGTCCATGAAAGCCGCGGGCGCATTTGTTAGCCCAAATGACATCACGAGAAATTCGTAATGTCCGTATCTTGTGCGAAAAGCCGTCTTCGGCACATCTTCTTCTTTGACCTTTAGTTGATGATACCCCGATCTAAGGTCAATTTTGGAAAACCAATTCGCACCTTGTAGTTGGTCGAATAAATCATCTATCCTCGGGAGCGGGTATCGGTTCTTTACCGTGAGTTTGTTTAACTCCCGGTAATCAATACACATACGCATGCTCCCGTCTTTTTTCCTCACGAACAATACCGGTGCGCCCCAAGGAGACACACTCGGCCTTATGAATCCCTTATCAAGCAGGTCTTGGATTTGGGACATCAACTCTTGTAGTTCCGATGGTGCAAGTCGGTACGGGGCTTTTGCTACAGGTTTCGCGCCCGGAATCAATTCGATCCCGAACTCTACTTCCCGTTCAGGCGGTATCCCCGGTAAATCTTCCGGAAAAACATCTTCATAATCTCGTACTACCGGTACATCTCCAATCTTCCGTGATTCTTTCTCGGCCTCATTTGCATAAATTATGAATGCCTTGCATCCTCGCTTCATGAGCTTGTGAGCTTTCAAAATCGAACATACTATGGGGTTGCCTCGTTTTTCGCCGTAAATGGTGACGTGTTTTCCGCTCGGAGATGTTAGTTTTATCTCTTTGTGAAAACACACGACCTTTGCATGGTATTGAGATAGCCAATCCATCCCCACGACTACTTGGAATTCTCCCATCGACATCGGGATTAGATTTATCAAATATTCTTCATCATCGATGCTCAGTTTACAATTTTCACATACATCACAAACAATAAAGCTTTTGTTATTACCTATCTCTACTTCTAAAGGCACAGGTAATTTTGTTAGAATAAATGAAGGATGTCGAATAAACCCATATGAAACAAAGGATTTATTCGCACCCGTATCAAATAACACGTGTGCGGGAATTGAATTTACAGCAAATATACCTGAGACCACGTCAGGTTCAATCTTCGCTTCTGCAGCAGTTAGTTGGAAAGATCTTGCCTTTGCTTTCGGGGCTTCACCTTTCGGTTCTTGCCCATCCTTCTTTCCAACCAGTTCTGGGCATTCCGACTTCTTGTGACCCGTTCGATAACAGTTGTAACAAACCGTCACTTTCTCCGGGCATGACATAGCCATATGTCCCGTTTTCTTGCATATAGGACAAGGCTTATCCTTGTAACGGCATTCACCCTTATGATTTTTCCCACAAATTTTGCAACCTGGTGTACTACCTTTAGCATCTGATCTCTTTGCTGTTTCATTCGTTCTTGCTTTCTTGGTAGGGCTTGGATTCACATCTAGTGCCCTTCGTTCACCCCGTTCTATACTCTTTTTCAATTCGATCTCCCTTTCCCGAGCAGCATTGACAATCTCGGTAAGGGTCTCGTACTTTGAAGGGGTTATGAACTCTCTATATTCCGCGCTTAGCATGTTATGATAATAATAGACCTTTTGCTCTTCATTCGTTATCAATTCATCACAGAACTTCATCTTGTCCATAAACATCCCCGTGATCTTGTCTATGGATTCACCTTTGTGTCTGAGTTGCATGAACTCTTCCTTGATTTTATTTACGACCGCCTTGGGACTATGGTGTTTAAGAAACGGCGTCTTAAACTCCTCCCAAGTCATGGCCTTAGCCGCTTCACTTCCAATCTCCTTCTTTTTGTTATCCCACCAATCTTTCGCTTGACTCCTTAGTTGACCCGTACCATAGGCTACGTAGTCTTCTTCGTCACAATGGGTTCTCTCGAATACTCCTTCGATGTCACTTAGCCATCGTTGGCACACTATTGGGTCAACCTCCCCATTATATGTTGGTGGTTTACAAGCCATGAATTCCTTGTTTGAACAAGGCTTTCGTCCTCCACGCTTTTCCTTTGCTACATTTGAATCATCTTCCAGTTTCTTGATTCTATCTTCTACTATTGATAAAACCGTGTGTTGGATTTTATCAATAAAGCCCGACAAACTGTTTTCGATCGCCTTTCCAACCTCTTCGGCAATCACTTCCCTCACTTGTTCGGTGACTCTTGGCACCGCATTATCATTGCCTCCATCAGCCATCTCGATTTCTGAAATGTTTACATAGATTGTTAAACATTCCATTTATAACACATGCTTTACTTGTTTTGATTTAATCAAGTTCGTAACTTGATTTAATCATTCTTGTTTTAATTCAATCAAGTTCGTAACTTGATTTAATAATTCTTGTTTTTATTCAATCAAGTCCGTAACTTGATTTAATAATTCTTGTTTCTATTCAATCAAGTCCGTAACTTGATTTGATCATTCTTGTTTCATGCATTTCTTGTTTTTGAGTGAGCTTACACACTCTTTTCATGCATATTGTTCATTTCTCATTCTATACATAGTACATAATTTATTAACAAAACAAGTTAATTCTTACCGGACGATCGATCAAGCTTGAACCGAACACTTATTGACAACCATGAGCTCTGATACCAACTTGTAACACCCTAAATTTTTACCCTTAAATTTAAACAAAATATAGTTTAAGTACATGACTTTCATAAAAGAAGTTCGTTAGACACCAAGATCTTAATCAACTATGACTAAGTTACATCATTTCAAAAATTATTTAACATGTGTTTACAACCCATACATCAAGACTACAAAAGACCTAATTCATTGCGGAAGCTTCAAAATGGAGTGTTCGGTTCTTCGTTAATCGCTTGATCGCCACCCGTATGAACCACCAATTCACCTATGATTTTAAACCATTGAAAACATTAGCTTTGATGTTATTATATAATAAAATTCCAAAGATTTAACATCAAATTTGAAATAACAAAATAATAAGCTTATATTGTTGTCCACCGTAAATTACGGTATCACCGTAATTTACGGTGAGTCTTGGATTGATTTGACCACCGTAAACCAGGGGGTCTGCACCGTAACTTATATTTTCTTCACCGTAAATTACGGTATTACCGTAATTTACGGTGGTACCTGGAGATTTCAAGTTTTGTTTGTTTTGATCATTTCACTCAAATCCAACTCTTGGAATTTACTTTTCTAACATATACCACATCAATTTCTAGAAATTCTAACATGTTATATGTTGAGCTATATCAAAGAGCAATCCATCATATTCCGAACTTTAATCAAACTTTACTTGATTAATTGACCCGTTTGGCTCGTCTACGGAATCCACCTCCATGACGACTACCAACGAGTACTAAACAAATTTAATCAATCAATCAATTAGACGATTTCATCGCTTACTTCAACAACTCTTATTCAAGGATTCAATTACACAATAAAATCATCAAGCCTAATAAATGTAACGGGTCAAGTTACATACCTTCAAAGTTTGCCCTTTAAACGTGATTCGCCACCCGTTTGTCCGCTTGACGCTCCTGCGTCCGTTCCTATGGAGTCCAATTATGATGCGTTTTAGAACTCTCTTTTAATCATAATTCGCATAATACATCAAAACATCATGATTATGCGTTTAAGCTCAGAATTTCAGTTTTAAGCCTTCATTGAGGCATTTCAACAAACACTTTAAGAGCAGCATTTTATATCTTTCGTATTCAAGTTTATAGCTTGCTAGTTAGCTAACTTAATCATCAATATAGTCTTCATATATCATTTAAACATCATGCATTTTCTGAAATCATTTTCTAAGATCAAATTACACTACAATATGCATTCTAAATCCTAGTGTTCATCATCATATTGTAAAACCCACAACCCACCTTCAAGGTGTTCATGGAATTTCCTGAATTTGAACATGATTTCACATGTAGTTGTCTAGGTTTTACTTCTAAACACTATATCACCCTTAATCTAACCAAATAACACTCATGCAACATCTAATTTCAGATTTTCCAAAATCATGAGATTTTCAAGTTTAGAGATTTCATCAAATTTCACATACCTTAGAATCCTCTCGCGATGAGGATCACAATTCTAAGCTCTAATTTCGATTTCGACCTGGATTGAGCCTTCAATTTACCGATTTAGTGAATTTTTAGGTTTTGAAGGTGGGGTGTCGCCCCCTGTTCTTTCTTGATCGACCAGACCCTTGTAAAAGGGGTGTTTGGTTTATTTTTATTTAGTAAATCAAATATAGTTTCAAGTTTAACAATTTAGGCCCCTCAACTTTGTTCATCATATCTTTTAGTAGCTCTAAACCCTATTATAGGCTATTTCTAGTAAACTAACTAACTAGGTTAAAATTCTAGTTAGTAAATTCTTATCTATTTATACTTTATAGTTCCAATATAAAGTTTTATATTTTCGGGGTGTTACAGTTATCCTGGTTATAATATTAAGGGTTAGGATCCTAACTTGGATCCTCAGGTATGATCCTTAACTATTTTGATTTTATTCACTGATTATTTGAATAACCCTAATACTTTGACAACTGAACTCATGTTCCTTAAAATATACTACTTTTTGGAATTTTTCAACTATAGAATATTTGATCCTGAATCATATCCTAAATATTTTCTTTATCTAATTTGTTTAACTTTTCTTACACAGACAAGTGTACACCAAAACAATTGAAAAATAAAATAACAACAAGGATATCAACACATGATATAGCCAAAAAGTTAAAGTCATTTTATTCACAAAAGCTTAAACCCTTTTAAGGTTGTCAAAATTACCTACCCCGAGCATCTACCAGCAATACGTGGCCCGTCCGCTGGGGTAGGTAAAGGGTGTCCATTGTTCATAGGTTTTTCAAGTGCAGGAATCAAAAGACGGCAGGATCACAATGGCTTCATCCCCCGAACAGAGGATCCCTCCACCATTTGTAATCCTACCTATTGTTCAAAGGATCATCCATGATCCTCAACCCTAGTTACTATTATTTGAGTACAGACCAACCATTGTTCATCAAAACATCATCAAAAAAGAAAAAAAAAACTACTACCAAATTTAAAAATTGGGCTCCGGCTACGTCTAGGAATGTCCATCATCGCCCAATCATGCAGCCTACACCTTCGCTGCATCTTCATGCCCTCCAGCTTCAGTATCCTTCACCTGATCCTTTCCACTACTTCCAGCCTCAATCGCCAAAACCTCCTCAGCCTCCTCATCATCTTCCAGATCAGCTAACCTCGCCTTCCCAGCTGCTTCTGTCGAAGTCAGGATCTTGAGCCTCCTCGGCCATCTTCAGTTTTGTCTGGTACATTGTGATGGCAGCGGAGACCTTTGCACCTTCTATGAGATCATGCTTCTCGTAGTCAATGTCGATCAAGATCTTAGCTGTCTTAGTCTTGGCGTCTTGAAGGGCTTTCTCGAGATCAGCAATCTTAAGATCCTTGAGCACTGCAACTTGTTGGAGGTCAGCAATCTTCTTATCCAGCTCCTCAACACTCCCCACGTAGTCTTTAATCTCAGCAAATTTATGCAAAAGAGACAAAGCAGTTCAAAATCAAGTGATCCTCAAATAAGTAGGATACCTAGGCAGAATTGGTTATCCTTACGTCATTGAAGTATTCGAGGAACTGGTGGCGGATCAGTGGCAGGCCTTATAGATCCTCTATCTCAAAGTTTTTCCTCTTCTTGCCACCCCTTCCTTTAGTGGGTGCCTTGGGGATGGAGACACTAGGGCTGGCAATGGCCTTCTTCTTTCTGGATCGAACAGTGTCAAGGTCGGCCATGTTGAACTGGGAGGCAGGCTTGGAAGCTTTTCCGGCACCTACACATTCAAAGCAAGATAAGTATCCTTATCCTATTTCTATTTAACTATTTATTTAAATCTTTAACTATATAAAAAGCAGGATACTTACTTGACATGGTGACTGAGCCTGAGGATACCTCTTGAGAATCCTGGGTGATTGTCTTGAATGATCTTGTTTCAGGGCCGAGTCTTCTAAAAACAGCAAGCCTTTCCTTAGTATCAGGAGATGGTATGAGGTGTGAAACAGTGACAGCTGCATAACATAAAACAAAAGGGGGTTAGTGATCCTATCACAAGAGCAAGATTACCTGGTGATCCTTCTCAGGATCCTCTGTCCTACCATGGGTGGACCACTTCCTTGGTAGATCCTTTCCGTTTGGAATGGTATCCCTTCTGACAAAGAAAAAGCGTCTTTTCCAGTTTGTATCGTTCTTGGTGGCCTTAAAAATGGGATGTTCTTCGCCGGGTTTTCGCTTAAACAGATATCGGTGGGATCCAAACGTCATGAGATCATACATCCCTGACAGTTCCGACATTCCTAAATCAATCCCTTCCTGCTCTATGATCCTTTCAAGGGTATATAAGACCCTCCAGATCATCGGCATAGCTTGGATGTAGGAGATGCCGGTTAGGGAGAAAAAGGATTGGGTAAAAGCTGGAAAAGGATAGGTGTATCCTATGGTGAATGTGGTAACAGGAAAGGCAACCCATGTCTCAGAAATGTAGTCGCTCAGAACAGTGGGATCAAAGGGTTTGAAAAAGGCGTTCGCCGGAAAGAAGTGCCGGATCTTATCTACTTGTGCATCGTTAAAGCAACACCTCTCATTCGCTGAGTCTTTGATGATCCCTTGACTCTTCAAGGGGCTATCCTTCTGGTGATCCTTGGCGGGGGAGGACCGGAGCATCATTCTTAACGTGATGATGGTAAAGAAAGAAAAACAGAGTAAGAGAAGGAGAAGTAGGAAAAGAGATACCTGATTGATCTTCGGCTGAGAATTTAAAGGGAAGTTCTCTTGGATTTAAATGCAAATTGATCCTATCTCTAACTCCTATTTATAATGATGATTTGCAGGATTGTCACTTCGGTGACGTCAGGTTTGCAACGGCTAGTCCGTCTTCAACGGCTAGTTATCCGTTAGTTTGTTGCGGATAAGATCAACAAAATACAACTCGTTTATTTACAATATAACTCCTTATATTTTGGGGGCAATTGTTAGGGGTGGATTTCTAAATGACCCGTGATCCTCAATTATTATCCTGCTTGGTGATCCTTACTTCTGTGTCAGTTAGTGATCCTCAGAAGTGCTTCAGGATCAGGATCATGGATCATCCTAAGGATCCTTATACTAATGATTGTCTGCTTTGAATTCGATATTGTTTTGCAGGAATACCAGCTTGGACTTAGTCTTGGTAACGTTCCTAAAGAATATTCCACGTCTATTCCACACGTGCTTGGTCAGAAATGGACGTTGTGGAGTCGTGGAGGACTTGCACCATTTGCGGATAATTAGTTAGGCTAGATATTTTCTAATTTAAAAGGGGTAGCGAGCTAATTAGACAACACTTTTGGCTATTTTTGGCTACACATACTCATACAACCGCACTCACCAGCTCTTGGCGAAACACTTAACATTTTTCATACATTTCTACACGATATACTATAGTGATCCTTGTACTTAGCTCGCTATCATCCGAAGTTGTAACAGATTGTTTGTTTAATTTAAGTTGGTGATCGGTAGTTTCCGTCACCTGGGGTTTTTTGTGCCGGAGATCAACTCTTGATCAAGGGCTTTTTCCCCGTATAAATCTTCATGTCATTTGTTCATCATACTTCATAGTGATCCTTATTATTGTTCATCAATTCAAGCATCATACCCCGTAACAAAGAGTTTGGTTGCATTATCCTCGTCTGATTTTTGACCAAAACACCTACTGTGAAGCCCATAGCGGAGGAGTCTGCCGAGGTGGCCAGGAAGGTGGATGGTGCTGGCGTTCCGAAGGATGCTGATGGTGATGCTGAAGGTGATGCTGAAGGCGATGCT
The DNA here is from genome assembly GCA_030545235.1 of Helianthus tuberosus. Lineage (NCBI taxonomy): Eukaryota > Viridiplantae > Streptophyta > Magnoliopsida > Asterales > Asteraceae > Helianthus > Helianthus tuberosus. The sequence continues at coordinate 124,264,467 of CM060358.1, forward strand.
GGAGAAAATGCTGGGAAGGGTGTTGCTGACGAGGTCATGTTGGAAGGAGGAGCTGCCCCTTAGAGGCAGCGAAGTGGGCGATGATGGATATACATGCCAAGGCCAGAGCCCACTTTTTTAAATTCAATGGTTGTGGTTTGTTTGAACAATTTAATTTTCCTGTCTTTGAACAATTTAAACTTCCTGCACTGGAACAATATGATGACCAAAGGTAGATGGGTCCTGGGTTTCAGGATGAAGCCCTTGGTCATTGTTTTGGTCAAAAATCAAGCAATGATAATGCAACCAAACTTTCTGTTGTGAGGTATGATGCTTGAATCAATGAACAACACTAAGGATCACTCAGAAATGTAATGAACAAGTGACACAAAGATTTATACGAGGAAAAAGCCCTTGATCAATGAATGATCTCCGGCATAAAAAACCTCGGGTGATGGAAACTACCGATCACCAACTCAAATTAAACAAGAAATGTATTACAACTTCGGATGATAGCGAGCTAATTACAAGGATCACTATAGTGTAATGTGCAAAAAAGTGTGTAATTGCCAAGTGAATTGTAAAGAGCTGGTGAGAGCAGTTGCAAGAGTGTGTGTGTAGCCAAAAATAGCCAAGTGTTTCTATTTAGCTCGCTATCCTGTTTAAAAATGGAAAATATCTAAGCTAACAAACATTCCGCATTTGGTGCAAGTCCTCCACGACTCCCACAACGTCCATTTCAGCCATGCACGTGCGGAATAAATATAGAATATTCTCCAGGAATATCGCCAAGACCAAGTCCAAGCTCGTACTCCTGCAAAAAAACATCATATTCAAAGTAGACAATCGTTAGCATAAGGATCCTTAAGATGATCCATGATCCTGATCCTGCAACACTCCTGAGGATCACCAATTCAAACAGAAGTGAGGATCACTAAACCCAACAGTAATTGAGGATCACTGATCATTGAAAAATCCTCCCCTAACAATTGCCCCCAAAATATAAGGAGTAATTATGTAAATAAACGAGTTATATTTTTTGTTCTTATCCGTAATGAATCAACGGATAACTAGCCGTTGTAATCGGACTAGCCGTTACGAGCATGACGTCATTGAGGTGACTATCCTGCAAAACCATCATTATAAATTGAAGTTAGAGATACGGATCAATTCACATTTAAATTCAAGAGAAACTCCCTTTAAATCCACATCCGAAGATCAAGCAGGTATCTCTCTTCCTCTTCTCCCTTTACGTTTTCTTTCTCTGTTCGTCTTCTTCTCTACCCTCATGACCAAGATGATGCTAAGATCCTCTCCGGCTAAGGATCACACAAAAGACAGTCCTCTTAAGAGCCAGGGGATCATCAAAGATTCGGCGAAAGAAAGATGCTGCTTTACCGATCCACAGATAGACAGGATCCGACATTGCTTTCCGGCAAACACCGATTTCAAACCATTCGATCCCACCGTTTTAAGTGATTATATTTCTGAAACCTGGGTAGCTTTCCCGGTCACTCCATTCACAATAGGATACTCGTATCCTTTCCCTGAATTCACCCAGTCTTTCTTCTCCCTCACCGGCATCTCCTATATTCAAGTTATGCCTATGATCTGGAGGGTTTTATATACCCTTGAAAGGATCATAGAGCAAGAAGGCATTGACTTGGGAATGTCAGAGTTTGTAGAGATGTATGACCTCGTTAGCCATGGATCCCACCGATATCTACTCAAACATAAACCTGGTGAAGAACATCCCATCTTCAAAGCCACTAAGAATGATACCAACTGGAAACGGCGATTCTTCTTTGTCAGAAGGGATTCTATCTCTGATGGAAAGGATCTGCCAAGGAAGTGGAGCACCCATGGTAGGATAGAGGATCCTGAGAAGGATCACCAAATGACCTTGTTTTTGTTTAAGGATCACTAACGTCCTTTTGTTTCTATCTTGCAGCTATTACTGTCGCACACCTCATCACAACACCTGCAACAAAGGAAAGGCTTGCCGCTTTCCGGAGACTTGATCCTGCAAGAAGATCATTCAAAGCTAACACCCAGGATTCTCAAGAAGTATCCTCAGGTTCTGTCACTATGTCGAGTAAGTATCCTGTTTTTTGCATAATTAAATGTTTAAATAAATAGTTGAATAGGAATAGGATAAGGATACTTATCTGTTTTGGCTGTGTAGGCGCTGGAAAACCTTCAAGATCTGCCTCCAAATTCAGTGTCACTGATCTTGACACTGTCCGATCCTCAAAGAAAAAGTCTGCTGCTAGCCCCTCCATCACAATCCCCAAGGCAACCACTTCAAAGGGAAGAGGTGGAAAGAAAAGGAAGACCTCTGAAGCTGACAACCTACAAGGCTTGCCTCTGATCTGCCATCAGTTCCTCGAGTACTTTGCTGATGTAAGGATCACTGACTTAGCTTAGTTATCCTGCTCATTTGAGGATCACATGATCCTGAACTTTGCATTGTCTTGTTTGCAGAAATTTGCTGAAATCGAGGACTATGTTGGGAACGTCGAAGAGCTTGAGGAGAAATACTCCGATCTCCAAAAAGTGGCGGTGCTCAAGGATCACAAGATTGCCTCCCTTGAAAAGGACCTCACTGATGCCAAAACTCAGATAGTTGCAGCTCAGATCAATGCTGATTATGAGAAGCACGAGATCACGGAGGATGCTAAAGTCTCCGCTGCCATTGCCATGTACAAGACCAAGTTGCAGATGGCCCAAGAAGCTCAGGATCCTGCCTTTGACAGGAGCAACTGGGACATGGAGGGATGGAAGGCTAGGCTGGCTGAATTGGAGGATGAAGATGAGGCTGATGAGGTTCTGGCAATCGAGGCTGGTGGCAGTGGCAAGGATCAGGTGAAGGATACTGGAGCTGGAGGAGACGGTGATGCAGCGAAGGTGTAGGCTGCATGAATGGGCGATGAAGGACATTTCTAGACGTAGCCGGAGCCCATTTTTTTTTTAGAATTTGGTAGTTTATTTTGGTTATGGTGTTTTTTGTTGAACAATGATGGGTTGTATCTTGAACAATAGTAATTAGGGCTAAGGATCATGGATCCTCTGAACAATAGGTAGGATTACAAATGGTGGAGGGATCCTCTGTTTGGGGGATGAAGCCATTGTGATCCTGCCGTCTTTTGATTCCTGCACTACCAAGACCCGTAAACAATGGACACCTTTTGCCAACCCATGTGGACGGGCCACGTTTTGCTGGTAGAAACGTGGGTTGGCAATTTTGACAACCTTAAAGGGTTTAATATTTTGTGAATAAAATAACTTTAACTTTTTGGCTATCTCCCGTGTTACTATCCTTGTTAGTATTTTACTTTCCAACTGTTGTGATGTTCATTTTGTCTAAACTTATCAAGTAAAGGAAAAATTTAATAAATACCCCAAAAATTTTAGGATATAATCAAGGATCACATATCCTATAGTTGATAAGTTTTGAAAAGTTATATAGTTTAAGGATCACAAGTTCAGTTGTTAAAGGATAAGGGTTATTCAAATAAATAATGAATAAAATCAAAATAGTTAAGGATCATACCTGAGAATCCAAGTTAGGATCCTATCTTATAATCAGGATAACCCAAAAGACAAACCTTAGTAGAAGGTAAGGATCAAGGATCCTTGGTCACTTATCTCCAAAACCTGAAATAGGATACAACTTGGGACTAAGCCAATATAAGATATGAGTTAGCAACTGGGGACAAGCCCAACAATTCTGGGGACAAGCCCAATATACTGGGGACAAGCCCAAATGATGACTGGGGACAAGCCCAAAGGATAACTGGGGACAAGCCCAAAGGATCGTATGTAAACTGGAGTATGGCCCCCACTGGCGACTATCCATACTTAGTGACATGAAAATGCCAAAACCTTAGCTAACGTGAAAACGTTAGAAACCTTAGGAACGGATGTATGGTACGTCTACCATTATACGTAGGATCCTGAATATAGCCAGTACAATGAAATTGTCAGCCCCTAAAGCGAGTACTGGTCCCATTGCCATGAACTATACCAGGATCATCGTGCGCTACTGGCGAAACTGGGGACAGGCCCAAACTGGGGTCAAGCCCAAATAACTGGGGTCAAGCCCAAATAACTAGGGTCAAGCCCAAATAACTGGATACTTCTGTGGATACTCAATCCTTAGTTAAGGATACCTGAACCTTCAAAACACAGAATCAAGTGAAAGGAGGATAAAGGATGCAGGATCCATATCCTTATATAAGAGAATAAAAGAATGAAATAGTTTGAGATTAGAATGTTACCAAAATGAGGATCGTCTACTCTGTAAGGATCCTTCAAGGATACTTGTCAAGTGAGGATCATGGAACCTTGTCACATAAAATATTTCTTCAAATGGACAACATTCCAAGCTCTTGGTAGCAAATCACCTTCCATTGTTAGCAATCGATATGCCCCCTTTCCTGCTTCAGCTTCAATCAAATAGGGGCCTTCCCATTTTGGTGCCAACTTTCCATCAGCAGAATTGGTGGTATTCTAAAATGCTTTCCTTAATACCATATCACCAACTTGGAATTTCCTGATCCTGACATTTTTGTTGTAGGCTCCAGCCATCTTTTGTTGATAACTAGCCATCCTTATCCTTGCCAAATCCCTGATTTCTTCTATAGTATCCAAGTCTTGAACCAAGTTTTCAGCATTTTCTTCAGGATCACGAATGCTTGTTCTTGCAGTTGGAACCACCATCTCTGTAGGGATCACTGATTCTGCCCCAAACACCAAAGAAAATGGAGTTTGGCCAGTAGCATTCTTGGGAGTTGTCCTATCAGCCCAAAGCACATAAGGTAGTTCTTTTGCCCATTTTCCTTTCTTGGATCCAAGCTTCTTCTTCAAATTGTTGATGATGATTTTGTTGGATGATTCTGCCTGACCATTTGCTTGTGGGTGGACTGGTGTTGATGTTATCATCTTAATCCTCCAGCTGTCACAAAAGTTAGTGGTCCTATTCCCAATAAATTGGGATCCATTATCACAAACAATTTCAAAAGGGATATCAAATCTAGTAATAATATTTCTTTTGATAAAGGATATAACTTCCTTTTCTCTGACTTGAGCAAAGGCTTCAGCCTCTATCCACTTAGAGAAGTAATCAGTCATAGCAAGCATGAATACTTTTCCACCAGGTGCCTTAGGAAGCTTTCCAACTATATCCATTCCCCATCTCATGAATGTCCAGGAAGAGGATATAGGATGCAAGAGCTCTGCTGGTTGGTGAAGGATATTACTATGCCTCTGACAAGGATCACACTTCTTGGCATACTCCACATCATCCTTCTTCATAGTGGGCCAATAGTATCCTGTCCTCAGGATCCTTGAGAATAATGCCCTGCCCCCAGTGTGGTTTCCACAATCTCCTTCATGGAAATCCTTTAGGACTTCTTGGATTTCAGGATCCTCAATGCATCTTAGATATGGTCCTGCAAGAGATCGTTTATACAACATATTATTTAATATTGTAAATTGAGATACCTTAATTTTGAAAGCCCTTGGGTTTTCTCCTGTAGGAATCTCTCCATGTTGTATGTATCTCATGATTGGGAGTATCCATGATCCTGAATGAGATTGAGTATTATCACTTGGGATGATTGCGAAATCCTCTCCTATCTCCATAGCTACATGATCCTCGATAGCAGGGGTCAGGATATGGATAATAGGAATCCTTATATCTTCCGGGATCTTCAAGGATGATCCTAGATTAGCTAATGCATCAACTTCTGCATTCTCTTCCCTTGGTACCTGTGTCAAACTAAAGGATAGAAAAGAGAGTGCCAATTCTTTGACTATCTCCAAATATTTGATTAGCTTTTCACCTTTAACAACATAGGATCCATTAAAGTGATTAGTGATTAATAATGAATCTACATGTACCACAAGATACCTGATCCTCATATGCTTAGCAATTTGCAAACCAGCTATCAAGGCTTCATACTCAGCCTCATTGTTGGTAGTTTGAAATTCACAAGCTATGGAGTGGGGTATTATGTCCCCCTGTGGTGATTTTAGTAGTATTCCAAGTCCTGTTCCTTTTACATTGGAGGCTCCATCAGTGAATAGTATCCAAGGATCCTTGGTTTCTTCAAGCTGTTGGACTTCTAACTCAGCCTCCTTTTGCAAATCACTACTAAAATCTGCCACAAAGTCAGCTAAGGCTTGGGATTTGATGGCAGTCCTTGGTTCATATCTTATATCATATGCACTCAGCTTCACTGCCACTTAGCCATCCTTCCTGACATTTCAGGTTTCCTGAGAACATTCTTAATTGGAAAGTTAGTCTTAACAATAATGGCATGAGTCTCAAAATAATGTCTTAATTTAGTAGATGCCATGATTAATGCAAGGATAAGTTTTTCTAAATGTGAATACCTGGATTCAGCATAAAGCAAACTCTTACTTACATAATAGACAGGATGTTGTGTACCTTGGTGATCCTTAACAAGGACCGCACTTACTGCTTTTGAAGATACTGCTAGGTATAAGGATAATATATCCCCCTTTTCTGGTTTCATCAAAGCAGGGGCTGAGGAGAGGTAATCCTTAAGAGCTTTTAGGGCATTTTCATGCTTCTCAGTCCATTCAAATTTCTTGTTCTTCCTCAGGATGTCATAGAATTCCTTGCACTTTTCTGAGGATTTGGATATGAACCTGTTCAAGGCTGCGATCCTGCCTGTCAATCTTTGCACATCCTTAGCATTGGCAGGAGATTTGATATTCACAATAGCCTTGATTTGCTCTGGACTTGCTTCAATGCCCCTCTTTGTCACCATATAGCCTAAGAATTTACCTGCCTTAACACCAAAATGACACTTGGAAGGATTTAGTTTCATATTAAATTTATCAAGGATATTGAATGCTTCCTCCAAGTCTTTAAGGTGATCCTCAGCTTTCTTGGACTTAACCACCATGTCATCAATATAAACTTCCATAGTGTGTCCAATTTGTTCCTTGAACATCATATTGACTAGCCTTTGATAAGTAGTGTTAGGGGAGGATTTTCTAACAATTAGTGATCCTTATTTGTTATCCTAACTAGTGATCCTTACTTCTGTGACAGGTGGTGATCCTCAGAAGGGCTTTAGGATCAGGATCATGGATCACTTCAAGGATCCTCATACTGACAATTGTTTACTTATGTTTTATAACATCTCGCAGGTATAACAAGCTTGACCAGGTCTTAGCGGCATTCTTGGAGAATATTCCCGAAGTATTCTGCACGTGCTAGATCAAAACTAGACGTTATGGAGAACGTGGAGGCTTGGCTTGAAAGTCGGAGAGTTTGTTAACTAGATATTTTTCTTATTTGAAAGGGGTAACGAGCTAGTTAGTGACACTTAATCATTTTTGGCAGTTTCACACACTCGCAAACACTCTCATACAAGCTCTCGTTCAAACACTTAGCAATTACTTACACTTTTTACACTTTTCACCGTAGTGATCCTTGTACCTAGCTCGTTACTATCCGAAGTTGTAAACGTTTTTTCATTTATTTGAGCTTGGTGATCGGTAGTTTCCATCACCCGGGGTTTTTTGTGCCGGAGATCAACTCTTGATCAAGGGCTTTTTCCCCGTATAAATCCTTGTGTTGTTTGTGCATTCCACATTGAAGTGATCCTCATTGTTGTTAAACCTTTTGAGCATCATACCCCGTAATCTAGAGTTTGGTTACAATATTCTCAACAGATTTTCTGACCAAAACAAGTAGCACCTGCATTCCTTAGTCCAAATGGCATAGCAATATAACAATATATACCAGTTGGGGTCATAAAGGCTGTATCCTCTTGATCAGATGGTTCCATCTGAATTTGTTGAAATCCAGATGAAGCATCCATAAAAGTCAACAACTCATGACCCGCGGTAGCATCCACCATGGAGTCAATGTGGGGTAATGGGAAAGGATCCTTAGGACATGCCTTGTTTAAATCAGTAAAATCGACACATACCCTCCACTTTCCATTTTTATTTTGAACAGCAACCACATTGGCTAACCATCTTGGACACTTAACCTCTCTTATCATACCTGCCCGAAGTAGTTTATCTACCTCTTCCTGGATAATAGCATTCCTTTCAGGTGCAAACTTCCTCCTCTTTTGATGTATAGGCTTGAATGACCTGTCAATGCCAAGTTTATGAGTAATTATATCCTTAGATATACCTGTCATGTCTTCATGTTTCCAGGCGAAGGTGGATTTCCTCCTTTTAAGGAAGGATACTAGCACTTGTTCGATTTCGCTAAGGATCCCTGACCCTATGAAGATCCTAGATTCAGGATCATCGGGATCCATGAGGATTTCTTTCACATCCTGCTCTCTTGCCTCCAAGACATCTCTTGAAGGATACTTTAATTGCTATTGCTCCCTTGGTCTTGAGGCTGGCTTCATTGATGAGGTATAGCAATTCTTTGCTTCTTGTTGATCACTTTCAATTTTCACCACTCCCCAAGGACTTGGAAGCTTTACACATTGATGATAGGTGGATGGAACTGCCTTCATATCATGTATCCATGGCCTGCCAAGGATAACATTGCAACATGGTAAGCAATTTATAACACAAAACTTTTGATAATAATGCAATCCTTCAATATAGATTGGGAGTTTGATGTCCCCCAATGTATTCTTAGTTTCTCCACTGAATCCCACAAGTACTGAGGATCTTGGGATGATATCAGACTCCGGGATATTCATCTTCTTGAGGACATCAAGCTGAATGATGTTCACAGAGCTTCCTCCATCTATAAGGATCCTGCGAACAAAGTGGTTAGAAATAAACAATGTAATTACAAGACCATCATGATGAGGATCCTGGACATCAACACGATCATCCTCATCAAAGGTTATGACTTTATCCTGGGTGACAACGGAGGTCCGGACGGGTCTGTCTCCATTATCCATCTTGGTTTCCTTAGCATGTCTTTTTGCTGCTGAAAAGGAGGTACCACAAATGTCTGATCCACCGGATATGAAGTTTATGACTTGTGCATCTGCTGGAGGTGCAGGAGCCCTTTCCGGGATCCTATCAGGATCCTGGATCCTTGACTTCTTTCGTCCCAAAGGTTCTTTCAAATGCCCCTTGCTCAAAAAGTAACCAATTTCCTTTCTCAGTGCAATACACTCTTTAGTGAGATGCCCAAAATCCTCATGATATGCACACCACTTGGACTTATCCTTTGTAGCAGCTGGTTTATCACTTTTCCTTGGCCACCTAGCTTTCTCACCTAGATTCTGCATTGCAAGGATTAGTTCATTGTTATCAACAGAAAAACAGTATTCAGAAATAGGAGGATAATCCTCATCATCCTCTTCTTGTTCCACTGCATGCACATTCTGGTTATCAGACTTGTTGTAGGACTTGGATTTGTTGTTCCTGAAGTAGGATCCTTGTTTCTCCTGTTTTGAGGATCCTGTCAATCTATCCTGGATCCTTTTGTCATCCTCTAAGTGGATGAACCTAAGGGCCCTGGTTCTTACTTCATCAAGATTCCTGCAAGGGGTCATAACAAGATCATCATAGAACAATGAATCCCTAAGCAATCCCATTTTAAAGGCTTCTACAGCCGTAGCAATATCCAAGTTAGGAATATCTAAGGATTCTTTACTAAACTTAGTGATATTTTCTCTAAGTGATTCATTTTGACCTTGAGTTACCCTATATAAATCGCTAGTTAATCGTTCAAATTTTCTACTACAAGAGAATTGACTATTAAACAAGTTAACTAGATTAGCAAATGAAGAAATAGAGTAAGGGGGAAGACTTAGCAGCCATTTAAGAGCAGATCCTGTAAGTGTGGATCCAAATCCCTTGCATAGACATGCTTCTTTTAACCTTTCAGGAATTGGATTGATCTCCATCCTCTCCCTGTATTGAGCTACATGCTCCTCTGGATCCGTTGAACCATCATACAGCTTCATAGATGGTATCTGGAACCTTTTAGGTATCTCAGCATCACATAAGGGTGGTGCAAAACGAGATATCCTATGGCTACCATCTGCAATTTCAGGAATGGGTTTAACCACCCCTGGTACACTGGATATCATATCCTTAAGCTTCTGTAGCTCCCTAGCCATAGCCTGATTGATACCTGTATCCTGCATTAAGCCATGGTTAGTGTTATATGAATTATTTAAAGTGTTACCTCCCACAGGATTCGTGTTTGGAATTGCGGATGTGAATCCATATTGACGAGACTCTGGCATGATTGAAGGACCTGAGGAAGCAATGGTCTGCATTGGTATGAAGTCTCCTTGATGAACGTCCGAGCTCTGAGGCTGCATACTTCTCAAGAATCCTTGATCCGGAAAGACGTTGGATCCTTGAGGCTGAGAGGATCCTTGAACCTGAAAGGATCCTTGGACCTGGGAGGATCCTTGGACCTGGGAGGATCCTTGGACCTGGGAGGATGTGACAACTCGAGTTTCCGACATTCTTTATTCGCATTTATTGCACGTTGACTTTGACTGCTGTTTGACTTGTTTGAATTGTAACTGTACATGTACGTGTTATAATGAAACGTATTGTATTGTGATTGTTGCATGTATGTGATAGAAAAACATAAACTGTTTAACACATGAGAGGACCCGACGAAACAGACTGTTTCGCTATATACATCTCGACGAAACAGAAGTCTGTTTCTCCAAGCCCAAATACGCCGAAGCCCAGTTAAGGGCCCAAACCTGTTACGGGAGTTATATATCACAAAACTGTTTCATTCGTGAAACTCATCATCACAACTTAAAACCCTAGAGTTCCCTTTTTGGTGCGACGGCAGAAACAAGACTCTCTTCTATTTGTGTGTGCATCTCGATTAAGCAGATTCTAGGTTAGTAATTCTTGCTACCCAATCTCATGTTTGCGTGATAATAATGGATCGTATAGTATTAATTAATTGTTTCTTGAACTGATCGATCATGTATACGTATGTGTTGAAGTAGTGATGATTTAATGCATGTATGACGCCTTGAAAATGCAATTGATCGGATAGGGATCCTTACTAATTGTCGGCTATTATTCTTATATTTACATGTGAGTGTCAGAAACCATGTGGTGGCCATTTGTGTTCTTAAATTACATAAGATGCTAAATGGATATATGTGTTCCACATATACTAAAACATTAACTTGTTAAAGTATGAGATAGTATTATATTATATAGGGTAGTTGATGAGCACATGACTTGCATAGTGTGGTCGACTATTATATTCTTGTTTACATGTGTGTTGTCAGGACATGTTAAGTCAAGATGCAAATATTAATTGTTTATTGTATGTTTTCGAATTATAAGAGAAGGAAAGGTCTCATTGGGTGAAAGATGTTCATATTAAAGGTCCAATGTAAAGCTTTGATTTTAGTTCGGTCCAATGATGCTTGGCGGTGTTGATAGATGTTGGCCACTAGGGCAAATTAAGATTCTGCCATATTGCTTATTATTGCTGAACTGTTATGGGATTCGACGAAACAAACGTGTTTCGCCAAAGTATGTGTTTCGCCGAATGTGTGTTTCGCCAAAGGTGTAATCAGCACAGTAACTTGGGTTAATTCTGTTAAGTGTTAACTGGAATATTTAACTGCTGTTAAGTGATACGCACGATTTGTATACATGTTTAGTACTACTGTGATTATACACATACATGGACAACTTGGATACAAACTGATTATTCTATACGTGCATACTCTAGGACGTGATTGATTTACTTGCGAGCACATATTTAGCATACCGAGCAAACCAAGGTGAGTTCATACAGCCAAGGCATGGGGTTCCCGGGTGGGAATGGGATTTGATGAATTATTGTGTATACTCAGACCGTAGAACCTAACGATAAGATACGACTAGACTAGTAACACTTATTGAACTGATCTTCGCACACCTGCCAAGGGTTGGCCGCGATATTATGACTGACTTCGCACACCTGCCATAGGAAGGCCGCGAACAAAATTTACAAATCTTCGCACACCTGCCTGGGAGGCCGCGATACAAATAAACCTAGTCTAGAATACTTGGGAAAAACATCCCCTAATATCTTCGCATACCTGCCTGGGAGGCCGCGATGGAAACTAATACGATACATGACGTAACGAACGAACATACTACTATTCACGCTATACTATTACTGAACTGTTATCTGTGAACTCGCTCAACTAGTTGTTGACTCTCTGCTGCATGCCTTGCAGGACCTTAGGTACATATGGAGCTTGCACGGGGAGGAGCAGGTCGTTGTGGGCATGGATGGTGGAACTTATGTTGAAACATTAAACATTGAACTTATTACTTACGTTGGGTTTACATTTTTATGCTTCCGCTATACACTTAACATGTTTTGTTGGAACACCTTTCATATCGTTTAGTTTACCTTGCACTTAATACTTATTATGTTTGATATGATTGGTGGCTTGATCCTGGTCAGTCACGCCTCCAAGCGGTGATACTCCGCGTGTGGATTTTGGGGGTGTGACAGATTGGTATCAGAGCCATTGGTTATAGAGAACTCGGTTTTAATAAGGGGAAAACGATTTTGTTAAAACCAGACTATAACCAGAACAGTGCTCAACGATCCACAACGACGCTTCGCTCCACGTGCAAGACTCAACATCCTAGGTAATAAGGTTTATGTTTATTGCCTACATGCTAGAATTACATAGAACTTTGCTCGTGGTATGCTTAGATTACATTGCCTACTATTCGTTACTGCTTGAAAACGCTTACGTGCTCACTCTCTTCTGTCTTCGCACTATTCGCGAACCTCTCACCCACATGTTCTCCCTGATGTCAAGATCATGAGTGGACGCGTTAACCTAACTCAAGCCCAGTTGGCGGCTTCGATCACTGAACAAGTTACTGCAGCACTCGCAGCTGCCCAGGCAGGAGGTGTAACCTGCCATCACCACTTACTCTAGGATCTTTAGATCCTACTCTCGTAACTCAACACTTGTGCTTAATTTTGATTACTCTTACGCACACGACAAGTCAACACGCTCAGCCACCTGTATGCACATACAAGACTTTTATGGACTGTCGTCCTACTACTTTTAGCGACACTGAAGGAGCTGTTGGACTCCTCCATTAGTTCGAGGAACTCGAATCGGTCTTCGAATGTGTGAATGACCTGAGGCTCGTAAGGTGAAATATGCCACTGATACTCTCGAAGGCACTGCGCTAACTTGGTGGAACGCGCAAGTTACGATGCTGGGGCTGGCGGCTGCTAATGCCACCCCATGGAATGGTTTTAAGGAACTGATCAAACGTGAATACAGTAGTTATGATGCCATCCACAAGCTGGAAGTGGAGTCCTTTAACATGAAGATGACGGGGTCAGAGATAGAAGCGTACACGAAACGATCCAACAAACTGGCAATTTTGTGTCCAACTATGGTGGATCCTCCCATCAAGAGCATTGAGCTGTACCTCAAAGGCTTAGTACCAGAAATTCAAAGCCATGTGATGACTGCTAATCTTGCTACTATTCAAGATGTTACTCATCTTGCTCATCGTCTCACAGACCAGGCAGTGGAATAGAACAAGCTGCCTAGACGTATTGGTGCTACTACTACTACTTCTGCTATTCCCAGTGACAACAAATGAAAGTGGGATGGAACCTCTAGCAAGGGTTCGACTACGATTCCGTCCCAGGCACAGCAGTGAAAGATCGATGACAACCAAAGTCCTGGTCAGCAACCTTTTAGTAGTCAAGGGCAGGGTGGATACAGGGGAAACCACCCTAAGTGCAAACGATGTAACTTGCACCACAGCGGGCAGTGCAACCGAAATCATTGTCAATGATGCGACAAGCTTGGTCATGGAGCCAAAGATGGTAGAAACTCACGTCCTGCAAGCCAGAACCAACAACAACAGACACAAAATCTATAGAATCAGCAGCAACAGCAGGGTAACAAGGGATGTTATCAGTGTGGTGCTGAAGGTCACTTCAAGAGACACTGCCCACGGTTGAACCAGAACCAGAATCAGAACCACAACCAAGGAAACGGGAACTAGGGAAGACAACAACGGGGGTAATAACGACGACAATGGTGCCAGGGGTCGAGTGTTCGTGATTGGTCAGGGTGATACTAGGAATGACCCCAGCGTTGCGATGGTTCCGACATCGTCATTGGTATGGATTGGTTATCCCAACAGCAAGCAGAGATCCTATGCAAGGAGAAGATCATTCGTATTCCACGTTCTGGTAAAGAACCCCTCGAAGTTCAAGGTGAAAAGAGTGGTGTCGTGAGTGGCATCATTTCTTTCTTGAAGGCTCAGAAGTGTTTACGAAAGGGCCACACAGCTGTTTTAGCTCTCGTTACGGATACATCGAAGAAAGAGAAAAAGATTGAGGATATTCCTGTAGTACGCGATTTTCCTCAAGTGTTTCCTGAAGAGTTGCCTGGGTTACCGCCTCATCGTCAGGTCGAATTTCAGATCGAGCTAGCTCCAGGAGCAGCACCTATAGCTCGAGCACCTTATCGCTTAGCTCCAACGGAACTGGAAGAACTGTCTAAGCAGTTGCAAGAACTCTTGGAAAAGGGTTTCATACGTCCTAGCTCTTCGCCTTGGGGAGCTCCGGTATTATTTGTAAAGAAGGACGGTACCTTCCGCATGTGTATAGACTACCGCGAATTGAACAAGGTGACGGTGAAGAATCGCTATCCTCTTCCACGCATCGACGACTTATTCGACCAGTTGCAAGGGTCGAGCTATTATTCGAAGATTGATCTAAGGTCAGGGTATCATCAACTGAGAGTCCGGGATGAGGACGTTTCCAAAACAGCGTTCAGAACACGCTACGGCCACTACGAGTTTCTGGTCATGCCTTTCGGGTTGACGAACGCGCCTGCGGTTTTCATGGACCATATGAACAGGGTGTGCAAACCTTACCTTGACAAGTTCGTCATTGTTTTCATCGACGACATCCTGATCTACTCGAAGAATCGGGAGGAACACGGGCAGCACTTACGACTTATTTTGGAACTTCTTCGAACGGAACAGCTATACGCTAAGTTTTCAAAATGCGACTTCTGGCTTCGTGAAGTCCACTTTCTAGGCCACGTAGTAAACAAGGATGGGATCCATGTTGATCCATCCAAGGTAGATTCGATCAGGAACTGGCCTGCACCTCGTACGCCGACAGAAATACGCAAATTCTTGGGTTTGGCAGGTTATTACAGACGGTTCATTAAAGACTTCTCAAAGATTTCTCAGCCGCTTACACTACTGACACAGAAAGGTGTTGTTTACCGTTGGGGTAATACACAGGAATCAGCGTTTCAGCACTTAAAGGATAGACTCTGTAGCGCACCTATCCTCTCATTGCCTGAAGGCACGGACGACTTTGTAGTCTACTGCGACGCATCTATCCAGGGTCTTGGATATGTGTTGATGCAGCGGGATAAAGTTATTGCTTATGCTTCGCGCCAACCTAAGGTTCACGAACGGAATTACACTACACATGATTTAGAGCTGGGAGCGGTTATTTTTGCACTTAAGATATGGCGACACTACTTGTACGGTACCAAATGTGCTATCTACACAGACCACAGAAGCCTCGAACATATCTTCGAACAGAAGGAACTGAATATGCGACAACGGCGATGGGTCGAACTGCTAAACGACTATGAATGCTCAATCAGGTACCACCCAGGCAAAGCCAATGTTGTGGCTGACGCCCTCAGTCGAAAGGACACCGCGCCTAAGCGCGTGCGAGCTTTACAACTCACCATTCAGTCTAGTCTTCTTTCCCAGATACGAAATGCTCAAGTAGAGGCATTGAAACCAGACAACGTCAGGGCAGAAGCCCTACGCGGTGCAAGGCAACGCTTAGAACAGAAGGAAGATGGTGCTTATTACGTAACAGGACGCATCTGGGTTCCACTCTATGGTAACCTACGCGAGCTCGTAATGGATGAAGCTCATAAGTCTCGCTACTCGGTACATCCAGGTTTGGATAAAATGTACCACGATATAAAAACTACATACTGGTGGCCTAGCATGAAGGCCCACATAGCCACATACGTTAGCAAATGCTTGACTTGTGCGAGGGTCAAGGCAGGATATCAGAAACCGTCAGGACCACTCCAACAACCTGAAATACCACAATGGAAATGGGAACAAATTTCCATGGATTTTGTTACTGGCTTACCTAGATCTCAGCGCGGAAATGATACTATTTGAGTGATCATGGATCGACTCACAAAGTCTGCTCACTGCTTGGCCATCAAAGAAACAGACAAGTTCTCTACCTTAGCAGACATTTACTTAAAAGAAGTGGTCTCGAGGAACGGGGTGCCCACCTCCATCATCTCTGATCGTGACGCACGATTTACTTCAGAACTATGGCAAGCAATGCACAAATCTTTTGGTTCTCGTTTAGGCATGAGCACAGCTTATCACCCTCAGACGGATGGGCAGTCTGAGCGCACCATTCAAACTCTAGAAGACATGCTTCGGGCGTGCGTAATTGACTTTGGCAATGGTTGGGAAAAACATCTGCCACTTGTGGAATTTTCTTACAACAACAGCTACCACACCAGCATTAAAGCTGCACCATTCGAGGCATTGTACGGGCGTAAATGCCGGTCACCTCTCTGTTGGGCAGAGGTGGGAGATAGTCAAATCACAGGTCCAGAAATGGTAGTTGATACTACTGAAAAGATTGCTCAAATACGACAACGCATGGCGGCAGCTCGTGACCGTCAGAAAGCATACGCCGATAAAGATAGAAAACTATTCGAATTCCAGGTTGGGGATCGAGCGCTACTCAAAGTTTCGCCCTGGAAGGGTGTGGTTCGTTTTGGCAAACGCGGCAAACTCAATCCACGATACGTCGGACCTTTCGAAGTTATTGAGAAGATAGGCAGGGTAGCCTACAGATTGAACTTACCAGCTGAACTCGGTGCAGTTCACAACATTTTTTTCACGTGTCGAATCTGAAGAAGTGTACGTCAGATGAGACCCACATAGTTCCCTTGAAGGAACTCACTATCGACGAGCGGTTGCACTTCGTCGAAGAACCGGTTGAGATCACGGACCAGGATGTTAAGGTCCTCAAGAACACGAGAATCCCTCTTGTACGAGTTCGTTGGAACTCCCGTCGCGGCCCAGAGTTCACCTGGGAGCGTGAAGATCAAATGAAACTCAAATATCCCCAGTTATTCAGAACCAATGCAACTACTACTGAGGCTGAAGCTACCAATACAGAATTTCGGGACGAAATTCCAAATCAACGGGGGGATAATGTGACACCCCAGGAAAACCAGTAATCTTCGCAAACCTGCTCGGGGAGCCGCGATACGATACAGGTAAACAACGTCACACCATTAGCTTTCCTTAGTAACTGCATGCTAAATTTCGGGACGAAATTTCTTTCAAGTTGGGGATAATGTGACAACTCGAGTTTCCGACATTCTTTATTCGCATTTATTGCACGTTGACTTTGACTGCTGTTTGACTTGTTTGAATTGTAACTGTACATGTACGTGTTATAATGAAACGTATTGTATTGTGATTGTTGCATGTATGGGATAGAAAAACATAAACTGTTTAACACATGAGAGGACCCGACGAAACAGACTGTTTCGCTATATACATCTCGACGAAACAGAAGTCTGTTTCGCCAAGCCCAAATACGCCGAAGCCCAGTTAAGGGCCCAAACCTGTTACGGGAGTTATATATCACAAAACTGTTTCATTCGTGAAACTCATCACCACAACTTAAAACCCTAGAGTTCCCTTTTTGGTGCGACGGCAGAAACAAGACTCTCTTCTATTTGTGTGTGCATCTCGATTAAGCAGATTCTAGGTTAGTAATTCTTGCTACCCAATCTCATGTTTGCGTGATAATAATGGATCGTATAGTATTAATTAATTGTTTCTTGAACTGATCGATCATGTATACGTATGTGTTGAAGTAGTGATGATTTAATGCATGTATGACGCCTTGAAAATGCAATTGATCGGATAGGGATCCTTACTAATTGTCGGCTATTATTCTTATATTTACATGTGAGTGTTAGAAACCATGTGGTGGCCATTTGTGTTCTTAAATTACATAAGATGCTAAATGGATATATGTGTTCCACATATACTAAAACATTAACTTGTTAAAGTATGAGATAGTATTATATTATATAGGGTAGTTGATGAGCACATGACTTGCATAGTGTGGTCGACTATTATATTCTTGTTTACATGTGTGTTGTCAGGACATGTTAAGTCAAGATGCAAATATTAATTGTTTATTGTATGTTTTCGAATTATAAGAGAAGGAAAGGTCTCATTGGGTGAAAGATGTTCATATTAAAGGTCCAATGTAAAGCTTTGATTTTAGTTCGGTCCAATGATGCTTGGTGGTGTTGATAGATGTTGGCCACTAGGGCAAATTAAGATTCTGCCATATTGCTTATTATTGCTGAACTGTTATGGGATTCGACGAAACAAACGTGTTTCGCCAAAGTATGTGTTTCGCCGAATGTGTGTTTCGCCAAAGGTGTAATCAGCACAGTAACTTGGGTTAATTCTGTTAAGTGTTAACTGGAATATTTAACTGCTGTTAAGTGATACGCACGACTTGTATACATGTTTAGTACTACTGTGATTATACACATACATGGACAACTTGGATACAAACTGATTATTCTATACGTGCATACTCTAGGACGTGATTGATTTACTTGCGAGCACATATTTAGCATACCGAGCAAACCAAGGTGAGTTCATACAGCCAAGGCATGGGGTTCCCGGGTGGGAATGGGATTTGATGAATTATTGTGTATACTCAGACGGTAGAACCTAACGATAAGATACGACTAGACTAGTAACACTTATTGAACTGATCTTCGCACACCTGCCAAGGGTTGGCCGTGATATTATGACTGACTTCGCACACCTGCTATAGGAAGGCCGCGAACAAAATTTACAAATCTTCGCACACCTGCCTGGGAGGCCGCGATACAAATAAACCTAGTCTAGAATACTTGGGAAAAACATCCCCTAATATCTTCGCATACCTGCCTGGGAGGCCGCGATGGAAACTAATACGATACATGACGTAACGAACGAACATACTACTATTCACGCTATACTATTACTAAACTGTTATCTGTGAACTCGCTCAACTAGTTGTTGACTCTCTGCTGCATGCCTTGCAGGACCTTAGGTACATATGGAGCTTGCACGGGGAGGAGCAGGTCGTTGTGGGCATGGATGGTGGAACTTATGTTGAAACATTAAACATTGAACTTATTACTTACGTTGGGTTTACATTTTTATGCTTCCGCTATACACTTAACATGTTTTGTTGGAACACCTTTCATATCGTTTAGTTTACCTTGCACTTAATACTTATTATGTTTGATATGATTGGTGGCTTGATCCTGGTCAGTCACGCCTCCAAGCGGTGATACTCCGCGTGTGGATTTTGGGGGTGTGACAGAGGATCCTTGGACCTGGGAGGATCCTTGGACCTGGGAGGATCCTTGGACCGTGGGCATTCCCAAATATCCTCCTGAGCTGAAGGATCCTTGATGCTGAATAGAGGATCCCGATGGCTGAAAATAGGATCCCTGAGGCTGGAAGTGAGAGCCAAGTGCCTGACTCATAGTTGCTGTTCCATAACGCCTTCCTGGTAATTCACCCAAGTATTGCACGCCCGGAGCTGCTGAGTGCTGGGAAGTTATGACTGGAGTGTCGAAATTCAGCGACCTTGGCATCAGAGGAGAGTGATCCTCCACTGATTTCTTCTGTTTCTTGATCTCAGCGATCTCCCGGAGGATCCTTTCGTTGGTTTTGTCCTGCTCTTGTGCGTGATTCCTCATCTGCAAAATCAGAGCGTAAAGATCATTAGTAGTAGGATTAGTTGAAACAGAAGAAGTTGGTGGTTTTATGAAAATGGGGGTTTGTTTCTTCGCAGCATTCTCAGCATTCTTCTGGGATCCAGAAGGTGGTGGAGGCAAAGGAGGAACGCCTTGTGAAGAACTGAATGACGGCATTAAGTTTGAAGTGTTCTTCGCTGAAGATGCCATCTGCCTGGTTGTTATGAACCGAAATGACCACAAAGGTATAATTCTTCTTGGGAATGAAGCACCAATTGCCCCACGGTGGGCGCCAAACTGTTTTGGTCAAAAATCAAGCAATGATAATGCAACCAAACTTTCTGTTGTGAGGTATGATGCTTGAATCAATGAACAACACTAAGGATCACTCAGAAATGTAATGAATAAGTGACACAAAGATTTATACGAGGAAAAAGCCCTTGATCAATGAATGATCTCCGGCATAAAAAACCTCGGGTGATGGAAACTACCGATCACCAACTCAAATTAAACAAGAAATGTATTACAACTTTGGATGATAGCGAGCTAATTACAAGGATCACTATAGTGTAATGTGCAAAAAAGTGTGTAATAGCCAAGTGAATTGTAAAGAGCTGGTGAGAGCAGTTGCAAGAGTGTGTGTGTAGCCAAAAATAGCCAAGTGTTTCTATTTAGCTCGCTATCCCGTTTAAAAATGGAAAATATCTAAGCTAACAAACATTCCGCATTTGGTGCAAGTCCTCCACGACTCCCACAACGTCCATTTCAGCCATGCACGTGCGGAATAAATATGGAATATTCTCCAGGAATATCGCCAAGACCAAGTCCAAGCTCGTACTCCTGCAAAACAACATCATATTCAAAGTAGACAATCGTTAGCATAAGGATCCTTAAGATGATCCATGATCCTGATCCTGCAACACTCCTGAGGATCACCAATTCAAACAGAAGTGAGGATCACTAAATCCAACAGTAATTGAGGATCACTGATCATTGAAAAATCCTCCCCTAACAGTCATCAATTAGTATAATTTGTTTTGAATGATGCAACGGTTGGAGGTGGACGGGTCTCATTTTGAGATGAAACCTTCAACCGTTACGTAAATATGGTAAAAAACTAATCGTGCTTTTGGTGGATGGGCCTTGGTTTAAGGTGAAACCAAAAGCACAACTTTTGACATGTTAATAATATAACCACCTTTTGACTTATTCGTTGTTGCTCTTTTTAATTTTTTGTCATGCATTATTTAGCTCAAATTCCAGCTTTCCAAAATCAGTGTAATTCTCAAAACAATTCACATAAAGTATTAAAAGGAAAAAGGTAGTTTACTTAAAATTTATAAACCTTGTTTTGGTAATAGATGTTTGTCATGAACTCAACTTTGATTTTAAATTCAGGTATTATATCCCAAATATCCTGAAACATATCCCGAAAACAGATTTTGAGAATGTATCATAAGGATATATCATGGTCAGGATATTTAAGCCTTAAATACAATTTTAAAAGTTCAAACAACTTATGTAGAGTTCATAAAGGAAAGATCATACCAGGAATAGAGTATAACCCTAGTATCGAACTTCACTCCTTTCGCAATTTCTTCCACTAAGATGTCCCCAGCCCGAGATACTTAGTATGCTAGGTTCAAATTTGATTCTTTGAGCCTTACACAATCACCTTAGGAGGAATGTCCCCTATGCATAAAGTCTTTGAACACTTAGAAATTTTTTGAACATTAGTTTCAATCATCTGAACAGTTCTTGTGTTATAGGGGTAAAACCCAAAAATATACTGGAGATATTTCCTTAGTATCCTGGGGATTAACCCATAGGTATCCTGGGGAAAATCCCAAATTTTCATGCGCTGCAGGCGGGAGTGTATAAACTCCAAGACTTAGAAAGGTGATAACCTTTAAACCTTAGAGAGTATGTAAATACCCTTTCGTGAGAGAGGGTGATCAATCCTCATATACCTTTAGGATCCAGGATATAGCCAATAGTGACGAAATTGTCAGCCACTTTTACATGAACTGGTCTCGCCACCTTGAACTATCCCTGGACAACTTGCGCTCCAGGCAGGGTGTTTAAACCCAATTCGAGAGAAAGGTGAATACCTTCAAACCTGTGAAGGGATCAGGATCCCTTAAACGTGAGAGAGGGGGCCAATCCTCTAGTCTTTCGAAATATCCTGAGTGTGTATCCTGGAGCTGTATCCCGAAGCATATACTGCAAAACAACTGTAAACTAAGGTGGGTGTCAGCCTAGCTAACACCCCTCCGATGCTTAAGTCAGTAATGGGTTTAAAATAATAAATAGTATCAAAACATATTAAAAGAGATAGAATCCATACCATCATGAGTTAGAATTTAAATTCCAAACTCACTTGAAATAGAGCTTTAGATGTATAGCATTCCAGGATCTTGGTAGCATACCCCCTCCATATTCTTGAGTCAGTATGCTCCTTTTCCTGATTCTGATTCAATCTCATAGGGTCCTTCCCATTTCGGAGCCAACTTTCCATCGGCAGGATTAGTAGTATTCTGAAAAGCCTTTCTCAATACTCAATCTCCAACCTGGAACCTTCTAGTCCTTATATTGTTGTTATATGCTTTAGATATCCTCTGTTGATATGCTGCCATCCTTAGCCTCGCTGCGTCTCTTGTCTCATCAATAGTATCCAATTCCTGGCATAGGACTTCAGGATTCTGTTCAGGATCCCGGAGGTTGGATCTTGCTGTTGGTATTTCCATTTCTGTCCGGATCACCGCTTCTGCTCCAAATACCAAGGAAAATGGGGTTTGGCCAGTTGCACTTTTCACCGTCGTCCTATCAGCCCATAAAACAAAGGGTAATTCTTCTGCCCATCTTCCCTTCTTAGCTCCAAGCCTTTTCTTCAAATTGTTGACAATTATCTTGTTTGAGGATTCTGCTTGTCCATTTGCTTGAGGATGTACTGGGGTGGATGTGATCATTTTGATTCCCCAACTCTTGCAAAAGTCAGTAGTCCTCTTACTTATAAATTGAGATCCATTGTCACAAATTATTTCAGCTGGTACTCCAAACCTAGTCAGGATATTTCTTTTTATGAAGGATACCACTTCTTGATCTCTAACTTGAACAAATGCTCCAGCTTCAACCCACTTAGAGAAATAATCGGTCATTGCCCGCATGAAGACCTTTCCTCCTGGAGCCTTTGGCAATTTTCCTACTATATCCATTCCCCACTTCATGAATGGCCAAGGTGAAGCTATAGGGTAAAGTGGCTTAGCCAGCTGATGTAATATATTACTGTGTCTTTGACAAGCATCACATTTTCGAGCATATTCTGCAGCATCTTTACTCATCGTCGGCCAATAATATCATGTTCTTAATACCTTTGAGAATAACGACCTGCCCCCAGTATGGTTACCACAATCCCCTTCGTGTATATCCTGAAGCACTTCTTTGGTTTCGGGATCCTCCAAGCACCTCAGATATGGTCCTGCAAGAGATTTCTTATACAAGAGATTATTTATAATAGTGAATCATGATACCTTCATTCTAAAGGCCTTAGGATTCTCATCCTTTGGGATGTGTCCTTCTTTGAGATATCTCATGATTGGAGCCATCCAAGACTTAGGATCCTCCTCAGGATATTCTTCATCAGGATCCTGAACACTTACTACTTCCTTATCCTGAGGATTCATCGCAGGATATAGGATATGTAATATTGGTATTTGGGTTCTTTCCGGTATCCTGACTGATGATCCTAGATTTTCCAAGGCATCAGCTTCAGCATTATCCTCTCTTGGTACGTGTTATAGTGTGAAAATATCGAAATATCCTGCTAATTTTTTGAGAATTTCGAGATACTCGATTAACTTCTCACCTTTAACTGCATAGGTTCCATTAAAATGATTAGTAATTAACAAAGAATCAACATATACTTGCAAACTCTTAATATTCATACTTTTAGCCAATTCTAATCCTGCAATTAAAGCTTCATATTCTGCTTCATTATTAGTGGTAGGAAACTCACATCTAATAGCCTGGGGTAATATGTCCCCCTGTGGCGATTTTAGTAGTATACCCAAGCCTATACCTCTTACATTAGATGCACCATCAGTATATAACGTCCAGGATTCTAAGTTTTCTCCTAGCTGTTGTACTTCTAGGTCTACTTCACTTTGAATATCACTACTGAAATCAGCCACAAAGTCAGCTAAAGCCTGAGACTTTATGGCATTTCTAGGTTCATGCACTAGATCAAAGGCACTTAATTTCACTGATCATTTAGCCATCCTACCTGACATCTCTGGTTTCCTAAGCACGTTTTTTACAGGATAGTTGGTTTTAATGTGAATCCTACGTGTTTCAAAATAATGTCTAAGTTTTGTTGATGCCATAACTAGGGCAAATATTAATTTTTATAAGTGAGAATACCTAGTTTCAGCATCTAATAAACTTTCACTAACATAATAAACAGGATACTGCTGACCTTCATGATCCTTTACTAGGACAGCACTTACTGCGTTCCATGATACTGCAAGATACAGGGATAATGGTTCACCATCCCCAGGTTTCATCAATAGGGGTGCCGTTGAAAGATACTGCCTCAAATCCTGCAAGGCTGCTTCATGCTTTGCTCCCCATTCAAACTTCTTATTCTTCTTCTTCTTCAGGATATCATAAAATTCCTTGCATTTTTCTGAGGATCTTGAAATAATTCTATTCAATGCTGCTACTCGCCCTATTAACCGTTGAACATCCTTCATATTTGAAGGTGATTTAATATCCAGGATAGCTTTAATATGCTCCGAGCTCGCTTCTATCCCTCTTTTAGTCACCATATATCCTAGAAACTTTCCTGCCTCCACTCCAAAATGGCACTTAGCAGGATTTAGCTTCATGTTATACTGATCCAGGATATCAAATGCTCCTTTAATATCCTGGAGGTGATCCTCATCCTTCTTAGGTTTTACTACCATATCATCGATGTACACCTCCATGGTGTCCCCCAGCTTTTCTTTGAACATCATGTTCACCAATCTTTGATATGTTGCACCAGCATTTTTCAAACCAAAGGGCATAGCAGTGTAACAATATATACCTGTTGGTGTCATGAAGGCAGTATCCTCCTGGTCAGAAGGTTCCATTTGGATCTGCTGGAATCCTGAATATGCATCCATGAAGGTTAACATCTCATGGCCGGCAGTAGCATCCACCATTGAGTCAATATGAGGAAGAGGAAATGGGTCTTTGGGACAAGCTTTGTTTAAGTCTGTGTAATCTACACAAACTCTCCATTTCCCATTTTCTTTTGTACCACAACTAGATTCGCCAGCCATTTAGGAAACTTCACTTCCCTAATCATCTTGCTCCTTAGTAGTTTTTCAACTTCCTCTTGGATGATCACATTTCGCTCCGGAGCAAATTTCCTTCTCTTTTGTTGGACAGGCTTGAATGACCTATCAATACCGAGCTTATGTGTTATAATATCCTTGGAAATGCCTGTCATATCCTCGTGCTTCCACACGAACGTCGACATCCTGCATTTCAAAAAGTTAGTCAATTGATCTTCAATATCCTGAGGGATATTGGTTCCCACGAGCACCGAGATATCCGGATTATTCTGATCCAGGATAACTTTCTTTACATCCTGCTCTGAAGCCTCCATGATATCATGGCCTCGCATCTTTAATTGCTATGTTGTACTAGGCTTTGTTGATGATTTCATCGAAGAAGAATAACACTCCTTCGCTTCCTATTGATCACTTTCCACCTTGACAACTCCCCAAGGAGTAGGGATTTTGATGCATTGATGTTAGGTTGACGGGACAACCTTCATATCATGGATCCAAGGCCTACCTAATATAATATTATAGCAGGATAGAGAGTCCATGACACAAAAGCGCTGCATTGAGTTGACCCCTTGAATATACACGTGCAATTTTATCTCTCCTACGGTATTCCTAGCTTATCCACTGAAACCAACGAGCACAGTGGACTTCGAAGTAATATCCATCGGGGATACGTTCATCCTTTTCAACGTTTCCAGCTGAATTATGTTGACTGAGCTGCCATTATCCACCAATATCCTACGCACAAAATGGTTAGCAACATATAACGTTATTACTAGAGCATCATGATGAGGATCCTGGACAGTATCCCTGTCATCATTATCGAACGTAATCACTTTGTCAGTTGTGAGGGTTGACATCCTGGTTGGCTTATCTCCCCTCTCTGATTTGGCTTCCTTTGCGTGTCTCTTCGCTGCAGAATATGATGTACCGCAGATGTCGGATCCTCCTGAAATAAAGTTAATTATTTTTGCATCCGCAGGAGGTGATGCTGCACGCTCAGGATCCTTCTCAGGATCCTGGCCCTTATTCTTCTTTCTTCCCAAGAGGTCCTTCAGATATCCCTTACTCAAGAGATAGCTTATTTCTTTTCTTAAAGCGATGCAATCTTCAGTAACATGCCTGAAATCCTCATGGAAGGCACACCACTTGGACTTGTCCTTCCAATCAGCCTTTTGTTGATTCTTTCGAGGCCACCTTGCTTTGTCTCCTAAACCCTGCATAGCATACATCAGTTTAGGTATGTTAACAGAAAAACAATATTCAGACAACTCAGGATACTCCTCAGGATCCTCGTCTTCAACAACATTCACGTTTTTGCCATCATTCCTGCCATACGGTTTAGAGCGGTATGGTTTATACGAGGATTCTGATTTCCTTATTATGGGTCATTTTCTGAACATATATCCTGACTAATATTCTGCTCTTGATTGTTTATTTGTAATCAGGATACTGGATCAGGATATTGGTAACATCCTGGTACGATATCCTGGTATTGACTGAATTAGTCACGTGCAGATTAGAAGGTGCGGGTCCCTAACGGTCAGGTGGACCTCTTCTCCTAAAGACTCGGGCAAACCAGTAATATGAGAGACGTTGAACCCGGAAGAAGTGGACTACAACGTTCACTTGAAGAATATTCGAAGCATCCCGGTTTAATAGGATAATTTGTTAATTTCGTTTAACTATAAATAGATTGATCGGATCAGATTAAGTCACTCACTTTTTTTTGCACATTTTACTCTCTAGCTACTAGCAATCACTACACACAAACACTTGTATTCAAATTACATTGTAACACCTAGTTGATCCGCATCATATCCTGCACTGTATCCTGATATTTGAAGCAATAGAAGAACAAGGCAGCTGCGATTATCAGCTCCTGAGGTTTTGTGCTGGCGATCTAGATTGATCAAGGGCTTTCCTCGTACATCTCGTGTCACCCTTTACATTTTTGCTCATTGTTTGATCATAGATACAGCTCTATATCCTGAGCCGTATTCTAAAACTGTTTTTTGCAAACAACTTGATTAACATATTTTCGACACATATTTCTAGCACACTACCTCACTTAACTAATTTGATCACTAAATTGCTTCGGTAATTTTTGACCAAAACAATTTGGCGCCCACCGTGGGGCAAGTGGTGCTATTTCTACTAAAAACTTTTTCAAAATCGTTACTTGGTTTTTTATTCTCGAAACTTTTTGCCACACTATTTTCAATGGCCTCAAGATCAAACATGAGCTCTTCCATCGTGTCTACTACAACCTCTGCAACAATTGGTTCGGTGCTTCCACCACCTCCCCCGAGAATGCAAGCCTCTTCGCAAGGAACCGAAAGTCATGTGGCTCGGGATGTTATCCATGCTCGCAATGTCCAGGGATCCGCTCCTGTTTTTGCTTCTAACGAAGAAATTTTAAATTTGTTTGGTAGTGTTCAGGAACAGATGAGGCAGCAGCAGGAGACCAACCAGATGCTGATGAGAGAGATACAACTCTTGAAGTCTGGCCCGAGTCGGCCTGCTGAAGATACTGTCACTCCCTTGCAACCCAGGGCTTTGAACTTTAGTTCTGCAGTTTATATTGAGGATAATCGGGGGAATATTGTGCCTAGCCATTCCCAGAATCATACTCCTGAGATACATTCTTCAGTAAGAGTATCAACTGTGAGGAGCTCGGGATATGCTTCAGGATATGACCAGAACCCCCAAGCTGGTAATGTATCTAATAATAATAATGCTCTTGCTACTAATGGTGGTGGATCTTTACAGGATGCAGGTATGACATCAGCATTTTCCAGGGAGCTTCAAAAATTGAAGGACATGATATCTAGTGTACCTGGGGTGGTTCAGCTAATTCCTGAAGTATCCCAGGACAGCCACATGATATCCCGGTTTGCATATCCTATTTGTGATACTGAAATCCCAAAAAGATTTCAAACCCCCAACATGAACCTCTATGACGGAACTACGGATCCCGAGGAGCATATTGCCCAGTATAGGGAAATGATGGAAATCAACCCTATCCCTCCAGATCTCAAGGAGGCATGCTTGTGCAAGGGTTTCGGTTCTACCTTAACAGGAACAGCCTTAAAATGACTGTTAAACGTTCCTCCTCACTCAATTACTTCTTTCGCTCATTTAGTTAATTTATTTAATAGTCAATTTTCTTGCAGCCGGAGTTTTGAGAAACTAACTGTTTTGGTCAAAAATTACCGAAGTAATTAAGTGATCAAATTAGTTAAGTGAGGTAGTGTGCTAGAAATGAGTGTCGAAAATATGTTAATCAAGTTAATTTGTAAAAACAGTTTCAGGATACGGCTCAGGATATAGAGCTGTATCTATGATCAAACAATGAGCAAAAGTAAAGTAAACGACACGGGATGTACGAGGAAAGCCCTTGATCAATCTAGATCGCCGGCATAAAACCTCGGGAGCTGACAATCGCAGCTGCCTAGTTCTTCTATTGCTTCAAAAATCAGGATACAGTGCAAGATGTGGTACGGATCGACTAAGTGTTACAACGAAACTTGAATACAAGTGTGGTGTTTGCGATGAGCTAGAGAGTGTAAGTGTATAAGAGTGTTAGTGAAAAATTGTGTGTTCTAAGCTGATCCGTCCCCATCTATTTATAGTTAAGATAAAATAACAAACTATCCTAAACTTGCGGGATCCACCGAATATTCCTTCTTCGAACGTTGTAGACCTGGTCTTTCGGGCTCAACGTCTCTCTCTCAACAAATTCGTCCGAGTCTTGAGGAGAAGAAGTCCTCTTGACCGTTAGCAAGTCTCAGCCCTTAACCTGCACGTGGTTAATTCAATAAGCCTCAGGATATCGCCCAAGATGTTAGCAATATCCTCTTCCAGCATCCTGGTCACAAATGAACAAACATAGGCAGGATATTGGTCAGGATATATACGTTAAGAAAATGACCCCTAACAATTGTCCCCAAATATATCGGTTGGGATACCAATCCAACGGATATATTTCAAAAATCTTATCCCACAACTCAAGGCATTTAAAACGAAGCGACGGTCAAGATCACATCGTAACTTCCAACGCGTTTTTTACTCAATGGAGATCCACGATGCCCCTATATCTTCTCTTTTCTTGTTTGAAAAGCAGATATCTTCAACAGACCCTTCAGGTAATTCTCCATTTCTGATTTCCTTCCTGTCAATTTACTTCATCTTTCTAGCAATGGCCGCCGAGACCTTCACCCAGCAGAATCTTCTCAAAAATCCCGAGAAGGAGATCTGCGCTTTTGACAACGCAGACATTGCAGCTTTAAGAGCCTCCAGCGCTTTCCCTGACAGCACAGTCTTTAGGCCATTCGATCGGTCAATCCGATCGGATGTTTCTTCTACCGAATGGATCTGTTTTCCAACATATCCTTTTTCACTAGGTCTTCGATACCCTTTTCCTGAATTCATGATGCAATTCTTTCGTATTACTGGCATCTCTTTTGCTCAAACCATGCCCATGCTTTGGAGAGTTTTGATTGTACTTAACCAAATCAAAAACCTCCATTGCTCTGACCTCTGCATCGAGGATTTACCTATTGCTTATCGCCTTCGATCCCACGGCTCTAGCCGGTTCTTGCTTTTTTCAACCTCCAGCAAACCCCTGATTCTCAAAGCCACCAAAAACGAAGACGGATGGCAACGCAAATTCTTCTTTGTCAAACGAGATTCCATTGCTGAGGGTGCCAACCTTCCGGTGGAGTGGTTAACCACCGGTAGGATCATAAATATCCTCATAGACGATTTGATTGTTATCCTCTATTAATATTCTTCTTTTTGACCTTTATGCAGTGAACTTTAAGGAAGTTGCTCCTCCTACCGCTGAGTCAGAAGAGAGAATCAATACCGTTTACCGGTTACCTGCAATAGACAGGACTTTTAGCACACACGTTCCGAGTTCAAGTCAGTACTCATCATCCGAGATGTCTGGTAAGAATTCCTTTCAAAATAATTAGTCAAAACAATATAATGATAAAGAGTAAAACTTTTTCCCTTTACGCAGCACCAGCTAAGATCCCTGAAGTCTTTGATCTTGACGAACTGGATAGCTATTCTGACCAGATCCAGGTCAAGAAAGAACCTGGCTCCAAGACCACTGCTACATCCAAACCCAGCAGCTCCAAAGCCATCATCATTCCTAAACCTTCACCGGCTACCAAGCCCCGGAGTTCAAGTTCCCACAAAAGGAAAGAACCCGATTCCCCTGTCATTTCTGACACCTTTCCTTATGAAAAGCACGGGTTCATTGAAGCCAGTGGTTTTATGACTTCTTTTCTCAACCAGGTTAGTATCTTTATATCATATCCTGCAATTTAGACTATTTTCAAAGAAATAATATTAATCCCTGTCCTCTTACCTTTGTAGGGTCTTGAGCGTTTGGTTCACTTATATCAAGAATCCTGCAAGCTTAACAAAACACTTGAATCTAAGCTAAAGGAAGCAGAAATCACAATCTCTGACCAAGGTATGATCGCGGCCGCCAAGTCTCGTCATTACGAGGAGAAATACAAAGCTATGACCCAGGAACATCAAGTTGCTCTTAACAAAGCTACTCTTCAAGCCCAGGCCGATCTGGAAGCTGCCCATGTGCAGTACGAACGGGATATGGTCAGTCACGAAGCCAAAACATTAGGCTTCGAATGCCCTTCTTGGGACGTTGGTGCTTGGGAGACCAAGCTGAAGAATCTTGGCGGTACCTCTTCCAAATCAACTGTCGATGAACCTTCTAAAGCAGTTGAAAAGGCAATCGATGCTGACAAGGATGCTGAGGCGGATCCCAAAATGGATGTTGCTGAAACCGCTATGGAGCAAGAAGGCACTACCCCCTAGAGCTTATTTTCATTCGAACAATTTTATGTCTTTATGAACAATTTTCATTTCTGTCTCTAAACAATTTGATAACCGAAGGCGGATAGGTCCTGGGTTTCAGGATGAAACCTTCGGTTATCAACCAGTATTGATCGCTTTAAGAATAATTTCATCTTTTGACTTATTTTCTGTTACCTTGCATTACTTAGTATGAGTCTTATTTTTGTAAAGATTTTGTATTGGTATCTTATAAAATATCCTGATCAGTATGCTCAGTAACATACTGCAAAAGCCTTGTATTAGATAGATCTTCCAAATGTTCCTTCAACTTTGTAAAAATTTCTTTTAGAAAGTAAAAAATAGTTTATCTTTTCAAAATCAAGTTTTGATAATATTTAAATGATCAAAGTTCCAAACCAATACTAGTTTCAAACATCCTAATCAAATATCCTTAAAAGGACTTTGAGGATATATATCAGGATACTTAACATAATGTCACTAAAAACTTAAATGAGGCTTACAAAGGAAAGATCATACCAGAAATAGGATATAAACCTATTACCAAACTTCAATCCCTTTGCAACTCTTCTAATGAAGATGTCCCCAGTGCAAGGTACTTAGTGCATTAGTCGCAAACTTCATCCTTTTAGCTTTACATCACCACCTCGGCAGGGATGTCCCCTGTGCACAATGTCTTCAAGTATCTTAGAAATCTACTTAATGTCAGTTCCCATTGCATAAGCAATTTTTTACGTCCCAAGGGTAAAACCCAAGGATGTACTGGAGATAAATCCTTTGTATCCTGGGGAAAATCCCAACTTTTCATGCACTACAGGCGGGAGTGTATAAACTCCAAGACTTAGAAAGGTGAAAACCTTTAAACCTTAGAGAGTATGAAAATACCCTTTCGTGAGAGAGGGTGATCAATCCTCATATACCTTTAGGATTCAGGATATAGCCAATGGTAACAAAATTGTCAGCCACTTTTACATGGACTGGTCCCGCCACCTTGAACTATCCCTGAATAACTTGCGCTCCAGGCGGGGTGTTTAAACCCAATTCGGAAGAAAGGTGAATACCTTTAAACCTGTGAAGGGATCAGTATCCCTTAAACGTGAGAGAGGGGGCCAATCCTCTAATCTTCTGAGTTATCCTGAGTGCATATCCTGGAGCTATATCCTGAAACATATCTTGCAAAACAAATGTAAACTAAGGTGGGTGTTAGCTTGGCTAACACCCCTCCGATGCTTAAGTCAGTATCAGGTTACAAAGAACAAATTAAACCAAACATATTTAAAAGAAGTAGAATTCATACCATCTTGAGTTAGAAATTAAATTCTAGACTCACTTGAAATAGAGCTTAAGGTGTATAGCATTCCAAGATCTCGGTAGCATATCCCCCTCCATATTCTTGAGTCTATATGCTCCTTTCCCTGCTTCTGATTCAACTTCATATGGTCCTTCCCATTTTGGAGCTAACTTGCCATCGGCAGGATTAGTAGTATTTTGGAAAGCCTTTCTTAACACCCAATCTCCAACCTTAAATCTTCTGGTTCTAATATTCTTGTTATATGCCTTGGATATTCTCTGTTGATATGCTGCCATCCTTAGCCTTGCCGCATCTCTCTTTTCATCTATAGTGTCTAAATCCTGACTCAAGGCTTTAGGATTCTTCTCAGGATCACTTAAGACAGATCTTGCAGTAGGTATCGTCATTTCCGTTGGAATCATTGCTTCTGCTCCAAACACCAAGGAAAACGGGGTTTGGCCTGTTGCATTCTTTACCGTTGTCCTATCAGCCCATAAAACAAAGGGTAATTCTTCTACCCATCTTCCTTTTTTGGCTCCAAGCCTTTTCTTTAAGTTATTGACAATTATCTTGTTTGAGGATTCTGCTTGTCCATTTGCTTGAGGATGTACCGGAGTGGATGTGATCATTTTGATTCCCCAACTCTTGCAAAAGTCAGTAGTCCTCTTACTTATGAACTGAGAACCATTGTCACAGATTATCTCAGCTGGTACTCCGAATCTGGTCAGGATATTCCTCTTTATGAAGGATACTACTTCTTGGTCTCTAACTTGAACAAATGCTTCAGCTTCAACCCACTTAGAGAAATAATCCGTCATTGCTAGCATGAAGACTTTTCCTCCCGGAGCTTTCGGTAGCTTTCCCACTATATCCATACCCCACTTCATAAATGGCCAAGGGGAAACAATAGGATACAATGGTTCAGCAGGTTGATGCAATATGTTACTATGTCTTTGACATGAGTCACATCTTCGAGCATATTCTGCGGCATCTTTTCTCATTGTTGGCCAATAATATCCTGTTCTTAATACTTTTGAGAATAACGACCTGCCCCCAGCATGGTTACCACAATCCCCTTCATGTATATCCTGAAGTACTTCCTTGGCTTCAGGATCCTCCAAGCACCTCAAATACGGTCCTGCAAGAGATTTCTTGTATAAAATATTATCTATAATAGTGAATCGTGATACCTTCATCCTAAATGCCTTAGGATTTTCATTTCCAGGGGTGTGTCCTTCTTTGAGATATTTCATGATTGGAGCCGTCCAGGGTTTAGGATCCTCATCAGGATGTTCTGCCCCAGGATCCTGAATACCAGCTACTTCTTTATCCTGAGGATTCGTTGCAGGATATAAGACATGTAATATCGGTATTTGTGTCCCTTCAGGTATCCTGATCGATGATCCCAGATTTGCTAAGGCATCTACTTCAGCATTATCTTCCCTTGGTACCTGTTCAAGTATAAAAACATCGAAATATCCTGCTAATTTTTTGAGAATATCGAGATATTCGATTAATTTCTCTCCCTTGACTGCATAGGATCCATTAAAATGGTTAGTAATTAACAAAGAGTCCACATATACTTGCAAATTTTTGATACTCATGCTCTTAGCCAACTCTAATCCTGCAATTAAAGCCTCATACTCTGCTTCATTATTAGTAGCAGGAAATTCACACCTAATAGCCTGGGGTAATATGTCCCCCTGTGGCGATTTTAGTAGTATTCCTAATCCTACTCCTCTTACATTAGATGCACCATCAGTATATAATGTCCAGGATCCTGAGGATTCTCCTAGCTGTTGAACTTCTAGATCTACCTCATCCTGAATGTCACTACTAAAATCAGCCACAAAGTCAGCTAAAGCCTGAGACTTTATGGCATTCCTAGGTTCATATACTAAATCATAAGCACTCAACTTTACTGACCACTTGGCCATCCTGCCTGACATCTCTGGTTTCCTAAGCACATTTTTGATAGGATAATTTGTTTTAACATGTATCCTATGTGTCTCGAAATAATGCCTAAGTTTCGTTGATGCCATAATTAATGCTAGTATCAATTTTTCTAAATGAGAATACCTAGTTTCAGCATCTAACAAACTTTTACTAACATAATAAACAGGATATTGCTGACCTTCATGGTCTTTTATAAGAACGGCACTTACAGCATCCCCTGATACAGCAAGGTACAGGGATAGTGGTTCACCATTTTCAGGCTTCATCAATAGAGGTGCGGTTGTGAGATATCGTTTCAAATCCTGCAGGGCTGCTTCATGCTTCTCCCCCCCTTCGAATTTTTTGTTCTTCTTCAGGATATCATAAAAGTCTTTGCATTTCTCTGAGGATCTTGAGATAAACCTGTTTAGGGCTGCTACTCGGCCTGTCAATCTTTGTACGTCCTTCATATTTGAGGGTGATTTTATGTCCAGGATAGCTTTGATCTGCTCTGGGCTCGCTTCTATCCCCCTTTTTGTCACCATATATCCAAGAAACTTTCCTGCTCCCACTCCGAAATGGCATTTAGCAGGATTCAGCTTCATGTTGTATTGATCCAGGATATCAAATGCTCCCTTGATATCCTGGAGGTGATCCTCAGCCTTTTTAGATTTCACCACCATATCATCGATATATACTTCCATGGTGTCCCCCAGTTTGTCTTTGAACATCATGTTTACCAATCTTTGGTATGTTGCACCTGCGTTTTTCAAACCAAAAGGCATAGCTGTATAACAATAAATACCTGTTGGTGTCATGAAGGCAGTATCCTCCTGGTCAGAAGGTTCCATTTGGATCTGTTGAAATCCTGAAGATGCGTCCATGAAAGTCAGCATTTCGTGCCCGGCAGTGGCATCTACCATTGCATCAATGTGGGGAAGAGGAAATGGGTCTTTAGGACAAGCTTTGTTCAAATCTGTGTAGTCCACACAAACTCTCCATTTCCCATTGTTCTTCTGTACTACAACCACGTTTGCTAGCCACCTTGGGAACTTAACCTCTCTGATCATTCTGGACTTTAATAATCTTTCAACTTCCTCCTGGATAATCGCGTTCCGCTCAGGAGCAAACTTCCTTCTTTTTTGTTGCACAGGCTTGAATGATTTATCAATTCCAAGCTTGTGAGTGATAATATCTTTGGATATGCCTGTCATATCCTCATGCTTCCATGCAAACGTAGACATCCTGTATTTCAAAAAGTTAATTAATTGTTCTTCAATATCCTGAGGGATATTGGTCCCTACGAGCACCGAAATATCGGGGTTATCCTGGTCCAGGATAACTTTCTTCACATCCTGCTCCGGATCCTCCACGATATCCTGGGCCCGCGTCTTTAATTGCTATGCTGCACTAGGTTTGGCTGAGGATTTCATCGAGGATGAGTAGCACTCTTTCGCCTCCTGCTGATCACTATCAACTTTGACCACTCCCCAGGGGGTAGGTATCTTGATGCATTGGTGATATGTTGATGGCACGACCTTCATATCATGAATCCACGGTCTTCCCAGTATGATGTTATAGCAGGATAGAGAATCCATCACACAGAAACGTTGTATCGAATTGACTCCTTCAACGTATACTGGCAACTTTATCTCTCCCACTGTGTTTCTAGCCTCTCCACTGAATCCAATAAGCACGGTAGACTTTGAAGTGATATCCATTGGAGATACATTCATTCTCTTCAGAGTTTCTAGTTGGATTATGTTGACGGAGCTGCCATTATCAACCAGTACCCTGCGCACAAAATGGTTAGCCACATATAACGTTATTACCAGAGCATCATGGTGAGGATCCTGGACAGTATCCCTATCATCTGCATCAAAAGTGATCACTTTGTCAGTTGTGAGGGTAGTCATCCTGACAGGTCTATCTCCCCTTTCGGCCTTGGCTTCCTTTGCATGTCTCTTTGCTGCCGAATACGAAGTTCCACAAATGTCGGATCCCCCCGAAATGAAGTTGATTATCTTGGCATCCGCGGGAGGTGATGCTGCTCGTTCAGGATCCTTCTCAGTATCCTGACCCTTATTCTTCTTTTTTCCTAAGAGATCTTTCAGATGTCCCTTGCTTAGAAGATAGCTTATTTCTTTCCTTAGAGCAATGCAATCCTCAGTCATATGTCCGAAATCTTCGTGGAAAGCACACCATTTTGACCTATCTTTCCAGTCAGCCTTTTGTTGATTCTTTCGAGGCCACCTAGCTTTGTCTCCTAGACCCTGCATAGCATACATCAATTCAGGAATATTAACAGAAAAGCAATATTCGGACAACTCAGGATACTCTTCAGGATCCTCATCTTCGACAACGTTCACTCTTTTGTTTTCATTTCTACTATACGGCTTAGGCCGATATGACTTGAACGAGGATTCTGACTTCCTATTAGTTGACTCATAAGTGTTGGATGAGTTCATCCTTTCTTGCATCTTTCTGTCATCTTCCAGACGAATATATCTTAAAGCCCTGTTACGAGCTTCGTCGAGATTCCTGCAGGGATTCATTACGAGATCCTGATAAAACTGAGAATCCTTTTGTAATCCCATCTTGAAAGCTTGCACAGCTGTTGCAACATCAAGATGTGGGATATCCAAGGATTCTCGACTGAATTTGTTCACATAATCCCTCAAGGATTCCTGAGGCCCTTGAGTTATCCTGTAAAGATCACTGGTTAGTTTCTCAAAACTCCGACTACAAGAAAATTGACTGTTAAATAAATTAACCAAATGAGCAAATGAAGTAATTGAGTGAGGAGGAACGTTTAACAGCCATTTTAAGGCCGATCCTGTTAGAGTAGAACCAAATCCCTTGCATAAGCACGCTTCCTTGAGCTCCGGAGGGATAGGGTTAATCTCCATTCTTTCCCTATACTGAGCAATATGCTCCTCAGGATCCGTAGTCCCATCATAAAGCTTCATGTTGGGAGTTTGGAATCTCTTTGGGATCTCAGCATCACAGATAGGATATGCAAAACGAGATATCTTGTGGCTATCTTGAGATACTTCCGGGATCGGCTGGACCACCCCAGGTACACTAGATATCATGTCTTTCAACTTCTGAAGTTCCCTGGTAAGTGCTGATGTTACACCTGTATCCTGCAAAGATCCACCACTGTTAGTAGCATGAGTATTGTTATTATTTGACACGTTACCAGTTGGAGGATTTTGCCCATATCCTGAAGCATATCCTGAGCTCCTTATGGTTGACATCCTAATCGAGGAAGGTATTTCAGGAGTATGATTCCGAGGAAGACTGGGCACGATATTCCCCCTATTATCCTCGGTATATACAGCTGAACTAAAGTTCAACGCTCTGGGGTGTAACGGAGTGACATTGTCCTTCACAGATCTGCTCGAGCTAGCCTTCAGGAGTTGTATTTCCCTCAAAAGCATTTGGTTTGTTTCCTGTTGCTGCCTCATTTGTTCCTGCACACTTCCAAATAAGGTTAGAATTTCATCATTAGAAGCTAAAACGGGAGCAGATCCCTGGACACTCCGA
Organism: Helianthus tuberosus; assembly: GCA_030545235.1. NCBI lineage: Eukaryota > Viridiplantae > Streptophyta > Magnoliopsida > Asterales > Asteraceae > Helianthus > Helianthus tuberosus. The sequence continues at coordinate 124,302,230 of CM060358.1, forward strand.
GTTGGGAGAACATCTTGAGATCGTGTAGAGGCTGGCATCCTTGGAGGAGGTGGTGGAAGCACCGAACCGGTTGTAGCAGAAGTCATAGCAGACACAGTAGAGGAACTCATGTTTGATCTTGAGGCCATTATGGACAATGTGGCAAAAAGCTTTGAAAATAGAAAACCGATTAGCGATTTGACAAAAAGTTTTAGTAAAGAGAGCACCACTTGCCCCACGGTGGGCGCCAAATTGTTTTGGTCAAAAATTACTGAAGTAATTAAGTGATCAAATTAGTTAAGTGAGGTAGTGTGCTAGAAATGAGTGTCGAAAATATGTTAATCAAGTTAATTTGTAAAAACAGTTTCAGGATACGGCTCAGGATATAGAGCTGTATCTATGATCAAACAATGAGCAAAAGTAAAGTAAACGACACGGGATGTACGAGGAAAGCCCTTGATCAATCTAGATCGCCGGCATAAAACCTCGGGAGCTGACAATCGCAGCTGCCTAGTTCTTCTATTGCTTCAAAAATCAGGATACAGTGCAAGATGTGGTACGGATCGACTAAGTGTTACAACGAAACTTGAATACAAGTGTGGTGTTTGTGATGAGCTAGAGAGTGTAAGTGTATGAGAGTGTTAGTGAAAAATTGTGTGTTCTAAGCTGATCCGTCCCCATCTATTTATAGTTAAGATAAAATAACAAACTATCCTAAACTTGTGGGATCCACCGAATATTCCTTCTTCGAACGTTGTAGACCTGGTCTTTCGGGCTCAACGTCTCTCTCTCAACAAATTCGTCCGAGTCTTGAGGAGAAGAAGTCCTCTTGACCGTTAGCAAGTCTCAGCCCTTAACCTGCACGTGGTTAATTCAATAAGCCTCAGGATATCGCCCAAGATGTTAGCAATATCCTCTTCCAGCATCCTGGTCACAAATGAACAAACATAGGCAGGATATTGGTCAGGATATATACGTTAAGAAAATGACCCGTAACACTAACCAGTGATCTTTACAGGATAACTCAAGGACCTCAGGAATCCTTGAGGGATTATGTGAACAAGTTTAGCCGAGAATCCTTAGATATTCCACATCTTGATGTTGCAACAGCTGTGCAAGCTTTCAGGATGGGGCTGCAAAAGGATTCTCAATTTTATCAGGATCTTGTAATAAATCCCTGCAGGAATCTCGACGAAGCTCGTAACAGGGCCTTAAGATACATTCGGCTAGAGGATGGTAAAAAGATGCAAGAGAGGATGAATTCGTCCACAACCTATGAGTCAACCAACAGGAAATCAGAATCCTCGTATAAACCATACCGCTCTAAACCGTATGGCAGAAATGATGGCAAAAAAGTGAATGTTGTTGAAGACGAGGATCCTGAGGAGTATCCTGAGTTGTCTGAATATTGTTTTTTTGTTAACATACCTGAACTGATGTATGCTATGCAGGGTTTAGGGGACAAAGCAAGGTGGCCCCGAAAGAATCAACATAAGGCTGATTGGAAGGACAAGTCCAAGTGGTGTGCCTTCCATGAGGATTTCGGGCATGTTACTGAGGATTGCATCGCTTTAAGAAAGGAAATAAGCTATCTCTTGAGTAAGGGGTATCTGAAGGACCTCTTGGGAAGAAAGAAGAATAAAGGTCAGGATTCTGAGAATGATCCTGAACGGGCAGCATCACCTCCTGCAGATGCAAAAATAATTAACTTTATTTCAGGAGGATCCGACATATGTGGCACATCATATTCTGCGGCAAAAAGACACGCGAAGGAAGCTAAAGTAGAGAGGGGAGATAAGCCGACAAGGATGTCAACCCTCACAACTGACAAAGTCATCATGTTCGATAATGATGACAGGGATACTGTCCAGGATCCCCATCATGATGCCTTAGTAATAACATTATATGTTGCTAACCATTTTGTACGCAGGATATTAGTGGATAATGGCAGCTCTGTCAACATAATTCAGCTGGAAACATTGAAGAGGATGAATGTATCTCCGATGGACATTACTTTGAAGTCCACTGTGCTCGTTGGTTTCAGTGGAGAAGCTAGGAATACCGTAGGGGAGATAAAGTTGCCCGTGTATATTCAAGGGGTCAACTCAATGCAGCGCTTTTGTGTCATGGACTCTTTATCCTGCTATAATATTATACTAGGAAGCAAAGGAGTGTTATTCTTCTTCGATGAAATCCTCAACAAAGCCAAGTGCAGCATAGCAATTAAAGATTCGAGGCCAGGATATCATGGAGGTTTCAGAACAGGAAGTAAAGAAAGTGATCCTGGATCAGAATAATCCGGATATCTCGGTGCTCGTGGGAACCAATATCCCTTAGGATATTGAAGATCAATTGACTAATTTTTTGAAATGTAGGATGTCAACATTTGCGTGGAAGCACGAGGATATGACAGGTATTTCCAAGGATATTATAACACATAAGCTCGGTATTGACAGGTCATTCAAGCCTGTCCAACAAAAGAGAAGGAAATTTGCTCCGGAGCGAAATGTGATCATCCAAGAGGAAGTTGAGAGACTGCTAAGGAGTAAGATGATTAGGGAAGTGAAGTTTCCTAAATGGCTGGCGAATGTAGTTGTGGTGCAAAAGAAAAATGGGAAATGGAGAGTTTGTGTAGATTACACAGACTTAAACAAAGCTTGTCCCAAAGACCCATTTCCTCTTCCTCATATTGACTCAATGGTGGATGCTACTGCCGGCCATGAGATGTTAACCTTCATGGATGCATCTTCAGGATTTCAGCAGATCCAAATGGAACCTTCAAACCAGGAGGATACTGCCTTCATGACACCAACAGGTATTTATTGCTACACTGCTATGCCCTTTGGTTTGAAAAATGCAGGTGCTACATATCAAAGATTGGTGAACATGATGTTCAAAGACAAGCTGGGGGACACTATGGAGGTGTACATCGACGACATGGTAGTAAAATATAAAAAGGCTGAGGATCACCTCCAGGATATCAAGGGAGCATTTGATATCCTGGATCAGTACAACATGAAGCTAAATCCTGCTAAGTGCCATTTTGGAGTAGGGGCAGGAAAGTTTCTTGGATATATGGTGACTAAAAGAGGGATAGAAGCAAGCCCGAAGCAGATTAAAGCTATCTTGGATATCAAATCTCCTTCAAATATGAAGGATGTTCAACGGTTAATAGGCCGAGTAGCAGCATTGAACAGATTTATTTCAAGATCCTCGGAAAAGTGCAAAGAATTTTATGATATCCTGAAGAAGAATAAGAAGTTCGAATGGGGAGCAAAGCATGAAGCAGCCTTGCAAGATCTGAAGCAGTATCTTTCAACTGCACCCCTGTTGATGAAGCCTGAGGATGGTGAACCATTATCCCTGTATCTTGCAGTATCAGGAAATGCAGTAAGTGTTGTCCTTGTAAAGGATCATGAAGGTCAGTAGTATCCTGTTTATTATGTTAGTAAAAGTCCATTAGATGCTGAAATTAGGTATTCTCATTTAGAAAAGTTGATATTAGCCCTAGTTATGGCATCAACAAAACATAGACATTATTTTGAAACACATAGGATTCACGTTAAAACCAACTATCATGTTAAAAATGTGCTTAGGAAACCCGAGATGTCAGGTAGGATGGCTAAATGGTCAGTGAAACTAAGTGCCTTTGATATAATATATGAACCTAGAAATACCATAAAATCTCAGGCTTTAGCTGACTTTGTGGCTGATTTCAGTAGTGATATTCAAAATGAATTAGTCCTAGAAGTACAACAGCTAGGAGAAAACTTAGAATCCTGGACGTTATATACTGATGGTGCATCTAATGTAAGAGGTGTAGGTTTGGGTATACTACTAAAATCGCCACAGGGGGACATATTACCCCAGGCTATTAGATGTGAGTTTCCTGCCACTAATAATGAGGCAGAATATGAAGCTTTAATTGCAGGATTAGAATTGGCTAAGAGCATGAATATCAGGAGTTTGCAAGTATATGTTGATTCTTTGTTAATTACTAATCATTTTAATGGAACCTATGCAGTTAAAGGTGAGAAGTTAATTGAGTATCTCGAAATTCTCAAAAAATTAGCAGGATATTTCGATATTTTTACACTTGAACAGGTACCAAGAGAGGATAATGCTGAAGCTGATGCCTTGGCAAACCTAGGATCATCAGTCAGGATACCGGAAGGAACCCAAATACCAATATTACACATCCTATATCCTGCGACGGATCCTCAGGATAAGGAAGTAGTATGTGTTCAGGATCTTGATGATGAGTATCCTGAGAAAGATCCTAAGTCTTGGATGGCTCCAATCATAAGATACCTCAAGGAAGGATACATCCCACAGGATGAGAATCCTAGGGCCTTTAGAATGAAGGTATCATGATTCACTATCATAAATAATGTCTTGTATAAGAAATCTCTTGCAGGACCATATCTGAGGTGCTTAGAGGATCCCAAAACCAAGAAAGTGCTTTAGGATATACACGAAGGGGATTGTGGTAACCATACTGGGGGCAGGTCGTTATTCTCAAAGGTATTAAGAACAGGATGTTATTGGCCAACCATCAGAAAAGATGCTGCGGAATATGCTCGAAGATGTGATGCATGTCAAAGGCACAGTAATATATTACATCAGCCGGCCGAGCCATTTTATCCTATAGCTTCCCCTTGGCCATTCATGAAATGGGGGATGGACATAGTAGGGAAATTACCAAAAGCTCCAGGAGGAAAAGTCTTTATGCTGGCAATGACTGATTATTTCTCTAAGTGGGTTGAAGCTGAAATCATTTGTGACAATGGATCCCAGTTTATAAACAAGAGGACTACTGACTTTTGCAAGAGTTGGGGAATCAAGATGATTACATCTACACCAGTACATCCTCAAGAAAATGGATAAGCAGAATCCTCAAACAAGATAATTGTCAACAACCTGAAAAAGAGACTAGGAGCTAAAAAAGGGAGATGGGTAGAAGAACTACCCTTTGTTTTGTGGGCTGATAGGACGACGGTGAAATGTGCAACTGGCCAAACCCCGTTTTCCTTGGTATTTGGAGCAGAAGCGGTAATCCCGACAGAAATGGTAATACCTACGGCAAGATCCAACCTCTGGGATCCTGAGAAGAATCCTGAAGTCCTATGTGAGGAATTGGATACTGTTGATGAGACAAGGGACGCAGCAAGGCTAAGGATGGCGGCATATCAACAGAGGATATCTAAAACATATAACAAGAATATAAGGACCAAAAGATTCCAGGTCGGAGATTGGGTATTGAGAAAGGCTTTCCAGAATACTACTTGTTTTGGTCAAAAATCAAGCAAAGACAATGCAACCAAACTTTCTGTTGTGAGGTATGATGCTTGAAGCAATGAATAATGCTAAGGATCACTCAGAAATGTAATGAACAAGTGACACAATGATTTATACGAGGAAAAAGCCCTTGATCAAGAGTTGATCTCCGATATAAAAAACCTCGGGTGATGGAAACTACCGATCACCAACTCAGATTAAACAAAAAAGTCTTACAACTTTGGATGATAGCGAGCTAGTTACAAGGATCACTAGAGTGTAATGTGCAAAAAAGTGTGTAATCGCCAAGAGAACTGTTGAGAGCTGGTGAGAGCAGTTACGAGAGTGTGTGTTTAGCCAAAAATAGCCAAGTGTTCTAATTTAGCTCGCTATCCCCTTTTAAATTTAGAAAATATCTAAAGTAACTAACTATCCGCATTTCATGCAAGTCTTCCACGACCTCCATAACGTCCATTTCAGTCATGCACGTGCGGAATAAATATGGAATATGCTCCAGGAATATCGCCAAGACCAAGTCCAAGCTCGTACTCCTGCAAAACAACATCATATTCAAAGCAGACAATCGTTAATGTAAGGATCCTTATGATGATCCATGATCCTGATCCTACGATACTCTCTGAGGATCACTAATTCAAACAAAATTGAGGATCCCTAAGCCCAACAGTAATTGAGGATCACTGATCATTGAAAAATCCTCCCCTAACAATTTCCCCCAAAATATAAGGAGTAATGTGTAAATGAACGAGTTATATTTTCTCGTCCTTATCCGTAACAAACCAACGGATATATAGCCGTTGAATCCTGACTAGCCGTTGCTAACATGACGTCATTGAAATGACTATCCTGCAAAATCATCATTATAAATTGAAATTAGAGATAAGGGTTAGGAAGCATTTAAATTCGTGCGTTTCATGCTTTAAATCCTCATTCGAAGATTCGATCAGGTACTTCTCTTTCCTTTCTCTCTTCATATTCTCATCCTGTTTCTTCTTCTTCACCACCGTCATGACCAAGATGATGCTAAGATCTTCACCGGCTAAGGATCACAAAAAGGATAGTCCCCTGAAGAGCCAGAAGATCATCGAAGACTCTGCAAAGGAACGATGTTGCTTTACTGATCCACAGGTAGATATGATTCGCCATTGTTTTCCGGCGAACACCGTTTTCAAAACCTTTGATCCCACCGTCCTGAGTGACTATGTTTCTGAAACCTAGGTAGCTTTCCCGGTTACCCCATTTACAATAGGATACTCGTATCCTTTTCCTGATTTCACCCAATCCTTCTTCTCTCTCACCAGCATCTCCTACATCCAAGCAATGCCAATGATCTGGAGGGTCTTGTATACCCTTGAAAGAATCATTGAGCGTGAAGGTATTGATCTGGGAATGTCAGAGTTTGCAGAGATGTACAACCTCGTGAGCCATGGATCTCATCGATATCTACTCAAACATAAACCTGGTGAAGAACACCCCATCTTCAAAGCCACTAAGAATGACACCAACCGGAAACGGCGATTCTTCTTTGTCAGAAGGGATTCTCTCCCTGATGGAACGGATCTGCCTAGAAAATGGACCACCCATGGTAGGATAGAGGATCCTGAGAAGGATCACAGGATAACCTTGTTTCTGCTGAGGATCACTAACATCCTTTTATTTCTATTTTGCAGCTATTACTGTCGCACACCTTATTACAACATCTGCAACAAAGGAAAGGCTTGCTGCTTTTCGGAGGCTTGATCCTGCAATAAGAACATTTCAAGCAAATACCCAGGATTGTCAGGAAGTATCCTCAGGCTCTGTTACAATGTCAAGTAAGTATCACATTTTGTGCATCACTAAATGTTTAAATTAGAATGAAATACGGATACTTATCTGTTTTGGGTGTGTAGGTGCTGGAAAATCATCGAAGTCTGCTACTCGCTTCAGTGTCACCGATCTTACCACTGTTGGTCCCAGGTCTGGAAGGAAGAAGGCTGCTGCTAGCCCAAGTACCACCATCCCCAAGCTTACTGCCTCCAAGGGAAAGAAGTGGAAAGCCTCTGAAACTGACAATCTAGAAGGCTTGCCTCTAATCCGCCACCAGTTCCTTGAATACTTTGCTGAGGTAAGGATCAATAACTTAGCTTAGTTATCCTGCCCACTTGAGGATCATGTGAGCCTAAACTTTACATTGTCTTTTTGCAGAAATTTGCTGAAATCGAGGACTACGTAGGCAATGTTGAAGAGGTTGAGCAAAAGTGTTTGGACCTCCAAAAGATCATGCTGGCCAAGGATCAGAAGATTGCCTCCCTTGAAAACGATGTCAATCTAGTGAAGAGGGAACTTGTCCTGGCTCATATCACTGCTGATCAGGAGAAGAATGAGATCACAAATGATCCTAAAGTCTCCGCTGCCATTGCTATGTACAAAACCCAGTTACAGATGGCCCAAGAAGCTCTGGATCCTGATTTTGACAAGAGCAGCTGGGACGTAGAGGGCTGGAAGGCTAGATTGGCTGAGCTTGATGATGAAGAAGAGACTGGTGAGGTCTTAGCAATTGAGGCGAGTGGAAGTGGAAAGGATCATGCTGATGCTGGTGATGCTGGTCGTGATGCAGCCAATGTTTGAACTGCTGAAATGGGCGATGATGGATATTTCTAGACGCGGCCGGAGCCCATTTTTTAGGACATGGTAGTAGTTTTATTTTGGTTATGATTTTTTGAAACAATGATGGGTTGTATTTGAACAATAGTTTCTAGGGTTATGGATCATGGATCCTAAGACAATAGGTAGGATAATGGGTGGTGTATGGATCCTCTGTTTTGGGGATGAAGCCACTCGTTATCCTGCCATCTTTTATTTCCTGCACTTGAAAGACCTGATAACAATGGGCACCCTTTACCTACCCCACCGGACGGGCCACGTATTGCTGGTAGATGCTTGGGGTAGGTAATTTTGACAACCTTGAAGGGTTTAATGTTTTGTGAATAAAATAACTTTAACTTTTTGGCTATATCCCGTGTTGTTATTCTTGTGAGTACTTTACTTTTCAATTGTTGTGATATACATTTTGTTTGAATTTATTAAGTAAATAAGAAAAATTTAGTAAATAATCTCAAAAAATTTAGGATATGATCAAGGATCACATATCCTATAGTCGACAGGTTCTGAAAAGTAGTGTAGTTTGAGGATCATAAGTTCAGTTGTCAAAGGATAAGGGTCACTTAGATAAATAATGAATAAAATCAAAATGATCAAGGATCATACCTGAGAATCCAAGTTAGGATCCTAACCTCTAACACTTATAATCAGGATAACCAAAAGACAAACCTTAGTAGAAGGTAAGGATCAAGGATCCTTAGTCGTTTAGCTTCTAAAACCTGAAATAGGATACAACTTGGGACTAAGCCAATATAAGATAAAAGTTAGTAACTGGGGACAAGCCCAACAATTCTGGGGACAAACCCAATATACTGGGGACAAGCCCAAAGAATAACTGGGGACAAGCCCAAAGGATAACTGGGGACAAGCCCAAAGGATCGTGTGTAAACTGGAGTATGGCCCTTACTGGCGACTATCCAAACTTAGTGACATGAAAATGCCAAAACCTTTGCTAACGTGAAAACGTTAGAAACCTTAGGAACGGATGTATGGTACGTCTACCATTATACGTAGGATCCTGAATATAGCCAGTACAATGAAATTGTCAGCCCCTAAAACGAGTACTGGTCTCATTGCCATGAACTATACCAGGATCATCGTGCGCTACTGGCGAAACTGGGGACAGGCCCAAAACTAGGGTCAAGCCCAAATAACTGGGGTCAAGCCCAAATAACTGGATACTTGTGTGGATACTCAACCCTTTGTTAAGGATACCTGAACCTTCAAAACTCAGAATCAAGTGAAAGGAGGATATAGGATGCAGGATCCTTATCCTTATATAAGATAATAACTAAATGAAATAGTTTGAGATTAGAATATTACCAGAATGAGAATCATCTGTCCTGTAAGGATCCTTCAAGGATACTTGCAAGGTAAGGATCATGGATCCTTGTTACATGAAGTATTACTTTAAGTGGACAGCATTCCAAGCTCTTGGTAGCAAGTCACCTTCCATTGTTAGCAATCGATATGCCCCCTTTCCTGCCTCAGCTTCGATCAAGTAAGGGCCTTCCCACTTTGGTGCCAACTTTCCATCAGCAGGATTGGTGGTATTCTGAAATGCTTTCCTTAACACCATATCTCCAACCTGGAATTTCCTGATCCTGACATTTTTGTTGTAAGCTCCAGCCATCCTTTGTTGATAACTGGCCATCCTTATCCTTGCCAAATCCCTGAGTTCTTCTATAGTATCCAAGTCTTGAACCAAGTTTTCAGGATTTTCTTCAGGATCACGAATGCTTGTTCTTGCAGTAGGAACCACCATCTCTGCAGGGATCACTGATTATGCCCCAAATACCAAAGAAAATGGAGTTTGGCCAGTGGCATTCTTGGGAGTTGTCCTATCAGCCCAAAGCACATAAGGTAGTTCTTCTGCCCATTTTCCTTTCTTGGATCCAAGCTTCTTCTTCAAATTGTTGATGATGATCTTGTTGGATGATTCTGCCTGACCATTAGCTTATGGGTGGACTGGTGTTGATGTTATCATCTTAATCCCCCAGTTGTCACAAAAGTTAGTAGTTCTATTCCCAATAAATTGGGATCCATTATCACAAACAATTTCTGAAGGGATACCAAATCTAGTAATGATGTTTCTTTTAATAAAGGATATAACTTCCTTTTCTCTGACTTGAGCAAAGGCTTCAGCCTCTATCCACTTGGAGAAGTAATCAGTCATAGCAAGCATGGATACTTTTCCACCAGGTGCCTTAGAAAGCTTACCAACTATATCCATTCCCCATCTCATAAATGGCCATGAAGAGGATATAGGATGCAAAAGCTCTGCTAGTTGATGAAGGATATTACTATGTCTCTGACAAGGATCAAACTTCTTAGCATAATCCACAGCATCCTTCTTCATTGTAGGCCAATAGTATCATGTCCTCAGGATTCTTGAGAATAATGCCCTGCCCCCAGTATGGTTTCCACAATCTCCTTCATGGAAATCCTTTAGGACTTCTTGGATTTCAGGATCCTCAATGCACCTTAGATATGGTCCTGCAAGAGATCGTTTATATAATATGTTATTCAATATTGTGAATTGAGATACCTTAATTTTGAAAGCCCTGGGGTTTTCTCCTGTAGGAATCTCACCATGTTGGATATATCTCATTATTGGGAGGATCCATGATCCTGAATGGGATTGTGTATCATCAGTAGGGACGATAGCAGAATCCTCTCCTATCTCCATGGCTACATGATCCTCAATAGCAGGAGTCAGGATATGGATAATAGGGATCTTAATATCCTCCGGGATCTTCAAGGATGATCCTAGATTAGCTAATGCATCAGCCTCTGCATTCTCTTCCCTTGGTACCTGTGTCAAACTAAAAGAAACAAAAGAGAGTGCCAATTCTTTGACTATCTCTAAATATTTGATTAGCCTTTCACCTTTAACAGCATAGGATCCATTAAAGTGATTAGTAATTAATAATGAATCTACATGTACCTCAAGATACCTGATCCTCATATGCTTAGCAATTTGCAAACCAGCTATCAAGGCTTCATACTCAGCCTCATTGTTGGTAGTTTGAATTTCACAAGCTATGGAGTGGGGTATTATGTCCCCCTGTGGCGATTTTAGTAGTATTCCAAGCCCTGTTCCTTTGACATTAGAAGCACCATCAGTGAAGAGTATCCAAGGATCCTTAGTTTCTTCTAGCTGTTGGACCTCTAACTCAGCTTCCTTTTGCAAGTCACTACTAAAATCTACCACAAAGTCAGCTAAGGCTTGGGATTTGATGGCAGTCCTTGGTTCATATCTTATATCATAAGCACTAAGATTCACTGCCCATTTAGCCATCCTTCCTGACATTTCAGGTTTCCTGAGAACATTCTTAATTGGGAAATTAGTTTTAACAACAATAGCATGAGTTTCAAAATAATGTCTTAATTTAGTAGATGCCATAATTAATGCAAGGATAAGTTTTTCTAAATGTGTATACCTAGATTCAGCATCAAGCAAACTCTTACTTACATAATAGACAGGATGTTGTGTACCTTCGTGATCCTTAACAAGGACCGCACTTACTGCTTTTGAGGATACTACTAGGTATAAGGATAATATATCTCCCTTTTCTGGTTTCATCAAGGCAGGGGCTGAGGATAGGTAATCCTTAAGAGCTTTGAGGGCACTTTCATGCTTCTCAGTCCATTCAAATTTCTTGTTCTTCCTCAGGATGTCATAGATTTCTTTGCATTTTTCTGAGGATTTGGATATGAACCTGTTCAAGGCTGCGATCCTGCCTGTCAGCCTTTGCACATCCTTAGCATTGGCAGGAGATTTGATATTCACAATAGCCTTAATTTTCTCTGGACTTGCTTCAATGCCCCTCTTTGTCACCATATAGCCTAGGAATTTCCCTGCTTTAACACCAAAATGACACTTGGAAGGATTCAGTTTCATATTAAATTTATCAAGGATATTGAATGCGTCCTCCAAGTCTTTAAGGTGATCCTCAGCTTTCTTGGACTTAACCACCATGTCATCTATATAGACTTCCATAGTGTGTCCAATTTGTTCCTTGAACATCATATTGACTAGCCTTTGATAAGTAGCACCTGCATTCCTTAGTCCAAATGGCATAGCAATATAACAATATATACCAGTTGGGGTCATAAAGGCTGTATCATCTTGATCAGATGGTTCCATCTGAATTTGTTGAAATCTAGATGAAGCATCCATAAAAGTCAACAACTCATGACCCGCGGTAGCATCCACCATGGAGTCAATGTGGGGTAATGGGAAAGGATCCTTGGGACATGCCTTGTTTAAATCAGTAAAATCGACACATACCCTCCACTTTCCATTTTTCTTTTGAACAACAACCACATTGGCTAGCCACCTTGGATACTTAACCTCTCTTATCATACCTGCCCGAAGTAGTTTATCTACCTCTTCCTGGATAATAGCATTCCTTTCAGGTGCAAACTTCCTTCTCTTCTGATGTATAGGATTGAATGACATGTCAATGCCAAGTTTGTGAGTAATTATATCCTTAGATATACCTGTCATATCCTCATGCTTCCAGGCAAAGGTGGTTCTCCTTCTTTTAAGGAAGGATACTAGATCCTGTTCAATGTCGCTAAGGATCCCTGATCCTATGAAGATCTTGGATTCAGGATCATGAGGATCCATGAGGATTTCTTTTACATCCTGCTCTCTTGCCTCCAAGACATCCCTTGGAGGATACTTTAGTTGCTATAGCTCCCTTGGTCTTGAGGCTGGCTTCATTGATGATGTGTAACAATTCTTAGCTTCTTGCTGGTCACTCTCAATTTTCACCACCCCCCATGGACTAGGAAGCTTCACACATTGATGATATGTGGATGGGACTGCCTTCATGTCATGTATCCACGGCCTGCCAAGGATAACATTACAGCATGATAAGCAATCTATAACACAAAACTTTTGATAAGAATGGAGTCCTTCAATATAGATAGGGAGTTTGATGTCCCCCAATGTATTTTTGGTTTCACCGCTAAATCCCACAAGTACTGAGGATCTTGGGACAATGTCTGATTCAGGGATATTCATCTTCTTGAGGACATCAAGCTGGATGATGTTTACTGAGCTTCCTCCATCTATCAGGATCCTGCGAACAAAATGGTTAGAAATAAATAGAGTAATAACAAGACCATCATGATGAGGATCCTGAACATCAACACGATCATTCTCATCAAAAGTTATGAGTTTATCTTGGGTAACAGTGGAGGTCCGGATGGGTCTGTCTCCATTATCCATCTTGGTTTCCTTAGCATGTCTTTTGGCTGCTGAAAAGGAGGTACCACAAATGTCTGATCCACCGGAAATGAAGTTTATGACTTGTGCATCTGCTGGAGGAGCAGGAGCCCTTTCCGGGATCCTTTCAGGATCCTGGATCCTTGACTTCTTTCGTCCCAAAAGCTCCTTCAAATGCCCCTTGCTTAATAAATAACCAATTTCCTTTCTAAGTGCAATACACTCTTCAGTGAGATGCCCGAAATCCTCATGATATGCACACCACTTGGACTTATCCTTTGGAGCAGTTGGTTTATCACTTTTCCTTGGCCACCTAGCTTTCTCACCTAGATTCTGCATTGCAAGAATTAGTTCATTGTTATCAACAGAAAAACCGTATTCAGAAATTAGAGGATAATCCTCATCATCCTCTTCCTGTTCCACTGCATGCATGTTCTGGTTATCAGATTTGTTGTAGGGCTTTAATTTGTTGTTCCTGAAGTAGGATCCTTGCTTTTCCTGTTTTGAGGATCCTGTCAGTCTTTCCTGGATCCTTTTATCATCCTCTAATCGGATGAATCTAAGGGCCCTGGTTCTTATTTCATCAAGATTCCTGCAAGGGGTCATGACAAGATCATCATAGAATAATGAATCTCTAAGCAATCCCATTTTAAAGGTTTCTATAGCCGTAGCAATATCCAGGTTAGGAATGTCTAAGGATTCTTTACTAAACTTAGTGATGTAATCTCTAAGTGATTCATTTTGACCTTGTGTTACCCTATAAAGATCACTAGTTAATCGTTCAAATTTTCTACTACAAGAGAATTGACTATTAAATAAATTAACTAGATTAGCAAATGAAGTAATAGAATAAGGGGGAAGACTTAGCAGCCATTTAAGCGCAGATCCTGTGAGTGTGGATCCAAATCCCTTGCATAGACATGCTTCTTTTAACCTCTCAGGAATTGGATTGATTTCCATCCTCTCCCTGTATTGAGCTACATGCTCCTCTGGATCCGTCGAACCACCATACAGCTTCATGGATGGTATCTGGAATCTCTTGGGTATCTCAGCATCGCATAAGGGTGGTGCAAAGCGAGATATCCTGTGGCTATCATCTGCGATCTCAGGAATGGGCTTGACCACTCCTAGAACATTGGATATCATATCATTAAGCTTCTGTAATTCCCTAGCCATAGCTTGGTTGATACCTGTATCCTGCATGGAGCCATGGTTAGTGTTATATGAATTATTAAAAGTGTTACCTCCCAGAGGATTCATGTTTGGAATTCCAGATGTGAATCCATATTGACGGGATTCCGGTATGATCGAAGGACCAGATGAAGCAACGGTCTGCATTGGTATGAAGTCTCCTTGATAAACATCTGTGCTTGGAGGCTGCATACTTCTTAAGAATCCTTAATCCTGAAAGATGTTGGATCCTTGAAGCTGAGATAATCCTTGAACCTGAAAGGATCCTTGGGGCAGAGAGGATCCTAAAAACTGGGAGGATCCTGGGGCCATGGAGGATCCTTGAACCTGGGAGGATCCTGGAGCCATGGAGGATCCTTGAACCTGGGAGGATCCTGGAGCCATGGAGGATCCTTGAACCTGGGAGGATCCTGGAGCCATGGAGGATCCTTGAACTGTGTGCATTCCTAAATATCCTCCTGAGCTGATGAAGGATCCCTGATGCTGAAAAGAGGATCCCGATGGCTGAGAGCAGGATCCTTGAGGCTGGAAGTGAGAGCCAAATGCCTGACTAATAGTTGCTGTTCCATAACGCCTTTCTGATGGACCACTTTGATACTGGATGCCCGGAACTGCCGATTGTAGGGTAGTTACATCTGGAGTGTCAAAATTCAATGACCTAGGTATCAGAGGAGAGTGATCCTCCACTGATTTCTTCTGTTTCTTGATCTCAGCGATCTCCCAGAGGATCCTTTCGTTGGTTTTGTCCTGCTCTTGTGCGTGATTCCTCATCTGCAAAATCAGAGTGTAAAGATCATTAGTAGTAGGATTAGAAGAAACAGAAGAAGTTGGTGGTTTTGTGAAAATGGGGGTTTGTCTCTTCACAGCATTTTCAGCATTCTTCTGGGATCCAGAAGGTGGTGGAGGCAAAGGTGGAACGCCTTGTGAAGAACTGATTGCCGGCATTGAACTTGAAGTGTTCTTCGCTGAGGAAGCCATCTGCTTGGTTGTAACGAACCGAAATGACCACAAAAATATGAATCTTCTTAGGAATGAAGCACCAATTGCCCCACGGTGGGCGCCAAACTGTTTTGGTCAAAAAACAAGCAAAGAC
Source organism: Helianthus tuberosus (assembly GCA_030545235.1). Taxonomy (NCBI): domain Eukaryota; kingdom Viridiplantae; phylum Streptophyta; class Magnoliopsida; order Asterales; family Asteraceae; genus Helianthus; species Helianthus tuberosus. The sequence continues at coordinate 124,317,670 of CM060358.1, forward strand.
AATGCAACCAAACTTTCTGTTGTGAGGTATGATGCTTGAAGCAATGAATAATGCTAAGGATCACTCAGAAATGTAATGAACAAGTGACACAATGATTTATACGAGGAAAAAGCCCTTGATCAAGAGTTGATCTCCGGCATAAAAACCTCGGGTGATGGAAACTACCGATCACCAACTCAGATTAAACAAAAAAGTCTTACAACTTTGGATGATAGCGAGCTAGTTACAAGGATCACTAGAGTGTAATGTGAAAAAAAGTGTGTAATCTCCAAGAGAACCGTTGAGAGCTGGTGGGAGCAGTTACGAGAGTGTGTGTTTAGCCAAAAATAGCCAAGTGTTCTAATTTAGCTCGCTATCCCCTTTTAAATTTAGAAAATATCTAAAGTAACTAACTATCCGCATTTCGTGCAAGTCTTCCACGACCTCCATAACGTCCATTTCAGTCATGCACGTGCGGAATAAATATGGAATATGCTCCAGGAATATCGCCAAGACCAAGTCCAAGTCCAAGCTCGTACTCCTGCAAAACAACATCATATTCAAAGCAGACAATCGTTAATGTAAGGATCCTTATGATGATCCATGATCCTGATCCTACGATACTCTCTGAGGATCACTAATTCAAACAAAATTGAGGATCCCTAAGCCCAACAGTAATTGAGGATCACTGATCATTGAAAAATCCTCCCCTAACACTACTAATCCTGCTGATGGAAAGTTGGCCCCAAAATGGGAAGGACCCTATCTGATTGAATCAGAATCAGGGAAAGGAGCATACCGACTCAAGGATATGGAGGGGGATATGCTACCAAGATCCTGGAATGCTATACATCTAAAGCTCTATTTCAAGTGAGTTTGGAATTTAAATTCAAGCTCAGAATGGTATGGATTCTATCTATTTTATTAAATTTTAATATTATTTATTGTTTTGACCTATTACTGACTTAAGCATCGGAGGGGTGTTAGCCAAGCTAACACCCACCTTAGCTTGCAGTTGTTTTGCAGTATATGCTTCGGGATACAGATCCAGGATATACATTCAGGATACTTCGAAAGATTAGAGGATTGGCCCCCTCTCTCACGTTTAAGGGATACTGATCCCTTCACAGGTTTAAAGGTATTCACCTTTCTCTCGAATTGGGTTTAAACACCCCGCCTAGAGCGCAAGTTATCCAGGAATAGTTCAAGGTGGCGGGACCAGTTCATGTAAAAGTGGCTGACAATTTCGTCACTGTTGTCTTTATCCTGGATTCTCAAGGTATATGAGGATTGATCACCCTCTCTCACGGAAGGGTATTTTCATACTCTTTAAGGTTTAAAGGTTATCACCTTTCTAAGTCTTGGAGTTTATACACTCCCGCCTGTAGCGCATGAAAATTTGGGATTTTCCCCAGGATACCTATGGGATTTTCCCCAAGACACTAAGGATTTATCTCCAGTATGTTTTTGGGTTTTACCCCAGCAACACAAGAACTATCCAAACAGTTAAAATTTGAATTCAAAAAATTTTTCTAAGTGTTTGAAGAATTTATGCACAGGGGACACTCCTCCTAAGGCAATTGTGTAAAGCTCAAAGAGTCAAACTCAAAGTACTAAGTATCTCAGACTGGGGACATCTTGAGTGGAAGAAGTTGCAAAAGGATTAGAGTTCGATTCTAGGGTTACGTTCTATTCCTGGTATGATCTTTCCTTTGTGAACCTTACATAAGTTGTTTAAACTTTTTGAAACTGTGTTTAAGGCTCAAATATCCCGATAAGGATATATCTTTAGGATATGTTCTCAAAATACGTTTTCGGGATACGTTTCAGGATATTTGATTGGAATACTTGGGAAATGATACTTGGGTTGAAAATTAGTACTCTGGTCAAACAAGTGTTATCAAAACGGATTTTGAAAAATAAACTATCTTTTATTCTTTAGAGACTTTGTCTAAATTATGTGGGTTTTGAGAAGTCCTATTTGATGTAGGATACCACTAAGTATATTGATCAGGATACTTTCAAAAAATAATTGCACAAATTTTGCAAAGCTAAAATATAAACTAAGTAATGAATGACAGAAATTAAAAGGCAACAGCAAGTAAATCACAAGGAGGTAATATTGTCTAAAATAAGCAATACTAGTTGATAACCGAAGGCTTCATCCTAAAAACATAGGACCCATCCACCTTTGGTTATCAAATTGTTTTAATTCAAAGAAAGTAAAATTGTTCAAACAAACATAACTCTCAAATTTAAGGGAAATAAGTTTTAGGAGGCAGCGCCTTCTTCGTTCATGGCATTTTCGACAGCATCCGTCTCAGGATCAGCTTGAACATCCCTCTCACCACTAGTTGGGTTTTCAACCGCCTTTGATGATCCTTCAGCTGTAGATTTAACAGGATTACTGCCGAGACTCCTCAGCTTTGTCTCCCAGGCATTGACGTCCCAAGAAGGGCATTCGAAGCCCAATGCCTTGGCTTCGAGGGCCATCTTTAGCCTGGCCTGGAGAAGGGAAGTGGCGACGAAACCTTTAAGGCCTTCCCGGTAGCTGATCATATCCCGTTCATGTTGAGCATGGGCAGCGTCAAGATCGGCTTGGGCCTCAAGAGCGGCTTTGTTGAGGGCGGCTTGGTGTTCTTGGATCATAGCCTTGACCTTGTCCTCGTAATGTCGAGATTTGGCGGCTGCAATCAGGCCCTGATCAGAGATGGTGACCTCGGCTTTCTTCAACTTGGACTCGAGCGTCTTGTTGAGTCCACAGTATTCCTGGTATAAATGAACCAGACGCTCGAGACCCTGCAAAATAAGAGAACATGTATTAGTCTTAATAAACATTTATAACCAGCATAAGGTGCATGATATAGCTCAAGGATACTAACCTGGTTGAGAAAAGAAGTCATGAATCCGCTTGCTTCAATGAATCAATGATTCTCATAAGGTTAACCACTCCACCGGAAGGCTATCACCCTCCTGGATGGAATCTCGCTTGACGAAAAAGAATTTATGTTGCCATCCATATTCGTTTTTGGTGGCCTTAAGAATAAGAGGTTTACTGGAAGTTGAAAAAAGCAAGAATCGGCTGGAACCGTGTGATCGGAGGCGGTAAGCGATAGGGATATCTTCGATGCAGAGGTCAGGACAGTGAAGGTGTTTGATTTGGTTAAGTACGGTTAGTACCCTCCAAACCATGGGCATTGTTTGGGCGAAAGAAATACCAGTGGTTCGAAAAAACTGCATCATGAATTCGGGAAATGGGTATCGAAGACCTAACGAGAAAGGGTATGCTGAAAAACAGACCCATTCGGCAGAAGAAACATCCGATCGAATTGATCGGTCAAATGGCCTAAAAATCGTGCCATCAGGGAAAGCGCCAGAGGCTCTCAGCGCGGAAATATCCGCGTTGTCGAAAGCACAGATATCCTTCTCGGGATTTTTGAGAAGATTTTGCTGAACAAAGGTGCCCGATGATTCACCAGTTTGGGAGTGGGTCCTGGTGGCCATTGGAAGAAGGATGGAAAAACTAACAGGAAACGAAGAAGGAATAAGCAATTACCTGGAGACTCTGTTGATGATATCTGGTTTTCAAACAAGAAGAGAGAAGATATAGGGGCATGGTGGATATCCATCGAGTAAAAACCGCGTTGGAAGTTGCTTAAAGCTACCCCAAACGTCACCTCGTTTTAATTGCCTCAGTTTGCGAGATAAAGTTTTAAAATATATCCGTTGGATTTGTATACCAACAGATATATTTTGGGGACAATTGTTATGGGTCATTTTCTGAACATATATCCTGACTAATATTCTGCTCTTGATTGTTTATTTGTAATCAGGATACCGGATCAGGATATTGGTAACATCCTGGTACGATATCCTGGTATTGACTGAATTAGTCACGTGCAGATTAGAAGGTGCGGGTCCCTAACGGTCAGGTGGACCTCTTCTCCTTAAGACTCGGGCAAACCAGTTATACGAGTGACGTTGAACCCGGAAGAAGTGGACTACAACGTTCACTTGAAGAATATTCGAAGCATCCCGGTTTAATAGGATAATTAGTTGATTTCGTTTAACTATAAATAGATTGATCGGATCAGATTAAGTCACTCACTTTTTTTCGCACATTTTACTCTCTAGCTACTAGCAATCACTACACACAAACACTTGTATTCAAATTACATTGTAACACCTAGTTGATCCGCATCATATCCTGCACTGTATCCTGATATTTGAAGCAATAGAAGAACAAGACAGCTGCGATTGTCAGCTCCCGAGGTTTTGTGCCGGTGATCTAGATTGATCAAGGGCTTTCCTCGTACATCTCGTGTCACCCTTTACATTTTTGCTCATTGTTTGATCATAGATACAACTCTATATCCTGAGCCGTATTCTAAAACTGTTTTTTGCAAACAACTTGATTAACATATTTTCGACACATATTTCTAGCACACTACCTCACTTAACTAATTTGATCACTAAATTGCTTCGGTAATTTTTGACCAAAACATTCATGTTGGTTGACTCATAGGTTGTGGATGAATTCATCCTCTCTTGCATCTTTTTATCATCCTCTAGGTGAATGTATCTCAAAGCCCTGTTACGAGCTTCGTCCAGATTCCTGCAGGGATTCATTACAAGATCCTGGTAAAACTGAGAATCTTTTTGTAATCCCATCTTATAAGCCTGCACAGCTGTTGCAACATCAAGATGTGGGATATCTAAAGATTCCCGACTAAACTTATTCACATACTCCCTCAAGGATTCCTGAGGTCCTTGAGTTATCCTGTAAAGATCGCTGGTTAGTTTCTCAAAGTTCCCGCTGCAAGAAATTGACTATTAAATAAATTAACTAAATGGGCAAATGAAGTAATTGAGTGAGGAGGAACGTTTAAGAGCCATTTCAAGGCTGATCCTGTTAAGGTAGAACTAAAACCCTTGCACAAGCATGCTTCTTTGAGATCTGGAAGGATAGGGTTTATTTCCATCCTTTCCCTATACTGGGCAATATGCTCCTCAGGATCCGTAGTTCCGTCATAGAGTTTCATGTTGGGGGTTTGAAATCTCTTTGGGATTTCAGCATCACAAATGGGATACGCAAACCGAGATATCCTGTGGCTGTCCTGGGACACTTCAGGAATTGGCTGAACCACCCGAGGTACACTGGATATCATGTCCTTCAGTTTTTGAAGCTCCCTGGAAAATGCTGATGTCATACCTGCATCCTGCAAAGATCCAACACCGTTAGTAGCAAGAGTAGTATTATTATTAGATACATTACCAGCTTGGGGATTCTGGCCATAACCTGAAGCATATCCTGAGCTTCTCACAGTTGATACTCTTACTGAAGAAGGTATCTCAGGAGTATGATTCTGGGAATGGCTAGCCACAATATTCCCCCGGTTATCCTCAGTATAAACTGCAGAACTGAAGTTTAAAGCCCTGGGTTGCAAGGGAGTGACAGTATCTTTAGCAGGCCTACTCGAGCCGAATTTCAATAGTTGTATTTCTCTCATCAGCATCTGATTAGTTTCTCGCTGCTGCCTCATCTGTTACTGTCCAGTACCAAACAAATTTAGAAGCCAAAACAGGACCAGATCCCTGGATATTGCAAGCGGGGATAACAACCCCAGCCACATGACTTTCAGTTCCTTGTGAAGAGGCTTGCATTCTCGGAGGAGGTGGTGGAAGCACCGAACCAATTGTTGCAGAGGTTGTAGCAGACACGGTGGAAGAGCTCATGTTTGATCTCGAGGCCATTGAAAATAGTATAGCAAAAAGTTTTGAAAATAGAAAACCAAGTAATGATTTTGCAAAAGCTTTTAGTAGAAATAGCACCACTTGCCCCACGGTGGGCGCCAAATTGTTTTGGTCAAAAATTACCGAAGCAATTAAGTGATCAAATTAGTTAAGTGAGGTAGTGTGCTAGAAATGTGTGTTGAAAATATGCTAGTTAAGTTATTTGCAAAAATAGTTTCAGGGTAAGGCTCAGGATATAGAGCTTTATCTATGATCAAACAATGAGCGAAAATGTAAAAGATGACGCAGGATGTACGAGGAAAGCCCTTAATCAATCTAGATCGCCGGCACAAAACCTCGGGAGCTGACAATCGCAGCTGCCTTGTTCTTCTATTGCTTCAAATATCAGGATACAGTGCAGGATATGATGCGGATCAACTAGGTGTTACAATGTAATTCGAGTACAAGTGTTTGTGTGTAGTGTTTGTTTGCAATAGGAGAGTAAAAGTGTGCGTAAGAATGTGTGCCTTAACCTGATCCGATCACTCTATTTATAGTAAAACGAAAATAACAAACTATCCTATTAAACTGGGATGCTTCGAATATTCCTCAAGTAGACGTTGTAGTCCACTTCTTTCGGGTTCAACGTCTATAACCCAACTGATTTGTCCGAGTCTTGAGGGGAAGAAGTCCTCCTGACCGTTAGAGGCTTGTTACAACAATCTGCACGTGAGCTAATTGATTAGTACCAGGATATCGTATCAGGATGTTACCAATATCCTGATCCAGTATCCTAATCACAAATAAACAATCAAAGCCAGAATATTAGTCAGGATATATAAGCAGAAAATGACCCATAACATGTATATATATTTTGATATGAGAATGATACCTCAATACTTGAGTATCAAATTTAAAAACACTAGACTTTGTATTATTTATTATGATTCTTTAAATAAATATGGTAAATTAAGATTTATGTTCTTAATTTGTTATAATCAAAATTTAGTCAACCTGTCAAGATTAAATTGTTCTAAAAGAATTCAGAAGATTTATATCTTTATTAAATTTATTCCTTTTGATAAATTTCCTTTTTATTCCAAAATATTATGTTCAATAAATCTAATAGATATTTATTTTATTAATATAATGGAATAAACAAAGTTATGTGTATAAACAGTTATGAAATTGGATTCTTATAAATTGGTGTTATATGTATATGTTACAGGAAATTTTAAAACTTTATATTTATATGTATGTATATGCAGGACACAAATTTCTTGATAAGTATATACAATATTATAAATATCTTCTGTAGAAGAACAAGCTTTTATATAATAGAAACAAACCTACATGTTTACGCAAGATATATTTTGATACCCTCAATCCAAAAGATACCTTAAGAATATCTGTGCTAGCACCACCTCCTAAGGAACAATAGTGGGTCAATAACGGAGAATCTCATAATTTCATATAAAACCCTTACCTTTACTTTTGAACTCCTATCCATCTATGAACTCTGGAAATATAGTTGGGTTGAGGCAATATAAAGAAAAACTATTACAACAAAGAAAGAAACGACACATAAATACTTTCTTTATATTAAAAGAAAATGTTAAAATATAATCTATATGTATATATATATATATATATCAACATATAATACTAATAAGTATGACTATAATTGTGCAAAACATAATGTGAACAACAAAATGTGCCTGTATAATTTCTTAGTTCTATAATAATTGTATCTGAACATGTTTGTAATTCAGATGTCAAAGGAAATGACATGTAATCATGAAATTCAGGCTAGTAATGAAAACTCTTTGGATAAAAACACTATAGAAAATATAATAGCTCAAGGAATATCGAATGCCATACCTTCGATCATTGAAGCTATTAAGATTTGTGTGCCTATAAACGAAAATCCTACTATACACTGTAAGCATACCCATCACTTCAAACCCAACCCTAGTATCAATGGAAGTCATGATATTCATATCAAACCTCCATCTTCGAAACAAAAGAAAACCACAACCTATGGTTACACCTATAAGGAATTCCGCTCTAACAAATCCTCCTAGAACAAAGGAATGGAACCAGCAATCGCACAACCTACCTGCAACAACAAAAAGCATTTAAGAAAACGACATTCTAGGAAGACACTTCACTGTAATTTTTGCAAGAAGACTGGACATACAAAAGAAGAATGTAGAAGGAAAACTAATGTATGTTACAAATGCGGAGAACCAGGTCACATCCGTCTCTACTGCCCGAAACTATCTAAGGCACCTGACAACGAGGATATAAACCTAGATGAAGCTAAGGAGAACGCATAAATATTTACAACACCAGAGACAACAACAACTTTTAAAATAAGCACCCTTATGTGTTGTCTGCACTTAAGTATTAGTTGACTTTTGATTCCGATCAAAACTTCATCAATAAAAGGTCTTTATTTTTCTTTTATAGAGCCAACTCTCATTTGTCTCATCTCTTGACAAATTTCTATGTTGTACGTGCATTGTTTGTCATGCATGTGAATTCACTTCAAATGATCAGTTATTCCTGAGTTTTTATAAATGTTTTGTTATACTCATTCTAATAATCTATATGATTACATAATATTGGCTTTTGATAATCAAGTCAACAAATTTCTTGGAAAACTCCTTTTCTTTTCAAAAGATACTTACCGGGTTTTTATTGTAACCATTTCTTGTCAATACATATGTCCATTGTTGGAATACATCCAAACCAAGCTCAATTGTTTGAACTTGTTCACAATATACATTCAATTCAAAATCCCATATGATGAATTGAGATCATCATATTCGAGGTAATTTCATTATTTGAATCATAGTAAACTTGTTTAAGGTCTTCAATTTCAATAAATCATTTGTTAAAACACGACACCTTGCGGTGGCAATTTCTTTGAAACTTGGACTCATTTCATTTTCACACCTGAGGTACGAATTTATCTATTTATTGATTCATTATCCTAAACCAGTCTTAGTACAATTTTGTGTTAAGATTAAGGTACCTAAAATCTTATTCCAATATATCTCCAACATTTCTTTCATCTTTAAATTAAATCCTACAATATTAATTTTTACTTTCATTTGAACATCCTATCTTTTGAATATCCAGATTCACTTCATTGAAACTTTCCAGTTAATTTCAAAAACGGTAAATTCATTCAGTCACCATAATCACTGAATTCTTTCAATCGCTACAACACCTTGCGGTGTCTGTATAAATTTGTACCCTGTACTAATAGTAAACCCTAATCATATCACTACATACGTCATTCGTTTGACTCATCATTTCAAGTAGGCTTGATAGAATTATGTATTAAGACAATGGTACACTAAATTCTATTGTATTATACGGTGTATCCCTGCCATTTAAATAAATGTCACTAATTTTTGGTTTGATCATTGACAAATCATTTTTCATACTTCCATTCTCAAATTGAGATTATTGATTCAGAATCTCCCTTAATTGATGATCAAAGTAAGTTCTTTCCTGGCATTGAATCCTATTGTTTCTACAAATCATTGCATTTCGAATTCTATGCCTATCAAATCTCTTTTTTGATTTGTGAAACTAAGTCACCTTGATAATGGTATCATTTCAACTCATTCAGTTAACATCAATTCCTGAAACTGAGTTCTGAGACCATTGAATTCCAATTACTCTATCATATCTTTATATTCATCTTTTGATTCCATCCCAGACACCTTGATAACTAACTAAAAGACGTGATGTAACCCCGAGAAGATATCGTAGCCAAAATCTCGAGGACGAGATTTAAAACAAGGTGGGGAGGATGTAACGTTCCCGAAATTTCAAATTTAAAATAAAGTTATTACACGAATAGATCATGGGTAAATTGAATGTTAGAAATATGAAGTACCTAGACGGGCCTAGGAACCGTTTAATAATTAAATTATAAAAATACATTATATTTGAACTTACTCCGTTTTTAATGAAACTTGGTTCAAAATGTAGATACCAATATTCTCATTCTAATGGCATATTCATTGTTTTATAAAACGTCATATTTTAGAAGTTATACACGCCAAATAAGTGAAGCAGCTGAATTAATTATAAAAATAAAATAATTAAATATAATATATTAAACCCTAAATTTTGTACATGCTTTAATGAGGCTATGTACGTGGCTTCACAATTTAAAAGAAAAGAATGATGCTTGGTGTACGTGGAAGAAGAACTGTGCGCTCCAAGGATCTAAATTTAGTATAAATAGAGTGTATATTCAACATTCCCTTCTGTTCATTTTTTTTCCATTTCTCTCGCTCCCTACTCTTTCTATATATATATATTTTTATTTTTATTTTAATAATTCACCCCATAATAACAATAATAAAGCCCTGCCCCGTTTCAAGTATTGTAACCCCTGATCAATACCCTTTCCGATTGATTTAGGGCCCACCAACGCATGTCAAGGCTATGCCTGACTAAGTTTGTTGGGGTTCTGTCTCGTGACGTAGGGATAAAGTTGAATTGGGTTACTATACTTAATGCGAGTGCATTATATATTTTATTTTATTAAATAGTTTAGGAGTTATACCTAAGATATAACAACCCTCGAAAACGACCTTAAACGCTCCCAGATACGTCCCGTATGTGAGAAACGGACCCGAATAACACCTATATTAATAAATAACAAATAAAACAGAAATTTCATGGTCGCTCGTGGGGCGCGACGGAGACAGCAGGAGCTGTCGAGGGCCGCGACAGCTGGCCACCAGGCCGCACCACATCGTGCCACGTGGCGTGACACGTGTCAAGACTACCCGGTGACTCACCAACCCTATACGAGACACGTTGTCTCTCGCGGGCCGCGAAGGCCGAGCCTTCATCTGTCCCGGGGCGCGACAGACTCCGAATTCAGCTATAAATTGAGCAGTAGCGGCACATTTCACAGTCGCTTAAATATTTCTTTCTCTCTCAACACATATAGGAGAAAATTATACCCCATAATAAGCGAAGCTCTGCCTCGTTGTAAGTATTCTAACTCCCGGTTACATATTAGTTACGCTGCCCGATTGATCTAGTGCTCCGTAACGCTTGTCGAGGCTCTACCTGACTCAGTCGTTGGAGTTCTGTCTCAGGAAGGGTATAACTATTGTAAAATTTCGGTTATTATACTAATGCGTGTGCATTGTTTAAATTAATAGATTATAACCAGGAAGTCACAAAGGAAAATACCTAAAGTAGCAATGTGAGTAATCTCCTTTTTACAAACTGTTTTACAAAGCCTCAATATTTTAATTTATATTTCACAGTGATTGAGTATTTGTAATTCTACAATTATCATCGGTATGTTGTGGTTTTGTATACAAAATTTATTACTACACTGTGAGTAGTAACATGAACACAAGTCGGGTTGACAGTACCGTGGGTGGTAATTAAAGTAGAAATATAAAAAAATGTAATTGCGAGATCGCCCTCAATGCTTTAAAATGATAAAACTTGTTTTGATTAAACTGGGATTCGCTCACCAAGTTTTTCTTGCTGATAAAATGTTTTAAACACGTGTTTCAGGTAACTTAGTGTGAAGCCAATAAAAGCCAGCTGGAGAGCACTGAAGGCTTAGAAAAGTGGCCATAAAAGTTACCTAATTAAAAAGGAGAATTGTTTTTAATAATTAGGGTCATTCCCTATAAATGTATTATAAATGGAAATCGGGTCTTGTTCCACTTGTTATTAAAAATATATTATCAGAAAAATTCGGATTTTATCCCATTTATCTATATTAAACATTATGGTGTTTAAACTCTGATAACATATTTCCTAACTACAGTCCTGATGAAAATTTACGCTGCCAAACCATCTGACTGGCTCACGGCTCCCGCTCCCAGGGAGGAGTCGGGGGTTGTGACAAACATAGTCTTGATAACAGTCGTTAATGATGTACATATGAAACTCGTGTGCATACAAATTTTAATAAATATTATTATAACTTGATCGAAGTTGTTAGTGCGGTCAAAATAAAGAAGTATTCAAGTGGAATGATTGAATATTCAAATGTACATCGGCGATTAAAACTTGAAGCACTTTTAATGAGATCAGAGAAACAATTTTGTAAAGGGACGTGAAAAGTTGTTGAAAAGGTAAAATATGTTTTTAAATTCCTTTATGTAAATGATTGGAGTTCATCTGATTGGTCCACACAATACAATTAAACCGCCATTGGGATAATAAATTACATCTTACCGCCACTGGGATAAGTAAATTACATTTTACCACCTAATACACCTGTCATATTTTTATCCCTAAATATAAAACATACTAACCATTTCAAATCTGTATTATCAAATATTTCAAATCATTTTCACAACAATTTCAAAGTCCTTTTTCTCGATTGGTCAACAGATCTTTGTAGGATCGTATACGGACCTGAACGAGTCTTTTCAGAGGAGTTTTAATCAGTTACAGGTGCGGAAAACAAGTAACCAACGTAGAAACAGCTAGCAATTCACTTTTTAACACCTTTTGTATTGATATCTAACAGATTACATGCAAACGTCACACCGGCAGCATCTCGGTATGAAAATGAAGAACTCTACTACTGATTTCGCTCATGAGAGACCTATATATAGAGGTCTGATTCCGCCCGTAATGACATCAGATCATTTGGAGCGAAATCAACATTAGTGATTCTGCCCGAAATCACTTAAATGACATTAGTAGCGAAATCAAACCTAGGAGCGAAATCAGTCTTTTCAACATTCTATTTCAAACATGCAAAATATTTTGTCATCTTGTGAACATTAAATTCGGATTCATTTGCTGATGTTGGAGTGATGATGCAAGCACTATGTCACTTGGATGATGTCATCATCAAGAATGATGACATCATTCTTGTTCCGAACCGCAACGAACCCGAAACTCGATATAAGACGAAGACGACAGATGTATGCACTAGCAGACTCCCCCTCAGATGTTGACGAGTCTTAAGTGTCGAGTCTTTACAATCTTCAGTCTTTATCAGTCTTTGTGCTTCACTCTTTCAATCAGCATCAACAGACTCCCCTTAACAATGTGCTGGCATTCCTTCAGTTCTTCAGCATCATTTGCTTCAGGATCGTAGTTTGGCTTTCACAGGTTCAAGATCGTTGTCTGGCTCATGCTTTGTCTTCAGAATTCTCAAATATCGGAACCTGGCTTTTCAAACATAAGCTTCTCAGAATCGATCAACCTGGCTCAAATCCAGCTTTTCCTCAAACCTGCACCATCTCTACCTCAAAGTAAATTTTACAATTTTAAACAATAACATGTATAAATCAACTCAAATTCTCCCTCAAATCAAACATCTTATCAATAATAATCCTGATGAACCACTTGAAAAATAGATTAAAACATATTTGATTTTCAAACACATAGACTCCCCCTCACAACATGGTCATCATGTCTAGCACTTGGAATTTTGAAAATCAGCTCTCCAACACCAGTTGTCGAAAATCTTTTTGACTTTTTCAAAAAATTATGCTAAAACACACTGAAAATCTTTTTGGAATTTTGAATGTAAAGAAATGCAGTAAAGAAATATTTACAGACAATATTATTGTGAGTTTGTGTAAGAGGATCATATCAGTTTCTGAGACATATCACCAACACCGTTAAGCTACATTTCATTTTAAGTTCTAAACAATTCACCTAGATTGTTAGTATATTGGTCCACTTAAATTCTCACACAAAGTTCAACTGTTCCGAGATACGATATTAATGTCTTAGGAACTTAAACTTATTCGAGTGTCCCACTACTTGAATATACTCCCGTATCCAGATCCCAATATTCAGTCTTACAGGTGAGTATACCACATATGATATCTGTAAGGAAATAAATTATAGTACGAAACCGTGAGAGCTCAGGTCAGAACTTCCGTTCAGCAGAGAGATGACGGTTCGACTTGTGGTGTGTCCCCTTTAGAGGATCTTTTGATTACAACAACAATGACTATCAATTTTATTGTTTCATCAATTTGCTGAGGGTTGCGCTATGTTTCAAGCAAGCGGAAAGTATTCTCCGGGGACTAGGCCATTGCTTCCGCAAAATCAGAAGTCTCGGGATAATACCCCAGATATCACTGAGCATAAAGACCTAGTATCTCAGAAAGAGGGACCTTTCAAACAAGATTTCGGGGGTTACCCATATATCCAAGAAGTTGTTCCCCACGATATAAGCAAGTTTGAATTTAGGTTTATATCTCGTCACAATCTACTAAATGTGCAAAAACCTACTGGCATATCCGCAGTGAGATTCTTTATCACAATTTAACTTTACATTTCTTTAGCATGTTGTGACAGTCCACTGAAGTACTATCATTTCCTCTATTTCACAACAAAACTCATTTTTGATTTTATCATGTTTTTGTATTTTTCAAATTTTCTAATCTTTTTGTATTTTCAGAAATATCTACTCCCCCTAAAATGCAAACACATTTCAGGAAATTTGAAAACAAATTTTGATACTCTACCTGTACAGTTTGTTTTCTTAAAAAAAATTGACAACCGATATCAAATCGCCTCAAATTGCTATCCACTAGGCATAAACAATCAGAACTCCCCCTTTCACAAAACTATTTGCTCATTATGATTTCAAAACACTTAAGTTTGTTTTAACCAAAATGATTTTTCCGGAAAATAAGTTTTGTTAAATTTACCACTTGTAAAGTTAGGGGTTTGGTTCATCACATTTTCCTCAATCATTTTTAGAAAATCAGATACAACTTAATGTCCCTGATTTACCACTTGTAAGTGAAAATTTCCATCAACCACTTGTAGGAATACCTCATCTACACAAAATCATTTTACCAATAAAGATGCCGATTCCTGCTTCACACTTACCAACCTGGAAGCTCCGGCAATTCACACTTATCCTGTAAAATTTAACTTTTATAAGAATCATTCACATTATCAATTACTAAGAAAGATGCCGATTCCTGATCCGCGATTACAAACTTGGGATCTCCGGTAATTCAGATGTTTAAGGAAAAAGAATTTCCACCCAAGTCTAACCAACCTTGGGTGTTTTTAGCTCCTTTAGCTCTTGTTCAGTTGGGTTAAAAGTTGCTTTCTTTGTTGCGTAAAAATCTTTAACCCCTTTTACTTTCCCATCAAGCATTTTCCCAAAAATTTTCTTAACATTTCCATTGAATGTTTTCTCAACATCAAATTCCCTTTTATCATAATAAAACTGATCTGAGATTTCAACCTTACCAACTTTTTGTTTAATCTTTTCAAAATTCAGTGATGGAAACTCATCATCATTCACTGAAGATACAGAATTTACCTCTTTTACCTCACCTTGTGGCTGTTCTGGCTTTGTGGAACCAGAATCATCGCCAATTTTTACATCACCTTTCTTAACAACCCACATTTGGTTATCCTTGGCTTTCCTTTTGTAAAAATTTTTCTTCGAACACTCACCATCTTCATAAATCGAATTTTCAAAAATTTTGAAGTTTTCAGTTGGTGGTTCAACATCGACAACCTTCTCTTTGAGTTTTTCAGAAACTCCCTGTTTTGTCTTGATATTCTTCGGACAATTCCATGCAATGTGACCAGCTTCATTGCATTTGAAACAGGTTCGAGTCTCTTTTGGATGAAACACTCCAGTTCCATTTCTTTTCTTCTCAGCAAGAAACTCCTGGTTTGATTGTCTCCAGAAAGGTTTCTTCTGTTCTTCTTCTGCACTTCCACCTGAAACAAATTCTGTTTTTGTTTAGAATTTTTCTCATTTTTATAATTTTTAGGTGGAATAAAACCTAAACCTTTCTTTTTGTAGCTACCATTATGGTTTGGTTTCTTTTGAAAACCAGAACCAGAATTGTAACTCTTTTTCTTGTTTAAACGTTGTTGTACTCTTGAAGTGTATTTTTTAGGTTTTCCAGTAAGATTTAAATCTTTTATTTCAGAAATCTTAATTTCTGTCATTTTAAAAACCTTTTTGATCATTTCAAATCTAACACTTCTTATTAGAAACTCTTTGTCAGAATATAATTTGTCAGAATCATTTAAAGTGTATGCTACGTCAAATGTTTCATCATCCAAATTAGATTTTGATAACAAAAACTCTTTACTGTATGCCCGTTTGACCGATGACTTTGGACTGTTGACCGACGAACTTGAACCTCCAGACCCAGACTTTGACTCAGACTCCTCATCTGTATCCAACACCTGATCGACCACCTTTTTATTAACTCGGACTCATGATCAGTGTCAGACGATGTAAAAACCACGTCAATGTTTTCTGGTAATTCATCAGTTGTATCGGTTTTTAACTTTATATTGACTGCTTTTTCGACTTGCTCCTCATTTGGTTTTCTGGGAGAATAACCTTCCCAGATTGGAGGCGGACACTTGTTATAAGTAACACTTGGTTTCTTACCAGTATCCTTCATCTTTGGCTTGTCATCTTTGAATGCTTCAAAACCTGGAACAGTCGGATAAATTCGATCAATAAGATAATCAGAACTAGAATAACTCTGCAATAATCTTCTGATTCTCTCATTCTCAATCTTCTCCTTCTCTAATTCTTGCTTCCACTTTGCACTTTCTTCGATGTAAAAGTTAATAGCTCTCTGCTTTGTCATCAATGTTGCATTCATCATCATCAAAGCATTTTCTCTTTCAGAGTTTGTCTTTTAAAGACCAGTTACTGTTCTGTTCAATACATCATATGATTCTTTCACGTAGTTAAGATTGAATAGTAATTGTTCCTTCAACTTCTCAAACTCTGCCATTTTCTCATCTTTTGCTGCACATTCTTTGCAAGTCTCCAAACACTTCAAGCACGGCTTGATAACTTCAACAATCTTTTCAACTTCAATAATTTTCTCAACTTCAACCACTTTCTTATCTTTAGTCACCTTTTCTGGTTCAGCAATCTTCTCAGCAACACTTTCAGTCTTCATTTCCTTTTGTTCTTTTGCAGCTCGTTTTTCTTTCAGCTTTTCCATGCGATCTGCAAAATAGAAATGAAAACTTTCAGGAGATAGATGAGATTTAGCAATGTTAATATGTTTTTCTTCCTCATCATCACTGCTGCTGTCATCAGTTGGTGACTGATCAAACTGTACAGATTTTTCAGAATTATCATCTGATGAACCAGAATCAGATGGTGTTTGATCAAAAACAATTTCTTTTTCTGAACTGTCATCTGATCTTTGTGAGCTTTCATCTGCACTCTGTGAGCTTTCATCTGATGCAACAGACTTTACAGTTTCACCAATAGATTTCATCCATGCAGTAAACATATCAGGTTCTTTCACTATTTTTGCAATGAAAGCTTTAAAATCTCCTTTTTCGTCTACAAACATATCCCAGCTGAAGCCTTCAGGTAGCCTCTCATCATCTTGATCGACTATGCATGCTTTGCTATCAGGAGATATATAATTGTTCCAGTTAAAATCCACCACGCACGCTCTTTTTGAATCCTCGATTCTTCTACCATGAGCCACCTGTGGTTCTTATTGTTGACCAACTTGCTGGTAAATGGCTTTGCGGTAGTAATCGTCTTTTCCAAACGGATTCTGAGCTCCACTAGCTTCCCTGTTCTTGCATTCCCGTTTGAAATGGCCTTTCTCCCTGCATCGAAAACACGTAACTTTAGATTTATCAAAACCTAAAGTAGAAACGTGTGCATCAAGAAAGTCATTTCTCCTGGTAATCAGCTTGAACTTTTCAGCACGTCTAAGAACGCTAGCTAGACACCATTTGATGTCCATTAACTCCATTTCTTCGGCGTCTATCTGATCATAATCCTCCTTTGTAAGCATAGGATTTCCGATCCGTCCAGCCACTAAACCCTCATAAGAAAGCAATACAGAACCAAGCAGAGCCATGTGATCTTTAGCGGTTTCCTCAGAAAAACTTTGACCTTCAAGAAGATTCAAAGCGATATTGCACTGGATCACATAACCATTTCCTGTCTTTGTGCTCTGAGAATGGAAACTTGATGTAGTCTCTTTCGGATTGACACATGGAAATGAAGAAAATTCACTACTGCTTTTGGAACTTTGATCAACCTTTTCTGTTGAATCCCCAGCACTGAACGCAGTTTGGATTTTCGGGCTTCTTTCAACTTCTGGAACACTGCCTTTATAGTACATTTTTACATCCTGTTGACCACTCGAACTGTTCATCCTTGCGATCTTTTGCTGTTCCAAATCTTGACTTTCGATTTTCTCAACAAACTGTGAAATCGTCAACCCATCATAAACACCCGTATTCTTTAGAATCATCAAATAAGTTCCCCACTCTTTCTGCGGTAAAGCGTCCGCTAACTTGTCTACCCACTCATCAGGATCTTTGGTTATACCAATCATAGACATAGATCGCACTAAATGGCAGTAACGTTCAATCAGCTTCTTCGTGTCTTCTCCCGGTAAACTACTGAACAGATCAAACTCTTTCTTGAGCAACGCCTTTTTACTTTTAATCATGTTCTCACTACCCTCAAACTTAACACGTAGAGCATCCCAGATTGACTTTGAAGTTTTATCATGCTGAAGCAGAATGAAAATGTCTTCTTTGATTGCCTGCTGTAATAGACTAATCATCATCTTTTCAGCACGATACATATCTCGTTCTTGATCACTAAACTCAGAAATTGTTTTCACAACTTGCAAATCAGTACGAGGCAAAACATATTTCTTTTGAATACACTCCCATGACCTAAGATGATTTGCCTGAACCCAGTTTTCGAATCTGTCTTTCCACCCGTAGTACTCTTCAATACTCATCAGTTTCGGGGGCTTTTGTAACGTTCCAGTCTCATTTTCCAAATTCATATTCTGAGCAATTGAAGCCAGAGTAGTCGGAGTCGCAAAGGCGTTGTAGAAATCGTTATCCATGATTCGGAATCGAAGAATTTCTCAAACAAGCTTTCACACAAACTGATTCACCTAGTCAAATCACCTGAATGAACAAACAAAGTACAACCAGTTTAAAGACTTATCAAATAACCGAATAAGACTGGTACTTGAACTGGTGAATATTCTGTGCGGACTGAAGGTTGACACACTGTGAGGACAGCTTTTTGACCCGGATCAAATTCAAACAATGTACTTGAGCCGTAACCGAATATAGTGGGCTGACAAACCTTTTAGAAATATTAAACTTTGACCACACAATGTAATTGAACCTCAAAAGTAGTGGGCTGTCACATTGCAAATCACATGCAAACCTTTAATTGATAACCGATATGTTTATTTGGGCTGATGACTATTTGGGCTTGATCAATTCAATACATGTGACCTGAATGATATCTCATATCCAATAAATCCACTAAACCGACACAATACACATGCAAACTAACACAATCCGACAAAACATGAGGATTTACGAGAATCACATGAATTCTGATTTTTGATAAAACCAACACTATTTCACATGCAAACCGACATCTTTCACAATATCCCACTAACTTTTTAATTGTTCAAGAAATCTGAACGGGCTATGACCAATTATGAGAATCACATGCAATCACAATGTAGACTGACACAAGTCATGTAATTTCTTTTTTCAACTAACTGACAACCTCGAATACAATGTTCTTTCACATGATCTCGATACACCTTTTCAAGCGGTCATTGTTTTTCTCGATAAAGACTTTAATCACATGTACTGACACAAGCAATTAAGATTTCACACAAGATATATCTTTCAAGTCTGGAACAAAATCAGAAGTATGGTAGTCAGGAGCGGAATCAGTAAACACTTTGGAGCGGAATCAACATTTTTGGTAACTTTGGAGCGGAATCAGACTAATTCAAACAAAAACAATTCGAGCGGAATCACTTCGGACATCATTTTTACCCATTTTTAGTCTGAATTTTAACGTGTAACTTTCAAGGGTTTGTCAATACGTAATTTTACACAATCTGTGAAAAATTGGACTGATTTTGACCGTTAAAAATTGCTGAAATGAAGAAAGAATGGTGTAGAAGACAGAAAAACAATGATATCCAGCTGAAATCGACAGAACTCCTCGTACTTGGCTCTGATACCAATTGTAGGATCGTATACGGACCTGAACGAGTCTTTTCAGAGGAGTTTTAATCAGTTACAGGTGCGAAAAACAAGTAACCAACGTAGAAACAGCTAGCAATTCACTTTTTAACACCTTTTGTGTTGATATCTAACAAATTACATGCAAACGTCACACCGGCAGCACCTCGGTATGAAAATGAAGAACTCTACTACTGATTTCGCTCATGAGAGACCTATATATAGAGGTCTGATTCCGCCCGTAGTGACATCAGATCATTTGGAGCGAAACCAACACTTAGTGATTCCGCACGAAATCACTTAAATGACATTAGGAGCGAAATCAAACCTAGGAGAGAAATCAGACTTTTCAACATTCTATTTCAAACATGCAAAATATTTTGTCATCTTGTGAACATTAAATTCGGATTCATGTGCTGATGTTGGAGTGATGATGCAAGCACTATGTCACTTGGATGATGTCATCATCAAGAATGATGACATCATTCTTGTTCCGAACTGCAATGAACCCGAGACTCGATATAAGACGAAGATGACATATGTATGCACTAACAATCTTCTTCATTCAAGTATTTGAAATTATGAATACAGATAAGAGAATTTCAAGTAAGTATGAAGTGTTCCTTCAAGCAAGTCAAAGTTAAAGCTGTGCTGAAGCAAGGAAAAAAAGGAAGCGTGTTCTTCAACAAAAGAGAAACAACAGTGGTTGTCATCCTACATCAACATCCGATTCTGTTTAAAGGATTCCATTATCAAATATTACAAATGGTATGTGTTATAGGTTTGCAAACAAAATTTAAAAGAAATATATATTTATATCTTACCTTTTGGGAATCCTTACATATGTCCTATTTTACAAGTTTCAACAACCAATGTTGAAAGAAGGAATGTATATCACCCT
This sequence comes from Helianthus tuberosus, assembly GCA_030545235.1. NCBI lineage: Eukaryota > Viridiplantae > Streptophyta > Magnoliopsida > Asterales > Asteraceae > Helianthus > Helianthus tuberosus. The sequence goes on from CM060358.1 coordinate 124,338,326, forward strand.
CCTACTTATGCTACTCCAAATATTAGTAGTAATTTGTGTCACTCATCTACAAAAGGAAAAGGTAAACTTACTGAAGATATTTTTTTTTTTAAATTTAATTATGAATTGTAGTTTTGTTCATTTATTTTATATACTTTTGTCTTATAAGATTCATCAAGAAAAATCTCATCAAGGAATGTACATCACAATGCTTTTGAAAGTACTAAGCAAACATCCAATTTTGTTGAGAGGACTCCATTATCAAATATTACAAATTGTATGTTTTAAATGTTTGAAAACAAATTTTTTGTTTAATGTATATAATCTTAGCTTTTATGAATTGTTATATATGTCTTATTTTACAAGTTTCAATATAGGTGGCATACCTAAAATTGAACTATCAATGAGTGATGAGATATTAGCAGATTCTGTGGTTAAGAAGATTTATGGAATTTCTAAAGGTATAAGATACGAATGTAAATTCCTGTTAAGCTTTCAACATGTATATAACTTATAGGAACTTATAAATTTATTCAATTCTGAAGATTATATTGATCGTGGAGATGCCATCTTTGTGTGCTCTAAGTGTGATGCAATGTTATGAGAAGATGAAATGCTTAGGGGAAATCAAAATCGTAAGAAAACATCATATTCTCTTTGCTGTTCAAATGGAGATGTTGAGCTACCACCACCACCTCCACCTCCTCCATTACTACGTCATTTATATAAAAGTCATACCTCAGAGTCTCAGAATTTCATGAATAATATTCGAGCATATAACATGATGTTTTCGTTCACATCTCTTGGTGGCAAGGTTGACAAAAGTTACCAGAGAGGCAAAGGTTCTTATGTATTTAGACTACAATGTCAGAATTATCATCGAATGGGTAGTCTACTTCCGGACGATAGGGAAGAACCCAAATTTTCACAGCTTTACATATATGATTCACAAAACAAGGTGGTAAATCGTCAAAAGCAGTAAGGTAATTTCTTTATGAAATTGTGCCATTTATGATTATATATATTGCTTCCCAATGTATTCACATCCATGTTTCATTTGAAACGAATGTAAATTTTAACGTTTTATACTTCTTGCAGTTCTCGGATACAATCCAAAACTATAAGAAACAACCAACTTGATATTACAACCATCAAAAGTCTTAAAAATTTGTTGGATTCTTACAATCCTCTTGTCCAGTCCTTCAGAATGGTAAGAGATTGTTTTCAAGAAAATGAGTGGCAAGAAGTAACCCTGAAGCTTATTGAAACAAAGAGATAAGGATGGTGTTGGCCCATGTGATCAAACCTAGAAGAACAGATGATACTCAAAGCCAAAACTGGTTCTCAACAGTTGATCCACAATAAGCAATGCATATTCTAGTTCCCTCCAGTGGTAGTGCTTCTATCAGCTGATTCATCCTAAGGACTGACCTTCTCAATATCTGTTCATCTAAGTACTGCTGGTTACAAAGACTGAGAAGACCTAACAACTGCTGATTGTCAAAGCCCTGATGATGACTAATGTCACACCCCAAAAACGTCGCAACGGAATATAAAACGTAGTGGTGACGGAAGTTGGTGCCCATTTCTATCTTGATGATCGATGCATTAAATTGTTGGACATAATAACTTAATTAAAACATAAGTTTTAAACATAAAGTTTCAAAACGTAACATAACCACGACATAATTAAGTTGTCTTTGATCCTCACGGATCTTATTACATTTGTCCCAAAAAGTTTTTAAAAGTTAGTCCAACATATTAAGTAACAAAACATGCATCAACAACCACAAGATACGCCATGATTCCCGAAGCCGAACTCAAGTACATGAAGAACACGTTAAAATCAAGTGTCAACACAAAGGAAGGTGAGTTAACATATTCAAATTTAAACAATTTGATCCCAAGGAAAAAGCTTTCTAATTATGTGTTTATTATAAAACATCCATATAATTTTCGAAAGTCAAATCATTTTCTTAATAAAATCCATGGGTCAACCGTCGTAGGTTTTTCCTCTGAAAACTCCGAATAAGGCATCTTCCCAAGTTTACATATTAAATTTATACCATCAAATGTTCGGACTCGTAAGTTAGCTAGACATTACGAACTATATATTTACAATGTAGGGATAATCAAGGCTAGACTATAAACAGAATATCAATTCGTCGTTTGACTTGACACGGAGCGACCGGTCACGACGAGGTTGTCAGCCCGATAGATCTACCAACAATTCCTCGCGTGCAATACTTAAATTATTAAACGACATCACTGGCGCATGGTCCATATCGAGACCATCTACGATGCCTGCCTCACGTACGATATATATATATATCCGACTAATATGACAAATTTAATATAAACAGTTGTACGAATTTACTAAAATCCCTTGGACCAAGATAACCCGTCCCAACAACATGGTCGTTTTCTCTGAAACGCCGTACAATCCCAGTTTCTCCCCGAAACACATATTTACCAAAAACGATTCATCCCAAAACATATAATTTATCAAAATCCATATATTTTCAACCAAAATATATAATTTATATCAAAAGGAATGTTTTATTCCAAAAACATTATTAAACCCTTTTAGGCGTGTCCCCCCCCCCCCAAACATATACAAAACAGTAAAAAGAGGGGGTTTAGTGACACTCACCTTTGGGTGCGTATTTTTAAATAACGCAATCCCACATATTGATTTCTACACGTCCTATTATACGTAGGAATGATTTTTAGATCAATATATCACAAAAATCCTAAGTTTCTCCGTTTCTTAGAATTTTCACATAATTTTGAGATCAATATATCACAAAAACCCACATATATATGTTTTTATGATTTTGAGACTTAAACGATTTTATTGGTGACCGTTATCATGTAAATCCATTAACACATCCGTTTATACGTAATATATCTACGATTTGCGCGTCGTAATATATATACATATATGTACACATAAATCAACATCGTAACATGTGTAATCTCATTAACTTATCTATTTTGTCATTTTTAAGGCAAGCATACATAAAATAACTTATATGTATCAAATTTTATGCTCGACAAACAAGTTACATATTTAACGCGATTTTACCGTTTCTACCACATAAAACGCACAAGTGTACATGCATAGTCTAAATTTTCCAACTATCATGTTAACACTTAACATATTTTCACATTCACATGTTTAAATCACATAACACATTTTAACACATAAGGTTCACCCGAAAATAACCGATACTAGTGTTCATTGTAAAACACGTATTTTAGTGATTCAGTGATGTTTTCGGGCGTCGGAAGTCACGTATGACCAACCAAAAACCAAGTAAACTTAAAATTAGTTAAAATACTTATTTTTAAACTAAAAATATCAGTTTACTTACTGATCTAAATCAGTTTCATAAAAATCGTTCGAAAAGCCGATTTTTAACAGTTTTAACGCATAGTTTTGCGTTAAACGTTACTATAATCATCCCAACTCGGAATGAATTGATATTTTAACACAATACATGTTATTTACTGATTAAAATAGTGATTATAATCAGATTAGTGCAGTTTTTGTGTGGGTCACATAAATCATGCGATTTCACGTATTTTACAACTCCTAATGCACCAAGTACAACTTGCAAGGCTAGTAAACATTATGACAAAGTTATATATCATTAAACAATTCAAAATGATCATATTTTAGTGTTTATATTCTGATCATAATTGATTTTTATCAAATCATGCTCAAATGATCATTTCATGCTTTCATATCATCATGTATGTCCATATATGTGCATCTAGTGCACTAATACAACATCATCATCATCATTTATGATTTAATCATACTCAAGAACACATTAATATCATGTTTTTACATAACACAACATATCACCATCATGATCATCCAATCATTCATACATAAATGCAAGTATCATTCACATTTAAGAATATATGACAAACTTTTACATGCATGCATACACATATACATACATATACACGAAATACATATACACATATTGTAGGAACGGTTTTCGACTCCGTAACGATTGCGTATGACACGTGTGATGTGCGGAATCCGTACACATGCATGGACCGAACACAAGAACCATACTCAATCTGTGATTCTATAGAAATGTATGAAATCGTACAAAGCACCACGAATCACCTTTTGCCTTTCTCTCTCTACTTTCTCTCTCTAGCCTCTAAGCTCTTCAATCTCCCAAATGGAAAAAAGTCCTAAATGAGAACCCGAAGTCCTCTATTTATAGGCCAAGGTAATAAGGAGTGTTTCCTTAGTTACAATTATGCCACCTTGCCTTTTACTAACTAGATATTACAATATAATCATGTTTTCTACCAAAACTTGCTACGAACTCAATTGACGGAGGCGATAGACATTACTGCACTAACAGACTCCCCCTTGGATATTGCCGCAGTCAATCTCGTAGTGTCTTGTCTCTCTCTCTCTCTCTCTCTCTCTCTCTCTCTCTGAGTCTTCTTGAAAGCTTTATCACATCTTCAGCAACACAGACTCCCTCTTTCTTGAACAGAATCCCCGTGGATCTGTCTTTAGCTTCAGCTCCCCCTTTCAGTAGACTCTTTCTTCAGGCTCCCCCTTTCGTCAAGCTTCCGTGCTTTTGGGATCGACACCTGGCTTTCCGGATACAGGCTCCCCCTTGCGTTGGGTTCGTCTTCAGGCTCCCCCTTAGAATCGGCTATCGGGATCGTAGTCTGGAATAGCATCTGCAAATCTCAAACATTTATTAGTGAAAATATTTTGAACATCCAGGATTGAAAACCTTGCTCTCTTAGCATAATATTTCGACAGTGAAAGCATTTTCGGTTGTCCAGGAATCGTGACCTGGCCCTCAAAAACTTTTAATCAAGGTACTGGCTTTAAAATATAATAATATGAATATATCCAGGATTACTTGATTTTCTCCCCCTATCAACAATCTTCATAGATTTGGCAGTATTAAGTATCCAAGATCGAAACCTATCTCTTTACAACAGATCTTAACAATTTACGCATCCAAATCCCTCACAGTTAATCATCCAAGTCCAATTTAATGACCTTGGAGATTTCACAAACTGTTTTTTATTTTTGATTTTAAAGATTACAAGTTTCAAATTAATGAACTTGTTTATTTTTCAGAAACATGTTCAGCATCCTTAGATTTTGAAACTCAACTCTCAGACATCGGTTGTCGAAAATAAAGCAGAAATCAAAATCTTTTTGAATTTTTCTGAAATATAAAGTAAAAAAAATATTTACAAACATATTTACAGACAATATTTTTGTTTGAGTTCGTGTCAGAGGATCATATCAGTTCATGACAAATCACTAGTACCATTGAGCTTTAAACTCTTTAAGTTCTAAACGATTCACTTAGATTGTCAGTATACTGATCCACTTAAATTTTCACACAAGGTTCAATTGATTCGAGATACAGATTAGTGTTTTAAGGACTTCAACTTATTTGCATGTCCCACCTCAGAATATACTCCCGTATCAAAATTCCCTAGATTCAGTCTTACAGGTGAGTATACCAATTTGATATCTGTACTTTGGGTTAATGCGAGACCTTGAGAGCTCAGGTATGAACTTCCGTTCAGTCAAAGAGATGAAGGATCGACTTTAGGTGTGTTCCCTTTAGGGAATCTTTTCTTCAACTACAATTGATTCATATCTTTCGATATTTTTCAATTTTTTATGCAGATGGTAAGCTTTTAAAGCGCGTAAAGTATTATACGAGGTCTAGGCCATTGCTTCCGCAATATCAGAAGACCAGGTATAATACCCCAGATATCAAACAGTATAAAGACCTAGTATCTCAGAATCAGGCAATCTCTCAAACAAGATTTCGGGGGTTACCCATATATCCGAGAGATGTTCCCCACGAGATAAGTAAGTATTGATATTTAGGATTATATCTCGAAAACAATCTACTAAGCGTGTAAAAACCTACTGGCATATCATCAGTGAGACCATTTATCATATCTGACTTTCCATTTCTTTAGCGTACTGTGACTGTCTACTGATGTACTATCATTTCCTCTTTTTACACAACTCATTTTGAATTTTATCATGTTTTTTGGCTTTTTCAAATTTTCTAATGTTTTTGGATTTTCTGACATTATCTTACTCCCCCTAAAATTCAAAACATTTAAAGAAAATTTGACAACCTGATACTGATAGCTTTGTCTCGCCATCCATTTTCTGCTTTACATGTTCTGTTTTGCAGAAAATATACCCCCATGATTTACAACACATTGATATTTTACAGTTTGAAAACCGTTTTTCAATATTGTGAAATTAATCATGTTTGTTCCGTCGTGAGGGTTTCGGCATATTCAAGTAACATATTTTTGAATTTTTGATTTTTGACAAACATATTTTTGATTTTTCAATATTTGACAAAATAAAAACATATTTTTGGTTTTTAAATTTTCAATTTTTAGGGTTTTTGAAATATGGTTTATTTATGTATAGAAATCAAACAAACTCCCTGTTTAACCATCTCAGGGACCAGCAGCCTCTTTCTCTCGTGCCAGGCTGCTTCCTTTGTTGGTTTGACTTTCATCCTCTTTCTGAAGCACCTGCATATTCTAATTACTCAATTACTTGAACAATTTAGCCCAGGTCTGTTTGACCTTAGGCATTTCAACACAATATACTTCATTCAACTTCGGAAAATCTTTGTCATTTTGTACAAAGGCTTTTTCAATTTTGACATCATCTTTTCTTCATTTAACGAAGTCATTTGTTTCTTAACTGTCCATGTTTGACCTTTTGGAGCACCTCTTTTGTAAAAATGTGAATCCTTTTGAACATTTTAATTTTCAACAACTTTTGTTTTCTAAAACTGATTTGGTTTTGTTGCATCAACAATTGTTTTCCAACTTTGTGTTGTTCTAAATCTGGGTGTGTGAGAATTCCAGGTTTGTCTTGAATCGAACCTTTTCGGGTTTGATTTCCAAGTTTGATTCAAAGCAAACTTGTTTGTATTGTATCTCCAAGTTTGTTTTGAATCAAATCTGGTTGACCTTTATTTCATATCCTCAGATTTCTGTTTTTCAACATCATCACTCTTCTTTTTTGTCTCAACACCAACAGGTTTCAGATTTGGACACTTGCAAGTAAGATGTCCTATTTGATCACATTTGAAACATGTTCTAGTGGACACATCTTTGACCTGTTGTTGTTGCTTTTTCTGAGTATAGAACTCTTCATTAGACTGTCGTCTAAATTGGAGTTCTTTCTCTTCTTCTAAACTTGTTCCGTGAATAAAGTTCATCTTTTGTTGATAATTTGGAGGTTTCATTTCTTTTCCAATTTTGTTTCTTTTTATAACCCAAACCAGCCTTCATGTTTTTCTTTTGAAACCATGTTTGTTATAAAACGTTTTGTGACTCTTTCCAACAAACTTTGGAAATTTCAGACTTTTCAATCTTAACCAACTTGAAAACTTTGTCAATCTTTTCTGAAATCACATTCTGAATCGGGACTTCAAGATCTGAGAATAATTTGTCCGATCCAATCATGGTATAAATCAATCCTTTTGAATCACCATTCTTATTTTTCTCGGATTTTGAGTTTTTCAGATAACCTTCATGAAAACTACCTTCATTTTCATCCTGTGATTCAGATTTACCTGTATCAACTGACTCTTCTTTCAGAACACTTTCAACGACCTTACCTACCACCTCTGAATCACTAGAATCGTCAGATTTGGAATAGGTTACGTCAATGTTATCTGGCAATTAATCAACCATGTTGAAAGCTTTTTCGACTTTCTCATCATCATAAAATGCAAACTTTTCCGATGGAGGAACTTGATGATACTCTGAGCCAATGCCCCTTTTGTTTTTTCTCAGAATCATCATCACCTGGTTTTATGTTGAAAATTCTTTAAAGCACATATGATGATGCATGATAACTATGTAACTTGTTGTTATCCTGTTCTAAATCAGCTATTTGACGTTTTAGCTTAGCAACATCCTCAATGTAAGAATTGACAACTTGTTGCTTTATTGAATACTGTCGCTTAAGCGTATCAGTTGTTTCAGAACAATATGACTCTTTTGTAATATGATAAGCCAATTTTATTGAATCGTATTCCTTTTTCATTTCTTGAAATGCACTTTCTTTTTGTAAACACTCTTCAGTCATTTTTGAAACCTTTTCTTTCAGAGTTTCATTTTCTTTTTCTAAACTTTTGCATTTTGTGTCAATTTTTCACCATTGTCTTTCAAAACTTTTTCGTTTTCTAACATATCTTTGCATTTATTTTTAAAAACTTCTTCGATTTTAGTGAATTCTAAGTCTCTTGTTCTGAATTTTTCATCCTTTTCAGTACAAGCACTACACGTTTCCATGCATTTCTTGCACTGTTCAGCAGTTTTATTTAAGACTTCAGAATCAGATTTTACCTCAGTGATTGGTACTTTGACTTTTTCTACTGTCTCTGTCTGATCAACATCTTTCTTCTGTTCTTCTTCACCAGTACCAACATCACCACCAACATCAGCATCCAATCTCTCTATCTTCACTTCTTCTTCTTCTTCTTCTTCTTCTTCTTCTTCTTTCTTCTTCATCTCTTTTTCAGTCTGTTGTTCTTCGTTAACAGCTTTCTTTTCAACAACCTTTTCTTTCCTTTTCTCTTCCTCTTCTATCTTCACATCCTCCTTTTCACAGCTTCAACTTTGACTTCCTCAGCAACCTTCTTCAAATCATCAACCAAATCTTCAACATTCTTCTTCATTCTTTCTTCATCCCTCTTTTTCAAACTCGCGGTCATCACGTCATGAATTATCTTGTCCAAACTTTTCAGATAAGTTTTATCTTTTGCTACGTTTGAGTAGTATTCGCCAGACAGAGGGATTACTGCAAGAACATCATCAAAGACAACTTCTTTTCGATGAACGACAGGATCACCATTTTTGTTGATATAGCAATCTCTTTTCTTGTCGTATCTCCCGTAGTACTTTGCTTCCTCATATTCTTCATGCATTTTCTCAATTCGACATCCTGCAAAGAATCTTTCTCTTTCAGTCTTTTCTTTCAGAATTTCTTCTCGACTTCTCTCCTTTATCTCAGCAACAAAAGCATGATGTTTGCTATTTGATATAGTTCTGCCATGAGCTGTAAGACGGTCATCAACAAGATCATCTTCTGGAAGGAATTCGCTCCAGTCAAATCCTTCGTCATCTTGAATGACTGCACTTCTTTACTATTTGAAATTGTTTTCAGTCTATTTCAAATTGGGTAGCTCTTCTTTACTACGGTGGTGTATTGCTTTCTGATAATAATCATCTTTGAATGGATTTTCATTTCCATCAACTGCAGAATTGGTGCATTCTCTTTTGAAATGACCTTTTTGCTTGCACTTGAAGCAGGTCACTTTGGATTTATCAAATCCCAGCTTCGTTGATGGACCACCGATTGACTGCTTACCAGTAATCTCCATGTATCTTTGAGCTCTTCGAATACAACTTGCCAAACACCAACGTATATCAATGAGTTCAATTTCTTCCAGATCAATCTAGTCGTAGTCTTCCTTGGTTAATTCAGAATTTCCGATTTTACCAGCTACCAGACCTTCATATGATTCCAGAATAGATGCAAGGAAGCTCGTTTGTTGCTTAGCAGAGTTGATGCTCATTGCAGGAGAATTTTTCAACTTTAGAGCAATGTTGCAAAGAATTTCTTCTGATTCTTCAGGATTTGCTTTTACAGAATATGAATGAAATCATGTATTGTAGCTTGATGAGCTTTTCTGAGGTTCCTTTAATTTTTCATCACTGAATGCCGTCTTTGGTGATTCATTTACAGTCACCTGAGGTACACTGCCCTTGTAGTAAAGACCGACATTCTGTTGATGTGAAGAGCTACTCATCTTGTTCTGTTTATGCAATTCAAGGTCATGAGTTTCAATCTTTTTAATCAGCACATCGAGAGTAATTGTTTCATACAATACATCATTTTTTAAAATAAAAACAAACGTTTGCCACTGATCAGCTTGTGGTAACGCTTCAACAATTTTGTCTATGATTTCCTCTCGAGTTTTTACTATCTCAAACCTATCAAGCTCAATTTTTAAATGACAAAATCTCTCAATCATTTGTCTCACTAACTTTCCTTTTAAGTTGTCAAACAAATCAAATTCCTTTTTTAATAAAGCAATTTTGTTCTTTTTGATCTGTTTACCGCCTTCGGCTTTAACCCTCAAAGCTTCCCAAACCGATTTTGAAGAACCATCATGTGTTAACAAAGAGAAAATATCATTTCTGATAGATTGATGAATCAATGCAATCATTTTCTGTTCGTATGAAAATTTTCGTTTGTCTTCATCAGAAAGATCATTGAGATGGATTTCTTCATTTTTATCGTTTATCGGTCGGCTATATCCAAATTCTAAACAAAACCAACTCTCGTGAGCGTATGCCTTTGTCCAGTTCAGAAACCTCTCTTTCCACCATGTGTAATCTTCTATATTGTCAAGTTTAGGTGGTTTCGAATAAGTCCCATAGAAATTATCATGTTTTATATTATCATTGATTGCTTTTGTTATGGTTTTAGGCATAACAGTTTGAGTTTCGTAGGATTCGGATGTGAAAGCTTTGTAGAACGTGTTGTAAAACTCTTCAGCCATGACGTTTCTCGTTTATCACCTAGAATCACAAGCACCTGAAAATGAACAAACACAATTAGTTTTTAAAAAATATCAAACAACTGAATCGGATGAGGATCCGATCGAGTGAGGTCAACAATGGTCAGCAGTAACAAAGATGAGGTGGTAGGGAATCAGATGGCGATCCGATCGAGTGACGATCCGATGATTGACAATATGTCTTGGATCGGGTGGTGATCCGATCGAGTGGGGATCCATCGTTTGACAGTGTACCTTGGATCGGGTGGTGATCCGATCGAGTGACGATCCGTCGTTTGACACTGTGCCTTGGATCAGGTGGTGATCCGATCGAGTGACACCAACCAACTATCGGATGGTGATCTGATCGAGTGGGGATCCGACGCTTGGCAATATGCTTTGAACCGGATGGTGACTCGATCGAGTGGGCATCGGATACTTGACCCTCTTGTGTTGATGATTGGGTGAGGATCCGATCGAGTGGGTATCCGACACTTTGACCAGAATTACAAACAAATGAAATGTTTAGAATCGGATGGCAATCCGTTCAGATTGCCACTCGATACTTAAACCTTAAAACTTGAATGAACAAAGTCTCTTGAATCGGATGGTGATCCGATCGGGTGACAGTCAACAAAGTCAATCTTTTTTTTAATGACTTGCAAAGGATCGGGTGGTGATCCGATCGGGTAGTAATCCGAGACTTGACACTTATGTGTTTTAACAAATCAATGTACAATGGATCGGGTGGTCATCCGATCGGATTGCCATCCGATCGGTGAACATCACCAAGAACAATGACGAACATGTTGAACAATTCGGACAGAAAAATCTTGATTTCTCTCAAAATACTTGGAATTTTGATCTGAAGTTTTGAAGGCTTATAGATCAATGATTTTCGCATATAATATCCAAAAATCAGCCAATTTTAACTGTAAAAGCCATGTTAATTTTGCAATTTTCAGTCTTAAAAGTGTCGAAAATAGAAAAGTGAAGAAATTTGACAAATCTGGATGAATTTTGATCTGAAACTGATGAGATCTTGTGCGAATCTGTATGATTGATCCGTGCAATCGAACACCTGCTCTGATACCACTTGTAGGACCGGTTTTCGACTCCGTAATGATTACGTATGACACGTGTGACGTGCGGAATCCGTACACGTGCGTGGACCGAACACAAGAACCGTACTCAATCTGTGATTCTATAGAAATGTATGAAATCGTACAAAGCACCACGGATCACCTTTTTCCTTTCTCTCTCTAGCCTCTAAGCTCTTCAATCTCCCAAATGGAAAAAGTCCTAAATGAGAACCCTAAGTCCTCTATTTATAGGCCAAGGTAATAAGGAGTGTTTCCTTATTTACAATTATGCCACCTTGCCTTTTACTAACTAGATATTACAATATAATCATGTTTTCTACTAAAACTTGCTACGAACTCAATTGACAGAGGCGATAGACATTACTGCACTAACACATATGAACTTTCAAAAGTTCACTTTTTATCATGTCACTTTCAAATCTTGAATCACCTTTAGAACATTCCTTTATGACACATATTGATTCTTACATGCATCCTACTTTTCAAGTAATCATGTAACTCAAGAATCTTTCAATAAAAATAAAAAACACAATCACCTACACACACACACACACACTCATGGCCACATATACATACATAGATACACCCATTTTTATTTCATTCAGAAACCCATTTATTTTTAGTTTTAAATTTGTGATTAAACTCAAGAACAAGAGAAACTTCCATCATCATCAAGATCATCAAGAATCAAAAACAAGGTTTTTAAAATAAATTTTATACCTTCAAATTCTTGAATGATTTTTAGTAAAGATTGATGATATGGGACTTGATTGTTGCTTGTACCACCTTAAAATCACTTCTAAACCACCAAATGGACTTGAAACTTCTTTGAAATGAGTATGAATCCTCAAGATTGGGTTGGAAAATAAAAATGGAGGTGATAGAGGGGCGTTTCGGCCGAGCTTTAGAGAGAGAGAGAGAGAGAGAGAGAGAGAGAGAGTGAATGTGTGAGCTTTGAAATTTGTCTTGGGTTTGTGAAGATACGATGAGAACTTTCATGCATAATCATCACCCACCTCCCCTCATGGCCAATAAGTATGTGAAAGAGGAGAGAGAGAGTGATCTATCTAGCCAACACATGTCCCAAATTCTTACACCTCTCATAATATATATACCATACGCATACATACATATATGTATGTAATTTAAGTAGAAACTGGTATTTTACTGGATACCGGGTATTTTATCTAGCGTTTTAATCCCGTTTTAGTGCGTTTTAAATTATTTTTATCATTCTGTAAAAATAATCATACTAAAATATTACTGAAATAATTATCAGTTGCCTTGACTGGCTGCGTTGACAGTGTTTTGTCAGATACGCGCGGTATCATGCGGTACGCGCTCAAACTCGAAAAAATAGAGTTTCTTAGCATTCTAATTTATTTTTCCTCACGAACATGATTAAAATTTACCATTCTAATCATAACAGATTATTTTTAGGATTTTAACACTGATCGGGTGGTCAGCGATGTTCATTTCGCATTTTATTCGTTACGCAATAAGCGTTTATCTTATCGTTGCCAACATAATTTTATCAATGTTTGGATTCACCAACACATTAAATATCACATATAAATATCAAAATCATTCAAATACAGCCTTTTTATTTATTCATGACACGTGTTACATTTGTACGGTACAACCTAAATAGCTGGGTGTCACAGTCTCCCCCTGTTTAGGAAATTTCGTCCCCGAAATTTTTACTCTCTACAGGTTTCGTTTTCGCACTTGGTGGAAATAGTAAGGACAATCTTTTAAATATGGTCTTGTAGTTTTTGCGAAAAACTTTGATTCTTACAAAGAATCCTCGTAGACTTTTATTATATAATCCCATTTCCTAATTTCTCGTCTCGACGCTCTCTACCTTCTCCAAGGTTCATTGTTTACGAGTACTTAATCAAAAAGGGTAAAGTCAGTGTTCCACTATTTCAGGTTTGACATATATGTAACCACATATATGTTGTCCCATACCTGAGGTAGTCTGAGTCTACATACAATTGATCCAACTCGAGATGGGCTCTCGAAAGTATCTAATCCCATGAGCTAGTTTTCTTCCCTTTTTGCATTTATTTCGAATATCTACTCTCCACAAATTGCACAATCAACAGATCGCATATACCGTTAGGAATCTGTAATCGTCTTTCTGGTTATCAACATAACTCTTCTAACCAAATTTACAACTTCAATAGGTACTTCGATAAACTATTGTTTATCGCCTAAGTAAACCTCATCAAAGAATATAGTCAGTGTATCATCTATTATACACTTTTTCAGGCTGAATGCATGAAACACATCATGTATTCCACTCAATTCCTACGGTAGCTTGAGCCTATAAGCGACTGATCCAACTTATGATGGGCTCTTGAAAGGACCTAATCAATGTGACTCAGCTTTTCTCTCTTTGCTAAACCTAATAGCACATTTCCAAGGTAATCACCTTCAACAAAAACACATTCTTCGACCTGAAACTGTAATAGTTTCCTTCGATTGTCCGCGTAATTCTTCTGTTGATCAACGACGACTTTTAACCTTCCCTTGATCTAGGAAAACCCTGCCGCTGGTTTCCTAGATAAGCTCGGGTCTGGTTAATTGCCTTTCGTCAACTTCAGCTCGATAAAGTGGCGATTGACACCTCCTTCCATTCAAGGCTTCAAACGGAGCGGCCTTAATACTATCGTGGTAACTATTGTTGCAGGAAAACTCTGCCAACGACAAGTGAGCATCCCAACTTCCATCGAAATCAATCGCATACGTAGAGCTTCTCCCGCTCTTTCCTGCTGAGCGCATCCGCAACAACATTTTGCTTTACCGGGGTGATAACGAATATCACACTCGTAATCATTGAGTAACTCTACACAACATCGTTGTCGCATGTTGAGCTCCTTCTGATCAAAGATATGCTGGAGGCTCTTATGGTCTGTGTATACCGTACACTTCGTACCATACAAATAATGTCTCTAGATCCTCAAGGCAAACATAACAGCTCCCAACTCCAAATCATGCATTGTGTAATTCTTCTTGTGCACTTTCAATTGTCTGGATGCATAGGCTATCACTTTGTCCCTCTGCATAAGCACGCATCCAAGGCCCAAACGTGATGCATCACAATATACAATGAAATCATCACTTCCCTCAGGAAGGGAAAGAATAGGTGCACTACACAACCTTTCCTTCAACGTCCGAAAAGTTTCCTCCTACTTTTCCGTCCAATCAAACTTCTTTTCCTTCTGGGTCAATATCGTCAACGGTTGCGCTAATCTGGATAAATTCTCAATGAATCTCCGGTAGTACCCAACAAGTCCTAAGAGTTATCGCACCTCCGACGGAGTCTTTGACGCTTCCCAATTCTTGATTGCCTTCATCTTCGACGGATCCACGTGTATACCTTTCTCGTTTATGACATGTCCGAGAAAATGAACTTCCCGAATCCAGAATTCACATTTAGAGAACCTGACATACAACTTCTCTTCCTTCAACAACTCCAAAATCAACTTCAAATGATACTCATGATCTTCTTTGGTTCGCGAATAGATAAGTATATCGTCGATGAATACTATCACGAATTTATCCAGATAGGGTTTGCATATCCTGTTCATGAGATCAATAAACACAGCTGGCGCATTAGTTAAGCCAAAAGGCATAACTAAAAATTCGTAATGGCCATATCGTGTTCGAAAAGCAGTCTTCAGAACATCTTCGTCAGCAACCTTCAGCTGATGATATCCTGAACGCAGGTCAATCTTCGAGTAGTAAAGGGTACCGATTCTTGATAGTCAACTTGTTCAGCTCTCTGTAATCAATACACATCCTCAAGGATCCATCCTTCTTCTTCACAAACAAAATAGGTGCATCCCAAGGCGAAAAGCTTGGTCGAATGAAACCTTTGTCTAATAGCTCTTGAAGCTGATTCGACAATTCTTTCATTTCTAACGATGCTAATCTATAAGGAGATTTTGCAATTGGTGCAGCACCGGGTACCAGATCAATTCTAAATTCGATCTGTCTCGCAGGGGGCAATCTTGGTAAGTCTTCAAGGAAAACTTCTGGATAGTCGCATACTATAGGAATCTCTTTGATCTTCCTATCTTCATAACACTGACGACACTCAACACTCGACTCGATCGGTCTCCGTGAACAACTATTGCTTCACCACCATCAGGACGAGGTATCCTCACTTGCTTCTCCAAGCAAATAATCTCAGCTTTGTTCTTGGATAGCCAATCCATTCCCACAACTACATCAAAACTCCCCAGCTCCACTGGTAACAAGTCGATACTAAAACTACGATCATCTAATTGAATACTACAATTGCGAACAACCTCGCTAGTCTCTATCAATTTACCATTTAATATTTCTATCGAGTACTTTTTACTTGGCTTACTTGTTGGAGAACATAGAAATGGTTCAAAGTTTTTCGAAATAAAACTCAAGTCAGCCTTAGTATTAAATAGTACGAACACAAAATGGTTGCTGATTAAGAATGTATCGGTAGCAACTGCAGGATCGTTACATGCCTTCCCAGCATTCATCTCGAAAGCTCTACCCTTGGCATTCCGACCCTTCATTTTCGGACAATCTCTCTTGAAATGTCCTTGCTCACCAACTCGTAGCATCCTTCGAGTGTATCTCCCTTCGATGTACTCTTAGCATAGCACTCGCGAGTTACATGTCCAGTTTGGCCACACCTGGCGCACTTTCCTTGCTCATCCTCGTGAGTCTTCTTCTCAGAACCACTCCTGCCATCCCTGGCATTATCCTTTACTAAACCACTAGAGTTAGTCATATCCGCTTTCTCCGAACTGCGTTTCTTATCATGCTTCTCATCGGTATCCTTTCTCAAACTCCCAGATTTTCGCTTTCGCGAATACCCAGATCTAGGCTCGAAATGCTGAATTATTTGAATGGTCGACCTATTGTGACGACCCAACATCACGCATACCGTTGCCACGTCGTTGCATAGGGCACCAGTAAATGATCTTGGGTTACAACCCTGGATTGTTTATGTGTACATCTATGTACTGTTCACAAGGTTAATGAAAAATCAGGATTACGCTCCGATTATATCATAACACAGGAACTACTAAAACTTTCCAATCATTATATTACCTGAAGGGTTTCCGATCTGTGTCCCACCAAGTTCATGCCCATGAGCACCACATCCACGTTCCTGGCCATTATTTTGGTTAGCATCGTGTTGTTCCATGGCAGTATTAACGTGTTGGGCTATGAGTTGTGCCAACTCTTCCGGGGTGGTAGGTAGTCCAGAACCCTGTCTAGCTTTTGGCGGCATTTCGTCGTTTCTATTATTACAGCAGTAATAATCAACAAAAGTCGATATCCAAAAATAATTCAATCATTAAATGCTAGTGGACCAAACATTGCGCATGTATAATACCCACATATTAATGAGAATTTTTTTAAACCAAAAGTATTCCAACCGATATTCATCATAGAAATTAATAAACTTGTTTTTAGTATACGACTAACCACCTTTGGCATGTCTACGTCAACACCCATAACAAGTTTAAAACAAAATTTCTACATAATATCCAAAAATCTGGCACACAGGCCATAAACAAAGTGTATCAAAAGTGACAGACAAAACAACCAACAACTAACGCTTCAAACCCAGGAAGTCCAGCAGTTTCCTATCAAGCTCTTCTAGCTCAGCTATCCTCCAGTGCATCTGATCCCTCGCACTATCCTCTAAGTCCTTAAGCTCATCATACCAGTCCATCTGTCCCTCTAAGTCCTTCATCTTGCCCTTCGTCGTCTCCAAGTCTCCGCGTAACGTGGCGAATTGACGATCGAAGTGAGAGCGATTGATCCAAATCTCCTTCTGCTTTTTCAAAGCGGACGCTGTCTCAGCTCTCGAAGTCGATGCGATCTCTCCAACAGGTCGAGTCCTCTTCCTACGACGAGTGTAGACTAAAAGAGGTGTAGCAAAACACGTGACTCGAATAGCGGAATAGAAAATTCTGTAATGACGGGCGAATGAATCTCAAGTGTAGGCTCGACAGTATCAGTGAGCAGGACTACTAATGGCTCTATAGGCCGAGACGTGACATAATGTAACCGTACAAAGTAAGTGTGTGTTCAAATGAAAAATAACACATAAGGCCCAAATAAACAGATAGTCACGTATGCACATAAACACGCAATGGTTTTCATACATGATAAAATCTCCATGTTTATTTAAAAATTCTGGCTTCGCGAATTTTGGACTTAAATCTCAAAATTCTTCGGTTGAAGTCTTGAGTTTTCTCCGAAAACATCTAGTTCGCTAACAACCTTTGGCTCTGATACCAACTTCTGTCACACCCCAAAAACGTCGCAGCGAAATATAAAACTTAGTGGTGACGAAAGTTGGTGCCCATTTCTATCTTGATGATCGATGCATTAAATTGTTGGACATAATAACTTAATTAAAACATAAGTTTTAAAAATAAAGTTTCAAAACGTAACACAACCACGACATAGTTAAGTTGTATGTGATCCTCACGGATCTTATTACATTTGTCCCAGAAAGTTTTTAAAAGTTAGTCCAACATATTAACTAACAAAACATGCATCAACAACCACAAGATACGCCATGATTCCCGAAGCCGAACTCAAGTACCTGAAGAACACGTTAAAATCAAGTGTCAACACAAAGGAAGGTGAGTTCACATATTCAAATTTAAACAATTTGATCCAAAGGAAAAAGCTTTCTAATTATGTGTTTATTATAAAACATCCATATAATTTTCGAAAGTCAATTCATTTCCTTAATAAAATCCATGGGTCAACCGTCGTAGGTTTTTCCTCGGAAACCTCTTAATAAGGCATCTTCCCAAGTTTACATATTAAATTTATAGCATCAAATGTTTGGAATCGTAAGTTAGCTAGACATTACGAACTATATATTTACAATGTAGGGACAATCAAGCCTAGACTATAAACAAAATATCAATTCGTCGTTTGACTTGACAAGGAGCGACCGGTCACGACGGGGTTGTCAACCCGATAGATCTACCAACAATTCCTCGCGTGCAATACTTAAATGATTAAACGACATCACTAGCGCATGGCCCATATCGAGACCATCTTTGATGCCTGCCTCACGTACAATATATATATATATATCCTACTAATATGATAAATTTAATATAAACAGTTCTATGAATTTGTTGAAATCCCTTGGACCAAGCAAACCCGTCCCAACAACATGGTCGTTTTCTCTGAAACTCCGTACAATCCCAGTTCCTCCCTGAAACACATATTTTCCAAAAACAATTCATCCCAAAACATATAATTTATCAAAATCCATATATTTTCAATGAAAATATATAATTTATATCAAAAGGTACGTTTTATTCCAAAAACTTTATTAAACCCTTTTAGGCGTGTTCCTCCCCCCAAACATATACAAAACAATAAAAAGAGGGGGTTTAGTGACACTCACCTTTGGGTGCGTATTTTTAAATTGCGAAATCCCACATATTGATTTCTACGCATCCTATTATACGTAGGAATGATTTTTAGATCAATATATCACAAAAATCCTAAGTTTCTCCGTTTCTTTGAATTTTCACATAACTTTGAGATTTTCTCGAAAAGTTATCGTTTTTAGATTATGTTGGCACGTTAATAAACATATGAGTCCATATATATATGTTTTTATGATTTTGAGACTTGAACTATTTTATTGGTGACCGTTATCATGTAAATCCATTAACACACCCGTTTATACGTAATATATCTACTATTTGCGCGTCGTAATATATATACATATACGTTCACATAAATCAACATCGTAACATGCGTAATCTCATTAACTTATCTATTTTGTCATTTTTAAGGCAAGCATACATAAAATAACTTATATGTATCAAATTTCATACTCGACAAACAAGTTACATATTTAACGCGATTTTACCGTTTCTACCACATAAAACGCATAAGTGTACATGCATAGTCTAAATTTCTCACTATCATGTTAACACTTAACATATTTTCTCATTCACATGTTTAAATCCCATAACACATTTTAACACATAAGGTTCACCCGAAAATAACCTAAGGGGCTGTTTGGTAGCCTCTTAGTGACCATTCAGATGCTACCTCTTAATGGTTTAAAACCTCTGAATGAATAAGAGGTAACCTCAAGTCTGAATGGTTAAGAGGTAACCTCTGAATGGTAAATCATCACATGTCACATTCTTCTACCTTCTCATTGGTAAAATTCTTAATCGTTCCATTAAGAGGTAGCCTCTTAATGACCATTCAGAGGCTACCAAACAGCCCCTAAGTTTCTCTGTTTCTTAGAATTTTCACATAACTTTGAGATTTTCTCGAAAAGTTATCGTTTTTAGATTATGTTGGCACGTTAATATACATATGAGTCCATATATATATGTTTTTATGATTTTGCGACTTGAACGATTTTATTGGTGACCGTTATCATGTAAATCCATTAACACACCCGTTTATACGTAATATATCTACTATTTGCGCGTCGTAATATATATACATATACGTTCACATAAATCAACATCGTAACATGCGTAATCACATTAACTTATCTATTTTGTCATTTTTAAGGCAAGCACACATAAAATAACTTATATGTATCAAATTTCATGCTCGACAAACAAGTTACATGTTTAACGCGATTTTACCGTTTCTACCACATAAAACGCACAAGTGTACATGCATAGTCTAAATTTCTCACTATCATGTTAACACTTAACATATTTTCACATTCACATGTTTAAATCATATAACACATTTTAACACATAAGGTTCACCCGAAAATAACCCATACTAGTGTTCATTGTAAAACGCGTATTTTAGTGATTCGGTGACGTTTTCGAGCGTCGGAAGTCACGTATGAGCAACCAAACACCAAGTAAACTTAAAATTAGTTAAAATACTTATTTTTAAACTAAAAATATCAGTTTACTTACTGGTCCAAATCAGTTTCATAAAAATCATTCGAAAAGCCGATTTTTAACCGTTTTAACGCATAGTTTTGCGTTAAACGTTACTATAATCATCCCAACTTGGAATGACTTGATATTTTAACACAATACATGTTATTTACTGATTAAAATAGTTATTATAATCAGAGTAGTGCAGTTTTTGTGTGGGTCACATAAATCATGCGATTTCACGTATTTTACAACTCCTAATGCACCAAGTACAACATGCAAGGCTAGTAAACATTATGACAAAGTTATATATCATTAAAAAAATTCAAAATGATCATATTTTAGTGTTTATATTCTGATCATAATTTATTTTTATCAAATCATGCTCAAATGATCATTTCATGCTTTCATATCATCATGTATGTCCACATATGTGCATCTAGTGCACTAATACAACATCATCATCATCATTTATGATTTAATCATAATCAAGAACACATTAATATCATGTTTTTACAAAACACAACATATAAGCATCATGATCATCCAATCATTCATACATAAATGCAAGTATCATTCACATTTAAGAATATATGACAAACTTTTACATGGATGCATACACATATACATACACATACACGAAATACATATACACATATTGTAGGACCGGTTTTCGACTTTCTCTTTGGAAAATACTATTTATGGACTTTCTCTCTCCACATGCAAGGCACATGCATATTCCACCCCCATTTTTTAAACGTTCATTACTTTTTTATACGACATTATTTTTTCATATAAATTTCACCATAAAATCGAGCGTCTTTTTATCTTTAATTTGAGTACCATATTGCTATATAAAATATGAATACTAAAAAAACTCACTTAAATGTGTTGTATTTCTATTTGTATAACATTTTTTTGTGCTGGATTTTTGAACTATATTTTTGTGGTAAAATTTTTGTGCTTAATTTTTTTGTCTTAAATTTTTTTTCCTCAATTTTTTGTGCTAGATTTTTTTGTACTATATTTTTTGATGAATTTTTCGTGCTATATTTTTTTGTACTACATTTTTTATGCTATATTTTTTGTACTAGATTTTTGTGTGCTAGATTTTTTTTGTACTAGATTTTTTGTGCTAGATTTTTTTGTACTAGATTTTTGTTGTTGTATTTTTAAAAAACAAAAGGGTTGGCACATGTCATTTTCACTCCTATTTATAAGGACCAAAATGCCCTTCATTCCTACTTGTTAGGAGTGCCACATGTCATCATCACAATCCTTCTTAGGCTACTTAGGCAAAATCCACTTTTTAGTGGATCCTTCCCCTACGCATACATACATATATGTATGTAATTTAAGTAGAAACTGGTATTTTACTGGATACCGGGTATTTTATCTAGCGTTTTAATCCCGTTTTCGTGCGTTTTAAATTATTTTTATCATTCTATAAAAATAATCATACTAAAATATTACTGAAATAATTATTAGTTGCCTTGACTGGCTGCGTTGAGAGTATTTTGTCAGATACGCGCGGTATCACGCGGTACGCGCTCAAACTCGAAAAATAGAGTTTCTTAGCGTTTTAATTTATTTTTCCTCACGAACATGATTAAAATTTACCATTCTAATCATAACAGATTATTTTTAGGATTTTAACACTGATCGGGTGGTCACCGACGTTCGTTTCGCATTTTATTCGTTACGCGATAAACGTTTATCTTATCGTTGCAACATAATTTTTATCAATGTTTGGATTCACCAACACATTAAATATCACATATAAATATCAAAATCTTCAAATACAGCCTTTTTTTTTATTCATGACACGTGTTACATTTGTACGGTACAACCTAAATAGCCAGGTGTCACAACTAAAGCATTGCTGATTCAATGCATGATCAACCATTGAAGAAAGCACTGATCTGCAACATCAGTGCTTAGGCAACAATAGTGGAAAGGAGTATCAGTGTTTAGTAAATCAGTGTATTCAATATAACAATGTTTATCTAGATCAGTGTTTAGAGGTTGTTAGTCTGTTAGATG
Organism: Helianthus tuberosus; assembly: GCA_030545235.1. Classification (NCBI taxonomy): domain Eukaryota; kingdom Viridiplantae; phylum Streptophyta; class Magnoliopsida; order Asterales; family Asteraceae; genus Helianthus; species Helianthus tuberosus. The sequence continues at coordinate 124,360,997 of CM060358.1, forward strand.
TCACTGTCCAGGTGACGTCAGCATTAGATGCTCAGTGGTTAGGATTGTACTATAAATAGAACAATACCTGTACTGTTCTATCCGCTCTTTTGCACCAATCATCTTGTACGAACTAACTGTGAGCTCAGGCTGAGGGGGAGTTTAGTAATACATGCATGCATAGTTGAATCTTTGTAATTCATATAATCTTTTGACTAATGAAATAGTGTATGATAAAAACTATCTCTCTTTGATTGTGTTATAGAGTTTACTTTCATTTCCACTGCAATTCATCTCTGTTTTACCTTCTTTCATTTATCACTTGTTAAAACAAACACAATCAAACAAACTCAGATCTTAACAATTGGTATCAGAGCATAGGACAGTCAAATTCGATCTAACAATCAATTTGACATAAAAGTTCAGCTCAAATCCATTGATACTAAAGTTGTTCGTATCAGTTGAAAAACAGAGTAAAGGGTAATCCCGTAAAAAGTTGATTATTCAAAAACTCTTGTAAAACAACCAAGATGACATCACACAGGACCCTCACAACACCGGAACACTATTCAAGCCACCTATGCTTGTCAGATTCGAGTACAATATCTGGCAATGTAGGATGGGCCATGTGTTAGCTCAGCAAAACACGGCTGCTAGAAGTCAGTCATCTTTGGACCACATGTTCCAATGGTGCCTAGAACAGAAGATCCCAAGGCCCAAGTGCGTAAAAGCCTTGAAAATTACTCAGATCAGGATTTTCAAAAAATTGAATTAGATGCAAAGGCTTTTAGCATTGTGGCTTCAGCTCTCCCAAATGACATTTATGCTGGACTGTTACACTGTAACAGTGCCAAAGAGCTGTGGGATGCACTAAAAGAGCTGTTCGGTGGAACAGAAGAGGTTATAGAAAACAACAGGGAGGTTTTTAATTAGCAGTATGAAACCTTTTGTCATGTCAAAGGAGAGTCTCTAACCCCAATAGTTTGAAAGATTTAGCTGTCTCATTAGTGAACTTAAACTGGTTAATATCGAATTTGCAAAGTCAACTTTAAATAGTAGTATTTTAAGGTTATTACCAGACAAATGGGATACCATAGCTTTCGTAACCAGAAATTCTGTGGGTTTTAAAGAGTTAAGTTTGACCTAACTTCAAGGTCAGCTCCTAACCTATGAGAGATAACTGAACCAGAAAAAGAAGTTGCAGGAATCTGGGAAGGTTGCTGATGATTACACCTTTGGTAACACAGCACTTCTGGGTCAAGAAGAATATGGTGGTAGTAAGGACTAGAGTTATGATCATTACATTGACATAACTGCCGGTGGAGCCTTTAACAACTCTGAGCCTTACTCACCCAACTATGCTTTTACAACAAGTGGGGAAAACTAGAATTCTAACAACTTATCCTTTGAGCTAAATGACCTCCAACACTTTGATCCCACCGATCCTGGAGGAAATGGACATTTTGCACCAATTGGCACTGCTGTGTAAGAACCATCAGGTTTTATAAGAGAACAGGAAGAAAATTTCTTGGGTTGCATGGGAATCTAAAAGTGGGGTTGGATAAATCTAAAATTAAGTGCTACAAGTGTAACAGGCTAGGACACTTTGCTAGAGAATGTAGAAGTCAAAATAGTGGACCAATCATTACACATCCTAGCCCTAGACCTCAAAATACACAAAACACTGCGCACTATTCCCAATATACCCCTGTACCACACATGCAAAAGACTGCCCATTTTGCACACCCTGTAAACACTGTTCCAGTGCAATATGTTCAAACCACTATTCCATAAATCTAGTATGTCCAAGCCCCAGTCTCTCAGGTTCAAGCGCAACAACCTGCACCACAACATGCTGCACAAACATCTGCTCCAGCAGAGGCTAGTCAACAAAGCTTCTTTACCCAAGGCTTTGTTGATTGGAGTAGCATACCTGATGATTTGATTGATGAGAATTTTACTCTATTTGCTAAGAATGATGTCCCTTGTGATGAATTTTGTTTTGAAGCATTAGAGTCAATTCCAGAAAGGCTGGAAACTGAAGAAGTGGAACCCAGTGCTGAAACAGTGGATGAAATAGCTGAAGCAGTGGTTACTTCTATTGTTGGTGAACATCTGTTAGAGAAAGAACCTGAACCACTGTTGGAACCTCTTGCTGACCCATGGTGTGTTGATGAAGTGGAGAAGGATAACAGTGCTTGTGAGAATGAATGTGACTGTGCCATGATGGCTGCAGCTAAGGTATCACCTCAGGTCTTGAAAAACCTATGTTCAGACAAATGCATCATAGCATTTGCTAATATTAAAGAGGTTAATGAAAACCCTAGGGACAAGATCTTGAAAGATGAAGTACAATTTGAAAAATCTGTCAAAGAATTGAAAAACAAATTTTATGAAAAAGATAATGAAATCTACAGTCTGAAACATGAACACAGCATAACCAAGGACCAACTCCAAGCCATGATAGAAAAATATCAAGCTTGTAAAAAGGAGTTGGAATCCACCCAAATCACTTGTGAAAAATGGGTGGAGTCCTGCAAAGGTTATGAGCTGATGTTAGAGAAACATATCAAAAGCAAAGTAAAGTTTGGCATAGGTTTCAGGAAAAATGACCAAACTCAAAACACTGCTGTAAATGATTCTGGTTCTATTGAGATAATACCAACAAACAAGGATGGTCAAGAAATTAAAATCACTGATAAAAATGGTAATAAAATCATTTTGGAAAGGCCAGAGGGGTCATCAACCTTTGAAAAGATTGAAAAATATCAATTCAAACCCACCTGGTCAGATGAGTGTGATATCCTTGAGAATTTCAAATCAATGGATTTTCCACAGTTGAGGGTGTGAAAGCACCTAAGGCTAAGGTCATTCCTCTTAAAGACATCCCAACAGTGGTTCAAAACTCTGTTGCAAAGGAAGTTGAAAAGAGGAAGAAAATAGAAAAGGTTAAAAATCTGTTTTGTGACTTTTATGAAAAGAGAAACCATTCCACAAAGGATTGTTTTCACTTAAAAGCTTTTGACATTAACAAAACAAGCATAATTGAGCCTGCACAAATATGCGCCATCTGTGGAAAAACCAATCATCTCACTCAAGAGTGTGTGTACCTCAAAACTTTTGAGGTTAAAAGAAAAGAGTACACTTCAAAAACACTTGAGAGTTCATCAAAATCATCCATCAAGAAACAACAACCATTTGTGTCTGTCCAAACAGCTGTTACAAAACAGTTGAACAAAACATCTGCTCCCAGAGATGTGCAAGTGACAGATGCACCACCAGCTAACCAATTCCAAAGAGGAAAGGGTCAACCTCTATACCAAAGGGTCCCACATGTTTATGAGGTTTACAAAAAGCCAGCTAAACCAAAAGTGATCAGGCATCCTTTTAGATTTCAACACCTGATGGGAAATTGTCCACAACAGTGGTTAGAGAAAAATGTTTCAAACACTGTTAAAAACCCTGAGCTAACCACTGTCCATGTTCCTGGACTTGAGGCTGATACTGTTGTGACCCCATCCAAAGCCTTATTGGCTTTGGAGACCCTCCTGAACTAACTGTTTACTTGATGTTCAGGGAGCTTCTGCATGCTTAGATAGTTTGTGGTATGTAGATAGTGGAGGCTCTAGGCACATGACTGGATGTAGAGCCCTTCTCAAAGACTTCAAAAATCATGGAGGGGTGATATATCCTTTGGTAACAATTCTAAAGGAAAGGTGTTGGGGTCTGGAACAATTAAGAATGGGAACCTCAAGTTTGTGAATGTCAATCTTATCGATAATATGAAGTTTAACCTCCTTAGTGTCTCACAAATGAGTGACAAAGGCTATGGGTCATTCTTCACTAAGGATAACTGCAAGATTATTGGGCTAGAAATGGTGAAAATGATTGAAGCTGTCATAGCCAGTGGTAAAACACATCTTGTTGCTCATAGGAGTGGCAAGTTGTATGTAGTTTATATGTCAAAAGATAACCCAATGACTGATGCTTGTTTGTTCTCAGTTGCCTCTACCAAAGAGATAGAATTATGGCACAGAAGACATGGGCACACAAATCTCAAGACTATCACTACACTCTCAAAACAAGGCCTTGTAAGAGGTCTTTCACAAAAACTGTTTACTTGTTATGAGCATTGTGTTTCCTGTCTAAAAGGTAAACAACATAAAAGCTTATACAAGTCCATTGAAGAGTCCAAAACAACCAAGTGTTTGCAAATGCTGCACATGGATTTGTTTGGCCCAGTAAAAATCATGAGTTTGAAAAAAAAAGATACTGTTTGGTTATTGTAGATGATTTTTCTAGGTTTACATGGATGTACTTTTAACATTCTAAAGATGAGATTGCATGCATTTTGCAAGACTTTGTTAAACAAGTTGAAAAGCAATTTGACCTTCCAGTAAAAATCTTTAGAAGTGACAATGGAACAGAGTTTACAAACAAGGAGTTGGATGATTTCTCTGTGTCAAAAGGGATTGTAAGGCAGTACAGCATCCCAAGAACACCAGAATAAAATGGGGTGGTTGAAAGGAAAAAAAAGAACTTTGATTGAAGCTGCCAGAACAATGCTTGCAGACTCAGGTTTACCCTTAACTTTTTGGGCAGAGGCTGTAAACATTGCTTGTTATGTGCAGAACAGTGTTTTGATCAACCCCAGGTATCAAAAGACTGCCTATGAAACTCTGTTCAAAATCAAACCACTGATTTCATATTTCAAAGCCTTTGGCTGCCCATGTTTTATCTTAAATTTAAAAGATTCAATTTCAAAATTTGCAGCCAAAGTAGATTGTGGTTATCATTTGGGATACTCAACCACTGCCAAGGCCTATAAAGTGTTTAACACAAGGACTAGGTGTGTGGAAGAGACTTTGAATGTAAAGTTCAATGAACTTTCTTCACTGAAAATCCCTGCAAACCCTGCTGAATTATTTGATCTTGATAAATTTACATTTGAAGATGTGTCTGTCAAGACTAACCCTGCAGGTAGTGATCAACAACCTCCTCCACAAGATTATGGATATGATGTTGTGATCCCACATTATAAAATCACATCCACCACCAGAGCAGCAGATGTTCAAAACAGCTGCCAAAACTCATCCACTGCTACATCAATAGTTGTTGACCAAAGTAGCCCATACACTGCCACCACATCATCCCCAACCACAGTTGATAAAAATCCATCAACAATGGATAAAAATCAACATTGTGCCACACCCATTCCTCCTATTCCTCCACCTCCATTTCAAACAAATGTTGGATCATCAAAGTCACCAACAAATGTTAGCTTAGATGATTAACATCTGCAGCCTTCACCTTTAAATGCCATTGTTCCATACAAGAGAGATCTGATCTTCCTTAAATCACATCCACTTGATCAAGTGATTGGCAACATCAATGAAGGGGTTCTCACAAGAAGTTAATCCCAAAACATTTGTCTTTTTGCTGGCTTTCTATCACTCCATCAACTAGTCAAGTACCAAGAGGCACTGAAAGACAACAGTTGGGTAGAAGCTATGCAAGAAGAGCTCCAACAGTTCAAACGATAACAAGTATAGGAACTTGTACCGCTGCCATAGGATGTAAGTCCAATTGGCACAAAGTGGGTCTTCAAAAACAAAACTGATGAAAGGGGTATTGTTGTCAAGAACAAAGCCAAGCTTGTGGTTCAAGGTTTTAGACAGGAAGAGGGCATTGATTATGATGAAACTTTTGCCCCTGTAGCAAGACTTGAAGCTATCAGACTGTTCTTAGCCTTTGCTGTCAACCATAATATCAAGGTGTATCAAATGGATATCAAATGTGCATTCCTCTATGGTAAGATTCAAGAAGAGGTATATGTTTGTCAACCTCCTGGTTTTGAGGATCCATTTTATCCAGATCATGTCTACAGGCTAAATAAACCTTTGTATGGCTTGAAACAAGCACCTAGAGCCTGGCATGAAACTCTTTCCACTTTTCTCATCTCTATTGGTTTCACAAGAGGAAAAATTGATAAAACCTTGTTTTTAAAATGGAGAGGAAAAGATTTGATGATTGTTCAAATTTATGTGGATGACATCATATGTGGAAGCACATGCAATGCAATGTGTAAAGAGTTCAGACAACTCATAACAACAGCTGAGTTTGAAATGAGTGCAATGGGTGAACTACAATGCTTTCTTGGTCTCCAAGTTAGCAATTGCAAAATGGCACTTTCATTCATCAAAGCAAATATGTAAAAGATATTTTAAACAAATTTGAGATGAATGATTGTAAACCATGTAGTACACCATGGCAACCACAAAGTTGTCATGTCTTATGAGAAAAATGATTTGGTTGATTAAACATTATATAGAAGCATGATTGGGTCTTTATTGTACCTAACTGCATCTAGGCTAGACATCATGTTTGCAACATGTGTTTATGCAAGATCCCAATCAGCACCTAGAAAGTCTAACCTCATTGCTATGAAAAGGATATTCAGATACATAAAAGGTGCTCCCACACTTGGTATTTGGTACCCTGCTAATGGGAATGTTAAGCTTTCAAGTTTCTCAGGCAGTGATTTTGCTAGATGCAACACAACCAGGAAGTCTACATCAGGAGGGTGTCAATTCCTAGGCAATTGCTTAGTGTCTTGGAAAAGCAAAAAAGTAAGCAAATGTTTCTACATCCACTAGTAAAGCAGAATACATTGTTGCTGCAAGCTGTACAACCCAACTGTTGTGGCTTCAAAATCAACTGCTGGATTTTGGTATAACTGCTTTAAAGACACCTCTTATGGTGGATAGTCAAGCAGCTGAAAATATCATCAAAAATCCAGTATCTCATTCAACCACCAAGCTCATTAACATCAGACATCACTTTGTGAGGGTTTGCTATGAAAAAGGTTTGATTTCTCTGCATCATGTTCCAACTAAGGATCAGCTGGCAGATGTGCTAACAAAAGCATTAGACACATCCACCTTTGAAAGCTTGATCTCTAGAATTGGCATGCTTAACATGGATTAACAAGAAAAATCTTGTTTTTACATGAATAAAAAGCATAAAAATGTTTTCAGAAAATCAAAAATCCATCATTTAAAATAGTTAAAATGAAATTTTTCATTAATCCTTAGAAGTCTGTCCATATCCACCGCTTGTTTCAAACCTCTGATTGTTAAATTTCACCCACTGATGAAGACAACCTCTGTTCCTTCATTCCACTGTTGTTCACTGTTGCTCAAACATCAGTGTTTCAACCACTGATGTCTATCCACTGATAGTTGAAATCAGCCACTGTTCTCACCGTTCACTGTTCTTAACCACTGATATTGTCCATCAGTGGTTCCCAAACAACTGACTTCCACTATTGTCCATTAGAGGTTGCCACATGGACAGATGTTAACTGTCCGATCTTTGAAACCGCTGCCACGTCAGCATTCACTTTTTCCCCTTAATAAAACCCTGATAAACCCCAAACATAGTTTTCACTGTCGTATCGAATTCAAAAAAAAAATATTCAAAGCGGTTATCATCTTCCATTCATCTTTTCTCATTCATTCACGATTTTCTACTTCGATCATGGCTCTCATCGTCAAACATCCACACAATTATCTCTGAACCTTTGAAAAACAAGCAAAAATACAGACTTCCATTCCATCATAGATGCCCTATCATCCTCAAAGTAAAAAAAAATTCTCACTTGTAATGCACCTATTTATCAAGATACCCTACGGGATTTCTGGGCTAACGCTGAACTTCAGATTCAAGATAAAAAGCCGTGGGTAGTTTCCTCAAAAGTAGGAGGTATTTTTGTTCCAATCACACCACAAACCATCTTAGAGGTTTTTCAAATGAACGACTTAGTAGGTAAAACTTCTTTCCCTAAGGATGAGTATCAAATTGATTTGATCGAAAGACAGGACAGTTAGCAAAAGCTACTATGCAAAAAGGAGAATTTCCACCTCCTATGAAATTCCTGTTTCATACCCTGCTCACTTGTGTTTCAAATAAAACGACTGCTTTTAACAAAATTCCTTTGAAAACACAATACTTGGGGTATGCTATCATGTCTAAAACAGATTTCAACTACTCCCAAGCAATTTTCACTGATTTGGTTAATAATGTGAGAAATGTTAAAGAAAAGAAACCACAAGCTTTCTTGTTGTTTCCAAGATTTTTAAGTTATTATTTGCAACAGAAAATTCCAAAAGAAAATGCACAAGTTCTTGTACAAGGTGCACCTTTTCAAATAAACAGTTTGTCTGCTGAAACTTTTACTCGCCTAATGGCCAAAGAGTCAAAAGGTTCAAAAACACATGCAGGGGAGTCTGAGCAAATTTTGGATGAGTCCACATCTACTCCTCAGACTTCAGTTGCTGAGCCCATTGCACATGGTGACCACATCAGTACAACCATTGCTGTGCAACCCCGACCTGAAACTACTAAAAAGACCAAAAAGAAATCTACCAAGCCCAACAAACCCACCAAAAAGGGTCTTCTGGAAGATGAGATCCCAGAAGTTAACCCAGTGACAACACAAAATGTGACAACTCGTATTTCAGAACCTATCTTAGTGCTTGATATAACTTGTATGAACATTATGTGACTAGTTGATATGTGTTTTCAATGGAACGTTATGTTTTACTATGCTATGTGTTATGAAGTGTAATGTGTATATGTATTACTAGTCGCACAAAACATGTCCGATCGCACAAGCTTATGGGCCGCACACTTTATCTTTTGTTACACATCATTGTCGGCCCACTCTCCTTGAACTCGAAACCAAGGGGAGCCCAAGGAAGGGTTCAGCCCACTCCTTTTATACACATACAAGCACCCATGTGTGGGGTTTTTTTTTCTCATTATTTGCAAACACTTAACACATACAAAACCCTAAGCTCTCTCCCCTCTCCTCTTTCTTGTTCGATGGCAGCCCCCCTCTCGAAGTGAAGGCCGACGGGTGTCTCATCTCCCTTCCTCGAAGCCTTATCATCACACACATAATCCTCGGGTCGTAGATTGATTTGGTTAGTCTCTTGTTAGTTTTGATGTTTGATTGTTTGATAATAAACGTTGATGTTATGCAAGATGATTGATCCTTGATGTTGTGATAAACTATGAATACATGATTAAATGATGTATGCTTGATTGGTGTTTCTAAATGATTGAACCGAACCTACAAGATGGTTATGAGATTAGTGTTGGTCTAGAATTAGGGTTTATGTGATGATGTTCGTATGAATCGGATTGATGATTTAAACGATGACTATGTAGTGATCTCATGATAAGACAGTTGGCCATGATGTATACGATGGTTAGGGTTGCATATTAGTGTTCAAGATCACCGATTTGATTATGAAAATGAATGTTATGATTGGTTATGAATAGATGTTTTTAGAGTTCATGTGAATTAGTTGATAACCATCTTGTTTTGATCGAATGAAGGAAAAGTTGGAAACTATCAGTATTGATTTGGTAAAATAAATTATATAACCAATTTACCTAAATTACGGGATCTTATAACCAGTCGCATAAGGCCAGTCACACAAGCCAGTCGCACAAGTCATAGGGTACAACTGTTAAAACACTGGGTACAACACTATATTGCATGATCGCACAACATACTATGGATCGCACAAGCCTGTGCCGATCGCACAATATGTTGGGCCACACATAAAAGGTTAGTTGTTTGATGTTTGGGCCGCACATGTCATTGGGCTACACATTGAAGTTGGACTGGGTTGTTTTGGATCGCACAATCTGTTGTGGATCCCACAAGTTGGTGCTAATCGCACAACAGGTTGGGTCGGTTACTGGTTGGGCTTTAATTACTGAATCGCACAAGATAAATGGGCTCGCACAAGCTCACCAGCCCAATCATCTGAATCGCACAAGTTTGGGCCTTATGTGTACTTGACTGCTACTGTTAACGTGTTCTACGTGTATGCCATGATCGTTATGTGTTTGTAACTTGTTAGTTTATGTGTAAACTTACGTGCACTACTTGAACCTAGACCTGACTTGTATGGTAACCATGTTAGGACGTGGTTGACCACAAACAGCTCGATTGACCTTTTTGCTTATCTGCCGAGCTAACCTAAGGTGAGTTCACACTTTCTACAAGGCATGGGATTCCCGGTGGTTGGGAATGGGTAATTGATTGAAAGGAAACTCGCGTATTCTTCTTGGGTAGAATACGTACCTCCACCCTCTTAATTAAAGGGTGACAAAATTGGAACCTGCGTGATCTCCTTGTACGGGACACGTACCTTCACCCTCTTAACTGAAGGGTGACAACATTGACACTAGACAAAAACTCTATCATTAAGTCCCTCATTTTTATATCGACTTAATCGCCGAGCCAATGACGAACGGGTCATTAGTTAAATAGCGTTATTAGGTCTGACAAGCCTCACACTGTGCCGCAGAGGATGGGAGTGGACTAATGGATCTGGGAACGTCAATGATGATAGACATTGACTTAGGGCACCCAACTTACTCCAGTCAGTAGTCGATATGGTAACGGGTCTAGTGGGATATTCATGGGGTAGCCCCTACGGCTGGGAGCCAGAGTAAAAGGAAAGGAATGACTATGTTTTTTTTAAACTATGGGGTAACCCCCACGACAAGTAAGCCAGCTAAAAGAAACTTATGTTTTTAAAACAACTTAAAACGAACACCCATCGGTGAACTCGCTCAACTATGTTGTTGATTCGTTACTATATGCCTTGCAGGTCGTTAGGTGCTTAGTTGGAGCTTGCACAGGAGGACGAGGTCGTTGTGAGACATGGACTGTTGAGTTCCATGTTAAACTTATGAACTTTTAAACTTACATTTTGGGTTTTGAACTTTATGCTTCCGCTGATAACTTGAACTTGTTGAATTGTTTTGTCACTAATTATATTGTTTGGTTTGGACTTTTATCTACTTATTTTATATTGTTCAATATGATTGGTGGCTGGATCCTGGTCAGTCACGCCTCCTGCGGTGATACTCCGCTTGTGGATTTTGGGGGTGTGACAGATTGGTATCAGAGCCATTGGTTATAGTGAACTTGGTTTTATAAAAGGGAAAAAGCTTTTGATAAAAACCAGACTATAACCTGTTTAGTGCTCAACGATCCACAATGACGCTTTGCTCCACGTGCAAGGCTCAACACTATAGGTAATATGGTTTGTGTTTGTATTGCCTGCCTGTTAGTTTACATAGTGCATTGTTCATAGCATGCTTAGTTGACATAGCAACTGATTGGAGTGCTTACTCTCTTCTGTCATCCCATACTTACGCACTTTTGAGACACCTTTCTCACTTGAGTTTCTTTCGATGTGAAGATCATGAGTGGACGTCTCAACTTGACTCAAGCCCAGCTGACGGCTTTAATCAACGAACGAGTAGTTGAGGCTCTTGCAGCAGCTCAAGCAGGAGGTATAGCCTGCTATTTCGACCTATCCTAGGATGTTTAGATCCTGCTCTCGTGAACCTATTCACGTGCTTAAACTTATCCTTCCTTTCTCACGTGACAAGTCAGAATGCTCAGCCTCGAGTGTGTACATTCAAGACCTTCATGGACTGTCAACCAAGTATCTTCGACGACACAAAAGGAGCCGTAGGTCTACTCCACTGGTTCGAGAAGATCGAATCCGTTTTTGAAATGTGTGAATGCCCTGTTGCTAGTAGGGTGAAATTTGCTACGGGAACTCTCGAAAGTGGTGCGCTCACTTGGTGGAACGCACAGGTGCAAATGCTAGGGTTGGCAGCTGCTAATGGCACCCCATGGAATGACTTTAAATATCTGATCAAAGAAGAGTATTGTCACGGTGATGACATTCACAAGCTAGAAGTGGAGTTTTACAATTTGAAGATGACAGGGTCTGAAATCGAAGCGTATACCAAGAGATCGAATGAACTAGCTGCTTTGTGTCCTACCATGGTGGATCCTCCCTACAATCGTATCGAACTTTACATCAAAGGTTTGGTGCCAGAAATTCAGAGCATGGTGACTTCAGCTAACCTCCCTACAATCTAGTGGGTTATACGACTATCCCACCACCTCACCGATCAGGCAGTCGAGCAGAACAGACTGCCAAAGCGTATTAGTGCTACCACCACTTCTGATGCCCCTAGCGACAACAAGCGCAAATGGGATGGAAACTCGAGCAAGGGTTCAACTTATGTTCAGTCTCAGCAGCGAAAGACTGACGACTACAAGAGCCCTAGTCAATAGCCTTCTGGTAACCAAGGTCAGGGTGGGTACAATGGAAGCCACCCTAAATGCAATTGCTGTAACTTGCACCACAGCGGGCCATGTAGCAAGGGCAACTGTCAAAGATGTAACAAACCAGGTCATGCAGCAAAGGATTTTAGGAGTCTTTATCCTGCGAATCAGGGGCGACAACAACAACAGCAGACTCCACAGAACCAACGCCAGTCACAGCAGCAACATCAGGGTAACAACAAAGGATGTTTCCAGTGTGGTGCTGAGGGCCACTTTAAAAGAGACTGCCCCCAGCTAAACCAGAACCAGAACAACAACAACAACAACAACAACAACCAGGGAAATGGGAACAACAACAGGGATAACAATGGTGCCAGGGGTTGTGCTTTTGTGATTAGTCAAGGTGATGCGAGGAACGATCCAAACGTCATGACGAGTACATTCCTACTGGATGATTTCTTTGTTTGTGTTTTATTCGATTCAGGTGCAGATACTTGTTACGTGTCCTTAAAAGTTACTCAGATGCTTAAGCGTACCTCAATCCCTCTGGACTCTAAGCATGTTGTAGAACTATCAAACGGTAAAAATCTTGAGGCCACTCACATATTCGTGGCGATAAGAGTGGTGTTGTTGTGGGCATCATCTCTTTCCTTAAGGCCCAGAAGTGTTTGCGAAAGGGCCACACTGCTATTCTAGCCCTCGTTACTGACACCTCAATGAAAGAAAAGAAGATAGAAAACATTCCGATCGTACGCGACTTTCCTGAGGAATTACCAGTCTTCCGCCTCATCGTCAAGTCGAGTTTTAAATCGAGCTAGCTCCTGGAGCAGCACCTATAGCTCGTGTACCTTATCGTTTAGCCCCATTAGAATTGGAAGAACTGTCCGCTCAACTACAAGAGCTCTTGGACAAGGGTTTCTGTGACAACACGTACCCTCGACCCCAGTCGTCGTAGAGAAGGGTATTTTATCATTATTACTATCGCTATTATTAATATAAATTATTAAATAATAATAACCGGTGACGAGAGAAACGTACCGACATGTGTATATATATTAACGGATATATTTAGTTGATTAATCTAAAAACGTACCGACACGTGTATATATATTAACGGATATATTTAGTTGATTAATCTAAAACGAGCTATGGGCTTAACTAGATACATAAGGCTATGCGGATCCGTACGCACGGGCCCAAGCCCAACCCAACTCACCCATACCCTAGGCCATATAAACACACCTTAGTTTTAATCCCTCCTTTTATTCAAAAAAAAAAAAACCCTAAATACTCTTGCATCAGCCGCACCTTGTATCCCCATTGTCAAAACCCCAACCAAATTTGCTCTCTGTAGACACCTTCAAACACAAACACCAGAATCCCAAGCACAACCCTTCATCTGTCACACCCCCAAAAAATCCACAAGCGGATTATCACCGCAGGAGGCGTGACTGACGAGGATCCAGCCACCAATCATATTGAACAAGTTAATTAAATAAATAAAAGTCCAACCACACAATATAATTGGTGTTCAAAACAAGTTAATCAAGTTCAAGACATCAGCGGAAGCATAAAGTTTAAAACCAAAGCATAAGTATAAAAGTTCAAATGTTAGACATGGAACTCAACAGTCCATGTCCCACAACGACTCCTGCTCCCATGCAAGCTCCAACTAAGGCATCTAACGACCTGCAAGGCATGTAACAACGAGTCAACAACAAAGTTGAGCGAGTTCACAGTTGGTGTTCATTTAAAAGTTGTTCCAAAAACCATAAGTTCATTCGTAAACCATGAGTTAACCAATTCCTTGTTTCCCAAACCATAACCAGTGGGGGCTACCCCATGTGAACTACTAGACTCGTTACCATATCGACTACTAACTGAAGTAAGTTGGTGCCCTAGCGTCAATGTTTATCATCATTGACGTGCCCAGATCCATTAGTTCACACCCGTCCTCTGCGGAATGGTGTGAGGCTTGTCAAACCTAAATAGTGCTATCTAACTAATGACCCGCTCGCCATTGGCCCGGTGATTAAGTCGATATAAAATGAGGGACTTCATGATAGAGATTTTTGGTCTAGTATCCGTGTTGTCACCCTTCAATAAAGAGGGTGTGTACGAAATCCCCAAACTAGGAGATTACGCAGGTTCCAATCAAATCCTTATCGCATTTTGTCACCCTTCAATAAAGAGGGTGTGTACGTGTTCCAAACCAGGAGATCACGCAGTTTCAGTTTAAATCCTTTACCCATTCCCAACCCTTGGGAATCCCATGCCTTCTGGAAAGTGTGAACTCACCTTTGCTTTGCTCGGTAGATAAAGCATTCTTCCTAAGTTGGTCAACCATATCCTATTATGGTTATCACTTATTAGGACGGTAAACAAGTAATCACGTATAAGCTACACGTATCTAACACGTATTTGCCAAGTAGTGTACAAGTATTAGCTATTTATAACACAATAACCATACAATCAGTCAATAATAAGGGGGCAATATGTTGTGTGCGACTACTAAAGCATTTGGGCTATTCAAGTGTGCGACCCAATAGAAATGACCCAAACATATAGACTGTGCGGCCCACACTTGGAGTGTGCGGCCCACACTTGGAGTGTGCGGCCCAATTAACTTGTTTTGAACACCAATTATATTGTGTGGTTGGACTTTTATTTATTTAATTAACTTGTTCAATATGATTGGTGGCTGGATCCTGGTCAGTCACGCCTCCTGCTGTGATACTCCGCTTGTGGATTTTTTGGGGGTGTGACAGATTGGGAGGAAATTCCAAACAAACAGGGGGATGATGTGACGCCCCACGAAAACATTTAAACACACTAGTTTGTCAGTGGCTGCGTGCTAAATTTCGGGACGAAATTTCCTTGAACTTGGGGATAATGTGACACCTCAGGTATTCCTGCATGATTTCAGTGTACGTTATAACTATGTGAAATTAATAAACGAGATTTAAATGAGAATCTTCGAATTATGGGTGTTATGTGATAATTATGTATGGGTGTTATGTGATTAATATGTGGACCTTTAGGTTTTATGAACCACGTGGGTTTACGTGCTACATGACTTTATGTGCTATGTGACCAACATGTTCGTTTTGTGAACTTTCATGAAACGTGTATTTACGCGTGATAATAAGGTCCGTAACGAATCTATAATTAATAGTGTATCGTATGTCTTAGCTTAAATTTCGAGGACGAAATTCCTGTAACATGGGGAGAATGTGACAACACGTACCCTCGACCCCAGTCGTCGTAGAGAAGGGTATTTTATCATTATTACTATCGCTATTATTAATATAAATTATTAAATAATAATAACCGGTGACGAGAGAAACGTACCGACACGTGTATATATATTAACATATATATTTAGTTGATTAATCTAAAAACGTACCGACACGTGTATATATATTAACGGATATATTTAGTTGATTAATCTAAAACGAGCTATGGGCTTAACTAGATACATAAGGTTATGCGGATCCGTACGCACGGGCCCAAGCCCAACCCAACCCAACCCAACTCACCCATACCCTAAACCCTAGGCTATATAAACACACCTTAGTTTTAATCCCTCCTTTTATTCAAAAAAAAAAAAACTCTTGCATCAGCCGCACCTTGGGGGTGTTTGGGATTCCTTTTTAACCTCTAACTTATCAAAAGTCCTTCTCAAAAGTGAGAAGTTAGAATTTCTAACTTCTCAACTTCTCCTTTCTTTTAAGGCTTTTAAGGCATAAAAGGACTTTTCCAAAGGCATAAAAGGACTTTTCCAAAAAAGTGTTTGGTATTCCTTCTAACTTTTTAGAAGTTAATAAGTCAAAAAGCCTCCAAAAGTCCTTTTTAAAAGGAATCCCAAACATGCACCTTGTATCCCCTTTGTCAAAACCCCAACCAAATTTGCTCTCTATAGACACCTTCAAACACAAACACCAGAATCCCAAGCACAACCCTTCATCTGCCTCACCCCCATCTTCTAAATCATTGGCCGATCACCACCATTTCTTGGTGGCAACGGACATCAGCAGCAACCACACAACCACCACCACAGACGACGGCGCTGTGGTGGGTGGTGCTGAAGGGAGGATCGAGCACGAGAGAGAGAGAGCAGTGAGAGAGACGGGATTCGGGCGCGGCAACCGGAGACGACACCGCCGTGTACGGCGGAGGTAACGGCGGTGGTAAACTGAGTTGGTGGTGGTTCGGTTGGGCACTGGCAGTGGCTGAGGTGATGACGATGATTGGTGGTGGTTCTCCGACGAACCAGTAATGCCAGCGACGAAAATGGTGATGGCGATAGATGGTCCATTCAACCAGTGAATCGATTGGTCAGTATATTTATTGGTTGTGTTTATATGCATTTCGTAATAGTTTCGTGACTCTGATTTGTACACATTTGTGGATCGGTGAATTGGAATATGAATCGAAATACATATTTGTTAACTGTGTAGTGTTAGAGGATGTAGTCATGAATCAGTGATATAAAATCTTGTTATCCGAGATTTGTTTTGGTTATTTGATTTGAAAAAAATGAAAGTGGTTACGAGTCCGATTCGGGTTTGTTAGAAGTTGCTTGTTGTGTCAACATAGGGACTGATACTTATAACTGAACAAACCTGTGGACATGTATCTAATTGTAGGATTTTAGTGTAAATATTGGATAATAGATAAATCTGATACTGTGGCTGTAATGCATGATGAAATGAGAATCTAGAGATCATAAACAAATGGATCAGTATTTGGATGTTCATGTTTAAACGATTGCTATGAATGTGAGGATCCACCAAAATAAATGAGAAATCTTGCATCTTGATGAATGAATATGATTAACTGTTACAATGAATAATTTTATTATGCTAGACAAGGTTAGATATGATATTGTAAGGTAATAATAAAATGGATTTATGCACTTGTAGGATATGTTAAAAGGACAGAAAGGATATTTTGAGTATGATTGAATCAGTGACTGAATGATTGTTATGAATATGATTTTTGTTAAAAAACCCGTACACTTTGACCGCTATACATGAATAGATTCTACTTAAATGAAATGTACAACATGAACTACACTGGGGGTGCCAGGTGTACCGTACAATAGACAAACGTATAACCTAAGGTGCATTGCGTACAACCCAATGTGCTGGGTCGCACACTCTAAGGGCAGCACACTTATAATCACGTACTATTAGTCGCACACTTCTATCTGGCCGCACACATCTATAGTCGCACATTTAATGTATGAGCCGCACACTTAAAGCATGACCGCACACTTGTCAAGCGGGCCGCACACTCCAAGTGTGGGCCACACACTTAACAAGTGGGCCACACAGTCTATATGTTTGGGTCATTTCTATTGGGTCGCACACTTGAATAGCCCAAATGCTTTAGTAGTCACACACAACATACTGTCCCCTTATTATTGACCGATTGTATGGTTATTGTGTTATAAATAGTTAATACTTGTACACTACTTGGCAAATACGTGTTAGATACGTGTAGCTTATACGTGATTACTTGTTTACCGTCCTAATAAGTGATAACCATAATAGGATATGGTTGACCAACTTAGGACGAATGCTTTATCTACCGAGCAAAGCAAAGGTGAGTTCACACTTTCCACAAGGCATGGGATTCCCAAGGGTTGGGAATGGGTAAAAGATTTAAACTGAAACTGCGTGATCTCCTGGTTTGGAACACGTACACACCCTCTTTATTGAAGGGTGACAACATGCGATAAGGATTTGATTGGAACCTGCGTAATCTCCTAGTTTGGGGATTTCGTACACACCCTCTTTATTGAAGGGTGACAACACGGATACTAGACCAAAAATCTCTTTCATGAAGTCCCTCATTTTATATCAACTTAATCCCCGGGCCAATGGCGAGCGGGTCATTAGTTAGATAGCGCTATTTACGTTTGACAAGCCTCACACCGTGCCGCAGAGGACGGGCGTGAACTAATGGATCTGGGCACGTCAATGATGATAGACATTGACGCTAGGGCACCAACTTACTTCAGTCAGTAGTCGATATGGTAACGGGTCTAGTAGTTCACATGGGGTAGCCCCCACTGGTTATGGTTTGGGAAACAAGGAATTGGTTAACTCATGGTTTACGAATGAACTTATGGTTTTTGGAACAACTTTTAAATGAACACCAATTGTGAACTCGCTCAACTTTGTTGTTGACTCGTTGTTACATGTCTTGCAGGTCGTTAGATGCCTTAGCTGGAGCTTGCATCGGAGTAGGAGTCGTTGTGGGACATGGACTGTTGAGTTCCATGTCTAACATTTGAACTTTTATACTTATGCTTTGGTTTTAAACTTTATGCTTCCGCTGATGTCTTGAACTTGATTAACTTGTTTTGAACACCAATTATATTGTGTGGTTGGACTTTTATTTATTTAATTTACTTGTTCAATATGATTGGTGGCTGGATCCTGGTCAGTCACGCCTCCTACGGTGATACTCCGCTTGTGGATTTTTTGGGGGTGTGACAGTTTCATTCGCCCTAGCTCTTCGCCCTGGGGAGCTCCAGTCTTGTTTGTGAAGAAGAAAGATGGTACCTTTCGAATGTGCATAGACTATCGCGAACTCAACAAGGTGACCGTGAAGAATCGTTATCCTCTCCCGCATATAGACAACCTGTTCTACCAGTTGCAAGGGTCGAGCTTCTACTTAAAGATTGATCTGAGATCGGGCTATCATCAGCTGATAGTCCGAGATGAGGACATCTCTAAGACAGCATTCAGGACTCGTTACGGACACTACGACTTCCTTGTCATGCCTTTCGGGTTAACAAACGCACCTGCGGTTTTCATGGACCTCATGAATTAAGTGTGCAAACCTTATTTGGATAAGTTTGTTATTGTATTCATCGACGACATCCTGATCTATTCCAAGAGTCAGGAGGAACACGAGCGCCATCTACGACTCATTCTAGAACTTCTTCGAGTAGAACAGTGATGTACTGAAAAGTACATATGTTTATAGTGTATATTTTGGTCAGTTTTCAGTCGTTTCGAGTCTGTTTTAGGTTAGAACTATGATACTGCTGACGTTTAGCTTTGGTTTCAGGTCCCGTAGCTTAAAGTGTTGAAAAACGAGTAAAAACGAGCAGTTCGGAAGAAAACGGGATTCGTACGCGCGTCGGAGAAGCTGGAAATCAGAAAATAATAAAAAAAATAGGAAATTCGCTTTTGGTAGCGACGCGTGACGCCACACCCCCCCTCGCGTCACGCGAGGGGCTTGCTGTTGACTTCGTTGACTTCTGATTAGGGTTTTGTTATCTAATTCCCAAGAAAACCTAATCAGCAACGGTAGTTACGATTTATTGAGAGTGGAGAGCTATCTTGGAGCATTCTTTGACGGCAATCGGAGATTTGAAGGCACGGGAATCATTGGTACGAGTCAAGAGTGAAGAATCGAAGATTTAATCGGGTTTTCTAATCCCTTATTTTGTCGATTACTTTCTTGAAACTTTGTTACAATGAATTCTTTGTTAGACATCTTTGTTTTGTGTTTGATTTTTGAGATGCTTGGCTAAACATTTAAACCACCTAGACTATGATGAATGGATTGAAATAAAGATTTTACCTTTTTCGTTATTTGCACGTTGTTTATGGGTGATTGTGTATTGTAAGCGGTTTGTCTTAATGATTTGATGTGTATGCATGCTTTGATTCAGTTTATTATTGTTATTTGCTTCATATGATTCTTAGTGACGGTCTATATCACAACATAGGGTCATATTAGGGTTTAGGGTTTCGGTGAGTGTCTATATCACATAAGAAAACCTTCACTCTTTAGGGAGAATCGCGCGATAACCTCTAGAAGTAATTAATAATAATTTGCTAGGTTTTAGTGTTCTACTAGTCCTAATACCTGGGAAGTGAGGGGCTATTGGTAGGTCTTACCCGATGAATTGCTTTAGATAGGCCTTGGGAAAGGTTTTGTCTTGGTTTACCTGTCGGTCCTATTAGTCTATCAAGTCAAATCTATTATTTCATACTACCCTAGATCTAGGACTGGGAAGAAATCTAATAACCGGTAGGATTAACGGCCTAGGTAGTGTCACAGGTTTCTCCTTGAGAAGGGTCGAGGGGCCTCGATGGCTCTTAATAGGTTTAGTATCAAACGATCCCGGTTCCATAACTCGTGCATTTAACTTAATTGGTAATTTCTTAAAAACAATCCAGGATTCTTGTCTAGGTGGTCTCGTTCTCACATAAGAAAAGTTCACAGTCTTCGTTCGTCTTTAGTCTAGTTCTAGTTAATTTAGTAGTTAATATAGATTTTCTTAGTTTTCAGTAACCCCCCCCCCCTCAAAACAAATAAACAAGTCTTAGTGGTGTCTGTCAGTGTCTAGTCAGAGTCTAGTAAACGTGATAAATAGAGTCTCGTGGTTCGATACTCGGACTTGCTTAGGCTATACTACATTGACCGGTACACTTGCCGGTTGTGTGGTTTAGGTTTTAGAGAGTCCTAGTCTATAAATTTAAAACTTATAGTGTCTAGATTAGAGAGTCTAATTTAGTTTGTTTTTATAGTCTGTTTAGCACACATCAAACAGCTTTATGCTAAGTTTTTTAAATGTGACTTTTGGCTTCGTGAAGTCCATTTCCTAGGCCACGTGGTTAATAAGGATGAGATTCACGTTGATCCATCTAAGGTTAACTCAATTAAGAATTGGCCTGCACCTCGTACTCCAACTGAAATCCGTCAATTCTTGGGTTTGGCGGGTTACTACAGAAGGTTTATTAAAGATTTCTCGAAGATTGTGCAGCCTCTTACCCTTCTTACTCAGAAGGGTGTCACCTACCGTTGGGGTGATGCTCAGGAATCCGCATTTCAGCAGCTGAAGTTGAAGCTTTGTAGCGCACCCATTCTCTCGTTGCCTGAAGGCACATACGACTTTGTGGTTTATTGTGACGCATCAATCCAAGGTTTGGGTTGTGTGTTAATTCAACGTGAGAAAGTCGTTGCTTACGCATCACGCCAAATCAAATCTCACGAAAAGAACTACACTACTCACAACTTGGAGTTGGGAGCGGTGATGTTTGCTTTTAAGATATTCGATCAGAAGGAGTTGAACATGCGACAGCGTCGATGGGTCGAACTCCTCAACGACTACGAATGCGCAATCAAGTATCATCCAGGCAAAGCCAATGTGGTGGCTGACGCCCTCAGTCGTAAAGAAACCAAACCTAAGCGTGTACAGCTTACTAGTCACTCTAGTCTTCCCGCCCAAATTCGTGATGCTCAGATTGAAGCATTGAAAGAAGAGAACATCGAGGCTGAGTCCCAGCGAGGATTGGAGAAACGGTTAGAACTAAAGGAAGACGGTGCTTACTACTTAGCGGGGCACATCTGGGTTCCATTTTATGGTAATCTGCGTGAGCTTGTGATGGACGAAGCGCACAAGTCTCGTTACTCGGTACATCCTGGCTCAGATAAGATGTACCACGATCTCAAAACTACGTACTCGTGGCCCCACATGAAAGCTAACATAGCGACTTATGTTAGTAAATGTTTGACCTGTGCTAGGGTCGAGGTTGAATACTAGAAGCCATCAGGCCTACTTCAGCAACCAGAGATCCCGACATGGAAATGGGAGCAAATTTCCATAGACTTCGTCACTGGCTTACCTAGATCTCAACGAGGAATCGATACCATTTGGGTGATAGTGGATCGACTAACCAAGTCTGCACACTTCCTGGCTATCAAGGAAACGGATAAGTTCTCTACTCTAGCGGACATCTATCTTAAGGAAGTAGTCTCGAGGCACGGGATGCCAACTTCCATCATTTCTGATCGTGATCCACGTTTTACATCTGATTTGTGGTAGGCGATGTACAAATCCTTTGGCTAACGTCTAGACATGAGCACAGCATATCATCCGCAGACGAATGGGCAGACTGAACGCACCATTCAAACTCTTGAAGACATGCTTCGAGCATGTGTAATCGACTTTGGTAACGGTTAGGAGAGGCACCTACCTTTGGTATAGTTTTCATATAATAATAGTTACCACACTAGCATCCAGGCTGCTCCATTCGAGGCGTTGTATGGACGGAAATGCCGATCACCCTTATGTTGGGCAGAAGTTGGTGACAGCCAAATCACTTGCCCATAAATCGTCGTCAACACGACAGAAAAGAGTGCCCAAATACGACAACTAATGGCGGCAGCTCGTGACCGTCAGAAAAGCTACGCTGCTCAGCGCAGGAAACCGCTCGAGTTCCAGGTTGGGGATCGAGTGCTACTTAAGGTCTCACCTTGGAAAGCTAAATCCGCGTTATGTCGGAACTTTTGAAATCATTGAGAAAATTGGCAAAGTGGTGTATAGATTGAACCTACCCGAAGAGCTCAGTGGAGTTCACAACGTATTCCATGTGTCGAATTTGAAGAAGTGTCTGTCAGATGAGACCCTCATAGTTCCTTTCAAGGAACTCACTATCGACGAACAGTTGCGATTCGTCGAGGAACCAGTAGAATATACGGACCGAGAAGTTAAGGTTCTCAAACATACCAGGATACCCATTGTTCGAGTTCGTTGGAACTCCCGTCGTGGCCCAGAGTTTACCTGGGAACGAGAAGACCAAATGAAACATAAGTATCCCCAGTTGTTCGAGAAAAGTGAAACGACTACTGAGGCTAAAGCTACTGTGGAATTTCGGGACGAAATTCCAAACCAACAGGGGGATGATGTGACACCCCAGGAAAACCAGGAAACCACGCAACCTAACTAGCTTCCTCAGTAACTACGTGCTAAATTTCGGGACAAAATTTCTTTCAACTTGGGGATGATGTGACAACTCGTATTTTAGAACCTATCTTAGTGCTTGATATAACTTGTATGAACATTATGTGACTAGTTGATATGTGTTTTCAATGGAACATTATGTTTTACTATGTTATGTGTTATGAAGTGTAATGTGTATATGTATTACTAGTCGCACAAAACATGTCCGATCGCACAAGCTTATGGGCCGCACACTTTATCTTTTGTTACACATCATTCTCGGCCCACTCTCCTGGAACTCGAAACCAAGGGCAGCCCAAGGAAGGGTTCGGCCCACTCCTTTTATATATATACAAGCACCCATGTGTGGGGTTTGTTTCTCATTATTTGCAAACACTTAACACATACAGAACCCTAAGCTCTCTCCCCTCTCCTCTTTCTTGTTCGACGGCAGCCCCCCCCCCCTTCTCGAAGTGAAGGCCGACGGGTGTCTCAACTCTCTTCCTCGAAGCCTTATCATCACACACACAATGCTCGGGTCGAAGATTGATTCGGTTAGTCTCTTGTTAGTTTTGATGTTTGATTGTTTGATAATAAATGTTGATGTTATGCAAGATGATTGATCCTTGATGTTGTGATAAACTATGAATACATGATTAAATGATGTATGCTTGATTGGTGTTTCTAAATGATTGAACCGAACCTACATGATGGTTATGAGATTAGTGTTGGTCTAGAATTAGGGTTTATGTGATGATGTTCCTATGAATCGGATTGATGATTTAAACGATGATTATGTAGTGATCTCATGATAAGACAGTTGGCCATGATGTATATGATGGTTAGCATTGCATATTAGTGTTCAAGATCACCGATTTGATTATGAAATTGAATGTTATGATTGGTTATGAATAGATGTTTTTAGAGTTCATGTGAATTAGTTTATAACCGTCTTGTTTTGATCGAATGAAGGCAAAGTTGGAAACTGTTAGTATTGATTTGGTAAAATAAATTATATAACCAATTTACCTAAATTACGGGATCTTATAACCAGTCGCACAAGTCATAGGGTATAACTGTTAAAACACTGGGTACAACACTATATTGCATGATCGCACAACATACTGTGGACCGCACAAGCCTGTGCCGATCGCACAATATGTTGGGCCACACACAAAAGGTTAGTTGTTTGATGTTTGGGCCGCACATGTCATTGGGCTACACATTGAAGTTGGGCTGGGTTTTTTTGGATCGCATAATCTGTTGTGGATCGCACAAGTTGGTTCTGATCGCACAACAGGTTGGGCCGGTTACTGGTTGGGCTTTAATTACCGAATCGCACAAGATTATTGGGCTCGCACAAGCTCACCAGCCCAATCATCTGAATCACACATGTTTGGGCCTTATGTGTACTTGACTGCTACTGTTAACGTGTTCTACGTGTATGCCATGATCATTATGTGTTCGTAACTTGTTAGTTTATGTGTAAACTTACGTGCACTACTTGAACCTAGACCTGACTTGTTTGGTAACCATGTTAGGACATGGTTGACCACAAACAGCTCGATTGACCTTTTTGCTTATCTGCCGAGCTTACCTAAGGTGAGTTCACACTTTCTATAAGGCATGGGATTCCCGGTGGTTGGGAATGGGTAATTTATTGAAAGGAAACCGGTGTATTCTTCTTGGGTAGAATACGTACCTCCACCCTCTTAGTTGAAGGGTGACAACATTGGAACCTGCGTGTTCTCCTTGTACGGGACACGTACCTCCACCCTCTTAACTGAAGGGCGACAACATTGACACTAGACAAAAACTCTATCATTAAGTCCCTCATTTTTATATCGACTTAATCGCCGGGCAAATGGCGAATGAGTCATTAGTTAAATAGCACTATTAGGTCTAAGAAGCCTCACACCGTGTCGTAGAGGACGGGAGTGGACTAATGGATCTGGGCACGTCAATGATGATAGACATTGACTTAGGGCACCCAACTTACTCCAGTCATTAGTCGATATGGTAACGGGTCTAGTGGGATATTCATGGGGTAGCCCCCACGGCTGGGAGCCAGAGTAAAAGGAAAGGAATGACTATGTTTTTTTTAAACTATGGGGTAACCCAAACGGCAAGTAAGCCAGCTAAAAGAAACTTATGTTTTTGAAACAACTTAAAACAAACACCCATTGGTGAACTCGCTCAACTATATTGTTGATTCATTACTATATGCCTTGCAGGTCGTTAGGTGCTTAGTTGGAGCTTGCACATGAGGATGAGGTTGTTGTGGGACATGGACTGTTGAGTTCCATGTTAAACTTATGAACTTTTAAACTTACGTTTTGGGTTTTGAACTTTATGCTTCCGCTTATAACTTGAACTTGTTGAATTGTTTTGTCCCTAATTAGAGGACGGGTGTGACACAAAAGTCACCTGAAACCACTGTTGCTCCTTCCTCACAACAGTTGGAAAGATCTCCACCCAAAGTCTCAACTCCTCATGCTTCCTCACAAAAGGAACATGTTGTATGCACAGGGACACCTCAATATGAAGTATTACCCTCACTTAAGAGTATGCTTAACAGTCCTTCTCCCAGGGCAAATTCTCTTTCAACACCACTCCCCTCATCTCAAATACTACCATCAATTATACCTCTGTTTGATGCCATTGAGATTCGGAACTAAAGCAGCCCCTCTCACCAACACATTACTGAGAGTACAACTTCTACAATGATTGTGTCTGAACCAACTCAATCGGTTATCCCACAAACAGCTGAGGAGGCTACACCACTAGAATTTCATGAAATTCTAGCTGGTAGTTCAAGTGGAGCAGCTACTACAGATGTTGGATCCACTGATCTGCATCTGGGCAGTAGTTTCATACTTAAGACTCCTTTGAAGGCAACCACTGCTGATGCTACCAAGGTATCCACTGGTGTGTTCAAGCTAACCAATGGTGAGATTTCCAAGGTAACCACTGCAGAGGGAAGTCCGCAGTACTGAGAAAAAGGGGCATCAGTTGATGATACTTTGGAGACTCCTCCTGTTTCAAAAGCTGATACAACCACCACTGGTGGGAAATCAGATGATCTCATTAAGTTGGGTGATGGTTTAAAATACCAAGATTTGACGGAGAGGCTTTCTACAATAGAAACCACTGTTGCACAAATGAATGAATCAATTCAGTTTTTGGTAGAAGCTTCCAAAAGTCAGCCAACACCACAACAATACTCCCAAGAGCTTTGGAATGCTGTCCAACCTATTCTATCTCATCAAAGCGAATTGTTTGCTACTCAACACAACACAGAAATAGAGTTTGTAAGAATCATGGTTGATGCAAGATATAAAGATACTCAGACTGATATCAGGGGCATCAAAGAAGCCCTGGTAAAATTGACTGGCTCTACCCTTGCACCAGTCTTTGAAAAAGAAGATGATGCCAAAAATGGGGAGAAACATGATGTGAAAATCTTTGGCAAGCCTACTCCAAGACAAGAGCCAAAACAAAAGCTAGAGTCTGAAAAGAAGTCTTCTGCAACATTTGCTGAAACATCTGTTCAAGATATGGAAAAGGGAGTTGATGAAACCCTGAATATTCTAGCAGATGAAGAAGTTGCAAACCAAAAGACTATCTAGAATCAGAATGAAACAAAGGAGAGG
Source organism: Helianthus tuberosus (assembly GCA_030545235.1). Taxonomy (NCBI): domain Eukaryota; kingdom Viridiplantae; phylum Streptophyta; class Magnoliopsida; order Asterales; family Asteraceae; genus Helianthus; species Helianthus tuberosus. Next base: position 124,387,557 of record CM060358.1, read on the forward strand.
ATTTGGAAAAGGGAACAAAAGGAGTTGAAAGATTGGGAAATTAAGACAAAGGATCTTGGCACTTCCAACAGGAAGAAATCACACAAACCTAATAAACCTCCACTTGCCATATTCCCTAAACCACCTTCACCACCAAAACAAACCTCTGCCAATCCTAAAAGGCCAACCACTGTTGGTACCAAAAAGCCACCCACTGCCACACCTAAACTAACACCTTCACCATAAAAACCACCTGCCAAAAAGCAGAAAATTAAACCATCTTCACCATTACCTTTTTCAACTGCAACAGATGTTGATACTACCAAAGGTACAATAGATGTTAAGATAACAATGGTTGAGACACTAGTTGTTTCAACAACTGTTAGTCAATCCACTACTTCCACAACATTTCAATTCCCATCACAAGCAATTTTCACTCCTATAACCCAAACTCCTACAAAACTCCTTCTCCAACATCAGTATACACAAGGAAAAGGAAGTTTACAGTGCATGATGATGACATACCTGCACCTACTCCTTTATCCTCATCACCATTTATCCAAACCAACCCTGAACCATTCAACCCTCCTCCATCACCTACATCAAATCCATTTATTCAAACAAAACCACTCATGGGTCAAAACCCTTCACGAGACATCCCATTGGCAGTAACCTATCCCCTGGAATTACATGCAGTTAAAGATGAAATGCGACAATTCTATACAGAGGATGATCCATCCAAGAGAACCTTCCCATCTCTTCATGGCTTCAGAAATCCGAGAAACATGGATGAATATCTGAAACTAAAAGCCAAGCAAGCTGAATACATTGCCAAGCAAGAGAGTAAAGGGAAATGTGATACCAACCTGTCAAGTTTAATGCAGTATGGGTTAAGTAAAGTCAGGAAACTGGAGGTCTTTGCAAGAGACTTGAGCAAGGAGAGGTCTAATCTGCCACCCAATGCTGATCTTCAATGAAAGCTAAGGAAAGATCTCTTAGAACTTATCATGAGATACAAACCATACCCTGCCATGGAACATCAGTTTAAAGACTGGCCTCTCACAACTCTCAAAGAAGAAGCAAATAGATGTGAAAGGATGAAGAATGATCCTCAGATGAAGAATACTGCACCAAACTGGAACAAGTTCAAGAAATCCAGTGCGGAGCTTACTTTAGAATACAAGAGGAAGAGAGCTGAGCTGGTTACAACTAAGTATGGGAATACAAGGGTCATTTCAAGATGGTCCAGGCAGTATGTTGATCAAATATATGATAAGTTGGAAAAACTAAGAGAAACAGATCCTACAGCTCCAAAGAAGCCAGTATACAAAGACAAAACCACTGATAAGCCACAGCAGCATACCCTCTCTCTTAAAATACTATTCACATCCTCTGACTTATGCACCCAAGTCTTGAATCAAAGAAAAAGACAGAAGCAGATGGATGAGGAAGATTGAAAGAGAGAAGCTGAAATCATGAAACAGTCTATTAAGAATCAGATCTTATATGGATTGGATGATGCTTCATTAAAGCTTCAAGCTCAACTTGCTGAAACTATCCAAAGACTGACAAGCAGGCCTCCATCTCCAAACTCATCACAAACAAAATCTCTCCCAAGAAACCCATTGGACTCAAAAATACTAAAGTAGAAGTCTGATAAAAATACCCACATATTGACTTTGCTCAAGTCAAATGGTAGAGTTGAACACATATCAAGGGAGGATGCATTAGGTCTGGATGCAGCTGACCTCCTAGATCTTTTGGAACTTTAACTTCATAGGGATGAAGATGATGAAGATTCCCTGAACTTTGAGCTCCAATTTAAAGGGCAAGTTAGGGAAAAGCTGATGAGGGAATAAAGATCAAGAATAAGGAAGTGTTTTGGCATCATCTGTTCTAGGGAGAGATTGTTGGCCCATGTGATCAAACATAGAAAAACAGATGATACTCAAAGCCAAAACTGGTTCTCAACAGTTTATCCACAATAAGCAATGCATATTCTTGGCATCATCTGTTCTAGGGAGAGATTGTTGGCCCATGTGATCAAACATAGAAAAACAGATGATACTCAAAGCCAAAACTGGTTCTCAATAGTTTATCCACAATAAGCAATGCATATTCTACTTCCCTCCAGTGGCAGTGCTTCTATCAGCTGATTCATCCTAAGGACTGATCTTCTTAATATCTGTTCATCTAAGTACTGCTGGTTACAAAGATTAAGAAGACCTAACAACTGCTGATTGTCAAAACCCTAATGAAGACTAAAGCACTGCTGATTCAAGGCCTGATCAACCATTGAAGATGGTTTGAGTATTTTTCCAGTTTAGTCCAAAGGTTTCATTTTTCGCATGTGGGTCCAAAAAGGTTTCACCATTGTCATTTTAGTCAACCGGGGTTAACTTCGTCCATTTTTCTGTTAACAAAAAGGGTAATTCAGTCATTTTATACGTAATTCTGTTAATTAGAAGCGTATTTCGGCCATATAAAATGACCGAATTGCCCTTCTCGTTAACATAAAAAATGGATGAAGTTAACTTAGTGGACTAAAATGGCGACGGTTAAACCTTTTTGGACCCATAGGCGAAAAATGAAACCTTTGGACTAAAATGGCAAAATGGCCCAAACCACAGAGACTAAAATGACATTTAACTCATAATAGTAATCGTAATCGTAATAGTTATAGTTATAGTATCATGTAAAGTATCCTCAATATTTAGAGCCCCCATGAAGGAAATATGTGTGGCCTGATAACATTCACGGTTTTATTAGCCGATATATTTTGTTGGTTAAAAACTGATAACTCATGTAGGTGATTATCTACAAAATTAAAGTCTGAATCAAAATTATTTAAGCTTATTATTGTAACACCCGTCATAAATCAGATCTCCAAAATCCGACCTAAATTGTGAAACCGGAGCCTTGCAATTAATAATAATAATAATAAGAGTTTTTAATAACTTTAATAATATATATATAGTGGAGAGTTCAAATGAGAAAAAAAATTGTAAGAATAAAAAAGAAGAAATTTCAACTAATAAGAATGCTTCATTTTACTTCATTTAATTTTTGTATTTAATATTAGTGTAAGGGTATATTATTAAACTTATATGGATCATTAATTGGTAGTCTTCCTTTTTAATATCTAACTACATTAAATTTGTAATTTATTTTCAAAAAACATATTTTTCAATATATATATATATATATATATATATATATATATAGGATAGGAGTTGGCCAGAAAGTCTAAATTTCCTAAAAAGTGTAAAAAGTCATAAAACACCATAATGTCAACCATAAAACACACCAAAAACCCACAAATAATATGATGAAGATTACTAAAACATCATGTATGTGGGTTTTGTGTTGTGTTTTAGATGTTAAGGCTCTGATTGTGGAATGACAAATATTATTGTGTTTTATGTTGTTTAGCATTGTGTGTTTTATATTCATAGTTCTACGATGGTGTGTTTGAAGTTTTTATGGACTATTAGAGTTTGAATATGGTGTTTTAGTAATCTTCATTCTATTATTTGTGAGTTTTATGCCTAAAGTTATTGTGTTTTATGACTTTTTACACTGAGTGGGGATCCTACGGAAAGTGTGTTTTTCCTAAAAAGTGTAAAAAGTCATAAAACACAATAATTTCAGGCATAAAACACACCTAAAACTCACAAATAATAGAATGAAGATTACTAAAACACCATATTCAAACTCTAATAGTCCATAAAAACTTCAAACACACCATCGTAGAACTATGAATTTAAAACACAAAAGGCTAAACAACATAAAACACAATAATATTTGTCATTCCATAATCAGAGCCTTAACATCTAAAACACAACACAAAACCCACATACATGATGTTTTAGTAATCTTCATTATGTTATTTGTGGGTTTTTTGTGTGTTTTATGGTTGACATTATGGTGTTTTATGACTTTTTACACTTTTTAGGAAATTTGGACTTTCTAGCAAACTCCTAGCCTATATATATATATATATATATATATATATATATATATATATATATATATATATATATATATATATATAGGATAAGGATCCGTTAGGAACCACCCTTTATTGCGAGAACCGCGAGAACCAATGTGAACGCATGGCAAAGTTGTAATTAAGTGACATCTAATAAAAAAACACGCGCTCCTGTTATTTTCACACTCTGTTCACGATCGTCTTTTACACTCTAGGTTTCATTCGAGATCTTGCATACATCGACGACGGCGATCTACGACGGCGACTGAGCTCTTCAATTTCACGGTGGCGACATCCACATTTTACGACGGATTCATTGGGGATACTGATTACGGCGACATATGGTTTCGTTTGACTCATCTCGTGTTGAACCTAACGCATCTGATGATCCTCATACAAAAACTTATGCATATCATTGACATACATCCAATGCTGATTTTGGCGGTCCATCTGATGTCAATCCCATTTCTGCCGTCAATCCAATTGAAAGTCGCAAGCTTGTGTCTATAACAGTTGAAAGTCGACACACCCTTCATGGCTTTGAAATACAGACGCTTGATTCCATGTCTACATCAGGCAATGTTGTATTATCATCTGGTACTTCTAATATATCTGAACACTCGCTATCATTTGACACCACTTCGACTGGTACAGCACCTACAAACACAGAACATCAACACTTACAGTTCATTCGGTTTGAGACTAAAGGTATTCTATGTCCATTTTATGTAAATTGTGATTCGTTCAATGATATACTCGTTTGCAGCATGTTCACATTTATTTTATGTTGTAAATAATGATTACTCAATATTATATGCACATGTGCATTGTGTTAACTGCATCATATTACAAATTATGTTACATTGCAAATTTATGCACATGTGCATTATGATTAAAAATAACTTATGACATTATACATTATCTGACAATGCAAATGTGCATTTTGATTACAATTCTAATATTCATCTGTGCATCATGTTGACCATTTTTTTTCATTTTATTAATTATTTTTCACAGGAACAATTACGGCTGCCATACATGCTACACCTAACGGCACCCCATATTGGATACCTGCAGTTGATGTTGAATATGTTCCTGTTATAAACAGTACATTTACCCATTGGGAAGATATTGTCACGATGTACAATACGTATGCTACAAAATCCGGATTTTCTACTCGTATTGGCACATCGAAGAACAAAAAATATCATGACAATCCTGCTATGAACATCCGCACTCATAGATATATATTATGTTCAAAAGAAGGACAACCACGGATCACAGAATCTGACCCTAATGCTCCATCCAAGAATGCTCCAACCATGTATGATACATCCAAGAAACAACACAGACGAGGCCGATACACAATTTTCGGGTGCTGTGCGCGTATCAAAGTGAGTTATGATCGTGCCACCGAACAATACAAAATATACGATTTCATCGCTGCGCACAGCCATTGCATGATTGGTAGCGATAACGCCAACATGTTAAAACAAAATAGGAAACTCGGATTTGAAGAACAACAGTTCATCCACAAAGTTAGCCTTAACAAAATCGGCCCAAATGTTGCACATAACATCCAAGTATCACTTAAAGGCGGGCCTCATAATGTTCGTGGCACGATAGAAGATTTCAAAAATTGCTCTAGAGATATGCGTTTATTCATTGGTGAACGCGATGCAGACATTATCTTACACACCATGAAATCCCGAGTTACCAATCTTAAAGACTTCTATTTTGATTATGTCACAGTTGATAACGAGTTACGATCCTTCTTTTGGGCTGATTTCGTATCATTACGAAATTACGAGGCTTTTGGTGACGTATGCGCATTTGACGCTACGTATGACACTAACAAGTAAGATACTATACTTTCCAACATGTGCAATTATTATTAATTTTTTAACATATTATGTTTTATTTACAGGTACAAAATGATTTTTGTGCCATTCACCGGAGTTAATCATCACAAGAAATGTGTTATCTTTGGCGCTGGCATGTTATATGATGAGACTATAGAGTCATATACATGGTTATTGAACACCTTCCTGGCTGCACACAAGAAACAACCAATATTTATTCTCACTGACCAAGATACATCAATGAAACAAGTTGTATCAACCGTTTTCACAAATTCTATCCATCATTTATGTATGTGGCACAAAATGAGAAAACTTCTGTCCAAGGTAAACACCATATTTTAATATTAACATAATTCCAATTAAACCATATAATATGATTAACTAATTCCAATTATTATTATTCACATATCTTTATTTACAGATTTCAAATGACATCCTTGATAATACCACCCTTCGTTCATCAATACACAAATTGGTGTGGAATTTATTCATCAAACCACAAATATTCGAAGAAAGATGGCATGTATTAATGGATGAATATCATCTAAACAATCATCCTTAGCTATGTGAGATGTTTGCTATACGGCATGAATGGGTCCTATGTTATTTCAGAGAGACACTGATGTGTTGTTTGATGAAGACTACATCAAGATGCGAGAGCTCAAACGCGCGTTTTAAAGTTAACTCATCAGAAACTAACACATTAGTTCAATTTCTTATGTGTTTCGATACCAGTCTTGATGCTCAGCGGCACACACAACGAGATCTTGAATTTAAAAGCGACATGTCGAACCCTCGCTTGTCTACCGGTCTTCGTATAGAAGCACACGCGTCCGAAACATACACATGGTCCATGTTTCTTGAAGTTCGAAAATAAATATACATGGGCATGTTCCATTGCATGCCAATTGAACATCCTGGAACGACCGATATAAAAAATTACACTGTTCGTCACTGCAAACAAAACATGTCTTATGTCAATGAATTCGAGGTATCTCCTTACTATCCAATATGTTTTAATATTCAATATACACAACATAACTACCCAATATGTTTTAATATGTTTTAAATATTACCATTAGTGCATATTACCATCAATATAACTATTATAACTGTTTGTCTGATTAATTTGTTATGCACATGTGCATGTATCAACCAATGTATTTGTGCATGATACCCTCAATATACCATTAATGCATATTACCCTCAATATAACTATTATAACTGTTTGTCTGAATATTTTTGTTATGCACATGTGCATGTATCAAACAATGTATTTGAATCAATTATTTTATTATACATAATAACCTATTCACCTATGCATATTACCCTTCATGTATACATTCTATTTACAATATATGTTGTGCACATGTGCAGGTGTCACTCAATGTACCTGAACAAACAGTAAGCTGTACATGTCTTGGGTTCACTCGTATTGGATACCTATGCCGACATGTATTTTGTTTATTCCGTTACGACAAAATTGAACGAATACCGTCCAACTATATCATTCAATGTTGGAAACGAGACACGCTCCGGTCAGTTGTGCATAGCATATCTAACATGTACTCATCCGACAACAGTGAGTTTGCTATCATCAACAATGAAATAATGGATTTAGTCACCCAATGCACAAACCGACTTAGAAGCAATCCTGATCATCTATGTTTGTTATCTTCTGAAATCAAACGAATCAGGAACCGCATATTCGAATTATTCCCGTGTGAGCCTCAGCCTCGTTCCATCCAAAAAACTGCAAACATCAGTGATATATTAAACATACCTACAAATCTAAGCACAAGTGTCCATCCTCCTCAAGGTATTAGAAACAAAGGTTGTGGGACCAAAAAATAACGGATTGGCCCCGGTGGTCGAAAAATTAAAGATAAACGAAAGAAAGCTGGTAAACGACAAAAAAATCGCCCGTTTATGCAATAAATGCAACAAATATGTATTTGACCACGATTCACGTAACTGCGAGAAAATCAAGGCTGCCAAACTTGCTGTACGAGCAGCTAAACGTGCTGCTGCTATCGCCGCTGGATTACCCGCCCCGTCTGATTCCGGTTCTGATGATACTGATGTTGATCTCGATGACACCGATGATAATGACACCAATGATGACATCGCTGAGTATAATTCTTCTGATTATGGTGCACTGAATACCCCGTTTCCATGCAAAAACCGCTTGTACCCAAATGAACAAATGTTAGGCGTGAATCTGAACAATCTTGTGAACCTGATCATACCCTTAGGTGTTCAACCAGACGTCGCAAACCATCCAACCCAACTCGTGATTCTTGATTGATATATTATATATTACAACTTATGATTATCGAACTTATCTAATTATGACTATCAATGTTTGTTTTGGTTATGTTTATTAATGAACTTATCTAATTATGACTATCAATGTTTTTTTTAATATATTCATCATTGCTAGCATCTTATTTTGTTACCAATTATGTATTACATGTAATTATTTGTGATTATATTATTACCCACTTAACATAATGTAAATTTATTACTACCCATTTAACTTACAATATTAGTATTAATGCTTAACTTACCATGTGCACATGTGCATGCGTATTTACAAGTTGTATCTACCATTTTAATCCACTTGTTTATTTATATAACATTGTTTAACATTATACCTGTTACTAATATGAATATAAAACCATTTGTTATACCTTACATATAAATATACCCAATTGTAATGCATTATATAAACTCATCCTATAATTTGTATGTTATATCACTTTATGCACATAATGTATGCACATGTGCATACACATCATTTAATTTATTAATCAACATAACATAACATAACATATTTTAACAAACATATAAATATATAACACATTATATACTAATAAAACGCATTTAACAATTATTACCATACATTACTGTAACTTTAACCATCTTAATGCACATGTTCATAAACAACAACCAATACGAACTGGAACTCCAAACATTGATTACCATATCACCCATCCAACATACCAATTGCTAAAATACCAACTGCTTAATATATCAACTATTATAACAACTGTTGTCAACCAACAAGTATTAGTAACACAATAAGCTAGTTCCAACCACAATTAACCAAAACTATAACTGACATCATAACAGTACCAACTTGTTACCTTCAAAACACAACCATCTAACATGCCAAACCAAACAAAACAAACCAAAGTACCGGTTTAATGTTCATAGATCACCAATGAACCAGAAATACTACGTGTCCTGACAGTTAATAAACTGAATTATTAACTCATACCCTCAAACTTTATCCCCATTCTTCCATTTGCTAAGAATGTTCCAACTTTTTTCTTGTTTCGCCCCCTCTTTTTCCAACATTTATGACATTCTTTCATCTCTCAAACTTTGTGTTGCCTTTCTTGCGAGGTACATAACCATTCTCTTGTACACATCTGCCTCTGATAATATCAGTTTTGTTGCAATCTTCATCCTCATGTTTTGCAATTGCATGTCTTGAATATCTTTTCCCGTACTAAAACCGCATTTAAACTCGACATCACTCCCTTTATACATCTCCATGTGCCTCATAGCAAACACACCACAATCGTTGAAATTATCACTCGTTGCCCATTCCAATTTTTTCTTTGTCAACGTTGCGGTTGCCATGCATGCCGCACTTGGATGTTCCACAGCCTTAAAATACCCAACCATGTAATTTTTCTACAAAAAAAAAATAATAATAATACCAAATGTTGCTACATATCATATTCATATATCCTTATTTACATATATAACATTTAATATAAAAATATAGACATACCACTTTACATGGCGTTCCAGTTTCTTTAAACTTTGTTCCTGCTGACATTCTGTAAAAAACGTTGTTACTCACCATATTATCAATAACTTCGACCTTCGCGTTCTCTAAATCAAAGCATATTAGATAAAGATTCTTTCTTTCGATCATTGGTATTATTATGATGTTGAATTCTTTTAGCTCCAACATTTTAATGTCACACTCCACAACCTCCTTCAAGTGTGAAGTCAATGTTGCAAACGCTTTTTTTTCTGTCTGTTTTGTTTTCAACATAAACTCCGGTTACACATTACATTAATACATGTCACACACAAATATAACTATCCTAAATTTGATTGTTAAACATAAATTATAACACACTTACAATAGTTGTCGTATAACACCATAATCGCCTTTTCCCTACTGTATTGTTTTTTTTCTCATCATAATTCAAAATAGCCGCCCAACAGTCTATCACGTTCTGTAAATTCCATTGCCCATCCTCCAAAGTGTTTAGCAAATATGCTCGTGTCGTCATTCCATGTGAGGTTTCAAAAATATTTGTGTTGTATACATCACAATAAATTACATCAGTTATCTTGTGTATGCACATGTGCATCAAATACATTACATATACTATATACCATATTTTATGTGTATGCACATGTGCATCAAATACATTACATATACTATATATAATATTTTATTGTAACGCACATTTTATATCAATCAAACAACTTATATATAAAAAAATAGCATGGACCTAAAACAAATACCTAACAATCAGCCGTAAATAGATCGATAAAAAAAAACCTAACATATCAAACAATATCACATACCTAAACTTAAACAAATCGATCTAAAAACTAGCATATCAAACAATACATAACATATCTATAAATAAAAAATAATGCATAAGTAATATTACTTGAACGTCAGGCTGACCTCCCTTATCTCCTTTTCAACATCTATTTCTTGATCGTCCACATTATATTTTTTGCCCTCCGCCCTACAATATTAGTTTGTAAATCAGATTATAACTCTAAATTATTATGCCACAACAAATAATAACATAACATTATAATACACATCCATACCTTCGTTTGTCGTCAATGGTTGTCAACAAATATTGCCATATCGTCTTTTCATTGTCGTTTAATGGTTCATTCATGTCAACCACATTTGTATCTTTAACACTCACATGCACGTTTACATTTGTATCTTTAACACTCACATGCACGTTTGTTTCTGTGTCTGATTCTGGTGATCTTTGCGAGCTTTGCGACAACAACATAAAAGTCGGTATGGTGTTATCTACTTCTTTCTTCTTAATTGTTTGTCTCTTCATAACAGCCTTTTCCGTTTCTGCCAACTTAATGGTCTCACCAACAACTTTGTCTAATTTTATATTCACATCATCTTTTGTCACTCCATCCACCTTCATTGCATCACATTCGTCATTTTTTGATACACCATCCAACACATCACTCTCATCTGTCAAACTTCTTTTTTTTGACCTTGTAAACACCTTCATCCCACCTTTGATTTTAACATTAACCTTTTTATCATTCTCATCATCCATAACTTCGTTTTCTTTGCTATCAAGCTTCTCCATTCTACTTAACAAACTCGACATTTTGTTCTCACCTCTAAATGTTCTATCATACTCCCTGACCAACTCTTCAACCTTCTCATTATTTGGATATTTGTACCAAATATCATCCAACTCTTTATTTAACAATTATTTTTTCCTTAATGTCTCAGCCATTAACCTTTCGACCATACGCACATGCTCCTAATTAATAACACATTAATAAATCAACGTTAATAATAACAACACAACATTATGCACATGTGCATCAGCTTTATGCTCATTATAAAACACCATTATGCACATGTGCATAAGTTATATGTTCATATCAACACAACATTATGCACATGTGCATCAGTTTGTACAAGATGAATTACATATCGAACTGTATAATTTTAAATTATTTGAAATTCATTCCTTTTATCAGTTCTAATTTACAACATTATGCACATGTGCATCAGTTTGTACAACATTAATTACACGTCGAATTTTATCATTTTGCAATTATTTGAAATTCATTCCTTTTTAACAGTTCGGATTGAATATGTTTTCATATTTTATCAAATAACTAACATGGATCAGATATCCTAACCACCAACACCACCTCAGAACACTCAACCTAACACGGATCTATATTAACCACGTACAAAATACAAAATACAAAATACAAATTATTCTCTTAAACAGTATATGCAATCATTTTATCATTAACACACACTTCAAACTACAATATAAACACTATAAACCGAATCACAATCCTAATTCTATAAAAACAAAAAAACAGTAAAACATGAAAACAATGTCGCTATCCTGCGATTCAATCTATCCTAAATTCAACAATTACAAATATGTTAACTAATTTGTGCAAATATTAAAATTAATATCATTATACGTACCTCAAACGTCACATTTTTCTTTTCACCACCATCATGCTCCACGTCAACTTGAGTGTCAACGTATCCTTCACGTAACAACCCTTTTCCAAACCCGCCATTCTTTATTTTCCATCTCTCCCTTCTGCTCAATGTTTCTTTCGTCCAGAATGATAGTGGACTCAATGTTCGAACCGTATTGATGTTCCCGCACAAAGTTCTATCCACATATAACATCTGCACTTGTGCATTATTACCATATGTGAACAAAAAAAATCTTATACAAACTAAAAAATAATTTATACAAAATACAAATTAAATTATATATTTTTCAAACATAACAATTAACTTACCATCAATATTGTAAGAGAACCATTAAAATATTTTGATGTGCTATCCCGTTGCCATTCATCTTTGCTCATCTTAATGCTATCACAAATACACTTGCACCAGTTTACATCTTCAACCACAACATCTTCACCCAAGCATTCCAGAAAATCAGTTTTGCATGTACCATCTTTAGTTATTTCCACCATCGTATTCATGAATAATGTCAAAAAATATATTTGAACATTATGCCATCTTCCGTTGGGTTATCTCTTAATCGCTCCAATTCTACTCGGTGTCAATGCACGCCCTTTGTATAAACGATTCCACTCAGCCAATATCCCATGTTCTTCATCTTCTTCTTCGTCTTCATCTTCTTTTACATCATATTCTATAACAGCCTCACTGTTTTTATCCTTCTTTTTCCCCTTTTATTCATCCTTTTGTTCCTTCTGTTCTTCCTTCTTTTTATCCTTCTTTTTATATTCTATAACAGCCCCACTGTTTCTTAATCCCAGCAACCCACCAACAACAATCTCATTAACTTCAATGTTACCAACATTCAAATTGATTACCATATCTTTGCTGCTAAACTTGTCTACGACAAAATGTGACATTTTTGCTGGTAAGCTGTCTGTTTTAAGCTTCAAAATACTGTCAAACCCCATATTTTTTTATTACGCCCATCTGTTGTTTAGACAATGTGTTTAACCCCACCAAAAGTTGATGTGGTGACAGACGTGTTCGTATCGATCGCCAGTTAGCTACTCTCGTAACCTTTTTACTCCCCGTCTTGTTAACTATCGATATCATAACTTCTTTCTTTGAACCTGTTTATTAACATAATACCATGCACATGTTATAAAATGTATGTACATAATAATGCACATGTGCATTTGAAAGTTTGATTAATTATTTTCAATAACACGTACCATCACCATCATTGTTATCAACATTATATCTTTCACTGTGCTTCATGATTTTACAAGCCTTTTGTTATTCGTCCTTCGTGTTACATCCAAACCTTTAGTTGTTTCCTCATGTTTCTGTTTGCTTGTCCTTCTTACTACATCAAAATCTTTAGTTGTCTCGTTTTGTTTCTGTTTGCTTTTGTCTTTATGCGCATTCTTTTCCACCTTTAATATACCTGAATTCATAAAATTAATGCGTTTGCATGAGTTATAACATTTAAAAAAAAATTTGATAATGCACATGTGCATAACCACATATTTCATCATTAAAAACTAATATTAACAATAAACAATCAACATTTTCTAACCTTTTTGCTTAACAGTTGTGTGCTCATCTTCCGTCGCATCCGGCATTCTTTTTGACTCTTCATCCCTTGACTTCAGGACAAACGTAACTTTCTTTGCTTTTTTTTTTCCATTGATTATCTACAATGAGCATGTATATCAACTTTAATTTATACTACTTTGTTAATATACTATTTCAAACTACGCACATTTGCATATCAACCTATTATAACAATGTATGCACATGTGCATAACTATACATATCACAAATTTATGTTATTATCATATTGTGTAATCATATTCTATCAAATTATGCACATGTGCATAAATACATGTCACACAATTACACCTTATTAACATGTTCTGTGAAATTATGTTTGTCACGAAAAAAAAATTATGCACATGTGCATATCCATACATATCACAACATTACCTTAATATCATGGTCAATGTAAACATAATTTGACACACTGTGCACATGTGCATAAATATAACTATGCACACGTGCATTTATCATGTTCGGTGTAAACAGAATTTATCACATTATGCACATGTGTATCACTATAACTATGCAACTATAAGTATGCACATGTGCATACATACAACTATGCCATAACTTATCAACAATTATATTTCAATACAAAAAAAAACTTTAACACATACCAAATCAAACTATAGATGAACCAAAACTATAGTCAGCTACGAAATCTAAACATAACTTATCACATTATGCACATGTGCATACCTATAAATGACCCAAAACGATAGTCGGCTACAAAATATAAACATAATTTATCACATTATGCACATGTGCATACCTATAAATGACCCAAAACTATATTCGGCTACAAAATATAAACATAATTTGTCACACTATGCACATGTGCATAACTATAACTATGCAATTATAACTATGCACATGTGCATACCTATAAATATGACATAACACATACCAAATCAAATATAAATGAACCAAAACTATAGTCGGCTACAAAAAATCTACATGAACAAACACATAACTACCACACTACCATATATTTATGTAGGATCGTTCTGTGACTCAAACGAGTCAATCAGAAGAGTTCTTGTCTGTTTCAGAGGCGGAAACAAAGAAACAGACTTTGAAAACAGCTTGTTTCACACTTAAACGTCTTGTATTATCAATTTAACAGGTTTACAGATCAAACGACGCGTCGGCAGCAGTTCAGTACCGGAAATCTCAAAGTTACAAATGATTTCGTTTGGAGACCTATTTATAGGATAGGTGATTTTGTTTGAATGTGTCATGTGCCATTTCAAACGGAATTAACAAAGTTAATTTCGTTTGAAAGTGGCAATATCATTTTCAAGCGAAATTAGCCATTAACACCCAAAACCTATTTTCTCGTACAACGCGCCCTGATCTAACAATTCTAATACTAGACTCGATACAAGACGAATTCGACAGACGTAATGCACCAACAGACTCCCCCTCGGATGTTGACGAGTCTTCAGCGTCGAGTCTTCAACGTCTTCAGTCTTTATCAGTCTATGGGCTTCCAGGATCTCGACCTGACTCTTGCCTCACTCCAAATCCTTCTTCAGAATCTGATTCTGACTCTTGCATCCACAGACTCTTCTCTCCCTCGGATGTTGATCTACTAGCAGACTCCCCCTTGAATCGTGCTGAGATCGTAGTCTAGCTTACACAGGTTTCATGATTGTGACCTGGTTTACATCCTCCTCATGTATTTACAGGTTCAGGATCGATTCCTGGCTCACCTGCATATTCTCTACCCAAAACATAAGTTTCATAAAAGATAAGATATAACAAATTTAGAAACCCTGCTAACCACTTGTAGACACAACCTGAACACATCATTTTCAAGTATCAACCAATAATGATTTTAACAATTATAATATCTGATGAACCACTTGCATGCATATCAATTTTCATTTCAAACATCTTCAAACAAACTTTCCCAAACCTGTTCGTAGGGGTGAGCAGAAAACCGAAATAACCGAACCGTAACCGAAATAACCGAAAAATCCGGACCGAAAAAACCGAACCGAAACAAAAACCGACGGTTCGGTTTTCGGATTTTAAATAACCGAAAATTTCGGTTCAGTTTTCGGATAATCATTTTCAATAACCGAAAATAACCGAACCGAACCGATAAGTTTTAATAGTATACCAAATCTATATATTTTTATGTTTAAGTTGTTTAACCATGCTACTAAGAATTATTAATTTTATTCTTTTTTGTTAATATTTATAATAAGAACATTACCATGTTTATTTATCATTAAAATTGTCCATTGTTTACAAGAACTAACAAAGTTTAATATAAAAATTAAATGGTTTTCAAAGTATTATAAAAGAAAACGTCTGAACAAAAACTTTGGAGAAACATTAGAATAGATTATAAGGTTAGGTTTATGTGAATAATATTAATTTAAAAGACTAAATATATTAACTTAAATGTAAACATTTAAGAAAGATTCTTAAACTTTGAATTATACTTTTAAGTTTTGAATCTTACGTAATTTGTTTCAAAAACCGAAAAAACCAAAAAACCGAACCGAACCGTTGCTAAAACCGAAATAACCGAAACCAAAAAAACCGAAACCGAACGGTTTTTAAAAACCAAAAACCGAACTTTCGGTTACGGTTTTGGTTTTACCCAAAAACCGAACCGAACCGTGCACACCCCTACCTGTTCGTCATGTTCAGCACTCGGAATTTTGAAAATCAGCTTTCCAACATCAGTTGTCTAAAATCTTTTTGAATTTTTCAAAATTTTATGCTAAAACACTCCGAAAATATTTTTGGATTTTTTAAATTGAAATGAAATGCAGTAAAGAAAATATACAAACAATATTTTTGCGAGTTTGTGTAAGAGGATCATATCAGTTTTTGAGACAAATCACCAACACCGTTAAGCTTTAAACATTTTAAGCTCTAAACAATTCACTTAGATTGTCAGTATACTGATCCACTTAAATTTTCACACAAAGTTCAACTGTTTCGAGATACGAGATTAATGTTTTAAGAGACTTAAACTTACTCGCGTGTCCCACCTCAGAATATACTCCCGTATCCAGATCTCAGTATTCAGTCTTACAGGTGAGTATACCTAGATGATATCTGTAAGGGGTTAATTGCGAAGACCATGAGAGCTTAGGTTAGAACTTCCGTTCAGCAGAGAGATGACGGCATCGACTTTTGGTGTGTCCCCTTTAGAGGATCTTTTCTTCAACAACACATGATTAGCATTTTTCAATGTTTCATCATTTTTTATGCTGAGGGGAGGCTATATTTCAAGCAAGCGTAAAGTATTCTCCAGGGACCAGGCCATTGCTTCCGCAAAATCAGAAGTCCCAGGATAATACCCCAGATATCACTAAGCGTAAAGATCTAGTATCTCAGAAAGAGGGGTCCTTCAAACAAGATTTCGGGGGTTACCCATATATCCGAGAGATGTTACCCACGATATAAGCAAGTTTGAAATTTAGGTTTATATCTCGTCATAATCTACTAAATGTGCAAAAACCTACTGGCATATCATCAGTGAGACCGTTTATCACATTTTACTTTCCATTTCTTTAGCATGTTGTGATAGTCCACTGATGTACTATCATTTTCTCTTTTTGACAACAAAAACTCATTTTTGATTTTATCATGTTTTTGACTTTTTCAAATTTTCAAATGTTTTTGGATTTTCTGAAAATTTCTTACTCCCCCTAAAATTCAAAATCATTTAAGGAAATTTGAAAACAAACTGTACAAGAAAAAGCAACAACTGATATCGAATTACTTCAATTCGCCATCCACTTGGCATAAACAATCAGAACTCCCCCTTTCAACAAACTATTTTCCCATTGTGATTTCAAAACACTTAAGTTTGTTTTAATCAAATGGTTTTTCCAGAAAATAAGTTTCGTTGATTTTACCTCTTGTAAAATTGGGGTTCATCACATTGTTTCTCAATCATTTGTAGGAAAAACAAGTACAATTTAATGTCCTTGATTTACCACTTGTAAGGGAAAACCTTCTTCAACCACTTGTAGGTTCACTCACCAACCAAAACCAGTTGTAAATCAAAATATAACAATATAAAGATATCACCTGTAGATTTACCAACCAAACATTTCAAGAATGATGCCGATTCCTGCTCCACTCTTACCAACCTAGGAGCTCCGGCAAGTCAGGATTTCAGTTAGGAAATACTTTCCCCCAAGCCTGACCAGCCTTGGGAGATTCTGGTACACATCTATCCCACCAACATTTTGATTTGTAAAATTCTTTTGCACCTTTAACCTTTCCATCCACCATCTTCCCGAAAATATGTTTAACTTTTCCATTAAACACTTTTTCAGCATCAAATTCTTTCTTACCAGCAAAGAATTGACCTGAAATTTCAGTTTTACCCACTTTCAACTTCAAATTTTATTTTGATAATTTAGGAAAATTTTCATCGTTCACCTCTGGAACGGAATTATCAAACTTTTTCTCAACAAATGACTCCTCTGATTTTACGAAATCAGATTCATTGTCAGAACTATTATCAGATTTTACAACCCATTTCTGTTTGTTTAAATCAACTTTTCTTTTGTAAAAACGTTTTGAACTTTCACCTTCTTCGGAAGTTGAATTTTCAAACACTTTAGATTTCTCAGTTGATTGTTTCTTCTCAATGACAAGTTTTTCTTTCAATTTTGAGCTAGAAGTAACTCCCTGTTTTGTGTTGTTGGACTGCTTGCAATTCCAAGCAATATGTCCAACTTTTTGGCATTTAAAACAGGTTCTTCTGTCAACTCTTGGAGCAAATTTCCTCACATTCTTCTTTATTTCAGCAAGAAACTCTTGATTTGACTGTTTCCAGAATGGTTTCTTCTGCTCATCTTCAGAACTTCCTCCTGCAACAAATGTTGTTTTTGGTTTATAACTTTTCTCATTTTTTATAATTTTCTGAAGAATTAAAACCAAGACCTTTCTTTTTGAAATTACTGTTATGGTTTGGTTTCTTTTGAAAACCATAACCAGAACCGTAACCCATTTTCCTGTTTACTCTTTGTTGAATTCTTGAAGAAGTATACTTATTAGGTTTTCCATCAAGATTTAAATCTTTTATTTCAGAAATGTTAATTTCTGTTAGTTTGAAAACCTATTTGATCATTTCCGTTTTTACACTTCTTATTGGAAATTCCTCATCAGAATATAATTTGTCTGAATCTTTCAAAGTATATGCCACTTTGATTGATCCATCATTCAAATTAGATTTTGATAACAAGAATTCTTTATTGTAAACCCTTTTAACCGGTGAACTCGGACTCTTTTCTGACGAACTCGAACTTTCAGATTTAGACTCCGACTTTGACTCTTCATCCATATCCAACACCTGATCGACCACTTTCTTTAACAACTCAGACTCATGATCAGTGTCAGACGCTGTGAATGTGACATCAATATTGTCTGGTAATTCATCAATGATTTCAGACTTTAACTTGATGTTGAGAGCCTTATTTAAACGTTCCTCATTTGGCTTTCTGGGAGCATAACTATTCCAAATCGGGGGCGGACACTTGTTATACTTGACACTCTGTTTCTTACCAGTATCCGGATCTTCCTTTTCTTTGTCTTGGAAGGCTTCAAGACCTGCAACAGTAGGATAAACACGATCAATCAAATAATCACAAGTAGTATAACTCAACAGTAATCGTTTAATCCTTTCACTCTCAATCTTTTCAAGTTCCAACTCCTTCTTCAGTTTAGCACAGTCTTCGATATACTCATTGATGATGCTCTGCTTTGTCATTAATGTTGAGCTCATCATTGTCATAGCAGCATCAACTTCTCGATTTGTTTTGTTCAAACCATCAACTGTCTTGTTCAAAACATCATATGACTCTTTTACATACTTCAAATCAGACAGTAAATCTTCTTTAATCTTCTCCAAATCAGCAATCTTCTTATCTTTCTCCACACAAACTTTGCAAGATTCTAAACACTTCAAACATGGTTTTTCAACTTCAACCACTTTTTCACTTATCTTTTCAACCTCGACAGTCTTTTCAACTTCAATGAGTTTCTCAACTTCAACAATTTTTTCTATTTCGACAATTTTCTCTACTTCGACAAGTTTCTCAACTTCGACTATTTTTTCAACTTCAACTATTTTTTCCACCGCTTTCTCCACTTCAACGATTTTCTCTACTACTTTCTCGGTTACTTGATCAACATTAGCTTCTCCAGCTTCTGTCTTTGCTTTTTCATCAGCAAGAATTCTTGCTGCTTCCAGCTCTCTCCTTAATCTGGCAATCTTCTTCTGATTCAGCATCTCAACTTTATCTGCAAAAAACAAATTAAAACTGTCAGGATCTATGCCTTTTCTAGCTTTGTTAAGATATTCTTCCTCATCACCGGTATCAATATCACTTCCTAGATCTGGAAAAATTGGGATTCTTTTCTGACTAGCTTCATCTTCACCCAGAATTCTAGCAACAAGACCTGAACCTGGTGGAATGTATTTATCCCAGCTAAATCCCTCTGCAACAAATTCATCATCTTGATCAATTATACCAAACAAAGCTCTTTTCTCTTCAATGAGACGTGCATGAGCAGTTTGTGGTTGTTTAACAATTTGTGGTTGTTGATCAATCTGATGAAAAATTGACTTTTGATAATAATCATTCTTTCCGTCTTGTCTTCCAGTTGCTTCTTTGTTTTTGCATTCTCGTTTAAAATGTCCCTTTCCTTTGCAATGAAAACAAGTAACCTTTGATTTGTCAAAACCTAATGGAGAAGTAGCCATTCCTCGAAACTCATCTCTACCAGTAATTTGTTGAAACTTTTCTGCCCTCCTACAAGCACTAGCCAAACACCACTTCACATCCATCAACTCAAGTTCCTCTGCATCAATTTGGTCATAATCTTCTTTTGTAAGCATCGGATTTCCAATCTTGCCAGCAATCAAACTTTCATAAGATTCCAACATAGCAACGAGTGATGCCATATGTTGCTTGGCTATTTCTGGAGACAAATTTTGACCATTTTGAATGTTCAAAGTGACATTGCACTGCAGATTTGTTGAATTCGGTTGTTGAGGACTTGATGTTGTAAAGTTTGGATCAAAGCTTGAATATGAAGATGAAGATCCACCACTCTGTGTCACATTACTACCTTTTTTTCCAGACGAACTGTCAGCACTAAAACCAGTTTGGATCTTTGGGCTAGGGCTGGGGGTAGCCTCAAACTTATTCCATCTGTAATATAAACTGACATCTTGTTGAGCATTTGGATTCTTCATGATTGCCGTTTTCTGAATATCCAGCTCGTGCTCTTCAATCTTTTGAATAAACTGTGCCAAATTCATATTCTCCGATTTTCTCATATGTTTCACAATCATCAAATAAGTTCCCCACTTATGCTGTGGTAGTGCTTCGGCTAGTTTATCAACCCACTCTTCATCATCTTTCTTTATATCCAATCTTCCCATTTCCAAAACAAGATGACAATATCTATCAATTGTCATCTTTGTTGTTTCATGATCGAAAGCTGCAAACATATCAAATGATTTCTTCAATAACACCTTTTTTGTTTTTAATCATATATGCGCTTCCTTTGAACTTTTGAATCAATGCATTCCAAATCGATCTAGCAGTATCCTCATGTTGAAGCAAAACAAAGATATCTTCCTTTACTGCTTGTTGTAGAAGACTAATCATCATTTTTTCACTTGTATACTTCAATTTATCACTCTCTGAAAAATCACAAAAAGCTTTTTTCAAGCCCACGCTCGTTTTTCGGTTTCTCGTAATCTTTGTGTAAGGCACACCATGCGTCAAACTTATATGCTTGCACCCAGTTCTCAAATCGATTTTGCCAACCTTTGAAATCTTCAATGAACATTAGCTTAGGTGGTTTTTGATAAGTTCCTGTTTCATTCTCACTGTTTCGGCAGCAGTAACAGGGGCAATCGGTGTCACAAATGCATTGTAAAATTCCTCTTCCATGATTCGGAAATTTTTTCACAAACCCAAATCTCACAAAACACAGTTTCAAACGGAATAACAATCTCAAACGGAATCAAATCTCAACCGAAATCACTTCTCAAACGGAATTACCCTCTCTGAAGCGAAATAACACCCTCAAACGAAATCACTTTGAAGCGGAATCACTGATTTCGTTTGAACCAGCACACTTTCAAACGGAATCCCGCCTTGAAACGAAATCAACTAATTTCGCTTGAACCTTTTCAAATGGAATTACACACTGAAAGGAAATTAGGTACTTTCAAACAGAATTAGGTCTACTTTTCAAGCGTAATAGCAAACTCAAGCGGAATCAGGTCCTAATCTCGTTTGAAAAGCTGCTGACGTCATCATATGCGATCTGATTTTTAAACGGAATTAAGAATTTTACCATTTTTAAGCTGAATTAAGGTCCAATATTCTCAAGGATTCATTAAAACACAGTTTCGCACTTCATATGTGAAATTCAATACATTTTGACCGTGAAAACTAGTTCAATTTCAAAAAGAAGGTGTAGAAGTCAGAAAATAAGGCTGTTTTGGCAAGAACTCTTCTTCCTGAGCTCTGATACCACTTGTAGGATCGTTCCGTGACCCAAACGAGTCAATCAGAAGAGTTCTTGTCTGTTTCAGAGGCGGAAACAAAGAAATAGACTTTGAAAACAGCTTGTTTCACACTTAAACGTCTTGTATTATCAATTTAACAGGTTTACAGATCAAACGACGCGTCATGTGCCATTTCAAACGGAATTAACAAAGTTAATTTCGTTTAAAAGTGGCAATATCACTTTCAAGCGGAATTAGCCATTAACACCCAAAACCTATTTTCTCGTACAAGACGCCCTGATTTAACAATTCTAATACTAGACTCGATACAAGACGAAGTCGACAGACGTAATGCACCAACAATTTATGAATCGACGATTAAAAGTTGCATTGTCATATACGGCTTCAAAACTTTGTAGGAACTTACAAATTCGTAAAACGATGCAACGGCGAATCGAGCGTTTATCCTTTATTAGACAACTTATGTTCTTCGGATTATCCCTCTTCGTGCAATAAACCTCACCGATTATGACCGTTTTACCCTAATTTCGAGTCGAAGACTAATGTGCGCTCGACGATTATGATCGTATTGCACTAATGACGATGATCGTAGGACGAATGTTGATGATGAACGGCTGAATTGTGAGCATCGGACTTTATTTTGTGAGCTTCGGACTTGATTTTTGGGAGAGTTAACGGATTTGGGAAAGTTATGCTGGGGATATGAGATTTATCGGACATGAGATTATATATGGAACATAATTAAATTTCAATTGACGTCCGTATCTGTTATGCACCGAGTGTTTTAAAAATTGTTTGGATATTTACAAAATTGCCACCCGTTCACATTGGTTCTCACGGTTCTCGCATGAACCCTATCCTATATATGTATATATATATATATATATATATATATATATATATATATATATATATATATATATATATATTTCAGTAATTAATTATGGTCAGGTGTCGAGTTCAGAAATAAGTGGGCTAGAAACGTTAAGTTTATAAAGGTTCCCAGTTAGCATCGTTAGATTTTTATAAGGCAAGCTTTAACAGACTTAAATTTATTAGTTAAATAAGGTTATAAGTCAAGGGGTTGATTTAAACTTTAAAATTAAAAGATTAATTAATGTGGTTAGGTTGTTAGTTAAATTTGTCAAAGGGACGCACTAACTAGGTTAGTGTTTTAGGTTAAGCCATGTTACCATATTTGGAAAGATTAGGGTGAAATGTGTAAAATAGTGGAAATTTAAGTTAAAAATATTGTTTTAATGAAAAACCGGGTGACCACAGGTTTCGAACCCGGGTCCCCTCATACAAACAACACACACACCACTATTGGTTCTCGCGGTTCTCGCAATAAAGGTGGTTCTCGCATGAACCCTATCCTATATATATGTATATATTTCAGTAATTAATTATCGTCACGTGTCGAGTTCGGAAATAAGCGGGCTAGAAACGTTAAGTTTATAAAGGTTCACAGTTAGTATCTTTAGATTTTTATAAGGCAAGCTTTAACAGACTTAAATTTATTAGTTAAATAAGGTTATAAGTCAAGGGGTTGATTTAAACTTTAAAATTAAAAGATTAATTAATGTGGTTAGGTTGTTAGTTAAATTTGTCAAAGGGACGCACTAACTAGGTTAGTGTTTTTGGTTAAGCCATGTTACCATATTTGGAAAGAATAGGGTGAAATGTGTAAAATAGTGAAAATTTAAGTTAAAAATCTTGTTTTAATGAAAAACCGGGTGACCACAGGTTTCGAACCCGGGTCCCCTCATACAAACAACACACGCACCACTAGACTAGGTCCAGTTTGGTGTTGTAACTCTAACGCAATTACCTTTTAACCTCATTTAGAAAGTATAGAGGAGAAAAATATATATACAAAACGCGTGACCCGGAACTCGAACCCGGGTGTCTCGGACAAACAGGTACCCAGCGAACCAGCTATGCTAGTTGTGTGATATTTGATTAGTTTGATATTTATGTATACACAAGAATCGAACCTGCATTCCTTCTTCCTCCCAGAATCAACTCGCTTTCGAAACCCGCGAATAACCAAACCCGACTCAAGTGTTCTCGACGACCGTAGTCGTTTGGACAATCAAACCCAACCTCAAACGACATAGGATAGGGGGAGATGAAGTGTTTATCATTTACTTATACGGCTCATTATATGTGGTAATCGATGCAATTAAATCTCAATTAACTCTCAATAAGCCACCATTAAAGTACCTTATGAGCACCAAATGAATTTCGACGAATCGATTAAATTGAGCCATAATGTTGACATCTTTCGGTCCCAAACATCTTTACACACATTTTCCAACTCTCTAAAACCTGCAAAACAACACTTAATCCTGCGAATTAGATTTGTGTGATAAAGGGAATCTACCATTTGAATTTAATTCCTTGATAAACTAGGGTTTTTGAGTTCTTAAAATTTGGGGCTTTTAATCTTAGAAGCGTGTTTTTGTGAAGTTGACCTTAGGATACTGATTAGGATCATCCTAGAATAGTTAGTAGAATTTTTGGACTTCTATAAGAATTATTATGGATTTTTAGCATTATTTATATAATAAAAAGTTGTATAAAAATTAGAAAATCATTGAATCAAAATTCATGAATAATATTTTCTGATGATTTTGGGGGGTAACGATAATATGGAATTTTTATATAAGTTGTATAATTTTTGTTGATTACCTAATAATGATATCCATTAAAATTATAAAATACAAGTTGGGACATTTTTAATAAATTGATGATTCTATAAATCAGGATTTGAATATGTGTGTGTATATATATATATTTGAAATAATAAGATCTTGAGGATTATCGTTATCAAATTGGCCAAACGAATATTTCAAATATAAACATAAATATTGAAAATAGATAAACTGTTTTATTTGCACTAAAAGTTAATTATCAAATTTTAGACTTATTAATTTATAAACTCAGTGATACATCTAAATATATAAAAAAATGTGGTTAGGAATAAATTGTACAAATTTGACCTAGCCTACACATGATATTTAACCGTATATATATATATATATATATATATATATATATAGGTACAGGATCAGGAGAAAACGCCCTAAAGTGTGAGAACGGTGAGGACAGATCCTGGCCTAACACGTGGCACGCGAGATAGTGAAGGGCGAAGGGGCTTTTTTGTCCTTTTATATTCTTTTTTTTAAACGCGTCTCACAACACCTCTTCATTTTTTGGCGTTTAACAAATACATGGCGTTTTTATTGTTTTTTTAGATCGGGAGCATAGTAAATATTTTGGCGTTATATGTGCGCGCCCCAGATTGAATAAAATCATTTAGTAATTATAGGTTATCTTCCTCCATGGCGTTTCCCAAATTCATTAGGCGTTTTTGTAGATTTCAACAGTTTATATAGGTTATCAAGGTAAATTTCTTGGCGTTCATGGCGTTTTTAAATTCATTATAAATTTAAAAGAATACAGCTAAGACGAAATCAAACAAAAATTAATAGTCTTCTGTGGATGGTATTACATCTGAGATGTAACCATCATTTTGTTCATCACTCTTCTCAGACTCATCATCATCATCTTGTTCATTGGCGTATAACGCCATAGTCTCGTCTCTTCTTTGTTCCATCCTATACTTGAATGTATTCACAAAGCTGGATCTAGCATTGTTCGAAGGTGCAAAATCACAAAGTTGTTCTATAAGATGTAGTCTATCTGTGTTCAGCAGTTCGTCCATTGTAAATGAATATTCACTCATGTGTTGAAAGCTCACCCTCACCGTTCTTGCTTGTTCATCCAGAATCAGTAATTTTCTTGATGTGAATAATCCCTCCCTATTTTTTGGCGGTAAAAAACATCAGTAATTTTCTTGATGTGTATTTTTTTATCAATTGTTGTGCCATGTAGGATGCAGGCCTATAATGTGACAGGCAATTATGGCGTTTTGAAAAGATAAATAAATTCAATTTCCCATGTAGTGGTGATGTGTGCAAAATGCAACATATAAATTACATCAAATGAGGCATAAAACTAACCCTTTTTAGTACTAATGTTGGAAAAAGCGTGTTTTTTTCTTCCTTTTGAATTTACAGGACCAAACGAGCTTAAACGAACAAAAAAAGCAAATAAGCAGCCAAAACCAATATAAATACAAAAAAGAAGGAATAAACATGATATGCCCGACCCCTCGGCAGCATCCCCAAAGCAAAAACAAGGAAACAGAAGACTGACCATGGGGCCGTTCCCAAGTGAACACGGGGTGTGGTCAGGGACCTACACAAAAGACAAACCTGTAGAAGCTTCCACGCCCACCACGGGGGCGTGCCCAGCTCAGCACGGGGCGTGGTCAACGCAAATATACGCAGAATCTTGATAGTACAGATAAGAGTTGACCACGGGGCCGTGCCCAGGAGACACGGGGTCGTGTGGGGCCCTCTGCTGACACTTGTAATTAATGAAGGAAGAGAAAAGACTGGCCACAGGGAGTGCCCAGCGGGCACGGGGCCGTGGCCAGAGCTCTGTGCAGGCTATAAATAGGGGTGCTTGGTTCACATGAAAGGCATCCCTTGGAAAACCACTACTCTCCCACTTTGCCACCACTCCACCACACTACAACACCAACACCCACCACCATCATCCATCATCCATCTTTAGAGTGTGTAGTAGTCTCGGGATCCAAGATTGATTGTAAGGGTTCTTGCCAATCAAAGGCCATGTTTGGTTAAGCCTCTTACATCACTTGGTGAAGACAAATCTTTTATGTATTACTTTTGATTTTTAATCTTTTGGCACTTTTTATTTGGGTTTGTATTAATAACTTTAATAACTAGTTTCTTATGTTGAAGGTGAATTTTCTTTATCATTTTTCCGTGGTGTCTAGAAGTTACTTTACTGTCTATATAAAGTAAAAGATTACATCATTCATGTCTTTACGGTCCATATAAAGGCATGTTGACTAGCTGGTCGGGGGTTAGGGGAATGGTTTGGTAAGGTTCTTTCCTTGTTCAGTGTATAGATCCTTCAAGGACCTGGTTCAAGCTTACTAGGACCTCCTTCAATACCCACTGGTATTGGATAGTGCTGACTCAAACCACTTAGCCGAGGGTAATGTCACCTTCAAAAGAGGGGCCTACCACTTTTCGCATTAATAACTAACTTAATTGTCTTTCAATATTCCGACCCTTTGGGATTGTATCCCTGCTGACTCATACCACTGGGTTGAGGGTAACGTCACCTTCAAAACAGGGGCCTACTACTATAACTAAGATAATCGCTTAAAAAGTCCGAAAGTGCGAAAATCATCAAAGGATACATTAAAGACGAGTCGAATCCAAGTGATTCTATCTTGTCTATCTGTTTTTATTTTATTTATCTTTGCATTTTTAGTTTTATTTTCATATTTCAAACTTTTCTCAAAAATTTAGATTGATTAGACATTGAGGATAAACCGGTACTAAAAGCTCTTGTGTCCTTGGACGACCTCGGTATCTTACCAACGCTATACTACGCTCACGATGGGTGCACCTGCCCTAGTGTGTGTTTAGTGTTAGTAGAATATTGTGTTTTATAAATTTAAAACTTGACTAATGCGTAAAATGGGCTCAAAATATCAATAAAAATATATCACGATTCGCACACACCAAGTTTTGGCGCCGTTTCCGGGGACACAAGGATTTTAAGAAAGTTTAAAATCAACGGCCTAATTATTTTTACTTATTTTTCTATTTTTTTAGGATTTTTCCAAATTTTTCAGTTTCTGCAGAGTTCAGCACGGGCCGTGCTCAGCCAGACACGGGGCCATGTCCATCTTCATTACTGGCAATCCTATCTAAGTTAGACACTAGCTGACCACGGGGCCGTGCCCACCCGACACGCCCCCGTGTCCACCCTCAGTTACTGAAAACAGAACCGTAAGATCCAGACGGTTGGTAATTTCTGACAAAAATATGAGTGATATTGATTATTTTTACTTTCGCTCCTCTTACGGTGAGTGGTGTCAAATATGTGGTGGATTCCATAAAGATTTAGAATGTTTCTTTCTAAATTGCAAACCCCATTATTTAGACCCATCATCTTCCTGTAATTACCTTAAGATGGGAGAAAGTAAAAATGATCACTATCTCTCACCCGAATGCCCTCAACCATCTTTTTTAGACGACATAACCTTCGAATAATTATGTCGACTCGAAGAAATAATTCTCCTAAAATTAAAAGAATTAGAGCTTGAGATGAAAAGAAGTTATTCATCACAAGACAACGATCGAGGAGAATTGTTGAGGACACATTCGGATTCCACCAACATCGACGATACCAAAAGCACCTCAACCTCATGTGAAAACATGAGCGATAGTCGTCCCTGTGTCGATTGTGTCGTGAAGGACTCTCCATCGGTCCCCACCGATGTGCTCATAGACCTGAGCGATTCGACATACACCTTCTTTAACAAGAGCCCGGATAAGGGAAATAAAGGTTGGTTTTGCCCACCGGTATCTAGTTTAGGTTTTACCCTTTCCGATAACCTCTTGCATTCTTGTTTAAATCAAGAGCAATTAAGGTACCTTAGGCACTTCAGTGTTGTTCCCTCCAGTAAGAAACCGCCAGATCCGAATAAAAACCTTAAAATAAGACGCCACTTGATAAATACTCTAGCCACGGGGCCGTGACCAAGTCAACACGCCTCGTGCCCACCTAAAATCTGACCATGGGGTCAAGTCCAGGCCAACACGCCCCGTGTTTATAATACAGACAAAATGTGTCAGAACCATGTCTGACCACGGGGCCGTGTCCGGCCGACACGGGGCCGTGGTCAGCGTGCTGTCGTTTTCTATAATGTCAGCATGATTCCTGCACATTTGGACCCCATTCCAAAGACCAAGATTTGCTAGGATCTTCACACATACCTTAAAAGGTATATTCCAAAGAAGGATTCTCAACAACCATCTTGTCTTTGCCAATTTTGTCACTTACCTTCTTCTCCAAAACTCCTCCAACCCATTAAAGATTGAAACATTCATAACTTCAAGCTTTATTGTAGTATTTGCAAGGTTTTTAACCAAGGAATTTTTATTAAAAATATGTTTTACAACACTTTTTAAAGTTATTTATGTTCAGAAATGTTTCAAAATACAGAAAAATAATTTAAAACAATAATATTCCTTGATTCAAAAACCTGCAGAGGTGTGACCACGGGGCCGTACCCAACGGGCATGGGGCCGTGGCCGGAGTAACAGTTTCATATTTTTGAAATTTTCGTCTTGTTTTTTTAGCATGTTGAGCCAAAAAAGTGGAACATCTTCAGCTCACTCGAGAAACAGTCAAAGGGAGAGAAGGCCGTCAATAGAAGCTACCTTTGTCCGATAAGTATGTGCACTAAGGGAAGCACTAGATGAAATGACATCGGTGGAAGAGGTCCTCATTGACCATATCAACTATTTGACGGTGGGGCTAGAGAGTAGCTTTCAAGAGATCAACCTTTTGCACCAAATGTTGAACATTCTTGCTATGCCATCCATGGAACCAATCTTCCCACAAGAAGATTGGAACGTGGTGCAAGAAGTTATCAACCCAAATGGATGGGATGACATTCCTCCGGAGCCTCCTCTAGACGCATTACACGAGGTTCCGGTGGATGTCGCACCTCCCCCACAAGAGGTTGTGGACAATGAGCCTGTCTTCCTTCTCCCTCGGGAGATTGAGGAATGGATGAATGATGTTTAAGGAGCACCATCCAGGTTGACGTTCTAAGAGCCTTTATCAACCGAAAAATCATTTTTCGGGTTTTTGTTGTCATGAAAACATCTAGGATAGAACTTCTTCGTGGTTTAAATTTCTTGCATTCTAGGACCTTATACAATTCGGTGTTGTTCCCTCCAAAGGAGGCTCCGAAGGAATGTCCTTCAATATTCTGACCCTTTGGGATTGTATCCCTGCTGACTCAAACCACTGGGTTGAGGGTAACGTCACCTTCAAAAGAGGGGCCTACTACTATAACTAAGATAATCTCTTAAAAAGTCCGAAAGTGCGAGAATCATCAAAGGACACATTAAAGACGAGTCGGATCCAAGTGATTCTATCTTGTCTATCTGTTTTTATTTTATTTATCTTTGCATTTTTTGTTTTATTTTCATATTTCAAACTTTTCTAAAAAATTTAGATTGATTAGACGTTGAGGATAAACTGGTACTAAAAGCTCTTGTGTCGTTGGACGACCTCGGTATCTTACCAACGCTATACTACGCTCACAATGGGTGCACCTACCCAAGTGTGTGTTTAGTGTTAGTAGAACATCGTGTTTTATAAATTTAAAACTTTACTAATGCGTAAAATGGGCTCAAAATATCAATAAAAATATATCACGCTTCGCACACACCAAGTTTTAGCGCCGTTATCAGGGACACAAGGATTTGAAGAACGTTTAAAATCAACGGCCTAATTATTTTTACTTATTTTTCTATTTTTTTTAGGATTTTTCTAAATTTCTCAGTTTCTGCAGAGTTCAGCACGGGCCGTGCTCAGCCAGACAAGGGGTCATGTCCATCTTCATTACTGGCAATCATGTTTTAAGTCAGACAGTAGCTGACCACGGGGCCGTGCCCACCCAACACGCCCCCGTGTCCACCCCCCAGTTGCTGAAAACAGAACCGTAAGATCCCGACGGTTGGTAATTTCTGACAAAAATATGAGTGATATTGATTATTTTTACTTCGCTCCTCTTACGGTGAGTAGTGTCAAATATGTGGTGGATTCCATAAAGATTTAGAATGTTTCTTTCAAAATTGCAATCCCCACTATTTAGACCCATCGTCTTCCTGTAATTACCTTAAGATGGGCGAAAGTAAAAATGATCACTATCTCTCACCCGAATGCCCTCAACCATCTTTTTTAGACGACATAACCTCCGAAGAATTATGTCGACTCGAAGAAATAATTCTCCTAAAATTAAAAGAATTAGAGCTTGAGATGAAAACAAGTTATTCATCACAAGACAACGATCAAGGAGAATTGTTGAGGACACATTCGGATTCCACCAAACATCGACAATACCAAAAGCGCCTCAACCTCTTGTGAAAACATGAGCGATAGTCGTCCCTGTGTCGGTTGTGCGATGAAGGACTCTCTATCGGTCCCCACCGATGCGCTCATAGACCTGAGCGATTCGACATACACATTCTTTAACAAGAGCCCGGATAAGGGAAATAAAGGTTGGTTTTGCCCACCGGTATTTAGTTTAGGTTTTAACCTTTCCGATAACCTCTTGCGTTCTTGTTTAAATCAAGAGCAATTAAGGTACCTTAGGCACTTCGGCGTTGTTCCCTCCAGTAAGGAACCGCCCGATCCGAATAAAAACCTTAAAATAAGACGCCGCTTCATAAATACTCTAGCCATGGGGCTGTGTCCAGGTCAACACGCCCCATGCCTACCTAAAATCTGACCACGGGGTCGTGTCCAGGCTAACACGCCCCGTGCTCATAATACGGACAACATGTGTCAAAACCATGTCTGACCACGGGGCCGTGTCTGGCCGACACGGAGCCGTGGTCAGGGTGCTGTCGTTTTCTATAAAGTCAGCATGATTCCTGCACATGTTATCAGCCTCTTCTTCTTGAACATTTTTGGCGTTTTGAACCTTTTTGAATACCTTAGCTAGATGCCAATTTTCCTACATAATGTCTGTCTTTAGAAGAAGCTTATTTTTAGTGGCATCCTGTATTTTGGTTTGATATATTCTTGTTTGGTGACATGTTGTAGATCAACGCCTGCTCGAATGCTATTATAATAATGGAGTCCAAAATAGCACTTTTTACACTGGTATTGATCCCTTCATGCCATCAATATACCCATAAAGAAAACAGTTACATGATGACATATCAGTGTCATCAGGCTCTTTTTCTTGAATATTTGTCCATCTCACTCAGCAAAAGCTTATAGATATGCCCACCTCAGAGAAGAATCCATTCAGTGAAACTTCATTCAGAACAATACTCAATATAGAAGAAACGAGGTTTCCCATCTGTTGTCACACCCCAACCAATGGCGGAATCATCGGAGTTGGACGAAATAGATTGCAAGAGACTTCATAACACTATTTGTGAAAATATTTAATAAACCCGTTTCAGTTCTTAATTTCAAATTGTCAAACATTACATAAATTTCAAATAACAACATGTTCAAACATAAAAATAACAAAATTTGATACAACGTATTAAACCTAGCACGACTATGTGTGTATCTAAGCATCGTCGCAACTTCATTTCATAGCAATCATCATCCTCAACCTGTAACATGTTTAAAATAAAGTTCAATGCAAAAGCAAATGCGAGTACACAAGGTTTAAATAACTATAGCATAAGTATAAAAGCATTTTCTTGAATCCACATGGCAATTTGTAAACAAGGTAACTAGCATGCATCACAATATGTCAAATCCAAGTGTCCACTAGTATTTAGCATCACTCGCCACAAAAGTAACGAGACCATTTTAGAATAAAGAATTAACAAGACCCCGACGGGTGGTGTGCTACTCCTATAGCGCTATATATGTTAAGTTGAGGGCTTAACAAAGTTAATGACATAAAGCATGTAAAATCTAGCTTGAGCCTAAGTAAACAAGTAGCATGTATAACGGATTGAGATCATAAAGTATGTTTTAAGTGTGTGAGCGTGAAGCTTGTATAATAACATGTTACAACCCAAAGTGTTTTTAAAGGTAAATGGGTCAAGTGTACTCACGATTTTGCAAGCTTCCACTTGATAAATCCACGAGAGAGTTGTTGTTGTGGGAGGTTGGAACACCAAGTCCTTCTACACGAAGAAAGAAGGTGTATGAGTATTGGAGTATAATGGTGGAGTAAAGATTCGGAATTAAAAACATGTGAACATAAACATAAGAAAGTAATCATCTTTAACACATAATACTTGTTTTGACACTATGAACCCTCAAGGGTTAAAATGTTTTCATGGATAGAATACCCATTAGAATCATAACAAGTTATTATGTCTTAGATGATGTAATCTAGTACTTTGACGAATGAACACAAATTCATCATCAAAGGTTCGAATATAGTATATATATAAGTATTAGATAGGTTATGTAATATGTTAATAAGTCCAATAGTTCAAGCATGAGGTAGGAGTATGAATACTCCATTTAGGAACCTCTTTTGTGTCATAGAAGTCATGTAGGAGGTAGGAAGAACAAGTCTTCCATTTAGGTACCTCTAGGTGTTCACCACT
Organism: Helianthus tuberosus; assembly: GCA_030545235.1. Classification (NCBI taxonomy): domain Eukaryota; kingdom Viridiplantae; phylum Streptophyta; class Magnoliopsida; order Asterales; family Asteraceae; genus Helianthus; species Helianthus tuberosus. The sequence continues at coordinate 124,421,020 of CM060358.1, forward strand.
ACACTTGATGTTATGAACATTCAAGGAGGGTCATGAACTTACAATAAGAAAGGAAAAAAGACAACTAATCTATGAGGAAACATCAAGCAGTATGTGGATTTTCAAGTAGGGTCGCCCAAGCTAATTCTAAATCACAAAATCATCAAGCTTTAGGCTTGAACATCACTAGTGGGTTAAACCCTTGAACAAAACAGAAAGTTTGTGAGGTTTACACCTCTGATTTTACATATCTCAACCTTGTTTTTAAGCCTAACTAACCATAGATGTGGTTATAAGCATAAGGACATAGGTTTGAGATGAGATAACTCAAGTTTAAACAAGATTTAACAAAGTTTGATTCAAAACAGAAACATCAGCCCACTTTGGAGATTTTTTGGCAACATTCTAGGCTCTGGTTTTCCAGGGAAAACCTATGGAAACATTGCTAAGGTTAATCCAAGTAAGTAGGAAAAAGAATCAAGCAAAAACGTTAACAAATGAATGAGTTATGCTCACTTTTGTATGAAGGTATGAATCTGCTCGAATTTCTGATTAACAGCTGCTTAGGGACTGATTTGAGAGAGTTGTGGATGACTAGCAAAGTGAAAAATGCTTGGATAGCACTTGGGTTTTATAGGAAAGGGTTAGGGGTTGGTTAGGTGACTTAATTAATGCTAAAAACACACTTTGGAAGCAACAAAACCAACAAAACAGCCAATCCCGTGCGAGCTGGTGGGCTGGTCTTGGATTCAAGTCCGTGGCGGGGCGCGAAGGACCAGACCAAATCTGTCGCGGGTAGCCAGGGACCATCAGGCGGGAATTTGTTTGATTTTATTACATTTCAGCCCCCTAACTTCCATAATTTGATGTTTCAAGTTGTTTTAAGGGTAAATTATGACATATCAGTATATTTTAAGGTTTGTTAAGCATAACTAACATAAAAAAAGTATAACGAAGTATGTTTAAGCGTATGGATATCGTATTTAAGTATCATATGCATTCAAAAAACGTATTATTCGTAAGTTTCACGTGTTTGCAAGTTTAACACAAAGTTTCCCAAGATTATGAATGTTGTATCAATTATTTCACGAATTCAAACGTATGATCAAGTATGAAGTATGTATAACACGAATTTAAAGAAATATGAATTTTATTTATGATTCAAGTCTTGGATTTTACAACGATTACAACGAAAGAACGATTACAAGAACACAAGACTTCCAAAAATAGAGATACAAGCAAGACCTTCTAATTATGGAAAGTACGAAGAAGCAGGGCATTACATCTGTGGTGTTTTAACTATTTTTTGGCGTTTTTAAAGTGAGTGGTTTCTAGGAAACATGTCGTTGTTTTTTGGGGTGTGATCAATTGATTGTGCAGACACGTCTCTCTTATAGGATGTTTTTGGCGCGTAGTTTAGGCGGGATTTTATTATAATAAATGATATTAATAAAGTAACCGTCTTTTCAGTTACTGTGTGTATTTTACTATTTTGTTCAGCTTTTTATGAGTTTAGGGTGATAGACGTCCCATCTGCCAAGTTTGGCTTTTTTTTAATGGCGTTATGTAGTTTTTGGCATTTTGTATTTTTAATATGGTTTAGATAAAGATGGCACTTTGTTCGATTCTCTTCTACCTTGTTTTAATAATACTTGTCCAAAGTAATTTTATTATAGTATGGGAGTTTTTGGCTTTTTATGGCATGATGACGTTTCACAAGCATTTTGTCTGTGTGGCGTTTTTATTAAAATAATGTATTTTGTTCTTAGCTGAAAAATACATAACAAACAACTGAAAAAGAAAATAAAAAAATAAAAATAGAAACAAGTCATCTTCCAAATCTTTACTGTCACTAGTCTCTTTCTTCTTTGAAACATCTTCACTGGCAGTTTGACTTTGGTATGCTTCATTTTGTTTTTTTGTTGTTGAAGTAGCCTTTTTGTTGCCGTTTGGAAGCACAAATGACGTGAGTTTTTTGTTTGAAGTTTATCTTTATCTTCATTTTTATTTTCAACCCACTCATCAGTGTCATCCTTCATGCCATTCAAATATTCATCAAGAACAAAGAATAGAAAATGACATAAGTCTGACATCAACATCTTTTTCTTGAAGATTTGTCCATCTTATGCAGCAAAATGTTATTGTGTTACAACCCCTAAGCTAAGAATGCATTCTGCGAAACTTCACGTAGAACAATACTCAATATACAAGAAACGATGTTTGCATTGTTGGCATTTTACTGAGAAAAATAGTGTATCTAAAAGAAACGTCGATTGGAATCTTTGATGTTTGGGTTTTTTGGCGTTTTCTAAGATGATTGGTATGTAGTAAAATATGGCGTTTTGAGTTTGGTGTGTTTGATGTTTTTGGGTTTTTTGGCGTTTCTAATATGAATGGTATATAGTAGTAAATATGGCGTTTGAGGTTCGGATATGTTTAATGAATGTCTGAGATGTTTGTTTATATAGGATGTGTTTTGGCCCGTAATGGCGTTTTATTCATGAGTTTGGCGTTTTGGGTAGAGAAGTCTAAAGACCCTTTTACCCTTAATGAAGCGCGTCCACTTAATAGAATTGGTGTTATTTACGAAAACGCCACCGCGCCAATCTAGTCCATAGATTGTTTTGATCGGACGATCCATAACCGTTCTCACTGTTTTCACACTTCTCACGAAAAGTGTCCTTTTTATAGGATCCTAAAACTATATATATATATAGGGTGTAATTGAATCTCGTAGCAATCATAGTTATTTACTCTTGACTATTAATATAACCTTATTTTGTTTAGGATTATGATTTATAAGTTACGCCATACAAAAGTCCCCAAATCAAGAACCTGAATCATTTGTCCCAAGTTTATCATTCCGTTCATTGATTTGTATTTAGGGTGTTTGCTAGTATTTTTAGATCCTATCCATTCATTTCCGTGCGGTAATTCTCGTGGAACAATTCTTTGCAACCTGTGAGTAATCTCTTCCATTTCCCCCTTTTCAATTTTATTAGTTTTGGGGTGCATCATGTTATATAAATTTCCAAATTATTTTACCTTTAACATGCTATGTTCAAAGTGTTAATATGTGGATGTATTTATGTGTTTCTTTTATTCTGTATGTTATGTCTTGTCAGTCTATTTCATGCTATTGTGTCATGTGGATCCACGGCTGACTAGATTCCCCATGGTCATGGGTTGTAGCCTAGTATCACCACCAGTATGAGACTCGCTCTTTGGGGCTTGAGACTAATACACACTACAGTCTTGAGTCTTTTATTTAATTTGTTCGTATTGTTATTTGATTGTGGCCTCTTGTTTGGTATATATTGATATGTTGGCTATGTTGTTTGATATGAGAGACAATCTTCATACTAACCTACTAACCTTGAAATGCATGTTAAAAATATTTGTTTTTTAAATAAATATAAAACTATTTTCTATAAAACGAGGAAATTGCTCACCAACTTATTTGCTGAGCCAAAAATATATTTTTCTGACGTGGTGCAGGTAATCAAGGTTGATGAACAAGTGATGAGGACACGTAGCATGAGCCTTAGGAAAATAAATTGAAAACTTATGATATTTTTTGTTTTTGAACAATGCATGAACAATGTTGATTATTATATGTTATGTGACAATTGAAATTGACATGCTTTAAATATTGTAACAATGATTAGTTGTCATGAGCTATGACCAATCATCATGGCCTGTAGTAATCCGCTACGTGTCAGGGTGTGACAATTATTTTTTTAGCCACATGTTAAATCTATGTTATATGATAGAAATTTTTAAGGACTATAAAATATAAAAGTAACACTATTTCTTTATTACTATGTAACAAATATAAAAATAAAACTTTGCTTGAATTTTTTTATTAAAAGTTTCCTTATAAAACCTAAGAGTCTCAGTTATTTAAAGATATTTCAAAATTAAAAAGAACAAGGGTCCAACATTCTTCCGTGCCTTTTTGCCGTTTTGACCAAAATATTGTCGGGTTGCATGCTACGTTCTTTCACACTAAACCTAAGAGGCCTTAGGTAACTCCCCTTTGGATCCTTTAGCAATATTTAGCATAACCTAGTTTCGTTACCTACCTCCGGTGTAGGGTAAAAAGAGACGGTTTAAGATTGAAGATTTATTTTTCTTTTTAACAGAGAAATATCTAAAAATAGAAAGATCACTTAAAAAGACTTTATAAGGAAAAGGGAAAGCTTTTTATTTCATGGTGGATGATTTACAATGGTTAATGTTTTCAAAAGATACAAAAGCTAAGAAAAATACAACACACCTTTAGTACATGGAAAACTTTTTAAAGACTTGTTGAAGCTCGATGCCTTTTCTTCCTCCTTCTTCCTCTTTTTATAGCCCCTTTTTTTCTAGATAGGCTCCAAGACTTTTCACTTGTCATTTTCTCTTCACATGTCCTCGTTATGAGCCTTTCTTGTAACTCTATGTTTATCAGGAGGTCTTAAAAGTTGTCTTTTAAGAAAGAAAGTCCATCCTTGGGAATTTGGACTTCTTTAGTCATTATTTCCTCTCTTTCCACGTTCATGCTTGTCTCATAAAGTTGGTGGACATGGGGAAGGCAGATTTTGACTCCGTGTGAGTCTTAAAGACATAGTTTTAATGCCTATTTTCGTAAGATATTGAATCAGATTATAAGTTATTTAATCATATTTGGAGTATAGGACTTATGAAATCCTTAATCATCAGATGTTTTTGACCCTCATTTTGAGAATCAATACTCATATTGTCCTTTTGTTTAGAACATATTGGACACATACCTTTTGGAGACATATTTTTTATGATTCCTGAATAAGCAAACCTTTTCATAAGCCCGAGGACTCGATTTTCTTATGCCTTTTTCTAAAAATTGAATTTTATCCCCTAAATATTTTTTAGCTGATGGTGGAGTATTTCTTACTGGTGAAATCATGACAGAAGAAAACATATTATTCCCACCATGAGTCCTAAATCCATTTTTAAGGCAGCTTGCAATGCTTGGTGTATTACTTTTATTCATAATCCTCTTCTGTAATGAACATCATTTTCATTAAAGTTGTGAAAAATCATTCTTTCAGTATTAACAGAAAAAGGAAAGGCTAAATTAACCTTTTTCTATCTGAATAAAGTGAAAAACTGGATAATAAAATTCATTATAAAAGTCAGGCCATGCAGAAAAGAGTTTTAGAGTCATGGCATCTTTTGGAGTAATTGTAGGGTTATTTAGATAACAATCCCTTACTCCATCTTTAACCCATCTTGGTAAAAATGCAGGTAAAGTAAGATATATCTTATTGATGGCTCCAAAATAATACTTGTACCTTATCTCTTCAACAGAGTTTCCTTGTAGATAATTGATTATAGGGAAGATCCCTATAAAATCAATGTAACTTAAATATGTATTTCTTAGGCTATATAATTCCTTCATCTTGAACCATTGTTGTTCAACATAATTTGGTTGAGTTGCCAATTCTTGAAAAATATTTTTAAAGGTAGAAGTTTTCCCTGTATTAGGGTTGAATGAAAAAGATTTTTCTTTAGGTTCGTCCTAATCAGAGGTAAGATATACCGTTTGTATTCCTATTAATAAACCGTCTATAATATCCAGCTAAACCTATAAAACTTCTAATTTCCATTGCGGATTGTGGAACCTTCCATTTGGTAATTGCTTCTATCTTAGCAGGATCTACATGAATGCCTTCGTGATTCACCATGTGTCCTAAAAATTGCACTTATTGCAACCAAAATTCACACTTCGAGAATTTGGCGTACAATTTTTCTTTTCTTAACAAAGTTAAGAGTGCATGCAAGTGCTCACAATGCTCGTTCTGACTTTTGGAATAAATAAGTATATCGTCAATGAAAACAATTACAAATTTATCCAAGTACGGTTTACAGATTCTATTCATCATGTCCATGAATGCTGCAGGTGCATTTGTTAACCCGAAGGGCATGACTGTAAACTCGTAATGACCATACCTAGTTCTGAAAGCAGTTTTAGGTATGTCTTCCTCTTGCACCTTCAATTGATGATATCCGGACCCTAAGTCAATTTTAGAAAAATATCTAGCTCCTTGAAGTTGATCGAAAAGATCATCAATCCTAGGTAATGGGTATCGATTCTTAATTGTAACCTTATTCAATTCTCTATAATCAATACACATTCTCATTGAACCATCCTTCTTCTTTACGAACAACACTGGTGCTCCTCACGGGGACGAACTAGGTTGTATGAAACCTTTACTTAGTAATTCATCTAATTGCTTTTTCAGTTCTAACATTTCTGTGGGTGCTAACCGATAAGGTGCCTTAGCTACCGGTGTAGTTCCGGGAATTAGATGGATTCTAAATTCTACCTCCCTATCTGGTGGTAATCCTGGTAATTCTTCTGGGAATACATCTGGGTATTCTGAGACTACAGGAATCTCGTTAAGTTCTTTACCCTTAGTACTAATAATTACTGAAATCATATATACTATTCCTTGCTTTCGTTCATAACTAGCAACTTTCATTACTGATATGAACTTCATGGGCTTACGTGGTTTATCTTCTGTAATTATGATTACTTCTCCAGTAGGTGCTTTAATTTCTATGGAATTCTGATCACAAAGAATTCGAGCATGGTTGGCTACTAACCAATCAATTCCTAACACAACATCAAATTCGGCTAATTTCATAGGTAATAGGTTTGCAAAGAATTTATGACCTGAGAGTTCTATATTTTCTTTTTGCAAAACTTTATCTATGCTAATAGAATTTCCGTCTGCCGTTTCGACTGTAAAAATCTGCCTAAGGTTGGTTAAGGGTAAATTAAGAGCTTGGCAGAATGAAGTATTAATAAAACTTTAGTTTGCACCAGAGTCAAATAATACTTTCGCATACACGTTGTGAACTAGAAACGTACCAGCTATCACATCTGGAATCATCTCGGCTTCCTGAGTAGTTAACTGAAAGGCTCGAACATTCTTTTTAGTAGCTCCGTCGGCCGTCTTGGCTTTGTTGTCTGCTGGTTTGACCAATTTAGGACATTCTGTTTTAAAATGTCCTGCTTCTCCACAGTTAAAGCAGACTATGGTTTTCTTTCTGCAGTTTTCTTCACGATGTCCTACCATTTTACAAAAATTGCAGGTTACACTACATCTTCCAAAATGTTTCTTTCTACAATTCCTGCAGAACGGCGGATTTGATGATTGCCCTGTTCCTCTTCTCTTGAAGTTGCTACTATTACCCATTCGAACTCCTTGGGTAATTTTCTGAGCCAATTCCTTTTTCCTGTTATCATCTCTTGTGCGTACTAGTTCATCAGTTAGGGTGTTGGCTAATTCCACTGCATCGTCAATAGTGCGAGGTCTTGCAGCTAACGATATTGCGGATTTCACCAATCAATCCCCAAATATAGCGAGAAATGAGTACCGGTTCTGGCGAAGCCAGTGTTGGTACCACTCTAGCATATTCAAAGAATGTCGAATAATAACCGCGACAATCTACACCCATCATTCGATGATTTAAGAACTTATTCGCCATTTGATCTTTTTCATATTCGGGACATAATTTTCTTTCTACAAGACTCTTAAATTCTTCCCAATTCATGGCATAAGCCCTATTTCTTCCTTTAGCCTGTAGAACTGTATTCCACCATTCTAGCGCCCCTTCCTTAAAAAGATTTGACGCGTACATGACCTGATCATCCTGAGCACATTTACTTATTGTAATAACTGCCTCGGTTTTCTCTAACCAACGCAGTACCGCAGTTGCTCCTTCATTGCCTGCAAAATTCAGATGGTTTACAAGCAAGAAATTCTTTATAAGTGCAACCAGGTGTTGCAGCTTTCATTTTCTTAGGGAGCGGAGCCTGCCGTGGATTATTATCGTGATTAGTATGATTACCGCCTCCATTTACGCTATTGCTGAAGTTATCTTCTGAAATACGTTTACTAGGAATGATTTGTTAAGGTTCGATTGGATTTCTAACAGCAGCAACTATTGCTGGAATAGCATTGGCTATCCCTTAAGCAACGATATTTTCTATATCTTGCCTATTTAGAAATTGATCCTCCGGGTGTTGCTCAGATTGATTAATCTCATTAACTGGTTCGTTATTAGCGTTTTCCATCTGATATATATATAATTTATTAGTATCAACTAAATATCAATTATACATAAAACAATCATAAAATTTTCAAATACACATATAGTCAAAACTATTGATTTCTCGATTTCCATTTATATTTAATAGTATGCATCAATACACACCATTATCTTACAAAGTTTTATTTTAGTTTATTTCACAAGATTATATTACTATTGCCATTATACAACCACTGTCTCATAAACCCCTTGTCCTTTGTCAGCTAATATTTTAATAACGGCGCTCCCTCTCATCATACTTCCAGGAGATCTGTTCTCCTACTTCCATGATCCTATTTCCTGCATCCACCAATTCTTCGCCAAAGTGGCGGAGTTCAGCTAAATTCTCATTGCTCATAGGTGGGTTAGGTATTGGTTCAGGGTCAAACTGAGGAAGAAAGGAATAAGAACTGTTGAGCAGGTTTTGGAACTGCCAATCATTCGTCCACCACTCGTCCATTTCTAGAGGTTGGGTGTGGATTATAGGTTCTGGGATTGCTGGTTCTAAGTTTATAGGGAGTTGAGTTTCAATAGGACGAGTAAAAATATTTTCATTGACAGGCTGAATAGTATCACAGCTTGCCAATATAAAATCTAGCTCTTCCTGCAATGTCATTTAATGGGTTTGTTTAGAGCTTTCTCCCATTTCTATCTGTGTTTGTTTAGAACCTCCTCCAATCTTCATTTCTATTTGTTTAGAATATTCTTCAAACTGTATTCCCATCTGCCTAGACTCTTCCCCGACTTCAATCCCCTTCCCTTTTTCTAAAGGATTTTCTATTTTGGGAATCTTTCTAGGGACGGGTTTCTTCCTACGCATCACGCCTCCATCCCACAAATCTCCTCTTTTTCTTGGGCTTGGGTTTCTCTGGAGGTGGAGCATTGAATTCAATAGGTTCTTCTATGTCGGGTATATACCTATTGAAATCTCTGGAAACCACTATTTTTACCGGATAGAGATTTAAATTCTGAAGGGCGTCAGACAAGTCACTCATGCTATTTAGCAAAATACACACAATTACTAAGTTAAAATCATAACAAAATTTTATAGAAAACCTTTAAATATTATTTCATACTGGGTAACTACAAAACAACTGAAAAGTAAAACACACTAAGATTTATTGTAACTTATTTCTTTACTAGGTAAAGTTTCTAGACTGTAGGTGATCCAGGTGTTAAAACTTGAGTCAGATTATTTAAAGATTTGTATTAACTGCTACAGTGGCTAGCATATAAAGATCTGCCCATTTTTCATCTAACTTGTCCTCCCAAGGTGATTTACTGGTTAATTCCTGGGTTTCCTGTTTAATCTTCTTTTCTCGGAATTTCTTTATTTTCTCCTGACTTTTCTTAAAAATCAAACTTCTTTTATTAGGGGAAAGTGGTTCCTCATATTGTGCCTTTCGCACAAATATTCCTTCTTCAGGAATTACAGAGTGATTTGAGGATTTGTTTTGGGATGAACTTCCCTTCTCGTTGGATGACCTATCTAATTTAAGATAGATGTTTACAGCTTTTGTTTACCCATACTGTACACAAATATTCAAATAAGAAAACACATAATCACATAATGACAAGTAGAAAAATTAAGTATTTTCTAAATACTTAATTGGCTTAAATCAGTGGCTCTGTTACCACCTTTTTCTGACTCAATTAAGCCAATTAAGTATTTATAGAGCCACTGATTTAAGCCAATTAAGTATTTAGAAAATACTTAATTTTTCTACTTGTCATTATGTGATTATGTGTTTTCTTATTTGAATATTTGTGTACAGTATGGGTAAACAAAAGCTGTCAAACATCTATCTTAAATTAGATAGGTCATCCAACGAGAAGGGAAGTTCATCCCAAAACAAATCCTCAAATCACTCTGTAATTCCTGAAGAAGGAATATTTGTACGAAAGGCACAATATGAGGAACCACTTTTCCCTAATAAAAGAAGTTTGATTTTTTAGAAAAGTCAGGAGAAAATAAAGAAATTCCGAGAAAAGAAGATTAAACAGGAAACCCAGAAATTAACCAGTAAATCACCTTGGGAGGACAAGTTAGATGAAAAATGGGCAGATCTTTATATGCTAGCCACTATAGCATTTAATACAAATCTTTAAATAATCTGACTCAAGTTTTAACACCTGGATCACCTACAGTCTAGAAACTTTACCCAGTAAAGAAATAAGTTACAATAAATCTTAGTGTGTTTTACTTTTCAGTTGTTTTGTAGTTACCCGGTATGAATTAATATTTAAAGGTTTTCTATTAAATTTTGTTATGATTTTAACTTAGTAATTGTGTGTATTTTGCTAAACAGCATGAGTGACTTGTCTGACGCCCTTCAGAATTTAAATCTCTATCCGGTAAAAATAGAGGTTTCCATAGATTTCAATAGGTATATACCCGACATAGAAGAACCTATTGAATTCAATGCTCCACCTCTAGAGAAACCCAAGCCCAAGAAAAAGAGGAGATTTGTGGGATGGAGGCGTGTGCGTAGGAAGAAACCCGTCCCTAGAAAGATTCCTAAAATAGAAAATCCTTTAGAAAAAGGGAAGGGGATTGAAGTCGGGGAAGAGTCTAGGCAGATGGGAATACAGTTTGAAGAATATTCTAAGCAAATAGAAATGGAGATTGGAGGAGGTTCTAAACAAACACAGATAGAAATGGGAGAAAGCTCTAAACAAACCCAGGAAATGACATTGCAGGAAGAGCTAGATTTTATATTGGCAAGCTGTGATACTATTCAGCCTGTCAATGAAAATATTTTTACTCGTCCTATTGAAACTCAACTCCCTATAAACTTAGAACCAGCAATCCCAGAACCTATAATCCACACCCAACCTCTAGAAATGGACGAGTGGTGGACGAATGATTGGCAGTTTCAAAACCTGCTCAACAGTCCTTATTTCTTTCTTCCTCAGTTTGACCCTGAACCAATACCTAACCCACCTATGAGCAATGAGAATTTAGCTGAACTCCGCCACTTTGGCGAAGAATTGGTGGATGCAGGAAATAGGATCAGGGAAGTAGGAGAACAGATCTCCTGGAAGTATGATGAGAGGGAGCGCCGTTATTAAAATATTAGCTGACAAAGGACAAGGGGTTTATGAGACAGTGGTTGTATAATAGCAATAGTAATATAATCTTGTGAAATAACCTAAAATAAAACTTTGTAAGATAATGGTGTGTATTGATGCATACTATTAAATATAAATGGAAATCGAGAAATCAATAGTTTTGACTATATGTGTATTTGAAAATTTTATGATTGTTTTATGTATAATTGATATTTAATTGATACTAATAAATTATATATATATATCAGATGGAAAACGCTAATAACGAACCAATTAATGAGATTAATCAATCTGAGCAACACCCGGAGGATCAATTTCTAAATAGGCAAGATATAGAAAATATCGTTGCTCAAGGGATAGCCAATGCTATTCCAGCAATAGTTGCTGCTGTTAGAAATCCAATCGAACCTCAACAAATCATTCCTAGTAAACGTATTTCTGAAGATAACTTCAGCAATAGCGTAAATGGAGGCGGTAATCATACTAATCACGATAATAATCCACGGCAGGCTCCGCTCCCTAAGAAAATGAAAGCTGCAACACCTGGTTGCACTTATAAAGAATTTCTTGCTTGTAAACCATCTGAGTTTGCAGGCAATGAAGGAGCAACTGCGGTACTGCGTTGGTTAGAGAAAACCGAGGCAGTTATTACAATAAGTAAATGTGCTCAGGATGATCAGGTCATGTACGCGTCAAATCTTTTTAAGGAAGGGGCGCTAGAATGGTGGAATACAGTTCTACAGGCTAAAGGAAGAAATAGGGCTTATGCCATGAATTGGGAAGAATTTAAGAGTCTTGTAGAAAGATAATTATGTCCCGAATATGAAAAAGATCAAATGGCGAATAAGTTCTTAAATCATCGAATGATGGGTGTAGATTGTCGCGGTTATAATTCGACATTCTTTGAATATGCTAGAGTGGTACCAACACTGGCTTCGCCAGAACCGGTACTCATTTCTAGCTATATTTGGGGATTGATTGGTGAAATCCGCAATATCGTTAAAGCTGCAAGACCTCGCACTATTGACAATGCAGTGGAATTAGCCAACACCCTAACTGATGAACTAGTACGCACAAGAGATGATAACAGGAAAAAGGAATTGGCTCAGAAAATTACCCAAGGAGTTCGAATGGGTAATAGTAGCAACTTCAAGAGAAGAGGAACAGGGCAATCTTCAAATCCGCCGTTCTGCAGGAATTGCAGAAAGAAACATTTTGGAAGATGTAGTGTAACCTGCAATTTTTGTAAAATGGTAGTGTTTTGGTCAAAAATTACCTAAGCAATTAAGTGATCAAATTAGTTAAGTGAGGTAGTGTGCTAGAAATATGTATGAAAAATGTGTTAACAAAATTAGATATGAAAACAGTTTCAGGATACGGCTCAGGATATAGAGTTGTATCTATGATCAAACAATGAGCGAAAATGTAAAGGTGGACACGTGATGTACGAGGAAAGCCCTTGATCAATCTAGATCGCCGGCATAAAACCTCGGGAGCTGACAATCGCAGCTGCCTTGTTCTTCTATTGCTTCAAATATCAGGATACAGTGCAGGATGTGGTGCGGATCAACTAGGTGTTACAATGTAATTCGAATACAAGTGTTGTGTGTAGTGTTTGCGATGAGCTAGAGAGAAAGTGTTCGAAAATGTGTGAGTTGAGTGACTTAACCTGATCCGCCCCCATCTATTTATAGTAAAACAAACGTAACTAACTATCCTACATAACCGGGATCCACCGAATATTCCTTAGTTGAACGTTGTAGACCTGGTCTTTCGGGCTCAACGTCTCTCCTTTAACAAATACGTCCGAGTCTTGAGGAGATGGAGTCCACTTGACCATTGGCAAGTCCCAGTCTTTCATCTGCACGTGATTAATTCAATGTACCTCAGGATATCACCCAGGATGTTAACAATGTCCTCGTCCAGTATCCTGATCACAGATAAACAATTAAAAGCAGGATATTAGTCAGCATGCATACTCAGAAAATGAGCCATAACAGGTAGGACATCGTGAAGAAAACTGCAGAAAGAAAACCATAGTCTGCTTTAACTGTGGAGAAGCAGGACATTTTAAAACAGAATGTCCTAAATTGGTCAAACCAGCAGACAACAAAGCCAAGACGGCTGACGGAGCTACTAAAAAGAATGTTCGAGCCTTTCAGTTAACTACTCAGGAAGCCAAGATGATTCCAGATGTGATAGCTGGTACGTTTCTAGTTCACAACGTGTATGCGAAAGTATTATTTGACTCTGGTGCAAACCAAAGTTTTATCAATACTTCATTCTGCCAAGCTCTTAATTTACCCTTAACCAACCTTAGGCAGATTTTTACAGTCGAAACGGCAGACGGAAATTCTATTAGCATAGATAAAGTTTTGCAAAAAGAAAATATAGAACTCTCAGGTCATAAATTCTTTGCAAACCTATTACCTATGAAATTAGCCGAATTTGATGTTGTGTTAGGAATTGATTGGTTAGTAGCCAACCATGCTCGAATTCTTTGTGATCAGAATTCCATAGAAATTAAAGCACCTACTGGAGAAGTAATCATAATTACAGGAGATAAACCACGTAAGCCCATGAAGTTCATATCGATAATGAAAGTTGCTAGTTATGAACGAAAGCAAGGAATAGTATATATGATTTCAGTAATTATTAGTACTAAGGGTAAAGAACTTAAAGAGATTCCTGTAGTCTCAGAATACCCAGATGTATTCCCAGAAGAATTACCAGGATTACCACCAGATAGGGAGGTAGAATTTAGAATCCATCTAATTCCCGGAACTACACCGATAGCTAAGGCACCTTATTGGTTAGCACCCACAGAAATGTTAGAACTGAAAAAGCAATTAGATGAATTACTAAGTAAAGGTTTCATACAACCTAGTTCGTCCCCGTGGGGAGCACCAGTGTTGTTCGTAAAGAAGAAGGATGGTTCAATGAGAATGTGTATTGATTATATAGAATTGAATAAGGTTACAATTAAGAATCGATACCCATTACCTAGGATTGATGATCTTTTCGATCAACTTCAAGGAGCTAGATATTTTTCTAAAATTGACTTAGGGTCCGGATATCATCAATTGAAGGTGCAAGAGGAAGACATACCTAAAACTGCTTTTAGAACTAGGTATGGTCATTACGAGTTTACAGTCATGCCCTTCGGGTTAACAAATGCACCTGCAGCATTCATGGACATGATGAATAGAATCTGTAAACCGTACTTGGATAAATTTGTAATTGTTTTCATTGACGATATACTTATTTATTCCAAAAGTCAGAACGAGCATTGTGAGCACTTGCATGCACTCTTAACTTTGTTAAGAAAAGAAAAATTGTACGCCAAATTCTCGAAGTGTGAATTTTGGTTGCAAGAAGTGCAATTTTTAGGACACATGGTGAATCACGAAGGCATTCATGTAGATCCTGCTAAGATAGAAGCAATTACCAAATGGAAGGTTCCACAATCCGCAATGGAAATTAGAAGTTTTATAGGTTTAGCTGGATATTATAGACGGTTTATTAAGGATTTTTCCAAGATAGCTGTACCATTAACTAAGCTAACCTGTAAAGCTGTTAAGTTTGAATGGGGACCTAAACAAGAAGAAGCCTTTAGGATCTTGAAACAGAAATTAACCAATGCTCCAATCTTAGCCTTACCAGAAGGAAATGAAGATTTTGAAGTATATTGTGATGCTTCAAAACTAGGTTTTGGATGTGTGCTAATGCAACGCAAGAAGGTAATTGCGTATGCCTCAAGGCAATTGAAAAAGCACGAGGAGAACTATACGACTCATGACTTAGAATTAGGAGCCGTAATTTTTGCCCTGAAAATCTGGAGACATTATCTGTACGGAAGTAAGTTTACTGTCTATACAGATCATAAAAGTTTAAGATATATATTTTGGCAAAAAGAGTTAAATATGAGGCAAAGAAAATGGATGGAAATCCTAAGTGACTACGACTGTGATATTCAATATCATGAAGTAAAGGCAAATGTAGTTGCAGATGCCTTAAGTCGTAAATATCATGAAAAGCAAAAGCGAGTTCGTGCTCTCAGATTAAATCTACAGATAGATTTAATGGAACAAATAAAGAATGTTCAGGAAACAGCAATCAAGGATGATGCTGAAGGAATGAAGGGACGAATAAAAGAATTAGAGCAAGGAGCTGATGGAATTTGGAAATTCCACAAAAGCAGAATTTGGGTACCTAAGCAGGGAGAATTAAGAAATAAGATTTTAGAAGAAGCTCATAAATCTAGGTATACCATGCACCCAGGAAACAATAAAATGTACCAAGATTTAAGAAATAACTTTTGGTGGATAGGAATGAAAAAGGATATAGCTCGATATGTTTCTAAGTGTCTTACTTGTTCACAAGTAAAGGCCGAACATCAGAAACCTTCAGGTCTACTACAACAATTAGAAATGCCTGTATGGAAATGGTAACTAATAACAATGGATTTTGTTACTAAGTTACCCAAAACCAGAAAAGGTAATGATGCGATTTGGGTAATTGTAGATCGATTAACCAAATCTGCTCACTTCCTGCCAATGAAGGAAACCTTTAGCATGGAAAGATTGGCAAAGTTGTATGTAGATGAAGTTGTATCTTTACATGGAGTTCCACTCTCCATTGTATCAGATAGAGATAGTCGTTTCACCTCTCACTTTTGGACGAGTTTCCAGCAAGCAATGGGGACTCGACTAAATCTGAGTGCCGCATATCATCCACAAACAGACGGTCAAAGTGAAAGAACGATACAAACTCTAGAAGACATGCTCAGGGCATGTGTGATAAATTTTGATGGAAATTGGGACGATCACTTAACTCTGATCGAATTCTCCTACAACAATAGTTATCATTCAAGTATTGAAACTGCCCCATTCGAGGCACTATATGGAAGAAAGTGCAGAACTCCAGTTTGTTGGGCAGAAATAGGAGAAAGTCAATTGTCAGGTCCTGAAATAGTACAAGAAACAACTGACAAGATTACTCAAATCAAAGAAAGACTAAAGACGGCTCGAGATCGTCAAAAGAGCTATGCCGACAATCGACTTAAGCCGTTAGAATTCCAATTTGGAGACAGAGTACTGTTGAAAGTTTCCCCTTGGAAAGGAGTTGTTCGATTTGGTAAGAAAGGAAAGCTAAGTCCAAGATACGTAGGACCATTTTCAGTGATTCAACGTATAGGACCAGTTGCTTATCGTTTACAACTACCAGAAGAGTTAGCTGGAGTACATGATGTATTTCATGTATCCAACCTCAAGAAATGTCTATCAAACGAATCTTTGGTAGTACCTCTCCAAGATATAGAGGTAAACGAAAAGTTAAAATTTGTAGAGAAACCTCTTCAGATAGAAGACAGAAAAGTGAAGTTTCTCAAGCACAAACGACTAGTGCTAGTTAAAGTGAAGTGGGATTCGAAGAGGGGAGCTAAATACACTTGGGAGCTGGAATCAGAAATGAAGCGAAAGTATCCTCAATTATTCCAGTAAATCTCGAGGACGAGATTTTTATTAAGGTGGGGAGAATGTAACAACTCCTATCAAAAAGTCTTAATTATTATTTTAATTGTCTAATAGGAAACCCTAAATTGAGACACCCAAGTAATTCTGCACAAACCCTAAAATTTTCAGAATCATCAGAATCAAGATCAGGGCCCCTAAAACTCGGGGGGGGGGGGGGGGGTAAAAACCCTAGTTACGATTATATAAATAACTTGTTGTCAGTATCGAATTTTAAGATTTCGTCAAGTCAGCTAAGCTAGTTAGGGACGTGGCTACCCTATGGTAGATAGGGACCCCTCGCGTCACGCGAGGGGGTCAAAATTTTGTGTATAAATAGTGGACTTTGGGATATGAATTCTGGAGTTAAAACGACGTAAAATTTCGCTACGTACACTGAATTACGTTCTGTTTACTATCAAAACACACACGAATCACAAATCGTTGCCGCAATATAGGGTAATAACTCGATCGCTGATACGATTCAATGTCCGATTGATTAAACTATCCAATGGATGTTTACGTGCTGCCCACATTAGGGTTTATGCTTTGTCATTCGTTGTTAATTCAATGGATGTTTAAGTATCGCACTTTGTCATTTGTTGTGAAGGTTTTAATCTCGTGAGTTATCGTAAATGCTGTATTAAGTTACTAACCTAGTTGTGTGCATGTTATTAAATTTAGGTTAAAAGGCTAATCAGTAAGCTAGGCTCTGCTCAAATTAAATCTGCAATGTGAGTCATTGTAATCTCTCTTAATACTGTAAATTATAACAAATGGGTCATTTTTAAATAGAATGAATCACCAGTATTTACCGCTGACAAAACCTTTTTCAAACATGTTTCAGGTGATCTGTTGTGATCCAAGAAAAGTGCCGTGAAGCACTACAAGCTTAAGGAAGTGGCTAAATATAAAATAAAGAAACATGTTTTGTAAAATAAGGATTTCTCCGTGAAATCTTATGATTGTAAATTACTGGGCTTTATCCCGAGTTATGAAATAAAATAATCGGGGAAAATTGCAGTTTTAAAAAGATCCTGAAGAAACTTCCGCTGTTAATTAAATACCACGGGATTTTCTGTCCCGCGGCTCCTGAAACGGGTCAAACCGGGTCATACCACCTTTTTCTGTCACGGCCCCCGACCCGGTTTGACCCGTTTCAGGAGCCGCGGGACAGAAAATCCCGTGGTATTTAATTAACAGCGGAAGTTTCTTCAGTATCTTTTTAAAACTGCAATTTTCCCCGATTATTTTATTTCATAACTCGGGATAAAACCCGGTAATTTACAATCATAAGATTTCACGGAGAAATCCTTATTTTACAAAACATGTTTCTTTATTTTATATTGAGCCACTTCCTTAAGCTTGTAGTGCTTCACGGCACTTTTCTTGGATCACAACAGATCACCTAAAACATGTTTGAAAAAGGTTTTGTCAGCGGGAAATACTGGTGAATCATTCTATTTAAAAATGACCCATTTGTTATAATTTACAGTATTAAGAGAGATTACAATGTTTCTGATATCAAACCAACTACCCACGATATTTGTCACTCGGCCATCCATCGGTAACCTCATTGTCCAATGGAGTCTGTGACTATGGTCATATCACTCATTGGCTAACCCGTTGTCCAATAGTGACGGTTATCAAGTAATGTATACAAAACCCCACATACCGGCTGTAACTTGGTGATTACATAAACTTAATCACTGTAATTATAACCTTTGAAAATAAACATACTTTTGAAATCAAATTTGATAAAAAGAGAATGACTCACATTGCAGATTTAATTTGAGCAGAGCCTAGCTTACTGATTAGCCTTTTAACCTAAATTTAATAACATGCACACAACTAGGTTAGTAACTAATACAGCATTTACGATAACTCACGAGATTAAAACCTTCACAACAAATGACAAAGTGCGATACTTAAACATCCATTGAATTAACAACGAATGACAAAGCATAAACCCTAATGTGGGCAGCACTTAAACATCCATTGGATAGTTTAATCAATCGGACATTGAATCATATCAGCGATCGAGTTATTACCCTATATTGCGGCAACGATTTGTGATTCGTGTGTGTTTTGATAGTAAACAGAACGTAATTCAGTGTACGTAGCGAAATTTTACGTCGTTTTAACTCCAGAATTCATGTCCCAAAGTCCACTATTTATACACAAAATTTTGACCCCCTCGCGTGACGCGAGGGGTACCCCTCTGGGCGTCGCATGACGCAAGGGGTCCCTATCTACCATAGGGTAGCCACGTCCCTAACTAGCTTAGCTGACTTGACGAAATCTTAAAATTCGATACTGACAACAAGTTATTTTGATAATCGTAACTAGGGTTTTACCCCCCCCCCCCTGAGTTTTAGGGGCCCTGATCCTGATTCTGATGATTCTGAAAATTTTAGGGTTTGTGCAGAATTACTTGGGTGTCTCAATTTAGGGTTTCCTATTAGACAATTAAAATAATAATTAAGACTTTTTGATAGGAGTTGTTACATTCTCCCCACCTTAATAAAAATCTCGTCCTCGAGATTTACTTGAATAATTGAGGATACTTTCGCTTCATCTCTGATTCCAGCTCCCAAGTGTATTCAGCTCCCCTCTTCGAATCCCACTTCACTTTAACTAGCACTAGTCGTTTGTGCTTGAGAAACTTCACTTTTCTGTCTTCTATCTGAAGAGGTTTCTCTACAAATTTTAACTTTTCGTTTACCTCTATATCTTGGAGAGGTACTACCAAAGATTCGTCTGATAGACATTTCTTGAGGTTGGATACATGAAATACATCATGTACTCCAGCTAACTCTTCTGGTAGTTGTAAACGATAAGCAACTGGTCCTATACGTTGAATCACTGAAAATGGTCCTAGGTATCTTGGACTCAGCTTTCCTTTCTTACTAAATCGAACAACTCCTTTCCAAGGGGAAACTTTCAACAGTACTCTGTCTCCAAATTGGAATTCTAACGGCTTAAGTCGATTGTCGTCATAACTCTTTTGACGATCTCGAGCCGTCTTTAGTCTTTCTTTGATTTGAATAATCTTTTCAGTTGTTTCTTGTACTATTTTAGGACCTGACAATTGACTTTCTCCTATTTCTGCCCAACAAACTGGAGTTCTGCACTTTCTTCCATATAGTGCCTCGAATGGGGCAGTTTCAATACTTGAATGATAACTATTGTTGTAGGAGAATTCGATCAGAGGTAAGTGATCGTCCCAATTTCCACCTAAATCTATTACACATGCTCTGAGCATGTCTTCTAGAGTTTGTATCGTCCTTTCACTTTGACCGTCTGTTTGTGGATGATATGCGGTACTCAGATTTAGTCGAGTCCCCATTGCTTGCTGGAAACTCGTCCAAAAGTGAGAGGTGAAACGACTATCTCTATCTGATAAAATGGAGAGTGGGACTCCATGTAAAGATACAACTTCATCTACATACAACTTTGCCAATCTTTCAATGCTAAAGGTTTCCTTCATTGGTAGGAAGTGAGCAGATTTGGTTAATCGATCCACAATTACCCAAATCGCATCATTACCTTTTCTGGTTTTGGGTAACTTAGTAACAAAATCCATTGTTATTAGTTCCCATTTCCATACAGGCATTTCTAATTGTTGTAGTAGACCTGGAGGTTTCTGATGTTCGGCCTTTACTTGTGAACAAGTAAGACACTTAGAAACATATCGAGCTATATCCTTTTTCGTTCATATCCACTAAAAGTTATTTCTTAAATCTTGGTACATTTTATTGTTTCCTGGGTGCATGGTATACCTAGATTTATGAGCTTCTTCTAAAATCTTATTTCTTAATTCTCCCTGGCTTTTATACCTCTATTTCATGTATTACATGTTTTATACTTTCATTTCATGTAATAATACATCTATTTCATTTATTTATGCCGTTTTCCCTGTATTAGGGTTGAATGAAAAAGATTTTTCTTTAGGTTCGTCCAAATCAGAAGTAAGATATACCGTTTGTATTCCTATTAACGAAGTAGAAGGATTATCCCTTTTTTCCCTTTTTACTTCGGGATAAATGAAAGAAAGATCTATTCTTTCTTTTATGTGATACTTTACCAGAAGCTTTATCTTCATACTTTCAAACCCATAAAATGATATCTTAGAATTTATGAGAAGGCAATTTCTCTCAATGAAATCTTTTATATCTGGAATCTCTCAGGGATTGTTTCTATGATGTTTAACATTCCTCCCATATCTTTTTCAATTTCTTTTTTCGACTTTATCCGTTTATCCAAATCTTCAATATATTTATCCATCCTTTGAGCAAATTCTTGCTCCTCCATCCCTGGTTAAGAAATCTGCTAGAACATTTTTATCAGATTTATATATTTCCATATCAAAATGATACTCAGATAATAGTGTTTGTCATCTAATAAGTCTTTTATATTCTTGTTTATAAAGCAAGTTATTTTTAATGAAAGCCTTTACCTATGTATTATCTGTCCTTAGCAAAAATGTATTTGGTAATAAAATATAATAAAGCTTTTGAAAACTTTTAATAATAGCTAATAGCTATTACAACTTCCTAAAGAAAATGATAATCTTATTTTAGAAGCTATGCCTCAGAATACTATTGGAGTGGGCTACTTAAGAAAACAAATTATAATTCTGAAAAAGATAAAATAGGTGATAGTATTTGTAGATGTTGTTCGGGTACTTTTAGTGATACTAAAACAAGGTATCATATAAATATAAACGAAAAAGAATTATTAGCTATTAGCTATTATTAAAAGTTGTCAAAAGCTTTATTATTTTTTATTACCAAATACATTTTTGCTAAGGACAGATAATACACAGGTAAAGAATTTCATTAAAAATAACTTGCTTTCTATACCATAATATAAAAGACTTATTAGATGGCAAACACTATTATCTGAGTATCATTTTAATATAGAAATATTCAAATCTGATAAAAATGTTCTAGCAGATTTCTTAACCAGGGATGGAGGAGCAAGAATTAGCCCAAATGATGGATAAATATATTGAAGATTTGGATAAACGAATAAAGTCAATAAAAGAAATTGAAAAAGATATGGGAGAAATGTTAAACATCATGGAAACAATCCCTGAGAGATTCCAGATATAAAGGATTTCATTGAGAGGAATTGTCTTTTCAAAAATTCTAAGATATCATTTTATGAGTTTGACAGTATGAAGATAAGTAGAAGGATTATCCCTTTTTCCCCTTTTTACCTCGGGATAAATGAAAGAAAGATCTATTCTTTCTTTTATGTGATACTTTACCAGAAGCTTTATCTTCATACTTTCAAACCCATAAAATGATATCTTAGAATTTATGAGAAGGCAATTTCTCTCAATAAATCTTTTATATCTGGAATCTCTCAGGGATTGTTTCTATGATGTTTAACATTCCTCCCATATCTTTTTCAATTTCTTTTTTCGACTTTATCCGTTTATCCAAATCTAAGATATCATTTTATGAGTTTGACAGTATGAAGATAAAGCTTATGATAAAGCATCACATAAAAGAAAAAATAGATCTTTCTTTCATTTTATCCTAAAGTAAAAAAAGAAAAAAGAGATAATCCTTTCACTTCATCGATAAGAATACAAACGTTAGATCTTACCTCTGATCAGAACAAACCTAAAGAAAAATCTTTTTCATTCAACCCTAAGACAGGGAAAACTTCTACCTTTAAAAATATTTTTCAAAAATTGCCAACTCAACCAAATTATGTTGAACAACAATGGTTCAAGATGAAGGAATTATATAGCCTAAGAAATACATATATAAGATACATTGATTTTACAGGGATCTTCCCTAGAATCAATTATCTACTAGAAAACTCTACTGAAAAGATAAGGTACTGATATGATTTTGGAGCCATCAATAAGATATACCTTACTTTACCCGATTTTCTTGAAATCTCCTTTTTATCAAGATGGGTTAAGGATGGAGTAAGCGATTGTTATCTATATAACCCTACAATTACTCCAAAAGATGTTATGGCTCTAAAACTCTTTTCTACGGGGCCTGATTTTTATAATAAATTCTATTATCGAGCTTTTCACTTTATTCAGAAAGAAAAGGTTAATTTAGCCTTTACTTATTCTGTTAATACTGAGAAAAAAGATTTTTCACAACTTTAATGAAAATGATGTTTCATTACAGAAGAGGAATATGAATAAAAGTAATACTCCAAGCATTACAAGCTGACTTTAAAAATGGATTTAGGACTTATGGTGGGAAAAATATGTGTTCTTCTGTTATGATTTCACCAGCTAGAAATACTCCACCATCAGCCAAAAAATATTTAGAGGATAAAATTTAATTTTTAGAAAAAAGACATAATAAAATCGAGTCCTCAGGCTCAAGAAAAGTTTTGCTTATTCAGGATTCATAAAAAAGTCATATCTCCAAAAGATATGTGTCCAATATGTTCTAATAAAAAAGGACAATATGAGTATTGATTCTCAAAATGAGGGTCTAACATCTGATGATTACGGATTTCATAAATCTTATACTCCAAATACGATTTTCAAATAACTAATAATCTGATTCAATATCTTATGAAGATAGGCATTAAAACTAAGTCTTTAAGACTCACATGGAGTCAAAATTTGCCTTCACCATGTCCACCAACTTTATGAGACAAGCATGAACGTGGAAAGAGATGAAATAAAGACTAAAGAAGTCCAAATTCCCAGGGATAGAGTTTCTTTCATAAAATACAACTTTCAAGACCTCCTGATAAAAATAGAGTTACAAGAAAGTCTCATGTCATAATGAGGGCATGTAAAGAGAAAAGGACAAGTGAAAAGACGTAGCCTATCTAGAAAAATGGGCTATAAAAAGGAAAGAGGAAGAAAGGGCATCAAGCTTAAACAAGTCTTTAAAAAAGTTTTACATGTGCTAAAAGTATGTTGATTTTTCTTAGCTTTTGTATCTTTTCAAAACATCAACCATTGTAAATCATCCACATTAAATAAAAAACATTCACTTTTCCTTATAATGAGTTTTTGAGTGATTTTTATATTTTTAGATATTTCTCTGTTAAAAAGAAAAATAAATCTCCAATCTTAAACCGTCTATTTTTACCCTGCCAGACCCTACACCAGAGGTAGGAAATGAAACCAGATTGTGCTAAATATTGCTAAAGGATCCAAAGGGGAGTTACCTAAGACCTCTTAGATTTGGTGTGACAGGTCCTAGCAAAAAGACTCGTGGTGCAACCCGACAAAAGACTCGTGGTGCAACCCGACAATATTTTTGTCAAAACAGCAAAAAGGTAAGGAAGCATGTTTTACCTTTGTTCTTTTTAATTTTGAAATATAATTAAATAATTGACTCTCTTAGGTTTTATAAGGAAAGTTTTAAAAACAAATTCAAGTAAAGTGTTATTTTATGTTTGTTATAATAATATTGAATAATAAAAAATAAAGAAATAATGTTTAGTCCTTTTTAAAATTTCTATAATATAAAATAGATTTAATATATGACTATAGTAGTAGTGGTGGTAGTAGTACGTACCAAGATACGAGATACACCTGTTTCCCACAATCCCTAAATGAAAACAAAATTTAATTAGCAAACAAAACCCGATCAATATAAAATAAATCAAAATATTGTTTTACAAGACCTACTTTAATAATAAGGGGAGGGGGTGGTTCACTAGTGATAGAAACTATCACTCCCATTGTCCAATCACATCATGCCATGTCATCAACCAAATTTCTATCACTGGTGATAGAAATGTAGGTACAGGTGTCAAAATATGCAATGTGTCCAAGGTACATGTGTCAATTTATTGTCAAACATGCAGAACATACAACTTAAGTCAAACATGCAGAACAAATGCAGAACAAATTTCACGCGTTATGTGTATAACGCGTTCAATATATAACGCGTTGAATATTTACCGGCGGCGGTGTTACGTTTGGGTTTAACGCGTGATGGATGGTCCATAACGGACCACCCCGCCTCCCCTAATTATTAAACTGTAATTATGAAGGAAAAAAAAGTTTAGTTAGCAGACAAAACACAATACACATTAAATCAAATTTTGTTTAAAGAAATTTAGTTAAATTTTATTTGGAAAAGCATACTTAGGGTGAGAGGGGCACTCCCCTCTTAGGGAGTCCCCTCTCTTACGCACACCCAATCAGGTTATGCCAAGTCAACTCCCCTCGCACCCCAATTTGATGGTGGCACTCCCCTCTTAGAGGAATTGTTTTTTTATTAAAAAAAAAAAAGTTTTCATTGGTTGAAAAAAAGGGTGGCCCCACCTTCTCTCTCCTTCCTTCTTCGGTGCCTCCTCCCCGAAATGGCTCCCCGATTTGGCTCCCCGCCTGGATGGCGGCACTTTCCCGCTCGGCAAAGTTGGTCCCCGTGTGGGTTTTCGGTGGGTGCCCCGCTCACCCTTAAATCTAAATATCATAAGCAAACGAAAGAAATGAAAGATGAACCATATATGTAATTCCACGATGCGAGCTTCTAGACCGGAGTCCATGCTGGGCTTTTCTTTAAAGGCTGGGGAACCACCTACAGCGGTGCACCGTTCCCAAGAAATCCACCAGAGTTGGACTTCTGGCAGAACTGAACACCGGTGGTTCAGTGGGCCGTAGGAAAATAAGTTGTAGTTGGTGTCGTATTAACCGCAAGTGAGGTGGTGGGACTAGTTCAGGATCGTTACCGGAAAGAAATTATGGGTCACCGCCTGATCGTTCATTGAGAACCCGAATAATCTGCTGCTTTTACTTGAAACACTTATCGTCGCCGTCGGTCCACCTCCTCTGTCTCTCTCTCCTCTCAGAGATAACCTCTCTCAATAACCTTTCTCTCTCTCTCTGTGTCTGTTTTTCTTCCTTTTTCTTTGTTTCTTTCTTTGTGACTTTAAAGGGTAAATTGTTTTGCCACGTGTTGGTGATGATGATGACTATGCTGCTAGAGAACGATACACGTCGCAATAAGTAGAGTTATTATTATTATATAAAAATATCTGCAAAGTGACTCATCAACAAATACGTTGATAATAATACACCTATTATTTTTAGTGCAACAATTTAATGTAATGCCCTAGCTTGGATATAATGAAAAAAAAATGCATTCTCATAACAAAAAGATGCAGCAGATAGCAAACCATGTAAATTCATAATCATAATGATAAAACCCCATGCATAACTGACCCATATCGCAACGAGGTGGTGTTCTCAAACAGAAGAGTCGATATCTCGAGGCTATGGGCAGATGTACAATCAACAAGCTTCCTATGGGTAAAAAAATAGAGCGAAGATGTATGCAGTCGAGTGGTCGAATTTGTGTAATTTTAACTTTTGGTAATCTGTCTCTATAGTTCTAGCGCCTTGCTAGTTGTTTTAATAAAATCAGCCGTTAAAAAAAAAAAAAACCGACTCATATCGGTATCCCAGTAGCATCAATTTGAACGTACAGTTACCTCTTCCGCTTGGGGTGATGCAAATGTCTAAAGATGTGGGTTTGTTGGTGTTTTAAGTGGGCTAGGCCACAGTCTTTTTTGTGGATCAACCCATAACCGTTGTAATAATTAAAGTTGAGCAAAGTTTATATGATAGTTTATAAGGGATAGTATCAAATTGGAAATTTATTTAAGATAGAAATGATAGAAAGTAATAGAGTTATGACATGTGATAAAATTTTAAAATAAAGCGAAAGGGTATTTTAGTCAATTTTATCCAATCTTCTCCCTTATTCTCTCTCTGTAACTTCAAAACCCACCATTTTCAAAACTCACAATCTTCAACCTTTTTTTCACTTTCTATCTCAATAATCACTAAATTATAGTGCGATTTTCATCACCAATCAATTATTCAAACATCCAATCAACATGTTCTTTAACTTTTTTGAAGGAATGAAAAAACATTTTTTTTTGTATTTTTAGTCCATTGTGTTTTAGAAACAACACATTTTATTGTGTTTTTAGTCCGTTGCGTTTTAGAAAAAAAAAAAAAAAAACTTTCTTTTTTTGTTTTTGTCTATTGCGTTTTACGATAAACACATTTTTATGTGTTTTTTAGTACAATGCGTTTTAGAAAAAACATAATTTGAAGTGCTTTTAGTTCATTGCGTTTTAGGTAAAACACATTTTTATGTGTTTTTAGTGTATTGCGGTTTAGAAAAAAAAAACAATTTCTTTTTTGTTTTTTTGTCTATTGCGTTTTAGGAAAAACACATTTTTATGTGTTCTTTGGTCTATTGCGTTTTAGAAAAATACATTTTGAAGTGTTTTCAGTTCATTGCGTTTTAGGTAAAAACACATTTTTATGTGTTTTTAGTATATTGCGTTCTAGAAAAAGTCACTTTCTTTTGTGTTTTTAGTCCATTGCGTTTTAGAAGAAACACTTTCTTTTGTGTTTTTCATCCATTGCGTCTTAGAAAAAGAATCATTCTTTTGTGTTTTTTGTCCATTGCATTTTAGAAAGAGCACTTTCTTTTGTGTTTTTAGTCTATTGCGTTTTAGAAAAAAAAAATCATTTTTTTTGTGTTTTTTGTCCATTGCCTTTTAGGCATCTGGGTTATCGAAAACTTTTTTTTTTAAAGTATAGCAATAGTGTGCTCGTTTTAAAGATAAAAAACGTTCGTTTTTATGGTGCAATTTTTATAAAAAAAATAATGTCATATGAAAAAAGTTATTAATGTTTTAAAAGTGGGGAGGAGTTGAGGGAGAAAGAAACTATTGATTTGAATGGACTAGAATACCCTCAAATTAACCCACGCACCTTCTTCTTTTTGTTCAATCTCACTCATTTAATTTTAGCCCTTGATTAGTTAATAGATGGTCAAGATTACTTCTTAGCCTTCCTACTCAAATAAACTTTCTAGTATATCTTGACCCTAGTATACAAATAGAAAGCATAGCTCCCGTCTTCGCTAAGGTGGCCATTTCCTTATAACTCTTCTCTGGAGGGGTTCAGTCAGCGTCATTGTGTACTATGATCGAGGATATCCTTCTCTACAATATTTGTAGTTTCCTGAAAGGAAATGAGAAAAAAAAAGTAATTGATTGGTCCAACGGCGGAACTAAAGAGGGTAAAGGGGATAGGGGCGGACCTAAAATGGTAACAACTATACGGCAATAACTTGACAATTTCAACCAATCTAAATCAAAAATAAATCTCGATTCAAATAAGACCTCAATCAATAAATTCCCAACAACCAAAACTCAACTCTGACATAACCGATTAACAATTCCCCCAAAATTCAGATGCTAAATTAAACACAATTTAAACCTAAAATGGTAACAACTAAATCAACCAAAAAAACTACATAAGTTAAATTATCCTAAAAACACAAGGCCAAAACTCTCAGCGTAAATTAAAGTGAGAAATGTACTTGGAATTCGGACTGAGTCTGTGTAATAATGTGAATGACAGCGTCAAGATGATGGTGTGGCGAAACGGTGGTTCTCTATGTGATAACTCGTACGTTTCACCTTGTATCGTTCTTTTTACATTTCACCTTACGTTGTAATTTAGTGGAACTGATTAACGTATTAAATATATTTTAACTATTTATAAATATGTGTTGAATGCTGAAAGTTATTATTATTAATATTATTATATTATGGCCGCACACTTTATAACTCATGGTGTGCAGCCGCACACCTCCATCCAAGCCGA
The DNA here is from genome assembly GCA_030545235.1 of Helianthus tuberosus. Lineage (NCBI taxonomy): Eukaryota > Viridiplantae > Streptophyta > Magnoliopsida > Asterales > Asteraceae > Helianthus > Helianthus tuberosus. The sequence continues at coordinate 124,449,349 of CM060358.1, forward strand.
ACACTCCCATGTGTGGACCTCTAAATTGCTGAGCCCAGATTTAACTTGACCTCACACCCCCACCCATGTGGACCACTGCACATCAGGTCACACATCACATGAATAATTAAGACCACACACATATGTAGTGCATATGTGTGCGGCATATCGACAGCTGGATCCCATTTGCGGAGTGTGCGGCATCTTGGCTGAGTATATAAACTCATATCTGCCAAAACCCTAACACTTTCCCCCATAACATTCCTTGACGGCTACCTTTTTGGGAAACTCCTCCCACAAATCAGCAAACATTCTCTCTTGATTCAACAAGCATTCCTTTTATCCTTTTGAAGATTCAAGCATCAACAGCAACTTTTGATTTTCTTCCTAAAGCTTCCAAAGATCTCTTCTTTTCCCTCTTAACTCGCACACTCTCCTACTTCACATTCCGGGTTAGTATGAACCTTTATGCTTCTTATTAAAACATGACGTTGATGAATCTTTAGGAAATGTTGTTTTGATTCATGAAATATATGTGATTCATCAGTGGTATGTCACTAAATGAAATGAATGAAAGTTGTGTTCTAAAACCTAGGGGTGTTAAAAGATATTTGAGATATGTGCTTTGATAGTGTTCTTATGTTAGCATGATCTTGAAACGTTCATTATATGTTAAACAGAATAGATTTCGGCATGAATGTAAGACACAACAAGATTGTGTAGAATGATGTGTTTGAAGATGATTTCATGTTCACCACTTGTTTGAATAACTAGATTGAAATAAATGAGTTTTATTAAATGACGATCTGGTTTGTGAATGAGTCGATTGTTTTGGTAGATGGATTTTAATGCTAGATCTAGTGGGATGTTGTTCAGGAAATGGTTAATCACGATTTGCTAAAAATAAGATTCTACTAAGATAGGAGATTTGGATTTGTTTTGATGAATGTTTGATGATAAATTATCATAGGTTATTTGAACGATTTATGATAGTAGGGTTCATAAGAATTTTGTGCAAGAATCTATGTTTTAATCGTTTGGATCCTAGATGACGTCAATAGGTTACTCTTTGATTCATTGGAAGCCACACACATTCCTTCTGGTACAATTGTTGATGCATGTCGTACAACTAAATGATGTGTGGTCGCACACCGAAAGACCGTACACTCGGGATGTACAAATCACACATGCACAATGTACAACCCTATGTATGCATGACCGCACACTCGTCAGAAGGCCGCATACTCTCGTGTGGGCCGCACACTGATATACATTGGGCTCTATTCATAGTGGGCCGCACACTCGCAGTGGCCGCACACTATAAAAGTCCATATCCTTATTAATCCGCACACACATACACTGCTCACCTCAGTTTATGATTAACTGTTATGATGATGTGTGTGCTATAATCTTGATCCGTATAGTATCTGTGTATACATGTTTGATTAGTATAAAATACGATGGTTGTTACTCGTACACTACTTGTTAAATACGTGTAGATAATACATGATTACTTGCATACGGTTCTAATATTGGTAACCATAATAGGACATGGTTGACCAACTTAAAACAAATATTCTATCTACCGAGCAAAGCAAAGGTGAGTTCACACTAACACTAAAAGCATGTATTCCCAGTGGATTGGGAACCTAATATTCCGGGGGAACGGAATAGAAATTAAATGATATTATTACTTCATGCTCTAGCGTACTAAACGAAACTCTATCATGAAGTCCCCTACACTTATACCGATTAGTCGCCTGACATGGCGAACGGGATATTAGTTGATAGCGCTATTATGTTTGACAAACCTCACACCGGGCCTTAGAGGACGGGAGTGAACTAGTATGGCCTTATGACCGATCAATGAGGATAGACATTGATATAGGGCAAACAACACTACAGTCGCAGTTTCGGTACCACACAGTTTAGTAGCTTACATAAGGGGTAGCTCCCCATGGCATGTTTTATAACTTGGCAATTGAATAATTTAATGTTTTTGGGATAAAACGAGTAAACCTTTTTAAAACTGTGAACTCGCCAACTTTATGTTGACATACTACTGCATGCTTGCAGTCCATAGGTGATGCGCTAGAGTCTGCTCGGAGGGGTGTAGTGGTAATCTAGAATCCGTTGTTGGCTTCCTATTTTGAAACCTGTGTTTTAGACTATTAATGGATTTTTGTACTTAACACTTCCGCTAAATACTTAAACTTTATTTTAGACTTTTAAATGTGATGTCACTAATCGTATTTTGTAATGATTGGTTTTAGTTTATCTTAAATATTCAATATGATTGGTGGCATGATTCGGTCAGTCACAAACCTCGCGGTAATACTCCGCCAGTGGAAAATGAGGGTGTGTGTGACAACCGTCACTTTTCCGTACATTCCGTACACTAGATGAACAGTAATTTGTGCTTTAATGACTGTACATGATCTAGTTACCAGACAAATAAATTTCTGAATTCCATGCAAGTGAATTCATGCACATTTTGTGCTACAAAATATAGCTTTATGCATAAACGAGAGCGTTGCGTCAGAAATATTAGTAAACTCACCGGTAAGACACATCGTGTCAACAGAACTGCAGAAAGCAGTCAAACATTAGAATTGAGGCCTAGGTATAGGTCCGACGACAAAAGTACATTAAAACCCAAGAGTACATATAAGGGTTTAATTTATAGACATTGCGAAAGCAAAAACAAGCACTAAAAAGCACCCGAAACGCACTTTAAGTGCATAATTTCGTATAATTCAGCTCAATTCAGCATTTAATCATATGAATATTATGCATAAATTTCGTTTTATCATCCAGAATATTTCCCCAAGTGTTGGGAATTGAAAGGGTACAAGAAGGGTACTTAAAAGACACTAAAAAGTGTGATTTAGCACTTTAACGAACCAGTGTCTAACCGAACAACCGGATAATACCCGGAATACCAAAATAATGCTAGAAGCATTGTTTTTATTTTTCTAAGTCAGTTAGGGTCCCCGAGTACCCTAACACCCGTTATATTAAATAACACACACTAGTATCCTAACTAACACCTTTGAGTCCTAACTAAACCAAGTAACTAACCATTACAAGTTACATTTTACCCCCCCCCCCCCCATTGGTGGCCGATTAGGGGACATAAAATCCCACTCCTTGATTTCTTTTATATTTTAATTGTTATGTTGTGTAGATATGGGACATATTACCCATTGGTAGAATCCTTAAAATGGGTTATAAGAAAGACTAGGAGACCTTGAGTTCATAACTTCCACACAACATCACACCCCACATTTTCTTCTCTTCCTTTCCCCTTGGTTCGGCCGACCTCACCACCACCTACAACCACCATCATCCACCCATTCTCATATGTTCCAAGCTCATACAAAGGTGTAAGAAGCATAACAAAGAAGCTAGGAGCTTACGAAAGTTGAAGAACCTCAACCATTTGCTTTTATCCACCTCATTTATACACTTGAACTTCCCTAGCCTTGTGCTAGTAGTAAGTGTTCTCAAACATCATCTTGTTCTTGTTTATAGTGGTTAATATGAATTTTGTCGGGTGAAAATCATGAACATACTAAATCACATACTAAAAGTTTACAAGAATGAGAAATAAGTTGGATAAAAACTATAATGTTGTGTAAAACTTGTAAGACTTGTTTTGTGGTGATTATTTAGTGCCGATCTATGTTGTGGTAGCTCGGATCATCATCTAACCCGGATTAGTCATGTTCATGAAACATGACATAGAATATGTTAAGAATGAAAAGGGTTAAATGATGAAACTCTACCACACGAGAAACTTGAACTTGTGTAAAAACGATTTTACTTACGGAATAGTGTTTAAAACTAGTAGATCTACGGATCTACAAGCGGTATTTTCAAAGGACCACGTGTCAAGAGAAAACATACTTTTAAAGACGGATCTTACATAACCAAAAGTGCTTTTGTAAACACACAAGGGTGTAGACACTTGTGTAACACAAAGTTTTGACGAAAGAACTATTTTTGTAAATGTTGACAAGAAGTTGTGGAAATCTATTTCCTTTAAAAACGAGACTTTCAAGTAACCAAATTGATCTATACAAAGATCCACTAAAAATAATGGAAAGATACTACATATTTTGGAAAAACCACAAGTTCATGTATTTTTGCGATTATATCTATTTTAACTAGTTGAGTATTGTTTATTGCTGATTGAGGAAATTGTTGATTTGGATTTTAAAAGAAAATGATACGCTAGTAAGCGTGGCCACCTCCAGTTACAGAGGAAACTCTGGCGAAATTTTTCCAGAAAATAGCACTTAGAATATTTTTGGTGACAAGCATTATGAATGCATTTTTGACTTGTTTTCCAAACAAACTTCGCCATGATTTTTATTACAAAATTACCAAATACCGGAGGTGGATTTTCATAAGTAAAACTTGTTAAATATATATTTAGAATATATATTTATCGCTTGTGTGATTATGTGATTATTTTGTGAAATAGGTATATATTATTTTTAGAGTAAAAATAATATGACTTAGAGATACTCGTGACGAGTAAGAATACAAAAATTCACATATAACATACAAGATACATAATTCGGGTGCAAAGTGCAAAACACGAGATACTTATATTAATTTTAGAAAAATAATATAAGTAAGATACGTAGTTAAAAATATAGAATATTTTTAACACAAGAATACGTACACAAGAGATAGTGACTGTACTTGTGCGACGCAAGTCTAGTGACTAACGTTAAGAAAACGCGTATAGGTTACGACGTTAATTAAGCAAATCCGGTGAAGTTTACGACGCACAGGAACGCAAAGTTGTGAGTTCATGCTCCCCCTTTTTCTCTAACTGTTTTTGGTTTTATAACTCTCGGGGGTGAAATACATGTTACAAATATTATAATTTTTACAAAGGGTAAAAATACGAGAAGCACTCGTGGTGAGTGCAATACGATGAGCTTTAAGAAAAGCCTAGAAAATACTAGATCATGTGAGCATAGACTAAATACAGAAATGCCATTAATACTTAATTAGGGATGAGGGTTAGATCTAACGGGTACGGCCGAGCCCCACTCAGGGTCCTTATGTGACCACTTGAGTGCTTCGGTGTCCCAGTCGAGGGAAATCGACACAGTCGAGGTAAATCGACACAGTCGAGGGTAATCGACACAGTCAAGGAAAATTGACGCAGTCGAGGCTAATCGACACAGTCGAGGGAAAATCGACACAGTGAAAGGAGAAAATACTAAAGCTCCCTATGTCCTCACATGCCTTAATGTCCTTGCTCAAACACTCATTTAGTACATGGTGTACACAAGAAAACGTGATTTATACAATAAATACTTGATTTGTAAAGGTTACAAACTATGTTTTCATACAAGATATACAAGACGCATGAACTCGCTCAACTTTATGTTGATGTTTTCCAAAATTACATGTATTTCAGGTGACAGGATGGATCTTGGGCGCAAGTGTCATAACTAGAAGTAGACTACAAGTCTAGATGTCATCCACTTTTGTTGAATTGAAACCTTGTCAAAGGTCGTGTTTTGAAGACTTAAATAACAAGTATTTGTAATACTTAAATTTTCATAAATGGATGAACATCGTTTTGATCATGTAGTTGTTTATTACGATTGAATGCAATGATAACAAGCTAGTCACACATCATACGCTTCCGCAAAGCCAGGGTGTGACAGTGTGATAGATTGGTATCAGAGCCATTGGTTATAGTGAACTCGGTTTTAAAAAAGAAAAGTCTTTTTTGAGAAAACCAGACTATAACCCATTTTGTACTAATCGATCCACAACGACATTACACTCCAAGTGCAAGACCCAATGCTCTAGACCACATAGCATAAGTATATGCTTACTTGTTAACTTACTTAGTGTATTATGTGATAGTATACTTAGTAATATACTCCTTATCTTTAAGGAACTCTTTTCTAAGCATTAGCTTGGAAACTCACGTACAATTGTTAAACTTCTTTCTATCTTCTTTCTCTCAATCTTTCCGACATCGTTCTCATTCTGTGTTTTGTGGATGTGAAGAAAATGAGCAGACGCGGAAGAGGCAACATGAACATGACTCAGACCAGTTGACGACCCTGATTAACGCTCAGGTGGCTGAAGCTTTCGCAGCTCACCCTAGAGGTACAACTACCGATCCAAACCATTATGGGATGTTTACATCCTATTCTCGTGTAACCCTACCCATCTTAAACTTATTCGTTTCTCCCCACGCGACAGGTTAACCTGCACCCACTCAACCTCGAGTATGCACTTTCAAGGCTTTCATGGAATGCAAACCTCATCCTTTCAATGGCACCGAGGGAGCTGTAGGCCTTCTGCACGGGATTGAGAAGGTCGAGTCTGTGTTTGAGATGTGTGAATGTCCTGCCAACAGTCGAGTGAAGTTTGCTACCGATACTCTCAAAGGAAATGCTCTTTCATGGTAGAATGCGCAAGTGCAGATGCTTGGATTGGCAGATGCCAACGCCACTCCCTAGAATAACTTCAAAGATCTGATCAAAGAAGAGTACTGTCACAGGGATGACATTCATAAGCTTGAAGTGGAGTATTACGGACTGAAAATGGTTGGGTCTGAAATTGAAGCTTACACCAAAAGATCCAATGACTTAGCTGCTCCCTGTCCAAACCCGTCGCAGCCTGCCTACAAGCGAATTGAGCTCTACCTCAGAGGTTTAGTTCCAGAAATCCAGAGCTTGGTGACTTCAGCAAATCTCCTTACCATCCAGCAAAATATCCGCTTGGCACTCCGTCTCACCGACTGAACAGGGCAAGCTGCCCAAGCGAATCAGCACTATTACTGATGCTACTAAAGATAACAAGCGCAAGTGGGAGAACAACAAAGGTTCCAACTCTTCACAGCCTCAAGCTCAGCAAAGGAAGGTCGAGGGAAATAAGGGTCCTAGTCAGCAAACTGGCGGTTATCTGGGAAATCACCCCAAATTGTAACAGTTCAAAAATTTTTATTTATAAAATTTAAAATAAAGTATATAAACACTTATATTATTAAACAGATAGATCATGGGTAAGTTAACCGAAAAAAATATGAAGTACCTAGAAGGACCTAGAATCCGTTTAATAATTAAATTATAAAATACATTATATTTGAACTTACACCGTTTTTAATGAAACTTGGGTCAAAATGTAGACACCAATATTCTCGTTCTAATGACATATTCATTATTTTATAAAACGACATATTTTAGAAGTTATAAGCGCCAAATAAGTGAAGCAACTGAATTAATTATAATAATAAAATAATAAAATAGTAATCAAAATATTTTGAAAATCTATTCAAAGCGAATTTTGTTTTAATATTATATTTATAATTATAACTGAAAGAACCGTAAAAGAAGTTGTACATGATCCATTCATGATTTAATTAAATAGTGAGGGTTGGCATCGATAATACACTTCAAAGAATTATATACATCTGCTTCCCAATATAATATTAGTTTAAAAAAGAATACTCCTTTATAGTTGTTGGACATATTGAATACAGGTGTACATGAATTAATTGAAGTATGCTACGTGTCCATTTAGAAAACTTCCCCTTATATAAATAAAGGAGGTGTCTCAACATAATTGTTTGCTCATTTTCTTGTTCTCGCACGCCCTTTTCTCTCTCTCTCTCTCTCTCTAAATTCTATTTTATTTTATTTTCACTTATAATAATAATAATAATAATAATAATAATAATAATAATAATAATAATGTAACACCCTGTGTTTAAGAGAAGTCAAAGTCAAGGTCAAAGTCAACGACCGATTTCGCGCAACCGATTAATAATAGATTTCTTTCATTGTAGCTATTATGTGGAGTAAGTGCCTATAATTGCAATAAATCGACGTATACTAATCACTATTCAATCGACGAACGACTGTGAACTATAGGTAGGGGTGTTCAAAAAACTCGTGGCTCGCAGCTCGCTCGAAACTCGCTTGAAAAAAGCTCGAAGAAAGCTCGGCTCGAAATTGGCTCGGTTGTAAACGAGCAAAGCTCGAAGAAAGCTCGGCTCGAAATTGGCTCGGTTGTAAACGAGCCAACTCGGCTCGGCTCGGTTTATAAACGAGCCGAGCTCGAGCTTGGCCTAGCTCGGCTCGTGAGCTGGCTCGATAAGGTTTATATCCTTCATTTTTTTGTCCCACATCGCTTAGAAAATAAAAACTAAGGGAGTATCTCCCCTATAAAAGAAGGTAAAGACAATGTACAACGTGAATTAACTATTTATACTTGCATATTTAGCCATATGGTTAAATTAAATGACAATTATGGCCCTTGGTCTATGAAGAAATTCATTTTTAAGGGCTTTTTAAGTAGTAAATTTTGCGGTTCTTTGTTAGTTCGAGCTAGATCGATCCGAGCCGAGCCGAGCTAGCTCGAATTCTAATCGAGTCGAGCTCGAGCCTCAAATCTCAGCTCGATTTGAAATTCGAGCTCGAGCCGAGCCAGCTCGAATCGAGTTCGAGCCGAGCTCGAGCTGGGTCTAGCTCGACTCGGCTCGTTTACAGCCCTAACTATAGGAAGTAACAATGCGATAAAGTTAATTAATCGATAATCAAGCTATGCTAATCGAATCGACATCGAATCAAATCGCAACTCGAACTACGCATTTTAGTTATTGTTATACGTGTTTGTGTGTGCCTTAAGTGTTACTTGTGCATGTTCCTTTATGTTATGTGTGGTAATCAATCGAAACTCGAAACGCAATCAAACTCAATCAAAATCGAACTACGATAGTAGTTGGGATTAAAAGTAATTTGAATAGGAAACTCTATTACGAGCGATGCGCAATCGCAATCGAAACGTCAAAAAATCGTCGCGTCAAACACTCGAACCAAGTGCCATCCGGCCGGATAGCCATCCGACCGGATAGCCACTTGGCCATAAGTCAGGTGGCATCCGACCGAAATGATATCCGACCGGATAGTCATTCGGGCGGTGTGCCATCCGACCGGACAACACTTTCCCCTTTTGGAATCCTATAAATACCCATGTCACTTTCAAACTTCCTACTTTTGGAAACCTTTGTCCGACCAGCACGCCCAGCTCAACTTTTCTTCGATTTCTCTCAATCCCGGTAAGATCTCGTCCTAAATCTTGTACTTTCTTGACCTACACGCACTCCTACACCTTTCTATCATTTGAATCTTAACTTTTAACCGTAAAATCGCTAGAATCGAGGTGTTCTAGGATGATGTCATCATGAGTTCTTGAAGAACTTCATGTTTTGGCTTCAATCCACCGAGAACAACTCGGATCTAACCGATTTCCACACAAATGAACAAGGATCTATACTAGATCTAAACATAAACACAGTAAAAAAGGATTGAAAGATGGTTTCTAACTTTCTTTCAACTCTTTTGCACTCAATACACTTGAAACCGATAGAAACAAATCTAGATCTATTCCTCCGCTCATTCTTAGTGTTGTGCTAGCTCAAGATCTGGGTTCTACTCAAGAGACCACCGATTTCGGGTTAAACAAGAACAACCGTCTTGAATCGGTTAACTGGCCGAACTAGGGTGATTCCTGTCGATCAGGTCGCTGGGTCAAGATGGGGTTCTATTAGTTAACACGTTGTCAAAACGTCTCGATAAAACGACAAACAACCAAACACGACCAAGTGTAGGACGAACAGAACAATCGGGACGGAATGTTGTCCGACCGGATTACTGTCCGAGCGGATAAGCCACCCGAACGGATTGCTGTCCGAACGAATAACACCTTGGGTCCCACACTTAATCAGCTTTGTCTAAGTTTGTGTATTGAACGAATTGTCGTCCGACCGGATTACTCTTCGGATCATGAGATACTAAGACTTTAAAGACTTAAACAATTTTCAACATGTTCACTAACAGGGTTGCCACCCGGTCGAATGGACATCCGACCGAGTGACTCTTCTGTTGTGAATTTGTTCCCACAAAGTAACCCTATCACTAGAGTCGTCGTTCGACCGGATTACCGTCCGACCGGATTACCGTCCGACCGGATTACCGTCCGACCGGATTACCGTCCGAACGGATTGTCATCCGCACGATTGACCGTCCGATCGACCGACTTGAAGGATAGAGATACTTCAATGTTTTTCAAATGCTACAACGAAAACTTCAAAAGACAAGCCATCATACACAAACACATCCTTATTATAGAAAGAAACAATCCACTCGAATAGTCACCCGACCGGATTACCGTCCGACCGGATGACCACCCGAATGGATTGCCACCCGCACAAGACAAGCCGTCCGATCGGATTACCATCGGACCGAACTGCTATCCGACCCATTCACACTTGTATCGTTTTACGCGTCGCTTATCGTTATGCTATCAATCCATTCAGGCTAACTTTACTCGCTAAGCGCTCCCTTCAATCCATCAACCGCTGTGAGTATACTCGATCCCTTTTTGCTTTATGCACTTTTGGATGTTACATACGTTACAGCTATTCAAATCACATCAAACACACTACTCAACACTATTTGAACGCTAACCGTTAATGCATGTTATTCGTGGCTTATGAATACTTGTTTGTTATGTTTACACATGGAATGCTGTCTACCTGCCTTAGCAACGATAGTACTATAGTTTGGACTCAGCACCCGTTCACACGGGGGTTGTTAAGGACAATTACTTGCATGGATTACGGTGGTAATCATGTATTGCGAACTGCCTCGGGCAGTCAACCCGCAGTCATTGGTATCGATGGATCTATGTCGATAACTAACGTGCTTCATTTCTCTATGTGTACGTGCTGGTTATGCGTAAACGAATTCGAACTCTATATGCTATTATCAAACTTGTATGCTCACCTTTACATTTTATGTATTGACTTTATTTTAACGTATGTGACAGGTGCTTAGGATGCACATCTGGTAGGAAATCGAAGCTAGAATAAAGCTCTAGAGCCCAACAAATAGTTGTCTGTAGTAATTGAATCAAGGGTCTCTAGAAACAGATAAACAATTGCTCTATTTAAATCTGAGTTGTCGGAACAGAATTATTTGCCTAGTATTATCTGTAATAATTTGTTTACTGTTTGAGACACGGTATGGGACATGTTATTTTAAATTGAATAGTAATGATAATTGTTATGGAAACTTCTGGACAATCTGTTTCGCTCAGTGCCATGCCCCAATGATTCCGCCATCGGTTGGGGTGTGACAGATTGGTATCAGAGCCATAACTATAGGGAATTAGGCAAGACTCGATCTAGTCCGGATCGATGTCTTAGATACCTAGACTATAGTTAGGAACCAACATACTAACTTGAGTACATCCAGTAGGGATTACGTATGAGCTTTTTTCTCACTATTCTCGCTTATGCTACACTATCACTGCACTCGAATTTTCAATTATGAATGGGCGATAAAGTCAAGATTTGGTATGAAAACCACAAACTCTCGACTAAAGTTGCTCGAACAACCCGAATTTTATCTACAAACGGGGAGAATTATGCCAAATCAGGAGTGAAATCCATATTTTGATGAATAACCTCCTCTATTTTATTAAAACAGGGACAGAATCGTTAAGCTAAGGGTGAAACCCTAACCTTGACTACTTGTTCCGCTCATTTTACAAAGCTCTCACCAAAGTTTCGACGGACTCCAACGACCTAAAGTCACAATACGAGTAGCGGGACGTGTGCTAAACGCCCAAGAATCAAGGCAAAAGCATAATCCTGAAGGTCAAATGTGCACACCAGATCCTTGTGAATAGTCGAACCACTTTGGGTAGTCGAAGTCTACTAGCCGCAGACGATCTATTTCTCGATTTTCACGTGTTTCAATTCTGAGCCCGCAACTGCTGACTCTGATGATTCATCGATTTTATGGGATTTATGTGGTTTATGTTTATTTGTTAGCGTTTTGAGGTACTACTGATTTCGATCTAACACCTGTTTGCTTCCGATAGTCACACAACACACTACCGCTCGTTAACAAATCACTGAATTGTGGACGACTTTATGCTTATACTACATGATACGATATATTAAACGTGGCCGCTATATTCGAACACTCGTAGACTTTGAATGATAGGTTTCTGTATTCTGACTACCTCTTAAATAATAAAGGAACACGTATAATCATAAGAAGGTGGATACACGTAAAATATGTGCTTAGGTGAGTTATGTGCTTATGTGTTCTACGTGCTTATGTGCTTCTGTGTTTTGTGAATCGGTGATTATGTGACTACGTGTTTACGTGATGTATGTGTTCCTGAGCTTTAGTAAACATTAGATGTGTGAGGTGAGATTCGAATACAATGTGTTGAGTCCTGTGACGATGTCTGTTGCAGACAATGTCGTCTGGATCCCGTCATCCCTTACTTTCTCGTCAAGAAAAGAGAGACAAACGCCTTGCTGCCATCATCGCTAAAAGTGTAGCAAAGGCCGTGAGTGATGTTTACGAGAATTCCAGCAAATCATCTGAGGAATCAAGGATCGAAGCTCCTAAAGCGACCACCAAGGCCTTCAATTTCAAGCAATTCAAGTCGTGTGGGCCAAAAGAATTCACTGGCGAGGGAGGTCCTACTGCACTATTCCAATGGTTTGATTCCATTGAGGTCACTCTACAACAAAGTGGTTGCCACGATGACCTTCGAACTCTGAATGCTACTGGCGTTTTCCAGTCCCGTGCACTAGACTGGTGGACGGCCGAGAGGAACAAGCGAGGGAACGATGCAGCCTACGGTCTGTCGTGGGACGAGCTCAAGGAAGTCATGCTGGAAGAATTATACCCTCATCATGAAAATCAGAAGCTAGAGGATGAATTTTGGCACATACAACAAAAGGATGGTGATAACGCTGCTCTCACTGCTCGCTTCAAGCAGCTCAGCATCATCTGCCCTGATCAAGTCAAGACTCCGGAGATCACAATCAAGAAGTATATTCGAGCCCTGCCTGACTGTGTTGCTGATTTTGTTCAAGCGGCTAAGACTACGATGATCGAATAACTTATCTACTGGCCGCTGAGATCAACGACAAGAGGGTCAAGGCTGGTGTCTGGGATAAAACTTCGAAGCACCTGCATCAAGCTACCACCGCCGCACCAACTGCTGAAACCACCACCTCATCTAGCAACAAGAGGAAGAACAAGAGAAAGAACAGCTCCAGCAACAAGAACTGTGCGATCAGTGCTGCACCGATTCAAGCTGTACCAGCCCAGCAGCGTCAAGTAGCGGCGCCTGTGGCAAATGCACCGCCTGCAAAGCGTGCATACACTGGGCCACACCCACTTTGCCCTACTTGTACCTACCACCACCCGACTGCCATTGCTTGCCGTTTTTGTGCTCATTGCAATATGTACGGCCATTTTACTACCAACTGCCATGTTCGACAAGCTCCTGCTCATCAAGCTCTACTCACCACGCCTCAGGGTCAACAAGCTCCTCCGGCACCCGCGGTCAACGCCAGAGCCTGCTTCGCATGTGACGATCCTAACCATTTCGCCAACATGTGCCCAAACAGGGTTGTGAAACAAGAGCCCCAGCAGCAGCAGCCTCAGCAGCAGCAACACCAGCAGCAGCAGCAACAAGCAGCACGCGCACGAACTTTCAACCTCAACGTGCGTCAAGCCCAAGCCGACAACAACGTGGTCAATGGTACGATCCTTGTGAATGGTATTTATGCTTCATGTTTGTTTGATACTGGAGCTGATAATTGCTTTGTGTCGTTCGAATTCGAGAAACTCCTTAGTCGTAAGCGCTCTCATCTCTCCTCGACGTTCGATGTTGAAGTCGCTACCGGAAGAACTGTCGCCGTAAATTCTGTACTTCGTGATTGTACTCTTGAGCTCAACAATCACATCTTCCCAATCGACCTTATTCCTATGCAACTCAGAAGTTTTGACGTCATAGTAGGCATGGACTTTCTTCGCGAAAACCATGCTGAAGTTGTGTGCTTCGACAAGATGATCCGATTCTCGCTTGCGAATGGTGATTTATTATGTGTTTACGGTGATACTACTTCGAAAGGTCTCAAGCTCATGTCATGTGTTCAAGCTAGCAAGTATCTTCGCAAGGAATACAGGGCTTTCTTGGCTAACATCGTAGAAGCGGAGAAGGAAAAGAAAGAGAAGAAGGAAGTGAAAGACGTTCCTGTGGTTCGGGAATTTCCTAATGTTTTCCCAGAGGATCTTCTCGGATTACCGCCAAGTCGTGATATCGACTTTCGTATCGACCTCATTCCTGGAGCCAACCCTATTGCCAAAGCTCCCTACCGACTCGCGCCGTCCGAAATGCGTGAAATTTCAAACCAACTCTAGGAATTACTTGAGAAAGGCTTCATTCGCCCGAGCACCTCTCCTTGGGGCGCGCCGGTCCTTTTCGTTAAAAAGAAGGATGGGTCGTTTAGGATGTGCATCGATTATCGGAAATTGAATAAGTTAACTATCAAGAACCGCTATCCCCTACCTCGCATCGATGATTTGTTTGATCAGCTACAAGGTGCTACATGCTTCTCGAAGATCGATCTACGCTCAGGATATCACCAACTACGTATTCAAGAGGAGGATATGCCCAAAACCGCATTTCGCACTCGATACGGCCACTACGAATTCGTTGTTATGCCCTTTGGTTTAACCAACGCACCTGCGGTTTTCATGGATCTGATGAATCGCGTGTGTAAACCATATCTCAACCGTTTCGTCATCGTATTCACCGACGATGTCTTGATCTATTCCAAATCGAAAACCGAACACGCGCAACACCTACGATTGGTTCTCGAGCTACTCCAGGGGAACCAACTCTATGCCAAGTTCTCCAAGTGTGAATTCTGGTTGGAGGAGGTTCAGTTTCTGGGTCACATCATAAATAATCAAGGTATTCACGTCGATCCTGCGAAGATTGAAGTTGTCAAGAGTTGGATTACACCTAAGAACCCGTCTGAAGTCCGTTCTTTTCTCGGACTGGCGGGCTATTATCGACGATTTGTCGAAGGATTCTCAAAGATCGCTGTACCGCTTACCGCACTCACGCATAAAGACAAGCCTTTTGTTTGGGGAACCAAACAAGAGTCTGCCTTCCAAACTCTCAAGCACATGCCTTGCAATGCTCCCGTTCTTACATTGCCCGATGGAAACAATGGGTTCATTGTCTATTGTGATGCTTCCAACCTTGGTCTTGGTTGTGTCCTCATGCAACGGGACAAGGTTATAGCTTATGCATCTCGTCAGCTCAAAATCCACGAGAAGAACTATACAACCCATGATCTCGAGCTAGGCTCAGTTGTTTTTGCGTTAAATATTTGGCGACACAACCTGTATGGTACCAAGTGTACGATCTTCACCGATCATAGGATCCTACAACATATCTTTAATCAGAAGGAACTTAATATGCGTCAACGCCGATGGGTAGAGCTTCTCAACGACTATGACTGTGAGATTCGTTATCACCCAGGCAAAGCAAACGTTGTTGCCGACGCACTCAGCAGACAGAGCTATTTGCTTAGCACTCGTAATGTTCAAGCCCAATACGATCTCGAATCCCTCATCCGCGAAGCCCAGCACGCGTGTTTCAACGAACGCACTCTAAAGAAGGAAAGAATCTGTTGGAGTCTGTATGCCCAAGACACATATTAGATTGATGTGGCTAATACGTTATGATCCAAGTCGAGTCATACCCAAATACAAGCTAGACAAACACTGTAATATTTATTTATGATATGATCGAACAAATAAATATTAACACTTACAATATTTAGAAATTGGTTTTCTAAATAATTACACTTGAGAAACCAATAAATTATATGGATAATTTATTTTGAGAGAATATTTTATTTTGTTATTTAATGGGTTAAATGACATTATAAAAGATTACATAAAGTCTTGCAAACATATGGTGTAATATTTTATAAAAGTTATAAAATAAGCAAGACTTAAAATTGTTAAAAGAAAATTTATTTTTTTAAACACCCTCTAAAAAATCGGCCAACATGTGGTCTTCCCAAGACCAAGAGTGGTCCAATGAGCTTTCATGCATTTGCATGTGTAAGATGGGTCTTGAATGGGTGGTCTTCCCAAGCACATTTTGGTCCAATCACCCTTCATGCATTTGCATGTGTAAGATGGCACAAGATTGGTCAATGTTGGTGGCAATTCTCTCTCATGGTTATATAAACATTTAGATGACAAAAAAAATCAAGTGGAAGACTTGTTTTTGCTCTCTAAAAATCGGCCATCATAAGGAGTTCTCAAGTTTTCGGTTTTGATTCAACTGTTAGAAATCCTAGCTAAACTCGTGGTGTTTGTCGAAAGCTTGGGGTATACAAGCTTGAGGCCTTCTACTCTTGAAGGCAACCATTCTTGAAGTATCATCCGTTTCAAGTTCTTTACTCCAAGAAGGTAGTTTTCTAAACATCCTATGGTTGTGTTTGATAGTATGCATCTTCATATATGGATCCGGGTTTTTGGGATTTTGCTTATAAATGAAATTTATATCTTAAAAGTAACATGTTTTAAGTATTAATTCCGCTGCGTTTTTATTTCATATGGATGAAATTACTTTGATAAACATGCTAAAATCCCATCAATGGCATCTAGAGCCGCTTATATGAGTGCATGCTTCAATAGATTAAAAATTTCGGGTTTCGGGTTTGTATAAAACCCTATGGCCGAAAATTTTAACATGGTTAACCCTTTGTTTTTCAAGATTATTTTCTTACATGCATAAGGGAATCTTGAAAAACTATTTCATATGGATGATTTGTTTGTTTGGACAAAACTTACCTTTTCGGTTTTTTGATCATAGCCGAAAATGTTCATAAAAGGGAACCATTTTTTTAAGCTTCTTGTAATTTATATATATATATATATATATATATATATATATATATGGATATATATTTTGGTGCATATACCCTAGCCATGACCTTGTGTTGAATGATTGTGTTGTGATTTATTTAATTATTATTTCAATGGGTTGTAATAATTATTATTTTGTTCTTCCATTTGTAAGATATGTAATTTATTTATTTTCATTTGGTATGTAAAATAAATAGATTAGGTGCATTTTATTTTACTAGAAAAAATGCATTAGGATATATTTTGTAAAAGAAGATGCACACAAAAATGCGGTTTTGGTTTGGGCCATAATATTCGGTCCAAAGAACTTCATCGTTCTCAACGGGATTTTAACCCGATAACCAAAACACATTTTTTGAAGTCCAAAGGAGTTTGGAGCTGAATTTAAAAGACATTTGGAAGCTCAAAGAAAGTGGAGAAATCACAACACAAGAAGGAGACTTGAAGCATTTGGATGCGGGATCAAGTGGGAGTTCAACGACACATCGCTTGTGTCATTTTTCACCCCTTAGGAAGGAACTTTTGGCACACTTGTTTCGGCTAACAAGTGTTGTCAAAATAGTTGGTTATGGTTATGCACCTATTTTTATGTATGATATGCTTGTTTGGTTGCTTATTTTGTTATTTTAGATGATATGTCGATATGCATAACTTAACAAACTAATAATCAACAACAAGCGTAAAAATGGTTCTTAACCAAATCATTAAAATGGTTAATAAAGGTTTTATTAAAAATTAATGATTTTATAATAAAATGGCTTTTATTAAAAAGAACCTTGAAAATTAGTTTTCACTAAAGTACCATTGATTTGAATGCATGCAAATGTATGGTACATAATATTTTCTAAACTAGAATTTTGAAATATTAAAAACCCTTTTATAAAACAAGTCAAACACCATCCTTTTATACAACACTCGAAACACTTGGGAACTCTTATTGTGGGATAAAGGTCACCTAACCACATTTGAGGGAACTTGTATGTTCGAGGTGGGTTTACCATGTTTGTGGGATAAAGGTCACCTAACCACTTATGTGAATAAACTCACACGTGTGTGTAAGTTGGACGACTTGATTTGGAAACCATCAACTTAGGGTCACCGAAGCATGGGGAACAAAGGTGTTGATGGGATTAAACATGCCAACTAAACATAAAGATGTTTAACCGATCCCATATGGCTAGAAATTGCAAAGAGTTGCAATTGTCAAACGTTGACTACCTTGTTAATTTAAATAGAGGGATAAAGGTCACCTAACCAATATTTAAATGTAACGTTGGATTCTAGATTTTAATTATTAAGTGTCTTTAAGACACAAAAGGGTATTAATGATTAAAATATAATAATATCGAAAATACTAAAATTGAACTTGTTAACTTTTGTAGATGGCCGCTAACAATGCAAACCCGATTAACCAAACCGTCCGAAACCTATCACTAAGAACCATCCTTGAAAAGGATCGTCTCAACCATAACAACTTCATGGATTGGTTTCGAAACTTGAGAATCGTTCTCAAGCAAGAGAAGATATCCTATGTGTTGGACGATCCTATTCCCGATGAACCTAACGTGGAAGATGTGGAAGCCTACAATAATTGGGTTAAGTATACCGGGGACTCCATGCAAGCCTCATGCCTCATGTTGGGAACTATGATTCCCGAAATTCAAAAGGATTTTGAACATCACGGGGCTTACGACATGATTACCCAGATAAAGGAAATGTTCCTACAACAAGCAAGGGTAGAACGCTTCGAAACGGTTCGGCCGCTTCATGCATGTCGAATGGAGGAAACCCAATCGGTATCATCTTATGTCCTTAAGATGAAAAGCCACATTGATCGCCTCGAAAGGCTAAATTTTCCCGTCTCTAAAGAGTTGGCTACGGATTTGATCCTCAACTCTTTAACAAAGAAATTTGAGAGCTTTGTAATGAATTACAACATGAATGGATGGGACGAAAGCATTGGTGAGCTTCATGCAATGCTCAAAACGGCCGAAGCAAGTATGGGCAAAAAGGCTTTACCCGTCCTAGCGATCAATGAAGGAGGCAACAAGAAGAGGCTCCACCCCGACTCTAAAGCAACTTATGCTAAAAGAAAGGGACACGTCAGGGGAAAGGGAAAGGGAAAAGCTAAAGCAGAACCCACCAAACTGAAGGAGAAGAAGCAAAAGGTTGCTACGAATGACCCATGTTTTGAATGTGGTGAGATAGGACACTGGTAGAGAAGTTGTCCAACCTATCTCAAGGAGTTGAAAAACAAGAGGGATGCAGGGCAAACCTCAGGTACTATCTTTATGATACATGTTGAGCTTAATGTTATTTCTTCTAACACATGGGTACTAGATACCGGATGTGGAACTCATATTTTCAATTCGTTGCAGGGGTTCAAAAGAAATAGACATTACAAGAAGGGAGACGCTAGTCTCTTTATGGGCAATGGAGCAAAAGTTGAAGTCGGAGCTCAAGGAGACTACGTTTTAAAGCTTCCAAGTGGTTTGGAAGTGATTTTGAAGAATGTTTTATATGCTCCTAGTTTGACTAGGAGCATAATTTTTGTTTCCCTTTTGAGACAATGTGATTTTAAATTTGAATTTGTTAACCAAGACATTTATGTTTCTATGAATGATGTATTTTATTTTAAAGATATGTCTTTAAATGGTATTTATGAATTAGATCATTATAACGCATCATATGATAGCTCAATGTACCAAGTAACCAACAAGAAACTCAAAATGGATTTGAGTGATTCCTACCTTTGGCATTGTCGCCTTGGGCATATAGCAAGAATCGCATGCATACACTTCAGAAAAATGGTCTTTTGAATACAAATGAAGATAATTCATTTGACGTATGCGAATCTTGTTTACAAGGCAAAATGACCAAGACACCCTTTAGTGGAACATTTGAAAGGGCTAAAGACTTACTAGGTATCATACATTCAGATGTATGTGGTCCTTTTAAGCCGATGACTAGGAATGGTGAAAGATACTTCATTACCATTACCGACGACTATAGTCGTTATGGTTATGTGTATTTACTAAAACACAAGGATGAAGCATTTGAAATGTTCAAAGACTTCAAAAGTGAAGTAGAAAATCAACTCAAGAAAACAATCAAAGTCCTTCGCACCGATGGAGGAGGTGAATACCTTAGTGGTGCTTTTCAAGATCATCTTAGGAGTTGTGGGATTATCTCATAACTTACTCCACCTGGAACACCACAACACAATGGTGTGTCCGAAAGGAGAAATCGAACTCTATTAGATATGGTTCGATCTATGATGGCTAGAAGCACATTACCTCTATCGTTTTGGGGTTACGCTTTGCTCTCCGCAGTCCGTATATTAAATATGGCCCCAACCAAGAAAGTGGAAAAGACACCTTTTGAAATATGGCATGGAAACCCTCCATCATTATCATTCTTAAGGGTTTGGGGTTGTGAAGCTTATGTTAAGCAATACACTCCAAATAAATTGGAAGTCCGATCTACTAAGTGTATCTTTGTAGGATATCCTAAAGATGATATAGGATATTATTTCTACGACCCAACCGAGCAAAAGGTATTTGTTGCTCGAAAGGGTAAGTTCTTAGAAGCTGAGTTCCTTATGGAAGGAACTAGTGGTAGAACAGTGGAACTTGAGGAGGATCAAGAACCACAAGATGATACACGTTTGGTTGATACTAGCACTCAACAAGAGGTTGTTGAAAACGATCAAGAGGTTGATCAGTACGCACAAAATGTTCGCAGATGTGGTAGAATTAGTAGTCCACCTGAAAGATATGGATTTTTCATGGATGGATGCTATGTGGTTATGTGGTGGATTCAGATGAACCAACCACATACCATGATGCAATGTCAAAATCCGATTGTGACAAATGGCTTGAAGCCATGAACATAGAGATGCAATCCATGTATGATAACCAAGTTTGGGAATTGGTTGTGCCACCACTTAACTCTAAAGTAGTTGGAAGTAAGTGGGTTTTCAAGAAGAAAACTGATATGCATGGTAACTTGGATACTTATAAAGCAAGACTTGTAGCAAAAGGTTTCACTCAAACTCAAGGGATTGATTATGATGAGACCTTCTCGCCTGTGGCAATGCTAAAGTCAATCAGGATATTATTTGCCATAGCTGCATATTATGACTATGAGATCTGACAATTGGATGTCAAAACGGCATTTCTCAATGGATATCTTGATGAAGATGTCTATATGGTTCAGCCTGAAGGTTTTGTCGATCCAAAACATCCTGAAAAAGTATGCAAGTTAAAGAAATCAATCTATGGATTGAAACAAGCATCTAGAAGTTGGAATCACCGTTTTGATGAAGAAATTAAGAATTTTGGATTCATCAAGAACGACGATGAAGCTTGTGTGTACAAGAAAGCTAGTGGGAGCATCATCACTTTCTTAGTACTGTATGTCGATGACATTCTACTATTTGGAAATGACATTCCAACCATGGAAGGTGTAAAAGCTTGGCTTGGAAGTTGTTTTTCCATTAAGGATCTTGGTGAAGTCGCCTACATTCTGGGAATAAAGGTCTATAGGGATAGATCAAGGCGCTTGATAGGTTTAAACCAAAGTTCATACATTGACAAAGTCTTGAATAGGTTCCAAATGGAGAACTCTAAGAAAGGTTTTGTACCTATTCAAAAGGGGACAATATTTAATACATCTCAATGTCCAAGCTCAAAGGATGAGCAAGAGAAAATGAAAGGAGTCCCATATGCGTCTGCTATAGGATCCATCATGTATGCAATGATATGCACCAGACCGGACGTCTCATGCGCCTTGAGCATGACAAGTAGATACCAGCAAAATCCAGGTAACAGTCATTGGAAGGTTGTTAAGTGCATATTAAAATACCTTAGAAGAACTAAGGATATTTTTTTAATATATGGATCTGGGGAGGAGGAACTCGTTGTAAAGGGTTACACGGACGCGAGTTTCCAAATCGATCGAAGTGATTCTCGATCGCAATCGGGGTATGTCTTCATTTTAAATGGAGGAGCAATCTCTTGGAAGAGCTCAAAACAAGACGTGGTAGCATTGTCCACTATAGAATCAGAATACATCGTCGCTTCATTGGCAGCCCAAGAGGCTGCATGGTTGAAGAAATTCATAGCCGACCTAGGGGTGGTCCCTACCATTCAAGATCCCCTAGAGATCTTTTGTGATAACGAGGGTGCGATTGCTCAAATCAAGGAACCTCGTGCGCACCAAAAGACTAGACATATCGAGCGGAGATTCAACTACATAAGGGATGAAGTTGAAAAAGGAAAGATATGTATCCGCCAAGTTCACACCGATCAAAACATTGCGGATCCACTCACAAAGCTCCTTGACAGGGCAAAACATGAGGGTCATACATGTGCCTTAGGACTTCGATATTCTAGTGATTGGATTTGATCTATTTTGTATTTGGATATTGAAACAATTGTTATTTTAACTCTTTTATGGAATTTTGAGTTACGTTTCATATTAGCATGTTTAAATCCGTGAATAAGTTAATTATTCTAAATGTCCGTAGTCGATCATAATTGTGGGAACAAATATGAATGTAAGACTATTATGAACTTGGATTGGTGGATATTCATTTAGAATGAATATAGAGCAAAGTGTTGCTACCAAAGTTCATAGATATTTGTGGGATACAAATATTGGACTGACTCGCTCTCAAATATTACTGCTTGGAATCATTTGCGATTGATCATAAGTAAATTTTGAGTAAAGGCGAATATCATAGTATCCTCTGACCTGAGATACACATTGGGTCTTGATATTCACCAAGTGTTATACCTTGACCTAGTTCTTAGTTGTCTGTAGCAAGGCAGTACATAAGGCTAAACTCAGGTGTGGTACAAGGTGATTGTGAGAGACGTATGTAGTCAAGAAGGGATTTGTTCCTCTTATTCGTTGAGAGTAAGATGTCTAAGGTCTGCTAAAGTTAAATCAACAGAGAGTGATCACTCTATGTCTCTGGATTTAACATGACATCTGTAACGAAAGGATAAATGATAGATTCACCTAAATCATGTTCAAGTAAGGGACTTGAAGGGGATGATGTTATTGAATGGGAAATATAGTCATACGTATTAGGGGTAGTCAACTATAGTTAGGTGGTCTTTACTACTTGCATCAATCTTCTATGTATCTTGTGCAAGTGGGAGATTGTTGGAGTCTGTATGCCCAAGACACATATTAGATTGATGTGGCTAATACGTTATGATCCAAGTCAAGTCATACCCAAATACAAGCTAGACAAACACTATAATATTTATTTATGATATGATTGAACAAATAAATATTAACACTTACAATATTTAGAAATTGGTTTTCTAAATAATTACACTTGAGAAACCAATAAATTATATGGATAATTTATTTTGAGAGAATATTTTATTTTGTTATTTAATGGGTTAAATTACATTATAAAAGATTACATAAAGTCTTGCAAACATATGGTGTAATATTTTATAAAAGTTATAAAATAAACAAGACTTAAAATTGTTAAAAGAAAATTTATTTTTTTAAACACCCTCTAAAAAATCGGCCAACATGTGGTCTTCCCAAGACCAAGAGTGGTCCAATGAGCTTTCATGCATTTGCATGTGTAAGATGGGTCTTGATTGGGTGGTCTTCCCAAGCACATTTTGGTCCAATCACCCTTCATGCATTTGCATGTGTAAGATGGCACAAGATTGGTCAATGTTGGTGGTAATTCTCTCACATGGTTATATAAACATTTAGATGACAAAAAAAAATCAAGTGGAAGACTTGTTTTTGCTCTCTTAAAATCGGCCATCATAAGGAGTTCTCAAGTTTTAGGTTTTGATTCAAGTGTTAGAAATCCTAGCTAAACTCGTGGTGTTTGTCGGAAGCTTGGGGTATACAAGCTTGAGGCCTTCTACTCTTGAAGGCAACCATTCTTGAAGTATCATCCGTTTCCAGTTCTTTACTCCAAGAAGGTAGTTTTCTAAACATCCTATGGTTGTGTTTGATAGTATGCATCTTCATATATGGATCCGGGTTTTTGGGATTTTGCTTATAAATGAAATTTATATATTAAAAGTAACATGTTTTATATATTAATTCCGCTGTGTTTTTATTTCATATGGATGAAATTACTTTGATAAACATGCTAAAATCCCATCAGAATCTACCACGATGGAGCCCAACTTGTGAGCAAGTCAAATGGGATATTCCACTTTCTGGACCGAATTTGGATCCCTAATTGGACTGATTTGCGACAGATTTTGATGGACGAAGCCCACAAATCCCGGTATTCTATTCATCCCGGTGCCGACAAAATGTACCAGGACCTTCGCTACAAGTACCGGTGGCCTGACATGAAAAGGGATATTGATCTCTATGTTGGTAAATGCCTGACATGTGCGAGAGTCAAGGCTGAACATCAAAGACCCTCTGGCTTACTCGAACAACCACCTATCCCCATGTGGAAGTGGGAGAGTATAGCTATGGACTTCATAACAAAGCTACCACACACGTCATCAGGTCACGACAACATTTGGGTTGTGGTTGACCGTTTGACTAAATCAGCTCACTTTTTGCCAATACGGGAAGACTACAAGGTAGAACGATTAGCCCAAATCTACACCGACGAGATCATTTGTAATCATGGAACGCCTCGTGACATCATCTCTGATCGTGATGCTCGGTTTACCTCGCGACTGTGGGAAACGTTTCAAACGACACTCGGTACATCGCTCAATCTAAGTACCGCTTTCCACCCTCAAACCGACGGTCAGACTGAAAGAACGATTCGTACTCTTGAAGACATGCTCCGTTCGTGTGTCATAGACTTCGGTGGTAATTGGGATAAATACCTGCCATTAGTCGAATTCTCGTATAACAATAGCTATCATGCAAGCATTAAAATGGCACCATTCGAGGCTTTATACGGAAGAAGATGTCGATCGCCTATTGTGTGGCACGAGATCGGGCATTCGCAATTAACTGGTCCTGAGCTATTACAAGAAACGACAGACAAGATTTTCCAAACTCGAGACAACCTGGTAAAAGCTCGGAATCAACAGAAAAGTTATGCCGATAGACGACGCAAGCCCCTTGAATTTGACGTTGGTGACTACGTACTCCTAAAGGTATCACCTTGGAAGGGTGTGGTCTGATTCGGCAAGAAAGGAAAGCTCGCGCCTCGATATGTTGGACCTTTTAAGATTCTGGAAAGGATCAGAAAAGTCTCCTACAGACTCGAACTACCGGAGGAACTTAGTAACGTCCACCCGACTTTCCACGTTTCGAACCTCCGAAAGTGTTTGGCTGAGCATGATCTAATTGTACCTCTCGATGACCTGCAAGTGAACGAAACATTACACTTCGTGGAAAAGCCTATCGAAATCATGGACCGCCAAACCAAGCAACTCAGACGCTCTCGCATTCCTATTGTGAAAGTCCGATGGGAAGGCAAACGAGGCGCAGAGTTCACTTGAGAACTCGAAAGCGACATGAAGGCGAAGTACCCGCAGTTATTTAAAGAGAAAGTCTAGAAAGAGAAAGTTCTCCAACGTGATTCACGGTGTTTTACAACTTCCAGCCTAATTTCGGGACGAAATTCCCTAAACAAGGGGAGGCTGTAACACCCCGTGTTTTCGAGAAGTCAAAGTCAAGGTCAAAGTCAACGACCGATTTCGCGCAACCGATTAATAATAGATTTCTTTCATTGTAGCTATTATGTGGAGTAAGTGTCTATAATTGCAATAAATTGACGTATACTAATAGCTATTCAATCGACGAACGACTGTGAACTATAGGAAGTAACAATGCGATAAAGTTAATTAATCGATAATCAAGCTATGCTAATCGAATCGACATCGAATCAAATCGCAACTCGAACTACGCATTTTAGTTATTGTTATACGTGTTTGTTTGTGCCTTAAGTGTTACTTGTGCATGTTCCTTTATGTTACGTGTGGTAATCAATCGAAACACAATCGAAACTCGAAACGCAATCGAACTCAATCGAAATCAAACTATGATAGTAGTTGGGATTAAAAGTAATTTGAATAGGAAACTCTATTGCGAGCGATGCGCAATCGCAATCGATATCGAAACGTCAAAAATCGTCACGTCAAACACTCGAACCAAGTGCCATCCGGCCGAATAGCCATCCGCCCAGATAGCCACTTGGCCATGAGTCAGGTGCCATCCGACCGAAATGACATCCGACCAGATAGTCAATCGGGCGGTGTGCCATCCGACCGGACAACACTTTCCCCTTTTGGAATCCTATAAATACCCATGTCACTCTCAAACTTCCTACTTTTGGAAACCTTTGTCCGACCAACACGCTCAGCTCACCTTTTCTTCGATTTCTCTCAATCCCGGTAAGATCTCGTCCTAAATCTTGTACTTTCTTGACCTACACGCACTCCTACACCTTTCTATCTTTTGAATCTTAACTTTTAACCGTAAAATCGCTAGAATCGAGGTGTTCTAGGATGATGTCATCATGAGTTCTTGAAGAACTTCATGTTTTGGCTTCAATCCACCGAGAACAACTCGGATCTAACCGATTTCCACACAAATGAACAAGGATCTATACTAGATCTAAACATAAACACAGTAAAAAAGGATTGAAAGATGGTTTCTAACTTTCTTTCAACTCTTTTGCACTCAATACGCTTGAAACCGATAGAAACGGATCTAGATCTAGTCCTCCGCTCATTCTTAGTGTTGTGCTAGCTCAAGATCTGGGTTCTACTCACGAGACCACCGATTTCGGGTTAAACAAGAACAACCGTCTTGAAACGGTTAACTGGCCGAACTAGGGTGATTCCTGTCGATCAGGTCGCTGGGTCAAGATGGGGTTCTATTGGTTAACACGTTGTCAAAACGTCTCGATAAAACGACAAACAACCAAAAACGACCAAGTGTAGGATGAACGGAACAATCGGGACGGAATGCTGTCCGACCGGATTACTGTCCGAGCGGATAAGCCACCCGAACGGATTGCTGTCTGAACGAAAGACACCTTGGGTCCCACACTTAATCAGCTTTGTCTAAGTTTGAGTATTGAACGAATTGCCGTCCGACCGGATTACCATCCGACCGGATTACTCTTCGGATCATGAGATACTAAGACTTTAAAGACTTAAACAATTTTCAACATTTTCACTAACAGGGTTGCCACCCGGTCGAATGGACATCCTACCGAGTGACTCTTCTGCTGTGAATTTGTTCCCACAAAGTAACCCTATCACTAGAGTCGTCGTCCGACCGGATTACCATCCGACCGGATTACCATCCGAACGGATTGTCATCCGCACGATTGACTGTCCGATCTACCGACTTGAAGGATAGAGATACTTCAATGTTTTTCAAATGCTACAACGAAAACTTCAAAAGACAAGCTATCATACACAAACACATCCTTCTTATAGAAAGAAACAATCCACTCGAATAGTCACCCGACCGGATTACCGTCCGACCGGATGACCACCCGAACGGATTGCCACCCGCACAAGACAAGCCGTCCGATCGGATTACCATCGGACCGAACTGCTATCCGACCCATTCACACTTGTATCGTTTTACGCGTCGCTTATTGTTATGCTATCAATCCATTCAGGCTAACTTTACTCGCTAAGCGCTCCCTTCAATCCATCAACCGTTGTGAGTATACTCGATCCCTTTTTGCTTTATGCACTTTTGGGTGTTACATACGTTACAGCTATTCAAATCACATCAAACACACTACTCAACACTATTTGAACGCTAACCGTTAATGCATGTTATACGTGGCTTATGAATGCTTGTTTGTTATGTTTACACATGGAATGCTGTCTACCTGCCTTAGCAACGATAGTACTATAGTTTGGACTCAGCACCCGTTCACACGGGGGTTGTTAAGGACAATTACTTGCATGGATTACGGTGGTAATCATGTATTGCGAACTGCCTCGGGCAGTCAACCCGCAGTCATTGGTATCGATGGATCTATGTCGATAACTAACGTGCTTCATTTCTCTATGTGTACGTGTTGGTTATGCGTAAACGAATTCGAACTCTATATGCTATTATCAAACTTGTATGCTCACCTTTACATTTTATGTATTGACTTTATTTTAACGTATGTGACAGGTGCTTAGGATGCACATCTGGTAGGAAATCGAAGCTAGAATAAAGCTCTAGAGCCCAACAAATAGTTGTCTGTAGTAATTGAATCAAGGGTCTCTAGAAACAGATAAACAATTGCTCTATTTAAATCTGAGTTGTCAGAACAGAATTATTTGCCTAGTTTTATCTGTAATAATTTGTTTACTGTTTGAGACATGGTATGGGACATGTTATTTTAAATTGAATAGTAATGATAATTGTTATGGAAACTTCTGGAAAATCTGTTTCGCTCAGTGCCATGCCCCGATGATTCCGCCATCGGTTGGGGTGTGACAAATAAAGCCCTGCCAAGTGTTGTAACTCCTAATCACTGAGTCGATACCCTGTCCGATTGATTTATGACTCACCAACGCATGCATGTCAAGGCTCTGCTAGACTAAGTACGTTGGGGTTATGTGTGGTGACATATTGATAAAGTTGAATTGGGTTACTATACTTAACGCTAATGCATTATATATTTTATTAAATAGTATAACAACCCTTATAAAACACCCTAAATGCTCCTAAATACACCCGTATACGCGTAAACGAACCCAAATAACTTTTATGTTATTAAAAATCAAATAAAAACAATTTCTGAGGATTCTCGCGGGCCGCGACCCATCTCCCTGGGTCTGTCGCGGGGCGTGACGTAGTGACACCAGGCGGAACCCGCTTGTGCCACGTGTCCCAAAGCGTGTAAAGGCTACCCGGGTGACTTGCCATGCACGTGTGTTAGTATAATAACCCAATATTTACATTAGTTATACCCTCCCCGAGACAGAACTCCAACGACTACGTCGGGCAGAACCACGACAGCTGTTACGGAGCACTATATCAATCGAGCAGCGTATCTAATACGTAACCAGGGGTTATAATACTTACATCGAGGCAAAGCTTCACTACTTTAGTGGGTATAATACCTGGGTATAGCTTATACTATCAGAAATTAGAGAGAATTCGTGGGAAATGAACGACGATAACTGAAGACTGAGGGCCCTTATTTATAGGTCTGTTCGACCATTTTCTCACGCCCCGCGTAAGCCGAAGGCTTAGCCTTCGCGGCCCGCGAGCTAGGGGTGTAGGTTTTAGCTTTGTTGATTCGTTGAACTAGGTTTAACACGAGTGGTCACACGTGGCATCACCGGGTGAGGCTGCGTAGCCTAGTCGTCGCTCCCCGCGTAGCCCGAAGAGTAAGTCTTCGCGGCCCGCGAGCGACCCATAAAACTTGATTTTTTTTAATTTTTAATTATATAAGGTATTTTGGGCTCGGTTTTAAGATACGGGGTGTATTTAAGACATATAGGGATATTCTAACATATATTAAGGGTGTCGGAAATAATTTTGAAGGGTTGTTATATCCTCCTCACCTTGTTTTAGAACTCGTCCTCGAGGTCTACTGAAATAGGTGTGGATATTTCCTTTGCATCTCTGATTCGAGCTCCCAAGTGTACTCTGGTCCTCTCTTGGAATTTCATTTTACTTTGACTAGAACTAATCTCTTGTGATTAAGATTCTTGACTTTCCTGTCTTCGATTTGTAATTTTTTGAGTGTTTATTTTTTTGGTGTCTAATCCGCATATATATCACCATTGCTCATGATTTTCTTGACCGTATATCTATTAAATGTCAACATATACACGTGTGATTAGTTTACGAAGATTTTTCTACGCCGAGAACCTCGATCAGAAGTAAAAAAGGTGTAAGGTTCATAATGGTGTAAAACTAAAATGGGATATACCGGGCTAGGATTCGAGTTACAGGAACAAGGGCCAAACCAACCACCTAAGAATGGAATCATCTAGAGAAAACACTTGACAACCTCCTGGAAGCAGCTTTTCTTACCAGCAGACCTTTCTACATCAATTAGGAATATGATGTCGTCACTAAACACATTCCTTAAATTGTAGCCATTTTTGAGTGTTTATTTCTTTTCTACGAACTTGAGCTTTTCATTTATCTCTATGTCTTTAAGAGGTACCATTAATGTTTCCTCGGTTAAACACTTTTTGATATTACATACATGAAATACGTCATGTATTCCTGGCATTTCCTCTAGCAGTTGTAGCTGATAAACTACTAGTCATATTCTTTTAATAATTTCAAAGGGTCCAACATACCTGGGGCTTAGTTTTCCTCTTTTAATGAATCTTACCACTCCTTTCCAAGGAGAAATTTTTAATAAGACTTTGTCTCCTATCTGAAATTCCAATGGTTTTCGCCTGTTATCAGCATAACTCTTTTGTCGATCGCGTGCTGCTTTTAGTCGTTCCTTGACTTGAATACTCTTGTATGTTGTTTCTTGTACTATTTCTGGTCCAGATAGTTGTTTTTCTCCAATTTCTGCCCAACAGACTGGGGTCTGGCACTTTCGTCCATAAAGTGCTTCGAATGGTGCAGCATTGATACTGGTATGATAGATGTTGTTGTAGGAAAATTCCATTAATGGTAAGTGATCGTCCCAATTTCCTCCGAAATCAATTACACAAGCTCTAAGCATATCCTCCATTATCTTAATCGTCCTTTCACTTTGTCCATCCCTTTGAGGATGATAAGCAGTGCTTAGATTTAGCTTGGTTCCCATTGCTTTTTGGAAACTTGTCCAAAAATGAGAAGTAAAACGGCTATCACTATCAGAAACAATTGATAAAGGAATTCCATGTAGTGAAACTATTTCATTTACATACAACTTGGCTAGTTGTTCCATACTGAAAATCTCCTTCATTGGTAAGAAATGAGCAGATTTAGTTAGTCTATCTACAATCACCCAGATTGTATCATTACCTTTTCGTGTCTTGGGTAATTTGGTAAAAAAGTCCATTGTTATCAATTCTCATTTCCATACAGGCATTTCCAATTGTTGTAACAAACCTGAGGGTTTCTTGTGTTCAGCTTTGACATGTGAACAAGTTAAACACTTGGAAACATAGGCTGCTATATCCTTTTTCATTCCTATCCACCAGAAATTCTTTCTTAAATCCTGATACATCTTATCACTTCCAGGATGCATCGTATACTTAGATTTATGGGCTTCTTCTAATATACGGTGGCGCAGGTTTCCTAGTTTAGGTATCCACATCCTCTTCTTATGGAATCTCCAAATTCCATATGTTCCTTGTTCTAATTCCTTAATCATTCCTTTCAATTTCTCAGTATCATCCTTGATTACTGATTCTTGTGCTTTTCTAATCTTTTCATTTAAATCTACTTGTAGATTTAGTTTAAGAGAACGTACTCTTTTTGGTTTTTCGTGATATTTTCGACTTAAAGCATCGGCTACTACGTTAGCTTTTCCTGCATGATACTGGATATTACAATCATAATCACTTAATATCTCCATCCAGCGTCTTTGTCTCATATTTAACTCTTTTTTCCCGAAAACATATCTTAAACTCTTATGATCGGTGAAAATGGTAAACTTACTACCGTAAAGATAATGTCTCCAAATTTTCAGCCCAAAAATGATAGCTCCTAATTCTAAATCATGGGTTGTATAATTTTCTTCATGATTCTTAAGTTGTCTAGATGCGTAGGCTATAACCTTTTGACGCTGCATCAATACACATCCATAACCTAATTTAGAAGCATCACAATAAATTACAAACTTTTCAGTTCCTTCTGGTAATGCTAATATGGGTGCGTTGGTTAATCTTTGCTTAAGGATTCTAAAGGCTTCTTCTTGTTTTGGTCCTCATTCAAACTTAACATACTTACAAGTTAGTTTTGTTAAGGGAATGGCTATTCTAGAAAAATCTCGAATAAATCTTCTATAATAACCGGCTAATCCTAAGAAGCTTCTAACCTCGGTTGGTGACTCAGGGGTTTTCCATTTAGTAATTGTCTCAATCTTTGTGGGATCCACATGAATTCCTTCATGGTTGACTAAATGTCCAAGAAACTGTACTTTTTCTAACCAAAATTCACACTTCGAAAATTTTGCATAAAGCTTTTCTTTTCTTAATAAACTTAGAAGTACATGCAAATGCTTTGCATGTTCCTCTTTGCTCTTAGAGTAAATGAGAATATCATCTATAAAGACAATTATGAATTTATCCAAATATGGTTTACATATTTGGTTCATCATGTCCATAAATGCGGCTGGGGCATTGGTTAAACCAAATGGCATGACAGTAAATTCATAATGGCCTTACCTTTTTCTAAATGCGGTCTTAGGATTGTCCTCTTCCTGTACCTTTAATTGATGATATCCTGAGTGTCACACCCCCAAAATCCACCATGCGGAGTTCCACCGCTTGGAGGCGTGACGTGACCAATTCGAGCCACCAATCATACTGAACAACGTACTTAAGTAAATAAAGACAACCACAATACGATTGGTGACCAAAAGCTAGCTAACCAAGTTTTTAATTTAGACAGCGGAAGCATAAACGTAAGGTTCAAAACATAAGTTCGCAGTTCATAAGTTTAAAA
Source organism: Helianthus tuberosus (assembly GCA_030545235.1). Lineage (NCBI taxonomy): Eukaryota > Viridiplantae > Streptophyta > Magnoliopsida > Asterales > Asteraceae > Helianthus > Helianthus tuberosus. The sequence continues at coordinate 124,481,718 of CM060358.1, forward strand.
TCCAACACATAGGTTTAATAAGTTCATAATGTTTTAAACATTAAACACTGGACATAACCGTCCGCACACCACAACGACTCCTTCCTCGTGCAAGCTCCAAATGTTTAGCGACCTGTAAGGCATGTAACAACGAGTCAACAACAAAGTTGAGTGATTTCACGTTTGGTTGTTTAGTTATAGCATTCGTTTCGTAAATCATATGTTCGTTTTGTAAATCATGTATCGTATAAGTTTGCATCGCGGTCTTTCTGACATGTTTGCGAAGATTAGTGGGGGTTTCCCATGTGTTACTAGACCACGCGTATCGACTGCTACGAAAATATAAGAGGTGCCCTAAGTCAATGTCTATCAGCATTGACCCTTTGCCCATAGTCCATTAGTACACGCCCGTCCGACTGGCACGGTGTGAGGTTTGTTAAACCTAATAGCGCTATTAACTAATGACCCGCTCGCCATAGGCCTCGGCGATTAAGTCGATAATTGAGGGACTTTAAAGTGATAGAGTTGATGGTCTTATGATCGTGTACGTAGGTTTTACGTACGTGCCCTTCAATCCGAGGACAGTAGTAAGTATGAGTGTACGTAGGTTTTACGTACGTGCCCTTCAATCCGATGACAGTAAAAAGTAGTTTAATAGTAATGATAGTACAAGTAGTTACTCAATCCCATTCCCAACCCCTGGGAACCCCATGCCTTTGAAAGAGTGTGAACTCACCTCGGTTTGCTCGGTTAGGTTCTCAAATATAGTTAACAGTCAAGGTCGGTCAATCACGTCCTAATAAGGTACGGATAACAATCAGTTTCTCATGCATAACACGTATCCTACGTATGGTTTATTTGCACATTACTTCGTCCACATAACAGGTACACACTTTAACGATTTATGCCCATATAAACTTCCCATCCATTCCCCACTCATAAACAAACATACGATATTGCACGTAACACATATAACATGTTAGATCATTCACCGATAGCATACTCGACATTTAAACACGCAAGTCACAACTTATGTCAATTCAGCATGAATATTCAAAACCGGCTGTTTTCGGATATTTAAATAAAATAGTTAAATTATTCCAAAAATTCCCAAATTTTTACAAAATGTCTTAAACGTTCCATATTTTATTGTGTAAAAATATTGGGGTCCGGTTCATTACCAATATTTTATAGAAAATTGTCTACCGAACTGTGATCAGATTTGTGACATTCTGATCATAGTTTACGGAATAATTCGTCTAAAATTCCTCGGAAGTCCGTTTGACAAAATTCCAGTTCGAGGGTCACAAATACATCAGTGACTATCTATGGTATGAATTTTAGGGGCTGGTTCAATTCAGGTTTCAAATTACGACCGAAAACGTACAGCCCAATTTTCTGCAGTAAAAATCAGCCTTAGCTGCTGTCACGAAAACAGACTTTTAAAATAGTAAACGACTTCAAAAAAATACGATTCCAGCGCCATTTTCTTCGTTTTTCGAAAAGACCCGATTTAAGCTTCAGAAATTCCGTTTTTCGATTTGTTAAAGTCTGTTTACGGCCTGTTGAATGCGGCTGAAAAAGTACATCAGAATGCTGTTTCATGGTTTAAGCATTACTAAATCGCATCAACGAGTGTCCGAACAATGGATTTAACAAGAAACCAACAATCAACCATCAAGTATGATTTAACCAACCCTCAAATCAATAAGATTCCGCTTCATAATTCAGCCACAAGTAAACTTTTATGTAGCTTTTATGTTCATAACTCATGTTTCATATTTTTCTAGTGTTCTTGTAATCTAGTAATTTAAACAACAATACACCATGCTATATGCCATAAATTTCGAACAAGATGAGATCAAATGTAAGGAAACTTACTACTAGCCTCTAGCTAGGGAAGTATCTAATGAAGAAATGTGAAGAAAAGATGGTGTAAACGGCTAGAACAAAGCTCCTTTGAGGGTTCTTCAAGATGTAACCTCCATTGATCCTTCTAAGCTTGAATGGAATGTATAAAATGAAGGAGATGATGATGTTTGAAGGTGGTGATGGTGTGTTGGTTTTGGGCAGCCGATCAAGAGGGAGAGAGAGTGAAGATGGAGTGTGAAATCTAGTGAAATGATAAGCTAAACCAAGGCCATACTTATAACATCACCTCCACATTTTTATGCAACTTCAACAAGCAACATCTATTAAAATAATGGCATTAAATCAAGTTAGGGGATTTGGAGTATGGGGGTGGGTCCCCTTGAGGGCTGAATTCGGTTTGGGGGGGGGGTATAATTGCAAATTTTCAACTAAAGTCTAACTACAAGTTGGAACCCAAGTGTTGGATTGTATATGTTAGATTGTTTAATATTAGCGGGTGTTATGGCATACGGGGATCATGACAAGCCATGAATAATAAAATAACATGTTTGACAAATATTTGGTGTCCCGGGTAATGTCCGGTTGTTCGGTCGGATACTGTTTCGTTAAAGTGTTTAATTGTACCGTAAAGTGTCTTATTTATATATTTTTGTAACGAAATAAATTCCTAACACATAGGAAAATATACCGGACCATTTAGTGACTTTTCTGTATACTACCAGTATGTTAACATGCTCCTGTAAGTATAGTTCAGTAATCAGAGAGCAGTTAAATATTTCAACACAGTCACCAAGCACTTAAATTATTATTAAATAAATTGTACGGAATACATGTAAATTGAGGGTTGTCACATTCTCCCCCTGTTAAGAGAATTTCGTCCCGAAATTTAGCGCGTGGTTACTGAGGAAGCTAGTTAAGTTGCGTTGTTTTCCTGATTTTCCTGGGGTGTCACATCATCCCCCCGTTGATTTGGAATTTCGTCCCGAAATTCTGCAGTAGCTTCAGCCTCAGTAGTGGTTGCGTTTTTCTTAAACAGTTGGGGATACTTGAGTTTCATTTGGTCTTCTCGTTCCCAGGTATACTCTGGGCCACGACGAGCATTCCAACGAACTCGGACCAGAGGTATCCTGGTATGCTTGAGGATCTTAACATCTTGATCCGTAATCTCTACTGGTTCCTCGAAGAATCGCAGCTGTTCGTCGATAGTGAGTTCCTTCAGAGGAACTATGAGGGTTTCATCTGACAAACACTTCTTCAGATTCGACACATGGAAAACATTGTGAACTCCGCTGAGTTCTTCAGGTAGATCCAACCTGTAGGCGACTTTGCCAATTTTCTCAATGACTTCGAATGGTCCGACATAACGCGGATTGAGTTTGCCTCGATTGCCAAAGTGGACTACACCTTTCCAAGGTGAGACTTTGAGTAGCACTCGATCCCCAACCTGGAGCTGGAGTGGTTTTCTTCCCTTATCAGCATAGCTTTTCTGACGGTCACGAGCTGCCGCCATTCGCTGTCGTATCTGAGCAATTTTCTCGGTGGTATCTACCACAAGTTCTGGGCCAGTGATTTGGCTGTCACCAACTTCTGCCCAACAGAGAGGTGATCGGCATTTACGTCCGTACAATGCCTCAAACGGAGCGGCTTGGATGCTGGTGTGGTAGCTGTTGTTGTACGAAAACTCCACTAACGGGAGGCGCCTTTCCCAGCCATTACCAAAATCGATTACACATGCCCTAAGCATGTCTTCAAGGGTTTGGATGGTGCGTTCAGATTGCCCATCCGTCTGCGGGTGATAAGCGGTGCTCATATCTAAACGTGAGCCAAAGGACTTGTGCATTGCTTGCCACAGTTCAGAAGTAAAACGTGCGTCACGATCAGATATAATAGAGGTTGGCACTCCGTGCTTCGATACCACTTCCTTTAGGTAAATGTCTGCAAGTGTAGAAAACTTATCCGTTTCTTTGATAGCCAGAAAATGTGCAGACTTGGTCAGTCGATCTACGATCACCCAAATGGTATCGTTTCCGCGTTGGGATCTCGGCAGGCCGGTAACGAAATCCATGGAAATTTGCTCCCATTTCCATTTCGGGATCTCCGGTTGTTGAAGTAGGCCTGATGGTTTCTGATATTCAGACTTGACTCTCGCACAAGTCAAGCACTTGCTGACGTAGGTTGCTATGTGGGCTCTCATGCCAGGCCACCAGTATGTGGTTTTTAAGTCGTGGTACATCTTATCCGAACCAGGATGTACTGAATAACGAGACTTATGTGCTTCATCCATCACAAGCTCGCGTAAGTTGCCATAGAGTGGAACCCAAATACGCCCTGTTACATAGTAGGCGCCGTCTTCCTTTTGTTCTAGCCGCTGCCTCGATCCTCGTAGGGACTCAGCCCTGATGTTCTCTGCTTTCAATGCTTCAACCTGAGCATCGCGAATCTGAGCGGGAAGGATAGATTGGATGGTAAGCTGTAGAGCACGTACACGCCTAGGTATGGTATCCTTTCGATTGAGGGCATCGGCCACAACATTGGCTTTGCCCGGATGATACTTGATTGCGCATTCATAATCGTTCAAGAGCTCAACCCATCGGCGTTGACGCATGTTTAACTCCTTTTGCTTGAAGATATGCTCGAGACTCCTGTGATCGGTGTAAATGGTGCACTTGGTACTGTACAGGTAATGTCTCCATATCTTAAGCGCGAATACAACTGCTCCCAGCTCCAGATCGTGAGTAGTGTAGTTTCTTTCATGAACTTTAAGTTGGCGCGATGCGTAGGCAATGACCTTGTCACGTTGCATCAATACGCAACCAAGTCCTTGGATGGAAGCGTCGCAATAAACCACGAAATCATCGGTGCCTTCGGGCAATGAGAGGATAGGCGCGCTACAAAGTCTATCCTTTAGATGTTGAAATGCGGACTCTTGTGCATTACCCCAACGATAGATGACACCCTTCTGAGTTAGTGAAGTGAGAGGTTGCGCAATCTTGGAGAAGTCTTTGATAAACCTTCTGTAATATCCTGCCAAACCCAAGAATTGGCGGATTTCTTTTGGTGTGCGGGGTGCAGGCCAGTTCTTGATTGAGTCAACCTTGGATGGATCAACATGAATCCCATCCTTGTTTACCACATGGCCTAGAAAGTGGACTTCGCGAAGCCAGAAGTCACATTTCGAAAACTTGGCATACAACTGCTCTTTTCGAAGAAGTTCCAACATAAGTCGTAAATGCTGCTCGTGTTCCTCCTGACTCTTAGAATAGATCAGGATATCGTCAATGAACACAATAACGAACTTATCCAGGTAAGGCTTGCACACTCGGTTCATGAGATCCATGAAGACCGCTGGTGCATTCGTCAGCCCGAATGGCATAACCAGAAACTCGTAATGGCCGTAACGAGTTCTGAATGCTGTTTTGGAGACGTCCTCATCTCGGACCCTCAGCTGATGGTATCCCGATCTCAAATCAATCTTGGAGTAATATCTTGACCCTTGCAACTGGTCGAACAAGTCGTCAATACGTGGAAGAGGATAACGATTCTTCACAGTCACCTTGTTAAGCTCGCGATAGTCAATACACATTCTGAAAGTACCATCTTTCTTCTTTACGAACAAGACTGGAGCTCCCCAGGGCGAAGAGCTAGGACGTATAAAACCCTTTTCCAAGAGTTCTTGTAGTTGTGTGGACAGTTCTTCAAGTTCTGATGGAGCTAGACGATATGGTGCTCGAGCTACTGGCGCTGCTCCAGGAGCTAGCTCGATTTGAAACTCAACTTGACGATGAGGAGGAAGACCAGGTAATTCCTCAGGGAATACCTCAGGAAAATCGCGTACAACAGGTATGTCTTCAATTCTCTTCTCTTTCGTTGATGTGTCGGTAACGAGCACTAGAATGGCAGTGTGGCCCTTTCGTAGACATTTCTGGGCCTTAAGGAAAGAGATGATGCCTTCGACAGCACCACTCTTGTCGCCACAAATCACAAGAGGTTCTTCACCAGAACGAGGAATGCGGATAATTTTCTCCTTGCAAACAATCTCCGCTTGATGATGAGATAGCCAATCCATACCAATAACAACGTCGAAACTACCAAGTGTGATAGGAATAAGATCGATAGAGAAAGTCTGACTGGCTAAGACGAGATTACATCCTTTAACTACGTGTGTGGCTTCAAGACTTTTACCATTTGCTAGCTCTACCGCGTGTTTGGTGTTCAAAAGTGTTGGAGTGCGCTTAAGCATTTGGCTAACTTTTAAGGACACATAACTAGTATCAACACCCGAATCGAATAAAACAGTAACAAAGAAGTCATCCAGAAGAAACTTACCCATCACAACGTTGGGATCGTTCCTTGCATCACCCTGACCAATCACGAAAGCACGACCTCTTGCTCCATTACCATTGTTGTTACCCCCGTTGTTACCTCCATTGTTGTTCCCGTTTCCCTGGTTGTTGTTGTTGTTCTGATTCTGGTTAAGCTGGGGACAGTTCTTCTTAAAGTGGCCTTCAACACCACACTGAAAACATCCTTTATTTCCCTGCTGATGTTGCTGCTGGTGGTTCTGTGGGGCTTGTTGTTGTTGGTGATTCTGATTCGCAGGACGCGGGCTCCTGCAATCCCTAGCTTCATGACCCAACTTATGACATCTCTGACAACGACCTTTGTTGCACTGACCACTATGGTGTCTGTTACATTTGTTGCACTTTGGGTGGTTTCCTCGATACCCACCCTGTCCTTGATTACCGGAGGATTGCTGACCAGGACTCTGGTAGTCATCAGTCTTTCGTTGCTGAGACTGAGCCGAAGCAGAACCCTTACTGGAGTTTCCATCCCATTTTCGCTTGTTGTCAGTAGGTGCATCAGAAGTAGCTGTGGCACTGATTCGTTTGGGCAGCCTGTTTTGCTCCACCGCCTGGTCAGTGAGTCGATGAGCCAACTTGATAATTTGCTGAATTGTACCCAGGTTGGCTGAAGTTACGTGACTTTGAATCTCTGGTACAAGGCCACTGAGGTACAGCTCGATTCGTTTGATGGGAGGGTCCACCATAGTTGGACACAGGATTGCCAGTTCGTTTGACCTCTTAGTATACGCTTCAATCTCAGACCCCGTCATCTTTAGATGGTAAAATTCCACTTCTAGTTTGTGGATGTCATCCCGACTACAGTACTCCTCCTTGATCAGCTCTTTAAAACCATTCCAGGGTGTGGCATTAGCAACTGCCAGTCCTAGTAGTTGAACCTGCGCCTTCCACCAGGTTAACGCAGCCCCTTCAAGTGTTCCGGTAGCATATTTCACCCTACGGTCTTCGGGGCATTCGCACATCTCGAAAACTGTCTCAAGCTTTTCAAACCAGTGAAGAAGGCCCACTGCTCCTTCGGTGCCACTGAAAGTGGTAGGTCGGCAGTCCATGAACGTCTTGAACGTGCACACAGGAGGCTGAGCATGTTGACCTGTTGCGCGAGAATAAAAGACAAAGTTAAGCACGAGGGTTGGTTTGCGAAGGTAGGATCTAAACATCCTAAGGTGAGTTGATATGGCAGGTTATACCTCCTGCAGGGACAGCTGCGAGTGCCTCAGCAACTCGTTCGTTGATCAAAGCCGTCAGCTGGGCTTGAGTTAGGTTCAAACGTCCACCCATGATCTTCACAACGAAATAACGTAGGTGAGAAAAGTGTCGCGAAAGTGCGTAAGAGTGGGACGATAGTAGAGAGTAATCACACATGGTTCAAATAGCAATTATCACATTATCTAATGCACAGTGAGAACTATCTAACCGACAATATAACATAAATCATACCACTTATGGTGTCGAGTCTTGCATGTGGAGCGAAGCGTCGTTGTGGATCGTTGAGCACTGTACAGGTTATAGTCTGGTTTTATCAAAAAGCTTTTCCCTTTTTAAAACCAAGTTCACTATAACCAATGGCTCTGATACCAATCTGTCACACCCCCAAAATCCACCATGCGGAGTTCCACCACTTGGAGGCGTGACGTGACCAATTCGAGCCACCAATCATACTGAACAACGTACTTAAGTAAATAAAGACAACCACAATACGATTGGTGACCAAAAGCTAGCTAACCAAGTTTTTAATTTAGACAGCGGAAGCATAAACGTAAGGTTCAAAACATAAGTTCGCAGTTCATAAGTTTAAAATCCAACACATAGGTTTAATAAGTTCATAATGTTTTAAACATTAAACACTGGACATAACCGTCCGCACACCACAACGACTCCTTCCTCGTGCAAGCTCCAAATGTTTAGCGACCTGTAAGGCATGTAACAACGAGTCAACAACAAAGTTGAGTGATTTCACGTTTGGTTGTTTAGTTATAGCATTCGTTTCGTAAATCATATGTTCGTTTTGTAAACCATGTATCGTATAAGTTTGCATCGCGGTCTTTCTGACATGTTTGCGAAGATTAGTGGGGGTTTCCCATGTGTTACTAGACCACGCGTATCGACTGCTACGAAAATATAAGAGGTGCCCTAAGTCAATGTCTATCAGCATTGACCCTTTGCCCATAGTCCATTAGTACACGCCCGTCCGACTGGCACGGTGTGAGGTTTGTTAAACCTAATAGCGCTATTAACTAATGACCCGCTCGCCATAGGCCTCGGCGATTAAGTCGATAATTGAGGGACTTTAAAGTGATAGAGTTGATGGTCTTATGATCATGTACGTAGGTTTTACGTACGTGCCCTTCAATCCGAGGACAGTAGTAAGTATGAGTGTACGTAGGTTTTACGTACGTGCCCTTCAATCCGATGACAGTAAAAAGTAGTTTAATAGTAATGATAGTACAAGTAGTTACTCAATCCCATTCCCAACCCCTGGGAACCCCATGCCTTAGAAAGAGTGTGAACTCACCTCGGTTTGCTCGGTTAGGTTCTCAAATATAGTTAACAGTCAAGGTCGGTCAATCACGTCCTAATAAGGTACGGATAACAATCAGTTTCTCATGCATAACACGTATCCTACGTATGGTTTATTTGCACATTACTTCGTCCACATAATAGGTACACACTTTAACGATTTATGCCCATATAAACTTCCCATCCATTCCCCACTCATAAACAAACATACGATATTGCACGTAACACATATAACATGTTAGATCATTCACCGATAGCATACTCGACATTTAAACACGCAAGTCACAACTTATGTCAATTCAGCATGAATATTCAAAACCGGCTGTTTTCGGATATTTAAATAAAATAGTTAAATTATTCCAAAAATTCCCAAATTTTTACAGGATATCTTAAACGTTCCATATTTTATTTTGTAAAAATATCGGGGTCCGGTTCATTACCAATATTTTATAGAAAATCGTCTACCGGACTGTGATCAGATTTGTCACATTCTGATCACAGTTTACAGAATAATTCGTCTAAAATTCCTCGGAAGTCCGTTTGACAAAATTCCAGCTCGAGGGTCACAAATACACCAGTGACTATCTATGGTATGAATTTTAGGGGCTGGTTCAATTCAGGTTTCAAATTACGACCGAAAACGTACAGCCCAATTTTCTGCAGTAAAAATCAGCCTTAGCTGCTGTCATGAAAACAGACTTTTAAAATAGTAAACGACTTCAAAAAAATACGAATCCAGCGCCATTTTCTTCGTTTTTCGAAAAGACCCGATTTAGGCTTCAGAAATTCCGTTTTTCGATTTGTTAAAGTCTGTTTACGGCCTGTTGAATGCGGCTGAAAAAGTACATCAGAATGCTGTTTCATGGTTTAAGCATTACTAAATCGCATCAACGAGTGTCCGAACAATGGATTTAACAAGAAACCAACAATCAACCATCAAGTATGATTTAACCAACCCTCAAACCAATAAGATTCCGCTTCATAATTCAGCCACAAGTAAACTTTTATGTAGCTTTTATGTTCATAACTCATGTTTCATATTTTTCTAGTGTTCTTGTAATCTAGTAATTTAAACAACAATACACCATGCTATATGCCATAAATTTCGAACAAGATGAGATCAAATGTAAGGAAACTTACTACTAGCCTCTAGCTAGGGAAGTATCTAATGAAGAAATGTGAAGAAAAGATGGTGTAAACGGCTAGAACAAAGCTCCTTTGAGGGTTCTTCAAGATGTAACCTCCATTGATCCTTCTAAGCTTGAATGGAATGTATAAAATGAAGGAGATGATGATGTTTGAAGGTGGTGATGGTGTGTTGGTTTTGGGCAGCCGATCAAGAGGGAGAGAGAGTGAAGATGGAGTGTGAAATCTAGTGAAATGATAAGCTAAACCAAGGCCATACTTATAACATCACCTCCACATTTTTATGCAACTTCAACAAGCAACATCTATTAAAATAATGGCATTAAATCAAGTTAGGGGATTTGGAGTATGGGGGTGGGTCCCCTTGAGGGCTGAATTCGGTTTGGGGGGGGGGTATAATTGCAAATTTTCAACTAAAGTCTAACTACAAGTTGGAACCCAAGTGTTGGATTGTATATGTTAGATTGTTTAATATTAGCGGGTGTTATGGCATACGGGGATCATGACAAGCCATGAATAATAAAATAACATGTTTGACAAATATTTGGTGTCCCGGGTAATGTCCGGTTGTTCGGTCGGATACTGTTTCGTTAAAGTGTTTAATTGTACCGTAAAGTGTCTTATTTATATATTTTTGTAACGAAATAAATTCCTAACACATAGGAAAATATACCGGACCATTTAGTGACTTTTCTGTATACTACCAGTATGTTAACATGCTCATGTAAGTATAGTTCAGTAATCAGAGAGCAGTTAAATATTTCAACACAGTCACCAAGCACTTAAATTATTATTAAATAAATTGTACGGAATACATGTAAATTGAGGGTTGTCACACTGAGCGTAAATCGATTTTCGAGAAAAATCGAGCTCCTTGCAATTGGTCAAACAGATCATCGATTCTTGATAATGGATACCGATTTTTTATCTTGACCTTGTTCAATTCACGGTAATCAATGCACATACGCATTGACCTGTCCTTCTTCTTAACAAACAATATTGGTGCTCCACACGATGATGAACTTGGTTGTATGAATCATTTCTCCAACAGTTCGTCCAGTTGTTTCTTTAACTCTTGCATTTCTGCAGGTGCCAAACGATAGGGTGCTTTGGCAATTGGTGCTGTTACTGGTAGCAGATGAATTTTGAATTCGACTTCCCTGTCCGGCGGTAGTCCTGGTAATTCTTCTGGAAATATATCTGAAAATTGAGATACTACAGGGATATCTTTTAACTCCTTTCCTTTAGTGTTAATGATTATAGAAATCAAATACACTAATGATCATTTTCTTACATAACTGGCTGTTTTCATCACAGAGATGAATTTTGTGGATCTAGACGGCTTATTTCCTTTAATTGTGATCTTTTCACCCTTTGGTGAATTTACTTGGATTGACTTTTGATCACATAAAATACTGGCTTTATTGGCTATTAACCAATCCATTCCTAATACAACAACAAATCCTGCCAGCTTCATTGGGTAAAGGTTTGCAATAAACTTTTGATTTAAAAATTCTATTATTGCTCCCTGCAAGATTTTGGTAATCTTAATGCTTTCCCCATTTGCTGTTTCTATTAGACATTCTTGTTGGATTTTAGTTAATGGTTGATTGAGAAGTTTGCAAAATGAAGTATTAATAAAACTTTGGTTCGCACCAAAGTCAAATAATACTTTGGCAAAAACATCATTAACTAAAAACGTACCGGCAATCACGTCCGGGATCATTTTGGCTTCTTCTGCAGTCAGAACAAATGCTCTAGCATTCTTAGTAGTCTTGTTGTTTCTTACTGGAGCTAATTTTGGACAGTTTGGCTTGATATGACCTTGCTCTCCACAAGTGTAGCATATCTTATTGGTGGGTTTCTTCCTGCAGCCTTCTTCCTTGTGTCTAGATATTTTGCTAAAATTGCAGTATATGGAGCATCTCCCAGAATGCTTCCTCTTGCAATACTTGCAGTAAGGTGCAGAAGTAGAACCTACATTTTTCCCACGGTTGGAATTACCGTAGCGAAATTCTTGGGTAAGCTTTTGAGCAAGGTTCTTCCTCTGGTTTTCTTCTTCGGTACGTACCAGTTCATCTGTCAAGGTATTAGCTAATTCTACCGCTTCTTCTATGGTTTGTGGTCTAGCTCCCTTGACTACATGCCTAATTTCACTGATTAATCCCCAGATGTAACGGGAGATTAACACTGGTTCAGGTGATGCTAGGGTTGGCACTATCCTAGCATATTCGAAGAATGTAGTAGTGTAACCCTTACTATCTACTCCAGTCATTCTTAAGTTTAAGAATTTATTTGCTATCTATTCCTTTTCATTGGGAGGACAGAATTTCCTTTCTATCGTATCCTTAAACTCGTTCCATTCCATACCATAAACCCTGTCACTTCCTCTAGATTGGAGGATAGTGTTCCACCATTCTAACGCTGCATTTTTAAATATATTGGAAGCAAACATTATCTTATCTTCTTCTGCGCACTTACTTATTTTTAAGACTGCCTCAGTCTTTTCTATCCAACGTAGGGCTGCAATGGCCCCTTCATTGCCAGAGAATTCTATCGGTTTACAGGACCAGAATTCTTTGTAAGAACAACCATAAGACATGGTTCTTCTTCTTTTTGGAATTGACATTTGAAAAATGGGTCCATTGTGCACGCTGTGACTAGGTTCCATATGGGTTCGCTTACTTCCATTACCACTTTTATTATTATTTTCCGCGTTCCTAATATTTTGGATAATAGCTGGCATGGCATCTCTAATTCCTTGGGTTACAATGTGTCGAATTTCACTGTTATTTATTTGATTTTCTTTATTCTGGTTTTCCTGATTTGCTGCGTCGGCCATCTGGATTTTAAACAATTACCAAGTATTAATATCGTATGAAAATATCCAATGCAACAATCACACAACAAGCATGTTGATCCAAAATCGTCGAACATTGCAACTTACTCTATTTTATATTAGTGATCTATATTTATTACAAATACAACTGGAATTTAAAGTACAATACTAATATGCATCACTAACCACAAGATGGTCTATACTACAATAAATTATTATATAATTTTTTTTCAACATATATATATATATAGGGAGGGGCTCATGCGAGAACCACCCTTATTGTGAGAACCTTGAGAACCAATGTGAACACAACCTAAAATAGCTAAAAAAACCTAACCCCCACCCCCCAAAAAACCTAAACCCCCCCCCCCTGTTAAAGCACCGGATCGAGGACAAACATCAAACATTGCACTTGATTCAAGACATGAAGAACAAAATATGATAGATGAAGAAGAAGATGCAAGACAAACTCATTCATTTCAATACAATCATCACAGATTACATACCAAACGAGTATACATCATCTTCTACAAGCTGGTTTAGATCACAAAGATCTAAACCCTAGCTTTCTCTCACTAACACATAGTCTCTCTCTCTAGAATTCACACCAGGAGAATAAGTTGGGAGAGGAGCACAAAGCTTCAAGAGTTTATCTTTTTTTCCCCTTGCCCTAATCCTATACAACACATATATATAGACTAGGGACAAAACTCAGACAAAAACCAAACCCCTGACCAAAGTTCTAGACCAAAACTTGGACAAATTGTCCAAGGATAAACCTTGGACTAAGTTTCAAGACTTGTACAATAAAGACCCTACAAATTGGAAGACATGCACTTATCACCTAAAGTGCATTAACAAACTCCCCCTTCATCAATGCATGGTCTTCGTGTGGTCTTGAATTCTTCATTATGTTGACTTTAACTTGGACTTCTGCTTTGGTTGACCATAACTGATAAGCGACAGTTACCCTGCAGGAACTGCACTTACAGTCTCCCCCTTAACTGTTGCTATCCGTTCTATCTGACATTGATATCTTCAGTCACCGAATACTGCACTTACAGACTCCCCCTTGACTGATGATATCATGCCTGCTATCAACTTTGGCTGAGACTTGATCTTTTAGGTAGATCACAGTGATCTTCAACCCTTCTAATTAAAGACTTGCTGACGATCACTTAAGGCCGCTTTGAGAAACCCGAAGAATCCAACATCGAACACTGTAGATCCTCCCCCTCAAACTACTCCCGAATCAAGTTAACGCGAAACAACCTACAACCACATGTAGGAATATCGCTCGATACATTAGTCTTCAAACCTAACCAGTAGAAGAACGAAGCGTCGGATTTCCAATGCCTAACATCGAAAACTTCAAATTTCGCAAAGACATGAAGCTCAGTTCGATAAGTTAATAACAAACTGAACTTTGTAAAAGTACATCCACCATCTTAATCAAAAGTCTTCAACCCTTCATGTATGATCTCATCTCGTCACGAATCTTCATGAATCAAACTCCTATCTTCACGAATCCCCTGAATCCCCGATGGCTTTCATCTCCGACCTTCCCCTCAAATCAAGAAGCCCCACATTATTTCGAGACCAGAACTAATCTTCTCTACTCTAAATAGCAACTTAATAAGGCTCAATCTTCAACTAGTCATCAACCGAGAATTCAGCTTCATCATGTCAACACTTGATTAATAACATAAACACACGTGACAAAAACTCCATCACACACGAGCTATTTCACGCACAAGCTTTATATTTACAAAGAAAACAGGAACTTCAAAATTTTTACTCCCCATTTTTCTTTGTAAACAATACAAAAATCCAAGCACATCTTATTCTCTTCACCTCCTCATATGTTGTCTGGATTTTTTTTTTTTTTTTTTTTTTTCAAACACTCGAACAAATTCACACCAAGTGAACTCTATGCGAATACAAAATTCTCGGTCTTTCTTTGACAAACCCTAGCCGCAATTGATTATCCCAGCCAACACGTATCACCGCTTCCCATCATACACATCAGGCGCTGCCAGAAACTCAAACAACCCCACTGAATATTATTATATAAACACACTCCGCCGCATTCTCGATCTATTCATTCCACCTTCAAATCATTCTCTGTTAATTTTCTATATGTTGAGTGATTTCATCAAGGCAGACACAGAGATCTTTGCGTTTCAAGCTGAGATCAACCAGCTGTTGAGTCTCATCATCAACACGTTTTACAGCAACCATGAGATCTTTCTCCGTGAGCTTATTAGCAACTCGTCTGATGCTTTAGACAAGATCTGTTTTGAGACATTGACTGACCAAAGTAAACTAGATGGACAACCTGAGCTTTTCATTCATATTATCCCTGATAAAG
The DNA here is from genome assembly GCA_030545235.1 of Helianthus tuberosus. Taxonomy (NCBI): domain Eukaryota; kingdom Viridiplantae; phylum Streptophyta; class Magnoliopsida; order Asterales; family Asteraceae; genus Helianthus; species Helianthus tuberosus. The sequence goes on from CM060358.1 coordinate 124,496,803, forward strand.
CTAGCACACATTGACCATTGTCGATAGTGGAGTTGGAATGACCAAGCCTAGAGAACAGACTCGGAGCATTTAAAAAACTCGGAAAAACTGCTTCTTGATTAAAACTCGGAGACAACCAAACATCAAAACTCGGACAAACCAAAAGGTCAAAACTCGGAGCTTTGTTTTTAGATCAAAACTCGGAGCCATGATAAAACTCGGAGAGTCTGAGTTTGTTAACTGATCTTAAAAGTCGGAGACTCTTAAAAGTCGGAGACTCTGACTTTGTTAACTGATCTTAAACTCGGAGACTCAGACCCTTCTAATTAAAGACCCTTGATAACCTCGGAAAGAATTAAAACTCGGAGTTGATTTCTTCGGGCGGAACTGTCTTAAACCTTTGTACAGTTGATCTGTATCGGAACTCTCAAAACTCGGAGCCCTTTCAAAACTCTCAAGACTCTCAAAACTCGGAGCCCTTTCAAAACTGTTTGAAACTCGCAAAATCAGTTTTGAATGTGATGAAACTCGGATACATATTGATGTCAAACTCGGAGACCTATGATGTAAAACTCGGAAAAACAAAAGAACAGAGTTTGTTCCGATATATCATAATGACTGATCAAAAGTCGGACCCGGAGACAAACTTCGGAAGACCATTGTTCCGATATATCATAATGACTGATCAAAAAGTCGGACATTATGATATATCAGCTAAAGTTATGATATATCTCGGACCTTAGTTGAGATCAAAACTCGGACATTATGATATTGAAAGAAACTCGGACAATCATGCTCTCCACAACTAAAACTCGAACTGTTAGGAGATTGAAAGAAACTCGGAACACAGAGATAGATATTTAAAAAACTCGGACCCAGTTGAAAACCTTCAAGGCTCGGACAGAAGAAAAGTATAAAACTCGGACATGATGAAGATCAAAAACAAGTCTCCGGACTTTCTCCCTAGTGTGACTTCACACTAGTTCACCAAAACCCCGGAAACAACAAACACAGAGTTTTAAAACTCAGACAAGTTTAACACTAAGAAAAAACTCGGACAGAGCAATTTTTGGATCAAACCTCATATCTGCAACAACTTAGAGAACAAAACAACTACGAACAGTTTCATTTTCTTCAACTTTTCTGCAAAATCTTCAAATCTTTAAGATGTTTGGCGGAAACAAACATCAAATCAAGAGCAATGGTGATTCAGAAGGCGGTTAGACCATTCTGAATCGGTAACCATGCTCTGATACCACTGTTAAAGCACCGGATCGAGGACAAACATCAAACATTGCACTTGATTCAAGACATGAAGAACAAAATATGATAGATGAAGAAGAAGATGCAAGACAAACTCATTCATTTCAATACAATCATCACAGATTACATACCAAACGAGTATACATCATCTTCTACAAGCTGGTTTAGATCACAAAGATCTAAACCCTAGCTTTCTCTCACTAACACATAGTCTCTCTCTCTAGAATTCACACCAGGAGAATAAGTTGGGAGAGGAGCACAAAGCTTCAAGAGTTTATCTTTTTTTTTCCCCTTGCCCTAATCCTATACAACACATATATATAGACTAGGGACAAAACTCAGACAAAAACCAAACCCCTGACCAAAGTTCTAGACCAAAACTTGGACAAATTGTCCAAGGATAAACCTTGGACTAAGTTTCAAGACTTGTACAATAAAGACCCTACAAATTGGAAGACATGCACTTATCACCTAAAGTGCATTAACAAACTCCCCCTTCATCAATGCATGGTCTTCGTGTGGTCTTGAATTCTTCATTATGTTGACTTTAACTTGGACTTCTGCTTTGGTTGACCAGAACTGATAAGCGACAGTTACCCTGCAGGAACTGCACTTACACCCCCCCCCCAAGCTAAATGCTAAAAAAAACCTAAAAAAAACCTAACCCCACCCCCCCCCCCCAAAAAACCTAAACCTCCCTCCCCCACCCCCCAAAAACCTAAACCCCCACCCCCCCTAAGCTAAAATGCTAAAAACTAAACCCCTAAAAAATCTAAAAAAAATCTAAAATTTTTTTTTTGAATTTTTTATGTTAAAATCGCTACTTTTAGAAGCAAAAAAAAAAATTTTTTTTGGCTTCGAAAAGTAGCGATTTTTTTATAAAAAATATTAAAAAAATTCAAAAAAAAAATTTTTGTGTTATTTTTAGGCATTTTTGGTGTGTTCACATTGGTTCTCGCGGTTCTCACAATAAGAGGTGGTTCTCGCATGATCTTCTCCCTATATATATATATATATATATATATATATTTATTATTATTATTATTATTATTATTATTCGTGATAGGGGTTCATCCAAAATTCCATATTACGCTCGTCATATTTCCAGACTAGTCGTTCCCCTATCTGTCTCATCCTTTCACTCCCTTTCTAAAATCTCCTCACCAAAGGTTCGGAGTTCTTGCACATTCTCAGTGCTCATGGGTGGTGCAGATGCTAGTATGGGATCTGGGTATTGTGGCATCGATTCTTCCTGAGGGTATGGATTCTCTAGAATCTCCCTGATGTATTGGTTATTATCATAATATGGGTCTAAGGGATCCAAATCGGGATAGGGTCCTACTAGGTCTTGCATGGGCTCCTCTATGGGGATTGGATAACGTTGCAGGTAATCCCTATGGTCGTCAAACCATGGGTCCTAGTCTGGAGGAGGGGGTGCAGATACCCTAGGAATTTCAGCTGGGTTTAGTTCAACTTCCATGGGTTATGTGGGAAATAGTGGCAAAGGCTGGGGTGATATGAGTTGCTCTAAATTAGGGTCGGCAGCGGTGGTAGCTAAAATGTGGAAATTAGCTAGTCTTCTATTGAGGATATCCTGTGTTTGAACATTCATTTCTCTATTGGCCGCTGCTAAGGCCATTTGCTGCTGTAACTTTTTCATCCTCTTTCTACGTTCATGAGCTCCTCTGTTGAACCATCATCTCTTCTTAGAAGGGAATGGCTCCTCAGATTCAGCCTTGAACACGAAAATTCCTTCTTCAGTATCAGCCGAATACCTCGAGGGGGTAGGCTGTGAAGAGGTGCCTTCGTCCCTAGGTGAACCGGACAGTTGACGGTAAGCGTCTGAAGATCCTTGGTCACTCATGCTGTAAACTAACAAATTGTCAAATAACACAAAATAATAATCTACACGTATGCACATAGTCTTGTTAATTATTTCCTAACAAAATTGATAATTTAATTGTCAGCAGAACACTTCTTTGGCTGAAATTAGTGGCTGTAGCTCTGATACCACCTTCTGTCGCAACCCCCGGCCCCTATCACCTGGGATCGGGCGGACGCAAACTCAGATTTGATGGTATCATGGTTTATCATTATTTGGCAGCGGAAATTTCATCAGGACCGTAGTTAGGAAATATTTATCAGAGTAAAATACCACATTTTTATATTAATAAACACATGGGTAAAACCCAAGTTTCTATTACAAACATGTTTATAAGGATAGACCCTAATTTATTGAATTTAAAACATCGTCTTTTAGGTAACTTTTATAGCCACATTTTTCCAAGCCTTTAGTGCTCTCCAGCTGGCTTCTATTTTGGCTTTCACATTTTGTTACCTGAAACGCGTTTTAAAAACATGTGTCAGTGGAAAATACTGGAGAGTGAATCCCAGTTTAATCAAGAAGCATTTATCCTTTAACAGTATTGAGAGCAATTACAATGTTTATATCTATACAATTACTCATTCAGTATTGTCAATCCTGACTGGTGGGTCATCTTACACATTGGCTATCTCGTTGTCCAATGGTAAAGTGTTTCACATTTTGTATACAAAACCCCAACATACCGACAGTAATTGAAGAATTACAAAGACTCGATCACTGTTAATCACATTGTAAAATATTTAAAGTTTTGTAAAAACAGTTTATAAAAAAGGTTTACAAAAAGGAGATACTCATATTGCTACTTTAGACTTTTCTTGGTGGATTCCTAGTTATAATCTATTAATTAAACAATGCACGTGTGTTAGTATAATAACCCAATATTTACATTAGTTATACCCTCCCCGAGACAGAACTCCAACAAAACTACGTCGGGCAGAACCACGACAGCCGTTACGGAGCACTAGATCAATCGAGCAGCGTATCTAATTGTAACACCCTTAGTATTATTTAACGGTTTTCGTTTAATTTACATAAATAAACATGTAACCGTTATATCGTGTCCGTAGAAAATAAGGATAATTTAAAACCTTTACTTTTTTTTTTATAATAATACAACAAAATGTAATATAATTCGTCGATTAAAATATTGACATAACAATGTGCGGAAGCTTATTTCTTTGATCGTGTTCGGTCCTTCCTAGAGCTTGAACATCAAAATCCATTCTTTATTCGACCCGTTCAACTTTAAAATAGTTTAGCGTAGTTATTAACATTTCTGTTTGCAATTTCTCGTTGTCTTTTAGTCATGGCTCATAATCCGAGTCCTTTGACTTTCTATCTCGCGTTCCCGTCTCTTGGTTTACGCATTCTTTCCAAATCCTACCCATTGATCGGGTATCTTTACCGTAATCATTTTCAAGTAACCATTCTTATATGGTTTTAGACGTTATTTTAATTTATTTGGTCGTCTTAGCGAGATCCATCACTTTTATTCAATCAAGTCCTTTATTCTTTATTCAATTTGTTTGACTTGCCCATGTGAATTTCATTACTTGTGACAGTCAAACTTTTATCCCTATGCCATAGCATTCCTATTGGTCGGTCTGTATTTTCTTTTTACTTGATCCTTGTCCCTTCTCTCGGGCTCGTTATTCTTACGTAATACGCTTCCGTCATCCGACTTACGTTTACGTTTACTATCAAACATCTTACTTATTTGATTCATTTGGGTACCATTTAAGTTAGTCCTATTCCCCCGTCTTTACTACATCGGATGTAAATGTGTCCGCTATAAGAAGTTCATGGTATCATATGCCACTACTTACTTGGCCAGAGTAAGCGATTAACACATGATACGCATGACCTTTTATAGTTTTCACATCACGCCCTATGTAAGTAATGCCTCTATTTGTTTCTCTTGGAAACAATATCCCGAATACATTTTCTATTCGGGTTTTCCAAGTTTTTAATCTACATATGCAACTTTCAATTTCTACTTATTTGTTGCATATTACTATTTATGCAATTATATTTAAAATGTGCACCTGGTAATGCTTGCCTTAACGGGCTTTCTTGCCATTACTTATTTGCGATCGTTACGCGATTTAGGTCCTTGATGATTATGCTCTCCTTGCCATATCTCGGACCGTTCCATCATCATATCGACAATTCGTTTGACTCTCGTCGTCTTCAAACGCGAGTGTCCTTCAATTAAAACATTCACAAAAGTTAGTAACGTCAACTTCAATAATCACCCGTATTATAATACAAGGCATTTTCTACTATACGCGTCAACGCACGTATTTTCATCAACTATATCAATCATTTTAATTGGGGTAACGTGTATCACGCGATAGCCCTATGTGTTGTTTACAACACTTTAGCATGCTAAACTAGGGATGGGCTTTTTTTCCCAAATACCCGTACTCGTACACGTATCGTACTCGTACCCGTACCTGTACCCGTACCGATTTTAGGTATTTGGTACATGTATCGGTACCCAGTTTTATTGATTTTGGTATTCGGTACTTTTGGTATTGGTACGGGTACGGGTACGGGTAAAAACGGGTACTGGTACCGAATTCTATATATACCTTTAAAAGTTTTTTTGTATTATGTTTCATTTCATATTATGGTATTTATAGTGTACTTGTATTGATTTTACCTATATGGTACCCGTATCGTATTGGTACTCGTACCAATTTTACCTATTTGGTACTCGTACTATATTAGTACTCATGTCAATTTTACATATTTAGTACTCGTACAAGTACTCAAAAAGTAAATAAAAACAAAATGGTACCAGGCGGGTACTTTACCGAAAATACCTGTACCAGTACCCGTACCCGTACCCGTACCGTACCTATATATTTGGTATGGTATTTGGTACCTAGTTTTGTTCAAATTCGGTACCGGTATTTTTGGTACTGGTACGGGTATAGGTACGGGTACTGTACCAATCCCATCCCTATGCTAAACTATTAACATACATGTACTTACCGGATTTGCGATCAAGCCTCGAACCGAACACATTTTGTCAACAACCTTAAGCTCTGATTACCAACTTGTAACACCCTTAGTATTATTTAACGGTTTTCGTTTAATTTACATAAATAAACATGTAACCGTTATATCGTGTCCGTAGAAAATACGGATAATTTAAAACCTTTACTTTTTTATATTAATACAACAAAATGTAATATAATTCGTCGATTAAAATATTGACATAACAATGTGCGAAAGCTTATTTCTTTGATCGTGTTCGGTCCTTCCTAGAGCTTGATCTTCGTCCGGGAACACCTGGTATTTATCTGTGATCAAAACCAACCCAAATGTTAGTTTTGATGCTTAATTATTAGATTAAACAAGTTCTAAACAACAAACCATGAATTAAAAGAAAATTTTCCAGTTCTGTAGTCTGTCGCGGGCCGCGACAGACTTAACATTAGCTTACGCGGGCCGCGTCGTATCGTCGCGTGTCGCGACGTGTTTCTGGTCACCCGTCGCGTGGCGCGACAGGTACGATTTTCCAGCGAGCTCAGATCTGAAACCTGCATTTTCCAGCAATCCAAGTTTTTACAAAAATGTTCATAACTTTCAATCTAGATGTCCGTTTTACGCGATTCTTTTTCCTACACGACCGTAATTTAATTCTCCATCATATGGAGTTAAAATACAACATCTAATTTCACAAAATTTTAGACTTCAAGCTCTCGGCTTGAAGTTCGATTACGACACTTTTTGACCCGTTCGCGGTTTCATCTAAAAAACTTGTTTGTGGCCCTTGTTTCATTTGTAAACATATTATTATGATTATTTCCTATTGTACAAGGTTCAATTCACGGGTTATTACACATTCTTAACCCGTTTCGCTAATACTTATATTTTGACCCGTTAAAGGTATTTATGCACTAAGGTCCCATATCATCCCTTTTATACTTATCCTAAGGATTTAATCTATCAAAATACTTATTTCTAACAACCTTTAAAGGTCGTCTTCCCGATTTACCCATCAAGGGCATTTTAGTCAACTTTAGCCCCTCATTTACGACGAAGGGCATTTGCTACTAATTTGTCCCAAAAATGTATGTTTAACTACAATCGTATTTATACGTACCTGGCTCGAGTCAACCTAGTGACCCGTTTCGACACCTTGCTTTTATTACCGATATTCTTATGGCGACGCAATTACCCAAACTACTATTCGCCCCTGTCAACACATGACTTGACAACCACATTAGTTGATTTCTCAAATGGCGTTATTCCCACCATTTGACCCGTTCGACCTACATAACCCAACATTTTCATATGTAACAAAACATGGGTTTTAATTACCAATCACCCATCCGACCCATTTCGAATTTTCTCACTAGGTCCCTTTTCTTCTAAAGTCATTTCTTATATTTTTAACCATCCGGTTTACGCTATGGGTGTCCTTTGAACCTTAATTTACTTTAGTCGATACTTGACTAAATTTCCATTTTTACCCATTTTCCCATTACTAGTTACGCAATGAGGTAACTTAAAGAAAAACTCAGTAATTCTTAACCAATTCGTGACTAATTTACCATTTTGCCTCTTTCACCATTAATCATGGTTTAAAACATTTTTATTCGTTCCGACCCCTTTCGTTTCGTGTCGGAACCCATGATTCGAACCTAATCCTTATCGTATTCATCGCTTATAAAACAAACACATATACTACAAGTGGGTGTAAGTTTTACTTACCTTACATCCGAAGTACGCTTTTTCCTTCTTATTTGCTTCGTTTGACCCGCTTCCTTTCCAAGCCGCCACCTAGCTTGTCAAGCGTCAAACTATCATCATAATTCGTAAGACGGTTAGTTTAGTCATTATCACATACGACTATTCCATCTTACGGACTCTATGTCGGAACTACTATTCGACTTCAATGTTGGTTTATTTGACTTTCGATAGTCAACTAACTTCAATCATATTATACGCACAATAAGTTCAATCAACATCACGTTTAGAACCCATATTATTCCGTATTACACGTAGTTAGTCGAGTTAGCCAATTACGCGTTTCTTTCATAATTTCATTATGTCAACATTCATTCGGGCATTTTAACAAACACCTAATGTGCACAATATTACTTATTTAATAACTAGTTCATAACTAGTTATCTTTACCAAGATTTACATCAACACATTCAAACCTCTAAGTCTAGTGTTCATGAACTACATCAAGAACTTATATCATAACCTCAATATTCATCAATCTTACATTCTAATATGAGTGTTCATCATATTAATATAAAACCCACTTAGCACATAATAGGGTAATTACCAAATCCCTAGTTTTGACAACAATTCATCAAATTTTCTACTAGGGTTTGTTTCTAAACCAAGATATAATCACAATAACACTCATAGATTCAACATTCATTCCAGAATTTCGATTATGATTGTTCATCATAATCTCAAAGTATCACCAAATCATAAAATTCAACATACCTTGTAATCCCCATGACTAGGTGATCACGAATTTGTGTTCATGCATTGATTTGGCTCTTGATTTGGGCTTCAATTTGATCAATTTGTTGAAGTTAGGGTTTGAGCTCTCCTGAGCTTTCTCCTGGTCGATCTCCTGCATGTCAGACGATCGTGGAGCACGATTGCGCAGGAACAGAAGGACCCTGATTGGCTCTTTTATTCTGCCACTTGTACCTTGTGTACTATCTGGAAAGGCCTTGCGCCGTAGTCACGCACGATTCTTGCTGAGCACGTTATTATCATGCGCGCGGCATGGGCTTTCAGATGTCCCTTTTAGAATGCTAAGTGTTGCTAACTGGAGTTTACTCTTCTGTGGACCTCGCGCCGCGTTACACAGGTATGTTGTAGCTCGCGCGAGGTTGGCGATCAAGAAAATTGCTGGTTAAGGAGTATGGTCCCGCGCGACCTTACAGGGGTTGCGCGGCTTTTTGGGACCATACCCCTTCAAGTCCCCCCAGTCCAGTGCTGCACCATGCGCAAGGCAAGTGGTTGGAGCTCTGGACTTGAGAAAAAATAAAGTAGAATGATGCTTTTGGCTTTGGTAGACGGCGCGCGTGTAAATTGTTAGTTACTACGGCACGGCTACCAGGCTTGTTGTTGGCTTTTACACGAAGCTTCTACTGACTTTGGGCGGGAAAAACCTCGAAGTTTGAATTTTCTGACAGGTTGGTGAAAAAGTCGCGGTTGGTGACGCTTGAGTTGACCTCTGACGGTTGTCATCAACTTGTTGTTGCCGGTTCACCTTTTCGTCAGGAGAGTGAGGCCCACGCGCGCGTGGTAACCGTCGCTCCGGGAAACACGCCTTACGTGGCGCTTTCTGGTTGGCCGTGCTTGCGGCGACTTCGGCACGGTTACCCATCGCATTAAATGCGATGGGTATATATATCCGGAGAGATGTGATGCTCATCACTTTCTCTTCTACTATTCTTTCACTTCCTCTCAACTTCTTTGAATCTTCAAAGTTTGAAGAACACGGTAGCAGCAGATCTTCAAGTTCTTGAAGAACAACGTCGCAGATTATCAGACTTGTTTCCAGAATATTCAAGATCCTTGTCTTATCTATCGATGGCTGAGGAACAACACGAAGATAACCCCGGAGAAGAAGGTCCTGTGCCTGTTCTCCGGTGGGACTTGGGGCTTTTCGAACAACTTTCCCGTAGTTTTCAGTTCCCACCGGAGTGGGATGCCCGGTCCCCGGCCAGAACCAAACGGCCGCTGATGCACCGCCGGGGTACATCACTTTATTCGAAGACTTTTTCCATCAGGGTAACTTCCGGTTGCCGGCGACTAACTTCATGGCTCATATTCTTCGGTATTACGGGTTCCATATATCTCAGCTGAGCCCACCTGGAATGGTTCGGCTTCGACATTTTGAGTTCCTGTGCTGGGCTCATGGCATTGAGCCGACCGTCGATAAATTCCGGGTCTTTTATCAGCTTCAGCGAAATATGGGTTTCTACTCCTTTGCCAGTCGCGGCGCCGCCAAGAAGATATTATTGAACCCTCCCAAGAGTTTCCATGATTGGAAACCAAAATTCTTTTATATACGCGAGGAGGTTATTCCCATTGCCATGGCGTTCCGCGCCTGGAATGAGGCTATTGTGAAAGAAGACTTGGCGATCCCCAAGACTGAGGCTTGGTATCGGGAGCTTACTTCTACCCCTAACAGGGTGTTTGGGGAAAATGTCCTTGTTGCGGCGCGGATGAGTGATCAATGGCCGCCTGAGAGCCAAGACGTCCCTGTCTTAAAGTTCGAGGATTGAGGTTAGTTAATTCGTTTGTTTTGTTGATACCCGTTTCACAACTGTTTATTTATACATTTTGACTTGTAGAGGCGCGCCTGTATCAAGCTGCGTTCTCTACCTTTGGTGGGTCTATAGGCGTGCGCCCGCTCCGAGCCGGAGAGGAGTATTGGTATGCGCAAATTAGGGGCAACTTCATGTACCCGGTTGCTGATGCATTTGCCACGCCGCCTACTGCAACTGAAGGTGCGCACATACCTAAACCCCGTCCTCTGCGCTCTGTGACTTCTGCTGGGAAAGAGGTTGTCTATCTTTCCAGCGAGGAGTCTGTAGGATCTTCGAACGGGGAGTTAAGTTCATGGTCTAACGTCTTTGCAGGTGTGTTGCGCGACTTGGGCATCGACCCTGAAGAGAAGAAAAAACCGCCCAAGAAGAAGAAGGTGATCAACATCGGGCCTGAAGTGACCAGTAAAAAAGGTGGGAGCAGCCGTGCGGCTGCTGGTGGTGTTGGTAAAGGTACTCTTCGGCTTCGTCAAAGTGACTTGAAAGATTATGTGATAATTAGTGACTCACTTGAAGGCTTGTCGCGCGCAGGCGAGAAGAAAGCTGGAGCGGGTAGCTCGAAGAGTGGGGGTAGCGCGGGTTCTCGTAACCCGGATACTGGCGCTACTCCATCTTCAGGTGCGCATGAAGACGAGGAAGAAGAAGAGGAAGCTGCTGAGAAGTTGATCAGCAGAAAGAGAGTTAGAAGCGAAACTACAGCTGGCGTTTCCACTGCGCCTGTAGGTGGTGAGGTTCCCTTGATTGGGAAGCGGAGCAACCTGCGCTCGCTTTACAAAGTTTCTCCAGGTTAGTTCTCTAGTTATGTTATTTTGTTACCTTCGCTCTTTTTGACACGTTGTTTTTGCAGAGGTTAAGAAGACGACCCCAGAGAAGGGTGTGGTATTCCTAGATCCGATAGAGCCGGTGCATAAGAGGCCTAAGGTTACTGGTAAGCCCCTCAAAACGTTGGAGTCTGATATGACAAAGCATGCTGTCGAGGTTGAGAAGGGGAAGGCTGGCGCGACAGAGAAAAGTGCGTCTGAAGAAGAGAAAAGGAAGGCTGATGAGATGCGTAGGAAAGCCGAAGCTGATGAAGATCGTCGGAGGAAGGCTGAGGCTGAGAAGAGAAGGTTGGTTGAGCAAGAGAAAAACAGGCTAGCTGAGCAGGAGAAGAAAAAGCTAGCTGAGCAGGAGAAGAAGAAACTAGCCGAGCAGGAGAAAGAGAAGGAGAAATCTGCTGCTGACAAGTCTATTGGGACTTCTACTGGGAAAGGTCCGGCTTCTGGTTCGGGCGGTGTAAAACAGGTTGCGCCGCCGCGCTCTCCGATAGGCCCCCGTGATACTGTGGGGGATATTTATTACAAGTCTTATACGGAAGAGAGCCGTGGTGACGCTCCGCACCACCCGCCGTGGTCTTTAAAGCAAAAGGATACCTTCCAAGAATTCGCGCCTTGCCGCGATTGGCTGTTGAACTCCATTCCTCCAGGTGAGGTTGATCGCCAAAGAGCACGCACCCATAGTGGTTTATATCATGCGTATGTTGTTGGCGAAGCCAACACCCGTGCTGCTAACCAGGAGATTGTTCAGGAATGGCGAACCCTGGTTAGGGAGAGGGACGATTGGGAGAAATACCGCGATCGGATTGTAAGGCGTGCCACTGAGTTGGAAAAATCTAGGGCTGCCTTTGACGAAGAGCGGGCAAAGTTCGAGGCCGATCGGAAATCAGAAGAGTGGGGGCGCGAGGGCTTGAGAAGCAAACTTCAAGCTTCTGAACAACAGTTGTCAAAAGAGAAAGCTGAGTTCAAACGTATATGCGAGAAGGATAATGAGCGCGCGGCCGCGGCTCGTACCAAGATTGTCAACCTTGAAGCTAAGGTTGTGGAATTGACGGCGAAACTGGAGGATGCGCAAGCTGCTAAAGAGCAGGCTGAGGTTTGAGAAACTTCTTAGATTCTGTTAATAGTTTCGTTTAGTGTGTTAACCGAGTCCTTTGTGCCCTGTAGGCCGAATTAGCTGAGGTAAAGGCGCAATTGTCTGGCAGAGACAGGGATTTGTCTGCTAAGGACGTCGAGATCGCTGAGCTGAAGCGTCGTTTGCGGGAGCAGATTGAGAAAAGCGAGTCCTTGGAGATTGATCTCGAAGCTGAAAAGGTTAAAGCTGCCACTGCCGACGAGGCCAAACAAAAGGCTGAGGAGGCGCGAGACATTAGCACCACTGCTCTTAATGTAGCCCAAAACAACTACTCTGAGGCTCAAGGTATCGTGGATACGTTGGTCCCTGAAGCCGAGTGGCTGCGCGGCCGTGGAATGGTGCTGGTATGATTCCTCTGTTACGTTAATTTGGTTTATTTAGATATGTTGGCTAAAGTATTGCGTTTGCTGTAGATGGCCAACGCCATCCTAAATGCTGGTGAATTGGATAAGGCTGTTGCGGCTGTTATAGATGCTTCCCCTGCAGTTGGTCACCATAAAGGCTATGTTGAATGTGCGCAACATGCGTCAGTTATGCTTGGACAGGAGTTCGATACTAGTCATTGCTCAGTGACTGATGAAGCTGAGGCTGAGCTAGCCCGCGCGGAACATGGTTATGATCATTTATCCATTCCGGTGATGGACTTGGTTACGGACGCTCTGAAGCACGATGACTGGTGTCAGCGGCTGAAGAATATCCTTGATCCACCAGAGACTGTTGAGTTCTCGGATGAGGAGGCACCTGCGGGTGGTGATGGCGATGGAAAAGGTGATGGTGGTGGTGATGGCGGTAAGCATGACGATGATCCTGATGATAGCTTTGAATAGGCTAGTACTTTTTTAGGCTTTATGTCTTGTAATTTTGTTTATGCTTTGGATGTAAGCTTTTGTGCGGTCGCGCTAGTTTGAAATGGAAAGAACACGTTGTTGACTATATAACTGTTGCGCGGTTGCGCTTATATTAAATATGATGTTTGTTTAATCCTTTCCCGTTACAATTATTGCACTGTTGTTAGAAACTTTGGTTAAGTTAGCGCGAATAAATGTAAGAGTGGCTCTTGGGTGAGCGTAACTGGAGTGTTTTCGTGCTAATCAGAAGTTTAACATGCATTTGTAACGAAAGGAGTCATCGTAGAAGAAAACATGTCGTATGCTTTCATTAACTTAGAAAAGGCGCTTAGGCCAAATATACATTGTGCGTAACGTAAAAGGCGTATAGCCTACATGGAAAAGTAAACGGCGCGTGGCCAACAGTAGTGGGTAATGGCGCAGGGCACCAGAGTAGTCACATATAGCATTTGCGTAGCTGTTGCGCATTCCACGTGCGCGGGATGATGTGTCCATCCATAGTGCGCAATTTATAAGCCCCTTTTCCTAGCACTTCGTGAACCAAGTATGGGCATTCCCATTTGGGTGCTAGTTTTCCTGGGCGTTCAGCGTTTGAGGCTTCGTTGTCTCGAAAGACATATTCCCCCGGAGTGAAGGTACAGATGCGGACTCGCGCGTTGTAGTACCTCTCCAGTTGTGTCTTGTACTTGGCTTCTTTGATTCGCGTGATTTCGCGCCTTTCCTCTAGCAGATCCAAGTCGAGGCGACGTTCTGCCTCGTTGTCGATTGCGTTGACTGCTGTCAAACGCGGAGAGGGCAGGCCAACTTCTGCCGGGATGACCGCTTCTGAGCCATAGACTAGGCTAAAAGGGGTCTCGCCGGTACTTGTTTTCGGCATGGTGCGGTGAGCCCATAAGATACTCGGGAGCTCATCCACCCAGCCTCTTCGCTTCGTGCCCAGTCGGGCCTTAATCCCTTCGACAATACACTTGTTTACGCTTTCAACCTGCCTGTTGCCTTGAGGATGCGCAACGGAGGAGAAAGTGTGTTCGATCTTCATCTCCTTCATCCAGTTCTGGAGGTCTTCAGACGCAAAGTTAGTGCCATTGTCGGTTACAATCTTGAGTGGGAGCCTAAATCTGCAGATGATGTGTTCCCAAATGAACTTGCGCACCATCATGGCTGTAGTTGAAGCAAGGGCTTTGGCCTCCACCCATTTTGTGAAGTAATCGACGGCCACTATTATGAACTTGACGGCGCCGGGGGCGTCTGGGAAGGGTCCTACCATGTCGATTCCCCACTGCTGAAAAGGCCAAGCAGTTGATACGGGGATCAGGTCGTTCTTGGGGCGCAGGGTTTTTGGAGAGTGCCGCTGACAGGAGTCGCACTTGCGCAGCTCCTTCAGGGCATCAACGTGCATCCCTGGCCAGTAATACCCGGCGTTCATAATCTTCGCAACAACCATGCGTGGCCCCGCATGGATGCCGCAGATTCCTTCATGAATCTCCCTTATCAGATAGTTCGCATCTTGAGGGTCCACACAGCGCAGGAGTGGTCCCAAGAAGGACTTGCGGTATAAGATACCACCATTCATTTCGTACTGCAGAGCTTTGTTCTGAATCTTTCTTGCCTCTGCCTTATTCTCTAGGAGTGTTCCTTCTTTCAGGTACTGAATGATAGGGGTCATCCAGGATGGCTGCCCTATCTCGATCACATTGACTTGTCGTAACAAGACTGACGGGTTCTTGAGTACCTCAATCCTTACATCTTTGGCAAGATGTTGGAAGGATGTTGAAGCAAGCTTACTCAAGGCGTCAGCTGGTTTGTTTTCAGAGCGATTGATGTGGATGACCTTGTGAGACTTGAACTGTTGAAGCAACTCTTTTGCTTGTTCCAGATATAGGGCCATAACTTCACCCCTTGCATCGTATATACCGTTGACTTGGCTGGCTATCAAGAGTGAATCAACATGTGCTTGTATATTTTTAGCTCCCATTTTGATGGCGAGGCGCAAGCCTGCCAGAAATGCCTCGTATTCCGCCTCGTTGTTGGTGTTTTTAAAGTCCAACTTGATGGCGTAAGTGAATTCATGGTTTTCAGGGCTTACTAGGCGCAATCCAGCTCCCGCGCCGTCCTCGTTCGAGGCCCCATCAGTGTAAAGCATCCAAGTCTCATTTGTCGTGTCTTTTTCGGGAGTCTCCACTAGCTCACAATCTTTGATTTTCTCAACTGGGACTTCTGTGATGAAGTTCGCTAGAATCTGGCCCTTGATGGCTGGGCGCGGCCGATATAGAATGTTGTGACCCCCCAGCTCGATGGCCCATTTTGCTAACCGCCCGGACGTTTCTGGTTTTTGAAGTATCGTGCCGATATGGAAATTGGTAAGCACGGTGATCACATGCCCTGTGAAATATCTGCGCAGCCTTCTGGAGGCGTGTAGCAGCGCTAGTACCAATTTTTCCATCGTGGAATATCTCGTTTCCGGGTCAGTGAGTACCCTGCTGACATAATAAATTGGAGTTTGAACTCCATTTCTCTCCACTAACAACACCGACCCTACTGCCTTATCTGAAGAAGATAAGTACAGTACAAGTGGCTCTTTTTCAAATGGTGCAGTCAGGGTGGGGAGCTCGATCAAGCATTCTTTCATTTGCTGAAAAGCCTTTTCTGCTTTAGGGGTCCACCTGAACTCTTGCTTCTTCACACAATTGCGCAGTGTGCTGATAAAAGGGTACGACTTCGCGGCGTGATTTGACAAAAAGCGGTTAAGCGCGGCGAGGCGGCCGGCCAACCGTTGCATTTCTTTGATTGTTTGTGGCGATGGCATCCGCTCTATCGCTTGTACTTTTTCCGGATTCACTTTGAAGCCGCCGTTGGTGACTATGAAGCCTAAAAACTTCCCTTCTTCCATGCCAAAAGAACATTTGGCTGGATTCAACTTCATGTTTACGCTGCGCAATGAATTGAACGTTTTCTCGATGTCCTTCAACATTTGGTCCTCTTCGGGACTTTTAATCACTAGATCATCGATGTAAACTTCAATATGCTTTCCGATGTCATTCGCGAAGGTCTTGTCCATCAATCGTTGGTATGTGGCGCCAGCATTTTTCAGGCCGAATGGCATCTTCGTATAGCAAAAAATCCCCAGATCAGTGCGAAAAGCCGTCTTGTCTTCATCCTCGAGCTTCATCTGAACTTGATGGTACCCCTTGTAGCAATCCAAGAAGCACTTCCATCTGTATGGCGCGAGAGAGTCTATCTTTTTGTCGATCTCAGGCAAAGAATAACAATCCTTAGGGCATGCCTTATTGAGATCGGTATAGTCGACGCACATTCGCCATCCACCACTAGACTTCTCTACCATTACGGGGTTCGCAACCCAACTCTGATAACGTACCTCTCGCAGGATGCCGGCTTTAAGTAACTCGCAAACTTGCTCATTCATTGCTTTCGTCTTGTCTGCCCCTAGGCTGCGCCTTCTCTGGACTTTCGGCTCAACCGAGGGGTAGGTGTTTAAACAGTGCTCTGTGATGTCGCGCGGGACTCCGGTCATGTCGGCCGGGGTCCAGGCGAAAATATCCATGTTCTTGAATAGGAGCTGCTTGAGACGGGTTCTGATGTTTGGTGAGACAGCGTGACCTATCGTCACCGTTTGCTCCGGATATTTGCGATTTAAAACCCATTTTTCGAGCTCGGTTGCTGAAACCTTTGCCGCTTTTGTTGGGCGCATCTCTTCTGTTGACATAACTTCCTTCTTCGCATAAACGATTGCCACCCCCGTCTTGGTTGGGAAACCAATCGCTGAGTGGGGGGTGGAAGTTATCATATTCAGCTCACCTTGCGTTTCTCTCCCGATCAGTACGTCATGTCTTGACTTAACAGGCATCACCATGAAGTTAACGTTCGTTGTTCGTGAATGCTTCCCATCAGAAAGTGTGATGGGGAAGCTGATTTGGCCTAACGGGAAGACCATTTCATTGCAGAACCCAGTCAACTGGTTCAAGTCGCTTTGTCTTCATCGTCGAACTGGTTAAAGCATTGTTCATAGATGATGTCTGCTGTACTCCCGGGGTCGATGAAGACGTATTCAGTTTCATAATGGTCGATGATGCCGGTGATGACGATGGGTCGTGTGGCTCGGGGACCCCCGCGCACCACCGGGAAAATAACTTGCTGTTCTTGCCATGAAGGCTCATAAGGTCTCTTGCCCTTTTCTCTTGCGCTATACCTTGGTCCATTGACCATGTGTGTCTCCAGGCGTCGAACCTTCTTGTGATTTCCTTCATCGTGGCGATGGAGTTGTCGCGTCTCTTTGAACACGTTCTTCACTAAGTGGCTCAGCTTTCCGCTCTTTAGTGCTCTCTCGATCTCTTGTCGCAAGCTGTAACAATCATCTGTTAAGTGGCCTGTATCCTTGTGGAAATCACAATACAGATTGGGGTCTTGTCCCTTTTTGTTCGTCATAGGCCTGGGAGTCTTAAAATCATGGTTCTCCGTCATTAGCACCTCTTTTGGTGTTTTTATGAGCGGAGTCCAATGCTTTTCACGATTGTCGTCTCGGATTGCCTTTCTATAACCGATGCGGTCAATGGTATCACGCGCGTCTTCCTTATAGCGGGATCGTTCTTCGTACTGGGGTCGTTCATTATAACCGCTGGAGTGGTTGGCCTTCCACCCAGGGTTTTTGCCTTTGTTGCGTCTGCTGTCATCGCGCGGGTGACCCCCTTTGGAAAATCTATCTTCAGAGCGATAGCTGTTGTTTCGTGCGAGTGACTCTTCCGTTTGCGCGGCTATCTTCGCGGCTTCCATGAGTTTATCCCACTCCTTTGGCATTCCATCTTTCCCAGTGATGGTTCTAATCAGGCTATCACAGCGGATGGCTTTCTTGAAATGGCAGCGCATGAGTTGTTCACTCACGCCCCCTATCTCCAAACATTCTTTGTTAAAGCGCGTAATGAAATCTTCCAGACCCTCATTATCTCTTCGCCAGATATCTTCAACTTCCGCTGTGTCGCGCTGGTATCGCCTTTGTTGGCTGAAGTGACTCAAAAACTGAGTTCTGAAATCTACCCATGATTTTATCTTTCCCGGAGGAAGGCTGTCGAACCAGGCGCGAGCAGCCCCCGTTAATGTTTGGATAAACAAATGACACCACATGGGCATGTTCCAACCTCCCATGCAGCCCACGCTAGTAAACACTCTGACGTGATCGTCTGGATCAGTTAATCCGTTAAACTTTCCGACGGTCGGAGGCAACTTTTCTCTCTTGAGCGGCGCTAGTGCTATCTTTGGGATGAACTTCGAATGCTCTATAGCTTCCTCTGGTCGATAGGCGAGGCGAAAGTCACGCTCTGCCTCTTCAGTATAACCAACGTGTTGCCTTGGTTTGTAGTACTCATGATTTCTTTGCAAACGATTGAAGACCGAGGACTCGTCATCGTTCTCCCAGGTTGGATCATTCGGGTCAGTTTCTTCCCACTCATCGTTCATGTTGCGCGGCGTGAGCCGGCTATGAACTGGGCCTCTTTGGAAATTTGACGGTTCGTCATAGTAGCTTTCTGTCTCCCCCCGTGTATCGCGTGTGTCCTGCACGCTTAGTCTTCGGGTAGGGGGAGGTCTGTTGGCTCTTCCTTGGATATTTTGCGGCGGTGGCATCTGGCGCGGCCCGTGACTTGGGCCAGTTGGTGTAACCAAGGAAGGTTCTGCCGTTAGAACTGCTTGTTGCGCGCTCAAGGATTGATATGCCGCGTTAATGGTGGCGTGTTGCTTGGCGTACCATGAGGCTGGGGTTTCGCCCTCTGGTAGCCCTAATAGCGCTGAGATATTCTGAGGTGGAGCTGTGTTCGAAGGTCCAGCACCGTTGTTTCCTGGGGTAGTTTGATTAATGCGGGCGAAGCTCCCGCGAGGACCCCCGGTGTTGGCCATCTCGATCTCGCCGATTTCTTCAACGTGTTGGGGTTGGATGTTTTGATTATCCACCCCCAACGCTGCGTTAGGGTCTGCTCCAAGACCAACAAATTCGGGAATGATTCCTTGACCAGCCATGATCGAAAGAAGAAAAGCAGTGAAAACTCAGGAAATAAGAAGATGAAAGTGGTTTGTAGCAAAAAATCGGTGGGCGCCAATGAAGAAACACAGAACTAATTAAGGGACTAATCAGTTTGGTTTATGTTTCTACCATGATGGTTAATCTTTTTGTAAGTATCCTGAGCTCCTAATGATCGTGGTTTATCTGCAAAACAAAACACCGTTACTCGTTAAGAGGGGAATGTGGGGGTTTCCCTCTTAACCGGGCTCCGGCGTGAGAATAAGCGACTGCTTCGGGGAGAGAATAAAGTATTATGTGAGAGTAGAGGGAATGGAATGAATTAACCTGTGAAGTGAAGGTCTCTATTTATAGCCGGAGAGGTGTAAGAGGGTGTGGGCTGATGGGCCTTGGGCCGGAAGGCGACAACATGGAGGATATGCTCCTTGTCTCACTGGTCTCGACCGTTAGTGGCTTCTAGGAGCTTTGTGGAGTTGGCGCAACGTGATTGGAGCCACGTGTCACTGTTGTCGGCCTGGTCGCCCTTCTGCCATCAGCAGGTAAGTGGAGATCGTGGGGCAGTTGTCTCTGCCCTATGATTGGTGCCACATAGGCGTCCTTCAGTACTTTTTGTCTCCTGCATGTCAGACGATCGTGGAGCACGATTGCGCAGGAACAGAAGGACCCTGATTGGCTCTTTTATTCTGCCACTTGTACCTTGTGTACTATCTGGAAAGGCCTTGCGCCGTAGTCACGCACGATTCTTGCTGAGCACGTTATTATCATGCGCGCGGCATGGGCTTTCAGATGTCCCTTTTAGAATGCTAAGTGTTGCTAACTGGAGTTTACTCTTCTGTGGACCTCGCGCCGCGTTACACAGGTATGTTGTAGCTCGCGCGAGGTTGGCGATCAAGAAAATTGCTGGTTAAGGAGTATGGTCCCGCGCGACCTTACAGGGGTTGCGCGGCTTTTTGGGACCATACCCCTTCAAATCAACATCACGTTTAGAACCCCTAAACAAAAAAGAGATCATATTTTCAATAATTAGGTTTTATCCCTATAAATGTATTATCAATAAAACTTGGGTTTTATTCCATTTGTTTATTATAAAAGTTTGGTGTTTTGAAACTCTGAAACTATTTCCTAACTACGGTCCTGATGTTTAAATTGCGCTGCGTAATTAATAAACACCGGTATCATCTGACTGGTTCGCGGCTCCCGCTCCCAGGGTGGGGTCGGGGGCTGTGACAGATGGTGGTATCAGAGCCACTGGTTTAAGTAATTTAGGTGTTCTTTTAATACCTAAAACTTAAACATTATGTTAGGAAATTAATGTAACAATTTATGTGTTATTCTGTGTAGATAAATTTTAATATTCATATTATGATTTTTATGTTTTGACTTCACCGTATGAGTGATCAATATGATTAAATGTACCCATAGGCTACCTAGGCAGATATATTATATTTCTAGAAAAATATAACACGTGCATTATATTTTAAGTAGGCAGATGATGTGCGTTAGCTGTGATATAATTTTTATGTATATTTTAAGCCCTTTTTAACACTTTAGTCAAGTTTTAAATTTATAAAACACGATATTTTACTAACACTAAACACACATATGGGCAAGTGCACCCATCGTGAGCGTAGTATAGCGTTGGTAAGATACCGAGTTCGTCCAAGGACACAAGAGCTTTTAATACCGGTTTATCCTTAACGTCTAATCAAATCAAAAGTTTTAAACATGAAAATAAAAACTAAAAATACTGAAAAATAAAAATAAATAGAAACATATAGACAAGATGAATCACTTGGATCCGACTCGCCTTTAGTGTAACCTTTGATGTTTTCCGCACTTTTGCACTTTTTAAGAGATTATCTTAGTTATAGTAGTAGGCCCCTCTTTTTAAGGTGACGTTACCCTCAACCCAGTAGTTTGATTCAGCAAGGATACAATCCTAAAGGGTTGGATTATTGGAAGATAATTAATTAAGTTATTAATGCGTAATGTGGTAGGCCCCTCTTTTGAAGGTGACGTTACCCTCGGCTAAGTGGTTTGAGTCAGCAGGGATACAATTCCAAGTAGCCAGGTTAACGTATTAATAGTAGTTTACATATGAGGGGATCAAGCCATTCGCACCCCGCCATCCAATACCAGTGGGTATTGAAGGAGGTCCTAGTAAGCTTGACCCAGGTCCTTGCAGGATCTATACACTAAACAAGGCAAGAACCTTACCAAACCATTCTCTTAACCCCCGACCAGGTAGCCAACATATCTCCATATAGAACGTGGAGATATGAATGGTGTAAATCTTTTATTTTATATAGACAGTAAAATAACGCCAAGACACCACTGACAAATGATAAGGAAGTTTCACCTTCAACATAAGAAACTAATTATTAAAGTCATTAATACAAAACCAAATAAAAAGTGCGAAAAGATTAAAAAACAAAAGTATTATACTAAATGTTTGTCTTCACCAAGTGATGTAAGAGACTTAGGCAAACATGGTCTTTGATTGTCAAGAACTCTTACTATCAATCTTGGATCCCGAGACTACTACACACACTCTATGATGGATGATGGTGGTGGATGTGGGTGTTGTGATGGTGGTGGAGTGTGGGTGAAGTGGGAGAGAGGTGGTTTGTCAAATGATGCCTTTGAAATGAACCAAGCACCTCTATTTATTGTAATATCTAGAAATTTAGATTTAAAATAATAATGATAATATTAATATCTATACTAATATAATAGATTAAAAAGTCTATATTTTATGGACAATCAAATTTGTGAGATAAGTATAAGTTGCTTTATATTAAAAAAAAATAAAAAAAAAATAACAGATTTCTTATTCTTCCGTCACACTTTCGAATTTGTGGCTCACCCCAACATTTATCTGCATGCCTTTTCTTTTGAAATTCAAAACTCTCAGATATTAACAAACCACTCGATAATTACGATCAAATAATTCAAACCTTCTACCCTTTTAAGCTCCGCGACCTCACATTCGCTACTTTTCCTAACTCAACGCATCACCGTCTGCTGCACCGTGACCACTTCTGTTCGTCGGAGCGTTCCATCGTGCCACCGGTTCAGTCACTTTAGTTCTACGACCACGATTCAGGTACCAAACTCGCCTATCTGTTTTGTTTTGATATGGCCTTTATATAATTGAAAGGTTGTGATCGCCAATTTGTTCCGGTGATAACTTACGCAGCCACGGTAACGTATTAGTGTTTCGCCGTTCTCGTCTCACTTTCTTATTTGTTCCGGTTTGCTCCGTTCGGATAATAAGGTACGAAATTGAAGCCTCTTCTGATGTAAATACAGATGTAGGAATTTTCGGTTTTGTTCGATTCTTCCGATGACTAAAACTACCAACCTAAAGATAACGATGTTAATTTTCGATCGAATAAGAGTTCGACTTCTTCTAGTGTTTGGTTTTGTTCAGTTTCTTGGTCTTTGCTTTCTGAACTATTCTTTAAACAATTGGACTTGGGGGCTCTAAATATTGATATGAAGAAACACATAAAACACACCTTTGTTGGGTGTTTTTACAAAAGTTTGAATATGATAACCTTCAGTTAGCCCTGTTGAACTTAAATTCATGAAGGTTGGGGGTTGTATAATGATACTTGGTTAATTAAGTCTGTATCGGTAGTGAACAATATATAATAATTAAATTAAGAATAAACTGCCATTTTGGTCCCTGTGGTTTGGCCAGTTTTGCCACTTTAGTCCAAATCTCAAACTTATTACATCCAGGGCCCTGTGGTTTGCATTTTGTTGCCATTTTAGTCCAAAATCCAAAAAACCCCATTTTTGACTGTTGAGAGCTGCCTATTTTGTCCTTTAGTGCAGGGGTATTTTGGTCATTTATGTTTTATTTAAAGCAATTCAACAACAACAACAACAAAACCCAGAAAATCAAGAACATCTTCTTCAACAACAACAAAACCCAGAAAATCAAGAACATCTTCAAAGTTCATCATCAAAACCCAGAAAATCAAGAACATCTTCAAGAAAAAACGAGGCTCAGATCTGTATCTTCAAGAACATCATCAAACATCATCATCAAAACAACAACAACAACAACAAAACCCAGAAAATCAAGAACATCTTCTTCAACAACAACAAAACCCAGAAAATCAAGAACATCTTCAAAGTTCATCATTAAAACCCAGAAAATCAAGAACATCTTCAAGAAAAAACGAGGCTCAGATCTGTAAAACCGCCATGGCTGCAAACAGAGGTTGCAAGCGCACTTGCCCTCCTCCGATTCTGCCACGCCAAGCTCGGATTAGGTGAAATCATCACAGCCTCATGGTGAACAAGCCTAATTTGAAATGAAAACATCAGAAACAATCAAACAACATCAGAATACCGAATCAACCAGATCTGCTTCTCTCTCCTATCAAAATACCGATTCAGATCTGAAACTCAAACAATCAAACAGTCAAACACATCTAATTTCGATTCAGATCTGAAACAACATCAGAATACCGAATCAATCAGAAACCGAATCAATCAGAATACCGAATCAACCAGATCTGAAAATCAAACAATCAAACAACATCAGAATACCGAATCAATCAGAAACAATCAAACAATCAAACACATCTAATTTCGATTCAGATCTGAAACTCAAACTCAAAACTCAAAGCTGAAACTCAAAGCTCAAACCCCTGATTTCGATTCAGATATGAAACTGCCATGGTGATGAAGATGAGATGATGGTGATGAAGATGGAGGCGACGGTGGTGTTGGCGACGGTGGTGTTGGCGGCGACGGTGGTGAGATGATGGTGATGATGATGGTGATGAAGATGGCGGGGACGGTGATGTTGATGATGAAGATGAGATGATGGTGTTGAAGATGATGAACAGTGGAGAGAGAGAGAGATGTCTGTTGAAGATGATGATATGTTGAAGATGATGATAATCAGACATTATATTTATTAAATTTGAGATATAATATTACAAAATACCCAAAATACACCTGAGGATAAGGACAAAACAGGGGGGTCAAAAGTGGGAAATCTGGTCAAATTTGAGTTTTGGACTAAAATGGCAACAAAATGCAAACCACAGGGTCCTGGATGTAATAAGTTTGAGATTTGGACTAAAGTGGCAAAACTGGCCAAACCACAGGGACCAAAATGGCAGTTTACTCTTAAATTAAATATTTACTAAATTTTAGAACACATGAACACAATTAAAGCCGTGTACGTACCATACTAGTTACATAACCACTAAGCTATGAGATGAGGATCCATGTTATGATGAAAACTTAAAATGTTCTAAACCACTGTTAGTTGGAAGTTGCAATCACTTAAGAGTTGTAAAAGTCAAACTTCATATTTTGATTCTTTAATCGGTTTCTTTTCTCATGATAAGTAGGCAAATAGTGCCTTGAATTTTGTGAAGCAATTCTAATATTAGTATTATGTATATAACAAATTTATTTACAAACATTATATCATCAGTAGGTTAATAATATTAATAAAGTAGTTATTAAAGTAAAGTTAAACTTTATATTTATGGGAAAGGATGTTCATACATTTTTTTATCGATAAACTAAAAACAAGACATGCTAATTAAATTTAGTAACAGAGGTTTATGATTTGGTTTTGGTTGTCGGGAATCTCTTGGCAAATAGATTGAGTGAACTGAATAAAACTTTCCTAAAACTAATTCTGGTTATAACGGGATTATAGGTTATTGATTTATCAAGGTCGACTTGATTTATTTGCTTTGCTTGCTAATAAGGTACGGATTATGTTTTCTTTATTTGCTTTGCTTGCTAATAAGGTACGGATTCTGTTTTCTTTTCATCGTAGTATACTTTTATATTTTCGTTACTCGTTGGTACGGATTTCCATCCTTGTTAGCATAGTATTTTATTCATATCCGTTACTTTGTAATACGGGTGTTTTCGTTAGATGGTCCGGTTCGTATTGTTATATATATATATATATATATATATATATATATATATTGAACGGCAAATTTTATTCTTTCCACCTGCAGGGTTCGAACCCCTGACCTCCTTGTTAGTATTTTACCTCCAATGTTAGTTGCCACCACACCACAAGCCTCCTTGTTAGTATTTAACTCCTTGTTCGTATTGTTATATGATTGGTATTTGTTGTAGCATGGAATAGACCTTGGATTTTATGCTCGTTATTGCATGTTCCCTCTAGACTTATGTCAATATACTTTTATTTCTGATACGCTTTGTACTCTGTCACCCGAGCAATTATAAGTTACTTGTCGTTTGGGCGTCAACGACATGGCACTCATCGTGACAGTGCGTAACTAAAGTTCACGGCGTTTCTAGTTTGTGCTTGTGTAGCACATGGCCCCTAGAGGCGAATAGATCGATCTTAGCTCTGACTCCTGACTCCTGTTGAGATGGAATAATGTGTGTACACCTACACGCACCATCTCGGCGCATGGACTATAGCCATGTATGCCTCTGTTTAGGCTCGTGGGTGCTTCTATATTACGTGACTTGTTTTACTGTTATATGTTGTCACGTATGTCTTGTCTCTGTTACGATATGTTTGATATGTTATATGTATCAGATTATGTTCAGTATATGTTATCTGTTCAGTATAAGTTTTGGGATTCAAGTTATATAAGTATCTGTTTCAGTGCCAAAATCTAGACTTGTTTAACGTCAGTACCGTTCATGTTTCTGTCCGTATGTCTGCCTTACTATACTGTTGATTTCTCCGTTACTGGGCAACTTTTTGGCTCAGCCGTATTTTCTTTTTTTGTGTTTGTCTTATGTGTTTTCAGGTACTCAGGGGAAATAGGGATGAGTGAGAGGAATTTGAGGTTCAAGTTTTTAAAGCTTTTAGTTTTCTTGTTATTTCAATAATTGAATAATATAAGACTTAGGGTGGATTCGAGACTTTTGATCCTTGGTTTCTATCGTTTATTGGAACTCTTTGGTTTTGATATCTGTAATAGTGACATGCCAGCCTGTTCCAGGTTGGGGTGTTACATTTATAGCCTGCACAGAAGCCCGGACACGGCCCCGTGTCCATCCACTTTCTCTTTCTTCGTTTAATGCAGTTTGTCTGTATTAGTTGACCACGCCCCCGTGTCCGCTGGGCACGGCCCCGTGTGAAGAAGCGTATCTATACTATCAAGATTTGCTTGGATTCTGCGAATCTTAGCGTTGACCACGACCTTGTGGAGCTGGGCACGCCCCCGTGTTGGGAAATAGAAGCTTCTACGCTTTTGTCTTTTCTGCAGATACTTGGGCACGCCCCCGTGTCCGCTGGGCACGGGGCGTGTTCAACCTTCTGATATCTTGTTTTTGCTTGGGAAGATGATGTCTAGGGGTCGGGCATGCCTATGTTTATTCCTTTTCTTGTATTTGTGTTAGATTTAGCTGTCTTTTTGCTTCTTTTGTTCATTTACGCTCATTTATCCCTGAAAATACAAAAGGAAGACAAAAGCACACTTTTTCCAACATTAGTACTAAAAAAGGGTTAGTTTTATGCCTCATTTGATGTAATTTATATGTTGCATTTTACACACATCAAATACCCCCACACTTGAATCTTTGCTTGTCCTCAAGCAAAACTCTTAATAATGTGGCTTACACACCCAAATGGAATGGGTAGAAGAGAAGTTTTTGGGCTTGTCTTGAGTGTCGGGATTCCAAGATCTTTATTAGGCTTTATTTTTATGTTATTTACAATCATATTCGTTATGATTTATTTAGAACGTTTCATAAGAGAAATTACTTATTTGGGCATAACATGCCTCTTTAAAATCCCATTTATATACAAGTTCACATACCTCACGGGAGATCACTCAACACTTGGCCGAAGATGTATTTTTGTGAAACACTCGAGACCGGCATGGAACTTACTTCTACCATATGTTTGCCAAGCAATCAATCCTACTCCTTTTTAACTATAAACCTTTGTAAATATCAAGAGGACTTTGGGGAAGGGTTAGGCTTGGGTTAAAGGTAAGTGGTTTTGGGTTAGTGGTTAGTAGAAAAGGGCGAAAGGCGTAAAAAGCGTCGGTTTTCGCAAAACATTTTGTTTTTGTGACTTTTTATTCAAACGAAGCATTTTTTTCAAACAAAGTTTCTTTTGAGGAACTTGTTTGTTTATTGCTATACTTCATATAATTTTTTTTTTTTTAAGGAATGTCACATGGAAACCAAGCTTTTTACTAAAATAAAGGGTTTAAAATAAAAAGGGTTTTTTGGTGGGTAAAGGGCGTTTGTTTTGTGGGATTAGAAATGAAAAAGGTTTAGGCTCAAAGGAGTTTACTAAGGGGATTTTGGGTAGGTGGTAAAAAAAAGAAAAATAATGGTGTTGAAATAAATAGGGTTAGTCCTAATGCCTCCATCATTTACTTACTCGGGTTTAAGTTGATAAGGACCAGGAATGCATCGTCATGGCAAGTTCTAGAGTCGTAAGAAACCAAGCGGCTATTCACACAAAAAACGAAAGATGAGCATTTAATTTAAAGATGTGTATTTGTATGCTCAATAAAGGCTCAAAACTCACTTTTTGTGGGAATGAGTTTTTAATGTGATCAAGTATATATAATCGAATTTTAACTAGATTTGTCATGTTGTTTCGTAATTTTATTATGTTGGTTCTTTTTATCATGACGCTATCGGTTGTAAATTTGTAAAAATATAACCTTTTTAGAACTTGTTATTCCCAACTTAAACCAAGACAAGTAAAAAAACTGAAAAGTTTTTGAAAAAATTTGAGGTATTTAGAGGTTCTAATAGAGTTTTGTGTAAGGCTTGTAATTAGGACTTGCAAAATTCAAGGTTTTAGCATCCCCCCCCCCCCCCCCCACACTTAAATTACACATTGTCCTCAATGTGTCCAAAAAATAAGTTTTTATGTTGATTGATTGTGTAAAATGTGTGTTAAAAACAAAAACTAATGTTACTGGGCATCTGGACACGGGCCGTGGTGACCCGGCACGGCCCCGTGTTCAGATTGCCAGTAACAGAAAGTAACAAAAAGTAACAGAAGCCTGGGCACGGGGGGCGTGTTCCTGAACTGGGCGTTTTTCTGCAGACCCTTGAGCACGGGGCCGTGTTGGCTGGGCACGGCCCGTGCTGAACTTGCTATAATGAAGAAAACTTTTCGGGAGGCTCTATTTTTTGCATGGGGTGTTGGTTCAAGTCTCCCTTAGTATCCTTCATCATCTTGAGTGTGTTTTATTCCTGAAAATTAAAACTAAACTAGAAAGCATAAAAGTTAATCTAAACTAAACTAAGGATAGTTCCGCGGAATGCCTCCGTGGTGCGCCACGTTTATAAGGGTCCTTGGCTAGACCCAAAGCCAGTCATATGTTACCCAAGTGGGATGGTTTGCTGTAACATCCCGAAAATATAAAACCTTATATTGGAATTAGAAGGTACTAAATAAACGAGAACGAACTAACGGGGACTAAATAACTCAGTTAATTAGTAGTCTTGTATTAACTCATAAGTAAGTTAAAACACTCAAATGTGAACTAAAGAGAATTGAGGGACCAAAAGTGTTAAACTAAAACTAATGTTAATAAAAACATTTTATTAAAACATAAACACACAATTGTGTGTACGGGTGATCGACCAGAAGCAGGGGAGGGGCGACCCAAGCTTCTCAAACCCTAAGTTCATGCTATTGATCAATTGAAGGCCAGTTTCAGTCCCAAATCAAAATCCGAACATAGATTAGTGATCACCTCAGTGAAAGAGATCATAAGGTATGCAAATTTTGTAGAAAATTCTCATCTAAATTTTCTGGATGAACATGGGAAATTCGAATCGATGATTGCATGTTAGTTGTTTGGAATGAAATAATGTCTAGGGACAAACCCTAGTCAATTACTTGATGAAATTGTGCCTGTTTCGTATAAAATCCATGAACACCATTGTAGGTGAATAGTGGGTTAACTAGAACTTGATAAATATTAGGAAATTGGGAGATTTTCTAGTGTAATTTGACATATGTGAGGTTATTTCAGGATTATAGAGGTTAATATTTATGTTAGATAGTTAGATTGTTGAAAATTTGGGCTATATGACAAGTTATGAACTTGTTAATAAATCATGTAAAATTCTGCCCATAAAGTGTTTGTATAAATGCCTCAAAGAAGGCTTAAAATTGAGAATTAAAGTTAAAACGCTTAATTTCGAGATTTCGGCAAATTATGCGATATATGATTTAAAGAGAGTTCTAAACATGTCATGATTGAACTCTATAGGAAAGGATACCGGAGCGTCAAGTGGACAAGCCGGTGGCGACTTGCGTTTGAAGGGTTTACCTTGAAGGTATGTAACTCGATTCGTTACATTGAGTAATTTGATAATTAGAATATGTTTAGTTGTGTTGTTAAATAAAGGTTGTGTTCATTGAAACGACAAGGTTCGTTACTTGAATAAATAGGTTAAAGTCGGTTAAAAGTCGTTTGGTTGTCATTATAATGGTGGATTCCATAGATGAGCCAAACGGGTCGAATAATTAATTAGTACGTAGCTAAACGCTTCGTTAATATGGTTATTTGGTACTTTGTTATTGTTAATGATATGAATATTAGAATACGAGATTTTGATAGTTTGGTTTGCTTGAATGATTAACTTCCTAAGGGCAAACTAACTGGTTATTAAGAGAAGGTATAAACCGAGTAACGGTAGTATCTTACTCGAAGATTTCGAATCCGAGTGATGGATAATGATTTACTAAAGACGCAAACCGATGATGGGAGTGTGGGTGTTGAAGATAAGGAACCCATGGTTCGGGACTTCTTATTAATAAGTGACATTCTGTCCATGCAAGTTGGGTGAAATGAACAAATGGGTCAAAACAACAATGTTACAGGAGCTACCGTAAGTTACGGTACCTACCGTAACTTACGGTAGAAATCAAAATGTTACGGCAGTTCTATACCGCCTTACAGCAGACCAAAAATTATCCAGTGACTACCGTAACTTACGGTAGATACCGTAAGTTACGGCAGAGTCCATATTTTTGTTAAATTTTTTGCATATCGTAGTTAATCGAATCCGTTTTTAAGCGTAGTTTCGATTGTGCAATATTTCTAAGAACTTTAACACTAATGATTGTTAAAAATCTCCAACTTTTAGGTATTGCAGGTACGTGGATGATGGTCAAGTCAATGCTCTCGAACCGAACACAATCTTTTGAAGCTTCCGCATTAGATTTATCCCGTTTAGACAATGTTTATAATGTAAACAATTTGCTAATCACGTTTTACAATGGTGGAACTAGTTAAGCAATCATCTAGTATGTAATTACTTTAAAACTTAAATTTTGTACTTAGTTTGAAGTAAGGTACCGTTTTATATATAATCTTGCGTATTTACATTAAATTCTTATAAAATTAAGACGGGTGTTACAAGTTGGTAATCAGAGCCTAAGGTTGTAAACAAAATGTTCGGTTCAAGCTTGATCGATCGTCCGGTAAGAATTAAATTATTATTTTAGTAGATCCTCTCTTATGTATGAAATGAGATGCGAATTAATGTGCATGGGAAGGGTGTGTTAACACACTCAAACCCGGAAAGTGCACCAAATGTGAACGGTAAAAGCAAGTCACGCACTTGGCTAAACCAAAGCAAATAAAGCTATGTTATAAATGAAATGTTTAATGTTTAATGTAAACATTTCAGTTTCAAGATGTCGAAAGGAAACGATAATGATCCGGTGCCGACAAGCACCGAACAAATGAAAGAGATAATTGCCGAAGAAGTGGGGAAGGTAATTGAAGGTAGTCTATCCTGGTTCATAGACAAAATTCCAAACACGGTGTTGTCACTTGTCGAAGAACGAGTCAAAAGGTTGGAAGATAGTGTCAACCTCATGAAAGAGAAATCGGGAGAACGTAAGGGATGTTCGTACAAAGAGTTTATGGCGTGTAAACCGCCAATCTACAACGGGGAGGTTGACCCGATAATATGCCAGAGATGGTTAAGCGATGTTGAAGGAGTGTTTGAAAGGACCCATTGCGACGAAAGTGACTTTGTTGCTTACGGAACGGGTCAATTGAGAGCTCAAGCCAAAGATTGGTGGGATAATAAAAAGAAGGAAATAGGGGCTGAAGCGGTGAGGGCCATGACATGGGAGGAGTTTAAGACACCGTTTCTTAAACATCATAGTCCCAAGGCAGTCATTTATAAAATCAAGGAAGAGTTCATGCAACTTAGGCACAAGGGCGAGACCATAGACAAGATTACGACGACGTTTATGGATAAGATGAAGTTTTGCAATGAATTGGTGACGAATGAGGAACAAAAGATATACTACTACTATAACATGTTGAGCGCCGAGTATAGGGAGTTCATGACTCCTTCAAAATACGAGACCCTTACCGAGATCATAAACGTTGCTCGGGAACGGGAAATCGAGCAGAAGAAACAAGTTGAAAGGGGTGAGCGAAGGGCACAGGATGTGAATCCAAGCCCTACAAAGAAAGCTCGAACTGGAGAATTAGGAAAGAAGGTTGATGCTAAAGGTGGGTCGCCAAGTTGTGAAGTGTGTGGAAAAGGGCACAAGGGAGAGTGTCGGTTCAAAGACAAATTGTGCCCCATATGTAGTAAAATGGGGCACACGGCGTCTCTATGCCCGGGTAAAGTCTCGGTTTGCTACAAATGTTATCAGCCCGGCCACAAAAAGTCCGAATGCCCAGACTTAGTTGGAAGGAGAGACGTTAAAGAATCTCCAGCAGAAGCCCCTAAGGCGAAGGCTAGGTCCTTCCAACTTACCGCTGCCGAAGCAAAGATAGAACCCTATGTGGTCTCAGGTATATTCACAATTAACTCAATTCCTGCACATGTATTGTTTGATACGGGTGCGAATAAATCCTTCATTTCGCATGGATTTATTCGACATCCTTCATTTGTATTGACGAAATTATCTGTGCCCTTAGAAGTTGAAATAGGGGACAATAAAAGTTTTTATAGTTTGTGATATTTGTCGAGGCTGCAAATTAAGCATCGATGATGAAGAATACCTGATAGACCTAATCCTGATGTCAATGGGGGAATTTCAAGTAGTCGTTGGGATGGATTGGCTATCTCAGCACCACGCAAAGGTCGTGTGTTTTCGTAAGGAGATAAAGCTAACATCTCCGAGCGGGAAACACGTTACTATCTATGGCGAAAAAGGAGGTAACCCCATAATATGCTCATTGTTGAAAGCTCACAAGCTTATGAAGCAAGGATGTAAGGCATTTATGATATACGCAAATGAGCCCGAGAAAGAATCACTGAAGATTGAAGATGTACCGGTAGTACGGGACTATGAAGATGTGTTTCCGGAGGATTTACCGAGGATACCGCCCGAACGGGAAATAGAGTTCGGAATCGAATTGATTTCGGGCGCAAAACCCGTAGCTAGAGCACCGTACCGACTCGCGCCGTCGGAATTACAAGAGTTAATGTCCCAGATTCAAGACCTGCTTGACAAAGGATTCATAAGGCCGAGTGTGTCTCCTTGGGGCGCACCGGTACTGTTCGTGAAAAAGAAAGACGGAAGCATGCGCATGTGTATCGATTACCGGGAGTTAAACAAACTCACGGTAAAGAACCGATACCCGGTTCCGAGGATAGATGATCTATTCGACCAATTACAAGGTGCGAACTGGTTTTCGAAAATTGAGCTTAGATCGGGGTATCACCAACTAAAGGTCAAAGAGGAAGATGTGCCGAAGACGGCTTTCCGCACGCGATACAGACATTACGAATTCCTTGTGATGTCATTTGGGCTGACAAATGCACCCGCGGCTTTCATGGACCTTATGAACCGGGTTTGCAAGCCAATGCTGGATAAATCAGTCATCGTGTTTATCGACGATATTTTGGTGTATTCGAAAAGCGAAGCTGAGCATGCACACCACTTACAAGAGGTGTTAGAGACACTTAGACGAGAAAGGTTGTATGCGAAATTTTCTAAGTGCGCCTTTTGGTTACGAGAGGTGTATTTCCTCGGCCACATCATAAGTGCCGATGGAGTATTGGTAGATCCGTCAAAGATCGAGGCCGTGTTGAAATGGAATTCCCCGAAGAACCCTTCGAAAATTAGAAGCTTCTTAGGGCTTGCGGGGTACTATAGGAGATTCATTCAAGATTTCTCCAAGATTGCGTCGCCACTAACAAAGTTAACCCGGAAGGAGGAAAAGTTCATTTGGGGAGTTGAACAAGAAAAGGCGTTTCAGACGCTAAAAGAGAAGTTAACTCAAGCTCCGGTATTAACATTGTCGGACGGAGTCGAGGACATGGTGGTTTATTCGGATGCCTCATTTATCGGGGCTAGGATGTGTTTTGATGCAACGGTGCAAAATTATAGCTTATGCCTCGAGGCAATTGAAGATACATGAAAAGAAGTACCCCACGCACGATCTCGAATTGGCTGTGGTGGTATTTGCGTTAAAAATATGGAGGCACTATTTATATGGGGTAAAGTGCACCATATTCACCGATCACAAGAGCCTAAAATACTTCTTCGATCAGAAGGAGTTAAATATGCGCCAGAGACGATGGTTGGAAACGGTGAAGGATTTCGACTACAAAATACACTACCACCCCGGTAAGGCAAATGTGGTGGCGGATGCTCTGAGCAGAAAAGCGGACTATGTTCCAATACGAGTAAGGTCAATGTAGCTTGTGGTGACCTTGGGTATACTTGAACGTATCCGAGAGGCGCAAGTAGAAGCAGTAAAAGAGGAGAAC
Source organism: Helianthus tuberosus (assembly GCA_030545235.1). Classification (NCBI taxonomy): domain Eukaryota; kingdom Viridiplantae; phylum Streptophyta; class Magnoliopsida; order Asterales; family Asteraceae; genus Helianthus; species Helianthus tuberosus. Next base: position 124,530,790 of record CM060358.1, read on the forward strand.
TGGAAGAAGGAAAGAATAATCGGCCAGTTAAAAGACTTGTCGGATGGAAAGAACGGGTTGAAGACTCGATCAGGAAGAATATGGGTTCCAAATACTTGTGGAGTGAAGGCGCTACTACTTGATGAAGCCCATAAATCCCGATATTCTATTCATCCGGGTGCGACCAATATGTATAACGATCTGAAACAAAATTATTGGTGGCCCGGAATGAAGAGGGATGTGGTGAAATATGTAGAGAAGTGCTTGACTTGTTTACAAGTCAAGGCGGAACACCAGAAACCTTATGGGAAACTGCAACCTTTGGAGATCCCGGTTTGGAAATGGGAACATATCACTATGAACCTATTGACCAAACTACCAAAAACGATTCGGGGATTCGACGCCATATGGGTGATTGTGGATAGATTGACGAAGAGTGCACACTTTATTCCTATACGCGAGACATATACTTCGGAAAAGATGTCTGAAGTATATACAAATGAAATAGTGGCACGTCATGGAGTACCGGTATCCATTGTGTCGGACAGGGATAACCGGTTTACTTCAAACTTCTGGCGAGATTTTCAAGAACAGATGGGAACGAAACTTTTCATTAGCACCGCCTACCATCCTCAGACGGATGGGCAGAGTGAGAGAACAATACAGACGCTGGAGGATATGTTACGGGCATGTATCATCGATTTCGACGGAAGTTGGGATGTTTATCTATCTTTGGCCGAATTTTCGTATAACAATAGTTACCATACGAGCATCGGGATGGCACCGTATGAGATGCTATATGGTAGGAAGTGCAGAACCCCGGTGTGTTGGGGTGAAGTTGGTCCACGCGAGCTTGCACATAAAGATGTTGTCCAAGCCACTAATGAGAAAATTGACGTGGTTCGAGCTCACTTGAAGGCAGCTCAGGATCGACAAAAGTCGTATGCGGATAAAAGAAGGAGACCAATCGAATTCCAAGTCGGTGACAAGGTTATGTTAAAGGTATCTCCATGGAAGGGGATCATCCGGTTTAGAAAAAAGAGGAAAATTAAGTCCGAGGTTTATTAGGCCATTTAGAATTATCGAACGGGTTGGTAAGGTTGCATATCGTCTTGAATTACCCAAAGAGTTTAGTGGAATACATAGCACGTTCCATGTGTCACACCTTCGTAAACGTCTAGCTGACGAAACCGCTTATATCCACTACGACGACATCGAAGTGGATAATAGCCTGAACTACGCACTAAAGCCAATTGCGATTTTAGATCGCAAGGTGAAAGGTTTGCGGAGCAAAGAAATTGATCAAGTAAAAGTCAAATGGGAACACAAGAAAGGTTCAGATACCACATGGGAATCCGAAGAAGAAATGCGGCGTCTCTACCCGACATTATTTGGTACGTACTCTGGTTTCGGGGACGAAACCCTTCTAAGGGGGGTGGACTTCTAACATCCCGAAAATATAAAACCTTATATTGGAATTAGAAGGTATTAAATAAACGAGAACGAACTAACGGGGACTAAATAACTCAGTTAATTAGTAGTCTTGTATTAACTCATATGTAAGTTAAAACACTCAAATGTGAACTAAAGAGAATTGAGGGACCAAAAGTGTTAAACTGAAACTAATGTTAATAAAAACATTTTATTAAAACATAAACACACAATTGTGTGTACGGGTGATCGACCAGAAGCAGGGGAGGGGCGACCCAAGCTTCTCAAACCCTAAGTTCATGCTATTGATCAATTGAAGGCCAGTTTCAGTCCCAAATCAAAATCCGAACATAGATTAGTGATCACCTCAGTGAAAGAGATCATAAGGTATGCAAATTTTGTAGAAAATTCTCATCTAAATTTTCTAGATGAACATAGGAAATTCGAATCGATGATTGCATGTTAGTTGTTTGGAATGAAATAATGTCTAGGGACAAGCCCTAGTCAATTACTTGATGAAATTGTGCTTATTTCGTATAAAATCCATGAACACCATTGTAGGTGAATAGTGGGTTAACTAGAACTTGATAAATATTAGGAAATTGGGAGATTTTCTAGTGTAATTTGACATATGTGAGGTTATTTCAGGATTATAGAGGTTAATATTTATGTTAGATAGTTAGATTGTTGAAAATTTGGGCTATATGACAAGTTATGAACTTGTTAATAAATCATGTAAAATTCTGCCCATAAAGTGTTTGTATAAATGCCTCAAAGAAGGATTAAAATTGAGAATTAAAGTTAAAACGCTTAATTTCGAGATTTCGGCAAATTATGCGATATATGATTTAAAGAGAGTTCTAAACGTGTCATGATTGAACTCTATAGGAAAGGATACCGGAGCATCAAGTGGACAAGCCGGTGGCGACCTGCGTTTGAAGGGTTTACCTTGAAGGTATGTAACTCGATTCGTTACATTGAGTAATTTGATAATTAGAATATGTTTAGTTGTGTTGTTAAATAAAGGTTGTGTTCATTGAAACGACAAGGTTCGTTACTTGAATAAATAGGTTAAAGTCGGTTAAAAGTCGTTTGGTTGTCATTATAATGGTGGATTCCATAGATGAGCCAAACGGGTCGAATAATTAATTAGTACGTAGCTAAACGCTTCTTTAATATGGTTATTTGGTACTTTGTTATTGTTAATGATATGAATATTAGAATACGAGATTTTGATAGTTTGGTTTGCTTGAATGATTAACTTCCTAAGGGCAAACTAACGGGTTATTAAGAGAAGGTATAAACCGAGTAACGGTAGTATCTTACTCGAATATTTCGAATCCGAGTGATGGATAATGATATACTAAAGACGCAAACCGATGATGGGAGTGTGGGTGTTGAAGATAAGGAACCCATGGTTCGGGACTTCTTATTAATAAGTGACATTCTGTCCATGCAAGTTGGGTGAAATGAACAAATGGGTCAAAACAACAATGTTACAGGAGCTACCGTAAGTTACGGTATCTACCGTAACTTACGGTAGAAATCAAAATGTTACGGCAGTTCTATACTACCTTACGGCAGACCAAAAATTATCCAGTGACTACCGTAACTTACGGTAGATACCGTAAGTTATGGTAGAGTCCGGATTTTTGTTTAAATTTTTGCATATCGTAGTTAATCGAATCCGTTTTTAAGCGTAGTTTCGATTGTGCAATATTTCTAAGAACTTTAACACTAATGATTGTTAAAAATCTCCAACTTTTAGGTATTGCAGGTACGTGGATGATGGTCAGGTCAATGCTCTCGAACCGAACACAATCTTTTGAAGCTTCCGCATTAGATTTATCCCGTTTAGACAATGTTTATAATGTAAACAATTTGCTAATCATGTTTTACAATGGTGGAACTAGTTAAACAATGGTGTTACATTTGCATCCCATGTTGCACCGTCGGAGAGCATCATCAAAACTTGAGTCTATGGCTTTCATGTGGTTGACCGGGTCATCATCTTCTACTCTTTTCCCAACTCCAAACTTCATTTCCTTGTCCCCAACCCTCATTGTTAGTGTCCCCCCATTCATATCTACCACTGCGTTGGTCGTAGCTAGGAATGGCCTCCCTAAGATGAGTGGTACTTCGGTATCTTCCTCCATGTCTAGTATGACAAAGTCGGATGGGAAGACAAAGTCTCCGACTTTAACCAATAGATTTTCAGCGACACCTTGTGGATATTTAACGGACCTATCGGCGAGTTGTATGCTCATTTTTGTAGGGCTTGTTTTTCCTAGGCCGAGTCGGTCGAACATTGATGCGGGCATGAGGTTGATGCTAACTCGAAGATCGGCTAGTGCATTGCGTATGGGTGATTCCCCAATCGAACAAGGGATGGTGAAGCTTCCGGGATCGATCTTCTTTTGTGGGAGTTTGTTTAGTAGCAAGGCGGAGCATTCTTCGATTAAATTTACTAATTGCAACGATTCGATTTTCCTTTTGTGAGTGAGGAAGTCCTCATAAATTTTGAATATTTAGGCATTTGAGTTAGGACTTCGACAAATGGAATATTAACGTGCAATTGTTTTAGTAAATTTACGAATTTTGTGAACTGCTCATCGGTGTTTTGGCGAAGTAACCGACAAGGGTACGGTACCGGGGGAGTCTTGGTAGGCTCTTGATTTGGGGGAGGAGTCGTCTCTTTTTGGGGTGCCGGCGAAGTTGCGGGTTGATTAGACGGGCTCTTATCGGTTGGAGGGATCGGAGCCTCCTCGGAACCTACGGTACGGTTTCTCAAAGTGATGAGATGTATTTGCGCCTTCGGGTTGGTTTCGGTATTACTGGGTAATGCGCCTTGTGGTCTCTCGGGGAAATTTTGAGCTAGTTGATTTAGTTGTTTTTCAATGGTTTGAATACTAGCTTGTTGATTTCTAAAGTTCGATTCCAGTTTTTGGAATCGATCCGAGTTTTTCTTGTTGGTGTCGGAGATGAGGCGAGAGACGGTATCCTCAAGCCTCTCTCGTCCCCCTTGTTGTTGTTGAGAGAAATTTTTTGACTCTTTCTTGGTTGTTGAAAGTTTGACCGTTGGTTTAGATTTTGTTGGTTACTACTATTGCCGGGTTCTCTCCAACCAAGGTTAGGGTGGCTACGTATCCTTGGTTGTAGGTACCCGTTGGAGGACCTAACGGTCTAGGTCTATTATCAATGTAGTTTACCGTTTCAGTTTGATTATCCATTTCTTTCATACAACTCCAATTTTCATGTGGTCCACCACACCCTTCACAAGCCATAACCGAGGCCGTTTTTGCCATTTCTAACTATTTTATTTTTTAAGAAAGGGCCTCGATCTGGGCTTGCAAAGAGGTGCTTTCGTCAACCTTATGGGCGCCCGGGGCAATAGATTTTGTGCCTCGTGGAGTGTGCTACTAAAAATTGGTTTGAGCAATTTCCTCAATTTGATTATAGATTTCATTTGGGCGATGATTACCTAAAAGTCCCCCGGAGCTAGAGTCAAGTGTTTGTCTTGTGTGTGGCAGCAACCCATTATAGAAAGTGGATACTTGCTGTCATACCACAAGACCATGATGAGAACACTTTCTTAGTAGCTCCTTGAACCTTTCCCAAGTTTCATATAAGGATTCCCCATTCTCTTGTGAATATGTATTAATTTCAGTCATTAATTTAGCCGTTTTAGCAGGAGGGAAATACTTATATAGAAATTTTTGGGCTAGTTCATCCCAGGTGTTTACCGAACCAACTGGGAGGGTATTAAGCCAAGCCTTAGCTTGGTCTTTTAGTGAAAATGGAAACATTCGTACGCGGATGGCGTCGTTTGATGCTCCATTGATCCGAAAAGTATCACATATTTCCAAGAAGTTAGTAATATGTAAATGGGGATCTTCGTCCGCAAGCCCGTGAAATGTTGCAGAGTTTTGGAGCATTTTTATCAAATGTGGCCGAAGTTCGAAGTTGTTGGCCTCGACATTCGGCGCATTGATAGCGGCGCCAAGATTACCTACAGTGGGTCGTCGATAATCCATGAGGGTACGTTGATCCACCATTAGAAGTGGGTCCCCCGAAACTTTCTCTTGATTTTTAGCTTTAAGTCTTTTTCTTAGAAAGCGTTCGGGTTCGTCTAGAGGTTCTTTTATGTCTCTACTGGAACTAGAGCTCATACACTGCGTGGAAAGCTCAGGTGTGGTGCATGGGTTCCAAGTCCTGCAATAAAAACAAAAAGAACGCTGGTCAGAAGTCTTACCATGGCCCCGTGCTCAGGTGAACACGGCCCGTGGTCGGAGTTACAGTGATTGTTTTCCGGATCCCTATTACTGGGAAGCTCGACACGGCCCCGTGCTGCACCAACAGGGCCCCGTGCTCAGCTCTCTGTAACTCGGTAAATAAAAACTGCTAGTAACAATGCTGGGCACGACCGTGTCCGACCAGGCACGACCCGTGCTGAGCTCTGCAGAAGCTGAAAATCTAAGAAAAAACATAAAAAACATAAAAATAAGAAAAACGATTAGGCCATTGATTCCTAACTTTCTTAAAATCCTTGTGTCCCCGGCAACGGCGCCAAAAACTTGATGTGCGTTAGGTGTGATATAATTTTTATGTATATTTTAAGCCATTTTTAACACTTTAGTCAAGTTTTCAATTTATAAAACATGATATTTTACTAACACTAAACACACATATGGGCAAGTGCACCCATCGTGAGCGTATTATAGCGTTGGTAAGATACCGAGGTCGTCCAAGGACACAAGAGCTTTTAATACCGGTTTATCCTCAACGTCTAATCAAATCAAAAGTTTAGAAAAAGTTTTGAACATGAAATAAAAACTAAAAATGCTGAAAAATAAAAATAAATAAAAACAGATAGACAAGATAAATCACTTGGATCCGACTCGCCTTTAGTGTAACCTTTGATGTTTTCCTCACTTTTGCACTTTTTAAGAGATTATCTTAGTTATAGTAGTAGGCCCCTCTTTTGAAGGTAACGTTACCCTCAACCCAGTAGTTTGAGTCAGGAAAGATACAATCCTAAAGGGTTGGATTATTGAAAGATAATTAATTAAGTTATTAATGCGTAATGTGGTAGGCCCCTCTTTTGAAGGTGACGTTACCCTCGACTAAGTGGTTTGAGTCAGCAGGGATACAATCCCAAGTAGCCGAGTTAATGTATTAATAGTAGTTTACATATGAGGGAATCAAACCATTCGCACCCCGCCATCCAATACCAGTGGGTATTGAAGGAGGTCCTAGTAAGCTTGACCCAGGTCCTTGCAGGATCTATACACTGAACAAGGCAAGAACCTTACCAAGCCATTCCCTTAACCCCCGACCAGGTAGCCAACATATCTCCATATAGACCGTGGAGATATGAATGGTGTAAATATTTTATTTTATATAGACAGTAAAATAACGCCAAGACACCACGGACAAATGATAAGGAAGTTTCACCTTCAACATAAGAAATTATTATTAAAGTCATTAATACAAAACCAAATAAAAAGTGCGAAAAGATTAAAAAATAAAAGCATTACACTAAATGCTTGTCTTCACCAAGTGATGTAAGAGACCTAGGCAAACATGGCCTTTGATTGTCAAGAACTCTTACTATCAATCTTGGATCCCGAGACTACTACACACACTCTATGATGGATGATGGATGATGGTGGTGGATGTGGGTGTTGTGATGGTGGTGGAGTGTGGGTGAAGTGGGAGAGAGTTGGTTTGTCAAGGGATGCCTTTGAAATGAACCAAGCACCTCTATTTATAGCCTGCACAGAAGCCCGGACACGGCTCCGTGTCCATTGGGCATGGCCCCGTGTCCATCCACTTTCTCTGTCTTCATTTAATGCAGTTTGTCTGTATTAGTTGACCACGCCCCCGTGTCCGCTGGGCACGGCCCCGTGTGCATGAGCGTATCTATACTATCAAGATTTGCTTGAATTCTGCGAATATTAGCGTTGACCACGGCCGTGTGGAGCTGGGCACGCCCCCGTGTTGGGAAATAGAAGCTTCTACGTTTTTGTCTTTTCTACAGACACTTGGGCACGCCCCCGTGTCCGCTGGGCACGGGGCGTGTCCAGCCTTCTGATATCTTGTTTTTGCTTGGGAAGATGTTGTCTAGGGGTCGGGCATGCCTACGTTTATTCCTTTTCTTGTATTTGTGTTAGATTTAGCTGTATTTTTGCTTCTTTTGTTCATTTACGCTCATTTATCCCTGAAAATACAAAAGGAAGACAAAAGCACACTTTTTCCAACATTAGTACTAAAAAATGGTTAGTTTTATGTCTCATTTTATGTAATTTATATGTTGTATTTTACACACATCAGCAGACACTTCTCTATTTAGATTTATACTTTATGGTCTATAGTTTATAGCATAAATTTATATTAACGTAAGTTTATATATTATAAAACATAGCCCTATGTTCATTCCATAGATTCTGTAGGGTTAAACATTTAATATTTTATTATAATATAAATATACCACCTACCAGTCAATGAATATAAAATGTAAATATATATATATATATATATATATATATATATATATATATTAATATAAAAAATGTGTTTGTACGGATAAACGATACAATTATTTAAGAACGAGACCCACGACCACATGAATGGGTATTTTCATTATATAATATGCATTTTAAATATGTGTTTTTTTTAAATACGATATTTACCAGGTTTAAAAAGAGATATATAAAATTTCCAAACTTGATTGTGATCTTGTGCTAAATAAATGTATCTAGAGAAAAAGAATATATCGAATTGATAACTTACGTCGAATCACGTAAATAGCATAAGGATTTGTATGAATAAGTATTTTATATAAATTTTAGTAATAAAATTTATTGTGTTAAATAATATTGAAATAGAGCAACATGGAGATTTTATATTGAATAAACATGAAGTGGAGAATATTGACATACAAATTAATTGTAATCGACATAATACTTTATAATTTGGTTCTTAACTAGTATTAAGCCCTCGCGTTGCGGTGGGGGAGTAAAACCGTGACAAATAGCACCAAAGCCACAACACCGCTAGCGACCAACAACACTGGAGTTGCAACGTGTTAATGCGGAGAAATTAGATCGAAACACAAAACATAGAAAATAATAACTAAGTCGATAGACGGCCATAAATAACGAATACAATTTGAATTTCTAGCAAATGTATTTTAGGTATAGTCATATTGTCACGTCACTACAATTGCACACATGTTTAATATATGAAGTTGTGCACACCAGTTCTTTCACAATAGGATTGTTATATAACGCGTAAATATTTAATTATACTACAATTCAATTCCATTTTATATTTTAAAATTTACATAAGTTTTAATTCAAATTACATATCTAATTTATTTATATTTTGTTATAGCCGAAACTGACTAAACTTTCCCTATAGAAATAAAACACCTTATAATTTATAACCAAATTGTTCCATAAGAACCAACTTTAAATGAAAAATAAAATATAGTTATAATAATCACAATAATAATAGTCATTATTATAATATTAAAACCATTAAAAGGGCTATATACTATTATAATTCATTCGCTTTCATTATTAATATAAGACGATATATATTACAATTCTATTTTATTTGAAATAAATATATACATTATAATACATTTCAATAATGCTTATATATTTTATATGTGTATATAATGTAAACAAAAATTTATTACACGTAGGATACATGTAAAAGTTTATACATTTAAAACTATAACATAATTTAAAGAAATTGTATGTTTAAAAGATTTCTATATACATATTATAAAAATCATATATATAAATAATCATATTTTTAGTCTCTATCATTTAAGAATATTGCATTTAATAAAAAGTAATAAATTTTCATTTTTTTTTCAAAGAAGATAAAAGATGGGTCTGATGGTTTATACAATCAGTACATATAAGAGAGATTAGATAATTACATTTTAGAAGTAAAGATATTACAAAATGAAAACATCTTTTCTTACCCAACTTAAATTAATAACTTAGTATTTTATTCATTTATTTATTTTTCTTGGCACGTTAAATTTTCCTAAACGTTCTAGTTATTGTTTCATTTTCAAATTAGAATTTAAAATGGATACCCCACATAGAAATAATTGACTCAAATGTGTGTTTAATATGTTTGTCCTTTATATATGTTTGTCCTTTATATATAGCTTTATTTAAAAAAATCAAATTACAAATTTTAATAAGTAATATCTTTAAACAAATTACTAGTATTATTGTTTGAGAGATATATACTTATTCTAATACATGTATATTACTTACCTAATATATTTAGAATCAATTTCAGAAAGGTTAAACTTTGTATTACCTACTACAATACCTCTTTGAATACATAATATAATATACAATAAATTAAGAATTAGTTTTTAATATTTTAAACCAATATGGTTCAAACCACTAAAAAATGAAATTATTCCCATAAATCCAGAAAGTTTATATTTTGATTAATTTATTTCTTTAAACTTTTTATTTATCCATCATTTGATTCTAAAATAGCATATTCAATAAATTTAACAAAAGTTTATTTCAATATACTACTTCTATAAAAGGGTAAATAAAGTTGTGGAAATAAATTGATGATTGGTACCATGGGATATATAGTTGTATTTTTATAATTTAAAGATATTACAAATAAATTTAGTATTATATATATATTACATAAGTTTAAATATTAAACTAGAGATTTGAAATTTTATGTTTCTAAATAATAAATATACACATATATGCATATACATAATAGAAAGTGTAAGTATCTATGGAAAACCCATTTAATCTAGAAAACTTGGGAAAACCTGAATTGTGTGGTCAAGATTGATCCACATCATATCTTTAAACACATGTTAAAAGGGAAAATTAGTCATTTGTTCAAGCCATCATTTCACCCTCTTCCCCATCCCATCAAGTCATTTATTACCCATCATCTCATCACTTTTTTAAACCCAACATTATATACATAACTTGCATCTCTTTCTTTCTTCTTTATCCCACATTCGTTTCTTCTTCCAAAACCCTAATACCTTTGCTTTCTCCCATCTTTCATGGCTGATTTTCATCCAACCATTTTCAAAATAATTCATCAGATATTAGAGAGAGAAACATCACCTTTTCATCAAAGCCACCATCAAAGCTACGAGATCTGAATATCGAAGATCAAAGCCACCAGATCTGAAGATCGAAGACACCATGTGTTCATGTACTCATCCCTTTCTTTTGAAGCCACCAGATCTGAAGATCGAAGCAGGCTGAAATCGTTTGGTTGCATGAGTTTCTAGAGAGGGAAAATTATTGGAACACCAAGACCAAAAACACACACAAGTGTGCGAGTGAGAAGCAGGTCAGAAATCATTTGGTTCATGGGTTTTAGAGAGAGAAAGTTGTTAGAACACCAAGCACACAGACACAATTGTGTGAGAGAGAAGCAGGTCAAAAATCATTTGGTTCATGGGTTTTGGTTAAGAGAAAAAGTTGTTAGAACACAAAGAACATACTCACAAGTATGACATGGACTGGTTCCATGTCTTAATGTTATTTATTTGGTAAAAGTTGAATGATTTTGTGTGTGTATTAGTAAAATAGATTTGATAGTTTATTGGGTATTTTTTTTTGTTTTAAATGTATTAAAATTTTTTAGAATTGAGATAATGATTGTTGTTGTTGTTGTTGTTGTTTTTATATATTAGTTACCTTTAAAAAGTCCATAATCTAATCGTTGATGATCTCGTTTATTTTATAAAAAAAATTGTGTTTGGTTTGGTTGCTTGTTTGAGACTTTTGATCTGAACAGTAACTGTTTTTGTTAGTTTGGTTGCTTGTTTGGGGCTTTTGATCTGAATACTAACGGTTTTTTGTGTTATACTAGGCGGTAACACATGTATAGGCATGTTACATGTGTTACAACAAAAAGTTTACACATGTGTAACACGTAACACATGTTATACATTTGTTACCACTCTAGTGTAACACAAGTTACAAACATGTGTTACATATGTGCAAGCCCCTATATGTTGCTTGTTTGGGGCTTTTGTTTATCCTGTATGTTATGTGTTACCTTTAGAAACTTCATAATTTATTAAGAATATCTCGTTTATTTTAAAAATAAAAAGTAGTGTCTTTTTGTGGGATAATTAGATACATATATAGTAACAACGTTACACATGTTATTTATAGTTACCCCAACCCTTTTTGGACACAAAGGGGGCTGCACATATGTAACACATGCTTGTAAGTTGAGTTACATTAGAGTGGTAACACATGTATAGCCACATTACACATATTACATATAGTTGTTACACGTGTTACAACAAAACTTTACACAAGTACACATGTTATAACATATACCGATGTACTTGTTTTGTTCATAGGTGAATGGATGTTTTGTGTTCAAGATGAAGATGGTTATCAAGGAGCAAAGCATATTGTTTTGAAGTAACAATGAAGGAATCTTTTTTCACAACATTATGCAGATACATATTAGAATGCCTATTGTTACTTCAAAACAATGGAAAATTCTAACATGTGTAACACATTCTAACATGTTTACGGACCTATTTTTTTTAAGGGTGCACCCCCGTAACCAATTCGGTAACCAATGAAACCATCATGTATTACTTGTGTTAAAGACTATTGTTATGTGGTTACTTGGTTTATATTATATGACAATGATTCCCATGTGTTGCATATACTTTTGTAACTTGTGTTACAAATCACATGTACTAGCATGTTTGGATGTATACACGTTACATATACCAAGTGTTTTTCATACACATATATACCATGTGTGTTTCATACACACATGTAACATGCGTATGACTTGTGGTGCATATACTCATGTTACTTGTGGTGCATATACTCATGTTACATGTATACATACGTTATTACATTTTTTGCTGGCATAATTAGCTACGTATGTTACATTTCTACCAGTTGCATTCTAAACTGTTTGTGCTATATCTTGTAACATGTGTTACACTTTGAGGTAATATATGTTGTTACAGGGAGTTACACATATATACTTAACGTAATAGTGATTTTAAATGCAAAAATGTTTTTAGATGGACTTCACTTGGATAACACATTTTCATTACCTTTAGAAACTTCATAATTTATTTGGAATATCTCGTTTATTTTACAAATAAAAAAGGTTACTTATATGTAGTAACAACGTTACACATGTTACTTATAGTTACCCCCAACCCCTTTTTTGGACATAAAGGGGGATGCACATATGTAACACATGTTTGTAACGTGTGTTATATGTGTTATAGCAAAACTTTACACATGTACACACATTACATAGCAGATTAATAAGTTTAACTACAGGAGATTAATAGTGATGTACTTGTTTTGTTCATAGGTGAATGGATGTTTTGTGCTCAAGATGAAGATGGTTATCAAGAAGCGAAGCATAGTTAGATTTTTGTTAACTTATGATTGTTTTTAGTTGGCTTTTATTTTTTTGCGAGGGGGGGGGGGATATACTTTTTATGATCTCGTTTATTTTACAAATAAAAAGCCATTTTTTTGCTGGCATAATTAGCTACGTATGTTACATTTCTGCCAGTTGCATTCTAAACTGTTTGTGCTATATCTTGTAACATGTGTTACACTTTGAGGTAATATATGTTGTTACAGGTAGTTACACATATATACTTAACGTAATAGTGATTTTAAATGCAAAAAAGTTTTTTAGATGAACTTCACTTGGATAAACACATTTTCATTACCTTTAGAAACTTCATAATTTATTCGGAATATCTCGTTTATTTTACAAGTAAAAAAAGTTATTTATATGTAGTAACAACGTTACACACTATAGAGTGAAACAACATTTCCCATTTTGCCGTAAAACATGTTACACACTATAGAGTGAAACAACAGTATTGAACGCTGCTACACATTTCCCATTTTGCCGTAACACGTGTAACCTTTTTGTGGGTATCGATGTTGTAGGTTTGTTACATCATGTAACATGTATAGAGAAGTTGGATGATATTGCGTTGACATTGGATTTGAGTGAAATTTCTTGTTCAATCACAATCACTTACGTTGACATTGGAGTTTAAGGGATACAACCTGTAACATGTGTTACACTGAAGTGTTACACAAGTGTTTCCAATTTACACATGTTACATCTTGTGTAATATGTTATACATGTGGAAACTTTGGTTGTAACACATGTAACAACTATATATAACATGTGTAGCGTGGCTATACATGTGTTACATATGTGTAGCCCATTATTGTATCTAAGAAATGGCTAGTGTAACTATAAGTAACATGTGTAACATTGTTACAACATATGTAGCTAATTATGCCAGCAAAAAAATATAACTTTTTATTTATAAGATAAACGAGATCATCCGTCTTCATCCAAAAACATGGCCTTCACAACACATTACAATAAAACTTAAACGTAACAAAAATGTTTATACAGACTTAAATATATACAAATGATCCAAAAATGATCATACATGTGTTACCCTCTAGTGTAACATAAGTTACAAACATGTCTTACATATGTGCAGCCCCGATTTTTGGTAACAAAAGGGTTGAACATATGTAACACATGTTTGTAACATGTGTTACACTAGAGGGTAACTTCTGTGCAACGTCAAAGGTACCCACCACCTGCCCTTCATCGACTTCTTGTTCCCATTCTTCATTGGTTTCTCCATCTACCTTCTTTCGCTTTATGGCCACCTGTTGTCATATCCGATATTGTGGATCTCTTTCTTCCTGTGACACCTGTGTCACTTCAACCATCAAACAAATGCCAAACCAATGAAATATTGTATTTCATACTTGGGATTTGTAAAAAAAATATGTGTATCGATTGCACATATCAACTCTTGTTCGATTCCAAGCTCTAAATCGCTTTCTAGAAGGTTATACACGCACTGATGCGTAAATATAACCAGTTTAATGCAACGAACACTCCGGAATAGTGAAATAGGCTTAACATACCTTAAATAACCTTTACATAACTTAGATATAAGTTTTGGAAGGTTTGGTGTGGTGAAATCAAAGTTAATTCGTCTACAGGGACTAAATATGACAAACTGCTAAAGTATGCCAATTTGAACTGTAGCAGACATTCCGGAACATGACCATAAGTTAAACACACCATAAATATCCTTTACATAGCTTAGAAATAGGCTTTGATGGGTTCGGTGTGCTAAAATAAACTTTTGGGTCATTCAGGGACTAAAAGTGTCAAAAAGTGCACAAGTTTGCACTTTCGCGCATAACTTACGTTCTGATTATATCCGGACATCCAAAAATTTATGTAAGCACTAAAATATTTTATTTTAGTGTTTGGCATAAGAAAAATCCATTCGTTTCGTCATTTGGATCGTTTTTCGCGCTTATGCGCATTCCGTCGTAATTAAGCGAACATCGCGTTCGTACGGCCAAACGAACTGGCATCCGACATATTTTTGGGCATGTTTCATGTCCACAATGTTTAGGCATCATTTTAGGGCCTTAAAGTTGGCTTTATGGGCCTTAGAAGTGTCGGAAATGGCCTTAAACACGTGCAGGGACCTAAACTGTCATTTTTGAAAGTTATTTCTGATCTGTGACCCCCAGGCGGCCCGCCTGAGTTTCTACACATCCTGAAGCGGGCCGCATGGCCCCTTCTGACCAGGTTAACTGCATTTAACAGCAGTTTCCAGCTGTTTGATCCACAACCACACACTCACACATGCTTAGTCAGCTGATAAGAACCATTTTTAGCCACCATAAGGTTCCGACACTTGTACGGATGCGATTAAGGCACGATATTCGACAAACGATCTTAACGGTTCTCCGAATACTATAAATACCCCATCACCCCAACTTCAAAAACCACTAGAATCTGATCTAAGTGACTCTAAGTTGGAACCATTGTTTCATACCTGAGTTATTAAGATCTAGATTAGCATTCGGGGACCCTTCGTAAATATTCTTTCGTTCTTTTATTGCTTTTCGAGTCTTTTCGAGTCTGAAAGTCAAACTTTGTTTGACTTTCTTCGTTGACCAGTTATGGTCAATGCGAAGTTCGTTTGAACTTCGCAACGTGAGTGTAATCACGTTGGTTATAGTCCCTTGGGACTATGCCTACTGATTACCACGTTGTCTAGGGTCGTAGGGTAAGCGATCTGATAAATCGCTTATACCTTCGAACCCGACCCATTTGGTCGATCATTAGGATCCGACCAATTAAATTAGGTGACCATAGTAGGTAGGGAATAACCTTCCGA
This sequence comes from Helianthus tuberosus, assembly GCA_030545235.1. Taxonomy (NCBI): domain Eukaryota; kingdom Viridiplantae; phylum Streptophyta; class Magnoliopsida; order Asterales; family Asteraceae; genus Helianthus; species Helianthus tuberosus. The sequence continues at coordinate 124,546,481 of CM060358.1, forward strand.
GGTTATACCCTATGGTCACATCGTTTGAGTAGTTGTATGATAGGTAGTTTATATGCCTTAGGTAAATTACCAGAATACCCTTTTCATGTATAATTGGTAATTAAGCATATGTAACCTAAACTTTTGTCACATAACTGATTATGTAACATGTTTAGGCATATAACACTTGTCATAGGACTAGTTAAGCGGTCCGAACGCGTTTCACGCGAGCGACGCGTTAAAGTAGCATAAAGCTTCCTAAACGGGTCGTAATGGGTCGTAAGCTATTAGGTTAGGTTTCATTTAGTATGTAGGCTTTGTTAAACCATATGACACGAGTCTCTATACTCGTTTGGTTTACAAACCCTCATTCTATCTAAATCCTCCGATTTAGGTCCGGTTTATTAATATAGTTACCTATATTAGGTGCCGTTTGATATCCGCGATCTCTAGCATTGTTTGGTTGTTACTCAAGGACTTCTGAGCAATCTCAAGTGAGTACATAGACCCCTCTTTTACTGTTTTCCAAACTGTTTTGGGGTGGAACACATGTGCCTACTTGTTACTTTCAAGCTTTCCTGTTTTCACATCATATACCTGCTATGTTCGTTAGTACATTATAGTACATGATTTCATTACATTTCATGCTAGGTGTGCCCATTGTGTGCATTACTTAGTACATCGTTTTACATTACATTTCATGCTACGTATGTCTATTGTTGCATACTTAGTACAGGTCACATGCTACGTATGTCTATTGTTGCATACTTAGTACAGGTCACATGCTACGTATGTCTATTGTTGTATACGTAGTACAGGTCACATGCTACATATGTCTATTGTTGTATACGTAGTACAGGTCACATGCTACGTATGTCTATTGTTGCATACTTAGTACAGGTCACATGCTACGTATGTCTATTGTTTCATACTTAGTACATTTGTTATTCATCACATGCTTACATTTTGGATACATATTACATGATTTACATTAGACATGAACATTTTACTTTGATAGTTTGGTTTGAGTAAGTGATTAAGTAACGAAGCGTGTGTAATATGATACAAGCATGGTGGATACGCCGCTGGTACTTCCTATATATAAGTGTTTGTATGGTATTACGTATCGTAGCGTTATTTGAATCATTTCAGTTTGAGACATATAACATTTTATACAAATAACATACTTTTCACAAGACATTGTTTTACAAACAACTTATCTTATACAAACTCATTTTACATGGTTATTCATTTAACCTTACATTTATTTATATCATCTGATTTTATCGTTTTTCAAATGATTTACAAGACAAAGCAAATTACAAGGTTCATGACTAAACATTTTCTCAAACATAAGTCATGAAACCTATTTTCACAAAACCTATGTATCTCACAGGCATTTTTATGCTGACGTACCTATTTTCACATGTGTTTTTCAGGAGCTGTTGCATAAGATGATCAAGATACACATAGGCAGACTTGGGCTTTAGTGACAATAAAAGATGCAAGATTAGTTAATTATGTTGTATTTCTTTGTTTGTTAAGACATTGTAACACTTTTAATCAATAAAACGAAACTTCAATTGCCATGGATTTGAAACAATTAATTCTGTTACAACACTCCCCGACATTTCTGCCACGTTTTGTATGTTCTACGTGGTCGGGGTGTGACACTTCCTACCAAGATCCCTTCTCGTTTGGCTGCAACTGCTATGGTCAAGTCGTAATAACACAAGTTACAGTCCAGTATTTTTAATCTACTAATTAAAAAAATTGAAGTAACATAACTAACACAAGTTACCCTCTACCCAATTATGCCCTGAAGTTGAAGATTCCCCAAATTTTGAGTTTTTATCTGCATCATTTCACACATAAAAAAAAACTAAATAAAATCACCCAAAAAAAGATTACATATGTAAACAGTTACCATAAATACCTTTATTTTTCCTACATTTCAAACTACTATCCGATGGAACCAACTCCCTCGCTGCAAGCACTAAAAAAAACATGTAACATATGTTAGCAGAACCTTTCGTATTTGTTTGTCGTCGTATTACATTTTTTTTACATCTATAGCTTTTGTTTTTGTTTTCTAGACTGAACAGTTGTGCTCCCCACAACAATTGTTTTAGATGTGTTACCCTCCAGTGTAACACACGTTACAAACATGTGTTACATATGGGTAGCCCCTTTTGTGTCCAAGAAAGGGCTGGTTTTAACATAAGTAACACGTGTAACATTGTTACAACATATGTAGCTAATTATGCCAGCAAAAAGAACAACTTTTTATTTATAAGATAAAAGAGATCATCAACTATTAAATTATGGACTTTCTAAAGGTAATGAAAATGTGATATCCGAGTGAAGTTTATACAAGAAAACTAACAACCCATCTAAATTATGGACTTTCTAAAGGTAATGAAAATGTTAAAATCAACCCAACTTACTACCTATGAAAACACTAGTCAATATAAAAAGAACAAACCAAATATCCTTTTTTGTATTTCAACGATTAGTGTGTCCGAGTCCCAATCCTCAAAATCTGTACATCGTCAGTTTCTTCGTTACTTAATTTCATAAAAATAAAACAGTTGTAACACATGTTACTTAATTTCATAAAAATAAAACAGTTTACCTAATATGTTTTTGATAAAATAAAGTCATGTTTAACATATGTTACCTATTTTTATAAAAATAGGACAAGTTTATAAAAATAAGACAGGTGTAACACATGTTACACTAATATGTTTACCTAATAGGAGAGGTTTAACACATGGTAATAAGACAGGTTTAACACATGTTACATCATTTTATAAATTTGAGACAGGTTTAACACATGTTACACTAATATGTTTACCTAATCAGGGAGGCTTAACACATGTTACGCTAATACGTTTATATGCTTTTGAGTCCGTTGACTTGTACCCTAATATCAGACAGGTTTAACACATGTTACGCTAATATATTTATATGCTTTTGAGCCCTTACACTTTTACCCTAATATCACAGGTTTACCTAATTTGTTTTTGACAAAAAAACAAGGTAGGTCTAACACATGTTACCTAGTCGCATTCAAAACAAAAATCACCACTGATCGGACCCAAACACCTACCTACTTAGGGAAAAGTTCAAAAAGGAAATTATGATGGACAATCATACACATGTGTGCATACAAATTTGCTTAATGTTTTCTTACTCGAACGGGTATTTTATAAACATCAAGTAGTTAGTGTTAAAATTTAAATATGATTTTTTTGGGACAAAGCAATTGCAAAGTAGATCCTTCTAGAGCTCTTTAACTTTTGTTACTATTTTTCCAACTCTGTTAATAACCAATTATACATAGAATTGGAGCAAATATGTTCGGGCGTTCCAACACCGATCGATTGGAAAAAACAAAAAACACCTACTGATAAGGAACCCGAATCAAACTTACTTGCTTCCGCATGTTCTTGCTTTCTTCCATTTCCGGCGACTTTTACCGGACGATAACAACTGAAACGTTGATCTCATATATATTCTTCTCCGGTGGGTTTGCGGTTTCGATTCACTGCCGCACCTTCTTTCCCGGCGATTTCGATTCACCGCCGCACCTTCTTTTTTCTCCGGTGCATCTTCTTTCTTCTCCGGCGTTTTCGATTCACCGCCGCACCTTCTTTCTTCTCCGGCGTGTCTTTCTTCTCCGGCTTGTCTTTCTTCTCCAGTGGGTTTGGGGTAGATGGAAGGTCTTGAGAGAGAAAGAGATGATTTTGAAATGAATGGTCTTGGGGTTGATGACTTTTGAAATGAGGTTGGGTTTTGAGTAGTTGTTATTGAAAATCGTGTGCCTCCTTTCATATCATTTAATGCATGTCAAATCAATATTAAAATAATATATAAAATGTAATAATATCATAGTTAATTTTACCTATATGCCCTTGAAGTAACTTTATTGACTTTATCACTCTATTTAATTTAATTAAAAAAGGCTTCAATTATGAGCCATTGGATGATCTTGATCAATGGTTATAGATTGGGTTTCCTAGGTTTTCTTAGTACAAATAAGTTTCCTATATATCATTGCCCTATATATATATAGGAGAAGGATCCGTTAGGAACCACCCTTTATTGCGAGAACCGCGAGAACCAATGTGAACACAACCAAAAAATACCTAAAAACACCCCAATTTTTTTTTTACTATTTTTTGGAAAGATTGCTATATTTCATCAATAATAATTTTTTTTTCAAGTAACAATTATCCATGCACATGTGCATTTGTATCATTTCTTTGACAAATTCCGTAATTCATTACAAATATCAGAAAATTGCACTTTCATATTTACACTATCATTCATAATACACTACTTTTTACATTAACAATAATAGAAATGCACATGTGCATCTATATATATGAACTTTTTATAACATTAACAACACTAGAAATGCACATGTGCATCTATATATATAAACATGTTATAACGTTTTTTAGTACACCACTTTGAATACACATTCCCTTTCATCTATCATATCATCCATACTACACTACCATTACCTCCTACCATCCGTAATACAATACCATTGCTTTTAACCATCCATAATACATTATTATTAACAATATTTCACTTTATTATATTTACATCAACACCCTTTATACCATCCAAACAACATATTACATCATAAAGTGACAAATATAATCAAACCATCAACCACTAGATATAACTAACCAAAACACATGTACATGGCCTCACAAACGTTTTGTTTCAAAACACCTTATTTCATGTTGATACATAAGATGCACATGTGCATTTATAATATTGGTAATGTAAAAAGTAGTGTATTACATATGGTAGTGTAAATAAAAGTGCATTTTTCTACTACTGGTAATATATTATGGAATTTGTCCAAGAAATGATACATATCCACATATGCATCCATAACTGTTACTCGAAAAAAAAAACGTTTTTTTTGTAACAAAAAATAGCAATTTTTATTAGAAAAATATTAAAAAAAAATTGTGGGTTTTTTGGTTTTTTTTTTGTGTTCACATTGTTTCTCGCAATAAGGGTGGTTATCAAATGAACCTTACCCTATATATATATATATATATATATATATATATATATATATATATATATATATATATATATATGGAAGTATCTATAGAAAACCCTTATAATTTAGAAAACTTGGGAAACTCTAACATCCCGAATTGCTTTTTTAAAAAAAATTACACATGTTATATACATGTTTTTAAGGGTTTTGGGCAAAAAAAAAAAAAAAAACGCCGAGTGAATAAACAAATTTCTGGGGTAACATATGTCAGACGAATGTAACATATGTTACACCAAAACTTGTTTATTTTTTTTAAATATATACTCGGCGCTTTTTTATTTTTTTTTGCCCAAAACCCTTAAAAACATGTATATAACATGTGTACATTTTTTCAAAAAAAAATCGGGAGCTTTGAGTTTCCCGGGTTTTCTAAACACAAGTGGGTTTTCTATACATCATTCCCCTATATATATATGTATATATATATACATATATATATATAGAGGAAGGTTCAAATGAAACCACTATTTATGGCGAAAACTCGAAAACTAACTAAAAAAGCCTAAAAAATATACCATTTTTTTTCATACCAGTTTTCGCTATTTAAATTATATAAAAAAATTTCAAAAATAAAATAAAATTGTAGTGCACATGTGTAATATTACACATGTGTATGTGTACTACACATGTGAATTATTACACATGTGCGCTACAATTTTTTTTTTGAAAAAAAGTTTTTTATATAAAAAACTAGCGATTTTAATAAAAAAATTGAAAAAAAATTTTTTGTGTGTTTTTTAGACTTTTTAAGTTAGTTTTCGAGTTTTCATGATAAAAGTGGTTTTCATTTGAACCATCCCCTATATATATAGAAACGGGATCAGGAGAAAACGCTCAAAAGTGTGAGAACGGTGAGAACGCTTCCTGGCCTAACACGTGCCCTGCGTCATAGAGAAGGGCGGAAGGGCTTTTTTGTCTTTTCATTCTTCTTTTATTTCCCAACGCGGTATAATTTTTTATGGCGTCTAAGTTTTTTTTGGCGTTAATCGTATTTTTTAAACTTTTTGGCGTTGAATTAATTGTTTTTGTGTCACATATATAATTTTTGGCGTTATAGAGTTTTCTGGTTAATTTTTTTGGCGTTATGGCGTTTTGTATAATAATTCACTATGAGTCTCTAATATTTGCATAAGATTACAATAAGACCAATTTTTTTTGGCGTTTAGTTAATTATTTGGCGTTTAAAACCCTTTTACAAGGTGTTTTGCCAGCAGCTGTTCTCCCAGTTTTCATACTTCTAGCTTTTTGGTGTTTGTAGTTTTTGGCGTTTTATATAATAATGTTTTTTTTATAGAGAACTAGTTAACAAATCAACATATAACTTGATATCAAAACAATATAAAATGAAAACTAAAATAGTAAAAAATTGTAATCTAATTTCTCTTCCGAATCTTCACTGTCATCAGCCTCTATCTTCTTGAATTTGTTTTGGCGTGTTTAACCTTTTTTGAATAGTTTTGCTAGTTGCCAACTTTCTACATAAACTCCGTCATTTTCAGAAGAACTGTGTTTTGGTGTGATATTCTTGTTTGGCGGCACGTCATTGAAGATCAACTCTTGCTTGATGCTATTTGTAATAATGGAGTCCAAAATAGCATTTTTACACTTTAGTTGAACCCTTTCTTCCATGCCTATAATCATCAAAAAGAAAGCTCACATGATGGCATATCACTGTCATCAGTCTCTTTTTCTTGAATATTTGTCCATCTCATCCAGCAAAATATTATTGAGTTAACCCTCTTAGAAAAAGGATCCATTTCAGTGAAAGCTTTGACATCTGTGGCGTTTTAAAGGGCGTGGTTTCTAGAGGATATGGCGTTTTTGTTTTTTTCTGGGTGTGATTAATTTCATTGTGTATAGACCCCTCTCTTATAGGAGTTTTTTGGCGCGTAGTTTAGGCGGGACTTTTTATTGTAATAAATGATAGTTATAAAGTAACTGTCTTTTCAGTTACTGTATTTTGTATTTACTGTGTTGATCAACTTTTATCAGTTTTATATGTTATAGACGTCCCATCTTCTAAGTTTGGCTTTTTTTTTAAATGGCCTTTATGTAGACCATCATGACAAAATACAATAACGGAGTAAATAAAATAGTAAGGAGGAAAATATTTTTTTGTTATTTATGGCGTTTTGTTAGGATTAACCATTTTTAGTATTATTTTGGCGTTTTGCTAATAAAGATAGTAATATATCATTTAATTATCTTAAAAAAAAAGATTACATAGAAGAAAAAAAAAGAGGAAAAAAAAATTAAAATCCTTCGTCAGAAGGTACTTTATCTGAATAGTATACATCACTTGTGTCATCTTCTTCCTCCTCGGAGTCTTCATCTTGATCTTCATCTATGTCATCACATTCACCTTCATCAGCTTCTTGTTCCTGAAGATTTTGAAGCCTCCACCTGAACATGTCTTGCATTAACTCCAATTTTGAGTCTATTTCTGGGTTGGTACAGGTGGCGTTATGCAATTCTTCCATGAAACCCAGTCGCTGCTTTGTCATGATGTTCTCTAGCCAGTAGACTTGCTGCTCTCCGCTGTCGTATGTAATCGTCACCATGTCTGTTTCATCATCAAAATGCCATGATGTCATGACAGGGTCTGGCTTCACATTTCCTTTGATTGGTCCAAATTTGCTGGTTAAAGCTTTCATAAGCATATGCGTTTCATGGCATTCGTTGTCTAGAGCGATGCCAATGGATAGGATTTGCCTCTGTTCTCTTGTTCCATCTTCAGAATAGCCCTGATCTTCTTAACATACACCCTCCTTCTGTTGTCAAAACGGATGACGTATCTCCTGATTCCCAGAGTGTATCTCCACGAAACGATTGTTGCCATTTTTGGCGTTTTGTTTAGTTTGGCGTTTTTTGGTTAAAGATGTTTTTTTGCAGAAAATGGATAGATTGGAGTGATTATTGAAGCTTTTTTTTACGTTTGTTTATATAATGATGTTTTTGGCGCGTAATTTAGGAGGGAATTTCTTCTAATAAATGTTAATAACTGTAATTCAGTTCTTTGTGTTGTTTCATTTCGTGTAATATTCAACGCGTTTTATTTTTAATTTTTGGCGTTTTGTTTTTAATGGCGTTTTATTTTTTGTATGGCGTTTTATCATATGTTGGGGTTTTGTATATTAAGGGTAAAAAGACCCTTTTACCCTTAATGAAGCGCGTCCCACCTAATAATATTGATGTTATTTACGAAAACGCCACCGCGCAATCTAGTCGATGGATTGTTTTGATCGGACGATCCATAATCGTTCTCACCGTTCTCACACTTTTCACCGTTTTCTCCAAATCCCGACCCTATATATATATATATCACTGGTGATTTATATAAAAACATGAAGTCATTATAAAGATAAGTCATGAAACGTATTACGTTGTGAAAATACCATCTGTCTTAGTAAAACATTCCTTGCGACAAAATCTAATGTTATATAAGCATGAATAAGAATTAGCCGTAAGCATACTCATTACATCGAACCTAACCATAGAATCAATGGAAACAATGATATTTTTGTCAAAACTCCATTTTCCAAACAAAAGAAAGTTACAACCATAATAATACCCATGTTTAAAAAGAATTAGGATATTGATATTTACTAGTAACACCCAGGATAGTATTTAGACTTGAACCTAAGAAAAATGCTTTAGTATAAGCTTCAGGATAAGCTAATTACTTGCGTAGATAAAGTGTGATGGATGTTGGTATGCCGTGAGGATGATGACTAGAACAGTGCAAGTATGAGAAATAAGCAATAACACCTAGCCATTGTTATTTCTTGTTTATTAGCACTACTCGGTACTAGAATATGATCCATCATGAGAATACTAATTTCCTTGTTTCTTGATATAACCCATAATAAATGATGCACTTTTAATCATGATTTGAGAGAAGTTCTATTTAAGGGAAATACAATGATAATTACCTCTCCGGCAAGACTGGGTATGGTGTAGTAGACTCTCCAGCTTGTCCGGGTAAGATGGGGGGTACCTCTCCGGCGAGACCGGGTAAGATGGGGTATATGTTATGTTAATGGAATTCCCTAAATAGTACCATGACCTGATGTCTGACCTGTTTTTGAAATATGAATTTGTTAAATACATTGACCTTGTGAATGGTATGTATATTACTGTATGTGAAGTATATGATTATATAGATATGTATATCTATAAGGAAATCCAAAGGCCATAATGATTGACAATTAGGGATAAATCACGAACAGGTGTGTCAATGATAATTTAGATTTATTTATCAGGAACCAATCGTATACAATTACGACATCAAACACTATTTCCTTTTACGATTATTAATGCATTGGGAAGCCTGTAACTAAAAGTTGTGCTAAGACACAAAACATCTAAAAACTTACGCTAATGAGAGTCGTTTTACCTTCATTAAGAGCTCTTGAGAAGATAAGAGTAACCACGACTAGATGTACATACAAGAACTCTCTTTTCCCCTATAATTATACTAAAATTTACCATTCGGAATCATTAAATTAATTTGGAATGACAGGAATACATGATATATAATTTAAGGAAATACCTAGCTAATGAATCCTTAGTTGTAACTCTTCAAAGTTATAGAGGTCAATGAATAATTTAAATCCATTAAAAGATCATACAAATTAAAGGTAAGAATCTTAAAGCATAGAGAATAGTTCTGGTCAAAGTAAAGTGGAATTCAAAGTAAGGACCGGAATATACTTAGGAACTAGGATTAGTGACAAACTAAGAGTATCCCTCCATATTTTAGTAAATCTTGGGGACGGGATTTAAAACAAGGTGAGGAGGATGTAACAGTTCCAAAAATTTTTATTTATAAAATTTAAAATAAAGTATATAAAAACTTATATTATTAAACAGATAGATCATGGGTAAGTTGACCGATAAAAATATGAAGTACCTAGACGGACCTAGGATCCATTTAATAATTAAATTAAAAAAATACATTATATTTGAACTTACTCCGTTTTTAATGAAACTTGGGTCAAAATGTCACACCCCGAATATCAGAGCATTGGCGTGACTGGACTGGTATCTTCATTGCACTGCGGAAGCAAATAATCTAAGTCTTTTAGAAATTGAACGCCACTAAGTACTCGACTCCACATGGTTCTCCTATCCCAACCGTGCCTTGTCTTAGAACTGTAACCTGAGAAAGAAACATGCGAAAAATCAACATAAAGTTGAGCGAGTTCATAGTTTGTTTGTAAAAGATTTGAAATAAATCTTTTGAATAACCGGTTTTTGAAGTATTGTTGAGAAAGCGAATTTTAAATCATTTTCTTGTCATGTTATACGGACTTTGTATGAAAACATGGTATGTATCTTGTATAAAACAAGTATTTCTGTATGTATCTTGTATAAAACAAGTATTTCTGTATGTATCTTGTATAAATAAAGTACTCTTGTGTACACCACGTACTCATGTATAAGTCAAGTATTCTTATGTAAATCAAATATCCATGTATAAATCAAGTATTCTTGTATGTATCATGTTTTCTTGTATAAATCAAGTATTTCTTGTATGTATCATGTTGTTAATGGGTTGCAAGGCCATTAACATGTGACACGACATAGGAAGCAACCAAACCTTAGGCATTTTCTAGTTGCCATATTCAGAGACACAAAAGCACTACTCGGTACTCGTTCTCACCAAGAGTGTGGCTGCCCGAAACCCGTTAGATCTAACCTTTTGTTCTGCGGTCTAGGTATATTGTTGATTAATGGTGCTTATGGTACCCTATTCGTGACACGATTTCTCGTATCATTTCTCGTATCAATTCTTGTATCATTTCTTGTATCAATTCTTGTATCATTTCTCAATTCTTGTATTCATCATACCATTACCAATGTACTTGTAAACTCTTGTATTTGTATTTTCCCGTAGTTTAGAAAACTAGAATTCGTATGTATGCACATTTCGAAAAATACGCTTGTCTGAAAAACCGGTATAAAACATAAGCTTTTCGTAAACCATTTGTGTCAATTAAAACTTGCTTGTAAAATGGTTTAGAAACATGTAATTCTTGTATGCTTTGCAAAAAGTGCATGTCTTTCCACCCCAAAAACATTTAGAAAAATGTAAATCCGTAAAAAGGTGGGGTTATGAACTCACATGAATATTCCTGTGCAAAGCTAGCTTTATACGACTTCGTGATGTCGTTTCCAAGACGTGACTCGCTAGCGTGCATTCTACAATATTCCTAACACGGAATATCTTATAAGTTTCTAAATAAACGTAGTAACTAAACTACGTGTCATCGAGCTCTACCGAATCGTTGACCGAACTATTTGACGGTTTGTTGTTAACTTAAAAGAAGCGAAGAAGTTATACTTGTTAGCTCGTTTTTGAGAGGTCGTATGTTGATATATAGTACGCCATTTAGGCGTTTGAAATAAATATAAAAAGTTATATTTATTTTATAGAAGTATCATCGAGTCGTTCGATGTTGAAATAAATATATACTCTATTTTTGTAAACGAGTACGAGTCGCTTGAAGTTTAAAATAAATATAAAACTATATTTATTTTTATAAAAGAATTCGTATTGTTTAATAAATATACAAACTATATTTATTTTTGTAAAAACGAATTCATGTTGTTTGACATTTGAAATATATGTATAAACCATATTCGTTTTATAAATCGAATTCGTGTTGTACGATATCTGAAATAAATATAAAAACTATATTTATTTTATAAGACGAAATCGTGTCGCGTGATATTTGAAATAAATATATATAATATATTTATTTATAAAAGGATTCGAGTTCGTTTGAAATAAATATAACAATAACTATATTTATTTTTGTTGTCGAAATAATTTCCATATCGTTGTTCTCGTAAGTTGTAAGTTGTTGTCGAAAGGAACTTTATATTCGTATCTCGTTTTTATAAAAGTCGCTCTAAAGCACGTTTTGTTTTATAATAAAACTCATTTTATTTTACGGATTTTCTCGAAAAACGGGCAGAGTTTCCTCTGTTTTTTGGACGGTCCCGACAATCAAAGTGTCGATATTTTTATCAAACTCACCAATAATTCAATCAATGCAATCGAATATATAACTTTTGTCACGTAATAAATTATCGACTAAATATAAAATCTTGTAACGAAATGTCGGTTCGAGCTCGGTTCGCGTATAAATATAAAGTTTATAACAAGATAACAAAATTTCGCGTAGTATAAAGGTTACCGGGTCTTGCGTTGACCAGTTGTCCCGAACTCTGACTCGAGACCCGACCCGTTGACTGTTGACTGTGCTTAACCTGCTGTTGACCCGAGTTGTTGACCGAACCCAAACCACGAAACGCGAGTCTCGAACCTGACCATGTTTGACTTCTGTTGACCCGAACCCGAGCCGAGTTAAACCAACCTTGAACCGAGCCGAGACATAACCTGAACCAAGACTGAACCATGTGAGCCGAAACTTAAACATTTGAGCCGTTGACCACTTGACCGAGCCGTTGACTGAGTTGACTCGGTTTGACCGAGTCAACCAGAACTGTTGACGTCACCCGCATCTTGACCCAAACCCCAGCTGACCCGAACAAAATTCTGAGAGCGACCCACAATCTGAAACACCGCCAAAACTGACCTGAATAACATCATCATCTCCATCATCGTCGGAAGTCGGTCGGAACGAATCAGAGACAACCGCTGCGAGCGGTGGCGCGGCCGCTGCGTTCTCCATCTCCGGCCGTCTTTCTCTCTCCATCTCTTCTCTCCTCATCCCGATCTCTCTCTCTCTCTCTCTCTCTTCTTCTGTTTTGTAGCCGACGTACCACCACCAGACGGTGGTGGTGGTCCGTTTCATCTAACGAGGAAAGGGGGGCTGTGTGGGTGTTGCAGGCGAGTGTCGCCGGAAAGGGGAGTCGCCGGCTCCACCTTTTCACCGGTCACCGGCCATCGGCGAGGGAGAGGGGAAGGGGTAAGGTGTCTGTGTGTATATTATTTGTTTGTGTATGTTGTGGGGTTTGATTTCTTTGTGTTTGAATATGTATAGATGAATGAGAGGGTGTTTAGTAAATGTATGTGTGTGTCTGCTTAATTGAATTCGAGAGAGAGATGAGGGCTTTATTCATTGTGTGTGTATTTGATGTTTGCATATGGACCATTTATAGAGATTTTGCGATATTGCATAGATCTTGTGTTTCACCTTTTTGAGACAATAATCCTATGGAGATTTTATAAATATTTTGTAGAGATTTAGGTTAGATTTGTAGAGATTTCATAAGATTTGTGTGAATCCTGTATAGATCTTGTGAATCTTAATAAGATTTTGATAGGATTTTTAAGGGACGATCTAATATATTATGTGCAGGTTTAGGCTTGGGCCCAGGGCCCACAAGCCCATCTCACGTGTAAGTGGCCCGTAATTCCTACGAGACCCGATATCGTAACCCAAACTCCATAGAATAAAATTTCTAAAAGGTGTATAATAGTGGCGTTGTCAGTATTTTGTACGGTATCAGCCCGTTGTTGCGTAATATTCAGCAGGTTTCTCCGTAAACCACCGTTCACGCACTGTAAAGTCGTATAGACGTTCCTAGGCTCTCCAAAGGCCTAATTAAGTCAATTTGTGTCGTAAACACTATTTAATGTCGCGTACATCGCCTGTTAATCACGTAATTAAGGGCGTAAATTACCGGTTGTCACATTCTCCTCCTGTTAATAAAATTTCGCCCTCGAAATTTAGACTACGTTAACTTCTTAGAGTTATGTTAAGCGTAAGCAAATGCGAATAATACCAAAGTGAACGATCATGAAATCGAATCAAGACTTATTCGAATGATGTGAATTCAAGGACGCATCACAAGATGCAAATGATTTATAGAAATGATCGCATCCAATAAATGAACATAGATTTCAACAAGCTTATATGTACTAGTTTGCATGAATCGCTCGATCGTGATCAGCGCAAGCTGCAAGTTCTACCGACGCCACAAGGTGTCGTAGTGAATGAAACAATTCAAATATAGCGGTGATCGAACAAGTATCACCTGTGTTTTGCATGAAACGCTCAATCATGATTAGCCCAAGCTACAAGTCTGTACTGACACCATAAGGTGTCGAAATCAACAAACGACTTAATGGAGTCGTAGACCAAACAAATCTACTACGACTCAGAACAATGAAACGCTTGTTAAAATGAATTCGAATATGATGTTTCCAATACATCATATGATGTCTTGAATTGAATATGTGTAATGAACAAGTTCAAACAATTGAATTTGATTTTGGCGCAAGCCGACAATAAATACATGTATCGACAAGAAAACTTTTGGCATGGTCACAACGAAATACCATGTATGTAACTTGAAAAAGTAAGGAATTTTCAAGAAAATGTGCTGACTTGATAACAAAGAAGCCAATAATTTCAATAATGCGGGTCATTCGAATCACAAATCAATAATTAGATTTAGCGAAATAATATTTGAACTTTGATGAAACGCTTTATTCGAAACGAAACCACATGCGCAACAAACGGTGCATGCGTAACATATGAGTTTTTCAAGGAATGAAGCAATGAGTATTTGCTGTAATGAAAGAAATGATTGTGATATAATGACCATTAAGAGGAGTAGAGATACGAAAATCTACTCAGTAAATGTGAAAGTCGAAATTTCAATAAAAGAAATTTAAGGACTTTACCTGGGGTTGCATGAGATAACCGGTTGTTAGGTGACATTACCATGGAATGTTGAACATAGCGTATTCTTCGTTAACAAGATAGGGGGAATGCGGAGACATGCACCTTCTTCTTAGCATGACTCGTGTCATTTGCAGGACCGCGTGCCAAACTGTCGCTTCCTCGAAAGTCGTATGTGACGTACTTCAACCTCCGTTGATGTATAGCTTAAGTTTCACGTATACTTGTGCACTAGCATTTCGTTATGCGTAGAATGTGATGTACTCCAACATCCGTTGACGTAAAATTTGAGTTCCATGTATTCTCGTGCACTAGCGTTTCGTTCTGCGTAGGCTGCCTGCTCGGGAAGTCAAAATATCACAGACAATATGAATAATAGTGTGTGCCCGAGTTAATATTCGCAGTTCCTACGTGATGACCTTTAATGAACTTCAACATGAGTTTCCGAAGGTCTTAAATGCATGTTTCCTAAACTCTCAGAGTTTTGTGTACTGTATGCGACTGTTTTTGTGTATCGTGTATAAAACACCACAATAACGTATGTTTGAAAATAAAATCTTGACTGTTTATTTTTCGGCAACGGTTGGAGACCATATTCGAGTACTAGGCGTTCTGTATGCATTCAAGTTTTTAATATTCTAAGTTCCCAGAGAAAAGTGAGGTTAGAGCCTAGGCATCACAACAGAAACCTAATTCGTTGTAACCTATAGCTCTGATACCAATCTGTCACACCCCGAATATCAGAGCATTGGCGTGACTGGACTGGTATCTTCATTGCACAACGGAAGCAAATAATCTAAGTCTTTTAGAAATTAAACGCCACTAAGTACTCGACTCCACATGGTTCTCCTATCCCAACCGTGCCTTGTCTTAGAACTGTACCCTGAGAAAGAAACATGCGAAAAATCGACATAAAGTTGAGCGAGTTCATAGTTTGTTTGTAAAAGATTTGAAATAAATCTTTTGAATAACCGGTTTTTGAAGTATTGTTGAGAAAACGAATTTTAAATCATTTTCTTGTCATGTTATACGGACTTTGTATGAAAACATGGTATGTATCTTGTATAAAACAAGTATTTCTGTATGTATCTTGTATAAATAAAGTAGTCTTGTGTACACCACTTACTCATGTTTAAGTCAAGTATTCTGGTGTAAATCAAATATCCATGTATAAATCAAGTATTCTTGTATGTATCATGTTTTCTTGTATAAATAAAGTATTTCTTGTATGTAACATGTTGTTAATGGGTTGCAAGGCCATTAACATGTGACACGACATAGGAAGCAACCAAACCTTAGGCATTTTCTAGTTGGCATATTCAGAGGCACAAAAGCACTACTCGGTACTCGTTCTTGTCACACCCCGACCGCGTAAAACAACAAATCGCGGCGGAAACATCGGGGCGTGTTGCGACAGAATTAATTGTTTCATAACCATGGCACACAAAGTGTATTTTATTTATTAAACAAGGGTGTTACATTGTTTCAAACAGGAAATTAAAGAGTTCAGAACATAATTAAACATAGTCTATCTTCTTTTAAAGTTTCTAAGGCACAGGTCCGCCCTAGTATCATGATCAACATCCTATGGAAAAGCACCTGAAAACACATGTGAAAATAGGTACGTCAGCATAAAAATGCCTGTGAGATACATAGGTTTTGTGAAAACAGGATTCATGACTTAAGTTTAAGAAAATGTTTAATCATGAACCCCGTACTTTGCTTTGTTTTGTAAATCATTTGAAAACAATAAGGTCAGATGATATTTATAAGTAAATGTCAGGTTAAATAAATAACCATGTAAAAATGTGTTTGTATAAGATAAGTTGTTTGTAAATCAATGTCTTGTGAAAAGTATGTTATTTGTATAAAATGTTCTATGTCTCAAACTGAAATGATTCAAATAACGTTACGCCATGTAATACCATACAAACACTTATATATAGGAAGTACCAGCGGCGTATCCACCATGCTTGTATCATATTACACACGCATCGTTAACTTAATCACTTAATCAAACCAAACCAACCAATGTAAGAAGTCTATGTTTAACCAAATTGTCAAATGTATTGAATAATATGTCAAAGTGTTTATGTCAAGATGTAAATCATGTCAAATGTCTATGTCAAATATCCATGTCAAATGTCTATGTCAAATATCCATGTCAAATGTCTATGTCAAAATATCCATGTCAAATGTCTATGTCAAATATCCATGTCAAATGTCTATGTCAAAATGTCATGTATGGCAAGTGAAATGTCTCAACTAAACCATATGCACAAAAACAAAGTATTGAAGTAAATCTTGGTTTAAATCAAAGTTATGTTTTGTGGGAAATGCATGCAACTATTTAATATGAACATTTATGCGGTATTGTGAAAATGCATACATCCAAGCCTGGCGACTGTGGTGATAAACCCTTTAAACAAATTAAAGGTCTATCTGTCTTATGTCAACGAATTCGGTCATTCCTTTCTGTCCCCTTACCCTGGGATGTCCGGAACGGGAGTTGTCATGTTAATGAATGTATTGTCCCATGTAAACAAACCAAATGTCATACCAAAATGTAAACATGTGAAAACAATGCACTAAGTATGTAATCAAATGAACATACATAGCGTGAAATGTCATGTAAAACGATGTACTAAGTAATGCACACAATGGGCATACCTAGCATGAAATGTCATGTAAAACGATGTACTAAGTAATGCACACAATGGGCATACCTAGCATGAAATGTCATGTAAAACAATGTACCAAGTAATGCACACAATGGGCACACCTAGCATAAGATGTAATGAAATCATGTACTATAGTGTACTAACGAACATAGCATGTATATGATGTGAAAACAGGAAAGCATGAAAGTAACAAGTAGGCACATGTGTTCCACCCCAAAACAGTTTGGAAAACAGTAAAAGAGGGGTCTATGTACTCACTTGAGATTGCTCAGTTGTCTAAAGATAACCACCAAGTAATGCTATAGATCTCGGAATCAAACGGCACCTAGTATAGGTAACTATGTTAATAAACCGGACCTATCTCGGAAGACTGGGTAGCATTAGGGTTTGTAAACCAAATGAGTGTCGGAACTCACGTGATATGGTTTAACAAAGCCTACATGCTAAATGAAACTTAACATAAATCTTATTGACCCATTATGATCCGTTTAGGCAGCTTATGCTACTTTAACGCATCGTGCGCGTGAAACGCGTTCGGACCGCCTAACTAGTCCTATGACAAGTATTATATGCCTAAACATGTTACATAATCAGTTACGTGACAAAGGTTTAGGTTACATATGCTTAATTACCAATTATACATGAAAAGGGTATTCTGGTAATTTACCTAAGGCATATAAACTACCTATCATACAACTACTTAAACGATGTGACCATAGGGTATAACCTCGGAAGGTTATTCCCTACCTACTATGGTCACCTAATGTATTTGGTCGGATCCTAATGATCGACCAAACTGGGTCGGGTTCGAGGTATAAGCGATTTATTAGATCGCTTACCCTACGACCCTAGACAACGTGGTAATCAGTAGGCATAGTCCCAAGGGACTATGACCATCGTGATTACAATCACGTTGCGAAGTTCTAACGAACTTCGCATTGACCATTACTGGTCAACGCTGAAAGTCAAACAAAGTTTGACTTTCTGACTCGAAAAGCAGTAAAAATAAGGAAAAGAACGAAAGAATACTTACGAAGGGTCCCCGAATGCTAATCTAGATCAGTATAGTTCAGGTATGAAACAAGGTTTCAACTTAGAACACAACTAATAAGATTCTAGTGCTTTAAAACAATGAAAGGCATGGGGTATATATAGTTTTCGGGTAACCGTTAGGATCGTTTCTTGAATAACGTGATCGAATCTCGTGCGTACACTTGTCGGAATGTTATGGAACCACATATGCTCCTTAACTTAGTGACACATCAACTTAAAACATGTGGTTAAGAATCAATTAGTTGCAACTTGTAATTAGAAACATTGAATCTGTCCAGAATGTCAGTCGCGTAGCGCGACGGATAAGCCCTATGGGCTCGCGCTACGCTAGCACTCATCCTGAATCAGAAAGTTTCAATTTTGGCAGCAATGGTCCCTGCACGTGTTTAAGGCCTTTTTCGATGCGTTTGAACCCCGTTAACCTCATTTCAAGGCTCTAAAATGTAGTTAAAGTATAGGGAACTCAAAACATACTCAAAAATATGCCGGATGATGGTTCGTTTGGTCGTACGAACGCGATGTTCACTTAATTACGACGGAATGCGCATAAGCGCGAAAAACGATCCAAATGACGCAACGAATGGATTTTTCTTATGGAGAACACTAAAATATAATGTAGTCATGCTTACATAAATTTTTGGATGTCCAGATGTATTCAGAACGTAAGTTATGCGCGAAAATGCAAACTTGTGCACTTTTTGACACTTTTAGTCCCTGAATGTTCCAAAAGTTTATTTTAGCACACCAAACCCCTCAAAGCCTATTTCTAAGCTATGTAAAGGATATTTAAGGTGTGTTTAACTTAGGGTCATGTTCCGGAATGTTCGTTACAGTTCAAATTGACATACTTTCGCAGTTTGTCATTTTTAGTCCCTGTAAGCGAATTAACTTGTTTTTGCCATACCAAAGCCTTCAAAACTTATTTCTAAGTTATGTAATGGTTATTTAAGGTATGTTGAGTATATGTTGATGTTCCGGAGTATTTCTCGCATTAAACTGAGTACGTTTACGCACTAGTTTGCGTATAACTCTCCAGAAAGCGATGTAGAGTTTGAAATTACATAAAAGTCAAAACATGAAAAATGTATAACATAACAAAACAAACATTGGGATCAAATAACATTGTTTTATTGATAACAGAACTGTTCATAGTGATTACAAGCACAGTTGTTACAGTCTCCCCTACTTGTGGAAATTTCGTCCCGAAATTTATTTAGAGGAAACTCGTGGAAAAAGATGCGGATATTTCGCTTTCATTTGATCTTCGCGTTCCCAAGTAAACTCGGGTCCACGTTTAGCTTCCCAGCGAACTTTGACCAAAGGAATGCGCTTGCGTTTAAGCCACTTGACTTCACGTTCCATGATTTCCACCGGTTTCTCAACAAATTTCAGTGTTTTGCCAACACGAATTTCGTCAAGCGGTATGGAGTAGTTCTCATCAGCTGTACACTTCTTGAGATTTGATATGTGAAAAGTTGGATGAACATTTCCAAGTTCAGGAGGTAACTCAAGTCTGTAGGCTACCTTTCCGATTCTTTCGACGATCTTGAATGGTCCAACGTATCTAGGTGCAAGTTTTCCCTTCTTTCCAAATCTGATCACACCTTTCCAAGGTGAGACCTTAAGTAATACTCGATCACCGATTTGAAATTCCAAGGCTTTGCGTTTTGGGTCCGCGTAAATCTTCTGACGGCTTCTAGCTGCCTGAAGGTTATCACGAACTTTCTTGACCTTGTCAGTTGTCTCTAAAATGAGGGCAGGTCCAGTAAGTTGAGCCTCGCCAATCTCATTCCAGCAGACTGGTGAACGACATTTTCGACCATAGAGAGCTTCGAAAGGAGCCATTTTGATGCTAGTGTGATAACTGTTGTTGTAGGAGAATTCAATCAATTTAAGATGTGAATCCCAACTACCACCAAAATCGATCACACAAGCTCTAAGCATATCCTCCAGAGTCTGGATTGTTCTCTCAGATTGACCATCCGTTTGCGGATGATAAGCTGTGCTCAGATTAAGTTGGGTTCCCATAGCAGATTGCATGGTTCTCCAAAAATGAGAAGTGAAACGAGCATCTCTGTCAGAAATGATGTTCAAAGGAACACCATGTCGAGCTACAATTTCATCTACATAGATTTGAGCAAGTCTGTCAGTAGGAAAATCCTCGCGGATTGGCAAGAAATGCGCTGACTTTGTAAGACGATCTACGACTACCCAGATGGCATCATGACCTTTCTTTGTGCGCGGGAGTTTGGTAACAAGATCCATAGTAATGTTTTCCCATTTCCAAACTGGGATCTCTGGTTGCTCCAATAAACCAGAAGGACGTTGATGTTCAGCCTTAACCTTTAGACAAGTAAGGCATTTGGATACGTATAAGGCAATGTCTTTCTTCATACCAGGCCACCAATAGTGAATACGAAGATCCTTATACATCTTATCTGAGCCCGGATGAATAGAATAACGAGACTTATGGGCTTCATCCATAAGCAAGGTACGAAGATCATCCTGGCTTGGGACCCACAAACGGTCCATGAAGTAATATGATCCATTGTCCTTCAGTTCAAGAGCAGGTGTTATGTGATAGGGAAATTCCTTATCCATCAAACCTTGTGAAACACAAGATTGCTGAGCTTGAGAAATGCGGGCTTGAATATCAGATCGAGCTTGAATAACAGATTGAACACGTACACAATGAAGCTTAGTACGTTCCTTACGACTCAATGCATCAGCCACGACATTCGCCTTACCAGGATGGTAGCGAATTTCGCAGTCATAGTCGTTTAAAAGCTCAACCCAACGTCGCTGTCTCATGTTGAGTTCTTTCTGGTTGAAGATATGCTGAAGACTTTTGTGGTCAGTGAAGACCACACATTTTGTACCGTACAAATAGTGTCTCCAGATCTTGAGAGCGAAAACAACTGCACCCAACTCAAGATCATGAGTGGTGTAGTTCTTCTCATGTATCTTCAATTGTCTTGATGCATAGGCTATGACTTTGTTCCTTTGCATTAGAACACAGCCAAGACCCAATTTAGATGCATCACAATACACGACAAAATCATCATCACCCTCAGGCAATGATAGTACAGGCGCATCGCAAAGCTTCTGCTTCAGGTGTTGAAAAGCTTCCTCTTGTCTGAATCCCCAATAAAAGGGCATTTTCTTCTGAGTTAGAGCAGTTAGAGGAACTGCAATCTTAGAGAAGTTTTCTATGAAGCGGCGATAATAACCCGCTAGACCAAGAAAAGAACGAACTTCAGTAGGAGTAGTAGGCGTATCCCAATCCTTAATCGCACTGATCTTGGAGGGATCTACATGAATACCTTGTTCGTTGATAATGTGCCCCAAAAATTGAACTTCTTTAAGCCAAAATTCGCACTTGGAGAATTTGGCGAAAAGTTGCTCTTTCTTCAGGAGTTCCAGAGTAAGACGAAGGTGCTGCTCGTGATCAGCTCGCGTCTTAGAGTAAATCAAGATGTCGTCAATAAAAACAATGACAAACTGATCCAAATAAGGTTTGCAGACCCTATTCATTAAGTCCATGAAAACAGCAGGAGCATTAGTCAAACCGAATGGCATGACTGTGAACTCGTAATGTCCATAACGAGTACGGAATGCTGTCTTCGGAATGTCTTCTTTTTGCACCCGAAGTTGATGATATCCAGATCGCAGATCAATCTTCGAAAAATAAGAAGCACCTTGTAACTGATCAAAGAGGTCGTCGATGCGAGGTAAGGGATATCGATTCTTGATGGTAAGCTTGTTAAGCTCACGATAATCGATACACATCCTAAAGGATCCATCCTTCTTCTTGACAAAAAGAACGGGAGCACCCCAAGGTGAAAAACTGGGACGGATAAAACCTTTGTCAGAGAGCTCCTGAAGTTGTTTAGACAACTCTTGCATCTCAGACGGTGCAAGACGATATGGAGCTCTGGCAATGGGATTTGCACCAGGTACGAGATCAATGCGGAACTCGACTTGGCGTGCTGGAGGTAGACCAGGTAAATCTTCAGGGAACACTTCAGAATAATCCCGAACGACAGGAATATCTGAAATAGACTTACCCTTGCCTTTATCTTCTGTAACATGTGCTAAGAAAGCCACATAGTTCTTCTGCAGATACTTCCGAGCTTTAAAACAAGACATGAGTTTGAAACCACCGGTGGGCTTCTCACCTTGAACCTGCAGGATCTCGCCTGTCGAAAGTGGCACACGAACAATCTTCTTAGAACAAACTATCTCTGCGTGATGCTTGGATAACCAATCCATTCCCACAATAACGTCGAAGCTTCCAAGTTGCATAGGCGCGAGGTCGATAGGAAAAAGATGGTCGCTAAGATTCAACTGGCAGTTGTGAAGAACATAATCAAGAATAATGGGTTCACCACTAGCAACCTCTACTGTCAAAGGTTTTCCTAGTTTCGTTCTAGACACGCGAAGCATTTGCTCAAAAGATAAAGACACGAAACTCTTATCGGCACCGGAATCGAAAAGAACAGATGCAGGCTGATTATTAATAAAGAACGTACCGTTCACCACATTATCGTCAGCCTGTGCCTCTTGGGCATTCATGTTAAAAACTCGGCCTCGAGCCGGAGCCGGAGCCGGAGCCTGATTCTGGTTCTGGTTCTGGTTCGCCAGTCTTGGGCACCGATTTCTATAGTGGGTCAGATCCCCACAATTGTAACAAGCACCTGGTGGGTATTTTGGTCGTGCAGCTTGACCCTGTTGCTGAGCAGGAGGCTGAGCAACTTGTTGAGCCGGGTTCTGAACCGCGGGATTCTGAGCAGACCGACAAACATTGGCAAGATGGCCTGATTTCCCACAGTTAGTACAGAAACGGCATGGAAGTTGCGGCTGGTGGTGACTGTTGCATCTATTGCACAAAGGTGCATTCCCTGTATAGGGTTTCTTTGCTGGAGGCTGCGCAGGTTGGTTGGGAGCTGCCAGATTAGCTTGGGCAGTGATAGCAAAATTTTGGGAAGCCTTACGCTTCCTTGACCTCTTCGAAGAACCAGAGTTCTTTCCATTCAAGTTTTGACCTTTCTTGCTATCTACCTTATCTGCCGACTGTTTCTTGCCCTTGTCACCCTTCCGGTGTAACTTGTTCTTCCGGATCTGCGACTCAGTCAATGTCGCAGATAACTCGATCGCCTGACGAAGTGTGGCAGGGTTACTACCAGTAAGAATGTCTTGTACCGAGTCAGGTAGGCCATCGATGTATCTCTCAATAGCCTTGTCGAGTGGGGTGACCATTGTTGGGCAAAGCAGACTCAATTCTTCAAACCGATCAGTATAAGCCCTGTGCTCACCACTATCTTGCTTCAAAACATCAAACTCTTTCTCCGACGCTCGCTGTTCATGGCGAGGACAGAATTCCCTCATCATAAGGGCTCTAAGTTCAGCCCATGTCTGTGCGAGAGCAACTTCTGCACCCCGGTCTCTCATAACCCCGTTCCACCATGTCAAAGCCCTCTTCTGAAATACGCTCGAGGAGAACTCGACCTTGCGATTATCCGGACACTGCACATGGCGAAAAGTATTCTCTATGCTCTCGAACCACTGAAGAAGCCCAGTCGCTCCCTCAGAACCACTAAACTTGAGTGGTTTAGCCTGGTTAAAATCCTTGTATTTGCATGGAACATTGTTGTTGTTGTTGGCTTGATTCCATTGAGCAAAGAGATTTGGAAACTGAGCAGCCATCTGCTGCGCAATAATTTCTGCCAGCTCGGCAGTTGCTATCTGGTTCTCGCGTCGAGGAGGCATTCTAAAAGAGGAAAACATGAAAGGAAACGAGTGAGATGATTGGATGAAAAGAATGAGATGAAACAAAATCAACAAAAGCAAAGATGGTGGTCATTCGTCCGTATCACAAAGCAAACAAACGACACACAGTGACTAATCAAAGTAAATGGGTCAGAAATAATGTAAAATGAAGACATGCTCGCCTATAAGTGAACACTCATCCCAAGAATTCCCAGGTAAGCACAACTGGTCTCGCGTCTGTTTGAGATGTATACGAAGTGCTTACCTAGACAGAAAACCCAGAATACAGGCATTCACCCTTCCAGTTTGCACATGTTCACATTATTTAAAACCCAAAACGTTTGACGGGATTTTGAAAATTAGAAGGCACAAGGCCAAAAACCAAACTGAAAAGGGTTCAAAACCATATAACAGAGGGTTCAAAACCTTACAATTGAGGGTTCAAAACCTTGTAAAAATTTATTCAAAAACAGATGATTGTTTTTCAAAAATCGTTTCGGAAAAATTTTGGTTCCTTGTTTTGTTAATCACCTAAGGATAGGTGACGTACATGTTTTAAGATCTAAACACAAGATAACTTGTGTTAGGTTCCTAGAAAAGTTATAGTCTAGGTCAAAGCATTACTAATAACCTAATTCCCTATAACCATTGGCTCTGATACCAACTCTTCTGTCACACCCCGACCGCGTAAAACAACAAATCGCGGCGGAAACATCGGGGCGTGTTGCGACAGAATTAATTGTTTCATAACCATGGCACACAAAGTGTATTTTATTTATTAAACAAGGGTGTTACATTGTTTCAAACAGGAAATTAAAGAGTTCAGAACATAATTAAACATAGTCTATCTTCTTTTAAAGTTTCTAAGGCACAGGTCCGCCCTAGTATCATGATCAACATCCTATGGAAAAGCACCTGAAAACACATGTGAAAATAGGTACGTCAGCATAAAAATGCCTGTGAGATACATAGGTTTTGTGAAAACAGGATTCATGACTTAAGTTTAAGAAAATGTTTAATCATGAACCCCGTACTTTGCTTTGTTTTGTAAATCATTTGAAAACAATAAGGTCAGATGATATTTATAAGTAAATGTCAGGTTAAATAAATAACCATGTAAAAATGTGTTTGTATAAGATAAGTTGTTTGTAAATCAATGTCTTGTGAAAAGTATGTTATTTGTATAAAATGTTCTATGTCTCAAACTGAAATGATTCAAATAACGTTACGCCATGTAATACCATACAAACACTTATATATAGGAAGTACCAGCGGCGTATCCACCATGCTTGTATCATATTACACACGCATCGTTAACTTAATCACTTAATCAAACCAAACCAACCAATGTAAGAAGTCTATGTTTAACCAAATTGTCAAATGTATTGAATAATATGTCAAAGTGTTTATGTCAAGATGTAAATCATGTCAAATGTCTATGTCAAATATCCATGTCAAATGTCTATGTCAAATATCCATGTCAAATGTCTATGTCAAAATATCCATGTCAAATGTCTATGTCAAATATCCATGTCAAATGTCTATGTCAAAATGTCATGTATGGCAAGTGAAATGTCTCAACTAAACCATATGCACAAAAACAAAGTATTGAAGTAAATCTTGGTTTAAATCAAAGTTATGTTTTGTGGGAAATGCATGCAACTATTTAATATGAACATTTATGCGGTATTGTGAAAATGCATACATCCAAGCCTGGCGACTGTGGTGATAAACCCTTTAAACAAATTAAAGGTCTATCTGTCTTATGTCAACGAATTCGGTCATTCCTTTCTGTCCCCTTACCCTGGGATGTCCGGAACGGGAGTTGTCATGTTAATGAATGTATTGTCCCATGTAAACAAACCAAATGTCATACCAAAATGTAAACATGTGAAAACAATGCACTAAGTATGTAATCAAATGAACATACATAGCGTGAAATGTCATGTAAAACGATGTACTAAGTAATGCACACAATGGGCATACCTAGCATGAAATGTCATGTAAAACGATGTACTAAGTAATGCACACAATGGGCATACCTAGCATGAAATGTCATGTAAAACAATGTACCAAGTAATGCACACAATGGGCACACCTAGCATAAGATGTAATGAAATCATGTACTATAGTGTACTAACGAACATAGCATGTATATGATGTGAAAACAGGAAAGCATGAAAGTAACAAGTAGGCACATGTGTTCCACCCCAAAACAGTTTGGAAAACAGTAAAAGAGGGGTCTATGTACTCACTTGAGATTGCTCAGTTGTCTAAAGATAACCACCAAGTAATGCTATAGATCTCGGAATCAAACGGCACCTAGTATAGGTAACCATGTTAATAAACCGGACCTATCTCGGAAGACTGGGTAGCATTAGGGTTTGTAAACCAAATGAGTGTCGGAACTCACGTGATATGGTTTAACAAAGCCTACATGCTAAATGAAACTTAACATAAATCTTATTGACCCATTATGATCCGTTTAGGCAGCTTATGCTACTTTAACGCATCGTGCGCGTGAAACGCGTTCGGACCGCCTAACTAGTCCTATGACAAGTATTATATGCCTAAACATGTTACATAATCAGTTACGTGACAAAGGTTTAGGTTACATAAGCTTAATTACCAATTATACATGAAAAGGGTATTCTGGTAATTTACCTAAGGCATATAAACTACCTATCATACAACTACTTAAACGATGTGACCATAGGGTATAACCTCGGAAGGTTATTCCCTACCTACTATGGTCACCTAATGTATTTGGTCGGATCCTAATGATCGACCAAACTGGGTTGGGTTCGAGGTATAAGCGATTTATTAGATCGCTTACCCTACGACCCTAGACAACGTGGTAATCAGTAGGCATAGTCCCAAGGGACTATGACCATCGTGATTACAATCACGTTGCGAAGTTCTAACGAACTTCGCATTGACCATTACTGGTCAACGCTGAAAGTCAAACAAAGTTTGACTTTCTGACTCGAAAAGCAGTAAAAATAAGGAAAAGAACGAAAGAATACTTACGAAGGGTCCCCGAATGCTAATCTAGATCAGTATAGTTCAGGTATGAAACAAGGTTTCAACTTAGAACACAACTAATAAGATTCTAGTGCTTTAAAACAATGAAAGGCATGGGGTATATATAGTTTTCGGGTAACCGTTAGGATCGTTTCTTGAATAACGTGATCGAATCTCGTGCGTACACTTGTCGGAATGTTATGGAACCACATATGCTCCTTAACTTAGTGACACATCAACTTAAAACATGTGGTTAAGAATCAATTAGTTGCAACTTGTAATTAGAAACATTGAATCTATCCAGAATGTCAGTCGCGTAGCGCGACGGATAAGCCCTATGGGCTCGCGCTACGCTAGCACTCATCCTGAATCAGAAAGTTTCAATTTTGGCAGCAATGGTCCCTGCACGTGTTTAAGGCCTTTTTCGATGCGTTTGAACCCCGTTAACCTCATTTCAAGGCTCTAAAATGTAGTTAAAGTATAGGGAACTCAAAACATACTCAAAAATATGCCGGATGATGGTTCGTTTGGTCGTACGAACGCGATGTTCGCTTAATTACGACGGAATGCGCATAAGCGCGAAAAACGATCCAAATGACGCAACGAATGGATTTTTCTTATGGCGAACACTAAAATATAATGTAGTCATGCTTACATAAATTTTTGGATGTCCAGATGTATTCAGAACGTAAGTTATGCGCGAAAATGCAAACTTGTGCACTTTTTGACACTTTTAGTCCCTGAATGTTCCAAAAGTTTATTTTAGCACACCAAACCCCTCAAAGCCTATTTCTAAGCTATGTAAAGGATATTTAAGGTGTGTTTAACTTAGGGTCATGTTCCGGAATGTTCGTTACAGTTCAAATTGACATACTTTCGCAGTTTGTCATTTTTAGTCCCTGTAAGCGAATTAACTTGTTTTTGCCATACCAAAGCCTTCAAAACTTATTTCTAAGTTATGTAATGGTTATTTAAGGTATGTTGAGTATATGTTGATGTTCTGGAGTATTTCTCGCATTAAACTGAGTACGTTTACGCACTAGTTTGCGTATAACTCTCCAGAAAGCGATGTAGAGTTTGAAATTACATAAAAGTCAAAACATGAAAAATGTATAACATAACAAAACAAACATTGGGATCAAATAACATTGTTTTATTGATAACAGAACTGTTCATAGTGATTACAAGCACAGTTGTTACAGTCTCCCCTACTTGTGGAAATTTCGTCCCGAAATTTATTTAGAGGAAACTCGTGGAAAAAGATGCGGATATTTCGCTTTCATTTGATCTTCGCGTTCCCAAGTAAACTCGGGTCCACGTTTAGCTTCCCAGCGAACTTTGACCAAAGGAATGCGCTTGCGTTTAAGCCACTTGACTTCACGTTCCATGATTTCCACCGGTTTCTCAACAAATTTCAGTGTTTTGCCAACACGAATTTCGTCAAGCGGTATGGAGTAGTTCTCATCAGCTGTACACTTCTTGAGATTTGATATGTGAAAAGTTGGATGAACATTTCCAAGTTCAGGAGGTAACTCAAGTCTGTAGGCTACCTTTCCGATTCTTTCGACGATCTTGAATGGTCCAACGTATCTAGGTGCAAGTTTTCCCTTCTTTCCAAATCTGATCACACCTTTCCAAGGTGAGACCTTAAGTAATACTCGATCACCGATTTGAAATTCCAAGGCTTTGCGTTTTGGGTCCGCGTAAATCTTCTGACGGCTTCTAACTGCCTGAAGGTTATCACGAACTTTCTTGACCTTGTCAGTTGTCTCTAAAATGAGGGCAGGTCCAGTAAGTTGAGCCTCGCCAATCTCATTCCAGCAGACTGGTGAACGACATTTTCGACCATAGAGAGCTTCGAAAGGAGCCATTTTGATGCTAGTGTGATAACTGTTGTTGTAGGAGAATTCAATCAATTTAAGATGTGAATCCCAACTACCACCAAAATCGATCACACAAGCTCTAAGCATATCCTCCAGAGTCTGGATTGTTCTCTCAGATTGACCATCCGTTTGCGGATGATAAGCTGTGCTCAGATTAAGTTGGGTTCCCATAGCAGATTGCATGGTTCTCCAAAAATGAGAAGTGAAACGAGCATCTCTGTCAGAAATGATGTTCAAAGGAACACCATGTCGAGCTACAATTTCATCTACATAGATTTGAGCAAGTCTGTCAGTAGGAAAATCCTCGCGGATTGGCAAGAAATGCGCTGACTTTGTAAGACGATCTACGACTACCCAGATGGCATCATGACCTTTCTTTGTGCGCGGGAGTTTGGTAACAAGATCCATAGTAATGTTTTCCCATTTCCAAACTGGGATCTCTGGTTGCTCCAATAAACCAGAAGGACGTTGATGTTCAGCCTTAACCTTTAGACAAGTAAGGCATTTGGATACGTATAAGGCAATGTCTTTCTTCATACCAGGCCACCAATAGTGAATACGAAGATCCTTATACATCTTATCTGAGCCCGGATGAATAGAATAACGAGACTTATGGGCTTCATCCATAAGCAAGGTACGAAGATCATCCTGGCTTGGGACCCACAAACGGTCCATGAAGTAATATGATCCATTGTCCTTCAGTTCAAGAGCAGGTGTTATGTGATAGGGAAATTCCTTATCCATCAAACCTTGTGAAACACAAGATTGCTGAGCTTGAGAAATGCGGGCTTGAATATCAGATCGAGCTTGAATAACAGATTGAACACGTACACAATGAAGCTTAGTACGTTCCTTACGACTCAATGCATCAGCCACGACATTCGCCTTACCAGGATGGTAGCGAATTTCGCAGTCATAGTCGTTTAAAAGCTCAACCCAACGTCGCTGTCTCATGTTGAGTTCTTTCTGGTTGAAGATATGCTGAAGACTTTTGTGGTCAGTGAAGACCACACATTTTGTACCGTACAAATAGTGTCTCCAGATCTTGAGAGCGAAAACAACTGCACCCAACTCAAGATCATGAGTGGTGTAGTTCTTCTCATGTATCTTCAATTGTCTTGATGCATAGGCTATGACTTTGTTCCTTTGCATTAGAACACAGCCAAGACCCAATTTAGATGCATCACAATACACGACAAAATCATCATCACCCTCAGGCAATGATAGTACAGGCGCATCGCAAAGCTTCTGCTTCAGGTGTTGAAAAGCTTCCTCTTGTCTGAATCCCCAATAAAAGGGCATTTTCTTCTGAGTTAGAGCAGTTAGAGGAACTGCAATCTTAGAGAAGTTTTCTATGAAGCGGCGATAATAACCCGCTAGACCAAGAAAAGAACGAACTTCAGTAGGAGTAGTAGGCGTATCCCAATCCTTAATCGCACTGATCTTGGAGGGATCTACATGAATACCTTGTTCGTTGATAATGTGCCCCAAAAATTGAACTTCTTTAAGCCAAAATTCGCACTTGGAGAATTTGGCGAAAAGTTGCTCTTTCTTCAGGAGTTCCAGAGTAAGACGAAGGTGCTGCTCGTGATCAGCTCGCGTCTTAGAGTAAATCAAGATGTCGTCAATAAAAACAATGACAAACTGATCCAAATAAGGTTTGCAGACCCTATTCATTAAGTCCATGAAAACAGCAGGAGCATTAGTCAAACCGAATGGCATGACTGTGAACTCGTAATGTCCATAACGAGTACGGAATGCTGTCTTCGGAATGTCTTCTTTTTGCACCCGAAGTTGATGATATCCAGATCGCAGATCAATCTTCGAAAAATAAGAAGCACCTTGTAACTGATCAAAGAGGTCGTCGATGCGAGGTAAGGGATATCGATTCTTGATGGTAAGCTTGTTAAGCTCACGATAATCGATACACATCCTAAAGGATCCATCCTTCTTCTTGACAAAAAGAACGGGAGCACCCCAAGGTGAAAAACTGGGACGGATAAAACCTTTGTCAGAGAGCTCCTGAAGTTGTTTAGACAACTCTTGCATCTCAGACGGTGCAAGACGATATGGAGCTCTGGCAATGGGATTTGCACCAGGTACGAGATCAATGCGGAACTCGACTTGGCGTGCTGGAGGTAGACCAGGTAAATCTTCAGGGAACACTTCAGAATAATCCCGAACGACAGGAATATCTGAAATAGACTTACCCTTGCCTTTATCTTCTGTAACATGTGCTAAGAAAGCCACATAGTTCTTCTGCAGATACTTCCGAGCTTTAAAACAAGACATGAGTTTGAAACCACCGGTGGGCTTCTCACCTTGAACCTGCAGGATCTCGCCTGTCGAAAGTGGCACACGAACAATCTTCTTAGAACAAACTATCTCTGCGTGATGCTTGGATAACCAATCCATTCCCACAATAACGTCGAAGCTTCCAAGTTGCATAGGCGCGAGGTCGATAGGAAAAAGATGGTCGCTAAGATTCAACTGGCAGTTGTGAAGAACATAATCAAGAATAATGGGTTCACCACTAGCAACCTCTACTGTCAAAGGTTTTCCTAGTTTCGTTCTAGACACGCGAAGCATTTGCTCAAAAGATAAAGACACGAAACTCTTATCGGCACCGGAATCGAAAAGAACAGATGCAGGCTGATTATTAATAAAGAACGTACCGTTCACCACATTATCGTCAGCCTGTGCCTCTTGGGCATTCATGTTAAAAACTCGGCCTCGAGCCGGAGCCGGAGCCGGAGCCTGATTCTGGTTCTGGTTCTGGTTCGCCAGTCTTGGGCACCGATTTCTATAGTGGGTCAGATCCCCACAATTGTAACAAGCACCTGGTGGGTATTTTGGTCGTGCAGCTTGACCCTGTTGCTGAGCAGGAGGCTGAGCAACTTGTTGAGCCGGGTTCTGAACCGCGGGATTCTGAGCAGACCGACAAACATTGGCAAGATGGCCTGATTTCCCACAGTTAGTACAGAAACGGCATGGAAGTTGCGGCTGGTGGTGACTGTTGCATCTATTGCACAAAGGTGCATTCCCTGTATAGGGTTTCTTTGCTGGAGGCTGCGCAGGTTGGTTGGGAGCTGCCAGATTAGCTTGGGCAGTGATAGCAAAATTTTGGGAAGCCTTACGCTTCCTTGACCTCTTCGAAGAACCAGAGTTCTTTCCATTCAAGTTTTGACCTTTCTTGCTATCTACCTTATCTGCCGACTGTTTCTTGCCCTTGTCACCCTTCCGGTGTAACTTGTTCTTCCGGATCTGCGACTCAGTCAATGTCGCAGATAACTCGATCGCCTGACGAAGTGTGGCAGGGTTACTACCAGTAAGAATGTCTTGTACCGAGTCAGGTAGGCCATCGATGTATCTCTCAATAGCCTTGTCGAGTGGGGTGACCATTGTTGGGCAAAGCAGACTCAATTCTTCAAACCGATCAGTATAAGCCCTGTGCTCACCACTATCTTGCTTCAAAACATCAAACTCTTTCTCCGACGCTCGCTGTTCATGGCGAGGACAGAATTCCCTCATCATAAGGGCTCTAAGTTCAGCCCATGTCTGTGCGAGAGCAACTTCTGCACCCCGGTCTCTCATAACCCCGTTCCACCATGTCAAAGCCCTCTTCTGAAATACGCTCGAGGAGAACTCGACCTTGCGATTATCCGGACACTGCACATGGCGAAAAGTATTCTCTATGCTCTCGAACCACTGAAGAAGCCCAGTCGCTCCCTCAGAACCACTAAACTTGAGTGGTTTAGCCTGGTTAAAATCCTTGTATTTGCATGGAACATTGTTGTTGTTGTTGGCTTGATTCCATTGAGCAAAGAGATTTGGAAACTGAGCAGCCATCTGCTGCGCAATAATTTCTGCCAGCTCGGCAGTTGCTATCTGGTTCTCGCGTCGAGGAGGCATTCTAAAAGAGGAAAACATGAAAGGAAACGAGTGAGATGATTGGATGAAAAGAATGAGATGAAACAAAATCAACAAAAGCAAAGATGGTGGTCATTCGTCCGTATCACAAAGCAAACAAACGACACACAGTGACTAATCAAAGTAAATGGGTCAGAAATAATGTAAAATGAAGACATGCTCGCCTATAAGTGAACACTCATCCCAAGAATTCCCAGGTAAGCACAACTGGTCTCGCGTCTGTTTGAGATGTATACGAAGTGCTTACCTAGACAGAAAACCCAGAATACAGGCATTCACCCTTCCAGTTTGCACATGTTCACATTATTTAAAACCCAAAACGTTTGACGGGATTTTGAAAATTAGAAGGCACAAGGCCAAAAACCAAACTGAAAAGGGTTCAAAACCATATAACAGAGGGTTCAAAACCTTACAATTGAGGGTTCAAAACCTTGTAAAAATTTATTCAAAAACAGATGATTGTTTTTCAAAAATCGTTTCGGAAAAATTTTGGTTCCTTGTTTTGTTAATCACCTAAGGATAGGTGACGTACATGTTTTAAGATCTAAACACAAGATAACTTGTGTTAGGTTCCTAGAAAAGTTATAGTCTAGGTCAAAGCATTACTAATAACCTAATTCCCTATAACCATTGGCTCTGATACCAACTCTTCTGTCACACCCCGACCGCGTAAAACAACAAATCGCGGCGGAAACATCGGGGCGTGTTGCGACAGAATTAATTGTTTCATAACCATGGCACACAAAGTGTATTTTATTTATTAAACAAGGGTGTTACATTGTTTCAAACAGGAAATTAAAGAGTTCAGAACATAATTAAACATAGTCTATCTTCTTTTAAAGTTTCTAAGGCACAGGTCCGCCCTAGTATCATGATCAACATCCTATGGAAAAGCACCTGAAAACACATGTGAAAATAGGTACGTCAGCATAAAAATGCCTGTGAGATACATAGGTTTTGTGAAAACAGGATTCATGACTTAAGTTTAAGAAAATGTTTAATCATGAACCCCGTACTTTGCTTTGTTTTGTAAATCATTTGAAAACAATAAGGTCAGATGATATTTATAAGTAAATGTCAGGTTAAATAAATAACCATGTAAAAATGTGTTTGTATAAGATAAGTTGTTTGTAAATCAATGTCTTGTGAAAAGTATGTTATTTGTATAAAATGTTCTATGTCTCAAACTGAAATGATTCAAATAACGTTACGCCATGTAATACCATACAAACACTTATATATAGGAAGTACCAGCGGCGTATCCACCATGCTTGTATCATATTACACACGCATCGTTAACTTAATCACTTAATCAAACCAAACCAACCAATGTAAGAAGTCTATGTTTAACCAAATTGTCAAATGTATTGAATAATATGTCAAAGTGTTTATGTCAAGATGTAAATCATGTCAAATGTCTATGTCAAATATCCATGTCAAATGTCTATGTCAAATATCCATGTCAAATGTCTATGTCAAAATATCCATGTCAAATGTCTATGTCAAATATCCATGTCAAATGTCTATGTCAAAATGTCATGTATGGCAAGTGAAATGTCTCAACTAAACCATATGCACAAAAACAAAGTATTGAAGTAAATCTTAGTTTAAATCAAAGTTATGTTTTGTGGGAAATGCATGCAACTATTTAATATGAACATTTATGCGGTATTGTGAAAATGCATACATCCAAGCCTGGCGACTGTGGTGATAAACCCTTTAAACAAATTAAAGGTCTATCTGTCTTATGTCAATGAATTCGGTCATTCCTTTCTGTCCCCTTACCCTGGGATGTCCGGAACGGGAGTTGTCAATTCCTATGGTACCACTACCTACTAACGAACGGCGTAGCTAATGTTAATGAATGTATTGTCCCATGTAAACAAACCAAATGTCATACCAAAATGTAAACATGTGAAAACAATGCACTAAGTATGTAATCAAATGAACATACATAGCGTGAAATGTCATGTAAAACGATGTACTAAGTAATGCACACAATGGGCATACCTAGCATGAAATGTCATGTAAAACGATGTACTAAGTAATGCACACAATGGGCATACCTAGCATGAAATGTCATGTAAAACAATGTACCAAGTAATGCACACAATGGGCACACCTAGCATAAGATGTAATGAAATCATGTACTATAGTGTACTAACGAACATAGCATGTATATGATGTGAAAACAGGAAAGCATGAAAGTAACAAGTAGGCACATGTGTTCCACCCCAAAACAGTTTGGAAAACAGTAAAAGAGGGGTCTATGTACTCACTTGAGATTGCTCAGTTGTCTAAAGATAACCACCAAGTAATGCTATAGATCTCGGAATCAAACGGCACCTAGTATAGGTAACCATGTTAATAAACCGGACCTATCTCGGAAGACTGGGTAGCATTAGGGTTTGTAAACCAAATGAGTGTCGGAACTCACGTGATATGGTTTAACAAAGCCTACATGCTAAATGAAACTTAACATAAATCTTATTGACCCATTATGATCCGTTTAGGCAGCTTATGCTACTTTAACGCATCGTGCGCGTGAAACGCGTTCGGACCGCCTAACTAGTCCTATGACAAGTATTATATGCCTAAACATGTTACATAATCAGTTACGTGACAAAGGTTTAGGTTACATAAGCTTAATTACCAATTATACATGAAAAGGGTATTCTGGTAATTTACCTAAGGCATATAAACTACCTATCATACAACTACTTAAACGATGTGACCATAGGGTATAACCTCGGAAGGTTATTCCCTACCTACTATGGTCACCTAATGTATTTGGTCGGATCCTAATGATCGACCAAACTGGGTTGGGTTCGAGGTATAAGCGATTTATTAGATCGCTTACCCTACGACCCTAGACAACGTGGTAATCAGTAGGCATAGTCCCAAGGGACTATGACCATCGTGATTACAATCACGTTGCGAAGTTCTAACGAACTTCGCATTGACCATTACTGGTCAACGCTGAAAGTCAAACAAAGTTTGACTTTCTGACTCGAAAAGCAGTAAAAATAAGGAAAAGAACGAAAGAATACTTACGAAGGGTCCCCGAATGCTAATATAGATCAGTATAGTTCAGGTATGAAACAAGGTTTCAACTTAGAACACAACTAATAAGATTCTAGTGCTTTAAAACAATGAAAGGCATGGGGTATATATAGTTTTCGGGTAACCGTTAGGATCGTTTCTTGAATAACGTGATCGAATCTCGTGCGTACACTTGTCGGAATGTTATGGAACCACATATGCTCCTTAACTTAGTGACACATCAACTTAAAACATGTGGTTAAGAATCAATTAGTTGCAACTTGTAATTAGAAACATTGAATCTATCCAGAATGTCAGTCGCGTAGCGCGACGGATAAGCCCTATGGGCTCGCGCTACGCTAGCACTCATCCTGAATCAGAAAGTTTCAATTTTGGCAGCAATGGTCCCTGCACGTGTTTAAGGCCTTTTTCGATGCGTTTGAACCCCGTTAACCTCATTTCAAGGCTCTAAAATGTAGTTAAAGTATAGGGAACTCAAAACATACTCAAAAATATGCCGGATGATGGTTCGTTTGGTCGTACGAACGCGATGTTCGCTTAATTACGACGGAATGCGCATAAGCGCGAAAAACGATCCAAATGACGCAACGAATGGATTTTTCTTATGGCGAACACTAAAATATAATGTAGTCATGCTTACATAAATTTTTGGATGTCCAGATGTATTCAGAACGTAAGTTATGCGCGAAAATGCAAACTTGTGCACTTTTTGACACTTTTAGTCCCTGAATGTTCCAAAAGTTTATTTTAGCACACCAAACCCCTCAAAGCCTATTTCTAAGCTATGTAAAGGATATTTAAGGTGTGTTTAACTTAGGGTCATGTTCCGGAATGTTCGTTACAGTTCAAATTGACATACTTTCGTAGTTTGTCATTTTTAGTCCCTGTAAGCGAATTAACTTGTTTTTGCCATACCAAAGCCTTCAAAACTTATTTCTAAGTTATGTAAAGGT
Source organism: Helianthus tuberosus (assembly GCA_030545235.1). NCBI lineage: Eukaryota > Viridiplantae > Streptophyta > Magnoliopsida > Asterales > Asteraceae > Helianthus > Helianthus tuberosus. Next base: position 124,583,570 of record CM060358.1, read on the forward strand.
TATTTTAGGTATGTTGAGTATATGTTGATGTTCCGGAGTATTTCTCGCATTAAACTGAGTACGTTTACGCACTAGTTTGCGTATAACTCTCCAGAAAGCGATGTAGAGTTTGAAATTACATAAAAGTCAAAACATGAAAAATGTATAACATAACAAAACAAACATTGGGATCAAATAACATTGTTTTATTGATAACAGAACTGTTCATAGTGATTACAAGCACAGTTGTTACAGTTCTCACCAAGATTGTGGCTGCCTGAAACCCGTTAGATCTAACCTTTTGTTCTGCGGTCTAGGTATATTGTTGATTAATGGTGCTTATGGTACCCTATTCGTGACACGATTTCTCGTATCATTTCTCGTATCAATTCTTGTATCATTTCTCGTATCAATTCTTGTATCATTTCTCAATTCTTGTATTCATCATACCATTACCCATGTACTTGTAAACTCTTGTATTTGTATTTTCCCGTAGTTTAGAAAACTAGAATTCGTATGTATGTACATTTCGAAAAATACGCTTGTCTGAAAAACCGGTATAAAACATAAGCTTTTCGTAAACCATTTGTGTCAATTAAAACTTGCTTGTAAAATGGTTTAGAAACATGTAATTCTTGTATGCTTTGCAAAAAGTGCATGTCTTTCCACCCCAAAAATATTTAGAAAAATGTAAATCCGTAAAAATGTAACACCCCAACCCGGAAGGGCTGACGTGTCACAATAACAGTAGTATCATAAACAAAAGTCATAATTCCATTTATTTATTTAACAAGGATACAACCATACAACAACTGAACTTAAGGTTAATATACAAGCGGAGACATAATTGACGTGATTAACTAACATCTTCAGATTTATTCCTAGGCTTTATTCTTCTCTCTTTTCCCCGCCCAAAGTAACCTGTAGACCTGTATATACAAAAATTTACGGAATGAGCCGAATGCTCAGTACGGAATTATAGGCTCAAAGAACAATTAACGCTTTATATGCAATGTTATTCGGAGGAAACTTATTGCGAAAATGATACTATGCAAGAACATAATTTCATAATCATATCTTACGGATGTACCCATGAGCAAACTTAAAACGTGACAATACACAGGTAGCTACTCCTGCATAATTATCACATGAGATGGCGAATTGGCATACCCGTTATCCACCTCCTTATACTTAAATCCTAGGATCGATCCATACGCCTCCTAATAGCTTATATGTACCACACTTGTACTTAAGAGACGCCGTGAACTGATCTCTCCGCCACGGATGGAGCACATGATGTCGATGCCGCAACAACATGCTCGTGGGACACTCCACGAGAAGCGATACTCAGGGTAACAGAGTACAAATGGTCTTATTCACATAACTTATCAAACTTATTTTCATAACAAAACGGAACATATATTGGAACATGCGATAATGAGTACAACTAACATAATACTATCGCATGACATGAAAGCTTAAATCAAATGATTAGAATAGAATTCGAACGGACTGTCAAATGAATCGATACTCAAAGACGTGAGGAGTTTTAAAATATATAGTAATTTAGTGGTTTATAACAATTTGAACATGAAGCAATAAGGAGTGGGGTAAGGATCCGTACCTTAATAATTCCAAATTGATGCTACCTTGTGATAATATTTCAGATTTATACGGACAGAGTTTAGACTACTGATTAGTCTTTTAACCTAATTTAAATAACATGCACACAAACTAGGTTAGTAACTTAATACAGCCTTTACGATAACTCACGAGATCAAATTCTCACAACGAACGACAAAGTGCGATACTTCATCCATCGAATTAACGATGATCCGTCAAATTAATGACGAACGACAAAGTACAATACTTTATCCATCGAATTAACGATGATCCGTCAAATTAATGACGAACGACAAAGTATAACCCTAATGTGGGCAGCACTTAAACATCCATTGGATATATTGATCGATCGGACAATGAATCGTAATAGCGATCGAGTTATTACCCTGTTCTGCAGCACCCCGCTATACTTAATTAGTGTTTCGTGTGTATTTGGAAAGTAATTGGACGATATCTCAGCGAGTATTCAGAGTTTCTTCGTCGTTTTTGTGCCCAGATTCAAGTCCCAACATCCTCTATTTATAGGTGAAATTTGACCTTGTCGCGGCCCGCGTGACATATAACCTATCCTTACGCGGGCCGCGTGGCAACTTATTTTACGCATAGGGTTGCCACGTGTGGGACTAGCCTAGCTGAGTCGACGGAATCAATAAATTCAACTTCGTCCGCAAGTTATGAAGATAATTATCAAGTAGGGAATACCCCCCCCCCCCTGAGTTTTAGGGGCCCTAATCCTGATTCTGAAAATTCTGAAAATTCTAGGGTTTGTACAGAATTACTTGGGTGTTTTAATTAGGGTTTTCTAGTGGTTAATTTATAAATTATTATTATTCTTTTTATTTCTAGAATAATGATTTTAATTTTATGGGCATTACAACTATTACCCCCTTAAAAGAAATTTCGTCCTCGAAATTTTTCAAATAAGAATATAACCTATCACATAAGTAACAGAAACGGAACTGTTATAGCAGAGTTATTAACTTATATAACCAAAATCTCCTAAACACACATGTGTATCTGAAATTCATAACTAAGGTCATGACTATACTTGTCAATTACCTTATATATGTGCCCTAATGGTCCTCCTATAACGCATCTTAATAAAATATCTTACCATACGAAAAGTCAATAGAGACTTACAGATACTTAGAGTGACTATTGGTACTGATATTTCCTACATAGATATGCTTAATCATAGCTAATATATATTCACATACAGTAAAGCATAAATGACTGTAAACAGAAACAATTGAACATATATCAAAGAGCAAGATTTACCGTTACTCGACTAAAATTCTATTGCGAGAATAGATTAGGGTATAGAGAACGAATTGATTCTTCAGATTCCCATGTTGCTTCGTGTTCAGAGTGATTTTTCCAGAGGATTTTAATAAACGGAATTACTTTCCTACGCAAAACCTTTTCTTGTCGATCTAAAATGGCTTCTGGCTCCTCTTCGTAGGACAAATCCTCGTGAATTGTAAGTAACGGATAACTAATGACATGAAGTGGATGATAATTATATCCTCTTAACGAGGAGACATGAAAAACGTTATGAACGTGAGAGAGCTGAGGAGGTAACGCCAGTCGATATGACACTTCTCCAATTCTTTCAAGGATTTCAAACGGACCGATAAAACGGGGACTAAGCTTTCCTTTAATTCCAAATCTACGAACACCACGCCAAGGTGATACCTTTAAGAAAACGTGGTCGCCAATTTTAAATTTGAGTGGTCGTCTATCTTGATCTGCATAGCTCTTTTGTCTGCTCTGAGCTTCTTTCAGTTTTTCTCGTGCCATAGTGACTTTTTCATTTGTAATCTGAACTAATTCTGGCCCTTCAATAATCTTTTCTCCAACTTCATCCCAGCATATCGGTGCGCGACATTTCCGACCGTATAAAAGCTCAAAAGGTGCCATGCCAATACTTGCTTGCCAACTATTGTTGTAAGCGAACTCAACAAGGCATAGATATTCATCCCAGTTTCCAGACCATTCAAGTGCACATGCTCGGAGCATATCTTCCAAGGTTTGGATCGTACGTTCTGACTGCCCATCTGTTTGTGGATGGAAAGCCGTACTAAACTTCAGTCGTGTACCCCAAGCTGCCTGAAAACCTTTCCAAAATCGTGAGGTGAAACGTGGGTCTCTATCGGAAACAATGGAAGATGGTGTGCCATGGAGTCGAATAATTTCTTGAAGAAATATTTCGGATAACTTATTAACCGAAAATCCTTGCTGAATCGGTAGAAAATGTGCTGACTTTGACAATCTATCGACAACAACCCATACAACATCATTCTTCTTGAATGTCTTAGGCAAACCGGTAACAAAGTCCATTGTGATCTCATCCCACTTCCATATGGGAATATCCAATGGCTGCAACAGACCGCTTGCTCGTTTGTGTTCAATTTTCACTTGTTGGGAAGTGAGGCATTTACTTACGTATCGAGCAACGTCTTCCTTCATGCCATTCCACCAGAAGTTTTGTCTTAAGTCTCGATACATCTTGGTAGATCCTGGGTGAATTGAAAATGGTGAGCTGTGAGCTTCGGCTAACAATGACTCACGAAGGCTGGAGTCATCGGGTACACAAAGTCTTTTGCCGCACCAAATCACCCCATGATGGTCTATACGAAATTCAGATTGCTTACCCACCTCAAGATTTTGCACAATTGCCCAAAGTTCTCCATCTTGCTTTTGTGCATCTTTGATCCGTGATATGAGGTCGGGTTCAATCTGCATTTTAGCTAGATATCCATCAGATTTACTAACCTGAAGCCAAATGTTCATCCTTTCGAGATCCCTCCTAATACGAGGCTGAATTTGTAAGCAAGATATAGTCCCGGAATTCTTTCGGCTCAACGCATCAGCTACAACATTGGCTTTGCCTGGATGGTATTGAATATTTACGTCGTAATCTTTTAAAAGTTCTAACCACCTTCTTTGCCTCATATTTAGCTCCTTCTGCGTAAATATGTACTTAAGGCTCTTGTGGTCGGTAAAGATGTCACAACTCTCACCATACAGATAATGTCGCCAAATCTTAAGTGCAAAAACGACTGCGGCTAATTCTAAATCATGTGTAGGGTAGTTAACTTCATAAGGCTCCAACTGACGGGAGGCATAAGCGATAACCTTCCCATATTGCATTAGCACACAACCTAATCCTTTCTTTGAGGCATCACTATATACTTGGTAACCTCCTGATCCAGAAGGGAGAGCGAGTATCAGAGAGGATACAAGTCGTTTCTTCAATTCTTCAAAGCTTTTCTCTTGTTCTTCATTCCATGAGTACTTCACCCCTTTCCTTAGGAGTTTTGTGAGTGGTAAAGCGATTACTGAGAATCTTTCAACGAATCTTCGGTAATAGCCAGCAAGACCCAAGAAACTTCGTATTTCGGTAACAGAAGTGGGTCTTGGCCATTTTGTAATAGCTTCAACCTTTGTTGGGTCTACCATAATTCCCTCTGCTGATACGACATGACCCAGAAATGCCACTTGGCTAAGCCAAAAATCACATTTGGAAAACTTCGCGTACAACTTCTCATGCCGCAAGGTTCCAAGTACCGCATGTAGATGTGCTTCATGCTCTTTGTGACTCTTAGAATACACTAGAATGTCATCGATAAAGACAATAACGAATTTGTCTAGGAATTTGTGAAACACGCGATTCATCAAATCCATGAAGACTGCGGGTGCATTAGTTAGCCCAAAGGGCATAACCAAAAATTCGTAATGACCATAACGAGTACGAAAGGCGGTCTTGGGAACATCATCATTCTTGATCTTTAGCTGATGATACCCGGACCTCAGGTCGATTTTTGAGAAGAACTGAGCCCCTTGAAGTTGATCAAATAGATCATCAATGCGAGGCAGAGGATATTGATTACGAATAGTAATCTTGTTCAACTCTCGGTAGTCAATACATAAACGCATACTACCGTCTTTCTTCTTCACAAATAAGACCGGAGCACCCCAAGGTGAAACACTGGGTCTTATGAATCCTAGATCTAACAATTCTTGCAACTGTTCCTTCAACTCCTTCAGTTCCATTGGAGCCATACGGTATGGAGCTTTAGAAATAGGTTCGGCACCAGGGATCAAGTCGATGGTGAATTCTACCTGACGGTCAGGTGGTAATCCTGGTAGTTCATCCGGAAATACATCAGGATATTCACGAACAACAGAATGGCTATCGATACTCTTAACACTAGCAGAAGTATCCTTAATCGATGCTAGGAATCCAGCACAGCCGTTGGATAAGAATTTTCGAGCCTTGAGCGCAGAAATAATCTTAAGAGATTTATGAGCTTGAGTTCCCTGATATATAATATCAGGATGATGAAGATCACCGAAAATAACACGGCGAGAATGACAATCTATAGTTACGTGATGTCTAGACAACCAATCTATTCCTAGAATAACATCAAAGTCACACATATGTATTGGAAATAGATCGGCCTTACACACAATAGATTCAATACGGATCGGACAATCTTTATATACGGAAGTGATTACGGATGAATTTTCCATGGGAGTGGAAATGGTTAAAGTATGATTTAAGAGAGTTGGTCTTATCGGAAGGTACTTAGTAAACGAGTGGGATACTAAAGAATGAGTCGCTCCTGTATCGAATAACACATAGATACTATGTTTACCAAGCTGAAGGGTTCCCGACACAGTACCTGGGACATTAGCAGCATCAGTAGCAGAAAGTGCGAAAACTCTTCCTCCAACATTGGGTGGTGCAACGTTGGGTTGGTTATTCTTCTTAGTGTCTTTCTTCGTACACTCCTTAATCATGTGTCCAGTTTGGCCACATCTAAAGCATGCTCCTGTACTTCGATGACATACGCCCTGATGTCTCTTACCACAAGTATTACATAGAGGATATGTAATCTGATTTGGGTTTACATATTGATTTAGTGGTTGAGCTCTAATAGGTTCTGCATTCAATTGAATCAGGTTTTGAGCAGGTCTCGGGTTTTGCGGTCTAGGTTGCCATGGACGTGCCTGATTTCCAGAGTTTTGATTTCCTTGCACTTTGCGGTCTTGATGCTGTGGCGTAGTGGATTATTGGCCGATTGCCTGCTTAAATTGTCCTTCTCTGTTTCTCTTCTTATTATCCTCAGTTCGAGATAAAAATTCTTTCCTCTCGAACTCAAAAGTTTTGATGGCATCGGCAACTTCGGTGATGTCCTTAAATTTCATGTACATGATCGACTTCCGAATTCGATCATTGACTGCCCACTTGCATTTCTCTGCCTGGGCTTCTGCTGATCCTGCAATGTCTCCTACAATACTAACTAACCTTGCAAATCTTGTAATGAACTCAGAGGCTGGTTCATCACTCCCCTGTCGAATTACTGCATACTCCCTGATATAAGCTTCTTTATCAGCGGTCGAAAAATACTTGTCGTAAAAGATGTTACGAAAGTCGACCCATGAAAGATTAGCGTCAAAATCATCCCCTCCTTTGACTTGCTTATATCCTTCCCACCAAGTTTGTGCGTCATCTTCAAATTTGTAGGTAGCCAATCTAACTTTGTATTGCTCCGGAACTCCAAGAACTCCAAAGATCTTTTCAACATGAGCTATCCAGTTCCTTGCTTCGACTGGATTATTAGCGTGACTAAAGGATTTCGGCTTTTGTTTTTGGAATTTACTAATCCATATGTCTATACTATAAGTAGTATTGTTCGTGGTATTTTCACGAGTTTCACCACCAGAGGTTGGATTAGTGTTAGTGCCTTCTGGATGACGAGTTTGTTGAATAACGGCCTCAGCTGTTTGAGCAACCAGGTTTGGAAGCAACCCGGCAATAGCCTGGTTGATAGCATTAATTACGCTTGGATCAACTGGAGTCTCATTCGAAGAAGTGTTGTTACGTACATGGTTAGTACGAGTACTCTTACGTAGCGGACGACGAGGAGGCATATCTATACAAATAGACATAGGAGTTAAACCAAATAAGAGATCAAGTTGAATCCTATCATAGATATCTACCCATTCCTCACAGGTTTTTAATTACTATCTTCAAGTTTTCTACAGGAAAGAGCCTTTGCTCTGATACCATAGCTGTAACACCCCAACCCGGAAGGGCTGACGTGTCACAATAACAGTAGTATCATAAACAAAAGTCATAATTCCATTTATTTATTTAACAAGGATACAACCATACAACAACTGAACTTAAGGTTAATATACAAGCGGAGACATAATTGACGTGATTAACTAACATCTTCAGATTTATTCCTAGGCTTTATTCTTCTCTCTTTTCCCCGCCCAAAGTAACATGTAGACCTGTATATACAAAAATTTACGGAATGAGCCGAATGCTCAGTACGGAATTATAGGCTCAAAGAACAATTAACGCTTTATATGCAATGTTATTCGGAGGAAACTTATTGCGAAAATGATACTATGCAAGAACATAATTTCATAATCATATCTTACGGATGTACCCATGAGCAAACTTAAAACGTGACAATACACAGGTAGCTACTCCTGCATAATTATCACATGAGATGGCGAATTGGCATACCCGTTATCCACCTCCTTATACTTAAATCCTAGGATCGATCCATACGCCTCCTAATAGCTTATATGTACCACACTTGTACTTAAGAGACGCCGTGAACTGATCTCTCCGCCACGGATGGAGCACATGATGTCGATGCCGCAACAACATGCTCGTGGGACACTCCACGAGAAGCGATACTCAGGGTAACAGAGTACAAATGGTCTTATTCACATAACTTATCAAACTTATTTTCATAACAAAACGGAACATATATTGGAACATGCGATAATGAGTACAACTAACATAATACTATCGCATGACATGAAAGCTTAAATCAAATGATTAGAATAGAATTCGAACGGACTGTCAAATGAATCGATACTCAAAGACGTGAGGAGTTTTAAAATATATAGTAATTTAGTGGTTTATAACAATTTGAACATGAAGCAATAAGGAGTGGGGTAAGGATCCGTACCTTAATAATTCCAAATTGATGCTACCTTGTGATAATATTTCAGATTTATACGGACAGAGTTTAGACTACTGATTAGTCTTTTAACCTAATTTAAATAACATGCACACAAACTAGGTTAGTAACTTAATACAGCCTTTACGATAACTCACGAGATCAAATTCTCACAACGAACGACAAAGTGCGATACTTCATCCATCGATTTAACGATGATCCGTCAAATTAATGACGAACGACAAAGTACAATACTTTATCCATCGAATTAACGATGATCCGTCAAATTAATGACGAACGACAAAGTATAACCCTAATGTGGGCAGCACTTAAACATCCATTGGATATATTGATCGATCGGACAATGAATCGTAATAGCGATCGAGTTATTACCCTGTTCTGCAGCACCCCGCTATACTTAATTAGTGTTTCGTGTGTATTTGGAAAGTAATTGGATGATATCTCAGCGAGTATTCAGAGTTTCTTCGTCGTTTTTGTGCCCAAATTCAAGTCCCAACATCCTCTATTTATAGGTGAAATTTGACCTTGTCGCGGCCCGCGTGACATATAACCTATCCTTACGCGGGCCGCGTGGCAACTTATTTTACGCATAGAGTTGCCACGTGTGGGACTAGCCTAGCTGAGTCGACGGAATCAATAAATTCAACTTCGTCCGCAAGTTATGAAGATAATTATCAAGTAGGGAATACCCCCCCCCCCCCCCCCCTGAGTTTTAGGGGCCCTAATCCTGATTCTGAAAATTCTGAAAATTCTAGGGTTTGTACAGAATTACTTGGGTGTTTTAATTAGGGTTTTCTAGTGGTTAATTTATAAATTATTATTATTCTTTTTATTTCTAGAATAATGATTTTAATTTTATGGGCATTACAAAAAAGGTGGGGTTATGAACTCACCTGAATATTCCTGTGCAAAGCTAGCTTTATACGACTTCGTGATGTCGTTTCCAAGACGTGACTCGCTAGCGTGCATTCTACAATATTCCTAACACGGAATGTCTTATAAGTTTCTAAATAAACGTAGTAACTAAACTACGTGTCATCGAGCTCTACCGAATCGTTGACCGAACTATTCGACGGTTTGTTGTTAACTTAAAAGAAGCGAAGAAGTTATACTTGTTAGCTCGTTTTTGAGAGGTCGTATGTTGATATATAGTACGCCATTTAGGCGTTTGAAATAAATATAAAAAGTTATATTTATTTTATAGAAGTATCATCGAGTCGTTCGATGTTGAAATAAATATATACTCTATTTTTGTAAACGAGTACGAGTTGCTTGAAGTTTAAAATAAATATAAAACTATATTTATTTTTATAAAAGAATTCGTATTGTTTAATAAATATACAAACTATATTTATTTTTGTAAAAACGAATTCATGTTGTTTGACATTTGAAATATATGTATAAACCATATTCGTTTTATAAATCGAATTCGTGTTGTACGATATCTGAAATAAATATAAAAACTATATTTATTTTATAAGACGAAATCGTGTCGCGTGATATTTGAAATAAATATATATACTATATTTATTTATAAAAGGATTCGAGTTCGTTTGAAATAATTATAATAATAACTATATTTATTTTTGTTGTCGAAATAATTTCCATATCGTTGTTCTCGTAAGTTGTAAGTTGTTGTCGAAAGGAACTTTATATTCGTATCTCGTTTTTATAAATGTCGCTCAAAAGCACGTTTTGTTTTATAATAAAACTCGTTTTATTTTACGGATTTTCTCGAAAAATGGGCAGAGTTTCCTCTGTTTTTGGACGGTCCCGACAATCAAAGTGTCGATATTTTTATCAAACTCAACAATAATTCAATTAATGCAATCGAATATATATAACTTTTGTCACGTAATAAATTATCGACTAAATATAAAATCTTGTAACGAAATGTCGGTTCGAGCTTGGTTCGCGTATAAATATAAAGTTTATAACAAGATAACAAAATTTCGCGTAGTATAAAGGTTACCGGGTCTTGCGTTGACCAGTTGTCCCGAACTCTGACTCGAGACCCGACCCGTTGACTGTTGACCGCGCTTAACCTGCTGTTGACCCGAGTTGTTGACCGAACCCAAACCACGAAACGCGAGTCTCGAACCTGACCATGTTTGACTTCTGTTGACCCGAACCCGAGCCGAGTTAAACCAACCTTGAACCGAGCCGAGACATAACCCGAACCAACACTGAACTATGTGAGCCGAAACTTAAACATTTGAGCCGTTGACCACTTGACCGAGCCATTGACTGAGTTGACTCGGTTTGACCGAGTCAACCAGAACTGTTGACGTCACTCGCATCTTGACCCGAACCCTAGCTGACCCGAACAAAATTCTGAGAACGACCCACAATCTGAAACACCACCAAAACTGACCTGAATAACATCATCATCTCCATCATCGTCGGAAATCGGTCGGAACGAATCAGAGACCACCGCTGCGAGCGGTGGCGCGGCCACCGCGTTCTCCACCTCCGGCCGTCTTTCTCTCTCCATCTCTTCTCTCCTCATCCCGATCTCTCTCTCTCTCTTCTTCTTCTTCTTCTTCTTCTATTTTGTAGCCGACGCACCACCACCAGACGGTGGTGGTTTTCCGTTTCATCTAACGAGGAAGGGGGGGCTGTGTGGGTGTTGCAGGCGTGTGTCGCTGGAAAGGGGAGTCGCCGGCTCCACCTTTTCACCGGTCACCGGCCATTGGCGAGGGAGAGGGGAAGGGGTAAGATGTCTGTGTGTATATTATTTGTTTGTGTATGTTATAGGGTTTGATTTCTTTGTGTTTGAATATGTATAGATGAATGAGAGGGTGTTTAGTAAATGTATGTGTGTGTCTGCTTAATTGAATTCGAGAGCGAGATGAGGGCTTTATTCATTGTGTGTGTATTTGATGTTTGCATATGGACCATTTATAGAGATTTTGTGATCTTGCATGGATCTTGTGTTTCACTTTTTTGAGACAATAATCCTATGGAGATTTTATAAATATTTTGTAGAGATTTAGGTTAGATTTGTAGAGATTTCATAAGATTTGCGTGAATCCTGTATAGATCTTGTGAATCTTAATAAGATTTTGATAGGATTTTTAAGGGACGATCTAATATATTATGTGCAGGTTTAGGCTTGGGCCCAGGGCCCACAAGCCCATTTCACGTGTAAGTGGCCCGTAATTCCTACGAGACCCGATATCGTAACCCAAACTCCATAGAATAAAATTTCTAAAAGGCGTATAATAGTGGCGTTGTCAGTATTTTGTACGGTATCAGCCTGTTGTTGCGTAATATTCATCAGGTTTCTCCGTAAACCACCGTTTGCGCACTGTAAAGTCGTATAGACGTTCCTAGGCTCTCCAAAGGCCTAATTAAGTCAATTTGTGTCGTAAACACTATTTAATGTCGCGTACATCGCCTGTTAATAACATAATTAAGGGCGTAAATTACCGGTTGTCACACAAAATGTAGACACCAATATTCTCGTTCTATTGACATATTCATTATTTTATAAATCGTCATATTTTAGAAGTTATAAGCGTTAAATAAGTGAAGTAGCTGAATTAATTAAAATAATAAAATAATAATCAAAATATTTTGAAAATCTATTCAAAACGAATTGTGTTTTAATATTATATTTATATTTATGTTTATAATTATAATTGCAAGAACCGTAAAAAAATTGTACATTATCCATTCATGATTTAATTAAATAGTGAGGTTGGCATCGACAATACACTTCAAAGAATTATATACATCTGCTTCCCAATATAATATTAATTTAAAAAAGAATACTCCTTTATAGTTGTTGGACATATTGAATACAGGTGTACATGAATTAATTGAAGTAAGCTACGTGTCCATTTAGAAAACTTCCCCTTCAACTTTATGAGGCATATAAATACAGGAGGTGTCCCAACACAATTGTCTGCTCATTTTCTTGTTCTCGCACGCCCTTTTCTCTCTCTCTCTCTCTCTTTCTCAAAATTTTATTTTATTTTCACCTATAATAATAATAATAATAATTATAATAATAATAATAATAATAATAATAATAATAATAATAATATAGCTTTGCCCCGTTTTAAGTGTTGTAACCCCTAATCACTGAGTCGATACCCTTTCCGATTGATTTAGGACTTACCAACGCATGTCAAGGCTCTGCCCGACTAAGTACGTTGGGGTTCTGTCTCGTGACATATTGATAAAGTTGAATTGGGTTTCTATAATTAACGCGAATGCATTATATATTTTATTAAATAGTATAGCAACCCTCATAAAACACCCTAAACGCTCCTAAATACACCCGTATACGCGTAAACGAACCTAAATAACTTTTATGTTATTAAAAATCAAATAAAGCAATTTCTGAGGATTCTCGCGGGCCGCGACCCATATCCTTGGGTCTGTCACGGGGCGCGATGATGTGTGCAAAATGCAACATATAAATTACTTCAATTGTGGCATAAAACTAACCCTTTTTTAGTACTAATGTTGGAAAAAGTGTGCTTTTGTCTTCCTTTTGTATTTTCAGGATTAAATGAGCTCAAATTAACAAAAGAAGCAAAAAGACAGCAAAATCTAACATAAATACAAGAAAAGGAACAAACGTGACGTGCCCGACCCCACGACAGCAACTTCCCAAGCAAAGCAAGAAGACAGAAGACTGAACACCCCCCGTGCTCAGCCAGCACGGGGGCGTGCCCAAGTGTCAGTAGAAAAGACAAAGTGGTAGAAGCTTCCATTGCCTGCCACGGGGCCATGCTCAGCGGGCACGGGGCCGTGGTCAACTATAAGATTCGTAGAATCTAGGCAAATCTTCATAGTACAGATATGCTTCTACACACGGGGTCGTGCTCAGCGGACACGGGGCCGTGGTCAACCAATAAAGACAAGTGCAATTAATGAAGAAAGAGAGGGATGTGGACACGGGGCCGTGCCCACTGGAAACGGGGCCGTGCCCACTGGAAACGGGGCCGTGCCCACTGGACACGGGGCCGTGCCGGAGCTTCTGTTCAGCCTATAAATAGGAGTGCTTGGCTCAAGCTCAAACCATCCCTTGGCACACCACCTCTCTCACACTTCACCCACCACCCACCACCCACCACCACCATAACACCATCATCCACCACCATCATCCATTGTCCATCATAGAGTGTGTGAGTCGTCTCGTGATCCAAGATTGATCGTAAGAGTTCTTGACAATCAAGGCCATGTTTGCCTAAGTCTCTTACATCACTTGGTGAAGATAAAGTGTCTAGTGTAATACTTTTTATTTTCAATCTTTTCGCACGTTTTACTTGGTTTTGTATTAATGACTTTAATAACTAGTTTCTTATGTTGAAGTTGATTTTTCCTTATCGTTTGTCCGTGGTGTCTTGGCATTATTTTACTGTCTATATAAAATAAAAGATTTTCACCATTCATATCTCCACGGTCTATATGGAGGTATGTTGGCTACCTGCTCGGGGGTTAAGGGAACGGTTTGGTAAATGTCTTGCCTTGTTCAGTGTATAGATCCTGCAAGGACCTGGGTCAAATTTAGTAGGACCTCCTTCAATAGTTAACGGTATTGGATGACGGGGGTCCAAACTCTTTGATCCCCTCATATGTAAGCTACTATTAATACTATAACCCGGCTATTTAGGACTGTATCCCTGCTGACTCAGACTACTTAGACGAGGGTAACGTCACCTTCAAAAGAGGGGCCTACCATAATTTGCATTAATAACTTAATTAATTATCTTTCAATAATCTGACCCTTTAGGATTGTATCCTTGCTGACTCAAACTACTAGGTTGAGGGTAACGTCACCTTCGAAAGAGGGGCCTACTACAATAACTAAGATAATCTCTTAAATAGTGCAAAAGTGCGGAAATAATCAAAGGTTACACTATACACGAGTCGGAACCAAGTGATTCATCTTGTCTATCTGTTTATATTTTTATTTTCAGCATTTTAGTTAGTTTTTATTTTTTTTTTAGTTTAAAACATTTTTCTAAACTTTTTGATTTGATTAGACGTTGAGGATAAACCGGTACTGAAAGCTCTTGTGTCCTTGGACGACCTCGGTATCTTACCAACACTATACTACGCTCACGATGGGTGCACTTGCCCATATGTGTGTTTAGTGTTAGTAAATATCGTGTTTTATAAATTTAAAACTTGGCTAAAGAAAGTGTAAAAGGGCTTAAAATATACTTAAACTTATATATACACTTCACACGCATCAAGTTTTTGGCGCCGTTGTCGGGGACACAAGGATTTTAAGAAAGTTAGGAATCAGCGGCCTAATCGTTTTTTCTTATTTTTCATTTTTTAGGATTTTTTTTTTGTTTTTCAGCTTCTGCAGAACTCAGCACGGGTCGTGCCCGCTGAACACGCCCCGTGCCCAATCATTGGAACTGACAATCCTGTTTTAAGTCAGACAGTAAGCTGAACACGGGGCCGTGCCCACTCAACACGCCCCCATGCCCAAGATTCAGTTACTGAAAACAGAACCGTAAGATCCCGACGGTTGGTAATCTCTGACACAAACATGAGTGATACTGATAATTTTTACTTTCGGCACTCTTATGGTACGTGGTGTCAATAATGTGGTGGTACCCATAAGGAATTAGAATGTTATTTTCTAAATTATAAGCCCCACTATATAGACCCATCGTTTCCTTGTATCCTTAAGAGGGGCGAAAGTAAAAATAATCCCTATCTCTCCCTCGAATGCTCTCAACCGGATTTTCTAGGAGAAATGCTTCTCGATGAATTATTTCAATTAGAAGATCTAATTCTTAATTGGTTAACAGAACTTAGGAAAGATTTCAATGATCTATTCCAAGACAATAACCAAGAAGAAGGGTTGGGCTCGCATTCAAACAACTTCGTTGTTTCCGACGATACTTCTAACTCTAGTGAGGACTTGAGCGATAGTCGTCCCTGTGTCGATTGTGCCGTGAAGGACTCCCCATCGACTTCGTTCGATGCATACATAGACCTGAGCGATTCGACATACACCTTCTTTAACGAGAGACCGTAAAAGGGTTGGACTTGTCCACCTACATATAGCATAGGAATCACCCTCACCGACAACCTCTTGCGTTCTCGTCTTAATCTAGATCAACTAAGGTATCTTAGGCACTTTGGGGTTGTTCCATCCAGTAAGGAACCGCCCGATCCGGAAAAGTTCCTTAAAAATAGACAAACTTCATAGACAGCTTCTAGACATGGGGCCGTGTCCAGGTCAGCACGCCCCCGTGTCCACCCAAAGATTCCCTTCTGATTTTGTTAGAATACGGACAAAAATGTGTCAGGATTCCATCTGCACACGGGGCCGTGTCCAGCCGACACGGGGCCGTGCGCAACGTACTGTCGTTTTCTATAAATGCAGCCAAGAATCCTGCACATTTGAACCATTCCAGGGACAGAGATTTGAGGAATATTCTCACATACCATCCTAGGTATTTTCTAAATAAAGTTTCTCAATTATCTTCTTGTCCTTTCCTCTTTTATCCACTATCATCTTCTTCAATTTTTCTTTCCTTACACCTCCATGAAAGCTTGAGACTTCCATAATTTCAAGCTTTATTGAGATGTTTGTTAGATTTTTGTTCATGGAATCTTGTTAAAAATAAGTTCTACAACAATGTTTTAAGTTGTTTCTGTTAAAAAATGCTTTAAAAATCACAAAAACAAATTAAAACCCCAAGATTCCTTGTTCTTAAATCATGCAGATGTCTGAACACGGGGCCATGTCCGAGGTACTGGTCCCATAAAATTGAACTCTTTTCGGTTTGTTTTCTCAGAATGGTAAGCAGAACAAGCAGAAAATCCTCGTCACATTCCAGAAATGGCCGGCAGGGAAGAAGATCATCAACGGTTGAGGATTCTCTTGTAAACTATGTTTACGCCCTAAGAGAAGCCATTGATGAGATAACCGGGGTGGAAGAAGCATTGGTCGACCGTATTAATCATCTAACGGTGGGACTAGAAGGATATCTCCGGGAAGTCAACCTTTTGCACCAAAGGTTGAACATTCTCGCCTCTCCTCCTTTGGTGCCGATTATCACGCAAAGGGCATGGAATGTGGTACCGGAAGTCATCATTCCAGCCGAATGGTATGCCTTACATTCGGAGCCCCCTCGAGACATACTACAAGGGGTTCCGATTGGTGTCGCTCCCCCTCCACAAGATGTTGAGGAACATGAGGCCGCCTCCCTTCTCCCGGGGGAGATAGAAGAATGGCTCTAGCAACATCTAAGGAACACCGCTTGGCTTGGAGCTCTACAAGACTTTTAGAAACCGGAAAACTATTTCCGGAATTTTGGTTCTCATTAAAAAAAGTAGAACTCCTAGGGATGATTTTACGTATCACTTGACCTATCTAATTTAGGATTTTTTTCTGCTTTATTTTTCATTTTTTTAGGACTATTATGTAATTCTCTCTATGACTTAATGAATGATGGTTTTAGTTAATTTGGTGTTTGGATGGTGTTGAAATGAATAAAACACACTTGAGATGGCAAAGGAAACAAGGGAAGCTTGAACCAGCACCCCATGCAGGAAAACAGGGACCATCCGAAAAAAATTTCTTCGTTTACAGTAAGTTCGGCACGGGCCGTGTCCGCCCAACACGGCCCCGTGCTACACAGTCTGCAGAAATACCCAGTTCAGGTAAACTGGACACGGGCCGTGCTCACCCAACACGCCCCCGTGTCCAGGCTTCTGTTTCTCTTGGTTCAATTTTGTTACTGGCACTTGAACACGGGGTCGTGCCCGGACACCACGGGGCCGTGTTCAGCGCCCAGTAACACAAAATTTTTGTTTTTTCACACCTTTTTACACATTCAATCAACCTAAAAACTTATTTTTGGGACATATTGAGGACATTGTGTAATTTAAGTGTGGGGGGGATGCTAAAACCTTGAATCTTGCAAGTCCTAAATACAAGCCTTACACAAAACTCTATTGGAACCGCTAATCACCCCAATTTTTTTCAAAAATTTTCATTTTTTTCAAAAATTTTCATTTTTTTTACTTGTCTAGGTTTAACTTGGGAATTTCAAGTTCTAAAAAGGCTATATTTTTACAAATTTACAACCGATAGCGTCGTGATAAAAAAAACCAACATAAGAAAATTATGAAAAGGCATGACAAGCTTGGTTAAAATTTGATTATATATACTTGATCACATAAAAACCCATTCCCACAAAAGTGAGTTTTGAGCCTTTATTGAGCATACAATTACATATCATTAAACTAAATGCTCATTTTTCGTTTCTTGTGTGAATAGCCGCTTGGTTCTTACGACTCTAGAACTTGCCACGACGATACATTCCCGGTCCTCACAAACTTAAACCCGAGTAAGTAATGATGGAGGCATTAGGACTAACCCTTTTTATTTCCATACCATTATTCTCTTTTTTTTATCACCTACCCAAAATCCCCCTAGTTAGCCCCTTTGAGCCTAAACCTTTTCATTTCATAACCCAAACCAAACACCCTTTCACCCACCAAAACCTTTTTCATTTTTAACCCCTTGTTTTAGTAACCAGCTCGGTTTTTCGTATGACTTTTCAAAAAAAAAAATGTTGATGATGAAGCAAAAGAAAATAAACAAACAAGTTTATCAAAAATAACTTTGTTTGAATAAAAGCTTCATCAAAATAAAAGTTGCAAAAAAATTAAAAAGTCATACGAAAACCAACGTTTGTTACGCTTTTCGCCCTTTCACTAACCACTAACCCAACCACCTACCTTTAACCCAAGCCTAACCCTTCACCCAAAAAGTCTTCTTGATATTTACAAAGGTGTATAGTTAAAAAGGAGGAGGATTGATTGCTTGGAAAGCTTATGGTAAGAGTAAGTTCCATGCCGCTCTCGAGTGATCCACTAAAATACATTTTCGGCCGAGTGTTGAGTGATCCCCGTGAGGTATGTGAACTTGTATATAAATAGAATTTTAAAGAGGCATGTTATGCCCTAATAAGTAATTTATCTTATGAAAAGTTTTAAATAAATCATGACGAATAGGATTGTAAATAAATAAAAATAAAACTTAATAAAGAATCTTGGAAATCCCGACACTCTATGACAAGCCAAAAAACTTTCTCTTCTACCCATTCCATTTGGGAGTGTAAAGCCACATTATAAAGAGTTTTGCTTGAGGACAAGCAAAGATTCAAGTGTGGGGGTATTTGATGTGTGCAAAATGCAACATATAAATTACTTCAATTGTGGCATAAAACTAACCATTTTTTAGTACTAATGTTGGAAAAAGTGTGCTTTTGTCTTCCTTTTGTATTTTCAGGATTAAATGAGCTCAAATTAACAAAAGAAGCAAAAAGACAGCAAAATCTAACATAAATACAAGAAAAGGAACAAACGTGACGTGCACGACCCCACGACAGCATCTTCCCAAGCAAAACAAGAAGACAGAAGACTGAACACGCCCCGTGCTCAGCCAGCACGGGGGCGTGCCCAAGTGTCAGCAGAAAAGACAAAGTGGTAGAAGCTTCCATTGCCCACCACGGGGCTGTGCTCAGCGGGCACGGGGTCGTGGTCAACTATAAGATTCGCAGAATCCAGGCAAATCTTCATAGTACAGATATGCTTCTGCACACGGGGTCATGCTCAGCGGACACGGGGGCGTGGTCAACTAATACAGACTAGCTGCAATAAATGAAGAAAGAGAAGGATGTGGACACGGGGCCGTGCCCGAGCTTCTGTTCAGCCTATAAACAGGAGTGCTTGGCTCAAGCTCAAACCATCCCTTGGCACACCACCTCTCTCACACTTCACCAACCACCCACCACCACCATAACACCATCATCCATTGTCCATCATAGAGTGTGTGAGTCGTGTCGGGATCCAAGATTGATCGTAAGAGTTCTTGACAATCAAGGCCATGTTTGCCTAAGTCTCTTACATCACTTGGTGAAGACAAAGTGTCTAGTGTAATACTTTTTATTTTTAATCTTTTCGCACTTTTTACTTGGTTTTGTATTAATGACCTTAATAACTAGTTTCTTATGTTGAAGGTGATTTTTCCTTATCGTTTGTCCGTGGTGTCTTGGCATTATTTTACTGTCTCTATAAAATAAAAGATTTTCACTATTCATATCTCCACGGTCTATATGGAGGTATGTTGGCTACCTGGTCGGGGGTTAAGGGAACGGTTTGGTAAATGTCTTGCCTTGTTCAGTGTATAGATCCTGCAAGGACCTGGGTCAAATTTAGTAGGACCTCCTTCAATAGTTAACGGTATTGGATGGCGGGGGTCCAAACTCTTTGATCCCATCATATGTAAGCTACTATTAATACTATAACCAGGCTATTTAGGACTGTATCCCTGCTGACTCAGACTACTTAGACGAGGGTAACGTCACCTTCAAAAGAGGGGCCTACCATAATTTGCATTAATAACTTAATTAATTATCTTTCAATAATCCGACCCTTTAGGATTGTATCCTTGCTGACTCAAACTACTGGGTTGAGGGTAACGTCACATTCAAAAGAGTGGCCTACTACAATAACTAAGATAATCTCTTAAAAGGTGCAAAAGTGCAGAAATAATCAAAGGCTACACTATACACGAGTCGGAACCAAGTGATTCATCTTGTCTATCTGTTTTATTTTTATTTTTATTTTCAGCATTTTAGTTAGTTTTTATTTTTCTAGTTTAAAACATTTTTCTAACTTTTTGATTTGATTAGACGTTGAGGATAAACCGGTATTAAAAGCCCTTGTGTCCTTGGACGACCTCGGTATCTTACCAACACTATACTACGCTCACGATGGGTGCACTTGCCCATATGTGTGTTTTGTGTTAGTAAATATCGTGTTTTATAAATTTAAAACTTGGCTAAAAAGGTGTAAAAGGGCTTAAAATAAACATTAAAACCATAACACACTTCACGCACATCAAGTTTTTAGCGCCGCTGCCGGGGACACAAGGATTTTAAGAAAGCTTAAAATCGACGGCCTAATCAGTTTTTCAAAACCTTTTCAAAACGCGCGCACATTTTTCTGCATTTTAGTTTAATTTTGCATTTACAGCAGGTTGTACACGGGCCGTGCTCACTGAACACGGGGCCGTGCTGCATATTTTTCATAAACACCCAGTAACAGTAGCTTGAACATGGGTCGTGCTCGCTAAACACGCCCCGTGCTCAACTAGATCAGTAAGTTTAATTAAAACGCCCAGATACAGATTCTGTACACGGGGCCGTGTCCACTGAACACGGGGCCGTGTCCAGCCTCTGTTTCCGTTTTTATTTTTGTTTTATGATCTCGAGACTTGGTTGTGGTCTGCTGAGTGATTCTTATGGATCAATACTCAGGAGGTTACAACTACACCTATGAGGAGGATGATTATAGGAATAATTATTGGACTAATTGTGATGACCCACACTCGGTTCAATATTGTAACTCATATCAACCATCCACTTCATACACCTACTATGAGGAGCCCAGGTACGAGCCATCGACTTCATACACATCCTATGAAGACCAAAGGTATGAACCTCCTCCCTCATGCTCATATTTTGATGAACCAAGGTATGAGCCTTCATACTCATACTTTGAGGAACCAAGATATGACCCACCACCTGCCTATGCTTATTATGAGGAACCATGGCGTGAACAACCCATCTCATATGGGTATTATGAAGAACAAAATTACGACCCTTATCCATCATATGCTTACAATGAAGAACAATGGTGTGAACCATCTACTTCATATGGGTATTATGAGGAACAAAGGATCGAACAACCGGATTCAAGCTTTGAAAATCCCGATCCTTTTTCTATAGCCGAAGTGACCGATAGGATATTAGAACACCTTAGAGTTATCGATCGCTATATAAAAGAATCTCGCGCAAGGGAAAAGGAGCCCAGCGCAAGAAAATAATTAAATAAAGAAGAGATAACCGAAAGTGTAAAAATGGAAGAACAAATAAGTGAAGAACCGACACATGAGTTAAACAACGAAAAAGGTAAGTCTGACAACGTGAGAATTCAAGAAGAGTCTAATTTTGAAGAAATTAATCTCTTGTCACCTTCTTTTGAAAATCATTGTTTAGTTCCAACTCATGCTAAGTTTTTAAAAGAGTTAAACACTAACACTAAAATTGACGAAACGGTAAGTGTTAAGTTAACTAATGATCAAACCTCGCTAATAAAAGAAGACCCATTTGAAATTAACATTACACCGGTTCCATGTTTCTTTCAAAATTCGTTTATTAGTAATGTCACAATTGATAAAGATCTTTGTGTTAACATAATGCCTAACTACATTTTCGAAAAATTAAGTATTAGTGATTTTTCTCCACTTCAAATACCCATTTTTCTATCCAATCGGAAAGTAATAAAATCAATCGGTATAGTTGAGGATGTCTTGGTTCAAACAAATCAGATGGTAATCCCGACCGACTTTGTCATCCTCGATGACGCTCCTCTAGTGTTGGGACGACCATTTGTAAAAACTCATGAAGCTTTGAAAAACCGGAAGTACAACAATCTACCTCTCCAATTAGGTTCATTTAAAAGAAGTGTCGATCTTGAGCGGTCAATGAAATATCCATTCGGCAATAATGACCCCCTAATTGAAGATGAAGATGAACCACCCGATATAAGTGAAAAGATTGACCACTTTGTTGAAGAAGAGGTCGCCATAGAACAAACTTTTAAAGTTCTTGATCAAAATGAGCAACCAAATAAGGAGTCTCCTAAAGACCCACCACTTGAGCTCAAAGAACTTCCAAAAGGTTTAGAATATGCTTTTCTAGACAAAGATGGTA
Source organism: Helianthus tuberosus (assembly GCA_030545235.1). Taxonomy (NCBI): domain Eukaryota; kingdom Viridiplantae; phylum Streptophyta; class Magnoliopsida; order Asterales; family Asteraceae; genus Helianthus; species Helianthus tuberosus. Next base: position 124,605,960 of record CM060358.1, read on the forward strand.
AACTACCTGTAATTATTTCATCTAAATTAGATAGTTTAGAAAAAGAAAAATTAATTAGTCTTTTGAAAAAACACAAAAACGCGATTGCTTGGAAGCTTGTAGATATTAAAGGAATAAGTCCTTCCATGTGCACGCACAAAATTTTAATGAATGATGACTACAAATCGGTAATACAACCACAACGTCGAGTAAATCCAAATGTTCAAGAAGTGGTTAAAAACGAAGTCATCAAATTACTTGACACCGGACTTATCTATCCTATCTCCGATAGTCCTTGCGTAAGTCCCGTCCAAGTAGTTCCAAAGAAAGGAGGTATGACGGTAATAACTAACGAAAAAAATGAATTAATACCCACAAGAACCGTCACAGGATGGAGAGTATGTATAGATTATAGACGATTAAATGAGGCAACAAGGAAATATCACTTTCCTTTGCCCTTCATTGATCAAATGTTAGAAAGATTATCCGGTCATAAATTTTACTGTTTCTTGGATGGTTTTTCAGGTTACTTTCAAATCCCGATAGCACCCGAAGACCAAGAAAAGACAACTTTCACATGTCCCTATGGAACTTTTGCTTATCGACACATGCCGTTTGGTCTATGTAATGCCCCCGCAACATTCCAACATTGCACGGTAGCCATTTTCCATGACATGATAGAAAAGACAATGGAAGTCTTCATGGATGACTTTTCTATCTTTGGGGATTCATACGACCAATGCCTCGATAACCTTGAACGAATGCTATCCCGATGTGAGGAAACTAACCTCACCCTTAACTGGGAAAAATGCCATTTCATGGTAACAGAGGGAATAGTGCTCGGTCACAAAATCTTGAGCGAAGGAATGGAGGTGGATCGAGCCAAGATTGACACCATTTCTAGATTACCACCTCCATCCTCCGTTAGAGCTATCAGAAGTTTCCTAGGGCATGCCGGATTTTATAGGCGGTTTATCAAAGACTTTTCTAAAATTTCAAGGCCTCTAACAAAATTACTTGAAAAGATGCTCCTTTCATCTTTGACAAGGATTGCAATCAAGCATTTCTAACCCTAAAGGAAATGTTAGTCAATGCACCTATCATGATAGCGCCTGATTGGAAATTTCCTTTTGAAATCATGTGTGATGCGAGTGACTTTGCAGTTGGAGCTGTCATGGGACAAAGAAAAGAAAAGCATTTCCACCCAATTTATTATGCTAGTAAAACACTTAATGATGCACAAGAAAATTACACAACAACTGAAAAAGATTTACTAGCTGTGGTATTTGCTTCTGATAAATTTCGTTCTTATCTTGTTCTTTCTAAAACTATAGTCTGTACAGATCATGCAGCCATTCGATATCTTTTCAAAAAGCAGGACGCAAAACCACGTTTGATTCGGTGGATTCTACTCCTCCAAGAATTTGATATTGAAATCAAAGACAAAAGAGGAGCAGAAAATACTGCAGCAGATCATCTTTCGCGCTTAGAAGACCTAGCTTTGGAGGCAACCAGGGACGAACAAATCAACGAAAAATTTCCGACTGCGTCCCTAGAAATGGTGGAATACAAAGAAGAACCATGGTACGCCGACTATGCTAACTACCTAGCTAGCGGTATAGTCGCAAAAGGTTGGCCACATCATCAAAGAAAAAAATTCTTTGCTAATGTGAAACACTATATTTGGGAAGATCCATATCTTTTCAAAATGTGTGCCGACCAACTCATCCGACGATGCGTCCATGGTAGCGAAGCACGAAGAATTCTCCGCCATTGTCATGAAGGTCCATACGGAGGGCATCATGGTGCCGCTAGTACCGCATGAAAGGTATTTGATTCAGGATTTTATTGGCCGACCATTTACAAAGACGCCCAAAGTCTTGTCAAGACATGTGATGCTTGCCAAAGAACAGGTAATATTTCTTCCAAAAACGAAATGCCACAAAATGAGATTCTTGTTTGTGAAATTTTTGATGTATGGGGACTCGACTTTATGGGACCTTTCCCACCATCAAAAGGAAACAAATATATACTTGTGGCAGTAGACTACTTGTCTAAATGGGCCGAGGCCGAGGCACTTCCAACGAATGATGGAAGAGTAGTGGTAAGATTTCTGAAAAAACTATTTTCTCGTTTCGACACACCTAAAGAATTAATAAGTGATAGAGGTACCCATTTTTGCAACCATCAACTCGAAAAAAATTTAACAAGATATGGGGTCTATCACCGGGTCTCAACAGCATATCACCCTCAAACAAACAGACAAGCCGAAGTGACTAATAGAGGTTTAAAACGAATACTTGAAAAAACCGTAGGGTTAAATAAAAAGGAATGGGCAGATAAATTAGATGATGCTTTATGGGCTTTTCGAACTGCTTATAAAACAACAATAGCTACAACCCCATATAAGCTCGTCTACGGAAAAAGTTGTCACTTGCCAGTAGAAATTGCACACAAAGCCTACTGGGCAATTAAAAGTGTGAACTTAGATTTAGAATTTGCTGGTAAAAATCGATTTTGTCAATTAAATGAATTAGACGAACTTAGAAATTATGCATACTCAAACTCCGAAATTTATAAGGAAAGAATGAAAAATTTGCATGACAAACATATTAAACCTAATGAATTTCGAGTAGGAGATCAAGTTCTGTTGTTTAATTCACGACTACGATTGTTTCCTGGTAAATTAAAGTCTAGGTGGTCAGGACCTTTTTCCGTCACCCATATTTTCCCACACGGTGAAGTAGAAATTAAATCTCGGAATGGAATTCCATTCAAAGTCAATGGCCAACGGCTGAAACTCTATCAAGGATTTATTGAGGATGAAGAGGAAGAAATCTCGCTTCAAACGGTCGAAGGATGAAAACATCAACATCATACTTGGTAACTTATGAACAAACGGGATGACATCCAAATCGGTAAGTCTTCTAACCAAGTTTTGGGAAAACAAGGGCACTCACACGAGCACTAAAAAAAAAAAACCCTTTGTTCGGCACGGGGCCGTGTTCGCGCTACTGTCGGGATATATCCCCTTTTTCATAACAGTTACTTCATTCCACACGCCCCGTTTCCCCAAAAACGCTCTGGTCCCAGGCGATTTTCCGCAGATTTTCGACGTCTCCTATCATTCTAACAACATCAAGGTATGATTATATCACTATCATTAGTTAGATTTAGCATTTGCATGTAGTTAAAACATCACAAATTTGGGGAAAAATCTAGGGTTCTTGAACTTCGTCCGAATCGAACCTCAAATTTTTGCCTAAATCTGTTTGCATTTAGTTAGATTAGTGTTAAGGAAAGTAAATCCACTTGTATTGTTCATAGATTCGCCCGATTTCTCATAAAAACCCCAAACCCTTGTTTTTGAACCGAAAAAGATAAAATTGAATAGGTAAACGGGTTATTTTGGGAAAAACGGCACTTAGGGTTTCATTTTCGGGGGAAACCGCACCTATTGGACCAAAAATTTCCAAGTTTTCAAAACCGGGATGAAAAATGGAATTTTGGTGTAACGGACGCCTGGACACGGGGCCGTGTCCGCTGAACACGGGTCGTGTCCAGCCCACTGTTTGCAGTTTTGTCCGAAAATTTTTCTGTTTCGTGCTAACTTTTGATGTATTCTCTCAGATGGCAAAGAAGTTCACAAGGTTTAACGCCAATGAGCTCGATGCTAGGGCAAGATATGACATACTTCAAACAAGACCGGAGGAATACCCGAGGCAAGCATGCACGGAACTGTTAACTGTGGTGAATCAAATTGACCGGTTCAACAACCTCGTTACCGGCCCGCTAAGAGTTGCTTTAACAACTCATCTTCGTTCCGTCCACGAGTGCACTTTGGAATTCTATAGCACCTTCACATTCAACTCAAGGTGCGACCCTTTCGATAGTGATGGGATCGTATTCAGATGTGGTGGAACTCGATACTCAATCTCAATGGCTCAATTCGGTACGATTGTTGGGCTGTTTGCGGAAGAAGATGCAGATAACGAGGAAAATACCGGAGGGATGCGAGAAATGGATGAAAATGACCGCCAAGCCGCATGGGCTCAGATTGGTGAAGGGCACTACAATCCGAGCAGCACTAAGAGCACAAAGTTGAGGGACCCGCTATAGCGCTACATTCATAGGCTCCTCGGCTACTCTCTTAGCCAAAGACATGACAGCGGCGGTGTTGTGGGGTTGAGAGATTTGATTATCCTCCACTGCATCCATAACCGCAGGCCCCTCGATGTTCCATTCCCCCTTCTCCGAAACATGCATTTGAACAAGCTTGCTAGTCCACCAACCCCTATCTTCTTTGGAGGATGGATATACCGGCTTTTCAAGCACTTCACCAACATACCTAGGTCCTTTGAGAGGAGCCCATGGTCGGGAAGGGTGGATATACATATCTGCCGTTCCATGAACTTAATATATGAAGCTGAAGACGGGACAATTAGCTTTCAAAGGATGCAGGGACATGCATGGAACCCACAGGCAGCACTCGTCCTTCACGCCCCTCAACAGTACCAGTACCAGCCCCACGGTGATCCGGGCCAGTCCTCCTCACAAGGATGCGGTTTTCCTAACTTTCAAAGTTTACATGATTTATTGCAGGAAAACCTCATGTGCACCCGGAACACTTACAACATGGCAAGCAACACGTACGCCCGGGTCGGAGCCATTGAAAGAAACATATATGACATCCAGGATGACATAGGGAACATCCGGGAGTACATGGCGGGGCATGGTGGAGGAGATGATGATAATGAGGACGAAGACATGGATTAGGAGGAGTGAAGGAAGGAAAATTCGGTTGGAGACACCACAGGTTAACCCCCCCTTTTCTATCTCGAACAATTTGCGGCCTGCATGCCAAGTGTTGAACAATTTACTTTCTTTTAATTTTCTACACTTATTTTCCTTTTTCTTTTAACTTTGTTGATATGGATGTTGAACTTGGTAAATTAGGATGTTTTCTATGGTGTGGTATAGTGTTTATTGATTAAGCAGGTACATACAAGGCTTAGAGCACTAAGCATTAGTGCTACTTAAGCCGGGACAGGAAAACCGAGGAAAGAAACCTGTTTTTCGACCTTGCAGATTGTCCACACTGGGCCGTGTCCAGCCGACACACCCCCGTGCCCACTCCCCCAAACCTGCTGTTTGTTTTAATTCTGCAGACTTTGACAGACACGGGGTCGTGCCCAGCCAACACGCCCCCGTGTCCACCTTCTGTAAGTTTTCGTTACTGGCACCTGAACACGGGGTCGTGTCCAACGAACACCGGGCCGTGTCCAGCGCCCAGTAACACAAATTTTTTTATTTTTCACACCTTTTTACACATTAAATCAACCTAAAAACTTATTTTTGGGACACATTGAGGACAATGTGTAATTTAAGTGTGGGGGGATGCTAAAACCTTGAATCTTGCAAGTCCTAAATACAAGCCTTACACAAAACTCTATTGGAACCGCTAATCACCCCAAATTTTTTCAAAAATTTTCATTTTTTTTACTTGTCTAGGTTTAACTTGGGAATTTCAAGTTCTAAAAAGGATATATTTTTATAAATTTACAACCGATAGCGTCGTGATAAAAAGAACCAACATAAGAAAATTATGAAAAGGCATGACAAGCTTAGTTAAAATTTGATTATATATACTTGATCACATAAAAACCCATCCCACAAAAGTGAGTTTTGAGCCTTTATTGAGCATACAAATACATATCTTTAAATTAAATGCTCATTTTTCGTTTCTTGTGTGAATAGCCGCTTGGTTCTTACGACTCTAGAACTTGCCATGACAATACATTCCCGGTCCTTACCAACTTAAACCTGAGTAAGTAAATGATGGAGGCATTAGGACTAACTCTTTTTATTTCTACACCATTATTTTTTCTTTTTTTTACCACCTACCCAAAATCCCCCTAGTTAGCCCCTTTGAGCCTAAACCTTTTCATTTCATAACCCAAACCAAACACCCTTTCACCCACCAAAACCTTTTTCATTTTTAACCCCTTGTTTTAGTAACTAGCTCGGTTTTTCATATGACTTTCTCAATATATATATATATATATATATATATATATATATATATATATATATATATATATATATATATATATATATATATATATTGATGATGAAGCAAAAGAAAAAAATAAACAAACAAGTTCATCAAAAATAACTTTGTTTGAATAATAGCTTCATCAAAATAAAAGTTACAAAAATAAAAAGTCTTAAGAAAACCGACGCTTGTTACGCTTTTCGCCCTTTCACTAACCACTAACCCAACCACCTACCTTTAACCCAAGCCTAACCCTTCACCCAAAAAGTCCTTTTGATATTTACAAAGGTATATAGTTAAAAAGGAGGAGGATTGATTGCTTGGCAAGCTTATGGTAGAAGTAAGTTCCATGCCGCTCTCGAGTGATCCACTAAAATACATTTTCGGCCGAGTGTTGAGTGATCCCCGTGAGGTATGTGAACTTGTATATAAATGGAATTTTAAAGAGGCATGTTATGCCCTAATAAGTAATTTATCTTATGAAAAGTTTTAAATAAATCATGACGAATAGGATTGTAAATAAATAAAAATAAAACTTAATAAAGAATCTTGGAAATCCCGACACTCTATGACAAGCCCAAAAACTTTCTCTTCTACCCATTCCATTTGGGAGTGTAAAGCCACATTATAAAGAATTTTGCTTGAGGACAAGCAAAGATTCAAGTGTGGGGGTATTTGTTGTGTGCAAAATGCAACATATAAATTACATCAATTGTGGCATAAAACTAACCCTTTTTTAGTACTAATGTTGGAAAAAGTGTGCTTTTGTCTTCCTTTTGTATTTTCAGGATTAAATGAGCTCAAATTAACAAAAGAAGCAAAAAGACAGCAAAATCTAACATAAATACAAGAAAAGGAACAAACGTGACGTGCCCGACCCCACGACAGCATCTTCCCAAGCAAAACAAGAAGACAGAAGACTGAACACGCCCCGTGCTCAGCCAGCACGGGGGCATGCCCAAGTGTCAGCAGAAAAGACAAAGTGGTAGAAGCTTCCATTGCCCACCACGGGGCCGTGCTCAGCGGGCACGGGGCCGTGCTCAGCGGGCACGGGGCCATGGTCAACTATAAGATTCGCAGAATCCAGGCAAATCTTCATAGTACAGATATGCTTCTGCACACGGGTTCGTGCTCAGCGGATACGGGGGCGTGGTCAACTAATACAGACAAGCTGCAATAAATGAAGAAATAGAAGGATGTGGACACGGGGCCGTGCCCGAGCTTCTGTTCAGCCTATAAATAGGAGTGCTTGGCTCAAGCTCAAACCATCCCTTGGCACACCACCTCTCTCACACTTCACCCACCACCCACCACCACCATAACACCATCATCCACCACCATCATCCATTGTCCATCATAGAGTGTGTGAGTCGTCTCGGGATCCAAGATTGATCGTAAGAGTTCTTGACAATCAAGGCCATGTTTGCCTAAGTCTCTTACATCACTTGGTGAAGACAAAGTGTCTAGTGTAATACTTTTTATTTTTAATCTTTTCGCACTTTTTACTTGGTTTTGTATTAATGACTTTAATAACTAGTTTCTTGTGTTGAAGGTGATTTTTCCTTATCGTTTGTCAGTGGTGTCTTGGCATTATTTTACTGTCTATATAAAATAAAATATTTTCACCATTCATATCTCCACGGTCTATATGGAGGTATGTTGGCTACCTGGTCAGGGGTTAAGGGAACGGTTTGGTAAAGGTCTTGCCTTGTTCAGTGTATAGATCCTGCAAGGACCTGGGTCAAATTTAGTAGGACCTCCTTCAATACTTAACGGTATTGGATGTCGGGGGTCCAAACTCTTTAATCCCCTCATATGTAAGCTACTATTAATACTATAACCCGGCTATTTAGGACTGTATCCCTGCTGACTCAGACTACTTAGCCGTGGGTAACGTCACCTTCAAAAAAGGGGCCTACCATAATTTGCATTAATAACTTAATTAATTAGCTTTCACTAATCCGACCCTTTAGGATTGTATCCTTGCTGACTCAAACTACTGGGTTGAGGGTAACGTCACCTTCAAAAGAGGGGCCTACTACAATAACTAAGATAATCTCTTAAAAAGTGCAAAAGTGCGGAAATAATCAAAGGTTACACTATACACGAGTCGGAACCAAGTGATTCATCTTGTCTATCTATTTTATTTTTATTTTCAACATTTTAGTTAGTTTTTATTTTTCTAGTTTAAAACATTTTTCTAACTTTTTGATTTGATTAGACATTGAGGATAAACCGGTATTAAAAGCTCTTGTGTCCTTGGACGACCTCGGTATCTTACCAACACTATACTACGCTCACGATGGGTGCACTTGCCCATATGTGAGTTTAGTGTTAGTAAATATCGTGTTTTTTAAATTTAAAACTTGGCTAAAAAAATGTAAAAGGGCTTAAAATAAACATTAAAACCATAACACACTTCACGCACATCAACTACCTACTTTAACAGCTCCGCGAAAAGAAGAACCATAAATCTTGTACCTCTCTGCATCAGACGTAGCCGTAGGCTCAGTGTTGCTGGTCGAAAGAGACGGAGTCCAAAATCCAATTTATTACATCAGCAAGATGTTGACTGGCCCAGAAACACGCTATTCAATCATGGGAAAACTTGTTCTCGCGTTAGTTAACGCTTCGCGCAGAATACGAAGGTACTTTTCTAGCCACGTTATAATTGTTCTTACCAATTATCATTTGGGTCAAGTCTTATCAAAGCCGGACGTCGTGGGCTGATTAGCAAAATGGGCCATTGAACTGGGTGGATATAACATCTTGTATAAGCTGCGCCCAGCTATCAAGGGCAAGTTCTAGCAGATTTTGTTACTGAAGTTCCCGTTGATAGAATCCAAGAATGCAAAGCCATACAAAATCCTACCCCCGTCTTCGACGACAGGGTCTGGATCTTATATACAGATGGTGCTTCTAATGATGACGGTGCAGGGGCTGGTCTTCGCCTAGTGTCACACCCCGATATTTCCACGTATTACCGGTGGGCCCGGTGGGGAGTATCGTGATGTAGTTGATATCATCATAGACAATTAATCACAGTTTAAATGCACAGCGGAAGACTAAAATAATAATACAAACCGAATTTGAAAAGTATAATAAATTATTAAACAAACGGTCGATAATGGATCCACAGGCGGATCTTAAACATAAATATAAGTATAGTTCAACAAAATTTAGACGTTTAGAACTTGCAAGATTCCTATTTAACGCCCCGAGCTCCCAGCCAATTACGTACAGTACCTGTCACTTAGTCTTTTTGGAAAATACGTCAGTTTACACTGGTAAATAAAATTAACCGACTCTTTTGAATACATTTATGATAATTGGTTTAAGTGCACAAGGCACAAACATTTTTATAGCTTGGGACGATTATGTTAATAATAATCTTGTATTAGATTTACATGTTTGTCCAACATTTAGGGCCAGTATAAAAGCCGAACAAGATTAATCGACACACCACAAATCTAAACTCACAAGAAGTTTCCTCACGAGTGAGTATATCTTTTACATACGCAACAGACAGGTGTATGCCTACACCCCGTGCTTAAGTTGTGGCCATTCACGCTTTTTGAATGAGCCAATGATATCCCAGAGATGGTCGTTAACCCCCAATGTTATTTGTTATCAAGCAATACTGATTAAAACGGGATTATACAACTTAATCATATTCGATTAAAAGGTTTCTACACCCGACCAAGCAGTAATAATTTACCGTATCCCAAGCCCGTATAAGGGAAAATAAGTTAAAAGTATTTACCTGAGCTAAAATGTAATTTATACTCAGCCGTATATCTAATCAGCAAGTGAAAGTACTTCTACCGGGGCTCTCAATCTGGGATGAAGGTTTTATTAACCTATTAGATTCCTAACGGGTCTTTATTAAGCTGTAAGAAAGGTTTACGGTTCAAAACGCAAGATTAAGCGAAGACAGGATTAGAATGTGATTTAGACCCAACAAGTATGAAGACTTGTATAAAATGGGTAAACTAAGTACATTCTGGATTTTGAAGTAAAAGTGATAAGGTTTGACCCGTTTCGGCTAATTTATGCAAACTAGTTACATAAACCATACCGAACGTGTATATGTGTAACGGGTAACCGAAAGAGTCATGAACAAGTTCCACAAGTTAATATGCTTTAAATATGATATGATATCACAAGGATATCTTCCATTATGCCCAAAACGAATTTAAAACCAATTTAAGCCCCGTAAGGGTATTTTGGTCATTTTAAAGTTTATAAAAGAGGTTAAATAGCAAACTGAGGTTCTGGTCTAAAAAAATCAGTAAAAATATTTATTTTAACCAGTTACATCAGTAAGATATCATACATATGTGAATTTTATCATTTATGGCCAAACTATGCACCGTAGGGGCATTTTGGTCATTTCACATATGCTTTAAACGTCAATTTGGAAATCTGAGTTCAAGACTTATACTCACTGTTAAAGTATAAAAATTTATTTATAATATCAGTAGGTAACAAGTCTTAGGTGCTAAATATGGTTTTAAACCATACCATGCGCCTAAATCGCATAAAAGTCGGTATTTGACAATATTCGGGTTGTTTAAGGAATTCTGAGAATTCGATCAGTCTCAACTGTTTAAAATATTTTATTTAATGTATAAAATCAATAGAAAAAGGTTTGACATTCAAATGATACATAAAACACTTTTTATTAATGAAAAGGGCATTATCGTCAATTACCAAGTCCATGCAAGAACTCTATGTTCTGGACAGTATAAAATTTGAAAAAAATTTCCAAAAATCCATAAATATTATATCATAATAGTGGGTAGAAAGTTTGGTTCCAAAATTTGGGTTTAAATATGATTTATACCGAAAATGCTATTTAATTAATAAAAAGCTTTCGTTTTACGATATCGTGCATAACTCTTATTTTAGACCAGAAACGGACGTCAAATTTTTAGGACATACTAATATATCAGTAATAAAGGTTTTTGTCCTCTCACATTTTCAAAAATCTCGTTTTAATGATAAAAGGGCATAATGGTCAATTTTAAGCAAATAACGGAACATGCATATAATCTATGACTTCTAAGGAACCATGTAGTATAACTTTAGAGAGTTATACTAACATATAATATGGTCCCAAAGGAACCCTAAGACATAACTAAACTAAGCTAAATCAGGTCAGAACTGAAAGTCAAAGCAAAAGTCTACTTTTGCGACTTTCGGTTGCGAACCGAGCCTAATACTCAGAGTTGTCAGGTTGAACATGCCTAAACATGTTCTAATATTATTTACCAAGTTATTTAAGTGATAAAATGTATTTTATAGCTTCTACATTATCAGTTATGATTTATTTTGCAAAAACTGACTCGTTTGACTTTTCTGTTAAGTAGTTTGACCCGACAATTGACTGAGATAACGTGATAATTAGAAGGTGCCCTTTTAAGGGTTTAATACCTACATAATTACCAACACATAGCCACTTTCAATTCGAATAATGGTTGGACCGTTAGTAATTAATCACAAAGTCAAAGCATCATTATGATAACTTTGACTTTTGGTCCTTAAACTAACAAAAGCTTAACTACAGAAGCTAAGAACACTTACAATGGTCCTTAGCATGAAAGTTTGAACTATTAGAGCCTCCTTAATGACCAGGTTTCTCCAGAGAACTCAGTTGAGAGTTTGTTTGTGATTTCTTTGAATTGTGCAAGTTTCAAGTGAAGACATGAGGCCTTTTTATAGTAGGATTGGACAATCTAGGATCAATCCAAGTGTCCTTTGGTAGTTTATGATGCTAACATGTGTCTAGTGGTTTTGAAAAACCAGCAAAGAATCCATAGAATTCAAATTATGTGAGTGTATAGGTGGTTTGGAGAAGAAGACATGCTGAAACATGCATCTGTGCAGAGATTCTGCGAATTTTAAGTCTTCGCGTCGCCGAGACGACAAATGAGTTTAGCTGTGGCGCAGCGCCACCACAAGGGTGACCAGCCAAACAAGTTTTTAAACTTGGCAGAATTGACCCCTAGACCTTTAAAACCTCATAACTCCAATTTTTAGGACTTTTAGCCCATAAAGTTTATATTTTTAAGATCCTTAGAATATAACCAAACATCGTTAGGTCCGGTTTCATTAAACGATAACCGAAAACACAAGTTTTGCCTTGTTGACGCTTTTAACCCTTTAATCACGAAAGTTAACGTTTTTAATATCAAACGATATCGAAACCTCGTGAAATTTTCGTCACTTGTTCATGGGAGTATAATTAATCGTTATAAGGCTCTGGGTTCATTAAAAGGTCACTCGGAGGTATTAATTTAACATGTTGACACATTTAACCCTCGCGTCTTGTAAACTTTCACTTTCTTCCACAAAGGGCTTCGTACGTTTCATAATTTATTCGTTTAAGGGTATAAGCATCGTGCAAGGTTGTTGAAAGGCAAAACTTTCAAATGTTGACACTTTGGATCCTTTTACATATATACTTTCTCCGTTTGTCAACTTTAGTCCCTCGTAATCACTTTGTTACACGTTTAGAGTTTATTACACGTGTCGTTACTACATTGGACATGATTTTGTGAGGTGTTACATCCTCACCCCCTTAAAAGAAATCTCGACCTCGAGATTTATTGAAATAAATGAGGGTATTTCTGTTTCATCGTGGATTCAACCTCCCATGTGTATTCTGGGCCTCTACGGGCATCCCATTTTACCTTTACAATTGGCATATGCTTTCTTCGAAGCTTCTTAACCTGTCGATCCTCAATCGATAAAGGTTTTTCAACAAACCTCAAGCTCTCATCAATCTGTACTCCTTATGAGTCATTGCTAGCGATTCATCGGCTAGACATTTCTTTAAATTGCAGATGTGGAATACATTATGTATTCCACTAAGCTCTTTAGGTAGATTCAGCTTGTAAGCTATAGATCCGACGCATTTGATGACCTCGAATGGTCCTATGAATCTTGGGCTTAGCTTGCCCTTCTTACCAAAAATGCATTACCCCTTTTCAGGGTGACACATTGAGTAGCACTTTATCACCTACCTCAAATTTCAAAGGTTTACTCCTTTTATCCGCGTAACTTTTCTGCCTATCCCTGGAAGCTTTGAGATGATCACGGATTTAAACAATCTTGTCCATCGTCTCGAGGACTATATCAGGTCCTGATAGTTGGGTTTCTCCAACTTCTGCCCAACAAACTGGCATTCTGCACTTTCTTCCGTACAAGGCTTCAAAAGGCGATGCTTGTATGCTCGAATGATAACTATTATTGTACGAAAATTCAATCAAAGGAAGATGGTCATCCCAACTTCCACCTAAATCGATAACACAGGCCATGAGCATATCCTCGAGTGTTTGAATCATGCGCTCGCTTTGACCATCCGTCTGAGGATGATAAGCAGTGCTGAAATTTAGACGAGTGTCTAGGGATTGATGAAAGCTTTTCCAAAAATGGTACATGTATCTTGTATCCATATCAGAGATAATAGATACTGGCACACCGTGGATAGATACTATCTTATCCACGTATAATTGAGCTAGCTTATCAGAGTTGTGCGTTTCTTTAATGCGCAAGAAGTGGGCTGACTTGGTCAGCCTATCGACTATAACCCAAATCGTATCATACCCATGCTTTGTCTTTGGTAACTTAGTGATAAAATCCATGGTTACCATTTCCCATTTCCAAGTTGTGACATCTGTGCTTGTGTAATCATTATACAAACTCCGAACAAATTCAATGTCAATAAAACAATGTGTTTTGATCCCAATGTATGTTTATTTATGTTTGACATTTTACACGTTTTAATTTTTGATCGATTTTAAACTCTATATCGCTTTCTTGAAAGTTATACGCAAACTGATGCGTAAACGTAATCAGTTTAATGAGACAAACACTCCGGAACAGCAACATAAGCTTAACATGCCTTAAATAACCTTTACATAACTTAGAAATAAGTTTTAAAGGGTTTGCTATGGCAAAAACAAGTTTATTCGCTTGCAGGGACTATTTGCGTCAAACTGTAAAAGTCTGCCGTTTCGTATGGCAACGTACATTCCGGAATATGATCATAAGCTAAACATACCATAAATAACCTAAACATAGCTTAGAAATAATCTTTGAGTGGTTCGGTGTGCGAAAATATGCTTATTTGATCATACAGTGACTAAAAGTGTCAAAAAACGGCGTAAGTTTGCATTTACGCGCATATCTTACGTTCTGACCACATCTGGACATCCAAAAATTTTTGTAGACACTAAAGTATTTTATTTTAGTGATCGGAATGCAAAAATACCATTTGTCGCTTAATTTGGATCGTTTTCGCGTCCGTTCGAGTTTCGTCGTAATTAACCGAACAACGTGACCGTACGACCAAACGAACTGACATCTGCGATATTTCCGAGCATATTTTGTGTCCCCTATACTTTGACTACCTTGTAGAGCCTTGAAAATGGCTTAACGGGGGTTAAAAGTGCCAAAAATCAGCTCTAACACGTGCAGGGACCAAAACTATCAAAACTGAAACTTGTGCTGAAGTGATCTGAGGTCGTGGGCCGCGTAAGCTGACCCCTATTCTTATGCGGGGCGCGAGTGCATGCCCAGTAACAGAAAACTATTTTTCAGCAAATTGTTTGCAAATCAGGGACTTGTAGGCAATATCTGATGTTTGGGGCAACTAGTTAACATCTCTCCAAGTATGTTAGATGTCCCTTAACACATGTATGGCTAGGATTTCTTGCTTGTTGGCCAAACAAACCACTTGTAATGATCCTAGAGCATCAACACAACTATAAATACCCCCCCACCTCTTCCTAGTTCGTTGCTCATTATAATTTTGGAACTCTGAGTGGAGGAATCCCTGCAAAGGAGCCACCAACCTGAGTTCTAAGATCATCCTTCTACCCTTGAACACCTTGTAAGTGTTCTTTCATGGCTTAGTAGTGATTTTTAGCTATTTAGAGTTGAAAGTCAAACTGTTTGACTATCAGCTCTACTTTCGGTTTTGACCATCAATTGGTCAAGTCAAAGTTCAATTGAACTTTGCAACTTGATTGTAATCACAATGGTTATAATCCTTAGCGATTATACCTATTGATTTCCACGTTAACTAGGTGTAGTGACGAGTCAAAGTTTCAGTCAAAATGCGAATTTACACGCATTTTGCAACGGAACTATTTTCGGGTATCAAAACCCTTTGTTTTAATACCAAATCAGTTTTCTAAGTTAGTTAAACATGTTTTGACATGTTTAACTCGTCACTACTAATATAGTGCTAGTTTAGGGTTGTAAGCGGTCTAAACAACCGCTTAGACTTTCGAACCTGACCCGTTTGGTCGATCATTAGGATCCGACCAAGCACGTTTAGTGATCATAGTTGCATAGGGAATAACCTCTGAGGTTATACCTTATGATCACATAGGATTGGTTAGTCATTTGTTAAGTAGATTATATGCCATAGAAAATGACAAAAACACCCTTTTTAAACATAAATCCATATTTTGCATATGTGAACATGTTTTTGACATCTAAACTGATATGGTAACATATTTAGGCATGATTGGGCATATAAGACTTGACATAAGACATAGATAGCCATCCGACCATAGTTTTATGTAAACGACGCGTTATAGTAGCTTAAACTACCATAACGGGTCGAAACGGGTCAAAAGCACTTAGGTAGACTTCCAAATCAGAATGTTAGCTCTATTAAATCATGGCATAGGAGTTCAAATACTCATTTGATTTATAGAACATCATTCTATCCTATCTCCCGATTTAGGATCTGATTATTAACGTAGTTACCTATATTAGGTGCCTTGTTGATTTCGTGATCCTTGGAGCTTTATTTGGTCTTATTCTCAAGACTAATAAGCAATCCCAAGTGAGTATATAGTCCCCTCATTTTTGGGGTGATACACATGTGCATACTTGTTACTTTCATGCTTTTCATTGCTTTTATGACATAAACATGCTAATTTCACCTAGTACACATATAGTACATTATTTAAATCATGTTTTGCTATGTATGTTTACTAAGCATGCTAGCACATTGATTTCATAAGACACTTTTGTTGCATATGTTTACTCAGCATATGGACACATTGATTTACATCACATTTCTGTTATGTATGTTTACTTAACATGCTAGCACATTAATTTCATGAACATTTCTACTATGTATGTTTACTTAGCATACTTAGTACATGGTTTTCACATGCTACATTGGTTATGACATTTGGTATGTTTAATCGGGACAATAATACATTCATTAACATTGATCACGCCGCTCGGTAGTATGTAATGGTACCATAGGACTTGACAAATCTCATTTCCGACTTCCTAGGTTTGTTTGGAAGTTGGGAATGACAGAATCCGATATACATAATTTAGATAAACCTTTAATTTGTTTAAGGGTTTGTCGCCACAGTCACAAGACTTGAATGTATGCGAATAAACATTTCTGCATAAATGTTTGTAAGCATAAAGCATTGTTTTCTGCAAAACATAATATTTGATTTAAACTTAGGTTTATTCAAAGACTTTGTTTTGTAAATTTTCCTACGGGGTTGAGTAAATTCTTTTTATTCACCGTACATGACATTCGTTTTTCACATAGACATTATCATATAGTTTGAGTAGATACTTTCTACTTGCTATACATTACACTTGGATATACATGACACAGTTTACACATGACATTGAACATGGTTTACACACAAACATTTTGACATTTGTTTTAAACAAGACATTTTGGTTGATTATTGGTGAGTGACTTATATAACGAGGCTATGTGTTATATGATAAAAGCATGGTGGATACGCCGCTGGTACTTCCTATATATAAGTGCTTTTATTATATTACACGTAGTAGCGTTATCTAAGCCACTTTGACAGGAACAAAGACATGATACATTTTATACAAAAACACAACATTTTTTTTTACAAATCACATATTTTACACAAATTCATTTCCACTTGGTTATTTATTTAACCATGCATATTTATTTTATATCATTTGATTTTCATATTGATTTTCACATGATTTTATAAAAGAAAACATTTTACAAGGTTTATGACTACTTTTTGTTAAACACTTCTTTTAACTACAAGTCATGAATCCTGCATAAACAAAACCTATGTATCTCACAGGCATTTTTATGCTGATGTACCTATTTTCACATGTGTTTCAGGTGCTAATGCATGATGATGTTTGTGCTACACTTAGGCGGACTTGGGCCTTAGTGACTTAAAAGACAGTTAATTATGTTATGTTTTTGTTAAATTCTAAGACAATGTATACTCTTTAATCAATAATACAAAACTTTAATTACCATGGTTGTTCAAACAATAATTCTATCGCTCCACTCCCTGACGTTTCCGCCGCGGTTTGTTGTTTTACGCGGTCGGGGTGTGACAGAAGAGTTGATATCAGAGCTAATGGTTATAGGGAATTAGGTTATTAGTAGTGCTTTGACCTAGACTATAACTTTCTAGGACCCTAACACAAGTTTTCTTGTGTTTAGATCTTAAAACAATACACGTCACCTATCCTTAGGTGATTACCAAAACATGAACGCAATTTTCCAAAATGATTTTTGAAAATCAATCATCTACTCTTAGATGATTTGTTATAAGGTTTTGAACCCTCCAAATTTCCAAAACAATTTTGAAATCAATCATCTATCCTTGGATGATTTCTTTTGGTCTTGTACCTTCCAAATTTTCAAAATCTCGTCAAAGTTTGGGTCTAAATAATGTGAACACGTGCAAACTGGAAGGGTGGATGCCTGTACCCAGAGTTTTCTGTCTAAGGCTAGAGTGTTCGTACAAATCCACAGTATCGGACCAGTCACTCTTACCTGGGAACTCTTGGGGTGAGTGTCCCCTTATAGGCAAGCATGTCTTCGGTAATACATTATTATAACCTATTTACTTTGATTTGTCACTGTGTGTCGTTTGTTTGCTTTGTGGTAACGAACAAATGACCACCATCCTTACATTTTTTTGATTTTTATTGGCATCTCATTTTTCATCACATCATCTCACTCGTTTTCTCGCATGTTTCCTCTTTTAGAATGCCTCCTCGATGTAACGTTCAATAACCCAATGCCGAACTGGCGGCTATTATAGCACAGCAGATGGCTGCTATGCTACCGAATCTCATCACTCAAATAAACCAAGCTAACAATAACAATAATGCACCTGCTCCGTGCAATTTCAAAAGTTTTAACTCGGCTAAACCACTCAGGTTTAGTGGTTCTGAAGGAGCAACTGGACTCCTACAGTGGTTTGAGAGTCTTGAGAGCACCTTTCGCCATGTTCAGTGTCCGAACAACCGTAAGGTCGAGTTTGTTTCGAGTGTATTCCAAAAGAGGGCTCTTACCTAGTGGAATGGGGTAATGAGAGATCGAGGTGCTGATGTTGCTTTGGGTCAGACATGGGAGGAACTGAGAGCTCTTATGATGAGAGAGTTCTTCCCTCGTCACGAGCAGAGGGCACTTGAAAATGAGTTCCATGATCTCAAGCAAGACAGTGGTGAACACCGAGCTTACACTGATAGATATGAGGAGTCAAGTTTGCTCTGTCCGACAATGGTCACGCCTTTGGATAAGGCTATTGAGAAGTACATAGACGGTTTGCCAGATCCTGTTCAGGATATCGTTACTGGCAACAACCCTACTACCGTTCGTCAGGCCATTGAGCTAGCTGCAACCCTAACAGACTCTCAAGTCAAAAAGGGTAAACTCCACAGAAAGGTGACAAGAAACAGACTGATAAGAGTGAGAAGCAGAAGGGTAAGAAGGCTGCCGAGTCTTCAAAGAAATCGAGGAAGCGTAAGGCTTCCAAGAATTTCACTGTGGTAGCACAACAGGCAGCTCCTAATCAGGCTGCACAACCTGCTGCCAAAAGGCAGTACGCTGGCATTGCGCCTCTGTGCAACAAGTGTAACAGCCACCACCAACCACAAGTGCAGTGCCGCATCGGCACAAACTGTGGTAAATCGGGTCATCTTGCTAACACCTGCCACTTTGCTCCGAACCAAAATCAGGCAGCTCAAAACCCAGCACAAAACCCTGCCCAGAATCCTGCTCGACCTCACTATCCGCCTGGTTCATGTTTCATTTGTGGGGATCTGACCCACTACAGGAACAACTTCCCTAGGTTGGCAAACGCAAATCAGGTACAGGCTCGTGGTAGAGCTTTTAATCTGAATGCAAACGAGGCACGCGCAGATAACAAAGTGGTGAACGGTACGTTCCTCGTTAACAACCAACCTGCTTCTATTCTATTTGATTCGGGTGCCGATAAGAGTTTTGTGTCCTTAGCTTTTGAGTCTTTGCTTTCGATGACTAGAACAAAACTAGGAAAGCCCTTGACAATAGAAGTAGCTAGTGGTGAACATGTTGTACTTGATTCCGTTCTTCGAAATTGCCAGTTGAACCTTAATAACCATCTTTTTTCCTATTGACCTCACGCCGATGCAACTCGGGAGCTTTGATGTAATAGTGGGAATGGATTGGTTAGCCAATACCATGCTGAGGTGGTTTGTTTTGAGAAGATTGTTCGTATACCGCTTTCGACTGGTGAGATCTTAGAAGTTCGTGGGGAGAAACCTGTTAGTTGCCTTAAACTCATGTCTTGTACCCAAGCCCAAAAATACCCACGAAAGAACTATGTCACTTTCTTGGCACATATCGTAGAGGAGAAAGGCAAGGGTAAGAATATCCAAGATATCCCTGTTGTTCGGGATTACCCTGAGGTATTTCCTGAAGAATTACCTGGTTTACCCCCTGTACGCCAAGTTGAGTTCCGTATCGATCCGGTACCTAGTGCAAATCCAATTGCTAAATCTTCTTACCGTCTTGCACCTTCTGAGATGCACGAGTTATCTGAGCAACTTCAAGAGCTTTCTGATAAAGGATTCATTCGTCTGAGCTTTTCACCTTGGGGCGCTCCTGTCCTATTCGTGAAAAAGAAAGATGGATCTTTCAGGATGTGTATCGATTACCGTGAGCTCAACAAGCTTATCATCAAAAATTGATATCCCCTACCTCGCATTGATGATCTCTTTGATCAGTTACATGGCGCTACTTGCTTTTCAAAGATTGATATGCGTTCTGGGTATCATCAACTTCGAGTGCTTGAAGAAGATATTCCCAAAACAGCTTTCAGTACAAGATATGGTCATTATGAGTTTACTGTTATGCCTTTCGGTTTAACAAATGCTCCTTCTATTTTCATGGACTTGATGAATAGGGTTTGTAAGCCTTATTTGGACAAGTTCATTATTGTTTTCATTGATGATATTTTGATTTATTCTAAGACGCGAGCTGATCATGAGCAACATCTCCGTCTTACAATGGAGCTCCTAAAGAAAGAACAACTTTTCGCCAAATTCTCCAAGTGCGAATTCTGGCTTAAGGAAGTTCAATTTTTGGGGCACATCGTTAACGAACAAGGTATACATGTAGATCCCGCTAAAATCAGTGCGATTAAGGATTGGGATACACCTACTACTTCTACCGAGGTTCGTTCATTTCTTGGTCTAGCGGGTTATTACCGCTATTTCATTGAAAACTTCTCCAAGATTGCAGTTCCTCTCACTGCTTTAACTCAGAAGAATAAACCTTTTGAGTGGGGATCCAAATAGGAAGAAGCTTTCCAGACCTTGAAACAGAAGCTTTGTAATGCGCCTATCTTATCTCTACCTGAGGGCAACGACAATTTTGTCGTATACTTTGATGCATCCAATTTAGGTCTTGGCTGCGTTCTTATGCAAAGAAACAAAGTTATAGCTTATGCATCAAGACAGTTAAAGGTACATGAGAAGAACTACACCACTCATGATCTTGAATTGGGTGCAGTAGTTTTTTCTCTCAAATCTGGAGACACTACCTGTACGGTACGAAGTGTGTAGTGTTTACTAACCACAAGAGTCTCTAGCATATTTTCAATCAGAAGGAACTAAACATGAGGCAACGACGTTGGGTTGAACTTCTAAACGACTATGATTGCGAAATTCGCTACCATCCTGGTAAGGCGAATGTCGTGGCCGATGCATTAAGTCGTAAGGAACGTGTCAAGCTGCACTGTCTTCAAGTTCGATCTGATATTCAAACCCGCATTTCTCAGGCTCAACATACTTGTCTTACACAAGGTTTGATGGGTAAGGAATTACCATATCATCTTAAACCTGAGCTTGAACTAAAAGACTTTGGGCTATTTTATTTCATGGGCCGTTTGTGGGTCCCAAGTCAAGACAATCTTCGCACCTTGCTAATGGATGAAGCTCACAAGTCTCGTTATTCTATTCATCCTGGTGCAGATACAATGTATAAGGACCTTCGAACCCAGTACTAGTGGCCGGGTATGAAGAAAGACATTGCCTTATATGTTTCCAAATGCCTTACTTGTCTCAAGGTTAAGGCAGAACATCAACATCCCTCTGGATTATTGGAGCAACCAGAGATACTAGTTTAGAAATGGGAAAACATTGCTATGGATCTCATTACCAAGCTGCCTCGTACTAAAAGAGGGCATGATGCCATTTGGGTAATCGTTGATCGTCTTACAAAGTCTGCACATTTCTTGCCGATCCGTGAGGATCTATTTGCTGACAAGCTTGCTAAAATCCATGTGGATGAGATTGTATCCCGACATGGTGTTCCTTTGAACATTATATCTGACAGAGATGCTCGATTCTCGTCTCGCTTTTGGAGAACCATGCAATCTGCCATGGGAACCCAACTTAATTTGAGCACAGCGTATCATCCTCAAACGGATGGTCAATCTGAGAGAATAATCCAGACACTGGAGGATATGCTTAGAGCTTGTGTGATCGATTTTGGTGGTAGTTGGGATTCGCATCTACCGTTGATCGAATTCTCCTACAACAATAGTTATCACTCTAGCATCAACATGGCTCCTTTCGAAGCTTTATACGGTCTAAAATGACGTTCACCTGTCTGCTGGAATGAGACAGGTGAAGCTCAGCTTACTGGACCTGAACTCATTCTAGAGACTACAGATAAGGTCAAAAAGATTCGCGATAACCTACAGACATCTAGAAGCCGTCAAAAGAGTTACGCGGATCGACGACGCAAGCCCTTAGAATTTCAAGTTGGAGATCACGTCCTACTCAAGGTATCCCCTTGGAAAGGTGTGACCCGATTTGGAAAGAAAGGAAAACTTGCACCACGCTATGTTGGACCATTCAAGATCATTGAAAGAATCGGAAAAGTAGCCTACAGACTTGAGCTACCTCTTGAACCTGGAAATGTTCATCCAACTTTCCACGTGTCCAATCTCAAAAAGTGTTTAGCTGATGAGAACCTTCACATACCACTTGATGAAATTCGTGATGATAACATGATGCACTTCGTTGAGAAACCTATGGAAATCATGGACCGTGAAGTCAAAAAGCTCAAACGCAAGCGCATACCTGTTGTCAAAGTTCGCTGGGAATCTAAACGTGGCCCAGAATTTACTTGGGAACGTGAAGATCAGATGAAAGTGAAATATCCACATCTATTCTCACAAGTTTCCTCTAAATAAATTTTGGGACGAAATTTCCTAAAGTAGGGGAGACTGCGACATCTGCGCTTGTGTAATCATTATACAAACTCCGAACAAATTCAATGTCAATAAAACAATGTGTTTTGATCCCAATGTATTTTTATTTATCTTTGACATTTTGCACGTTTTGATTTTTGATCGATTTTAAACTCTATATCGCTTTCTGGAAAGTTATACGCAAACTGATGCGTAAACGTAATCAGTTTAATGAGAAAAACACTCCGGAACAGCAACATAAGCTTAACATACCTTAAATAACCATCAATTGGTCAAGTCAAAGTTCAATTGAACTTTGCAACGTGATTGTAATCACAATGGTTATAATCCTTAGCGATTATACCTATTGATTACCACGTTAACTAGGTGTAATGACGAGTCAAAGTTTCGGACAAAATGCGAATTTACGCGCATTTTGCAATGGAACTATTTTCGGGTATCAAAACCCTTTGTTTTGATACCAAATCAGTTTTCTAAGTTATTTAAACATGTTTTGACATGTTTAAATCGTCACTACTAGTATAGTGCTTGTTTAGGGTCGTAAGCGGTCTAAACAACCGCTTAGACTTTCGAACCCGACCTGTTTGGTCGATCATTAGGATCCGACCAACCGCGTTTAGTGATCATAGTTGCATAGGGAATAACCTCTGAGGTTATAACTTATGATCACATAGTATTGGCTAGTCATTTGTTAAGTAGATTATATATGCCCATAGAAAATGACCAAAACGCCCTTTTTAAACATAAATCCATATTTTGCATATGTGAACATGTTTTTGACATCTAAACTGATATGGTAACATACTTAGGCATAATTGGGCATATAAGACTTGACACAAGACATAGATAGCCATCCAACCATAGTTTTACGTAAACGAGGCGTTATAGTAGCTTAAACTACCATAACGAGTCGAAACGGGTCAAAAGCACTTAGGTAGACTTCCAAATCAGAATGTTAGCTCAATTAAATCATGCCATATGAGTTCAAATACTCATTTGATTTATAGAACATCATTCTATCCTATCTCCCGATTTAGGATCCGATTATTAACGTAGTTACGTATATTAGGTGCCTTGTTGATTTCGTGATCCTTGGAGCTTTATTTGGTCTTATTATCAAGACTAATAAGCAATCCCAAGTGAGTACATAGTCCCCTCATTTACCGCTTTCAAATATTTTGGGGTGATACACATGTGCATACTTGTTACTTTCGTGCTTTTCATTGCTTTTATGACATAAACATGCTAATTTCACCTAGTACACATATAGTACATGATTTAAATTATGTTTTGCTATGTATGTTTACTAAGCATGCTAGCACATTAATTTCATAAGACACTTTTGTTGCATATGTTTACTCAGCATATGGACACATTGATTTACATCACATTTCTGCTATGTATGTTTACTTAACATGCTAGCACATTGATTTCATGAACATTTCTACTATGTATGTTTACTTAGCATACTTAGTACATGGTTTTCACATGCTACATTGGTTATGACAATTGGTATGTTTAATCGGGACAATAATACATTCATTAACATTGATTACGCCGCTCGGTAGTATGTAATGGTACCATAGGACTTGACAAATCTCGTTTCCGACTTCCTAGGTTTGTTTGGAAGTTGGGAATGACAGAATCCGATATACATAATTTAGATAAACCTTTAATTTGTTTAAGGGTTTGTCGCCACAGTCTCAAGGCTTGAATGTATGTGAATAAACATTACTGCATAAATGTTTGTAATCATAAAGCATTGTTTTCTGCAAAACATAATATTTGATTTAAACTTAGGTTTATTCAAAGACTTTGTTTTGTGCATTTTCCTACGGGGTTGAGTAAATTCTTTTTAATCACCGTACATGACATTAGTTTTTCACATAAACATTATCATATAGTTTGAGTAGATACTTTCTACTTGCTATACATTACATTTGGATATACATGACACAGTTTACACATGACATTGAACATGGTTTACACACAAACATTTTGACATTTGTTTTAAACAAGACATTTTGGTTGATTATTGGTGAGTGACTTATATAACGAGGCTATGTGTTATATGATAAAAGCATGGTGGATATACCGCTGGTACTTCCTATATATAAGTGCATTTATTGTTGGTACACAATGTCTATAGCCTACGTCAACAGTCTAGGTCGTGTCAAATAGCATGTAATAGGGGTTAATATGTAAAATGTTAATGTTATGTGTGTATGTAACCATTTCGCATGAAATGGGTTGTTAAGCCATTTCATACGAAATGGAAGTTTGCCATTTCATACGAAATGGAATGTGTTATTTCGTGCGAAATGGTTGCCCTATATATAGGGCTGTTTGGTTTTTCATTTGGTACGAATTGGTGAAAGTTGTCACGAAGTGCTGTCAAAATTTCTCCGTGTATTAACGTCTAATATCAATGGAAAACCAGTTTAAAGTGTATTTCTCTGCTTCTACTCACATTCTAACACCGATTATCAGTTACTAGATTGTTTCCGCCTCTCTAGTGACCTAGATTTGACTCAGACCGACTCACTTAGGTCGAATATCGATCCTACAAGTGGTATCAGAGCTCAGGATGAGTCAAGTCGGCTGAATCAGTGTTGTGAATGGTTTAGAACTCTCTACTTCTACGCATTCTTGGATTTTTGAACAATTCCATAGACAAAATGGACTGAGTTTTAAATATAACGTGTAAAACACCATTTTAATCAATCCTTCAAAGTTTCAGATCTTAATTTGGACTAAAATTGATCAAAAAGTTCCAAAAACTTCATTTCGTGTGAAAACATGTCATTTCGTATGAAATTTCTGTCCATCCCGTACAAAATGAACCATTTCGTGTGAAGGTTTACCATTTCGCTTGAAAATCTGATCATTTCGCACGAATTGAACTTTTTACCCATTTCGCACAAAATGGCATTTCATTTCGCTTGAAATTGTCATTTCGCTTGAAAGTTGATTTCGTTTGAATTCATTCCGTTTGAAACAGTTCATTTCGTTTGTGTGTCTATTTCATTTGAAAGTCCATTTCGTGTAGAAGTCATTTCGTTTGAAAGTGACAGTTTTCAAAACTTAAAATTTTTCTGAAAAATTTTTCGAAGTATAAAATGGATAACCAAGAATTTTATAACATGTTTTCCGGAGGGGGAATGACAGCAGTTCAAACTCCAGCGAGTATTATTCAGAATGTAAACATGGAGAACGAGCTTGGTACAATGCAAAAGCCACCAAAATTAATGAACATTGACGAATATTCAGGGTGGTCAGAGAGGTTTAAAACCTGGGTACAGGCAAATCATTTTGAATGTTGGATGAAAATTGAGTCAAGGTATGAACCTCCGACGAATGGAGTGGGTATTGAGAAAGCACTTCATTAGTTAACTCCGATTGAACAGGATAGTTTCAAAGCCGAGAAGAAAATGATGAGTATCTTGCAACAAGCAATCAAAGAAGATATTTTGGTTCTACTACAACATCAGAATGACTCGCAGTCTATCTGGAGTGCACTAAAAGTCAAGTTTCTTGGAAGTGTTACGATGATAAAGAGCAAGACGGCATTGCTGAAAAAGGAATTCGATATTTTTACTGCTATCAAGGGTGAGTCAACAAAAGAGTTGATCGAGAGATATTGTCATTTGGTTGTAGAAATGAAGCGTTTGAGTATTGAGAAAACAAATGAAGAATGGGTTGACAAGCTGGCAGATGCATTACCGTATGATGAATGGGGCATATATTTGTTGGTTTTGAAAAATAACTTGGAGTATGTTGGGATGAATCTTAGCACGTTTATCGAGAAAATTGAATCGCATGAGCTTGAACTTAAAAAGATCAGAAAAATGAAATCTGCTAATGTACAACAAGATGTTCAGTTGTACTACAAAGGAAGCTCATCAGCAACATCTACCCCAAGTCCAAAAATTCAGACAGTATTTAGTGTTGAGCCTGCATCTGGAATTTCTCAAAGCGCACCAAACAACAACTATTCACCATTCACAAGTTATGAACCAAATCCTAAGGTTCAAGAACAAGTGTCTCCTCAAAGCTCTTCAGGGTCAAACAATCAAAGTGTAGGATCGTATTGACGATCAAGTGAGTCAATCTGAGTGAAAACACCATTGTTTATAAGGCGGAATCAAATAAACAGCTTGAATCAAAGAGAAATGAGTAGAAAAGCACTGAAAGACACTTTAAACACTGGTTCTCATATAAATCTGACGCGAAAATCCGGCAGCAGTTCAGTACACCAATCTCCAGAACTACTTCAAATTAGAGACCAACTCACCTATTTATAGGCTAACAGGGTTCGCTTGAACAGGTCTTAAGAGAGACCTTTCGCTTGAACTTGACACAACATGTGTTCAAGCGAAACCCTAACACATAACATTAAATTTACAAATCAGCCCCCTGATCTATACATTATTGACATATTAGACCCTAGACTAAGACATAGGCTTTAGACATCGTGCACTAACAAACTCCCCCTTGGATACAGCCGGAGTCTTCAGTCTTGGTCTTCAAACTTTACAGGGACTTGAACTTCTCTTCACGAGGCTTAGATTTCTTTAGTAACGCTTTTCTAATATTCTCGTTTTCTTTTGCAGCTTTCAATCTTTCTACTTCCTGTTCTCTCATAAATTTTCCTTTGTTCTCCTCCAACTTCTTTCTTTCCTTCTCAGCTTTCAACTTAACTTTCTCTTCAAGCTTCCACTATTTAGAGTTCCATTTGTTATATGCATTAATGCCTTTTTGAAAACAAATAGAAACAACTCTTTGAAATTGCATCGCCTGCTCTCTGTCTTCAGCTTGAAAACGAATCTTGTGTATGAACAGACATTCTATATCTTTTGCAGAGCAGTTCACTAGCCACATCGGATCAAACACATGAATTTCTCTAACTTCACTTCCAGCCCGATAAGTAATCACTGCTTCAGTTGATATGCATCTATACACCCAATCCATGAAACCTTTATAGAAATCTTGCTCCATCTTTGGTACTGGTATAATCTTCATAGTTCTTGGCTTCTTTATATTTAAGATTGTTTCTTCGTTACCAGTTTCAGGATTGATTCTTCTATCCTTCTTTGGATAATGTGGTTTCCAATGCTTGAACCCTCTCAAAGCTTCAAACTTTAAAAAACCCCACATGATAGCATCATTTTTCCTGATTTGATACTCCAAAGTTCTAACCTTCGCTAGCTCCTCCACATCCCACCAGGGTAAGGACATAACATCATACAAATATTCAAAATACTGTACCCCGCATTCTCTACGAATAGCATATGCATTAACCTGAGGAAGAAATCCCCAGCTAATGATATCTCCCATTGACACAACTCTGTCTCTTTGATAGAACTTCAGTGGTCTCTTGAACTTTCTTTCATTAGAATGTCTAAACCATTTCTTTCTTTCTTCTTTCTGGGGATCTTTAGTAATTCCATCAACATTCTTATCTTTCAGAATCTCATCAACTCTTTTCTTCAATTCATCTCTATTTTCTTCAGTGAAAAATTCCATCAAAGTAGGAAGACCAGATGTATCAACATTTTCAGTTTCTTCATCAGTGCAATCTTCGACTTCAACACGATCATATAAATCTGCATCTTCAACATACTTATACTTGTACTCTGGCTGATGGTTGATATCAAAAGCATTCAATTCTTCTTCAAAATCAAATTTGAAATCTGGATCCACCATACGTATCATATCTTTAATCTCTTCCAATGTATACATATGTCTGTGTTCACCTTCTTTCAAATCAGATTCTAAATTCAAAATCAACTTTTCAACTTGTTCAACTTTTTGCTTATCACCAAGCTCCCCCTTTCCATCAGCTCCCTTTGTCTCTTCATTTACTTTGTCATTCATCAGATCATCTGCAGTTTGTTCTTTAGACCTTTCAGAAATTATAAAACCAGATGCACCTTGATCATCATCATCGTCATCATCACTTGAACTGCTTACAGAAAACACTTTCTCATCATCATTATCCTCTTCATCATCATCCTCTTCAACATCATCCTCTTCAACATCTTCTTCAACTACACCAGCAACAGAAGATAGCGGAACAGGCTGTTCATACACTGGTTCATGATCATTTACTAACACAATAGCCCTTTCTCTAGAAGAACCTTCAAGTTCTTTACCTTTAACCTTCATCTGAGCATCAATCTCTGCCTGTTTTTCAGCTCTGACCTCCTCCCGTGCAAGCTCATCAAATTTCTGTTCAACAGACTTACCAAGCATACTTTCCAACACTCTATTAAACATATACAACTCATGCTCTTTCTGTGCTTTTGCAGTTTCAAGTTCTTTGTTTTTTAACTCATAATATTTCAGGTGATTATCCCTGCTTTTCTTTTCTTCCAATAATTCAGAAATCTGAACTTTCATAATATCTATCTCAGCTTTATCGGCTTCAATCTTCTTTAATAAAGTAGCATTTTGAACTTCCACAGACTGTACATGCTTTGCCAACCTTTTGTTCTCAGCTATTACTGCTTCAACTTTATCATTAACACTCTTCAATTGAACATTATCCACAAAATCTAAATCTCCAATATCTTCAAGCCCAATATTCATATTCTGAGGAATAGGTGGAAAACTTTTAGACCCTGAAGAACCAGGTGTTGTTTGGATGATAGGTTGTGAGAGTGGTGGTGTTTGAAAGATTCGTTGTGAAGAAGTAATAGGTTGTTCTTGATGAGGTGGTGATAAATGTAATGGAGATAATTGATGTGGTGATGGTGAATGATGAATTTGTGGTGTAGGTTGTCTTGGTGGAGTTGGTTGTTTTGTAGGTGATTGATGAGGTGGTGATTGAATAGGTGATTTAGGTGGTGATGGATCATGTGGTGGTGATGGTGATTTGTCAGCTACACGAACAAGTTTCTTTCCAACCACAATTTTCAAAGACTTTGGTTTCTGAGGAGTTTGAACAATCTTTCTCACGACACCTTTCTTTTTACTCTTTGCAACCTTTTGAACCGGAACTTCGATTTCCTCCTGTGATGGTTCATACAATTCATCATCGTCTTTTCTGCTTCTCTTCTTCTTTTGATTTTCTTTTGTTGCAGCTAACACTACATTCTTGTATCTTTCTGTTTCATCAACTTCATATTCAGAAGAAGAAGAATCTTTATCAACATCAATGTTTTTATCACCTTCAGCGACCTGTTCTTTCTCACTAGTTTCAGCTACCATCTCGGTCTCATTTTTAGCACTAGCTTCAGTCACAGTCTCGACTTCAGCTTCTTTTTCAACTTCAGTATCTGATTCATCGACCAACACTGTTTTAGCTGCTTTCTTCTGTTTCTTCTTCGGTTGTGACGACGGATCTTCACCGTGCTTTACTTCCGGAGTACTTTTCCTGACTCTTTTCTTTTGTTCCTTAATAAACCATTCATTTCTTGTTGTTGTAAAACCTTCAAGAATTTTCAATTCATCCGCATAAGCTGCTTCCTTCATCTCCTCTGAATTCCTCCAGTTTTGATGATTGACAGGATCTGGATCCTGATAATTTGTATCTTTTAGAGCTCCAAACAAAAAAACTGGATCTTTTGGTTCTGGGTGATTCGGATGATAACGTGCAAGACTCTTTACTGAATCATTGTCCATATGAGAGAGAACCAACAAATCATTCATCTCATCTCTGACAATGTCTGGATAAGCATGATCTATAATCATCTGAATAAATCTAGGGTACAACCACCTTTTCCTCTTAGATGTCACCTCGTCAACAAGATAATGAAATATAATATGTGAGAAATTATATTTCTTGTTCAGAACCAATGCCACTACCATATTCATATGGTAATCCCTCATTGCGTCGTAACTTCCTTTTTGATGACTTAAACTCATAAGCACTGAATGTATCAAGAATTTGTACGGCTTTGTAAATTTTGATTTCAAATAATTCCCCGCATTCAAATATCCTTTGTATCCCATCCTTAACAAACAGCCTTTCACCATCCGTTCCGGAAACTTCGTAGGACTTTTTTCTTCATCCGGAAAGTTTATTACTTCTCGAATAACAGCTTCTGAGATAATAATTGGCTTTTCTTCATTATTGACTTCAACCACAGAAGTAATCGTCTTGTCAGTCTCATTGTACGTAGCATTCAACCAGAACCGTTTAACATGAGAATTGAAAACAGAACGTCTGTCTGTCAAAGCTTTCTGTAATGGAATACGCCTCATAAACTCTAAAATTTCAGCAAATTCACTTAAACTTGGACTTCTTTGCACGTCCAAATCACAACAGCTGTTATGCAACGCATTGAAAACAACTTTTGAAGGCTGCAATAGTACAATTTCACAATCATTAGACACTTAGAAAAATTTCAACAATTAAACAGTACTTACAAGCAGACATGTGTTAAACAGATTTTTCAAGCGAATACCATTCAAGTGAACAAACACAATCAATCTATGTTCAAGCGAAAATCTGTACAAACATAACCCATCCAATCACTTGAAAAGCAAACGTCATCAAACAGCCTAATTCAAGCGAGAGGGTCTCAAGCGAAAGGCTATGGTTTGCTTGAATCTGACAAAAATCCCAAATAAGTTCTAAACCAGTTGTGATGAAATTGATGCTACAAAACTGTTATACAATCAATTCCGAGTTCAAAGATATCAATTTCAACCCACAATTCTTCCTAAATCAATCCAGATCTGAGTTTGAAGTCTGACCTAATCGACAAGTATAACACATACAAGAATCTGATGAAATTAAACTATCATACGATCAACAACAATCAAATCCGACTAAGAGCATGTGTTTTATTTGCAGATTAAAGCAGTTAAAAACCCTAAATCTAACAGATCAAACATATGTATCGACGAAGTCCTAAAAATCAAAACAAATCAATTCATGATGAAAAACTTACATTTACCATTTTACCAGTTGTGCAAACCAACTAATAAAACAAGATTTCGGTGAATTTTGGCAGAGTAACGGCTAGAAAATTGAGTTTTTGAATCGTCGCTTGAAATCGCCTAGAGAAAACTTGAAGAGAACAGGTGCAGAAAATGATTTTAAGCGAAAGATAAAGCCTTATATATACTCAGAGGGTTCTCGCTTGAAAGTGACATCCAAGTCTTCAAGCGATACCCATTCAAATGAACTGCCATCTTGAAGCGATACCATGTTTAATATCAAGCGAAATGTTATGATAAAAACTTTAACTTTTTGGTTTTTCAAGATTCTACCGACACACTCAGTCAACCAAGTCCAATTTAATGACCCTGGTCAACTGTGTAGCCTGCCAAGTCCAAATTAATGACCCTGGCTGACCAACTTATGAAGAAGCTGAATTTCTGAAATGAAATCAAGTTCAAATTAATGAACTTTTTAACGTTGAATCAATTACCGATCATTTTCACAATCAACTGCTTTCCCAACCCTCAAGATCCGACATGTTTAGCACATAAGACTTTGATCAATCAATCCCCAACATCCGTTGTCTAAAATAAGATGGAAAAAATAAAATCTTTTTGGATTTTGAATATGAGAAGCAATAAACTGTACACACAATCTTTTTGCGAGCGTGTTAAGGGATCATATCAGCTTCCGACAAGATACAAGTACCGTTAAGCTTAGGTGACATTTTAAGCACTAAACAATTTGCAATGATTGTCGATATACTGGTCCACTTTAAATTTTCACACAAAGTTCAATCTGTTCAGGATACGGATTTAGTGTTTTAAGGCTTAACTTTCATATGTGTCCCACCTCAGAATATACTCCCGTATCCAGATCCCAATATTCAGTCTTACAGGTGAGTATACCTAGATGATATCTGTAGGGGGTTAGATGCGAAGGTCGTGAGAGCTCAGGTCAGAACTTCCGTTCAGCAGAGAGATGACGACTTCTTCAACTTTGGTGGGTCCCCTTTAGAGGATCTTTTTTACAATAGCATTGATTTAGTAATTTTATTGTCTATTTCTGCTGAGGGCGGCGCTATATTTCAAGCATGCAGTAAAGTATTCTCCGGGGACTAGGCCATTGCTTCCGCATTATCAAAAGTCCCGGGATAATACCCCAGATATCACTAAGCATAAAGACCTAGTATCTCAGAAAGAGGGACCTTTCAAACAAGATTTCGGGGGTTACCCATATATCCGAGAGATGTTCCCCACATAAAAGCAAGTGAAATTTATGTTTATATCCCGAACAAATCTACTAAATGTGTAAAAACCTATCGGCATATCATCTACAAGACCTTCTTAACACGTTTATACTTTACAATTCTTTAGCGTACTGCACTGTCTAGCTGATGTACTATCATTTCCCTTTTATACACAAACTCATTTTTACTTTTTCAAATGTTTTTGGTTTTTGTAGTTTTTATCATGTTTTTGTATTTTTCTGCAAACTTTCTCCCCCTAAAAAGAAAAACATATTTTTGTGTTTTTGTTTTTATCGAAAAGCAGAAAACAAACTGTACAAACAAAGTTGACAACATGATGTGGTTCACTTTTGATCGCCGTCCTCCGCGGCTTCACACTCAGTAACCCTCCCAGAAAGCAAATTTTTCAACCCATTCAATTTTAAAAGATAGTTTAATCTTTTTCGATCAAAAGGTTTAGTATAAAAATCAGCCTTCTGTTCATCGGTGTGCACATATTCAATTCTGATTAACTTCTTTTCATAGCAATCACGTATGAAGTGATGCCGAATCTCAATGTGTTTAGTTTTCGAGTGGTGAACCGGATTTTTAGTAATGTTAATGGCCGCTTCATTGTCCACAAATATCGGTGTATCCAAGAATTGCAAACCGTAATCCCTCATCTGCTGTTGGATCCAAAGGATCTATGAGCAACAGCTGGAGGCCGAAACGTATTCAGCCTCGCATGTAGAGAGAGTGACCGCGGTTTGTTTCTTGCACTGCCAAGTGACCAATCGAGTTCCGAAGAACTGACACCCAGCAGTGGTGGACTTAGCATTTTTCTTACAACTACCAAAGTCCGAATAAGCAAAACCTGTAAGAGAGAAATCGCTAGACTTAGGATACCACAAGCCGGTGCTTGGGCAGCCTTTCAAATACCGTAATATGCGTTTCACGGCTGTCAAGTGCGACTGGCGAGGATTTGACTGATAACGGGCGCACAAACAGGTCGGATACATGATGTCGGGCCAGGAGGCAGTTAGATACATCAACGAACCGATCATAGACCTATACAACGTCTCTTCAACTTTCTCTCCATTCTCATCAGGACATAACCCATGGTTCTGCGCTAAGGGGGTTGATGCTGGACTGCATTGTGCCATGCTGAACTTTTCCAGGACATCATTGACATACTTCGTTTAATGAATGAAGATTCCATCGGGCATTTGTTCTACCTGCAACCCGAGGAAGAACTTCATCTCCCCCATTGAACTCATTTCGAACTTCTTTTTCTTCACCAACTCAAATTCTTTACACAAGTCATCGTTCGTTGAACCAAAAATGATGTCATCGACATATATCTGCACGATTAGGAGATGGCCTGCAACTTCCTTTGTGAACAATGTACTACCGACTGTCCCTCTAATGAACCTGTTGGCCAAAAGATGTTTGGAAAGCGTCTCGTACCAGGCTCTCGGGGCCTGGTGAAGTCCGTAGAGTGCTTTATCCAGCAGATAGACTTTGTTCTTGTGCAGTGGATCAGTGAACCCCGGTGGTTGTCCCACATACACCTCTTCGGTAATCTTTCCATACAAGAAGGCAGATTTCACATCAAGCTGGTACACTTTGAAATCTTTCCATGACGCAAATGCCAGGAAGATCCGAATAGCTTCAAGTTGAGCCACAGGCGCGTAAACCTCATCATAGTCGATGCCTTCTTGCTGACTGAAGCCTTGTACCACTAATCGTGCTTTGTTCCGAACCACAACACCTCGATCATCTCTTTTACATTTGAAAACCCACTTTGTTTTAATCAACTTTTGGTTTTCGGGTAAATCGACCAATCTCCAAACACCCAACTTTTCAAACTGTTGCAGTTCCTCTTGCATTGCAATCACCCAGCTGTCTTCTGTCAACGCTTCCTTATATGTTTTAGGCTCGATCTGTGAAATAAAACATTTAAGTGAGAAATCTTTCTGTAAAGGAGCAACAGATGAATAAAAACATGTAAATGCACGGTTGATTTGATCTCTTGTTTTGACACAACTTTGAAGATCTCCTATAATCTGATCTGATGGATGGTAAGATAATGTTCGAGGCATGATGGTGTCAGGCACTACAACTTCCGATTGCTGAAACGAGATATCAAGATCACCGGTGTGATCCTCAGCTTCAGTTGATGCAACATTTGGATCCTCATCAAATATCGGAGCGTTCTCTGAATCTGAGTCATCGGACTGGTCAAATGATGAAGCTGGTTCTACTGGGTCGTCATGAGCTGTTCCACTCAAACCTGCCTCGTGATCGTTTGCACCAGTTGTAGGAACGTTTGTATCCACATCTGGTTGAGAAACCACCAACGGTCTAGGCACCTGATCTTGAAAAGATGATTGCTGTTGTTGGTACAAGTAAATAAGTTCCTCTTCACTCGGCTCCGTAGGTAGTTGAAACGATTCCCAGAGTTTATCATAATCGAACAACAATCTGTTTCCGGGAAGTTGAGGTGACGCCGTGTGTTTCTGACAATCCACATGATGAACTTCAATTACCTTCTTCAAACATGGAACGAACACTCTTTTTAAGGGACTTGCGTATCCCACAAAGAAACCTTCATTACTCTTCGCGCCAAACTTTCCATCTTGATCTATGAAGGTACACGGTGATCCGAATGGCTCTAGAAACTTTAGATTGGACTTATATCTGTGAAGAAGTTCAAAGCACGTCTTTTTATATTTCTTCACAGTAAGCACTCGATTCAAGGTATAGCATGCCGCAGCCACAGCTTCACTCCAGAAATAGATCGGTAGTTTTGAATCGGCCAACATGGTTCGAGCAGTTTCAATTAGAGTACGGTTCTTTCTTTCAGCTACACCATTTTGCTGTGGAGTGTATGGTGCACTGAATTCATGAAGAATTCCCTTCTCGTTACAGAACTCTAGCATGCGGTTATTCTTGAACTCCGTCCCATTATCACTTCGAATTCTTCGGATTGGTACCTTGTACAAAGTCTCCATCTTTTTGAACAAAATCATCAGCGACTCAAACGTCTGATCTTTTCTTTCCATGCACACTACCCAGGAAAACCTCGTATAATCATCAGTGACTACCAAGCAATACAAATCACCACTGATACTTTTTACATTGACCGGCCCGAAGAGATCCATGTGGAGTCTCTCAAGCGGTACTCTGATTGAATTCAGCAACTTTTGTGGGTGTGACTTCATGTTCTGCTTTCCTTTCTTGCAAGCTACACAGTCATCATTCAAGTGAAAATTTTTCAAATTTACACCTTCAACTAAATCATTTGATACAAGAAAATTCATTTTTCTAATATGAATGTGGCCTATCTTTCGATGCCACATTATCGAATCCTTTTCAGTAGCTTTGGTTTTTGACACAAAACATTGTTTTTGATAATCTGTTGTTGTTGAGACACTCATATCAAGAATGTACAAATCATTTACTCGTGGAGCTCGCAACAACACCATTTCTTCCGGAATTTTGAAACCAGGTTTTAAGACAAGACATTCATTTTTAGTGAAATGTACGGTAAAAGAATTATCACAAATTTGTGAAATACTGAGTAAATTGTTTTCCAATTCAATTATGTAGTTAACTTTCTCGAACGAAATTACTCCATTTGTTAATGTTCCTTGACCGACAATCCTTCCTCCTTGGTTTCCTGCAAAACCCACGTAACCTCCGTTGATTGATTTAACGTCTTAAAGCAATGCTAGCATCCCCGTCATATGTCTTGAGGCCCCGCTGTCCATTATCCATTTTGAAATTTTAGACTTGGGCAACCCCTGCAAACATTAGAGCAACTCATTCAAACAATGATACCCATGGCTTCTTAACTGTTGAGACACTTCCAAACACTATATCACATTTCTCATCAATCTTTGGAAAGTTAAACGTAACATTCGGAACATCAGTTTTTACTTTTGGTTTTACTTCATTTGTGATCGGGGGAAACTCTGCAAGAAACTTATCAAGCTCAAATTCAAATTCATGATTATCATTAGCAACCACTTTTGATTCATAAAATTCCTTTACCCCTTTGACTTTTCTGTCAACCATTTTTCCAAAAATATTTAAAACATTGGGATTAAAGACTTTTGATTCAAACTTTAACTCATTCTCCATTTTCTTCATCTCAACTGATTGTTTTGGTTTAACCACCCATGATTGAGTTTCAAAAATTTTTGTTTTCGGATAAATCTTTGAAGGCTTTTGAGACTTTGAAGATTCACCAATCTCGAATGTCGATTTCGGCTTATCTTCCGTCTTCAAAGATTCACCCCTCTTCAAGATGCGGATTGGTGAAACCATTGGTTTTTTTACCCTTTTTGTCAACTGATGACTTAGGTCGAGGTTTTTTAACAACAGGTTTTACGACAGGTTTTTCAAAAATTTTCTTGCATTGTTTTGCCATATGTCCAATCTCATTGCAGCGATAGCAAATTCTTTTGTCATACTCGACAAAAATTGATTTGAACGACTCTTCTTTCAGTTTCTTTGCCGCATTGAAATCGTCAATGGCCTTTTGACTAAAAAATGTACTCTTTTTCATCATCCACACTTGGTCCAACAACAAATATATCATTCATTTTATCCTTTGGCTTGACAACCTTCTTAGCCATCTTTTTCTCAAAACCAATTCCTTTGTTTTTAAAGTTGTTACCATTTTTCTTGTTACCATTCCCTTCCCACTCCTTTTCCCCGAGTTGTTGAAACGTGTTGTAACAAATGACTTTTTAGGTTTCGAAAAGAATTCTTTGTTGTTTACCACATCAATGTCAATTTCAACCAATTTGTAAACTTTCTCGACATTTTCAATCTTAACGTTATGAAGCGGATACTCGAAATCAGAATAAAGCTTGTCCGTTCCAATCATAGTGTAAACCACCATAATCGGATCCTCATTCGTACTCTTGTCTGATTTCGGTATGAAACGATCTAAAAAATTATCCTCGTCTTCAGAATCAGTAACAGACTTCTCAGAATGAGATTTCATAACTTCAACCTCAGAGTTATCACTCTCTTCATCTAACACCTGATCGACAACAGTCTTGATGACCTGTGACTCGTTGTCCATGTCGGATGCAGAGAATGTAACATCAATGCTCTCTGGCAATTCATCCTCAATTGTTTTCAACTTGAGATTCAATGCAGATTCCACCCCATCTGGATATTTTTTAGTATAATGATTCCACATTAGGGGTGGAACACTGTTAAAGACCGGTGCAACATTGGGCTGTTGTGGAACAATTTGTTCAAGAACATAGGACGATGCAACATAGCTCATTAATTTCTTATCGATTCGCTCATTTTCAATTTTAGTCAATTCCAATTCTTTCTTTAATGATGCGATTGTGTCAATATGAAAATTGACTTCCACTTGTTTATCAAAAAGTGTTGCTTTTGCTAGTTTTGTGGCTTTATCATTTTCGACACTTTCTTTTTTAATCATTTTAACTGATCTGGCTAGTGTATCATATGCTTCTTTGACTTGTCCTAGATCAAATTTTAACATGTCAGCATGTTCTTTCAATTCCTGAAACTTAGTATCTTTTTCAAGACACTCCATGCACGGTTTGAAACACTTTTGGCATGGTGTTTCAGATATTGAATCCACTTTCTCAACAATTTCTGCTTCATGAGCAGTTTTCACTTCCTGTTTACCGACATCTTTGGACTCTGACACAAACACTTTCTTAGTTTTGGTCTCCTCAATTCCCGACTCCTTATCTGACTCCTTTTGAACTGACTCGGTACCGACAGAGTCGGGTTTCACAAGTTCTGTGTCTACCTCTCTCAGTTTCGCCATGAGAGCCTTGTCAGCAATTTCTTTCAAAGTGTTTTCGGTCATTTCCTTTGTCACATTGATCATTTCTTCGACATATTCTTTCTTCTCCTCATATCTCGGACACAATCCAGTAGTCGGTTCTTCAAAGAAACCTGCAAAAGATTCAAAAATTTTAGGAGGCATGATAGATCTCAAAGAACTGGATAATACCTCCTGCTCAGGTTGAGAATAATGAACTTCTGCATCTAACTCCTCAATGTCAACCACATTATCCACAGAAACATCTTCAACAACTACTTCAGATTCAACAACACTTTCGGTCACTTCAACTATCTCAGCCATCATAGCCTGTCCATCACTTCCAGGGATATATTTGTCCCAACTGAATCCCTCAGCAACTTTCTCGTCATCCTGGTTCACAATGAGAGCTTTCTCTGGTTTGTTCTCGATTTGTGGTCTTTGAACTACAGGTTGATGATTTGGTCGGTGATAAATTGCCTGTCTGTAATAATCATTTGTGAACGGGTTCTGATGATTATTCACTTCTCTATTTGGGCATTCCCTTTTGAAGTGGCCTCTTTCTTTGCATTTGAAGCAGGTTACTTTAGACTTGTCAAAACCTAGCTTTTGATCAGGTCCAGAAAGGCTGTTTCTGCCAGTGATTTCCATAAAGCGCTGTGCTCTCCTCACAAGACTAGCCATCCCCCACTTAATATCTATTAACTCAAGCTCCTCCGGGTCAATCTGATCGTAATCTTCTTTGGTCATGTCCGGATTCCCGATCTTACCCGCTACCAGAGACTCATACGACTCTAACACGAAAGCCAACAATGCAATATGTTGTTTCGCAGCTGATTCAGTGAATTCATTCCCATTCTTGATATTTACTGCGATGTTGCATTGGATCCCCAGAAACATATTCCTGATTGTTTGAACTGGTCGAGCTTTGAGGTGATGTCAGTTCAGAAGCTTTGAATTTTGGCTCGTAGCTGGCAAATGGTGAATGCTTGTTTGTTTGTGGAGTATTTGATGAAGCACTTGATGATGTGTCAGCACTGAAACCAGTTTGTATCTTTGGACTCTGATTTGTTGTATATGGAGTACTGCCTCTGTAATACAAAGATACATCTTGTTGAACATTTATTGAATTCATCTTTCTAATTTTTAGCAACTCCAACTCTTGAGCTTCAATCTTTTCTATGAATCCACTAAGATTTAGTTTCCCAAAATCTGAATTGTTTTTCAACATCATCAGACAAGTGCCCCACTCTTCATATGGTAATGCATCAGATAGCTTATCAATCAATTCTTCATTGTTCTTTTCAATTTCTAATCTCTTCATTTCAAGTACTAAATGGCAATATCTATCGAGCAGTTGCTTTGTTGTTTCACCCTTCATGCTGGTAAAAATATCAAATTCCTTCTTTAATAAAGCCTTTTTATTCTTGACCATTGACATACTACCTTGAAACTTCAATTTCAATGCATCCCACATAGATTGAGCATTATCTTCATGTTGTAATAACACTAAAATGTCTTCTTTGATAGCCTGCTGAAGGATACTAATCATCTTTTTCTCGGCTTTGAAATCATTTTGTTTTGACTCTGTCAGACTTCCAATACTCTTTTCCTGACCTCTCCCATCTGTTGGTGCACTACATCTGTCGACTTCGTCTTGTATTGAGTCTTACACTAGTTAGAATAGATCAGGGCACGTAAAACGAGAGTTAGAAAGATTTCGCTTGAAGTTATATTTTGTATTTGAGATTTCGCTTGAAGCCTCAAGCGAAATCATCATATCCGATTTCGCTTCAGGATGGTCCAAGCGAAATCTCCAAGTCTATATATAGGGATGTTAGGTCAAGCGAAATCATAAGTTTTGAGAGAGAGTTTTCCATACCGAGGTGCTGCCGGTGTGAGAACTGATTGTAATTGCTTTCTAATCAATACAAATCAGTGTTAAAGTGAAGATTAAGCTGTGTATACATCAAATACTTGTTTTCCGCACCTGTATTTGATGGAATTCCTCTGAACCGACTCATTCGGATCCGCAAACCGGTCCTACAATTGGTATCAGAGCTTAGGAGGAGGAGTTCTGCAATATTCAGCCGAAATTAATCAAAATCTCTTACTTCTACACCTTCTTTTAACAATTCAGAAACTTTTCACGGTCTAAATCATCTCAAATTCTCACAGTTTGTTTAAAAGTACAAGATAACAAATCCTTGAAAGTTTCACAGCCAAATTCGATCTAAAAGTGGTTAAAATTGACATCCGAATGGATTTCGCTTGAACGGATCAGATTTCAGTAGTAGATTTCGCTTGAAGTTTCAAGCGACACCTAGATTTCGCTTAAAACAGCATTCTATTTCGCTTCAGGGCCATCGCTTCAACGATTTCGCTTCAGAAATTTGTCACTTGAAAGTTTCGCTTGAACAATTTCGCTTCAGGGCCGTCGCTTCAACGATTTCGCTTCAGAAACTGTTGCTTGAACGATTTCGCTTCAAAGTTTTCGCTTCAAGGTGTTCGCTTCATTCAGGATCGCTTCAAAGGGTCTCGCTTCAAGGTTTTCGCTTGAGGGTTGTTCAGTCTGTCTAGTTCGCTTGAAGGATTCTGCTTAAAAGATTGTATTTCGCTTGAAAGTAATTGAAACATGGATAACGATTTTCACAACGCTTTTGCAACATCGCCTAGTTCATCTTCCATTGCTCAGAACATGAATTCAGAAAATGAAATGGGGACGACTCAGAAACCCCCGAAGCTAATGGGAATTGAAGAATACTATGGGTGGAAAGATCGTTTCGAAAATTGGGTGCAAGCAAATCATTTAAGATCATGGGAATGTATTCTGACAAAGTATACTCCACCACAAACAGAAATGCAGACTGAAAAACAGCTTTCAGATTTTAGTAAGGAAGAAAGGGAAATATACCGAGCTGAAAAGATGATGATCAGTTTACTTCAACAGGCCGTCAAAGAAGACATCTTCATACTACTTCAACATGACAAAACATCACAATCAATATGGGATGCTCTAAAAATCAAAGTTGAAGGCAGTACGAGTATGATTAAAAGCAAGAAGGCATTGCTTAAAAAGGAATTTGATTTATTCACAAGTTTGCCCGGAGAAGATACGAAGAAACTCATTGAACGATATTGTCACTTAGTGAGAACAATGTCGATGATGGGTATTAAAAAGGAAAATGATGAATGGGTGGATAAACTTGCTGATGCATTACCTCAGAAAGAGTGGGGAACTTATTTGATGATACTGAAGAATACTGGGGTTTATGATAGATTATCGATATCTCAGTTCATTGAAAAGATTGAAAGTCAGGATTTGGAACAGCAGAAGATTGCGAGGATGAACAGTCCAAGTGGTCAACAAGATGTAAAGATGTACTACAAAGGTAGTATTCCGATTTCAGAAGCTGAAAGAAGTCCGAAGATCCAGACTGCGTTTAGTGCTGGAGATTCTACAGAAAAGATTGATCAAAGCTCAAACAAAAGCAGCAGTGGATTCTCATTCTATCCAAGTGTCAATCCAAAGACTTCATCAGAAAATTTTCAGTCTCAAAGCACAAAGATGGGAAATGGTTGTGTGATTCAATGCAACATAGCTCTAAATCTTCCAGAAGGTCAAAGTTTTTCTGAAGACATTGCAAAAGATCATATGGCTTTACTTGGTTCCGTGCTTATCTCATATGAAGGTTTAGTGGCTGGTCGAATTGGAAATCCTATGCTTACAAAGGAGGATTACGATCAGATTGATGCTGAAGAGATGGAACTAATGGATATCAAATGGTGTCTTGCAAGTGTTCTGAGACGTGCTGAAAAGTTCAAGACAATTACTGGGAGAAATGACTTTCTTGATGCTTGTGTTTCTACTTTAGGTTTTGATAAATCTAAAGTTACTTGTTTCAGGTGCAGGGAAAAAGGTCATTTTAAGCGGGAATGCAAGAATAGAGAAGTTAGTGGCGCTCAGAATCCATTTGGAAAAGATGATTACTACCGGAAAGCCATTTATCAACAAGTTGGTCAGTTACAAGACTCACAAACAGCTCATGGTAGAAAGATTGAAGATTCAAAGAGAGGATGCTTGGTAGATTTCAACTGGAGCAATTATATATCTTCTGACAGCAAAGCATACACAGTTGATCAAGATGATGAGAAATTACCTGAAGGTTTCAATTGGGATATGTTTGTTGATGAAAAGGGTGACTTCAAAGCTTTCATTGCAAAGATTGTTAGAGAACCAGACTTGTTTGCAAATTGGATGAGATCAATTGGTGAAAAAGTGAAAGATCAATCGAGTACATCTGAAGAAAGTTTAGAAAGTGCTGATGATGAGTCATTAAGTACAAACGATAGTGTGCAAAATGAAGATACTTCAGAAAAAGAAGTTGTTTTTGATCAAACACCATCTGATACTGGTGTTTCAGATGCTGAGTCTGAAAAATCTGTAGAGTTTGATCAAACATCGATGGAGAATAGCAGTGATGATGAGGAAGAGAAACAGATTAATATTGCTAAAAAACATCTTTCTCCTGAAAGTTTTCATTTTTATTTTGCAGATCGCATGGAGAAACTGAAGGAGAAACAAGCTGCTAAAGAACAACAACCGATTGAGGAAGAAAAAGTAATTGAAGTGGTAAAAACAATCGAGATTGAAAAGATTGTTGATGTTGAAAAGCCTTGCAAGAAGTGTTTGGAAGCTTGCAAAAATTGTGAAGAAAAAGATGTGACTTTGTTTGATAGAGAAAAACTGATAGAAAAGTTACTATCAGACATCAGCTATGTGAAAAAATCGTACAGTGTGTTGAACAGAACTGTGACAGGTCTTCAAACAACGAATTCTGAAAGAGAAAAGGCTTTAACGATGACGAATTCTACGTTAATGGCAAAGCAAAAGGCGATTAATCATTACATCGAAGAAAATGCTAATCTAAAGCAAGAGTTGGAGAAAGAAAAGATTGAGAATGAAAGGATCAGAAGGTTATTACTGAGTTATTCTTGTTCTGATTATGTTATTGATCGAGTTTATCCTACTGTTGCAGGTTTTGAAGCATTTCAAGATGAGAAGCAAAAGAATGAGACTGGTAAGAAATCGACTGTTAAATATAACAAGTGTCCGCCTCCTATCTGGGAAGGGTATTCTCCTAGAAAACCAAATGAGGAGCAAGTCGAAAAAGCAGTCAATATAAAGTTAAAATCCGAGACAACTGAAGTTTTACCAGATAACATTGACATCACGTTTACCTCGTCTGATACTGATCATGAGTCCGAGTTAATAAAAAAGGTGGTCGATCAGGTGTTGGATACTGAGGAGGTGTCTGAGTCAAAGTTTGAGTCTGGGGGTTCAAGTTCGTCAGTCAACAGTTCAAAATCATCAGAAAAACGGTCTTATAGTAAAGAATTTTTGTTATCAAAAGCAAATTTGGATGATGAAACATTTAAAGTTGCATATACTTTAAATGGTTCTGACAAATTATACTCTGATGAAGAGTTTCCGATGGATAGTGTTAGATTTGACAAGATTAAAAAGGTTTTCAAAATCACAGAAATTAATATTTCTGACACTAAAAATTTAAATCTTAATGAAAAATCTAAAAAATACACTTCAAGAGTTCAACAAAGGTTAAACAAGAAAAAAGGGAAAAAGGATTACAATTGTAGTTCTGGTTTTCAAAAGAAAACAAATCAAAATTGTAATTACAAAAGAAAAGGTTTAGGTTTTATTCAGCAAGAAAGTTACAGAAAGGTAAACAATTCTAAACCAAAAACAGAATTTGTTTCAGGTGGAAGTGTTGAAGATGAACAGAAGAAACCTTTCTGGAAAGAAACAAACCAGGAGTTTCTTGTTGAAAGAAAAAGAACAGGAACTGGAGTTTTTCATTCAAGAGACATTCTAAGAGATACAAGAACTTGTTTTCAATGTCAAGTCGTTGGACACAT
The DNA here is from genome assembly GCA_030545235.1 of Helianthus tuberosus. Taxonomy (NCBI): domain Eukaryota; kingdom Viridiplantae; phylum Streptophyta; class Magnoliopsida; order Asterales; family Asteraceae; genus Helianthus; species Helianthus tuberosus. The sequence goes on from CM060358.1 coordinate 124,650,435, forward strand.
TGCTCACAACTGTCCAAACAAAATCAACAAAAAACAGGGAGTCTCTGAAAAACTTAAAGAAAAAGTGGTTGAAAAGAATGATTCACCAACTAAAAACTTCAAAACTGTTGAAAATTTAAAGAATGAAGTTGGTGAAAATTCTAAAAGATTGTATAAAAAGAAGGCAAAAGACAACCAAACATGGGTTGTTAAGAAATCGGTTGATAGTTCTGACAATGAATCTGATTCCACAAAATCAGAGGAGTCACAAAATGAGATTGATGATTTGTTGAATGATGCTGATATTAAATCAATGAGTGTGAAAGAAATTCAACAAATGGTTGGTAAAATAGAAATCTCAGATTTTGATATTGAAAAAACATTCAATGGTAATGTTAAGAAAATTTTCAAGAAAATGCTTGATGGGAAAGTAAAGGGGGTTAAAGATTTTTATGCAACTAAAAAGGCAACATATAACCCTACTGCCCAGGAATTGGAAGCCACCAAGTCGAATAAGACTTGGGTGGAAGTTTGCTTTCCTTAAAGTCTTAGGACATGCCGGAGATCCCAAGTTTGTAATCGTGGATCAGGAATCGGCATCTTTCAAATGTTTGAAGATTTTGGTTGAAAGATTTTGATAGTGTTTGAATGTTTACAGGTTGAAGGACTACGCCGGAGCTTCCAAGTTGGTAAGTGCGAAGCAGGAATCGGCATTCTGATTGGTAAAATGGTGATGTAGACGAAATATTCTTACATGTGGTAATTTTTACTTGTGGTATAGTAGGTGCTTACATGAAAAAGGTTAATCAAGGTCATTAAGTTGAACTTGATTGGACCATACTTACAATTGGTATTTCGAATAGACAATGTGATGAACCACACTCCGAATCTACAAATGATTATATCATAAAAACTTATTTTCCGGAAAAATCATTTTGATTAAAATAAACTTAAGTGTTTTGAAATCTAAATGAGAAAATAGTTTTGTGATAGGGGGAGTTCTGATTGTTTATGCCGAGTGAATGGCGATTTGATGCGATTTGATATTAGTTGTCACTTTATTGTACAGTTTATTTTCAAATTTCCTAAAATGTGTTTGCATTTTAGGGGGAGTAAAAATTTTCAGAAAATCCAAAAACATTTGAAAATTTGAAAAAGACAAAAACATGATAAAATTCAAAAATGAGTTTTTGTTGCATATAGAGGAAATGATAGTACATCAGTGGACTATCACAACATGCTAAAGAAATGTAAAGTAAATATGTGATAAACAATCTTACTGTGGATGTGCCAGTAGATTTTTGCACATTTAGTAGATTGTAACGAGATATAAACCTAAATTTCAAACTTGCTTGTTCTGTGGGTTAACACAAACGTGGATATATAGGTAACCCCTGAAATCTTGTTTGAAAGGTCCCTTATTCTGAGATACTAGGTCTTTATGCTCAGTGATATCTGGGGTATTATCCCGGGACTTCTGCTGAAAGAAATTTCTGACCTAGTCCCCGGATAATGCTTTCTGCAAATGCTTGAAACATAGCATCGCCCTCAGCAAGCTGATGAAACAATAAAATTGATAGTCGCTGCTGTTGTAATGCAAAAAGATCCTCTAAAGGGGACACACCAAAAGTCGAAGCCGTCATCTCTCTGCGTATCGAAAGATCGACCTGAGCTCTCACGGCCCTCGTACTATAATTTATTCCCCTAACAGATATCATCTGTGGTATACTCACCTGTAAGACTGAATATTGGGATCTGGATACGGGAGTATATTCAAGTAGTGAGACACACGGATAAGTTTAAGTTTCTTAAAACATTAACATCGTATCTCGGATCAATTGAACTTTGTGTGAAAATTTAAGTGGACAAATATACTGACAATCTAGGTAAATTGTTTAGAACTTAATATGAAATGAAGCTTAATGGTGTTAGTGATCTGTCTCAAAAACTGATATGATCCTCTTGCACAAACTCACAAAAATATTGTTTGTAAATATTTCTTTATTGCATTATTGCATTCCTTTACAATTAAAAAAATACAAAAAGATTTTCGACAATTGATATTGGATAGCTGATTATCAAAATTTCAAGTGCTAAACATGATGACTTGGTTGTGAGGGGGAGTGAATATTAAAATGTCAAAAAGGTTTGTTAAAATTCTTACAATTGTTATTTTAAAACCTACATTTGGTTCATCGGTTATTGATGATAGGAGAGAGAGTTATCTGATTATATCAGATTGTTGGTGCATTTAATTGTTAAATTTAGAAAACTTATTTCTGGGTTAAGATTGTTGCAGGTGAGCCAGGTTAATTCATTCAAAGTTTACAAAAGTCAGAATCTGATCATGAATCTAAAGTTTGCTAGCTGCTGATGCTGATGAACTTAAGGAATCAAGAGATCTGATCAAGAGAATTAGATAAAAGCCAGGCAATGATCTTGTATACAGCATTTGAGTCAGACATTGATCCTAAAGCAGATGTTGCTGAAGAACAAATGAATACCAGCAAATCGTGAAGGGGAGTCTGATAGAGAAAGAAGTTTCTTGAGAAGAAAATAGAGAGAGAAAAGCCCAGAGACTGATCAAGATTGAAGATGTGAAGACATAGTATTGGTGTGACTCGATAGTCGACTCGTCAACATCTGAGGGGGAGTCTGTTGGTGCATTACATCTGTCGACTTCGTCTTGTATTGAGTCTTACACTAGTTAGAATAGATCAGGGCACGTAAAACGAGAGTTAGAAAGATTTCGCTTGAAGTTATATTTTGTATTTGAGATTTCGCTTGAAGCCTCAAGCGAAATCATCATATCCGATTTCGCTTCAGGATGGTCCAAGCAAAATTTCCAAGTCTATATATAGGGATGTTAGGTCAAGCGAAATCATAAGTTTTGAGAGAGAGTTTTCCATACCGAGGTGCTGCCGGTGTGAGAACTGATTGTAATTGCTTTCTAATCAATACAAATCAGTGTTAAAGTGAAGATTAAGCTGTGTATACATCAAATACTTGTTTTCCGCACCTGTATTTGATGGAATTCCTCTGAACCGACTCATTCGGATCCGCAAACCGGTCCTACACCATCAATCGGTGGAACATACTTTGACTCTATCTTCATCCAGCATTCAAAATGATTAGCCTGGACCCAGTTTTTAAATCTGCTTGACCATCCTGAGCATTCATCTATGTTCATAAGCTTGGGAGGCTTTTGCACTATTCCCAATTCGTTCTCCATGTTGACGTTTTGCATAAGACTACCCGAGGTTTGTCCTGTTGCCATACCACTGCCAAGTTGTAAAAATCTTGGTTTTCCATTTTTAGAACTTTACCGAATAGATTTTAAATTTTTTCAAACACACACTTTTCACAAACTTAGACAATCGAACAATAACTCGAACACAATGGACTTTTGAGAAATCAGCAACACTCAAGCGAAACCTTTTTCAAGTAGAAAAACGTTTTCAAGCGAAAGCAATCTCAAGCGAAAACCCAGAGGTTTTCAAGCGAAATAGCAAGTGATCTCAAGCGAAAGGCACAAATCAAGCGAAAAAGATTCCTTCGCTTGAAATAATCACAAACTTTCAAGCGAAACACAAAAAACTCAAGCGAAAGGGTGTGTCTCGCTTCAAACTGCCATGTTTTTCAAGCGATATGATAAAAGTTCAAGCAAGAGACTCGTTTTTCAAGCGATAGGGTACAGTTCGGTCAAGCGAAACCCAGTTTTAAGCCATTTTTACCACTTTTAAGTTGAATTTTAAGCTGATACTCTCAATGGTTTGTTAAAACTTAGTTACGCACACAATGTTCAAAAATCAGTCCATTTTGTCCGTGTAAAAGTTCAGAAATCAGAATTTGATGCAAACACATCTTTAGTGAGACCGTTTATCACATTTGACATTTCATTTCTTTAGCATGCTGTGATAGTCCAACTGATTTACTATCATTTCCTCTTTTTCACAACAAAACTCATTTTTGAATTTTTCAATGTTTTTGTCATTTTCAAATTTTCTAATTTTTTTAAAATTTTTCTCCCCCTAAAATCAAAATATGTTTCAATTTTGATTTTCTGAGAAAATTTGAAAACAAACTATACAGATAAAGTAACAACATGATATCGAATCGATTCAATTCGCCATCCATTAGGCATAAACAATCAGAACTCCCCCTGACAACAAACTATTTTCCCATTATGATTTCAAAACACTTAAGTTTGTTTTAATCAAAATGGTTTTTCCGGAAAATTAGTTTTGTGTGTCGTTTCACAAACATGGGGTTTCATCATATTGTCCTTTCACAATCCACTTGTAAATTTATCACAACACAATCACTTGAAGAAAAGATAAATCAAGTACAACTTAATGTCCCTGATTATTCTTTTGAAAGTCGAAATATCACCGAAGTGAATTTCTCAAGAAAGATGCCGATTCCTACTCCCCAATTACCAACCTGGGAGTTCCGGCAAGTCACATTTTTTCAGTTAAAGATTTTCACCCAAGCCTGATTGTCCTTGGGTGTTTTGAACATACATTTTTAATTCATAAAATTCTTTAACCCCTTTTACCTTACCCTCAACCATCTTTCCAAAAATATTTTTTACTTTTCTACTGAAAGCCTTTTCGACATCAAATTCTTTCTTTTCAGAATAGAACTGATTCGAAATTTTCACTTTACCAACTTTTTGTTTAAAATTTTCAGTTCGCAATGGTGGAAAGTTTGTGTCATCCATTGGCGGAACTGAATTTTCACTTTTGAGCTCAACTTGTGGCTCCTCTGATTTTGACGAATCAGAATCATTGCAAGAACGTGGCTCCTTTGTTTCCGAAGAAACAAATTCATCGCCAGGAACATTTCCTTTCTTCACACTCCATTCTGTCCTCAGATTTGCATCTGATGAATTCGTTTTGCTTGATTTGTCATTCTTTGAAGAGCAAGACAATTTATCAGAACTTTTATCTAATTTTCTTGTTGTATCCGAGGACAAAATTTTCTCCAAGTATTCTCTTGCCTTCTTTCTTTTCTTCCTCAGTCTGTCTTTTTGCCCTTGTGAAAGCTTAATTTTCTTTTCTTGAACTTTCTGTTCTTGAACTTTTGGTTCTTGAACTTTCTGTTCCTTGGGCTTGACACTGACTGGTTTCTTTGCCATTTTCTGAAATTCAGCCCTCAATCTTCCCTTTGATCTCATTGGGCAATCTCTGGCAATGTGACATTTGATATTACATTCAAAGCATCTCCTCGTCTCATAACGCCAGCTCTGACAATTAACAGCGATGTGTCCTCTCACTCCACAAGTGTAGCACACCCTGTTATCGTACCATTCACCACCATCATACCAAATGCTCAGATCATAGCATTGATTTGCCTTGTGGTACTCATGTCTCCTCTTGTATCCTTGATTTGGCATTTGAGCACTATGGTCAAACCTGCACCACTGGTTACCAACTTTTTGTGAGTTTTTATTTTCAGATTTTTGTGGTTTTTTATAATGATTGGATGACTGAACATATGAGCTTTTATTTTCATTTTTAAAATTTTTCAAATTTTTAACTTTTTGTTTCTGTTCTACAATCTTCTTAACAGGTTTTTGCTTTGAGCATTCACCTATTTCAGTAGACTGCAAAACAGTATTTTGAAATTTTTCTTGTAATTCTAAAAATATTTTTCTTTTCTTTTCTTTTTCTTTTTCATCATCAGCTTTGTCATCACAATCTTCAATTTTGACTTTGTCAAAATTTGTGACATTGTCACTTATTGGAACAGAATTAATCGGTTTTGGACACGGATAATCTGATGTTGATGACGAAGTCTCAAAACCTTTCAATTTTTCTTCAAGCTCTTTGATTTTAATCCGAGCTTTTTCAGCTTCATTTTCAAGCCGAATGATTTTCTGAAGATGAGAGTTTATTTCAATCTGTTTTTCAAGATTATTTTTAAAAATAACAGATTTTTCATCTTCTAAAATCTTCATTTGACTTTGAAAATCTTTTTCAAATTTGAATTTTTCATTTTCAAAATCTTTTCCCTTTTCTTTCAAAATTTTGTTTTCCAATGTCAAACTATCCAAATCACTCAACAGTTTGACCTTTTCAGATTTCAAATTCTCAAAATTTTCCTGTATTTCAAGAATTTGTTTATCATCAGATTTCTTCTCATCCTTCAAATTTTTGATTTCCAATGTCAAATTCTCCAAATCTTTTAAGAGTTTGACATTGTCTGATTCAGATTTTCCACAGTTTAAGCATTTCTCGGACATCATTTCAGCTTCAGCTTTCTTCTCAACCTTGATAGCTGAAATTTCTTTAACCTGTTCCTCTACCACTTGAACATTTTTCTTAGGTTCGAATTTTTCATCAACAGACTTAATTTTTCTAATCTTTTGGGATTCAAGTTCTTGAGCTTCGATCTTCTCGATAAACAAGCTCAAATTCAAGTCTAAATATATTTTCCTCAAAGTTAACAAATACGTTCCCCACATATCACCCGGTAAAACATTTGCCAACTTGTCAACCCATTCCTCATTAGTCTTGGTTATCTTCAATCTCCCCATCTCCAAAACTAGATGACAATATCGGTCAATCAATTCTTTTATAGACTCTCCCTTGATACCCGTAAAACTATCAAATTTCTTCTGTGCAATATCTGCTGGATTCTGAACACGATACGACTCACAATCCATGTTTCGTTATTGAAAGATTTTCAAAGACAGATTTTCAAACAAAAAAAAATTCACACAATTAAATATCAGTTTAATCGCTTTATCAAGCCACTTAATCAGATGAATATCCGATTGAGTGACAAAAATCCGATGACAACGAATCGAGTGAGAATTCGCTCGGGCGAGTATTCGATGCTTGACAAATCACCTGAAACACAAACAAGTATAACTGATTAGAATCGGATGGCAACTCGTTTGTATTGCCGCTCGATTTGTTGCACTTTAAACTTGAACAAAACAATATCCTTTTGAATGATTGTGAGCTAAACACAATTGATTGATGTCCAAAATACACTAAACACAATTCTAATTGAACCTATGGACTAATGTAAAATGATTGGGCCTCACAAAATGATGAGTTGAATGAATAAAATCAAGTCACATGGGCCAATGATTCAATTAATCAAATCAAATGCAACTTTGGGCCGTTTAATACATGCAAATCAATATGAAAACAAATTTTTATATTCTCAATTAAAAATGGCCGACAATTTTAAGCATCAATTCAGTTTGATTGGTTTGATAATAAAGCCTCACATGCAACACATTTCAACTTCTGATCCGACAATATTTCACATGCAATAACCAGCTTTTAAATGAAAGCACATGGTTTATAATATCAATTCAAGTAATCACATGATATACCTCAATATGATTGGACCAAAATGTATAGTGGATCGATCACATGCAAACTTAATATCTATGGTCTTAATGAATCCTGTTGACAACCTCGATCACATGCAAACGATTTTCAATTTACGAGACATGGAAACTTTAAAAAAATGAAATGATAATATCAATGCACTGATGACCGAACAAACCGATACAAATCATAGACGAACTGAACAACTTTCTCGAAACTTGATGCACTTTTCACGTGAATTCTGATTTATTCAATTAATGTTCTCATACACACTGACACAGAACACGTGAATTCAGTAACCTCTTTCGGTTTTTCAAGCAGACACAGACACAGGTGTTTTTCAAGCGAAAGCACAACAAAAATTCAAGCGAAACCTCAGAATATTCAAGCGAAAGCCTTAATATTCAAGCGAAAGCCTGTGTTTCCAAGCGAAAGCCAGCTGTTAGTTCAAGCGAAAGCCAGTTTTTAGGTCATTTTTACACGATTTTCTTTGAATTTTAAGCTGATATACTCAAGGGTTTGTTAAAACTCAGTTTCACACACTCTGTCCAAAACTCAGTCCATTTTGTCCGTGGAACAGTCCAGAAATCAGATTTTGTGTAGAAAAAAACTTTGATTCAGGTATATTGGCTTATAACTGGCTCTGATACCAATTGTAGGATCGTATTGACGATCAAGTGAGTCAATCTGAGTGAAAACACCACTGTTTATAAGGCAGAATCAAATAAACAGCTTGAATCAAAGAGAAATGAGTAGAAAAGCACTGAAAGACACTTTAAACACTGGTTCTCATATAAATCTGACGCGAAAATCCGGCAGCAGTTCAGTACACCAATCTCCAGAACTACTTCAAATGAGAGACCAACTCACCTATTTATAGGCTAACAGGGTTCGCTTGAACAGGTCTTAAGAGAGACCTTTCGCTTGAACTTGACACATGTGTTCAAGCGAAACCCTAACACATAACATTAAATTTACAAATCAGCCCCCTGATCTATACATTATTTACATATTAGACCCTAGACTAAGACATAGGCTTTAGACATCGTGCACTAACACAAAGTCACGGTCAAGGGATTCTATGCAATATAGCTGTGAACATCAAGAATGGTCAAGATTTTACAGAATCAGCAGCAAAACAGCATATATCACTACTTGCTTCAGTACTTGAGTCCTATGAAAGTCTTGTTGCCGGAAGAATAGGTAATCCTGACATGACAAAAGAAGACTACGATCAGATTGATCCAGAGGAGCTGGAACTCATAGATATCAAATGGGGCATGGCAAGCTTAGTGAGGAGAGCACAAAGGTTTATGGAAATAACCGGACGAAACAGTCTCTCAGGACCTGATCAAAAGCTTGGATTTGATAAATCAAAAGTAACTTGCTTCAAATGAAAAGAAAAGGGGCATTTCAAACGTGAGTGTCCAAACAGGAAGTAAACAATCATCAGAATCCTTTCACAAATGACTACTACCGACAAGTAATCTATCACAAGAATAGTCAACAACCATTGAATCAAAGACCTCAAATTGAAAACAAACCATAAAAGGCTCTTTTGGTAAATCAGGATGATGAGAAGATGCCGGAAGGGTTTAGTTGGGATAAATATGTTCCTGGTGATGGTCTTGCTATGATGGCGGAGATTATTGAAGAGCCAGAATGTGTTGTTGAAACTGAGGAAGTCGGTGAAATATTGAGTGAAGAGAGTCTGGCAGAGCTTGAGGAGGCAGTAGCAGAAGTTTATTATTATCAATCAGAACATGAGATTATTGCTAATTATTTTAAATCCATAATGCATCCTAACATGTTTGATTCTTTTGCAGGATTCTTCAGCGAGCCAACTACAGGTTTTTGTCCACAATATGACGAAGAAAAAGCTCCGATTGAAGAAATCATAGATGTTTCTAAAGAGATGAATGAAGAAACTCTGAAGGAGATAGCTGACAAGGTGCTGATGGTCAAGCTGAAAGAGGTAGACAAAACTCAAGAGTCAGTATCTGTTAAAACGGAGTCTGTCGAAACGGAGTCTGTCAAAACAAAGTCAATCAAAAAGGAGTTAGTCGAAAAGCCGTCTGAGTTCAAATCAGAAAATCTGGATATCAAATCAGAAGAAAAATCAGAGTCTGAGTCTGACGGGTGTAGGATCGTTGTTTGACCCGAATGAGTCGTTCAGAAGAGTTGATTATCCGAATCAGAGGCGGAATCAATGAAACGGACGTGGAAACAGCTTGATTCACTTTAATATGTCTCTATTAATGAATTGATAGTATTACAGCACCTGAAGACAGTTCGGCAGCACTTCGTTACCGATTCTAATTCCGTTACGAATGAATCAACAGGAACAAGCTATATATAGAGATGTAATTCCGTATGAAATTAACAAGGTTAATTTCGTGCAGAATTAGCTTGACTAATTCCGTAAGGAATTACTTTGTTAATTCCGTGCGGAATTACTTCCAACTATATAAAACTTGTTTCCTCGTAATACGAGCCCTGATCTATCAATCCTATTACAAGATGTGATACAAGACGAAGTCAACAGACATAGTGCACTAACAGACTCCCCCTTGGATGTTGACGAAGTCTTCAGTGTCTATTCTTTAGCATGACACATCTTCAGTCTTGATCAATCTTTTTGGGCTTTCCAAATTGTCTAACACTGTAAGCATCCATCCATCTTTATCTTCTTCCATCAGTTTGTTGTACCAGGAACTAACTCTGGCTCTAACATTAACAGCTTCTTCAGGCTCCCCCTTTCGTCAAGCTTCCGTGCTTTAGGGATCGTCATCAAGCTTTCATCTACAAGCTCCCCCTTGCTTCAAGTTCAACTTCAGACTCCCCCTTAGAGTAAGCTGTCGGGATCACAATCTGGTATACCTGCAGTCCTCAAACATCTATAAATATAATGTTTTCAAATCAAACTCTATAAACCACTTCCCCTATCAACAAACTTCTAGAATTTGTCAGTTTCAGCGAAACGGATCGGAAACTGGCTCTTTAACAATATAAGCATCCAAATCCCTCACAGTTAATCATCCAAGTCCAATTTAATGACCTTGGAGATATCACAAACTGTTTTTTTTATTTTTTATTTTAAAAAAAACTTCAAGTTTCAAATTAATGAACTTGTTTTATTTCCAGAAACACAATCAGCATACTTAGATTTTGAAACTCAGCATCCCAGACATCGGTTGTCGAAAATAAAGCAGAAATCAAAATCTTTTTGTATTTTCTGAAATATAAAGCAGTAAAGAAATATGTACAAACATATTTACAGACAATATTTTTGTTTGAGTTCGCGTCAGAGGATCATATCAGTTTTTGACAAGCCACAAGTACCGTTGAGCTTATTTTCACATTAAGAATTAAACAATTCACTTAGATTGTCGATATACTGATCCACTTAAATTTTCACACAAAGTTCAACTGATTCAGGATACGAATTAGGTGTATTAAGAACTTAAACTCATTCATGTGTCCCACCTCTTGAATATACTCCTGTATCCAGATCCCAATATTCAGTCTTATAGGTGAGTATACCTAGATGATATCTGTAAGGGGTTAAATTGCGAAGAACCGTGAGAGCTCAGTTCAGAACTTCCGTTCAGCAGAGAGATGACGGCTTCGACTTTTGGTGTGTCCCCTTTAGAGGATCTTTTCTTCAACAGCACATGATTAGCATTTTGCAATGTTTCAATATTTTTTGTACTGAGGGTGAGCTATATTTCAAGCAAGCAGAAAGTATTATACGAGGACTAGGCCATTGCTTCCGCAAAATCAGAAGTCCCGGGATAATACCCCAGATATCACTAAGCATAAAGACCTAGTATCTCAGAAAGAGGGGTACTTCAAACAAGATTTCAGGGGTTACCTATATATCCAAGTAGTGTTCCCCACAAAATAAGCAAGTTTGAATTTAGGTTTATATCCCGAAAAAGTTTACTAAATGTATAAAAACCTATCGGCATATCATCAGTGAGACTGTTTAACGCTATAAAATCATTACATTTCTTTAGCATACTGTAACTGTCTACTGATGTACTATCATTTCCTCTTTTTACGCAAAAACTCAATTTTGAATTTTATCATGTTTTTGGCTTTTTCAAATTTTCAAATGTTTTTGTATTTTCTAACAACAATACTCCCCCTAAAATGCAAAACCATTTAAAGAAAATTTGACAACCAACACTGATAGCTTTATCTCGCCATCCATTTTCTGCTTCTCATGCACTGATTTGTAGAAAATAACATACCCCCATGATTTACAACACATTGATATTTTACAGTTTGAAAACCGTTTTTCAATCTTGTGAAATTAATCATGTTTGTTCCGCCGTGAGGGTTTTGGCATATTCAATCAACATATTTTTGTAATTTTTGATTTTTTGACAAATTTAAAAAACAAACAAATTTTTTATTTTTCAAATTTTTCAATTTTTAGGGTTTTTGAAATATTGTTTATTTAAATACAGAAAACAAACAAACTCCCTGTCTCAACCAACACAGGATTCAGCAGCCTCTTCCTCCTCTCGTTGTGCCAGGCTACTCCAACTTCCATTCTCACAATCTTTGGTTTTGTTGAGCACCTGCACATTCAAACTACTTGATTACTTGAACAATTTAGCCCAGGTCTGTTTGACCTTAGGCATTTCAACACAATATGCATCATTTAACTTTGGAAAATCTTTGTCATCAAAGACTTTTTCAACTTTAACTTCAACTTTTTCATCTTTTACCAAAGTCATTTGTTTCTTAACACTCCATGTTTAACCTTTTGGAGTACCTCTTTTGTAAAAATGTAACTCTTTTTTAACATTTTCATTTTGAATAACAACTTTTGGTTTCCAAAACTCATTTGGTTTTGTTGTTTGACCTTTCGGAGTACCTCTTTTGTAAAAATGTAACTCTTTTTGAACATTTTCATTTTGAATAACAACTTTTGGTTTCCAAAACTCATTTGGTTTCGTTGCATCGACAGTTGTTTTGCAACTTTGTGTTGTTCTCAATCTGGGTGTGTGAGAATTCCAGGTCTGTCTAGTCTCAAACCTATTCGGGTTTGATTTCCAAGTTTGGTTCGAAGCAAACTTGTTTGTGTTATACCACCAAGTTTGTTTTGAATCAAATCTAGTTGACCTATGTTTCACATCCTCAGATTTCTGTTTCTCAACATTTTCAGACTTCTTTTTGTCAACATCCACAGGTTTCAGATTTGGACACTTGCGTGCGAGATGTCCAATTTGATCACACTTAAAACATGTTCTTTTTGAAACATCTTTGGCCTGTGGTTGCTACTTTTTTCTTTTGAGCATAAAACTCTTCATTAGACTGTCGTCTAAATTGGAGTTCTTTCTCTTCTTCAGAACTTGTCCCGTGAACAAAATTCATTTTTGTCTGAAAATTCGGAGTTTCATTTCTTTTCCAATTTTGTTTCTTTTTATAACCCAACCCAGCCTTCATGTTCTTCTTTTTTGTAACCAGGTTTGTTATAAAAAGTTTTGTAACCTTTTCCAGCAAACTTTGAAATTTCAGATTTTTCAATTTCAACCATTTTAAAAACTTTATCAACTTTTTCTGAAATCACATTCTGAATCGGGAATACAACATCTAAGAATAATTTGTCCGATCCAATCATGGTATAAACCAATCCTTTTGAATCTTCATTCAAATTTTTCTCGGAATTTTTCAGATATCCATCATGAAAATTACCTTCATTTTCATCCTGTGATTCAGATTTACCTGTATCAACTGACTCTTCTTTCAACACACTTTCAACGACCTTACCTACCACCTCTGAATCACTAGAATCATCAGATTTGGAATAGGTTATGTCAATGTTATCTGGCAATTGATCTACCATGTTGAAAGCTTTTTCGACCTTTTCATCATCATAAAACACAAACTTTTCCGATGGTGGAACTTGATGAAACTCTGAGCCAATACCTTTCATGTTTTGCTCAGAATCTTTCCCATCCGGTTTTATGTTGAAAATACGTTCAAGCACATATGACGACGCATGATAACTTTTTAACTTGTTATTAACCTGTTCTAAATCAACAATCTGACGCTTAAGTTTAGCAACATCTTCAATATAAGAATTTACAACCTGTTGCTTTATTTCATACTGTCTCTTAAACGTATCAGTTGTTTCAAAACAATATTTCAATCTTGATTGAACAAGTTTCATTTCACTTTTTACTTTTTCAAATGATTCTTTTGTAATGTGATAAGCCAATTTTATTGAATCATACTCTTTCTTCATTTCTTAACAAACATTTTCCTTTTGATCACATTCTTCTGTCATTTTTGAAACCTTTTCTTTTAAACTTTCATTTTCTTTTTCTAACTTTTTACATTTTTTTGAAAACGTTTCATTATTTTCTTTTAAAACCTTTTCATTTTCTAACATTTCTTTGCATTTATTTTTGAAAAGTTCCTCGATTTTTGTGAAATCAAGATCTCTTGTTCTGAAGTTTTCATCTTTTTCAGTACAAGCTCTGCATGTTTTCATGCATTTCTTGCACTGTTCAACGATTTTGATTAAAGTTTCAAAATCAGAATTTACCTCAGTGATAGGCACTTTGGTGTTTGCTGCAATTTCAGTCTGATTCTGATCAGCAACATTCTGCTTTTCTTCTTTTTCAAAACCAGCATCATTTTTAATACCAACATCACCAGCAACATTAGCAGAATTATCAAACTTCACTTCAGCTTCCTCAACTTGCTGTTTTTCAGTAACAACTTCTTTCTCAACTACTTTTTCTTTTATCACCTCCTCTTTCTCAGACATCTTCACATCTTCAACTTTCTCTTCTTCAACCTTCACCTTCTCAGCAACTTTCTTCAAATCATCAACTAGATTCTCAATATTCTTCTTCATTCTTTCTTCATTCCTCTTCCTCAGTTTTGATGTCATAGCATTCCTGATGATTTTATCCAGCCTTTTTACATATGTCTTGTCTTTTGCAACATTTCAGTAATATTCGCCAGATCGAGGAATTACTAAAAGAACATCATCATGAACTATGTCACTTCTTGGCACAACAGGTTCTCCTTCTTTGTTGACAAAACGTTCTTGTTTCTTATCCCATCTTTTGTTTCGAACAACATTTTCATATTCTTCCTGCATCTTCTCCATTTTGCATCCAACAATGAAAATTTCTCTCTCAGTTTTCTCTCTCAATATCTCTTCTCGAGTTTTCTCTTTTATCTCAGCAACAAGAGCATAATGATCATGTTTGTGAAGAGTTTCTACATCTTCCTTTATTCTAATTTTGAATCGATAATCAATACGATCTTCTTTTGGAAGAATTTCACTCCAGTCATATCCTTCATCATTATGGAAGACTACACAAGCTCTTGACTTTTCTCTGGGTTTATCTTCAATCATTTTTGGCTCTTCTTTGCTTCGGTGGTAGATTGCCTTTCGGTAGTAATCATCATTGAAAGGACGTTCATTTCTTCCGACTGCAGAATTATTGCATTCTCTTTTGAAATGACCTTTTTGCTTGCATCTGAAGCAGGTCACTTTGGATTTGTCAAATCCAAGCTTCGTTGATGGACCGCCCAATGATTGCTTCCCAGTAATCTCCATGTATCTTTGAGCTCTGCGAATGCAACTTGCCAGACACCAACGGATGTCAATGAGTTCCATCTCTTTCGGATCAATCTAGTCGTAGTCTTCTTTGGTTAATTCGGAGTTTCCAATTTTGCCAGCTACCAGACCTTCATATGATTCTAGAACAGATGCAAGGAAACTCATTTGCTGCTTTGCTGCATTAATGCTCATTGCAGGAGAATTTTTCAACTTAAGAGCAATGTTGCACAATATCTCCTCTGCTTCTGCAGGACTTGTTTTTGAAGATGAATGATATCCAGAATTGTAGTTCGATGAGGTTGTTTGTGGTTCTTTCATCTTCTCACCACTGAATGCTGTCTTTGGTGAACTATCAGCTTTCACCGAAGGTAAATTGCCTTTGTAGTACAGACTAACATTATGATGATGTGATGAACTGCTCATCTTGCTTTGCTTTTGCAATTCCAGATCATGACTCTCAATTTTTTCTAACAAAACATCAAGAGAAATTGTATCATACAAAGCATCATTTTTCAGAATAAAAACAAACGTTCACCACTGATCAGCTCGTGGTAACGCTTCAATTACTTTGTCAATTATTTCTTCTCTGGTTTTCACAATTTGAAACCTTTCAAGCTCAATTTTTAGATGACAAAAGCGTTCTATCATTTGCCTAACAGATTCACCTTTTAAACTATCAAACAAATCGAATTCCTTTTTCAATAACGCAATTTTGTTTTTCTTAATTTGTTTACCCCCCTCAGCTTTCACCTGCAAAGCTTTCCACACAGATTTTGAAGACCCATCATGAATTAACAATGAAAAAATATCATCTCGAACTGATTGTTGGATCAAGGCAATCATCTTCTGTTCATATGAAAATTGCTTTTTGTCTTCCTCTGAAAAACTTTTGATCGGAATTTCTTCATTTTTGTCATCAATAGGTTTATCATACCCAAACTCCAAGCAAAACCAACTTTCATGTGCATACACTTTAGTCCAGTTAATAAACCTTTCTTTCCACCAGACATAGTCCTCAATATTATCAAGCTTAGGTGGTTTCGAATAAGTTCCATAAAAGTTGTCATGTTTAATGTTGTCTTTGATTGTTTTTGTTATCGCTTTGGGTGTAGCATCTGAAGCTCCCACCGTATCCGAGGTAAACGCGTTGTAGAAAGTATTGAAAAATTCTTCAGCCATGATGTGATCCTGAAGACAGACAAAACAAACACAATCAGTTTAATCAATATCAAACAATTTGAAATAAACTAACACTTTATTGACGTGAAATGATCTTGACACAAAATGAGATTTGGTGCGAAATCAGCTTTCAAACGGAATTAGTCTTCAAACTGAATCAGACTTCAAGCGAAATTACAACTTCACACGAAAACACTTTGGTGCAGAATTATCACTTCAAATGGAAATACCCTTTTGAACGAAATTCTCAAGCGGAATTAACCTTTCACACAAAATTACCAAACGGAATTCCCTTTTCAAATGAAATTACCACACAGAATGACCTTTTCACACGGAATTAGTAATTTCGTGCAAAATTACTTTAAACTTTCAAGCGAAATTATGTTGTTCATTCAAACGAAATTACTTGTTTGGCCCATTTTTGTCATTTTTACTTCGAATTTTGATCTGAAACTCTCAAGGGTTTGTTAAAACACTGTTTCACATAAGATGTGTGAAATTCAAACCATTTTGACCATTAAAAGTTGTCCAATTTGAAAAAGAAGGTGTAGAAGACAGAAATTCAGCTGTAATCACAAAGAACTCTTCCTCCTGAGCTCTGATACCACTTGTAGGATCGTTGTTTGACCCGAATGAGTCGTTCTGAAGAGTTGATTATCCGAATCAGAGGCGGAATCAATGAAACGGACGTGGAAACAGCTTGATTCACTTTAATATGTCTCTATTAATGAATTGATAGTATTACAGCACCTGAAGACAGTTCGGCAGCACTTCGTTACCGATTCTAATTCCGTTACGAATGAATCAACAGGAACAAGCTATATATAGAGATGTAATTCCGTATGAAATTAACAAGGTTAATTTCGTGTGGAATTAGCTTGACTAATTCCGTGCGGAATTACTTTGTTAATTCCGTGTGAAATTACTTCCAACTATATAAAACTTGTTTCCTCGTAATACGAGCCCTGATCTATCAATCCTATTACAAGACGTGATACAAGACGAAGTCAACAGACATAGTGCACCAACAACGGGTTTGGTAAACCAGAAATTAAAACTGATAAAGATGAAAAGGTTTTTGAAAAGATTGATTCAATTCCTGAAACACCATGCGAAAACTGTTTAAAAACGTGCATGGATTGTCTTGACAAAGACAAACAGTTTCAAGAATTGAAGAAACATACTGACGAAGTAAAATTTGATCTTAACGATGTAAAAGAAGCTTATGACACTTTAACACGTTCAATCAAAATGATTCAAAAAGAAAGTATAGAAAATGATAGAGCTACTAAGTTGTTCAAAGAAATTGTCATGGAAAAGCAAATGGAGATAAACATTCATCTGGACACAGTCGCATCTTTGAAAAAGGAACTTGAATTGATGCGTATTGAAAAAGAAAGAGTTGATAAGAAATTGATCAGTTATATTGCTTCATCTTATGTGATTGATCAAATTGTTCCTAAACTACCTGAAGCTAAATCTGCTTTCAACAATGTTCCACCCCCAATATGGAATCATTATGCACAGAAATATCTAGATGGGGTGGAAGCAGCTTTGAATCTAAAATTGAGAACTGTGAAGAATGAGTTACCTGAAAGCATTGATGTTACATTCTCTCCATCTGACACTGACAACGAGTCACAAGTGATTAAAACTGTTGTTGATAAAGTGTTGGATGAAGACAGTGATAACTCTAATTTCAGAACGGTTAAAACTCATTTGGAGAATTCCAATTCTGAGTCTGAAGATGATGGAAATTTTCTGGACAAATTCATCCCAAAATCAGATACAGTTGTGGATGACGATTCGATCATTGTGGTTTACACAATGACCGGAACTGACAAACTCTATACTGATTTTGAGTATCCAATTCAGAATGCAAAATTGGAAAATGTTGAAAAAGTGTTCAAACTTGTGGAAATTGACATTTCAGAGGTCAGCAACAATGTGTTTCTATTAAAATGATGCGTGCGAAGTGTTATATATATTAGGTGTATATTTTAAGCCCTTTTTAACACTTATTTTAGCCAAGTTTTAAATTTATAAAACACGATATTTTACTAACACTAAACACACATATGGGCAAGTGCACCCATCGTTGAGCGTAGTATAGCGTTGGTAAGATACCGAGGTCGTCCAAGGACACAAGAGCTTTTAGTACCGGTTTATCCTCAACGTCTAACCAAAATAAAAAGTTTAGAAAAAATGTTTTAAACTAAGAAAAGATAAAAACTAACTAAAATGCTGAAAATAAAAATAAAATAAAAACAGATAGACAAGATGAATCACTTGGTTCCGACTCGTATCTAGTGTAACCTTTGATTATTTCCGCACTTTTGCACATAATTAAGAGATTATCTTAGTTATTGTAGTAGGCCCCTCTTTTGAAGGTGACGTTACCCTCACCCCAGTAGTTTGAGTCAGCAAGGATACAATCCTAAAAGGGTGGATTATTGGAAGATAATGAATTAAGTTATTAATGCAGTATTGTGGTAGGCCCCGCTTTTGGCGGTGACGTTACCCTCGGCTAAGTAGTCTGAGTCAGCAGGGATACAGTCCTAAATAGCCGGGTTATATTATTAATAGTAGTTAACTTATGAGGGGATCAAAGAGTTTGGACCCCCGCCATCCAATACCGTGAAGTATTGAAGGAGGTCCTACTAAATTTGACCCAGGTCCATTGCAGGACCTCTAAACGCTGAACAATGGCAAGACCTTTACCAAACCGTTCCCTTAACCCCCGACCAGGTAGCCAACATACCTCCATATAGACCGTGGAGATATGAATGGTGAAAATCCTTTATTTTATATAGACAGTAAAATAATGCCAAGACACCACGGACAAACGATAAGGAAAGATCACCTTCAACATAAGTAACTAGTTATTAAAGTCATTAATACAAAACCAAATAAAAAGTGCAAAAGATTAGAAATAAAAAGTATTATACTAGACACTTTGTCTTCACCAAGTGATGTAAGAGACTTAGGCAAACATGGCCTTGATTGTCAAGAACTCTTACGATCAATCTTGGATCCCGAGATGACTCACACACTCTACGATGGACAATGGATGATGGTGGTGGATGATGGTGTTGTGATGGTGGTGGGTGGTGGATGAAGTGTGAGAGAGGTGGTGTGCCAAGGGATGAGATGAAATGAATCCAAGCACTCCTATTTATAGGCTGAACAGAGAGCTGGGCACGGCCCCGTGTCCGCTGGGCACGGCCCCGTGCCTGTCTGACACTCTCTATCCTCATTAATTGTAATTCGCAATTACAATTAATGCGCCTGCTGTACTTTCGACACGCCCCCGTGTCCGCTGGGCACGGCCCGTGGTGGGCAATAGAAGCTTCTATAGGTTTGTCTTTTCTGCTGCTTCTTGGGCACGGCCCCGTGCTGGCTGAGCACGGGGCGTGTTCAGTGTTCTGCCTTCTCTATTTTGCTTGGGAAGATGCCGTTGAGGGGTCGGGCAGTCCACTAATGTTCCTTTCCTTGTATTTATGTTGGATTTAGCTGTCTTTTTGCTTCTTTTGTGTTTTTGAGCTCATTTAATCCTGAAAATACAAAAGGAAGACAAAAACACTCTTTTTCCAATATTAGTACTTAAAAAGGGTTAGTTTTATGCCTCATTTGATGTAATTTATATGTTGCATTTTACACACATCAAATACCCCCACACTTGAACTTTTGCTTGTCCTCAAGCAAAACTCTTTAACATGTGGCTTACACTCCCAAATGGAATGGGTAGAAGAGAAGGTTTTTGGCTTGTCGTAGAGTGTTGGGAATCCAAGATCTTTTTGGGTTTTATCTTTATTTATTTACAATCCTATTCGTAATGATTATTTAGAACTTTTCATAGGAGAAATTACTTATTTGGGCATAACATGCCTTTTTTTTTAAATTCCATTTATATACAAGTTCACATACCTCACGGGAGAAATCACTCACACTCGGCCGAAGGTGTATTTTTAGTGAATCACTCGAGAGCGGCATGGAACTTATTCCTACCATAAGCTTGCCAAGCAATCAATCCTCCTCCTTTTTAACTTTTATACCTTTGTAAATATCAAGAGGACTGTTGGATCTGAGTTTCTTTTTGATTGTATTTTTGTTTGAAATTAAGATGGAGATGAAAGAGTTGTGCAGCGGAAATAAGATGAAAGCAAACTTTGCATACAATCAAACGAGAGTAATACTTTTATCAAACATCTTTTCACAAAGAATCGAAAGATTGAATTTGTTTCAACAACGATTACAATGATTGATGAATGAATGCAAACTCCCCCTCAGCCAGAGCTCAGTAGTTTGTTCGTGCAAAGAAGACGATGTGGTGAAAGAGCTAATAGAACAGTACAAAGTACTGAACTATTTATAGGCACTTGCAAACCACTGAGCATCTTAGCTGACGTCAACATGAAAGTGACATCTAACCTCCTAACAAACTCTAACCTCTGATCTATAAACACTGATGTACTAAACTACTGCTATTACATTACATTATATAAAAGACACTTAAACAGCTGCTGCATCCTTCCACTGCTGTGAACCCAGCAGTGCTTGTCCGGATCAGCAGTACTTGACTCAAGGCAGTAGATTGAGTCAGCAGAGCTTTGGTCTTCCATCAGTCTTTGACTTTGGGCAGTAGATGCAAGGCAGCAGTTATAGGTCAGTACTTAACAAGATCAGCAGATAGGAGGTCAGCAGATATTAAACCACTTTCAAGGGGAGAGATTTGCATGAACCAACTGTAAACGTCTGCTTATTCTGGATCCACTGCTCTGATCCAGTTTTGGCTTTAATTATCTGTTCCTCTGATAGGGTTCAATCCCAACAATCTCCCCCTGGAACAGATAATGCCAAAACTCTTCATTATTTGTGGAATACTTTATTGCCTCATCAACAGCTCCCTTATCTGACCTTTAAATTGTAATTCAAAGTCTAGGGCATCTGTATCTTCATCATCCCTGCTAAGTGGAAGATCAAGGAGATCCTGCAAATCTTCAAGACTCAGGCCAAGAGCTTGTTCCCTTGATATTTTCTTCACTTCTCCACCAGACCTGAGCAAAGTCAATACGCAGGTCTGTTTGTCAGTTTCCCACTTTTGTATTTTTGAGCCTGGTGGGTTTCTTGGGAGATGTTTATTTGCAGAAGTATTTGGAGAGGCTGGCCTATTCATGACTGGCTGAGCAGTACTTGCAGTTTGATCCAAACCAAGAGCTTCCATGATCATTTTCTTTATACCCTCTTTTCCTAGGTCTTCACCTTCCATTAACTCTTTGATGGTTTCAGCAATCAGCTGTTTGTGTGGCCTTCTTTTGTAGATGGTTGCACCAACTGGAGCTGTGGATCTCCTGATTTGCAGCTTTGATGGTCTTTTTGAAACCGCTGCTTTAGGATAGGCAGGCTTTTGAGGAACTGTGGGATCTTTCTTTCTTAATTGTTCCAACTTTTTGTAAGTAGCCCTGACCACATCTTCTTTCCATCTAGCAACTTGTCTTTTGTTACCATAATCAGCTGCTACCAGTTCCTCTTTCATTCTCTTCAGCTCTTCCTGTTTGTCAGGTACATTCTTTCTAAACTTTGCCCAGTTAGGAGGAGTGTGAGTGACCTTCCTTTTTATCATGTCTTGAATTCTTGCAGCTTCATCTTCAAGATCAGGAACAGTCCACTCTTTGTACATATATCTCTCTCCTTTGTACTTTTTGTGAGCCATAATGCTTTCAATGTAGTCTTTCTTCAGAGATTCAGCTGCTCTTTCAGAAATTTGTTGACTAACATTTTTTGCAAATTGCTCTAGGGATCTGACTTGTGTGAGCAGATATTGATAATTTCTTGAAATTTCTTTGTCAGACTTCCCTTGTGTGTTTCTTCTTGAGATATCCTCTGCTTGCTTGGCTTTGATTTCCAAGTATTCATCAACATTTTTAGGCCAAGGATATCCTCATAGTAGAAGGATTTTATTTCATCTCTAACAGCTGCTAGTTCAAGAGGAAATTGAACACCTGCAGGAGGTAAGGGCTTGTACATTGGAACTAAAGATAGAGGAACAGGTTTTGGTATTGTGACAAGAGCTAAAGATTTTGAAGATGTTTGTGGTGGTGATGTGTCATCATCTTTTAAAATTAGCCTTCTCCTTTTTGGTTTAGGAGAGACTGATGATGTTTTGGATGGAACAGTGGTGGCAGATGTTGTGGCAGTGGATTGTGATTGACTAACAGCTGTTGAAACAACTGGTGTTTCAACCACTGTTGTCATTACAACAGATGTTATAACATCTGCTGTCTTCTGCTGTGTGTCAGCAGGTGTTGTTTTTGGTGGTGATGATGGTAAAGCAGTGGATGTTGTGTATGTTGAAGTGGTGTGTGTTGATGGAACAACTGTTTGGCAAGCAGTAGTTTTTGTAACTCCTGTTGCATCAGCTGTTTTGTATGGTGGTTTTTTAGCAGACTTTGAACGTCTGATAGGAATGGATTTGGGTTGCCTTACTTTTCTAGTAGGCCTCTTCTTTTTCTCAACAGGATTTTCATGATCCCTTGACCCAGAAGTACCCTGATCTGGATGATCCATTCTGTCCACCCTAGCTTTCCTTTTGGCCTCTCTATCTCTTTTTACACTTGCAACTGCTTCTGCTAGTGCATTTGTTGTCACATCAATCTTCTTGCTGCCATCTGGCAAAGGGATCTTTTTGGTCATGTTTGAATTTTCTGGCTCAAGATAAAGACCATCTTCTATACCCTTCTTTTTCCACTCCTTAATTTTCTCCCCCTTTTTGGCATTATCTTCTGGGAGGTCATAAATGAAGCGTACTTTTGGAGGAGCAGTGCCAGTGGTGTGCAAGATCTGAGTTTTGAGAGCCTTTAAGTCAGCCTGAGTGTTCTTGAATCTTGACTCCATTGTTTTTCTCAGCTGTTGTACATGTTTTTCATGTTGCTGATCTGCTAATTGAGCTTGTTGTTGGAGAAAAGATTGAAATAGATTCCAGAGCTCATTTGTAGCAGGTGCCCGTTGTGGAGCAAGTGCTTGAGGTGGAACAGCAGTTGATTGTACCTTCTGAACTTGTAACACCTGTTGTAGCATATTTTTGAGTTCTGCAACAGAGTTATCAAGCTTTGCAATGCGATCCGTCAATTTCTGGTACTTTAAACCATCACCCAAGTTAATGGGATCATCTGATTTCCCACTAGCAGTGGTTTTATCAGTGGTAGATGTAGGGAATATACTCCAAACATTAACCACTGATGCCCCTTTTTCTTATTACTGGGGTCTTCTTCCTTCAACACTTGACAACCTTTTGATGTTGCCAGTAGGATAAATAAATCCACTGGTGGTTGGCAGAGGTGCTATAAAAGGAATTGCCTCCAAGGAAGTCTTATGAATGTAACCACTGTCCAAATGTAACCCAGTGGGTGTAACAGTTGTAGTGGCTGCTTCACTTGGATTTCCACCAAGAGTTACTTATAACTCATGGGGTGTAACCTCCTCAGGTTGTGTTGGTGGGTTAGCAAAGATTGATACATCAGACCCAGTCAGTTGTTGAGGTATATTCTCATTAATAGGTGATTGAGAAGGACTGGATAATGCCTGGTTCAAATCAATTGCATCCAACAGTGGTTTTATTGGTGAAGGAATTTTGGATGTGATGAGTGGTGTAGAAATAGGATGTGTCCCGGGCATTGGACTGTGGATGATAGAAACGAGTGTTTCCAGAGCATCATGATGTGGAGACCCTATTTGTACAACCTGTTCTTTTTGTGAAGAATCAGGAGGAGTTTTGGTTATGGGTTGAGATATTTGTACCAACTGCTGTGAGGAAGTAGCAGCAGTGGTTTCTTGTGACTTTTGTGTTGTCACTGGCAGGAGCTCTGGTATCTCATCCTCCAGAGATGCCTTTTTAATGGGTTTGGGGGGTTTTTGTGTTTTTCTTTTTGTTGGCTTTTTGGTGATTGTAGGTGTGGGTTTCAAAACAGTTGTGCTGCTGCTTTGATCACCTTGAGCAGTGGGCTCAGCAGCAGATACCTGAGGAGCAGTTGTAACTGCTAAAATCTGCTCAGGCACCTCTGCTTGTGTTTTGCAAGGTGCTAACATCCTTGAAAAAGTTTCAGTAGTTAAACTGTTTATTTGAGTAGGATCACCTTGGTTTATTACAGCTAAATCATCCTTACTGAATTTCTTTGAAAAATAGTAACTTAAAAACCTTGGAAACAGTAAGAATGATTTTGTTTCAACATTATTAACCAAATCTTTAAAAATTTCCCGAGAATAGTAAAAATTTTCTCCTTGAAGAATAGCATATCCCAGATTTTGAATCTTTAAAGGGATTTCATTGAAAGAAGTGGTTTTGTTTGAAACACATAGTAGGAGGGTATGAAATAAAAATCTGGTTGCAGAAGGAAAATAACCTTTTTCTAAGGTAATTTTCTTCATCATTGTGGCTTCATACCCTCTCTCAATGAAGTCAGTTTGCAACTCGTTTTTAGTGAAAGAGATGTTACCTTCTTGATCATCGAGTTGAAAGACCTCTGAAATGGATTGTGGCGTGATTTGGACAGCTTTACCCTTTATAGAAGAGTGTATGGTGGTTGCAGTGTCTCCTTGTTTTTCAAGGGTTGCATTCTTCCAAAACTCCCTTTGGGTCGCCAAATAGATAGGTGCATCTGTGACAACCCGCACTAAACCAGGTATCCGTACGACTTAATTAATGATTAAATACTGCTTAATTACTGTGCTTGCTTGAACTAGCTGATGAACTGCTACTTGAATACTGATATATGAACTTACTTGCATCATACTTGCTTGCTGTCACTACATTATTTACATACGGCACCTTAGTGACAAACATGATGCACAAAGAGCACAGTAGCACAATACACGGATAACCTACTGAACATGCTGATAAAGCCAGCATCAGGCAAACACTGCCTCCAAGGCCTATAAGAGCCTGAGATATTTTGCTACACTAGTAGTGAGTGTAGGGATACAAGGGTTGTAGAACTGCGTCTCTAGGAATAAGATACACTGATTGGATGTGCCTAAAACGTACTTTAAGTACAAAACACAGCACTTTAATAAATAATCCAGCTTCTAGCTGACTAGTAAAGTGCCAAAACATGGGGAAAATAATACTAGACACTTTCTAAAGTGTTGGAAACAAGATGTGTCACTAAAAATAACAATAACGACACTTTAAAGCTTTTGTAACGCTTTAACGGATTACTATCCAACCGAACAACCGGACTATACCCGGAACATGAAAATATTATTATTTTCACTATTTATATTTTTCTGAGCCAGTTAGGGTCCCTGATTACCCTAACACCCGTCATAACACGCTATACTTAACTAACTAGGTTAAACACTTAACTAACCTATTTAACATAACTAGTTACCTAACTAATCTAGTTGTGATCGAACTAACCCCCCCCCCCTCTCATAACCGGCCCCAAACTATGGGGAACACCATGGTACAAATTTTGATTATTTAAATCCCTTTGGTCTAATATCTAGCTAACATAAAAACCAATGGTTAATCACCTCTTAATTGCCTATAAGATCTTAGTATTACACTCATGTTCATTATCACTAATCACCACTCACCAAAACTCTCTCTTGCTCTCCCTTCACTCTCAGCCGAACCCCCTCCCTTACATCCATCCATTTTCGAGTTCAAGCAAGCCATTCCATCATCATACACACATCAAAGGTTGCATATTAGGAGTCTTGGTGCACTCGGAACACGAAGGACCTCGTTGTTTAGCTTTTATCCACGCGTTTTTCATCAAGATTCTTCCCTAGCCTTGAGCTAGAGGTATAACACTTAAAACTCTTGTTTGAACTTATCTAAAGTGGTTAAAAGGGTTCGTGTCGGTTAAATATCGTTAACATACAACTTGGTGCTTAAAAGTCTAGTAAAAACTCTAAAAATGGTGGTTAATAACATATGTGTTGTGTAAAAGTTGTAGTACTTGAGAGATGTGATTATCTAGACCCGATCTATGATTGTGGTAGCTCGGATCACCATTTAACCCGGTTTAGTAAGATCATGGATCTTAACATAAGCTCGTTTTCGAAAGATACAAGGGTTAAAAGGTGAAACTCTACCACACACGAAGCATGAACTTGTGTAAAAATATTTTACTTGTGTAAAAGTGATTTAACTTGTACAATAGTGTTTAAAACTAGCAGATCTACGTATCTGCAAGTGGTATTTTCAAAGAACCACACATTTAAGAAACCATGTATTTTAAAGGATGGATCTTACAATAATAAGCGTATTTTATAAACCACAAGTGTGTAAACACTTGTGAAATGAAAAGATCCGACAAAGAACTAGTTTTGTCAAAAGTTACTAGAAGTTGTAAAGATGGATTTTCTCTAAAAACGAGGTTTTTACGAAATCGGATTATTTACACAAAAGATCCATTAAAAGTAAAGAGTTTTACTACATATTTTTAGACAAACCACAAGTTCGTATAATTTTGCGATTATGTCTATCTTTGACTAGTCAAAATGTTGAAAAGTTGTTTGGTAATGTTGAGAACATTGATTGATTGATTTGTTAAAAGAAAATGATACGCTTGAAAGCGTGGCCACCTCCAGTTACAGAGGAAACTCTGGCGAAATTTTTCTAAATACCTAACACTTAGAAATATTTGCACAACAAGTGTTAGAATTATTTTTGACATGTTTTCGAAATATAAATTTCGCCATGACTTTATTTACTAAATATTCGGAGGTGGGATTTTCACAAAAGTTAACGTGATAAATATATATATTGTCACAACACTGTTTATGATTATTTTGTGAAAATACATAAATATTATTTTTAGAGTAAAAATAATATTTACAAACGTTAACGATCCAAAATAATACAAACGCTTTCACATGAATATATAAGTTACACCGGTAATTATATTACCACTCGATTATTAAAACGTAACTTACGCACATGTATTAAATCCCCCATCCTTGGGAAGGAAATTAACTACCAAGTATATACAGAACATAAACACGAAATAGTTGTCTAACTATTTCCCATAAAACTTAAACTATAAAGCTAAGGCACGGCCGTCCGTCTAATAGAATTAGCACTTGTAGGTCGTCGCACAGCTTTCTGATTTGGAGATACTTGGTAGAGACGCTTCACTATGAGTTCATGTCCCCCTTTTCTCTAACTGTTTTCAGTTTTCTTAACTGCGGGGGTGAAATACATGTTACTTTGTTTACAAGTACTTTATATACGGTATGGTTAGCGTAAGGAGGTGTTTTATTCCGATCATGTGAGTGGGTAGGAGCAATATGAGGCCATTAGTCCTCATGTCGGGACTGAGGGACAGGAGCGGTAGATCTATCTGGGTGTAGCGAGCCCAGCCCCAGGCCAAACTAGAAACGGACCTTGGGGTGACTTTGTCCACATACAAATGTCGTGGCGAAATCTGCTAGGTTTGAGTCTCCCTATTTGCACTTCACATATATCAGTGGCCTTGCAAACCATTGGTGATCACAAGTCCCCTTATTGGCTACATACCACGAATATTACTATACTCACAAGTGTTTTACATACTCACTTACACATGAACTCGCTCAACATTATTGTTGATTTTTCAACTTACATGTATTTCAGGAAATTAACGAGATCTGGCACGGTATGGCATGTTTTCCGCTGCACTAGTTTCCAAGGTCATCCGGGGTTTAGGGGATGTGTCTCTTTCCTGGACAAGACACAACCCTTAAATCATGTTATGTTATGTTTTAAGTTGTAATGTCTGCTGAACAAGGTTATGGTTGTTAGGGTATGTTCCCGTTAAAACAATGGTTCTGTATTTGGTTTTCAAAACTTAATGGATGATCTTGCATGTTTTTAACTCATATAGCTTTGTTATGATTAAGCTATGGTATTAAGAAGTCACACCAAATTAACCACGCTTCCGCAAAAGCCAGGGTGTGACAGCTTGGTATCAGAGCTCTGATCATAGCGAACTAGGATTCTTTCTCGAGTCTAGACTATGATCACTAGGGCTCTCACGAAAACATTTTTACTGCATACCACTTAAGTCCAGATCCAAAACGTTTTTACAAACAAATGTTGAGCACATTTTATTCTTTATTATAGGCTCGGTCTGAGAGGCCGAGGCTCGGTCTGAGAGAACGAGGAAGTTGGCTAGTGAGACTAGGAGGATTGGCTAGTGGGACTAGGATAATTGGCTAGTGGGACTAGGATAATTGGCTAGTGGGACTAGGAGAATTGGCTAGTGAGACTAGGAGGATTGGCTAGTGGGACTAGGAAGAGCAGTCTGAGAGGCTGGGAGGCTAGTAAGACTAGGAGAATGATTTGAATGCTTACTTGGTGACTTATGTGATTATTTGATTATATGATTGACTGTTTGTGCATGTTTGTGTATATGTTACAGACACATGGATTCTACAGACACTGGTGGTTCAGGCACCACAGGCCCTAGGCCTATCGTATCAGACGACCTAGAGTCATCGGAGCGCGAGGTTCACACGTCCGACGTCACGAGCACAGATGAGGACGATTTTCAGCCTTTCGCATTACCTGACGGTGCTGGCGAGCTCGCAGATGGTCTTTTGGCCGGGGATCTACCACTCGCAGTGATCCCTGCTCCTATACCCTTAGCTGCTTTTCCTGCGTACGATTTGCCTATCGACGACGAGGAGGATGATGTCGATATGTTTGAGGAGGAGCCTTTCGAGGAGGATGCTCAGGGCGAGGCCCTTCCTGCTGCTGATGGTCCCTTGTTGATCGCAGATGCTCCCGCCGCGGAGTCACCTGCTCACTCCCCAGTCCCAGACTCCTTTGAGTCTGTGGCCTCTGTACCCTCACACATCCAGAGTGCGCAGCACTTCTCTCATGGATCATATCCTGATCAGGCATCTTCTGTTGCCCCCATCCCCAGTTTCACTTTCGACCACGATGATGTGGAGGATTCCGACCCTATGTTTCCCCCAGGATTCGACCCAGATCGTGACTTAGAGTTTATTCCGATGGATCAGTTTATGGAGGATCCAGTAGACCCTGATGACCCAGTGGATCCCATCGACCCAGATTTTGGTTTCGATATGGCTTTTGATGACCTCGAGCCTGCCGTTGCTCCAGAGCAGGCAGCCGCTCTAGACCCTATACCTGAGCATGACCCAGTACATGCTGACATCCCTTTTGAGCCTGTTGCTGATGATCTCCCCGTGGATGTTCCTTTGATGGAGGGCGATCATGTCATTGTTGATCCTGTTGATCCTTTACCCGTTGTCGCTATACCTGTTGACCCTCCCGTTGAGCACATTGCACCTGTTCACCCTGTTGTTGCTCCCCCACCTGATCCCGTTCCACTAGAGCCCGAGCATGCACTGTTCGCGGCACGCATGGATCCACCAGATGAGCATGCACAGCATGGTTGGATACCTGCTGATGAGGATGTACCACCTTTTCCCCCTCAGATCCCGGTTACGCGACATGCTGATTTTTCTTTCCAGGTTCCACAGTTTGTACCTCCAGCGAGGCCTGGAGAGGGTTCTTCAGCCCATCCTGTTGGGCATGTACCGATGCCTACCCCTTTCATGCCTCAGATGTCATCTGTTCCACCCGATGTTGCCCCATTTCACGTGGCACCTTTCGACCCCACTAGTGAGCCGTTTCTGTGGGCACCAGACTCTGGTATGCCACCTACTGATCCCTACCATGCTTTTCACATGGGACACACTATCGAGGACGTCTTGATGTCCTTTGTAGCTCATCACGAGTCACACACGCAGCGCATCCAGGAGCTTGAGAGAGCTCAGCTGCCACCTTGCCAGTGTCATGGTCGGACACACTCTCCTCTGCAGCCGTTTCGACCTTTACCCCCAGATTATGTTGCCCGTCTCTCTACACTAGAGCAGCAGATTGCTTCCATCATTCGTACTCAGCAGGCTATGGAGGCGGACTGGCTACAGTTACGCCGTTTGTTTTACACCCACTTTCCCCCTCCTCCACCACCATCTGTATAGAGCTCATCAGTACTGTTTGGGTAGACGAGGATGAGAAGACGGCGATTGTTGGATTGCACAGTATTTTTGGAGACCACAGTTGATTCTGACTTTTGTTGACTTATATTTGATGTATTGACACTGATGGATGTAGTTTTTGGACAGGGGTGATGTAGCCCCTAGTTGATGGATGATTGTATGACACTATGATGTACTGATACACTTACTATGTGGTCTTGATATATGGCAATCGCAGTATTCTCATCATATCTGATTCGCTTGATTGCTTATTTGTATTTTTATGACATGGGATGTTATGTGATTGATATTTGTGATGTGTTGATAACATGAGATGTTAGGTGTTATTACTATTACTATTATAGTAAGACGTACGTATTATAACATGGGATTCTTACTATGACCTGACCAACGCAAACCATCTTTTAGAAAGATGCCGCCGAGACGTGAGCCACACATGCCAACCAATGAGGCAGAACTCCAGCAGATTATTGCTGCTGCCATAACACAGTATGCAGCATCTCAGCCCGGAACGAGCGGAAGTATTAACCAAGGCAATAACAATCCACCTCACGGTAATACTAAGCCATTAAGACCTACCGTGACCTAATTGGATATCTCTGGCAAGGATGCTAATACCAATCATATGTTATAACGTATGTGCAGGGTGCACCTTCAAGCAGTTTTTAGACTGCAAACCGGTCAACTTCGATGGCACTGGAGGTGCTGTCGCCTTTGTTCGTTGGGCTGAGAAAACCGAGTCTGTTATTCGCATGAGCAAATGCGCGCTGGATCAGCAAGTCACCTATATCTCAGGGCTATTTCTAGATGGAGCCCTATCCTGGTGGAATCTACAAGTGCAGACACTAGGCGAAGCTGCTGCCTACGCGTTAACCTGGACCGAACTGAAAGAACTTATGCACAAGAAGTACTGTTCGCGCGCAGAAATCCAGCGATTGGAGACCGAGTTTTGGCACTTGAAAATGGACGGTCCAAAGGTAGCAGAATACGTTCAAAGATTCCATGACTTATCTCAAGTGGTTCCTTACATGGTTACACCAGAATACAAGCGAATTAAGCGCTTCATTTGGGGTTTGGCTCCCCAAATCATAAGCATGGTAACCTCCTCCAAACCAGCAACTATCACTGAAGCCATCGATTTGAGCGTGGCTCTCACCGAGGAGGCAATTCGTTTGAACAAGTTTGATGAGATCAAGACCAAGAAGGCAGAGACTCACGTCGAGTCATCAGGGGGTAATAAACGGAAATTCTCAAACTTCAAGCAAGGCGCCAGTGTGGCGGTTAAGAAAGGAGGATCAGCTGGTAATGGAAAGAAAGGGAAAGGATATCAGGGCACCCAGCCCAAGTGTAATATCTGTCAACGCCATCATACTGGCCATTGTAATGTGAAAGTATGTGAAGCATGTGGAAAGCTGGGCCACTCAAAAGATTCCTGTTGGGCTAGTGCTGGCCGAGGAGGCCAGGGAGGATATGGGAATAGGAATATTAACCGTGGTGGTATTGGTAATCGCCCACAAGGAAATAATGGAGGGAACAGAGTCAACAATGCGAACCAAAACAACCAGCAAGTTGGGGATGGCGCCGGAAGCGGTCGAAAACTTGGATGTTTTAACTGCGGTGATGTTGGGCATTTCAAGAAGAACTGCCCTGATTTGAACCAAGCCCGTGGAAGAGTGTTCCAACTGGAAGCAAGGGAAGCGCGCCAGGACCCCAATGTTGTTACTGGTACGTTCCCTATCAATCAACGCTATGCATCCGTTTTATTCGATACTGGTGCCGATTATAGCTTCGTATCATTAGAGTTTAAGAGTATGCTTGGTCTAGCCGCTAGTAAGTTAGATATTCCTTACTCGATCGAATTAGCCAATGGGAAGTTAGTAGAAGCCAATGAAGTTATCCGAGGTTGTGTGATCGAATTAGGAGAACGTGAGTTTACTTTGGATCTACTACCAGTCCAGTTGGGAAGCTTCGACGTGGTGGTAGGAATGGATTGGTTATCAGGAAACAAGGCTGAGATAGTATGTCACGAGAAAGTTGTTCGTATCCCAACCGATGATGGTGAGACCATTGTTGTTCATGGAGAAAAGCGTGAGACGCCGTTGAGGATTATCAGCTGCTTGAAAGCAAGGAAGTGTTTGCAGAAAGGATGTGTTGCCTTTCTAGCACACATTGTGGATAAGAAGGCTGCTGAGCCAAGAATCGAAGACATCCCTGTCGTAAGGGAGTATCCAGAAGTCTTCCCAGAAGACTTACCTGGACTGCCGCCTCTGAGGCAAGTAGAGTTTCACATTGACTTAGTTCCAGGCGCCGCGCCTGTGGCTAAGGCACCTTATAGACTTGCTCCGTCTGAGATGCAGGAACTGTCAACACAACTTCAAGAGTTGTTAGACAAGGGTTTTATCCAACCAAGCTTCTCGCCTTGGGGAGCTCCGGTCCTGTTTGTCAAGAAGAAGGACGGTAGTTTCCGAATGTGCATTGACTACAGAGAATTGAACAAGCTGACGATCAAGAATAGGTATCCTCTGCCAAGAATTGATGATCTGTTTGACCAACTTCAAGGTTCAAGCTTTTATTCAAAGGTCGATCTTCGATCTGGATACCATCAGTTAAGGATACAAGAGGAGAGTATCCCGAAAACAGCCTTCAGAACTCGTTATGGACACTACGAGTTCCTGGTTATGCCGTTTGGTTTGACGAACGCACCTGCAGTATTCATGGATCTAATGAATAGAGTTTGCAAGCCGTATTTGGATAAGTTCGTGATTGTATTCATCGATGACATTTTAATTTATTCAAAGACGAAGGCTGAACACGAGCAGCATCTTAGAGCCATTCTAGAACTGCTGAAGAAGGAGCAGCTGTATGCCAAATTCTCCAAGTGCGAATTTTGGCTACGTGAAGTCCAATTCCTTGGGCACGTGGTAAATGGAGATGGAATCCACGTGGATCCAACAAAGATCGAGGCGATCAAGGATTGGGAAACGCCAAAGACGCCAACCGAGATTCGACAATTCTTGGGTTTGGCTGGCTATTATCGAAGGTTCATCGAGGATTTTTCAAAAGTCGCTCAACCTTTGACGCTCCTCACCCAGAAAGATAAGACGTTTGATTGGGGAATCAAACAGGAAGAAGCATTCCAGATACTGAAGGATAAGCTCTGCAACGCGCCTATCTTAGCTCTACCAGAAGGTACTGATGATTTTGTGGTATACTGCGACGCATCGCGCCAAGGATTGGGATGCGTGTTGATGCAACGCCAAAAGGTTATTGCTTACGCATCGCGTCAACTGAAGGTACATGAAAAGAACTATACCACACACGATTTGGAGCTTGGCGCAGTGGTTTTTGCTTTAAAGATCTGGAGACACTACCTTTATGGTACGAAGTGCACAATCTTCACAGATCACAAGAGCCTACAGCATATATTCAACCAGAAGGAGTTGAATATGAGACAAAGACGATGGGTTGAGTTGCTAAACGACTACGACTGCGAGATAAAGTATCATCCAGGGAAGGCGAATGTAGTCGCCGATGCCCTAAGTCGTAAAGAGAGAATCAAGCCCATAAGGGTTAGAGCTTTGGAAATGATTATACGAACCGATCTTTCCTTGCGCATTCGTGCTGCACAAAAAGAAGCCCTTAAGGAAGGAAACCGTGAAGAAGAATATCTCCGTGGGATGGAGAAGCTACTGGTACCAAACGAGGAAGGAACGTTATGTTTTGAGAAAAGGATTTGGGTTCCTCTGTTTGGTGGTTTAAGGAAAGTTATTTTCGACGAAGCGCACAAGTCACGGTACTCTATCCACCCTGGATCGGATAAAATGTACCAGGATCTCAAAGATTACTATTGGTGGCCTAGGATGAAAGGCGACGTTGCTGTCTAC
Organism: Helianthus tuberosus; assembly: GCA_030545235.1. Lineage (NCBI taxonomy): Eukaryota > Viridiplantae > Streptophyta > Magnoliopsida > Asterales > Asteraceae > Helianthus > Helianthus tuberosus. Next base: position 124,684,445 of record CM060358.1, read on the forward strand.
GTGAGCAAATGTTTAACGTGCGCTAAGGTAAAGGCGGAGTACCAGAAGCCTTCAGGGCTGCTGCAACAACCTGAGATTCCCAAGTGGAAATGGGAACAAATCTCAATGGATTTTGTTACAAAATTGCCAAGAACGCCAAGAGGCCATGATATGATTTGGGTGATAGTTGACCGCCTAACAAAATCCGCACACTTTCTGCCAATCAAAGAAAAAGACAGTACTAGTAAACTTGCGGAAATTTACATGAGAGAGATCGTCGCACGTCATGGAGTGCCTCTCTCAATCATCTCTGATAGAGATGGAAGGTTTGTGTCAAGGATATGGCAATCCTTCCAAGAAGCCTTTGGCTCACAGTTGAATCTGAGCACTGCGTTCCATCCACAAACTGACGGCCAGAGCGAGCGAACGATACAGACTTTGGAAGACATGCTGAGAGCATGTGTTATGGATTTGGGCGGTAGCTGGGACAAACATTTACCTTTGGTCGAATTCTCATACAACAACAGCTACCACACCAGTATTGGTGTCGCGCCATTTGAAGCCCTCTACGGACGCAAGTGCCGATCACCCCTCTGTTGGTCTGACGCGGGTGATAGGCAGCCTGCTGGTCCCGAGATCGTCCAAGAGACGACAGACAAGATTGCGCAAATTCTTAAACGCATTGAAGCAGCTCGCCACAGACAGAAGGCCTATGCGGATCCAAACCGAAAACATGTGGATTTTCAAGTTGGAGAAATAGTGTTATTGAAAGTTTCACCCTGGAAGGGGGTGGCACGCTTTGGGAAGCGTGGGAAGTTAAATCCGCGCTACATTGGTCCTTTCAGAATTTTGGACAAAATAGGACAAGTAGCATACAAGTTGGACCTACCTGCTGAACTAAATGGCGTTCACGATACATTTCATGTATCCAATCTAAAGAAAAGTCCAACTCAAGTTGACGTTGCCATTCCCATCGACGAGATTCATATTGACGACACGCTCCACTTCGTTGAAGAACCTGTCGAGGTCACGGATTGGAAAGTTAACAAGACCCGCCGGAGCAGTGTCAAACTCGTCAAAGTTCGTTGGAATGCCAGACATGGTCCTGAGTTCACCTGGGAGCGTGAGGACCGGATGAAAGAGAAATACCCCCACTTATTTCCTAAGAACCCTGCTTCTACAAGCAGAACTTAAATTTCGGGACGAAATTTATTTAATGGGGGGAGAATGTGACAACCCGCACTAAACCAGGTATCCGTACGACTTAATTAATGATTAAATACTGCTTAATTACTGTGCTTGCTTGAACTAGCTGATGAACTGCTACTTGAATACTGATATATGAACTTACTTGCATCATACTTGCTTGCTGTCACTACATTATTTACATACGGCACCTTAGTGACAAACATGATGCACAAAGAGCACAGTAGCACAATACACGGATAACCTACTGAACATGCTGATAAAGCCAGCATCAGGCAAACACTGCCTCCAAGGCCTATAAGAGCCTGAGATATTTTGCTACACTAGTAGTGAGTGTAGGGATACAAGGGTTGTAGAACTGCGTCTCTAGGAATAAGATACACTGATTGGATGTGCCTAAAACGTACTTTAAGTACAAAACACAGCACTTTAATAAATAATCCAGCTTCTAGCTGACTAGTAAAGTGCCAAAACATGGGGAAAATAATACTAGACACTTTCTAAAGTGTTGGAAACAAGATGTGTCACTAAAAATAACAATAACGACACTTTAAAGCTTTTGTAACGCTTTAACGGATTACTATCCAACCGAACAACCGGACTATACCCGGAACATGAAAATATTATTATTTTCACTATTTATATTTTTCTGAGCCAGTTAGGGTCCCTGATTACCCTAACACCCGTCATAACACGCTATACTTAACTAACTAGGTTAAACACTTAACTAACCTATTTAACATAACTAGTTACCTAACTAATCTAGTTGTGATCGAACTAACCCCCCCCCCTCTCATAACCGGCCCCAAACTATGGGGAACACCATGGTACAAATTTTGATTATTTAAATCCCTTTGGTCTAATATCTAGCTAACATAAAAACCAATGGTTAATCACCTCTTAATTGCCTATAAGATCTTAGTATTACACTCATGTTCATTATCACTAATCACCACTCACCAAAACTCTCTCTTGCTCTCCCTTCACTCTCAGCCGAACCCCCTCCCTTACATCCATCCATTTTCGAGTTCAAGCAAGCCATTCCATCATCATACACACATCAAAGGTTGCATATTAGGAGTCTTGGTGCACTCGGAACACGAAGGACCTCGTTGTTTAGCTTTTATCCACGCGTTTTTCATCAAGATTCTTCCCTAGCCTTGAGCTAGAGGTATAACACTTAAAACTCTTGTTTGAACTTATCTAAAGTGGTTAAAAGGGTTCGTGTCGGTTAAATATCGTTAACATACAACTTGGTGCTTAAAAGTCTAGTAAAAACTCTAAAAATGGTGGTTAATAACATATGTGTTGTGTAAAAGTTGTAGTACTTGAGAGATGTGATTATCTAGACCCGATCTATGATTGTGGTAGCTCGGATCACCATTTAACCCGGTTTAGTAAGATCATGGATCTTAACATAAGCTCGTTTTCGAAAGATACAAGGGTTAAAAGGTGAAACTCTACCACACACGAAGCATGAACTTGTGTAAAAATATTTTACTTGTGTAAAAGTGATTTAACTTGTACAATAGTGTTTAAAACTAGCAGATCTACGTATCTGCAAGTGGTATTTTCAAAGAACCACACATTTAAGAAACCATGTATTTTAAAGGATGGATCTTACAATAATAAGCGTATTTTATAAACCACAAGTGTGTAAACACTTGTGAAATGAAAAGATCCGACAAAGAACTAGTTTTGTCAAAAGTTACTAGAAGTTGTAAAGATGGATTTTCTCTAAAAACGAGGTTTTTACGAAATCGGATTATTTACACAAAAGATCCATTAAAAGTAAAGAGTTTTACTACATATTTTTAGACAAACCACAAGTTCGTATAATTTTGCGATTATGTCTATCTTTGACTAGTCAAAATGTTGAAAAGTTGTTTGGTAATGTTGAGAACATTGATTGATTGATTTGTTAAAAGAAAATGATACGCTTGAAAGCGTGGCCACCTCCAGTTACAGAGGAAACTCTGGCGAAATTTTTCTAAATACCTAACACTTAGAAATATTTGCACAACAAGTGTTAGAATTATTTTTGACATGTTTTCGAAATATAAATTTCGCCATGACTTTATTTACTAAATATTCGGAGGTGGGATTTTCACAAAAGTTAACGTGATAAATATATATATTGTCACAACACTGTTTATGATTATTTTGTGAAAATACATAAATATTATTTTTAGAGTAAAAATAATATTTACAAACGTTAACGATCCAAAATAATACAAACGCTTTCACATGAATATATAAGTTACACCGGTAATTATATTACCACTCGATTATTAAAACGTAACTTACGCACATGTATTAAATCCCCCATCCTTGGGAAGGAAATTAACTACCAAGTATATACAGAACATAAACACGAAATAGTTGTCTAACTATTTCCCATAAAACTTAAACTATAAAGCTAAGGCACGGCCGTCCGTCTAATAGAATTAGCACTTGTAGGTCGTCGCACAGCTTTCTGATTTGGAGATACTTGGTAGAGACGCTTCACTGTGAGTTCATGTCCCCCTTTTCTCTAACTGTTTTCAGTTTTCTTAACTGTGGGGGTGAAATACATGTTACTTTGTTTACAAGTACTTTATATACGGTATGGTTAGCGTAAGGAGGTGTTTTATTCCGATCATGTGAGTGGGTAGGAGCAATATGAGGCCATTAGTCCTCATGTCGGGACAGAGGGACAGGAGCGGTAGATCTATCTGGGTGTAGCGAGCCCACCCCCAGGCCAAACTAGAAACGGACCTTGGGGTGACTTTGTCCACATACAAATGCCGTGGCGAAATCTGCTAGGTTTGAGTCTCCCTATTTGCACTTCACATATATCAGTGGCCTTGCAAACCATTGGTGATCACAAGTCCCCTTATTGGCTACATACCACGAATATTACTATACTCACAAGTGTTTTACATACTCACTTACACATGAACTCGCTCAACATTATTGTTGATTTTTCAACTTACATGTATTTCAGGAAGTTAACGAGATCTGGCACGGTATGGCATGTTTTCCGCTGCACTAGTTTCCAAGGTCATCCGGGGTTTAGGGGATGTGTCTCTTTCCTGGACAAGACACAACCCTTAAATCATGTTATGTTATGTTTTAAGTTGTAATGTCTGCTGAACAAGGTTATGGTTGTTAGGGTATGTTCCCGTTAAAACAATGGTTCTGTATTTGGTTTTCAAAACTTAATGGATGATCTTGCATGTTTTTAACTCATATAGCTTTGTTATGATTAAGCTATGGTATTAAGAAGTCACACCAAATTAACCACGCTTCCGCAAAAGCCAGGGTGTGACAGCATCGGCGATGAACAAAGTTTTGTACTTTGATTTTGCCATGATGTCAATGATGGAATCGAACACATTGGTGGTTCCTGGTTTTGTGAGAAGACCCAGGAGATTGTGAGATGGTTTGTGTGGAATTTCAGTGGAGATTGCCTTTTGAGAGGCTGCTTTTGAGGATGATTTAGATGAGGGTTTTGAAGATTTCTTTGATTTTGTCATTTTGAGGATGATTAATCGAAGAAATTTGTGAGGAAATGTGAAGAAAAACTGCTTTGAGAAGAGAATTTTTAAGAATTCAATTCGACAGTAAAACCCTGTTTTGGTGGTGAGTGGGGGATTTTATAGGGAAGAAAGTGAATGCTGAGGTGGCAGCCGTTACAAAAGGTCTGACCAATATGTACTGTCCACGTGACAACCCCTGTTGAAAGTGAAGGACAGTACTTTTGTGAAAGTGACTGATGAAGGCAGTGGAATGAAAGCAGTGGGTGATTTTTACTATCAGTGGATAGCATATCAGTGGATAAGACACTGCTTTTGAACAACAGAGTTTATCAAATGAGAGAGCAGGGGTTGACTTTCAGCAGTGGACAGACTTTTGAAGTAGAGCAGACTTTTGAACAAACAGTGGTTAATGGCAGACTTTTAAGGACTTAATGAAAAATTTCATTTTTAACTATTTTTAAGGATGGAGTTTTGATTTTCTGAAAACATTTTGTTGCTTTTATTCATAGAAAAACAAGATGTTGCTTGTTATTCCATGTTCAGCATCCCAATCCTAGAGACCAAGCTTTCAAAAGTGGCTGTATCAAGTGCTTTTGTGAGCACATCAGCCAGCTGGTCTTTAGTTGGGACATGATGCAGAGAAATCAAACCTTTTTCATAGCAGTCCCTCACAAAGTGATGTCTGATGTCGATATGTTTGGTGGTTGAGTGGGAAACTGGATTTTTGATGATATTTTCTGCTGCCTGACTGTCCAACATGAGTGGTGTCTTTAAGGCAGTGATACCAAAATCCAGCAACTGATTTTGAAGCCACAGGAGTTGGGCTGTACAGCTTGCAGCAGCAATGTATTCAGCTTCAGCAGTGGATGTTGAAACAGCTGCTTGCTTTTTGCTTTGCCATGAAACTAAGCAATCACCTAGAAACTGGCACCCTCCTGATGTGGACTTCCTTGTGGTGTGACATCCAGCAAAGTCACTGTCTGAGAAACCTGAAAGCTTGATGTTCCCATTAGCTGGATACTAGATACCAAGTGTGGGAGCACCTTTTATGTATCTGAAGATCCTTTTTACAGCAATGAGATTTGATTTTCTGGGAGCTGATTGACTTCTTGCACAGACACATGTTGCAAACATGATGTCTGGTCTAGATGCAGTTAGGTACAATAAAGACCCAATCATGCTTCTATAAAGTGTTTGGTCAATCAGCTCATCTTTTTCATCAGACATGACCAGCTTATTTGTTGCCATGGGTGTGCTGCATGGTTTACAATCATTCAAATCATATTTGGTTAAAAGTTCTTTAGCATATTTGCTTTGATGAATGAAAGTTCCATTTTGCAATTGCTGTACTTGGAGACCAAGAAAGCATTGCAGCTCACCCATAGCACTCATTTCAAACTCAGCTGTCATGAGTTCTCTAAACTCTTCACACATTAAGTTACATGTGCTTCCAAAAATAATGTCATCCACATAAATCTGGACAATCATTAAATCCTTCCCTCTCCATTTTAAAAATAATGTCTTATCAATGGTACCTCTTTTGAAACCATTTGAGAGTAGGAAGTTGGAAAGAGTTTCATACCAGGCCCTTGGTGCTTGTTTCAAGCCATACAAGGCTTTGTTTAGCCTGTAGACATGATCTGGATAAAATGGATCCTCAAAACCTGGAGGTTGACAGACATACACCTCTTCTTGAATTGTACCATAGAGGAAAGCACTATTGATATCCATTTGAAACACCTTCATATTGTGGTTGACAGCAAAGGCCAGGAACAGTCTAATTGCTTCTAATCTTGCAACAGGGGCAAATGTTTCATCATAATCAATCCCCTCTTCCTGTCTGTAACCTTGAACCACAAGCCTGGCTTTATTCTTGACAACAATACCCCTTTCATCAGTTTTGTTCTTGAAGACCCACTTTGTGCCAATGGGACTAACCTCTTCTGGCAGTGGTACAAGCTCCCATACTTGTTGTCTTTTAAACTGTTGGAGCTCCTCTTGCATGGCTTCTACCCAGCTGTTGTCTTTCAGTGCCTCTTGGTACTTGACTGGCTGATGGAGTGATAGAAAACCAGCAAAAAGACAAATGTTTTGGGTTTGGCTTCTTGTGAGCACCCCTTCATTTATGTTGCCAATGATTTGATCAGGTGGATGAGATCTCAAGAAGATTAAATCTCCTTGGTATGGTATGATGGCATTGGTTGGTGAAGGCTGCAAATGTGTATCATCTGAGCTAACCACTGCTGGGGATTTTGATGATCTGGCAGTGGTTTCAAAAGGTGGTGGTATAGGAGGTAATGAAGTGGACAACTGCTGACTTTTATCCACTGGTTGAGGACTTTTATCAGCAGTGTTTGAGGATGTGGAAGCAGTGGTTGAGCTTTGACAACTGTTTTGAACAGCTGGTGCTTTTCCCTTTGTGGCAGACCTTTGAGGGATGATGATTTCATACCCATAGTCTGGTGTTGTATCCTCTGATGGACCTGCACTGTTAGTCTTGACAGCAGTATTTTCAAAAGTGAATTTTCAAGATCAAACAGATCTGCAGGATTTGCTGGGATTTTCATTGATGAAAGTTCATTGAACTTAACATTCAAAGTCTCCTCCACTGCCTTGGTCCGTGTATTGAACACTTTTTAGGCCTTGGCAGTGGTTGAGTATCCCAGATGATAACCACAATCAATTTTGGCTGCAAATTTTGAAATGGAATCTTTTAAGTTCAAAATAAAACATGGGCAGCCAAACACTTTGAAATATGAGATCAGTGGTTTAATTTTATACAGAATTTCATAGGCAGTCTTTTTGTGCCTGGGGTTTATTAAAACTTTGTTCTGAACATAGCAAGCAGTGTTTACTGCCTCTGCCCAGAATGTTAATGGCAAACCAGAATCTGCAAGCATGGTTCTGGCAGCCTCAATCAGAGTTCTGTTCTTCCTTTCCACTACCCCATTCTGCTCTGGTGTTCTTGGGATGCTGTACTGCCTTACAATCCCTTTCTTCACACAGAAGGCATCCAACTCCCTATTTTTGAATTCTGTGCCATTGTCACTCCTGAAGCTTTTCACTGGAAGGTCAAATTGCTTTTCAACCTGTATTACAAAGTCTTGCAAAATGCCTGCAGTTTCATCTTTTGAGTGCAAAAAGAAAGTCCATGTGAACCTAGAAAAGTCATCAACAATAACCAAACAATATCTTTTCTTTTTAAGGCTCATGACTTGAACTGGGCCAAACAAATCCATGTGTAGCATTTGCAAACACTGGGTTGTTTTGGACTCTTCAATGGACTTATAAGAACTTTTATGCTGTTTTCCTTTTAAACAGGAAATGCAATGTTCAGGACATGAAAACAATTTTTGTGGTAGGCCTCTCACCAAACCATTTTTTGAAATTTCTGTGATTGTCTTAAGATTTGTGTGTCCCAGCCTTCTGTGCCAAAGTTCTGTCTCTTTGTTAGAGGCAGCTGAGCACAGACAGGCATCAGCTCTGGGACACTCTTTTGACATGTCAACAACATAAACATTGCCACTTCTTTGAGCAACAAGTTTAGTTTGACCAGTTTTGATTATTGCTTCAATCTTTTTGACCATTTCTGGCCCAACAATCCTACAACAGTCTTTTGTGAAGAATGACCCAAATCCCTTGTCACTCATTTGGGACACACTCAGAAGGTTGAATTTTAGATTGTCTATTAGATTGACATTTTCAAATTTTACATTTCCAGATTGCACTGTACCAGACCCCAGAACCTTCCCTTTACTATTATTCCCAAAGGATATATCACCCCCTCCATGGATTTTAAAGTCTTTGAGGAGGGCTTTACATCCTGTCATGTGCCTGGAGCCTCCACTATCTACATACCAAAGACTATCAAAGCATGCAGAAGCTCCCTGCACATGAAGTAAACGGATTAGTTCATTAAGGTCTCCAAAGCCAGCAGGGCTTTGGATGGGGTCTCAACAGTGTCTGGGATGGATGCAAAATGATGGACAGTGGTTAGGTCAGAGGTTTGAACTGTTTTAGGACAGTGTTTCTCTAACCACTATTGTGGGTCTTGACCAATCATCTGCTGGTAACCAAAAGGATGCCTGTTCACTTTGGGTTTAGAGGGCCTTTTGTAGGCCTCATAAACGTGTGGAATCCTTTGGTAAGACTGTTTATCCTTGCCTTTCCTGAATTGATTAGCAGGGGGTGCATCAGTAACCTGAACATCTCTTTTGACAGATGTTTGGTTCAGCTGTTTTGTAACAGCTGTTTGTACTGGCACAAACAGTGGTTGTTTCTTGGTGAATTTGACAAATGTTGATGGTGATGATGGACTCAAGGATTTTTTAGCAATATACTCATTCTTTTTCACATCAAAGTTTTTGAGGTACACACATGCTTGAGTTTTGTGGTTTGTTTTACCACAGACAATGAGTTTTGAGTTTTGTGGTTTGTTTTGTGGTCTGTTAAGTGTGATTTTGTTACCAAGTTTGTCAGTGACTTTCACTTCTTGGCCATTCTTGTTTGTGGGGATAAGCTCAGTAGCTTCATCAGTGGTTTGAACAGAGTTTTCAAAAGTAGTGTTTTCATCATCATATTTTCTATACCCAACCCCAAACTTTACATTGCTTTTTCTCTGTTTTTCAAGCATAACCTCATATCCTTTGCAGGATTCCACCCATCTTTCACAAGTAATCTGGGCGGACTCCAACTCCTTTTTGCAACTTTGGTATTTTTCTACCATAGTTTGAAGTTGGGTTTTGGTGATGCTTTGCTCTTCTTTTAGACAGCTGATTTCTTTTTCTTTTTCAGTCAATTTGTTTTTAAGTTCTTTTAAAGAGCTTTCAAATTTGACCTCATCAGACAAGATTTTATCCCGAAGGTTTTCATTCACCTCTTTAATGTTTGCAAAAGCAATTATGCAATTGTCAGAACACAGTTTTTCAAGAACTTGAGGAGATACCTTGGCAGCTGCCATCATTGCACAATCACATTGATGATCTTCATCATCATCAGCTTTTACCTTCTTTTCACCAGTCTTTTCTTCTTTCTCTTCTTCTTTGTCCTCTATGGACCATGGATCTGTCATTGGTTCAATCAGGATAACTGAACTTTCTCCCAACAGTAGTTCACCAGCCACAGCAGTAGCCACTGCTTCAGTCACCTCTTCCACTGTTTCAAAGCACTGCTGTTCCTCCTCAGCTTCAATCCCCTCCTGTATTGACTCTAATGCCATCAAACAAAACTCATCATGTGAGGGTTCATTAAAAGCATAGAGTGCAAAATTTTCATCATTAAGGTCTTCAGGCATACTGCTCCAGTCAACAAACCCTTGAGTGAAAAAACTTTGTTGATCTGGTTGTGCTGCTGCTGGAGCAGTGGTTTGAGGTGCAACAGGTTGCACTTGTACCTGTGGAACAGGGGTTTGAACATATTGGATTTGTGGAACAGTAGTTTGGACATAATGTACTGGCACAGGGGCAGCAGCATAGTGAGCAGTGTTCACTTGAGCTGCTGGGGCATATTGGGCATAGTGCACAGTAACTTCCTTTTCTGGTTACCCAGAAGAGCAGTGTTACCGAATGTATAATCATCATCGGCTTTTCCTGACTCTTGTAACTTCCTTTTCTGGTTCAACTCCCTTTCGTAGGTCAGGAGTCGACCATGGAGTTGGGTCAAGGTCAGATCCTTGAATTCAGGTGAATTTCTGGTGACAAAGGCTATAGTGTCCCATTTTTCGGGCAGTGACCTGAGGAACCTGCTGTTTTGAGTCGAGTTTGTAAAGGTAGTATTAACAAGCCTCAGTTCACTGATGAGACAACTAAACCGCTCAAATTGTTGAGTCAGTGATTCACCTCTAACATGACAAAATGTTTCATACTGTTGGTTCAGGATTTCCCTATTGTTTTCTATGACTTCTTCAGTACCTCCAAACTGTTCTTTAAGTGCGTCCCACAATTCTTTGGCACTGTTACAGTGTAACAGTCCAGCATATATTTCATTGGGCAGCGCTGATGCTATGATGCTAAACGCTTTAGCATCTAGTTCGATCTTTTGAAAATCGGTTTCGGTGTAATTTTCAACTGGTTTTGGAACGAACTTTTTAGCATCTTCAGCGCTTGGCACTGAAGGAACATGAGGACCAAAGGTGACAGACCTCCAACAACCTGTGCTTTGTTGAGCGAGGATGTGACCCATCCTCCTCTGCCAGATGTTGTACTCATTTCTTTTTAGCATAGGTGGTTTAAAAAGTGAGCCGATGTTGTTTTTATCATCCTGAGATTGTGACGTCATTCTTGTTGTTTTACAGACACTGAGAAATCAACTTTAATGGTGATTAACCCTTGCTCTGTTTTTCAACGGACGAACAAACGATCAGTATCAACTGTTATGAGCTGAACTATTTACGTCAAAATGATTGTTAAATCAAATTTGACTGTCCAAGCTCTGATACCAATTGTTGGATCTGAGTTTCTTTTTTATTGTATTTTTGTTTGAAATTAAGATGGAGATGAAAGAGTTGTGCAGCGGAAATAAGATGAAAGCAAACTTTGCATACAATCAAACGAGAGTAATACTTTTATCAAACATCTTTTCACAAAGAATCGAAAGATTGAATTTGTTTCAACAACGATTACAATGATTGATGAATGAATGCAAACTCCCCCTCAGCCAGAGCTCAGTAGTTTGTTCGTGCAAAGAAGACGATGTGGTGAAAGAGCTAATAGAACAGTACAAAGTACTGAACTATTTATAGGCACTTGCAAACCACTGAGCATCTTAGCTGACGTCACCATGAAAGTGACATCTAACCTCCTAACAAACTCTAACCTCTGATCTATAAACACTGATGTACTAAACTACTGCTATTACATTACATTATATAAAAGACACTTAAACAGCTGCTGCATCCTTCCACTGCTGTGAACCCAGCAGTGCTTGTCCGGATCAGCAGTACTTGACTCAAGGCAGTAGATTGAGTCAGCAGAGCTTTGGTCTTCCATCAGTCTTTGACTTTGGGCAGTAGATGCAAGGCAGCAGTTATAGGTCAGTACTTAACAAGATCAGCAGATAGGAGGTCAGCAGATATTAAACCACTTTCAAGGGGAGAGATTTGCATGAACCAACTGTAAACGTCTGCTTATTCTGGATCCACTGCTCTGATCCAGTTTTGGCTTTAATTATCTGTTCCTCTGATAGGGTTCAATCCCAACAAGGACTTTGTGGGTTAAGGGTTAGGCTTGGGTTAAAGGTAGGTGGTTGGGATAGTGGTTAGTAGAAAAAGGGCAAAAAGCGTAACAAGTGTCGGTTTTCGTAAGATTTTCTATTTTTGCAACTTTTTATTTTGATGAAGCTTTTATTCAAACAAAGTTATTTTTGATGAACTTGTTTGTTTATTTTCTTTTTGCTTCATCATCAACACATTTTTTTTTTTATTTTTTTTATACGAAAAACCGAACTTGTTACTAAAACAAAGGGTTAAAAATAAAAAGGTTTTGGTGGGTAAAAGGGCTTTTGGTTTGGGGGATGAAATGAAAAGGTTTAGGCTCAAAGGGGTTAACTAGGGGGATTTTTGGGTAGGTGGTAAAAGAAAAAGAAAAATAATGGTGTAGAAATAAAAAGGGGTTAGTCCTAATGCCTCCATCATTTACTTACTCGGGTTTAAGTTGATAAGGACCGGGAATGTATCGTCAAGGCAAGTTCTAGAGTTGTAAGAACCAAGCGGCTATTCACACAAGAAACGAAAAATGAGCATTTAGTTTTAATGATATGTAATTGTATGCTCAATAAAGGCTCAAAACTCGCTTTTGTGGGAATGGGTTTTTATGTGATCAAGTATATATAATCGAATTTTAACTAAGTTTGCCATGCCTTTTCATAATTTTCTTATGTTGGTTCTTTTTATCACTACGCTATCGGTTGTAAATTCGTAAAAATATAACCTTTTTGAGAACTTGAATTTCCCGAGTTAAACCTAGACAAGTAAAAAAAAATGAAATTTTTGAAAAAAATTTGGGGTGATTAGCGGTTCCAATAGAGTTTTGTGTAAGGCTTGTATTTAGGACTTGCAAAATTCAAGGTTTTAGCATCCCCCCCCCCCCCACACTTAAATTACACATTGTCCTCAATGTGTCCCAAAAATAAATTTTTAGGTTGATTAGATGTGTAAAATGGTGTAAAAAGCAAAAATTTTCTGTTACTGGGCGCTGAACACGGCCCTGTGTTATCCGGGCACGGCCCCGTGTTCAAGTGCCAGTAACAAAATTAAAACAAGAGAAACAGAAGTCTGGACACGGGGGCGTGTTGGGTGAACACGGCCGGGCGATTTTCTGCAGGTGGTTCAGCACGGGGCCGTGTTGGTTGGGCACGGCCCGTGTTGAACCTTCTGAAATGGAGAGAATTGTCGGGTTGCCTTGTTCTTGTGCATGAGTTCATTTTTCTCATTCCCCTTTTCATCCTTTACCACCATGAGTGCGTTTTATTCATTAAAAACCATCCAAACCTTAAAAACCATCATTTCATTTCATCATAGAGAGGACTTACATAATCCTAAATTAAGATAAAATTTAGATAAAAAACCATGGAGTTCTAGCCTCTACTTTATTTTAATTAGCAAAATTTCCAAGAAGTAACTAATCTTGGTTAAATAAGGCCTTTTTGAACTCCTTCTTCCGCGTGCGGTTCTCCTCAAATGTCGGCGAGCCATTCTTCCACCTCCCTTGGAAGGAGAAAAGAAGGCTCATTGGCATTAGTTTGAGGAGTTTCAACTTCCACCGGGATCTCTTGTTGGTGTTCCATGGGAGGTTCCGCCGGAAAGTCTTCCCACCCGGTAGGGTTGTTGATTCCGAGTGCCAGGTTCCAATCCTGCTGAGGAAGGACTGGTTCCATTGGGGGTGTTACAAGAATATTTAACCTCTGGTGCAAGAGGTTAATTTCTTGGAAGCTGCTTTCAAGTCCCATCGTAAGATCGTTAATACGGTCGATTAGGACCTCCTCTACTGAAGTCATTTCGTCGAGAGCCTCCCTTAATGCTATCACATAGTGCACAAGTGTAGCTTCAATGGAGGGTCTTCTTCCTCTTCGGCTGTTTGACGAATGCACAGAAGATGTTTCGCTGTTTTCACTCGACATTCTACGAAAAATAAACTGAAAAAGTTTATTTAATGAAACAGTTACCGGACACGGCCCCGTGCTCAATGAGCACGGCCCCGTGTTCATCTTTCTGCAGAATTTTGGAGCAAGGAAACTTGGATTTTTAAGTTATTTTCTGAACTTGTGGGGTCTTTTTAGTTGCTAATAACTTAAAACAATGCTACATAACATGTTTTTACCAAGATTCCTTGAACAAAACTCATTAATCCTTACCACAAAGTTGGAAGAATTCAAACTTTTAATGGTAGTTCTTGAAGAAAGATGGAGAAGAAGGAAATGGCTAAAAGAGGAAAGGACAAGATGGGTTGTTGGAACCTTCTTTTAGACTTACCTAGGATAGTTTGAGAGAAGATTCCTGCAAATCTCTGCCCCAAGTTGGTCCAAATGTGCAGAATTCTTGGCTGCATTTATAGAAAACGACAGCATCCTGGACACGGCCCCGTGCCCAGTGGACACGGCCCCATGTGCAGGTGGAGTTCTGACACAGTTTGTCCGTATTCTGACGTACTGATCAGAATGGAATCTTTTGATGGACACGGGGGCGTGGTGGCTGGACACGGCCCCGTGTCGAGGGACTGTTTTATGAAGTTGTCTAGTTTTTAAGGAACTTGTTAGTATCGGGTGGCTCCTGACTGGTTGGAACAACCCCAAAGTGCCTAAGATACCTTAATTGTCCTAGACTAAGGCGAGAACGCAAGAGGTTGTCGGTGAGGGTAATTCCTATTTTCATTCTAGGTGGACAAGTCCAACCCTTTCCCGGGCTCTCGTTAAAGAAGGTGTATGCCGAATCGCTCAGGTCTATGTATGCACCGAACGAAGTCGATGGAGAGTCCTTCACGGCACAATCGACACAGGGACGACTATCGTCCAAGTCTTTGCTAGGTACGAAGGTATTTTCCGGAGCAACGAGGTTGTCGGAATGCGGTTCCAGCATTTCGTCATGGTCATCGTCTTGGGGTGGATTAATAAAATCTTTCCTAAGCTCTTTTAACCAATTTAGAATTAGCTTTTCTAGTTGAAATAACTCATCAAGGAGCATTTCCCCTAGAATATCTGGCTGGGCGCATTCGAGGGAGAAATAGTGCTTATTTTTACTTTCGCCCCTCTTAAGGTTGTAAGAAGTCGGTGGGTCCATGTAGTGGGGCCTATAATTTAGAAAGTAGCATTCTACTTCTTCATGTTTGCCACCACATAATTGACACCACGTACCATAAGAGTGCCGAAAGTAAAAACAATTACTATCACTCATGTTTATGTCAGAAATTACCAACCGCCGGGATCTAACGGTTCTGTTTTCAGTAAGTGAATTTTGGGCACGGGGGCGTGTTGGGTGAGCAGGGCCCCGTGTTCAGCTTACTGTCTGACGTAAAACAGGATTGCCAGTTCCAATGATTGAGCACGGGGGCGTGTTCAGCGGGCACGGCCCGTGCTGAGCTCTGCAGAAGCTGAAAAACTAAGAAAATCCTAAAAAAAAATTAAAAAGAAAAATAAAAGATGATTAGGCCGTTGATTCCTAACTTTCTTAAAATCCTTGTGTCCCCGGCAGCGGCGCCAAAAACTTGATGCGTGCGAAGTGTTATATATATTAGGTGTATATTTTAAGCCCTTTTTAACACTTATTTTAGCCAAGTTTTAAATTTATAAAACACGATATTTTACTAACACTAAACACACATATGGGCAAGTGCACCCATCGTTGAGTGTAGTATAGCGTTGGTAAGATACCGAGGTCGTCCAAGGACACAAGAGCTTTTAGTACCGGTTTATCCTCAACGTCTAACCAAAATAAAAAGTTTAGAAAAAATGTTTTAAACTAAGAAAAGATAAAAACTAACTAAAATGCTGAAAATAAAAATAAAATAAAAACAGATAGACAAGATGAATCACTTGGTTCCGACTCGTATCTAGTATAACCTTTGATTATTTCCGCACTTTTGCACATAATTAAGAGATTATCTTAGTTATTGTAGTAGGCCCCTCTTTTGAAGGTAACGTTACCTTCACCCCAGTAGTTTGAGTCAGCAAGGATACAATCCTAAAAGGGTGGATTATTGGAAGATAATGAATTAAGTTATTAATGCAGTATTGTGGTAGGCCCCGCTTTTGGCGGTGACGTTACCCTCGGCTAAGTAGTCTGAGTCAGCAGGGATACAGTCCTAAATAGCCGGGTTATATTATTAATAGTAGTTAACTTATGAGGGGATCAAAGAGTTTGGACCCCCGCCATCCAATACCGTGAAGTATTGAAGGAGGTCCTACTAAATTTGACCCAGGTCCATTGCAGGACCTCTAAACGCTGAACAATGGCAAGACCTTTACCAAACCGTTCCCTTAACCCTCGACCAGGTAGCCAACATACCTCCATATAGACCGTGGAGATATGAATGGTGAAAATCCTTTATTTTATATAGACAGTAAAATAATGCCAAGACACCACGGACAAACGATAAGGAAAGATCACCTTCAACATAAGTAACTAGTTATTAAAGTCATTAATACAAAACCAAATAAAAAGTGCAAAAGATTAGAAATAAAAAGTATTATACTAGACACTTTGTCTTCACCAAGTGATGTAAGAGACTTAGGCAAACATGGCCTTGATTGTCAAGAACTCTTACGATCAATCTTGGATCCCGAGACGACTCACACACTCTACGATGGACAATGGATGATGGTGGTGGATGATGGTGTTGTGATGGTGGTGGGTGGTGGATGAAGTGTGAGAGAGGTGGTGTGCCAAGGGATGAGATGAAATGAATCCAAGCACTCCTATTTATAGGCTGAATAGAGAGCTGGGCACGGCCCCGTGTCCGCTGGGCACGGCCCCGTGCCTGTCTGACACTCTCTATCCTCATTAATTGTAATTCGCAATTACAATTAATGCGCCTGCTGTACTTTCGACACGCCCCCGTGTCCGCTGGGCACGGCCCGTGGTGGGCAATAGAAGCTTCTATAGGTTTGTCTTTTCTGCTGCTTCTTGGGCACGGCCCCGTGCTGGCTGAGCACGTGGCGTGTTCAGTGTTCTGCCTTCTCTATTTTGCTTGGGAAGATGCCGTTGAGGGTTCGGGCAGTCCACTAATGTTCCTTTCCTTGTATTTATGTTGGATTTAGCTGTCTTTTTGCTTCTTTTGTGTTTTTGAGCTCATTTAATCCTGAAAATACAAAAGGAAGATAAAAACACTCTTTTTCCAATATTAGTACTTAAAAAGGGTTAGTTTTATGCCTCATTTGATGTAATTTATATGTTGCATTTTACACACATCATAAAACCAAGAAAATCTTTTGTGAAACAACAACCAAACAACCCGGGAAAGAAAGAATGGGTGGGTAACAATGTTCACAACAAACGACATGGTAACAATTTTAAAAAGAAAGGTGTCGGTTTTGAGAAGAGAATGGCTAAAAAGAGGTTAAGCCATAAGAAAAGTCGAGTGATGTATTTGTTGAAGGAAAGAACACAGTTGATGAAAAAGATTATATCTTTAGTCAGAAAACAATTGACGATTTCAATGCAGCAAAAAAGTTGAAAGAAGAGACCAACAGATCTACTTTTGTTGAATATGACAAAAGAGTCTGTTACCGCTGCAATGAAATTGGTCACATGGCCAAACAGTATGTTAAGAGGATTGAAAAACCAGTTTTCCAGAAATCCAAATCTAAAACTTCAAATGATGTGAAAGGAAAAACACCGATGGTTTCCCCCGTGCGTATTCTGAAACGCGGTGAATCGTTGAAGTCCGAGGACAAGCCAAAATCAACTTTTGAGATTGGTGAATCTTCAAAATCTCCAAAGACTTCAAAGGTTTATCCTAAAACAAAGATTTTTCAAAATCAATCATGGGTGGAAAAACCTAAACAATCATTTGAAGAAAAGAAAATGGAAAAGGTCTTAAAATCTGAATCAAAAGTTTTTGCAACTGATGTTGAGAATCTTGAGTTTGAATTGGACAAATTGATTGTGGAATTCCCACCAATCAAGGAGGGAGATCTAAAATCAAAGTCAAAAACTGTTGTTCCAAACGTTGTTTTTAACATTCCAAAAGTTGATGTGGATCATGATCTTATATTTGGTAGTGTTCCAAATGTAAAGAAATCTTGGGTATCGTTGTTTGAGTGAATGTCTTTGATGTGTGCAGGGGCTTCCGAGGTCGATTATCTCCAAGTGGATCATGGATAGTGGTGCCTCGAGGCATATGACGGGAATGTTAGCACTACTCTATGATGTCAAATCAATCAATGGAGGATATGTTGGCTTTGCGGGAACTCAGGGAGGAAGAATCGTTGGTGAATGAACTCTTACCAATGGAGTTGTATCATTTGATAAAGTGAACTACATCATTGAACTTGAAAACAATCAGTTGAGCATATCGCAGATTTGTGACAAGTCGTTCACAGTTCATTTTACAAAAAATGAGTGTTTGATCATTAAACCTGGTTTTAAAATTCCTGAAGATTTGGTGTTGATGCGAGCTCCTCGTGAGAACGATTTATATGTACTAGACATGAGCATCGCAACAACATCAGACAAAAAGAAACAATGTTTTGTAACTAAAACAAAAGCAACTGAAAAAGAATCAAGAATGTGGCATTGTAAGATGGGTCACATTCATGTGAGAAAAATGAATTTCTTAGTTCACAATGATTTTGTTGAAGGTGTTAATCTGAAAAAATTCCATCTGAATGATGATTGTGAAGAATGCAAGAAGGGTAAGCAAACAAAGAAGTCACACCCAAAGAAGCTCTTGAACTCCATCAGACTACCGCTAGAACGACTCCATATGGATCTGTATGTGAAGAGTGTAAGTGGAGATTTGTATTGTCTTGTGGTCACTGACGACTTTACAAGATTTTCATGGGTGATGTGTATTGAAAGAAAAGATGAAACTTTTGATTCGTTGATGATTTTATTCAAAAAGATGGAGACGTTGTATAAACTGCCGATCAGAAGAATTCGAAGCGACAACGGAACAGAGTTCAAAAACAACCGTATGGAAGAATTCTGCAATGACAAAGGCATTCTTCATGAATTCAGCGCACCATATACTCCACAGCAAAACGGTGTCGCAGAACGAAAGAATCGCACATTGATCGAAACAGCTAGAACTATGCTAGCCGATTCCAAATTGCCGATATTCTTTTGGAGTGAAGCAGTTGCTACAGCATGTTACACGTTAAATCGTGTTCTTACAGTAAAGAAGTACAAGAAAACCTGCTTCGAATTACTTCATCGCTATAAACCAAATCTGAAATTCTTAGAACCTTTTGGATCACCTTGCACATTTATTGATCCAGATGGTAAATTTGGTGCGAAAGTTAACGAAGGTTTTTTTGTAGGTTATGCGAGTCCACTGAAGAGAGTATTTGTTCCATGGTTGGGGAAGATTATTCAAGTTCAGCATGTTGATTATCAGAAGTTTACTGCTCCGGCACAACTTCCCAGAAAAAGATTGTTGTTTGACTACGACAAACTCTGGGAGTTATTCCAATTTCCGACTAAACCAAGTGAGGAGGAAATAGCCTTACTATACCAACATCAGCAATCTATGTCACAAGAACAAGTGCCAAGACCGTTGGTAGTTTCTCAGCCCACTGTGGGTGCAAATGATCACGAGGCTGGTCCAAGTGGAACGACACATGAAACCTCAGAAGAACCAGCTCCGACCTTTGATCAATCTGACGACTCAGAATTGGAATCCGATCCGATTTTTGACGAGGAACCAAATGTTGCAACTTCAGAAGCTGTGGATCACACGGGTGATCAGGATATCACAAACTTGCAATCGGAAGTGAGCGTGCCAGACACAGTCATGCCGAGAACTTTGTCTTATCATCCTTCAGAACAAATCATTGGTAACCTTCACAGTGGCGTGAAAACGTGTGATCAAATCAACAAAGCCCTTACATGTTTCTATTCTTCTGTAGCTCCTTTTCAGGAAGAATTCTCATTGAAATGTTTCATCTCGCAGGTTGAGCCAAAAACTTATAAAGAAGCATTAACAGAGGAAAGCTGGGTAAATGCTATGCAGGAAGAGCTACTACAGTTTGAGAAACTTGGAGTATGGAGATTGGTGGATCTCCCAGAAAATCAAAAGCTGATCAAGACCAAGTGGGTCTTCAAGTGTAAGCGGGATGATAGAGGAGTCATTGTTCGAAACAAAGCACGTTTGGTAGTACAAGGTTTCAGTCAGCAAGAAGGCATCGATTTCACCGAAGTGTATGCTCCTGTTGCTAGACTCGAGGCGATTAGAATCTTCCTGGCATTCGCGTCTTGGAAAGGATTCAAAGTCTACCAATTAGATGTTAAATCTGCATTCCTTTACGGAAAAATCAAAGAAGAAGTGTACGTCGGACAACCACCGGGGTTTACCGATCCAGTGCACAAAAACAAGGTATATCTTCTTGACAAAGCGCTTTACGGATTACACCAGGCCCCAAGAGCCTGGTACGAGACGCTTTCCCAACATCTGCTGGCCAACGGGTTCATCAGAGGGACGGTCGATAGTACTTTGTTTACAAAAGAGGTTGCAGGTCATCTACTTATCGTTCAAATCTATGTTGACGACATAATCTTTGGATCGACAAACGATGAGCTGTGCAAAGAGTTTGAGAAGGTTATGAAGAAAAAGTTTGAAATGAGTTCGATGGGGGAGATGAAGTTCTTCCTAGGGCTTCAGGTTGAGCAATTGTCCGAAGGAATCTTCATACACCAAACCAAATACGTGAATGATGTATTGGACAAAATTAACATGTCTGAATCATCTCCAATTTTAACCCCTCTGGCTCAAAATCATGGGATATGTCCGAACGAAAGCGGTGAAAAGGTGGATGAGACGCACTATCGATCGATCATTGGATCCTTAATGTATCTGACTGCATCAAGACTGGACATCATGTATCCAACTTGCCTATGCGCCCGATATCAGTCTAGCCCGAGACAGTCACACATGATGATTGTGAAAAGAATCTTACGGTATCTTAAAGGTTGCCCAAGCACCGGCTTGTGGTATCCTAAATCTGGTGACTTTTCTCTTACTGGTTATGCTGATTCTGATTTCGGAAGCTGTAAGCAGAATGCAAAGTCCACAACTGCTGGCTTTCAGTTCTTCCGAACTCGACTTGTTACCTGGCAGTGCAAGAAACAAACCACAATCGCTCTCTCGACCTGTGAGGCTGAATACGTTTCGGCTTCCAGCTGCTGCTCTCAGATCCTCTGGATCTAGCAGTAGATGAGGGACTATGGTTTGTAGTTCTTAGACACGCCAATCTTTGTGGACAATGAGGCAGCAATAAATATAACTAAAAATTCGGTTCATCACTCTAAAACGAAACATATTGAATTTCGACATCATTTCATCCGTGATTGTTACGAGAAGAAATTGATTCGAATTGATCATATACACACCGATGATCAGAGAGCTGATTTTTACACAAAACCTGTTGGTGTATATGTCTGTTGACTTCGTCTTGTATTGAGTCTCGTAATTAGAATGATAGATCAAGTCACGTAGATCGAGAAAAACGAGAAACGTGTAAAGTAGAGCCATTTCGCACGAAATGGACATGTCCATTTCATGAGAAATGGGTTGGCTATATATAGTGTACTTGATCATTTCATTTGTAACTTTTGGATTCTGGTAGCGAAGCTCTGCCAGAGTGTCTCTAGCCTGTATATCTTTGTCAAATCAATGCAAGAGACAAGTAAAGTAATTCCAAGTGCAATACAAGCTGAACGAAGATCAAATCACTGAATTCCGCCTCTGATTTGATCCGAGAACTCTTCTGAATGACTCGTTTGGTCGTGCAAACGATCCTACATTTATTATATTACACGTAGTAGCGTTATCTAAGCCACTTTGATAGGAACAAAGACATGATACATTTTATACAAAAATACAACATTTTTTTTTACAAATCACATATTTTACACAAATTCATTTCCACTTGGTTATTTATTTAACCATGCATATTTCTTTTATATCATTTGATTTTCATATCAATTTTCACATGATTTTATAAAAGAAAACATTTTACAAGGTTCATGACTACTTTTTGTTAAACACTTCTTTTAACTATAAGTCATGAATCCTGCATAAACAAAACCTATGTATCTCACAGGCATTTTTATCCTGACGTACCTATTTTCACATGTGTTTCAGGTGCTAATGCATGATAATGTTTGTGCTACAGTTAGGCGGACTTGGGCCTTAGTGACTTAAAAGACAGTTAATTATGTTATGTTTTTGTTAAATTCTAAGACAATGTATACTCTTTAATCAATAATACAAAACTTTAATTACCATGGTTGTTGAAACAATAATTCTGTCGCTCCACTCCCCGACGTTTCCGTCGCGGTTTGTTGTTTTACGTGGTCGGGGTGTGACACAAGTGGGAAGTTCAGGCTGTTGTAGCAAACCTGACGGCTTTTGATGCTCTGCTTTAACTTGTGCGCACGTCAGACATTTAGCCACATAAGTTGTCACACCCCGGCCACGTAAAACAACAAATCGTGGCGGAAACGTCGGGGAGTGTTGTAACAGAATTATCGTTTCATAACCATGGATACAAAAAGTGTTTCGTTTTATTGATAATATTAAACATTTACATTGTCTTAACACACGACAACCAAGTACATATCGTCTATCATTATTATTATGTCACTAAGGCCTCGTCCAGATCCTATGTGACGTATGCATCCTAGAAATCAATCAAGCAACAACACCTGAAACATATGTAAAAACAAAGTCAGCAAAGAAATGCTGGCGAGTACATAGGTTTTATAAGAGTATCAGAATCATGGCTTCGTTTACATGTTGCAGTACTTTATTAGACTACAAGAGTCAAAATACAAACCTCGTTTTGAAAAGTGTATTGCAACATAGCTAACCAACTCAAATCAAGTTGGTTATAGTTCATAAAATCTCGTAGCCATGATTCTTAACCCTAAAACATTTGTTTTAGAAAAAAAACCAATTTGTAAAACATCTCGTAAAAACTCGTTAATAAAACTCGTATGGTTCATATCTTTTAGAAAAACATCGTTGCGTGACATCGTTTCAAAATCGTTTACCCAAGTGAACTAAATAACGCCACGGTATGTAATATGTTGAAAACACTTATATATAAGAAGTACCAGCGGCGTATCTACCATGCTTTCACCACATTACACCCGTCCCGTTATCCAAACACTTAACCAAAAACCAATCGTTTATCCAATTCGTTTAACTTGTTCAAATCGTTTCCAAATCGTTTCCAAATCGTTAACTCGTTTAAATCATCCTCGTTTTAATTGTGAAAACTATTTATGGTCATCTCGCTAATAACATTCAAACCTTCGTGACTCGACTACCTCGTTTCTCGCTTCTCGCATTAACAAACCTCCAAAGGGTAAGTTAACAATCACAGATTCAGTCGTTACCCACAACCCCCACACATAACCATGGGTGTAGTCGATAACGGGATTTGTCAGATCCTATGGTACCATAACCTAATACTGGTCGGTTCGGCCAAAATTAATGAATGTTATTCGTTATGTAACTACAAACAACAAGTTTGTTCACATTATCGAAATCGTTATTAGTTTAGTATAAATCGTTTTAATCGTTTTTGAAATCACTGTTTAAATCTTGAAATCATTTATGTACATATGAATCACCCCAAAACAATTGAAAACTGTAAAATAGGGGAACTATGTACTCACATGAAGTGCAAAGTATCCTCAATCAATAGAACTTCAACAAACTCAAGTAAACCAGAGAAATCAAGCAGCACCTAGTAATCGAATCACTAGTCAAACAATAGACGCCTAAATCGGAAGATCGGATAGAATGAGGTCTTGTAAACCAAATGAGTGTTGGAACTCATATGATATGGTTTAACAAAGTTGTGACAACTCGTATTTTAGAACCTTCTTTGTACTTTGATGTAACTTGTTTGAACAATATGTGATTACGTTATGTGAGATATTAATTGAATGTTATGTTATGTGTTTTTGTGTAACGATTGTATGTATATTAAACGAACTCAAACGCACAACACAACCCGATAGCACAAGCCCATTCGGGCCACATTCTTGTACTCTAACCATAAGGGCAGCCCATGAAGGGTTCGGCCCACTACCTTGTATCGCATAAACCATGAGGAGAGTGTATACTCCTCATTTGTTGCAAATCTCTTAATACATACAAAACCCTACTCTCTCTTTCTCTCCTCTTGAAGCCGACGGCAAACATCCCCATCCCTCGAAGACTTTCTTGATCTAGTTCTTCTCTCAATCGGTTAGTGTTATATCCTTGCTTGATTCTTGTAGGATCGATGCTTGATGTACGATTGGTTACATGATGTTTGATGATGATGTTAAGATATTATGTTAGTAAACTCTATATAAATAAGGGGATTGTATGTTTGATAGATACTTTGATGTTGATCTAGATTATTAAGAACTGAATGAATGTAATCGGCTGTATGTATGTTGAAATCGGATCAGTTGTATGGTCGAATATGAAGTATTATATGATGATTTGAAACCCCTAATTGAATAGTTTAATGTTGTGAATTGTTTGAATGTTTTAAACATGTCTAGGGTTCTTAAGAGATTGATGTTAAAACCATTGTTTGATCGATTATGGTTTGGTTTGGAAACTGTTAGCATTGATTGATCAAATGGGAATTTGGAAACTGTTTGAATGATTGTATCTATTGCATGAATTAAGGAAATTAGTTAACGAATCGCACAAGTTTGTCGGTCGCACAAGACCAGGTCACACAAGACCTGATCTGATCGCACAAGCTCCCAATCGCACAAGATAGGATGCAACTGTTAAAGCACTATGAACAACATATATCTTGCATGATCGCACAAGACTTGTGGATCGCACAAGACAGTGCCGATCGCACAAGGCTTGGGTCACACACAACCGTTGGACTTCGTTTATGCCATTGGGCCGATTGGCCCAAAACACAATCGCACAAGCCATCCGGATCGCACAAGACCATCCGGATCGCTCAAGACCAATGATTACTTGTTTGGGCCGTTTACATGCTGGACTGCTTATGTTTTATTGGGCCGGGTATTTTTGGGTTTCAATGGGTGAATCGCACAAGGCCGTTAGACTTGTGCGAGCCCAATCTTTTGAATAGTACAAGTATGAGTATGTTATGTACTTGACTGTTAATGTGTTGCCATGATCAATACGTGTTCGTAACCTGTTAGCTTATGTGTAAACATATGTGCACTACTTGAACCTAGACCTGACTTGTATGGTAACCATGTTAGGACGTGGTTGACCACTAGGAGCTCAATCGACTTTTACTTATCTGCCGAGCTAACCTAAGGTGAGTTCACACTTTCTACAAAGCATGGGATTCCCAGGGGTTGGGAAGGGGTTAAGGAATATGGATTCCTCGTCCTTCTTGGGTAGGACAGTACGGGTTCAGGAATGTAATTCCTCGTCCTCATGGACAGTTAAATTTCACTAGACCAAAACTCTATCACGAAGTCCCTCCTTTTTATATCGACTTAATCGCTGGGCCAATGGCGAGCAGGTCATTAGTTAGATAGCGCTATTTAGGTCTGACAAGCCTCACACAGTGCCGCAGAGGACGGGCGTGAACTAATGGATCTGGGCACGTCAATGATGATAGACATTGACGCTAAGGGAACATAAACATGACTAAAGTCAGTGGTCGATATGGTAACGAGTCTAGTAGTATAAACATGGGGTAGCCCCCACGGCTGGATTGCCAGAGTAAACGGGATTAAACAAAACACGTTTTCAACAATGGGGTAACCCCCATGGCCAGGATGCCAGTTAAAGGAAACTGTTTTTGGAACAACTTAAAACAAACACCCAACTGTGAACTCGCTCAACTTTGTTGTTGACTCGTTACTACATGCTTTGCAGGTCACTAGGTTTAGCAGGAGCTTGCATGGGGAAGAGTCGTTGTGGAGCATGGACAATGTGTGTTCATGATGAACTTAAACATTATTAACTTATGCTTTGGTTTTTGACATTATGCTTCCGCTTGCAACTTAAACTATGTTTTTTATTTGGACACCAATTATATTGTGTTGGATTCTATGTTTACTTATGCTTGTTCAATATGATTGGTGGCTTGATCCTGGTCAGTCACGCCTCCAAGAGGTGATACTCCGCAGGTGGATTTTTGGGGTGTGACAAAAGTCTACATTCTAGATCGGAACCTAACCTGAGTGCTTTCGACCCATCACGACCCATTAAGGTAGCTTACGCTACTTTAACGCGTCGTGCGCGCATAAGCGTGTTCGAGACGTCTAACTAGTCCTATGACAAGTATTATATGCCTAAACATGTTTAAATATGTTGCATAATCAGTTATGTGACAAAAGTTTATGTTACATATGCTTAATTATCAATTATGCATGTAAAGGGCATTTTGGTCATTTACCTAAGGCATATAAACTACCTATCATACAACTAATTAAACCTAAGTGACCATAAGGTATAACCTTGGAAGGTTATTTCCTATGCAACTATGGTCACTAAACATGTTTGGTCGGATCCTAATGATAAACCAAATGGGTCGAGTTCGAAAGTCTAAGCGGGTGTTTAGTCCGCTTGACTTACGACTCTACACAAGCACTAATCTAAAAGTGACGAGCTAAACATGCTAAAACATGTTTAGTTAAGTTAGAAAACAGGTTTAGGTATCAAAACAAACGGTTTTGATACCCAAGAGTAGTTTGGTTACAAAATACGCACAAATGCGCATTTTGGCCGAAACTACGACTCGTCACTATGCCTAGTCAACGTGGTAATCAGTAGGTATAGTCACAAGGGACTATAACCATCGTGATTACGCTCACGTTGCAAAGTTCAAATGAACTTTGTGTTGACCATTGACTGGTCAAAGCTGAAAGTCAAATTCTGTTTGACTTTCATGCTCGAAAAACGAAACAAGAACGAAAGAGGACTTACCAAGGGTCCAAGAAGGTTTGATCCAATTTATTCTCAGGTATGAAGTGCAAGACTTCAACTTAGAGAATGAAAATCAGATCAAATGTGAGTTTGAGAGCAAAGGGGGTGGGGTTTATATAGTTTTTACACAACCGTTATGATCGTTCATCGTAAAACGAGCTTCGATCTCATCCGTACACATGTGCCCATGGTTTTGTGAAACCATGGGAGCCCCTAGTTTCATTAAAACCATGTGAAAATGAGGGGACCATCCGGAACAAACTGGAATTTAGATTTTTCATTTTGGTCCCTTCCTAAGATAACTATGGCAGAATGTCAATTTTGGTCCCTGAATGTGCAAAACATGGTTTTTGATGCATTTTTGACACGTTTAAGCCCCGTTAATCCCATTTAAAGGCTCTAAAATGAAGTTAAAGTATAGGGAACATGAAACATTCTCACAAATATCTCGGATGTCGGTTCGTTTGGTCGTAGGGTTACGTAATTCGGTTAATTACGACGAAACACGAACGAATGCGAAAAACGATCCAAATTACGCGATGAATGGAATCTTATCATGCCAATCACTAAAATAAAATATTTTAATGATTACATAAAGTTTTGGATGTCCGGATGTATTCAGAACGTAAGATATGCGCGAAAATGCAAACTTATGCACTTTTTGGCGCTTTTAGTCCCTGAATGACCAAAAAGTTTATTTTAGCACACCGAACCCCTCAAAGCCTATTTCTAAGCTATGTAAAGGATATTTAGGGTATGTTTAACTTATGTTCATGTTCTGGAATGTTCGTTACAGTACAAATCGGCATACTTTCGCAGTTTGTCGAAATTAGTCCCTGTAAGCGAATAAACTTGATTTCGCCACACCAAACCCTCCAAAACTTATTTCTAAGTTATGTAAAGGTTATTTAAGGTATGTTAAGCCTATTTCACTATTACGGAGTGTTTTTTTCATTAAACTGGTTATATTTGCGCATCAGTGCGCGTATAACCTTCCAGAAAGCGATGTAAAGCTTGAAATCGGAATCGAATCAAATTGTAAAATCATCAAACACAATTACACACATAATAAAACCAAAACACATATAATAACACCAATGCACATTGTTTTATTGATAATCAACATTCTTTTACATTATACGACGATTACAGAACACAGTTGTCACAGTCTCCCCTACTTCAGGAAATTTCGTCCCGAAATTTTATTTAAAGGAAACTTGTGAAAACAAATGCGGATATTTCGTCTTCATCTGGTCCTCACGTTCCTAAGTAAACTCTGGGCCACGTTTGGATTCCCAGCGAACTTTGACCAATCGAATCCGTTTGTTCTTCAACTGTTTGAATGTACGGTCCACTATCTCCACAGGTTTCTCGACAAAGTGCATCGTCTTATCGATTCGGATCTCGTCGAGAGGAATGTGAAGATCAGCGTCAGCTAAACACTTTCGCAAATTGGACACGTGAAAAGTCGGATGAATATTTCCAAGCTCTGGAGGTAGCTCTAGTCGATAGGCAACCTTCCCAATCCTTTCCACAATCTTAAATGGTCCAACATATCGTGGTGCAAGTTGTCCTTTCTTTCCAAATCTTACCACTCCTTTCCAAGGTGACACCTTGAGTAGGACACGGTCGCTGACTTGAAATTCTAAGGGCTTGCGTCGCATATCTGCATAACTCTTTTGACGGCTTTGAGCTGTCACAAGATTATCGCGGATTTTCTTGATTTTTTCTGTTGTTTATAGAATGAACTAAAGTCCAGTAAGCTGAGATTCACCGATCTCATTCCAACAGACAGGTGAACGACATTTTCGACTGTAGAGAGCTTCGAGTCGTGCCATATTAATACTAGCATGATAACTATTGTTGTAGGAAAACTCGATCAGTGGCAGATGAGAATCCCAATTACCACAAAAGTCTATTACGCATGCTCTAAGCATATCCTCCAAAGTTTGAATCGTTCTCTCAGATTACCCATCTGTTTGGGGATGATAAGCAGTGCTTAGATTCAGTTGGGTTCCCAAAGCAGATTGCATGGTCTTCCAAAAATGAGATGAAAATCGAGCATCACGATCGGAAATGATATCCAAAGGAACACCATGTCGTGATACAATCTCATCAACATAAATCTTTGCAAGTTTATCAACAGATAGATCCTCGTGAATCGGAATAAAATGAGCTGATTTCGTTAATCGATCGATAACAACCCAAATAGCATCATTGTCACACCCCCAAAATCCACACGCGGAGTATCACCGCCTGGAGGCGTGACTGACCAGGATCAAGCCACCAATCATATTGAACATTGTAAGTAATAAATAAAATTCAATCCAACAATACGAAAGGTGTTCAAAACAAAACATAGTTAAGTGTTTAGCGGAAGCATAAATGTGAAAACCCAACATAAGTATTAAGTTCGAAATGTTATAATGTTTTTAACATGGCACCCACTGTCCATGTCCCACAACGATCGCGCCTCCCTGTGCAAGCTCCATGGGTACCTATCGACCTGCAAGGCATGTAACAACGAGTCAACAACAAAGTTGAGTGAGTTCAGAGTTGATTGTTCAGTTACTGAGTTCGTTTCAGAAATCCTAAGTTTGTTTCAGAATCATGTGTTACCCAGTATCCTTGTTTCCCAAATCTTTACGATATTTAGTGGCTTCCCATGTTGTATATTACTAGACTAGTTGTATCTATAGGTGTCCTTCCCAATCCGAGGGCAGTGATAAGTATGAGATTACGTAGGTTTTACGTAAGTGCCCTTCCCAATCTGAGGACAGTGGTACGTAGCGAGTACATAGATTTAGCGCTGGCGTCCTTCCCAATCCGAGGACGGTGGTACGTAGCGAGTACGTATGTTTAGCGCTGGCGTCCTTCCCAATCCGAGGACGGTGGTAAGTAGTCTAGTAGTGGTATATGTGCAAGTTCTGTCGTAGTTATTCAATCCCATTCCCAACCCACCGGGAATCCCATGCCTTAGAAGTGTGAACTCACCTTGGTTTGCTCGGTTTGATTAATTACTTGGTTCCAAATAATCAGTCAAGGCCTATGGTATGCACGTATACATAATCAGTTGACATTCACAACGTTCGACTAACAATCAAGATCATCACGTACATGCAGGTAACAACTAACGCTAACGCATAGCATTTATCAGTTATGCAAGCTCATGCAACCATGCTTTACAATTAACAGTTACTTGTACTATCCTTATCAGTTAACATGATCTTCACTAACCTAGTTAACTACTAACAGAATTAACCGAGTTACTGTGCTTGATTAACAACTTGACGAAACATACTTGTTTCGTCGTGAACCCCTTCGGCGAAACCCACCCGTTTCGCCGTGATTACCCTCGGCGAAACTCACCCGTTTCGTCGTGATTACCCTCATCAAAACTCACACGTTTCGTCGACCTTGACGTTTCGTCCATTAGGTCGGTTACGCCGTGTAACTGATGATTACCCAGAAACCCTAACAATCATTCTCAGCCGTTACATACTATCATCGATTATGCAGTCATCATACAACACAGAAATCATTGAACATAATACATGTAGCCCGTGTCTTATACATAACAGTTTGCTAACATTCCTTCGATCCACACAATCATTACATATAATCGAGATTCACTTAGGTCTACTAGTTCTTTGTTATCAGAAATCATCATATATTTATGATCTAATCAGCATGACCAGACGCTATGCTAGCATCCTTTAACCTAACAGTCAATGGCAACATATAAGCTTTGCAAGGTTTTAGTCTACGCAACATGATAATCAACATCAACAATCCTAAGGGAATCCAAACATAAGATCAAGCATTACATAACATCGATGAATCATGTTTTCGATTAACAGTTAGCAATGATAACAATCAATTAGTCATGCAAGGGTTAAACACTAACCGTGGTAAAACGGAAATACTAACTTGATCGGTCTAAAAGGGCTTCGAGAACACAAGATCGCCGTCAGTAGGGAGGGAGAGCTCTAGGGTTTCTAATTGGCCTGATGAATGTCGAGTGTAACAGTTTCACCCAACAAATACCCGTATAAACGTACTGGGCCCTTAATGGGCTTCGGCGTAACAGTGGGCCAACGAAACTCCCTGTTTCGTCGTGTGGGTTATGACGAAACTCCATGTTTCGTCGAATGTGTTTCGTCGAATGAGGTGTGGCGAAACACTAATTGTTTCGTCGGGTTTAGTTCCTAATCTCAAACTGTTTACAAGTTCATGTAACCAAACACTTTAATCACATTAAATAGATAACATATCAAACAGACATCTCAACATATAGTCCAACGTGTACAATTACAAGGCAAACAAGTCGTGTAAGTAAACAACTAAACAGTTGACGTACAATTAACCTGAAGATGGAATCTTGGAAACTCGAGTTGTCACATTATCCCCAACTTGAAAGAAATTTCATCCCGAAATTTAGCATGCGTTTACTGAGGAAGCTAGTTAAGTTGTGTGGTTTACTGGTTTTCCTGGGGTATCACATCATCCCCCCGTTGATTTGGAATTTCGTCCTGAAATTCCGCAGTAGCTTCAGCCTCAGTAGTAGTTGCATTGTTCTCGAACAACTGGGGATACTTGAGTTTCATTTGGTATTCTCGTTCCCAGGTGAACTCTGGGCCACGACGGGAGTTCCAACGAACTCGAACAAGAGGTATTCTGGTGCGCTTGAGAACCTTCACGTCTCGGTCTGTGATTTCAACTGGTTCCTTGACGAATCGCAACTGATCATCGATAGTGAGCTCCTTCAAAGGAATTGTGAGGGTCTCATCTGACAGACACTTCTTCAGATTTGACACGTGAAAAATGTTGTGAACTCCACTGAGTTCTGCTGGTAGGTTCAGTTTGTAGGCCACTTTGCCTATTTTCTCTATGATTTCGAACGGTCCGACGTAACGCGGATTGAGTGTGCCCTTTTTTCCAAAGCGAACCACACCCTTCCAGGGTGAGACTTTAAGTAGAACCCGGTCCCCGACCTGAAATTCTAGAGATTTCCTACGCTTATATGCGTAGCTTTTCTGACGGTCACAAGCTGCCGCCATGCGTTGTCGTATCTGGGCAATCCTTTCTGTAGCATCGACTACGAGTTCTGGGCCAGTGAGTTGGCTGTCGCCAACTTCTGCCCTACAAAGAGGTGATCGGCACTTACGCCCATACAATGCCTCAAACGGAGCGGCTTGGATGCTAGTGTGGTAACTGTTGTTATACGAAAACTCCACCAAAGGGAGGTGTTTTTCCCAGCCGTTGCCGAAATCGATTACACATGCACGAAGCAGGTCTTCTAGAGTTTGGATGGTGCGTTCAGACTGCCCATCCGTTTGCGGGTGATAAGTTGTGCTCATGTCTAATCGAGAGCCAAAAGATTTGTGCATCGCTTGCCATAGTTCTGAAGTGAAACGTGCATCACGATCGGAAATAATAGAGGTTGGCACCCCGTGACTCGAGACAACTTCCTTAAGGTAAACATCTGCTAAGGTGGAGAACTTATCCGTTTCCTTGATAGCCAAAAAGTGTGCAGACTTTGTGAGTCGATCCACGATCACCCAAATAGTATCATTCCCACGTTGAGATCTAGGTAGGCCAGTAACGAAATCCATGGAAATTTGCTCCCATTTCCATTGTGGTATTTCTGGTTGTTGGAGTACGCCCGATGGTTTCTGATATTCAGTCTTGACTCTCGCACAAGTCAAACATTTGCCAATGTAAGTTGCTATGAGAGCTTTCATGCTAGGCCACCAATACGTAGTTCTGAGATCGTGGTACATCTTATTCGAACCAGGATGTACCGAGTAACGAGACTTATGTGCTTCATCCATTACAAGTTCTCGTAAATTGCCATAGAGTGGGACCCAGATGCATCCTGTTACGTAGTAGGTGCCGTCTTCCTTTTGTTCTAACCGCTGCCTTGAGCCGCGTAGGGCTTCAGCCCTGACGTTTTCTGGTTTCAATGCTTCTACCTGAGCATCTCGTATCTGGGAAGGAAGACTTGATTGAATGGTGAGTTGTAACGCACGCACGCGTTTAGGTGTAGTATCTTTTTGACTGAGGGCATCGGCCACCACATTGGCCTTGCCCGGATGGTACTTGATCGCGCATTCATAATCGTTTAAAAGCTCGACCCATCGACGTTGTCGCATGTTCAACTCCTTTTGCTTGAAGATATGCTCGAGACTCCTGTGATTGGTGTAAATGGTGCACTTGGTACCGTACAGGTAATGTCTCCATATCTCAAGTGCGAAAACAACAGCTCCCAGCTCCAAGTCGTGTGTGGTGTAATTTCTTTCATGAACTTTAAGTTGGCGTGATGCGTAGGCTATGACCTTGTCACGTTGCATCAACACACAACCAAGTCCCTGGATGGACGCGTCGCAATAAACCACAAAATCGTCTGTGCCCTCAGGCAATGAGAGAATAGGTGCGCTACAAAGTCTACTCTTCAAATGTTGGAACGCTGATTCTTGAGCATCACCCCAACGATAGGTGACACCCTTCTGAGTCAGTAGAGTAAGCGGCTTTGCAATCTTCGAGAAATCTTTGATGAACCTTCTGTAGTAGCCCGCCAAACCCAAGAATTGGCGGATTTCTGTTGGTGTACAGGCCAGTTCTTGATCGAGTCGACTTTTGATGGATCAATGTGAATCCCATTCCCGTTTACTACGTGGCCTAAGAAATGGACTTCCCGAAGCCAGAAGTCGCATTTGGGAAACTTAGCATAAAGTTGCTCTGTTCGAAGAAGTTCCAAGATAAGTCGCAAATGTTGCTCGTGCTCCCCCTGACTCTTAGAGTAGATCAAGATGTCATCAATAAATACGATAACGAACTTATCCAGGTATGGTTTGCACACTCGGTTCCTAAGATCCATGAAAACCGCAGGTGCGTTTGTTAACCCGAATGGCATGACTAGAAACTCGTAGTGGCCGTAACGAGTTCTGAATGCTGTTTTGGAGATGTCCTCATCCCGGACTCTCAGTTGATGGTAACCTGACCTCAGATCAATCTTTGAATAGAAGCTCGACCCTTGCAACTGGTTGAATAAGTCATCAATGCGTGGAAGAGGATAGCGATTCTTCACGGTCACCTTGTTGAGTTCGTGGTAATCTATGCACATATGGAAGGTATCGTCTTTCTTCTTCACAAACAACACTGGAGCTCCCTAGGGCGAAGAGCTAAGACGAATGAAACCCTTATCCAAGAGTTCTTGCAATTGTTTGGACAGTTCTTCCAGTTCGGGTGGAGCTAAGCGATAAGGTGCTCGAGCTATGGGCGCTGCTCCAGGAGCTAGCTCGATTTGGAATTCGACCTAGCGATGAGGCGGTAGCCCAGGTAAATCTTCAGGGAACACTTGAGGAAAATCACGCACTACCGGAATATCCTCTATTCTCTTCTCTTTCGTTGATGCGTCAGTAACAAGTGCTAAAATAGCGGTGTGGCCCTTTCGCAAACACTTCTCGGCCTTAAGAAAGGAGATGATGCCCACCACAGCACCACTCTTGTCACCTTGAATTTCGAGAGGTTCTTTACCAGAACGGGGAATAGGAACAATCTTCTCTTTGCATAGGATCTCTGCTTGCTGTTGGGATAACCAATCCATCCCAATGATGATGTCGAAACTACCCAGAACTATAGGAATAAGATTGATGGAGAAGGTCTGACCCGCTAAAACTAGATTACAACCCTTAATTATATGCGTGGCCTCTAGGCTTTTCCCATTTGTTAACTCTACTATGTGCTTGGTGTTCATAAGTGTTGGTGTGCGCTTGAGCATTTGACTAACTTTTAGAGACACATAACTGGTATCGGCACCCGAATCAAATAAAACAGTAACATAAAAGTCATCGAGAAGGAACTTACCCATCACTACGTTAGCATGATTCATTGCGTCACCCTGACCCAGCACGAACGCTCGACCCCTGGCACCGTTGCCATCATTGTTTCCCCCATTGTTGCCCCCATTATTGTTCCCGTTTCCTTGGTTGTGGTTCTTATTCTGATTCTGATTTAACTGTGGGCAGTGTCTCTTGAAGTGACCTTCAGCGCTACACTGAAAGCATCCCCTGTTGCCCTGTTGCTGTTGCTGATTCTGCGGTGCTTGCTGTTGTGGCTGACGATTCTGGTTTACAGGCCGTGAGCTCCTGTAATCCTTGGCTTCATGACCAATCTTGAGACACCTCTGACAACGTCCCTTGTTGCACTAACCATTGTGGTGTCTGTTGCATTTGTTGCACTTTTGGCGGTTTCCTCGATATCCACCCTGCCCTTGACTACCAGAAGATTGCTGACCAGGACTCTCGTAGTCATCAATCTTTCGCTGCTGTGCCTGGGGCTGAACTGTAGTCGAACCCTTGCTGGAGGCTCCATCCCATTTTCGCTTGTTGTCACTGGGAATAGCAGAAGTAGTAGTAGTGGTAGTAGCACCGATATGCTTAGGCAGCTTGTTCTGTTCCACTGCCTAGTCTGTGAGACGATGAGCAAGACGAGTAACATCCTGGATGGTAGCAAGGTTAGCAGAGGTCACATGGCTATGAATCTCTGGTACTAAGCCCTTGAGGTATAGCTCGATACGCTTGATGGGAGGTTCCACCATAGTTGGACATAAAACTGCCAGTTCATTGGATCGCTTCGTATACGCCTCTATCTCTGACCCCGTCATCTTAAGGTTAAAGAACTCCACTTCCAGCTTGTGGATGTCATCACGATTACAGTATTCTCGCTTGATCAGTTCCTTGAAGTCGTTCCATGGGGTGGCGTTAGCAGCTGCCAGCCCTAACATTTGAACTTGCGCGTTCCACCAAGTCAATGCAACGCCTTCGAGAGTACCAGTGGCATACTTCACCCTACGAGCCTCAGGGCATTCACACATTTCAAAGACCGATTCGAGCTTCTCGAACCAATGGAGGAGTCCTACAGCTCCTTCAGTGCCACTGAAAGTACTAGGACGACAGTCCATGAATGCCTTGAATGAGCATACAGGTGGCTGAGCATTCTGACCTGTTGTATATATAAGAACAGGACAAAGTTAAACACAAGAGTTGGTTTATGAGGGTAGGATCTAAAGATCCTAGAGTGAGTTGCGACTGCAGGGTATACCTCCTGCTTGAGCGGCTGCAAGTGCCACAGCAACTTGTTCGTTGATCAAAGCCGTCAGCTGGGCTTGTGTGAGGTTGATTCATCCACTCATGATCTTCACAATACAGAGAACACGAGTGAGAAATGCGTCGTATCAATACGCAAGTGTGGAATGATAGAAGAGAGTGAACACACAGAGTTTTCAAGCAGTAGTTACTACATTATCTATGTATACCATGAGCAATGTTCTATGTAACTAACAAGTAGGTAATATAAACATGAATCACATCACCAATAATGTCAAGTCTTGCACGTGGAGCGAAGCGTCATTGTGGATCGTTGAGCACTGTTCTAGTTATAGTCTGGTTTTATCCAAAAGTTTTCCCCTTTTTTAAAACCAAGTTCACTATAACCAATGGCTCTGATACCAATCTGTCACACCCCCAAAATCCACACGCGGAGTATCACCGCCTGGAGGCGTGACTGACCAGGATCAAGCCACCAATCATATTGAACATTGTAAGTAATAAATAAAATTCAATCCAACAATGCGAAAGGTGTTCAAAACAAAACATAGTTAAGTGTTTAGCGGAAGCATAAATGTGAAAACCCAACATAAGTATTAAGTTCAAAATGTTATAATGTTTTTAACATGGCACCCACTGTCCATGTCCCACAACGACCGCCCCTCCCTGTGCAAGCTCCATGGGTACCTATCGACCTGCAAGGCATGTAACAATGAGTCAACAACAAAGTTGAGCGAGTTCACAATTGATTGTTCAGTTACTGAGTTCGTTTCAGAAATCATAAGTTTGTTTCAGAATCATGTGTTACCCAGTATCCTTGTTTCCCAAATCTTTACGATATTTAGTGGGGGCTTCCCATGTTGTATATTACTAGACTAGTTGTATCTATAGGTGTCCTTCCCAATCCGAGGGCAGTGATAAGTATGAGATTACGTAGGTTTTACGTAACTGCCCTTCCCAATCCGAGGACAGTGGTACGTAGCGAGTACGTAGATTTAGCACTGGCGTCCTTCCCAATCCGAGGACGGTGGTACGTAGCGAGTACGTAGGTTTAGCGCTGGCGTCCTTCCCAATCCGAGGACGGTGGTAAGTAGTCTAGTAGTGGTATATGTGCAAGTTCTGTCGTAGTTATTCAATCCCATTCCCAACCCACCGGGAATCCCATGCCTTAGAAGTGTGAACTCACCTTGGTTTGCTCGGTTTGATTAATTACTTGGTTCCAATTATTCAATCAAGGCCTATGGTATACACGTATACACAATCAGTTGACATTCACAACGTTCGACTAACAGTCAAGATCATCACGTAAATGCAGGTAACAACTAACTCTAACGTATAGCATTTATCAGTTATGCAAGCTCATGCAACCATGCTTTACAATTAACAGTTACTTGTACTATCCTTATCAGTTAACATGATCTTCACTAACCTAGTTAACTACTAACAGAATTAACCGAGTTACTGTGCTTGATTAACAACTTGACAAAACATACTTGTTTCGCCGTGAACCCCTTCGGCGAAACCCACCCGTTTCGCCGTGATTACCCTCGGCGGAACTCACCCGTTTCGTCGTGATTACCCTCGGCGAAACTCACCCGTTTCGTCGACCTTGATGTTTCGTCCATTAGGTCAGTTACGTCGTGTAACTGATGATTACCCAGAAACCCTAACAATCATTCTCAGCCGTTACATACTATCATCGATTATGCAGTCATCATACAACACATAAATCATTGAACATAATACATGTAGCCCGTGTCTTATACATAACAGTTTGCTAACATTCCTTCGATCCACACAATCATTACATATAATCGAGATTCACTTAGGTCTACTAGTTCTTTGTTATTAGAAATCATCATATGTTTATGATCTAATCAGCATGACCAAACGCTATGCTAGCATCCTTTAACCTAACAATCAACGGCAACATATAAGCTTTGCAAGGTTTTAGTCTACGCAACATGATAATCATCATCAATAATCCTAAGGGAATCCAAACATAAGATCAAGCATTACATAACATCGATGAATCATGTTTTCAATTAACAGTTAGCAATGATAACAATCAATTAGTCATGCAAGGGTTAAACACTAACCGTGGTAAAACGGAAATACTAACTTGATCGGTCTAAAAGGGCTTCGAGAACACAAGATCGCCGTCAGTAGGGAGGGAGAGCTCTAGGGTTTCTAATTGGCCTGATGAATGTCGAGTGTAACAGTTTCACGCAACAAATACCCGTAGAAACGTACTGGGCCCTTAATGGGCTTCGGCGTAACAGTGGGCCGGCGAAACTCCCTGTTTCGTCGTGTGGGTTATGACGAAACTCCATGTTTCGTCGAATGTGTTTCGTCGAATGAGGTGTGGCGAAACACTAATTGTTTCGTCGGGTTTAGTTCCTAATCTCAAACAGTTTACAAGTTCATGTAACCAAACACTTTAATCACATTAAATAGATAACATATCAAACAGACATCTCAACATATAGTCTAACGTGTACAATTACAAGGTAAACAAGTCGTGTAAGTAAACAACTAAATAGTTGACGTACAATTAACGTGAAGATGGAATCTTGGAAACTCGAGTTGTCACAATCATGACCTTTAGACGTACGCGGTGTCACACCCCGACCACGTAGAACATACAAAACGTGGCGGAAACGTCAGGGAGTGTTGTAACAGAATTAATTGTTTCAAATCCATGGCAATTAAAGTTTCGTTTTATTATTCAAACAAGAGAGTTACATTGTTTTAAACAAGAAACAAAGAGTATATAACAAAAATTAACTAGTTCTTGTCTCGTTTTAAGTCACTAAGGCACAAGTCCGCCTAAGTATGTCTTGATAAGTCCTATGCATCATCTCCTGAAAACACATGTGAAAATAGGTACGTCAGCATAAAAATGCCTGTGAGATACATAGGTTTTGTGAAAACAGAATTCATGACTTATGTTTGAGAAAATGTTTAGTCATGAACCTTGTAATTTGCTTTGTCTTGTAAATCATTTGAAAAACGATAAGATCAGATGATATGTATAAATAAGAGAATAATGTATGGTTAAATGAATAACCATGTAGAATGAGTTTGTATAAGATAAGTTGTTTGTAAAACAATGTCTTGTGAAAAGTATGTTATTTGTATAAAATGTTATATGTCTCAAATTGAAATGATTCAATTAACGCTACAATATGTGATACCATACAAACACTTATATATAGGAAGTACCAGCGGCGTATCCACCGTGCTTGTATCATATTACATACGCCTCGTTACTTAAACCACTTACTCAAACCAAACCATCAAGATGAGATGTTTAACAATTGTAGAAATGTTTATGTATAGTCAAATGTCTATTGTCAAATGTAAATCATGTCAACAGATACAACTGGTTCACACGGTTCAATAGTTACAAACGGTTCATATAATCAAAGGGTTACGACGGTTCACATAGTCAAATGGTTACAACGGTTCAAAATGTAGTATAATGTGTTCATATGCTGGATGAGAATATGCAACAGAAATGTAATGTAAAACAATGTACTAAGTATGCACGTAATGGAAATACATAGCATAAGTGTAATGTAAAACAATGTACTAAGTATGCACACAATGGGCGTACATAGCATGAAATGTATTGTAAAGTGATGTACTAAGTATGCTAAGTTAACATACAAAGAAGAAAAGTCATGTAAATCAATGTGCTAGCATGCTATCAGTCAACATACATAGCAGAAATGTAATGTAAATCATGTACTAATAGTGTACTAATGAACATAACAAGTATATGATGTGAAAACAGGAAAGCACGAAAGTAACAAGTAGGCACATGTGTTTCACCCCAAAACAGTTTGGAAAACAGTAAAAGAGGGGTCTATGTACTCACTCGAGATTGCTCAGAAGTCCTAAGATAACCACCAAGCAATGCTAGAGATCACGGATATCAAACGGCACCTAATATAGGTAACTATGTTAATAAACCGGACCTATCTCGGAGGATCGGATAGAATGAGGGTTCGTAAACCAAACGAGTATGGAGACTCGTGTAATATGGTTTAACAAAGCCTACATACTAAATGGAACCTAACATAAGTGCTTACGACCCATTACGACCCGTTTAGGTAGCTTATGCTACTTTAACGCGTCGTTCGCGTGAAACACGTTCGGACCGCCTAACTAGTCCTATGACAAGTAACATATGCCTTAGCATGTCTAATATTGTTTTCAAATCAGTTTAGATGTCAAAAGTTATGTTACATATGTTTAAAATGAATTTTGGCATCAAAGGGGTATTTTGGTAATTTACCTAAGGCATATAAACTACCTATCATACAACTACTTAAACGAAGCGACCATAAGGTATAACCTCGGAAGGTTATTCCCTATATACTATGGTCACCTAATGTGTTTGGTCGGATCCTAATGATCGACCAAATGGGTCGGGTTCGAAGGTATAAGCGATTTATTAGATCGCTTACCCTTACGACCCTAGACAACGTGGTAATCAGTAGGCATAGTCACAAGGGACTATAACCATCGTGATTACAATCACGTTGCGAAGTTCAAACGAACTTCGCATTGACCATAAACTGGTCAATGCAGAAAATCAAACAAAGTTTGACTTTCGGACTCGAAAAACAATAAAAGAACGAAGGAACACTTACAAAGGGTCCCCGAATGCTAATCTAGATCAAAATAGCTCAGGTATGAAACAAAGGTTTCAACTTAGAGCACATTAGATCAGATTCTTGTGAGGAAAAGTGAAGGGTGGAGGTGGAGGTGGGTATTTATAGTTTTCGGTTCACCGTTAGGATCGTTTCTTGGAGAAGAGGGAATGATCTAGCCCGTACACTTGTCGGAATGTTGTGGTAACTGATTTTGGCCACCACAAGAGATTAACATGTGGCACTTGGCCTTTGGGGAGTGTTTAAGGGCAGTTAACAGCTGAGAAAAACATTTTGCTGTATCTGGCCCCTGCTTGCGCACCGCAACACTCACATTGTTGAGGTGCGCAAGGACCGAGTTTGGCAGAATTACAGTTTTGGTCCCTGTTGTGTTATAAGGTCATTTCCGACGCGTTTAAGGCCCATTAACCCCATTTCAAAGCTCTAAAATGAAGTTAAAGTATAGGGAACTTAAAATGTGCTCAAAAATATCTCGGATGTCGGTTCGTTTAGCCGTACGGTTGCGATGTTCGGTTAATTACGACGAAATGCGCATAAGCGCGAAAAACGATCCAAATGACGTGAAGAATGGATTTTTCTAATGCCAAACACTAAAATAAAATGTTTTAGTGCTTACATAAATTTTTGGATGTCCGGATGCATTCAGAACGTAAGTTATGCGCGAAAGTGCAATCTTGTGCACTTTTAGACGCTTTTAGTCCCTGAATGACCCAAAAGTTTATTTTAGCACACCGAACCCCTCAAAGCCTATTTCTAAGCCATGTAAAGGATCTTTAGGGTATGTTTAACTTATGGTCATGTTCCGGAATGTTTGTTACAGTTCAAATTGGCATACTTTCGCAGTTTGTCAAGTTTAGTCCCTGTAAGCGATTTAACTTGATTTTGCCATACCAAAGCCTTCAAAACTTATTTCTAAGTCATGTAAAGGTTATTTAAGGTATGTTAAGCCTATTTCACTATTCCGGAGTGTTCGTTGCATTAAACTGGTTATATTTACGCATCAGTGCGCGTATAACCTTCCAGAAATCCATTTAGAGCTTGAAATTGAACAAGAATTGATATGTGCAAAAGATACACATATTTATACAGATACCAAGTATGAAATACAATATTTCATTGGCTTGGTACTTATTTGATGGTCGCAGTGACCCAGGTGTCACAGTCTCCCCTACTTTAGGAAATTTCATCCCGAAATTTATTCGTAGGAGTCCATCTGTGACTTTGTGTCAAGTAACCACCAGATATACAAGGCATAATCCTGTCATTTCCTTAACGGACAATCTTCAAAAACAAAAATGAACAGACGGAGTCATTTTCCTCAACGATTATTCTTCAGAAACAGAAATGAAGGAATAAACAAACGGGGATTCATTTCCTCAACGGACAATCTTCAGAAACGTAAAATGAACTTACGGAGTCATTTTCAACGGTTGCTTCATCAGAAATGGAAATGAAAAGGATAGTCGAACGGATATTCATTTCCTCAACGGACAAATCTTCAGAAACGAAAATGAACAAACGGAGTCATTTTCAACGGGTGCTTCCTCATAAACGGAAATGAAAAAGGATAGCCAAACGGATATTCATTTCCTCAACGGACAAATCTTCAGAAACGAAAATGAACAAACCGAGTCATTTTCAACGGGTGCTTCCTCAGAAACGGAAATGAAAAAGGATACTCAAATGGATATTCATTTCCTCAACGGACAATCTTCAGAAACGAAAATGAACAAACGGAGTCATTTTCAACGGTTGCTTCATCAGAAATGGAAATGAAAAGGATAGTCGAACGGATATTCATTTCCTCAACGGACAAATCTTCAGAAACGAAAATGAACAAACGGAGTCATTTTCAACGGGTGCTTCCTCAGAAACGGAAATGAATAGAATTAACTTCTAGGCACATGACAAAGCTCGCTGTGGTTTCTGTGCACTAAATTCCATAATTATGTATGCATCCATAATTACGTAATTCCTTGCACAGTCCGCACAGTCTGTCTTGTAATGTTTAGGGAAAAAAATCAAACCTGTGATGAGGGTGACTAGACTACCATAGGGTCCTTTTAATTAGATCAACAAATGATCTTTTTAATTAGGCCACCAAGGAGTCCTTTCAGCTATATCATCACATGATGTTCCTAACCAGATTTTTGGATCAATCTGTTTAACTAGACCACTCAAGGGGTCTAATTATGGAGTAGTACTTTATAACCCAAGGGACTTAACTACAACGTAGAAGTCCATTAAGGATTTTAGATAACAAAAACTTGGATTACACCAAAAACATAAAAGGGAACACATAAGCACATAATCACATAGTTGCTTAACTCAGTTATTAATTTGTTATTAACTTGTTAGTGATTGAATATGGATATTCAAAGTACACCAGGAAACCAGTCGCTGGACTTCAATGTCCTCTGGGATCTATCTGAAAAGATAGGATGATCTCCCAAAACTCGATTTTGTTTACAAGGAATTACCACATTCGAATTTAGATGTACAACAATTAAGGACTTACGGAATATCCTTAGGTACCCCATTAAGGAGTGGGTATTCGTCTCGTGTTGTAACTTGCGCCTTGTACTTCGTTTCCTTAGAATAAACGGGTACTTAGGAATTTCGTGGAAACGCAAGAGATCATAAGATGGAAAAATTTTTGGGGGTAGTTTGCTTTACAAGGAATACGATTCCTTGATTGTCGGTATTGTAAGAGATATGTTGTTTATACATGCAACCACATAAATACATTGCAATGTAAATAAAAGATTTATTTATAAACAACGATAACAACTGTTTCTTGGACCTTGACAACAAAAGAAAATAATACATAAGATGTGATTATTTCTAAACGATGTTGTCTTCTAGTCAGTCAGATGCTCATCCCTGTGCTGGAATTGCATTAGCAAGCTTTGGGCAATTTCTTCGGAAATGACCCATCTCACCACAGTTGAAGCAAGAACCTGGTAGAAAACGACCTTGAGCAGGATTGTTGCCAGCTTGGTTTGGTGCAGCTGCAGCTGGGTAGACTCTTGCTGTATGGCCTATAAGTCCACAAGTTTGGCATTTGCGGCACTTTACATTGGCATGATGATGGAGGCTACATTGGTTGCACAAGGGTGCAGTTCCATTGTATGGCTTCCTAGCAGGGGGTTGAGCTGGTTGGTTGGGGACGGCTTGATCATTGTGAGTAACCATGGCGAAGTTCTGAGAAGCCTTTCGCTTCTTTGACTTATTAGGGGATCCAGTCTGTTCATCCATGGTCTTTGATTCCTCGATTGGGTTCGATTCCTCGACCGGTTTCTTGTCACCTTTTCGGAAGAGTTTACCTTTCCTGATCTTTGATTCAGTCAAGGTTGCAGATAGCTCAATGGCCTGTCTAACTGTAGTAGGGTTGCTACCAGTCACAATGTCTTGTATTGAGTCAGGGAGGCCATCAATGTACTTTTTGATTGCCTTATCCAAAGGCGTGACCATGTTTGGGCATAACAGACTTAACTCCTCATAACGGTCCGTGTAGGCTCGATGCTCACCGCTATCTTGCGTAAGATTGTCAAATTCCCTTTCCAAGGCCCTGATCTCGTGACGAGGACAGAATTCCTTCATCATAAGGGCCCTAAGTTCAGCCCATGTCTGTGCTAGAGCAACTTCTGCACCACGATCTCTCATAACCCCGTTCCACCACGTAAGGGCCCTCTTCTGGAACACACTCGAAGAAAACTCGACCTTGCGATTGTCAGGACACTGCACGTGGCGGAAAGTATTCTCAATGCTCTCGAACCATTGAAGAAGCCCAGTCGCTCCCTCAGAACCACTAAACTTGAGTGGTTTAGCCGAGTTAAAACTCTTGAAATTGCATGGACCATTGTTGTTGTTGTTGGCTTGGTTCCATTGAGCAAAGAGTTTTGGGAATTGAGCAAAGAGTTT
This sequence comes from Helianthus tuberosus, assembly GCA_030545235.1. Taxonomy (NCBI): domain Eukaryota; kingdom Viridiplantae; phylum Streptophyta; class Magnoliopsida; order Asterales; family Asteraceae; genus Helianthus; species Helianthus tuberosus. Next base: position 124,728,955 of record CM060358.1, read on the forward strand.
TGGGAATTGAGCAGCCATTTGCTGCGCAATGATTTCTGCCAGTTCGGCAGTCGCTATCTGGTTTTCGCGTCGAGGAGGCATTCTAAAAGAGAAACAAGAAAGAAAACAAATGAAATGGCATTGGGTAAGAATAGGATGTTACAATTTCCGACCATAATCATGGTTGATGGTCATTTGTTTGAACCACGAAGCAAACAAACAACACTAAGGCTGAATCAAAGCAAATAGATCCTCATAGTGTATCGTGAAGACATGCTCGCCTATAAGTGGACACTCACCCCAAGAGTTCCCAGGTAAGAGTGACTGGTCCGATTATGTGGATTTGTACGAACACTCTAGCCTTAGACAGAAAACTCAGGGTACAGGCATTCACTCTTCCAGTTTGCACGGGTTCACACTATTTGGGACCCAAAACTTTGACGAGATTTTGAAAACTCAAAGGGTTCAAAACCTTATAACAGAGGGTTCAAAACCTTACAATAGAGGGTTCAAAACCTAGTAATCAATCATCCTAGAACAGATGATTAGTATTCAAAGCGGTTTTGAAATTTATGTTCTTGTTGTGGTCGTCGCCTAAGGATAGGTGACGGTATTGTTTTATGACTAAACGCAAGTAAACTCGCGTTAGGGTCCTAGGAAGGTTATAGACTAGGTCAAAGCATTACTAATAACCTAATTCCCTATAACCATTGGCTCTGATACCAACTTTTCTGTCACACCCCGACCACGTAGAACATACAAAACGTGGCGGAAACGTCGGGGAGTGTTATAACAGAATTAATTGTTTCAAATCCATGGCAATTAAAGTTTCGTTTTATTAATCAAACAAGAGAGTTACATTGTTTTAAACAAGAAACAAAGAGTATATAACAAAAATTAACTAGTTCTTGTCTCGTTTTAAGTCACTAAGGCACAGGTCCGCCTAAGTATGTCTTGATAAGTCCTATGCATCATCTCCTGAAAACACATGTGAAAATAGGTACGTCAGCATAAAAATGCCTGTGAGATACATAGGTTTTGTGAAAACAGAATTCATGACTTATGTTTGAGAAAATGTTTAGTCATGAACCTTGTAATTTGCTTTGTCTTGTAAATCATTTGAAAAACGATAAGATCAGATGATATGTATAAATAAGAGAATAATGTATGGTTAAATGAATAACCATGTAGAATGAGTTTGTATAAGATAAGTTGTTTGTAAAACAATGTCTTGTGAAAAGTATGTTATTTGTATAAAATGTTATATGTCTCAAATTGAAATGATTCAATTAACGCTACAATATGTGATACCATACAAACACTTATATATAGGAAGTACCAGCGGCGTATCCACCGTGCTTGTATCATATTACATACGCCTCGTTACTTAAACCACTTACTCAAACCAAACCATCAAGATGAGATGTTTAACAATTGTAGAAATGTTTATGTATAGTCAAATGTCTATTGTCAAATGTAAATCATGTCAACAGATACAACTGGTTCACACGGTTCAATAGTTACAAACGGTTCATATAATCAAAGGGTTACGACGGTTCACATAGTCATATGGTTACAACGGTTCAAAATGTAGTATAATGTGTTCATATGCTGTGTTTTGGTCAAAAATTACCGAAGCAATTTAGTGATCAAATTAGTAATGTGAGGTAGTGTGCTAGAAAGTGTATAGAAAATATGCTTTTTGAGTTATTTAGAAAATTAGTATTCAGGATACGGCTCAGGATATTGAGCTGTATCAACGATCAAACAATGAGCAAAAAGTAAAGGAAATGACACGAGATGTACGAGGAAAGCCCTTGATCAATCTAGATCGCCGGCATAAAACCTCGGGAGCTGACAATCGCAGCTGCCTTGTTCTTCTTATTGCCTTAAACTTCAGGATACAGTGCAGGATATAGACCAGATCGCTAAGTGTTACAATGATTTTGTGAAAATTTCTAGAGAGCAGGTGTTAGAGTGTAGCGAGTGTAAATGTGATGTCCTGGTTGATCTGATATACCCACCTATTTATAGTAATGAATTACAAACAATAATCCCTACAAATATGGGCTACTCCGAATATTCCATTATGAACGTTATGGACCGAGTAATATGGCTTCAACGTCTTCATTTGAACGACTTGGACCGAGTCTTCCGCGGAATAAGTCTTGTTAACGTTGCTAGCTTCTAACCCACGTACCTGCACATAATCCATTAGTAATCCTGAGGATACCTTTCAGGATATTACCAATATCCTGAACCAGCATCCCGGACGTAAACAGATACTACACAACCAAGATATAAATCAAGATATTTTCCAGGATATGGGCTCAGAATTTCACCCATAACAATTGTCCCCAAAAATGTTAGCGTTTGATATCCTAACGGTTACATTTTTTCACAGTGGCCGAGGCAATTAAGAGATAAGACTTCTGATGTGACAGCTTTCAACCACCCGGCCTATATTTACTCATCATACCCTATATCTTCTCATCCTCATCTCCTTTTTTACCCAAAATCGACAAGAAAAAGGTAATATTCTCTCTCTCATCTTCATAACCATCTTTCATCTTACTCCAGCAAGAATTCAGGCGACCAAATGCCTAGGCAAACGAGGTCCAGTTCAGGCGACTCGGCTCCCACATTCATCCAACAGAATCTTCTCCAAGAACCGGAGAATGAAACATGCACCTTTGATAGTGCTCATTTGTCGGCTTTGAAATCCTCCGGTATCTTTCCGGATGGAACCATATTCCGACCCTTTGATAGAGAAATCCGGTCAGATATGGTTTCCACCGAGTGGATTTGTTTCAATGCTTTCCCCTTTACCTTAGGGCTACGATTCCCCTTTCCGGACTTCATTACCGAGTTTTTTAACATCACTAGAATTTCTTTTAGTCAAACCATGCCAATGCTTTGGCGTGTTTTGTCTGTTCTTGACCAAATCAAGAGAAACCACATACCTGACCTTTCCGTTCATGACCTCCCTTTAGCCTACAAGCTTAGATGCCATGGCTCATCTAGATTCCTATTTTATTCTACTTCCGGTGATCCATTGATACTTCGTGCCACCAAAAACGAGGATGGTTGGCAATCCAAGTTTTTCTTCGTAAAAAGGGATTCAATCCCCGGTGGAACGGATTATCCGATGAGATGGTTAAGAAAGGGTAGGACTTAGGGTTTAAGAATGATCCTGTCTCTTATCCTATCTCATATTCTGAACTAATAAATTTTCATTTTTGTGCAGCTGATTTCAGGAAGATTACACCTCCTCTTGCTAATTCTCAAGAAAGAATAGACGCCATCAGACTTCTTCCAGAGGCAGAGAGAAGTTTCAATCCTTCTCCACCAACTCCAAGCCCTCTTTCAAGTGCCAACATGTCTGGTAAGGATCCTGCAAGATATCCTGCACACATATTTTTTTTTATCTGTTATTCATAGGAGGGATTTAGAATTTACTTCCTGTGTGCAGATTCCAGCAAAGTCCCAGTCTATCTAGACCTGGATGAACTTGACAGCTATCCAACTCCAGCCATAGTCAAGAAGGAGACTCCTGCTGCTACTAGCTCCAAGCCACTCCCGGCTCCCAAGGCCAATCCAAGAACCCGTGCTTCCGCAGCGAAAAAGAGAAAGGGTCTTGAGGTCAGTGCACCAGGCTCAGTAGGGTTCTCCTATGACGAACTCAGCTTCTCTGACTCCTTAGAGCCAATGACATCCTTCCTCAACAAGGTAATATCCTGACGCATATCCTTCATGTATATCCTGCACATATATCCTGCACGTATATCCTAACAGGATATCCTGGTAGGATGTCTTAGTCAGCATACATTCTAACTCCATACCTGTAATTAATGTGCAGGGCCTCCAGCATTTGCTCCACTTGTACAATGACGCTTATGGTACTGTGGCACTTCATGAAGCCAGGATCAAGCAGCTCGAGAGCACCGTTGCTGACCAAGGTGCTATTGCTGAAGCAAAGAGCCGGCACTATGAAAGCTTGCTAAAGAAGGTCACCCAAGACGCTAAGGTCAAACTTGCCAGCGTTCAAATGGATCATGATCAGGCCTTGATCAACTTTTGAGAGGGAATCAAGGCTTCTGCTATCGTCTCCCTGCTACAAGCACGCATCAAGATGGCCTACGAGGCCAAGGAGACGGGCCTTGTTTGTCCATCTTGGCCAGTTGAATCCTGGGTGGCTAAGTTAAAGGAGCTCGGAGGCAAAGCTGTGCCACTTCCTGCTGAAGCCGGTGAGTCCTCTAAGTCAGCAGAGGTGGTGGTCCAAGCTGGAGAGAAGAAGGATGCTGGAGCTGATGCTGAGATGGACATTGGTCAGGATGCTGCGCAGGATGCTGGTCAGGATGCTGGAGCGGAGAAGTCTGAGAAAGTTGGAGGAGATGCCGCTGTGTGAGGGCATTTAGGTGGGCGATGACGGATATACGTGCCAAGGCCAGAGCCCACCTTTTTGAATTTGAATGTTGGTTTGTAGTTCCACAAACAATTTACTTTTCTGCATTTTACTTTCCCGTACCTGAACAATTTACATTTCCTGCATGCTTTTTGAACAATACAACAGTTAAAGGTGGATGGGTCTCGGTTTGAGATGAAGCCTTCAACTGTTGGGTAAATATGGTTATGAACTATTAGTGCTCTTAGTGGATGGGCCTTGTTTTGAGGTGAAACTAAGAGCACAACTTTTGGTATGTTAATAATATAACTTCTCTTTTGACCCAATTACTGTTGTTATTGCTATGAAAATCGTAGTTGCAAAAATTGTTTGGTTTGTACACTTTTAGGAATATATATTATAGATGTATCCCGAAAGGTATCCTGAAAGATATCTTGATAAGGATATTATAATTCACAAATTGTCCAAATAAAAAGGAGAGATCATACCAGAGATTCGTACAGAACCAATACTTATCCTTCATTATAAGTTTTGTCCCCAGTGCATACTTGTGAACTTATATCCATTCTTTGAACAGTATAATGTATGTCCCCTGTGTTTGACACAGAAACACAAATGTATTCATACCTTGTCTTTAAGTAAATTCCGCATACCCTGGGGCAAAGCCCCTGATATCCTGAAATAAATCTTCAGCATACTTGGGATAAACCCTTAATACCCTGGGGATAAACCCTTATATCTGGGGATAAACCCTAAATTTAATGCGCTACAGGCGAGAGTGTATAAACTCCAATCCTTAGAAAGGTGAAAACCTTTAAACCTTTGAGAGTATGAAAATACTCTTTCGTGAGAGAGGGTGATCAATCCTCATATACCTTTAGGATCCAGGATATAGCCAATAGTAACGAAATTGTCAGCCACTTTTACATGAACTGGTCCCGCTACCTTGAACTATACCTAGATAACTTGCGCTCCAGGCGAGGTGTTTAAACCCAATTCGAAAGAAAGGTGAATACCTTTAAACCTTTGAAGGGACCAGGATCCCTTAAACGTGAGAGAGGGGGCCAATCCTCTAATCTTTCGACTTATCCTGAGTATATATCCTGGAGCTATATCCTGAAAGATATTCTGCAAAACAATTGTAAACTAAGGTGGGTGTTAGCTTGGCTAACACCCCTCCGATGCTTAAGTCAGTATTGAGTTTCAAAGGGTAAATTAAACCAAAACATATTTTAAAAAAGATAGAATTCATACCATTCTGAGTTAGAAATTGAATTTTAAACTCACTTGAAGTAAAGCTTGAGATGTATCGCATTCCAAGATCTCGGTAGCATATCCCCTTCCATATTCCTGAGTCGATATGCTCCTTTCCCTGCTTCTGACTCGACTTCATAAGGTCCTTCCCATTTTGGAGCTAGCTTGCCATCGGCAGGATTAGTGGTATTTTGAAAAGCCTTTCTTAGCACCCAATCACCAACTCGAAATCTTCTAGTCCTTATGTTTTTATTATATGCTCTGGATATTCTTTGTTGATATGCTGCTATCCTTAGCCTTGCTGCATCTCTTTTTTCGTCTATAGTATCCAAATCCTGACATAAGACTTCAGGATTCTGTTCAGGATTCTGCAGCATAGATCTTGCAGTAGGTATCGTCATTTCTGTTGGAATCATCACCTCCGCTCCAAATACCAAGGAAAACGGGGTTTGGCCGGTTGCATTCTTTACCGTTGTCCTATCAGCCCACAAAACAAAGGGTAACTCATCTGCCCATCTTCCTTTTTTGGCCCCAAGTCTCTTCTTTAAGTTATTGACTACTATCTTGTTTGAAGATTCAGCTTGTCCATTCGCTTGAGGATGTACTGGGGTAGATGTGATCATTTTGATTCCCCAACTTTTGCAAAAGTCAGTAGTTCTTTTGCTTATAAACTGGGACCCATTATCACAAATGATCTCAGCTGGTACTCCAAACCTAGTCAGGATATTCCTTTTTATAAAGGATACTACTTCTTGGTCTCTTACTTGGACAAATGCTTCAGCCTCAACCCACTTGGAGAAATAATCTGTCATAGCTAACATAAAAACTTTTCCTCCCGGAGCTTTTGGTAACTTCCCTACTATATCCATCCCCCACTTCATGAATGGCCAAGGGGAAACTACAGGATATAATGGTTCAGCTGGTTGATGTAGTATGTTACTATGTCTTTGACATGCATCACATCTTCGAGCATATTTTGCAGCATCTTTCCTCATCGTTGGCCAATAATATCTTGTCCTTAATACTTTCGAGAACAATTATCTGCCCCCGGTGTGATTACCACAATCCCCTTCATGTATATCCTGGAGTACTTCTTTGGCTTCAGGATCCTCCAAGCACCTCAAATACGGTCCTGCAAGAGATTTCTTGTATAAAACATTATTTATAATAGTGAACCGTGATACCTTCATCCTAAATGCCTTAGGATTTTCATTTTCGGGGATATGTCCTTCTTTGAGATATCTCATAATTGGAGCCGTCCAAGATTTAGGATCTTGTTCAGGATATTCCACTTCAGGATCCTGAATACCCGCTACTGCTTTATCCTGAGGATTCGTTGCAGGATATAAGACATGTGATATTGGTATTTGGGTCCCTTCAGGTATCCTGATTGATGATCCCAAATTTGCTAAGGCATCTGCTTCAGCATTATCCTCCCTTGGTACCTGTTCAAGTGTAAAAACATCGAAATATCCTGCTAATTTTTTGAGAATATCAAGATATTCTATTAACTTCTCACCCTTAACTGCATAGGATCCATTAAAATGGTTAGTAATTAACAAAGAATCAACATGTACTTGTAAATTTTTTATATTCATGCTTTTAGCCAATTCTAATCCTGCAATTAAAGCCTCATATTCTGCTTCATTATTGGTAGCAGGAAATTCACACCTAATAGCCTGGGGTAATATGTCCCCCTGTGGCGATTTTAGTAGTATTCCTAATCCTACTCCTCTTATATTAGATGCACCATCAGTATATAATGTCCAGGATCCTGAGGATTCTCCTAGCTGTTGAACTTCTAGGTCTACCTCATCCTGAATGTCACTACTAAAATCAGCCACAAAGTCAGCTAAAGCCTGAGACTTTATGGCATTCCTAGGTTCATATACTAAATCATAGGCACTTAACTTTACTGACCACTTAGCCATTCTACCCGACATTTCCGGTTTCCTAAGTACACTTTTGACAGGATAGTTTGTTTTAACGTGTATCCTATGTGTCTCAAAGTAGTGTCTAAGTTTGGTTGACGCCATAACTAATGCTAGTATTAATTTCTCTAAATGAGAATACCTAGTTTCAGCATCTAACAAGCTTTTACTAACATAATAAACAGGATATTGCTGACCTTCATGGTCTTTTATAAGAACGGCACTTACAGCATTCCCTGATACAGCAAGGTACAGGGATAGTGGTTCACCATTTTCAGGTTTCATCAGTAGAGGTGCGGTTGAGAGATATCGTTTCAAATCCTGTAGGGCTGCTTCATGCTTCTCACCCCACTCGAATTTTTTGTTCTTCTTCAGGATATCATAAAAATCCCTGCATTTCTCTGAAGACCTTGAGATAAATCTATTCAATGCTGCCACTCGCCCTGTTAATCGTTGAACATCCTTCATATTTGAGGGTGATTTAATATCCAAGATGGCTTTAATCTGTTCCGGGCTTGCTTCTATTCCTCTTTTGGTCACCATATATCCTAGGAATTTTCCTGCTCCTACTCCAAAATGGCACTTAGCAGGATTCAGCTTCATATTATACTGATCCAGGATATCAAACGCTCCTTTAATATCCTGGAGGTGATCCTGAGCTTTCTTTGACTTTACCACCATATCGTCAATGTACACCTCCATGGTGTCCCCCAGTTTGTCTTTGAACATCATGTTTACCAATCTTTGGTATGTTGCACCTGCATTTTTCAAACCAAAAGGCATAGCTGTATAACAATAAATACCTGTTGGGGTCATGAAGGCAGTATCCTCCTGGTCAGAAGGCTCCATTTGGATCTGTTGAAATCCTGAGGATGCATCCATGAAAGTCAGCATTTCATGCCCAGCAGTGGCATCTACCATTGCATCAATGTGGGGGAGAGGAAATGGGTCTTTAGGACAAGCTTTGTTCAAGTCTGTGTAATCTACACAGACTCTCCATTTCCCGTTTTTCTTCTGTACCACAACCACGTTTGCTAGCCACCTTGGGAACTTGACTTCTCTAATCATTTTGGACTTCAACAATCTTTCAACTTCCTCTTGAATAATTGTATTGCGTTCAGGAGCAAACTTCCTTCTTTTTTGTTACACGGGCTTGAATGATTTATCAATTCCAAGCTTGTGAGTGATAATATCTTTGGATATGCCTGTCATATCCTCATGATTCCATGCAAATGTCGACATCCTGCATTTTAAAAAGTTAATTAACTGTTCTTCAATATCCTGAGGGATATTGGTTCCCACGAGCACCGAAATATCGGGATTATCCTGGTCTAGGATAATTTTCTTCACATCCTGCTCCGGATCCTCCACGATATCCTGGGCCCGCGTCTTTAATTGCTATGCTGCACTAGGTTTGGTTGAGGATTTCATCGAGGATGAGTAGCATTCTTTCGCCTCCTGCTGATCGCTATCAACTTTAACAACCCCCCAAGGGGTAGGTATCTTGATGCATTGGTGATATGTTGATGGCACGGCCTTCATATCGTGAATCCACGGTCTTCCCAGTATAATGTTATAGCAGGATAGAGAGTCCATCACACAGAAACGTTGTATCAAGTTGACTCCTTCAACGTACACCGGCAACTTTATCTCTCCCACTGTGTTTCTGGCCTCTCCACTGAACCCGACAAGCACGGTAGACTTTGAAGTGATATCTGTTTTGGTCAAAAATTACCGAAGCAATTTAGTGATCAAATTAGTAATATGAGGTAGTGTGCTAGAAAGTTTATAGAAAATATGCTTGTTGAGTTATTTAGAAAATCAGTATTCAGGATACGGCTCAGGATATTGAGCTGTATCTGCGATCAAACAGTGAGCAAATAATAAACAAAAAGTAAAGGAAACGACACGAGATGTATGAGGAAAGCCCTTGATCAATCTAGATCGCCGGCATAAAACCTCGGGAGCTGACAATCGCAGCTGCCTTGTTCTTCTTATTGCTTTAAACTTCAGGATACAGTGCAGGATATCAACCAGATCGCTAAGTGTTACAATGAATTCGTGTGAGAGTACAAATTGCGAAAGAACAAGTGTTAGAGTGTAGTGAGTGTGATTGCAGTGAAATTGTTGTGTCCTATTTGATCTGGTGTTCCTCCTATTTATAGTAACGAAGTACAAACAAATATTCCTATAAATATGGGATGCTCCGAATATTCCACCACGAACGTTGTAGACCGAGTAATAAGGTTTCAACGTCTTTCTTTGAACGGCCTGGACCGAGTCTTCCGCGGAATAAGTCTTTGTGAACGTTGCTAGCTTCTAACACACGTACCTGCACATAATCCATTAGTAATCCCGAGTATACCGTTCAGGATACTACCAATATCCTGAACCAGCATCCCGGATGTAAACGGATACTACATAAATAAAATATAGATCAAGATATTTTCCAGGATATGGGCTCAGAATTTCACCCATAACAATTGTCCCCAAAAATGTTACCGTTTGATATCCTAACGGTTACATTTTTTCACAATGGCCGAGACAATTAAGAGATAAGACTTCTGATGTGACAGCTTTCAACTACCCAGCCTATATTTACTCATCATACCCTATATCTTCTCATCCTCGTCTTCTTTTTTACCCACAGTCGTCAAGAAAAGGTAATATTCTCTCTCTCATCTTCATAACCATTTCTCATTTTACTCCGGCAAGAATTCAGGCGACCAAATGCCTAGGCAAACGAGATCCAGTTCAGGCGACTCGGCTCCCACATTCATCCAACAGAATCTTCTCCAAGAACCGGAGAATGAAACATGCACCTTTGATAGTGCTCATCTGTCGGCTCTGAAATCTTCCAGAATCTTTCCGGATGGAACCATATTCCGACCCTTTGACAGAGAAATCCGGTCAGATATGGTTTCCACCGAGTGGATTTGTTTCAATGCTTTCCCCTTCACCTTAGGGCTACGATTCCCCTTTCCGGATTTTATTACCGAGTTCTTTAACATCACTAACATTTCTTTCAGCCAAACCATGCCAATGCTTTGGCGTGTTTTGTCTGTTCTTGACCAAATCAAGAGAAACCACATACCTAACCTTTCTGTCCATGATCTTCCTTTAGCCTACAAGCTTAGATGCCATGGCTCTTCTAGGTTTCTATTTTACTCTAGCTCCGGTCCCCCATTGATTCTTCGTGCCACCAAAAACGAGGATGGTTGGCAATCCAAGTTTTTCTTTGTAAAAAGGGATTCGATCCCCGGTGGAACGGATTATCCGATGAGATGGTTAAGAAAGGGTAGGAATTAGGGTTTAAGAATGATCCTGTCTCTTATCCTGTCTCATATTCTGAACTAATAAATTTTCATTATTGTGCAGCTGATTTTAGGAAGATTGCTCCTCCTCTTGCTAATTCTCAAGAAAGAATAGACGCCATTAGACTTCTCCCAGAGGCAGAAAGAAGTTTCAATCCTTCTCCACCAACTCCAAGCCCTCTTTCAAGTGCCAACATGTCTGGTAAGGATCCTGCAAGATAACCTGCACACATATGTTTTTCATCTGTTATTCATAAGAGGGATTTAGAATTTACTCCCTGTGTGCAGATTCCAGCAAAGTCCCAGTCTATCTAGACCTAGATGAACTTGACAGCTATCCAACTCCAGCCATAGTCAAGAAGGAGACTCCTGCTACCACTAGCTCCAAGCCACTCCCGGCTCCCAAGGCCAATCCAAGAACCCGTGCTTCCGCAGCGAAAAAGAGAAAGGGCCTTGAGGTCAGTGCTCCAGGCTCAGAAGGGTTCTCCTACGATGAACTCAGCTTCTCTAACTCCTTAGAGCCAATGACATCCTTCCTCAATAAGGTAATATCCTGCCGCATATCCTTCATGTATATCCTGCACATATATCCTGCACGTATATCCTAACAGGATATCCTGGTAGGATGTCTTAGTCAGCATACATTCTAACCCCATACCTGTGATCAATGTGCAGGGCCTCCAGCATTTGCTCCACTTGTACAATGACGCTTGTGGTACTGTGGCACTTCATGAAGCCAGGATCAAGCAGCTCGAGAGCACCGTTGCTGACCAAGGTGCTATTGCCGAAGCAAAGAGCCGGCACTATGAAAGCTTGCTAAAGAAGGTCACCCAAGATGCTGAGGTCAAACTTGCCAGCGTTCAAATGGACCATGATCAGGCCTTGATCAGCTTTCGAGAGGGAATCAAGGCTTCTGCTATCGTCTCCCTGCTACAAGCATGCATCAAGATGGCCTATGAGGCCAAGGAGACGGGCCTTGTTTGTCCATCTTGGCCAGTTGAATCCTGGGTGGCTAAATTGAAGGAGCTCGGAGGCAAAGCTGTGCCACTTCCTGCTAAAGCTGGTGAGTCTTCCAAGTCAACAAAGGTGGTGGTCCAAGCTGGAGAGAAGAAGGATGCTGGAGGTGATGCTGAGATGGACATTGGTCAGGATGCTGCGCAGGATGCTGGTCAAGATGCTGGAGCGGAGAAGTCTGAGAAGGTTGGAGGTGATGCCGCTGTGTGAGGGCATTTAGGTGGGCGATGACGGATATACGTGCCAAGGCCAGAGCCCACCTTTTTGAATTTGAATGTTGGTTTGCAGTTCCACAAACAATTTACTTTTCTGCATTTTACTTTTCCGTACCTGAACAATTTACATTTCCTGCATGCTTTTTGAACAATACAACAGTTGAAGGTGGATGGGTCTCGGTTTGAGATGAAGCCCTCAACTGTTGGGTAAATATGGTTATGAACTACTAGTGCTCTTAGTGGATGGGCCTTGTTTTGAGGTGAAACTAAGAGCACATCTTTTGGTATGTTAATAATATAACTACTCTCTTGACTTTATTGTTATTGTCATACAAATTTTACTTATGAAAATTGTTTGGTTTGAACATTCTTAGGAACATATATTATAAATGAATCCTGGAAGATATCCTGAAAGATATCTTGATCAGGATATTAAAATACACAAAATAAAAAGGAGAAATCATACCAGAGATCCTTAGAGGATCAGTTCCGATCTTTTATCATAAGTTTGTCCCCAGTGCATACTTATAAACTTGGATCCATCCTTTGAGCAGTATTACGTATGTCCCCTGTGTTCGACAAAAACACAAATGTATTTACATTTTGACTCGAACGAATTCCGAATGCCCAAGGGCAGAACCCCTGATATCCTGAAAAGAATCCTTAGTATATTGGGGATAAACCCTGAATTTCATGCGCTACAGGCGAGAGTGTATAAACTCCTAGACTTAGAAAGGTGAAAACCTTTAAACCTTTGAGAGTATGAAAATACTCTTTCGTGAGAGAGGGTGATCAATCCTTATATACCTTTAGGATCCAGGATATAGCCAACAGTAACGAAATTGTCAGCCACTTTTACATGAACTGGTCCCGCTACCTTGAACTATACCTAGATAACTTGCGCTCCAGGCGAGGTGTTTAAACCCAATTCGAAAGAAAGGTGAATACCTTTAAACCTTTGAAGGGATCAGGATCCCTTAAACGTGAGAGAGGGGGCCAATCCTCTAATCTTTCGACTTATCCTGAGTATATATCCTGGAGCTATATTCTGAAACATATCCTGCAAAACAATTGTAAACTAAGGTGGGTGTTAGCTTGGCTAACACCCCTCCGATGCTTAAGTCAGTATTGGGTTCAAGATAATAAACAAATATATTTAAAAGAGATAAAACACATACCATTCCGAGATAGAAAATAAATTCTACTCTTACTTGAAATAGAGCTTCAAATGTATTGCATTCCAGGATCTTGGTAGCATATCCCCTTCCACATTCCTGAGTCGATATGCTCCTTTCCCTGCTTCTGACTCGACTTCATAAGGTCCTTCCCATTTCGGAGCTAGCTTGCCATCGGCAGGATTAGCGGTATTTTGAAAAGCCTTTCTCAGCACCCAATCACCAACTCGAAATCTTCTAGTCCTTATGTTCTTATTGTATGCTCTGGATATTCTTTGTTGATATGCTGCTATCCTTAGCCTTGCTGCATCTCTTTTTTCATCTATGGTATCCAAATCCTGACATAAGACTTCAGGGTTCTGTTCAGGATTCTGTAGCACAGATCTTGCAGTAGGTATCGTCATTTCTGTTGGAATCATTGCCTCCGCTCCAAATACCAAGGAAAACGGGGTTTGGCCCGTTGCATTCTTCACCGTTGTCCTATCAGCCCACAAAACAAAGGGTAACTCTTCCGCCCATCTTCCTTTTTTGGCTCCAAGCCTCTTCTTTAAGTTATTGACTATTATCTTGTTCGAGGATTCGGCTTGTCCATTCGCTTGAGGATGTACCGGAGTAGATGTGATCATTTTGATTCCCCAATTCTTGCAAAAGTCAGTAGTCCTTTTTCTTATAAACTGGGACCCATTATCACAAATGATCTCAGCTGGTACTCCAAACCTAGTCAGGATATTCCTCTTTATGAAGGATACTACTTCTTGGTCTCTTACTTGAACGAATGCTTCAGCCTCGACCCACTTAGAGAAATAATCCGTCATTGCTAACATAAATACTTTTCCTCCCGGAGCTTTTAGTAACTTCCCTACTATATCCATCCCCCACTTCATGAATGGCCAAGGGGAAACTACAGGATATAGTGGTTCAGCTGGTTGATGGAGTATGTTACTATGCCTTTGACATGCATCACATCTTCGAGCATATTCTGCAGCATCTTTTCTCATTGTTGGCCAAAAGTATCCTGTCCTCAATACTTTCGAGAATAATGATCTGCCCCCAGTGTGATTACCACAGTCCCCTTCATGTATATCCTGAAGTACTTCTTTGGCTTCATGATCCTCCAAGCACCTTAAATATGGTCCTGCAAGAGATTTCTTGTATAGAATATTATTTATAATAGTGAATCGTGATACCTTCATCCTAAATGCCTTAGGATTTTCATTTTCGGGGATGTGTCCATCTTTAAGATATTTCAGAATTGGAGTTGTCCAGGATTTAGGATCCTGTTCAGGATATTCCACTCCAGGATCCCGAATATCCGCTACTTCTTTACCCTGAGGATTAGTTGCAGGATATAAGACATGTATTATTGGTATTTGGGTCCCTTCCGGTATCCTGATTGATGATCCCAGATTTGCTAAGGCATCCGCTTCAGCATTATCCTCTCTTGGTACCTGTTCAAGTGTAAAAACATCGAAATATCCTGCTAATTTTTTGAGAATATCAAGATATTCAGTCAATTTCTCACCCTTAACTGCATATGATCCATTAAAATGGTTAGTAATTAACATAGAGTCAACATATGCTTGTAAATTTTTTATACTCATACTCTTAGCCAATTCTAATCCTACAATTAAAGCCTCATACTCTGCTTCATTATTAGTAGCAGGAAATTCACACCTAATAGCCTGGGGTAATATGTCCCCCTGTGGCGATTTTAGTAGTATTCCTAATCCTACTCCTCTTATATTAGATGCACCATCAGTATATAATGTCCAGGATCCTGAGGATTCTCCTAATTGTTGAACTTCTAGGTCTACCTCATCCTGGATGTCACTACTAAAATCAGCCACAAAGTCAGCTAAAGCCTGAGATTTTATGGCATTCCTAGGTTCATATACTAAATCATAAGCACTCAACTTTACTGACCACTTAGCCATCCTGCCTGACATCTCTGGTTTCCTAAGCACATTCTTGACAGGATAATTTGTTTTAACATGAATCCTGTGTGTCTCAAAGTAATGTCTAAGTTTCGCTGATGCCATGACTAATGCTTGTATTAATTTTTCTAAGTGAGAATACCTAGTTTCAGCATCTAACAAACTTTTGCTAACATAATAAACAGGATATTGCTGACCTTCATGGTCCTTTACAAGGACGGCACTTACAGCGTTCCCTGATACCGCGAGGTATAGGGATAATGGTTCACCATTCTCAGGCTTCATCAGTAGAGGTGCGGTTGAAAGATATTGCTTTAACTCCTGTAGGGCCGCTTCATGCTTCTCACCCCACTCGAATTTTTTGTTCTTCTTCAGGATATCATAAAAATCTTTGCATTTCTCTGAGGATCTTGAGATAAATCGGTTTAATGCCGCCACTCGCCCTGTTAATCGCTGAACATCTTTCATATTTGAGGGCGATTTAATATCCAAGATGGCTCTAATCTGCTCCGGACTCGCTTCTATTCCTTTTTTGGTCACCATATATCCTAGAAATTTTCCTGCCCCCACTCCAAAATGGCACTTAGCAGGATTCAGCTTCATATTATACTGATCCAGGATATCAAACGCTCCTTTAATATCCTGGAGGTGATCCTGAGCTTTCTTTGACTTTACCACCATATCGTCAATGTACACCTCCATGGTGTCCCCCAGTTTGTCTTTGAACATCATGTTTACCAATCTTTGGTATGTTGCACCTGCATTTTTCAAACCAAAAGGCATAGCTGTATAACAATAAATACCTGTTGGTGTCATGAAGGCAGTATCCTCCTGGTCAGAAGGTTCCATTTGGATCTGTTGAAATCCTGAGGATGCATCCATGAAAGTCAGCATTTCATGCCCAGCAGTGGCATCTACCATTGCATCAATGTGGGGGAGAGGAAATGGGTCTTTAGGACAAGCTTTATTCAAGTCTGTGTAATCCACACAGACTCTCCATTTTCCGTTTTTCTTCTGTACCACAACCACGTTTGCTAGCCACCTTGGGAACTTGACTTCTCTAATCATTTTGGACTTCAACAATCTTTCAACTTCTTCTTGAATAATTGTATTGCGTTCAGGAGCAAACTTCCTTCTTTTTTGTTGCACGGGCTTGAATGATTTATCAATTCCAAGCTTGTGAGTGATGATATCTTTGGATATGCCTGTCATATCCTCATGCTTCCATGCAAACGTTGACATCCTGCATTTTAAAAAGTTAATTAATTGCTCTTCAATATCCTGAGGGATATTGGTTCCCACGAGCACCGAAATATCGGGATTATCCTGGTCCAGGACAATCTTCTTCACATCTTGCTCCGGATCCTCCACGATATCCTGGGCCCGCGTCTTTAATTGCTATGCTGCACTACGTTTGGTTGAGGATTTCATCGAGGATGAGTAGCATTCTTTCGCCTCCTGCTGATCGCTATCAACTTTAACAACTCCCCAAGGGGTAGGTATCTTGATGCATTGGTGATATGTTGATGGCACGGCCTTCATATCGTGAATCCACGGTCTTCCCAGTATAATGTTATAGCAGGATAGAGAGTCCATCACACAGAAACGTTGTATCGAGTTGACTCCTTCAACGTACACCGGCAACTTTATATCTCCCACTGTGTTTCTGGCCTCTCCGCTGAACCCAACAAGCACGGTGGACTTCGAAGTGATATCCATTGGAGATACATTCATTCTTTTAAGTGTCTCTAGTTGGATTATGTTGACGGAGCTGCCATTATCAACCAATATCCTGCGTACAAAATGGTTAGCCACATATAACGTTATTACCAGAGCATCATGGTGAGGATCCTGGACAGTATCCCTGTCATCAGCATCAAATGTGATCACTTTGTCAGTTGTGAGTGTAGTCATCCTGACAGGTTTGTCTCCCCTTTCAGCCTTAGCTTCTTTTGCATGTCTCTTTGCTGCCGAATACGAAGTTCCACAAATGTCGGACCCTCCCGAAATGAAGTTGATTATCTTGGCATCCGCGGGAGGTGAGGCTGCTCGCTCAGGATCCTTCTCAGTATCCTGACCCTTATTCTTCTTTCTTCCTAAGAGATCTTTCAAATATCCCTTGCTTAGAAGATAGCTTATCTCTTTCCTCAAAGCAATGCAATCCTCGGTCATATGTCCGAAATCTTCATGGAAAGCACACCATTTTGATTTGTCTTTCCAATCCGCTTTTTGTTGATTCTTTCGAGGCCATCTTGCCTTGTCCCCTAGACCCTGCATGGCATACATCAACTCAGGAATGTTAACAGAAAAGCAATATTCAGATAATTCAGGATATTCTTCAGGATCCTCATCTTCGACAGCATTCACTCTCTTGTTCTCATTCCTGCCATATGGCTTGGGCCGATACGACTTGAATGAGGATTCCGACTTCCTGTTAGTTGACTCATAAGTGTTGGATGAGTTCATCCTTTCTTGCATATTCCTGTCATCTTCCAACCGAATGTATCTTAGGGCCCTGTTCCGAGCTTCATCCAGGTTCCTGCATGGGTTCATTACAAGGTCTTGGTAGAATTGAGAATCCTTTTGCAACCCCATCTTGAAAGCTTGCACAGCTGTTGCAACATCAAGATGAGGAATGTCTAGTGATTCTCGGCTAAACTTGTTCACATAATCCCTAAGGGATTCCTGAGGCCCCTGCGTTATCCTGTAGAGATCACTTGTTAATTTTTCAAAGCTCCTACTACAAGAAAACTGACTATTAAATAAATTTACTAAATGAGCAAAAGATGTAATTGAATGTGGAGGAACATTCAAGAGCCACTTCAAAGCTGATCTTGTCAAGGTTGAACCAAAACCCTTGCACAAGCATGCTTCCTTGAGATCCGGAGGGATAGGGTTGATCTCCATCCTCTCCCTATACTGAGCAATATGCTCCTCAGGATCCGTCGTTCCATCGTAAAGCTTCATGTTGGGGGTTTGGAACCTCTTTGGAATCTCAGCATCACAGATAGGATATGCAAAACGAGATATCTTATGGCTGTCTTGAGACACTTCCGGGATTGGCTGGACCACCCCGGGTACACTTGATATCATGTCCTTCAACTTCTGAAGTTCCCTGGTAAGTGCTGACGTCACACCTGTATCCTGCAAGGATCCACTATTGTTAGTAGTATGAGTATTATTATTATTTAATATGTTACCCGTTGGAGGATTCTGCCCATATCCTGAAGCATATCCTGAGCTCCTTATGGTCGATATCCTGACCGAGGAGGGTATTTCAGGGGTATGATTCTGAGGAAGGCTGGGCACAATATTCCCCCTGTTATCCTCTGTATACACGGCTGAACTGAAGTTCAAAGCTCTGGGTTGTAATGGAGTGACAATATCCTCAGCGGATCTCCTCGAGCCAGACTTCAGGAGTTGTATTTCCCTTAAGAGCATTTGGTTCGTTTCCTGCTGCTGCCTCATTTGTTCCTGCACACTTCCAAATAAGGTTAAAATTTCGTCGTTAGATGCTAAAACAGGGGCAGATTCCTGAACACTGCGGGTAGGGATAATATCCTGAGGTCGTGTAGAGGCTGGCATTCTTGGAGGAGGTGGTGGAAGCACCGAACCTGTAGTAGCAGAAGTCGTAGCAGACATAGTAGAGGAACTCATGTTTGATCGTGAGGCCATTGTGGACAATGTAGCAAAAAGTTTTGAAAATAAAAAACCGATTAGCGATTTAACAAAAATTTTTAGTAAAGAGAGCACCACTTGCCCCACGGTGGGCGCCAAATTGTTTTGGTCAAAAATTACCGAAGCAATTTAGTGATCAAATTAGTAATGTGAGGTAGTGTGCTAGAAAGTTTATAGAAAATATGCTTGTTGAGTTATTTAGAAAATCAGTATTCAGGATACGGCTCAGGATATTGAGCTGTATCTGCGATCAAACAGTGAGAAAATAATAAACAAAAAGTAAAGGAAACGACACGACACGAGATGTACGAGGAAAGCCCTTGATCAATCTAGATCGCCGGCATAAAACCTCGGGAGCTGACAATCGCAGCTGCCTTGTTCTTCTTATTGCTTTAAACTTCAGGATACAGTGCAGGATATCAACCAGATCGCTAAGTGTTACAATGAATTCGTGTGAGAGTACAAATTGCGAAAGAACAAGTGTTAGAGTGTAGTGAGTGTGATTGCAGTGAAATTGTTGTGTCCTATTTGATCTGGTGTTCCTCCTATTTATGGTAACGAAGTACAAACAAATATTCCTATAAATATGGGATGCTCCGAATATTCCACCACGAACGTTGTAGACCGAGTAATAAGGTTTCAACGTCTTTCTTTGAACGGCCTGGACCGAGTCTTCCGCGGAATAAGTCTTTGTGAACGTTGCTAGCTTCTAACACACGTACCTGCACATAATCCATTAGTAATCCCGAGGATACCGTTCAGGATACTACCAATATCCTGAACCAGCATCCCGGATGTAAACAGATACTACATAAATAAAATATAGATCAAGATATTTTCCAGGATATGGGCTCAGAATTTCACCCATAACAATATCCATTGGAGATACATTCATTCTTTTAAGTGTCTCTAGTTGGATTATGTTGACGGAGCTGCCATTATCAACCAATATCCTGCGTACAAAATGGTTAGCCACATATAACGTTATTACCATAGCATCATGGTGAGGATCTTGGACAGTATCCCTGTCATCAGCATCAAATGTGATCACTTTGTCAGTTGTGAGTGTAGTCATCCTGACAGGTTTGTCTCCCCTTTCGGCCTTAGCTTCCTTTGCATGTCTCTTTGCTGCCGAATACGAAGTCCCACAAATGTCGGATCCTCCCGAAATGAAGTTGATTATCTTGGCATCCGCGGGAGGTGATGCTGCTCGCTCAGGATCCTTCTCAGTATCCTGACCCTTATTCTTCTTTCTTCCTAAGAGATCTTTCAAATATCCCTTGCTTAGAAGATAGCTTATTTCTTTCCTCAAAGCAATGCAATCCTCAGTCATATGTCCGAAATCTTCGTGGAAAGCACACCATTTTGATTTGTCTTTCCAATCCGCTTTTTGTTGATTCTTTCGAGGCCATCTTGCCTTGTCCCCTAGACCCTGCATGGCATACATCAATTCAGGAATGTTAATAGAAAAGCAATATTCAGATAATTCAGGATACTCTTCAGGATCCTCATCTTCGACAGCATTCACTCTCTTGTTCTCATTTCTGCCATATGGCTTAGGCCGATACGACTTGAATGAGGATTCCGACTTCCTGTTAGTTGACTCATAAGTGTTGGATGAGTTCATCCTTTCTTGCATCTTTCTGTCATCTTCCAACCGAATGTATCTTAGGGCCCTGTTCCGAGCTTCATCCAGGTTCCTGCATGGGTTCATTACAAGGTCTTGGTAAAATTGAGAATCCTTTTGCAACCCCATCTTGAAAGCTTGAACAGCTGTTGCAACATCAAGATGAGGAATGTCTAGTGATTCCCGGCTAAACTTGTTCACATAATCCCTAAGGGATTCCTGAGGCCCTTGTGTTATCCTGTAGAGATCACTTGTTAATTTTTCGAAGCTTCTACTACAAGAAAACTGACTATTAAATAAATTTACTAAGTGAGCAAAAGATGTAATTGAATGTGGAGGAACATTCAAGAGCCATTTCAAAGCTGATCCGGTCAAGGTTGAACCAAAACCCTTGCACAAGCATGCTTCCTTGAGATCCGGAGGGATAGGGTTAATCTCCATCCTTTCCCTATACTGAGCAATATGCTCTTCAGGATCCGTTGTTCCGTCATAAAGCTTCATGTTGGGGGTTTGGAACCTCTTTGGGATCTCAGCATCACAGATAGGATATGCAAAACGAGATATCTTGTGGCTGTCTTGAGACACTTCCGGGATTGGTTGGACCACCCCGGGTACACTTGATATCATGTCCTTCAACTTCTGAAGTTCCCTAGTAAGTGCCGATGTCACACCAGTATCCTGCAAACATCCACTATTGTTAGTAGCATGAGTATTATTATTATTTGACACGTTACCCGTTGGAGGATTTTGAGCATATCCTGAGCTCCTTATGGTCGACATCCTGACCGAGGAGGGTATTTCAGGAGTATGATTTTGAGGAAGGCTGGGCACAATATTCCCCCTGTTATCCTCAGTATACACAGTCGAGCTGAAGTTCAACGTTCTGGGATGTAATGGAGTGACAATATCCTCAGCAGATCTGCTCGAGCCAGACTTCCGGAGTTGTATTTCCCTTAAAAGCATTTGGTTTGTTTCCTGTTGCTGCCTCATTTGTTCCTGCACACTTCCAAATAAGGTTAAAATTTCATCATTAGAAGCTAAAACGGGAGCAGATCCCTGGACACTCCGAGTAGGGATAACATCTTGAGATTGCGTAGAAGCTGGCATCCTTGGAGGAGGTGGTGGAAGCACCGAACCGGTAGTGGCAGAAGTCATAGCAGACATAGTAGAGGAACTCATGTTTGATCTTGAGGCCATTATGGACAATGTAGCAAAAAGTTTTGAAAATAAAAAACCAATTGGCGATTTAACAAAAATTTTTAGTAAAGAGAGCACCACTTGCCCCACGGTGGGCGCCAAATTGTTTTGGTCAAAAATTACCGAAGCAATTTAGTGATCAAATTAGTAATGTGAGGTAGTGTGCTAGAAAGTGTATAGAAAGTATGCTTTTTGAGTTATTTAGAAAATTAGTATTCAGGATACGGCTCAGGATATTGAGCTGTATCAACGATCAAACAATGAGCAAAAAGTAAAGGAAATGACACGAGATGTACGAGGAAAGCCCTTGATCAATCTAGATCGCCGGCATAAAACCTCGGGAGCTGACAATCGCAGCTGCCTTGTTCTTTTTATTGCCTTAAACTTCAGGATACAGTGCAGGATATAGACCAGATCGCTAAGTGTTACAATGATTTTGTGAAAATTGCTAGAGAGCAGGTGTTAGAGTGTAGCGAGTGTAAATGTGATGTCCTAGTTGATCTGATATACCCACCTATTTATAGTAATGAATTACAAACAATAATCCCTACAAATATGGGCTACTCCGAATATTCCATTATGAACGTTATGGACCGAGTAATACGGCTTCAACGTCTTCATTTGAACGACTTGGACCGAGTCTTCCGCGGAATAAGTCTTGTTAACGTTGCTAGCTTCTAACCCACGTACCTGCACATAATCCATTAGTAATCCTGAGGATACCTTTCAGGATATTACCAATATCCTGAACCAGCATCCCGGACGTAAACAGATACTACACAACCAAGATATAAATCAAGATATTTTCCAGGATATGGGCTCAGAATTTCACCCATAACATGCTGGATGAGCATATGCAACAGAAATGTAATGTAAAACAATGTACTAAGTATGCACGTAATGGAAATACATAGCATAAGTGTAATGTAAAACAATGTACTAAGTATGCACACAATGGGCGTACATAGCATGAAATGTATTGTAAAGTGATGTACTAAGTATGCTAAGTTAACATACAAAGCAGAAAAGTCATGTAAATCAATGTGCTAGCATGCTATCAGTCAACATACATAGCAGAAATGTAATGTAAATCATGTACTAATAGTGTACTAATGAACATAACAAGTATATGATGTGAAAACAGGAAAGCACGAAAGTAACAAGTAGGCACATGTGTTTCACCCCAAAACAGTTTGGAAAACAGTAAAAGAGGGGTCTATGTACTCACTTGAGATTGCTCAGAAGTCCTAAGATAACCACCAAGCAATGCTAGAGATCACGGATATCAAACGGCACCTAATATAGGTAACTATGTTAATAAACCGGACCTATCTCGGAGGATCGGATAGAATGAGGGTTCGTAAACCAAACGAGTATGGAGACTCGTGTAATATGGTTTAACAAATCCTACATACTAAATGGAACCTAACATAAGTGCTTACGACCCGTTTAGGTAGCTTATGCTACTTTAACGCGTCGTTCGCGTGAAACGCGTTCGGACCGCCTAACTAGTCCTATGACAAGTAACATATGCCTTAGCATGTCTAATATTGTTTTCAAATCAGTTTAGATGTCAAAAGTTATGTTACATATGTTTAAAATGAATTTTGGCATCAAAGGGGTATTTTGGTAATTTACCTAAGGCATATAAACTACCTATCATACAACTACTTAAACGAAGCGACCATAAGGTATAACCTCGGAAGGTTATTTCCTATATACTATGGTCACCTAATGTGTTTGGTCGGATCCTAATGATCGACCAAATGGGTCGGGTTCGAAGGTATAAGCGATTTATTAGATCGTTTACCCTTACGACCCTAGACAACGTGGTAATCAGTAGGCATAGTCACAAGGGACTATAACCATCGTGATTACAATCACGTTGCGAAGTTCAAACGAACTTTGCATTGACCATAAATTGGTCAATGCAAAAAGTCAAACAAAGTTTGACTTTCGGACTCGAAAAACAATAAAAGAACGAAGGAACACTTACAAAGGGTCCCCGAATGCTAATCTAGATCAAAATAGCTCAGGTATGAAACAAAGGTTTCAACTTAGAGCACATTAGATCAGATTCTTTTGAGGAAAAATGAAGGGTGGAGGTGGGTATTTATAGTTTTCGGTTCACCGTTAGGATCGTTTCTTGGAGAAGAGGGAATGATCTACCCGTACACTTGTCGGAATGTTGTGGTAACTGATTTTGGCCACCACAAGAGATTAACATGTGGCACTTGGCCTTTGGGGAGTGTTTAAGGGCAGTTAACAGCTGAGAAAAACGTTTTGCTGCATCTGGCCCCTGCTTGCGCACCGCAACACTCACATTGTTGAGGTGCGCAAGGACCAAGTTTGGCAGAATTACAGTTTTGGTCCCTGTTGTGTTATAAGGTCATTTCCGACGCGTTTAAGGCCCGTTAACCCCATTTCAAAGCTCTAAAATGAAGTTAAAGTATAGGGAACTTAAAATGTGCTCAAAAATATCTCGGATGTCGGTTCGTTTAGCCGTACAGTTGTGATGTTCGGTTAATTACGACGGAATGCGCATAAGCGCGAAAAACGATCCAAATGACGTGACGAATGGATTTTTCTCATGACAAACACTAAAATAAAATGTTTTAGTGCTTACATAAATTTTTGGATGTCCGGATGCATTCAGAACGTAAGTTATGCGCGAAAGTGCAAACTTGTGCACTTTTAGACGCTTTTAGTCCCTGAATGACCCAAAAGTTTATTTTAGCACATCGAACCCCTCAAAGCCTATTTCTAAGCTATGTAAAGGATCTTTAGGGTATGTTTAACTTATGGTCATGTTCCGGAATGTTCGTTACAGTTCAAATTGGCATACTTTCGCAGTTTGTCAAGTTTAGTCCCTGTAAGCGATTTAACTTGATTTTGCCATACCAAAGCCTTCAAAACTTATTTCTAATTCATGTAAAGGTTATTTAAGGTATGTTAAGCCTATTTCACTACTCCGGAGTGTTTGTTGCATTAAACTGGTTATATTTACGCATCAGTGCGCGTATAACCTTCCAGAAAGCGATTTAGAGCTTGAAATTGAACAAGAATTGATATGTGCAAAAGATACACATATTTATACAGATCCCAAGTATGAAATACAATATTTCATTGGCTTGGTACTTGTTTGATGGTCGCAGTGACCCAGGTGTCATACACGGTAACTTAGTGATGAGATCCATTGCAATGTTCTCCCACTTCCAAACCGGTATCTCTGGTTGTACAAGCAAACCAGAAGGTCGTTGATATTCAGCCTTGAGTTTGAGACAAGTTAGGCATTTTGACACATACAAGGAAACATCCTTTTTCATACCAGGCCACCAACACTGAGTACGAAGATCCTTGTACATTTTATCAGCACCACGATGGATAGAATATCGAGACTTGTGAGATTCGTCCATTACCTAGGTGCGAAGATCGTCTTGTTTCGGAATCCATAAACGATCCTTGAAGTAAAGCAAACCATCATCTTTCCTTTCGATTTTAAACTCAAGTTGAAGCGGTAGCTCATTTTTCAATAAGCCTTTGATCACACAAGATCGTTGAGCTTGAAGAACGCGAGATTGAATATCAGATAGAGTTCGAATACAATGAAGCTTGACTTGCTCTTTTCGACTAAGCGCATCGGCCACGACATTCACCTTACCAGGATGGTAGTGAATTTCGCAATCATAATCGTTTAAGAGTTCAACCCAGCATCGTTGCCTCATGTTCAGCTCCTTCTGATTAAGAATATGCTGGAGACTTTTGTGGTCTGTGAAAACCACACACTTCGTTCCATAGAGGTAGTATCTCCAGATTTTAAGCGCGAAAACCATAGCTCCTAACTCAAGATCATGAGTTGTGTAGTTCTTTTCATGAACTTTCAATTGTCTAGATGCATATGCTATAACTTTACCTCGTTGCATGAGAACGCAACCAAGGCCTAAGTTGGACGCATCACAATAGACAACGAAATCGTCGTTTCCATCGGGAAGAGATAGAACGGGAGCATCACACAGCTTCTGCTTCAGTGTTTGAAACGCTTCTTCTTGCTTAGGTCCCCACTCAAAAGGCTTATTCTTCTGAGTCAAAGCAGTGAGTGGAACTGCAATCTTCGGGAAATTTGAAATGAATCGACGATAATAACCAGCAAGACCAAGAAAAGATCGAATTTCTGTAGGTGTCGTCGGTGTATTCCAATCCTTAATAGGGGGGATATTGCACGGTCCTCCCAACCGCTGGATTGATCTCACTCCACAAGCTAGCTTAGCCCCATAGCTGCCTGGCGGTTACTACCCAACCGGAAGCGAAAGCCTGGAGGAAACTGTGCCTGCCAGGATTCGAACCCGGGTCCTCTAGGAAGAGGTGGGTGAGGCTGGCCACTGGGACACCCCAAGTGGTTGTATTCCAGTCCTTAATAGCAGCAATCTTGGATGGATCCACATGAATACCCTGCTCGTTGACTATATGACCCAAGAACTGAACTTCTTTAAGCCAAAATTCACACTTGGAGAATTTAGCAAAAAGTTGTTCCTTCTTAAGGAGTTCCAATGTTAAGCGAAGGTGTTGCTCGTGCTCGGGTCGAGACTTTGAATAAACGAGAATATCATCGATAAACACAATGATGAACTTGTCTAAATAAGGTTTACAGACCCTATTCATTAAGTCCATGAAGATAGTTGGGGCATTTGTTAAACCAAAAGGCATGACAGTGAACTCGTAATGCCCATATCTCGTACGGAAAGCAGTTTTGGGAATATCTTCTTCGAGAACACGAAGTTGATGATACCCAGAACGCAGATCGATCTTGGAAAAGCATGAAGCACCTTGCAGCTGGTCGAAGAGATCATCAATTTGAGGTAGGGGATATCGATTCTTGATGGTAAGCTTATTAAGCTCACGATAATAGATACACATTCGAAAAGATCCATCTTTCTTTTTCACAAAGAGGACAGGAGCGCCCCATGGTAAAAAGCTCGGACGGATGAATCCTTTATCAGATAACTCTTGAAGCTGTTTTGATAACTCTTGCATCTCAGACGGTGCAAGACGATAAGGTGCTTTCGCAATCGAGTTGGCATTGGGTACAAGGTCAATATGAAACTCAACTTGATGAACTGGAGGCAAACCAGGCAGTTCATCGGGAAACACCTCTGGATAATCCCGAACAATCGAAATATCCTGAATACTCTTGCTCTTGCCTTTATCCTCGGTGAAATGTGCCAGAAAAGCAACATATCCTTTTCGTAAATAACTTTGGGCTTTCGTACACGACATAAGTTTCAAACCACCAGATGGCTTCTCGCCACGAACTTCCAGAACATCTCCAGACGGAAGAGGAATACGAACAATCTTATCGAAACAAACCACCTCAGCATGATGTTTGGTTAACCAATCCATCCCCACGATAATATCGAAGCTCCCAAGTTGCATCGGTGTGAGGTCAATAGGAAAAAGATGGTTATCAAGGTTTAACTGACAATCAGGAATAACAGAATTGAGAACAAGAGGTTTACCGGTAGCAACTTCGACAGATAAGGGTTTCCTCAGTTTAGTTCTAGGTATCGCAAGTAAAGGTTCAAAAGATAACGAAACAAAACTTCTATCGGCACCAGAATCAAAAAGAATATATGCAGGTCTATTGTTAACAAGAAACATACCATTAACCACCTCGTTGTCAGCCCTTGCTTAGTTTGCATTCAAATTGAATGCTCGTCCACGAGTGGGATTCGCATTTGCGTTGACATTCGCATTCGGGTTCGCATTAGCATTCACCAGCCTCGGACAGTTGTTGCGGAAGTGTCCAAACTCTCCACAATTAAAACATGAACTCGGTGGGAATCTCGCAGCATTCCCCTGAACCGGAGCTTGAACCTGGGCAACCTGATTCTGTCCCAGACGACAAATATTGGCCAAATGCCCAAGTTTACCACACGTTGTGCATTGCTTGCAAGCTTGTTGTGCAACATGATGACCGTTGCAGCGAGCACAATGAGGTGCGGTACCAGCATATACCTTCTTCGCAGGCGGTTGAGCCGGTGGGTTCTGTGGGTTCTGAGCAGTCTGTGCTGTAACAGCAAAATTCTGAGCACCCTTTCGCTTTCTTGACTTATTCGACGACTCGCCTTTCTTACCCTTACCCTTTTCCTTGTCAGAATCGGTCGACTTCTTTTTATCACCCTTACGGGTAAGTTTACCCTTCCTGACTTGCGACTCAGTCAGGGTAGCCGACAACTCGATCGCGTGACGAACAGTAGTGGGATTAATGCCAGTCACAATATCCTGTATGGAATCGGGTAAACCATCGATATATCTCTCGATTGCTTTCTCCAGAGGGGTAACCATAGTGGGACACAACAGACTGAGTTCCTCAAAACGATCCGTATACGCACGTTGTTCACCCCCATCTTGCTTTAAATCGTCAAACTCTCATTCCAAAGCTCGAATTTCATGACGGGGACAAAACTCTTTCATCATGAGAGCTCGAAGCTCTTCCCATGTTTGTGCTAATGCCACTTCGGCACCCCTATCACGCATAATACCGTTCCACCAGGTAAGAACTCGCTTCTCAAACAAGCTTGATGCAAATTCAACCTTACGCGCATTCGGACACTGCACATGTTTGAATGTGCTCTCGATACTCTCAAACCACTGTAGGAGCGCAGTTGCTCCTTGCGACCCAGAAAACTTTAGCGGCTTAGCAAAATTGAAATTCTTGAAATTACATTGAGCATTATTGTTGTTATTATTGTTGTTGTTGTATAACTCGTGGATTTGGGTCACAACGCCTGGAAGTACAGCAGCTATTTGCTGAGAGACAAGGGCTGCGACTTCTTCAGCAGTAAAAGTTCGAGCATCATGTCGAGGAGGCAATGTCTAACAAGGAAACAGGAGAAACGAGTGAGGTTGAAAATTGGAGAAACAAAAGAGGCATTGAAAATATCAGCAAAACATAAGGAAGGCGATCATTTGTTCGTTACCTCGAACAAACAAACGACACGCAGTGACTAATCAAAGTAAATGGGTCAAAAATAATGTATCGTTGAAGACATGCTCGCCTATAAGTGAACACTCACCCCAAGAGTTCCCAGGTAAGAGTGACTGGTCCGATTATGTGGATTTGTACGAACACTCTAGCCTTAGATAGAAAACTCAGAGTACAGGCACTCTCTCTTCCAGTTTGCACGTGTTCACACTATTTAGACCCAAACTTTGACGAGATTTTGAAAACTTAAAGGGTTCAAAACCTAGTAATCAATCATCCTAGAACAGATGATTGGTTTTCAAGGCGGATTCAAAAATTGTGTTCTCATTGTGGTTATCACCTAAGGATAGGTGACGGTTTTGTTTTAAAATCTAAACGCAAAGAAACTTGTGTTAGGGTCCTAGAAAGTTATAGTCTAGGTCAAAGCATTACTAATAACCTAATTCCCTATAACCATTGGCTCTGATACCAACTCTTCTGTCACACCCCGACCACGTAAAACAACAAATCGTGGCGGAAACGTCGGGGAGTGTTGTAACAGAATTATCGTTTCATAACCATGGATATAAAAAGAGTTTCGTTTTATTGATAATATTAAACATTTACATTGTCTTAACACACAACAACCAAGTACATATCATCTATCATTATTATTATGTCACTAAGGCCTCGTCCAGATCCTATGTGACGCATGCATCCTAGAAATCAATCAAGCAACAACACCTGAAACATATGTAAAAACAAAGTCAGCAAAGAAATGCTGGCGAGTACATAGGTTTTATAAGAGTATCGGAATCATGGCTTCGTTTACAAGTTGCAGTACTTTATTAGACTACAAGAGTCAAAATACAAACCTCGTTTTGAAAAGTGTATTGCAACATAGCTAACCAACTCAAATCAAGTTGGTTATAGTTCATAAAATCTCATTGCCATGATTCTTAACCCTAAAACATTTATTTTAGAAAAAAAACGAATTTGTAAAACATCTCGTAAAAACTCGTTAATAAAACTCATATGGTTCATATCTTTTAGAAAAACATCATTGCGTGACATCGTTTCAAAATCGTTTACCCAAGTGAACTAAATAACGCCACGGTATGTAATATGTTGAAAACACTTATATATAAGAAGTACCAGCGGCGTATCTACCATGCTTTCACCACATTACACCTGTCCCGTTATCAAAACACTTAACAAAAAACCAATCGTTTATCCAATTCGTTTAACTTGTTCAAATCGTTTCCAAATCGATTCCAAATCGTTAACTCGTTTAAATCATCCTCGTTTTAATTTTGAAAACTATTTATGGTCGTCTCGCTAATAACATTCAAACCTTCGTGACTCGACTAACTCGTTTCTCGCTTCTCGCATTAACAAACCTCCAAAGGGTAAGTTAACAATCACAGATTCAGTCGTTACCCACAACCCCCACACTTAACCATGGGTGTAGTCGATAACGAGATTTGTCAGATCCTATGGTACCATAACCTAATACTGGTCGGTTCGGCCAAAATTAATGAATGTCATTCGTTTTGTAACTACAACCAACAAGTTCATTCACATTATCGAAATCGTTATTAGTTTAGTATAAATCGTTTTAATCATTTTTGAAATCATCGTTTAAACCTTGAAATCATTTTTGTACATATGAATCACCCCAAAACAATTGAAAATAGTAAAATAGGGGAACTATGTACTCACATTAAGTGCAAAGTATCCTCAATCAATAGAACTTCAACAAACTCAAGTAAACCAGAGAAATCAAGCAGCACCTAGTAATCGAATCACTAGTCAAACAATAGACGCCTAAATCGGAAGATCGGATAGAATGAGGTCTTGTAAACCAAATGAGTGTTGGAACTCATGTGATATGGTTTAACAAAGTCAACATTCTACATCGGAACCTAACCTAAGTGCTTTCGACCCATCACGACCCATTAAGGTAGCTTACGCTACTTTAACGCGTCGTGCGCGCATAAGCGCGTTCGAGACGTCTAACTAGTCCTATGAAAAGTATTATATGCCTAAACTGATTATGCAACATATTTAAACATGTGACAAAATTTTATGTAACATATGCTTAATTATGATTGAAAAGGGCGTTTTGGTCATTTACCTAAGGCATATAAACTACCTATCATACAACTAATTAAACCTAAGTGACCATAAGGTATAACCCCGGAAGGTTATTCCCTATGCAACTATGGTCACTAAACATGTTTGGTCGGATCCTAATGATCGACCAAACGGGTCGTGTTCGAAAGTCTAAGCGGGTGTTTAGTCCGCTTGACTTACGACTCTACACAAGCACTAATCTAAAAGTGACGAGCTAAACATGCTAATACATGTTTAGTTAACTTAGAAAACAGGTTTAGGTATCAAAACAAACGGTTTTGATACCCAAGAGTAGTTTGGTTACAAAATACGCACAAGTGCGCATTTTGGCGGAAACTACGACTCGTCACTACGCCTAGTCAACGTGGTAATCAGTAGGTATAGTCACAAGGGACTATAACCATCGTGATTACGCTCACGTTGCAAAGTTCAAATGAACTTTGTGTTGACCATTGACTGGTCAAAGCTGAAAGTCAAACTCTGTTTGACTTTCATGCTCGAAAAACGAAACAAGAACGAAAGAGGACTTACCAAGGGTCCAAGATGGTTTGATCCAATTTATTCTCAGGTATGAAGTGCAAGACTTCAACTTAGAGAATGAAAATCAGATCAAATGTGAGTTTGAGAGCAAAGGGGGTGGGGTTTATATAGTTTTTGCACAACCGTTAAGATCGTTCATCGTAAAACGAGCTTCGATCTCATCCGTACACATGTGCCCATGGTTTTGTGAAACCATGGGAGCCCCTAGTTTCATTAAAACCATGTGAAAATGAGGGGACCAGCTGAAACAAGCTGGAATTTAGAATTTTCATTTTGGTCCCTTCCTAAGATAACTATGGCAGAATGTCAATTTTGGTCCCTGAATGTGCAAAACATGGTTTTTGATGCATTTTTGACACATTTAAGCCCCGTTAATCCCATTTCAAGGCTCTAAAACGAAGTTAAAGTATAGGGAACATGAATCATGCTCAAAAATATCTCGGATGTCAGTTCGTTTGGTCGTACGGTTGCGTTGTTCGGTTAATTGCGACGAAACACGAACGAATGCGAAAAACGATCCAAATTACGCGACGAATGGAATCTTATCATGCCAATCACTAAAATAAAATATTTTAATGATTACATAAAGTTTTGGATGTCCGGATGTATTCAGAACGTAAGATATGCGCGAAAATGCAAACTTATGCACTTTTTGACGCTTTTAGTCCCTGAATGACCAAAAAGTTTATTTTAGCACACCGAACCCCTCAAAGCCTATTTCTAAGCTATGTAAAGGATATTTAGGGTATGTTTAACTTATGGTCATGTTCCGGAATGTTCGTTACAGTACAAATCGGCATACTTTCGCAGTTTGTCGAAATTAGTCCCTGTAAGCGAATAAACTTGATTTCGCCACACCAAACCCTCCAAAACTTATTTCTAAGTTATGTAAAGGTTATTTAAGGTATGTTAAGCCTATTTCACTATTATGGAGTGTTTGTTGCATTAAACTGGTTATATTTGCGCATCAGTGCGCGTATAACCTTCCAGAAAGCGATTTAAAGCTTGAAATTGGAATCGAATCAAATTGTAAAATCATCAAACACAATTACACACATAATAACACCAAAAAAACATATAATAACACCAAAACACATTGTTTTATTGATAATAAACATTGTTTTACATTATACGACGATTTCAGAACACAGTTGTCACGGTCTCCCCTACTTCAGGAAATTTCGTCCCGAAATTTTATTTAAAGGAAAATTGTAAAAAAAATGCGGATATTTCATCTTCATCTGGTCCTCACATTCCCAAGTAAACTCTGGGCCACGTTTGGATTCCCAACAAACTCTGACCAATCGAATCCGTTTGTTCTTCAACTGTTTGAATGTACAGTCCACTATCTACACATGTTTCTTGACAAAGTGCATCGTCACATCGATTCGGATCTCGTCGAGAGGAATGTGAAGATCAGCGTCAGCTAAACACTTTCGCAAATTGGACACGTGAAAATTCGGATGAGGATCTCAACAAACTCTTCAATTCCTTCAGGCAATGTCAACACCGGAGCATTGCTTAATTTCTGCTTGAGGATCTTAAAAGATTCTTGTTGCTTGGGACCCTAGTCAAACTTTACATTCTTGCGAGTTAGCGATGTTAGAGGTGCGGTAATCCTTGAAAAGTTTTCAATGAAACGTCTATAGTAACCTGCTAGACCCAAGAAGCTGCGAATTTCAGTAGGTGTTTTGGGTGGTTGCCAATTCATAATCTCTTCAACCTTAGCGGGATCCACCTGGATACTACGCTCGCTTACCACATGTCCAAGAAATTGGACTTCACGAAGCCAAAACTCACATTTGGAAAACTTGGTGTAGAGCTTCTCATGTTGTAGAAGTTTAAGGATACACCGAAGATATTTTTCATGATCGGCTTGGCTTTTTGAATAAATAAGAATGTCATCAATGAAGACAACGACAAACTTGTCTAAATACGGCTTGCAAACACGATTCATGAGATCCATGAATGCTGCAGGTGCATTAGTGAGCCCGAAAGGCATCACCAAGAACTCGTAGTGTCCATATCGAGTTCTGAATGCGGTCTTGTACACGTCTTCGTTTCTGACCTTCAACAGGTGGTAACCTGACCTTAGATCGATCTTTGAAAAGTAACTTGCTCCTTGAAGTTGATCGAATAGATCATCGATCCTGGGCAATGGATATCTGTTCTTAATTGTAACCTTGTTTAACTCGCGATAATCAATGCATAAACGCATTGAGCCATCCTTTTCTTCACAAATAGAATTGGTGCTCCCCAAGGGGATGAGCTAGGTTGAATAAAACTTTTTTCCAACAAATCATCCAACTGTGTTCTCAATTCTTTCATCTCAGTTGGTGCCAATCGATAAGGTACTCTTGCAATTGGTGCTGCTCCAGGAATGATATCGATTCTGAATTCTACTTGCCTGTCTGGAGGTAATCCAGGTAGTTCTTCAGGAAAAACATCTGGATATTCAGAAATAATGGGGATGTCTTCAATCTTGGGCTTTGGTTCATCTATAGTTACCTGTGCCATGTAGATGACACAACCTTTCTTCAAACACTTCGATGCCTTAAGCATAGACACTTGCTTAGGTAATCCGTACTGCGTATCTCCCTGAATTGTTAATGGCTCACCATAAGGAGTCTTGATAACCACTTGCTTCTTATCACATACAATTTGGGCTTGGTTATGAGACAACCAATCCATGCCTATCACTATATCGAATCCTGCCAATTTCAACGGAAGCAAGGATAGCGGAAAAGAGTGATTCCTAATGGATATAAAACATCCATCTAAAATGGTTGAAGCAGTCTCTATAGTACCATCGGCCAATTCTACTTCATACTTTATGCTTAGAGTCTTAACAGGCAGATTTAACAGTTTACAGAATTTATTGTCTACAAAAGACTTGTCTGCACCAGAATCAAACAAAACCCTAGAATATACATCATTGATGATGAATGTACATGTTATGATGTTATCATTCTGTACTGCCTCCTGGGTGTTCATCTGAAAAACTCACGCGTTTGTTTTCTTGGCCTCTTTAGGCTTCTTTGCAAGTTTTGGGCAGTTGATTTTGATGTGCCCTTTCTCGTTACAGTTGTAACAAGTTGCATTCTTTAACTCCTTACAATCTAAAGTCTTGTGACCCTTGGTCTAGCAGATTCCACATAGTTTAGCATGTGGGTCGATCGTACACTTACCAGAATGATGCTTTCTGCAGTTCCTACACTTAGGCCTGTTATCAGACTGACTCGAGTTTTTCTTGAACTTGGTGTGACACCTGTGTCACTACGATCATCAAACAAATACCAAACCAATGAAATATTGTGTTTCATACTTGGGATTTGTATAAATATGTGTATCATTTGCACATATCAATTCTTGTTCAATTTCGAGCTTTAAATCGCATTCTAGAGAGTTATACGCGAACTGATGCGTAAACGCGATCCGTTTAACACGAAAAACACTCTGGAATAGTGAAATAGGCTTAACATACCTTAAATAACCTTTACATAACTTAGAAATAAGTTTTAAAGGGTTTGGTATGGCAAAAACAAGTTTATTCGCTCGCAGGGACTATTTGCGTCAAACTGCAAAAGCCTGCCGTTTCGTATGGCAACGTACAGTCCAGAACATGATCATAAGTTAAACATACCATAAATAACCTAAACATAGCTTAGAAATAATCTTTGAGTGGTTCGGTGTGTAAAAATATGCTTACTTGATCTTTCAGGGACTAAAAGTGTCAAAAACGGCGTAAGTTTGCATTTACGCGCATATCTTACGTTCTGACCACATCTGGGCATCCAAAATTTTTGTAGACACTAAAATATTTTTATTTTAGTGATCGGCATGCAAAAATACCCTTCGTCGCTTAATTTGGATCGTTTTCGCGTCCGTTCAAGTTTCGTCGTAATTAAACGAATAACGTGACCGTACGACCAAACGAACCGACATCCGAGATATTTCCGAGCATATTTTGTGTCCTCTATACTTTGACCACCTTGTAGAGCCTTGAAAATGGCTTAACGGGGGTTAAAAGTGCCAAAAAAGAGCTTATGAAAGTGCAGGGACCAAAACTGTAAAATTCGAAACTGTTTGCTGAACTACATGGGGACACGGGCCGCGTAGGCTGACCCCCATATCTTACGCGGGGCGCGAGGACATGCCAGCGACAGAAAGTTGTTTTTAGCAATCTGTTGCAACTTCAGGGGTTGTTCTTGCCATTTTTCTTGTGTGTTAACCAAGTTAACAACTCCCCAAGTAATATTAGCTGGCCTATGACACTTGTATAGCTAAGATCTCTTCCTTGATGGCCAAAAAAACACTTGTGATGATCTTGTAAGCTCACCACAAGTATAAATAGCCTTGCCATTCATTTGTTTTCCTCACCCTTGATCTGATTTTCTCTAAGTTGAGGTTAAAAAACTTCATACCTGAGAATTTTAGATCAAGTTCTCCCTAGCTTGGACCTTTTGTAAGCTTCTTTCGTGCTTTTATCGCTTTTCTAGCGTGAAAGTCAAACAGTGTTTGACTTTCAGCTTTGACCAGTCAATGGTCAACGCAAAGTTCGTTTGAACTTTGCAACGTGATTGTAATCACGATGGTTATAATCCTTAGCGATTATACCTACTGATTACCACGTTAACTAGGTGTAGTGACGAGTCAAAGTTTCGGTCAAAATGCATTTTAGCGCGCATTTTGCAACGGAACTACTTTTAGGTATCAAAACACTTTGTTTTGATACCAAATCAGTTTTTTTTAAAGTTAGTTAAACATGTTTTGACATGTTTAACTCGTCACTATTAGTTTAGTGCTTGTTTAGGGTCGTAAGTTAAGCGGTCTAGACAACCGCTTAGACTTTCGAACCCGGCCCGTTTGGTCGATCATTAGGATCCGACCAAGCATATTTAGGGATCATAGTTGCATAGGGAATAACCTCTGAGGTTATACCTTATGATCACTTAGGATTGGTTAGTTATTTGCTAAATAGTTTATATCCCCATAGGAAATGACCAAAATGCCCTTTTGAAGCATAAATCCGTATTTTGCATATGTAAACATGTTTTTGACATATAATCTGATTTAGTAACATGTTTAGGCATAATTGGGAATGTAAGATTTGACATAGCACATAGTTAACCATCCGACCATAGTTTTACGCAAACGACGCGTTATAGTAGCTTATACTTCCATAATGAGTCGAAACGGGTCAAAAGCACTTAGGTAGACTACCAAATCAGAATGTTAGGTCTATTAAATCATGCCATATGAGTTCCAATACTCATTTTATTTATAGAACTTCATTCTATCCTATCTCCCGATTTAGGATCCGATTATATAACATAATGATTCCATACTAGGTGCCACTTGATTCCTTGATTTCCCGAGCTTCGTTAGGACACTTAGGTGCTGTTTGTTTTTGCAGACATAAATTGTCTGCAAGCTGATTTCATCTGTTTTCATGTCTGCAACTGAAGATGTGGTCTGAAGCTCTTCAAGCTGAAAATATAAGACTGTTTGTTTTTATAAATTGATACTGTCTGTACAAACTAAACTGAATTCACATTCCAACCCAACATCCACATATATATAAATTAATTTACAACCATATATTATAACAAATTATGAATCACCTTAGCTCAATCCTATATATTAAATCACATAAAACAACAGACTCAATTCCAAATTGAAAATTAAAATTGGAATTATTGAAAATCAAATATGTTTTTCATCAATCAATAATTTACAAAATCATCATTAACCATCTATCTGGTGTAATTAATCCACATAAAACAAACATAGTTAATGATTTTAGAGATCGAAATCCTATAAACTAACATCAAATTAATCATATTCGATCCAATAAAGCACCTGGTATAAAAGAAGTGAGAAGAACCGAACCTTTCTGTGTTTTTCATTAAGCTCCTTACTAGTACATACAATCTAATTACAAACGAATCATGGGACAAACGAGGAACTTTATCATAAAAATGAACAAACTTTCTTCAAAAAAATGCAAACCCAGATGAGAAATCGTGAATAAAAATCTCATCTTTATAACACCCTCTATACAAACAATCAATCAATAAATTGGGTTTCTGATTCTTGAACCAAATTGATGACCTTTTTCAAAGGGGTTTTGAGTGGAGATGAAGGTTGAATGATAGGTGGAGAGAATCAAAGAAGAAACCGTGTGTTTCATGGCAGAGATGTTGAGCTAATCAACCGCGACGGTGATGACGATGATGATGTTAAAGGTTGATGGCAGCCGCGACGGTGGTGGTGGCCGACTGAGGCGACGGCCGACTGAGGCGGCGCTGGTGACCTTACAGCAGTGGTGGTGGTGGTCAAGTTTTGAGGGAGGAGGTTTTTTGTGAAGATGAGAGAGGAGGGTTTTGTGTGAAGATGTTTGAAGAAAGGAAGTTATAGCTTTTTTTTAAGATAAAAAAGGTCATTTTCAGATCTGTTTAACAAAAAAAAACAGTCTTCAAGGGTAACGTCTGCGCGCCTGCAGACATCAGCTCCCTTGAAGATGTTTGAAGAAAAAACAAACACCCCCTTAATCAAGGATACTTGAAATCTCAAGTGAGTACATAGTCCCCTCTTTTACTGCTTTCAAATGTTTTTGGGTGAAACATATGTGCCTATTTGTTATTTTCATGATTTCAACTATATGACTATTGTTAGTACTTATCTTTTGACGAATTTAACAATTATCTATGGTTTAAAACACAAATTTTCAAATATTCTAAAACTAATTGTTGGATTGTACTTTCTTTATACATTCACCAAACCGATTGGTAGTATGATATAGCGCTATAGGACTAGACACCCCATTCCTGTTGTATGGAATGTCAGAAACCAAATTTTAACCAAATAGAAATTGCCTTTGTGGTATTTCTATAGTCTCCAAAGTGTAGTTTGATACACTAAGGTTTGAATGGATACTAAATCATAGTTTCTTTTGTATATTTTGATATACTACCAAAGTACAGTTTGATGTGCTCTCAAATGTGATATTATCCAAAGTATATTTTGATATACTATGTACAGAATCCAACATATGTTTTAATATACTACTGACCTTGTTATTAACCAAAGCATAGTTGATATGCTATTTTCAAAACCAAAGCATAGTTATATGCTATTTTCAAAACTAAAGCATAGTTGATATGTTATTTCAAAACTAAAGCATAGTTGATATGCTATTTTCAAAACTAAAGCATAGTTGATATGTTATTTCCAAACCAAAGCATAGTTGATATGCTATTTTCAAAACTAAAGCATAGTTGATATGTTATTTCCAAACCAAAGCATAGTTTGAGATGCTATTTACAAAACCAAAGTATACTTGAGATATACTACCAAACCTACTATTTCATTAACCAAAGTATATTTGATATACTATCTATTAAACTATTTCAAACCAAAGTATATTTTCGTATATACTATATACCTTTTTATCAAAACAATGCATTTTAGAAACAAAACTTTTTACAAGGATTCATGGCTATTTTTGTAAAACATAAAACCTTTTTCTTGTATTAACCAAAGCCAAGAACCTAATTCACAAAACCTATGTTACTCACAGGCATTTTTATGCTGACGTACCTATTTTCATAAATGTTTCAGGTGCTATTATGAGATGATTGTTGATACATTGCTATACATAGGATGGACTCGTGCCTTAGTGACTTTAAAATTTGAAAGACAATATTTGTATTTATCTGAATTGTAATAAAACAATGAGTTCAATAATTCAATAAAACAAAACAAATTAAATCCATGGTTGTGAAACAATGATTCTATTACAACACTCCCCGACATTTCCGCCATAATTTGTTGTTTTACGTGGTCGGGGTGTGACACTGGTACCTTTCTTGGGCTCGGAATTTCCCTTTTTCTTCTTGTCTAAATGATGGGAGCTTTCCTCTTCCCTTTTCCTTTTTCCCTCATCAGAAGTCTTAACTGAATTATTCCTGATAGCATCTAATATGAGGGATAAGGATAAGTCCACCACGGACCTATATGTGGTAGGCCTGGATGCTTTGACATTTCCTTTGATCTCTGGTGCTAGGCCTCCAATAAAACGCGCTATGCGTTTAGGTTCAGGGGTGACTAAGTAAGGAACCAGACGGGACATGGTGTTGAAACTTGTCACATATGCCTGACAATCAAAGTTCTTCATGACCAGAGTCAAGAAGTCTGTTTCTACCTTTTCCACCTCATGCTGAGGGCAGAAGTTTTCCTTGATCAGTACAACAAATTGATCCCAAGTCAAATTATACAATGGGATCTTCCCAGTGGCTTGGATTAGGGACCTCCACCAAGCCAAAGCTTCACCTTTAAATGATTGTGAAACAAACTTCATAATATCCTGTTTTGCACAACCACTGATGTCAACTACAGTATCCATCTTGTCGAGCCATGTCATACAATCGATGACTCTTTTTTCTCCTGTAAAGTCCCTTGGCTTGCAAGAGACAAAGTACTTGTAGGAGCAGGCCTTAACACGTGGCTCCTGATTGAGCATAATTCTTTTGGATGGAATACTTCTCTGATTCGATGAATGATGAGAATCATTCTTATGAGATGTATGTGTCTTGGTAGGTGGTTTGGTATGAGGTTTAGATTGGGTCCTACTGCGAGTACCACTTGATTCTTTGAACTGTCTGTCCATGGCTAGAGTGACAACATTATCTATCATTGTCTGTAAATCTGCAGCCCTTATATTCATCCTTGTATTGTCATTCCTCATATTGGGATGACTGTTGACTTCGTCTGATTCAGGCATGCTGAAAATGGTTGATAATAATTTTTGTTTAGAAGTCTATTATGGAATCATCATTTTCGATGATTCATTATCCATGGTATAAATAGACCATATTTGGTTAATTTGATAATCAGATTTGTTTAAAACTTTTCATTATAGTTAATCCAGTTATAATTTATTTAGGATATTAAAATGGCATAAAAACCCTTGTCACTAGGACAGTTTTGAATTTATGAGCCATGATCTTATAGGATCGGGGCATTAAGGTTTGAACATAGTTCATTACCCTTCTTGACAGAGAGTCGTAGACTACAACTGTCATTTGTCACAAAGGACAATAAATATGGCACGTAGGCACTTCATCACTAATGGATGTGTCTAATATGATCATCTTATTGGATGATATAAGCCATGATTTCTAGATCATTAGGCTGAATCAGGAATTGGAAGAATCCAATATAAGGATGGCTGGTGTGATTTTCTCGAACCACACTTGTCAGGACTCAGGAGTGCTAACACGTTCTTAGGTGTTAACAATGATTTATTATCTTAAAAAGGTTATACCATCATGGCCATGTCTTAATGACACATAGGCTAGGTTTATACCTTTAAGATTTTCCTTCGAGATTTAAAGGCAGAGCAATCATAAATTGAAATGATATTTTTGATTTAGGACATATTATATATGTATATGTTTTAATGCCAAAGTAAATTTCAAAAAGGAAACTTTTCATAGAAAGTCCTAAAATTACAATAATTTCCCTAAACGAATCTTAAGCAAATAAATTCGTCCACACAGGGACTAAAGAGATAAATATGTCCTTATAGGGACTATTAGAGAAATGATAAAAACAAACAAAAGAGTTTCTTCTTCACTTTATTTCTGAAAGTTTTCTCCTTGGATCACTGTGTGCGGTACGGATACTGAAGGTTTTGGTGAGTAGTCGAAATCTTCCATACTAGGAACCTTTGCAAAAGTGGAATCCAAGGATTCTATGGTTAATGAATAATATGGATTACGAATAGGGTCAGGACAGGTATAATCCAAGTTTGGGATTCCAAGACTTTAGGGGTAAGAAATATGGATCATTTAGGTCCATAGGTATCATCTTCGGAGTGGGAGCCTCAGGGACTATTGGTGTGGACTCCTCCGATGTTGGCTTCTCATTTGAAGTTTTAAAAGTCTGAGGTACAGAATCTGAAATATGGTTAATGGTTTCAACTGGTTTGGTTTTGGGAATGGGTCCAAAAAAGTGCTTTCTCCATACTGGTCGTACACTTATTCGAGCTGTGGTACGAAGCTTAACATTCTTAAGCTTCGGGTTTGAAGAGCTTCTGATGTGTGTAAAATGCAACATATAAATTACATCAAACGAGGCATAAAACTAACCCTTTTTTAGTACTAATGTTGGAAAAAGTGTGCTTTTGTCTTCCTTTTGTATTTTTAGGGTTAAATGAGCTTAAATGAACAAAAGAAGCAAAAATGCAGCTAAAACTAACAATAATACAAGAAAAGGAATAAACGTGGCATGCCCGACCCCTCAACAGCATCTTCCCAAGCAAAAACAAGACATCAGAAGGCTGAACACGCCCCGTGCTCACTGAACACGGGGGCGTGCCCAAGTGTCTGCAGAAAAGACAAAGCTGTAGAAGCTTCTATTTCCCAAGATGGGGGTGTGGCCAGTGGACACGGGGCCGTTGTCAACGCTAAGATTCGCAGAATCTAGGAAAATCTTGATAGTACAGATACGCTTCTGCACACGGGGCCGTGCCCAGCGGACACGGGGGCGTGGTCAACTAATGCAGAAAAACTACAAATTAATGAAGAAAGAGAAGATGGGTGGACACGGGGTCGTGTCCGGGCTTCTGTGCAGGCTAAAAATAGGGGTACTTGGCTCACTCACAAATCATCCCTTGGCAAACCACCTCTCTCACACTTCACCCACCCACCACCACCACCACCATCACAACCCACATCCACCACCATCATCCATCATCCATCATAGAGTTGTGTGTAGTAGTCTCAGGATCCAAGATTGATAGTAAGAGTTCTTGACAATCAAAGGCCATGTTTGCCTATGTCTCTTACATCACTTGGTGAAGACAAGCATTTAGTGTAATACTTTTTATTTTTCATCTTTTCGCACTTTTTATTTGGTTATGTATTAATGACTTTAATAACTAGTTTCTTATGTTGAAGGTGAAACTTCCTTATCATTTGTCCATGGTGTCTTGGCGTTATTTTACTGTCTATATAAAATAAAAGATTTACACGATTCATATCTCCACGGTCTATATGAAGATATGTTGGCTACCTGGTCGGGGGTTAAGGGAATGGTTTGGTAAGCGTCTTGCCTTGTTCAGTGTATAGATCCTGCAAGGACCTGGGTCATGTTTAGTAGGATCTCCTTCAATACCCACTGGTATTGGATGGTGGGGGTCCGAACTCCTTGATCCCCTCATATGTAAACTACTATTAATACATTAACCCGGCTACTTAGGATTGTATCCCTGCTGACTCAAACTACTTAGCCGAGGGTAACGTCACCTTTAAAAGAGGGGCCTACCACATTACGCATTAAAAACTTAATTAATTATCTTCCAATAATCCAACCCTTTAGGATTGTATCCTTGCTGACTCAAACTACTGGGTTGAGGGTAACATCACCTTCAAAAGAGTGGCCTACTGCTATAACTAAGATAATCTCTTAAAAAGTGCAAAAGTGTGGAAATAATCAAAGGTTACACTAAAGGCGAGTCGGATCCAAGTGATTCATCTTGTCTAACTATTTTTATTTTTATTTTTATTTTTATTTTCAGCATTTTTAGTTAGTTTTATTTTCTTCTTTAAAACCTTTTTCTAAATTTTTGAATTGATTAGACGTTGAGGATAAACCGGTACTAAAAACTCTTGTGTCCTTGGACGACCTCGGTATCTTACCAACGCTATACTACGCTCACGATGGGTGCACTTTCCCATATGTGTGTTTAGTGTTAGTAAAATATCGTGTTTTATAAATTTAAAACTTGACTAAAGTGTTAAAAAGGGCTTAAAATATACTTAAATATATATCACACTTGACACGCATCAAGTTTTTGGTGCCGTTGCTGGGGACACAAGGATTTTAAGAAAGTTCGGAATCAACGGCCTAATCGTTTTTCCTATTTTTCTATTTTTTTTAGGATTTTTCTTAAATTTTCAGCTTCTGCAGAGCTCAGCACGGGTCGTGCCCGCTAAACACACCCCGTGCCCAATCTTTGTTACTGGCAATCCTGTTTTAAGTCAGACAGTAGCTGAACACGGGGCCGTGCCCAATCAACACACCCCATGCCCAAGTATCAGATACTAAAAATAGAACCGTAAGATCCCGACGGTTGGTAATTTCTGACACAACCATGAGCAATACTAATATTTTTTTACTTCCGGCCCTCTTATGGTACGTGGTGTCAAATATGTGGCGGAACTCATGAAGATTTAAAATGTTATTTTTTAAACTACAAGCCCCACTATATAGACCCATTGTTTTCATGTAGCATTAAGAGGGGCGAAAGTAAAAATAATCCCTCAAATGCTCTCAATCATCCCTTCTAGGAGAAATGCTTCTTGATGAATTATTTCAAATGGAAGATCTAATTCTTAATTCAGTAAAAGAACTTGAGATGGATATCATTAATTCACCTCAAGACGATACCCAAGAAGAATTATTGAGACCACATTCGGATAAAAACAACTTCGTTGTTCCCGAAATCACCTCTAACTCTTACGAAGACTTGAGCGATAGTCGTCCCTGTGTCGATTGTGCCGTGAAGGAATCCCCATCGACTTCCTTCGATGCATACATAGACCTGAGCGATTCGACATACACCTTCTTTAACGAGAGCTCGGGAAAGGGTTGGACTAGTCCACCTACATTTAGCATAGGAATCACCCTTACCGATAACCTCTTACGTTCTTGTCTAAATCTAGAGCAGCTAAGGTATCTCAGGCACTTCGGTGTTGTTCCGTCCAATAAGGAACCATCCGATCCGAATAAAATCCTTAAAAATAGACAAAACTTCATAAACAGCCTCTAGACACGGGGTCGTGTCCAGGTCAGCACGCCCCCGTGTGCACCAAAAGATTCCCGTCTGACTTTTGGTCAGAATACGGACAAAATATGTCAGGATCTAGTCTGCAAACAGGGCCGTGTCTAGCCGACACAGGGCCGTGTGTAGCATGCTGTCGTTTTCTATAAATGCAGCCAAGATTCCTGCACATTTGG
Source organism: Helianthus tuberosus (assembly GCA_030545235.1). Taxonomy (NCBI): domain Eukaryota; kingdom Viridiplantae; phylum Streptophyta; class Magnoliopsida; order Asterales; family Asteraceae; genus Helianthus; species Helianthus tuberosus. The sequence goes on from CM060358.1 coordinate 124,773,341, forward strand.
ACCACTCCAAAGACAAAGATCTGGTGGGATCTTCACACATACCATCCTAGGTATATTCTAAAGAAGGTTCTCAACAACCATCTTGTCTTTTCTACTTTTGTCCATTGCCTTCTTCTTCAATTTTCACCTCAACAACTCCATTAGAGCTTGAAATCACCATGGTTCCAAGCTTTATTGTGATGTTTGTTAGATTTTTATTCAAGGAATCTTGTTAAAAATAAGTTCTACAACATTGTTTTAAGTTATTTCTGCTTAAAAACGCTTTAAAAGTCAGAAAAATAATTTGGAACTCCAAGATTCCTTGTTCTAAAAATCTGCGTATAGTTGAACACGGGGTCGTGCTCAATGAGCACGGGGCCGTGCCCGAGGTACTGTTTCACTAAAATGAACTCTCTTTGGTTTATTTTCATAGAATGTCTAGCCAAAACAGTGGAACCTCTTCAGCACATTCCAGAAACAGTCGGAGGGAACGAAGGACTTCAATCGAAGCAACTCTCGTACGCTATGTGATGGCATTACGTGAAGCTCTCGATGAAATGACATCGGTAGAGGAGGTCCTGATAGACCGTATAAATTATCTTACGGTGGGGCTGGAAAATACTTTCCAAGAAATCAACCTCTTGCACCAGAGGTTGGACATTCTTGTGACACCTCCCATGGAACCAATCCTCCCCCAAGAGGATTTGAACTTAGCACTTGGAGTCAATAATCCCACCGGGTGGAATGACATCCCCGCGGAACCTCCTCTTGACAACTTGCAAGAAGTCCCGGTGGAAGTCACACCCCCTCAAAATGATGCCAATGAGCCCGCCTTTCTTCTCCCTAGGGAGATAGAAGAATGGCTCGCCAACGTGTGAGGGACTCATTGTCACACCCCAACCGATGGCAGAAACATCGGGGTATGGCACTGAGCGAAACAGATTGTCCAAAAGTTTCCATAACAATTATCATTACCAATTAATTTAAAGTAACATGTCCCATACCATGTCTTAAAAGGCAAACAAATTATTACAGACAAATCTAGTCAAGTAGTTCTGTTCCGACAACTCAGATTTATACATAGATAGTTTATTTATTGATTTCTAGGACCTCTTTTCCTAGCTTCGATTTCATCACAGCACAGAGAGCATCCTAGACCTTTCCTTGCCTCAAGTTCACAGCAAGCAAAGCATATAAACAACTTAAGCACCTGTCACATACGTTAAAGTAACAGTCAATACACATAGTTTAAAGGTGAGCATACAAGTTTGATAATAGCATATTAGAGTTTGAAATTGATTACGCATAACCAGCACATACGCATAGTGAAATGAAGCACGTTAGTTATCGACATAGATCTATCGATACCAATGACTGCGGGTTGACTGCCCAAGGCAGTTCATAATACATGATCACCACTATAATCCATGCAAATAATTATCCTTAACAACCCCCGAGTGAACGGGTGCTGAGTCCAAACTATAGTACTATCGTTGCTAAGACAGGTAGACAGCATTCCATGTGTAAACATAACAAACAAGCATTCATTAAGCCACGTATAACATGCAGGAATGGTTAGCGTTTAAATAGTATTGAGTAGTGTGTTCGATGTGATTTTAATATTCATAACGTATGTAACACCCAAAAGTGCATAAAGTAAAAAGGGATCAAGTATACTCACAGCGATTGATGGATTGAAGGGAGCGCTAGAGAGTGAGGTTAGCCTGAACAGATCGATAGTATAACGATAAGCGACGCGTAAAACGATGCAAGGTACAAGTGATTCGGACAGCAGTTCGATCGGATGGTAATCCGATCGGACGGCCAGTCGTGCGGTTGGTAGTCCGTTCGGACGGTCATCCGGTCGGATGACTGTTCGAGTGGATTGTTTCTTCCTTTGGAAAGGATGTGTTTGTGTATGATGGCTTGGCTTTTGAAGTTTTTGTTGTAGTATTTTGAAAACATTGAAGTATCTCTACCTTTTAGGTCGGTCGATCGGACGGTCATTCGATCGGACGGTCGTTCGATCGGACGGTCGTTCGATCGGACGGCAACCCGTTCGGTTGGGCACTTTAGTGAGAACAAGTTCACAGCAGGGTGTCACTCGATCGGACGGTCGCTCGGTCGGGTGGCATCCTTGGTGCATTGAACATGTTGAAAATTGTTTAAGTGTGGAAGTTTAAATGTCTCATAATTCGGTTGGCAGTTCGATCGGATGGTAGTCCGATCGGATGGTAGTCCGATCGGACAGCAATTCGTTCAACATTCAGACTTCAAATGTTGGCAAAAATAGTTAAGTGTGGGACCAAGGTGCAAGTCGTACGGGTGGCCGGTCGTACGAGTGGTTGTCCATTCGGACAGCAGTCCGTTCGGACAGCACTCCGTCCTGGGCGACCTGTTCGTCTTACACTTGGTTGTTTTGATGATTTGTTGTTTTATCGAGATATTTTGATAACGTGTGAAGCAACAGAAACCTCGTCCATACTTGGTGCTCCTGACCCGGACAGGAATCACCCAAACCCGATCAGTGGACGGTTCGAGACGATGTTCCAAGTTTAACCTGAAATCGTTAACCTCGTTGATAGAATACGGATCTTTAGCCATCCCAACCACGTGAATGAGTAGTAAGTCGGCACGAGCTCCGATTCTATCGGTTTTGAGTGCATTGAGTGTAAAAGAGTTGAAAGAAAGTTGGAAAACCTTCTCTCAATCCTTTTCACCGTGAATATGTTTAGATCTATGAAAGATCTTTGTTTGTTTATTGTGGAAATCGGTTAGATCTAATTTGTTCTTAGTGGATATAGGCCAAAACATGAAGTTCTTCAAGAACACATGATGACGTCATCCTAGAACACCTTGAATCTTGATGATTTCACGGTTAAAAGTTAAGATTCAAAAGATAGAAAGGTGTAGGAGTGCGTGTAGATTAAGGAAGTATAAGATTTAGGACGAGATCTTACCGGAATTGAGAGAAATCGAAGAAAAAGTGGGGAGCACGAGCTGGTCGGACGTCAGTTGCCAAAAGTAGAAAGTTTGAGAGTGACAAGGGGTATTTATAGGATTCCCAAAATGGAAAGGGTTGGTCGGTCGGATGGCATCTCGCCCGGGTGGCAGCCCGGCCGAGTGGCTCCTCGGTCGGATGGCACCTCGCTCGGGTGGCAGTCCGGTCGGGTGGCTGTTCGGTCGGCTGGTACCTGGTTCGAGTGCTCGGTGCGACGAGTTTTGCCATTTTGATTAGTGTGTAGCGCGTTGCGATGTGATTCGAGTGAGCGATGCGATAGAGTTGCTTATCAAATTACTTTTAATCCCAACTACTCGTATCTCGCACTATCTCTTCTCTACCAATTACCATACCGTTTCGATTGCGATTGAGTTCGATTGCGATTGAGTTTCGATTGCGATTGAGTTTCGATTGCATTTCGATTGATTACCACACATAACATAAATAAACATGCACAAGTAACACATAAGGCACACACACGTATAACCATAACCAATACGTAATTCGAGTTGCGAGTTCGATTGCGATTCGATGTTGATTAAATTAGATTGATTAGCGTTTAGTTGACTTTATCGCATTGTTACTTCCAATAGTTCACAGTCATACGTCGATTAAATAACGAATAACACACGTCGATTACTGCGATTATTGACACTTACTCCACATAATACAACTAAAGTAAACACATAAAAGAAATTCGCTAACAGTCAGAGTCGCGCGATCGGTTGTTGACTTTGACCTTGACTTTGGCTATGACTTTCGAAACACGGGTTGTTACACCCATATCCGGAGGAAGAAGTTCTTCGAGCCTCATCCAACCGAGAAAATTATCTTTTCGGAAATTTTGCTATTAGAATAAACTATAGGCTAGAGCTTCTTTCCGGGTTTAGACTTCTTGTGTTTTCTGACCTATTTATCTAAAGTTATAGTTTATTAGGAACATTATGTAACTCTCTCTATTTAATGAATGATGGTTTAAAAAATTGTTTGGTGTTTGGATGATGTTGTAATGGATAAAACACACCATGTACAAAAAAATTGATGGTGAAGGATACTAAGGGAAACTTGAACTAACACCCCATGCACAAAAACAGAGCCTCCCGACAATTTTTCTTCATTACAGCAAGTTCAGCATGGGCCGTGCCCAGCCAACACGGCCCCGTGCTGAAAGATCTGCAGAGAAATGCCCAGTTCAGGTAACTGGACACGGGGCGTGTTCGCTGAACAGGCCCCCGTGCCTAGCCTTCTGTTTCTTTTTGTTGAATGTTGTTACTCGCAATCTGAACACGGGGTCATGCCCGGACACCATGGCCCGTGTCCAGACACACAGTAACAGAAAATTTTTGTTTAAACACACCTTTTACACATTCAGTCAACCTAAAAACATGTTTTTGGGACACATTGAGGACAATGTGTAATTTAAGTTGGGGGGGGGGATGCTAAATCCTTGAATTTTGCAAGTCCTAATTACAAGCCTTACACAAAACTCTATTGGAACGGCTAAACACCCCAATTTTTTTCAAAAACTTTTCATTTTTTTTACTTGTCTTGGTTTAATTTAGTAATAACAAGTTCTAAAAGGTTATATTTTTACAAATTTACAACCGATAGCGTCGTGATAAAAAGAATCAACATAAGAAAATTATGAAACGGCATGACAAATCTAGTTAAAATTTGATTATATATACTAGATCACATAAAAACCTATTCCCACAAAAACTGAGTTTTGAGCCTTTATTGAGCTTACAAATACACATCTTTAAATTAAATGCTCATTTTTCGTTTCTTGTGTGAATAGCCGCTTGGTTTCTTACAACTCTAGAACTTGCCATGACGATACATTCCCGGTCCTTACCAACTTAAACCCAAGTAAGTAAATGATGGAGGCATTAGGACTAACCCTTTTTATTTCAACACCATTATTTTTTTTTTACCACCTACCCAAAATCCCCCTAGTTAACCCCTTTGAGCCTAAACCTTTTCATTTCTAAACCCACAAAACAAACACCCTTTAACCACCAAAACCCTTTTTCATTTTAAACCCTTTATTTTAGTAAAAAGCCCGGTTTTCATGTGACATTCCTTATAAAAAAATATGATGATGAAGTCAAGAAATAAACAAACAAGTTCATCAAAAAGAACTTTGTTTGAATAATTGCTTCATTAGAATAAAAAAAGTCATAAAAATAAAAAGTCTTACGAAAACCGACGCTTTTTACGCCTTTCGCCCTTTTCTACTAACCACTAACCCAAAACCACCTACCTTTAACCCAAGCCTAACCCTTCCCCAAAGTCCTCTTGATATTTACAAAGGTTTATAGTTAAAAAGGAGGAGGATTGATTGCTTGGCAAGCATATGGTAGAAGTAAGTTCCATGCCGCTCTCGAGTGTTTCACAAAAATACATATTCGGCCGAGTGTTGAGTGATCTCCCGTGAGGTATGTGAACTTGTATATAAATGGAATTTTAAAGAGGCATGTTATGCCCAAATAAGTAATTTCTCTTATGTAATGTTCTAAATAAATCATAACGAATAGGATTGTAAATAACATAAAAATAAAACCTAAAAAAACGATCTTGGAATCCCAACACTCAAGACAAGCCCAAAACCTTCTCTTCTACCTATTTCATTTGGGTGTGTAAGCCACAAAATAAAGAGTTTTGCTTGAGGACAAGCAAAGATTCAAGTGTGGGGGTATTTGATGTGTGTAAAATGCAACACATAAATTACATTAAATGAGGCATAAAACTAACCCTTTTTTAGTACTAATGTTGGAAAAAGTGTGTTTTTGTCTTCATTTTGTATTTTCAAGATTAAATGAGCTTAAATGAACAAAAGAAGCAAAAATGCAGCTAAAACTAACAATAATAAAAGAAAAGGAATAAACGTGGCATGCCCGACCCCTCAACAGCATCTTCCCAAGCAAAAACAAGACATCAGAAGGCTGAACACGCCTCGTGCTCACTGAACACGGGGGCGTGCCCAAGTGTCTGCAGAAAAGACAAAGTTGTAGAAGCTTCTATTTCCCAACACGGGGGCGTGGCTAGCGGACACGGGGCCGTGGTTAATGCTAAGGTTCGCAGAATCTAGGCAAATCTTGATAGTACAGATACACTTCTGCACACGGGGTCGTGCCCAGCGGACACGGGGGCGTGGTCAACTAATGCCCCAAACTGCAATTAATGAAGAAAGAGAAAATGGGTGGACACGGGGCCGTGCCCAACGGACACGGGGCTGTGTCCGGACTTCTGTGCAGGCTATAAATAGGGGTGCTTGGCTCACTTGCAAATCATCCCTTGGCAAACCACCTCTCTCACACTTCACCCACCCACCACCACCATCACAACCCACATCCACCACCACCATCCATCATAGAGTGTGTGTAGTAGTCTCGGGATCCAAGATTGATAGTAAGAGTTCTTGACAATCAAAGGCCATGTTTGCCTATGTCTCTTACATCACTTGGTGAAGACAAGCATTTAGTGTCATACTTTTTTATTTTTAATCTTTTCGCATTTTTTATTTGGTTATGTATTAATGACTTTAATAACTAGTTTCTTATGTTGAAGGTGAAACTTCCTTATCATTTGTCTGTGGTGTCTTGGCGTTATTTTACTGTCTATATAAAATAAAAGATTTACACCATTCATATCTCCACGGTCTATAAGGAGATATGTTGGCTACCTGGTCGGGGGTTAAGGGAATGGTTTGGTAAGCGTCTTGCCTTGTTCAGTGTATAGATCCTGCAAGGACCTGGGTCAAGTTTAGTAGGACATCCTTCAATACCCACTGGTATTGGATGGTGGTGGTCCGAACTCCTTGATCCCCTCATATGTAAACTACTATTAATACATTAACCCGGCTACTTAGGATTGTATCCCTGCTGACTCAAACTACTTAGCCGAGGGTAACGTCACCTTCAAAAGAGGGGCCTACCACATTACGCATTAATAACTTAATTAATTATCTTCCAATAATCCAACCCTTTAGGATTGTATCCTTGCTGACTCAAACTACTGGGTTGAGGGTAACGTCACCTTCAAAAGAGGGGCCTACTGCTATAACTAAGATAATCTCTTAAAAAGTGCAAAAGTGCGGAAATAATCAAAGGTTACACTAAAGGCGAGTCGGATCCAAGTGATTCATCTTGTCTATCTGTTTTTATTTTTATTTTTATTTTCAGCATTTTTAGTAAGTTTTATTTTCTTGTTTAAAAACCTTTTTCTAAATTTTTGATTTGATTAGATGTTGAGGATAAACCGGTACTAAAAGCTCTTGTGTCCTTGGACGACCTCGGTATCTTACCAACGCTATATTATGCTCACGATGGGTGCACTTGCCCATATGTGTGTTTAGTGTTAGTAAAATATCGTGTTTTATAAATTTAAAACTTGACTAAAGTGTTAAAAAAAGCTTAAAATATACTTAAATATATATCACACTCGACACGCATCAGCTTCCACCAATGGCAGCTTTACTCGACGACATGTTCCTGAAATACAAAAATATCAAAAACAATGTATACTTATTAGGGATAAGATTATTCCTAGTTCATGTCTAGACTCTGAAGTCGAGGAATGTGCAACTGTGTCATTGAGATTAAACACAAAAGGCTAGTGTTTAATTCACTCAATGTTGGCTCTGATACCAACCTGTCACACCCCCATATTTCCACGTATTACTGGTGGGCCTAGTGGGGAGTATCGTGACGTAGTTGATATCATCATAGACAATTAATCACAATTTAAATGCACAGCGGAAGACTAAAATAATAACACAAACCGAATTTGAAAAGTATAATAAATTATTATACAAACGGTCGATAATGGATCCATAGGCGGATCTTAAAACAGAAATATAAGTATAGTTCAACAGACTTTAGACGTTTAGAACTTGCAAGATTCCTATTTAACGCCCCGAGCTCCCAGCCAATTACGTACAGTACCTGTCACTTAGTCTTTTTGGAAAATACGTCAGTTTACACTGGTAAATACAATTAACCGACTCTTTTGAAAACATTTATGAAAATTGGTTTGAGTGCACAAGGCACAAACATTTTTATAACTTGGGACAATTATGTTAATAATAATCTTGTATCATATTTACATGTTTGTCCAACATTTAGGGCCGGTATAAAAGCCGAAAACAAGATTAATCGACACACCACAAATCTAAACTCACAAGAAGTTTCCTCACGAGTGAGTATATCTTTTACATACACAACAGACAGGTGTGTGCCTACACCTCGTGCTTAAGTCGTGGCCATTCATGCTTTTTGAATGAGCCAAGGATATCCCGGACACGGTCGTTAACCCCCAATGTTATTTGTTATCAATCAATACTGATTAAAACGGGATTATACAATTTAATCATATTCGATTAAAAGGTTTCTACACCCAACCAAGCAGTAATAATTTACAGTATCCCAAGCCCGTATAAGGGAAAATAAGTTAAAAGTATTTACCTGAGCTAAAATATAATTTATACTCAGCCGTATATCTAATCAGCAAGTGAAAGTACTTCTACCGGGGCTCTCAATCTGGAATGAAGGTTTTATTAGCCTATTAGATTCCTAATGGGTCTTTATTAAGCTGTAACTTAGACCGGTTAGTTTTAAAGAAAGGTTTCGGTTCAAAACGCAAGATTAAGCGAAGACCGGATTAGAATGTGATTTAGACCCAACAAGTATGAAGACTTGTATAAAATGGGTAAACTAAGTACATTCTGGATTTTGAAGTAAAAGTGATAAGGTTTGACCCGTTTCGACTAATTTATGCAAACTAGTTACATAAACCATACCGAACGTGTATATGCGTAACGGGTAACCGAAAGAGTCATGAACAAGTTCCACAAGTTAATATGCTTTAAATATGATATGATATCAGTAGGATATCTTCCATTATGCCCAAAACGAATTTAAAACCAATTTAAGCCCCGTAAGGGTATTTTGGTCATTTTAATGTTTATAAAAGAGATTAAATAATTTTTTATACTTTAATCGTATAAAACCAATTGACCTTTAATAGTGAGTATAAGTCTTGAACTCGGGTTGTTTGGTTTTTATAATATCAGTATGATATCGTCAAATACCGACTTTTATACGATTTAGGCGCATAGTATGGTGAGTATAAAAACCAATTTAAGCCCCATACTGATATTATAAAAAATAGTGAGTATAAGAATTTAAAACCAATTTAAGCCCCATACTATGCGCCTAAATCGTATAAAAGTCGGTATTTGACGATATTCGGGTTGTTTAAGGAATTCCGAGAATTTGATCAGTCTGAACTGTTTAAAATATTTTATTTAATGTATAAAGTCAGTAGAAGAAGGTTTGAGATGCAAATGATACATAAAACTCATTTTATTAATGAAAAGGGCATTATAGTCAATTACCGAGTCCATTCAAGAACTCTATGTTCTGGCCAGTATAAAATTTGACAAAATTTTCCAAAAATCCCTAAATATTATATCATAACAGTGGGTAGAAAGTTTGGTGCCAAAATTTGGGTTTAAATATGATTTATACCAAAAATGCTATTTAATTAATAAAAAGCTTTCGTTTTACGATATCGTGCATAACTCTTATTTTAGACCAGAAACGGACGTCAAATTTTTAGGACATACTAATATATTAGTAATAAAGGTTTTTGTCCTCTCACATTTTCAAAAATCTCGTTTTAATGATAAAAGGGCATAATGGTCAATTTTAAGCAAATAACGGAACATGCATGTAATCTATGATTTCTAAGGAACCATGTAGTATAACTTCAGAGAGTTATACTAATATATAATATGGTCCCAAAGGAACCCTAAGGCATAACTAAACTAATCTAAATCGGGTCAGAACTGAAAGTCAAAGCAAAAGTCTACTTTTGCGACTTTCGGTTGCGAACCGAGCCTAATACTCAGAGTTGTCGGGTTGAACATGCCTAAACATGTTCTTATATTATTTACCAAGTTATTTAAGTGATAAAATGTATTTTATAGCTTCTACATTATCAGTTATGATTTATTTTGCAAAAACTGACTCGTTTGACTTTTCTGTTAAGTAGTTTGACCCGACAATTGACTGAGATAACGTGATAATTAGAAGGTGCCCTTTTAAGGGTTTAACACCTACATAATTACCAACACATAGCCACTTTCAATTCGAATAATGGTTGTACCGTTAGTGATTAATCACAAACTCAAAGCATCATTACAATAACTTTGACTTTCGGTCCTTAAACTAACAAAAGCTTAACTATAGAAGCTAAGAACACTTACAATGGTCCTTAGCACGAAAGTTTGAACTATTAGAGCCTCCTTAATGACCAGGTTGCTCCAAAGAACTCAGTTGAGAGTTTGTTTGTGATTTCTTTGAATTGTGCAAGTTTCAAGTGAAGACATGAGGCCTTTTTATAGTAGGATTGGACAATCTAGGATCAATCCAAGTGTCCTTAGGTAGTTTATGATGCTAACATGTGTCTAGTGGTTTTGAAAAACCAGCAAAGAATCCATAGAATTCAAATTATGTGAGTGTATAGGTGGTTTGGAGAAGAAGACATGCTGAAACCTGCATCTGTGTAGAGATTCTGTGAATTTTAAGCCGTCGCGTCGCGCGACGGCAAATGAGTTTAGTTGTGGCGCAGCGCCACCACAAGGGTGACCAGCCAAACAAGTTTTTAAACTTGGCAAGATTGACCCCTGGACCTTTAAAACCTCATAACTCCAATTTTTAGCACTTTTAGCCCATAAAGTTTATATTTTTAAGATCCTTAGAATATAACCAAACATCGTTAGGGCCGGTTTTGTTAAACGATAACCGAAAACACAAGTTTTTCCTTGTTGACGCTTTTAACCCTTTAATCATGAAAGTTAACGTTTTTAATATCAAACGATATCGAAACCTCGTGAAATTTTCGTCACTTGTTCTTGGGTGTATAATTAATCGTTATAAGGCTCCGGGATCATTAAAAGGTCACTCAGAGGTATTAATTCAACATGTTGACACATTTAACCCTCGTGTCTTGTAAACTTTCACTTTCTTCCACAAACGGCTTCGTACGTTTCACAATTTATTCGTTTAAGGGTATAAGCATCGTGTATGGTCGTTGAAAGGCAAAACTTTCAAATGTTGACACTTTGGATCCTTTCACATATATACTTTCTCCATTTGTCAACTTTAGTCCCTCGTAATCACTTCGTTACACGTTTAAATTTTATGACACGTGTCGTTACTACATTGGACATGATTTTGCGAGGTGTTACACCTAGTCAGCCCCGATAACCACGAACTTACTTACGCCATTCGGCTAGATTTTAAAAGCACCAACAACAAAGCAGAGTATGAGGCATTTCTCGCAGGTCTCCGCCTAGCAATTAAAATGGGGGCAAAAAATGTAGAAGCGCATGTCGATTCTCTGTTAGTTGCCAAACAGATTAATGGTCGTTGTGATGCGAAAGGAGAAACAATGGCCTTGTATCTTGAACAAGCGAGAACTTTAATTAATCAGTTTCAGACCTTCAAAATTATCCATATTAACAGAAGCGAGAACAAGCATGCGCACGCGCTAAGTAAGTTAGCCGCTACAAGTTTCAGACACTTGGCAAAGGAGGTCCGCATTAAAGTTCTCTCAAACCCATCCGTTCCTCTGAGACACGTAAATGATAGAAATTTGGAATCCATCTTGGATGTCCCCAATTATTATGTTCTTACAACATGGAACTCTTCCAAAGGAAAAAACAGAAGCAAGAAAAATTCAGCACAAAGCACTAAATTATGAGATGGCGGATGGAATTTTGTATCGCAAGTCTTATATGGGTCCTCTTCTAAGATGCGTTGACAAACATGACGCGCATTATCTGGTCCGGGAAATCCATGAAGGACTATGCGGAATCCATGCTGGTCATCGCATGGTAGTGGCAAAAATCATGAGCTAAGGCTATTACTGGCCTGGCAAGCATCTGCACGCCGTCGAGATTCTACGCAAGTGTACTTCCTGCCAACGCCATGCTCCAAAGACTCTTCGCCCAAAAAACCCTTTGGTCCTGGTAACTGTAGCATGGCTTTTCCAATAATGGGGAATTGATCTAGTAGGTCCTTTTTCCCGATGAGCCCAGCGCAGTAAAGTTCATCATAGTTGCTGTGAATTACTTCACCAAGTGGGTAGAAGCCAAAGCTCTAGCATTAACCACCGCAATGGTGATCAGAAAGTTCATCTGGGAACACATTATATGCCGTTTTAGGTTACCACTGCGCATTATCACAGACAACGGTACTAATTTTGTGTCTGACGATCTACAAAAATGGATAAAAGAAATGCGCATCGAACATAGTTTCGCCTCTGTGGCGCACCCACAGCCAAACGGTCAAGTCGAAAGCGTCAACAAATAGATTGTAGATGGCATTAAGGCAAAGTTAGGAACCGCAAAACGAGGTTGGGTTGATGAACTCCCAAGTATTCTATGGGCTCACCGCACCATGCCAAAGACTAGCACGGGAGAAACGCCATTTAGCCTCGTCTACGGCACAGAAGCCGTAATTCCGGCGGAAATCGGTATCCCGTCACCTCGCATGCTAGCCATGGAGAAACAAAGCAATGAGCAAGAGCGCATACTCGACTTGGACCTCCTCGAAGAAAGACGAGAAAATGCAGCCATCAATGAGGCCAAGTACAAGTCAAAACTGGAAAAATACTACAATGCTCGAGTGCGCGTATGCACTTTCTTACCGGGAGACTTCGTCTTAAGAGATAACGAAGCATCAAACGCAGAACGACCGGGGAAGCTCGTGCCTAAATAGGAATGGCCTTATGTCATTAATGAGGTCCTAGGAAAAGGTGCATACACCCTACGCTGGCTTGACGGAACGGACGTTTTACGCACGTGGAATGCGCAGCAGCTGCGCAGGTGCTACATGTAACCCTAGCACCCTTCGTACTTGGCCAGCACACTACGCTAACCAACATACAGCACAAGGGTCGCTACTTACATATGCGTCATAATTATCTCATGTATTAACAGCTTTGTATCTGCTGGCCTCTGCGCCTTATCCAAATCAATGCAAAGTTTGTTACTTACATTACGCCTTTATGTTTTATTACAAATGCATGCAATCTCTTTTGGTAAGCACAAAAACACTATTGTAATCTAATACAAGTCTCATGAACGGTCCACGGTCACAAGTACTGCGCAAGGTCTAGCCCGACGTTCACACATGAGCTTTATACCATTTTATTTGTCTTACCTGAACAAAGTAATTGTACTCATGCAAACATTGCAACTAAAACATACAATACATTAACAAGAGTTATTTCCACATTAACAAAGTTACTTGCGCAACAGCGCATTAACTAAACAGAACACAAACAGATTCAAATCCTAAACAAATTCAAAATAGGTGACAACCTTTGCAAAGTCGTATACTCATATGCTAAGTTGTCATCATTCGAGGTCTTCGCCACATTAGGAAACGGACATTATTATTCTTCCTTAACAGCAGTTAAGGTAACATTAGTAATAACCCTCGCCAAGGTCAGAACAATTGGTATTTCAGCAAACATTTGGCGCATTACAACATACGGAAAACAGCTATATATCCTCACGCATGACCACCATGGCACGCAGCCAGTCAACTTCAAAAGTTAAGTTCTTTCATACCTTGCGCCGAACAACCTTGCTACTTCCCAAACAACGAAAGCGCGCACTTCATTTTTATAGTCCAGTGCTCCACCTACTTGCCATTGTCACATAGGAGCAACACTGGACTGGGGGGACTTGAAGTGGTATGGTCCCAAAAACCTTACGCGGGCGCAAAGGACCATACCATAACCTTATTCCAAAAACATCTTGAACAAAACCCTACGCGGCCGCGTAGCGGTTCTAAACAGGATTTGGAAAAAGAACAGTCTTCGAGAACCATGCGCCGGAGAAAAAGAGAGACAGACATTCAACTAACACCCTTGCGCGGGCTCGCGCAAAGGTACAGTTAGGCTTGAAGATAAAATCCTAAACATCTCCGCGCGCCTAAAATCAAGACTTAAACAAAGGAATCTTTTCTGTTGCAACAGAATGGACACGTGGACAAGGCACAATGATTTACAACTGTAGATCTTCTAGAAAGCCTTAAATGCTCATCATGTAGGGTCATTCGGTTGCAACCGAATATGATGTGGCACAATCTTAGACGCTCATCTAAGTCACAATGATGGCAAGAGTGATCTACACGCAATCACTTTCCACGTGGCATCTCTCCAGCCGTTGATCAAACACACGATCCATGTGCAGGGATTAACGGAAGGAGTGGTAACTGCCAAAGAAAAGTACTTTCCGTTACTCTCTCTGTTACACCATTTTCCCGCCAAAATCCGGTTATAAATAAGATGCTTCAGGTATGATCTCATAAGTTACTTTCACTTGCTCTCACTCATACTACTTCATATTTTCCCTTAAGATCACTGTACTTATTCTCACGCCAGAGGGTGGTCATGGAGAGAACCCCCATTCTCCCCATGGCGAGTCTAATGGCTTTTTGTTTTGCAGTGATCACCGGAGAAGTAGATCGACTAACCATCGAATCAACGAGGAGATTAACTGTGAGGACTGGTTGGTTCAGTTCTAGATTGAACAACTCAGGTCGGATTGATCACTGTAAAAGTGCGAAATCCATATACAGTGTCAAAGAAGAATCAACAACGAGTTCAACGTTTAAAGCATCCATTCTCATTCAAAGATTGTGAAAATACAAGGTTCCGGTGAGAGTTGGACAGAGCTTCGCCTCAGAGACAAACCAAGCAACTGTTACTAACAAATGAACCCCTAGTCTCTATTTATAGGTGACCTGAACTGGGAGAGGAGATGTCGTCTGATCGGATGGTCATCCGACCGAATGATCATCCGTCCGGATGACATATGCCATCCGATCAGACGGCCTTTACAACTTACAATTTCGTTCAGATTCTCCCAGTTATATAATAACCTACAAACAAAACTATACGTAGACATATACAGGACAAAATATAGACTAAGTACAGACGAAAGCTACAGACATAGTGCATCTACAGACTCCCCCCTTGGATGTAGCTGAAGTCTTCCTTCCTGTACAGTCTTCAACGTGCCTTCCTGATGTGCCTGTACTCCCTAGCTTTCTGTCTTCTTTTCTCTTTCCTTTCTTCTAACATCTGCCTACTTAATGGTCTTCCTGTTTTATTCCACCATTTTCTATACTATGGATCTCCATCCCTTGATCTCTCCCACCTAGGAATCTTTTCTTCTTGAGATTTGATAGGTGTTTGATCTGTCGGTGGCAGCCTTTCAAATTTCCTTCGACCTAACACAACAGCTCTTTCTGCAATCTTCTTAAACTTTTCACTTCTTTTCTCTTTCTTCAGAAATTCCTCCAACTCTAGATCTCTGAATTTTGTTTCCCAATATCTACCAGAATTAATGTCTTTAGCAAAGCACACGTTCACGATCTTCTGGTATTGTTGGGCTTGAACTTTGTCAGGCTCATTATACACAATTTTGTTGAAGAACATGCAGTCAATATCTTTCTTTAAGCAATTAACAAGCCACATCGGATATAGCACATTGATGCGTCTTGTTTCACCCGTCTTCTTATCAAACAAAGAGATTATTGCTTCCGTTGTGCTTTGATTATATAACCAACCTTTGAAGTCTTCATGGAAATCTTGTTCCATTGCATGAAGCGGCGGCATGTTCTTTAGACATCTAGGAGGTTTGATCTTCAAAGTAATGTCTTTTTCGCCTGTGATAGGATCAACTTTGACAACTTGTTCAGGATAATGTGGCTTCCAATCTAAAAATTTATCCTTAGCTTGTAGCTTTATGTAGTTCCACAGCTTCTGATCATGCATTTTAACATCCAAACCATAGTAGAACTGCTTTATATTTTTTGTTTGCATAAGCTCCTCCACATCCCACCATGGAAGTGTCTTTATGTCAGATAGAAACTCAAAGTACCGCACTCCATGTTCTCTTCTAATTGCATACACTTTCAAGTCTTCCAGATAGCCCCACGAAAGAATATCACCCAGAGATTTTTCTGGATGATCTATGAAATATTGTAGCGGCCTTTTATACTTTCTTTCCTTCGGCATTACCTTGAACCATAGCTTTCTACCTTCAAGCAGTTCTTCTTGTGGAACTGTTTCAGGAACTCCTTCAGTAGAGATCCTTTCCACTACTTTCCTTCTCACCTCATCTTCATTGTGAGATTGAAATAATTCGCTCAAAGTAGGAAAGTCTTCGTCATCTCCAGTATAATGAAATGGAGTATCCTCTTTAGATAGATCAGAATCTTCATCAATAATCACGTCTTTGAAATTATCAGCTTCATTCACAAATTTGAAAGAATATTCTCTTTCAGGAGAGGGAGGTATCTCATCTTCAATAGCAAACTTCATATGCCCATCGTCCATCCCTAACTCCTCTAGCATTGATTCCATGGATTGATTCTCCACTAACTCCCCCTCAACTTCAGCATGTAAATATATAACTTTAGGGAGTGTAAGATATACCTGATCACCATCATGTTGTTTAGAAGAAGAAGAAGAAGAAGAAGAAGAAGAAGAAGAAGAAGCTTCATGATGTTGATCTTCTTGTTGTTCATTCAGCTCGTCATTCAAGAAGTCTTCTAGAGTATGCTGACTAGAGGGCTTCACAATTATCAACCCTGTCGCTCCCTGATCATTATCATCGTCATCATTATCACCATCATAGTTATCAATATCTTCAAAAAACTCTTTCAACTCCTCATCCTCCTCTTCCTCAACTTTCTCTTCTTCACGATGTTTCTCAATGATTTTTCGTCTACTAAGCTTTATTTCTTCAGGAGTAACGTCTATAACATCACCAATAGGAACAAGAGCAAGTGAATTATCAACTTCAGTGCCTTCAAGATGACTTGAAGAACCAGCAACTTCTTCAGTATCAACTACCAAACCCTTCCTCTTTTCCTTAGCTTCTTCTGCTAGACGTTTCTCTCTTTCGACCCTTCTGGCTTCAACATTCTGAATTTCTATCTCATCAAACACAACTTGAACATTTATTCCAAGCTTATGTTCAAAGACCGTGTAAAGCATGTTCAGCTACTCATCCTTTATCACTTTATCAGCCCTTAAAGCTTCAATTTCCTTTCTCAATACCTCATTCTCATTTGAAGTAGATGCATGCAATTCACTGGTGCAACATCTTGTTGGCTTCATTAACAGTTTCATACTTAGCATTCACTTCATCAAACTCTTCTGTAATTCGATCAATCACTTTGGCATGTTCTTCAATTTCTTCAGACAATTGATCAATTACTTCAGCATGATCTTCTAACTCCTTTTTCAATACCACATTTTCAGCTTTAACTGCTTCAAGTTTTTCTTTTGCTTCTTCACGCTCAGCTTCAGCTTTGGCCTTTGCTTTCTCCAACACACTAACCTTCTTTGTCAAAACATTTATCTTACCTTCATTGAATAAATCTCCAATATCATCCAATCTTATAGGCCCTGGTCCAAGATCATGAGGAAACTTAGGAAATCTGTGGCTTGAGCTCGAAGTAGTAGCTTTCTTTGATGCAAATGGAGGCTCTTCCACATTCTTTGGTTTTTGTTCAGGAGTTTTCTGATGATCTGGAGAGATATGAATTGCTGCATTCTTTGGTGTTGGTGGGGGTGTAGATTGTCTTTCTCCCATGAACTCCACTTCCACCTCTTCATCTCTAACATCAGCTTTCTCAACACGTTCATATACAGGACTTTCTGGTGCTTTCATTATTTCTACTTTAGGAGCTGTTGTTGTTCCTTTTCTAGCTCTAACACTTCTAGGAACAGCTCCTGTTGGATGAGCTTTTCGCTTCCTCAGAACTTTCTTTTTCTCTTTTGGTGGTGGCTCATATGTAGAGTCTTCCTCATCAGATGCTTTCTTCTTTTTCGGTGATCTTTTGTACTTTTTCTTGCCACTAACATATGAAGTTGGAGCAATCTTTGTTGGATCAAATTCATCACTTTCAGTAGCACTTGAGTCAGATTGAACTAATCCTTCAACTAACGTCTCTTTTACACCACTTCTCTCAACATTTTCTTCAGTATTTTCTGCTTCTTTCTCAGTATCTTTCTCAGCATCTTTAGTAGCTTTAGAAGCTTCAGCAGCAGTATGCTTTAGATATTCTTCAACTGACATGTTTAAGAGATCTGCGCCTTTCTTTATCAACTTTGTCGGTGGAATCACAGTTTCATCTATCAACATTGGTGGAGACTTCTTTTTCTCTGTTTCTGCAATACAAACATTAACACTGTTAGTATAGTATTCAAAAGAATGATCTACCAACCTTTCTTGTGATTCCTGCTTTCCAACTTTACCCTTAATTACAACTTTCGGCGTAGACACTTTTGGTGTTCTCTTTCTCTTTTTCTCATTCTTCTCATACCAAAATCTAAACTTCTTTTCAACCACGTCCTTCAAACGATCTGTTTCATCTTCAGAATTGCTGTCAGCATGTCTCCATTGATCGCCTTCAGGTGCCACATAATTTCCTTTCTTGATCTTTCCAAACTTTGCCCTATACCTTGGCTCGTTTTCTGGTTTCACTCCTTTGTACTTATCCAACCTCTTTAACGTTTCACTATCAATATGATGCAATTTGAGTTCATCCTTTGGATCTTTTGGCAAGTTAGGAACTTGATCGTCCAATAACATTTGAATAAATCATGGATACATGATGTACTTCTCGCCTTTAACGTTATCCACCATGTGATTGAAGATCACTTGCGAGATTTTGTAAGGTATGTTCAGCACCAAGCAAGCTATGATGTTCATTATATAGTCTGAAGTCTCATCATATGCACTTTTCCTGTGAGAAAGTGCATGAACAACACAGTGCACTAAAAACTTGTATGGCCTGCAGAATCTCAACTTGATGTATCCTTTATCATTAACATGCCCTGTGTATCCCATTCGAAACCAAAAACCTTTGCTTAATCTTTCTGGAATAATGATAGGATCCTCGTCCTTATCTTGCAAATCTAACACCCTCCTCACGTCTTCCACAGTAAACTTTACTTCCAAATCAATATCCTTCTTCTTGGCATCCTTCATCTTGACAGCAGAATAAATCGTCTTTTCTTTCTCATCATATCAGACATAACTCCTTTTTATTTAGGTAACTTTTATAGCCACTTTTCCAAGCCTTCATTGCTCTCCAGTTGGCTTCTATTGGCTTTCACATTTTGTTACCTGAAACGCGTTTAAAAACATTTTATCAGCAAGAAATACTGGCAAGTGCATCCCAGTTTAATCAAAATAGCTTTTATAATTTCACAGTATTGAGAGCGATTACAATGTTTATATCTACACAATCACTCATTCAGTACTGTCAATCCTGACTGGTGGGTCATATTACTCATTGGCTAACTCTTTGTCCAATGGTAACGTCTTTCACATTTTGTATACAAAACCCCAACATACCTGTCGTAATTGAAGAATACATAGAGTCAATCACTGTTAATTATATTTTAAAACATTTGAGGTTTTGTAAAACAGTTTGGTAGAAAAAGAGAATGACTCACATTGTTGACTAAGGTAAAACTAAAGCTTCATGGGAATCTCCTGGTTATTATCTATTAAAATTAAACAATGCACACGTGTTAGTAAAATAACCCAAATCACATTAACCGTACAACTTGAGACATAATTCCAATGACTGAGTCAGGCAGAGCCTTGACATGAATTACGGAATCCTAGATCAATCGGGTGTACACACGAGACAGAATTCCAACCACTGAGTCGGGCAGAGCCGACATGCGTTACGGAATCCTAAATCAATCGTGTAAGGTAATAGCAGGGTTATAGTACTTACAACGAGGCAGAGCTTCGCTTTATAGTGGGTATTATGCCCGAGTATAATTTAAACTTATAAGAAATTGAGAGAGAATTTTTAGAAATGAACGATTTCAAATGAACTCGTTCACCCTATTTATAGGCCAGATCGGAGGCGGTTCGCGGCCCGCATAGACATAAGCTGACTATCTCGCTGCCCGTGAGAGAGTAGACTAGGGTTTAGGGTTAGCCAGTCAGTGAGTATAGGCTTGCCACGTGTTGACACGTGGCGGCTTTGTTTGCCCGGTAAGTCATTGGACCTCGCGCCCCGCGAAAGATCAAAGGTGTCTGGGTTGCGGCCCGCGATAACCTTGTGACTTTTGTTTTTCTTGATTTTTATAAATACAAGGGTATTTCAGGCTCGTTTCTTGCGTACGGGTTATATTTAGGGACGTCTAGGGTTACGTTAATGGTTCTAGGAGGGTTGTTATATCCTCCCCACATTGTTTTAGATCTCGTCCTTGATGTCTACTGGAATAGGTGTGGATATTTCCTTTGCATTTCTGATTTGAGTTCCCAAGTGTATTCTGGTCCTCTCTTGGAATCCCATTTCACTTTGACCAGAACTAATCTCTTGTGTTTGAGATTCTTGATCTTTCTATATTCAATCTGAATGGGTTTCTCGATAAACTTAAGTTTATCATTTACCTCTATGTCCTTAAGAGGTATCACTAGTGATTCGTCTGCTAAGCACTTTTTGAGATTACATACATGAAACACATCATGTATTCCTGCCATTTCCTCTGGCAGTTGTAACTGATAGGCTACGGGTCCTATTCTTCTAAAAATCTCAAAAGGTCCAACATACCTGGGGCTTAGTTTTCCTCTTTTAACGAATATGACTACTCCTTTCCACGGAGAAACTTTTAACAACACCTTATCTCCTACTTGAAATTCTAAAGGTTTTCGTCTATTATCTGCATAACTCTTTTGACGATCTCGTGCTGCTTTTAGTATTTCCTTTCCTTGACTTGAATTATCTTATCTGTTGTTTCTTGCACTATCTCTGGTCCATATAATTGCTTTTCTACAATTTCTACCCAACAGACTGGAGTTCGGCACTTTCGTCCATAAAGTGCTTCAAATGGTGCAGCATTAATGCTAGTATGATAGCTGTTATTGTAGAAAAATTCTATCAATGGTAAATGATCATCCCAATTTCCTCTGAATTCAATTACACAGGCTCTAAACATATCTTCCATCGTCTGGATTGTCCTTTCGCTTTGTCCGTCCGTCTGTGGATGATAAGCTGTGCTTAGATTTAACCCGGTTCCCATTGCTTTTTGGAAACTTGTCCAAAATGAGAAGTAAAACGACTATCTCTATCAGATACGATAGATAAAGGAATTCCATGTAATGAAACTATTTCATTTACATAAAGCTTGGCTAACTGTTCCATACTGGTAGTTTCCTTTATTGGTAAGAAATGAGCAGATTTGGTCAATCTGTCTACAATCACCCAGATTGTATCATTTCCTTTTCTTGTCTTGGGTAATTTGGTAACAAAGTCCATTGTTATCAATTCTCATTTCCATATTGGCATCTCTAATTGTTGTAATAATCCTGAGGGTTTCTGATGTTCAGCTTTAACTTGTGAACAAGTTAGACATTTAGCAACATAGTTAGCTATATCCTTTTTCATTCCTATCCACCAGAAATTCTTTCTTAGATCTTGATACATCTTATCACTTCCAGGATGTATCGTATACTTAGACTTATGAGCTTCTTCTAGAATTCTATGGCGTAGGTTTCCTTGTTTAGGTATCCACATCCTTTTCTTATGGAACTTCCAGATTCCATTTGTTCCTTGTTCTAATTCCTTAATCATCCCTTTTAATCTTTCAGCATTGTCCTTGATTGTTGTTTCCTGTACTTCTCTGATTTGCTCATTTAAATCTACTTGTAGATTTAACCTGAGAGAACGTACTCGTTTCGGCTTTTCATGATACTTTCGACTTAAAGCATCAGCTACTACATTATCTTTTCTAGCATGGTACTGGATATCACAATCATAATCACTAAGAATTTCCATACAGCGTCTATGTCTCATATTTAATTCTTTTTGCCCAAAAATGTACCTTAAACTCTTATGATCCATGAAGACAACAAATTTATTTCCATATAAATAGTGTCTCCAAATCTTAAGGGCAAAAACTATGGCTCCTAATTCTAGATCATTGGTGGTATAATTCTCTTCATGTTTCTTAAGTTTTCTAGAGGCATAGGCTATAACCTTTTGACGTTGCGTTAACACACATCCATATCCTAACTTAGACGCATCACAATAGACTATAAAGTCTTCAGTTCCCTCTAGTAATACGAGTATGGGTGCGTTGGTTAACCTTTGCTTAAGAATCCTAAAAGCTTCTTCCTGTTTCGGTCCCCATTCAAACTTAACTGATTTGCAGGTCAGTTTGGTTAATGGAATGGTTATTCTAGAGAAATCTCGGATAAACCGTCTATAATATCCTGCCAGTCCAAGAAAACTTTTTACTTCCATTGGTGATTCAGTGACTTTCCATTTAGTAATCGCCTTGATTTTTGTGGGATCTACATGAATTCCTTCATGATTAACTAGATGTCCAGGGAATTGCACTTCTTATAACCAAAATTCACATTTTGAGAATTTAGCATAAAGCTTCTCTTTTCTCAACAATGTCAGAAGTGTATGCAGATGCGCTGCATTTTCCTCTTTACTCTTAGAGTAAATTAGAATATCATCTATAAAGACAATTATGAACTTATCCAGGTATGGTTTACATATCCTGTTCATCATGTCCAAAATTGCGGCTGGGGCATTGGTTAAACCAAATGGCATGATGGTAAATTCATAATGACCGTACCTAGTTCTGAAAGCAGTTTTAGGAATATCCTCTTCCTGTACTTTCAGTTGATGATATCCTAAGCGTAAATCGATCTTAGAAAAGAATCGAGTTCCTTGAAGTTGATCGAACAGATCATCGATTCTCGGTAGTGGGTACCGATTATTAATCGTAACCTTGTTCAAGTCTCGATAGTCAATGCACATACGCATCGATCCGTCTTTCTTCTTAACAAACAACACCGGTGCTCCCCATGGTGATGAACTTGGTTGTATAAAACCTTTGTCAAGAAGTTCGTCCAACTGTTTCTTCAGTTCCTGCATCTCTGTTGGTGTTAATCGATATGGTGCCATGGCAATCAGTGCCGTCCCTGGTATTAGGTGAATTCTAAATTCAACCTCTCTATCAGGCGGTAATCCAGGTAATTCTTCTAGAAAAACGTCTGAGAATTTAGATATTACAGGAATATCTTTTAATTCTTTTCCTTTAGTATTAATGATTACGGAAATCATATATACTACTCCTCCCTTCCTTTCATAACTTGCGGCTTTCATCACAGAGATGAATTTTGTCGACATGGTTGGCTTATCTCCTTTAATTGTGATCTTTTTACCACTTGGTGTACTTACTTGTACTGACTTTTGATCACATAAAATACTGGCACAATTGGCTACCAACCAATCCATTCCTAATACAACATCGAAACCGACCAGATATTTGGGTAAAGGTTAGCAAAGAATTGATGGTTTAGGATTTCTATTCTTGTTCCCTGCAATATTTCACTTATCTTAACGGATTCTCCGTTTGCTGTTTCTATCAGACAATCTTGCTGAAGTTTGGCTAAGGGTTGGTCAAGAAGTTTGTGGAAAGAAGTATTGATAAAACTTTGGTTTGCACCAGAGTCAAATAATACTTTGGTAAATATATTATTAACTAGGAACGTACCGGCAATCACATCCGGAATCATCTTGGCTTCCTCAGCTGTCAGAACAAACGCTCTGGCATTTTTCTTAGGTGCTTCAGTTGTCTTAGCCTTGTTGGTTGTGGCTAGAGCTAGTTTTGATCAATTTGCTTTGATGTGACCAGCCTCTCTACAATTGTAGCATATCCTATTACTAGGTTTCCTCCTACAGTCTTCTTCCTTGTGTCTAGATATTTTGCAAAAGTTGCAGATACGGAGCATCTTCTAGAATGCTTTCTTTTGCAATACCTACAGTAGGGTGTAGAGGAACCCGTATCTTTCCCACGGTTGGAATTACCGTAGCGAAATTCCTGGGTAAGCTTTTGGGCTAGGTTCTTTCTCTGGTTTTCTTCTTATGTACGCACCACTTCGTCAGTCAGGGTATTAGCTAGTTCTACTGCTTCTTCTATGGTTTGCGGTCTAGATGCCTTGACTACGTGACTAATTTCACTAATTAATCCCCAAATATAATGGGAGATTAACACTGGTTTTGGTGAGGCTAAGGTAGGCACTATCCTAGCATATTCGAAGAATATGGTAGTGTAACCTTTGCAATCTATTCTAGTTATTCTAAGATTTAGGAACTTATTGGCGATTTGTTCCTTTTCATTAGGAGGACAGAATTTTCTTTCAACCATTTCCTTAAAGTTGATCCATTCCATATTATAAACTTTGTCACTTCCCATAGACTGGAGAATAGTATTCCACCATTCTAAGGCTGCATTTTTGAAAAGATTAGAAGCAAACATAATCTTATCTTCATCTGCACATTTACTTATTTTTATGACTGCTTCTGTCTTTTCTATCCAACGTAAGGCTGCAATGACTCCTTCATTGCCTGAGAATTCTATTGGTTTGCAGGCCAATAATTCTTTATAAGAACAACCGTAAGAAGCTGTTCTTCTTCTTTTAGGAATTGGAGCATGGATAATAGGTCCATTATCGTTCACACTATGACTTGGTTCAGTGTGTTGGCATTTACTTCCATTTGTAGATTTATTATTTCTGCTTCCTTAACGTCTTGATAATATAAGACATAACATCTATAATTCCTTGTGCTACTATATGTTGGATGGCACTGTTATCTATTTGGTTTCCGTTATTCTCATTATTCTGTTTTTCCTGATTTACTTCGTTGTCCATCTGAATTGTGAACATTTATCAAGTATTAACTATCACAGAATAAGTTTGGTACAGATATTTGTACGTAATCACACAAGCAATTTGATCAAAAACGTCGATCATTGCAACTTTTACTCTTTTCTATATATACATATATGCATCTATTACAAACTACATCTGGAAATCAAATATACAATGCATCCGTATCTATTTTTAGTCAACCTATAGATTTTTTTATCAAAATATTACACATATATGTAGGCATTTTCTAGGTATCGTTCATCCAGTACTGCATTTCCCGCTCATCATATTTCCAAACTAGTCTCTCTCCTATCTCTCGAACTCTATTCCCTTCATTTACTAAATCTTCTCCATATTGGTGGAGTTCCTGCACACATTTTCGACTCATTGGTGGATCTATTGGGTCAGGATGAGGTACGGGTTCCTCGTAAGGTTCTGCGCTATTTATTTTGAAAAATGTTCTATCATTATCCCACCAGGGATCACGTTCTAAAGGCATTCGTTCTTTGGGAGTATATAGAGTCGAGTACGACCTATTGTCGTCAAACCATGGATCATATTGTAAAGGCTGTGGGGTTGGGATTCTAGGTAACTCGTTGGGGTCAAATGCAGGTATCGGGAATTGGTTTTCATAGTTGGGTTCTAACATTTGTTGGTCTGGAAATAAAGGTAACAATGGCAGTTTAGCTATTTGGTTTAGGTTAGTGTCTACTGCTGTAGTGGCTAACATATGGAAATCGGCCAGCTGTCTATCTAGTTCCTCTTCCCAAGGTGGCCTATTGACTGTTTCCTGAGTCTGTGCATTTGTTTCCCTATTAGCCCTGACTATCGCCCTTTGTTGTTGTAACTTCTTCATTCTCTTTCTTCTCTCATGTGCTCCTCTATTAAACCAACCTCTCTTTTTAGTAGTAAAGGGTTCCTCAGCATGTGCCTTAAATATAAATATCCCTTCCTCAGCATCGGCTGAGTATCCTGAGGGATTAGGTTGAGATGATGTTCCCTTATCTTTTGGTAAACTATCTAAGTGACGATAAGCGTCCGAAGTTCCTTGCTCACTCATACTGTAAACTAACAAATAGTCAAATAACACAAAACAATATTTACACATAAATTATTTCCTAACATAGAATTTAAAATTTAAGTGTCAGCATAACACTTTTTTGGCTTAAACCAGTGGTTGTAGCTCTGATACCACTCTCTGTCGCGACCCCCGTCCCCTACCCCGGGACGGGCGCCGCGAGCATCCAGATGGGTGGTATCGGTGTTTATTAATTTAGTAGCGGAATACATCAGGACCGTAGTTAGGAAATATTTTTATCAGAGTAAAACACCAAACTTTTTATAATAATAAATCATTGAGATAAAGCCCAAGTTCATTTGACAATACATTTGTAGGGATAAACCCTAATTATTGAAAACAAAAGCTCCTTTTTATTTAGGTAACTTTTATAGCCACTTTTCCAAGCTTTTAGTGCTCTCCAGCTGGCTTCTATTGGCTTTCACATTTTGTTACCTGAAACGCGTTTAAAAACATTTTATCAGCAAGAAATAGTGGTGAGTGCATCCTAGTTTAATCAAAATAGCTTTTATAATTTCACAGTATTGAGAGCGATTACAATGTTTATATCTACACAAATACTCATTCAGTACTGTCAATCCTGACTGGTGGGTCATATTACTCATTTGCTAACTCTTTGTCCAATGGTAACGTCTTTCACATTTTGTATACAAAACCCCAACATACCGGCAGTAATTGAAGAATACATAGACTCAATCACTGTTAATTATATTTTAAAACATTTGAGGTTTTGTAAAACAGTTTGGTAGAAAAAGAGAATGACTCACATTGTTGACTTAGGTAAAACTAAAGCTTCCTAGGAATCTCCTGGTTATTATCTATTAAAATTAAACAATGCACACGTGTTAGTAAAATAACCCAAATCACATTAACTGTATAACTCGAGACAGAATTCCAATCACTGAGTCAGGCAGAGCCTTGACATGCATTACAGAATCCTAGATCAATCGGGTGTACACACGAGACAGAACTCCAACGACTGAGTCGTGCAGACCCGACATGCGTTACGGAATCCTAAATCGATCGTGTTGGGTAATAGCAGGGTTATAGTACTTACAACGAGGCAGAGCTTCGCTTTATAGTGGGTATTATGCCCGAGTATAATTTCTACTTATAAGAAATTGAGAGAGAATTTTTAGAAATGAACGAATTCAAATGAACTCGTTCACCCTATTTATAGGCCAGATCGGAGGCGGTTCGCGGCCCGCGTAGACATAAGCTGACTCTCTCACGGCCCGCTAGAGAGTAGACTATGGTTTAGGGTTGGCCAGTCAGCGAGTATAGGCTTGCCACGTGTTGACACGTGGCGGCTTTGTTTGCCCGGCAAGTCATTGGGCCTCGCGGCCGGCGAAAGATCAAAGGTGTCTAGGTCGCGGCCAGCGACAACCGTATGATTTTTGTTTTTCTTGATTTTTTAAATACAAGGGTATTTCGGGCTCGTTTCTCGCGTACAGGGTATATTTAGGGACGTCTAGGGTTACGTTAAGGGTCCTAGGAGGGTTGTTATAGGTGTGTCGGTTAATCATGTCTCGGTGTTTAGTACTGGGCCCCATATGTATTGACAGGCATGTAAAACTATATACAAGATCATTTTGAATTGTCCAAAGTTATGTATAAAATCATGTGCCTTGTGCACTAAAATGATTTTGAAAATGTTTTCAAAATGAGTCTGTTGATTGTATTTACCAATGTAAACTGACGTATTTTCAAAAGACTAAGTTACAGGTGTAAGTACGTAAATAGGCTGGAAGTTGCTCGGTAATGCTAGAAGAGGAATTTGCGATTCCTTTGCATAAAGCCTAGTAGTTTGATGATCTCCCATTTTGTACATTTTACGATCCACCTGTGGATATTTATTATTACAAGCTGTCTGTATATTATTTTGAACATTTGGACATTTGGTTTGTAATAATATTTTAAACTCCAAGACTTCCGATGTGCTGTATGTGTTTGTGTCTATGACGATACCAATCTTACGTCACGATACTGCTCACCCGGGCCCACCGGGACTTGTGGTAATTATCGGGGTGTGACACAAGCTGGAGAGAGTTAGAAAGGATAGAGTTTGTAAAAGAGCAGAAAAGACTATAACAGATTGAGGAACACTCACATAAAGCACTGCTTTGGGAAGATTGAAGCTGCAACGCAAACCGTTTGAAACTGATCAAACTCCTATCTCGAGTGAAGAGAAGAAAAAAGTTAGACTCACAATGTTCTTTGATACCAGCTTGAACAGAAGAGAATGGTGGTTAACTAAAGGAATATTCGAGCAGAGAAAGTGAAAGAGGTAGAGTTTTTGAAGACCGAACATGACTGCGACTACATCCAAGGGGGAGTCTGTGAGTACATATGTTTGCAGCCTACGTCCATGTTTAATGTATAGATTAACGTGACGAAAGGACGGGATTATGTGTTGGAATCCCATCCGCACGAAGGAATCCTTCGTGCAGATGGAGCCCCAAATGTCCCTTTCGTGCGTGAGGACCAATCGTCCCAATGCTTTCGTGCGGATGGCATCAGCCTATAAATAAGGGACTTGGTTCATTTTATTGAGAACTTTTGACATTTGAGGCGATGCTCTGGCAAATTCGTTTCCTGGCATTGTAACTTCAGTTTATCAATAGAAACGACAGTTAATCAATATATTCTTATGTTTGTCATCACTTTACATGTATTCCGCACATGATAAAGTGAATATCTGATCGGTCTGAGCATTTCAAGGAGCAAAACGGTCCACACAAATATAGATATTAGGGATGTAAATGAAACGAATGAACACGAACAAGGCCTTGTTCGTTTCGTTCGTTAAGGAAATTAACATGTTCGTGAACTGTTCACAAACACATACCGAACATAAGTTTATCTTCATGTTCGTTCATTCGTTAGGGAAATTCAGTTGTTCACGAAAAGTTCGAGAACACTGGTCTCAAACACAAACGGAGGCGAGTAAATAAAAACGAACGTAAATGAACATTTAACATGAAAAAAAAAACATTATTCTCCTTAAACATTGAACATACTTAGTTAAATACAACCATCAAATGATAAATCAAAACACAAGTAGTCTACTACAACCACTAAATAATGAATCAAGTTTAACTAACTTAGGCATAATTATTCAAAGTTTAACTAACTTAGACATAATTATCAAAAAATATGTCTTAAAATCTTCAAATTTTAGCTAACTTATAAAAAAAATAGGGTTTCAAGTTTTCAATAAGTTTACATAAAATGTTTATTATTTATTATTTTTTAATTAATACAATCAAATAAACACGAACGAACGTAAACAGACGAACATGAACGAACGTAACCGAACATATTACCGAACGTTCACGGACACAATAGAATGAACTAGACCCGTGTTCGTTCGCTAAGCTAACCGAACGAAATTTTTTGTTCGTGTTCATTCGTTAAGCTAATCAAACGAATATAAACAAACTCCCCGCGAAATGATTCACAAACTTTTCGCTAAACATTCGATTCGTATAGATATAGATTTAGAACAACGCGTTTCTAAAAATGGGAAAAAAAATAATTGGAGTTGAGTCATAAACTCATAAATAGTTAAAAACAGCTCCCACACAAATGGAGTTGAGTTAGTTCACCTGTCTGTCTTCTTTCCTTGTTGATATCGCCTTCGGTTTTGACACTCTCCTCTGTTTTCACCGCCCCTGAAACCCTACAAATCTCCTCAAACAAACTTCATCTCATCATCAACAATGGCGTCTTTCTCCGTCCCCTGCCCTAAAACCTGCGCTTCTCTCCCTCCACTTTCCAACCCTAACCACAATCACAACCTCCTCGGCAACTCCCCCTCCCTCCTTCTCTTCAAATCCAACAGACCTTTGGTGTCTTCTGCCCGTCTTCAGGTAATTATGTTTGATTCACGTCACTTTTTACGTCTGATGAAGGTCAATGTCCTGCTCATTTTGTTCTGCTCTGTAGATGATTATTTTGATACACTGCTTGCTATGATTATGAATGTAAACAATGAATTACACAACTTCACACAAAAAGTCTGTCCAAAATATACTAGCCAGGCATTTACAAAACAAACTAAACAAATACAAAATATAACACTACTACCAACTCCAACACTGTATGTATCTAGTGGCGAAGCTTGAGATTTCCTACCAGGGGCGGAAGTCACCGGACCTAAATATTTCAATAAAACCGAGGGGTCGAAAACGTAGATACCCAAAAAAATTTATACGAAAACTACATACTCTCCACTACTGAGCGAAAAGTTCGGGGGTCGGCCACCCCCTCCCGCCCTACTTAAGCTGCGCCAATGACTGTATCATCCAAGCCTTCTGTGCATCAACATTATGTTTCTTCTTGAAGGAATTTGATAAGTAGAATCGGCTTTGGTTGAGGCCACATGTTAGACATGGTTCCTTAAAACAGATTTTACCAATCACGACCATTGGTGTGAGGTTCAACAGCCGAAACAATAGTTGTATTGTCGGAGATGAACTCCCAAGCCTGAAAATGGCATCGGGGTATTCTTTGTTGAATCTTTAGTGGAACCGGGTATGTGGTAGGTGTTTGGTGGTAATACGCACACGTTAAACCGAATAAGAGAGCTCGATCTTTTATTAATCATATATCTTATATATACATATAAATATTTGTGTCCAATATTAGTGAAAAATCACCTTTTCAACTAAATTTCGTGAGAAAAGCAAGTTTATATTTGCAGATTTGCTAACTTTCTAAGACATATTGTAGGCAACAAAGAGGAACCAGAATGGCGGCGTTATGAAAGTGTCCGCTCAGCTTAATGAGGTAAGTTGCATATTCTTATTTAGATCATAACATCAAATATCATCTAGTCTTCCTAGTTTCGAACCTCTATTAAATCATTGTTCCTCTTCAGGTTGATCAAGGGAAATCATCGAATTCTACACTACCATCAGAAGTATCTTCTTCTAAGACCACGGTTCCTGATGTTGCCTCCATCACCGCATTCATGAATCAAGTTGCAGGACTTGTTGAGTACGCCAACATCTTCCTTAAACAATAATAATAATCTGAATCTATGAATAATAAAGTGTAGGACCTCCTATGGTGATGATGCAATCTCCACAACCTCCTATTGTTTCAGGCTTGTGGATTCAAGAGATATAATGGAGCTGCAAATAAAACAAGACGATTGTGAAGTCATAATAAGAAAGAAAGAAGCTTTACCCCCTCCTCCAGCACCTCCTATGGTGATGATGCAATCTCCACAACCTCAGCCTATGTTTCACTCACAACCGCCCCCGCCACAAGCGGCTGCCGCCTCATCAGCGCCAGCACCTTCCACATCACCGCCAGCATTACCAGCCCCTGCAAAACCAAAGTCATCACATCCACCTCTCAAATGTCCAATGGCTGGAACTTTCTACAGGGCCCCTGCACCTGGTGCTCCCCCCTTTGTCAAGGTAACCGCATTCACCTGGTGCTCAAGAATAATAATTGTTACAGTCCAGAAAGGATGGGGTTGGGTTGAAATGGGTCAGTTTTTGTACGGGTCAAAAGCGGACCTGAAAACTTGTTTTTGCCTTTATATATAACTAGAATTTTGACCCGTGACGCGCGCTGCGGCAGCAAAATCGCGTTTGTGACTTCGTTACACGCGTAATGATGATGACATCAACGTGTGGTGCGCACACGTGGCATTACGCGTTTTATACTTTGTTACACAAGTTACGTCTATGACATTAACGTCATTAGACATAGATAAAAAAAGAGTACGTCTCGGACGTTGCGGTGTGAAGCCGTAAAAGTATAATTAGACAATGGTGTAAAGTCGTCAAATTAATTTAGACGCTATAGATAAAAAAGAGTATAATAATGTGTTGCATGTTGCGGTGTAAAGTCGTAAAATTAAATTAAACAAAAGGAGGTCTGAGGTGTCAAGTTATCAAGTAGAAAAGGTTGGACGGTCAAAGTTGCCAACTACCAAAAGTTAGAAGTGAATGTGTAACTTACTTAAAGATGAGGATTAATAGTGTTTCACGTCAAAAGTTTGAGGGTTGATAGTGAATGTTGTTAAAAGTTTGAGGGTTAATAGTGAATATTTTCAAAAATTTGAGGTTAATAGAGAAAGGTCCATCGACCTTTCTCTTTAAGAGTATATAAAATTAACACTTTGCTAATCTTTCTCTAATCTATCTGATTATATAATGTATTAATGTGTGTGTTACTAGGTTGGAGACAAGGTTCAGAAAGGTCAAGTTATATGCATTATCGAGGCAATGAAGTTGATGAATGAGATTGAGGTACGCCACTTCGTTTCATAATTTGGCATATTCATTTCTAACAACCTAAGTTTCAATTAAGTGTTCTCATAAATTTCAAAATTAATGTTCTCCCCCATTACGTGACTATTATTTTTGTTTGAAGGTGTAGAAATATTATGCAACATATTTTGGAATAAAATCCAATTAGTCATGATAACCGTGGGGACGATAAAATCCAATTTATTGCGATTAACATTCATTTTTTTATTTTTCATTTTGTCAGGCTGATCAATCAGGAACAATAGTCGATATTATTGCTGAGGATGGGAAACCAGTGAGCTTGGATACGGTAACTCTCTCTCTCTCTCTCTCTCTCTATATGTATATGGGTGTGTGTGTGTGTTCAATTCATATGAGTTCACATGGCACCCCCTTCATCTTAGCGTGTGTGCCCTCCCCGTAGAGAAAGGTTTGTTCTGATTTAAAGCAAAAACAATTTATTTTGTTTGCAGCCTCTACTTGTTATTGAGCCATAAGGAGGAATATTATGAAGTATGTGATGAGTGCATAGGTAAAGTCATGTGGCAACACTTTCTCACTTTTTTGTGTTGTTACCGTCATTTATGCAGCAAACTGGTTTGGTTTGCGAATGCCTGAAATAGTACATTATATACATCTTTCTGTCTAATTATAAATAAGTTTTTGTATCTTTAGAAATGAAAGTTTGTTTCGGCTTGTTGTTTGTATGTTGGTTTATTGATTTGTATTCGGTAACTTGATGTGCACTGATCCGCACTGGTTGGGAGCATCAGTTACTGGTTGATAACCAGTTGGTGTGAAATCAAAATCAAAAGCAGGAGAGTTGAGAGAGGTGTAACAAACCCAGAGGCCCTTTTTAACTTCATATGCATTATTTTTTAAATTCAAATTGAACTTTTTGTGCAAAAAATATATAAATAAATACCAGGAAGAATGAAAGATTATCGGAAATGGATTAACAATATTCAAAGACGATTAAGATATATTAACAGTATTCCGAGATTATTTAAAAAAATAAACTGGAATAAAAATTCATCAATAGTTAAAAATTGGTACAAATGTATAAAAGTTAAATTTGTAACAAGAGATTAGTATAAATGTGTGTTTTAGATTTGATTAAAGAAGATGGTATACTTAGTTTTTAAAATCTTATATTGCCACATTAACAGAAGCCCATGCTGACGCCACAAAAAAAAAAAGTTGTATAAATGTTATAATTTGTGCTCTATTGACAAAGACAAAGTCTTTAAACACCTGAGTTTGAGAGAGAGGTTTTGAATTCGAGTTCCACAGTCCACAGATATTAAAAGAAACTAGGTTATCACCCGTGAATACTCACGGGTTGTGAATCTTTTTATTTAAAAACAATAGATGTACATATCTATATAGTCAATTTTTAAAATATCAATATGTGTATATTATAAAAAATATATATCCTTAACTTAAGAAGTGTAGGAAATCAGGTCAAACGAACTCCGATTGAGCTCATTCCAACGGCATTGGAATCGGCTCTTCGAACACTAGCCAAAAACTCTAAACCCTAAACACTAAAGCTAACCCCTAAATTTAAACCCTAAGGCTAAACCAAATTACATGCAAGTTCAGCAGATGCTTTAGCACAAATAACCAAGAATTAACGCTCATCCATTCACCCCATGATACCTCAATGCCTTTTGTCCAATGCTTGAACAACGAAGTTCTCTTGCCATTGAATAAAATGCGGCATATCAATAAAGTGGTCCACTCCGTTCCTGTGTCTCCAAATTCACCAAATCGTTTGTATAAAATGCACGTGTAATATCCTTTTTTCTTCATGGAAGCCGTTAATCCGTTCATGCTTTGCAGCATATCAATAACCAAATCATTACTGCTGCCCATAGGGAGTTTGAGCCACATGTGTAACTGAGTCTGCACTGCCTTCCGATGAAGCGATGCGACGTCTGTTTTGGAAGATGACGGAAAGGAAGATGGTATTTTATTCGTTGTTAACTTCTGTGTGAGAAAAAAATTACACCGGTTCGTGGGGATAGAAGACAGAACCGTACACGTGCAACTGTTTCAGTTTGAAAACACACACAAAGCGACGTGTCTGGAAGGTTTAGGAAGAAGTGAAACGATAGTTATGAAATGGTGGGAGGTTATAAATGGAAACGGTTTGAAAAGGCATGTGTATGCGATGACACCCTAAGTTACTAAATGTATAAGAGTATAATATGACCAGCAAAAGGAGAACTACTCATTAAAAACATAAACAACTCTTTCCACTTAGCAAGATGCTAAGGGACCAGAGGGACAACAATACAGAAAAGAAAAACTGCAGTAAATTGAAACAAAAATTAACCATAGTCCATTCCTTTGAATTTAATCCAGTTCTCCTTGCTCAGGCCAGAGATACAACATCGCTTCTCCATCCACCAGCAAGACCCTTGTTTTACTAATATAATTATGTTGGCCCAAAAAACTTGACAGCCTTTCCCGGACGTTTCTTTCCGCAGCAGAGGTGAGCGTGGGGTTCCACTCAAGATCCCAACAGATACCACCCCACCTTCTTGTTGTCCATAATGGACACATCTTTATGCTTCACCATGGCAAAAATTTGAGGGAACCTGTCCTTCAACCTGCTTTCTACCACCCACTCGTCCGACCAGAACCTTACTTTGTCTCCTTTCCCCACATCCGGAACCAAAAACTCCTTAAGATCAACATTTGCTTTTAGAAGGTCCTTATTAATCGATCTAACCGCCTTCTATACAATCAAAACAATGGTCTTATATCCATCTACAATCAATACAGTGGTCATTTCATTTTAAATGAAAAGCTAAACCAGTTAATACTCGAAATTGAACCACTTATATTTCACCACTAATGGGTCAAAATAAAATTTAATCAAACCAGATGACTCAAATTCATCCCAAGTGTTTTTCATGCATAGAACCTCCTAAATCACTTTATTGAAAAAAAACATAAACTGCGAATACTTTCCTGACATGCTATTTACTTACAAAACTTAATAAATTTTGGATAGAAAGTGTCTGGGTCAACCCAACCTTTTTCTTCTTAAATCAAAACACCCAATTTGACTTTGCTCATAAGCCTGTCTCGGTCCCACCCCATTTGCTACCTATAGTAGGCACGTACAATATGCACAATTTATAAGAAAAAAATCATTAGAAATAAGCACAGATGTAACAAAAATTAGGAATATAGAAATACCAGTTTGAAAGGCAGAAGTACCATGTCATACAAACAACTTAAAACCCAATTTCAAACATACCAAATAATTCATCAAGACTTATTAAGCAAGACTCCATGAGCCCTACAAACTTGCAGAATGCACAAAATGATAACATAATGTCAAAGACATATCCAACTTCAAGGTAATGCTCACCGATTAATATATTTTAGATCACCTTATAAAAATAAAAATTTATCAAACAAATAAATAGGAATACTACCTCTTGGAGCTCTCATTTAACGTTTTCGAGCCCAGCGATATATACCCAGCTAACGTAGATACCTAATATGAAAATGGGTTAGGACTGATCCAATTACAAATAACTACTTTAACCTCCAACATAAACAAATGTATAAGAACAAAGTCAATCATTTAGCATGTGTAACGTATATACCTAATATGAAAATGGGTTAGGACTGATCCAATTACAAACAACATACAATAAACTTACGTCCGAACTCAAAGAAGTCAACAATCCCCAAATCGACAGTTAAGCTAACCCATTATATATTTAAAATATTATGATTTTATACACGTTAAACACAAAGAAATATATTAGAGTACATAATCTTTGAAATAAAAGAAACGTTCCATTACTTACGTAAATATTAAAAGAAACCCTTTTTCTATAGTATTTTGACAAAAAAAAAAAAAAGATTTGTTGTCTAATAAAAGGATGTCCTTATATAAAGGTTTGCATCATGCTTTACACCTTAAACTTTTTTAATTATATTTAATAATTTAGATTATTGTAATAATTATATTTTTGTCATAAACATCAGTTATCTTAAAAGGGGAAAAAGTATTGACCCATTACCCACCCACCATCTTGCCACTTGTAGCATACTTGTAACTTAATTTTTTTTTTTTTTTGAACGGCCGACAAAAGATTTTATTCATAGTAGCAAGATTCTACAACCCAATTGTACAACGTTTACACCAATCTAAAACACAAATACACCATTACATAGCACCTAAATTAAAGCGACTCCAATCCTCCCATGATAACGAGACCACTTTTGACCGATTTTTAATCCATAAAAACGCCATTGCCTTTATCTCGTCTAATGTTCGTGTAAAATTTGGGACCGCTTGCCTGAAAACCACATCGTTTCTCATCTTCCATATGCACCAAAAGGCCACCAGAACAACTGCATGAATAACCTTTCTTCTCTTCGATCCCGAGCTAGAAGCATGTAGTGACAGTAGATCTTTAATACCAAAAGCTATAACCGGCTGAATCCTGCACCAAACTGCGAGGTTTTGCCAAACCATTTGTGTGAAATGACACGAAACAAATATGTGATCACAGGATTCTTCATAATCGCCGCAAAAAACACACATTCGATTCGGAACCGACACATTTCGTCTCGCCAACGCGCACTTTGTCGGTAGCTGTAACAACCCTCGGTAAAACCAACACCCTTATTATATTTTGTATACCCTGTTATATCTTAAAATATTCCAATATGTCTTATATTACACCACGTATGTGAAAACCGAGCCCGATATATGTTGTTATAAAATAAATTAAAAATAAGAAATAGTAAGCTGAGGCGGGCCGCGTAGGATCCCACCTCAAGCTCACACGGGCCGTATGAAAGCATTGACCGGACTCCGCTGAATTCTTTAGTTCAAGCGGGCCGCGTAAGCTTAAGCTTACATTAACGCGGGCCGCGCGGACTCATAAAACGCGGATACATCCGGTGCTGACACGTCTCGACATCGTGTCAAGCCTAGTGGTGATCCGGACGAGCTATAGGTTGACCGCGTGTTGACGCGGGCCGCGTAAGGCTTAGCCTTACCTTACGCGGGTCGCCTGGAAGTCTGATATCACAACTATAAATAGCAGGCATCAGTTTTCGATTTCCGTCGCTCATTCACACTTCTCAATCTCGAATTCTGAAAGTATTAAGCATTATAGTCGGGTACTATAACCCTAATTAGCGAGGTTCTGCTCCGTTGTAAGTATTATAACCCCAGTTTCGTAATAGTTACGCTGCCCGATTGATTTAGGGTTCCGTAACAACTGTCGTGGTTCTGCCCGACGTAGTTGTTGGAATGCCGTCTCGGGGAGGGTATTATTAATATTTTCAAAGGGTTATGATACTAACCAATGTACATTTGTATAAATTATAGATTATATCCAGGAAACCCTTACGAAAAGCCTAAGATAGCAATGTGAGTTTATCCTCTTTTTGTTAACCTTTTTTGTAATATTTTACAAAACCTTAAATGTTTTACAATGTGATTAAGCGGTGATTGAGTCTTTGTAGTCTTCAATTACTGCCGGTATGTTGGGGTTTTGTATACAAAATTTGTACTACCTGCGAGTATTAAGTCGAGTATGACAGTACGTTACCATTGGACAATGAGTTAGCCAATGTGTAATATGACCCACAAGTCAGGTTTGATGGTACCAAATGGAGTAATTGTATAGACATAAACAATGTGATCGCTCTCAATACTGTTCACTGTGACTTTAAACTTGATTAAACTGGGATTCACTCACCAGTATTTCCCGCTGACAAATATTTTTAAAACATGTTTCAGGTAACCTAATGTGAAAGCCAATTAGTAAAAAGCCAGCTGGAGAGCACTGAAGGCTTGGAAAAAATGTGGCTATAAAAGTTACCAAATAAACGATGTTTTAAAGTCAATAAAATAGGGTGTGTCCCTATAAATGTATTGTAATAAGAAACTTGGGTTTTACCCATGTAATTATTAATATTAAAAGAGGTGGTTTTACTCTGATAAACATTTCCTAACTACGATCCTGATGAAAATTCCGCTGCGAGATTAAACAAACTGATACCACCGAAACTCTGAGCTCGCGTCCGCCCGTTCCCGGGGATCAGGGATCGGGGGTTGCGACAGAAGGTGGTATCAGAGCCTAGCCACTGGTTTGAGCCAAAGAAGTGTTCTGCTGACACTTAAAATTCTAAATTTTGTGTTAGGAAATAAATTACGGAAATACATGTATAACTGTAATTATTTGTTATGTGTTATTTGACTATTTGTTAGTTTTCAGTATGAGTGATCAAGGACCATCATCGTCAGTTATCTGATTCACCTAGGAGTGAAGGTACATCATCACAGCCTGCCCTTTCAGGGTATTCTGCTGATCAGGAGGAGGGAATATTTACCTTTAGAGCTAAATCGGAAGAACCATTTCCTAATAAGAAACGAGGATGGTTCAGTAAAGAAGCTTTTGCTCGTAGGAAGAGAATGCGAAAATTGCAACAGCAAAGAGCTTTAGCAGCTATTAAGCGAGAGACAGATGCCCATACACAGGACATACTTAATAGAAGCCTAGCTAATTTTCATATCTTAGCTACAACTGCTGCTGACCCAGGTCTGGAACAATTAGTAGCCCCACAACCACAAAACCCAGAACAACCCATGGAAATAGAAAATCAGGAAAATCAAGTAGAGATGCACGATTTTAACCCCGAAGAAATCCCAAGGGTACCTGCACCGAATCCCCTAGACCCGAATTACGACCCCTGGTGGGACAACAATAGGGACTTTGTGCAACGTTACCCTATTTAGGACTATCCACCCATACAGAACATAGAAGCCTACCCAGGTGTGGGCCCTTTAGATCCCTATTACCAAAATGATTATATTAGGGAGATATTAGAGGATCCTTGCCAATTTCATGAACTGTCACCCCCATATCAGGAAACCGTACCCCAGATTCCAAACCCAGTCCTATAACCTACACCCCCAATGAGTGCAGAAAACGTGCAAGAACTTAGGACTTTTGGGGAGGAAATTTTAGAAAGCAGTGAGAGGATGCGTCAGGTGGGAAAGCGTCTCGTATGGAAATACGATGAGCGTAATATGGATTTTTGGATGAATCCATATCCATGAATGTTAGAATGGAGGAAGCGGTAGTAATAATAATAATATAATAAAATAAAATAAGATATGTGTGTACGGATGCATATTACTATTTTATTTCTGTTGGTATTGTAAATCTTTATTTCTGTACTAGTGTGTAATAGACGCATAGTATATGAAAATAGAGTATAGTCGCAATGATCGACGGTTTTGGTTAACTTGCGTGTCATGTGATTAACTATATTACCTATTATTTGTGATATTAATATGGGATAAATGTTTAAAATTCAGATGGCCGACGAAGGAAATCAAGAAAATCTGAATAACGATAACCAGAGTAACATTAACGTGGTTAATGAAAATCCGAGCATCAATAACAATAACAATCAAGTGGACAATAGTGCTATCCAACACATAGTAGCACAGAGAATTATAGATGCAATGCCATTTATACTTCAAACTGTTAAAGATGCTGATAATAAAAGTAAGCATAGCAGTAAGCGACCAAGTGAACCAGAAAACAGCGTGAACAATGGACCTGTACTTCAAATGCCCATTCCCAAAAGAAGAAGAACCGTGCCTTACGGTTGTTCTTATAAAGAATTTTGGTCTTGTAAACCAATGGAATTATCGGGCAATGAAGGGGCCATTGCAACTTTACGCTGGATAGAGAAAACTGAGGTAGTCTTAAGGATAAGCAAGTGTGCTGAAGAAGATAAGATATTGTTTGCTTCTAATCTGTTTAAGAATGCAACACTAGAATGGTGGAACACTATCCTCCAAACAAAAGGAAGTGATAGAACCTATAATATGGAATGGGAAGAGTTTAAGGACAAGGTAGAAAGGAAATTCTGCCCTCCAAATGAAAAAGAACAGATAGCAACCCTAAACCTTAGGATGACTGGTGTAGATAGTAAGGGGTACACTAAAATATTCTTCGAATATGCTAGGATAGTGCCAACTCTTGCTTCACCAGAACCAGTATTAATCTCCCGTTATATCTGGGGATTAATTGGAGAGATTAGACACGTAGTCAAGGCAGCTAGACCTCAAACTATAGAAGAAGCTGTAGAACTAGCCAATACCTTGACCGATGAGTTAGTCCGTACTAGAGAAGAAGATCAGAGGAGGAACTTAACCCAAAGGCTTACACAGGAATTCCGTTCTGGAAATTACAATCGTAGGAATATGGGTTCTACCTCTGCAACATACTGCAAGGTCTGCAAGAAAAAGCATTCGGGAAAATGCTCTACTCTCTGTAATTATTGCAAGAGGCCAGGACACAAGGAAGAAAATTGTAGGAAGAAAACCAGTAATGGATTATGCTACAACTGTGGAGAAAAAGGTCATATCAGGCCAAATTGTCCGAAATTAGCTCCAGCCACAGACAACAAGAATACTAAAAATGCTAGAGCATTTGTTTTAACTGCAGAAGAAGCCAAGATGATTCCAGATGTCATAGCTGGTACGTTTTTAGTTAATGATGTTTTTGCTAAAGTATTATTTGACTCTAGTGCAAACCAAAGTTTTATTAATACATCATTTTGCAACTTTCTAAATCAGTCATTAACTAAACTACCACATGAATGCGTAGTAGAGACAGCTAATGGGGAAACTGTTAGAATTTCTGAAATCTTGCAGGGAGCAAGCATAGAAATTTTAAATCAGAAATTTATTGCAAATCTTTATCCTATGAATCTGGTAGGATTTGATGTTGTTTTAGGAATGGATTGGTTAATAGCCAATAAAGCCAGTATTTTATGTGATCAAAAGTTAATTCAAGTAAATTCACCAAAAGGTAAAATGATCACAATTAAAGGAGATAAAACCTCT
This sequence comes from Helianthus tuberosus, assembly GCA_030545235.1. NCBI lineage: Eukaryota > Viridiplantae > Streptophyta > Magnoliopsida > Asterales > Asteraceae > Helianthus > Helianthus tuberosus. The sequence goes on from CM060358.1 coordinate 124,814,378, forward strand.
AAGTCCAATAAATTTATCTCTGTGATGAAAACTGCAAGTTGTATGAGAAAAGGTTCTATAGTGTATTTGATTTCTATAATCATTAACACTAAAGGAAAGGATTTAAAAGATATTCCCGTAGTATCTCAGTTTTCAGATGTATTTCCAGAAGAATTGCCAGGACAACCTCCAGACAGAGAAGTTGAATTTAGGATTCATCTAATACCCGGAACAGCACCGATTGCCAAAGCACCTTATCGGTTGGCACCTGCAGAAATGCAAGAACTAAAGAAACAATTAGATGAATTATTAGAGAAAGGATTCATACAGCCAAGCTCATCGCCATGGGGAGCGCCAATACTGTTCGTTAAAAAGAAGGACGGATCGATGCGTATGTGCATTGATTACCGTGAATTAAACAAGGTCACAATTAAGAATCGGTACCCATTACCGAGAATCGATGATCTGTTTGATCAACTGCAAGGAGCTCGATTTTTCTCTAAAATCGATTTAAGGTCAGGATATCATCAATTAAAGGTACAGGAAGAGGACATTCCTAAAACCGCATTTAGAACGAGGTATGGTCATTATGAATTTACTGTCATGCCATTTGGTTTAACCAATGCCCCAGCTGCATTTATGGACATGATGAACTGAATATGTAAGCCATATTTGGATAAATTCTTAATTGTATTCATAGATGATATTCTAATTTACTCTAAGAATAAAGAGGATCATGCAAGACATTTGCACGCACTTTTAAGTTTATTAAGAAAAGAAAAGCTTTATGCTAAATTTAATAAGTGTGAATTTTGGTTAGAACAGGTGCAATTTCTTGGACACCTAGTCAATCATGAAGGAATTCATGTAGATCTAACAAAAATCGAGGCAATTACTAAATGGAAAACCCCTGAGTCACCAACTGAGGTTAGAAGTTTCTTAGGATTGGCTGGTTATTATAGAAGATTTATTAAAATTTCTCTAGAATAGCCATTCCCTTAACTAAGTTAACTTGTAAATCTGTTAAGTTTGAATGGGGAGTAAAACAAGAAGAAGCCTTTAGAATTCTTAAGCAAAGATTAACCCATACACCCATACTAGCATTACCAGAAGGAACTGAAGACTTTGTAGTCTATTGTGATGCTTCTAGACTAGGTTATGGATGTGTTTTGATGCAACACCAAAAGGTTATAGCTTACGCATCTAGACAACTTAAGAATCATGAAGAGAATTATTCAACCCATGATTTAGAATTAGGAGCTATAATTTTTGCTCTTAAGATTTGGAGACATTACCTTTATGGTAGTAAGTTTACCATATTCACTGATCATAAGAGTTTAAGGTATATCTTCAAGCAAAAAGAGTTGAATATGAGGCAAAGACGTTGGATGGAATTTCTTAGTGATTATGATTGTGATATCCAGTATCATGAAGGAAAAGCAAATGTAGTGGCAGATGTTTTAAGTCGAAAGTATCATGAAAAACCAAGAAAGGTGCGTTCTCTTAAATTACATCTGCAAGTAGATTTAAATGATCAAATAAGAGAAGCACAAGAATCAGTAATCAAGGATGATTCTGAAAAATTAAAAGGTATGTTAAAAGAATTAAAACAAGGAACAGATGGAATTTGGAGATTCCATGAAAAGAGAATGTGGATACCTAAATTAGGAAACTTACGTCAGCGTATACTAGAAGAGGCCCATAAGTCTAAATACACGATGCATCCAGGAAGTGATAAAATATACCAGGATTTAAGGAAAATTTTCTGGTGGATAGGAATGAAGAAAGATATAGCAACCTATGTTTCTAAATGTTTAACTTGTTTACAAGTTAAAGCTGAACATCAGAAACCCTCAGGTTTGTTACAGCAATTAGAAATGCCAGTTTGGAAATGGGAATTTATAACAATGGATTTGTTACTAAATTACCCAAAACCAAGAAAGGAAATGATACAATCTGGGTGATTGTAGACAGACTAACTAAGTCAGCTCATTTCTTACCAATGAAGGAAACAATTAGTATGGAACAATTAGCTAAGTTGTATGTAAATGAAATTGTTTCTTTACATGGCATTCCTTTATCAATTGTTTCTGATAGGGATAGTCGATTTACATCTCATTTTTGGTCAAGTTTCCAAAAGGCAATGGGAACCCAAGTTAAGATTAAGCACAACTTATCATCCTCAAACGGATGGACAAAGTGAAAGGACAATTCAGACAATGGAGGACATGCTTAGAGCTTGTGTAATTGATTTTGGAGGTAATTGGGACGATCACTTACCTTTAATAGAATTTTTTTTATAATAATAGTTATCACACAAGTATCAATGCTGCACCATTTGAAGCACTTTATGGAAGAAAGTGTCGAACCCCAGTCTGTTGGGCAGAAATTAGGGAAAAACAACTATCTGGACCTGAGATAGTACAAGAAACCACCGACAAGATTATTCAAGTCAAGGAACGACTAAAAGCAGCACGTGATCGACAAAAGAGTTATGCCAATAACTGACTAAAACCATTGGAATTTCAGGTAGGAGATAAAGTGTTGTTAAAAGTCTCTCCTTGGAAAGGAGTGGTAAGATTCATCAAACGAGGGAAGTTAAGTCCCGGATATGTTGGACCCTTCAAGATTATTAGAAGAATAGGACCTGTAGCCTATCAGCTACAACTGCCAGAGGAAATGGCAGGAATACATAATGTGTTTCATGTATCAAACCTCAAAAAGTGTTTAGCTGATGAATCACTGGTAGTACCTCTTAAGGATATAGAGGTAAATGAACAACTCAAGTTTGTAGAAAGACCTCTACAGATTGAAGACAGGAAAGTTAAGAACCTCAAGCATAAGAGACTAATTCTAGTCAAAATAAAGTGGGACTCCAAAAGAGGACCTGAGTATACATGGGAACTCGAGTCAGAAATGCAAAAGAAATACCCGCATTTATTTCAATAGATCTCGAGGACGAGCTCTAAAACAAGGTGGGGAGAATGTAACAAAACCCTCGGTAAAACCAACACCCTTATTATATTTTGTATACCATATTATATCTTAAAATATTCCAATATGTCTTATATTACACCCCGTATGTGAAAACCGAGCCCGATATATGTTATAGTTATAAAATAAATTAAAAATAAGAAATAGTAAGCTGAGGCGGGCCGCGTAGGATCCCACCTCAAGCTCACGCGGGCCGTATGAAAGCGTTGACCGGACTCCGCTGAATTCTTTAGTTCAAGCGGGCCGCGTAAGCTTAAGCTTACATTAACGCGGGCCGTGCGGACTCATAAAACGCGGATACATCCGGTGCTGACACGTGTCAACATCGTGTCAAGCCTAGTGGTGATCCGGACAAGCTATAGGTTGACCGCGTGTTGACGCGGGCCGCGTAAGGCTTAGCCTTACCTTACGCGGGCCGCCTGGAAGTCTGATATCACAACTATAAATAGCAGGCATCAGTTTTCGATTTCCGTCGCTCATTCACACTTCTCAATCTTGAATTCTGAAAGTATTAAGCATTATAGTCGGGTACTATACCCCTAATTAGCGAGGTTCTGCTCCGTTGTAAGTATTATAACCCCAGTTTCGTAATAGTTACGCTGCCCGATTGATTTAGGGTTCCGTAACAACTGTCGTGGTTCTGCCCGACGTAGTTGTTGGAATGCCGTCTCGGGGAGGGTATTATTAATATTTTCAAAGGGTTATGATACTAACCAATGTACATTTGTATAAATTATAGATTATATCCAGGAAACCTTTACGAAAAGCCTAAGATAGCAATGTGAGTTTATTCTCTTTTTGTTAACCTTTTTGTAATATTTTACAAAACCTTAAATGTTTTACAATGTGATTAAGCGGTGATTGAGTCTTTGTAGTCTTCAATTACTGCCGGTATGTTGGGGTTTTGTATACAAAATTTGTACTACCTGCGAGTAGTAAGTCGAGTATGACAGTACGTTACCATTGGACAATGAGTTAGCCAATGTGTAATATGACCCACAAGTCAGGTTTGATAGTACCAAATGGAGTAATTGTATAGACATAAACAATGTGATCGCTCTCAATACTGTTCACTGTGACTTTAAACTTGATTAAACTGGGATTCACTCACCAGTATTTCCCGCTGACAAATATTTTTAAAACATGTTTCAGGTAACCCAATGTGAAAGCCAATTAGTAAAAAGCCAGCTGGAGAGCACTGAAGGCTTGGGAAAAATGTGGCTATAAAAGTTACCAAATAAACGATGTTTTAAAGTCAATAAAATAGGGTGTGTCCCTATAAATGTATTGTAATAAGAAACTTGGGTTTTACCCATGTAATTATTAATATTAAAAGAGGTGGTTTTACTCTGATAAACATTTCCTAACTACGGTCCTGATGAAAATTCCGCTGCGAGATTAAACAAACTGATACCACCGAAACTCTGAGCTCGCGTCCGCCCGTTCCCGGGGATCAGGGTTCGGGGGTTGCGACAGTAGCCTCTCCATCTCTGCCCTCCAAGCCACTATACCGACCTTTTTCGGGACCCAGTTGTTCCACTAAAAAACGTTATCGGGACTGGTACGGCCAACAGAACTAAGAATTCTCTTAATACTCGCTACACTGAATGATCCAATCACTTCATACTTCCATCTCCAGCCATCCAGAGCCATCGACATTGAACAGTTATTAATTATGGCCAATAGCTGCTGTCACTGGTCAGCTGCAACTTGGTCGAGACCTGTATGAGCCCAGGCCCAATTTAAAACGGGCCCAGAACCGGTATTAGACCATCGATCAACTACCAAGCAATCCTTGTACACCTCCTCTTTAAACTGTTCAGGAAACTTAAGGTATAACGGTCCCGGTTCAATCCAGCTATCTAACCAAAAATATGTATTTTGACCACTACCCACCACTGCTGAGAATGCAATTTTTAGATCAATATTTGCTTCTAAAAGAGGTTGCCAAATACTATAAATACTTCTCCATGGCCCTGCAACTGCATTTTTTACCGGGATGTCATTCCAAGCCCTCGACTTATGATGAATTGCCCAGATGACCCTACGCCACAAACCCGAATTTTCCGATTTAAATCTCCACCGCCATTTTGCTAACATGGCCAAATTACTTTCTTTTAACTTTTTAAAATCTGTCTTTCATAGTCTAAATACAAAAGGGAAATGTGTGCGGATCGTTTTAAAAGGAGTCAGTTTGGTTCGGGTCAAAATAGGAATTAACAAAAATGAGTACGGGTCAAAATGAACACTTTTAAAAAAAGAGAAGCTTTATCGGATTTAAAATCTCACAACACGTACATAATCTATATAATTACAATTCACTGAAAAAATAAAGTTCTCTATTTCTTGGTTATAATGTATCTTATATATTCATCGACCAGCTCTAATCACTTGAGGCATATTGGTTAAAGATTCAGAATCATGCTGGTGAAAACAAAAAAGTTCACATGTGTCTAACTATGAGATTAACAAAAAATCTGGGCTAGTAATGTAATACTAAGTACCACAACAAAACAACCCTGTATGCCAATAGTTTATTTTTTTTTCCACACCCCACCACCCAGTACCCATACCCGATGACGAGACAAAATACTGAATGTATACCTCAAAATAATTTAGTATATTATTGAAGTCTGATAGGTGATATTTACTTACCGTTTTTTAAAGAAAATTAGCTATGTTATTCCCACGGGCTTTCATCCTATGCTTAATCTTAGAGGACATATGATGATACTGACCTGATTATTCCATGTAAGGAACCATTTAGAGCGAACCTCAGTAAAATAGTACTGCAACAATCTAATCTTTGACCACATAATAGCAGCAATCTAATCTTTAACCACATAACTTTTTAATGATAGCACAAATCAAGAAAATAACATTACCAATAAGCTAAATCGAGAAATACAAAAGTGTATACAAAGTATAAAGCTGAAAAAAGGATTATTACATAAGTAAGTAGAAACATGAACAGAGAAAACTTATAAAACTACTGGTTAGTATATCAAATTAGCCTCTTCCTTACAACATGTATATGATTACACATTCTTTGCAACTGACATTCATTTTATTGGTTTTGTGTTATATTTGGGTTCATGTCTCTCTTCTCCCTCCCATTTCTGTTTGGTCCGTTTACACCCCTACTCGCTTGAATTAATGGTTATAAAAAAATTCAACTTACCAAAAGCAGCAGGAGGTGAAGGCGACTGCTATTGAGACGGATCCATTCCATGCTTTTAACTCCTTCAATGAAACTCTAGGATATCATCAACAGATCCAATCCCATTCAACATCTTTAGGATTGCCTATGACACCAAGAACAAAACATGAGAAGTTAGTCATATTTATTTAAGCCACTCCTTTTATTTCCAATCCCTCTATTTAGTCGCTAACCGCTTCGCTACGCTATTCGCTATAGTGAGCACTATGCTCGTATTAACAACTATGTTGAGTTGTAAAGGAGCTCTATACAGTGAATGTTCAGTTAAGAAATCAGTCCATGTCCAATATGACTCACATCTTTTTCCATAAGCGGCATCAATGTTAACCATCATAAAACAGACCTTATTTCAAGACTTTAAGCAAACTACAAACTTGGATAGACCGAAATATAATTTCAAATACAATAGTAAATACACAATTAAGTTTCTCATAAGTCCTATCCTAACAACCGGCACACCTTAACTAACTCATTAACCATACATACAGTTAATAAAAAAGGGAATTGGCATAATCAAAAGGTCTATACTTTATCCTATCTGGGATCATCATCCCATAATCTCTTCATACTTGAACCAGTTTATCAAGACTTAAATATCCCTTAACAGATTAACAAAAACATCTTAAAGTAATCGAACTATTAGGATCTTCTTAATTAACTCTCAAACTATGCAAAGGATCACCTATAAACACATTTAGATCATTAAGTTTGAATTTTATAACCCATAATCATTCATACATAGTGAAAAACCAATTTGTAAAACTGTCAACAAATAGAGAAGCATAAATCACACTCAAGTTATATTAAAGAAAACTAAATACAATGGAACTCTAGACCAATGTTGTAGAAAGCGCTAGGCGCTAGTCGGGCGGTGAGGTACCGCCTAGGGATTAATCGGGATTAATAGGAATTAATCGGGATTAATCGGAATGGACTTTATATGTATAATTTTTTGAATTTATATACATATACCATTAATTTTATATTTTTCATATATAAATTCCCAAGTATAAGGACTAAATATAAACTAATAAAGATGGAGGGGTTTATATGTTAAAATACCCAAACTTAAATAACCCTAATCATCAAAACTTTATCATACGCCGTTTCCTGCTCTCCATCTCTTCTTCTTTATCAGATACAAAAACAAAACAAAACACAAACCCTAATCCCCATATTCCCTTCATCTAAACAATGATTGAATAACAAATTAAGGTCGTCGGAGAAGAAGACTAAGGTCGCCGGCGATGGATGGAGGTGTGAGGCGACAATGAATCAGGTAAGTTTCTTTAGAATCTTTGACTACTGAGTGAATTAGGGTTACAAATTACGAAGTATAAACCTTTAAAACCATGGATCGGCTCGAAAATTCGGGTTAAGTGAGTATGAATTTCTGGGTCCGATTAGTCCAATTTCCTCCGATTTCTTCCGATTTTCTCCGACTAGGACCGATTTTGACCGTCTTTGACCGGGACCGATTTTTTTAACCGATTTGCAACTTTTTAGGCGATGGCTCACCGATTACCGCCTAGGCGCCGATTAATCGGCCGCCTAATCCGACTTCTACAACATTGCTCTAGACTGCAACGTTACTAAACCTCTTTCGTATCTGTCATTTTACATAACACCACCCTGCCCCCGCAATCACCAGATGCAAGATCATCACTACTTTTATCAAACTCGGTGCTGAGATGATATCAAACGTGAAAAAAAAATGAAATAATTCAGATAATGCAATAACAAATTTTTGGAAGCTGAGAACATGTTAAAGCATTCATAAAAGTAAAAGATTATGACTGCTACATAAGTGCCCAATAGTAAAGGAGATAAGAACACTGCTTGACTAAGAAAGTAGACCACAAAGAAGGATGACTGGTGAAATAATGTGATCATGCCATTTGCTCAGCATAACAAAACCCGTGTACAACACCAGGAACCAAAAAATAGAATAGAAGGGCAAAAACTCAAAACAAAAAAAGTTGGACTTTGTGAAAATATAAGAAAATAAAAGAGGGCATTTATAGCAGTCAGAAATTGATGACATAAACCATGCTCTCAAGTTTAGGAAAATTTATGCCAGTTGATACCAATCTACAAACAATTTAACCGACATTTGTTTTCCTTAACTAACCCTCGTTCAAGGCCCCGGTACATATCAGTTGTTGAGGATAATATAAATAAAATGATATCTTACTTACAACAGGATAAGTAGCTTAACACATCCAATCGAAGTTGTATGATATATAATATATAAAAAAAATTCAGGAGAATATTATAAGAATAGTTAATATTATCAGCTGGTTTACTTATAGAAATGCTGGATTCCGGTTGTATTTTATCTCTAATGGGTCAAAACGTAAAATAAATAGAAGAGCACCTGATAAATGGAGTAGGATTACTGAACTCCCATCGAACATCATTGCACCACAACATATATGACAATCATCAAATTTAAGATGAATCACACTGTCATCAAACAACGTCACCTCTAACCTGATGTAATTTAAAGGGCAACATGAGTTATCTCAAACTTACCGATATCAATTGCTCATGGATAAAATCCACCAACTGTTGGCTTGACATGCAATCCCTGAACACATGAAAGTAAAATAATGTAGTAATGTTCCAAAAGATTAAGAAAGAATAATTGCATGGCATAAATTATAGTGCCACTTTATATAAACCCTTACCAGATACCAGCACAATAAACTCATCATTCTCACATAGCTCAAGCTAACAAAAATTAAAAATGCATATCAAATAAAAATAATCCATAAAAAGTTGCATATTTCGTGTACAGAGGGACTTACAGTGTTGGCATCAGGATTAGCCGTTACCATCTGTTTTTCAGGTTACAAAATCTTATTTTGTTTAAATTCCATGTCACCTGCACAACCATCGCTACAATATTAAAAAACAATTAATAAGATGAACCAATCTATCTATCTCTCTCTGTCTCATACAACATTCCAACGACGACCATCTCCTCCGCCACCATCTCCCACCACCACATCCTGCTCCTTATCCCTATCGTCTCCTCCTTCATCAAATCCCTTTCAAACTCAACTTTGCGCAACCGTACAGGAAAAAAACTTGCCACGAAACACCGGAAGATCAATCCATTGGGACCAGATCTAATAATCATAAAAGAATGAATCACGAAACAAATCTAAAATAGAGTTATAACACCGAACCTTAATAAATCGATATTGGATAAAGTGAATTTGAATATGAATCGTGGAAACTCAGACCTTAGATCGTTGAATCTGTAACATCATTGATGATGAAGATGATGATCCCATTGTTGTCTTCTTGCAGAGAAAAACGGATGAAGCAATTAGGGTTTTAAATGGCTGAATGTCTTCATCACCCAAAATCATAACAAACACTCAACCACCCCCAAAATCAAACACACAAATCAAATTATATACCCAAAATACCAAAACCCTAAACAATTCAAACACCAAATTAAACCCTGAAATCAAAACATCAGACAAAAATCAAGCTATCACATACCAGTGAAAATGAAATCAGCAAACGACAATAATGCTGATGAAGAAATCAAACAAAAAAAGTCGCACCTGCATTGGAACGATGAGAGGAAGTGGCAAAACTAAATCCAATGTACATAAATCTAGGGTTTAGAAAAAAAGAAACGTATTTGGTGATTCAGGTTATATCCACCACACAAAAACGTGAAGACAACACGAACAACAAGTTTTTACAAATCTGAAACACAAATCATGTTTTTTTAAAACCCTAAAAGATGAACAAATGAACGAACGATTCTTTTAAAACCCTAAAGCATACCTTGGATGATCAAACATGAGGGGAAGAAGATGGATTGAAGCAGAATCAAGTTTACAGATTTATGGAAAGAATGATTTCCTCACTAAATCACCTTGGATTGACGAAGGATTATTGAACCAAGATCAAGATGAACAACTTTGCTTTTAGGGTTATGGAGAATGTCGATGAGTATGAAAGAAGAATAAGAAAAAAGACATATAAAGGATCCGTCATGGTTGACCCGAACTCAGATTTCGACCCAAATACCAAACGGATCCCGCGTCCAAAGTGAGGGAATATGTGAATTTAGAATTTTATAAGGCATTCCCTCCTAAAATCAACCTCTACTAAACGAATGGATGCCACATAAGCAAAATGGCTCCACCATTCAAAGACAAATTGTCCAAATCATCTCATTTATTAATATATATATATATATATATATATATATATATATATATAGGGAAAGGTTAACATACAAAAAGGCTTATCCTACTTCATGTACGCGACGCGCGTAACCGTAGGATCAGGGCAAAAATCACGCATTGATAACATTATTACGCATGGGATCAGATTTTGGAAGATAATCACGCATGGGAACATTATTACGCACGTTCAGTTGATCAAAACTTGGTGATAATCACGCATGGATCATAATTACGCACGTTCTATTTTGGTCGCGTACGTTAATGTAGGTTAAGCTGTTTTGTACATTATACTTTCTCTCTATATATATATATATATATATATATATATATATATTTGCCATTAAAAAAATAGTTACTATAAATTTCAAGTCTTTTTATGATAAATTTTTGTTTTGTTGCCACATCAGCAAAAACTGTCACACGTACAACATCATTCCATACTTTTTAGAATACTATATATATACAGCATCATTCCATACTTTTTAGAATGCTATATATATACAATTAGAAGTTTGGTCTACAATAGCTAAAGCTTGTTGTACACGTCTTGATAGCGTTAAAGGACATGCCCTTCAGTAAAAAGCTTATAGATTGATCGTTGCCATATATTTGTTTGATCTTTCACTTCTAAATTCATTTGAACAATCCTTCAATCCATGAATCACAACTGACGCACACAACCGTTGTCGCCATTGATGAAACCATCAAGGCATCATCATCATCGCCACTGACGCAACCACAACCGTCATTGCCACTAGCCACCATATATATAGGATTCGGTTCAATTAAGAACCACCACTAGTTGTGAGAACCATGAGAATTCATACTTCCTGGGCGAGTTGGGCCACTATTTTTTGCACAAACGTAGATAAAATGTTATAAACACATCTGTAAAAGAAAAAAATTGTCGCATAGCTAGTTACGCCAGACGTAAATTCTGTTTACGGCGATGTAAATTTTTTTACGCGACATTTTTTTTTTATTTTTTCGCTGGAACAAGTGATTTTTCTTAAGATTTTTGAATTTTTTTTTTTTTTTTTGAAAAACCTAGTTCTCATAGTTTCAGTTTCACAACTCAACTCAAGGTGATTCTCATTTTACCCTTTCCATATTTATATTCTAGAAAACACTAATTTTGGTTTGAACCCGTTTTGACTCTAACAAAAGTGATACTGTTAAAAACGGATTGTTTTACCCGAAGTCGATTCGACTCATCCATTTTGACAGCTAAGAAGAAACTATGATTTCAAGTAAACCCATAGATTTTTTGACAAATTTTGATGAGTTTTCAAACTCAATTATGAAGTGGATCAAAGAAGTTGATTTGCATGATGAAAGATGGAGGGAATCCGTGGTAATAGCTCATGGAGAGTGACTATGAAAATCAAATTAAACTTGGGTGTTTTTATTTTCAGGAAAGGTTTGAACTAGAATTTCAATAGCACCAAACGCAACAATCCAAGCTTTGTTTGTTAATCATGATGATAGGATTAAAAGGGTTCCTATTGCATGATCAATCAATGGATGGATTTGTTATTGTACTAGTTTTAAAAGTAGAGGAATCATTCTTGATATGATAATGGAAAGTAAAGCGGTTGTATTGCTACATTAAGAAGGTGTTTGGGGTTGAGTTTTGAAGGAGATTTTTAGATTATTGAGTTTTAAAATCATAAATAATCAGTTTTGAGTGTTTGGGTAAAAAAATTAAAAAATTGATTATTTGCGTTTAGAAAGTTACAACACGCAGTTTTCCAAAAATTGATTATTTACGTTTAGAAAAGGATTTTCACTTGTTTATTTTTTTATATATATATTTGCCAAACACTCAAATAGTTTATTATCTGATTATTGCGATATCAAGCAACATAATCAAATCCAAACACTATCTTTCAACATCACGTTTTGTTACAATTAATTATCTGATTCTGATTCTGATTATTCAAAACGCATAATCTATTTTCAAAACACAACCCCAAACACCCTCTAAGAAATGTAAGAAGTAAAAGTTAAACAACTACAGTAGAAACTCGATAAATTAATACTCGATTATTTAATAAACTCTCTAAGATAATATTTTTTGCCGGTCCCGACTCAGGGATAGGGTGCTAAATTAATAATTCGCTAAAATTATAAGATAATACATTTTTGATAATTTCTTTAGACCCCATATAAAATATAAATTAATAATTCCTTATATATAGCATATTACATGAATGATTTATGAAGGTTTCTTGAAAAATGACTCAATTGTCTTTTGTTTTTTTTGTTGAAATCAATTTCCCCTTGAATCTCATCTCTAATTTTCCTTAGCATGGTAAGAACTTCTGGTGTTGTTTTCTCATAGCTCAACAAGAAATTGTTCAATGTGATTGCCGCTTTCAATAGCTTCGTTTCGCGAAGGGGGCTCCATTGTAGAACTTGTCATCGTTGTTTTTTTCACACCTTTAAGATGGGAAGCCATGTTGTGTGTATGATTTGTTTGTGTTAACCTATTTTGATCTTGTATTTATATAGAAAATATTTTTAATGTCCATAAAGATGGGAGATTGAAGGTTTCTTTCAAATTGGGCTGTTCATTTGATATACATGCATGCATTGTATACAATAATTAAGTGGAAGCTTGAAAGGTGTTTGTAAACTAAGTATTCTACTATAAATTAATAAAATATTAATTAATATATAAATTAATAATTATTAATTTATCGATTAATTAATAACTCTTTTAATTAATAAATTTTGGTGGTCCCAAGTGTATTATTTTATAGAGTTTCTACTGTATTATCAAAACCCATTTATTCCAAGTGTCCAAAGCATAACAAGTTTCCATCTTTTAATGCCACCACAAGTCACAACACTAGTCAACTGCAACATAGAAACTATCCAATTACAATTGAATGAAACCTCCAACAACTAGCGAGTCGAAAATCTCAAGTCTTCACAGCTCCACGAGCCGGGCTCAAGTAATTTGTCACCATTCCCATAATAGCAAACCTGAATCACAATATCGACACATTTTGTTGCGTTATGTTTTATCTGTAACGGTCGGTCAAATATGTTATTTAGCTAAAAATAAAGGCGTTGAAAAAAAACCAATAATCAAAGTAAGTTTATGCCAATCAACTGAACATGTTTCAGTCATGGTTGAAAAAGTCCCGCCTAGGCTCCGAGTACTCCACGAGTACTCGCTACAAGGTAGGCTGCCGAGGTCCGAGTACTGTTCGTTTAGGCCAATTACTCCCTGAGTAATCTCCGCCTAGGCCGAGTACTTCCCGAGTACTCCTGAATCCGACTAGGGAGCGCCTAGCGACTTTTACAACCATGGTTTCAGTTAGTTATACTCCTGATTGTATAATATTAAGCTAAACTATTCAATGGGACAGGAGACTGCATGAAAGCCAGTGGAACCGAACCCCCAGAAGACCTCTACAAGTTGGTGTAATGAATGATATGATATGAGAAAACAAACTTACATAAAGCCAGTGGAAATCTGCTTTAAATCAGTCTCTATATTCTTCATATTAGCAAGTGACTGGGCACAGAATATGAGAGCAACCCATGAACCAAGCTTGTACTACAGCATAAGAAAAATAATCCATTAAGTTATGCGAACTTTGAGGTTGCTGAAAGGATGAAACATTTTAACACAAATCCCAATAGGTACAACTTACGCTCAAAATGTTATGTTGAATCTCCTATTCACCTGCTGCTAAGACTCTGGGGTGTGGAGGGGCTTGGGTTGGGGGAATTGCTCGACACGTGGCGAGGGTGGGATCCACAAGATAATGCTCAAAAACTAGGGGTGTGGTGTGGCTTAGCTTGGCGTGGCCAGCCATGTGGATTTTTTTTGGGTTTGACAACGGCTAGATCGAACAAGCCAACCAAAGCCAGCCATGTCACCCAGACCCCCGCCCCACGCCAGGCTCAATCCCCACACCAAAGGGGCAACGCCATGCCCAACGCTTGCCTGGGGTGGAGCAGCCGGCGTTGAACCCAAACCGCCGCCCCAACCCACGCCCCACAGTCTAATCCAGTTATCGGTAGTTACTGTGACCTAATTCTAATAATCTAATTCAATTATCATCCCTAAAATTAACCCAAAATTGCTTAACTAAACCCTAATATTCTACCACACCTTCTATAAATAAATAAATTGCTTAACTAAACCCTAATAACAACAATCATATAAATAAATGTTCCAAATCATTACAGTTACTGAACTAATCCTCCAGATCTCAATGTCATACAACAGATAGCAATTCAACAGACATACGTATTCTTATAATATCAAATTGAATAAACTCACTCGGAACATAACGCCGGCGACACCGAAGATGATGGCGATGAAACCGGAGTAATCGATGGGGAGATTGTCAGGGTGAACCGGTTGAGGCTTGTACGGCTTCGCCGACGACGGTTGCCGGGGATCGTTGCCGGACGACGACATGGTTGCAGATCTGATTTCTTTCAATCTTCTTGTTTCACGGATCACAATGTCAAATAAATGCCTTAGTTTTAGGGCATGTTTGGCTAAGGGGGCTGTTTGGTAGCTATTCATATGCTATCTTTTAATGGTTTAAAACATCTGAATGGAGAAGAGGTAACCTTAAGTCTGAATGGTTAAGAGGTTAAATCTGAATAGTAAATCATTACATGTCACATTCTTCTACCTTCTCATTAGTAAAATTCTTAATGGTTCCATTAAGATGTAGCCTTTTAATGACCATTCAAAGGCTACCAAACAGCCTCTAAGCTTATTTAAGTTAAAATGAACTTTTGGGAAAATGATTTATTAACTTATGACTTTTTGAAAAGGAGTTGTTAAAAAAAGTGTTTGGATTAGCTTATGAGGTGAGAAAAGCCAATAAGTCAATAAGTTGTTTTTTAAAAAGTGTTTGACTTAGCTTATTGATGTAAAATGACCAAAAGGGACAACATCTTAACTTCTCAAATATAAGGGGGTGTTAAATGAGGGGTAATTTGGTAATTTGATGTTTGAAAAGTTATAAGTTGATCAAAAAGTCACAACATCTTAACTTCTTAAAAACTCTTTTTCCTTCCTTTCAAAAAGTCATTTTAAAAAGGACTTTTATGTTTACCAAACACTAAAACTTTTTATTGGCTTTTTGATTAAGTCAATAAGTTGGTTGGAAAAACTTAGCCAAACATGCCCTTAGACTTCAAATATTACATCCATCCCACTATATTTTCACTCAAAATTAAATTATAGTAAAAAAAAACACTACATTTTATCTCTCCTTTTCAATTAAATAATATTTTTTATACCTTTATCATTAACTTTTCTCTCTCATCCACTCACAACCACTTTCAAATATGTTAAAAAATTATAAGGGGTGAACAGTGTCACCTAAATATACAAATAAACAGTAACATTTTCTCTCTCATCCAGTCACAACCATTTTTTATACTCTTTTTATTTTAAAAACACCACACAGAGAATTTGATGCCATAAATGTGAATGCTCTAAGTTTTAGTTAAATTCCTGGACATGGTTTCCTATTTTTGTAAAGTTTGTTTTCATTATCAACACCTAAAATAGATTAGACTTGTTCCATAAGTTTTTTTCTATTATATATGGTCTTTTTGTACCTCTTATAATATATATATCAATCAGTGAAATATTAGATTTCTTCTCCCTATTATTTTCTCTTTCTTCTTTGCTATTAGTGTCACACCCCCAAAATACCAGATGCGGTAACACCCGCTAGGCGTGTGACGTACCAGGATCTAGCCACCAATCACATTGAACCAACCATAAGATGCTTAACAAGGTTCTTATTTAATAAATAAAACGTTCACAAAACATATTCCAAGTTAAGTAGTGTCAGCGGAAGCAAATAGTAATACATTGTTCAAATATTTCGAAAGTCAATGTATGTGAAATAGTAAACAAGTCTCGTAAATCCAAGCGACACAATCCATGACCACTCCAGCCATCCAGACAACAAGTCCCCATCCAAAGTACCTAACGACCTGCGAGCATGCAACAAGTGTATCAGACAACGCTGGTGAGTTCATAGTTTTACGAAAACGTTAGTTACCAAGTGTTTAATCCAGTTTGTTAACAAATCCGAAAGTAATGTTGACAATATCTCGTTACTGAACAAGACGGCTCCTGATGTATGTTTTGTCCGTTCCCTAGTGCTCCTATCAAAGCACTGGGCATGACTGGGTCATTAGTTCACACCCGTCGTCTCCGGTACGGGGTGAGGGTGCCAAACCTAAGTAGCGCTACCAACTAATACCCCGCTACATCTCCGGTAACAAAAGATGGGACTTAAGAGTGATAGGGTGAGAGTATTATCCAACATTCTAGTTTTACCCAAAAGACTTATCCCTCCCCGGGATACCCACTGACTGTCCCAACCACCGGGACGCATGCTCAAGAGTAGTGAACTCACCTTTGATTTGCTCGGTATGTTTTAATTACCCGTCCAGTTGGTCAACCCAAACCCTACCATGGTTATCAAACAGTCTCAGTTTCATACTCATTCAAATCACATACTTGCATACAGTAAGTCACGTGTGGTTGCACAGTTTGCATCTAGCATTACGATCTTGGTTATCACAAAGCACATATTGAAATATCATAACAGTCCACATTCCATGCACATGTCACTTAATGTTGATCAGTAAAGTTATCATGTAACCACTGTAATTCATAAACAAGATGCCAAACAGTATATACTTTCAAAACTGTCTACTGTTCCACCCAACTAACCCTTCGACGAAACACCCTAGCGACGAAAGGCTATCTTTCGTCGAAGTCTCATCTGACGAAAGTCCCCATCTTTCGTCAACGTCTCATTTGACGAAAATCCCCATCTTTCGTCGAATTCATATGTGTCTAATTACCATTCTGTTTCGTCGGAAGTAGTTGCTGTGTCTAGGTTTCGTAATCATCAGTTAGACATTCAATAGCATAAACAATGGATCAAACAAGGTTACATCGTCCTGTTCTTATCAAGCTTAACTACAAATAACAATTCTCAATATTAACATTAGCATGGATTTACATATAAGAACAGATATTGATCAAGATCTACTATCAATTCATAATCACAGGTTTCCTTGCTAACCCTAAGTCATCAGCAACATCAGCCATTTAATCATAAATTCATGTTGTGATCAATCGCATATTCTAAGCACACCATCCTATGATCGAAACCCTAGATTCCATGTTACACATAAAATCCTGTTCGCACAAAACCCTAGTTATGATGCTATCACTGAATCCCTATTTTCACACAAGATAACAAATATCACAGTATCATCATCTCATCAAATACAACGCTTAGGCACTAACCGAAATGCGAGAGAGTTTAGATCAATCGAGATGGAATGAATGCCTTGAAGTTTTCTACTGCCGTCGCACCAAGAATGTGGAAATAATTCTAGGGTTATTGTGTTTACGAGAGTTATAATATACATCACCTCGTACTGGGCCTCGCATAATTTGGGCTGAAGGCCTCTCTTTGACGAAAGTTCCAGGTGGCGAAACACTTGTGTTTCGTCGTGATTGTGACACATGTGCCTCTGCGACCATCAAAAAATACCAAATCAATGAAATATTGTGTTTCATACTTGGGATTTGTATAAATATGTGTATCATGTGCACATATCAATTCATGTTCGATTTCGAGCTTTAAATCGCTTTCTTGAAGGTTATACGCGAACTGATGCGTAAATATAACCAGTTTAATGCAAAAAACACTTCGGAACAGTGACATAGGCTTAACATACCTTAAATAACCTTTACATAACTTAGAAATAAGTTTTGGATGGTTTGGTGTGTTGAAATCAAGTTTGTTCGATCGCAGGGACTATTTGTGTCAAACTGCGAAACTATACCGATTTGTATAGTAACGAACATTCCAGAACTTGATCATAAGTTAAACATGCCCTAAATATCATTTAAATAGCTTAGAAAAAGGCTTTGAGGTGTTTGGTGCGCAAAAATAAACTTTCTTGATCAGTAAGGACTAAAAGCGTCAAAAAGTGCATTAGTTTGCATTTTCGCGCATATCTTACGTTCTGAATATATCCGGACATCCAAAAATTTATGTAATCATTAAAATATTTTATTTTAGTGATTGGCATGATAAAATCTCATTCGTCGCGTAATTTGGATCGTTTTTCGCGTCCGTTCGTGTTTCGTCGTAATTAACCGAACAACGCAACTGTACGACCAAACGAACCGACATCCGAGATATTTTTGAGCATATTATAAGTTCCCTATACTTTAACTTCATTTTAGAGCCTTAAAATGGGGTTAACGGGGCTTAAACGTGTCAAAAATGCATCGAAAACCAAGTTTTGGGATTGCAGGGGCTAAAATTGTAAATCTGCCAAAGTTTGCTAGGGCTGGGGCGTAAGCCTAAGCTTATTCTTACATGGCCCGTGTAAACTCCCCAGATCAGAAAACTTGTTTTTCAATTCAACAGCTGGTTTCATGGGTTTTGCACATGGTTTCTTCATAATAGGGGCTTGTTTTGAGCACCCATGGTATTCTAATTTAGTGGGCACACATGGATGGTTGAGATTGAAGCTTGGGAATCGAGAAACGATCTTAACGGTGGACCGAAATCTATAAATACCCACCAAGAATTCATTTGCTCCTTACACTTTTGATCTGAATTCACTCTAAGTTGGGGTTCAAAACCTCATACCTGAGTATTTTTAGATCAAAACTCCATTGCTTGGACCCTTTGTAAGTATTCTTTCACGCTTTTATGCGTTTTTAGCACGAAAGTCAAACCGTGTTTGACTTTCTGCTTTGACCAGTTAATCAGGGTTTCGATTCTTAAACTTAGTTAATCAGGGTTTCGATTCTTCCAATGTTAGTACCAACCGTTTTGGAGATTTCATAATAACACTTCCTTAAACGGGATTTAAACCTTAACTTTTTCCTGCCTCTCAGGGGCAACAGAGTAATATTAGGAGAAAAATAATCAAGGTACAAGGAGGTTACAGAGATTTTTACAAATCTCAGGCTCCAATTCATCCACCATTGTTTGTGTCAATTAAGTGACACATTTATGTTATGAGGCCAAGGCCTCCTTAATCGGGAAGATTTACTTGGACAATTCCAACTTGGACATCTCCTTTGAATACCATTAGCTGACTTTAGTACTCTATGACCATCGGAATATCTTTGTGGTCCCATGTATTAAACCTCCATACTGATCAGACATGGAAGCAATCTATGGAATTTATTAAGATACACCAATCCTCATATGATGCTTTTATCATACCATTTGGTATTCGGAATCGATAGAGATTAAAGAGATATCAACTACATGTGCTGACGCACTTCCTCTTTGAGAGAGGAAAAAAAAAATTTCTATGACTGGAGGTTTCTGACAAGAACAGAAGAAATGGTTCTTATGATTTCGCAGGTAAGTTTTATCTTACACTTAATATCTGGAGTTCTCACAGGGAAAATTTTTCTAAAAGTTTGCTAAGTTTATGGTCTTATGAGAGACTTAACAGCATCCGAAACCACTTGTAATTTATAGCAATAAATTTACAAATAAGGGTTTATCTGGTGAGATTCCTAATGTGAGCTGTCTCAAATTATTCAACAGGAGGGCTAAACGCCTCCACTATTAATCCTTCTAAACTTAGCTGTAAAATCTTAAATAATTTTAGGCAGTCTCAGCTTTGACTGATTACTTCTTAATCATAATAATGTGGGTAGCTGAGGTAGATCCATAATGGATTCTTAAAGAGTAGGTTTTTTTTTTTTTTTTTTAAACCTTAATGTGCCCTCTTATTGTCAATGCTAACCACTAATAATTATGTACTTTAATAGGGTACTATCTCAACCAATGAATTAAAATTTGCGACACACTGTCGACAGTCTAAAACTTTTATGGCGAGAGTCAGAAAATTCTTATTCCGTCTTTTCCCCCTTTTTTTTTTTCCGCTAATCGGATATCAGGTTTTTCTAATAAGGTCCTTAAAACTTGGACCGTTCCATAATGTATAAGAGGATCCTTTTTGAGGATTTCATTAATGTCCTTACTCATTAAGAGTATTGCCATCGAATGACTGTGATGTATACCTTACCATGTCCTTTCTAGCATAACCACCGATATACTTAACGGTTTCTACTTCATCCTTTCTAGTGTTTAGTCATCATAAGCAAGCCAAGAGTAATTAAAACATAAAGATAAAATCTTGGATTCTAATACTTAGTTAACAGAAGAAGGATAAGTAGGTGACTTATAGTAAGAAGTAAGGAAATTATTGTTCATGTGCTTATATTTAATCAAATTGGAAATTTTCACAAACTAGGCACCTAGCTCGGTTGGTTAGGCGCGCGAAAGGGTGCGGCCTAGACCCAGGTTCGATTCCGGGGACGGCCGGTTCCACCATTTTTTTTTTTTTTTTTTGACGCGGGCCGCGTAAGGTATCACCCAGGGCTTACGCGGGCCGCATGGATCTTCTGATCCTAAGCAAACCTTCAAAATGACAGTCTTGATAATTAACTACTTCTTATCCCCCACAATATGGGCTTGGTCACAAGACGACAAATCCTTACCTATTACTATATAGAGTCCTCTTATTAACGAAACAAGGACAGCGGAGAAGGGTAATTCCTAATGGATATAAAACATCCATTTAATATTGCTGGAGCAGGCTCCGAGGTGTTATCGGTCAATTTTACTTTATACTTAACGCTTAGAGTTGTTAACAGGCAGATTTAATGATTTACAATATCTATTGTCTATGAGAGACTTATCTGAACCTGAATTAAATAATACTCTAACATGAGCGTTATTGATATAGAAAGTACCTGTTGTGACCTTGTCATCTTGGATAGCCTCTTGAGTATCCATTTGGGAGTTTTCGGTTTTGGTCTTCTTAACTTCCTCAAGCTTTTTAGCATACTTAGGGCAGTTGGTCCTAATGTGCCCTCTTTCATTGCAACCATAGCAGGTTACGTCCTCCATCTTCTTGCAGTCCAAGGTCTTATGCCCCTTGGACTTGCAGATCCTACATGCAAAAGTTCTCGACTGTGTATGCGAGTTCGATCCATACCTGCACTTCCCGAAGTGCTGTTTCTTGCAGGTTTTGCATTTGGGTTTTTCACCTGACTGCTGTTTGTCCTTTAAATACTTGTCATACTCAGCTGCTCCTTCCTTGGCAGCCTTAGGGCAATTAGTACTGATGTGGCCCTTTTCGCCGCAGCCATGACAGGTCGCATCTTCCAATTTCTTGCAATCCAAGGTCTTGTGACCCTTGGTCTTGCAAATTCCACATAAATTAGCACGTGGGTCGATGGTGCATTTTCCAGAATGTTGTTTCCTGCAGTTATTGCATTTGGGCTTTGCCTCCTTTGGCTTGGACGGGTTATGGTTTGAACTGGTCTTATCCTTTTTACGACCTTCATTTGGGGCATTAATGCACTTTCGCTTATAATCCCTTAACGCTCGATTCACGGCCTTGTTTACAGCTGTATCTAACATAGCCTGTAACTCGGCGCCCGTTAAGTTCAGTCTTGCATTATCATTCTGATCAACTGGATGATTGTGAGCTTCAGAGGAGTCATCCATGGTGAAGCTTTGAAGGCTAAAAACCAAGTAGTAATAATTGATTTAATTATATGGCGAACTGTCGAATTTTGATGAATAAATAGCCATGGCGCAATTAAACCATATAGGCCAATAGATAGAATTTAATTTATTTGATTATGTTTTGCCTACGTTTAAATAAACCATCCTTGGCATTTAAGCGGAATATAATCCTTCTTATTTATTAGACAGGGGACATAAGTCACGACTGCCAATGTCATACTGACATCTTTTATATATAGCACAAGGGCTTGTTCCAAAGGACTTATGATGGCCCAGAGGCCTTGTCACTAGGGAAATTTTAAAACATAATCGATGATTCCTTTGGGTCGGAAAATTTCATAGTTCCTTGTCTTGACAAGAAGTTATGAAATAACACTATCTTTTTCATGTATTCATCTCTTCCCGTAGGTATACATCTCGAATGGATGTTTTGATGCATACATCATGTTCGACGTTTACTAGCCATGATTCCTATTGATCATTTACGCTAAAAAGGTTTGGGAAAATTCCTAATATAAGGGTGACAAGGGTGATTTTATCGTATCACGGTTGTCGGTAGTGTTATCACATTTCCAGATGATAACAAGGATCTGAATCTCTTTTTAAACAGGTTTTACCATCTTAGCTAGGTCTTCAATGACATTCAAGCTAGGTCAAACCTTTTAAGATTCTCCTTTAATAATTATATTGGCAGGAAAGGAATGATATTTATTTTATTCAGGATTTCTATCATAAATCCTGATTTACAAGTTAATAATAGCACAAATGGCCTAGTCGCGTAGATAAGTTTAATTTATAAGTCATGATTTCAGAGAATCAAGGCATGAAGGTATACTGGCACAACAGGCCTAGTCGCAAGGACATTTATAAATTATAAGCTATGATTTCAGAGAATCAAAGCATAAAGGTTTGAACCTAGTTCATTACCTTTATCTGACAGGGAATCATTGCTACCACTGTCTTTTGGCTCATATGGAAATGAGCAGGGCCTGTAGGCGCTATATTACCACGTATGGTCAAAATGTGATCATCTCAAGTGATGATCTAAACCCATGATTCAGAGATCATTATATTGGGTTAGGAATCTTTTGAAGAATCCAATAATAAGAATGACGTGTGTGATTTTAATGAATCACGTTTGTCAGGAGTGTTAACATATTTACAGATGTTAACAGGGATTCGAATCTTTTAAACAGGTCTTACCATCATGGCCCGGCCTTAAAATGACCCGAAGGCTAGGTTTCACTCTTAAGATTCTTATTAATATTTAACGCAGAACAATCCTAAATTGAGGTGTTAAATATGGATCTGAATCTAATTATGGAACTACCATCTTTGCCCTGCCTCAAAATAATGCGTGGCTAGGTCTCGCCCTTTTTAGATTTTGCCATTTTATATAAAGGTAGATCTTATAAAAGGAATGTATGAATGAAAATTTAAAGTTAATTATTCCACTATAAAAATAAAAATACAGATGTGCCCTAGACGGGACTTGAAAGGAATAGGGTTATCCTCGAAGGAACTGAAAGGTAATTATGTCCTTATAAGGACTATTAAGGAAACGATTTTTAGCAAAAGGAGTTTCTTCTTCATTTTATTTCTGAATGCCTTCTCCTTGGTTGCATGTTTCGTCCTAGCCGCTGTACGAAGGTCAGCAATTTAAGGCTCCTGGTGTGGAGAATTATTATTACGGTTTCTTCGCTTGACGACGTATCCAATATATATAAAAATTTTGGAAGCAGAATTTTCAGATAAGGATTGAGAATATTCCTATGTTAAGTCTAGGCTCAGAAGGTCAAGGTATGTGCTAATGTGTCATTGAGATTAAACACAAAAAGATAGTGTTTAATTCACTCAATGTTGGCTCTGATACCAACCTGTCACACCCCAAATTTCCACGTGTTACCGGTGGGCCCGGTAGGGGAGTAACCTGACGTGGTTGGCAACATCATAGTCAAACAACACAATATATAAATGCACAGCGGAAGCAAAAGGGTAAATATATTACAATCCGTAATAGTGTAACATCAAAGCATTACAACGGAAGTAAAGGATCCACAGGCGGATCGCAAATAAAATAACATGGTTCAACAGACTTTAGGCATCTAAGCTTGCGAGACTCTTTATTGATGCTAGGAGTAGCCAGCCAATTCCAATTAGTACCTGCACTTAGCCTTTTTGGGAAAATACGTCAGTTTACACTGGTAAATACAATCAACCGACTCATTTTGAAAAGGGTTTAAGAAAATGTTTGATTTGAATGCACATGGCACAAATAATATTTTATAACTTGGGATAATTATCTAATAAATAAACTTGTACAGGATTTACATGTTCCTTATGCATTCAGTAGCCCGAATCGAGTCGGGTTAAAGATTAATGGACACACCACTTAAATTATGAGACACTGACAGGTGTACGCCTACACCTGTGTGCTAAGGTCGTGGCCATTCCGTAGAATGATGCCAGGGATATCCGGGACAACGGTCATTAACCCCCCAAAGGCTTTAAGCAAACAAAACAATATTAAACGAGACGTCTCAATACTTTCATTATCATTCATTCAATCAAAGATTCAACGCCCCGACCAAGCGGTATTTTATATACCGTACCCCAAGCCCGTATAGGGAAAATAAGTTAAAAGTATTTACCTGAGCTAAATATAAATTCAATCCCAGCCGTATCAAATCAGCAAGTACAGATAGCTTTTACTGGGCTCCTAAATCTGGAACGAAGGTTTTTAATAACCTATTAGAATCCTAACGGGTCTTTAGTTAAGCTTACGCTTAGACCGGTTAGTTTTAAAGATACGGTTCGTACGCACGATTAAGCGAAGACCGGATAGAATGTGATTTAGACCCGACAAGTTTGAGGACTTTCTTAATATGGGTATATGATACACATTCTTGATTTTGAGATAAAACCGATAAGGTTTGACCCGTTTCGGCTAATTTATGTAAACTAGTTACATAAACCGAACCGAACGCGCATGAAGCGTAACGGGTATCCGTAAGAGTCCTAAACAGGTTTCCTAAGTTAAAATGCCTTAAATATGTCATGATATCAGTAGGATACCTTCCGTTATGCCCAAAACGAGTTTAATCTCATATTAAGCCCCATAGGGGTATTTTGGTCTTTTTAAAGATTATAAAGGGGATCAATTAAGCTTCTGTGATCCGGATCTGAATAAATCAGTAAAATAGTTTATTTTAACTTGGTATATCAGTTGGTGTTAATTCCTATGTGGCAAAATGGTTTTAGACCCTTACTATGCGCTTAATACGCGTATAACGCCGTTTTACGCGACGTACGGGTTAAAATAGGATTCTGAGTTTTCTGGTCATTTAAACAGGCTTAAAACACTTCATTTATTATTTAAAATCAGTAGCAATTTGATTGGTATCAAAAGGATTTATAAAACTCATTTTATACCCGAAAAGGGTATATTCGGTATTAACCGAATTATGGCGCTAATCCTAGCTTATGATCAGTTTAGAAATAATTAAAAATATTCAAAAATCCCAAAATATTATTTAACATCAGTGGGTAAAAGTTTTGGTGTCAAAAATTGGGTTTAGATAGGCTTTACGCTAATGACGCCGTTTAATTAATAAAAGTGTTTATAATTACGTCATTAAGCGTAACTCCTAATCTAGACTTCCGATTGACGTGAAAATTTACAGACATGTTCAATAATCAGTAACA
This sequence comes from Helianthus tuberosus, assembly GCA_030545235.1. Classification (NCBI taxonomy): domain Eukaryota; kingdom Viridiplantae; phylum Streptophyta; class Magnoliopsida; order Asterales; family Asteraceae; genus Helianthus; species Helianthus tuberosus. Next base: position 124,840,093 of record CM060358.1, read on the forward strand.
AAGACTTTTATACTTTCACATCTTCAAAATCTCGTTTTATAAACATAAGGGCATTATGGTCATTATTTAGGCATTTAACGGAAACGTCGGACGATCGAGGTTTCAAGTGGTATAAACGCAGAGGGTTATACCAACATGTAACTAGGTCCTAATGGAACTTTAAGGCATGTCTAAACCTATCAAAAACGGGTCAGAATCGAGGTCAAAGCAGAAAGTCAAACCATGCGACTTTCGGCTCCGAATCGGTTCAAAACTGAGAGTTGTCGAATCAAACAAGCCTAGACAAGTTTTCATACTTATTTTCAGATTATATAACTGATAAAATAGGTTACACGCCTTCTGTAACGTTAATTTTTGCGATTTATGGTTCTATTGACTTTTTCGGAAGAAGTTTGACTCGACGAACGACATTGTTAGATCGGGAATCAAAGGGTGCCCTTTTAAGGGTTAATTTCCCACAATATTACCAACTTGTAACAACTTTCGTTTCGACAAATCTCTGGACCGTTTATGATTTATCGCCAAGTCAAACCGTAGTTACGACGGTTTGATTTCAAGGCTATAAACTAACCATAACTCAATCGAGAAGGTTCAAGGGCACTTACATACGTCTAATGGATGATTTGTGAGCCTTGTATCAGTTCCGGAGCTCCTCCAAATGTCCAGAAGTTGATATGTGTTGAATGTTGAAATACAAGACTTTTAATAAGAACTTTGATCATCAAAGATTGATTCCAAATGAGTGTAAGATGATCCAAGATGCATGTATATGGCCTCTATAAGCTGTAAACCACTTTAGGAAGCCCATAGAATCGAAATACCATGTTTTAAGTCGGTTCCAACATCAACAGGCAGCTGGCTGTTATGTTTGCCGCTGTTAGCTGTCACGCGGCCCGCCTCCAGTTTAGCCAATCCTTACGCGGGCCGCCTGGACCTACGGATCAGGTAAACATGTTTTCAGTTATTGCATTTTCAGTCCCCGGTCCTCCTAAACGTCGCTTTCACCTTGTTTCTTGCATTATAAACCCTCTAAATTGATTTATAAGGGCTTCAAGACTTATACCATCTTTGTGAAGTCCTCGGGTAACTTTGTGATCACCCGAAAAGCCCTAATTTTCACTGTTGACGATTCTAACCCTCACACACGAATTTTATCACAACTTTCTCATACGGCAACGAAACTTTGTGAAATTTTTATGGTGCATTCTAGTGAGCATAATTAATCGTTACAAGGCTTCGGGTTTGCTAAAAGGTCACTCAGAGGTATATCTTTAACATGTTGACACATTTAACCCCTGTAGTTTGTAATCCCTCACTTTCTTTCACAATTTGCTTCGTATGATCCATGATCCGTTCATTTAAGGTTATAAACATCATGTAGGGTTATTGTAAAGTATATTTATTCATTGTTTACACTTTGAACCCTTATATTTACACAGTTTCATTGTTTGTCAACTTTAGTCCTTCAAGAACATTCTTTCACCCGTTCAAAGGTTATGACACGTGTCAAGACATTATAGGACGTAAATTTTCGGGGTGTTACATCCTCACCCCCTTAAAAGAAATCTCGACCCCGAGATTTACTGAAATAGATGAGGGTACTTTTCTTTCATCGTGGGCTCAACCTCCCACGTATACTCGGGACCTCTACGGGCATCCCATTTGAACTTTACAATTGGTATTTGCTTCCTTCGAAGCTTCTTAACCTGTCGATTCTCAATCAATATAGGATGTTTATCACATCGTAATTCCGCATACCAACTTGTGGTAGTGCACCTTGACTTATTGGCGGAACACTTCCTTCAGTCACTAGTGTGCAATGTAATTTCGAGCTCCGCCAAACTCCTTAAATAGGTTTTAGCTTACAAGCTACTTGCTCTTTGATATATTCGATTTCCTTCGAATGATTTCCATATATTCAGAGCTTAACTAGCCTGATAATTTAGCCAATTTGGTACACCCTTCCTGGGTGATATCTTTTGTTAAACCATTTTCCTTAACAAGAACTTAGAAGTTTGCTATTTTCATAACTCCTTGATTTCCTGCCATATACTGGCAACCTACAATCGATTATGGATTTGTATGATCTTATTTGTTGTCCCCCAGGCAACTTTCAGATCTTGATAATTGGACTTACCAATTCTCTATCTAACACTAGACATTTAACACTCCATCTATACAAGGTCTCCAAAGGAGTAGCCTTAATACTTATATATCAATTATTATAGAAAAGCTTATTTTTAAGGTGAGATGGTTATTCCAACCACTGCTTAGCTAATGTTTAGGGAATAGCTAATCCTTGTCGTTAGTCGAACAGATCGACGATCCTGGGCAGTTGATGGCAAATTCTTAATCGTTGCCTATTTAGGGTTGCGGTGATAATGCATAAGCAAAATGAACCGTCTTTCATAATTAACTATACCGGATTTCCAGGATATTTAGTTAAGCTATATGAACCCTCTATTTTTAAACTTAGTTAATCAGGGTTTCGATTCTTCCAATGTTAGTACCAACCGTTTTGGAGATTTCATAATAACACTTCCTTAAACGGGATTTAAACCTTAACTTTTTCCTGCCTCTCAGGGGCAACAGAGTAATATTAGGAGAAAAATAATCAAGGTACAAGGAGGTTACAGAGATTTTTACAAATCTCAGGCTCCAATTCATCCACCATTGTTTGTGTCAATTAAGTGACACATTTATGTTATGAGGCCAAGGCCTCCTTAATCGGGAAGATTTACTTGGACAATTCCAACTTGGACATCTCCTTTGAATACCATTAGCTGACTTTAGTACTCTATGACCATCGGAATATCTTTGTGGTCCCATGTATTAAACCTCCATACTGATCAGGCATGGAAGCAATCTATGGAATTTATTAAGATACACCAATCCTCATATGATGCTTTTATCATACCATTTGGTATTCGGAATCGATAGAGATTAAAGAGATATCAACTACATGTGCTGACGCACTTCCTCTTTGAGAGAGGAAAAAAAAAATTTCTATGACTGGAGGTTTCTGACAAGAACAGAAGAAATGGTTCTTATGATTTCGCAGGTAAGTTTTATCTTACACTTAATATCTGGAGTTCTCACAGGGAAAATTTTTCTAAAAGTTTGCTAAGTTTATGGTCTTATGAGAGACTTAACAGCATCCGAAACCACTTGTAATTTATAGCAATAAATTTACAAATAAGGGTTTATCTGGTGAGATTCCTAATGTGAGCTGTCTCAAATTATTCAACAGGAGGGCTAAACGCCTCCACTATTAATCCTTCTAAACTTAGCTGTAAAATCTTAAATAATTTTAGGCAGTCTCAGCTTTGACTGATTACTTCTTAATCATAATAATGTGGGTAGCTGAGGTAGATCCATAATGGATTCTTAAAGAGTAGGTTTTTTTTTTTTTTTTTTTAAACCTTAATGTGCCCTCTTATTGTCAATGCTAACCACTAATAATTATGTACTTTAATAGGGTACTATCTCAACCAATGAATTAAAATTTGCGACACACTGTCGACAGTCTAAAACTTTTATGGCGAGAGTCAGAAAATTCTTATTCCGTCTTTTCCCCTTTTTTTTTTTTTCCGCTAATCGGATATCAGGTTTTTCTAATAAGGTCCTTAAAACTTGGACCGTTCCATAATGTATAAGAGGATCCTTTTTGAGGATTTCATTAATGTCCTTACTCATTAAGAGTATTGCCATCGAATGACTGTGATGTATACCTTACCATGTCCTTTCTAGCATAACCACCGATATACTTAACGGTTTCTACTTCATCCTTTCTAGTGTTTAGTCATCATAAGCAAGCCAAGAGTAATTAAAACATAAAGATAAAATCTTGGATTCTAATACTTAGTTAACAGAAGAAGGATAAGTAGGTGACTTATAGTAAGAAGTAAGGAAATTATTGTTCATGTGCTTATATTTAATCAAATTGGAAATTTTCACAAACTAGGCACCTAGCTCGGTTGGTTAGGCGCGCGAAAGGGTGCGGCCTAGACCCAGGTTCGATTCCGGGGACGGCCGGTTCCACCATTTTTTTTTTTTTTTTTTTGACGCGGGCCGCGTAAGGTATCACCCAGGGCTTACGCGGGCCGCATGGATCTTCTGATCCTAAGCAAACCTTCAAAATGACAGTCTTGATAATTAACTACTTCTTATCCCCCACAATATGGGCTTGGTCACAAGACGACAAATCCTTACCTATTACTATATAGAGTCCTCTTATTAACGAAACAAGGACAGCGGAGAAGGGTAATTCCTAATGGATATAAAACATCCATTTAATATTGCTGGAGCAGGCTCCGAGGTGTTATCGGTCAATTTTACTTTATACTTAACGCTTAGAGTTGTTAACAGGCAGATTTAATGATTTACAATATCTATTGTCTATGAGAGACTTATCTGAACCTGAATTAAATAATACTCTAACATGAGCGTTATTGATATAGAAAGTACCTGTTGTGACCTTGTCATCTTGGATAGCCTCTTGAGTATCCATTTGGGAGTTTTCGGTTTTGGTCTTCTTAACTTCCTCAAGCTTTTTAGCATACTTAGGGCAGTTGGTCCTAATGTGCCCTCTTTCATTGCAACCATAGCAGGTTACGTCCTCCATCTTCTTGCAGTCCAAGGTCTTATGCCCCTTGGACTTGCAGATCCTACATGCAAAAGTTCTCGACTGTGTATGCGAGTTCGATCCATACCTGCACTTCCCGAAGTGCTGTTTCTTGCAGGTTTTGCATTTGGGTTTTTCACCTGACTGCTGTTTGTCCTTTAAATACTTGTCATACTCAGCTGCTCCTTCCTTGGCAGCCTTAGGGCAATTAGTACTGATGTGGCCCTTTTCGCCGCAGCCATGACAGGTCGCATCTTCCAATTTCTTGCAATCCAAGGTCTTGTGACCCTTGGTCTTGCAAATTCCACATAAATTAGCACGTGGGTCGATGGTGCATTTTCCAGAATGTTGTTTCCTGCAGTTATTGCATTTGGGCTTTGCCTCCTTTGGCTTGGACGGGTTATGGTTTGAACTGGTCTTATCCTTTTTACGACCTTCATTTGGGGCATTAATGCACTTTCGCTTATAATCCCTTAACGCTCGATTCACGGCCTTGTTTACAGCTGTATCTAACATAGCCTGTAACTCGGCGCCCGTTAAGTTCAGTCTTGCATTATCATTCTGATCAACTGGATGATTGTGAGCTTCAGAGGAGTCATCCATGGTGAAGCTTTGAAGGCTAAAAACCAAGTAGTAATAATTGATTTAATTATATGGCGAACTGTCGAATTTTGATGAATAAATAGCCATGGCGCAATTAAACCATATAGGCCAATAGATAGAATTTAATTTATTTGATTATGTTTTGCCTACGTTTAAATAAACCATCCTTGGCATTTAAGCGGAATATAATCCTTCTTATTTATTAGACAGGGGACATAAGTCACGACTGCCAATGTCATACTGACATCTTTTATATATAGCACAAGGGCTTGTTCCAAAGGACTTATGATGGCCCAGAGGCCTTGTCACTAGGGAAATTTTAAAACATAATCGATGATTCCTTTGGGTCGGAAAATTTCATAGTTCCTTGTCTTGACAAGAAGTTATGAAATAACACTATCTTTTTCATGTATTCATCTCTTCCCGTAGGTATACATCTCGAATGGATGTTTTGATGCATACATCATGTTCGACGTTTACTAGCCATGATTCCTATTGATCATTTACGCTAAAAAGGTTTGGGAAAATTCCTAATATAAGGGTGACAAGGGTGATTTTATCGTATCACGGTTGTCGGTAGTGTTATCACATTTCCAGATGATAACAAGGATCTGAATCTCTTTTTAAACAGGTTTTACCATCTTAGCTAGGTCTTCAATGACATTCAAGCTAGGTCAAACCTTTTAAGATTCTCCTTTAATAATTATATTGGCAGGAAAGGAATGATATTTATTTTATTCAGGATTTCTATCATAAATCCTGATTTACAAGTTAATAATAGCACAAATGGCCTAGTCGCGTAGATAAGTTTAATTTATAAGTCATGATTTCAGAGAATCAAGGCATGAAGGTATACTGGCACAACAGGCCTAGTCGCAAGGACATTTATAAATTATAAGCTATGATTTCAGAGAATCAAAGCATAAAGGTTTGAACCTAGTTCATTACCTTTATCTGACAGGGAATCATTGCTACCACTGTCTTTTGGCTCATATGGAAATGAGCAGGGCCTGTAGGCGCTATATTACCACGTATGGTCAAAATGTGATCATCTCAAGTGATGATCTAAACCCATGATTCAGAGATCATTATATTGGGTTAGGAATCTTTTGAAGAATCCAATAATAAGAATGACGTGTGTGATTTTAATGAATCACGTTTGTCAGGAGTGTTAACATATTTACAGATGTTAACAGGGATTCGAATCTTTTAAACAGGTCTTACCATCATGGCCCGGCCTTAAAATGACCCGAAGGCTAGGTTTCACTCTTAAGATTCTTATTAATATTTAACGCAGAACAATCCTAAATTGAGGTGTTAAATATGGATCTGAATCTAATTATGGAACTACCATCTTTGCCCTGCCTCAAAATAATGCGTGGCTAGGTCTCGCCCTTTTTAGATTTTGCCATTTTATATAAAGGTAGATCTTATAAAAGGAATGTATGAATGAAAATTTAAAGTTAATTATTCCACTATAAAAATAAAAATACAGATGTGCCCTAGACGGGACTTGAAAGGAATAGGGTTATCCTCGAAGGAACTGAAAGGTAATTATGTCCTTATAAGGACTATTAAGGAAACGATTTTTAGCAAAAGGAGTTTCTTCTTCATTTTATTTCTGAATGCCTTCTCCTTGGTTGCATGTTTCGTCCTAGCCGCTGTACGAAGGTCAGCAATTTAAGGCTCCTGGTGTGGAGAATTATTATTACGGTTTCTTCGCTTGACGACGTATCCAATATATATAAAAATTTTGGAAGCAGAATTTTCAGATAAGGATTGAGAATATTCCTATGTTAAGTCTAGACTCAGAAGGTCAAGGTATGTGCTAATGTGTCATTGAGATTAAACACAAAAAGATAGTGTTTAATTCACTCAATGTTGGCTCTGATACCAACCTGTCACACCCCAAATTTCCACGTGTTACCGGTGGGCCCGGTAGGGGAGTAACGTGACGTGGTTGGCAACATCATAGTCAAACAACACAATATATAAATGCACAGCGGAAGCAAAAGGGTAAATATATTACAATCCGTAATAGTGTAACATCAAAGCATTACAACGGAAGTAAAGGATCCACAGGCGGATCGCAAATAAAATAACATGGTTCAACAGACTTTAGGCATCTAAGCTTGCGAGACTCTTTATTGATGCTAGGAGTAGCCAGCCAATTCCAATTAGTACCTGCACTTAGCCTTTTTGGGAAAATACGTCAGTTTACACTGGTAAATACAATCAACCGACTCATTTTGAAAAGGGTTTAAGAAAATGTTTGATTTGAATGCACATGGCACAAATAATATTTTATAACTTGGGATAATTATCTAATAAATAAACTTGTACATGATTTACATGTTCCTTATGCGTTCAGTAGCCCGAATCGAGCCGGGTTAAAGATTAATGGACACACCACTTAAATTATGAGACACTGACAGGTGTACGCCTACACCTGTGTGCTAAGGTCGTGGCCATTCCGTAGAATGATGCCAGGGATATCCGGGACAACGGTCATTAACCCCCCAAAGGCTTTAAGCAAACAAAACAATATTAAACGAGACGTCTCAATACTTTCATTATCATTCATTCAATCAAAGATTCAACGCCCCGACCAAGCGGTATTTTATATACCGTACCCCAAGCCCGTATAGGGAAAATAAGTTAAAAGTATTTACCTGAGCTAAATATAAATTCAATCCCAGCCGTATCAAATCAGCAAGTACAGATAGCTTTTACTGGGCTCCTAAATCTGGAACGAAGGTTTTTAATAACCTATTAGAATCCTAACGGGTCTTTAGTTAAGCTTACGCTTAGACCGGTTAGTTTTAAAGATACGGTTCGTACGCACGATTAAGCGAAGACCGGATAGAATGTGATTTAGACCCGACAAGTTTGAGGACTTGCTTAATATGGGTATATGATACACATTCTTGATTTTGAGATAAAACCGATAAGGTTTGACCCGTTTCGGCTAATTTATGTAAACTAGTTACATAAACCGAACCGAACGCGCATGAAGCGTAACGGGTATCCGTAAGAGTCCTAAACAGGTTTCCTAAGTTAAAATGCCTTAAATATGTCATGATATCAGTAGGATACCTTCCGTTATGCCCAAAACGAGTTTAATCTCATATTAAGCCCCATAGGGGTATTTTGGTCTTTTTAAAGATTATAAAGGGGATCAATTAAGCTTCTGTGATCCGGATCTGAATAAATCAGTAAAATAGTTTATTTTAACTTGGTATATCAGTTGGTGTTAAGTCCTATGTGGCAAAATGGTTTTAGACCCTTACTATGCGCTTAATACGCGTATAACGCCGTTTTACGCGACGTACGGGTTAAAATAGGATTCTGAGTTTTCTGGTCATTTAAATAGGCTTAAAACACTTCATTTATTATTTAAAATCAGTAGCAATTTGATTGGTATCAAAAGGATTTATAAAACTCATTTTATACCCGAAAAGGGTATATTCGGTATTAACCGAATTATGGCGCTAATCCTAGCTTATGATCAGTTTAGAAATAATTAAAAATATTCAAAAATCCCAAAATATTATTTAACATCAGTGGGTAAAAGTTTTGGTGTCAAAAATTGGGTTTAGATAGGCTTTACGCTAATGACGCCGTTTAATTAATAAAAGTGTTTATAATTACGTCATTAAGCGTAACTCCTAATCTAGACTTCCGATTGACGTGAAAATTTACAGACATGTTCAATAATCAGTAACAAAGACTTTTATACTTTCACATCTTCAAAATCTCGTTTTATAAACATAAGGGCATTATGGTCATTATTTAGGCATTTAACGGAAACGTCGGACGATCGAGGTTTCAAGTGGTATAAACGCAGAGGGTTATACCAACATGTAACTAGGTCCTAATGGAACTTTAAGGCATGTCTAAACCTATCAAAAACGGGTCAGAATCGAGGTCAAAGCAGAAAGTCAAACCATGCGACTTTCGGCTCCGAATCGGTTCAAAACTGAGAGTTGTCGAATCAAACAAGCCTAGACAAGTTTTCATACTTATTTTCAGATTATATAACTGATAAAATAGGTTACACGCCTTCTGTAACGTTAATTTTTGCGATTTATGGTTCTGTTGACTTTTTCGGAAGAAGTTTGACTCGACGAACGACATTGTTAGATCGGGAATCAAAGGGTGCCCTTTTAAGGGTTAATTTCCCACAATATTACCAACTTGTAACAACTTTCGTTTCGACAAATCTCTGGACCGTTTATGATTTATCGCCAAGTCAAACCGTAGTTACGACGGTTTGATTTCAAGGCTATAAACTAACCATAACTCAATCGAGAAGGTTCAAGGGCACTTACATACGTCTAATGGATGATTTGTGAGCCTTGTATCAGTTCCGGAGCTCCTCCAAATGTCCAGAAGTTGATATGTGTTGAATGTTGAAATACAAGACTTTTAATAAGAACTTTGATCATCAAAGATTGATTCCAAATGAGTGTAAGATGATCCAAGATGCATGTATATGGCCTCTATAAGCTGTAAACCACTTTAGGAAGCCCATAGAATCGAAATACCATGTTTTAAGTCGGTTCCAACATCAACAGGCAGCTGGCTGTTATGTTTGCCGCTGTTAGCTGTCACGCGGCCCGCCTCCAGTTTAGCCAATCCTTACGCGGGCCGCCTGGACCTACGGATCAGGTAAACATGTTTTCAGTTATTGCATTTTCAGTCCCCGGTCCTCCTAAACGTCGCTTTCACCTTGTTTCTTGCATTATAAACCCTCTAAATTGATTTATAAGGGCTTCAAGACTTATACCATCTTTGTGAAGTCCTCGGGTAACTTTGTGATCACCCGAAAAGCCCTAATTTTCACTGTTGACGATTCTAACCCTCACACACGAATTTTATCACAACTTTCTCATACGGCAACGAAACTTTGTGAAATTTTTATGGTGCATTCTAGTGAGCATAATTAATCGTTACAAGGCTTCGGGTTTGCTAAAAGGTCACTCAGAGGTATATCTTTAACATGTTGACACATTTAACCCCTGTAGTTTGTAATCCCTCACTTTCTTTCACAATTTGCTTCGTATGATCCATGATCCGTTCATTTAAGGTTATAAACATCATGTAGGGTTATTGTAAAGTATATTTATTCATTGTTTACACTTTGAACCCTTATATTTACACAGTTTCATTGTTTGTCAACTTTAGTCCTTCAAGAACATTCTTTCACCCGTTCAAAGGTTATGACACGTGTCAAGACATTATAGGACGTAAATTTTCGGGGTGTTACACCTAGTCGGCGCCTAGTCGGAGCCTAGTCGGCCTAGTCGGAGCCTAGTCGGCCTACTCGGTCTAGGCGGTCAACGTGGTTTGTTGACTTTTAATCGGTCAAAATCGGCCTACTCGGACTACTCGGCCTTGTACTCGGACTACTCGGCCTTGTACTCAGACTAGTCGGACTTGTATTCAGAATATTTGAACTTTAAACATGTTTCATTTTAAATTATACCCAGTTGACATGAATTATGTTTATTTTAACACATAAATAATATATAACAATTAATTTTATTTATATTTACCATGTCCGCGTACTCCCCGAGTACTCTCCGAGTACTCCGATTACTCCCAACTCCCCAGTCGGCCGACTAGGGACCGCCTAGCGACTTTTACAACACTGTTCATAATATATACTTGCTATGTTCATTAGTACACATATAGTACATGATTTCATTGGGTTTTGCTATGTATGTTCACTTAGCATGCTAGCACATTGATTTTAGTATATTACATTTTGTTGCATATGTTCATCCAGCATGTGGACACATTGTTTTACATTTTAATCTGTTTGAACCGTTTGAAGCTGTTTGATTTATGTGAATTATTTGGACTGTTGGAACCGTGTGAAACTGTTTGATTTATGTGAACCGTTTGAAATTAATTGTTTGATGTGAACCGTTTGAAACTGTTTGAACCGTTGGGTTAGGGAAGTGATTAGGTAACGGGGCGGGGGTAATGTGCTAAAAGCATGGTGGATACACCGCTGACGTATTTTCACATGTGTTTCAGGTACCATAGTTGGTGATATTTGATGATGATATTGATGTATGCTCACATAGGAATGGACGAGGACTTAGTGACATAATAACAACGGAAGTCTATTTGTTCATGTTTTGTTTCTAATTTCAATGTAATGTAATACATTTAATTCAATAAAACAGAACTTCAATCCATGTGTTATGAAACAATGATTCTGTTACACCACTCCCAGACGTTTCCGCCATGATTTGTTGTTTTACGTGGTCGGGGTGTGACAGTGATAGGGTTGGCGAAAGACTCAGTCTTTCATTAAGATTAGTGGGTGCCGTAAGTCATTATCAAATTTTGATTAAACTATACATGATTATATTTAATACCCCACAAATAACAATCATTAAATAACAATCATCAATGCATACCAAACATTCATTATTCAGATAAAACTGTACAAACATGATTAATCAGTGACGTGTATGGGAAAGACCTTGAAATCTTGGGTTGTCACATCATCCCCAACTTGAAAGAAATTTCGTCCCAAAATTTGTCAAGTAATCCGAAACAGCAAGACGTTAACTCAGGATGACTGTGGATTTTCCGCGGGTACTACATCATCCCCAACTTGAAAGGGAATTTCGCCCCGAACTTCACCAGTTGCTTCAGGTTTAGATTTGTCAGCTAGAAATAAGTGAGGATACTTGAGTTTCATCTGATCCTCGCGTTCCCATGTGAACTCCGGTCCACGTCTTGAGTTCCAACGAACTCTCACGATCGGAATACAGTTGTGCTTACGGACCTTGACCTCCCGGTCCATGATTTCTATTGGTTCTTCAACAAACTGCAACTTGTCGTCGATCTTCAGCTCTTGAAACAGTACCACCAGTGTTTCATCAGACAAACACTTCTTTAATTGCGACACATGGAACACATCATGGACGTTACCTAACTCAACAGGTAACTCCAACTTGTAGGCCACTTTACCAATTCGCTCCAGAATTTTAAATGGTCCAACATAGCGAGGGTTAAGCTTGCTGCATTTTCCAAAACGCACCACACCCTTCCAGGGTGAGACCTTCAACATAACACGATCACCAACTGCGAATTCCAAAGGCTTCCTACGCTTGTCAGCGTAGCTTTTCTGACGGTCGCGTGCTGCCGCCATACGGTTTCTGATCTGCACAATCTTTTCCGAAGTTTCAAGGACAAGTTCTGGGCCTGTGACTTGGCTGTCACCCACCTCAGCCCAACAGAGAGGGGAGCGGCATTTCCGGCCGTACAACGTTTCAAACGGAGCTGCCTGAATGCTAGTGTGGTAACTGTTGTTGTAGGAGAACTAGATCAATGGCAAATGTTTCTCCCAGCCCTTACCAAAATTAATCACACATGCTCGCAGCATGTCTTCAAGTGTCTGGATGGTTCATTCACTTTGACCATCCGTTTGTGGGTGATAAGCAGTACTCATGTCGAGACGTGAGCCAAACGATTTATGCATCGAGTGCCATAAATCAGATATGAAACGCGGATCACGATCAGAGATAATAGAGGTTGGCGCCCCGTGCCTAGAAACCACTTCTTTCAGATAAACAGCGGCGAGTTGTGAGAACTTATCCATTTCTTTGATTGCTAGAAAATGTGCTGACTTCGTGTGATGATCAACGATCACCCAGATGGTATCGTTTCCGCTTTGAGTTCTTGGCAAACCAGTGACGAAATCCATAGCAATCTGCTCCCATTTCCACATGGGTATTTCTGGTTGTTGCAGCAATCCAGACGGTTTCTGATATTCCACTTTAACTTTCAACCAGGTCAAACATTTACTCACATAAGTCGCGATGTGAGCTTTCATCTTCGGCCACCAATACATGACTTTGAGATCCTGATGCATCTTATCCGAACCTGGGTGGATATAGCATCGAGACTTGTGCGCTTCATCCATCACAAGATCTCTAAGGTTTCCAAACAATGGAATCCATATCCGCTCCATAAAATTGTAAATGCCATATGATCTCTTCTCGAGTCGTTTCTCCATGCCTCGTAAATACTCAGCTTCATAGTTTTCTTCCTTCAATGCTTCGGTCTGAGCCGAACGGATCTGGTCAGGTAGGTTAGAATGAATGGTGAGCTGCAAGGCGCGAACACGTTTGGGTTTTGTTTCCTTTCGACTCAGGGCATCAGCTACAACGTTAGCTTTACCTGGGTGATACTTGATAGCACAATCGTAGTCGTTCAATAGTTCTACCCAGCGATGCTGTCGCATATTCAATTCCTTCTGATCGAAGATATGCTGAAGGCTTCTGTGATCGGTGTAGATGGTGCATTTGGTACCGTACAGATAGTGCCTCCAGATCTTCAACGCGAAAACCACGGCCCCCAACTCCAAGTCGTGAGTCGTGTAATTCTTCTCATGAACCTTCAGTTGTCGAGAAGCATAAGCGATCACATTGTTGTGTTGCATCAGCACGCAACCAAGTCCCTGAATAGAAGCATCACAGTAAACCACAAAATCCTCGGTACCTTCGGGTAGAGACAAGATCAGTGCACTGCAGAGTTTCTGTTTCAATAGTTGGAAAGCATCCTCCTGCTTGTTTCCCCAAGAATATACAACACATTTCTGTGTCAACGAGGTAAGAGGTTGACCGATCTTTGAGAAATCCTTGATAAATCTTCGATAATACCCAGCGAGACCAAGAAATTGTTGCACCACTGAAGGATTCTTTGGTGCCGCCCAATTCCTGATAGTATCAATCTTAGCAGGATCCACGTGTATCCCCGATTCATTCACAATGTGGCCAAGGAAGTGTACCTCTCGAATCCAGAAGTCACACTTAGAAAGTTTCGCGTAGAGCTGCTCCTTCCTCAGGAGCTCCAAGATTAGACGTAAGTGTCGCTCGTTGTAACAACCCGCACTTTCGTGCGTTGTTACTACTCGATATACTCGTTACGCCTAGCACTAGAGATTCGGATCATAATGTAACTATATCGCATACTTCGCTATTCGAAGGATAATCGCATATTTTTGCAATACATTATCACTATATCACATCGAAAACACTAACACTCACGATGACCTTGAGTGAGGACCTATTCTACCCTCCTCGGTGGCCGTGATGTGTCAAAACGTAAAACAACTAACGCTAACAAGGACTCTCGGGTGAGTGCTATAGCTCCAGACGTCGTGACGATGATGACAATACGAGTGAGTGGTACCCCGTCAGTCATTGTGGCACAACACACAATAACGTTCACGATAACATCAAGAAAGGACCTATACTACCCTCCTTGATGGCCGTGAAACGTCGCTAATAATCGCATACTCGAATCGAAAACCGATTGTTAATTATCGAAACTTTGGAATATGGATACGTAAATACGACCCCTAGTGATATATATATGTATATATAATAATGATATAAGAAGCACGTACTTCAAAAACTATCAAAACGATCGAAAACGGAGAAACTCACCGCGCCGGAGTAGCCATCCGGATGGACACCTTCATCCGAACGGATGGCCATTCGACCCAGTCACTCCCTTCTCCTCTTTTTGCCTATAAATAGCCTGCCACACCACTGTTCAAGTGATGTGACAGCTCCCACTCGACCAAACACGCTCCAGGACCCTTTTCTCTCGATTCCTCGCGATTCCGGTAAGATTTCAACCTAAAACTCGTACTTCTATGATCTACACTCAATTCTACACCATTCTATCTTTCAAAACTCAATTTCCAACCGTGAAATCCACTGATTTGTGGTGTTTTAAGGTGATGTCACCAAGAGTTCATATGAACTTCAAGTTGTGACCTCATCCCACCATAAACGACTCAGATCTGAGCGATTTCCACATATTTTGATAACAAATCTCACCTAATTCTTTGTTTTTAACCAAGTAACTGCGCGATTTCGAGTTAACCATGAGAAACCGTCAAGAACGGCCAGATCTGATGGAACGGGGTGGTTCCCGGCCGTTAGAACGGGTCAGAACTGATAGAATTTCAAGGGTTAATGCGAGATTACACCGTCCTAACAAGACCGCCTCGTATTTCTTCCAAAAACACTCGAAAACAGTTGACCGGAACATTAAACAAACGTGAAATCCGAACGGATAACATGTCATCCGAACGGATAACATGTCATCCGAACGGATAACATGTTATTCGATCGGATAACAATTCGAACGAGTCGACACTTATTCGATCGGATAACAATTCGAACGAGTCGACACTTATTCGATCGGATAACAATTCGAACGAGTCGACACTTATTCGATCGGATAACAATTCGAACGAGTCGACACCTATTCGATCGGATAACAATTCGAATGAGTCGACACCTATTCGATCGGATAACAATTCGAACGAGTCGACACCTATTCGATCGGATAACAATTCGAACGAGTCGACACTTATTCAATCAGATAACAATTCGAACGAGTCGACGCCTATTTGATCGGATAACAATTCGAACGAGTCGACACCTATTCGATTGGATGACAATTCGACCCAATCAACAGTCATCCGACCGGATGGGCCCATTCGACCGGATAAGCACCATCCGACTGGAAAACTGCCATTTTTATATTATTCCCGCGTGACCGTGCATCGTTTACCATATCGTTCGCTGATTTAACGCAGACGTACTCGCAATCGACCCTATCAAGCTGTATTCTCGCTAAACACGCACTGTGAGTATACTTGAACCCTTTTTAATCGCATTTTGGGTGTAACATACGTTTCTAACAAATCGAACTTATCAAACGAATTATTAAATCAATCGAATTATCACTTGCGAATAACTGTTATGCATAGATATACGTGATGCTAGTTGCATATGTGCTAGGGCTTATACTCGCGACGTCCCACCATGACTAGTATAGTACTATTGCGCCCGACGGGGTCTAGTTTGCCATCGCATATTCAAGCATCGAGGACTTAGTTGGTAGTATCAGCTTTGTGAGTATATATGTCGTATGTTACGTTTATGCATGTGGAAACTCGCTATACCTATCAAACCTGTATACTCGCCAATACTTTTGTATTGACAAATATTTTAACGTATGTTGCAGGTTAGATCGCAGACTATATCAAATCAAGCTAGGAAGTCTAGAAACTCAACTAAAATCTAGGTTGTCGGATTTGTATTGTTCGAGAGGACAAGAAATCTGTGATAACTTATGTGATTGTATTATTTGTTACTATGGGATAACGAATGTATTAAATATTATCGCAATATAGTTGTTATGGATTCTCTTGAGCAATCTGATTCGCCTAGTGCCGTGCCCCGATGATTCCGCCATCGGTTGGGGTGTGACAGATTGGTATCAGAGCCATAACTATAGGGAATTAGGCAAGACTCGACCTAGTCCGGGTCGACGTCTTAGAAATTGACCTAGTCTATAGTCTAAGTACCAACAGGCCGACTCGTACGAACCAATAAGGTTTGTATCGGGCCTACTTGATACTCTCGATCGAAATCGCTAAAAGCTACAACTTGTGTGAACACCGCGTACTACAACTTCACACGAAGAAGCCTTTCCTAAGGCTGGAATACTACTTAGCCTTTCCTAAGGCTGACATAATACACGTGTTTTCGAAAATACTCGCATAACGAAACCGAGTGATCCTATCGAGACCAGGTGTGAAAACCAAAAACTCTTGATGAGATCGCTCACTCAGCGCATTTTTCTAGCACGAGAACCTTTCATCGAGTTAGGAGTGACATCCACATCTCGACGAAAGTCTCCATTTCGAAATCTAGTGGAACTCACGAATTTATTCGAAGAGCATAACCACAATTAGGAACGGAACTGTTAAGACAGGGGTGAAACCCGTACCTTAATAAGTCGTTCCACTCTCAAAATCGGTTTTCAAAAAGCTCTCACCAGGGATTCGAATATCACAATAACTCAAGCCATGCGATGACTAGGAAGACGAATGTCATGAGCTGCATCCCAGTGGAAGCATGAAGTCCTTTAGGTCAACGCGCATGCTCGAACTTGTTAGATATAGTTGGGTTACCTTGGTTAGTCGACGCCTAAACACCCAAGGTACTCTATTATACGATCCGCCAATTTTACAACTGGCTGGAACTTAATTACATGTTGAAACTTTACGCGTTATCAATTCCTCGATTTAACGATTTTCACTCCCTGTTTTACATCGCACGAGAACCTTTCATCGAGTTAGGAGTGACATCCACATCTCCTAGAGTCCATCGATGAGGCGATTGCACTGCGTTTGCAGACTTGCGACAAGTCCCGCGATGATGCGATTTAGTTGTTACGCCTTGCGATTGAGTGTAGTGTGTTGAAAATAATCACAATAGTATAATAGGTCTAATAACGTTCAACTCCACGTGGCACTTTCTTCACGGAACTTTGGTAGTATGATAAAGCACACCTTGCTTGACCCCTACTACTTTCATCCCGTGATTTGGTGTCACCTTTTGTCAAAATGCTTGTGGCACCTTAGAATTCACTACGATCTCCGTGCACTGACCCAAATAATCCCGTGTGCACCCGCGATTAGTCGTTCCTTGCACGTTTATCGTATCTCGTTCTAAGAGTGTAGTAAGGGTAAAACACATTATTTCGTGATATAGTATATAGTATGTGTGTGAATCTAGTCTAAGTGCGATGATTAGAGAGTGGGAGAGAAAACAAAGACGAGAGTTAACGTTATACATAGTGGCAACGTCGAGTAATAGAGTAGGTTCAAAACTTAGAAATTAACGTCGAAAATCGTATCATTACAACTTTATCCTACGCTTGCTAGATGTCTGATGCTGAAGACTTTTGCTGGAGCTGTTGTTGTTGTACTCAACTTCATGGTTTGATGCGACAGTTGTGGGTGAAGTGACCGTAACGATTGCAGTTATTGCAATAGCGACAGTCAGCCCCAACTGGATGATGATAGGTACACGAGTAACACTGAGGATGAGCTCCAGTGTAGGCTCGTTTTGGAAACATCGGAACTGTTCGAAGAGGTTTCGGTTGCAGCAGTTCGGTTGTTGATGAGCTCGGGCTTGAAGTCTTTCGTTTGCGGCTGGGTTTGTCGGTGTCTTGCGAAGAGATGTCGTCGTTGGAGGATTCGTCTGAGGACTCACTTGCAGAGTCTTTGGCTGATTTTTCGGAAGATCCGTTGGCAGATTTGTCAGAAGAATCGGCAGCAGATTCGTCCGAAGAATCGTTAGAAGAACGTTAGCAGATTCGTTAGAAGAATCGCCAGCAGATTTGTCAGAAGATTCGTCAGTAGATTCATCAGAATATTCGTCAACATGTTCGTCTGAAGGATTAATGGCGATTGCTTGATGAGCTTGCTTGACAGGATTCCTTGAGAATAACCCTTCCATGAGTCGTTTGTTGTTGATTTCTGCGGCTAAGCGGTAGGTTTCTCCGATAGTAGCAGGTCTTGCAGCTTCGACAAAATCACCCACACACTTAGGCAAGCCGCGAATATACTTCGAAATGGCTTTTTCTGAAGTGTTGACTTGGCTCGGGAAGATTATGCTAAGCTGTTTGAACCTTGCGGTGTAGCCAGCGTTGTCACCTTTGGTTTGCTTGATTTCCCAAAATTCGTTTTCTAGTTTCTGGATTTCGTGGGGAGGGCAATACTCTTTCTTCATAAGCTCTTTCAGCTCATCCCAAGAGAGAGCATATGCTGCAGAGATCCCACGTTTGTTACGTTCGGCGGTCCTCCAGTCGAGTGCTCGCGATTGAAATACTCCGGTAGCGCAAGTAGTACGGAAACTATCGGGACACCCACTTTGATGAAGGGTAACTTCGATAGAATCGAACCACTGGAGTAGTTGAGTCACACCTCCTTCACCCATGAATTCCATCGGGTCACAGGCTTTGAAGTGTTTGTAGAGAAAAGTAGATTGCGGCTCTTCTATCTTAACGTCTTCCGAAGTTCGAGAGTTGCTGAGAGAGTGCACTTGAGCGGCAATTCGAGGAATAAGCTTTACCACTTCTTTGGTCACAAGTGATGCAATCCTCTTATTGGCGCTTCGTTTGGCTCTCCTCCTAGCTGTTCGTCTCGAGGTAGAATTGTTGGAAGGCATCTAGACAGGAAGAGACTAGGAATGAGATTCGATCATAATGATTTTTGAGTTTCGCGATGCGATTACGCGCGTTCCAAAACTTGGTGCAATAGTATGTTAGTAATGCGAATCACATAGGAGCCACATAGGAGACACGAATTCCCTAAGTTCTCACACACGACTTGTTTGTTTATACGTATATATATATATTTATATAATTGTAATTTGTAATCATACACATACAGGTCGATTTAGAATATGCGAGGACGCGTTGAGGTGAGAAAACGAGAGCGAATGCGATAGATTATGCATTAGTTTTGTTGCGAACGTTCGGGTTGCGCTTTAGATTACGATGGCTGTGCGAGTTGTGCGTTTTGTAAAATAGGGAGTGAAAATCGTTAAATCGAGGAATTGATAACGCGTAAAGTTTCAACATGTAATTAAGTTCCAGCCAGTTGTAAAATTGGCGGATCGTATAATAGAGTGCCTTGGGTGTTTAGGCGTCGACTAACCAAGGTAACCCAACTATATCTAACAAGTTTGAGCATGCGCGTTGACCTAGAGGACTTCATGCTTCCACTGGGATGCAGCTCATGGCATTCATCTTCCTAGTCATCGCATGGCTTGAGTTATTGTGATATTCGAGTCCCTGGTGAGAGCTTTTTGAAAACCGATTTAGAGAGTGGAACGACTTATTAAGGTACGGGTTTCACCCCTGTCTTAACAGTTTCGTTCCTAATTGTGGTTATGCTCTTCGAATAAATTCGTGAGTTCCACTAGATTTCGAAATGGAGACTTTCGTCGAGATGTGGATGTCACTCCTAACTCGATGAAAGGTTCCCGTGCTAGAAAAATGCGCTGAGTGAGCGATCTCATCGAGAGTTTTTGGTTTTCACACCTGGTCTCGATAGGATCACTCGGTTTCGTTATGCGAGTATTTTCGAAAACACGTGTATTATGTCAGCCTTAGGAAAGGCTAAGTAGTATTCCAGCCATAGGAAAGGCTTCTTCGTGTGAAGCTGTAGTACGCGGTGTTCACACAAGTTGTAGCTTTTAGCGATTTCAATCGAGAGTATCAAGTAGGCCCGATACAAACCCTACTGGTTCGTACGAGTCGGCCTGTTGGTACTTAGACTATAGACTAGGTCAATTTCTAAGACGTCGACCCGGACTAGGTCGAGTCTTGCCTAATTCCCTATAGTTATGGCTCTGATACCAATCTGTCACACCCCAACCGATGGCGGAATCATCGGGGCACGGCACTAGGCGAATCAGATTGCTCAAGAGAATCCATAACAACTATATTGCGATAATATTTAATACATTCGTTATCCCATAGTAACAAATAATACAATCACATAAGTTATCACAGATTTCTTGTCCTCTCGAACAATACAAATCCGACAACCTAGATTTTAGTTGAGTTTCTAGACTTCCTAGCTTGATTTGATATAGTCTGCGATCTAACCTGCAACATACGTTAAAATATTTGTCAATACAAAAGTATTGGCGAGTATACAGGTTTGATAAGTATAGCGTAATAGATAAAAAGTGTAGCGAATTTCCACATGCATAAACGTAACACACGACATATATACTCACAAAGCTGATACTACCAACTAAGTCCTCGATGCTCGAATATGCGATGGCAAACTAGACCCCGTCGGGCGCAATAGTACTATACTGTCATAGTGGGACGTCGCGAGTATAAGCCCTAGCACATATGCAACTAGCATCACGTATATCTATGCATAACAGTTATTCGCAAGTGATAATTCGATTGATTTAATAATTTGTTTGATAAGTTCGATTTGTTAGAAACGTATGTTACACCCAAAATGCGATTAAAAAGGGTTCAAGTATACTCACAGTGCGTGTTTAGCGAGAATACAGCTTGATAGGGTCGGTTGCGAGTACGTCTGTGTTAAATCAGCGAACGATATGGTAAACGATGCACGGTCATGCAGGAATAATATAAAAATGGCAGTTTTCCAGTCGGATGGTGCTCATCCGGTCGGATGGGCCCATCCGGTCAGATGACTGTTGATTGGGTCGAATTGTCATCCGATCGAATAGGTGTCGACTCGTTTGAATTGTTATCCGATTGAATAGGCATCGACTCGTTCGAATTGTTATCCGATCGAATACGTGTCGACTCGTTCGAATTGTTATCCGATCGAATAGGTGTCGACTCGTTCGAATTGTTATCCGATCGAATACGTGTCGACTCGTTCGAATTGTTATCCGATCGAATACGTGTCGACTCGTTCGTATTGTTATCCGATCAAATAAGTGTCGACTCGTTCGAATTGTTATCCGATCGAATGACATGTTATCCGTTCGGATGACATGTTATCCGTTCGGATGACATGTTATCCGTTCGGATGGCACGTCTGTTTAACATTCCGGTCAACTGTTTTCGAGTGTTTTCGGAAGAAATACGAGGCGGTCTTGTTGGGACGGTGTAATCTCGCATTAACCCTTGAAATTCTATTAGTTCCGACCCGTTCTAACGGCCGGGAACCACCCCGTTCCATCAGATCTGGCCGTTGTTGACGGTTTCTCATGGTTAACTCGAAATCACGTAGTTCCTTGGTTAAAAACATAGAATTAGGTGAGATTTGTTATCAAAATATGTGGAAATCGCTCAGATCTGAGTCGTTTATGGTGGGATGAGGTCACAACTTGAAGTTCATATGAACTCTTGGTGACATCACCTTAAAACACCTCAAATCAGTAAATTTCACGGTTGGAAATTGAGTTTTGAAAGATAGAATGGTGTAGAATTGAGTGTAGATCATAGAAGTACGAGTTTTAGGTTGAAATCTTACCGGAATCGCGAGGAATCGAGAGAAAAGGGTCCTGGAGCGTGTTTGGTCGAGTGGGAGCTGTCACATCACTTGAACAGTGGTGTGGCAGGCTATTTATAGGCAAAATGAGGAGAAAGGAGTGACTGGGTCGAATGGCCATCCATTCGGATGGCCCATCCGTTCGGATGAGGCCCATCCGTTCGGATGAGGCCCATCCGTTCGGATAAAGGTGTCTATCCGGATGGCTACTCCGGCCCGGTGAGTTGATCCGTTTTCGATCGTTTTGATAGTTTTTGAAGTACGTGCTTCTTATATCATTATTATATATACATAAATATATCACTAGGGTCGTATTTACGTATCCATATTCCAAATTTTCGATAATTAACAATCGGTTTTCGATTCGAGTATGCGATTATTAGCGACGTTTCACGGCCATCAAGGAGGGTAGTATAGGTCCTTTCTTGATGTTATCGTGAACTTTATTGTGTGTTGTGCCACAATGACTGACGGGGTACCACTCACTCGTATTGTCATCATCGTCACGACGACTGGAGCTATAGCACTCACCCGAGAGTCCTTGTTAGCGTTAGTTGTTTTACGTTTTGACACATCACGGCCACCGAGGAGGGTAGAATAGGTCCTCACTCAAGGTCATCGTGAGTGTTAGTGTTTTCGATGTGATATAGTGATAATGTATTGCGAAAATATGCGATTATCCTTCGAATAGCGAAGTATGCGATATAGTTACATTATGATCCGAATCTCTGGTCCTAGGCGTAACGAGTATATCGAGTAGTAACAACGCACGAAAGTCCGGGTTGTTACACTCGTGGCCCCCCTCGCTCTTGGAGTAGATCAAGATGTCGTCAATAAACATGATAACAAATTCGTCAAGATATGGCTTGCACACGCGATTCATAAGGTCCATGAAGACTGCTGGTGCGTTTGTCAACCCGAACGGAATAATTAAAAACTCACAATGTCCATATCGCGTTCTGAAAGCCGTTTTAGGAACATCCTCCTCTCGGACTCTCACCTGATGATAGCCCGACCTTAAATCGATCTTCGAGTAAAAACTTGACCCTTGCAATTGATCAAACAAGTCATCGATACGCGGTAACGGATAACAGTTCTTGACTGTCACCTTGTTAAGTTCCCGATAATCTATACATATACGGAAGGACCCGTCCTTCTTTACAAAAAAAACTGGGGCTCCCCAAGGCGAAGAACTGGGTTGGATAAAATCTCTATCCAATAGTTCTTGAAGTTGATTCGATAGCTCTTGCAATTCTCCTGGTGCAAGACGATAAGGAGCACGAGCAATCGGAGCTGCTCCTGGCATAAGGTCAATCTGAAATTCCACCTGACGATGTGGAGGTAAGCCAGGTAACTCTTCAGGAAACACGTCAGGAAACTCACGAACAACTGGAAGGTCCTCGATCTTCCTTTCTTCAGGTTGTGAATCGGTGACAAGAGCGAGAATAGCAAGGTAGCCCTTTCGTAGACACTTCTGGGCTTTCATGACTGAGATGATGCCGACTATGGCACCACTACGATGACCTTGAACCGATAAAGATTCCCCACTGGGGAGAGGAATACGCACGATTTTCTCTTTACAGAGAATTTCCGCTTGATGCTTAGACAACCAATCCATGCCAACGACCACATCAAAACTTCCAAGTGTAACGGGGAGTAGGTCAATGTCGAACACTTGACCCATGAGATCAAGTTTACAGCCAAACAGAACATGAGAAGCTTCTATCGATTTACCATCAGCTAATTCTACTGCATGCTTATTTACAAGAGGTGTGGGAGTCAACCCTAACTGTCGACTGAACCCCAAAGACACATAACTCCGATCGGCACCAGAGTCAAATAAAACAGAAGCAAATATGTTGTTTATGGAGAACGTACCAGTCACCACGTTGCCATCATTCCTGGCTTCCCTAGCTCCAATAGTGAACACCCTCCCGTGTGCACCATTTCCACCATTGCCCCCATTGTTGTTGTTTCTGTTGTTATTGTTCCCATTGTTGTTGCCACCAGCATTCTGATTTAGTTGAGGGCAGTCTCGCCTGATGTGACCCTTGGCTCCACACTGAAATCATCCCTTACGGTCTCCATGGTTTTGCTGGGGTTGTTGCCTTTCCTGCTGCTGTGGCTGGTGCTGCTGCGGGGTGTGTTGCTGCTGATGATTCGGAAGTGAAACCCTACATTCCCTGGCCATATGCCCCACTTTGTTGCACCTATGACATACTCAGGTACACGGCCCCCGATGGTGATAGTTGCACTTATTGCACTTTGGTAGCTTTCCCGCGTAAGAACCCTGACCCGAGCTGTTGCCCTGGCTTTGATTAACGGAGGACTGACTGAAGGTGCGGGTACTACTGTTGTCAGGCCTTTTCTGAGATTGACTGGCACTGGTTGCTTTGTCAGCATCGTTCCATTTTCGCTTGCTATCAGTAGCAGGCGTAGTAACTGTGGTTATAGCAGCAGTAGTGGCAGAAACACGCGGTGGTAGCGAGCCACGCTCCACCTCCTAATCTGTGATCTTGTGAGCCAAACGGATAATCTGAGGTAAGTTGTTGAGGTTCGCTGCAGTAACAAAGCCCTTAACCTGCGGGGCTAATCCCTTGAGATACAGCTCGATTCTTCGGTGTGGAGGTCGTGACAAGTTAGGGCACAAGATTGCTAGTTAATGAGATCGTTTCGTGAATACCTCGATCTCCGACCCCACCATCTTCAGATCATAATACTCATTCTCCAGTTTCTAAATCTCATCACGAGGACAATACTCCTCCCTCATTAATTCCTTAAAATCGTCCCAAGTAGTGGCATTTGCCATCTCAATGCCTAACATCTGAACCTGGGCATTCCACCATGTCAGGGAACCATCCTCGAGTGTGCCTGTAGTATACTTCACTCTGTCCCTAGCAGGACAGTTACACATTGCAAACACCAATTCTGCCTTCTCAAACCAACGCAGGAGTCCTACAGCGCCTTCAGTCCCACTGAAGGTCTGTGGCTTACAATCCATGAACGTCTTGAACGTACAAGCAAGTGGATTGTTTTGATTCAGATTAGCGTGCTGGCCTAAGAACGAAAGAAAATGAAACACATGGGTAAGAGTTGTGTACACGACACAAGAATAAAGGATAATTGGCACATATCGTACCAGCTTGATAGGCTGCTAAAGCCTCAGCCACACGAGTGTTAATCAAGTTTGTCAGCTCAGCTTGGGTCATTGCAATGTGACCCCGTCCGCTCATGATTCTATATAAGAGTAGGGAAAAGGTTAAGAGTCGAGACAAGGTAGGAGTCAAACTCACAACAACTTCTACAGATTACAATGTACATCGGACAACAAAGCGGAACCCCTTTCACACTTGTTAGATCTCATTGAGACTCGCATGCACCCCACATTATTATTATGTGTGCACCTATAATAATAATACGATTTGCATGTTTATCTCAGCTCCTCCTGACTCATGCTAAAAGTTTCCTCAAGTTCTCGCAAGAAAACAAAACACCACAAACATAAACCACGAAAAGCTAACAGGATATTGCACTGTGACTCTATCAATCACATAAATCAGGTAAATGCACATGAATTCAGTCTGAAATGCTAAGTGTGTGCAATCACATGCAACATTGTACATTAGTGTATACTAGATATACTATGCAATAAGTAAACGAGAGACGAACCTTGCAATCTGGAGCTGAGTGTCATGGTCGCTTTCTGAACTATTCGGTGATAGTCTGGTTTTACAAAAATGTTTTAAAACCTAGTTCACTATAACCAGTGGCTCTGATACCAAACTGTCACCCCCCCAATCACATTGAACCAACCATAAGATGTTTAACAAGGTTCTTATTTAATAAATAAGACGTTCACAAAACATATTCTAAGTAAAGTAGTGTCAGCGGAAGCAAATAGTAAAACATTGTTCAAATATTTCGAAAGTCAATTTATGTGAAACAGTAAACAAGTCTCGTAAATCCAAGTGACACAATCCATGACCACTCCAGCCATCCAGACAGCAAGTCCCCATCCAAAGTACCTAATGACCTGCGAGCATGCAACAAGTGTATCAGACAACGCTGGTGAGTTCACAGTTTTACGAAAACGTTAGTTACCAATTGTTTAATCCAGTTTGTTAACAAATCCGAAAGTAATGTTGATAATATCTCGTTACTGAACAAGACGGCTCCTCATGTATGTTTTGCCCATTCCCCAGTGCTCCTATCAAAGCACCGGGCATGACTAGGTCATTAGTTCACACCTGTCCTCTCTGGTACGGGGTGAGGGTGCCAAACCTAAGTCGCGCTACCAACTAATACCCCGCTACCTCTCCGGTAACAAAAGATGGGACTTAAGAGTGATAGGGTGAGAGTATTATCCAACATTCCAGTTTTACCCAAAAGACTTACCCCTCCCCGGGATACCCACTGACTGTCCCAACCACCGGGACGCATGCTCAAGAGTAGTGAACTCACCTTTAATTTGCTCGGTATGCTTTAATTACCCGTCCAGTTGGTCATCCCAAACCCTACCGTGGTTATCAACCAGTATCAGTTTCATACTCATTCAAATCACATACTTACATACAGTAAGTCACGTGTGGTTGCACAGTTTGCATCTAGCATTACGATCCTGGTTATCATAAAGCACATACTGAAATATCATAACAGTCCACATTCCATGCACATGTCACTTAATGTTGATCAGTAAAGTTATCATGTAACCACTGTAATTCATAAACAAGATGCCAAACAGTATATACTTTCAAAACTGTCTACTGTTCCACCCAACTACCCCTTTGACGAAACACCCTAGCGACGAAAGGCTATCTTTCGTCGAAGTCTCATCTGACGAAAGTCCCCATCTTTCGTCGACGTCTCA
Organism: Helianthus tuberosus; assembly: GCA_030545235.1. Taxonomy (NCBI): domain Eukaryota; kingdom Viridiplantae; phylum Streptophyta; class Magnoliopsida; order Asterales; family Asteraceae; genus Helianthus; species Helianthus tuberosus. The sequence goes on from CM060358.1 coordinate 124,867,084, forward strand.
TTTGACGAAAGTCCCCATCTTTCGTCGAATTCATATGTGTCTAATTACCATTCTGTTTTGTCAGAAGCAGTTACTGTGTCTAGGTTTCGTAATAATCAGTTAGACATTCAATAGCATAAACAATGGATCAAACAAGGTTACATCGTCCTGTTCTTATCAAGGTTGACTACAAAGAACAATTCTCAATATTAACATTAGCATGGATTTACATATAAGAACAGACATTGATCAAGATCTACTATCAATTCATAATCACAGATTTCCTTGCTAACCCTAAGTCATCAGCAACATCAGCCATTTAATCATAAATTCATGTTGTGATCAATCACATATTCTAAGCACACCATCCTATGATCGAAACCCTAGATTCCATGTTACACATAAAATCCTGTTCGCACAAAACCCTAGTTACGATGCTATCACTGAATCCCTATTTTCACACAAGATAACAAACATCACAGTATCATCATCTCATCAAATACAACACTTAGGCACTAACCGAAATGCGAGAGAGTTTAGATTAATCGAGATGGAATGAATGCCTTGAAGTTTCCTACTGCCGTCGCACCAAGAATGAGGAAAGAATTCTAGGGTTATTGTGTTTACGAGAGTTATAATATACATCACCTCGTACTGGGCCTCGCATAATTTGGGTCGAAGGCCTCTCTTTGATGAAAGTTCCAGGTGGCGAAACACTTGTGTTTCGTCATGATAGGGTTGGCGAAAGACTCAGTCTTTCGTCGAGATTAGTGGGCGCCGAAAGTCATTATCAAATTTGATTAAACTATACATGATTATATTTAATAGCCCCCAAATAACAATCATTAAATAACAATCATCAATACATACCAAACATTCATTATTCAGATAAAACTGTACAAACAGGATTAATCAGTGACGTGTATGGGAAAGACCTTGAAATCTCGGGTTGTCACAATTAGGCTAGTTTCACAACACGTTATCAGCACGACTTGCTTTTGGAGTTGGACTCGCATTATCACAAGAATGTTGAATCAAACTATCCTACAAGTAAGTTTTATTTTAATTCATTAAATTTAATTTGTTATTTATTAATCTCGTATTTACTAATGGTAATGATATATTATTATTTTGGATGACTGGTTGAATTATTTCATTGATATCATCCAAAAGAAAGAAAAGAAAAATACATCATAGATATCACCATTAAAGGGTTTGAAAAAAAAATTCAAACATCAGAAAATAAACTTTTGGATCGAACTTAAAGCCTGAAATCAATGAGATTTTATTTGACTTTTGTCAAGTAATGTATTATGAGTTTTTGACAAAAAACATCAAAACAATTATAAACAAGAAACGCAATGCGTTCGGATAAACAAGAAACACAATGCGTTCGGAAAAAAATTGGTTGTAACACTTCACATTCTTTTATTGATTATCTTTTTTCATAGATCTTTTATATATTAAACATTAACTCTGGCTATTGTATTAGCTTATGATAAAGATCCGGATTTTAGAATGTATTATCTATGTTTATAACAAATATATTAATTTATTAGAAGTAGAATTTAAAGACTATTATTAATTAAGTCACTCTAGTTGTTGAATAGATTAAATTAGTATAATTAATCAAATCTTTATTCTTATAAACTCTTATTATGTTATATAGTTTTTGATTATAACAGATTATATGAGAATAAAGTTGTTACGTACATGACTAATAATCTACTAAATGATATTACAAAATTAAGATTTGATTTGTTAGTATTTTAGTGGATATTATCTTTTGTTTGAAATTTTGTGACCTACATTTATCCTCTCCTAGAAATTCTTTTCACTCTGTATTAATTGATGTCCATTTATTTGATGATAAATGCTTTTAATATGCATGCATTATATGAGAATTGAATATATGAAATATTTGTTTGGCAAAACATATGTTTCGAAATTAATTTAGAACCTTAGGATACCTTTATAACAGCTGGAACAATAAAATATATTATTATCAACTAAAATAGCATGAGAAGTTGAACGAGAGATATTTGTTTATAATTTAAATTAATTGACAAATTTTAATATGTATGATATACTTTTGATTGGTTATCCCATGATAGAAGATTAATACATGAATTATATATTTGCTTGTTAGTGATGAAAGAACATATTTTGTAAAGTTTTAATAAACTTGAGTTATATGATGACATGTTATTATATTGTGTTTTGTATAATTTAAGTTTATATCATAAATTGTATTTTATATGCTATCATTTATTTATATGTATTGTGTTCGATATATATAATAAAAACCAAAGTTGGTTGTTATATTATCACTCTCATAAAAGGATATAAATACGTTTAGATACTAAACCCGAAGTGTCATACTCCTCAAATCTCATTATCAAGTTATAAAATGTCATAAGATTTGTGAGCACGTTGTAGGACCTTAACGACTCCCGTACGATTGCGAACGACACGTGCGACGTGCGGAATCCGTGCACGTGTGTGGACCGAACACAAGAACGTAATATAATAGTGATTCGATTGAATATTTGACAATATACAAGCACCTTAAATCACCTTTTGACTTTCTCTCTCTACTTTCTCTCTCTAGGCTCCAAGCTCTCCAAAGTTGCAAAAGTAGCAAAAGTTCTAAAAACTAAACATAAGGATCCTATTTATAGGCCATGGCAATAAGGAAGGTTTCCCTATTTACAATAATGCCATTCCCTATATTTAAACATCTAAAACCTTATTTTGTTCAGTTTTCTGCTACGAACTGAATTGACGGAGGCGATAGACATTCCTGCACTCACAAGATTTTAGACCAATAAAATTATATGACTCATATATGTAATTACTTCTCAATGGATGTTATGTGAAGAGAAGATTATTTATGTGAAAAAACTCAATAAAATTTTCCATATATCACATGTGAGATATGCTGATTAAATAGCAATATCATTATTAGAGTTATGAAAAGTTTGAAATGATTTTATACTCGTGTGACTGAGTAAAGAATGAAAACCTATAAGGCTTGTTCTGGTTCTACTCCATTCCCTGAATCGAATGTAACTATATAACGATCATTGAAAATATCATGATCATGGACATAATTGAGAAATTTGTAGTGACGGTCATAATAATAATGAGATCGGTCATCAAAAGTGCTATGATAGCCAAGTTGATAATGAGATTGACCATATTAGAATGTATAGGATAGCCAAGTTAATAATGAGATCGACTATCAAAATTGTAATAATGGTCATAATAAGATTAACAACTTGAAGTGGTAAATTATGGGAGTAATTATATGAAGATAATATTCGAAGAGGATGAAAAGTGACGTGACAGTTTGAAATGATGTTTAATTGTTCTATCGTATTTTACGTTTTGTATTACCTATGTGCAAGTGATACATATATGATCATAAACCACAAGTTTATGGATCATAATTATTTACTTTATTGGCATGACCGGTTAGACCACACCGAAACAATGATGATGTGAAACGTAATGAAGAACTTGAAGATTCTTCCAGCAATAGCATGTATTGTTTGCTCTTAAGGGAAATTATGTATTTGCCAATTAAGGGTATGTATCCCTAAATATTCTGGAAGTGATTAAAGGATATGCATATCACAACATGATACTATTTAGTGTTTTAAATAGATGCATCGTCTAAATGGTTATCAAATCCACAACCTGAAGTTCATGTGACTGTGGCTTAGCTAATGTGATAGCAAACATATTATTCCAGATTGGTATATTTATTTTGGTAATAATGGTGAATTCAATTCCCAAGTTATTAATGATTATTGGAATAAATTTTGAACTTCACATAATTTATGTTTGTACAAGAATTGCTTTGTTGAGACGATCACTAAACGCTCACAATTGATTGCAAAGTCAATGATCATAAGAGCAACAATTCATATTTGTATTTGGGTACATGTGATTTTACATATCCAACATTAATTCACATCAAGCCAATATGCCATCATACTCCCCCTGTTATAGTTGGTTTTTGGTCAGGGACCAAATACGTCCGTTCTAAGATTTTGGTTGTGAGGTATATATAATATTGATCCACCACTAGCACAATGTTGGGACCTCTAAAAGGGTTGAGAATATAGTTTGGGTAAAAAATAATTGTCTATGATTAAATACTTAAAGCCATTGGTGAAAGATTTGCTTACGGCTCATTGGTTTTTCACTTTAGTGAATGAATGTTCCCAACATTAGGAGGAGATAACAAATAGTTGGAAAGTGAAAAATGGAATGAATTATCTTGTCATCTTGATCCTCATACTATAAAGGGTGAACCAGAAGTTTAAAGGATAATTCATTTACCAATATTAAAGAACAAATTACTAGACAAGTTCACTGACTTAAATAGAGTGACTAAGTAAGTCACATAATCAACTATTTATGCTCTAGTCATATTTGTGTCCCAAAAGGACAACCACATATTTTGTAATAGGTCTATTTCACGCTTAAAGCGTGGTAGACTAGTTGATTCCAATAATAAAATTCATCGAAAATTGGAGCAAGTAATTAAGATGGTCAAGTCGAGGTTATAGTAATAAGGTCTCCTGAAGAGACAGTAGACATGATGGTTCAAGAAGAACCTCAGGTACCTGAAAATAAAGAGATCTTGATAAGTTGTATCATGTCCAAAGATATGTATGGAATCGAAATAAAAATCGACGTCATTATAATTTTGTATATAATGTAGCGCTTGAAATGATTAGATGACGAGGATCAAGATTTGAGATCTTCCTATGAACATAAACATAGAAATGATTGGCCAGAATGGAAAGACGCAAATAAGGAAAATTTGAATTCTCTAATGACATAGAAAGTATCTAGACCAATAGTCCATACAACTGAAGTTGTAAAATATGTTGGATATAAACGAGTCTTTTATGCGAATTATGTGCAAATCAAATTGAGTGATATAAGGAAAAATTGGTGGCACGAGAATTTTCGTAAAGACCTATGATTGATTATGAGGAGATGTATTCTCCAGTGGTAGATGCATTGACTTTCGAATATTTTCTTAGTCTGGTAGTATAAAGAGAGAATTGATATTCGTCTTATGAATGTTATGTATCACTTGAAACTGAAAGTCCCAAAGGATTAAATTATGTAGGTCATGTAAAGTAAGTTCTTGAGAACAATATGATCATTTATACATATTCGGATTTGAATAGTTTATGATTATTTTACATGTTGGATATCATTGGAAAATATGTAGAGTTTCTAAAACAATTGAGTGCTTAAAAGGTTAACTGAAACATCTTAACAATGTAGTACTTGTGCACCAAGAAACATACATAGAAAACTTGTACCTAGTGATTGTGATATCTCATTAAATAGTGTACACTGTCACACCCCGATATTTCAACCACAAACCTGGTGGGCCCGGTGGGGAGTATCGTGACATAAGATTGGTATCTCACAGTCAATATACACAGAATAGCACAGCGGAAGTCTTGGAATATAAAATATTATTACAAACTCAATTGTCCGAAAATACCAAAGTAATAATTATAGACGAGCTTGTAATAATAATCCAGAGGCGGATCAATATATACAAAAGGAGTTCAACAGACTAATAGGCTTATGCAAAGGAGTTGTAAATTCCTCATCTAGCATTACTGAGCAGCTTACAGCCTATTTACGTATTTGTACCTGTAACTCAGTCTTTTGAAAATACGTCAGTTTTCACTGGTAAATACAATCAACTGACATAAATTGAAAACATTTTCAAAATTGTTTTCATGTACACAATGGTACATATAATTTTCATAAATAACTTGGGACAAACTATATCTCATGTTATCAGTTTTACAATACTTGACAATACATATGGGGCCCGGAAACTATGCTGAGACATGATTAACCGACACACCACTTATTCCCTTATTGGGAATACCCATATTGGGCAAAACCCGTAATGGGTTATAAAATCATTTTAATAAAGCATTAGTGTCTGTCAGGTGTATGCTTACACCTCGCGCTTAGGTCATGGCCACTTACAATTAAATGAGCCGAGGATATCCAGGACACGGTCGTATTAACCCCCAATGTTTAAGTCAAGCAATACGAATTAAAACGGGTTATTTGAATTTCTTGACACATTGGTCTTCGAATCCCATACCCGACCATGCGGTAATGATTTACCGTATCCTAAGCCCGTATAGGGAAAATAAGTTACGAGTATTTACCTGAGCTAACACTCATCTTATAATACAAGATTTATAATAACTCGGCCGTATTCAATTTAGTAAGCGTAGGTAACAATTTAACGGAAGGCTTTAGTCTGTGTGAACGCGTTTTAGGATCGGAATCTAACTCCCGAACGATTGCGAAGAACACGTACGACGTGCGGAATCCGTGCACGTGTGTGGATCGAACATAAGAACAAAATAAAATGATGATTCGATTATAATTCTGACAATGTTACACCTTGAATCACCTTGAATCTCTACATTCTATCTCTAGACTTCAAAAGCTCTAAGAACACCAAAGTAGTTGTAACAACCCGACCTTCCGGGTCATTACTTATCACTGTCATTTTACACGCTTATTGCTATGATGGGCACATGTTGAAAGTCACCAAGAGTCTGTTTTTTGACAAAAAGATATTCTAAAAGTTTTAAAGATTTAGGTCATAATCATAGGTAATGCATTAAACATTGGAGATGTTCAATAGGGTCGGTTTTCGAGTTATTTAAATTTGAAACTTCATTCGAAAAACCAATTTGAATTTATAATTCGCATTTGGAAGTTTAATTTGATTCTTAATCCGAGTTCAGAATTCAATACTTCTTAACTTGTTTAGAATTCTTAATTCACTTTTAATTAGCTTAAGATTTCGGTTTGTTTTTTCAAGTTTGACATGAATATGCCCTAACCTAGGCTCATTTTGACCCGATGACAATCTTGCCATCTCGACAATGTAGCTTATCATGCATACAGAGTATATGAATACAAAAAAATCATGCATTTGTATTCAGGTTATGAAAACCAGCCTAAGGGTGAAGAATCCAACCTAGCAGAACCAGAGGTTAGCATTAGGCTTTAAGTTTAGGTATGTGACATACATGTGTGTCTCCAAACAAACAAATAACTGATTCCAAAACCAACCGTTATGCAGGAGAAGAAACAGTGATGGGAGATAAATAGAAAGCCTAACCAGCAAACGGTCAACTATAAAGCATTCAAGTATTTGGGCTTTGTTTTGGCCAAAAAGGGATTTATTCACTTAATCTTTTTGTGCCATCAAAATACCCAAAATTATATCAAAATTGCAGTCTTTCTATTTTAATCTATTTTGAGTTTTTCCGTGTTCCTCTTACTACCTTCATAAGAGCTTTCTGAACTTTAGTCGGTGAAATTTCTCTTGATGATCCGTCATGCACTTTCTTCAAAAATTATTTAGATATATAAGTTTTCTTCAAAATAAAAATAGTTTATAATATTTGAGAAATTAAATTTTATGAAACTTAGAAATAATTAAAAGGACACCCTAAACTAAATAAAGTTCTAACTAAAATAAATTCAAATGTAAAGTACTGTTGTACAAAATATAAAACAGAGAGAGAAAGCTAAGAAGGATGAGGGGTTTCAGGTGAATAGGTGAATGAGGGACATGCGGAGGGTCATAGGGTGTGTTAGCAGTGAGTGTTGGTGTAATAGTACATTCGTGGTCGATTGGATATCATGCATTTTCTTCCATATCAACCCCACTCTATGTTTAGTGCCTATTCTCATGGCCATGTATCTGCCTCCCGTGTATGTGTCTCTGCCAATTTGGTTACGTTTCTTACTCCACCGCTTCCAGCTTTCCTTTTAAAGCGACAACTAAAAGAAACTCACATTATCTATTTTGATGAAGAATCATGGCCAGACCATGTAGATGAGATAATTTAGATGTGTAATGCTTATGATGAAAAAACATCTCATCACAATGCACGTAGTTGACATGCAGATTTTTATTTTTAAATTATTATGTTTATGGGTGATATTTTCCCATTCGTGTGTTCTGATTTTATTTTTAAATTACTATGTTTGTGACCAATATTTTCTTAATATTGTGTTTGTTATATTTTAAAGGTATATAAGGCTCATGGCATAGATAGACCACACACCGATGATACGAATAAGAAACCTAACAAACGTACTATACAATATATCACAAGAAGATTGATAAACTCACCGTAAACGAATACCACATTGTAAATTGTCATCACCGTCGCATCGCACGGGTATCCTACTAGTATATATATATATATATATATATATATATATATATATAGGAGAAGGATCCTTTAGGAACCACCCTTTATTGCGATAACCGCGATAACCAATGTGAACACAACCAAAAGTACCTAAAAATAGCTAAAAAAAACACACATATTTTTTTTTAATATTTTTTAAGTCAAAATCGCTAATTTTCGTTACCAAAAAAAAAAATTTGGGCTACTAAAAGTAGCGTATTTGAGGTAAAAAATACTAAAAATTTTTTTGTGTGTTTTTTATATTTTTTTAGGTTTTTTGAGGGTTTCGTTTTTAGCATTTTAGCTTGGGTGGGGGGTGCGGGGTGTCACACCCCAACCGATGGCGGAAATATCGGGGTGCGGCACTAAGTGTTCAGATTGCTCAAGAGATTCCACAACACTAAATGTTTCAATAGTAATTAATCAAGTTTCATGAGATCATTGTCTAAACATCAAACCACCAATCACGATCACAAAGTATCAAATACAAATCATCAAACATTGTTCAAAAGTTTCTAAATTTACTAAGATGTGTTTCTAAGCAGCATCCTAGCATGTTTTCTTGATTCCTCAGCTACTATCAACCTGCAACATGTATTAAAATATATCAACAAAAATGTTGGCGAGTATACAAGTTTGAGTACGGAGTGGTATAATAGTTTAAAACGTTCCAAAAACTCATATCCAGCAATATACACATATAACAAGTTTCACCATGCTACTAAACGCAGTCCAAGTGATAGCCCAAGTTTCCAATGCGTTAACCGCTTTCCCAAGACTCAAGGAAAGAAAAAATGTATCCTCCTAACAATACCCCAAAGACTAACGGGGAGGTGCATTACCCTTATAGCGCTACCATTGTTAAGGCGGAACTACACACAAGGATTAAACGTTCACATAGAATAAAAAGTCTCAAGTCTCACAAGTATCAAGTTTCCATGTTTACAGCGGATAGAGTAAGTTTCAAATAAGTTTCAAGTGTCAAGTTTATAGAATACATGTTGCATCCCAAAAGTGTTCAAAACAAAAAGGGATCGAGTATACTCACAGTGGGTGCTAAGTATCGACACCGACTATTGGATTGAAGGGAGCGCTGGAGTTAGCCTGATTATAGTTTAACAGTATGAGCGTTGAACAAAAGGTTGAATCGTGCAAAGTGTCGGACAAGTTTCCTGATCGGATGGTCATCCGGATGGATGGTCATCCGGATGGATGGTCATCCGGTCGGATGACCATTCGAACCAGATGGTACCCGCTCGATCGGACGGTCATCCGATCAGTGGTATGTTTTGCAAAATGTTTCCAACTTTTGAAGTTTTCGTTGTAGTATAAGTTCAAGTCGTTCGATCGGATGGCCATCCGGTTGGATGACCGTTCGATCAGATGACTGTTCGAGTGAAAGTCTAATAGTTTAAAAAAATCATGTTTCTAAAAAGTTTAAGTATAGAAGGCTATGGGGAAACAGGTCGTTCGGTCAGATGACCGTTCGATCGGATGACCATCCGATCGGATGGTCATTCGACTGTGTGATCTTGTTCCTTTGCAAACTTTGTAAAATTTCTAAGTTTGAGTTTAGCGGAGATGACGTGGTAACATACCAAGACAACGAAAACCCATTAAGGTTCAGCTTGTCTGATCGGATGGGAATCACCCCGTTCGATCGGATGACTGTTCTTGATGGAGTTTCATGTCTGATCCATAATTTGGTCATCTCTCCGGTGGAAATCCGTTATCGAGCCGACTCCAGACTAAGGAACAAGTCCTAGGCCTGTTTTCATTCCAGATCTCACCGCGTTTGAGTAAATAAGTTAAGAAAAGCATGTAATCAACCGAAAACATTTACATTTTGTATAGATTCATAGTAAATCATGTAGAAATCTCTTAGATCTGAACTAAACCTTGACGAAATGACATCACACAGCCGATTGTACAAACCGCCATGATGACGTCATCCACAAGGAGCCCAAATCTTAGTGATTTCACGGTGAAAAGTATGATTTTGATGAAGAATCAAGTGAGAAAGTGTGTATTGATGATAGTTGTGTAAGAATTACGGAGAAAACTTACAAGAATCACCGGAAATCGAAGGAAGAGTGCTAGAGAATGACTAGAAGTGCTCAGGGTCGGAGGAGGCTGTCACATCAGTGAAGAATGATGTGACAGCGGGTATTTATAGGTGAGAGTGACAGTAAGGCGGTCCAAGTAGGCTAGGTCGGATGGCTGTTCGGTCGAATGGCCTTCCGATCGGATGGTCATCCGATCGGATGTCCATTCAGACAGCCGAGACCCATTTGCTAGATTTCTGATTTCGACTCGGTTCGCGAGCTAGATTAAGTGTTGCGTTGCATATTATTATGTAATATCATCACATGATTAGATTGTATAACTAACACAAAAGTTTCCATGTTTCAAGTCTACATAAGCTAGCTAGTAAGTGTCAAGTTTCAAGTTTCTCGTTTAACAAAGTCTCAAAGTTTCTCGTTCAATAAGTCTCAAGAATCTCGTTCCATAAGTATCAAGAGTCAAGTATCAAGCATCTAGTATCAAGTATCAAGTCTCTAGTTTCAAGAATCAAGTATCAAGTCTCTAGTTTCGCCAAGAATCAAGATTTATAAGTATTAAGTATCAAGAGTCAAGTTTCAAGCATCACCAAGATTCAAGTATCATAAGAGTCAAGCATCACAAAGTTTCACATTGAGTAAAGTTTCACATAGCATAGGGGCTAAACTTGCCAATAGATGAAAGTTCAGGGACGCAGGGCGTTACAGTCTCCCCTCCTTTAGGAGATTTCGTCCCCGAAATCTAAGATGAAGACTGCTTAAAGAGCTGCTGTCACACCCCCAAAACCCACATGCGGAATACCACCGCTTGGAGGCGTGACTGACCACGATCCAGCCACCAATTATACTAAGCATTGGTTAATAGTAAAAATGTTCACCAGCCACAATAGTTAGTAAACATCACAGTTTAAAGTTTTAAAAGTTTAAGTTCAAATATCAGTTTAAGTAAGCCGCGGAAGCATAAACCAAACAGTTTCAAAACAAAGTTCATAGTTCAAGATTATTTAGAACCCAACACATGGGTTAGACGACCACTACACATTCCCAAGCTGCAAGCTCCTGAGTCACTGGGTACCTGCAAAGCATGCAGTAGGGTATCAACATAATGTTGGCGAGTTCACGAGATGTCCAGTTTTAACTTTTCGAAAAACGTAGGTTGTTTAGATAAAGCATTTACAATCACGTCATGGGGAGCTACCCCATATGAAAGCTACTAAACTGACGTTACCGAAACTGTTGACGAGAAGATTTTTGTGCCCCAGGTCAATGTCTATCGTCATTTACCAAGATGCAAGGTCTACTAGTTCACGCCCGATCTCCCCCGGTCACGGTGTGAGGTTGTCAAACCTAATAGCGCTATCAACTAATAACCCGTTCGCCCCCGGAGATTAATCGGTACTGTAAGCAGGGACTTTATATGATAGAGATTCGTTTAGTTTTGCTAGTTGTGATTTATAAATAATATCCAAACGCTTTTTCCCCCGGAAATAGTAATTTAAAGGTACACATTCGCATTTTCCCTCGAAAATAGTAATTTAAAAGTTATTCTTTAGTTTGTTCGTGTCCCTCCCTGGGACGCATGCTTTTAGTGTGTGAACTCACCTTGGGTTGCTCGGCAGTTTAGTTTACTTGGTTAAGTATGCTGGTCACCACGTCCTAATATGGTTACCAGTATGGGTTAGGCTCGGATACAAGTAATCATGTTTATCTTACACGTATCTAACACATAGTGTGCATGAAATACATATATATATCCTCTAAGTTATCGGGCTTGTCCAAGTTCTTAAACAGTAACAATTAACACACAGCCCACTTAAACAGTAACAATCACGAATAATTCATACACTCCGGCCCAATAACAAAGACAAGCAGCCCAGTCGAGACAAGGTGGTCTCGACTCGAGAACACGCGGTCTCGAGTCGCAACCGGGAGGTCTCGAGTCGTGGACTTCTGGTCTCGAGTAGTGCAGGCATGAGTCGCAACCTCAGAGGTCTCGAGTCCAGTCTCGAGTCGAGATCATGGGGTCTCGAGTCAAGACCTCGTTGGTTCCGGGCCTTTAAAGCTTATCTCGAGTCGTTACATGGTGGTCTCGGGTTGCCATTTTGATAGTCTCGAGTCGAGACCGAAGGTTTCGACTCCAACATCTGTTGTTTCTAGAACGGCTGTCCAGATTGTACTATCCAATAGAATTTTGATTTCATGATATTGTGTACTATCCAACCACAATGCTCAAACATGTTTTCTTGTCTAATATGGATTCAAAACAGATCAAACATTCAGCTTTTCAAATATTCAAGTCACATTCAAATAGTTCATCATTAGGGTTTTCATATTCAATCAACATGTTCATTTAAGCCAATACAACACACGGTTCATCTTACACACATATGCATTTCATGGTCAAGAATCATATACACTAGATGTCAAAACCATTTTAATTAAAGCAAGCAATAGATCAACATACATTTTTACTTGCACAACAATCACGATATCATTTATACAAGAAAGACATATTCATAATCACCAAACATAGATATTCACACCATCTATCCTAGCTCATTCAAATAATACAATGCTTGCATATCATTAGTATTCATCCATTTGAACATTCAAAACAACCAACAACCATCATGCTATTCATTCATTCTAATGACACCATTTTTACACCTAAACATCTAGTAAAGCACTTAAAACACTAACCGGTTGTGAAAAGGCGCCGAGACAAGAAAGAAGACGAGAAAATGAAGTGTCCGAGTGATGATGATGAGCTTGGCCGAGTCTCCTTGTTGTTACCGATTGATCCAAGAGAATGAGGGAAGAAGGATGTTGAGACTTAGGGTTTTAGAGAGAGAGAGAGTGTGTGGGAGTGAGGATGAAGTGAGAGAGAGTGTAAAGGAGAGTGTGTGAGGGTTTTAGGTTTTTATACTTGGCTTTGGGTTTCGAGAGGTGCATGGCCCAACCAGCCGAGAGGTGTATGGCCCAACCGGCCCACCATTTTACTGTTCACTCGAGACCAAGCGGTCTCGAGTCGGGTCCTTATGTTTTGGGCTTGGTTATCTACGTGGTTTCGGTTCACCACATAAATACTTGTATACAACTACGCTTTATACGTACACATCAATAACACATAGCACATCAAGATAAATCACAACTTTCATTTAATAAATAAGTACACGCAATACTGGAACAAGAAGGTTGCTCGGGAAAATCCAGAGTGTCACATTATCCCCAAGTTTTAAGAACTTTAGTCCCGAAAGTTAAGGCAGCCACTGTCAAGCTGGTGAGAACGTTTCAACGGGGTGTCACATCATCCCCCCGTTAGTTAGGAATTTCGTCCCGAAATTCGGTTGTAGCTTCAGTGCTGGGAGTTTCATTTGGGAACAACTGGGGATACTTGCGCTTCATCTGGTCTTCCCGCTACCAGGTAAACTCTGGGCCACGTCGCGAGTTCCAACGAACTCGCACGAGAGGTATCTGGCTACGTTTGAGGGTTTTGATCTCTCGATCCATGATCTCAATCGGTTCCTCAGTAAAGTGTAGCTATTCGTCAATAGTGAGTTCCTTGAAAGGAATGATGAGTGTTTCATCTGACAGACACTTCTTCAGATTAGACACATGAAAGACGTTGTGCACCGCACTCAGTTCTTCAGGCAGATTCAATCTGTAAGCAACCTTACCGATCTTTTTGGTAATTTCGAAGGGTCCGACATATCGCGGATTAAGCTTGCCCCGTTTTCCAAAACGAACCACACCCTTCCAGGGTGAGACTTTAAGTAGAGCCCGGTCACCGACCTGGAATTCTAGCAGTTTCCTACCCTTGTCAGCGTATCTTTTATGTCGGTCACGAGCTGCCGCCATGCGTTGTCTGATCTGAGCAATCCTTTCCGTAGTCTCGACTACAAGTTCTGGGCTGGTAATTTGGCTTTCGCCAACTTCCGCCCAACATAAGGGTGATCGGCATTTGCGACCGTACAATGCCTCGAAGGGTGCTGCCTGAATGCTGGTGTGGTAGATGTTGTTGTAGGAGAATTCTACTAACGGTAGATGTTTCTCCCAGCCCTTTCCAAAATTGATTACACATGCCCTAAGCATGTCTTCAAGTGTTTGGATGGTGCGTTCAGACTGCCCATCCGTTTGTGGATGATAAGCGGTGCTCATGTCAAAACGTGAGCCAAAGGATTTGTGCATAGCTTGCCACAACTCAGAAGTAAAACGCGCGTCTCGATCGGAAATAATAGAGGTTGGCACTCCGTGCCTCGAAACCACTTCCTTTAAGTATACCTCTGCTAAGGTAGAGAACTTGTCTGTTTCTTTAATAGCCAAAAAGTGTGCAGACTTAGTTAATCGATCCACTATCACCCAAATGGTGTCATTTCCACGTTGAGACCTAGGTAGGCTAGTAACAAAATCCATGGAAATTTGCTTCCATTTCCATTTTGGGATCTCTGGTTGTTAGAGTAGGCCCGATGGTTTCTGATACTCCGTCTTGACTCTCGCACAAGTCAAACATTTGCTGACATAGGTTGCTATGTGGGCTTTCATGCTAGGCCGCCAGTATGTAGTTTTTAGGTCGTGGTACATCTTATCCGAACCAGGATGTACCGAGTAGCGAGATTTGTGTGCTTCGTCCATCACAAGTTCACGCAGATTTCCATAAAGTGGGACCCATATACGTCCTGTCACATAGTAAGCGCCATCCTCCCTTTGTTCTAGCCATTTCCTCGATCCTCGCAGGGACTCAGCCCTGATGTTCTCGGCTTTCAATGCTTCAACCTGAGCGTTTCGGATCTGCTTAGGGAGGTTCGAGTGGATGGTGAGCTGTAAGGCACGAACACGCTTAGGTTTGGTTTCCTTTCTGCTGAGGGCATCGGCTACCACATTAGCCTTGCCTGGATGATATTTAATTGCACACTCGTAGTCATTTAGGAATTCGACCCACCGGCGTTGCTGCATATTCAACTCCTTTTGTTCCATTATGTGCTGGAGACTCTTGTGATCGGTGTAAATCGTGCACTTGGTACCGTACAAGTAATGTCTCCAAATCTTGAGCGCGAAGACCACAGCCCCGAATTCTAAGTCATGTGTCGTGTAGTTCCGTTCGTGGATCTTGAGTTGTCGCGAAGCGTAAGCAATAACCTTCTCGCGTTGCATCAACACGCAACCAAGTCCTTGAATCGAAGCGTCGCAGTAAACAACAAAGTCGTCGGTACCTTCAGGTAAGGAAAGAATAGGAGCACTACAAAGGTTCTTCTTTAGTTCCTGAAAGGCAGATTCCTGAGCATCATTCCATTTGTAAGCAATACCCTTCTGAGTGAGGGTCGTAAGCGGTTGAGCGATCTTTGAAAATCCCTTGATAAATATTCGATAGTATCCTGCCAATCCCAAGAATTGGCGAACTTCGGTCGGAGTCTTAGGTATAGGCCAATTCTTAATGGATTCGATCTTAGCGGGATCGACATGAATCCCATCCTGATTGACTATGTGCCCAAGGAAATGGACTTCTCTAAGCCAGAAATCACATTTCGAGAATTTGGCGTACAGTTGCTCATTGCGAAGGAGTTCGAGAATAAGACGCAGGTGTTGTTCATGCTCCTCTTGACTCTTCGAGTAAATTAGGATGTCGTCAATAAACACAATCACGAACTTGTCGAGGTAGGGTTTGCACACTCGGTTCATGAGATCCATGAAGATTGCAGGTGCGTTGGTCATTCCGAAAGGCATGACAAGGAATTCGTAGTGGCCATAGCGGGTTCTAAAAGCAGTCTTAGAGACGTCCTCATCGCGGACTCTCAGCTGGTGATAGCCCGATTGCAGATCAATCTTGGAATAGTAGCTCGACCCTTGCAGCTGGTCAAACAGATCGTCGATACGGGGAAGTGGATAACGATTCTTGATGGTAACCTTATTCAGTTCACGGTAATCAATGGACATTCGGAATGTGCCATCCTTCTTTTTGACAAAGAGCACTGGGGCTCCCTAGGGTGACGAGCTAGGACGGATAAAACCTTTGTCCAATAGTTCCTGTAGTTGAGTAGAAAGTTCCTTTAGTTATGCGGGAGCTAGTCGATAAGGTGCGCGAGCTATAGGTGCTACTCCGGGAGCTAGTTCGATTTGAAATTCGACCTGACGGTGAGGAGGGAGTCCAGGTAATTCCTCGGGGAATACCTCGGGGTAGTCGCGTACAATGGGGAAATCTTCAATCCTCTTTTCCTTTTCCTGGGTATCGGTGACAAGCGCTAAAATAGCGGTGTGCCCCTTCTGTAAACACTTCTGAGCTTTTAAGAATGAAATGATGCCTGTGACTTCTCCGCCTTTATCACCTTGAACGATAAGGGGTTTGCCAGAAGGACGGTGAATACGAACAACTTTCTCTTGGCAGAGGATTTCAGCTCGATGCTTGGATAACCAATCCATACCAATGATGACGTCGAAGCTTCCGAGAATGATGGGGAAGAGATCGATACGGAAGGTCTGACCAGACAGTTCTAGTTTGCAGTTACGAATAACGTGTGAGGCCTCGAGGTTCCTACCATTAGCTATTTCAACGGTGCGCTTAGAGCTCAACGGCGTAGGAGTAGACTTAAGCTTCTTACTAATATGTAGGGATACATAACTAGCATCTGCTCCAGAATCAAATAAGATGGAAACATAACGATCATCGAGTAGAAACTTACCCGCTACGACGTTGGGGCCATTCCTCGCTTCTCCAGCTCCAATCACGAAAGCCCTTCCTCTTGCACCATTCCCAGCATTGTTGGTGTTGTTGTGGTTATTCCCCGCACCCTGATTGTTGTTGTTCTGGTTTAACTGGTGACAATTCTTCTTAATGTGCCCCTCGGCCCCACACTGGAAACAACCCTTGATGTTCCCATGATGCTGCTGCTGCTGCGGTTGGCTCTGCCTTGCGGGATGAGGGCTCCTACAATCCTTGGCCTCATGCCCCATCTTGTTGCATCGCTGACACTTGTTCTTCGCACAGGGCCCATTGTGATGTCGTCCACACTTGTTACATTTGGGGAGATGGCCCTGGTAGCCGCCCTGCTGCTGAGGGCCCTTGTTGTTTTTAGTTTTCCTTTGCTGGGCTGGGGCCTAAGTAGGGTTAGCTTCCTTGCTCTGATTTCCTTCCCATTTATGCTTGTTTTCACCAGTAGCATTTATCCTTTTGGGCAACTTGCCCTCCTCCACAGCCTGATCAGTGAGTTTGTGAGCAAGACGGACCACAGGCTGAATGGTATTGAGGTTGGCTGAGGTCACATGGCTCCGGATTTCTGGGGCCAAACCTTTGATGTACAATTCGATCCTTCGATACATAGGTCGAGACATGTTTGGGCAAAGTGCAGCATAGTCGTTGGACTGCTTGGTGTAGGTCTCAATCTCTGATCCAACCATCTTGAGCTCAAAGTATTCGTTTTCGAGCTTATGAATGTCATCCCTGTGACAGTATTCTTCCTTGATCATGTCCTTGAAATCTTCCCACCCAGTAGCATTAGCAGTTTCCAAACCAAGCATCTGAATCTGTGCCTTCCACCATGAAAGCGCGTTTCCTTCAAGCGTACCAGTCGCAAACTTTACCCAGTTAGCAGGGGGACACTCGCAGACAGCAAAGACAGCTTCGGCCTTTTCAATCCAGTGCAGAAGGCCGATGGCACCCTCAGTGCCGTTGAAGGGAAGAGGCTTGCAATCCATGAAGGTTTTGAAAGTACAAACACGTGGTTGCGCAGGCGCTTGCTGACCTGTTGTGAGAAGCGAAGCGAATAGGCTTAGAGGTGAAAAGACGATGCGGGGGTGGGATCTAAACATCCTAAAATAACGAGTTTACCTCCAGGGTGAGCTGCGAAAGCTGTAGCCACCGTGTTGAGCAAGTTAGTGAACTGCGCCTGAGTCATGTTAACGTTTCCTCTTCCGCGTCCGCTCATTGTCTTCATAACCAGAAAACACAGTATGAGTGTGATGTCGTAATGTAGCGAGAATGAGATAGAAGAGGGGTGTGTCTATCTAGCTAGGTATACCAGTATGTATAATTGAACATAAATCATAAAGTAATCCAGCAAATAAACACAAGTCCAAGCTATGGGGTCTAGTACGTTGAGTCTTGCCCTTGGAGTGTAGTGTCGTCACGAGTCACAGGTTATAGTCTGGTTTTTTTTCTCAAAAAGACTTTCTTTTTAAAACCGAGTTCACTACAACCAATGGCTCTGATACCAATCTGTCACACCCCCAAAACCCACATGTGGAATACCACCGCTTGGAGGCGTGACTGACCACGATCCAGCCACCAATTATACTGAGCATTGGTTAATAGTAAAAATGTTCACCAGCCACAATAGTTAGTAAACATCACAGTTTAAAGTTTTAAAAGTTTAAGTTCAAATAACAGTTTAAGTAAGCCGCGGAAGCATAAACCAAACAGTTTCAAAACAAAGTTCATAGTTCAAGATTATTTAGAACCCAACACATGGGTTAGACGACCACTACACATTCCCAAGCTGCAAGCTCCTGAGTCACTGGGTACCTGCAAAGCATGCAGTAGGGTATCAACATAATGTTGGCGAGTTCACGAGATGTCCAGTTTTAACTTTTCGAAAAACGTAGGTTGTTTAGATAAAGCATTTACAATCACGTCATGGGGAGCTACCCCATATGAAAGCTACTAAACTGACGTTACCGAAACTGTTGACGAGAAGATTTTTGTGCCCCAGGTCAATGTCTATCATCATTGACCAAGATGCAAGGTCTACTAGTTCACGCCCGATCTCCCCCGGTCACGGTGTGAGGTTGTCAAACCTAATAGCGCTATCAACTAATAACCCGTTCGCCCCCGGCGATTAATCGGTATTGTAAGCAGGGACTTTATATGATAGAGATTCGTTTAGTTTTGCTAGTTGTGATTTATAAATAATATCTAAACGCATTTTCCCCCGGAAATAGTAATTTAAAGGTACACATTCGCATTTTCCCCCGGAAATAGTAATTTAAAAGTTATTCTTTAGTTTGTTCGTGTCCCTCCCTGGGACGCATGCTTTTAGTGTGTGAACTCACCTTGGGTTGCTCGGAAGTTTAGTTTACTTGGTTAAGTATGCTGGTCACCACGTCCTAATATGGTTATCAGTATGGCAATCCTTTCGAGTATCGTGAAAGGACCCTCGTAGCGAGGGGAAAGCTTTCCCTTCTTACCAAAATGAACTTCCCCCATCCAGGGAGATACTTTTAGCAGCACTCGATCTCTAACATCAAATTCCAGAGGCTTACGCCTTTTATCAGCATAGCTCTTTTGTCTGCTCCTAGCCTTGATCAAGTTATCACGGATCTGAAGAATCTTATCCGTCGTCCCTTGAATGATTTCAGGGCCAGTAAGTTGCTTGTCACCAATCTCATGCCAACTGAGAGGAGATCGGCACTTGCGACCGTATAAAGCTTCGAAAGGAGCCATCTGAATACTGGAATGATAGTTGTTGTTGTACGAGAACTCAATCAATGGTAAATGTACATCCCAGTTACCACCAAAGTCGATGACGCAAGAACGGAGCTTTTCCTCTAGGGCTTGGATAGTGCGTTCGGTCTGTCCATCCGTTTGAGGATGAAAGGTCGTACTAAGATTCAATTGAGAACCCGTAGTGGACTGAAAAGTTTGCCAAAGATGGGAAGTGAAACGACCATCACAGTCAGAGATTATTGATGTGCGCAAAATGCAACATATAAATTACATCAAATGTGGCATAAAACTAACCCTTTTTTAGTACTAATGTTGGAAAAAGTGTGTTTTTGTCTTCCTTTTTGTACTTTCAGGTTTAAATGAGCTCAAATGAACAAAAGAAGCAAAAAAGGCAGCTAAATCTAACATAAATACAAGAAAAGGAATAAACGTGGCATGCCCGACCCCTCAACAGCATCCTCCCAAGCAAAAACAAGAGAACAGAAGGCTGAACACGCCCCGTGCTCAATGAGCACGGAGGCGTGCCCAAGTGTCTGCAGAAAAGACAAAGTTGTAGAAGCTTCTCTCACCCACCACGGGGGCATGTCCAGTGGACACGGGGCCGTGGTCAACTCTAAGATTCGCAGAATCTAGGAAAATCTTGATAATACAGATACGTTTCTACACACGGGGCCGTGCCCAGCGGACACGGGGGCGTGGTTAACTAATGTAGACAAACTGCATTTAATGAAGAAAGAGAAGACGGGTGGACATGGGGCCGTGCCCAATGGACACGGGGCCGTGTCCGGGCTTCTGTGCAGACTATAAATAGGGGTGCTTGGCTCACTTGCAAATCATCCCTTGGAAAACCACCTCTCTCCCACTTCACCCACACTCCACCATCACCACAACACCATCATCTACCACCATCATCCATCATCCATCATAGAGTGTGTGTAGTAGTCTCAGGATCCAAGATTGATAGTAAGAGTTCTTGACAATCAAAGGCCATGTTTGCCTAAGTCTCTTACATCACTTGGTGAAGACAAGCATTTAGTGTAATACTTTTTATTTTTAATCTTTTCGCACTTTTTATTTGGTTATGCATTAATGACTTTAATAACTAGTTTCTTATGTTGAAGGTGAAACTTCCTTATCTTTTGTCCGTGGTGTCTTGGTGTTATTTTACTGTCTATATAAAATAAAAGATTTACACCATTCATATCTCCACGGTCTATATGGAGATATGTTGGCTACCTGGTCGAGGGTTAAGGGAATGGTTTGGTAAGCGTCTTGCCTTGTTCAGTGTATACATCCTGCAAGGACCTGGGTCAAGCTTAGTAGGACCTCCTTCAATACCCACTGGTATTGGATAGCGGGGGTCCGAATTTCTTGATCCCCTCATATGTAAAATACTATTAATATATTAACCCGGCTACTTAGGACTGTATCCCTGCTGACTCAGACTACTTAGCCGAGGGTAACGTCACCTTCAAAAGAGGGGACTACCACATTATGCATTAATAACTTAATTAATTATCTTTCAATAATCCAACCCTTTAGGATTGTATCCTTGCTGACTCAAACTACTGGGTTGAGGGTAACGTCATCTTCAAAAGAGGGGCCTACTACAATAACTAAGACAATCTCTTAAAAAGTGCAAAAGTGCGAAAATAATCAAAGGTTACACTAAAGGCGAGTCGGATCCATGTGATTCATCTTGTCTATCTGTTTTATTTTTATTTTTATTTTTCAGCATTTTTAGTTTTTATTTTCTAGTTTAAAACCTTTTTTTTCTAAATTTTTGATTTGATTAGACGTTGAGGATAAACCAGTATTAAAAGCTCTTGTGTCCTTGGATGACATCGGAATCTTACCAACACTATACTACGCTCACGATGGGTGCACTTGCCCATATGTGTGTTTAGTGTTAGTAGAATATCGTGTTATATAAATTTAAAACTTGACCAAAGTGTTAAAAAGGGCTAAAAATATACATAAAAATATATAACACTACACTCGTATCAAGTTTTTGGCGCCGTCGCCGGGGACACAAGGATTTTAAGAAAGCTTAAAATCGACGGCCTAATCAGTTTTTCAAAACGCGCGCACATTTTTCTGCATTTTAGTTAGTTTTGCATTTACAGTAAACTGAACACGGGTCGTGCTCACTGAACACGGGGCCGTGCTGCATATGTTTTTTCAACACCCAGATACAGAGTCTGAACACGGGGTCGTGCTCACTGAACACGCCCCCGTGCTTCACAAAACCAGTAACTTTTATTCAAACGCCCAGATAGAGATCCTGAACATGGGCCGTGTCCACTGAACACCGGGCCGTGTCCAGCCTCTGTTTTTGTTTAATTTTTGTTTTCTTGTTTCGAGACTCTGTTGTGGTCTGCTGAGTGATTCTTATGGATCAATACTCAGGAGATTACAACTACACCTATGAGGAGGATGATTATAGGGAAGACTATTGCACCATTTGTGGTGACCTGCACTCGGTACAATATTGTAACTTATTTCAACCATCCACTTCATACACCCACTATGAGGAGCTCAGGTACGAGCCATCCACTTCATACACATCCTATGAAGACCCAAGGTATGAACCTTCTCCCTCATACTCATATTTTGATGAACCAAGGTATGAACCTTCACCTTCATACTTTGAGGAATCAAGATATGAGCCTCCACCTTCATATGCTTATTATGAGGAACCATGGCGTGAACAACCCACCTCATATGAGTATTATGAAGAACAAAGTTACGACCCTTATCCATCATATACTTACAATGAAGAACAATGGTATGAACCATCTACTTCGTATGAGTATTATGAGGAACCAAGGATCGAACTTCCGAATTCATGCTTTGAGGATCTCGATCCTTACTCTATCACCGACATAGCCGATAGGATAATAGAACACATTAAAACTATCGAACGATGCATAAAAGAATCTCATGCAAGAGAAGAGGAGTCCCGCGCAAGAGAAGAATTAAATAAAAAAGTGATAGTTGAAAATGTAAAAATGGAAGAACAAATAAGTGAAAAACTGACACATGAGTTAAACAACGAAAAAGGTGAGTCCGACAACGTTAAAATTCAAGAAGAGTCTAATTTTGAAGAAATTAATCTCTTGTCACCTTCTTTCGAAAATCATTGTTTAGTACCCACTCATGCTAAGTTTTTAAAAGAGTTAAACACTAACACTAAAATTGACGAAACGGTAAGCATTAAGTTAACAAATGATCAAACTGCTCTAATAAAAGAAGACCCATTTGAAATTAACATTACACAGGTTTCATGTTTTTTTCAAAATTCCTTTATTAGTAATATTACAATTGATAAAGATCTTTGTGTTAATATAATGGCAAACTACATTTTCGAAAAATTAAGTATTGGTGATTTTTCTCCACTTCAAATACCCATTTTTTTATCTAATCGGAAAGTAAAAAAATCAAAAGGGGTAGTTGAGGATGTATTGGTTCAAAAAATCAAATGGTAATCCCAACCGACTTTGTCATCCTTGATGACGCTCCTCTAGTGTTGGGACGATCTTTTGTGAAAACACACAAAGCTTTGATTAATCGGAAGAAAAACAACTTACCCATTCAATTAGAGGTGTGTCGATATTGAACGATCAATGAAATATCCAATCGGCATTGACGACCCCCTAATTGAAGATGAGCCAGAACCACCCGATAAGGTGGGTCTAGCCAAGGACCCTTATAAACGTGGCGCATCACGGAGGCATTCCGCGGAACTATCCTTAGTTTTAGTTTAGATTAACTTTTATGTTTTCTAGTTTAGTTTTACTTTTCAGGAATAAAACACACTCGATATGGTGGAGGTTACTAAGGGAAACTTGAACCCACACCCCATGCACAAAAACAGAGCCTCCCAACAATTTTTCTTCATTACAGTAAGTTCAGCACGGGGCCGTGCTCACCCAAACACGCCCCCGTGCCCTAGGTTCTGCAGAAAACGCCCAGTTCATGTAACTGGACTCGGGGCCGTGTTCACTGAACACACCCCCGTGCCCAGCCTTCTGTTTACTTTTGGTACTGGCAGTCTGACCACGGGGCCGTGCTCAGCCCAACACACCCCGTGTTCAGCTACCCAATAACATAAAATTTTGTTTTTAACACACCTTTTACACATTCAATCAACCTAAAAACTTATTTTTGGGACACATTGAGGACAATGTGTAATTTAAGTGTGGGGGGGATGCTAAAACCTTGAATTTTGCAAGTCCTAATTACAAGCCTTACACAAAACTCTATTGGAACCGCTAAACACCCCAAATTTTTTCAAAAACTTTTCATTTTTTTTTACTTGTCTTGGTTTAAATTGGGAATAACAAGTTCTAAAAAGGTTATATTTTTATAAATCTACAACCGATAGCGTCGTGATAAAAAGAACCAACATAAGAAAATTATGAAACGGCATGACAAATCTAGTTAAAATTTGATTATATATACTTGATCACATAAAAACTCATTCCCACAAAAAGTGAGTTTTGAGCCTTTATTGAGCATACAAATACACATCTTTAAACTAAATGCTCATTTTTTGTTTCTTGTGTGAATAGCCGCTTGGTTCTTACGACTCTAGAACTTGCCACGACGATACATTCCCGGTCCTTACCAACTTAAACCCAAGTAAGTAAATGATGGAGGCATTAGGACTAACCCTTTTTATTTCAACACCATTATTTTTCTTTTTTTTTTTACCACCTACCCAAAATCCCCCTAGTTAACCCCTTTGAGGCTAAACCTTTTCATTTCTTAACCCAAAACAAACACCCTTTTACCCACCAAAACCCTTTTTCATTTTAAACCCTTTATTTTAGTAACAAAGCTCGGTTTTTTCTTATGACTTCCTTATAAAAAAAATGATGATAATGAAGCCAAAAGAAATAAACAAACAAGGTTATCAAAAAGAACTTTGTTTGAAAAAAATTGCTTCATTAGAATAAAAAGTCATAAAAATAAAGTCTTATGAAAACCGATGCTTTTTACGCCTTTAACCCAAGCCTAACCCTTCCCCCAAAAGTCCTCTTGATATTTACAAAGGTATATAGTTAAAAAGGAGGAGGATTGATTGCTTGGCAAACTTATGGTAGAAGTAAGTTCCATGCCGCTCTCGAGTGTTTCACAAAAATACATTTTCGACCGAGTGTTGAGTGATCCCCCGTGAGGTATGTGAACTTGTATATAAATGGAATTTTAAAAAAGGCATGTTATGCCCTAATAAGTAATTTATCTTATGTAATGTTTTAAATAAATCATGACGAATAGGATTATAAGTAATTAAAAATAAAACTTAATAAAGAATCTTGGAAATCCCGACACTCTATGACAAGCCCAAAAACCTTCTCTTCTACCCATTCCATTTGGGAATGTAAGCCACATTATAAAGAGTTTTGCTTAAGGACAAGCAAAGATTCAAGTGTGGGGGTATTTGATGTGCGCAAAATGCAACATATAAATTACATCAAATGTGGCATACAACTAACCCTTTTTTAGTACTAATGTTGGAAAAAGTGTGTTTTTGTCTTCCTTTTGTATTTTCAGGATTAAATGAGCTCAAATGAACAAAAGAAGCAAAAAGGCAGCTAAATCTAACATAAATACTAGAAAAGGAATAAACGTGGCATGCCCGACCCCTCGACAACATCCTCCCAAGCAAAAACAAGAGAAAAGAAGGCTGAACACGCCCCGTGCTCAATGAGCACGGGGGCATGCCCAAGTGTCTGCAGAAAAGACAAAGTTGTAGAAGCTTCTATCACCCTCCACGGGGGCGTGTCCAGCGGACTCGGGGTCGTGGTCAACTCTAAGATTCATAGAATCTAGGAAATCTTGATAGTGCAGATACGCTTCTGCACACGGGGCCGTGCCCAGCGGACACGGGGGCGTGGTCAACTAATGCAGACAAACTGCCTTTAATGAAGAAAGAGAAGACGGGTGGACACGGGGCCGTGCCCAATGGACACGGGGCCGTACCCTGGCTTCTGTGTAGGCTATAAATAGGGGTGCTTGGCTCACTTGAAAATCATCCTCTGGCAAACCACCTCTCTCCCACTTCACCCACACTCCACCATCACCACAACACCATCATCCACCACCATCATCCATCATCCATCATAGAGTGTGTGTAGTAGTCTCGGGATCTAAGATTGATAGTAAGAGTTCTTGACAATCAAAGGCCATGTTTGCCTAAGTCTCTTACATCACTTGGTGAAGAAAAGCATTTAGTGTAATACTTTTTATTTTTAATCTTTTCGCACTTTTTATATGGTTATGTATTAATGACTTTAATAACTAGTTTCTTATGTTGAGGGTGAAACTTCCTTATCATTTGTCCGTGGTGTCTTGGCGTTATTTTACTGTCTATATAAAATAAAAGATTTACACCATTCATATCTCCACGGTCTATATGGAGATATGTTGGCTACCTGGTCGGGGGTTAAGGGAATGGTTTGGTAAGCGTCTTGGCTTGTTCAGTGTATAGATCCTGCAAGGACCTGGGTCAAGCTTAGTAGGACCTCCTTCAATACCCACTGGTATTGGATGGCGGGGGTCCGAATTTCTTGACCCCCTCATATGTAAACTACTATTAATATATTAACCCGGCTACTTAGGACTGTATCCCTGCTGACTCAAACTACTTAGCCGAGGGTAACGTCACCTTCAA
Organism: Helianthus tuberosus; assembly: GCA_030545235.1. Taxonomy (NCBI): domain Eukaryota; kingdom Viridiplantae; phylum Streptophyta; class Magnoliopsida; order Asterales; family Asteraceae; genus Helianthus; species Helianthus tuberosus. The sequence goes on from CM060358.1 coordinate 124,893,520, forward strand.
AAGAGGGGCCTAACACATTATGCATTAATAACTTAATTAATTATCTTTCAATAATCCAACCCTTTAGGATTGTATCCTTGCTGACTCAAACTACTGGGTTGAGGGTAACATCACCTTCAAAAGAGGGGCCTACTACAATAACTAATATAATCTCTTAAAAAGTGCAAAAGTGCGAAAATTATCAAAGGTTACACTAAAGGCGAGTAGGATCCAAGTGATTCATCTTGTCTATCTGTTTTATTTTTATTTTTATTTTTCAGCATTTTTAGTTTTAATTTTCTAGTTTAAAATCTTTTTTCTAAATTTTTGATTTGATTAGACGTTGAGGATAAACCTGTATTAAAAGCTCTTGTGTCCTTGGACGACCTCGGTATCTTACCAACACTATACTACGCTCACGATGGGTGCACTTACCCATATGTGTGTTTAGTGTTAGTAGAATATCGTGTTTTATAAATTTAAAACTTGACCAAAGTGTTAAAAAGGGCTAAAAATATACATAAAAATATATAACACTACACTCGCATCAATTATGTCAAGAGGTATGCCATGGCGGCATATGATCTCATCAGTATAGATTCGAGCAAGTTTCTCCACTTTGAAATCTTTGCGAATAGGAAGAAAGTGGACTGATTTGGTCAAACGGTCAATGATAACCCATATACTATCATGACCAGCGGGTGTTCAGGGTAGTTTAGTTATAAAGTCCATAGCGATACTATCCCATTTCCAAACAGGGATTTCAGGTTATTCAAGAAGACCTGAAGGACGTTGATGTTCAGCCTTTACCTTCATGCAAGTAAGGCACTTGGTACATCTTACCAGCACCAGGATGAATAGAGTAACGAGATTTGTGAGCCTCATTCATAATGTGCTCACGAAGATTATCGCGATCTGGCACCCAGACACGATTGAGATAGTATTGAAGGCCATCAGACTTAGTTTCAAGTTGATCAACAGAAGCACCTCGTACTTCAATGATTAGACTACGTTCATTAGCTGACGAATACTGAGCTTCACGGATACAAGCTGGAAGATCGCTAGAGATGTGAAAACAACGGATAGTATTAACATGAGTCTTACGACTAAGAGCATCAGCCACGACATTCACCTTGCAAGGATGATAGACAATTTCGCAGTCATAGTCGTTAAGCAATTCCACCCATCGTCGCTGACGCATATTAAGTTCTTTCTGGTTAAAGATGTGCTGCAGGCTCTTATAGTCAGTGAAAACCACACACTTAGTACCATATAGGTAGTGTCGCCAGATCTTTAACTCAAAAACAACTGCGCCCAACTCTAAATCATGGGTAGTATAGTTTTTCTCATGTATTTTGAGTTGGCGGGAGGCATAAGCGATGACCTTGTCTCGCTGCATGAGCACACAGCCCAAGCCACGGTTCGAGGCATCGCAATATACCACGAAATCGTCATTCCCATCAGGGAGGGTTAGAACAGGAGCATTACAGAGAAGATTCTTCAGAGTTTGAAAGGATTCCTCTTGCTCGGGACCCCAAGCAAAAGGTTTCTCTTTCCGAGTCAACGAAGTGAGAGGAACGACAATCTTGGAAAAGTCCGAGATGAATCGACGGTAATAACCTGCCAATCCTAAGAAGGAACGAATCTCAGATGCAGATTTAGGTGTACTCCAATTCTTCACAGCCTCGATTTTAGAAGGGTCAACATGAATACCTTGTTTACTAACAACGTGCCCTAGAACTTGTACTTCATTAATCCAAAACTCACACTTATAAAATTTAGCGTACAAGCGTTCACCACATAAAAGTTCTAGCATCAAGCGTAAGTGATGTTCATGGTCAACTCTAGTTTTCGAATAAATAAGAATATCATCAATAAAGACTATCATAAAACGATCCAAGTAGGGTTTACAAACACGATTCATAAGATCCGTGAACACAGCGGGTGCGTTGGTCAAGCCAAAAGGCATGACCACGAACTCTTAGTGCCCAGAACGAGTGCGAAACGCAGTTTTGGGGATACCATCTTTGAGAACACGGAGCTGATGATAACCAGATTGAAGGTTGATTTTAGAAAAATAGGACGCACCTTATAGTTGGTCAAACAGATCATCGATACGAGGGAGAGGATAACGATTCTTAATGGTGAATTTATTAAGCTCGCGGTAGTCGATACACATACGAAATGAACCATCTTTCTTCTTGAAGAATAACACAGGAGCACCCCACGGAGAGGTACTTGGACGTATAAAGCCTTTGTCGAGCAGTTCCTGAAGTTGACTGGATAGTTCTTGCATCTCGAAAGGTGCAAGTCGATAAGGAGCCTTGGTGACAGGAGTCGAACCAGGTATGAGATCAATACGAAAATCAACAGATCTACGAGGAGTGTCACACCCCGACCACGTGGAACATACAAACGTGGCGGAAATGTCGGGGAGTGTTGTAACAGAATTAATTGTTTCAAATCCATGGCAATTGAAGTTTCGTTTTATTGATTAAAAGTGTTACAATGTCTTAACAAACAAGAAATACAACATAATTAACTAGTCTTGCATCTTTTATTGTCACTAAAGCCCAAGTCTGCCTATGTGTATCTTGATCATCTTATGCAACAGCTCCTGAAAAACACATGTGAAAATAGGTACGTCAGCATAAAAATGCCTGTGAGATACATAGGTTTTGTGAAAATAGGTTTCATGACTTGTATTTGAGAAAATGTTTAGTCATGAACCTTGTAATTTGCTTTGTTTTGTAAATCATTTGAAAAACAATGAGTTCAGATGATATGTATAAATAAGTAAATAATGTATGGTTAAATGAATAACCATAGTAAAATGGATTTGTATAAGATAAGTTGTTTGTAAAACAATGTCTTGTGAAAAGTATGTTATTTGTATAAAATGTTATATGTATCAAACTGAAATGATTCAAATAACGCTACAATATGTAATACCATACAAACACTTATATATAGGAAGTACCAGCGGCGTATCCACCATGCTTGTATCATATTACACACGTATCGTTACTTAATCATTTAATCAAACCAAACCAATGTCAAAATGTCTATGTCAAATATCCATGTCAAATGTTTATGTCAAAATGTCATGTATGGCAAATGAAATGTCTCAACTAAACCATATGCACAAATACAAAGTATTGAAGTAAAACTTGGTTTAAATCAAAGTTATGTTTTGTGGGAAATGCATGATCAAATGTCAATCATGTTAAAATGTCTATGCCGAAATGTCTATGTCAAATACGGTTCACATGGTTCACAGATACAAACGGTTCACAGATATCAACGAATCACAGTCAAATGATTACAACGGTTCAATATGTAGTATAATGTGTTCATATGCTGGGTAAGCATATGCAACGGTTCAAAATGTTATATAATGTGTTCATATACTGGATGAGCATATGCAACAAAATGTAATGTAAAACAATGTACCAAGTAATGCACACAATGGGCACACTTAGCATGAAAGGTAGTGTAAAACAATGTACTAAGTAATGCACACAATGGGCACACCTAGTATAAGATGTAATGAAATCATGTACTATAATGTACTAATGAACATAGCAAGTATATGATGTCAAAACAGGAAAGCATGAAAGTAACAAGTAGGCACATGTGTTCCACCCCAAAACAGTTTGGAAAACAGTAAAAGAGGGGTCTATGTACTCACCTGGGAGTGCTTAGGAGTCTTTGAGTAACAACTAAACAAAGCTAGAGATCGCGGAATATCAAACGGCACCTAGTATAGGTAACTACATTAATAAACCGGACCTAAGTCGGAAGATCGGGTAGCATTAGGGTTTGTAAACCAAACGAGTGTAGAGACTCGTGTGATATGGTTTAACAAAACCAACATACTAAATGAAACTTAACATAATTGTCTACGACCCATTACGACCCGTTTAGGTAGCTTATGCTACTTTAACGCGTCGTTCGCGTGAAACGCGTTCGGATCGCCTAACTAGTCCTATGACAAGTAATATATGCCTTAACATGTTACATAATCAGTCATGTGACAAAGGTTTAGGTTACATATGCTTAATTACCAATTATACATGAAAAGGGTATTCTGGTAATTTACCTAAGGCATATAAACTACCTATCATACAACTACTTAAACGATGTGACCATAGGGTATAACCTCGGAAGGTTATTCCCTACCTACTATGGTCACCTACTGTGTTTGGTCGGATCCTAATGATCGACCAAACTGGGTCGGGTTCGAAGGTATAGGCGATTTATTAGATCGCCTACCCTACGACCCTAGACAACGTGGTAGTCAGTGGGCATAGTCCCAAGGGACTATGACCAACGTGATTACACTCACGTTGCGAAGTTCAAACGAACTTCGCATTGACCATTACTGGTCAACGCTGAAAGTCAAACAAAGTTTGACTTTCTGACTCGAAAAGCAGTAAAATAAGGAAAAGAACGAAAGAATACTTACCCAGGGTCCCCGAATGCTAACCCAGATCAAAATAGCTCAGGTATGAAACGAAGGTTCCAACTTAGAGTCTTTTCAATCAGATTTGTGGGTTTTTAAGCCAAAGGGGGGTGGGTATTTATAGATAAAGTAGAGCCGCTAGGATCGTTTCTTGAATATCGTGCCACGATCCGAGCCGTACACTTGTCACAAAGGTTATGGAGCCACATATGCTCCTAATCTTAGTGATTAAGCAAGTTGCAAACATGTGGTTGTGGTTAAATCTGCTGAAAACAGGCTGTTAAGTACTCTGCATCTGGTCTGAACTTGCTTTACGGACCTCAAAGCTGCCAATGTTGAGGTCCGTAAGGTAACAACTTTGGCAGATTTACAGTTTTGGTCCCTGCAATGCAATCAGCCCATTTTTGACACGTTTAAGGCCCGTTAACCCCATTTCAAAGCTCTAAAATGAAGTTAAAGTATAGGGAACTTAAAACATGCTCAAAAATATCTCGGATGTCGGTTCGTTTAGCCGTACGAACGCGATGTTCGCTTAATTACGACGGAATGCGCATAAGTGCGAAAAACGATCCAAATGACGCGACGAATGGATTTTTCTTATGGCGAACACTAAAATATAATATAGTCATGCTCACATAAATTTTTGGATGTCCAGATGTATTCAGAACGTAAGTTATGCGCGAAAATGCAAACTTGTGCACTTTTTGACACTTTTAGTCCCTGAATGACACAAAAGTTTATTTTAGCACACCGAACCCCTCAAAGCCTATTTCTAAGCTATGTAAAGGATATTTAAGGTGTGTTTAACTTATGGTTATGTTCCGGAATGTCTGTTACAGTTCAAATTGGCATACTTTCGCAGTTTGTCAAATTTAGTCCCTGTAAGCGATTAAACTTTGATTTCACCACACCAAACCTTCCAAAACTTATATCTAAGTTATGTAAAGGTTATTTAAGGTATGTTAAGCCTATTTCACTATTCCGGAGTGTTTGTTGCATTAAACTGGTTATATTTACGCATCAGTGCGCGTATAACCTTCCAGAAAGCGATATAGTGTTTGAAATCGAACAAGAATTGATATGTGTAAACGATACACATATTTTTACAAATCCCAAGTATGAAATACAATATTTCACTGGTTGGGCATTTGTTTGATGGTTGAAATGACACAGGTGTTACAGTCTCCCCTACTTTAGGAAATTTCGTCCCGAAATTAATTCGTAGGAGTCTGTCTATGACTTTGTTTCAAATAGTCATCAAAGATATGAAAAGCATAATCTGATTATTTTCCTCAACGGATATTTTTCAGAAGCGAAAATGAACGAACAGAGTCATTTTCTTCAACGGTTCTTCGGAAATGGAGAATAAAGGAATTAACTAAACGGATATACATTTCCCTCAACGGATATTCTTCAGAAGTGAAAATGAATGGATGATTCATTCTTTCTCAACGGATTCTTTGCCAGAAATGGGAATGAAGGAATAATCCACGGATATTCATTTCTCTCAACGGATATTCTTCAGAACGAAAATGAACAAACGGGGTCATTTTCCTCAACGGTTTGTTCTTCAGAATTTGAAATGAAAGAAAAATCAGCGGATATTCATTTCTCTCAACGGATATTCTTCAGAACGAAAATGAACAAACGGGGTCATTTTCCTCAACGGTTTGTTCTTCAGAGTTGGAAATGAAGAATTACACAACGGATATTCATTTCCTTAACGGATAAATCTTCAGAAACGAAAATGAACTAACGGAGTCATTTTCAACGGTTGCTTCCTCAGAGTTGGAAATGAAGGATTACACAACGGATATTCATCTCCTCAACGGATAAATCTTCAGAAACGAAAATGAACTAACGGAGTCATTTTCAACGGTTATTTCCTCAGAGTTGGAAATGAAGAATTACACAGCGGATATTCATTTCCTCAACGGATAAATCTTCAGAAACGAAAATGAACTAACGGAGTCATTTTCAACGGTTGCTTCCTCAGAGTTGGAAATGAAGGATTACACAACGGATATTCATTTCTTCAACGGATATTCTTTAGAACGAAAATGAATGGATAATTCATTTTCCTCAACGGTTATTCTTCAGAACGGAAATGAAAAGATAAACAACGGATATTCATTTCTTCGACGGATATTCTTTAGAACGAAAATGAATGGATAATTCATTTTCCTCAACGGTTATTCTTCAGAATGGAAATGAAAAGATAAACAACGGATATTCATTTCCTCAACGGATATTCTTCAGAAGTGAAAAATGAATAGCTAGTTCATTTTTCCTCAACGGATGCTTCATCAGAATTGGAAATGAATAGGGTTAACTCTTGATACATGATAGAACTTGCTGTGATTTCTGTGCACTAAATTCCATAATTATGTATGCATCCATAATTACGTAATTCCTTGCACAGTCCGCACAGTTTGTTTTGAAATGTTGTGGGGAAAGATATCAAACCTGAGATGAAAGTGACTAGACTACCATAGGGTCCTTTTAATTAGATCAACAGAGGATCTTCTTAATTAGGCCACTAAGGAGTCCTTTCAGCTATATCATCACATGATATCCCTAACCAGATTTTTGGATCAATCTGTTTAACTAGACCACTAAAGGGGTCTAATTATGAAGTAGTACATTATAATCCAAGGGACTTTAACTACAACGTAGAAGTCCATTAAGGATTTAAGTAGTACCTTTGGGTATCCTACTATGAATCTCTTGCACAAAGATATGTAAGATTTTACGAGGATTTGAATAACATAAATTGGATCACATGACACATAAAGGATAACACATAAGCACATAACCACATAATTGTTTAATTGTTATTATCTTGTTATTGATTGTAATTAACTTGGCACCTCGTACTTCGTTTCTCTTGGAAGGAACGGGTACTTAGGATTTTCGTGGAAACGCAAGAGATTATACAAGGGAAGAAATTTGGAAGTAGTCTGCTCTTCAAGGAAGGCGGTTCCTTGATTGTCGGTATTGTAGGGGATATGTTTATACATGCAACCACATAAACATATTGAAATGTAAATGAAAGATTTATTTATAAACAACAATAACAACAACTGTTTCATAGATTGTGATAAAAGAAAATAATACACAAGGCTCGATTATTTTCTAAACAGCGTTATCTTCTGTCGGTCAGATACTTATCCCAGCGCTGGATTTGCATCAGCAAGTCTTGGGCAATTTCTACTAAAATGGCCCATCTCGCCACAGTTGTAGCAAGATCCCAGTGGGAAACGAGCTTGAGCAGGATTGTTGTTAATCTGATTTGGTGCTGCTGCTGTTGGGCAAACCCTCGCTGTATGACCTATAAGTCCGCAAACTTGGCATGTGCGGCACTTCACACCAGCATGATGATGTAGGCCACATTGGTTGCACAAGGGTGCAGTTCCTTTGTAGGGTTTCCTGGCAGGGGGTTGAGCTGGTTGGTTGGGGACGGCTTGATCATTGTGAGCGACCACGGCGAAGTTCTGAGAAGCCTTTCGCTTCTTTGACTTCTTAGAGGATCCAGTCTGTTCATCCATGGTCTTTGATTCCTCGATTGGTTTCGATTCCTCGACCAGTTTCTTGTCACCCTTTCGGAAAAGCTTACGTTTCCTGATCTGCGATTCAGTCAAGGTTGCAGATAACTCAATGGCCTGCCTAACAGTAGTAGGGTTGCTACCAGTCAAAATGTCTTGTATTGAGTCTGGAAGGCCATCAATGTACTTTTCGATCGCCTTATCCAAAGGCGTGACCATGTTTGGGCATAACAGACTTAACTCCTCATAACGGTCCGTGTAGGCTCGATGCTCACCGCTGTCTTGCTTAAGATCATCAAATTCCCTTTCCAAAGCCCTGATCTCGTGACGAGGACAAAACTCCTTCATCATGAGAGCCCTAAGTTCGGCCCATGTCTGTGCTAGAGCAACTTCTGCACCACGATCTCTCATAACCCCATTCCACCACGTAAGGGCTCTCTTCTGGAACACACTCGAAGCAAACTCGACCTTGCGATTGTCAGGACACTGCACATGGCGGAAAGTATTCTCAATGCTCTCGAACCATTGAAGAAGCCCAGTCGCTCCCTCAGAACCACTAAACTTGAGTGGTTTCGCCGAGTTAAAACTCTTGAAATTGCATGGACCATTGTTGTTGTTGTTGGCTTGATTCCATTGAGCAAAGAGGTTTGGGAATTGAGCAGCCATTTGCTGCGCAATGATTTCTGCCAATTCGGCAGTCGCTATCTGGATTTCGCGTCGAGGAGGCATTCTAAAAGAGGAAACATGAAATGAAACGAGTGAGAGGATTAGACGAAAAGAATGAGATGAAACAAATCTGATGAAAGCAAGGATAGTGGTCATTTGTTTGTTACTACAAAGCAACAAACGACCCGGTGAAAAGTAAATAGGTCAAAAATAATGTATTGCGAAGATATGCTCGCCTATAAGTGAACACTCATCCCAAGAATTCCCAGGTAAGCACAACTGGTCTCGCGTCTGATGAGATGTATACGAAGTGCTTGCCTAGACAGAAAACCCAGAATACAGGCATTCACCCTTCCAGTTTGCACGTGTTCACATTATTTAAAACCCAAAACCTTGACGAGATTTTTGAAACACAAAGGGGTTCAAAACCTTGTAATAAATCATCCTAGAACAGATGATTAGTTTTCAAAGCGGTTTTGAAATTTATGTTCTTGTTGTGGTCGTCGCCTAAGGATAGGTGACGGTATTGTTTTATGATTAAACGCAAGTAAACTCGCGTTAGGGTCCTAAGAAGGTTATAGACTAGGTCAAAGCATTACTAATAACCTAATTCCCTATAACCATTGGCTCTGATACCATCTTTTCTGTCACACCCCGACCACGTGGAACATACAAACGTGGCGGAAATGTCGGGGAGTGTTGTAACAGAATTAATTGTTTCAAATCCATGGTAATTGAAGTTTCGTTTTATTGATTAAAAGTGTTACAATGTCTTAACAAACAAGAAATACAACATAATTAACTAGTCTTGCATCTTTTATTGTCACTAAAGCCCAAGTCTGCCTATGTGTATCTTGATCATCTTATGCAACAGCTCCTGAAAAACACATGTGAAAATAGGTACGTCAGCATAAAAATGCCTGTGAGATACATAGGTTTTGTGAAAATAGGTTTCATGACTTGTATTTGAGAAAATGTTTAGTCATGAACCTTGTAATTTGCTTTGTTTTGTAAATCATTTGAAAAACAATGAGTTCAGATGATATGTATAAATAAGTAAATAATGTATGGTTAAATGAATAACCATAGTAAAATGGATTTGTATAAGATAAGTTGTTTGTAAAACAATGTCTTGTGAAAAGTATGTTATTTGTATAAAATGTTATATGTATCAAACTGAAATGATTCAAATAACGCTACAATATGTAATACCATACAAACACTTATATATAGGAAGTACCAGCGGCGTATCCACCATGCTTGTATCATATTACACACGTATCGTTACTTAATCATTTAATCAAACCAAACCAATGTCAAAATGTCTATGTCAAATATCCATGTCAAATGTTTATGTCAAAATGTCATGTATGGCAAATGAAATGTCTCAACTAAACCATATGCACAAATACAAAGTATTGAAGTAAAACTTGGTTTAAATCAAAGTTATGTTTTGTGGGAAATGCATGATCAAATGTCAATCATGTTAAAATGTCTATGCCGAAATGTCTATGTCAAATACGGTTCACATGGTTCACAGATACAAACGGTTCACAGATATCAACGAATCACAGTCAAATGATTACAACGGTTCAATATGTAGTATAATGTGTTCATATGCTGGGTAAGCATATGCAACGGTTCAAAATGTTATATAATGTGTTCATATACTGGATGAGCATATGCAACAAAATGTAATGTAAAACAATGTACCAAGTAATGCACACAATGGGCACACTTAGCATGAAAGGTAGTGTAAAACAATGTACTAAGTAATGCACACAATGGGCACACCTAGTATAAGATGTAATGAAATCATGTACTATAATGTACTAATGAACATAGCAAGTATATGATGTCAAAACAGGAAAGCATGAAAGTAACAAGTAGGCACATGTGTTCCACCCCAAAACAGTTTGGAAAACAGTAAAAGAGGGGTCTATGTACTCACCTGGGAGTGCTTAGGAGTCTTTGAGTAACAACTAAACAAAGCTAGAGATCGCGGAATATCAAACGGCACCTAGTATAGGTAACTACATTAATAAACCGGACCTAAGTCGGAAGATCGGGTAGCATTAGGGTTTGTAAACCAAACGAGTGTAGAGACTCGTGTGATATGGTTTAACAAAACCTACATACTAAATGAAACTTAACATAATTGTCTACGACCCATTACGACCCGTTTAGGTAGCTTATGCTACTTTAACGCGTCGTTCGCGTGAAACGCGTTCGGATCGCCTAACTAGTCCTATGACAAGTAATATATGCCTTAACATGTTACATAATCAGTCATGTGACAAAGGTTTAGGTTACATATGCTTAATTACCAATTATACATGAAAAGGGTATTCTGGTAATTTACCTAAGGCATATAAACTACCTATCATACAACTACTTAAACGATGTGACCATAGGGTATAACCTCGGAAGGTTATTCCCTACCTACTATGGTCACCTACTGTGTTTGGTCGGATCCTAATGATCGACCAAACTGGGTCGGGTTCGAAGGTATAGGCGATTTATTAGATCGCCTACCCTACGACCCTAGACAACGTGGTAGTCAGTGGGCATAGTCCCAAGGGACTATGACCAACGTGATTACACTCACGTTGCGAAGTTCAAACGAACTTCGCATTGACCATTACTGGTCAACGCTGAAAGTCAAACAAAGTTTGACTTTCTGACTCGAAAAGCAGTAAAATAAGGAAAAGAACGAAAGAATACTTACCCAGGGTCCCCGAATGCTAACCCAGATCAAAATAGCTCAGGTATGAAACGAAGGTTCCAACTTAGAGTCTTTTCAATCAGATTTGTGGGTTTTTAAGCCAAAGGGGGGTGGGTATTTATAGATAAAGTAGAGCCGCTAGGATCGTTTCTTGAATATCGTGCCACGATCCGAGCCGTACACTTGTCACAAAGGTTATGGAGCCACATATGCTCCTAATCTTAGTGATTAAGCAAGTTGCAAACATGTGGTTGTGGTTAAATCTGCTGAAAACAGGCTGTTAAGTACTCTGCATCTGGTCTGAACTTGCTTTACGGACCTCAAAGCTGCCAATGTTGAGGTCCGTAAGGTAACAACTTTGGCAGATTTACAGTTTTGGTCCCTGCAATGCAATCAGCCCATTTTTGACACGTTTAAGGCCCGTTAACCCCATTTCAAAGCTCTAAAATGAAGTTAAAGTATAGGGAACTTAAAACATGCCCAAAAATATCTCGGATGTCGGTTCGTTTAGCCGTACGAACGCGATGTTCGCTTAATTACGACGGAATGCGCATAAGTGCGAAAAACGATCCAAATGACGCGACGAATGGATTTTTCTTATGGCGAACACTAAAATATAATATAGTCATGCTCACATAAATTTTGGATGTCCAGATGTATTCAGAACGTAAGTTATGCGCGAAAATGCAAACTTGTGCACTTTTTGACACTTTTAGTCCCTGAATGACACAAAAGTTTATTTTAGCACACCGAACCCCTCAAAGCCTATTTCTAAGCTATGTAAAGGATATTTAAGGTGTGTTTAACTTATGGTTATGTTCCGGAATGTCTGTTACAGTTTAAATTGGCATACTTTCGCAGTTTGTCAAATTTAGTCCCTGTAAGCGATTAAACTTTGATTTCACCACACCAAACCTTCCAAAACTTATATCTAAGTTATGTAAAGGTTATTTAAGGTATGTTAAGCCTATTTCACTATTCCGGAGTGTTTGTTGCATTAAACTGGTTATATTTACGCATCAGTGCGCGTATAACCTTCCAGAAAGCGATATAGTGTTTGAAATCGAACAAGAATTGATATGTGTAAACGATACACATATTTTTACAAATCCCAAGTATGAAATACAATATTTCACTGGTTGGGCATTTGTTTGATGGTTGAAATGACACAGGTGTTACAAGGAGGAAGACCAGGGAGATCTTTAGGAAAGACATCAGGGAAATCACACACTACTGGAACATCGCTTATGTCCTTTCCCTTGCCCTTTTATTCCACCATGTGGGCCAAGAAGGCAAAGTATTGTTTACGTAAGCACATGTTCGCTTGAGTGCATGACATCAACTTTAGTCCTCTAAAAGGTCGGTCTCCATAAACGTGCAAAGTATCACCGGACGAGAGAGGTAAATAAACGTATTTCTCATGACAAGCGATCTCGGCATGATTCTTACGCAACCAATCCATGCCGATTATGACATCAAAACTACCCAATTGCATGGGTATGAGATCAATAGTAAAGACGTGGTCGTTAAGAGTCAAAGAACAACCACTAAGAATAGAATCAACTAGAATAGACTTACCATCGGCAATGTCAACCAAAAACGACTAGGGTAGCTTAGAGTGTGCACAATTTAACAAAGATTCAAATTCTACGGACACAAAGCATCTGTCGGCACCAGTATCAAATAGCATCGAAGCGTAAAGACTATTGACGAGAAACGTACCATTAACGACGTTATTGTCGTTACGAGCCTCATTTGCATTGATGTTAAACGCTTGTCCTCGAGCGGCTGGCTGTTGCTCCTGGTTCAGATGAGGGCATTAATTACGGAGATGAGTAGTGTCTCTACACTTGTAGCATGCACGAACATTGTTGATCGGTCTGGGGTTCTGCGGGGAGCTGGGAGAGCTGGTAGAGCTACCTGAGCTGGCGGTGCTTGCTGGGCTTGGTTGGCTTGACGGCAGTAGGGAGTCGTGTGACCATAGAGATTGCAGTTGGTACACAGACGACAAGCAGAGGTAACAGGATGATGAAAATTGCAAGTAGCACACTTAGGATGAACCCCAGTGTACGACTTCTTGTTCTCCGGAGCAGGAGGGTTAGCAGCAGCAGGCATAATAGTGTTGCCTGCTGGGTTTGCATTTGCAGCAGGGACAATGGCATTGCAGCCAGAACCCTGAGACTTTCGTTTCTTGCCTCTATTGCCACTTGGCTGCTGGGTAACTTGGTTTGCTGATTTCGAGGGAGCAGGAGTAGCGAACTGTTTGTCACGGATGCGGTTATTGTTCAAACTTGCTGCAAGACGATAAACTTCTTCAATAGTGTCGAGCTGGGCCGCTTCAATCGAATCATGCATGGCAGGAGGTAACCCATTAATGTACTTGGTTATCATGCACTTCGGAATAGAAACCAAGTGAGGCACGATTATGCTGAGTTGCTTGAAGCGGGTAGTGTAGGCCAAGTTGTCATCTCCAACCTGTTTGAGATGCCAGAACTCTTCCTCAAGCTTTAGCTGTTCATGGGGAGGGCAGAATTCGAGCATCATCAATTCTCGCACCTTAGGCCATGGAAGAGCATAAGCCTCTTCGTTCGAGCGAATGTTTCTCTCGTTCGACCACCACTCTAGGGCTCTGCCTTGAAATATGCCAGTTACACTCCTAGTCTTTAAGTGTTCTCGACACTCGCTGTTGATGAAGGTAACCTCGATGCTGTCGAACCAGTCTAGCATTGCGGTTATAACAACCCTCCAAAAATAATTCCGACACCCTAAAAATATTTAGAATGTCCCTATATGTCTTAAAATACACCGCGTATACGAAAACCAGGCCCAAAATACCTTTATACAATTAAAAATAAAATAAAAATAATAAAATGAGTCTGTCGCGGGGCGCGACAGACTACTCTCGAGTCTACGCGGGCCGCGAACTAGTGCCACCAGGTGAAACCCTAGCCTGCCACGTGGCAGGACACCCGGATGAGCTATGCTTGTGATTCGACGAGGCTAGGGCCTACACCCCTAGCTCGCGGGGCGCGCAAGACCCCCTAAAGCTTTCGCGGGGCGCAACAAATGGTCGAACAAGCCCTATAAATAGATGGCATCGGCCGTCAGTTGAAATCATTCAAATTCATGCTTTCTCTCTCAATTTCTGCATAGCAAACATAATTTCCGGGCATTATACCCCCCTTAAATAACGATGTTCTACCTCGTTGTAAGTATCATAACCCCCGGTTACATATTAGATACGCTGCCCGATTGATCTTAGGTTCCGTAATAGCTGTCGTGGTTCTGCCCGACGTAGTCGTTGGAATTTTGTCTCGTGGAGGGTATTACTAATGTAAATATTGGGTTATTATACTAACGCGTGTGCATTGTGTAATTAATAGATAATCACCAGGAAATCTCAAAGGAAAACCCTAAGATAGCAATGTGAGTAATCTCCTTTTTGCAAACTGTTTTTACAAAACCTCAAATGTTTTACATTTTATTAAACAGTGATTGAGTATTTGTATTCTACAATTATCGTCGGTATGTTAGGGTTTTGTATATAAAATTTGTTACTACAATGTGAGTAGTAACATGACCACAAGTCGGGTTGACAGTACCGTGGGTGGTAATTAAAGTAGAAAATAAACAAATGTAATTGCGCGACCGCACTCAATGTTGTAAACGGTTTTACTTATCTTGATTAAACTGGGATTCACTCACCAGTATTTCCCACTGACAAAATGTTTTTAAACTCGTTTCAGGTAACAAAATGTGAAAGCCAACTAGAAGCCAGCTGGACAGCACTGAAGGCTTGAAAAAGTGGCAATAAAAGTTACCTAAATAAAGATATGTTTTTATTTAAATAAAATAGGGTTTATCCCTATGAAAATGTGTGTACTAAAAATTTGGGAATTTCCCACGTGTTTAATATTATAAAAGTGTGGTATGTTACTCTGATAAAATATTTTCTAACTACGGTCCTGATGTAATTTCCGCTGCCAAACTGATAAAACATCGATACCACTGAAACTGGCCGCGGCCGCTCGTTCCCGGGTAAATAGGGGACGGGGGTTGCGACAGAAGGTGGTATCAGAGCTAAGCCACTGATTCAGCCACAGAAGTGTTCCGCTGACACCAAGATATTATTCAATATGTTAGGAAATTATCTACGGAACTACGTGCATATTTGTATATTATTGTTTTGTGTTATTTGACTATTTGTTAGTTTACAGTATGAGCGACCAAGGACCTTCAGACGCTTACCGTCAGTTGTCCAGCTCACCTAGGGACGAAGGCACCTCTTCACAACCTACCCTCTCAGGGTATTCAGCTGACAATGAAGATGGGATATTCGTGTTTAAGGCCCAATCTGAAGAGCCATTCCCTCCCAAGAAAAGAGGATGGTTCAGTAAAGGAGCGCATGAACGTAGGAAACGGATGAGAAAACTTCAGCAGCAGCGTGCTTTAGCAGCCGCTAAGAGAGAAACAGATGCTCACACCCAGGATATGCCTAATAGGAGTCTAGCAAACTTTCATATCTTAGCAACTACAGTTGCCGACCCTAATCTGGAACAACTCATAGCACCCCAACCATTACCACTATTTCCCACACAACCCATGGATTTGGAACCAAACCCTATAGACCAACTACCAATGCCTGATTTCAACCCAGCTGAGATACCTAGAATACTAGCACCCCATCCCTCAGACCCAGACTATGACCCTTGGTTTGACGACCATATGGATTATCAACAACGCTACCCAATACCAGATGAACCCATGCCAAACCTAGCAGCCTATCCAAACCTGGACCCCCTGGACTCCTATTATGATAACGACCAATTCATCAGAGAGATCCTAGAAAACCCTTACCCACCTGAGGAACCCATGCCCCAGTTCCCAAACCCAGTACCAGCACCAGCACCACCCATGAACACGGAGAATGTGCAAGAACTCCGAACCTTTGGTGAGGAGATTTTAGAGGAAAGTGAAAGGATGAGGCAGATAGGGGAACGACTCGTCTGGAAATATGACGAGCGTAATATGGACTTTTGGATGAACCCTATCATTAGTAATAGTAGTAATAATATATATATATATATATATAATATGTGTGTATGTTTGAAAAAAAATATAATGTAATATCTAGATAACAGTTACGGATGCATATTAATATTATATTTTCAATTCCAGTTGTATTTGTAATAGATATAGATGCATAATATAAAATAGAGTAAAAGTCGCATTGTTCGACGATTTTGACCAATATGCTTGTTGTGTGATTGTTTGCATTAAATATTATCTTGTGATATTAATATGTGATAAATGTTTAAAATTCTGATGGACAACGAAGTGAACCAGGAAAACCAGAACAACAAAAACCAGAATAACGATACCCGAACAACAATAATAATGGAAACCAAGTGGATAATAGTGCCATCCAACACATAGTGGCACAAGGAATTATAGACGCAATGTCATATATTATCAAAACGGTTAAGGAAGCAGACAATAAAAGTAATAATGGCAGTAAACGACCTACTGAACCAGAACACAGCGTAAACAATGGACCAATACTTCAAGTGCCCATTCCCAAAAGGAGAAGAACCATGTCTTATGGTTGTTCTTATAAGGAATTCTGGTCCTGTAAACTGATAGAATTCTCGGGCAATGAAGGACCCATTGCAGCCCTACGCTGGATAGAAAAGACTGAGGCAGTCTTGAAAATAAGCAAATGCGCAGAAGAGGATAAGATAATGTTTGCTTCCAATATGTTTAAGAACCCAGCCTTAGAATGGTGGAACACTATCCTCCAGTCCAGAGGAAGTGATAGGGTTTACAATATGGAATGGGAGGAATTTAAGAATATGGTGGAAAGGAAATTATGCCCTCCCAATGAAAAGGAACAGATAGCAAATAAGTTCTTAAACCTTAGAATGACTGGAGTAGATAGTAAGGGTTACACTACTACATTATTCGAATACGCTAGAATAGTGCCAACCCTTACATCACCCGAACCAGTATTAATCTCCCGTTACATCTGGGGATTAATCAGCGAAATTAGGCATGTAGTCAAGACAGCTAGACCCCAAACCATAGAAGAAGCTGTAGAACTAGCAAACACCTTGACTGATGAATTAGTGCATACACGAGAAGAAGATCAAAGGCGGAACCTAGCGCAAAGGCTTACCCAAGAATTCCGCTATGGAAATTCCAGTCATGGGGAAAATGTAGGTTCTACCTCTGCACCTTACTGCAAGGCCTGCAAGAAGAAGCATTCAGGAAGATGCTCCACTTACTGCAATTTTTGCAAGATACCAGGACACAAGGAAGAAGATTGTAGGAAGAAACCTAGTAATGGAGTGTGCTTCAACTGTGGAGAAAAAGGGCACATCAAGCCACACTGTCCGAAACTAGCTCCAGCCAGGAACAACAAGACTACTAAAAATGCTAGAGCATTTGTTCTGACCGTAGAAGAAGCCAAGATGATCCCGGACGTGATCGTCGGTACGTTTTTAGTTAATAATGTTTTTGCTAAAGTATTATTTGACTCTGGTGCAAACCAAAGTTTTATTAATACTCCATTTTGCAAACTTCTCAATCAACCATTAACTAAACTCCCACAAGAGTGTTTGGTAGAAACAGCAAATGGGGAAACCATTAAGATTACTGAAGTCTTGCAGGGAGCAAGAATCGATTTTTTAAATCAAAAGTTTATTGCAAACCTTTATCCAATGAATCTGGCAGGATTTGATGTTGTATTAGGAATGGATTGGTTAGTAGCCAACAAAGCCAGTATTTTATGTGATCAAAAGTCCATCCAAGTAAATTCACCAAGAGGTGAAAAGATCACAATCATAGGAGATAAGCCATCTAGATCCATGAAATTCATCTTTGTGATGAAAACAACTAGTTATATAAGAAAATGATCATTAGTATATTGATTTCTATAATCACTAACACTAAAGGAAAAGAACTGAAAGATATTCCAGTAGTATCTCAGTTTCCAGATGTGTTTCCAGAAGAATTACCAGGACTACTGCCAGATAGGGAAGTTGAATTTAGAATCCAGCTGCTACCAGGGACAGCACCAATCGCCAAAGCCCCTTACCGTTTGGCTCTGGCAGAAATGCAAGAGTTAAAGAAACAATTGGACGAACTGTTGGAGAAAGGATTCATACAACCAAGTTCATCACCATGGGGAGCACCAATCTTATTTGTCAAAAAGAAAGACGGGTCAATGCGAATGTACATTGATTACCGTGAATTGAATAAAGTCACGATTAAAAATCGGTACCCATTACCGAGAATCGATGATTTGTTTGATCAACTGAAAGGAGCTCGATTTTTCTCTAAAATCGATTTACGCTCAGGATATCATCAATTAAAGGTACAGGAAGAGGACATTCCTAAAACCTCTTTCAGAACAAGGTATGGCCATTATGAATTTACTGTCATGCCATTTGATTTAACCAATGCCGCAGCCGCATTTATGGACATGATGAACCGAATATGTAAGCCATATTTGGATAAATTCATAATTATCTTTATAGATGATATTCTCATTTACTCTAAGAGCAAAGAGGAACATGCAGAGCATTTGCACGCACTTCTAAGTTTATTAAGAAAGGAAAAGCTTTATGCAAAGTTTTCAAAGTGTGAATTTTGGTTAGAAGAAGTGCAGTTTCTTGGGCATATCGTCAATCATGAAGGAATTCATGTGGATCCCACAAAGATTGAGGACATTACCAAATGGAAAACCCCTGAGTGACCAACCAAGGTTAGAAGTTTCCTAGGATTGGCCGGTTATTATAGAAGATTTATCCGAGATTTTTCTAGAATAGCCATTCCCTTAACTAAGCTAACCTGTAAATATGTTAAGTTTGAATTGGGACCACAACAAGAAGAAGACTTTAGAATTCTTAAGCAAAGATTAACCAACGCACCCATACTCGCGTTATCAGAAGGAACTGAAGACTTTGTAGTCTATTGTGACGCTTCTAAATTAGGTTATGGATGTGTGTTGATGCAACGCCAAAAAGTTATAGCCTATGCCTCTAGACAACTTAAGAATTATGAGGAAAATTATTCAACCCATGATTTAGAATTAGGAGCCATAATTTTTGCCCTTAAGATATGGAGACATTACCTTTATGGTAGTAAGTTTACCATTTTCACTGATCATAAGAGTTTAAGATATGTCTTCGGGCAAAAGGAATTAAATATGAGGCAGAGACGTTGGATGGAGATTCTTAGTGATTATGATTGTAATATCCAGTATCATGCAGGAAAGGCAAATGTAGTTGCTGATGCTTTAAGTCGAAAGTATCACGAAAAGCTAAAAAGAGTGCGTTCTCTTAAATTAAATCTACAAGTAGATTTAAATGAACAGATCAGGAAAGAACAAGAATCAGTAATCAAGGACGATACTGAAAAGTTGAAAGGAATGATTACGGAACTAGGAACAGATGGAATTTGGAAATTCCATAAGAAAAGGATGTGGATACCTAAATTAGGAAACCTACGCCACTGTATATTAGAAGAAGCCCATAAGTCTAAGTATACAATGCACCCTGGAAGTGAAAAAATGTATCAGGACTTCAGAAAGAATTTTTGGTGGATAGGAATGAAAAAGGATATAGCAGCTTATGTTTCTAAGTGTCTAACCTGTTCGCAAGTTAAAGCTGAACATCAGAAACCCTCAGGTTTATTGCAACAATTAGAAATGCCAGTTTGGAAATGGGAATTGATAACAATGGATTTTGTTACCAAATTACCCAAGACAAGAAAAGGTAATGATACAATCTGGGTGATTGTAGACAGGCTAACTAAATCAGCTCATTTTCTAACAATGAAGGAAACCTTCAGTGTGGAACAGTTAGCTAAGCTGTATGTAAATGAAATAGTTTCATTACATGGAATTCCTTTATCAATTGTTTCTGATAGAGATAGCCGTTTTACCTCTCATTTTTGGACAAGTTTCCAAAAAGCAATGAGAACCAAGTTAAATCTAAGCACAGCTTATCATCCTCAAACGGACGGACAAAGCAAAAGGACAATTCAGACCATGGAAGATATGCTTAGAGCTTGTGTAATTGATTTTGGAGGTAACTGGGACGATCACTTACCATTAATAGAATTCTCCTACAACAACAGCTATCACACAAGTATCAATGCTGCGCCATTTGAAGCACTTTATAGGCGAAAGTGCCGAACTCCAGTCTGTTGGGTAGAGATTGGAGAAAAGCAATTATCTGGACCAGAAATAGTACAAGAAACAACCGACAAGATTGTTCAAGTCAAGGAACGACTGAAAGCGGCACGTGATCGACAAAAGAGTTATGCTAATAATAGGTGAAAGCCGTTGGAATTTCAAGTAGGAGACAAGGTATTATTGAAAGTTTCTCCTTGAAAAGGAGTGGTAAGATTCATCAAAAGGGGAAAGCTAAGCCCCAGGTATATTGGACCTTTTAAGATTATTAGAAGAATAGGACCTGTAGCCTATCAGCTACAACTGCCAGAGGAAATGACAGGAATACATGATGTATTTCATGTATCTAATCTCAAGAAATGCTTAGTTGATGAATCATTAATAATGCCTCTTAAGGACATAGAGGTAAATGAAAAACTCAAATTTATAGAAAGACCGCTACAAATCGAAGACAGAAAGGTCAAGAAACTCAAACACAAAAGATTAGTTCTGGTCAAAGTAAAATGGGAGTCCAAGAGAGGACCAGAATACACATGGGAGCTTGAATCAGAAATGCAAAGGAAATATCCACACCTGTTCCAGTAGACCTCGAGGACGAGTTCTAAAACAAGGTGTGGAGGATATAACAACCCTCCAAAAATAATTCCGACACCCTAAAAATATTTAGATTGTCCCTATATGTCTTAAAATATACCCGTATACAAAAACCAGACCCAAAATACCTTTATACAATTAAAAATAAAATAAAAATAATAAAATGAGTCTCTCGCGGGGCGCGACAGACTACTCTCGAGTCTACGCGGGCCGTGACCTAGTGCCACCAGGCGAAACCCTAGCCCGCCACGTGGCAGGACACCCGGATGAGCTATGCTTGTGATTCGACGAGGCTAGGGCCTACACCCCTAGCTTGCGGGGCGCGTAAGACCCCCTTAAAGCTTTCGCGGGGCGCGACAAATGGCCGAAGAGGCCCTATAAATAGATGGCATCGGCCGTCAGTTGAAATCGTTCAAATTCGTGCTTTCTCTCTCAATTTCTACATAACAAACATAATTTACGGGCATTATACCCCCCCTAAATAACGAAGTTCTACCTCGTTGTAAGTATCATAACCCCCGGTTACGTATTAGATACGTTGCCCGGTTGATCTACGGTTCCGTAACGGTTGTCGTGGTTCTGCCCCACGGTGTCATTGGAATTTTGTCTCGGGGAGGGTATTACTAATGTAAATATTAGGTTATTATACTAACGCGTGTGCATTATGTAATTAATAGATAATCACCAGGAAATCACAAAGGAAAACCCTAAGATAGCAATGTGATTAATCTCCTTTTTGCAAACTGTTTTTACAAAACCTCAAATGTTTTACATTTTATTAAACAGTGATTGAGTATTTGTATTCTACAATTATCGTCGGTATGTTGGGGTTTTGTATACAAAATTTGTTACTACACTGTGAGTAGTAACATGACCACAAGTCGGGTTGACAGTACCGTGGGTGGTAATTAAAGTAGAAAATAAACAAATGTAATTGCGCCACCACCCTCATTGTTGTAAACGGTTTTACTTATCTTGATTAAACTGGGATTCACTCACCAGTATTTCCCACTAACAAAATATTTTTAAACGCGTTTCAGGTAACAAAATGTGAAAGCCAGGTAGAAGCCAGTTGGACAGCACTGAAGGCTTGGAAAAGTGGCAATAAAAGTTACCTAAATAAAGAGATGTTTTTATTTAAATAAAATAGGGTTTATCCATATGAAAATGTGTGTACTGAAAACTTTGGAATTTCCCACGTGTTTAATATTATAAAAGTGTGGTATGTTACTCTGATAAAATATTTCCTAACTACGGTCCTGATGTAATTTTCGCTGCCAAACTGATAAAACATCGATACCACTGAAACTGGTTGTGGCCGCTCGTTCCCGGGTAAATAGGGGATGGGGGTTGCGACAGCGGTCACCCCATCACTGCCCGTGAAAGGCTTAGGGTTGCAAGAGATAAAGTGTTGGTAGTTGAATTTCGTAGGCTTTACTTTCTCCGTCTTAGAGTCCACAGAAGAGGGAGGAGTGTTTGAACCCTAGATCTTAGTGACGATCTTTGGCATGATGCGAGCAATCTAATCAGCCATAAAAGACATCATTTTCTTCTGAGATTTGGCCCTGGCTTTCTTGAGAGAGTCGGATAGTTTACGAGAAGACATCTAAAGATCCAAGAAAAGGATCGTATAAGTCTAGATCATAAAGTCTCGTAGTATATAGTTTCACACATGATCGCATAAAGACTCAAGTTTCACACATCACAAAACGTTCAACAAGTTTCACAGAGATTCAACATTCTCACCACAAGTCCGCAAACCCACGAGTTTTGCATGGCACGTGTGTTAGTGCAACATGTCTGTAGCTTTTGTCTGTATCGAGTCTATGTATTTTGTCCTGTATGTGTCGTTGTACAGTTTTGTATGTATGTTATTTTGTAACTAGACGAAACAGGAGCGGAACGATAAATGTAAAAGACATCTGGTCGGATGACTTGGGTCATCCGGACGGATGGCCATCCGATCGGATGACCCTCCTTTTGTTGAGCATGTTACTCCCCCACCTGCACTTACACACGCACCTGTTGATATTGCCCCGTTTCACCCGTTTGTATCTGATGTACACCGCACTGACCTGCCGATCACATTCTTACAGGATATCCCTCCACCCCGTCCAGGGGAAGGCCCGTCTTGCCAGCAGCCTAGCCATGTTCCACCCATGTCAGCAGCTTTTCCCTTCATGCCACAGTTTACACCCGCTACTCATTTTGCTTCTGCACCGTCAGGCGAGCCACTTATATGGTTTCTGCCGAACAATATGCCAGTCTCTGATCCATACCATCCCTTCCACTACACTGGTTACACGAGGGATAGGCTACTCCTGTCCTTGCAGCTTCAGTAGGAAATTTTGTGTCGCAGAGTCATGGAGCTAGAGAGGATTCCACGTCCTCCACCTTGTACATGTCAGTCACCCTTCGCGACTCCACATGCTCCTCTTCTGCCATACCGAGACTTTGGCATACGATTTCTTACTATGGAGCAGCAGATTAGTTATCTGAACAAAGCGGGGGCACCTCGGGAAGTAACCCACCTCATGGTAATGTTTAAGTCGTTTGAGACACATTACGTTACATTTGGATATTCCATGTGCGTTCGCTAATGCTTTCTGTGAATGATGTTGCTTGTACAGGCTGTACCTATAAGCAGTTTCTAGACTGTAAGCCTTTGAACTTCGACGGCACCGGGGGTGCTGTAGCTTTTGTCAGATGGACGGAGAAAACTGATTATGTGCTAAGAATGAGCAAATGTGCGCCGGAGCACCAAGTTACCTACATCTCTGGATTGTTTTTAGACGGAGCACTATCCTGGTGGAATCTCCAAGTTCAAACTCTAGGAGAGGTAGCAGCATACGCCTTGACTTGGAATAAAATGAAGGAACTCATGCGCAAAAAGTATTGCTCCAAGGATGAAATTCAAAAATTGGAAATAGAGTTTTGGAACCTCAATATGGATGGCCCCAAGATTGCGGAGTATGTGCAGAGATTTCATGACCTATCTCGTGTTATACCATACATGGTTAATCCAGAATTCAAGCGCATCGAGCGTTTTATTTGGGAGTTGGCACCTCAAATTATGAGTATGGTGACGACGTCAAAGCCTGCAAAAATCACCGAGGCTATTGATCTGAGTGTAGCACTAACTGAAGAAACGATCAGGTTAAAGAAGTTTTCGATCTCTAACCAGAAGAAGAAGGAGACTCACGTTGAGTCATCAGGTGAGAACAAAAGGAAGTCTCAAACTTCAAAAAGGGTACCAGCAGTGCTAACAAGAAGAAGGAAGCAAACGCACCAGTCGAGGTCAAAAATGGTGTTGAAATCAAAGGAAAAGGGTATATGGGCACTTTGCCCAAATGCGATGCGTGTCAGTTGCATCACAATGGACGATGCCGAGCTGGAAGGTGTGAGACATGCGGAAAAGTTGGCCATGCCAAAGAAACATGCTGGTATGGTGCTGGTCGTGGTAATGGTGGTCTGAGAGGTAATGGCAACGGGAATGGAAACAGTAACCGAGGTGGAAATGGGTATGGAAACCGCAATCAAGGAGGAAATAGCGGTAATGGGAATCGTGGTAATTTTGGAAACCAAGCTGGAAGTGGAAATCGCAACCAAAACAACAATCAGGGTAATGGGAATGGAAATGGTTGGGGACCAGGTTGCTTTAACTGTGGAGACGTTGGGCATTTCAAGAGAGAGTGCCCAAAGCTCAATCAAGCTCAGGGAAGGGTTTTCAACATCGGAGCGAGGAAAGCTCGCCAATATCTAAACGTAGTCACGGGTACGTTCCCTATCAACCAACGCTTTGCATCTGTACTGTTTGATACTGATGCCAATTATAGTTTTGTATCACTAGAGTTTAAGAATATGCTTGGGTTGGTAGCTAGTAAGCTAGATATTCCATATTCGATAGAACTAGCTAATGGGAAGCTAGTAGAAGCGAATGAAGTAATTAGAGGTTGTGTAATAGAGCTCGGGGAGCATGAGTTTACGCTTGATCTTCTGCCAGTCGAATTGGGAAGCTTTGACGTGGTAGTTGGAATGGATTGGTTGTCGAGCAACCGAGCAGAGATCATATGTCACGAGAAGATCATTCGCATCCCGATGGCGAATGGAGAAATGATTGTGGTACATGGAGAGAAACATGATACACCTCTAAGGATTATCAGTTGTTTGAAAGCCCGAATATGTTTGCAGAAAGGATGTGTTGCCTTCTTGGCACACATTGTGGACAAAGAAGCCGCTGAGCCAAAGCTAGAAGACATCCCAGTTGTGAAGGAATATCCTGAAGTCTTCCCCGAAGACTTGCCAGGATTTCCGCCGCAGCGACAAGTCGAATTCCACATTGACTTAGTTCCAGGCGCTGCGCCTGTAGCTAAGGCACTTTATCGACTTGCACCTTCCGAGATGCAAGAGCTGTCAACACAACTTTAGGAACTTCTGGACAAGGGATTTATCAGACCAAGCTTCTCGCCTTGGGGAGCTCCAGTGTTGTTTGTCAAGAAGAAGGACGGTAGTTTCCGCATGTGTATCGACTACCGCGAGCTAAACAAGTTGACTATCAAGAATCGGTATCCTTTGTCCAGGATTGATGACCTGTTTGATCAACTACAAGGTTCGAGTTTCAACTCCAATATCGATCTTCGATCAGGATATCACCAGTTGCGAATACAAGAAGAAAGCATACCAAAGACTTCCTTTAGGACTCGATATGGACACTACGAGTTCTTGGTAATGCCGTTTGGGTTAACAAACGCGCCAGCAGTATTCATGGATTTGATTAATAGAGTTTGCAAGCCCTACCTTGATAAGTTTGTGATTGTGTTTATTGACGATATTTTAATTTATTCGAAGACAAAGGAAGAGTACGAACAACACTTAAGATCTATTTTAGAGCTACTTAAAAAAGAGAAGTTGTACGCTAAGTTCTCAAAGTGCGAGTTCTGGTTACGTGAGGTCCAGTTCCTCGGTCACATGGTAAACGGAAATGGGATTCATGTGGATCCCACAAAGATCGAGGCGATCAAGAATTGGGAGACTCCGAAGACGCCAACCGAGATCCGTCAGTGCCTAGGTTTGGCAGGGTACTATCGCAGATTCATTGAGGATTTTTCGAAAATCGCTCAACCGTTGACCTCCCTTACCCAAAAGGACAAGAAGTAAGAATGGGGAGATAAACAAGAGGAAGCTTTTCAATTACTGAAGAACAAGCTTTGCGATGCACCCATCCTATCCCTACCCGAAGGCACCGATGACTTCGTGGTATATTGCGACGCCTCACGTCAGGGATTGGGATGTGTACTGATGCAGCGACAGAAGGTTATAGCTTATGCTTCACGCCAGTTGAAGGTTCACGAGAAGAATTACACTACGCATGATTTGGAACTAGGCGCAGTGGTGTTTGCATTAAAGATTTGGTGATATTATCTGTATGGCACCCGATGCATGATCTTTACTGACCACAAGAGCCTACAGCATATATTTGATCAGAAGGAGCTTAATATGAGACAGAGACGATGGGTTGAGTTGTTAAACGATTATGATTGTGAAATCAAGTATCACCCAGGGAAGGCGAATGTGGTAGCAGACGCCTTGAGTCAGAAAGAGAGGATCAAGCCCATAAGGGTTAGGGCTTTGGAAATGATTGTACAGACAGATCTCTCATTGCGCATTCGTGCTGCGCAGAGAGAAGCTCTCAAAAAGGAGAATCTTGTGAATGAATATCTTCGTGGGATGGAGAAAGAGTTAGTACCCAATGAGGAAGGAACGTTGTGTTTCATGAAACGAATTTGGGTTCCCCTCTTTGGTGGTCTTAGAGACGTGATTTTTGATGAAGCACATAAATCAAGGTACTCGATCCATCCCGGTGCGGATAAGATGTACCAGGACTTGAAGGATTTTTACTGGTGGCCAAGATTGAAAGGTGATGTTGCAACATATGTTGGCAAATGTTTGACTTGTGCCAAGGTAAAGGCCGAATATCAGAAGCCTTCAGATCTTCTGCAACAACCTGAAATACCCATGTGGAAATGGGAGCAGATTTCGATGGATTTTATAACAAAGTTGCCAAAGACACCCAGAGGTCATGATACGATTTGGGTAATCGTAGACCGTCTGAAAAAATCTGCGCACTTTCTGCCGATCAGGGAAAAAGATAACACAGGTAAGCTAGCCGAGTTGTACCTCAGAGAGATAGTTGCATGACATGGTGTGCCTATCTCGATTATTTCTGATAGAGACGGAAGATTTGTGTCAAGGATTTGGCAATCCTTCCAAGAAGCCTTTGGTTCTCAGTTGAATCTGAGTACTGCATTTCACCCACAGACAGGTGGCTAGAGCGAACGAACGATTCAAACGCTAGACGATATGCTGCGAGCTTGCATTATGGACTTGGGTGGCAGTTGGGACACCCATCTACCTTTGGTTGAATTCTCATATAACAACAGCTACCATGCGAGCATTCAAGCTGCACCGTTTGAAGCTCTCTACGGACGCAAGTGTCGATCACCGTTATGCTGGGCAGACGCGGGTGATAGACAGCTTGTTGGTCCCGAATTGGTCCAAGAGACGACAGACAAGATTATGCAGATCCGAGAGCGCATTAAGGCGGCTCGTGATCGACAAAAGAGCTTTGCGAACCGAAGAAGGAAACCTTTGGAGTTTGAAGTGGGAGACATGGTTTTACTAAAAGTCTCACCTTGGAAAGGGGTAGCACGCTTTGGGAAGCGTGGAAAGTTGAACCCACGATACATTGGATCGTTCAAAATCCTGGAGAGGATTGGTCTTGTAGCTTACAAGTTGGATCTACCCGCAGAACTGAATGGCATTCATGATACATTTCATGATCTAATCTGAAAAAGAGTCCAACTCAAGAAACAGTTGTCATTCCTGCCGACGAAGTTCACATTGATGACACACTCCACTTTATTGAAGAACCTGTTGAGGTTACTGATTGGAACGTTAACAAGACTCGCAGGAGTAGTGTCAAACTCGTCAAGGTTCAATGGAACGCGCGACACGGCCCAGAGTTCACTTGGGAGCGTGAGGATCGCATGAAAGCAAAATACCCGCATTTGTTCCCCAACTCCCCTGCAGCAAGTAGCAGAACTTAAATTTCGGGACGAAATTTTCTTAACAGGGGGAGAATGTGACAACCGTAAAAAATACATGTATCTGTACGATTAATTAATCTTGATTAGTGCTTAATGACTGTGCTGGATTATACTTAAATAATTTCTGATTACTGCATCACACTTACATGTGCATCACATATTGCATAAATGTCACATCATTTTTACATACAAACCATATTGACATAAACGATGCACAAAGCACAGTTAGCACAATTAGCGGATAACTCAGAAAAATGCTGACGGGACTCAGCACATAGACAGACAATACAATGAGACACAGAATGAGCCAGAAACCAAGTATTACGCTAGTATAGAGTGTAGGGAAGTAAGGACCACAAAAATGCTTTTCTAGGTGATAGTTCAAGTGCCGGATAGTGCCTAAAATCCACATAAAGTGCAGAATTATGCAAAAATCAGCTTTTTAACAAGCTAGTAACATGCAAAAATATGACTAAATGGTCCTGAATACTTTCCTAAGTGTCGGGAATTAATAATGTCACAAAAGGTAACATAAAGAACACTAAACGGTATAGTTTGACACTTTAACGAATCAGTATACAACCGAACCACCGGACACTACCCGAAACACCAAAATTATACTAGAAGCATTGTTTTATTATTTCTGAGCTAGTTATGGCCCCCGAACACCCTAACACACTATATAACATATAATATGCATGAACACTAAACACCACACTTAGAATCTAACCATTAAACTTAATTTACCATTAAACCCCAACCAAGACCCCCCCCCCCTCAATTGACGGTCACAAGTGGGTCCCCCACTTGTGATTTCTTTTGATTTCATTAGATCTCACAAGATTGTGATTAGAGATGTGTTATGTACTTGTGGAACATGTTATCCAATGGATAAAGCTTAAACATGGTTATAAGAAGCTTATAAGCACATTCATCTCACACACTACTTCACACACCATCTTCCTCTCTCCCTCCCCTTCATTCTCGGCCGAAACCATCCACCACACCACCACCTTCATTCAACATTGTTCATCCATTCCAAGGTAATCACAAGGTGTTTGAAGCTAAGTTAAGAAGTGTGGAGCTTGTGGATCTTCAAGGACCTCCTTCATTTGCTATTATCCATCACATTTGTCATCATCTTCTAGTGTCCATCCCTAGCCCTTGTGCTAGTAGTAAGCTTCTTGTCACTTGATTTTACTTCATATTTAGTTGGTTAAAATATGTTATGTAAGATGTTAATCACAAGAACACTAATGAACAAGAAGATGAAACTTTAACATAAGCTTAATAACATAAGGATACATGTTGATTAGTGTTGATTTTCTTCTTGATGATTGATGATTTGTGTTAGTGATGTTAGACATCATATGAAACCTACTAGATTGTGATTTAACACATGAGCTAGTAAGTTAAGGTGGTGATCTTGTGAAAGACCAAGATCATCATACTTTATGTTTCTCATGAACTTGAAGAATGAAAATGATTTTATGAATAATGAAACATGTAACATGATTACTAGACATAAACTTGGGTGATTTCAAAACTAGTTTTCTCAAGAAACTAAGTTAAGTCACAAGATTTACGTAAACATTGTTTTTAAAGAAACTAACCATGTTTTTAGTGGTGAAACAAGTCTAAAAATACATTGTTAACAAGAAAAATTCAAAAGGATATATTTTTAGAAAATGTGTTTGGAAGTTGTAAACACCCAACTTCTTTAAAGATGAATTTTTTAAAGA
The DNA here is from genome assembly GCA_030545235.1 of Helianthus tuberosus. NCBI lineage: Eukaryota > Viridiplantae > Streptophyta > Magnoliopsida > Asterales > Asteraceae > Helianthus > Helianthus tuberosus. Next base: position 124,923,538 of record CM060358.1, read on the forward strand.
AGTAAATATATTTTTAAGGGTAACTAAACCTACTAAACACCCTACCAAATTACTACAAGTTTTTATGAAGATTCAAGTTCATGTTGTTATGTAAATAGCATTGTTTTAGCACTTGGTAAGTGTTGGTTAAATTGTTGATTGTTGTGATGATTTTAAAAAGAAAATGATACGCTTTGATAGCATGGACACCTCCATTTTTAGGGGAAACTATGGCAAAATTTTCTAAAAATATAAACACTTAGAAAAATATTTTCAAACAAATACTTACAAGTGTATTTTGATCATGAGTTTCAATATAAACTTTGCCATAATTTTCATTACAAAAATACAAATATTGGAGTTTGGTTTTTGTAAATAAAAATGACTAAATATGTATTTGAAAGATTATATATATTTAGAAGACACATGTGTGTGAATGTTTGAATACTTTGTGTATTACTTATGTTATTTTAGGGATAAAATAATATAACCTAACAAATACCAAGAAATTACAATCCAAAATATTACCAAAAATCTCAAGGAATAAATATATAAGTTATACACATAATATTGTGAAACCAAACGAAAGAAGATAACTTACAAAATATTCCGGAAAATACATTTATAAGTATATTTTTGGTAAATAATATTTTGGATATAAGAAAGGAAAATATGATTTTTCCAATTATTACCAAGGTTATACCCTATTTTTTACAAGGAGGAAAAATATTATTCTTGGGAAGTAAAAAGATATTTTCTTGGAGTTTTTAGAAGATATATGATTTTTGGGAAAAATATATATTCTCTTGGATAAACCCGAAATACATTATTTTGGATAAAATAAGTTCAAATATTTTCTAAGTGAGACTTGGAAATATATTGTTTTGGGATTACAAATATTTCTGCCAAAAGAAAAATTATGAATAATTTTTCTAAGTAATATTCCTTAAAATATATATTGGTATATTTTTATTTGGAATAATACAAGAATACGATTACACATGTATGAGATACCCCCATCCTTGGGAAGGAAATACGAATATAAATACTTGAGAAGTATTATTACAAAATATTGTTTAACAATTATTCCAAAACTTATAAATATAATTTAAGTTGAAATATTAACTATTTTGACAATGATTATATAAATTGGAATGATAAAAGAAACGTAACCCAAAAACGTAAATGCTAAGTCAAGGCACGACCCGTTCGTCTAATAGACGTTAGTACATTGTAGGTAGTCCTGTTTGCTGAAGGGATTTGAGTTACGATACTGAAGACGCAAGACTGTGAGTTCATGTCCCCCCTTTTCTTTAAACTGTCTTGTTTATTAACTTCGGGGGTGAAATACATGTTACAAAAGGATTACATACAATTACAATTGGTATGGTTAGCCTAGGAAAGTACAGTAGATCATGTGAATGGGTAGGCGGATACTTAAGACCATTAATCCTCGTATAAGGACCGAGGGGCATGAGTGATAGATCTAATTGGGTGTAGCGATCCCACACCCATGAGGACCAGGGTGGCCCATAGGGTGACTATGTCTTACAGCCAGAAGCCCGGTACAACTTTGCTAGGTTTGAGCCTTCCTACGCCGTCACACATACCAGTGGCCTTGCAAACCATTGGTGATCTGTTTCCTTGTTTGCTTTCATACCGAGATTTACAAACATACATACATACATACACGGTTTACAAAGGTTTTATACATACATATACACAAACACATGAACTCGCTCAACTTTTGTTGATGTTTTCAAATTACATGTATTTCAGGGAACAAAGTGGATCTGGCAGGTGTTTGCATGTTTTCAAGCTGCGTCATGAATAAAAGATGTCATCCAAAGTCATTAGGGTTTAGGAGATGTATCTTAATCCTGGACGAGATACATGGTTCTAAACTCGGTATTATCTAAGGTCTTTTGTCGAGTCTTCGTGAACTCATTTAAACATATTGTGGTTTGTAATTTGAATTCGGTGTCGACATTTCAGACAATTATGTTGTGTTATTTTCAAACTTAATTTCTGGATGAACATCTAATGGTTTTATCATATAGCATTGTTATGATTGAATGTTATGGTATTAAGAAGTCACACCATAATCACGCTTCCGCAAAAGTCAGGGTGTGACATTTTTGTCAGTTTTGTGTAGCGAAGCTCTGTTCAATTTTCATCAGGAACCTTGTACTTTCAGATCATTGAATGAGAATGAACAAGTTAATCATTGATATCGTTGTCGTTTACTCTTTGACGAAGCCGAGGGATTCCGCACCTCTGTATTGATCGATTCTACCATGTTCTTCATCTCGAAAGAACCGACTCCTAGAGCACTCACAAGTGGTATCAGAGCTCCAGGAGGTCGAATCAGAGATAACTACAGCGATTTCACGAGGATTTTAGCCATTTTCAGTCAAATCTCACCGGAGATTTTGACTGATTCATCATCTTCTTCTACATTTCTATTTGTTTTCTATACTTTCACACCTAAAACCGAGAAAAATTCAAAATTGACACACAATTTATGGACAAAATGGACTAAAATTGACATCAATCTGTTCGCAATCTGTGACAACCCTCATAATTACATGTATCCGTACGATTAATTAATGTTAATTAAAGTGCTTGATGACTGTGCTGAATTTCTTAACTGCTTTCTGATTACTGCGTCATACTTACATGTGCTTGTTAACATACTAGTCTTGTACAGAAAATTGACAAAATGGTCCTGAATGTTTTCCTAAGTGTTGGGAATTAAAAGTGTTACAAAAAGATACATAAAAGACACTAAACGGAACAACTTAACACTTTAACAAACCGGTATCTATCCGAACAACCGGACATTACCCAGGACACCAAAATATTGCAAGAAACATTGTTTAATTATTTCTTGGCTAGTTATGATCCCCGAACACCATAACACCCACTAGAATATCCACTAACTAACATATGTAACTATATACTTGTAATTTAACTATTAGTTACAAACTTACCATGAAAATGTTACAATTAACCCCCTATGTATTACGGTCCAAGGGACCCACCCAATTTCACCACCTTACCTCCAAGATTACAATCTAATATTTTATTTGATCTTTGCTTGATTTCTTGTACAAGATATTAGATTGTGATCATTATAAGTAGGGTGTGCAAGATCACCATATCGCTCTATACCTTCTCAAGATCACCCCACTATCTCACTCATCTCACTCTCTCCCTCTCGGATCACTTACAACCGCCACCACCACCACCTTATCACCACCATACTCATCCATTTTCAAGCTCCATTCATGTGTTAGGAGGTGCTTTGTGAAGTTGGAAGCTTGTGGATCACCAAGGAGCTCACTTACTTGCTTTTTCTCACATCATTTTCATCATCTTTTCACTAGTGTTCTTCCCTAGCCTTTGAGCTAGTTGTAAGTCCTTGATTAACCTTGTTACTCCTACTTTAATGGTCAAAAGATGTAGTAGGTTGATTATAACGAGAACACTAAAAGAACATGAACTAAAAGTTTAAACATAAGGTTTACATAAAGATGAAATATGATGAAGTGTTGTTAGTATGATGTTGTTTTGTTTATGTTGATTATGGTATTTGACATGATAAATCTGAGATTAATAAACGATAACCTGCTGCAAGTGATGTTAAATGTCGTTGTTTATCACTAAACATGTTAACGGAACAAATAGAACTTGCGTTAGAGCGCTATAAGCTGAAAACAGGAAGCTGTCAAATTGTTACAGCCGCCTTCAGTCGGCTGTAAGCGGGTCATAACTTAACGAAAAATTGATTTTCTTGAGTCTATAACGTGTTATTTCGAAATACGGTTCTAATGGCACTGGAATCATAATTTTTGGACTTCGTTTGCTATTTTTAAAGGGTCGTTTTGTACAGCAGCAAAAGCTGCGTTTTTACTGTAGAAAATGTGCGTGATGTTTTTCATCATAACTTGAAATCTGTGTAGAATTAGCTCAGGAAATTTGTACTGTAGATGACCACTGATGTCGTTGTAATGCTCCAACTGGAATTTCATCAATCGGGCTTACGGTGAATTTTAAATGAATTATTCCGTGGATTGCAGTCAGAAAGTGACGAATCTGATTGCAGTCCGGAAAATGATTATTTATAAAATATTGGTAATGAATTGGATCCCGAGATTTTTACACAATAATATTTGGACTGTTTAAGACCTTCTGTAAAAAGTTGGGAATTTTTGGAAGGGGTTAACTATTTTATTAAAATTCCCGAAAACAGCCCAGTTTTGAATGTTAAAGCTGAAACGACATAAGTAGTAATTTGCGTGTCTAAATGTCGGGTAGGTTATCTGAGTATGATCTAACATGTTGTATGTCAATGAAAGTGTTATGTGCAATGTCGTATGTTTGCTTATGAATGGGAATAGATGGGAAGTTTATATGGGCATGAACCATTAAAGTGAGTGCATGTTATGTGGTAGATGCGTGTAGGAACTTCGTGCTTATTTGAAGTCACTAATAAACTAAGTGGTAATCATACTAGGACGTGATTGACCGACCTTGACTGTTAGCTATATTTTGAGAGTCAAACCGAGCAACCAAAGGTGAGTTCACACACTTTCTAAGGCATGGGATTCCCGGTGGTTGGGAATGGGTTAAAGAATTAAAACGGAACCTACATATCCTCCTTGGGTAGGATATGTACCGCCATCCTCCATGGGTAGGATGCCAATATTAATCTTGCGTATTCTCCTTGGGTAGAATACGTACGTTTGTCCTCCTTGGGTAGGACAACAACCTTAAACTACTAGCCAAAACTCTATCACCTAAGTCCCTCATTTTATATCGACTTAATCGCCGAGGATGGCGAGCGGGTCATTAGTTAATAGCGCTATTAGGTTTGACAAACCTCACACCGTGCCGTTCGGACGGGCGTGTACTAATGGATCATGGCAAACTATCAATGATGATAGACATTAACGTAGGGCACAACTTACTTTCGTCAGTAGTCAATATGGTAACGGTCTAGTGGTTCACATGGGGAAGCCCCCACGGGTCATGGTTTGGGAAAGAAGGAATTGGTTAATCATATTTTCAACTATGGGGTAACCCCCACGGCAAGTAAGCCAACTAAACGGAAACCATGTTTTTGAAACAACTTAAAACGAACACCCAACTATGAACTCACTCAACTTTGTTGTTGACTCCTTGTTACATGCCTTGCAGGTCGTTAGGTATCTATGGAGCTTGCACAGGGAGGCGTGGTCATTGTGGGACATGGATTGTCGAGTCCCATGTTAAACATTTAAACTTAAGAGCTTATTACTTATGTTTTGGGTTTTACCTTTAATGCTTCCGCTGTTTAATTCGAACTTGGTTAACTAGCTTTTAATCACCAATTATATTGTGTGGTTGGATTTTATCCATCTTAAATGCATTGTTCAATATGATTGGTGGCTTGATCCTGGTCATGTCACGCCTCCAAGCGGTGATACTCCGCATGGTGGATTTTGGGGGTGTGTCAGATTGGTATTAGAGCCATTGGTTATAGTGAACTTGGTTTTAAAAAAGGGAAAAGCTTTTTGACAAAACCAGACTATAACCTGTACAGTGCTCAACGATCCACAACGACGCTTCACTCCACGTGCAAGGCTCAACACACTAGGTGGTATGATTTAAGTTTATATTTCTTACTTGCTATATTACTTTTGTTTGGTGTGGTGTTTATTGTGTGTTTATTTAGGGTAGTAGCATGCTGTCTATTAGCCCTACTGCGTTCTTTATTACACGCAATTGTTTACTTGAAATTTGACAAGTGGTGGTCAAATTCTTTTCTGATTTCTCGTCACCCCGCTACGACAACTGTTTATGCATTCTATCTATTTACACGCTTATCTCGACATGACGTCACCATCTGACCCTCCGTACATTCGATTTGCACGTCAATGTACACGAAGACCAGACCTGGCTCAAACGAACTCGGGATTAGGAGAACTATATCCACGCATCTCTGTTGACGAACCTTATCATCTCCACCGGTCATCGTCACAAGAAACGAATCAGTCATAGTTATACGCTTTTGTCGTTTTGCAACTCGAAACCCTACCAACCAAATTTTGTTTTGGACAAGTGATATACTTCCGCGACCGTGATGCAACGAACTTCCCTTTCGTGCCATGCCACCATACACGACTACTGGAATTGATTCTAGACAACAGATTAGTTGGTTGAATTCTTCGGTTATTGTTGGACTCTTGTTTTCCCTAAATTCTTCGTATGAACCTCACCAATCCCCTGTTTCTTTGATTGGCAACCAATATAATGAAACGCTAACAACCATACCATGATTTCCATCGATCACAAGATTACCCCCCCCCCCCCCATTACCTTGTTGGGTGGTTAATGCTTCTTCTACTTGATTTACTCCTTCGTAAACCCAACCTAGCGAATGGATGCCCTTACTGATGGGATAGTCTTCAGGATGTTCAAGGAAGGAGATATGGATCACTCAACCTACAGGCGAACACGATAATCTATACGCTTACCTGACCCACCTTATGTTATGGGCCATTTTCTGAGTATATATATCCTGACTAATATCCTGCTTTTGGTTGTTTACTTGTGATCAGGATACTGGATTAGGATATTGCTAACATCCTGGGCGATATCCTGGTGTTAACTAAATTGACCATGTGCAGGTTAAAGGCTGTGGGTTACTAACGGTCAGATGGACTTCTTCTCCTTAAGACTCGGGCATATCTGTTATATGAGAGACGTTGAACCCGAAAGACCAGGTCTACAACGTTCAAGTGGGGAATATTCGCTGGATCCCGGTTTATTAGGATAGTTTGTTGCATTTCTTTTACTATAAATAGATGGGGGCGGATCAGATTAAGGCACGCAACTTTCACACACACTTTCGAACACTTTTGCTCTCTAGCTTTTAGCAGTCACTACACACAAACACTTGTACTCAAATTACATTGTAACACCTAGTTGATCCGCATCACATCCTGCACTGTATCCTGATATTTGAAGTAATAGAAGAACAAGGCAGCTGCGATTGTCAGCTCCTGAGGTTTTGTGCCAGCGATCTAGATTGATCAAGGGCTTTCCTCGTACATCACGTGTCAACCTTTACTTTTTTGCTCATTGTTTGATCATAGATACAGCTCTATATCCTGAGCCGTATCCTGAAACTGTTTTTTGCAACTAACTTGGTTAACATATTTTTCACACATATTTCTAGCACACTACCTCACTTAACTAATTTGATCACTTAATTGCTTCGGTAATTTTTGACCAAAACAATTTGGCGCCCACCGTGGGGCAAGTGGTGCTATTTTTGCTAAAAACTTTAGTAAAATCATTACTCGGTTTTCTATTGTCAAAACTTTTTGCTACATTGTTTTCAATGGCCTCGAGATCAAACATGAGCTCTTCCACCATGTCTGCTACAACCTCTGCAACAATTGGTTCGGTGCTTCCACCTCCTCCTCCAAGAATGCAAGCTTCTTTACACGGAACTAAAAGTCATGCGGCTCGGGATGTTATCCCCGCTCCCAGTACCCAGGGATCCGGTCCTGTTTTGGTGTCTAATGATGAAATTCTGAATTTGTTTGGTAGTATACAGAAACAGATGAGGCAGCAGCTGGAAACTAATCGGATGCTGATGAGAGAGATACAACTCTTGAAATCCGGCCCAAGTAGACCTGCTGAAGAAACTATCACTCCTTTACAGCCCAGGGCTTTGAACTTCAGTTCTGCAGTTTACACTGAGGATAACCGGGGGAACATTGTGCCAAACCATTCTCAGAATCATACTCCTGAGATACCCTCCTCGGTTAGGATGTCAACTGTGAGGAGCTCAGGATATGCTTCAGGGTATGGCCAAAATCCTCAGACCGGTAACGTGTCAAATAATAATATTCTTGCTACTAACAACAATGGGTCTTTGCAGGATGCAGGTATGACGTCAACATTTACTAGGGAGCTTCAGAAATTGAAGGACATGATATCCAGTGTACCTGGAGTGGTCCAGCCAATTCCGGAAGTATCCCAAGACAGCCACAGGATATCCCGCTTTACATATCCTATCTGTGATGCTGAAATCCCAAAAAGATTTCAGACCCCCAACATGAAACTGTATGATGGGACTACGGATCCTGAAGAGCATATTGCCTAGTATAGAGAAAGAATGGAGATTAACCCTATCCCTCCGGAACTCAAGGAAGCATGCTTGTGCAAGGGTTTCGGTTCTACCTTGACAGGATCAGCCTTAAAATGGCTGTTAAATGTTCCTCCTCACTCAATTACTTCTTTTGCTCATTTGGTTAATTTATTTAATAGTCAGTTTTCTTGCAGCCGGAGTTTTGAGAAACTGACCAGTGATCTTTACAGGATAACTCAAGGACCTCAGGAATCCTTGAGGGATTATGTGAACAAGTTTAGTCGGGAATCTTTGGATATCCCACATCTTGATGTTGCAACAGCTGTGCAGGCTTTTAAGATGGGGTTACAAAAGGATTCTCAGTTTTATCAGGATCTTGTAATGAACCCCTGCAGGAATCTCGACGAAGCTCGTAACAGGGCTTTGAGATATATCCGCTTGGAAGATGACAAAAAGATGCAAGAGAGGATGAATTCTACCTCAACCTATGAATCAACCAACAGGAAATCAGAATCCTCGTATAAACCATATCGCTCTAAGCCATATGGCAGAAATGACAACAAGAAAGTGAATGCTGTTGAAGACGAGGATCCTGAAGAATATCCTGAATTATCTGAATACTGCTTTTCTGTTAATATACCTGAGTTAATGTATGCTATGCAGGGTTTAGGAGACAAAGCTAGGTGGCCTCGAAAGAATCAACAAAAAGCTGATTGGAAGGACAAATCCAAATGGTGTGCCTTCGATGAGGATTTCGGACATGTGACCGAGGATTGCATTGCTCTAAGGAAAGAAATAAGCTACCTATTAAGCAAAGGGTATCTGAAGGATTGGCTGGGAAGAAAGAAGAATAAAGGTCAGGATCCTGAGAAGGATCCTGAACGAGCAGCATCACCCCCAGCAGATGCCAAAATAATTAAGTTTATTTCAGGAGGATCCGACATTTGTGGGACTTCATATTCTGCGGCCAAGAGACATGCAAAGGAGGCTAAGACTGAAAGGGGAGACAAACCAGCCAGGATGACTACCCTTACAACTGATAAAGTGATCACTTTCGACAGTGACGACAGGGATACTGTGCAGGATCCTCACCATGATGCCCTTGTAATTACATTATATGTTGCTAACCATTTTGTACGTAGGATATTAGTGGACAATGGTAGCTCTGTCAACATAATTCAGCTGGAAACATTGAAGAGGATAAATGTATCTCCAATGGACATTACTTCGAAGTCCACTGTGCTAGTTGGTTTCAGTGGAGAAGCTAGGAATACCGTAGGGGAGATAAAGTTGCCAGTATATGTTGAATGGGTCAACTCGATACAACGCTTCTGTGTGATGGATTCCCTATCCTGCTATAACATCATACTAGGCAGGCCATGGATCCATGACATGAAGGCTGTGCCATCGACTTATCATCAATGCATAAAGATCCCTACCCCTTGGGGGGTCGTCAAAGTTGATAGTGATCAGCAGGAGGCGAAGGAATGCTACTCATCCTCAATGAAATCCTCAACCAAGCCTAATGCAGTATAGCAATTAAAGATGCGGGCCCAGGATATCATGGAGGCTTCGGAGCAGGATGTAAAGAAAGTTATCCTGGATCAGGATAATCCGGATATCTCGGTGATCATAGGAACCAATATCCCTCAGGATATTAAAGAACAATTAACTAACTTTTTGAAGTGCAGGATGTCAACATTTGCCTGGAAGCATGAGGATATGACAGGTATATCCAAAGACATTATTACTCACAAGCTTGGAATTGACAGGTCGTTCAAGCCTGTTCAGCAAAAAAGAAGGAAGTTTGCTCCTGAACGAAATACAATCATACAAGAGGAAGTTGAAAGATTGTTGAAGTCCAAAATGATCAGAGAAGTCAAGTTTCCAAGATGGCTGGCAAATGTAGTCGTGGTACAGAAGAAAAATGGGAAATGGAGAGTCTGTGTAGATTACACGGACTTGAACAAGGCTTGTCCTAAAGACCCATTTCCTCTTCCCCATATTGATGCAATGGTGGATACTACTGCCGGGCATGAGATGTTAACCTTCATGGATGCATCCTCAGGATTTCAGCAGATTCAAATGGAGCCTTCGGACCAGGAGGATACTGCCTTCATGACACCAACAGGTATTTATTGTTATACTGCTATGCCCTTTGGTTTGAAAAATGCAGGTGCAACATATCAGAGATTGGTGAACATGATGTTCAAAGATAAGCTGGGGGACACTATGGAGGTATACATCGATGATATGGTGGTAAAATCTAAAAAGGCTGAGGATCACCTCCAGGATATTAAGGGAGCATTTTATATCCTGGATCAGTATAACATGAAACTAAATCCTGCTAAGTGTCATTTCGGAGTGGGGGCAGGAAAGTTTCTAGGATATATGGTGACCAAAAGAGGAATAGAGGCAAGCCCGGAGCAGATTAAAGCCATCCTGGATATCAAATCACCTTCAAATATGAAGGATGTTCAACGATTGACAGGGCGAGTTGCAGCATTAAACAGATTCATCTCAAGATCCTCCGAGAAATGCAAGGAATTTTATGATATCCTGAAGAAAAATAAGAAGTTCGAATGGGGAGCAAAGCATGAAGCAGCCTTACAGGATTTGAAGCAATATCTCTCAACTGCACCTCTATTGATGAAGCCTGAAAATGGTGAACCATTATCCCTGTATCTTGCAGTATCAGGGAATGCAGTAAGTGATGTCCTTGTAAAGGATAATGAAGGTCAGCAGTATCATGTCTATTATGTTAGTAAAAGTTTATTAGATGCTGAAACTAGATATTCTCATCTAGAAAAATTGATATTAGCCCTAGTTATGGCGTCAACGAAACTTAGACATTATTTTGAGACACATAGGATTCATGTTAAAACCAACTATCCTGTTAAAAACGTGTTTAGGAAACCCGAGATGTCGGGTAGGATGGCTAAGTGGTCAGTAAAATTAAGTGCTTATGACTTAGTATATGAGCCTAGAAATGCCATAAAGTCTCAGGCTTTAGCCGACTTTGTGGTTGATTTCAGTAGTGATATTCAAAATGAAGTAGACTTAGAAGTACAGCAGCTAGGAGAAAACTTAGAATGCTGGACATTGTATATTGATGGTGCATCTAACGTAAGAGGTGTAGGTTTAGGTATACAACTAAAATCGCCACAGGGGGACATATTACCCCAGGCTATTAGGTGTGAATTTCCTGCTACTAATAATGAGGCAGAATATGAGGCTTTAATTGCAGGATTAGAGTTGGCTAAGAATATGAGTATCAAGAATTTGCAGGTATATGTTGATTCTTTGTTAATCACTAATCACTTTAATGGAACCTATGCAGTTAAGGGAGAGAAGTTAATCGAGTATCTCGAAATTCTCAAAAAATTAGCAGGATATTTCGATATTTTTACACTTGAACAGGTACCAAGAGAGGATAATGCTGAAGCTAATGCCTTGGCAAATCTGGGATCATCGGTCAGGATACCGGAAGGAACCCGAATACCAATATTACATATCCTATATCCTGCGACGAATCCTCAGGATAAGGAAGTAATAAGTATTCAGGATCCTGATGATGAGTATCCCGAGGAGGATCCTAAGTCCTGGACGGCTCCAATCATGAGATATCTCAAGGAAGGACACATCCCAAAGAATGAGAATCCTAAAGCCTTTAGAATGAAGGTATCACGATTCACTATTATAAATGATGTTTTGTATAAGAAATCTCTTGCAGGACCATATCTGAGGTGCTTGGAGGATCCCGAAACCAAAGAAGTACTTCAGGATATACATGAAGGGGATTGTGGTAATCATACTGGGGGCAGGTCCTTATTCTCAAAAGTATTAAGGACAGGATATTATTGGCCGACGATGAGGAAAGATGCCACAGAATATGCTCGAAGATGCGACGCATGTCAAAAACATAGTAACATATTACATCAGCCTGCTGAACCGCTGTATCCTATTGTTTCCCCTTGGCCGTTCAAGAAATGGGGTATGGATATAGTGGGAAAGCTTCCAAAGGCTCCAGGAGGAAAGGTTTTCATGTTAGCAATGACGGATTATTTCTCCAAGTGGGTTGAAGCAGAAGCATTTGTTCAAGTTAGAGATCAAGAAGTGGTATCCTTCATAAAAAGGAATATCCTGACTAGGTTTGGAGTACCAGCTGAGATAATTTGTGACAACGGATCTCAATTTATAAGTAAAAGGACTACTAACTTCTGCAAGAGTTGGGGAATCAAAATGATTACGTCTATTCCGGTACATCCTCAAGCAAATGGACAAGCAGAATCATCGAACAAGATAATTGTCAACAACTTGAAAAAGAGACTAGGGGCTAAGAAAGGAAGACGGGTAGAAGAATTACCCTTTGTTTTGTGGGCTGATAGGACAACGGTAAAGAGTGCAACTGGTCAAACCCCATTTTCCTTAGTGTTTGGAGCAGAAGCGGTGATCCCGACGGGAATGGTGATACCTACAGCAAGATCCAACCTCAGGGATCCTGAGCAGAATCCTGAAGTCCTATGCCAGGAACTGGATACTATTGATGAGACAAGAGATGCTGCAAGGCTAAGGATGGCAGCATATCAACAGAGGATATCTAAAGCATATAACAAGAATATAAGGACTAGAAGATTTCAGGTTGGAGATTGGGTATTAAGAAAAGCTTTTCAGAATACTACTAATCCTCTTGATGGAAAGTTGGCTCCAAAGTGGGAAGGACCCTATGAGGTTGAATCAGAATCAGGAAAAGGAGCATACCGACTCAAGAATATGGAGGGGGATATGCTACCGAGATCTTATAATGCTATACATTTAAAACTCTATTTCAAGTGAGTATGGAATTCAAATTCCAACTCAGGATGGTATGAATTATGTCTCTCTTATTAAATTTTGATATTATTTACTATTTTGAATCTATTACTGACTTGAGCATCGGAGGGGTGTTAGCCAGGCTAACACCCACCTTAGCTTATAGTGGTTTTGCAGAATATGCTTCGGGATATAGCACCAGGATACACACTCAGGATACTTCGGAAGATTAGAGGATTGGCCCCCTCTCTCACGTATAAGGGATCCTGATCCCTTCACAGGTTTAAAGGTATTCACCTTTCTTCCGAATTGGGTTTAAACACCCCGCCTGGAGCGCAAGTTATTCGGGAATAGTTCAAGGTGGCGGGACCAGTCCATGTAAAAGTGGCTGACAATTTCATTACTGTTGGCTATATCCTGAATCCTAAAGGTATATGAGGATTGATCACCCTCTCTCACGAAAGGGTATTTTCATACTCTCTAAGGTTTAAAGGTTTTCACCTTTCTAAGTCTTGGAGTTTATACACTCCCGCCTGTAGCGCACGAAAATTTGGGATTTTCCCCAGGATACAAAGGATTTATCTCAAGTATATTTTTGGGTTATACCCCTGTAATACAAAAAATTGTCTATACAATTGGAACTAGTGTTCAAAAATTTTCTAAGTGTTTGAGGACTTCATGCACAGGGGACATTCCATCTAAAGCAATTGTATGATGCACAAAGGATCAAAGTTGAGCTAAGTGTCTCGAACTGGGGACATCTTAGTAGGAGAAGTCGCAAAAGGGATTGGAGTTTAATACTAGGGTTAGACTCAGTTCCTGGTATGATCTTTCCTTTATAAACCTTACATAAATTTTATAACTCAGGTTAAGGTTTAAGTATCCTGAAAAGGATATATCTCTAGGATATATCTTCAAAATGTGTTTTTGGGATGCGTTTCGGGATATTTGATTGAAATATTTGGAAGTGATACTTGATTGAGATTAAAACTCTGATCATAAAAGTAATGTCAAAACGGGTTTTAGAAAATGGACTATCTTTTATTCTTTAGAAGTTTTCTCTAAAGTTGATTGAATTTTTGGAAATTCTATTTAATAAAAGTTTTCATAATATACCACTGAGTATATTGATCAGGATATTTTCAAAGGATAGTTGTACAAAATTTTGCAAAGCTAAAATCTACATTAAGAAATGCATGACAGAAAACAACCGCAAGCCAATTGAAAGACGAAATTATTTGAGATAAGCGATACCAGTTGATGACCGAAGGTTTCATCCTAAAACCTAGGACCCATCCACCTTCGGCTATCAGGTTGTCTTAATACAGAAATAGAAACTGTTCATAGGACTAGAAGTAAAATTGTTTAAACATAAGCATAACTTTCAAATTTAAAGAGAATGAGTTTTAGGAGGCAGCGCCTTCTTCATTCATGACATTCTCGGCAGCATCCGTCTCGGGATCAACCTGAACTTCCCTCTCAGCATCAGTTGGTTTTTCGATTGCCTTTGAAGATCCTTCGGCTGCAGGTTTAGCAGAAGTGCCGCTGAGACTCTTCAGCTTTGCTTCCCAGGCATTGATGTCCCAGGAAGGGCATTCGAAGCTCAGTGCTTTGGCTTCGTGGGCCATCTTTAGCCTGGCGTGGAGAAGGGAAGTGATGACAGAACTTTTAAGACTTTCCCGATAGCTGATCATATCTTGTTCATGTTGAGCATGGGCAGCATCAAGATCGTTCTGAGCTTGAAGAGCAGCTTTGCTGAGAGCAGCCTGGTGTTCTTGGATCATAGCTTTGAACTTGTCCTCGTAATGCCGAGATTTGGCGGCTGCAATCATACCCTAATCAGAGATGGTGACCTTAGCTTTCTTCAACTTGGATTCAAGCGTCTTGTTGAGCCCACAGGATTCCTGATATAAGTGAACCAGACGTTCGAGACCCTGCAAATTAAAAGGACAGGTACTGGTTTTGTTAAATACTTATAAGCAGTATAAGATGCAGGATATGACTCGAGGATATTAACCTAGTTGAGAAAAGAAGTCATGAACCCGCTTGCCTCAATGAACCCGTGATTCTCATAGGGAAATGTATCAGAGATAACAGGAGAATCAGGCTCCTTTCTTTTACGAGAACTTGAACTCCGGGGCTTAGTAGCTGGCGAAGGTTTGGGAATGATGATGGCCTTGGAGCTGCTGGGCTTGGATGAGGTCGTGGCCTTGGGACTAGGTTCCTTTTTTATCTGGACCTGATCGGAATAACTGTCCAGCTCGTCGAGGTCAAAAACTTCAGGGATCTTGGCTGGTGCTGCGTAAAGGGAAAAGTCTTACATCTTTATTACCCTTCATTATATTATATTGTGCTAATTAATTATTTAAAAAGTAATCCTTACCAGACATTTCAGATGATGAGTATTGACTGGAACTCGGGATATGTGTGGTAAAACTTCTGTCACTTGCAGGTAATTGGTAAACTGTTTTGATTCTTTTTTCTGATTCCGCAGTAGGGGGGCTATTTCCTTAAAATTCACTGCATAAGGACCAAATGAGAAGATATTAGCAAAGGATAAAAGTCTAAAGACACGTGGGGACATTCATGATCCTACCGGTGGTTAACCACTCCACCGGAAGGCTAGCACCCTCATCAATGGAGTCTCGTTTGACGAAGAAGAACTTGCGTTGCCATCCGTCTTCATTTTTGCTGGCTTTAAGAATAAGGGGTTTGTTGGAAGTCGAAAAAAGCAAAAACCGGCTAGAACCGTGGGATCGGAGGTGGTAAGCGATTGGCATATCTTCGATACAAAGGTCAGGACAGTGAAGGTTTTTAATTTGATTGAGTACGATTAATACCCTCCAGACCATGGGCATGGTTTGGGCGAAGGAAATACCGGTAGTCCGGAAAAATTGCATCATAAATTCGGGAAAAGGGTACCGAAGACCTAGCGAGAAAGGGTATGCCGGGAAGCAGACCCAATCAACAGAAGAGACGTCCGATCGAATTGACCGATCAAATGGTCTAAAGACCGTGCCATCAGGGAAAGCACCAGAAGCTCTCAAAGCCACAATGTCTGCGTTATCAAAAGCACAGACCTCCTTCTCGGGATTTTTGAGAAGATTCTGCTGAATGAAGGTCTCGGATGATTCGCCGGTTTGAGAATAAGTTCTGGCGGCCATTGCAAGAAAAGGAAAGGAGATTGACAGGAAATGAATAAGAAGTAGGGAATTACCTGGAGACTCCGTTGGAGATATCTGCTTTTCAAACGAGAAAAGAGAAGATATAGGAGCGTTGTAGATCTCCATCGAGTTAAAAGCGCGTTGGAAGTTATGATGTGATCTTGACCGTCGTCTCGATTTAATTGCCTTGATTTACGAGATAGAATTTTTAAAATATATCCGTTGGATTGGTATACCAACAGATATATTTGGGGACAATTGTTATGGGCCATTTTCTGAGTATATATATCCTGACTAATATCCTGCTTTTGGTTGTTTACTTGTGATCAGGATACTGGATTAGGATATTGCTAACATCCTGGGCGATATCCTGGTGTTAACTAAATTGACCACGTGCAGGTTAAAGGCTGTGGGTTACTAACGGTCAGATGGACTTCTTCTCCTTAAGACTCGGGCATATCTGTTATATGAGAGACGTTGAACCCGAAAGACCAGGTCTACAACGTTCAAGTGGGGAATATTCGCCGGATCCCAGTTTATTAGGATAGTTTGTTGCATTTCTTTTACTATAAATAGATGGGGGCGGATCAGATTAAGGCACGCAACTTTCACACACACTTTCGAACACTTTTTCTCTCTAGCTTTTAGCAGTCACTACACACAAACACTTGTACTCAAATTACATTGTAACACCTAGTTAATCCGCATCACATCCTGCACTGTATCCTGATATTTGAAGTAATAGAAGAACAAGGCAGCTGCGATTGTCAGCTCCCGAGGTTTTGTGCCGGCGATCTAGATTGATCAAGGGCTTTCCTCGTACATCACGTGTCAACCTTTACTTTTTTGCTCATTGTTTGATCATAGATACAGCTCTATATCCTGAGCCGTATCCTGAAACTGTTTTTTGCAATTAACTTGGTTAACATATTTTTCACACATATTTCTAGCACACTACCTCACTTAACTAATTTGATCACTTAATTGCTTCGGTAATTTTTGACCAAAACACCTTACACTACAAGAAATCGTATTATTCCATGATAGTCTTCTTAAATACGCGGAATCTTTACACTAGTTTTTGTACCGACACATGATTGTTGATTTATGTTATGTCTAATTTCTACCATTTGCTTAGACCAAACCATCATTCGCTTACCACAGTGACATTTCGTTCTCGCTTCTCCATGCAAAGACACTGAAACGAACACCCTCTAGCATAGAGAGTTTGGAAGGCTCAACTCTCGATCCTTGGTGATCACTCTTTGAAACCTTGAGGGGGATGCAAGGAACGATCCCAACGTGGTGATGGGTAAGTTTCTTCTGGATGATTTCTTTGTTACTGTTTTATTCGATTCGGGTGTCGATACTAGTTATGTGTCCTTAAAAGTTAGTCAAATGCTTAAGCGCACCCCAACACTTTTGAACACCAAACACATGGTAGAGCTAGCAAACGATAAAAGTTTAGAGGCCACACACATAGTTAAGGACTGTAATCTTGTTCTTGCTGATCACACCTTTTCTATCGACCTCATTCCTATCATTCTGGGTAGTTTCGATGTTGTTATTGGGATGGATTGGTTATCTCATCAGCAAGCGGAAATTCTTTGCAACGAGAAGATTGTCTGCATCCCTCGTTCTGGTGAAGAACCCCTCGTGATTCGTGGCGACAAGAGTGGTGCTGTTGTGGGCATCATCTCTTTCCTTAAGGCCCAGAAGTGGTTGCGAAAGGGCCACACTACTATCCTAGCCCTCGTTTCCGATACATCCTCGAAGGAAAAGAAGATAGAAGACATTCCTATTGTGCGTGACTTTCCTGAGGTATTTCCTGAGGAATTACCTGGTCTTCCGCCTCATCGACAAGTCGAGTTTCAAATCGAGCTAGCTCCTGGAGCAGCACCAATAGCTCGTGCACCTTATCGCTTAGCCCCATCAGAACTAGAAGAATTGTCCACTCAATTGCAAGACCTCTTGGACAAGGGTTTTATTCATCCTAGCTCTTTGCCCTAGGGAGCTCCAGTCTTGTTTGTGAAGAAGAAAGACGGTACTTTCAGAATGTGTATTAACTATCGCGAACTCAACAAGGTGACTGTGAAGAATCGTTATCCCCTCCCACATATTGATAACCTATTCGACCAGCTGCAAGGGTCGAGCTTCTACTCTAAGATTGACTTAAGATTAGGTTACCATCAACTGAGAGTCCGAGATGAGGATATCTCTAAAACAGCATTCAGGACTTGTTATGGGCATTATGAGTTTCTGGTTATGCCTTTCGGATTGACGAATGCACCCGCGGTCTTCATAGATCTCATGAATCGATTGTGCAAATCTTACCTGGATAAGTTTGTCATAGTTTTCAACGACGACATCCTGATCTATTCGAAGAGTCAGGAAGAACACGAGCAACACCTGAGGCTTATTTTGGAACTTCTTCGAACAGAGCAGTTGTATGCTAAATTTTCAAAATGTGACTTCTGGCTTCGCGAAGTCCACTTTCTAGGCCACGTGGTAAACAAGGATGGGATTCATGTTGATCCATCCAAGGTTGACTCAATCAAGAATTGGCCTGCACCCCGTACACCAACAGAAATCCGCCAGTTGTTGGGTTTGGCAGGATATTACAGAAGGTTTATCAAGGATTTCTCAAAGATTGCGCAACCTCTCACCTCACTGACTCAGAAGGGTGTCACCTATCATTGGGGTGATGCACAGAAATCTGCTTTTCAGTACTTAAAAGATAGACTTTGTAGCGCGCCTATTCTTTTGTTACCTGAAGGCACAGATGATTTTGTGGTTTATTGCGACGCGTCCATACAAGGATTGGGCTGTGTGTTGATGCAACGAGATAAAGTCATTGTTTATGCATCACGCCAACTTAAAGTTCACGAAAGGAACTACACTACGCACGACTTGGAGCTGGGAGCAATTGTTTTCGCACTTAGGATATGGAGACATTACATGTACGGTACTAAGTGCACCATTTACACCGATCACAGGAGTCTCGAGCATATCTTCAAGCAAAAGGAGTTAAACATGCGACAACGCCGATGGGTCGAGCTCTTGAATGATTATGAATGTGTGATCAAGTACCATCCGGGTAAAGCCAATGTTGTGGCCGACGCCCTCAGTCGAAAGGATACTACACCTAAACGTGTGCGAGCGTTACAACTTACCATCCAATCTATTCTTCCCACTCAGATACGAGATGCTCAGGTTGAAGCATTGAAAGCAGAAAACATCAGGGCGGAGTCCCTACGAGGATCAAGAAAACGGTTAGAACAAAAGGAAGACGGTGCCTACTATGTAAACGGGCGCATCTGGGTTCCACTCTATGGTAATCTACGTGAGCTTGTGATGGATGAGGCACACAAGTCTCGTTATTCAGTACATCATGGTTCGGATAAGATGTACCACGATCTCAGGACTACGTATTGGTGGCCTAGTATGAAAGCCAACATAGCAACCTACGTCAGTAAATGTTTGACTTGTGCGAGAGTCAAGATTGAATATCAGAAACCATCAGGCCTACTCCAACAACCAGAGATCCCGACATGGAAATGGGAGCAAATTTCCATGGATTTCGTTACTGGCTTGCCTAGATCTCAACACGGAAATGACACTATTTTGGTGATAGTGGATCGACTGACCAAGTCTGCGCATTTTCTGGCTATCAAGGAAACCGACAAGTTTTCTACTCTAGCAGACGTCTACCTAAAGGAAGTAGTATCAAGGCACGGAGTGCCAACCTCCATCATTTCTGATCGTGACTCACGTTTTACATCTGAGTTGTGGCAATCTATGCACAAGTCCTTTGGTTCTTGATTAGACATGAGCACGGCATATCATCCACAGACGGATGGGCAATCTGAACGCACCATCCAAACCCTTGAAGACATGCTTAGGGAATGTGTAATCGACTTTGGTAATGGCTGGGAAAAACACCTCCCGTTAGCGGAGTTTTCATATAACAATAGTTACCACACCAGTATCCAGGCCGCTCCATTTGAGGCATTGTACGGACGTAAATGCCGATCACCTCTTTGTTGGGCAGAGGTTGGCGACAGTCAAATCACAGGCCCAGAACTTGTGGTAGACACGACTGAGAGGATTGCTCAGATACGACAACGAATGGCGGCAGCTCGTAACCGTCAGAAAAGCTACGCTGATAAGCGAAGGAAACCACTCGAGTTCCAGGTTGAGGATCGAGTGCTACTCAAAGTCTCACCTTGGAGAGGTGTAGTTCATTTTGGCAAACGAGGCAAACTCAATCCGCGTTATGTCGGACCGTTCGAAATCATCGAGAAAATTGGCAAAGTCGCTTACAAGTTGAATCTACCTGAAGAACTCAGCGGAGTTCACAACGTATTCCACGTGTCAAATCTGAAAAAGTGTCTGTCAGATGAGACCCTCATAGTTCCTCTCAAGGAGCTCACTATCGACGAGCAGCTGCGATTCGTTGAGGAACCAGTAGAGATTACCGATCGAGATGTTAAGGTTCTCAAGCGTACCAGAATACCTCTTGTTCGAGTTCGTTGGAACTCCCGTCATGGCCCATAGTATACCTGGGAATGAGAAGACCAAATGAAACTCAAGTATCCCCAGTTGTTTAAGAAAAGTGCAACCACTACTGAGGCTGAAGCTACTGTAGAATTTCGGGACGAAATTCCAAACCAACGGGGGGATGATGTGACACCCCAGGAAAACCAGGAAACCACGCAACTTAACTAGCTTTCTCAGTAACCACGTGCTAAATTTCGGGACGAAATTTTCTTAACAAGGGGAGAATGTGACAACCCTCATAATTACATGTATCCGTACGATTAATTAATGTTAATTAAAGTGCTTGATGACTGTGCTGAATTTCTTAACTGCTTTCTGATTACTGCGTCATACTTACATGTGCTTGTTAACATACTAGTCTTGTACAAAAAATTCACAAAATGGTCCTGAATGTTTTCCTAAGTGTTGGGAATTAAAAGTGTTACAAAAAGATACATAAAAGACACTAAACGGAACAACTTAGCACTTTAACGAACCGGTATCTAACCGAACAACCGGACATTACCCGGGACACCAAAATATTGCAAGAAACATTGTTTAATTATTTCTTGGCTAGTTATGATCCCCGAACACCATAACACCCACTAGAATATCCACTAACTAACATATGTAACTATATACTTGGAATTTAACTATTAGATACAAACTTACCATGAAAATGTTACAATTAACCCCCCTATGTATTACGGTCCAAGGGACCCACCCAATTTCACCACCTTACCTCCAAGATTACAATCTAATATTTTATTTGATCTTTGCTTGATTTCTTGTACAAGATATTAGATTGTGATCATTATAAGTATGGTGTGCAAGATCACCATATCACTTCATACCTTCTCAAGATCACCCCACTCTCTCACTCATCTCACTCTCTCCCTCTCGGCTCACTTACAACCGCCACCACCACCACCTTATCACCACCATACTCATCCATTTTCAAGCTCCATTCATGTGTTAGGAGGTGCTTTGTGAAGTTGGAAGCTTGTGGATCACCAAGGAGCTCACTTACTTGCTTTTTCTCACATCATTTTCATCATCTTTTCTCTAGTGTTCTTCCCTAGCCTTTGAGCTAGTTGTAAGTCCTTGATTAACCTTGTTACTCCTACTTTAATGGTCAAAAGATGTAGTAGGTTGATTATAACAAGAACACTAAAAGAACATGAACTAAAAGTTTAAACATAAGGTTTACATAAAGATGAAATATGATGAAGTGTTGTTAGTATGATGTTGTTTTGTTTATGTTGATGATGGTATTTGACATGATAAATCTGAGATTAATAAACGATAACCTGCTGCAAGTGATGTTAAATGTCGTTGTTGATCACTAAACATGTTAACGGAACAAATAGAACTTGCGTTAGAGCGCTATAAGCTGAAAACAGGAAGCTGTCAAATTGTTACAGCCGCCTTCAGTCGGCTGTAACCGGGTCATAACTTAACGAAAAATTGATTTTCTTTAAGTCTATAACGTGTTATTTCGAAATACGGTTCTAATGGCACTGGAATCATAATTTTTGGACTTCTTTTGCTATTTTTAAAGGGTCGTTTTGTACAGCAGCAAAAGCTGCGTTTTTACTGCAGAAAATGTGCGTGATGTTTTTCGTCATAACATGAAATCTGTGTAGAATTAGCTCAGGAAATTTGTACTGTAGATGACCACTGATGTCATTGTAATGCTCCAACTGGAATTTCATCAATCGGGCTTACGATGAATTTTAAATGAATTATTTCGTGGACTGCAGTCAGAAAGTGACGAATCTGATTGCAGTTCGGTAAATGATTATTTATAAAATATTGGTAATGAATTGGATCCCGAGATTTTTACACAATAATATTTGGACCGTTAAAGACCTTTTGCAAAAAGTTGGGAATTTTTGGAAGAGGTTAACTATTTTATTAAAATTCCTGAAAATAGCCTAGTTTTGAATGTTAAAGCTGAAACGACATAAGTAGTAATTTGCATGTCTAAATGTCGGGTAGGTTATCTGAGAATGATCTAACATGTTATATGTCAATGAAAGGGTTATGTGCAATGCCGTATGTTTGCTTATGAATGGGAATAGATGGGAAGTTTATACGGGCATGAACCGTTAAAGTGAGTGCATGTTATGTGGTAGATGCGTGTAGGAACTTCGTGCTTATTTGAAGTCACTAATAAACTAAGTGGTAATCATACTAGGACGTGATTGACCGACCTTGACTGTTAGCTATATTTTGAGAGTCAAACCGGGCAACCAAAGGTGAGTTCACACACTTTCTAAGGCATGGGATTCCCGGTGGTTGGGAATGGGTTAAAGAATTAAAACGAAACCTACATATCCTCCTTGGGTAGGATATGTACCGCCATCCTCCATGGGTAGGATGCCAATATTAATCCTGCGTATTCTCCTTGGGTAGAATACGTACGTTCATCCTCCTTGGGTAGGACAACAACCTTAAACTACTAGCCAAAACTCTATCACCTAAGTCCCTCATTTTATATCGACTTAATCGCCGAGGCCGATAGCGAGTGGGTCATTAGTTAATAGCGCTATTAGGTTTGACAAACCTCACACCATGCCGTTCGGACGGGCGTGTACTAATGGATCATGGCAAACTGTCAATGATGATAGACATTGACGTAGGGCACAACTTACTTTCATCAGTAGTCGATATGGTAACGGTCTAGTGGTTCACATGGGGAAGCTCCCACGGGTCATGGTTTGGGAAAGAAGGAATTGGTTAATCATATTTTCAACTATGGGGTAACCCCTATTTTGGTCAAAAATCAAGCAATGACAATGCAACCAAACTTTCTATTGTGAGGTATGATGCTTGAATTGATGAACAATAATTAGGATCACTATGAAATGTAATGAACAAGTGACACGAAGATTTATACGAGGAAAAAGCCCTTGATCAATGAATGATCTCCGGCATAAAAAACCTCGGGTGATGGAAACTACCGATCACCAACTCAAATTAAACAAGAAATCTATTACAACTTCGGATGATAGCGAGCTAAGTACAAGGATCACTATAGTGTATTATGTAAAAGAGTGTGTAATCGCCAAGTGAGTTAACGAGAGCTGGTGAGAGCAGTTGTATGAGTGTGTGTGTAGCCAAAAATAGCCAAGTGTTTTCTAATTAGCTCGCTACCCCTTTAAAAATGGAAAATATCTACTCTAACTAACATTCCGCAAATGGTGCAAGTCCTCCACGACTCCATAACGTCCACTTCTGGCCAAGCACGTGCGGAATAAACATAGAATATGCTCCAGGAATATCGCCAAGACCAAGTCCAAATTGATAGTCCTGCAAAAAAAATTCGAATTCAATGTAGACAACCGTTAGTACAAGGATCACTATGATGATCCATGATCCTGATCCTGCAACACTTCTGAGGATCACTACTTCAGACAGAATTGAGGATCACTAAACCCAACAGTAAATGAGGATCACTGATCATTTAGAAATCCACCCCTAACAATTGCCCCCAAAATATAAGGAGTAATTATGTAAATAAACGAGTTATATTTTGTTCTTATCCGCAATTAACCAACGGATAACTAGCCGTTATAATCGGACTAGCCGTTGTGAACATGACGTCACTGAGGTGACTATCCTGCAGAATCATCATTATAAATAGGAGTTAGAGATAGGGATCATTTCACATTTAAATTCAAGAGTAACTCCCTTTAAATTCATATCCGTAGACCAAGCGGGTATTTCTCTTCTCCTTCCTCCTTTACGTTTTCTTTCTCTGCTCCTTCTTTCTTCACCTTCTTCACGTTCAAGATGATGCTACGATCCTCACCAGCTAAGGATCACAAGAAGGACAGTCCTCTTAAGAGCCAGGGGATCATCAAAGATTCACCGAAAGAAAGATGTTGCTTCTCTGATCCAAAAATAGACAGAATTTGCCACTGTTTTTCGGCGAATACCGTTATCAAGCCATTTGACCCCACCGTTCTAAGTGATTACATTTCAGAAACTTGGGTAGCTTTCCCGGTCACCCCTTTCACAATAGGATACTCGTATCCTTTCCCTGAATTCACCCAGTCTTTTTTCTCCCTTACCGGCACTCCTACATTCAAGCCATGCCAATGATCTGGAGGGTCTTATATACCCTTGAGAGGATCATTGAGCAAGAAGGAATTAACCTGGGAATGTCGGAATTGGCCGAGATGTATGACCTCACCACATTTGGATCCCACTGATATCTATTCAAGTGTAAACCCGGAGAAGAACATCCCATCTTTAAAGCTACTAAGAATGATACCAATTGGAAACGGCGATTCTTCTTTGTCAGAAGGGATTCTATCCCGGATGGAAAGAATCTGCCAAGGAAGTGGAGCACCCATGGTAGGATATAGGATCCTGAGGAGGATCACCAGATAACCTTGTTTTTGTAAACTAACATCCTTTTGTTTTTGTTGTACAGCTATCTCTGTCTCGCATCTTATACCATCACCTGCCACCGAGGAAAGGCTCGCTGCTTTCAGAAGACTTGATCCTGCAACAAGGTCATTCAAAACAAACACCCAGGATTCACAGGAAGTATCCTCAGGTTCTGTCACTATGTCAAGTAAGTATCCTGCATTTTGTATGGTCAAATATTTAAATAAATAGTTGAATAGAAATAGGATTAGGATACTTATCTGTTTTGAATGTGTAGGTGCTGGGAAATCCTCAAAATCTGCCTCCAAGTTCAACATCACTGATCTTGACAATGTCAGATCTTCCAAGAAAAAGTCTGCTGCTAGCCCCTCCGTTGTAATCCCCAAGGCTACCACTTCAAGGGGAAGAGGTGGAAAGAAAAGAAAAACCTCTGAAGCTGACAACCTTCAAGCCTTGCCTTTGATCCGCCATCAATTCCTCAAGTACTTTAATGATGTAAGGATCACTGACTTAGCTTGGTTATCCTATCCACTTGAGGATCATATGATCCTAACTTTGCATTGTCTTGTTTGCAGAAATTTGCTGAAATTGAGGATTATGTTGGCAATGTTGAAGAGCTAGAGGAGAAACACTCTGACCTCCAAAAAGTAGCAATGCTCAAAGACCTCAAGATCGCTTCCCTTGAAAAGGATCTCAACGATGCCAGAGCTCAAACAGCTGCCATTCTGATCAATTTTGATTATGAGAAGAGCGAGATCACGGAGGATGCTAAGGTCTCCGCTACCATCGCCATGTACAAGACCAAGCTACAGATGGCTCAAGAAGCTCAGGATCCCACCTTTGATAGGAGCAGCTGGGACATGGAAGGCTGGAAGGCCCGGCTGGCTGAGTTGGAGGATGAGGATGAGGCTGACGAGGTCCTGGCAATCGAGGCTAGTGGTAGTGGCAAGGATCAGGCGAAGGATACTGGAGCTGGAGGGGATGGTGATGCAGCGAAGGCATAGGCTGTAGGAATGGGCGATGAAGGACATTTCTAGACGTAGCCAGAGCCCATTTTTTTTTTAGTTTGGTTATGGTTTTTATTTTGATGATGTTTTGATGAACAATGGTTGGTCTGTACTTAAACAATAGTAATTAGGGCTAAGGATCATAAGTTCAGTTGTCAAAGGATAAGGGTTATTCAAATAAGTAAAGAATAAAATCAAAATAGTTAAGGATCATACCTGAGAATCCAAGTTAGGATCCTATTTTTTAACAATTAACATCAGGATAACCCAGAAGACAAACCTTAGTAAAAGGTAAGGATCAAGGATCCTTAGTCGTTTAACTTCAAAAACCTGAAATAGGATACAACTTGGGACTAAGCCAATATAAGATGAAAGTTAGTAACTGGGGACAAGCCCAACAATTCTGGGGACAAGCCCAATATACTGGGACAAGCCCAAAGGATAACTGGGGACAAGCCCAAAGGATCGTGTGTAAACTGGAGTATGGACCTCACTGGCGACTATCCAAACTTAGTGACATGAAAATGCCAAAACCTTAGCTAACGTGAAAACGTTAGAAACCTTAGGAACGGATGTATGGTACGTCTACCATTATACGTAGGATCCTGAATATAGCCAGTACAATGAAATTGTCAGCCCCTAAAGCGAGTACTGGTCCCATTGCCATGAACTATACCAGGATCATCGTGCGCTACTGGCGAAACTGGGGACAGGCCCAAACAACTGGGGTCAAGCCCAAATAACTGGGGTCAAGCCCAAATAATTGGATACTTCTGTGGATACTCAATCCTTAGTTAAGGATACCTGAACCTTCAAAACTCAGAATCAAGTAAACGGAGGATAAAGGATGCAGGATCCTTATCCTTATATATAATAGAATAAAAGAATGAAATAGTTTGAGATTAGAATGTTACCAGAAAGAGAATCATCTGTCTGTAAGGATCCTTCAAGGATACTTGTCAAATGAGGATCATGGATCCTAGTCACATAAAATACTTCTTCAAATGGACAGCATTCCAAGCTCTTGGTAGCAAATCACCTTCCATTGTTAGCAATCGATATGCCCCCTTTCCTGCTTCAGCTTCAATCAAATAGGGGCCTTCCCACTTTGGTGCTAGCTTTCCATCAGCAGGATTGGTGGTATTCTGAAATGCTTTCCTTAACACCATATCACCAACTTGGAATTTCCTGATCCTGACATTTTTGTTGTAAGCTCCAGCCATCCTTTGTTGATAACTGGCCATCCTTATCCTTGCCAAGTCCCTGATTTCCTCTATAGTATCCAATTCTTGAATCAAGTTTTCAGCATTTTCTTCAGGATCACGAATGCTTGTTCTTGCAGTTGGAATCACCATCTCTGTAGGGATAACTGATTCTGCCCCAAATACCAAAGAAAATGGAGTTTGGCCTGTAGCATTCTTGGGAGTTGTCCTATCAGCCCAAAGCACATAAGGTAGTTCTTCTGCCCATTTTCCTTTCTTGGCTCCAAGCTTCTTCTTCAAATTGTTGATGATGATCTTGTTGGATGATTCTGCCTGACCATTAGCTTGTGGGTGGACTGGTGTTGATGTTATCATCTTAATCCCCCAACAAATCTAGTAATAATGTTTCTTTTAATGAAGGATATAACTTCCTTTTCTCTAACTTGAGCAAAGGCTTCAGCCTCTATCCACTTAGAGAAGTAATCAGTCATAGCAAGCATGAATACTTTTCCACCAGGTGCCTTAGGAAGCTTTCCAACTATATCCATTCCCCATCTCATGAATGGCCAAGAAGAGGATATAGGATGCAAGAGCTCTGCTAGTTGGTGAAGGATATTACTATGCCTCTGACAAGGATCACACTTCTTGGCATACTCCACAGCATCCTTCTTCA
This sequence comes from Helianthus tuberosus, assembly GCA_030545235.1. Taxonomy (NCBI): domain Eukaryota; kingdom Viridiplantae; phylum Streptophyta; class Magnoliopsida; order Asterales; family Asteraceae; genus Helianthus; species Helianthus tuberosus. The sequence continues at coordinate 124,951,461 of CM060358.1, forward strand.
TAGTGGGCCAATAATATCCTGTCCTCAGGATCCTTGAGAATAATGCCCTGCCCCCAGTGTGGTTTCCACAATCTCCTTCATGGAAATCCTTTAGGACTTCTTGGATTTCAGGATCCTCAATGCATCTTAGATATGGTCCTACAAGAGATCGTTTATACAACATATTATTTAATATTGTAAATTGAGATACCTTAATTTTGAAAGCCCTTGGGTTTTCTCCTATAGGAATCTCTCCATGTTGTATATATCTCATGATTGGGAGGATCCATGATCCTGAATGAGATTGAGTATCATCACTAGGAATGACTGCAGAATCTTCTCCTATCTCCATAGCTACATGATCCTCTATAGCAGGGGTCAGGATATGGATAATAGGGATCTTGATATCCTCAGGAATCTTCAGAGATGATCCTAAATTGGCTAACGCATCTGCCTCTGCATTCTCTTCCCTTGGTACCTGTGTCAAACTAAAGGATACAAAAGAGAGTGCCAATTCTTTGACTATCTCCAAATATTTGATTAGCTTTTCACCTTTAACAGCATAGGATCCATTAAAGTGATTAGTGATCAGTAAAGAATCTACATGTACCTCAAGATACCTGATCCTCATATGCTTAGCAATTTGCAAACCAGCTATCAAGGCTTCATACTCAGCCTCATTGTTGGTAGTTTGAAATTCACAAGCTATGGAGTGGGTTATTATGTCCCCCTGTGGCGATTTTAGTAGTATTCCAAGCCTTGTTCCCTTTACATTAGAGGCTCCATCAGTGAAGAGTATCCAAGGATCCTTAGTTCCTTCAAGCTGTTGGACTTCTAACTCAGCTTCCTTTTGCAAGTCACTACTAAAATCTGCCACAAAGTCAGCTAAGGCTTGGGATTTGATGGCAGTCCTTGGTTCATATCTTATATCATATGCACTCAGCTTCACTGCCCACTTAGCCATCCTTCCTGACATCTCAGGTTTCCTGAGGACATTCTTAATTGGAAAATTAGTCTTAACAATAATGGCATGAGTCTCAAAATAATGTCTTAATTTAGTAGATGCCATAATTAATGCAAGGATAAGTTTTTCTAAATGTGAATACCTAGATTCAGCATCAAGTAAGCTCTTACTTACATAATAAACAGGATGTTGTGTACCTTGGTGATCCTTAACAAGGACCGCACTTACTGCTTTTGAGGATACCGCCAAGTATAAGGATAACACATCTCCTTTTTCTGGTTTCATCAAGGCTGAGGCTGAGGATAGGTAATCTTTAAGAGCTTTAAGGGCACTTTCATGCTTCTCAGTCCATTCAAATTTCTTGTTCTTCCTCAGGATATCATAGAATTCTTTACACTTTTCTGAGGATTTGGATATGAATCTGTTCAAGGTTGCGATCCTGCCCGTCAATCTTTGCACATCCTTAGCATTGGCAGGAGATTTGATATTTACAATAGCCTTGATTTGCTCTTGACTTGCTTCAATGCCCCTCTTTGTCACCATATATCCTAAGAATTTACCTGCCTTAACACCAAAATGACACTTAGAAGGATTTAGTTTCATATTAAATTTATCAAGGATATTGAATGCTTCCTCCAAGTCTTTAAGGTGATCCTCAGCTTTCTTGGACTTGACCACCATGTCATCAATATAGACTTCCATAGTGTGTCCAATTTGTTCCTTGAACATCATATTAACTAGCCTGTGATAAGTGGCACCTGCATTCCTTAATCCAAACGGCATAGCAATATAACAGTATATACCAGTTGGGGTCATAAAGGTTGTATCCTCTTGATCAGATGGTTCCATCTGAATTTGTTGAAATCCAGATGAAGCATCCATAAAAGTCAACAATTCATGACCCGCGGTAGCATCCACCATGGAGTCAATGTGGGGTAATGGGAAAGGATCCTTGGGACATGCCTTGTTTAAATCTGTAAAATCGACACATACCCTCCACTTTCCATTTTTCTTTTGAACAACAACCACATTGGCTAACCATCTTGGATACTTAACCTCTCTTATCATACCTGCCCGAAGTAGTTTGTCTACTTCTTCCTGGATAATAGCATTCATTTCAGGTGCAAACTTCCTCCTCTTTTGATGAATTGGCTTGAATGACCTGTCAATGCCGAGTTTGTGAGTAATTATATCCTTAGATATACCTGTCATGTCTTCATGTTTCCAGGCAAAGGTGGATTTCCTTCTCTTAAGGAAGGATACTAGCTCCTGTTTGATGTCGCTAAGGATCCCTGATCCTATAAAGATCTTGGATTCAGGATCCTCAGGATCCATGAGGATTTCTTTCAAATCCTGCTCTCTTGCCTCCAAGACATCTCTTGAAGGATACTTTAATTGCTATTGCTCCCTTGGCCTTGAGGCTGGCTTCATTGAGGATGTATAACAATTCTTGGCCTCCTGTTGATCACTCTCAATTTTCACCACTCCCCATGGACTTGGAAGCTTTACACACTGATGATAGGTGGATGGGACCGCCTTCATGTCATGTATCCATGGCATGCCAAGGATAACGTTACAACACGATAAGCAATCGATAACACAAAACTTCTGATAAGAATGCAATCCTTCGATATAGATTGGGAGTTTGATGTCCCCCAATGTATTCTTAGTTTCTCCACTGAATCCCACAAGCACTGAGGATCTTGGGATAATATCAGACTCCGGGATATTCATCTTCTTGAGGACATCAAGCTGGATGATGTTCACAGAGCTTCCTCCATCTATAAGGATCCTGCGAACAAAGTGGTTGGAAATAAACAATGTAATTACAAGACCATCATGGTGAGGATCCTGGACATCAACACGATCATCCTCATCAAAAGTTATAACTTTATCCTGGGTGACAACGGATGTCCGGACGGGTCTGTCTCCGTTATCCATCTTGGTTTCCTTAGCGTGTCTCTTTGCTGCTGAAAAGGATGTACCACAGATGTCTGATCCACCGGATATGAAATTTATGACTTGTGCATCTGCTGGAGGAGCAGGAGCCCTTTCTGGGATCCTTTCAGGATCCTGGATCCTTAACTTCTTTCGACCCAAGAGTTCCTTCAAATGCCCCTTGCTCAACAAGTAACCAATTTCCTTTCTCAGTGCAATACACTCTTCAGTGAGATGCCCAAAATCCTCATGATATGCACACCACTTGGACTTATCCTTTGTAGCTGCTGGTTTATCACTCTTCCTTGGCCACCTAGCTTTCTCACCTAGATTCTGCATTGCAAGGATTAGTTCATTGTTATCAACAGAAAAACAGTATTCAGAAATAGGAGGATAATCCTCATCATCCTCTTCTTGTTCCACTGCATGCACATTCTGGTTATCAGATCTGTTGTAGGACTTGGATTTGTTGTTCCTGAAGTAGGATCCTTGTTTATCCTATTTTGAGGATCCTGTCAGTCTATCCTGGATCCTTTTATCATCCTCTAGGTGGATGAATCTAAGGGCCCTGGTTCTTACTTCATCAAGATTCCTGCAAGGTGTCATTACAAGATCATCATAGAATAATGAATCCCTAAGTAATCCTATTTTAAAGGCTTCTACAGCCGTAGCAATATCCAAGTTAGGAATATCCAAGGATTGTTTACTAAACTTAGTGATATAATCTCTAAGTGATTCATTTTGACCTTGTGTTACCCTATATAAATCACTAGTTAATCGTTCAAATTTCCTACTACAAGAAAATTGACTATTAAATAAATTAACTAGATTAGCAAATGAAGTAATAGAGTAAGGGGGAAGACTTAGCAGCCATTTAAGAGCAGATCCTGTGAGTGTGGACCCAAATCCCTTGCATAGACATGCTTCTTTTAACCTTTCAGGAATAGGATTGATCTCCATCCTCTCCCTGTATTGAGCTACATGCTCCTCTGGATCCGTTGAACCATCATACAATTTCATGGATGGTATCTGGAATCTTTTGGGTATCTCAGCATCACATAAGGGTGGTGCAAAACGAGATATCCTATGGCCACCATCTGCAATTTCAGGAATGGGTTTAACCACTCCTGGAACACTGGATATCATATCCTTGAGCTTCTGTAACTCCCTGGCCATAGCCTGATTGATACCTGTATCCTGCATTAAGCCATGATTAGTGTTGTATAAATTATTGAAAGTGTTACCTCCCACGGGATTCATGTTTGGAATCCCATATGTGTATCCATATTGACGAGACTCTGGTATGATTGTAGGACCAGAGGGAGCAATGGTCTGCATTGGTATGAAGTCTCCTTGATGAACGTCCGAGCTCTGAGGCTGCATACTTCCCAAGAATCCTTGATCCTGAAGGACGTTGGATCCTTGAAGTTGAGATGATCCTTGAACCTGAAAGGATCCTGGGACCAGAGAGGATCCTGGGACCAGAGAGGATCTTGGAACCAGAGAGGATCCTGGGACAAGGGAGGATCCTCGGACCGGCAAGGATCCTTGAACCTGGGAGGATCCTTGGACCTGGGAGGATCCTTGGACCTGGGAGGATCCTTGGACCGCATGCATTCCCATATATCCTCCTGACGTGAAGTATCCCTGATGCTGAGAAGAGGATCCTAATGGTTGAGAAGAGGATCCTTGAGGCTGGAAGTGAGAGCCAAATGGCTGACTCATAGTTGCTGTTCCATAACGCCTTCCTGGTAATTCACCCAAGTATTGCACGTCCGGAACTGCTAAGTGTTGGGAAGTTATGACTGGAGTGTCGAAGTTCAGCGACCTTGGCATCAGAGGGGAGTGATCATCCACTGATTTCTTCTGTTTCTTGATCTCATCGATCTCCCGGAGGATCCTTTCGTTGGTTTTGTCCTGCTCTTGTGCATGATTCCTCATCTGCAAAATCAGAGTGTAAAGATCATTAGTAGTAGGATTAGTTGAAACAGAAGAAGTTGGTGGTTTTTGGAAAACGGGGGTTGGTTTCTTCGCAGCATTCTCAGCATTCTTCTGGGATCCAGAAGGTGGTGGAGGCAAAGGAGGAACGCTTTGTGAAGAACTGAATGACGGCATCAAGTTTGAAGTATTTTTCCCCGAGGAAGCCATCTGCTTGGTTGTAACGAACCGAAATGAGCATGAAAATACGAATCTTTCTAGGAATGAAGCACCAATTGCCCCACGGTGGGCACCAAACTGTTTTGGTCAAAAATCAAGCAATGACAATGCAACCAAACTTTCTGTTGTGAGGTATGATGCTTGAATTGATGAACAATAATTAGGATCACTATGAAATGTAATGAACAAGTGACACGAAGATTTATACGAGGAAAAAGCCCTTGATCAATGAATGATCTCCGGCATAAAAAACCTCGGGTGATGGAAACTACCGATCACCAACTCAAATTAAACAAGAAATCTATTACAACTTCGGATGATAGCGAGCTAAGTACAAGGATCACTATAGTGTATTGTGTAAAAGAGTGTGTAATCGCCAAGTGAGTTAACGAGAGCTGGTGAGAGCAGTTGTATGAGTGTGTGTGTAGCCAAAAATAGCCAAGTGTTTTCTAATTAGCTCGCTACCCCTTTAAAAATGGAAAATATCTACTCTAACTAACATTCCGCAAATGGTGCAAGTCCTCCACGACTCCATAACGTCCACTTCTAGCCAAGCACGTGCGGAATAAACATAGAATATGCTCCAGGAATATCGCCAAGACCAAGTCCAAATTGATACTCCCGCAAAACAATTTCGAATTCAATGTAGACAACCGTTAGTACAAGGATCACTATGATGATCCATGATCCTGATCCTGCAACACTTCTGAGGATCACTACTTCAGACAGAATTGAGGATCACTAAACCCAACAGTAAATGAGGATCACTGATCATTTAGAAATCCACCCCTAACAACCCCCACGGCAAGTAAGCCAACTAAACAGAAACCATGTTTTTGAAACAACTTAAAACGAACACCCAACTATGAACTCACTCAACTTTGTTGTTGACTCCTTGTTACATGCCTTGCAGGTCGTTAGGTATCTATGGAGCTTGCACAGGGAGGCGTGGTCGTTGTGGGACATGGACTGTCGAGTCCCATGTTAAACATTTAAACTTAAGAACTTATTACTTATGTTTTGGGTTTTACCTTTAATGCTTCCGTTGTTTAATTCGAACTTGGTTAACTAGCATTTGATCACCAATTATATTGTGTGGTTGGATTTTATCCATCTTAAATGCATTGTTCAATATGATTGGTGGCTTGATCCTGGTCATGTCACGCCTCCAAGCGGTGATACTCCGCATGGTGGATTTTGGGGGTGTGACACAATCAGTCATAGCATAATCCTTCAAAGTTTCAAGTGAAAATTCGAGCTAAAACACGTCCAAATTGATCAAAATCATGAACTGTTCATCGAGTGTTGCTGATGTCACCCATCCGATCGGATAGCCATCCGATCGGATTACTCCTGTTATTGTTCAAAGTTTACTTGCTGACGTCATACTCATCCAATCGGATTGTCGTCCGACCGGATAAGTATTGTGGTGTTTAAAAGTCCAAGTTTCATTCAACGAACGACCATCCGATCGGATTGCCATTCGTCACTTGACACACTGGTTTCATATTTCACTTGAGTCATTCGTCCGAACGACCATTCGTACGAACGACCATTCGATCAAGTTTGTGTTTACATTTTAAAATTTGACTAAGTGTTTGATTTTTCAGGAACAATTAAAGATGGGATACAACTTCTCGAAAATTTCGGTGATATTTTTGCCTACAACATAGGAGACACATCTTCCAACACGAATACCAACACGAACCCAAAGACTGCTACTCCGACTCGCTGAGTGTCGATAATGCGTAGGGCACGTACAACAAACCTCCAAAGCTAATGGCAATCGAGGATTATAATAGATGGGTAAAGAGGTTCGATGGGTGGTTAAAGGCATTTGCATATGATAGCTGGAAATGCATGAAAAATGGTTACAAGGCTTCGAGGGAAGATTATGAGAACTTGGATGAAACTAAACAGGAAGAGTTCGTAGCTGAACAGAAATATATTGCTCTACTACATCAGTCCGTTCGAGATGATATCATATCACTGATTGATTACAACAACTCAAAAGATTTATGGGGTAAACTTGAAAAGAAATGTACATGAGGTGAAGAAATAGTAAAAAATAAGAAAAGTCTGTTGAAAAACGAATTTGATTTGTTTACATGTATGAAAAACGAAAGCGTGCGTCAAATGATTGAAAGATTCTGTCATCTAAAGGCAGAATTAATCAGATATGGAATCAAGAAAAACGAGGATGAGATGGTTGATAAAATGCTCGAGGCTATGCAAATGGCAGAGATGACGGTAGACTGGTTGATTGAGCGACTTGAAGGTCACGAGCTGGAGATAAAGAAGATGAACAGGGTGAGCAGCACGCCGTATCAACAAAACGTTGATCTATACTATCGGGGTAGTATGATTCCCAAAGTTACTTCACCGAAAACTGCCTTTAGCACTGAAAGCTCAAATGCTGTGACACAAGAGAAGACCAGCAGTGGTTCTTCATCAAGCAGCGGTTACCATAGAACTGGTTCTAATACATCTTCTCCATCCGCATCGAACAATAAACAGCCACAAAGTGCTTCAAATAATGTATTCCAGTGCAATATTGCTGTTAATCTGAATAACGCACATAATTTCAACGAAGAAACAGCAAAGCTGCAGATGGTATTCCTAGCATCGATTCTGGAGTCGTACGAAAGCTTAGTTGCTGGAAAGATTGGGAACACCAATCTCACCAAAGAGGACTACGACCAAGTAGATCCAGAGGAGATGGAGCTGATTGATATACGCTGGTGCATGGCAAGTGTGATTCGGAGAGCACAAAGGTTTATGGAAATTACCCGGAGAAATTCTATTGGAGGTCCTTGAACAAAGCTTGGCTTCGACAAATCGAATGTGACTTGCTTCAAATGCAAGCAGAAAGGCCACTTCAAACAAGAATGTCGAAACTCTGCAGCTGATGAGACAGCAAATCCTTTTCACGATGATTATTACAGGAAAGCCGTTTATCATTGAAACCATGAGGAGCCACCAAAGATGAAATAGATTGAGGAAACTCCAAAAGAAAAATCTAGAGCTTTGGCGGTTATCCAGGATGATGAGGGATTTGATTGGAGTGAAATTTTGTCGGAAGAGGATGCGGTTGGTTACGCATTTATGGAAACTTCTGAACCACCAGCACCAGAGTCTACATACAACCGAGAAAGGATTTTGGCACAAAGTAAGAAGAAAAATATTTACGACGCCTACAAAGAAGCCAAAAAGGCGAAAAGGTGGGATCCGGATCGTGAATGTTACTTAAATCCTGTGACACTTGTGCCTCCACGGCCATCAAAAAAATACCAAACCAATGAAATATTGTATTTCATACTTGGGATTTGTATAAATATGTGTATCATTTGCACATATCAACTCTTGTTCGATTTCGGGCTCTAAATCGCTTTCTGGAAGGTTATACGCGCACTGATGCGTAAATATAACCAGTTTAATGCAACAAACACTCTGGAATAGTGACATAGGCTTAACATACCTTAAATAACCTTTACATAACTTAGAAATAAGTTTTGGAAGGTTTGGTATGCCGAAATCAAGTTTATTCGCTTACAGGGACTAAATTCGACAAACTACGAAAGTATGTCAATTCGTACTGTAACGGACATTCCGAAACATGACCATAAGTTAAACACACCCTAAATATCCTTTACATAGCTTAGAAATAGGCTTTGAGGGGTTCGGTGTGCTAAAATAAACTTTATGCTCATTCAGGGACTAAAATCGTCAAAAAGTGCATAAGTTTGCATTTTCGCGCATAACTTACGTTCTGAATACATCTGGACATCCAAAAATTTATGTAATCATTAAAATATTATGTTTTAGTGATTGGCTTGATAAAAATCCATTCGTCGCGTAATTTGGATCGTTTCCGCGTCCGTTACGACTTCCGTCGTAATTAACCGAACAACAAAACCGTACGGCCAAACAAACTGACATCTGAGATATTTTTTAGCATGTTTTGAGTTCCCTACACTTTAACATCATTTTAGAGCCTTAAAATGTGGTTAACGAGGCTTAAACGTGTCAAAACGCATCAAAAATCAAGTTCGGAGTCACAGGGGCCTGTTCTGCCATTTTTGAAACTTGCTGACCTGCACAAGGCTTACGGACCGTAATCACAAAGCCATACGGTCCATAAGGACCCCCCCAGATCAGCAGAAAGTGTTTTCCAGCTTGATCCAGTTGTTGGGCACCTTTGCCCATGGTTTTGGGGCATTCCTAGGGGCTCCCCTGGTTTTGTAAAACTATGGGCTCGATGTGTACGGCTAGGATTGAATCTAGGTTTTCAAGAAACGATCCTAACGGTTCTACGAAAACTATTAATACCCCTCCACCCCATTTGCTCAAACCCATAATTTGAATCTGATTCATGCTCTCTAAGTGGAAGTATATGCTTCCTACCTGAGAGAGAATCGGATCAAATACTTGCGGGGACCCTTTGTAAGTGTTCCTTCGTTCTTTTCATTCGTTTTAGCGTTAAAGTCGTTTGACTTTCTGCATTGACCAGTTTATGGTCAATGCAAAGTTCGTTTGAACTTCATAACATGTGCGTAATCACGATGGTTATAGTCCCTAGCAACTATACCTACTGATTACCACGTTATCTAGGCTCAGTGACGAGTCGTAGTTTTGGCCAAAGTACGTATTCTTGCGTATTTTGTAACCAAACTACTTTTAGGTATCAAAACCGTTTGTTTTGATACCAAACCTGTTTTCTAACTTTGTTAAACATGTTTTAACATGCTTAGCTCGTCACTTTTAGATTTGTGCTTGTCTAGGGTCGTAAGGGTATGCGATCTAATCAATCGCTTATGCTTTCGAACCCGACCCATTTGGTCGATCATTAGGGTCCGACCAAACACCTTAGGTGACCATAGTTGTATAGGGAATAACCTTCCGAGGTTATACCTTATGGTCACTTCGTTTAAGTAGTTCTATGATAGGTAGTATATATGCCTTAGGTAAATTACCAAAATACCTTTTTTGCGCCAAAATTCATTTTAAGCCTATGTAACATAACTTTTGACATCTAAACTGATTTAGCAACAATATTAAACATGTTAAGGCATATCTTTCTTGTCATAGGACTAGTTAGGCGGTCCAAACGCGTTTTATGCGAACGACGCGTTAAAGTAGCATAAGCTACCTAAACGGGTCGTAATGGGTCAAAAGCACTTAGGTTAGGTTTCATTTTAGTATGTGGGCTTTGTTAAACCATATCATATGAGTTCCAATACTCATTTGGTTTACGAAACCTCATACTATCCAATCCCCCGATTTAGGTCCGGTTATTTATGTAGTTATCTATATAGGGTGCCGTTTGATTCCGTGATCCTCTAGCTTTGCTTGGTTGTTGTTCAAGACTTCTAAGCACCCTCAAGTGAGTACATAGACCCCTCTTTTACTATTTTACAAACATTTTGGGGTGAAACACATGTGCCTACTTGTTATTTTTCATGCTTTCCATGCTTTCATATCATATACTTGCTATGTTCATTAGTACATTATTAGTACATGATTTCATTGTGTTTTTGCTATGTATGTCCTTTGTAGCATACTTAGTATATCGTTTTACATGACATTTTATGCTATGTAAGTTCATTTAGCGCATATTTAGTACATTGTTTTCATTACATTTCACGTTATGTATGTCTATTTAGTGCATACCTAGTGCATTGTTTTACATTACATTTTCATGCTATGTATGTTTATCATAGTTAGTACATTTTCATTTCATCACATGCTTATATTTTGGTATGACATTTGCTTTGTTTAAATGGGACCATATACATTCATTAACATTAGCTACGCCACTCGTTAGTAGGTAATGGTACCATAGGAATTGACAACTCCCGTTCCTGACATCCTAGGTATGTTTGGATGGAAGGAATGACCGAATTCGATAAAACATAACACAGATAGACTTTTAATTTATTTAAGGGTTTATCACCACAGTCACAAGGCTTGGATGTATGCATTTTTACAACACCGCATAAATGTTTGTATTCAGTATAGCATGCATTTCCACAAAACATAACGTTGATTTAAACTACGTTTTACTTCAATACATTGTTTTGTGCATTTTTACCTATGGCTCAGTGGATATATATATATATATATATATATATATGTATATTTCACTTATCATACATGACATTTTGTTTATACATTACATAATTGACATTTGACATAGACACTTTGATATTGATATACATATTTCATAGACTATATTTTGACATAAACTTTTTGACATGGTTTACACAAAGACATTTGACAAATGGTTTAGACATGGGCAATTTACATTGGTGGTTTGTTTGGGTAAAGTGATTTAAGTAATGAGGCGTGTGTAATATGATACAAGCATGGTGGATACGCCGCTGGTACTTCCTATATATAAGTGCTTGTATGGTATTACATATCGTAGCGTTATTTAAATCATTTCAATTTAGACATATAACATTTTATACAAATAACATATTTTTCACAAGACATTGTTTTACAAACAACTTATTTTATACAAATCTAATTTTACTTGGTTATTCATTTAACCTCACATTACTCTTTTACATATCATCTACTTTATCATTGGTTTTCAAAAGATTTATAAAACAAAACATTTTACAAGGATCATGACTGACTTTTGTTAAACAACTTTTTCTAAACTTATAAGTCATGAATCCTATTTTCACAAAACCTATGTATCTCACAGGCATTTTTATGCTGACGTACCTATTTTCACATGTGTTTCAGGAAATGATGCATAGGACTTATCAAGATACACTTAGGCGGACCTCGGGCCTTAGTGACATTAAAAGATGCAAGACTAGTTAATTATGTTATGTTTCTTTGCTGTTAAGACATTGTAACTCTTTTAACCAATAAAACAAAAATTTCAATTTTCCATATGTTATGAAACAATGATTCTGTTACAACACTCCCCGACGATTCCGCCACGTTTTGTTGTTTTACGTGGTCGGGGTGTGACAGAAAAGTTGGTATCAGAGCTCATGGTTATAGGGAATTAGGTTGTTAGTAATGCTTTGACCTAGTCTATAACCTTCCTATGACCCTAACGCGAGTTTACTTGCGTTTAGTCATAAAACAATACCGTCACCTATCCTTAGGCGACAACCGCAACAAGAGCATAAATTTCAAAACCGCCTTGAAAACCAATCATCTATTCTAGGATGATTAATTACTAGGTTTTGAACCCTCTAAGTTTTCAAAACTCGTCAAATTTCGGGTCTTTTGATGTGAACACGTGCAAACTGGAAGGGTGAATGCCTGTACTCTGAGTTTTCTGTCTAAGGCTAGAGTGTTCGTACAAATCCGCAGTATCGGACCAGTCACTCTTACCTGGGAACTCTTGGGGTGAGTGTTCACTTATAGGCGAGCATGTCTTCAGTGATACATTAATATGTCCCGTTTACTTTGATTAGTCACCGTCTCATTTGTTTGCCTTAGGTAACAAACAAATGATCGCAATTTTTATGCGTTGCCATTCTGTTTTGATTATCCGATAACCTTTCACTTGTTTCTTCCTATGTCTTTCATTTCCTTCTAGAATGTCTGTTGGTGCATCCTTCTGTCGTCTACGTCTTATATCGAGTCTTGTACTGTAATAGTTAGATCAAGGCACGGAAAACTAGAAAGTGGTTTTTAGGGGTGATTCCGCTCGAAATGACACCTTGTCATTTCGAGCTAAATCACATATAAAATCATGATTCCGCTCGAAGTTGTAATGTCTGATTCCGCTCGAAATAACACATTGTCATTTCGAGCTAAATCAGAATCCCTATATATAGGGTCATTTGGAGCTAAATCAAAGAAGTCCTTCCGGTTTGCAACGAAGTGCTGCCGAAGTGTCGAGTCGCTGTAAAAGTCGTTCAATCAATACAAATCGACAGTTTAAAGAGTATACTTGCTGGATTGAACTTGATTTGTCTGTTTCCGCCGTTCAAATCAAGAAAAGCTTTTCTGATAGACTCGTTTGGGTCCGAATACGATCCTATAAGTGGTATCAGAGCTCAGGAAGAAGAGTTCTATACAATTCAGCTGCGTTTTCTGTTTTTCTACACCTTCTTTTCAAATTGACAATCATTTCACGGTTAAAATCGGCTCAAATTTTCACATTGTGTTCGGAATTAACATTTAACAAAGCCTTATAAGTTTCAAGTTAAAATTCGATCTAAAACTTACATAATTAGAGATATAGCTTGAAGGTTTCCGGGTGATTCCGCTCGAACTGAGGTTCCGCTTGAAACTTTGGTTTGATTCCGCTCGAACTGAGGTTCCGCTCGAAACTTTGGTTTGATTCCGCTCGAACTGAGGTTCCGCTCGAAATTTTGGTTTGATTCCGCTCGAACTGAGGTTCCGCTCGAAATTTTGGTTTGATTCCGCTTGTACAACAGATTCGGCTTGAAAAGTTTTGAGTAGATTTCGCTCGAAACTTGATCCCGCTTGAAAAGTCTTGCATGTGATTTCAAGATAAAGGTGTCGGCCATTATCAAGTGTTGGTCCAATGGGAATTGAGTAGTAATCACTATTGTCGAGTTAGTGGAATTTGAGGTCCAATTAAATTCAATCGGTATTATCAAGTTGTCAGTCTTATAATATCGTGCATGTTTGCAGTCCACTATTCTATCCAATCGGCCCAATCAGTTTATGTTGAACAATTAAAAAGATGTCGGCTTATTCAGATTTGCATCTGAAATGATAAAGATGTTGGTAATTGAAATAGTTACACGTGATTAATGTGAGACGGTCCAATCATATCATTTTGATACTAGTAGTTGTCGGCTAGTTGATAAGTGTTTTGTTCCAAAATTATATCAGTTCAATATAATAGTGTTGTGGGATTCAAAGTTCTCGGCCCAATCATATTGGTTTGCATGTTTTGTTCTGCCCAATCACTTGATTTAAGTGGATAATTGTTTTGATCTAAAAGTCTTGGTTCAATCAACAACCAGTTTGCATGTGGATTTGAAATCCGAACAACATTGAAACGAGTTCGCAAATCTTCGACACGAGTCCTAGATTGATTCAACTGTCACTCACATTCACATTTTCAATTCGTTTAAACTAATTGTTTTTTGTTTGAGTGTTGTCAGTGTTTCACTAGGTGAACCAGTTCGTTTAAAAGTTTGTGTGAGAAATCCTTCGATACCAAATCATGGAAGAGGATAGTGATGATGATCGTGAGTATTGGTCAAGAAGAATGGTAGATCATTTGAAAATGATGGCTGAAAGTGATAGTGATGATGAGAAAGCAAAGAAGAAAAAGAAAAAGGTAAAGACACCAGTCAGCAGTGATGATGAGGAAGTTCCCGTGATTAAGAAAAAGGTAAAAACACCAGTCAGTAGTGATGACGAAGAAGTTCCAGTGATCAAAAGGAAAGTAAAAGTTGAAGTTCCAAAGTTCAAAGTTGATGAAGAAGTTGATGCTAAAAAGATTCCTGTGAAGTGTGACACTTGTGAAGCTATAAAGAAGCAGAACAGCACACTGATTTATAACTTGAACAGTTTGAAGGAATCTTATGATGTTCTGAACAAAGCCATGAATCAATACAACCAAACAAGTGAAGAACAAGCAACAGCAATGAAGACACTTCAAGGAGCTTTCATGATAAAGCAAAAAGTTGTGAACAACTACATTGAGAAGTGTGCTGCTCTTGAACAGAAGCTAGAGTTACAAAGAATTGAAACGGAAAGAGTAAATAGTTTGTTGAAAAGTTACTCATGTACTTCTTATGTTATTGACAGGATTTATCCGATTGTTGAAGGCATGAAAGCATTTGAAGAGGATGAAGTAATTAATGAAAAGAATGATGATGGAAAAGTGACTGAAGAAAATACTCCAGAAAAGAAGAACAAGAAGAAGAGTGACACAAAGAAAAAGACTAACAAGAAGGATTCTGGTAAGAAACAAGATGTCGGTTACAACAAGTGTCCACCTCCGCTAGAAAATGGATATTTGCCCAGAAATCCAAATCAGGAAAGAGTCGAAAAAGCAACAAATTTACAGTGGGAGTCGGAGTCCTCAGTCAATTTGCCAGAAAATATTGATGTTACGTTTACATCATCTGACACTGATCATGAGTCCGAGTTAATAAAGAAAGTCGTCGATCAGGTGTTGGATAAAGATGAAACTGAGGAGTCAAAGTTGGAGTCAAACTCAGAGTCAAAGTCAGAGTCAGAGTCAAAGCCTGATCCTGAAAGTTCGAGTTCGACAGTCAACAGTCCAAAGTCTTCAGTTAAAAGGGTTTACAACAAAGAATTCCTGTTATCAAAGTCTAATTTGAATGACGAAACGTTTAAAGTTGCATATACTTTAAATGATGCTGACAAATTATATTTTGATGAGGAATTTCCAATAAGAGGTGTCAAAAATGAACTGATAAAAAAGGTTTTCAAATTAACAGAAATTAATATTTCTGAAATAAAAGATTTAAATCTTAACGAAAAACCTAAAAAATACACCTCAAGAGTTCAACAACGTTTAAACAAGAAAAAGGGTTACAATTCTGATTCTGGTTTTCAAAAGAAACCAAACCAAAATCGTAATTTCAAAAAGAAAGGTCTTGGATTTAATCCAACAGAAAAACAGAAAAATGAAAAATATGTTCGTGATTTTAAATCAAAGATGATATTTGTTTCAGTTACCTCAGCAGATGAGGAAGAAAAGAAAGAATTCTGGAAGCAGTCAAACAGTGAGTTCCTTGCAAAGAAGCAAGAAGAGATGAAGTTTGCTGGACAGAGGAAAGATACGAGAACCTGTTTCCATTGCAACACTGTTGGACATATTGCCAGAGATTGTTCTAAGGCAATACCATCAAAACAGGGAGTTTCTCGTAAACAAAAAGAGAAAGTGATTGAGTTTGAACCATCAATTGACAGAACAAAGTTATTCAAAAATTCTACATTTGAAATTGGTGAATGTTCAAACAAGTTTTACAAGAAGAGAACTAAAAATGACAAACAAAAATGGGTGGTTAAGAAGTCTGGAGGTAGTTCTAGCAATGATTCTGATAGATCAAAATCAGAGGAGCTATCTTCTGGCGATGAATCTGATTCCACAAAATCAGAGGAGCCACAGGTTGTTTTAAAAAGTGAAGGATCAGTTTCGATTGTGGATGATGAGAATTTTCCTCCACTTCGGGCTGAAAATTTTAAAAAGAAAATTGGTAAAGTTGAGATATCAAACCAATTTTATGATGATAAAAAGGTTTTTGATGTTGAAAAAGCTTTTAACCCCACTGTAAAACATATTTTTGGAAAAATGATTGATCGAAAAGTCAAAGGAGTTAAAGAGTTTTACGAGAAGAAGACGAAGAAAGATAAAGTTGAACCATCCCTGGTTTGTGACTGGGAACATATTACGAACAGTAAGTCTCTGGACTTGCCGAAGATCCCAAGTTGGTAATCGTGGATCAGGAATCGGCATCATTCATAAAAATTGTTGTTTATGGAATTTTTTTTTAAAAAATGTTTAAATGTATACAGGTGATGGACTATGCCGGAACTCCCAGGTTGGTAAGTGTGGAGTAGGTATCGGCATTTATTTTGAAATTTACTTTGATAAGTTCATCGTACAAGTGATACAGAGGTTTGTTTTGACATAGTAATTAATCAAGGTCATTAATTTGAACTTGATGTAATTTTCATACAAGTGGTTGAAAGACAATATGATGAACCATGCCCCTACAAGTGGTAAAAACAAACTTATTTTCTGGAAAAATCATTTTGATTAAAACAAAATTAAGTGATTTGAAATCTAAATGAGAAAATAGTTTGTTGTAAGGGGGAGTTCTGATTGTCTATGCCAAGTGAATGGCGATTTGAAGCAATTTGATATCAGTTGTCACGTTGTTTGTATAGTTTGTTTCAAATTTCCTAAAATGTGTTTGCATTTTAGGGGGAGTAAGAAATTTTAGAAAATCCAAAAACATTAGAAAATTTGAAAAATACAAAAACATGATAAAATGAAAAATGAGTTTTGTTGTATAAAAGAGGAAATGATAGTACATCAGTGGACGATCACAGCATGCTAAAGAAATGAAAAGTTAAAAGTGATAAACGGTCTCACTGATGATGTGCCAGTAGGTTTTTGCACATTTAGTAGAGTGTGACGAGATATAAACCTAAAAATCAAACTTGCTTATATTGTGGAAAACATCTCTCGGATATATGGGTAACCCCCGAAATCTTGTTTGAAAGGTCCCTCTTTCTGAGATACTAGGTCTTTATACTCAGTGATATCTGGGGTATTATCCCGGGACTTCTGATTTTGCGGAAGCAATGGCCTAGTCCCCGAAGAATACTTTCTGCTTGCTTGAAATATAGCGCCGCCCTCAGCAAATTGATGAAACAATAAAATTGATAGTCATTGTTGTTGTAACAAAAGATCCTCTAAAGGGGACTCACCAAAAGTCGAACCGTCATCTCTCTGCTGAACGGAAGTTCTGACCTGAGCTCTCACGGTTTCGTACTATAATTTATTCCCTTACAGATATCATCTGTGGTATACTCACATGTAAGACTGAATATTGGGATCTGGATACGGGAGTATATTCTGAGGTGGGACACGCAATTGAGTTTAAGTGCTTAAGACATTAATCTCGTATCTCGGATCAGTTGAACTTTGTGTGAAAATTTAAGTGGACAAGTATACTGACAATCTAGGTGAATTGTTTAGAACTTAAAATGAAGCTTAACGGTGTTGGTGATTTGTCTCAAAAACTGATATGATCCTCTTACACGAACTCATAAAAATATTGTTTGTAAATATTTCTTTACTGCATTTCTTTATATTAAAAAATCCCAAAAAGATTTTCGGTGTGTTTTAGCTTAAAATTTTGAAAAAATCCAAAAAGATTTTCGACAACTGGTGTTGAAGAGCTGATTTTCAAAATTCAAGTGCTAAACTTGACGAACTGGTTTGGGAGTGTTGTATGTGAAAGAATTTTAAGTCTTGTTACAAGTGGTCATCAGAAGTAAAGAAAATGATATTCCTTCAAGTGGTTCATCAGAGACTATAAATGTTAGATCATTTTTGTGATATTTACAAGTGGTGTCTGAGTGTGTTAAAGTTTAATATTAGAAAACTTATGTTTGTGGTAGAGAATGTACAGGTTTGAAGAAGAGCCAGTTTCCGATACCTGAGGACTCTATGATTTTAACAAGCCAGGCTGCGATCCTAGCATATCGAAAGGGGGAGTCTGAAGATACTTAAAGGAATGAGTATGTTGGTGATGAAAAGTGAAAAGAAGATAGAGATTGAGGATACTTACAGCGTCAGATACTTCAAAGAAAAGCCCAAAGACTGATAAAGACTGAAGTTGTGAAGACTCGACACTGAAGACTCCGTCAACATCCGAGGGGGGGTTTGTTGGTGCATCCGTCTGTCGTCTACGTCTTATATCGAGTCTTGTACTGTAATAGTTAGATCAGGGCACGGAAAACTAGAAAGTGGTTTTTAGGGGTGATTCCGCTCGAAATGACACCTTGTCATTTCGAGCTAAATCACATATAAAATCCTGATTCCGCTCGAAGTTGTAATGTCTGATTCCGCTCGAAATGACACATTGTCATTTCGAGCTAAATCAGAATCCCTATATATAGGGTCATTTGGAGCTAAATCAAAGAAGCCCTTCCGGTTTGCAACGAAGTGCTGCCGAAGTGTCGAGTCGCTGTAAAAGTCGTTCAATCAATACAAATCGACAGTTTAAAGAGTATACTTGCTGAATTGAACTTGATTTGTCTGTTTCCGCTATTCAAATCAATAAAAGCTCATCTGATAGACTCGTTTGGGTCCGAATACGATCCTACAATGTCTCTTCCTCTCAGCAACGGTCAAATGTCCGAGCAAACAACCAAATTTGCCCAGCAAATAGGCGAAGTGATTCTGAAGACTGTGGATTTAGGCATTGCCATGTCTCGTCTCAACAATGAAGCAACTCAAGAGTCACCGAAGGAAGCAGAAGTCAAGCCTGCACCAAAATCAAGGAAGCGTAAGGCTTCAAGGAAACCCGCAGCAGTTACACCTAATCAAGCGGGACCTAGCCAAGTGGCAGCGCCACCAGCTAGGAAGCCGTACTTTGGAACTGCCCCATGGTGCAAACGTTGCAACCGTCATCATACAAACCTCATACCCTGCTTCAAATGTACCTACTGTGGACGGTGGGGACATTTGGTTAGCATATGCCGCTTTGCTATCCAAAACAAAGCTGCTATAAACCTTGCTGCTACCCAACTCCAAGTCAGCCCTACTCAAGCTCGTTTTCCGTCTGGTACTTGCTATAACTGTGGCGAGACGAGCCGTTTCAGGAACAAATGCCCAAAGATTGTCAATGCAAAATCCAACCCTTGGATGAGCATTTGGCTGATTAGAAGAAGCTGCTGCTTTAAATAATTTGTATCTGTTGCTTTTGTTTCTTTTGTTGAACTCGGAAACAATGTGTTCAGTTTATGAATAAATCGTTGTTCACAATTCTGATGTACAAGTGTAGTTACATATGTGTATGGCATTTCCCTATGATACCTACATCAAGGAACTATGTTCTTTATAAACTACTCTTGTGATTCTCCCTTTCAAATGATCGCTCATGATTTCCTCGAAAAATTTTAAGTACTCGTTTCATTCTAGGAGATGAAGTACAAGAAATAAAGCGAAATTATGAGTAATCGTGCTTTTGCACATCTGTGCCTTTGAATCCTTGGTTAGATAACTAAGGGTATTTTTCAATCTCATACCCATTTACGTTTTGATTTTTTTTTTCAACATGCATAGCATAAGTTTTCAAAAACAATCTCCATGATTTCAAAAGCATTTTCTAAGTTTTCAAAACAACCTTCATGATTTCAAAAAAAAACATTGTCTAAGTTTTCAAAAACAACCTTCATGATTTCAAAAACATTGTCTATGTTTTCAAAAACAACCTTCATGATTTCAAAATGTTACTAATACAGTATAATTACTTATATCAAATGCATGAATTCAAAAGCATCATTCATGTTTTCAAAAGCCTTATACATAATTTCAAAATTTATCTCGCATGGTTTTAAAACATTTTTTTTATATATACTTACCTAATACACCTACTTTATGATTTCAAGAGTATTATATATAAGGTTTCAAAAAAAACATTAAACACATTTTTTTAAAGAAACCCCTTGCATAGCTTTCAAAACATTTTCCTCATACATTGACTTAACCTTCAAATTCTGCTTCATATGTCGCCTTGACATATCTAGCATCTCAACTTCATAAGAATTTTTACTTCATGTTTTGACTTAAGCACATCCAGTGCAAGGTTTCAAAACATCTTCAACTTCTAAAATCCATATGGGATCTTTTTATCTTCACAATTAGACCCTTGTGGATGATTATCTTTAAAATCGGAGTCCTTAATTGGATTCTTTGTGTACCTTAATTCGAACATTTCGGTTCCTTATAATCGAAATCGAATTTTTTTCTTTAAGATCTTTCTATCTTCATAGTTAGATTCTTGGAAATATTTAAAGCACCAATCAAAATCCACGAATTGGATACCTGGTGTGCTTTAAATACATGTGCTCGATTAACAAAAACAAATTAACAAAATGATAACAAATCAAGTTAAACAATTTTGTGGTTATGTGACTATGTGTTTATGCATTTTGTGTTTTCTTTTATGCATTTTTGTATACTCTGGATATTCGTTATCCAAATCCTCGTAGAACCTTTCGTATCTTCATATGAGGGATTCGTAGAAGGATATTCAAAAAGGTACTACCTTAAATCCTTAATGGACTTCTACGTAATCGTTAAGACCCTTAGATTATATAGTACCATTCCATCTTTCAAAGAGACCCCTTGAGTGGTCTTGTCAGAAAGATTGATTCAGAATCTGGTTAAGAACGACACGTGGTGATATAGCTGAACAGACTCCTTGGTAGTCTATTTAAATCATTTATTGATTTAATTAAAAGGACCCTATGGTGGTCTAGTCACAATCATCACAAGTTCATTCATTATTTTCTTCCCCTACACATTATAATATGCACTACGTGACTATGCAAGGAATTACGTAATTATGGATGCATACATAATTGCGAAGTTCAGTGCACGGAAACCACAGTAAGACTTATTATGTGTAAGAACCGATAGTGGCAACCATAACGGAATGTGAACAATGTAATAGAGGTACGGTGGACGCACCAATAACACTTTATATACTTATATATAAGTGTCCCCCTCACATTGTAAGCATGATGTTATTTAAAGTTACTAGAAGTTCAGGACTCTAACCAGTGTTGTTCGATCTTTTCAGCTTCATTTTTTCAAGCTCTCACAAGTTTCCTCTAAATAAAATTTCAGGACGAAATTTCCTAAAGTAGGGGAGACTGTGACACCTGTGCCTCCACGGCCATCAAACAAATACCAAACCAATGAAATATTGTATTTCATACTTGGGATTTGTATAAATATGTGTATCATTTGCACATATCAACTCTTGTTCGATTTCTGGCTCTAAATCGCTTTCTGGAAGGTTATACGCGCACTGATGCGTAAATATAACCAGTTTAATGAAAAAAACACTCTGGAATAGTGACATAGGCTTAACATACCTTAAATAACCTTTACATAACTTAGAAATAAGTTTTGGAAGGTTTGGTATGCCGAAATCAAGTTTATTCGCTTACAGGGACTAAATTCGACAAACTACGAAAGTATGTCAATTCGTACTGTAACGGACATTTTGGAACATGACCATAAGTTAAACACACCCTAAATATCCTTTACATAGCTTAGAAATAGGCTTTGAGGGGTTCGGTGTGCTAAAATAAACTTTATGCTCATTCAGGGACTAAAAGCATCAAAAAGTGCATAAGTTTGCATTTTCGCGCATAACTTACATTCTGAATACATCCGGACATCCAAAAATTTATGTAATCATTAAAATATTATGTTTTAGTGATTGGCTTGATAAAAATCCATTCGTCGCATAATTTGGGTCGTTTTCGCGTCCGTTACGACTTCTGTCGTAATTACCCGAACAACGAAACCGTACGGCCAAACGAACCGACATCCGAGATATTTCTAAGCATGTTTTGAGTTCCCTACACTTTAACATCATTTTAGAGCCTTAAATGTGGTTAAAGAGGCTTAAATGTGTCAAAACGCATCAAAAATCAAGTTCGGAGTCACAGGGGTCTGTTCTGCCATTTTTGAAACTTGTTGACCTGCACAAGGCTTACGGACCGTAAGCACAAAGCCATACGGTCCGTAAGGACCCCTCTAGATCATTAGAAAGTGTTTTCCAGGTTGATCCAGCTGTTGGGCACCTTTGCACATGGTTTTGGGGCATTCCTAGGGGCTCCCCTGGTTTTGTAAAACTATGGGCTCGATGTGTACGGCTAGGATTGAATCTCGGTTTTCAGGAAACGATCCTAACGGTTCTATGAAAACTATAAATACCCCTCCACCCCATTTTCTCAAACCCATAATTTGAATCTGATTCATGCTCTCTAAGTGGAAGTATATGCTTCCTACCTAAGAGAGAATCAAATCAAATACTTGCGGGGACCCTTTGTAAGTGTTCCTTCGTTCTTTTCATTCGTTTTAGCGTTAAAGTCAAACTTTGTTTGACTTTCTGCATTGACCAGTTTATGGTCAATGCGAAGTTCATTCGAACTTCATAACGTGAGCATAATCACGATGGTTATAGTCCCTAGCAACTATACCTACAGATTACCACGTTATCTAGGCTCAGTGACGAGTCGTAGTTTCGGCCAAAATACGTATTCTTGCGTATTTTGTAACCAAACTACTTTTAGGTATCAAAACCGTTTGTTTTGATACCAAACCTGTTTTCTAACTCTGTTAAACATGTTTTAACATGCTTAGCTCGTCACTTTTAGATTTGTGCTTGTCTAGGGTCGTAAGGGTAAGCGATCTAATCAATCGCTTATGCTTTCGAACCCGACCCATTTGGTCGATCATTAGGGTCCGACCAAACACCTTAGGTGACCATAGTTGTATAGGGAATAACCTTCCGAGGTTATACCTTATGGTCACTTCGTTTAAGTAGTTGTATGATAGGTAGTATATATGCCTTAGGTAAATTACCAAAATACCCTTTTGCGCCAAAATTCATTTTAAGCCTATGTAACATAACTTTTGACATCTAAACTGATTTAGCAACAATATTAAACATGTTAAGGCATATCTTGCTTGTCATAGGACTAGTTAGGCGGTCCAAACGCGTTTTACGCGAACGACGCGTTAAAGTAGCATAAGCTACCTAAACGGGTCGTAATGGGTCAAAAGCACTTAGGTTAGGTTTCATTTTAGTATGTGGGCTTTGTTAAACCATATCATATGAGTTCCAATACTCATTTGGTTTACGAAACCTCATACTATCCAATCCCCCGATTTAGGTCCGGTTATTTATGTAGTTATCTATATAGGGTGCCGTTTGATTCCGTGATCCTCTAGCTTTGCTTGGTTGTTGTTCAAGACTTCTAAGCACCCTCAAGTGAGTACATAGACCCCTCTTTTACTGTTTTACAAACATTTTGGGGTGAAACACATGTGCCTACTTGTTATTTTTCATGCTTTCCATGCTTTCATATCATATACTTGCTATGTTCATTAGTACATTATTAGTACATGATTTCATTGTGTTTTTGCTATGTATGTCCTTTGTAGCATACTTAGTACATCGTTTTACATGACATTTTATGCTATGTATGTTCATTTAGCGCATATTTAGTACATTGTTTTCATTACATTTCACGCTATGTATGTCTATTTAGTGCATACCTAGTGCATTGTTTTACATTACCTTTTCATGCTATGTATGTTCATCATACTTAGTACATTTTCATTTTATCACATGCTTATATTTTGGTATGACATTTGGTTTGTTTAAATGGGACCATATACATTCATTAACATTAGCTACGCCGCTCGTTAGTAGGTAATGGTACCATAGGAATTGACAACTCCCGTTCCTGACATCCTAGGTATGTTTGGATGGAAGGAATGACCGAATTCGATAAAACATAACACAGATAGACTTTTAATTTATTTAAGGGTTTATCACCACAGTCACAAGGCTTGGATGTATGCATTTTTACAACCCCGCATAAATGTTTGTATTCAGTATAGCATGCATTTCCACAAAACATAACGTTGATTTAAACTACGTTTTACTTCAATACATTGTTTTGTGCATTTTTACCTATGGCTCAGTGGATATATATATATATATGTATTTCACTTGCCATACATGACATTTTGTTTATACATTACATAATTGACATTTGACATAGACATTTTGATATTGATATACATATTTCATAGACTATATTTTAACATAAACTTTTTGACATGGTTTACACAAAGACATTTGACAAATGGTTTAGACATGGGCAATTTACATTGGTGGTTTGTTTGGGTAAAGTGATTTAAGTAATGAGGCGTGTGTAATATGATACAAGCATGGTGGATACGCCGCTGGTACTTCCTATATATAAGTGCTTGTATGGTATTACATATCGTAGCGTTATTTAAATCATTTCAATTTAGACATATAACATTTTATACAAATAACATATTTTTCACAAGACATTGTTTTACAAACAACTTATTTTATACAAAACTCATTTTACTTGGTTATTCATTTAACCTCACATTACTCTTTTACATATCATCTACTTTATCATTGCTTTTCAAAAGATTTATAAAACAAAACATTTTACAAGGATCATGACTGACTTTTGTTAAACAACTTTTTCTAAACTTATAAGTCATGAATCCTATTTTCACAAAACCAATGTATCTCACAAGCATTTTTATGCTGACGTACCTATTTTCATATGTGTTTCAGGAAATGATGCATAGGACTTATCAAGATACACTTAGGCGGACCTCGGGCCTTAGTGACATTAAAAGATGCAAGACTAGTTAATTATGTTATGTTTCTTTGCTGTTAAGACATTGTAACTCTTTTAATCAATAAAACAAAATTTTCAATTTTCCATATGTTATGAAACAATGATTATGTTACAACACTCCCCGATGATTCCGCCACGTTTTGTTGTTTTACGTGGTCGGGGTGTGACAGATCCAAAGGGAAACATTTGCATTGATCCATCAAAAATTGATATCGAAACTATCATGAAATCAATCCCCCCAGTTGAAGAACAGATCAAGATAGACGCAGCAAAGAGAGCCGAGAAGGAAAGACTCAAACAAGAGAGTCGTGAAAGATGGTTAAAGTCCCTGGAACAAAAGAAAGTGGACGATGGGATCATCGACACTGCAAAGGAGATGACAGCCAAGAATCTGAAAAAGATGGCAGACCAAGTTCTAATGGCGAAAGCACTTGAGGTAGATTCCAAGTCTCCTTCTAGTTCTGAGTTATCAGGAAAGGTCAGTAGTAGTGGTTCGAAAAACGAATCAGGTAAGGCTGATTGTGCTAAAACCGAAAGTGTTTGCAGAGGTTGCACGAAAGAGTGCAAAGTCTGCAACACACATGCATATCTCTCAAACTAGAGAATCCAGGAGCTGATAAAAAAATCGGTATAAACGATAAAGAAATTCTAAGTCGAGATAAACTGGTTAAAGCTTCAAATGAAGGAATCAAAGAATTAAATGAAAAGATTGAAAAAGATAAAAGTGATGTTGAACGTTTTCAAAAAGAAAATGAGAAATTGATTCTTGAAAACCGAAAAATTTCAGAAAATTTTGACAAGTTGAAAAGAACGGTAAAAGATTAATGGTAAAACTCACAAAGAAAATACTCATTTATCAGGAGTTCTTCAAGCGAAAGAAAAACTGATAAATCAGCAACTGGATGAGATCGCGAATCTCAAGCTTCAATACCAAGAAGCTAAGATCGAAAATGAGAGAATAAATCTAAAGCTGACGAGCTATAACTCCGCTAGCTTTGTTCTTCAGCACATAGTTCCCAAACCAATCGGGAAGAACAAAGCTGGTGAGGATGTTTACTCAGATGGAATAGGGGTGGGTTATCATAATGTTCCACCACCTATGTGCAACAATTTTACAAAGAAAAAATCTGGGTTGGCTAACGAATCTGAATCAAATGAGAAAACAGACGTTGAAAACTTGCCAGAAAACATTGATGTCACATTCACTTCACAATCTGATGAGCACAGTATTCAATCTGAAGTTGTGAAAAATGTTGTTAAGAATGTGTTAAAATTAGACAGTGATTCCACAGTCGAAGAGGATGAATGTTTTCTAAACAATTACATTCCAAAACTTAAGTCCCATAACAACTTAAGTGATGAACCGACTCTTTTCATGTACAAGATGAACGGTTGTGATAAGTTGTACTCGGATACTGAGTTTCCAATCGAGAATGTGAATGTGTATAAACTGAAGAAAGTTTTCAAACTTGTTGAGATCGATGTTTCGGAGGTTAAGGGTTTGACAAGTTCCAAGAGGTTTCTAAACTTTGAACGTGATAAATCTTACTACAAGAAACCTGTTGTGCCACCTCGCTTTAACAAAAACAGTTAAAACAATCAAAACAGATGGTTGGGTGGATATCAGGGTGGTAAGAATTACCCGAAAAGGAACTTTCAGAAACAAAAGTTAGTTGAAAAGAAAGTGTTTGTGAATAGCTCAAGCTCAATTTCCGAACAAGAATCGGAAATCTTTTCAAAAATGAATGAAGAATTTCTTGCTAAGACAGGCCTCATAGCCGCAGACTGAAGGTAAAAGTCAGGATGTTGACACCCGTACTTGCTTCAAATTCAATCAAGTTGGTCACATTGCACGAAAGTGTACCAACTTGAAACCTATGTCTGTGGTTGTTGAGAATCCGAAAAAGAAAAATGATGTCAAAGGCAAAGCGCCTATTTTGTTGAGAAGAAAATTTCAAAATCTGAACATGATAAAATCAAATCTGAATCCGTTAAACAGTTGGTAAAGAAAAATGATCATTTTTACAAACGGGTTGCTTCTCCACAACAAACATGGAAGCCAAAATCTCAAGCAAAGACATAAGATGAGTCAAAACCAAAGGTTTCTGACACTGCGAGACAATCATCTTCAACTAAACCAGTTTAGATGAATGTACCTTTGGATTTTTACAAAAAGCTTGAGAAACAAATTTGTTCGACCCCACCGGGCAAGAAGTATGTTCCAAAAAAGGTTCAACCATCTGGTCAACCTAAAAATGACGAATTTCTTCTATATAAAAAGGTTGAGGTTGGAACCGAAGAAAGTTTGAAAATGAACGACGAAAACTTCCCACCACTGTACACAACGAAAACCCACATTAACGTCGAGCTACCCGAGTCAAAGGAGGCTTGGGTTGCTTCCACTTCTAACTAATTGAATGTGAAATGTGCAGGAGCTCCCAAGATCTATCTCGAAGTAGATTATGGATAGTGGAATGTCCTGACACATGACAGGGCGAAAGACCCTTCTATACGACTTTAGAGGCTTCAATGGTGGTTATGTCGGTTTCGCGGGAAACCAAGGAGGACGTATTATCTGGGAGGGCACGTCATCAAACGGTGTCGTTACATTTGAAAGAGTCAACTACATACCAGAGCTAGAGAACAATTTGCTCAGCATTTCTCAGATTTGTGACAGGATGTACACAACTCATTTTACTGACAAGGAGTGTCTGATTCTGAAGCCGGGATTTGTTATTCCCGAGGAGTGGATCATCATGAAAGCATCCCAGGGTAGATTGCCAGCAAGGTCTTCTAAATGTCAACATACTTCCAATGATAATGAAGCTGGTCCCAGTCATACTGGTGAAAGTGATGAAGTTCAGCAAACTCAAACCACTTCGGAACCAGAGCCTGCTCTAGAAAATCATACCACAGTTAATGATGATGATTCAGAGTCTGACTCGGTTAGCCCGACCTTTGATCGCGGTGATTCAGAATCTGAGGGGAGCAGATCTAATCTTCAGATCAGACAGTTCATGTTGATGAACACGTTGTGGACCAGAACGTCACAAACTTGGAAGGCGAGGTGAACGTTCCCGGTGAAGTTATATCGAGGACTCTATCCTACCACCCCGAGGAGTTGATTATAGGAGAACTGCAATCAGGAGTTCGAACAAGAAGCCAAATTGACCATGGCCTTACATGTTTTTATACTAAAATTGCTCCATTACAAACTGAATTCTCACTCAGTTGCTTTATTTCGCAGATTGAACCTCGAACATACGAAGAAGCACTAACGGAATAATCGTGGGTGAATGCGATGCAAGAGGAGCTGGGTCAATTTGAGAAACCTGGATTTTGGAAACTTCTCAATCTACCTGACGGAAACAGAAAGATAAACACCAAATGGGTGTTCAAATGCAAGAGAGACGATCGAGGAGTGATAGTCAGAAACAAAGCTCGACTCGTTGTTCAGGGTTTTAGTCAGCACGAAGGGATAGACTTCACTGAAGTTTACGCTCCGGTTGCTTGACTCAAAGCCAATGGAATATTTCTTGCTTTTGCTTCATGGAAAGGTTTTAAAGTTTACCAGTTAGATGTCAAGTCGGCGTTCCTTTACGGAAAGGTGAAAGAGGAGGTCTACGTCGGTCAGCCACCGGGCTTTACCGACCCGATACACAAAGACAAGGTCTACCTCCTGAGCAAAGCGTTGTATGGTTTGCATCAGGCTTCGAGGGCCTGGTACGAGACACTCTCTCAACACTTGCTTGCCAATGGCTTTATCCGAGGAAAGGTGGATGCTACACTCTTCACTAAGGAAATCGTTGGTCATCTGCTGATCATTCAGATATATGTTGATGACATTATTTTTGGGTCAACGAATGACGAGCTTTGCAAAGAATTTGAAAAAGTAATGAAGCAGAAGTTCGAGATGTCGTCAATGGGTGAGATGAAGTTCTTCCTAGGGCTACAAGTTGATCAGATGCTAGAGGGAACTTTCATACATCAAACGAAGTACGTTTATGACGTTCTAGAGAAATTTGGGATGTCCGAGATGGCGCCAAAGTCCACCCCATTAGCAACTAATCACGGTATCAACCCTGATCTCACCGGAGAGAAAGTCGACGAAACATTATACCGCTCGATGATTGGTTCGTTGATGTACCTGACAGCATCCAGACCTGACATAATGTACCCGACATGCCTCGTGGCCCGATATCAGTCGAGTCCTAGAGCCTCGCACATGTCTATCGTCAAAAGGATCCTACGCTACCTGAAAGGAACCCCAAGCCTGGGGTTGTGGTATCCCAAAGATGGTGACTTCAAGCTCGAAGGATATTCAGACTCAGATTTCGGTTGCTGCAAAATCAACAACTGCAGGATGCCAATTCTTCGGACCTCGCTTGGTCACTTGGCAGTGTAAGAAGCAAACCTCTGATGCTCTTTCGACTTGTGAAGCAGAGTACGTGTCAGCCAGCAGTTGCTGCTCGCAGATTCTGTGGATCCAGCAACAGATGCGTGATTACAGTTTGTAATTTCTTACCTCTCCTATATTTGTTGATAACGAGGCTGCAATCAACATAACGAAAAATCCGGTACATCACACTAAAACTAAACACATAGAAATTCGACATCACTTCATCCGAGATTGTTTCGAGAAGAAGTTGATTCGAATAGATAATATCCACACCGATGAACAAAAGGCAGATTTACATACCAAAGCTTTAAATAAATCACGTTTTTAGTATCTCTTAAAATTGAATGGTATGAAGCTTTTGTCGTAAGGAGAGGAAATTCTTGGCGTTGATTAGAAAACCACAGCAGAGGATGTTGAAAAGCAGACTGCTTTGGTTTGTCGACTTTTTAGTTGTTTCCGTATTTAGGGGGAGATAGTATATTTCAGAAAATACAAAAACAATAAAAAATGCAAAAATACAAAAACATAGAAAATTTTCAAAATCCAAAAACAATAGAAAACCAAAAAGAGTTTTGTGTAAAAAGGGGAAATGATAGTACATCAGCTAGACAATTACGGTATGATAAAGAAATGTAAAGATTAAAAGCGTTAAACGGTCTCACTGATGATATGCTGATAGGTTTTTACACATTTAGTAGACTTTTTCGGGATATAAATATAAATATCACAACTTGCTTATCTCGTGGGGAACATCTCTCGGATATATAGGTAACCCCTGAAATCTTGTTTAAAAGATTTTCTATTTCTGACATACAAGGTCTATGTACTTGATGATATGTGGGGTATTATACCAGGACTTCTGATTTTGCGGAAGCAATAGCCTAGTCCTCGTATAATACTCTGCATAACTTTAATCTTTAAAGCATCCCCTCAGCACAAAAATGACAAACATTGCAAAATGCGAATCATGTGCTATTGAAGAAAAGATCCACAAGTGGGACACACCTTAAAGATGAGCCATCATCTCTTTGTCTGAACGGAAGTTCTAACCTGAGCTCTCATGGTCTCGCACTACCCTTTTTACAGATATCATCTGAGTATGTTCACCTATGAGACTGAATATAGAAATCTGGATACGAGAGTATATTCTGAGGTGGGACACGCGCATAAGTTAAGTACTTAAAACATTAATTCATATCCTGAATAAGTTGAAGTTTATGTAAGAATTTAAAAGGATCAGTATATCGACAATCTAGGTGAACTGTTTAAAGCTTAGTGTGAAATTAAGCTCAACGGTACCTGTAACTAGTCGCCAGCTGATATGATCCTCTAACACGACTCACAAAAATATGTTTGTAAATAGTTTACTGTTTACTTTACAACATTTCATTTCAGTTTAGCTTAAAACCCAAAAAGTTTTTTGTGTGTTTTAGCATAAACTTTCTCAAAATCCCAAAAAGATTTTGTCTTCTGCTTTAGTTTTCGACAAACCAAGGTGGAAAGCTGATCTTCAGAATCTCAGAAGTGAAGCGAAGCAGGAAGTTTCTGGGCTGAACAACTGGGTTGGGAGTTAGTTTTGATTGTTTGAGAATTTCAACGTTTAAACAAGTTCATTAACTTGATACTTGTACATTTTTTCAGAAAAAGTGTTGAAAAAGTTTGAGAAGAGTTAGTTCGTTTTGGGTCAACCAAGGTCATTAACTTGGACTTGGTAGACAAATTGAGTAACTAGGGTCATTAATTTGGACCTAGGTATTTGAGTGGATATCTAAAAACTGACCAAATTAGATAAAATTTGAAAATTTGAAAAAATTTGAAAAAGTTAAAAGTTTTGAAAAAGGATGATTTGGATTGAATGGCAATCCGATCGGAGAACCCTCCGATCGGATGACCATCCGGGTGTTGGTCAACCCTATATAAGGGTCAACAGTCCTGGTCAACCTCATTCGATCGAACCGCCCTTCGTCACTCTCACATTTTCTCTCAACCAATCTTTGATCTTTGCACTCATTCTTGCCATTCTACATAAATAGGATTGTTGGATCACACATCACTCACTATGGGAAAGGTAAGATTCTTTATTTTAACCATTCAATTTTGTGTATTTGATGTTTAAAAGGTGTCAGCGGTAACTGTTCTTAGGTTTTCTTAGATCTAGGGTTATTTTGATTATTTTAGTGCAAATTGAACTTAGATCTAGGAACATCGGCCTTAGATCTATGGATTCACCGAGCCAATTTCATCAATAACACCTTAGATTTGAACTTAGGATGATTTAGAGGTGTCAGCTGCCGAGGTACTAAAAGTGAAATTAAACCCAATCTAGGATGTTTTGGAGAAAATTGAATATAGGGTTTTGTTTATCGGCCATTTCTTTAAGAGAATATGTGATCAATTTTGTAAAAATGTTAGAAAATTTTTGATCTTCATGTTGACATTCAAACTGTTCTTGTTGATTGATCGAAGGGCAATCCGATCGGATGACCATCCAATCGGAGGGCCATCCAATCCATTGCACACCTTAGTGTTTGAATAATTTTCTAAGTGTTTGAGATTTTTGAGTGTTGTTGTTGAAATGTTCATCACATTGCATAACTGTTCATTATGTTTCAACTGTTGTTTATGTTTTCAATCGAATGACAATCTAATCGGATAACCATCCGATCGGAGGGCCATCTAATCCAAAACACACTCTCATGATTGTTTGTGACTAATTGTTCATCACACTTGGAACGAATGACTATCCGATCGGATGACCATCCTATCGGAGGGCCATCCGATCCATGTGCTCCTTCATGTTGATATTCATTCATTGGTGAACTATTCTTAATTGTTGCAATCGAATGATCATCCGATTGGATGACCATCCGATCGGATGACCATCCAATCCATGACACTGATGTTGAAGGATGTGAGCATTAAATGTTTAAACTCATCCGATCGGATGACCATCCGATCGGATGGCCATCCGATCAGTCAGTACTGCATAGAGTAGAGAGGTGAAAAGTGTTAGAAAATTTTTGACATTTTTGAAAATTTTCATTTTATATCTCGATATGTGTGCATATTCTAACGTTGATATTTTTACAGGAAAGAGCAACTGATTGGCATGTAAATCACAACATTTACTGCATATTAGATGAGAACTATCCGAATATGGAACCATTCAAAGAGATAATACCGTTTTTAAAGGAAAGTAGAATTGCTAAGGCTTTGACGGAAAAACATAAATATTATGAGTCACATGTTAGAATGTTCTGGAAGTCGGTAAGATACAATGAGAATGAAAAGACAATATATTCGGCAGTTAGAATGAAAGATGAGAACGATAAGGACATGGATCTTGAAGTTAAGTTTACTGTGGCAGATGTGAGAAGGGTGTTGGACCTGAAAGACAATGACAACGACCCAATCATCATTCCAGAAAGACTAAGTAATGGATTTTGGTTCAGGATGGGATATGCTGGACACGTGAATGATAAGGGTTACATTAAGTCCAGATTTTGCAGACCATACAAGTTTATGGTGCATTATGTTGTACACGCATTGTCTCACAGGAAAGGAGCATACGACGAGACATCTGATTATATAATGAACATTATCACATGTCTGGTGCTCAACAGGCCTTACAACATCTCACAGGTGTTATTCAATCACATGGTTGATAATGTGAAAGGTGAGAAATACATTATGTATCCAAGGTTTGTGCAAATGTTGTTAGATGATCGAATATCTAATCTTCCAAAGGATCCAGCTGACGAGCTTAAGTTGAATCATATGAGTAGTGAAACCTTGAATAGGTTGAACAAGTATAAAGGTTTGACAGTTGATCAAGAACCAAGAGTTAAAGGAATGATCGGAAAGATTCAGAATCCAAACTATGTAGCACCTGAGAATCATCATTGGAGACATGAAAATAGCAATTCTGAGGATGAAACTAATAGCTTGTGGGGCATGACTGAAAAGAGGTTAAGATTTTAGTTTGAGAAGGATGGGAAAAGGAAAAGGACACCAAAGGTTTCTCCAACATTGACTGCACCGAAAGTAGCAATCAAGGGTAACTGGAAAGCAGGAATCATCAGAAAGGTTCTTACATACTTCATTTAAATATTATACAATGTTTGTATTACAGAGCCCACAAAGAAGAAATCACCTCCAAGGTTGATTGATGAGACAGTGATTCCTCCAGCAGATGTAATCCAAGAAGGTGTTTGTTGGTGCACGGAATGTCTGTTGACTACGTCTACATTAAGTCTTAGGTCAAGTTTAGTTAGATTGGAGCTTGAAAGTCAAAATTAGGGTTTAATGATGTAATTTCGCTCATATGAACATATAGATAGGTGATTTCGCTTTAAAGGTCATAGGGGTTTTGCTTATAGGGTCACTAGGGAGGTTTCGCTTATGTGTCAACATGGGGTTTCGCTTATATGGACATGCCATATAAGCGAAATCAGCCACATCTATAAATACCCAGACATGTGACTTCATTTGTAACCTTTGGAGCGAAACTAGGTCATGCTTGTGGTGTCAAAACTCTGTCAAATTGTAATCAGAAAGCATCAATAGAGAAGGGTTTGAAAGAGAAAAGCTGTTGTTACTTTGTATACACTGATTCCGCCTTTGTACACAAAGATGAACTGCCTTGACTGACTTTTCAGGGTCGTAAAACGGTCCAACAAGTGGTATCAGAGCTTCAGGACGAGGAGTTCATACTACTACAGCTGATTCGATCAAATTCTCTCATTTCTACTCACTTTCTCTTATACTTTTTCGATTTGAACTGGTTCCTACGGTTGAAATGACATGATTTTTTAGTATTACGTGTAAAATACAGTAATAACAAACCCTAGAAAGAATCAGGTTAAAATTTGGCTTAAAAATGGTAAAAATCAGTTAAAAATAGGGTTTCGCTTTTACGGTAATCAAAGGGTTTCGCTCCAAGGGCCATTAAATCAGATTTCGCTTATTTGAACATCATATTTCGCTCATAAGGACATATTGCTATTTCGTTTTTATGAACACTTAATTTCGCTTATACGGACATTAATTTCTTGATTTTGCTTAATTGGACAATCAAGTTTCGCTCATACGGACAATACCTGGTTTCGCTTTTAGGAACATATCTGATTTCGCTCATAAAGACATTCTACTGGTTTCGCTCATTTGAACATTGCTATT
Source organism: Helianthus tuberosus (assembly GCA_030545235.1). Taxonomy (NCBI): domain Eukaryota; kingdom Viridiplantae; phylum Streptophyta; class Magnoliopsida; order Asterales; family Asteraceae; genus Helianthus; species Helianthus tuberosus. The sequence goes on from CM060358.1 coordinate 124,986,020, forward strand.
TCGCTCATAGAAACAAAATCAGATTTCGTTTATAGGGTTTCGCTGATAAGGACACTGATTTCGCTTATCAGTCAATTACTGATTTCGTTTATTGTGACATAATAGTGATTTCGCTCATGTGTCAGTATTGATTTCGCTGATAAGGAACCTGATTTCGCTCAAGAGTACCTTGTGTGCTATTTCGCTCAAAGTTATTCAAGAATTTCACATCATGGCTAATGATGATCCTGATAGATGGTGGAAGAGAGATTATGCAAGATGGGAAATTGAAAAATACAGAGAACCATTCAAAGAAGCCCAGAGAGCCAAAAGATGGAATGATGAATTGGAATGTTACATGGATCCACGGGGTAATCCAATTGTTGACCCATCAAAGGTGGATTTTGAAGCTGTAACAAATTTGCTTCCAAGGCAGGCTACTTTCAACACACGAAGGTTATCTGATAAAACATATCTGCCTGATTTGGAGAAGAAAATAAGAGAGGTTTGTGAAGCAAGTCTACCAAAGGTGGTAGAAATGAAGAAGCGAAAAGAAAAAGAATTGAAAAAGATGGTTGAAGATTTGAAGAAGATAGCTTTAGAGGAAGTCAAAGTGGAAACAGTAAAAACTGAGAAAGAGAAAGAAGATGTTACTGAAAAACAGCAGGTTTTTGAAGAAGTAATTTCAAAGAAAGAAGAATCTGAAAAGTCTGTATCTGTGAAATCTGAACCAGTGATTAAGAAAGAGATTGCAGAAGACACATCAGTCTTTGAGATTGTTCAGAAGGAGAAGAAACAGACTGAAGATATTCAAACTTTGAAAGATGAAAAGAAAGCTGATGATGAACAGATTTTGGAGTTGCGCTTGAAATGCGAAAAACTAAAATCTGAAAACGACAAACTTTTGAAGAATATTGAGAGTTTGTCATTAGAAAACAAAAATTTTAAAGAAAAAGAAAATGTTTTTGAAAATGAAAAATTAAAGATTGAAAAAGATGTTCAAAGTCAAATGAAGGTTTTAGAAGATGAAAAATCTGTTATTTTTAAAAATAATCTTGAAAAACAGATTGAAATAAATTCTCATCTTCAGAAAATCATTCGGCTTGAAAATGAAGCTGAAATTGCTCGAAATAAAATTAACGAGCTTGAGAATAAATTGAAGGGTTTTGTGAATTCTACATCACATGTTTGTCCAAAACCGATCAATTCTGTTCCAATAAGTGACAATGTCACAAATTTTGACAAAGTCAAAATTGAAAATTGTGATGAAATATCTGATGATGAAAAAGAAAAAGAAAAGAAAAATATTTTTAGATTTACAAGAAAAATTTCAAAATACTGTTTTGCAATCTACTGAAATAGGTGAATGCTCAAAGCAAAAACCTGTTAAGAAGAATGCAGAACAGAAACAAAAAGATAAAAATTTGAAAGACTTCAAAATTGAAAATAAAAGCTCATCAGATAAGTCATCCAATCGTTATCAAAAATCACAAAAATCTAAAAATGAAAACTCACAAAATGTTGGTAATAAGTGGTGCAGGTTTGACCACAGTGCTCAAAAGCCAAATCCAGCATTGAAGAGGAGAAATGACTATAACCAAGCCAAACAATGTTATGATCTGAAGGTTTGGACTGACAGAAGTGGATGGTATGATAACAGAGTGTGCTACACCTGTGGTGTGAGAGGACACATTGCGGTTAACTGCCAGAATTGGAATTATGAAACAAGAAGATGCTATAATTGTCATATCAGAGGACATATTGCCAGAGATTGCCCAAGGAGATCAATGGGAAGATCGAGGGTTGAATCTCAAAGAATGGCAAAGAAACCAGTCAACGTCAAGCCCAAAGAACAGAAGGTTCAAGAACCTAAAGTTCAAGAAAAGAAAGTGAAGCTTTCTCAGGGGCAGAAAGACAGACTGAGGAAGAAGGCAAGAGAATATCTGGAGAAAATTTTATCTTCGGGTTCACCGAACAGATTGAATAAGAGTTCTGATGAATCAACTAACTCGATTGCAAAGTCAAGCAAGACGAATTCATCGGATACAAATCTGAGGACGAAAGAAGAAAAGAAGAAGAAAATGGTCGGCGATGAATCTGATGTGTCAAAGTCAGACAAGCCACCATCAGACAATGAATCTGACAGGTCAAAGTCAGACAAGCCATGTGCAGGCAATGATTCTGGTTCATCAAAGCCAGAGGAGCCTAGTGTTGAGGTAAAAAAGGAGAATTCGGGTTTAACAAGGGATGATGCAAATTATCCACCATTGTTGAACAAGAATTCAAAATCACCCAAGGCTGGTCAAGCTTGGGTGAATCTTTTCAAATAGAAAAACCTGACTTGCCGGAGTTCCCAGGTTGGTAAGCGTGGAACATGAATCGGCACATTTCTTGAGAAATTTCACTCTGGTGATTTTTCGCCTTACATGTGGTAAATCAGGGACATTAAGTTGTACTTGATTTTCTACAAGTGATGTTTGAGTTTTAAAACTGAAATTGTAAAATATGTCATGTGTATGAAGAAAACAATGTGATGAAGTGACCCCGAACCTACAAATGGATTGGTAAACAAACTAAGTTTTCCGGAAAAACCATTTTGATTAAAACAAACTTAAGTGTTTTGAAATCACAATGGGAAAATAGTTTGTTGTGAGGGGGAGTTCTGATTGTTTATGCCAAGTGGATGGCGAATTGAAGTAATTCGTTATCGGTTGTCAGTTTGTTTTCAAATTTTCCTTGAAAATCAAAATTGAAACATATTTTGATTTTAGGGGGAGAAAAATTAAAAAAAAAAATAGAAAATTTGAAAATGTCAAAAACATTGAAAAAGCAAAAATGAGTTTTGTTGTGAAAAAGAGGAAATGATAGTAAATCAGTGAACTATCACAGCATGCTAAAGATATGAAATGTCAAATGTGATAAACGGTCTCACTAATGATATGCCAGTAGGTTTTTGCACATTCAGTAGATTGTGACGAGATATAAACCTAAATTCAAACTTGCTTATATCGTGGGTAACATCTCTCGGATATATGGGTAACCCCCGAAATCTCGTTTGAAAGATTCCTTTTTCTGATATACTAGGTCTTTATACTCAGTGTGATATCTGGGGTATTATTCCGGGACTTCTGCTGAACGGTAGTTCTGACCTAGTCCTCGAATAATACTTTCTGCAAATGCTTGAAACATAGCATCACCCTCAGCATAAATGATAAGACAATAAAATTGCTTAGCAATGCTGTTGTAAAAAAGATCCTCTAAAGGGGACACACCCAAAAGTTGAGTCATGATCTCTCTGCTGAACGGTAGTTCTGACCTGAGCTCTCATGATTCTTCATAAATTATTAACCCCTTACAGATATCAGTGGTGTTATACTTACCTGTAAGACTGAATATTGGGATCTGGATACGGGAGTATATTCTGAGGTGGGATACGCGATTAAGTTTAAGTATCTAAGACATTAAACTTGTATCTCGAAGCAATTGAACTTTGTGTGAAAATTTAAGTGGACCAGTATACTGACAATCTAAGTGAATTGTTTAGAACTTAAAATGATTAAAGCTTAACGGTGCTAGTGATTTGTTTCATAAACTGATATGATCCTCTTACACAAACTCACAAAAATATTATCTGTATATATTTGTTTACTGCATTTCATTCAAAAACAAAAATCCAAAAAGATTTTCGGAGTGTTTTAGCATAAAATTTTGAAAATTCAAAAAGATTTTCGACAACTGATGTTGAAGAGCTGATATTCAAAATTCGAGTGCTAAACATGATGAACAGGATTGGGAGAATATGTTGAAAACTTTGAATGTTATATAAAAATGTTTTGTAAGAATGTGTGGTTAGTTAATCAAGGTCATTCAGTTGAACTTGATGTAACTAGTATGTTTGTTGCATAAATGATGTCTACCAGTAAGTTTATTAAATTCAACTGTTATAAATTTGTGAAACTTATGTTGAGGTAGAGGAAGTGCAGGTTAAACAGGTTTTGGACTTCATCATTCCCACGGAAGCTAAATGTTAAAGCTTGAACCAGATCAAGACCTCAGATTTCAGCATATTGAGAGGGGGAGTCTGTGAAAGGGGGAGTCTGGATCAACGATCAAAGGGAAGTCTGAAGATGGAGCTAGGACAATATCTTGAATTATGTGAAGATAGAGTTGTTTATGATGAAAAGACAAAGTTGGAGAAAAGACCAAGACTGAAGACTTGGAGCTGAAGACTTCGTCAACATCCAAGGGGGAGTCTGTTGGTGCACGGAATGTCTGTTGACTACGTCTACATTAAGTCTTAGGTCAAGTTAAGTTAGATTGGAGCTTGAAAGTCAAAATTAGGGTTTAATGATGTAATTTCGCTCATATGAACATATAGATAGGTGATTTCGCTTTAAAGGTCATAGGGGTTTCGCTTATAGGGTCACTAGGGAGGTTTTGCTTATGTGTCAACATGGGGTTTCACTTATATGGACATGCCATATAAGCGAAATCAGCCACATCTATAAATACCCGGACATGTGACTTCATTTGTAACCTTTGGAGCGAAACTAGGTCATGCTTGTGGTGTCGAAACTCTGTCAAATTGTAATCAGAAAGCATCAATAGAGAAGGATTTGAAAGAGAAAATCTGTTGTTACTTTGTATACACTGATTCCGCCATTATACACAAAGATGAACTGCCTTGACTGACTTTTCAGGGTCGCAAAACGGTCCAACAGTGTTGATATAATGAAAGTGTCTCTTGAAGATTACTTAAAGAAAAATGAGGATGCGAAAGCTGCTAAAGTCGCAAAAGATGCTGGAAAGGAAGCTGAAACTTCTGCAAAGAATATTGAAGCTGAAAGTTTGAAAGAAAAAGAAGTGGAAGGTGTTGTTGAATCAGATTCAAGTGCAACAGAAAGTGATGTTGATCTAACGATGATTGCACCTACATCGTATATCTCTGGAAAGCAAAAGTTCAAAGGTGTTCCAAAGAAGAAAAAGGATTCTGATGAAGAAGATTCAACTTATATTCCAACACCTCAAGAGAAAAAGAAGAAATTTTAAAGAAACGCAAGGCAAGACCAACTGGAGTTGTTTTAAGAAGTGTTAGAGCAAAAAGAGATTCTGCTGCTGAACAACAAACTACAACAATTCCAGAAGTTCAAAGTGTTCAAGTGCCTGAAGTTGAAAACATTAAAGCTCTAGAGGTTGATACAACAAAGGGTCCTGAAGCTGAGTAAGTTCAAACTCCTGAAGTTGAAAAGAAAGCACCTGAAAGTCCAGAGTATGAAAGGGTTGAAAAGAATGTCGAGAAGATTGATGTTCAAGAAGAAGAGGTGGAGTTCATGGGTGTGAGGCAATCTACACCACCACCACCACCACCAGTCAATCCAACTATTCATATTCCAGATGATCCTAAAGAACCGACATCTGCAAAGAAGGCCACTACATCAAGCTCAAGCCAAGGTTTTCCTACGTTTCCTGATAATCTTGGACCAGGGCCTATAAGTTTGGATGATGTTGGTGATTTATTCAATGAAGGAAAGATCAATGTGTTGACGAAGAAAGTCAGTATTCTTGAAAAGGCAAAGGCTAAGACAGAAGCTGAGCGTGATGAATTGAAAGAAAAGCTTGAAAAAAATGAAAGCAGAGAATGCTGAATTGAAGATAGCTGTGGATGATCATGCTGATAGAATTGATCAGTTGTCTGACGATTATGAAGAACAAGCCAAAGTCATTGATAGAATCATTGCAGAGTTTGATGAAGTGAATGAAAAGTATGAGCTGATGAATGAAACTAACAAGACACTACATCAAATGATCGGTGAATTACATGAGACGTCTTCGAATGAAAGCAAGGTGTTAAGACAAGAAATTGAAGCCTTAAGGGCAGACAAAGCTGTGAAAGATGAACAGTTGAATATGTTGTATTCTGTGATAGAACACAAGCTTAGATTCAACGTTCAGGCTGTGTATAATGATTTAGAGATTCAAAGGGTTGAACAAAGAAGAGTTGAAAGGGAAAAGGAGTTGGCAGAAAATGCGAAGCAGAAAAAGAAAAGTGTTGTGGTTGATAATGAAGAAATTCTTGGGTCTTCTAGCCAACAAGATCAATCTGAAGCTGAAGGTACTATAAATTCAAACCCACATGCTATGATAGTTGTTGGTGATGTGATCGATGTAACTCCTGAGGAAATCAAGCTTGATAGAAGGAAGATTATTGAGAAAAGTCATAAGAGGAAGAGGAAAAGTTAAAAGATGAAGAGTTAGAGCAGTTGTTGGAAGACATTGACAACTATGATCCCAACAATGATAATGATGATGATGATGATGATCAAGGGGCAACGGGATTATTAGTTGTGAAGCCGACTACTCAGTATACTCTTGACGACTTCCTGAACGACCAATTGAACGAACAACAGGAAGATCAGCATCATGAGGCTTCGTCTTCTGGAAAACAACATGCGGGTGACCAGGTATTCCTAACTCAACCCAAAGTAATTTACTTGCATTCATCATTTGAGGGGGAGTTAGAGGAGCCTAGGACGAGAGAGTTGATGTTGGAAGAGCTGGGGATGGAAGATGGGTACTTAAAGTTTGATATTGAAGATGATATACCACCAATGCCTGAAAGGTAATATACGTTCAAGTTTGCAAATGAAGCAGATAACTTCAAAGATGTAATCATTGAAGAAGGATCTGATATTTCTGATGAAGACATACCCTTTCACTATTCGGGTGTTGATGATACCTTTCCTACCTTTGCTAAAATGTTTAAGTCACATAATGAAGATGAAGTAAGGAGGAAAGTGGTGGAAAGAATAAGTTCTGAAGGTATTCCTGAGGTTGTTCCACAGGAAGAGTTATAGGAAGGCAGAAAAAGATGGTTCAAGGTGATGCCTAAGGAGAGGAAGTATAAAAGGCCACTCCAGTATTTCACGGATCATCCAGATAAATCTCTGGGCGATATTCTTTCATGGGGTTATCTTGAAGAACTTCAAGTGTATGCTATACGACGAGAACATGGAGTTCAATACTTCGAATTTCTTTCTGACATTAAAACTCTCCCATGGTGGGATGTGGAGGAGCTCGTGCAGACAAAGAACATCAAACAATTCTACTATGGTCTTGATGTAAAGACGCATGATCAGAAGCTGTGGAATTACATAAAGCTCCAGGCAAAGAACAAATTTCCTGACTGGAAACCTCATTTTCCAAAACAAGTTATAACGTTTGATCTAGTCACGGGAGAGAAAGACATTACACTGAAGATAAAGCCTCTCAGATGCTTAAAGTATATGCCGCTACGTGCAATGGAACAAGACTTTCACGAAGATTTTCAAGGTTGGTTATACAATCAGAGCATAGCGGAAGCAGTGATATCGTTATTTGATTAGAAGACAGGAGAAACCAGGCATATAAATGTGTTAGATCCTATGTGGCTGGTGAACTGCTCGAAGAAGGATATTTATTGCTTATTCTTTAACAAGATTGTGTATGATAGACCAGACAGAGCACAGACACAACAATATCAAAAGATGGTAAATTTATGTTTCGCGAAAGATATAAACTCTGGTAGATACTGGCAGACAAAGTTCAGAGACATTGAATTGGAAGAGTTCTTAAAGAAAGAGAAGAGAAGCGAGAAGTTCAAGAAGATCAGAGAGAGAGCAGCAGTTCTTGGACGCAGAAAATTTAAAGGCTTCCTCCAACTGATCAAACACCAATTGAATCTAAAGAGAACAAGATACCAAGGTGGGATAGAAAGCGAGATGGAGATCCAGAGTACAGAAAGTACTGGAACGAGATTGGAAGGCCTAAAAGGCGAAAGATGTTAGCTGAACGAGCAGAGAAAAGGAGAGAGAAAGCAAGAGCTAGCAGGCATAGCAGGAAGATGCAATAAAGACTATGCAGGAAGGAAGACTACAGCTACATCCAAGGGGGAGTCTGTTAGTGCAATATGTCTGTAGCTTTCGTCTGTATCGAGTCTATGTATTTTGTCCTGTATGTGTCGTTGTACAGTTTTGTATGTATGTTATTTTGTAACTAGACAAAACTGGAGCGGAACGATAAATGTAAAAGACATCCGGTCAGATGACTTGGGTCATCCGGACGGATGGGCATCCAATCGGATGACCCTTCGACCGGATGACACCGCCTCTCCCATGATGCCTATAAATAGAGATGTAGGGGTCATTGTTTAGAACCTTTTGTCAGTTTTGTGTAGCGAAGCTGGTTCAATTTTCATCAGGAACCTTGTACTTTCAGATCATTGAATGAGAATGAACAAGTTAATCGTTGATTTGTTGTTGATTACTCATTGATGATGCCGAGGGATTCCGCACCTCTGTATTGATCGATTCTACCATGTTCTTCATCTCGAAAGAACCGACTCCTAGCGCACTCACAACGTGGTATGAAAGTTCAGTATCATGTCAGAAACACTTATATATAGGAAGTACCAGCGGCGTATCCACCATGTTTCGGGCATGTCACGTCCGTCTCGTCTTTCGGTGTCATGTTACGTGTCGCATTTTGCCAACCATAACAGTACACTCCATCATTTTCCCGCTCTTCAACCGGTTACATAGACCAAGCAAATAGTTTCACATAGTTCAACGTTCAACATTCTCATCACCGGTCTGCAAAACACCAAATTTCGCATGGCATGTGGTACGAAAGTTGGTAACATGTCGGAAACACTTATATTTAGGAAGTACCAGCGGCGTATCCCCCATGTTTCATCCATGTTACTTCTGTCTCGTCATTCGGTGCCATGTTACATATAGTGTTTTGCTACCCACAACAGCACATTCCATATAAATTAATCAAGTAGTTTCGCATATTATCACGTTCAATCATGTTTCCCATAGTTTAAGCAAGATTCCACGTAGTTTATCATAACGAGTAAAGCATCATAAATTTAGTTTGATCTTGATAGATTATGATTATTAATGCTTTAGATTGCGGACGTACGTGCAATTTGTGTAAAAGTCTCGAAATAAACAAGGAATCAAGTTTAAAACCACATGAAAATCAAGATAACATAAAAAGATAGGCTCATAAAACATAGGATTGTTCCGGGTAGAGAAACGTTGACTAACCAAAGTGAATCGAACCCCTTTCGAATTGAGGCAACGTGCTTTGACTTACTTAGACAAATACGTCATCGATGTTAGGCCTACGATATTTGTCCTTTTGGTCATTTCACGTTCCTAATTGATTGGGAATTTCGAGACTTTGGTGAGACAGAAAATCAAAGAGTGGGACTAGTTGTCAAGATGCGAGTTTGACCTCTAACTTGACAACATCGTACCCTAAGAGTGTCGGTACTCATCTAAAGACAAAACCTACCAGAATATAATATGGGAATTTCCTTCAAGGTTTGGATGTCACTCCTGGCTTGAAGGTAAATCTCGTGCAAAATACAAACACAGCATAGCAGCGTTTTCAAGTATCCAAGGGTATGTTGTGTCAGCCTTAGGAAAGGCATGTAAGTTTAACAGAAAATATGTTGCTAGGAAGCAAGTACGATAGAATGCATAAGTCTTAAACAACAGATAAGAGTCAAGATTCCTAGAACTATAGACTAGGCAAAGCATTCCTACTTTCCCTAATTCCCTATAGTTATGGCTCTGATACCAATCTGTCACACCCCAACCGATGGCGGAAACATCGGGGTGCGGCACTAAGTGTTCAGATTGCTCAAGAGATTCCACAACACTAAATGTTTCAATAGTAATTAATCAAGTTTCATGAGATCATTGTCTAAACATCAAACCACCAATCACGATCACAAAGTATCAAATACAAATCATCAAACATTGTTCAAAAGTTTCTAAATTTACTAAGATGTGTTTCTAAGCAGCATCCTAGCATGTTTTCTTGATTCCTCAGCTACTATAAACCTGCAACATGTATTAAAATATATCAACAAAAATGTTGGCGAGTATACAAGTTTGAGTACGTAGTGGTATAATAGTTTAAAACGTTCCAAAAACTCATATCCAGCAATAAACACATATAACAAGTTTCACCATGCTATTAAACGCAGTCCAAGTGATAGCCCAAGTTTCCAATGCGTTAACCGCTTTCCCAAGACTCAAGGAAAGCAAAAATGTCTCCTCCTAACAATACCCCAAAGACTAACGGGGAGGTGCATTACCCCTATAGCGCCACCATTTTTAAGGCGAAACTACACACAAGGATTAAACGTTCACATAGCATAAAAAGTCTCAAGTCTCACAAGTATCAAGTTTCCATATTTACAGCGGATAGAGTAAGTTTCAAATAAGTTTCAAGTGTCAAGTTTATAGAATACATGTTGCATCCCAAAAGTGTTCAAAACAAAAAGGGATCGAGTATACTCACAGTGGGTACTAAGTATCGACACCGACTATTGGATTGAAGGAATCACTGGAGTTAGCCTGATTATAGTTTAACAGTATGAGCGTTGAACAAAAGGTTGAATCGTGTAAAGTGTCAGACAAGTTTCCTGATCGGATGGTCATCCGGTCGGATGACCATTCGAACCAGATGGTACCCGTTCGATCGGACGGTCGTCCGATCAGTGGTATGTTTTGCAAAATGTTTCCAACTTTTGATGTTTTCGTTGTAGTGTAAGTTTAAGTCGTTCGATCGGATGGTCATTCGGTCGGATGACCGTTCGATCGGATGACTGTTCGAGTGAAAGTCTAATAGTTTAAAAAAATCATGTTTCTAAAAAGTTTAAGTATAGAAGGCTATGGGGAAACAGGTCGTTCGGTCGGATGACCGTTCGATCGGATGACCGTCCAATCGGAAGGTCATTTAACTGTGTGATCTTGTTCCTTTGCAAACTTTGTAAAATTTCTAAGTTTGAGTTTAGCGGAGACGACGTGGTAAAGTACGAAGACAACAGAAACCCATTAAGGTTCAGCTCGTCTGATCGGATGGGCATCACCCCGTTCGATCGGATAACTGTTCTTGACGGAGTTTCATGTCTGATCCGTAATTTGGTCATCTCTCCAGTGGAAATCCATTATCGAGCCAACTCCAGACTAAGGAACAAGTCCTAGGCCTGTTTTGGTTCCAGATCTCACCGCGTTTGAGTAGATAAGTTAAGAAAAGCATGTAATCAACTGAAAACGTTTAGATTTTGTATAGATTCATAGTAAATCGTGTAGAAATCTCTTAGATCTGAACTAAACCTTGACGGAATGACATCACACAACCGATTGTACAAACCGCCATGATGACTTCATCCTCAAGGAGCCAAAATCTTAATGATTTCATGGTGAAAAGTATGATTTTGATGAAGAATCAAGTGAGAAAGTGTGTATTGATGATAGTTGTACAAGAATTACGGAGAAAACTTACAAGAATCGTCGGAAATCGAAGGAAGAGTGCTAGAGAATGACTGGAAGTGCTCAGGGTCGGAGGAGGCTGTCACATCAGTGAAGAATGATGTGACACCGGGTATTTATAGGTGAGAGTGACAGTAAGGCGTGCAAGTAGGCTGGGTCGGATGGCTGTTCGGTCGTATGGCCTTCCGATCGGATGGTCATCTGATCGGATGTCCATTCGGACAGCCGAGACTGTTTGCTAGATTTCTGGTTTCGATTCGGTACGTGAGCTAGATTAAGTGTTGCGTTGCGTATTATTGTGTAATATCATCACATGATTAGATTGATTAACTAACACAAAAGTTTCCATGTTTCAAGTCTACATAAGCTAGCTAGGAAGTGTCAAGTTTCAAGTTTCTCGTTTAACAAAGTCTCAAAGTTTCTCGTTCAATAAGTCTCAAGAATCTCGTTCCATAAGTATCAAGAGTCAAGTATCAAGCATCTAGTATCAAGTCTCTAGTTTCAAGAATCAAGTATCAAGTCTCTAGTTTCGCCAAGAATCAAGATTCATAAGTATCAAGCATTAAGAGTCAAGTTTCAAGCATCACCAAGATTCAAGTATCATAAGAGTCAAGTATCACAAAGTTTCACATTGAGTAAAGTTTCACATAGCATAGGGGCTAAACTTGCCAATAGATGAAAAAGTTCAGGGACGCAGGGCGTTACAGGGGGGTTTAGGTTTTTTTTTTTTGGGGGGGGGGGGGTTAGGTTTTTTTTTTTGGAGGGGGGTGGGGGTTAGGTTTTTTTAGGTTTTTTTTTGCTGTGTTCACATTGGTTCTCACAATAAAGGTGGTTTTCAAATGAACCTTACCCTATATATACACATTAAACAATTAGATTATCCCCCGTGAATACTCATGGGGTTAAACCATTGGAATGGTAAACAACGAATGTAAACATTTATTTAAAATATAAATTAAAGAAATACTAATTGTTGAAAGTTTAAATTACATTTTTTTAATATTATTATGTTACAAAAGAAAACAAAATGATTTGTCGAACACCTTATCTACAACTAATTCCATTTCCATTTTCCAGAATTGAACATGAATTCATTGACGGTGTCAAAATTAAAAGCCAAAATTTAAAATTTATGTGAAGCATAAAAAACAAAACAAATCTAATAAACAAAATCACATCTGTTATGTAACAATATATTCAATAAATCAAATACTTTAACAATTTAACAAACAATAAACAAACAATTGTTAAAAACCATATACAAAGATAAAATTTCATACACAAGTTAAAAAAATGAATTATAGATCAAAGAATTATAGAGCAAAAAATAGGGATTATGTAGCAAATTAGATCTATTTATAAATTGTGAAAATCAAATAGATGAATTATAGAAGATTGATGATGCGGATTCACAAAAGTATTGTGCCAAAATTAAATCTATCCCTCTAATGTTACTCCTAAATCTACACCTTTAAATGTGATATATCATGCTGAACTATAGTCACAGGATAATGAACTATTGGTAACACATTATAAATATGTTAAACCTGAAAATCATCACTAACTCGTAACCTAAAGTAGTTAACTACATGTAGCAATAAGTGCAATAGTAGAAGTGGTTTAGACAAAAGTAATACAACAAAAGTTATTATTTTCAATATTTAACTGATACTTTGAATATTCAATAATACAAACTTAAAAAAAACCAAAGTAATAACAATAACAACCCTAAAACCAAATGTAACAAACAAAACATTTAAGCATTGCAAAGAGGCAACAACCCTAAAATCAAATACAACAAACAAAACACGTTTAAGCAATTCAAAGAGACAACAACCCTAAAATCATATACAAGAAAGAAAACAATTAAAAACTCCACTTGTAGGATCGTTTTCAGACCCGAATGAGTCGTTCAGAAGAGTTTTTCTCAATACGAAAGGCGGAAACAGACGTATCGAGTTCAATTCAGCAAGAATATTACTTTAAACTATCTTTGTATTGATTTGACAAAGTTTTACAGTGAGTAGACACTTCGGCAGCACTTCGTTGCTCAAACCGGAATATTCAAGACCTCCTCAAACGAAATCAGGACAACCCTATTTATAGACCACCTAATTCCGCTTGAACAGGCTCAAGTGGAATCACTTTCATACGGAATTAGCTTCAAGCGAAATTACTAGAGTTAATTTCGTTTGAACTTGGCATGGTAATTTCAAACGAAATTACAACTTCTAATTCCGTTTGAAGTTTCCTTTCACCCTATATTTGACATTTTTCTCGTATAACGTGCCCTGATCTATCTAAATACAAACAAGACTCGATACAAGATGAAGTCGACAGACGCATGCACCAACAGACTCCCCCTCGAATGTTGACGAGTCTTCAGTGTCGAGTCTTCGCATCTTCAGTCTTTATCAGTCCTTTTGAACTCTTCGAAGTATCTAACAATGTAAAGTATCCTCAATCTCTGTCTTCTCTTTTCATCAGTACCAACAAATAATCTCCCTTTGAATGTTGATCTAATCTTCAATTCTATCAGATCTCTTGATTCCTTAAGTTCATCAGCATCATCAGCGTGCGTGAACTTCAGGATCTGAACTTGACTCTTCAATCTTCAGACTCCCCCTTTCGACAAGCTGGGATCGTAGCCTGGCCTACCTGCACAAACTCTACCTTACAATAAATTTCACAATTTTAACATTTGACAAATTTATTCTCTGCTTATCATTTGTAAACACAGATCAATAAATGATTTTACAATGTTAATCACTAATGAACCTCTTGAAGAAATATCATTTTTCTATTCAAAAACTTTTTCAAACACACTCTCCCAAACCTGTTCATCATGTTTAGCACCCGGAATTTTGAAAAACAGCTCTCCAACATCAGTTGACGAAAATCTTTTTAACTTTTTCAAAAATTTATGCTAAAACACTCTTAAAATCTTTTTGGGTTTTTGAAATTAAGAAATGCAGTAAAGAAATGTTTACACACAATATTTTTTGTGAGTTTGTGTAAGAGGATCATATCAGTTTTTGAGACAAATCACCAACACCGTTAAGCTTTAAACATTTTAATTTCTAAACGATTCACTTAGATTGTCAGTATACTGATCCACTTAAATTTTCACACAAAGTTCAACTGTTTCGAGATACGAGATTAATGTTATATGAGATTTAAACTTATTCGCGTGTCCCACCTCAGAATATACTCCCGTATCCAGATCCCAATATTCAGTCTTACAAGTGAGTATACCACAGATGATATCTGTAAAGGGTTAAATTGCGAGGGCCGTGAGAGCTCAGGTCAGAACTTCCGTTCAGCAGAGAGATGACGGCTTCGACTTTTGGTGTGTCCCCTTTAGAGGATCTTTTGTTTCAACAGCACATGATTAGCATTTTTCAATGTTTCATCGTTTTTTGTACTGAGGGCGGTGCTATATTTCAAGCAAGCAAAAAATATTATACGGGGACTAGGCCATTGCTTTTGCAAAATCAGAAGTCCCGGGATAATACCCCAGATATCACTGAGCATAAAGACCTAGTATCTCAGAAAGAGGGACCTTTCAAACAAGATTTCGGGGGTTACCCATATATCCGAGAGATGTTCCCCATGATATAAGCAAGTTTGAAATTTATGTTTATATCTCGTCACAATCTACTAAATGTGTAAAAACCTACTGTCACATCATCAGTGAGATCGTTTATCACATTTTACTTTCCAATTCTTTAGCATGTTGTGATTGTCCACTGATGTACTATCATTTCCTCTTTTTACAACAAAACTCATTTTTGATTTTATCATGTTTTTGTCTTTTTCAAATTTCAAATGTTTTTGGATTTTCAGAAAATTTCTTACTCCCCCTAAAATTCAAAATCATTTAAAGGAAATTTGAAAACAAACTATACAAGTAAAATGACAACTGATATCAAATCGCTTCACTTCGCCATCCACTTGGCATAAACAATCAGAACTCCCCCTGACAACAAACTATTTTCCCATTTGATTTCAAAACACTTAAGTTTGTTTTAATCATAATGATTTTTCCAGAAAATTAATTTTGTTTGATTTTATAAAAACACTTGTAGGTTAGGGGATTCATCACCTTGTTCTTTCAACCTCTTGAAAAATATAACAATTTTGAAATCAAACAACCAATACCACATGTAAAAAATCAAGTACAACTTAATGTCCCTGATTTACCACTTGTAAGATGAAATTACTTTCATCAATTTCTCAAGAAAGATGCCGATTCCTGCTCCACTCTTACCAACCTGGAAGCTCCGGCAAGTCATACTGTTCACTCATCATAATATGTTCCATCCCAGTCACAAACCTGGGATGAAACACCCTTACCTGGTTTCTTCATTTTCTTCTCATAGAACTCTTTAACCCCTTTGACTTTTCTGTCAACCATTTTACCAAAAATATAATGCACTTTGGGATTAAAGGCCTTTTCAACATCAAAAACCTTTTTATCAGAATAAAATTGATTTGAAATTTCAACTTTACCAATTTTCTTCTTAAAATTTTCAGCCCTAAGTGGTGGAAAGTTCACATCATCCACTATCGGCACTGATTTTTCACCTTTTTCCATAACCTGTGGCTCATCTGATTTTGTGGAATCAGATTCATTGCCCGAAGTTAGCTCCTCTGATTTTGATGAATCAGAATCATTGCTAAACCCATCATCGGATTTCTTAACAACCCATTTTTGGTTGTCAAGATTTGCACTTTTCTTGTAAAACCTCTTTGAACATTCACCAATTTCAAATTTTGAATTTTTGAAAAGTTTAGTTCTCTCAATTGGTGGTTCAAACTCAACCATTTTTTCTTTCAATTTAGAAACTCCCTGTTTGGTTTGAATTGCTTGTGAACATTTCACAGCTAGATGACCAATTCTACCACATTTAAAACAGGTTCGAGTCTCCTTCTTCTTTTGATCAACCATCTTCTCCATTTCTTCTTGCTTCTTCGCAAGGAATTCTTTGTTTGACTGCTTTCTAAACAAATTTTCTTTTTCCTCTTCAGAAGATGTGCCTGAAACAAATATCATTTTTGATTTAAAATCTCGAACATATTTTTCATTTTTATAATTTTCTTGTGGTATAAAACCTAGACCTTTCTTTTTGAAATTACCATTATGGTTTGGTTTCTTTCGATAACCTGAACCAGAACTGTAACCTTTTTTCTTGTTTAAACGTTGTTGAACTCTTGAGGTGTAAGGATTAGGTTTTTCATGAAGATTTTCATCTTTTATTTCAGAAATATTAATTTCTGTTATTTTGAAAACCTTTTTGATCATGTCAGGTTTGACACCTCTTAATGGAAATTCCTCATCAGAATATAATTTGTCGGAATCATTCAATGTATATGCAACTTTGAATGTTTCGTCATTCAAATTAGATTTTGATAAAAGAAATTCTTTATTGTAAACCCGTTTCTCCCTTTTGACTGAAGGACTTGACATGTCGGATTTAGACTTTGACTCAGATTTAGACTCCGACTTTGACTCCTCCATTTCATCGTTATCTAACACATGATCCACCACTTTCTTCATCAATTGAGATTGTTGATCAGTTTCAGACGATGTAAAAGTGACATCAATATTTTCTGGCAAGTTAACTGAAGACTCCGACTCCCACTATAAGTTTGTTGCCTTTTCGACTCTTTCTGAATTTGGATTTCTCGGAGAATATCCATTTTCAAGCGGGGGTGGACACTTGTTGTAACCGACACTTTGTTTCTTACCAGATGTCTTAACTTCAGTATCCTTCTTCTTTTCCTTTTTCTTTTTAGAAGTCTTTTCTTCATATACTATCTGTTCTTCAGTTACTTCATCGTCATCAAATGCCTTCATGCCTTCAGCAGTTGGATAAATCCTGTCAATGACATAAGAAGTACATGAGTAACTTTTTAATAATCGATTAACTCTTTCAGTTTCAATTCTTTGTGTTTCCAGTTTTTGTTCTAGCACAACACACTTCTCAATGTAATTGTTCACCACTTTCTGCTTTGTCATGAAAGCTCCTTGAAGTGTTTTCATGGCTGTTGCTTGTTCATCACTTGATTGATTGTATTGATTCATGGCTTTGTTCAGAACATCGTATGATTCCTTCAACCTGTTCATATTGTTAATCAATTCGCTGTTTTTCTTTTTCATGATCTTACAGGTTTCACAGTTCACAAGAATCTTTCTTGCATCAACTTCTTCATCAACTTTGAACTTTGGAACTTCCTTTACCTTTCTCTTTATCACTGGAACTTCCACATCATCACTGCTGACGGGTGTTTTGATCTTTTTCTTTTTCTTCTTAGCTTTTTCATCTTCACTATCACTTTCCTCCATCATTTTCAAGTGTTTCTGCATTCGTTTTGCATAATACTCATTATCATCATC
This sequence comes from Helianthus tuberosus, assembly GCA_030545235.1. NCBI lineage: Eukaryota > Viridiplantae > Streptophyta > Magnoliopsida > Asterales > Asteraceae > Helianthus > Helianthus tuberosus. The sequence goes on from CM060358.1 coordinate 125,003,729, forward strand.
ACTATCTTCTTCAATACGAGCAACAAAAGCTTTTGCTTTAAAATATCTTTATCCGGACAGTAATCATCCCAACTAAAACCTTCCCAGCTAAACCCTTCAGGTAACTTTTCATCATCTTGGTTTATCAGACATGCTTTACCATCAGCTGAAATATATTTGTCCCAACTAAAACCGTTAGACGATTTTTTATCATTTTGATTCACCAAACATGCTCTCTTTGAAGACTCCTCTATTGTTTTTCTACCATGTGCCACTTGTGGTTCTTGTTGAGCAACTTGATGATAGATGGCCTTCCGGTAGTAATCATTGTTATTGAACGGATTTTGAGCTCCACTTGCTTCGCGATTAGTGCACTCCCTCTTGAAGTGTCCTTTTTCCCTGCAACGAAAACAAGTAACTTTAGATTTATCAAAACCCAAATTAGAAACACATGCATCACGGAAATCATCTCTTCCTGTGATCTGTTTGAACTTCTCAGCTCTCCTCAACACACTTGCCAAACACCACTTAATGTCCATCAATTCCATTTCTTCAGCATCAATCTGATCGTAATCCTCTTTTGTAAGCATTGGATTCCCGATCCGACCTGCAACTAAACTACCATATGACTCTAAAACAGTCCCCAACAAAGACATGTGACTTTTTGCAACTTCTTCAGAATAATCTTGATCATTCTCAAGATTCAAAACAATGTTGCATTGTAACTTTCTGCCATTCTTGGTTGCTGACACTTTTGGATCAAATGACGGATATGACGAAAAACTCGTTTTGCTGTTTGACCCTTTAGAATAACCTCCCGATGAACTCTTAGCATTGAAAGTTGTTTCAACCTTTGGTGACATGTTGGTCTTGTCACTAATACCAGCTTTGTAATAAAGACCGATATCTTGTTCACCATCAAAATCTTTCATTCTTGAAATTTTTCTTTGTTCCATCTCCCGAGCTTCTAATTTCTCAATGAACTTGCTCAAAGTTAAATTGTTAAATCCTTTCTTGTTCCTCAACATCATGAGATATGTACCCCAATTTTCATGTGGCAAAGCATCAGCTAATTTTTCAATCAATTCCTCATTGTCTTTTGTAATGCTTACTCTCTTCATGTTTACTAACAAGTTGCAGTATCTTTCAATGATCTGCTTTGTGCTCTATTTTTTCAAACCCCGAAATAGATTGAACTCTTTCTTCAAAAGCGATTTTTTGTTCTTTATCATTTCTTGACTTCCAACAAACTTGGATCTTAATGCTTTCCATATTGAATATGCACTTCCAGTGTGTTCAATAAGACTAAAATATCCTCTTTAATAGCTTGTTGCAGTAAACTGATCATCATCTTTTCGTTTTTGTATTTCTTTTTCTCATCTACACTCATATCTTTGATAGCAATCTCCTCTTCGTCATCATTCATCGGTCTAACATATTTTGTCTCAATACATTCCCAAGCATCCAAATAATTTGCGTGCACCCAATTCTCAAAACGTTCTTCCCATCCTTTATACTCCTCAATGTTCATAAGCTTTGGCGGTTTTTGCATAGTACCCGTTTCATTTTCCATGGTCAAGTTCTGGGTAACACTAGCCGGAGTAGTCGGGGTAGTAGCAAATGCATTATAAAATTCCTCTTCCATGTTTCAGTTTTCAAGAAATTCACAAACACTGTTTTCAAACGAAATTAATTTCCAAGCTGAATTACACTTCTCAAACGAAATTACTATTTGTGTGAAATAACCCTGTTTAAACGGAATCAATACTTTTAAACGAGATCTCTTTTCAAGCGGAATGGCTTTTTCAAACGGAATACCTAATTTCGTTTGAACAAACACCTCTTTCAAACGGAATCCCTAATTTCGTTTGAAATTCTCAAACGGAATAACAAGTTGGAGCGGAATAGCTGATTTCAAACGGAATTACACAAGCGGAATACCGGTTTCAAGCGGAATTAAGGACTAATTCTGTGTGAAATGCCTCTGACGTCATCATACTCGAGCTGTTTTTCAAGCAAAATTACAGATTTTATCAGTTTTAGATCGAATTAATGTCCAATTTTTTCAAGGATTTGTTAAAACACTATTGCGCACATCATGTGAGAAAATTAGCTGATTTTAACCGTGAAAAGTTGTTAATTTTGAAAAGAAGGTGTAGAAATCAGAAATTTCAGCTGAATTGATAAGAACTCTCCTCCTGAGCTCTGATACCACTTGTAGGATCGTTTTCAGACCCGAACGAGTCGTTCAGAAGAGTTTTTCTCAATACGAAAGGCGGAAACAGATGTATCGAGTTCAATTCAGCAAGAATATTACTTTAAACAGTCTTTGTATTGATTTGACAAAGTTTTACAGTGAGTAGACACTTCGGCAGCACTTCGTTGCTCAAACCAGAATATTCAAGACCTCCTCAAACGAAATCAGGACAACCCTATTTATAGACCACCTAATTCCGCTTGAACAACCTCAAGTGGAATCACTTTCATACGGAATTAGCTTCAAGCGAAATTACTAGAGTTAATTTCGTTTGAACTTGGCATGGTAATTTCAAACGGAATTACAACTTCTAATTCCGTTTGAAGTTGCCTTTCACCCTATATTTGACATTTTTCTCGTATAACGTGCCCTGATCTATCTAAATACAAACAAGACTCGATACAAGATGAAGTCGACAGACGCATGCACCAACACCACTTTCGGTAGAAAGTTATAATTTACATATCATCATATAACAAAGCATTCACCCTTCTCCTATTGGGACTCATCCAATCTTTTTAGCATCATTTAATACATAGCATAAACTTTCTTAATCCCACATGAAACTATAATTTCCTCCAACAAAAGATAGCCTACGAAAATAATAACACATATAAGTATTGTTTTATTTCATGTTAGATTAAGAGTTAATATAAAACATGTAAAATATTCTTTAAGCTTAAATATGTATAGAAATTAAGAACCTTGATTTGCCTTAGAATATTAAAAACGATTAAAGCTCCAAGTCAAGCATCATCCACAGCAGAAGAAGGATTCCGGATCGATGAACCACCATGTCTTCTAATGTTAATAATGCATTAGCATCTTTTATCTATTGCAGAATCTGATCACAATATAACACAATTTATTAGAATAACAAAAACAACAACAACAATAAAAAGTAGCAGCCTTAACTTTCTTTTCTTGTGATCAATCGACTCCAGAGTTGAACTAAACGAAGTTTTGTTACTTGTGTCGAGTCTTCTACTGCCTCAGTTGGTAATGTACCTACGATATCCTAATAACACACAAACATATGGTTGTAGAAGATTATAAATGTGGACAAAAGTTGTAAAACACAAAACTGTACATAAATAAAAAAATATACAGGATTTACCTTGAGTTGTTGCAATTGAGAATTATCCACATGAATAAGCAAACCAAATTGTTTGAAAATAAATATTTTACTGAAATAGAATCAAAAAACACAAAAATATTATACATAAGTATTCTCTCAAATCGTAACAAAAATCAACATAATCAAGAGAACACATAAGAAGAAGTTACATGAAGAAGCTTACAAATCGTAACCCATGAAAAGAAAAATTATCTAACCTTCAATTTTGTAGCCTAACTACACATCCAGTGTATAAAACTAAACAAAGAAAAATCAATTTTAGGGTGGATAAAAACGGATTTGAACAAAAGAGGATGGAAAGAAACATACTTGTTGAAATCGATTGAACACAAGGCGTCGATCTTCAATCCTCAACAAAGAACAATTGATTTTAGGGTTAGAAGAAAAGACTTAATTTATGAAAGTAACATAGAGAAACGGATGATAAAGAATAAATTAGGGTTGCCAATTCTTGTTGAGAAAAACAATGAATACATCAATATTTTCCAAAAACAGAGAGTTGCTCATATACATTCCCTCCCAAATCACTTTGAGGTTCCGCCACAACATGCCAATGTCCCAAAATATTTTCATTTATTATATTAATATATATATTATAATGCATGAGCGATGATATTGTAAGATACCCAAGAAATAAGAACTTTTTATCTCTTAATTTATAAAAACACCCCTAAAATGAGGGTAAATTGACATTTTAAGCAATAATTATATTTTAGTCCCCCATCTTATTACACTTAATTCCCTGAGTTTTAACATAATTATAGATAACAAGTTACACTTTTCTCCCTCCCCAACAAACTTGTAATTCTTTTACATATTCTTGTCATATCTTATAAACTATAATGTTTTAAGAAATCCAAAAGTACCGTGACGACCTACTCATTTTTGTCGACGTTTCGATAGTTATCTTGGTCAGTGTCGACGTGTGGATTAAAAGGTACAAGTAGATGATGCCTTAGTGTACAAGTGGTTAAAGCCCAATATACTTAGTCATTATACCAGATGGTTTAATAGCTACAGAATTAAATACCGTCAATTTAATAATTTCATCTAGATTACACTTTAATATCTCATCTTTAACAAAATTGTAGATAATTAGTTAGTAGTTACACTTTATCCCTTATAAAAAAACAAACTCCAACCCCCACGATTTTTAAATGGTCATAACCTTTTGGTACGTTAATATTTTTTTTAAATTAAACCATATAAACGAGTACTGTATTCTCTTTAATTTGACTATAGTATTAATATAGCTTTTTAATTAAAAAGTTGATATGTTACATGATTAACAATGTCTAAGGGTGAGTAATAACTGAATCTTTAACCGAAACCGAACCAAAATCAACCAAAAACTGATTTACCAAAACCCAAATTAACCAAAAACGGTTATCGATTTGTTTGTACCCTCGTTTAACTAAAACTAACTAAATGGAACTATTCATAGTTTCATATATTTATAACTTTTATACCTTCAGTTTATATATTTCATATCTACACATCCATTTTATGTATTTATACCTAAATTTCATGTATTTCTAAACAAAAATTTTAGCCCAAGTTTGGTTTTGGCTATTAACGGAAATTAAATGAATCAAACCAAAAAGCGTCAATCTAACTGAATAAACCAAACCGATTAACTGAAAACAGATTGGTTAATAAAATAGACTACTCGATGATCTCGATTTTGGTTAAGGATAATAATCTAACCAACCGAACAATGCACACCGTGGCAATGTATGTGTTTCCCGCCGCATTGCGCGCTATTATTGGTTATTAACCAAAACCGGTTATCGCTGAGCAACAACTAAGTCGTTAACCTAAATCAAACAAAAAACAGATGAAACCAAACTGAAATCAACCAAAAACTGAATTAACTGAAAACCAAATTAACCACAAACCGGTTTATCAATATTTTGTACTATCGTTTAACCAAAATTAGCTTAACCAAACCGAATCATTCTTATTTTCATATATTTCTAGCTTTTATACCTTCGGTTCATATATTTCATATCTTATATCTCCATTTTATATATTTATACTTTCATTTCATGTATTTATATTTCGATTTCATATATTTCTAAACAAAAGTTTTAGCCAAAGTTTGGTTTTTGCAAGTAGCTGAAATTAAATGAACCAAACCAAAAACCGTCAATCTAACCGAATAAACCGAAATGATTAACCGAAAACCAATTGGTTAATAAAATAGACTAAACAATGACTTTGGTTTCAGCTTCAGTCGAGGATAATAACCAAACCGACCAAGCCATGCACAACACAATGAAATCGATTACCCGATTCCTTCGCTTTTGATGTATATCTATCACAATGATGCTACAATAAATATTATATGAATAAGGAAACTACCAGAAATGAGTATCGCGATGTGATGTATCGCTCCCGCAGCATCACGCGGGCATCCTGTTAGTATACACACACACACACACACACACATATATATATATATATATATATATATATATATATATATATATATATGTCAGGATTTAGAGAAAATGGTGAAAAGTGTGAGAACGCTTATGGATATCCGAAGGGCAGAAATGGTCATTTGTCCATTTACAACACTTGGAAGCATATTGTACAATGCTACAAAGCACAAATTAATTTCAAGAAATTTCAAACATCCTGAAATCTCACTTGGGCGTAATTTAGATGAGCGGGCCTTTAAAATTCAAAATCAAAATACTTCAGATCTAAATTCTCTTTTGCAAACCCTAGATTCCCAGACTTTCTTTTTCCCCCTTTCATACACACACACCTTACAGAGTGAAAGAGAGATGGCAGAGAGAGGTACGGGAGCCATTCAATGGTTCTGACGGCCGACGGTCTCTACAATTGCCGTTTTCATCAAGCGCCGCTCTTCACCAAACCCTAACGTTCTTCACCAGAGCCACCGCCTCTCTCACCACCAAACATGAAGACAACGGCGATTCACACGACTGGGTTCTGTTCAAGGGTAAGTTTTTGAGTTTTCTTTAGCCCTGTATTGAGGATTATCAGCTATAGTTTGATGTTTATTGTGATATTTTGCTTAGGGGGTGTTTGGCCTAGCTTTTATTTTTTTGGCTTATGCTTATATTTTAAAGTAGCTTATGCTTATTTTGTTTCATTTGATAAGCTATTTTTAAGTGTTTGGATTAGCTTATATTCTACAAGTTGATAAGCTCTTTGGAACCATGAAATTTTCACGAGCTTGTATTATGGGAAGGGGTCTAATATCATTGTGTGTATCATTTGAGGGCAATTGAGTAAAAAACCATCTTCTTCAAATAAGCTTATTCAAATAAGCTAAATAACCATCTTCCCATAAGCTTCTTAGAATTAGCTTATATAAGCTAATAAGCATAAGCTTAAAAAGCTAAACCAAACACCCATTAGTGCTTATTTTATAAAAATAAGCTAAAAAAGCTATAAGCTTAGGTAAAAAAGCTAGGCCAAACACCCCCTTAGACAACATATATTGAACCGATTTGGAGTTGCTAGGGTTTCAGTATGAAAAATCAAGAATCTCTTCTTAAAATCCAATCTATAGAAGCAAGAAGTTTGATGATTCCGGTCGAGGTAAGCCATGAACCTTGATCTTGTAAAAACAAGGGTTGTAGGATTTAATGTGCTTTTATGTTTTTTGTGGTCTATTGGGTTGGGTAGGTTTTGTTTGATGTTGTTATCTAGTTTTTTTTTTTATATATGAATCTTTAAGCTGCTGATGAACATATGGTTCATAGTTCTTTAGTTATTTTTATCTTTTTTGAAAGGTAGTTAATGTCTCTGTTTTTTGTTTATAAGTTGTTTCTTTATACTTTTATTGGTTAATATTAACAATAGTTATGACTTTCACAATTGAGTGATTAACGATGTTTCTTGAATGGTAAGCTGATACTTTTTTTAGTCGTGTGCAATGAATCTCAAAATCACCTCTTGCTTGGTTTTATGTTTGTTGGAAAAGGTGAACATTGCAACCATGGAGAGGTTACGGTTTTTGGTTTCAAGAAAGCTCGACATACCGGATTATCGGTGAGTAAAGAACTATTTAGTAAAGTATGGTATAGTTGACAATCTTATAATTTTTATTATTCTTAAATCTTAATGAATTTACCCATGTAGGTATCTTTAAAGTCAGAGACGAGGGCTCTGGTATTGAAGAAATCCGTTCCCCTGCGATGATTATTGTGGATAAATAATCAGTCAAGAGGTATGGTTTTCTTAACATTATAATATTTTATGTTATTCTATTCTGATAAATGTAACCCCACTTTGCAAATTACCGTTGTCGCTCCGTGCGACACATATTTGATGATGACTTGACGGTGGGGCGCGGCTGCTACCAAAACAAAATTTTTAAAAGTTGTATATCTCAAAAAGTTAACTGTTAGTTTCATCAAATTTATTTTTAAAATTTATAATTTTATTTTACAGTTTGGGAATTGAGATAATTTGCATGAAACAGTTAGCTAGATAGAAGCAAAAGTTTGTCTACACCCAATTCAGTTTTACAAGTAGTTACGGTAAAAACAGGTTAACATAACTTGTTTTTGATTTTATGTTGAATAATTTTTATTTAATTGTTTGTGCAGGGAGCCAAGGGGGTTTGGATTTGTGCAGTTTGTAGATCCCGCTGATGCTGCAGAAGCAAAATACCAGATGGAAGGTCAGGTTTTTCAAGGGAGAGAATTGACAGTTGTTTTTGCTGAGGAAAATCGAAAGAAACCAACTGATATGAGAATGAGAGAGCGGAGGTAAGTTATTGACTGTAAAATTTACATGATGGGTCAGAAGGGTTTCAGGTTGAAAAAAGTTTTTTTTGTGTGTGTGTAATGGGTCAGGTTGGGTTGGCAGGTTATCATATTTTTAATTTAATTTTTATAAATAGTTAACAAGGTTCGAACTCTACACAGTTTCGACAGGCTGGCCTGTTTTTTTATACATAGTTCACACGAACGAACCAAACGGGTCAAAATCACATTTCCTTAAAAAAAACTAAACCTACTGAAAAAAAATTAAAAGTTTTCAGGTAATATTTATGTTGATATGATCATGTTTATGTTGATATGATCGTGATATTTTTCTATACGTCCTTCGCTTCCGGTCCCCAGCCCCTCTATTGGTAAACTGTGAACTCTTCATTTTTGTTATGTAACTAGAGAATTGAGTAGCCATATTGTAGCGAGTCATTCCCTTTTGCTGAATATTTACTCTACACTTCTAATTTGATTTTGTTCCAACTTATTTTGCTCCTAAATGTGTGGATTTTGAAATTTAACCCGACCTTTTGTTGTTGCTGGTTTAGAATCAACTGATAAGTTTAAATTGTTGAAATTTACATGTCTGGTGATGTTGATTATAAGTTTATCATTGATTCTTTGATTTGGTATCACAGCTCTTGAAGCTAGGGAAGATCAAGGATAGTCGAGATGGAGTAACAAGGAGGTAACCTGAAGTCGACCTTCATTAATAGAGTGAAGATGTATACGGTGGCGGGACCGCTCGCTGGCCACTTGGCTACCACTGAATAAGCTTAGACCTCTTCGCAAAGGCAAAAGTACGGATTGTGTTGATTGTCTTTTCAGGTACTTAAAAAGAGTATAATTTACACGTTTGTTGTTGTTTACAGTCGTAAATTTCTTAAATTGCCACATCTTGTTCATTTTAAGATTATTTAAGTGTGTTTATGGTTGTAGGAGGATAACAAGCACAGACATGATAACCCAAAAGAGATGTTGATGAATGAAAGCAATGTTCAGGTATGGCCATACAAGATTTCTTTCTTTGGGTCAGTTAAATATTGTAGCCGGTTAATTGGTGTTTTAAGCGATTGTTTTGTTGCTCAGATGCTTTATAATCTTCACTAGATTATAAGCTGTACTTCTAATTTTATCACATGTAGTTGAAAAATTGACCCATTTCAGTTGTTACCGTTGGGTTATAAAAGGCTTATGCAACAATTGATTGCAAGACAAACGGGTCCGTCACATGGATATTACACTAATAAAGTGTTTGGATGTTTGCTTCTTCTGCAGCCTGTAAAGAGCCCTGTGACGACTATTTGTGGTGATATTCATGGGCAATTTCATGATCTTGCTGAACTTTTTCGCATTGGAGGAAAGGTATTTTCTTTGGTTATAAACTGTTTTTGCGGTAATTGTCTGTTCTATTATTAGTTACACAACGATCAGTTGACTCCATGAATATTTTGCTGTTTACTTCATTTTTACTGGCAGTGTCCAGATACGAATTACTTGTTCATAGGCGATTATGTAGATCGAGGGTATTATTCTGTTGAAACAGTCACGGTAAGCGAACTGAGCTTACACATCTATATCATTGTTAACTTACGAACTTAGCTAAATGTGTCTTTTTTTCTATTTGAAATTTGGGAATGGAGGTAACATTATTTACTTGTCATTTATTTTGTTCAGTTGTTGGTCGCTTTGAAGCTGAGATATCCTCAGTGAATCACTATTTTACGCGGAAATCATGAAAGTCAACAGGTATCTCGCTGTTTCAAGCTATATGCCAGCTGGACAAGAAAATGAACAAGCAAGAAAAGTGACATAGGGACGATATCAAGAACCTCAAGTGGCACTTTGGTTACTCATTAGATACTTGCATTTAGGGGTGCAAACGAGCCGAGCTACTCGAGCTCTGCTCGAAAAAAAGCTCGAACGAGCCGAGCTTTAAGGAGCTCGCGAGCCCGAGCCTAAAAACAAGCTCGTTTAGTAACTGAGCCCGAGCCCTAGCTTTGCTTATCGAGCTCGAGCCGGCTCGCAAGCCCTTAAAGAGCTTTCTGGTTATATTTTTTTTATTAATATATTAAACATATATATAAATAATAATATTTACTATTTATATAAATATAAAAAACAACTATATTATATGTATAATAATTATAATTAATATAAATTAATTAATTAATACTAAACGAGTCGAGTTCGAGCCGAGCTCGAGCTTGAATAATTACCTTTGAGCCGAGCTCGAGCTTGAATAGTAAACGCATTTGCATTTATGTTTTAGTTGTCGGTCCCTACCCTTGTTAAATCTGAAGTTGTTGCAGAAGCAAGGATTCAAGATTATACAAATAATCTTTGGTTTTGTATATCTGCAGCTGCCTTTTTCAAGTATTGGTCCATTCACTTTACATGTATGTTTTTTGAACTACATCTATATGTAGTTTAATTACTTTACTTTAAAATCTTGCAGGTGAACACCCTTGCAGCAGAAAGGTTGTATGCGCTTGCTAGAGATTGGGTTTGTTTCGGACCTAATACCTTGCTTTTTGATGTATGTTGTCATACCAGTACTTATGCAATGGTTTTGATTTTAGCTGTATTTATTTTTTCTTAAAACAGTCAGAATTGGCCAAAAAAAGTGAATGCAACTGGGTTGCATAGTTAATAATTCAAAAGCTTGGTAACTATTCAATTGACTCAGCAATTTGAATCATGCACATGTAAGATTATAATTTTTTTAGGCAAATAAAGTTGTACCTACATTCTGCAACGTTGTTAGTTTTCAAGAAGGTTCTTTTTATATCCTTCATTTTTACGTCATTATTTTCATATACATTCTTGAGAATTGAAAAAGTTAAATAATACATTAAATTATTTTTTAAGCATCATGGTTTATGATCATAAAATTCAATTTTGATTTCATTTCTTATGGAAGTTTAAAAAAAGACAGAGATATATAATCTTTAATTCTGGTTAAAGGTGTGAGTCAAGTAGCTAAAGATCAGGTCTAAAGCCATTATTCTCTAAGGCCGTGGGGTATGGTGGGGCTTGGGTTGGGGCGTGGGTTGACACATGGAATGGGGTGGCAGACATGGGCAAGCCCACATTCAACACGGTATGGCGGGGCGGGGGTTTGGGGCGTGGGTTTGGTGGGCTGGAGCTGGGCTGACTCGCTGGGCTGACCCAGCGGGCTATTTCAATATTTAAAACAACAAATTTAATTTTTTTAATATTTTTAAATAAAGAAAATTACAAAAACATTAAAATTTCCTAACTTTTATATCTCGTTTTTCTTTGTTCCTTCGTATTTCAGCCCTTTGTTGTTGGAATACGTTGAATGTATCCATCTTGCATGAAATGTCATCCAACTGCTCGCTGTATATTCCCCTACGCGAGCCAGAACTTCCAGCTGAAGGCGATGCCGTTTCAGATCTAGATTTTTGAGCACGCCTTCTTGAGGCATTTTTTCCATACTCAGGCCGGTTTGGGCTTGGCGAATCATCCAAAAGGTCCTCCAACTCTTGATCTCGTGCATCAGATTGGGCTTGGGGCGAGACCCTTGACCTTTTGGAAGACGAGTTAGTTTCGCTACCAATGGGGATAGTCGCCCACTTTGGATGGAACTTACAAATCTCCCAACAATGCATGAAACGGAAGTCGGTCTTCACACTTGATTTGAATGCGACCAATGCATTTGTCAAAATGTCGGCTTCGGTTTCACCACTTTTAGGGTTTTGCTTTGCTTTATTTAAAAAATCACTAAATTTTGTAAGTTGGGTGCTTATCTCGCTCCACTTTAAGGATAAGCTATCGTTTTCACGATAACTCTCCCTACCCATTTCTTCATGGAATAGTCTACTAACCGATTCCCACAGGGCGGTTCGATGTTGTGAATTTCCTATTTTAATAAAAAAAATTTAATTATTACAAACTTATACAAAAAAAACCATTAATAAAAACAAAGGTTAAGAATACCTAAAGTTGAATGTTGAGTTTGTTCACACCAAGCCCTCGCCAATGCAACTTCTTCAGTAACGACCCATTTTTGTTGTTTTTGTCTGGCGGTTTCAACTACTTTATCCTCCTCGGTTTTTTTCTTATGACTTCTTTTTTTGATGGGTTTCGATGCGGAAGGACCATGATTGGGTGGTTGAGTTTCGGGAACGGATTCGTATTGTGATAGGTCGATGGAGGTTGGTGAAAGGTCGATGGGCGATTGTGAAAACGGGGTAGGTATCGAATTGTCGTTGTGTGGGAAGTTAGTAAACACACGATTCCCGATATACGATGCATAACCCGCCAAGTCGGGCATAGAAGAGTGCATCAAAAATGGACGAGCTATTGGACGAGTGGGTGGTGGGCTAGGATTATTTTCTTGGAAACCATACGGGTTGCTCGGGTCATAAGGACGGTTGTAAGGATGCATTTTTTCGTTTTGTAGAAGGAGAATGTGAGTTTTATAGTAAAGATGTGGTTGAATGTGGTAAAAAATGGAAGAAAAATGTGAGTTTTATAATGAAAACATGGAAGAATTTTTTTTTTTAATATAGCCGTTGCCCAACGGTTCTTTTCTTTTGGCCATACACAGCCCGCCATGTCAGCTCACTTCCCCAGCCCCACGCCCGGCTTGAAACCCAAGCCCCAAGGGCCACGCCCCAACCCAAGCCCACCCGGGATGGTGGCTTGGGCGTTTTCCCCCAACCCATGCCCAAACCCAAGCCCCATACCCCATGACCTAAAGGGGCATGTAGATATTTGAACGCACAAAGTGCCTAGAATATTTTGGAGTGAACTTTGGGATGCCTTCATAGTCACAGTAAAATTGTCATTCTTAGACATCTCTAAAAACTATTCCTAAATATATTTTATCATGTAGCTAATATACTTTGAAGGAGAAGAAAGGAAACAAGCTTTTGCTTCTGCTAAAATGTCTGAAAGTCCTGCATCGTCGAGTTAAACGAAGATATAAAGAAATTCCAAGTATAAAAGGAAGTGGTAAAAGAAACAAGCGCATATCACCAAAGAATCGATAAACTAACAGCAAAACGAGTGCCAACATATCACGAAAATCACACCAGTTGCTACGTTTTGAAGATTTTGATCATGGTTAAAGCATCAACGGTTTGGTCTGATTTTATATGGCCGGTTTTGGTATAAAACCGAAAATCATACGTTTTGAAGATTTTGAAACCAATAAGCCAAAAGTTAAAAGAAAGAAAGTGACCGTGAAACTAAAACCCCCAAAAAACCTAAAAAAAACCTAACCCCCCCCCCCCCCCCAAAAAAAACCTAAACCCCCCTCCCCCACCCTCAAAAACCTAACCCCCCCCCCCCCCCCCCCACCCCAAGCTAAAATGCCTAAAATTAAACCCCCAAAAAACCTAAAAAAATCTAAAAAAATAAAAAAAAAATCTAAATTTTTTTTTTTAATATTTTTTATGCTCAAATCGCTACTTTTAGTGGCAAAAAAAAATTTTAATTTTTTTTTGCTTCGAAAAGTAGCGATTTTTATATAAAAAATATTAAAAAAAAAAATTTGTGTGATTTTTAGCTATTTTTAGGCATTTTTGTTAGTGTTCACATTGGTTCTCGCAATAAGAGGTGGTTCTCGCATGATCTTCTCCCTATATATATATATATATAGGGAGGGGCTCATGCGAGAACCACCCTTATTGTGAGAACCTTGAGAACCAATGTGAACACAACCTAAAATAGCTAAAAAAACCTAACCCCCACCCCCCCCCCCCCCCCAAAAAAAAACCTAAACCCCCCCCCCCCCCCCAACCCCAAGCTAAATGCTAAAAAAAACTAAAAAAAAACCTAACCCCCCCCCCCCTCCAAAAAAAAACCTAAACCCCCCTCCCCCACCCCCAAGCTAAAATGCTAAAAACTAAACCCCAAAAAACCTAAAAAAATAAAAAAAAAATCTAAATTTTTTTAATATTTTTTAGGTTAAAATCGCTACTTTTCGAAGCCAAAAAAAAAAAAAAAATTTATATTTTTTTATAAAAAATATTAAAAAATCCAAAAAAAAAAATTTGTGTGATTTTTAGCTATTTTTAAGCATTTTTTGTGTGTTCACATTGGTTCTCGCGGTTCTCACAATAAGAGGTGGTTCTCGCATGATCTTCTCTCTATATATATATAGGGGACCGCTAAAATGAGAACCACCCCCAGTTGTAAGAACCGTGAGAACCACTCTCCACCAATCATATTCTGCCAACAAAAAGGGTAATTTGGTCATTTACCCCATTTGTCAAATCCTACATCTCTCCTCTGTCTTTCTTTTAAAGTTCTCCTCTCCTCTATCTTTCTTTTATAGTTGCAGACTTTTTCTTTCTTTTATAACAGCATCTCTCTCTCTTGAAAGTTCACCACCATCTCTCCATTTTTTGTGAGAAATTTCCTGTTTAATGGATAAAAACCTAAATCAAAACTCAAACCAACCACCACACCCATCTCCCTTGTCTCTCTGCCGGCGACTAAATTAAAACTCCGGCAATGGCTTCCGCCGCCCACCCGTCGCTTTCTCTCTCCTCCCCACCACCACCACCACCCGCCGATTTCTCTCTCCTCCCCACTACCACCATCAGCACCACCGTCATCGTCAACCACCATCAGCGCCACCGTCAAGAGAGATGTGGGTTTTTGTTGAGGCGGAGGTGTGGGTTAGCAGATGAAGGGTGAAGGATGATGGGGTTGTTATGGTGGGTTAGGGGCGGCGGTCGGTGAAGGGTGAAGGGGTGATGTGGTTGTTTGTGGTGGATGGTTGGTGAAGGGTGAAGAGGTCGGTGACGATGTTGGCGCTGCCGGCGACCGAGGGGTGGTGGTGGTGGTTTTGCGACGGGTGTAGTGGTGGTGTGGGGCGGAGGGAGGCCGAAGATTCTGGTCCATTTATATCCAGTCCCAAAAACTTGCTTCTGGTCAATTTATACCCAGTTCTAAGCTTATTTTGAAGGTAAACAATTAATAATTGTTTTAGACATTTATTTAATGTTACAATTCTTGAATAAATTTCAAGGTATTTTGAAATTTTTCCGTTTATTATTGAAAAATTATGTCACTGTTTGGCAGTTTGCTTGTTTTGAATGTATTTGGATTATGTAAGTTGTTAATTTTAATATAGGAAAGCTTGGCGTTCATGTTTTGAGATGTCTCATCTTCATGTGGATTCTTTTATGGGAATATGATGAAATAGAGCTCTGCTATTTTGGAAACAGGTGTTAACGGTTATGTTATGCAACTTCAAGTAATCAAATCTAGTGGTGCCGATGGTGCCCGGTGGTGCCGGTGTTTTTTTTTATATTTTTTAGTCGGTTTGTGCAGGTGGTCCCGGTGGTGCCGACGGTGCCGGTGGTCTTTGTTTCATCCCCGGTGGTGCCGACAGAGGCGGAGGTGACTTTTCACCGATGATGCCGGTGACCTTTAGTTGTTTGTTTATTGTAGTTGTTTGTGATTCTGGTGGGATTCTCCGGTGATTGATTTGTGTTTTTGATATCGTGGGGTTGAGATTGGCAATGATAGTTCGAAACAAAATTTTTGACAATTCATGACGATGGCTGGTGGAGGGTAGGTTTTTGAACCTGCAACCCCACTTTGCAGCCTTATTATTGGAAACTTTGAGCCAAACCCTGTTTTTTTTCATGATCCACACATTTGTTTTGATTTTTTATATTTTTTTCCAGTCGATGATGATAAGTTAAATCTATCCGAGACACCTACTGAGTTGTGATTTTTGGGTGCGTTCGTTATGTGTAAAAAAGTTTTTTGTAAAAAAAAGTTTAAACCGTAAACTTTTTAACGTATAACGTAAAAAGTTTTACGTAAAACGTAAAACGTAAAACGTAAGACGTAAAAAGTTTTACGTAAAACGTAAAAATTTTAACGTAAAACGTAATTTTTTTTTACATAAAACGTAAAAAGTTTAACGTAAAACTTAAAACGTAAAAAAGTTTAAAAAGTTTAACGTAAAACGTAAAAAGTTTTACGTAAAACGTAAAAATTTTAACGTAAAACGTAAATTTTTTTACATAAAATGTAAAACGTAAAACTTAAAACGTAAAAAGTTTAAAAAGTTTAACGTAAAACGTAAAAAGTATAACTTAAAACGTAAACTTTTAACCTAAAATGTAAAAATTAAATCGTAAAGCGTAAACTTTTTAACGTAGAAATGTAAAACGTACTCTTTTATGTAAAATGTAAAAAACGGCGCATGAAAAACGTACTCTTTTATGTAAAACTTAAAACGTAAAAAACGACGCGTGAAAAACCGGTCAAAAAAACGACGCGAAAAAACGGAGCGTAAAAATAGGTCGTAAAACGTTCCGTAAAAAAATGCTCGTAAAAAACGGCTCTTAAAAATGTTTTAATCTCATCCATCCATTTTGAAAATCTTAAAAAAAATTATCATAAAAATCTGATTTTAAAAATATTGTTTAACAAAAAATTCTGTTTTTTAATAAAAAGTAATAAATGAATAGGACAAAAAGACAATTAAATATAATCTATAATATATTATAAAGGAAAAGTGATGGACAAGAATGTAATTTTGCTATATGTACAAGTTTTGAATCAGTATGTACAAATAAATCCAAGCAGGTAGAATTGGAAGTGGAACAACTTTTTAATACACTAAAAGGGCAATACAGTAATTTTACCCATGAAATATAATTGCCACTTTCATTGCATTGTCTGTTCGATATACAATTTGCCAAACTGGTCGCCTCCCTCATCATAAATGGAGAATTTGGATGGTCTTCTCCTTCACTATACTCCTATCTATTACACTCTCATTCAACGATGTTTTTGTTCGATTGGTTCTACGGCATCCTTGCGTCACTCGGTTTATGGCAGAAGGAAGCCAAGATCTTGTTCCTTGGCCTCGATAACGCCGGTAAAACGACGTTGCTTCATATGTTGAAAGATGAGGTTTGTTTTTGTTTGATTTGTGTTTGATGTTGTTGATTGAGTTGTTTTTGGTTTGATTTTGACCTAGATGTGTGTGATTTGATGTCAATTTGTGTTGTTTTGGTTTGATTTTGACCTAGATGTGTTTGATTTGATTGATTTGTTTAGAGATTAGTTCAACACCAACCGACGCAACATCTGACGTCGGAAGAATTGAGTATAGGGAAGATTAAGTTCAAAGCGTTTGATTTAGGACTTAGGAGGTCATCAGATTGCTCGTAGAGTCTGGAAGGATTATTACGCCAAGGTATGACTTACTTTCATCTTGCTATTGTTTGATTGCAACATCGTTTAAATGTATGCTTGATTTTTTTGATAAATCTACAGCTATGTTTGTGTGTGTATGTTTTGTTGTAATTTCAAATTGTTAGATCTTGAGATGCAAAATGCAGTTTATTTTTGCTTTGAAAGATGTTTACTTAGAATGAATTTCTTACTTTTGTAGTATAACTAATATAATTGCTTTTATCTGATGATTTTGTGGTGCTTTTGTTTTGTGCTACTTGAAGGTTTATGAATGTGTGTATCATATGGTGTTGTTGGTAGGATCCGTATATGCAACTCATCCCGAGGTACGATCTCTATAAATTCCCAGATTCAATTTCTTTCATGTAACAAGATTACAATTTCATTGTTACACTTGCGGATTTCATGGTTTTATGGGTGTTTGTTTCTGAATTTCATCCCAGGTGTAACTATTCTTCAATCTTATGTGCATACCTCTTGGATTGTCAAGCAGGAGCATACAGAAGCTGCCGGATCTATACTTTGTAAGGTGAGACTTCGTTTTTTGTATAATCTTTTGTACAGAATAATGTAGTTTATAAAAGTTAAAAGTATTTAAATCAAAAAAATCAATAATGAAAGCTGTTTTTTTAATCGTGTCGGCTTTTTTATCTTCATATCCAGGGGTGTAATATTGGTATTTAGTGATTTGTTGTTTATAAACTTATGCTTATGGGGCTAAATTGGGTCACACTGTGTATTGTTTCATCGTCTTTGAAATTTTGTGTACAAGGTGCTCGATGAAATGTCTGTGTGAAAGGTCTCCTGAGTATCAGCAGTGGCAGCCAGAGCCAGTGCAGGAGATGGAGCCGGAGTGGTGGCAGAAGAACCAAATTCTTTAACGTTAAACACAGATGATGTTAACACCACTCTGCCCACTACAAGCTGGTAACTAATACTACCACAAGTCAACTTCTTACGGTTGACTTTTACATCTTTTACTCAATAATCTATTGTTTAAATTTATAAATTAAATGGCTGTTTCTTTATGATGATGACAGACCATGAGTTTTGGGTCATCAAGCAGAATGCAAGAGCCGGAATATTGAGTTGTGGGGATTAATTCCTATGAAGTGCTGTTGGCTGAGCATTCCACTGAAGAAGTAGTTCTCAATCACATATTAAAGATCAATGATGACCCATCTGTTCATGGAATATACTTGTTCAACTACCTGCCTTTGCCTTCTGTAAGCTTCTGAATTATATCCGATTATAGTATGTTTTCTCGTGAATTTCTGTATATCTTTTTTTAAAGTTTGACAAGGAAGAGCATCTGATTGGGCTCCCTATACCACAGTGTTGGGCGGTAAGTCAAATTTTTTATGATAACTACATGCCACAGAAGCCTATTACATTATCATTACTTTTATCATTATTAATTTTTTTGTTAATATTCTATATGTAGGTTTCAAAATTGCACATGCTGGTTGATGCAGTCATAAGTAGTTAGACTGTGGGGTATGGGGCTTGGGTTGGGGAGTGGGTTGGGGGGAAACGCCCAAGCCACCACCCCGGGTGGGCTTGGGTTGGGGCGTGGCCCTTGGGGCTTGGGTTTGAAGCCGGGCGTGGGGCGGGCTAGCGGTCCGATGTGGCGGCCTCCTATTCGCTTTGTTGGCCATGTCATAGCGGGGTCTTTGAGTTTGAATTTTAAGCCACGCCCCAACCCAAGCCCCGCCATACCCCACGGACACGTCACTCACCGGTGGGGGGGGGGGGGCTCCAACTCCACGTGTCAACTCATGCCCCCAACCCAAGCCCCACCATACCCCACGGTCTTATGACAAGTTTTTCTTTAATGATATTGCATGGGAATTATATGACTTCTTTTGGGGTGATTTTCCTGATTGGTAATATTTGCATTTCTATACTTATATTTTTTAGGGGTGTTCATAGACCATTGAAACCATTCATTTCCACATTTTTATATTAATTATGTGCTTCTGTATAAGTACATTGAAGCAAGTAATGCACATCTTTACCAATCAGAAGATATAGAAATTGCCTCTATATCCTAGGCTGTTATTTTATATGTGTAACACCCTTTTATTATTTTAAAGTTTTTCGTTTATATAACGAAAATAAACATGTATTTACGATTAAGGATCCGTAGAAAATACGAGTAATTTTAATCTTTTGCAACTTAAAAGTTTACAACATAAAAAAAATAAGTTCGTCGTTTAAAATGACAACGAAACGCCGTGCGGAAGCTTGTATCTTGATTGTGTTCGGTCCTACAACAAGCTTGATCTTCATCCGTAAGCTTACTAAAGTTTACCTGTAATCAAAACCAACACCAATGTTAGTTTTGATACTAATATAACTAGTTTTATCAAGTCCTTTTATCAAACAAATGAAAATAAAATAAATTTTTCCAAATCGTGCCTCCCGCGACACGCGGAAGGAGTCCTTTGTTCTGTCGCGTGTCGCAACAATCGTCGCGTGTCGCGCCCCAATTACTGGATCCCGTCGCGTGGCGCGGGGGAAGCTAATTTCCAGCAGGTCCGTTTCTGGATCTGCATTTTCTGCCCAGCTCAAGTTTTTAACAAAAACTAAACTTTGAATGACCATAACTTTTTATCTACATGTCCGTTTTCCACGATTTTTTTTCCTATGCGTTAGTAATTTAATTCTCCATCTTATGGAGTTTAAACCTGATATTCAACTACTTTAAAAATTTATATTTCAAGCTCTGGGCTTGAAATTCCCTTTTTTTATGCCTATACTTCAACACTTAACTAAACTTTACTTTAACATAATACATGTTTCTAAACGACTCATAAGGGTCGTTTATCCGATTTACTCAACAAGGGCGTTTTGGTAAGTTTTAGTCCCTCTTTTACTACGAAGGACCTATACTACTTATTTGACCAAAATCACACTTTTCACTATAACTTATTCATGCGTACCTGGCTCGGGTCATAATATCGACCCGTTTCAATACCTTTCACTATTAATCACTAGTTAATAGTAACGCGAACCTTATGTTAATTCCCGTGAACACAAAACTCAACAAGCGATTATCAATGTTATTGTCAAATGGTGTTAACAACACCATTCGACCCATTTAGTCTAATTGACCATTCGTCCGTATGAAATGGTGTTTAATTACCATTTCACCCCTTTAAACCTATCCCGGTTTTCTCCTTGAACTCTTTTTACTTAAAACTGTTTCTTATTTGTTCGTCATTACATGACTAATTTACCATTTTACCTCTTTACCATAGTTCATGATTTCTTACCATTTTCCTTTGTTCCGACTCGCATTAAATCGTGTCGGACCATCATATTCCAATCACTTAATAGAATTTATATACAATACTTGCAATTAAGTAAATTGTAAATAATGTAAAGGGGCGTAAGGTTTATTTACCTTGAATTCCAATTATGCTTTTCCACGCATATTAGTTCCGTTTGACCCGCTTCTACCCAAGCTTCCACCTAGCTTTTCGAGCGTCAATCTACCTTTTATCATTCGCAAGGTGATTAGATTAGTCATTAATATCAAGACTATCTCACCTTACGGACTTTATATCAAAATCACCAAATTGATTTCATTATTGGTCAGTTTGACTTTTAAAAGTCAAACGGCCTATAACACGAGCAATTACACAATCAAGTTCAACAATTCATTTAAGCAATTTGTCAAATATTCGATAGGCATTATTCTTACACTACCGTTTTAACTAGTTTTCTAATCAAATTCATTATACTTCTAATTTCTTTAACTAGTTCAAACGATTATCGTGACTAGTTTCTTTATTCATTTTTGCAAGAACCAAGGGTTCCCTTTTATAACGAGACCCGTTTCATCATACTATTTAGCATTCATCCGAATACCTATTATAATCAAGTTTCATAACTAGTTGTTTAGCCAAGCTTTAACATTAATTAGGCAAGTTCATATCACTGAAAATAGGCTGTTTTTGGTGACTTGTTTAACCTGTTTACAAGTCTTCAAAAATTATGATTTTTTTATGTGGCGTATCTCTCGGAGGGTTAGGCCTTGTGTTAAAATTTCAAGATCTAACTCTTTACCAAAAATTCGTAAAAATTCATTTACTAAGCTGCAATCAGATTCGTCACTTCTGACTGCAGCTTACGGAAAAATTCATTAAAAATTTCTCGTTTATCCTATTGATGAAATTCCAATTGGCGATTCTTTTAATCGCTTAAAACTATCTATAGTAAAAATTTGAGATCATAACTAAATCCCTAAATTGAGTTATGACATTCGTAATGGGCTGCAAATTCTGCCAGAAAACGCAGCTTGAACCTTTGATACGGAAAAATTTATAAAACGCTCAATTTTCGTCGAAAAAATGCGATTCCAGTGGGGTTTTAAAGATATTTCCTGGAATTACATTTTAGACTCAAGAAACACATGTTTTTGTCATGTTTTGTTCAGGTTACAACCAATACAAGTTGGCTGTAAATTCTGATCAGAAGCTGTTTGAATTCAGCTTTCAATTTGAACATGTTTATGACATTATAACACTTATTCTTAGCAATCAAAACCCCTAAAAGCATCACATACACAAATTTAGTCAAAACCCACTTAGCACATGCAAGAGTAATCATCAAATCCCTAGTCTTTAATACTAATTCATCAAGTTTTTCAACTAGGGTTTGTTTCTAAACATGAATTCATCCTAGTTTCACCCAAACATCAATCATTCAAGCTTGAATTTCTATTTTTCATAAGTTCATCAAAAATCTCAACTTCATAAATATCAAAAATTTGACATACCTTACAATCCCCACGACTAGGTGATCGTTTCTATGTGTTCATGCATTTGATTCGAGCTAATCTTGGCCTTCAATTTGATGAATTTGGGTGAGCTAGGGTTTCACCCCTCTTTCTCCTGCTCCTGCGATCGACCACACACCCATGTGTATGTTTTGTATTTTTTTTAAAACCTTTAAATTAAACATCATTCCTATTGCCCACTTTTAGTCCCTCAAAGTTTAAGGGTTTTATAAATGGGTTAGTTACTACAAGCTCCTCATTTGTTTTACCAACCATAAATAACTAGGTTAATTATTCCTAGTAAATTTAGCGGGTTTCGGGAGTTATTAACCAAGTTTATTCTAAGTCCCGTTAACTCGGGCCTTTCATAACTTTATTTTCTCAAGCATTTATTTTCCTTTTTAATTAATATTAGGATTATTTGTTTAAGTCCTAATATTCACCGGGTTAATTTTACCATTAACGGTATTTTATCCGTCTTTTAGTATTAACGTGGTTTGATTACCAAACCCGTTTTCGGGGTGTTACAATATGTTTATGAAAATATATTAAAGATGTTCCATCCATTTATGCATGTTACCGAAGAATCATGGTAGGTAATTAACTAATTATTAACTCCAAAAACGAATTAGAAGTTGTATTGGCTTAATTTTTTTAAACTTACTGTTTGCAGGCGCTTCCTAATACGAAAGAAGCTCTAATAGTGTCTTCGTGGCCTCGTACTTCGCTTCCACGGAATCTCACTGCCATAAAAAGGTTTGAAAAATTGCAAGCGTTGGTGAGTTCATGAATTTGGTATTGTTTTTTAGTGACAACTTATATGATATAGAAATTAGAATATTTATCGTTCATTTTGCTTCTTGATTTAGACGCGAGCAATAAGAAATGTGAGGGTTGAATATTCTTTGAGCCTGCAAAACGAATATCTGCATCTTTCGTTGCTAATTCAGGAGTCATCCAGAAATAATCCTAGATGAAGAATTGTATTTTTTTGGGCAAAAATTGGAATATGTATACCACTCTTAACAAATGTTGAAGAAAATGTACGCAAACGGCAAACCTATTTGACAGAAGATGACACAAACACACGGAATTTGTGTGAGGCATATCAACTCTTAACACGATATGAATACTCGCTTGTTGAGAAGAACAAGACCCATTTAACTTGATTGATTTTTTTTCGTGAATTCGACAGGACGACCCAAAGCTGACCCGGTTAGCTAAACATGTTAATAGGTTTGATCTCTTAGTGACCCAAACTTGTTTAGACTAAACCAATAGCCGCAAATTTCGTGTTAGTTTCATGTCGTATTTTCGTGTCCATATTTTCCCTAATCTTTTTTTTGCGTGACAGAGAGAAATGGATGTATTGGCTCTTCTATCCAGACTCGGTTTGCAAAGCATCCATTTTACAGATTCGCCCAGGTTTACTCTCATTAACCCATCATCAAATTCTCCCTCATATTAAATCTATATAAGCTCGTGTGTGCGGGCGTGCCTGTATGTGTTTGTTTTTCATGTACAGTGTTATGCAATTTCATTTCGTTTTTTTATGCTGGGTCATTAGATGCAAATCAAAGTGTTCATCTTGTTGCTAGGGAAAGTCTAGAGGCATATCTTCCTCTTGCAGATATGGTAGACATTTCTGGAGAAGTTCAACGGTTATCCAAACGCCTTTCAAGATGCAAAACGAATACAACAAACTTGTGGCACGTTTGAGTTCTCCCAATGTAATTATTTCACTATTCCATACCATTAACAGTCTCCTTCGCATATTTCACCCTCACGAATCTTGTTTTTGGTTTACAGTTTGTTGAGAAAGCTCCTGAGGACGTTGTTCATGCAAGAAGGCATCAAAAGCAGATGAAAAATTAAATCTTACAAAAACTCGTCCGTCTTTTTTTCAATCGACTATTTTGGTCTTAGAGTAGATGTAATTGTTGATTAAATTGTCTTCGGTCTATTGGCACCTTAGGATTAATCGTGTCGACTCCGCCGCAACGCGCGGGTTCCCCACTAGTATATATAAAAAGACAAAAAAAGTAATTTTACTTAAATACCCTTTTGAATTAAAATATTAAAGACATAATAAGACAAAAAATACTTAATACTCCCTCCGTCCCATTAAAAGTGTCATATTTTGAATTTTCAAAGTCTTTATTTGTAAACTTTGACCTTAAATAATTTTGTTTGTGTTAGATAATACTTGATGAAAGTTATATGATTTGAGTGTGTTTTACAAGTGTTTTCATCGTGTTAATTTTCATCAAGTTTTATATAACACAAAAAATATATAATTAAAGTCAAAGTTTATAAATAAAGACTTTGAAAATTCAAAATAAGACACATTTAATGGGACGGAGGTAGTATTATTTTTAAATACTTTTAATCTCATCCATCCATCATTTTGATCTAATGGCTAGAAAGTGGTTCGCGCGGTTCTTACAACTGGAGGTGGTTCTCATTTTAGCGGTCCCATATATATATATATATATAGATTTTGGTTATACATAGGGGGTGTTTGGCTAAGCTTTTCAATACCTCCTTATAACTTATTGACTTTTACAAAAAGCTAATAAGGAGAAAAAGTGTTTGGCAAACTCATAAGCACTTTTCAAAATGACTTTTTGTATGGGGAGGAAAAGTTAGTTTTGAAAAGTTAGTAAGGAGTGACTTTTTAAAGCTGCTTAGGCCATCCGTAGTCATAAGGCCCTTTTTGGGGGCGTTATGCGACATGTGGCATGCCACGTCACCACGGGGCTTTATGGGGCGTTATGCAAGTTGAGGCCGTAGTCATAAAGCCCCTTTGTCATCATTACTCAATTATTTTAATTTTCATTTTTAATTAATTTCTAAGTTTTATAAAATTAAAAATCATTGCATTGAATAAAAAACAATACATTAAAATAAAATAAAAAACGTTAAAGAAAAAAAAACGTTACACCAAAAAAAAAATTATTCTTCGTCTTCATTGTCGTTCTCTCTTTCTCCCTCTTCGTTTTCTCCAGCATCCAAACCTACTTCTTCAAAGTTCCCGTCTTCGAATTCCTCAACCTCTTCTTCCTCGAAATCTTCTTCGTCGTCACTGTTGTATCGCATTGGGCGAATCGCCCAAGCATGCTCAACCAAATCCGCCTTCAACGTGTTATGTATTTCCTTAGATCGCAATAGTTGAGCATTTGCGAGTCTCTCTTCCATTGTTGCTTGGGTTCCTTCGACTAAATCTTCCGGAATATAGTTTTGGCATATCGCTCTTCCATCATCCTCAATGATCATATTATGCAAAATGATGCAAGCATACATGGTCATTCTTATTCTATCCTTATGCCACATGCGACAAGGATTTCTGATAAAATGTCATCGTTGCTGTAGAACCCCAAAACACCTCTCGATATCCTTTCTCGAAGACTCTTGTAATTTTTTAAAATACTTTATTTTCTCATCGAACGTTTCAGAAAACGTTTTAACAATAATCGAATACTTCGGGTATATACCATCGCCCAAATAGTAGCCATGCTCGTATTCGTTCCCATTCGCATGAAAACCGGCCTTTGGTATAGTTCCAGAAATGTAGCTCTCTAATAATGGTGAAGCCTCTAACGTATTAATATCGTTAAAACACCCGGCTACACCAAAGAAGGCTAACCAAACCCAAAGGTCGTATGACGCAACAACTTGTAATACCAAAGTTGGCCCTTTTTTATCACCCCGTGTATGTTGACCTCGCCATGCGGTTGGACAATTATACCAACGCCATTGACGACAATCCAAGCTACCAATCATGCTGGGTATTCCATGCTTTTCTAGATGCACCTCATATATTTGTTGAAGGTCGTTCCAAGTGGGATTTCTCAAATAACGTTTTCCATATAACTGGCACATACATAATTTAATATATAAAAGTTTTACAGCTACTAAAAAAATAAATATATAAAAGTCAATAAATAAAAGTCAATAAAAATACCATAGCAAAAATGTTCCAAGCAATCTCGGGTTGTTTTCTCCGCCATCTTCAAGTACTCGTCGTTGATTTCGTACGTGTTTCCGTATGCTAATATGCGTAAGGTGGGTGTGACCTTTTGAATTGAGGTGAAGCCTAAATATCCTCGCGCGTCCATTCTTTGCTTAAAGAAATCATACTTATTTTCCAAATCATTATTAATGCGCAAAAATAACCTTTGGCTCATCCGAAAACGCCGTCTAAAAACATTGGGTCCGTGAACCGGTGTCGCATCAAAATAGTCTTTCATCAAACGCTCGTTCGCGGCTTCACGATCTCGCAAGATATAGGTGCGCCGCAAGATGGGTCGTGGAGGGGGACTAGGCCGAACGTGCTCAAATGCTTGTATCACAAAAGTACATGCACTCGTAACCGCTTCTTCCTCCTCCGCGTCTTCTTCGGGTGAAAAAAATCTTCGGTAAATATCGGTGAAGGAGTCTTTCGACGGGGAACCCATTTTTTTTAATAGGGTGGGAGTAGCTTCAACACTTTTTAAAAAATATATAGAGAATGAGAGAATAGTTGAGTATGAATTGTAAAAAAATGGAAGAGTTGGGAGTTATTTATAGAGTGAAATTAAAAAAAAATGTTTTTTTTAAGATTATGACCGTTCTTTAACGGTCAAATTTTCAAAATTCCACAAAATAGCGCCGCTATAATACTCGCGCCCCACCCCATTTTTTCACTCATACCGCCGCCCTTCGTTTCGGTGTTTGGGGGCGTTTTCCGGCGCCATATTGGGGCATAGCGCCCCACTACGTTCTGTCTTATGACTTATTGGTTTTTCCCATCATTTTAGTCTTTTTACATGAATAAGCTAAGCCAAACACTTTTTAAAAAAACAATTTATTGACTTATTAACTTTTCCTACCCCATAAACTAATCCAAACACTTTTTAAAAAACCCATTTTAGAAAAGTTATAAGTCAATAAATCATTTAAAAAAATCGTTTTTGAATTAAACTAGGTTTATCACCCTAGCCGCATTGCGGCGAACTTCTTTTGTTATTTAGGTTGTGTTTACATTTGTTTTAAAATCACTATGAGCGCGTTGCACACGGAACTACTAAGAAGAATAAAAAGAAAATGTAAAAAGCAATAAAAAATAATCGAAAGAAAATCAACCAAAAAAGTTGTATGTTAATGATGTTGTTGGTATGAAACCCGTGGTCAGAGTCTCAGAGATGAGCAAATAATACTGGATACCGGTACCAAATTTCCCGAACAGAAGGATCCTAAGTACCAATTCGGTACCGACTTTTGACATTCCTAGTACCGGTTCGCTACCGATTTTTACCTTCATATATCGGTACCGTAACCGGTATTTTCGGTACCGGTTGCCACCGAGCTCTGATCAGGGATGAGCAAATGGTACTGGCTAGCAGTATCGAATTTTCCGAACTAAAAGATTTTCAAACTCAATCCGGTACCGACTTTTGGCGTTTTCTGTATCAGGCTGGTGCAGATTTTTACCTTCATGTACCGATAATGAACTAGACCGTACCGACATTTTCGATACCAGTATTAGTTGAGACCAAGCTTATCCAACTTAGAAAGTAAAGAAAATAATAGTAATTATTAATATATTAAGATATGATTATAATATATTAAGGCTCCCCTTATTCCCACACCCCCTATATCTTATTTTCACATCCCCTAGTGTATACGGGCCGTATAGAATGTTTTTTAATAGGAAAATGCGCAGAGAATGTTTTTTTTTATTTTACTATATACGGCCCGTATATAGTTATACGAGTCGTATACACTGTGTTACGATTTGTAAAACGTATACGGCTCAATGGAATTATTTTGCTAGGTTTTTGATGTTACTAAATGTATACGGGCCGTATAACTGTATACGGCCCGTATATAAGGATTTTTTTCACTTATCACGTTTTTTCCGGTAAAAACACCATCATTCTAGGGTTTCTAAACTCTTCATCATCTTTAACAACATTGATCGGAACACGCCGCTTAAATCGAAGCACAAGTAGAGTAACGTTACCGATCAGTCCGTTGATCGAGTAACTAGCAGAAGAACCCGACACAAACAAGTTTTCCACAGTTTGTTATTCAGATCTCTGTTCGGTCATCTTTCCAAACTACAACACACGATAACTTTAAACTTTATAGTGTGTGATTTGACCAGGAAATGATTGGAGGTGATTGCTACTTTTAATAAGCTGTCATAGTTGTCAAATTCGATTTCAACAAATCTTTTCCTTTTCCTTCAATTTCTAGAACATTCTCCGTTACATGAAGACGTGTCGGGTTCTTCTACTGGTATTTTAATGAAGTATTGAAGATTGAATGTGCAAACCCAACCGTTTTTAACTACGGAAACGGTGGCTATGCGAAATACAAACCCCAACCGTTTTTTACTATGGAAACGGTGGGTATGCGAAATACAAACCGCAATGTTTTGTGACTATGGGAAAAACACAAGTTTTTTTTTTGAGCTTGATGGATGTTCGGTATCTCAGTTGAGGCGGGCATTGTTTAAATCTGAATATAACTAGATGTTACGTGTATCAGCGTTGTTTATCACCCTGTGTGAGCATTGGAAACCCGACAAAAAGTCTTGACAACTGTGACAGTTTATCTATCTATGTGTGTCACATCCATCCTGTTATAGCAATCGATATGATTAATTTTACAGATTTTTTTCTAATTAGCGTTGTTAACTACCAAAAGAATGCATACACAAATAGTTTCAGTGGACGAAGCAAAGACTACTAAAGATGAGTTGGTGATAAATACCAGAGCTGTTATCTTGGTTGTTCAGTACTTTCATGATAATAAAACAAGCGGGCATTGATTTTGCCAAGATTGAAGGAAAGAATCTGGCCATAAGCGTTGTGGATTCTCAACGTTATTCGAATGTAAGTGGATCGAGTGATACACTTATCTATTCTGGTCAAGGTGGGCATGTTTCGAATCATAACAGAAGACGGATGCGGTTTGCATATTCAATCTTCATTTCTTTATTAAAATTACAACACACGATAAATTATTTCTGTTGATCCTCAAATTCCAACAAATATTTCACTCCAGTAGTTGAAACTTGAGCGCAGGAATCAATTCAAAACCCTCACCCTCCAAATCAACCAGAAACCAAAAGGAAAAAGGGCTGATAATGGCTGATGGTTCTTCGTTGAGGAAACCAAACGTAGACGGAGATGATAGGCCTGGTAACTGGAAGAGAAAAAACCCCAGTGACGTCGTCGACTATTATGGACGGATTATTGGCCATTATTCGACCGAGTAATCAATTGTATTTTTTAGTTACTTCTCTTGTTAAGTTTCTGAACCAACCGAAATCCACAAATTCCAAAAGTTTCTTCGTAGATTCCGTCCGGTTTCCAAACTCTTTCACTCAAAGTTAATATTCACTGTGGTGGATGCAAGCATAAAGTTAGAAAAATACTCAAGAAGATTGAAGGGTACACAACTGAAGCTCAACTTGAACGGACGATATGTATCAACAACTTGTGACTGGGAATATGGCTATGAAGAATACGTGTCGGGTTCTTCTGCTAGTTATTCGGATTTATTTTTGTTACGTACATTAGGAACGATTTGTTGAGAGAATGTTCTCGAAATTGAAATGAAGTATTATCTATCCTTGCTGCCTCTTCGGTTAGTTTCTTGACAGTATGGTTTCTCGACAAATGAAGTATTATCTGTCCTTGCTGCCTCTTCGGTTGGTAAAAGACATAGGATGGTTGTATACTATTATACAATCCTTTTTCTTGAGTCGTCAGGAAAACTTTTCCTCAGGGGAGGGTGAGTAGTAATGAGTCTGAGTCCATTACAGCACTGTATGAACCTGTGTTTTGAAAATAGGTTTATTGTGTCCGTCGCATGATAGAAGATACATATCGTCCGTTCAAGTTGAGCTTCCTGATCTGACAATTTGTTGAAAATTGTGGATTTCGGTTGGTTCAGAAGATCTTCACCTTCTAAATGTGTACAGTACTGTTAACCAGAAGATATTCACCTTCTAAATGTTTCATCTTCTTCGCAGAAAAAAGGTAATTTTTCGCAATTGTTGACTGCCGTTTGTTTTTGTTTGACAGATGTCGATTGTTGAAAGTTTGAACTGATTATTTGTTATCAGGTGAGTTTCTGCTTATAGTTCTTTCTCGGCACTTTTATATTTAATCTAATTTCTTGAAGTTAAACAACATGAATTTAAAATGGCCAATAATCCGTTCATAATCATCTCCGTCTACGTTTGGTTTCCTCAACAAGCCATTATCGTGTGTTGTAGTTTGGAAAGATGACCGAATAGAGATCTGAATCAATGTAAACGATAATGGGTCCGTTCAAGTTGAGCTTCCTGATGCAATTTTCTCAGTGGTACCAATGTCCTACTACTACAATCCTTCCAACGCCTGATTCCGATACAACCCTTGATGTTGAAATCGGTTTTACCTCAGGAAAAGGAAAGAAAGAAATTTTTTACCATATGTATATGGGTCGTATACGGTTTATACGACCGTATACTCTTGGTAAAAAATATTTTTACCGATTGTATACAATGTATACGATGATTGTATACGGGCCGTATATTGTTATACGGCCCGTATATAGTTGGGTAAAAAATGGTAAAAAAGGGTTTATTCTATTTAATCTATTAGAACGATCCTTGTCTTGAGAACCTGATTCTGATTTAAACAATGGAATTTGTGGATCAACAGAAATAACTGAAAATAACTCGCCATTCTCTTGCACCTGTATCGGTTGGTTCAGATCTCGGAAGTACTATTATACAATCTTTTTTCTTGAGTCGTCGGGAAAACTTTTCCTCAGGGGAGGGTGAGTAGTATGAATCTGAGTCCATTGTGGTTCGTGAATGTTTCGAATCATCATAGAAGACGTGTCGGGTTCTGCTAGAAGACTATCAGGATTTTGTTGGTTTGTTTCGAGGTAGGGTTTAGAATGTTTGAAGTATTCTTGGTTCAATACCAACTCTTCTGAAAGACAAGAATACAACGTTCATGTATCACAAGGAATGACCGATCTAAGGCAGAGAACCTGATTTAGATACACAAATTCATCACCGGTTTCTACAGCACAAGCACATACGCAATGAAGAATTAAAAGATGTTAGTTTCTTGACAATATGGTTTCTCGACAAATGAAGTATTATCTGTCATCATCTGTTCATCATTGTTCTTGAAGATGAAGAAACGAGAGTTAACATTCTGATTCAGATTCAGGAAGCAGATGATTTTGTAGTGTTTGTTTGAGAAACTAACAAGGTAAACCTGAATTTTCAGATTTTTAGACACTTACTTGAACAGTTAGTAATGCTAGATGTCATTTTGGCTAAACCACTACATATTACAGCACTGTATGAACATGTGCTTTGAAAATATGGTTTGTTCTTCGTTTATTGGATCGTTCTAAAAGATTAAAGAGGTTTTTACCATTTTTGCCATATGTATACGGGTCGTATATAGTTTATACGGTCGTATACTCTCGGTAAAAAACAGATTTACCGATCGTATACAATGTATACGATCATTGTATACGGGCCGTATATTATTATACGGCTCGTATACTATGGGTAAAAAATGGTAAAAAAGTTGAGCTTTAGTTGTGTACCCGACACGTCTTCTGTGATGATTCGAAACATTCCGAATAACTAGCAGAAGAACCCGACACGTATTCTTCATAGCCATATTCCCAGTCACAAGTTGTTGATACATATGGCTAGTATCAGAAGGCTTGTCCATCTGATCCCGTTGTTGCAAACTCCTTTAATGTGAGATTCTTCAAGTTTGCACATTTTAAGAAAATACCAATGTGTTTGTCAGCTTCGTCAACACACAAAGTGACAAAATGAAGATCCAATGTTGTTAACAAAGCATATGGTAAAAAATGGTAAAAGCCTCTTTAATCTATTAGAACGATCCAATAAACGAAGAACAAAGCATATTTTCAAAACACAGGTTCATACAGTGCTGTAATAGGTAAAAAATGGTAAAAAAATTTATTTCTTTCCTTTTCATGAGGTAAAACCGGTGTCAACATCAAGGGTTGTATCGGAATCAGGCGTTGGAAGGATTGTAGTAGTAGGACATTGGTACCACTGTGAAAATTGCATCAGGAAGCTCAACTTGAACGGACCCATTATTCGACCGAGTAATCAATTGTATTTTTTTAGTTGCTTCTCTTGTTAAGTTTCTGACCCAACCGAAATCCACAAATTCAAGTCAAGGATCGTTCTAATAGATTAAAGAGAATAAAGCAAGGATGTTTGGAATTCACATAAACATATATTCGTTTCATAACCTCCTCCTATAAATCAACCACAACTGACAAAGAGCCTGTATTAGAAACCATCCTATGTCTTTTACCAACCGAAGAGGCAACAAGGACAGATAATACTTCATTATTCAGATCTCTATTCGGTCATCTTTCCAAACTGCAATACACGATAACTTTAAACTTTATAGTGTGTGATTTGATCAGGAAATGATTGGAGGTGAAGGTTCAGTGCACGAAAAGTTTCTTATGAAATGTACGTGACAAAACAAGTATGTTGGGAATTAAACGCATGTACGTGACAAAACAAGGATCGTTCTAATAGATTAAAAAGAATAAACCAACGTTGTTTATCACCCTGTGCGAATTTGGTTTCTTCGGTACAGGCTGATGAAACAGAAGATTCAGACTCTTTACAACTCTCATCAAATGCCTCACCCTTCCTTTTATTCTATAAATATTAAATAAAGAATAACACCATGCCCGTAATCCCGCGTTGATAGCTTCCGTTTTATTACAGTCATACGACACGTTTTCTTGTTCTTCAATCTTTGTTACTTGTTAATGTTTTATATTTTTCTACTTTTAGAAAGGTTTGAGCACCTCACGACTGTAAAATATCTAGTGTGATTTACACCTTAAATCCCTTAAATACTTTGAGAAAAATCATTTTTTCGTTCCATACGGACCGTATACACGTTCGTATATGTAGGATCGTGAAACGACCTAACGAGTCGATCAGAAGAGTGCTCAGACAGAATCAGAGGCGGAATTCATTGATTATGTCTTTGTTTAGCTTGTATAACACTAGAATCACTATTAACTGTCTCTTGTATTACTCAAAATGCGATTACAAAGCAGGAGACACCTCGACAGCACCTCGGCGTTGGAAACCAGAACTATATGAACTGAATCCGCTTGAAGACTATTTATAGGGCTAGGGATTTCGCTTGAGAGTGACACAATCCATTTCAAGCGAAATAGCTATTGTTGATTTCGCTTGAAATGGTGTTTGCCACTTTCAAGCTAAATCATACATTCAAGCGAAATTAGCTTAAACCAACACTCAAACCCTAAATCTTTCATACTTCAAGCCATGAACTATCAGTTCTAATCTAAGACTCGAACGAAGATGAAGTCGACAGACAACTGCACCAACAGACTCCCCCTTGAATGTTGACGGAATCTTCAGTGAGAGTCTTCAACATAACGACTCTTCAATCTTGATCGGTCTTCTTCAGGAATTTCTCCCGGAATCATGTATCCGGATCTTTTCTTAGCTCTAACATCATCAGACTCCCCCTTTAAGTAAGCTGGGATTTTCAGTCTGGAATTGGCTATCGCCTTTGAAATCAAATCCTGGCTTTAACTCTGTTTAAGCTCATTACCTACACACTTCTCACTAAAACATAAGTTTTTACTTAAATCAATAAGAAAAACTTACTAGTAATAGTTACATCAAGTTCAAATTAATGACCCTGATTAACTAATCTCAATTTCTTTCTTCAATCAAGATTTTTCAATTCAGTATACACACTCCCCAACCAGTTCATCTTGTTTAGCACTTGGAATTTTGAAAATCAGCTCTTCAACATCAGTTGTCTAAAATCTTTTTGTCTTTTTCAAAATTTTATGCTAAAACACACTAAAATCTTGTTGGATTTTTGAATAACAAAGGAATGCAGTAAAGAAATATTTACATACAATATTTTTGTGAGTTTGTGTAAGAGGATCATATCAGTTTATGAGACAAATCACCAACATCGTTAAGCTTTTAAACATTTTCAGTTCTAAAC
Organism: Helianthus tuberosus; assembly: GCA_030545235.1. Lineage (NCBI taxonomy): Eukaryota > Viridiplantae > Streptophyta > Magnoliopsida > Asterales > Asteraceae > Helianthus > Helianthus tuberosus. Next base: position 125,037,918 of record CM060358.1, read on the forward strand.
GATTCACATTGATTGACGATATTGTTGTCCACTTAAACTCAATCTAAAAACTTTCGAAATGCTTACCGATACGTTAAGGTATATTAATTTTGCACTAAGTTCGTATGGACCCCACGATCTCAGCATATCCCCTCATCATGTAATACACTGACTCAAGTAATGCCTTTAAACTTTTGTCAACTGTGAATTGTGCGAAAACAACTCAGAATGTTTAAACATTAACAATCAGGTCGATCTTTCGATACGCAGAGAAAGTCCAATGTTTAAACAAAATAATAAAAATAAAACAAGTTGAAATTATTTAGGCTTTAACCACCAGATCGATACTCTCGTATACGCAGAGGTGATCCAAAGCTTAAACGAAACACCAAAGAAAATAAAGCAGAACGTTTAGGCACTAACATCCAGTTCGATACTCACGTATACGCAGAGGATGTCCAATGCTTAAACAAAATAAAGAAATAAAACAAGTTTAAATCTTTGCAAAAAGAAATGCACAATCACAGTGACTTTTCAGCAAAGTTGTGAAAGTTCACAGACTTAATCAGTTTTATGTCTTTCGACAATCAGCTATTACTGAGTAGGCACACAATCAAGAAGGACAAAACTAAGTACTATGCTTTCAACCATGTTTCCCACTAGAACTAGGCTTTTTCATTTAGGTTTGTATCGTTATCGCAAATCTACTAGTCTAGCTGAGCCTCCCGTCACATCTTTAGTAAGATCGTTTATCACTTTTTATCTCTCCATTTCTTTAGCATGCTATGACAGTCTCACTGATCTACTATCATTTCCTCTTTTTCACAACAAAACTCTTTTTTGCAATTTTTCAATGTTTTTGGCATTTTCAAATTTTCTAATTTTTTAAAAATTTTTACTCCCCCTAAAATCAAAATATGTCTCAATTTTGATTTTCTGAGAAAATTTAAAAACAAGCTGTACAAGAAATGTGACAACATGATGAGAATCATTTCAATTCTCCATTCACTTGGCTTAAACAATCAGAACTCCCCCTGACAACAAAACATTTTCCCATAGTGATTTCAAAACACTTAAGTTTGTTTTAATCAAAATGGTTTTTCCGGAAAATAAGTTTTGCATGTCCTTTCTCAAACATGGGGATCTTTCATCACCTTGTTCTCTTCAATCATTTGATCGAAAGTTAAATCAAGTACAACTTAATGTCCTTGATAAAACATTTCTAAAAAAAATGCCGATTCCTACACCCCAATTACCAACCTGGGAGTTCCGACAAGTCAGGTTTTTCATTTAAACAGATTCACCCAAGCCTAACTGTCCTTGGGTGATTTTGAATTCTTGTTCAACAATGGTGGAAAATTTACATCATCCATTGTTAGACCAGAATTCTCATTTTTTACCTCAACACATGGCTCTTCTGGCTTTACCACACCAGATTCATCGCCTGAACGTGGCTTGTCTGACTTTGATGAGCTAGATTCATTGCCACCACGTGGCTCCTTTGTTTCCAAAGAAACAAATTCATCACCACCAACTTTCTCTTTCTTTACTCTCTCCTCTGTCCTCAGATTTGTATCTGATGAATTCGTTTTGCTAGATTTGTCATTCTTTGGCGAGCAAGATGATTTATCAGAACTTTTATCTGTTTTACCAGTTGTATTCGAGGACAAAATCCTTTCGAGATACTCTCTCGCTTTCTTCCTCAGTGTGTCTTTCTGCCCCTAGAAAGCTTCACTTTCTGTTTGTGAACTTTCTGTTCTTGAACTTTAGGTTCTTGAACTTTCTGTTCTTTGGGCTTGACATTGACTGGATTCTTTGCCTTTTTCTGAGATTCAACCCTCGATCTTTCATTTGATCTCATTGGGCAATCTCTGGAAATGTGTCCTTTGATATGGCATTCAAAGCATCTTCTTGTCTCAAAATTCCAACTCTGGCAGTTAACAGCAATGTGTCCTTGATAACCACATCTGTAACACACTCTGTTATCGTACCAATCACCATTTTCAGTCCAAACATTTAGATCATAACATTGTTTGGCTTGGTGATATCCATCTCTCCTCTTGTATGCTGGATTTAGCTTTTGAGCACTGTGGTCAAACCTGCACCACTTATTACCAACAGTTTTTGAGTTTTGTTTTTCCAATTTTTGTGGTTTTTTATCTCGATTGGATGATTGAACTGATGAGCTTTTATTTTCTTTTTGAAGATTTTTCGGCTTTTTATCCATTTGTTTTTGTTCCATATTCTTCTTTACAGGTTTTTGCGTTGAGCATTCACCTTTTTCAGTAGAATGTAAAACAGTTTCTTGAAACATTTTATTTAATTTCAAAAATATTTTTCTTTTTTTCAATATCACCATCATCAGTTTTCTCATCACAATCTTCAACTTTGACTTTGTCAAAGTTTGTGACATTGTCACTTATTGGACCTGAATTGATCGGTTTTGGACATGGATAATCTGGTGTTGATGACGAAGTCTCAAAACCTTTCAATTTCTTTTCAAGCTCATCAATTTTAATCCGAGCAATTTAAGTTTCATTTTCAAGCCGAATGATTTTCTTAAGATGAGAATTTAATTCAATTTGTTTTTCAAGATTATTTTTAAAAATAGCATATTTTTCATCTTCTAAAATCTTCATTTGACTTTGAAAATCTTTTTCAAATTTTAATTTTTCATTTTCAAACTCTTTTTCCTTTTCTTTCAAAATCTTGTTTTCCAATGTCAAACTGTCCAAATCAATTAACAGTTTGACATTTTTAAATTACATCTTCTCAAAATTTTCTTGCAAAACAAAAATCTGTTTATCATCTGATTTCATCTCGTCTTTCAAAACTGAAATCTCTTCATTCTGTTCCTCTCCCACTTGAACACCTTTATTCCTGCTTCTTTTTAGTATTGATTTTCCATTTTGACTTTTCTTCTTCTCAGCATTTCTCTCCATCTGTTCTTCAAGTTTCTTAATGAATTGACAAATTGCCAATCCAGAGTATTCTCCAATTTTTTTAAATCCAAAAGATATGTACCCCATTCTTGTTGAGGTAAGGCATTGGCTAATTTATCAACCCATTCATTTGGACTTTTCTGAATACCCTTCTCAGACATTGAACGAACAAGATGGCTATATCTCTCAATGATACTCTTTGTATTTTCTCCTGGACAACCTGAAAACGAGTTAAATTCTTTCTTTAATACATTTACTCTATTAAATGTTTCATTATTCATATTAAAGAAATTTATATCCATGATTCTGAAACACGTTTATCAAGACAGTCCCTTTTCAAGCGAGATACCACCTTCAAGCGAAATAACCTGCAAATAACCTTCAAGCGAAATCAAGATTTCAACTACAATGTCAATTCAAGCGAAATACTCAATTGAAGCGAAATCAGATTTGTGATTTCAAGCGAAATCAAATGAATAACCTACTCAAGCGAAACCACAAGTATTTCAAGCGAAACCTATTATTATTTCGCTTGAAATAACATCAATTTTTCAAGCGAAATCTAATAGTTCGTTCAAGCGAAATCTGGTTTTAGATCCATTTTTATCTGATTTAGTCCGAATTTTAAGCTGATATTCTCAAGGATTTGTTAAAACACTGTTTCGCTTGTGTTGTGAAAAATTCAGGCCATTTTAACCGTGAAAAATTGTCCAATTCATAAAAGAAGGTGTAAAAATCAGAATTTTCCAGCGAAAACGAGCTAAACAATAAGAACTCTTCCTCCTATGCTCTGATACCACATGTAGGATCGTGAAACGACCTAACGAGTCGATCAGAAGAGTGCTCAGACAAAATCAGAGGCGGAATTCATTGATTCTGTCTTTGTTTAGCTTGTATAACACTAGAAACACAATTAACTGTCTCTTGTATTGCTCAAAACACTGTTACAAAGCTGGAGACACCTCAACAGCACCTCGGCGTCGGAAACCAGAACTGTTATGAACTGAATCCGCTTGAAGACTATTTATAGGGCTAGGGATTTCGCTTGAGAGTGACACAAGCCATTTCAAGCGAAATAGCTATTGTTGATTTCGCTTGAAATGGTGTTTGCCACTTTCAAGCTAAATCATACATTCAAGCGAAATTAGCTTAAACCAACACTCAAACCTTAAATTTCTCATACTTTAAGCCATGAACTATTAGTTCTAATCTAAGACTCGAACGAAGATGAAGTCGACAGACAACTGCACCAACAATATATATTGTATACGACCAGGAAAACTTATTTACACATGATGTATACGGGCCGTATACTGTTATATGACCCGTATGGAATAAAAAAACTAACAAAGTCTGCTGGCACAGATTTTGTTGTTTTTTTATTCTATACGGGCCGTATAACAGTATACGGCCCGTATACACCATGTGTAAATAAGTTTTCCCCATGTGTTAATATTACGACCCAAAAAATTAAATCAAATGTTCATTTCAGTTGATTTATTAACATATAGTGGTAGCCTCTTAATGACCATTCAGATGCTACATTTTAATGGTTTAAAACCTCTGAATGAATAAGAGGTAACCTCAAGTCTGAATGGTTAAGAGGTAACATCTGAATGGTAAATCATCACATGTCACATTCTTCTACCTTCTCATTGGTAAAATTATTAATGGTTTCATTAAGAGGTAGCCTATGCTACAAAACAACTCCTTAGCCAATCAAGGTAATAGAGAAAAAATATTCCTTTTTGCTTTAATATAGATATAGATTTTGTTTAGAGGAGAGTAATTCATTTTCCAAACAGGGGTCATAAAACACTAGACTTTGCGTTGAATCCACAATCACACATGGCCAGCATGGTAACCCTTCTCATCATCATTATTTTATTATTATTATTAAACCCTAATCATCTTCATTTCTATGTTACACGATCACATACTTTGCAATCACCTACCTAAACCCTAACTTTCAGCTCTTATTCGTAAACACTAGATCATATTCTTACGATTATTTTAGGGTTTTTTTGTTGATTTGAAGCTCTGAATCTGTTCATTTTTCTGTATTAGCTCATAGTTGTGTAAATTAGGGTTTTACGTTTTGTGATTTCGATTATAGACTGATTTTTTGGATCTCATAATTTCATTTTGTTTTTGGATGTGTTTGCATTAATTTTAGGATCTATTGTAAGATTTGTGTGTTCTAAGTATGAAGATTTTTGTGCATTTTGTATCTGATGACAGAATATTTTTGTGAATATTTGTATCTTTTGTTGGACTTGGACATGATACAGTGCTTGAAAATTAATATTTTATATTGACATATTGTTCATGTTTTTTTTTTTGCTTCATGCTGGTGGGACCCAAGAAAGAAATATGATGGTTCATTTGTTATTCTACCAATTGGATGGATAGGGGACAATGTTGTATTAATTTATTGTATTTATCTTTATATTTTTTGTGGTTGTGGTTTTTCCAACAAAATAGGAGGATACTTTAATGTATAAACATAGATATATTGTATAGGTCTTCTTTTACTGCATATTCTGTGAACAAGCTCCTTATCAGATTGTTTGATTTCTCATATGCAATAACTTAATTTTGACACTGTCTTTACTTCTTAATTTGAACTCTTGACTCGAGATTTACTTATCGATGTTAGTTTCGGTTAAAGCCTTTAGACGGTTTTGCGGTTATCGTATCGAAATTGGCTTTTTGACCAGTCTATAGTTGAAGTAAATCTTTTGGCTTTTTGACCTGTCTATGGAAATTAAGGTTTGGATTCATGGCTGATGATGACATATGCTAAGGGGGTGTTTGGGATTGCTTATTTTCGTGACTTATTAATTTATTGACTTTTTAAAAAGTTAAAATGTGTTTGGCATGAGATTATTATGCGAGAGGAAAAGTCACAAGTTGTTTTAAAAAGCTAAGCCAAACATGACCTAAGTTTAGTTCATCCCTGAGTTTAATTATAAATGAGTAGTGAACGGCTGTAACTTGATTTATGGTTAAGATTGGATTGTTAGCGTTTTAACTTTTTACCCCATCGTAATTTTAATTGAAATAATGTGTGCTTTATTAAATTCATTTTGTTATTAATGTTATGGGTTGACATGGTCTTTATTTGCATTAATTTTAGGATCTAATGTGAAGATTCATGTGTTCTGAACATGTAGATTTTTGTGATCCTGATGACAGAATATTTATATATCTTGGCCTTTAAATTTCTTCATTTGAAGCTGTTTATGAATTTGTTTGATAGTTAGATACATTTTGAACTATAAGTAAAACTGGACAAAATAAGATATATACAGTGCTTGAAAACTTATATGTTGTTTTTGTTTTTTGACTTTCCTGCTAGTGGGACCCAAGATATCTGATTGTTCATTTGTTACTGTACCACTTGGATAGATAGGGGACCACTTTTTATTAAATTGTTATATTTTTGAACTTTAAACTCAAGATTTACTTATGAATATGTTAATTTTGATCAAAGCCCATCATATCTTTAGAAGGTTTATAAAGTTATCATATTCAACTTGGCCTTTGACCATTCAAAAGCTGTAGTAAATCTTGTGAACCGAAATCAATATCACAAAAACTTCTAAAGTATGACTTAGGGACAAATCGGTAATTTTCAATGAGCGTTGCAGTTAATTAATACTAGGCATCCCAAAATGTTGCCACTTTGCAGATCAAACCATGTGATATATGCGGTGATCCCGGTGTCGTTGAAGCTATAATCATTTGTTCCGAGTGTCAAGTTGCCCGCGAACATCTGTAAGAACCGAACCGTCTTCTCTATGCCCATTCAACACATCTATGAAATTATAAGAAACACCTTATGTATTTTGCTAATATGTTCTAAATGTCTTTTTTTTAGTTACTGCATGAGGGAATTTAGGACACAGGCCCCACCATGGTGGCGTTGTGAAGAATGTCAAAGTCAAATCACTTCACCAAAAACAACTGATGATGAACCAGAAACAAAAAACGTCTCAACATTCCCGCAGCAAACCACTTTTGCGATAGAACGTCGAAATAAAAATCGTATTGCTAGCAAATACGGTTTCAAGGAAAAATGGGTTGATAAAGGAAGAACGAAATATTTAAGTTGTGATGAAGCGGTTAAGCTTTCTTCTGGTTCCATGAAAGTTAATAATTCTAGAAACGAATTCCGTTCTGCACATGGAATGTCCAAATCTATAACTCCACCTCGTGTTTTTCAACGATCAACTGGTTTAAAAGGTGAAACTTTTTCTTAAATTCATGTCTATTTAGTTTGTGAATTAAGTGCTTAACGTATTTCTAATAATCACTATACTTTAGATAAAGCTACACTGTCTACGTGTGAAAGGACATCTGATAAATCACCAAAAGAAGTAAGAAATTTCAAGCTAAATTTGCCGCAACATGTTGTTCAACAATCGATTAGCCCAAAAGGTGAAGTTCTTTATATTAGTTTGCAAATAAAAATTTATTTTGAAATTCATGTTGCGGGTGCTAATTTTTTTTATGATAATATAACAGAAAAAGCTTCACTGCCTACATGTGAAAGGGTACATATTAAATCACCAAAAGAAGAAAGAAACATTAAGCCAAAATTGCAGCAACCTGTTGATCAACAATCATTTAGCCCAAAAGGTGAATTTACTTATGAAGATATATTAGTTTGCAAATAGAAAATTATTTTGAAATTCATGTTGCGGGTGCTGATTCGTTTCTCATGATCACTATAACAGACGAAGCGACACCGTTGACATATGAAAGGGTACATATTAAATCCCCGAAAGAAGAAAGAATTGTTAAGCAATCAGTGAGCCCAAGAGGTGAAGTTCCTTGTGAAGATATGTTAGTTTTCAAATGGAATACTATATTAAAATCATGTCAAATGTGCTAATTTATGTCTTATAATCAATATATCAGAAAAAGCTGTCGTGCCTTTTCAAAACAGAGGTAATGCTATGCAGCCTGTTAAGTCCCCCAGAGTTGAAGGAACAAATCTAGATAAGGAGCCGAAGACAAGTATGCATCATGAAAAAACCGAAACAATATCAGGTACAAAGATTGATATGTGTGTTTTGTGGAAGTCTTTGTTTTCTTGCTATATTCAAGAACACCGGTTGCAACTATTGTCAAATTTAACCCATATAGTTATAATTAAGTTGATAAACATACAAAAAACTAAATAACACAATTCACAAATGCAAGCAATAACACATATAGGCTATCAATATAAAGATGAAAAATCAGCCCCCTAAGTCGAGCATCTAATACCAAATCGAACTATCCTCCTAAATGTCATTAACCTTAATCCTACGTCTCCAAGAACTCCTATCCTCGACCAATATGCTACATAGCGAACAACGATATTTTATAAATAGCGATACACTAGAAAAAAATTTAATATGTATATTATATCAAAATACCCTGGTATATACGCTATTTTACAGACCATATAATGAGCATGGACCTATATGCCACGCTATTTGCTATGGTGACCGTAGCGATCGCTATTGACAACTATGAGCTAAAAGAGAAACGGTTCAGAGTAGTTAAATGGGTTGAAAGTCGTCTAAAGTGCATTTCTAATGCTTATAGCCACTTAATTTTAAAATTAAAAGGATTATTATTGTAATACATAGCATTTGTAATCATATTTTCGTGCCTTAGCTATTTATTTAGAAATGGACACAAATGCGTGACCTGACCCGTTTTGGAATGTTCTATAAACAAGCCATTTCAATCCGAAGAAACATTTGCTACTATTTTATTTTGTATGTTGTAAATTATCAGTTTCTTTTACATGTTGAATACTATTTTTTGGTAGGTTGCAAGAATCATGCTGATGTGGAGGCTGGGAGATCCTGTGCTGCAAAACCGAACCTAACAAGTGGTTTACCTGTTTCTGAGATGCATGATCCATATATTCCCGCCTTAAACTCTTACTGGAAGTAAGCAAATTATCCATTCTTGCTGAATCTTGAAAATTGCTACTATTTCATACTACTGGTAACACCACAAGCCAAGTGCTGTTAAAAAAGGTCACGTGTTGTGCACATGATCATAACCAAATTACAAAGGGTAAAAAAGAAAAGTTAGGTATATGTTCAAGGACCAAATTTGTAGTTTATTTTATATATATATTATAAGGCTAAGTTGTCACATCAATAAAACTTTAGCCCCTCAACTTTGATCAATGTAATTTTAGTCCCTCAACTTTGGTAACAACATGTTTAACCCCTAAACATAAATAAAGTTTTTCATTTCTTTACACTTTGGCCCCTCAACTTTGATAATGGCATGTTTACCCCTTCAACTTTAATAAGTTTTATCTTTGCCTTACACTTTACTATTTGGACCCTCAACTTTAGTTTTTTTCTTTTCTTTCTCTTGCACTTTATGATAATTACTAATTAGACCCTCAACTTTAGTATTTTTCATTTACACTTTATTGTAATTACTATTTAGACTCCTAAACTTTCAGTCTTTTTTCCTTTTGGTCTTTTCATTTTGTAGGTAATGTTTTTCTAACTTTTGTATGTACTGTCGTAAGTAGGTATTTTAACTACATTCCAAACCCGCCGGGTATTCGTTTTATCCGATATCGTAGCGAACTTTTCTGTGACTTTCGAGTTTTTTCATCGTCCCGTAGAATCTCCTGTTGCGATTTGCTTATTTTACCTACGTTTCGAACCCACTAGTTAATACAATTATTATATAAAGACGAGCTTGTTTCAATTCAGGTCAGATGATCCTTTCTTTGACTCTCAAAAGTCAAACTTGGACTTTTTTTTTAGAACAGAAGGATTATTTGGTTCTATCACATGTTACAAAGACAATCATGCTACATGTACCTTTACATTGACATGCTTGTTTTTGCAGGGGATGCTTTTATCTACCAAACGGGATTCAAAAGTTCAATGAGGCATTCACGGCACATCTGCCATCAAGAGTACACTACAAGGTCTATGAAACTGTAAAGAAAATGCCTGAACGTATTTACTTTCAGCGAGTTTCATATCATGACTTACGGATGGATATATTTCCGGCTGATAAAGATGACATCGGATTGTACTTCTTCCCTATGTTTAAAAAGAGGTTTGTTTCTCAACCCTAGAGGCTAGATCTATAAATGGTATACAAGTTTCAAGTTTGTTTCTTATATGATAAACTTTTTACTCTAGAACTCTTATTTTGTTTATATGAAGAGGTGAGAATGATATCTCTATAATCGACTTCATGTGGAGAAATAATCTGGTTATGAAAAGTAATGTGGAAGGCTTGGAGTTATTTGTGCTTTCATCTCGAGTCTTACCTTCGCATGCTCAAGGTAAGTTCATTAAGTCATTAAGATTAGATGCGCTAGTGCTGACCGATTATAACATGACCCGTTAACACGAACTGACTCGACACAAAGTGAAACGGGTCGACACATTAATGGCACAATTAATAATGTGTGTAAATGGGTTTAACCCGCTTAACTTGGTCACCACAACACGTTTATGGCTCATTCATCATTTATCAAAGTGTCACAATATTATAGGTTTTTGAGTATTATAAATAAATGTGAAATGTAATTTTTGATAACTTTTATTTTATTATGTTAATTGTGACTTGTTATTATTTAACCGTGTTTTTAGGGAACCGTGTCAGTAATCATGCTAAATGTGTTGTTTCATTTGTGTTATTAAAATGCTTATAATTAATCGTCTTAAACGTGCCTTGCCGTGTAACCTATTTATCCAACATGTCCATTTAGTGTTTAGGAGATTGCACGTTTAAGTACGTGTCGTGCTGAACACAAGCCATTTAACACAATGCAATATGTAATATGCAGCAATTTAGAGTGTATTATTTTATACTAATTTTTATTGTATATATTTAGTAAAAAAATAACATATATTAAAATTCGCATAAAATTAAAACATAATTTATAAATTGATGCGAATTAACAATCTAACCTTTGAAAGTACAACATCATATGATTGTTTTTTCGCAATCACTGGATTCGAAATTGGATCCATTATCAAATGTTTAGCAATAGAAATGGGTGCCCTACTATGTATTTATAGTAGGAATATATAGGTGAATTAGGGTTATTTTGAAATCTGGCACCCTTTTGTTTAGGAAGTTAGTTGCATCTATTTAATTTTGAATCTACCAATCTTAAAAAAAAACCAAACGTTCATAAAATAATAATAATAATTGTATCTAGTTAAAATGTTTGTTTTCAAATGTGAAATAATAATAATAATTGTATCTAGTTGAAATAATAATTATATGTATTGTTACTTTGAACAAAATAATTATATATACTTTCGATATTAAAATTTCGATATTAAGGTATTAAAACCCGAATACAGTATATTTTATGTACTGGCGGTATATCCGGTAGAACCGGTTCAACCGGTTCAACCCGTTGAACCGGTTTGCATTATCTTAAGATTTGATTATTTGATTATTTTATTGTATATATTTAGTAATCAACATGCTCAAAGAATAAACATTAAAGAGTTTACAAAAATTTTGTATGTTTTCAGAATATCAAGGAAATTACTTTTTATGGGGAGTTTTTCGCGGACCAAAAACCGCTGTGAAGGTGGCTCATTCGCCGCCCTTGACTGTGGTAAAACGTGAAGCTTGTTATGACGATGTTCCTCCTGGTTTTAAGAGGATCTGTAGATCCTGAGATTTTACATCTGGCTTTGGAGAGCATATGTGCATAGTTATTTTGCATTTGGTGTCCTTTTCCCAAAGTAGTGAGGGTTCTAGTCTCATTGGAAACACGTATAGATTTTAAGAGAATTGTAGTTAAAATAAAGGTATTGGTTAGGGTTTGAAATTGGGGAAGAAACGAGGGTATTGTAGTAACATTGTATTCTCTTAATTTAGTAGCCATTTAGTGATCATTAACGAATTTGTTTGTTTGTTTCATTTTATTATATCATTAGACACCAAATTAATGAACGATATTTTGGCCTTTAATCATTAGACAAAAACAAAAGAAAAAAAGGTTACGATTAGAAAGAAATACAATGTTATGTTAATATGGAGAGATTTTGAGTAATTCATTCATATGAAAATCTTAATATTCACATTTTAGTTTCAATTTTACTAGGGCAACACCACTTTATAATGGTTTCTTCAAAAAATAAATGCGACTTGCAGCATGCCTATGTTGTTTTAACGTTATAGTTATATCCAACTAGGTTTTTTAATATCTTTTCAAAAGCTGTTGTATTCAGTTAATATAATCATTGTCTCCTAATTATAGCTTTAGTTGAAGCACCCCTTAATTTATTAATTTTTTTTCATACACTCATTTCAAGTATTTATTTTGGTTTAACTACTTCTAATTGGTTTTTGTCTTGGAATTTAATCTCTTTATCCACTACGATTCAAGTGATTTTATTAATGAGAATTTTATAGAACGAGTATTTAGGACATGCGTTTTGTGACGACACCATTAAGTAGAACAAAAAGTAGACGTAAAAACATTGAATCGCGTACTCGCGTTGTGGCGTGTTAACTCGCAAAATGTAGACCGATACAAAAATGAAATTTCAAAAGTCTAAAAGGCGATAGTGTTAGACGAAAAATAAAATAGACAATAGCTATTATTGAAAATAATATATCTTTTGCTGCGTGAACTTTATTAGGAGAGCGACTATGCGGGTGATTAACTAAGGTGATGTTTGTTTTTTCAGAGGTAAAATGTTTGCAGTCTGCCGACCACATCTGCAGACATCTGTTGCAAAAGAGGTGGACCAAACATCTGCAGTCTGCAAGAAGAAAACTGTTTGTTTTGGGTTTAATTTGAAAACAAACTTCAAATAATCATAAAACATACCATACCAGAATTGTCAATTGTGAAAACAAATAATCATAAAACTTCAAATAATCTGAAAACCAACAGCAAATAATCTAAAAACAAACTTGAAATAATCATAAAACACACCAGAATTGTGTCGATTTTTGGCTTTGAAGGTCGGATTTGAAGGGGGTGGCTGGTTGTGAAGGATGGCAGCTGAGGATGGAGGCAGCTGGGGGAAGATGGCGGTGATCCTGTCGGCGGGTATGATAATGTCGGTGGCGGTCAAGAGGGTGTCGGCTGAGGAGGGAGGCGGCTGAGGGAAGATGGTCGTCGGTGATCCTGTCGGCGGGTATGATAATGCGAAGCAACATCGCACCGAACACACCAAAGCAGGCGGCATCCGCACGGATGGCCAATCCGCACAGATTGCCAATCCGCACGGATGATCTATCCGCGCGGATAGCCTACCCGGGTACGTGCCATGCGCACGGCTCACCCTTCCCCTTTTTGGCATCCTATAAATACACGAGTCACTCTCCAACTTTTCCATTTTTGGCAAGTGACGTCCGAACCACACGCATTCTTCACTTTTTCTCAGATTTCTCTCAATCCAGGTAAGATCTTGCATTAATTCTTGTACACCTTTGATCACTACACAATTCTACACATTTCCGTCTTTCAAATCTTCACTTTTAACTATGAAATCATCCGGATTTGAGGTATTCTCAGGTGACGTCATCATGAAGTTCTTATGAGCTTCAAGCTTGACCTCATTCCACTAAGAATAACTCAGATCTAAACGATTTCTACAAGATTTCACACTAACTTCACCTAGATCTAAACTTTTCTAAGGATAAAAGAGTTGAAAGAAATAAACCTAAGTTCTCTCCTTCTTTTCCCTTAGAATCGGTACGAATCTGATCGGTTCTAGTCTCTACTCGATAATAGTGATGCACTAGTTCCAGATCTGGAATCCTACCCACAGACAACTGATTTCGGGGTCAACCGGAATGACCGTTCTGAGCCGCCGGCAGGCCGAGTTAGGGTGGTTCCTGACCGGTCTAGTCACGCGGGTGAGAATACAATTCCAAGTGGTTGCCACGTAATCAGAACGTCTCGATAAACGACAACAGAGACCAAGAGTAGACGAACGAAACAATTAGACCAGAGACTGTCCGCACGGATCAGTTGTCCGCACGGACAAGCTGTCCGCACGGACAAGTTGTGCGCACGGATTACCATCCGCACGCACAGGTCATCCGGACGGGTTGCCACCCGGACGAGCTACCCTTGGGACCCACTTTCCAAACAAGGTTTGAGTATCGACGAATGAACAATCCGGACGGACGACCTCTGAAAGGATTACTCTTCGGATCATGAGATACTAAGGCCTTCAACTAAAATTCAAACAATGATCATCCGCACGGCCAAGTCGTGCGCACGGACAGACTATCCGGACGGATGGTCCCTGCCCGCGCGCACAGACTGTCCGCACGGATCACCACTGTCCGCACGAACTACCATACGCACGGATTGTCGTCCGCGCGATCGGCTTGAAAGGTAGAAACACTTATGTGATTTCTAAATGCTACAACGAAAACTCCAAAGCACAAGTCATCATACACAAACACATCTCACACTTAGGAAGAAACAATCCACTTGAACGTTTATCCACACAAACAACTTGACCGTACGGATAAGTCATCCGCACGCACAACTAATCCGCACGGGTTACCACCCGCACGGACAGTCGTACGCACGGATAGCTTACCCGGATGGGTCACCATCCGCACGCATCACCATCCGCACGGATAGGTCATGCGCACGGATGACTCCCTCTCACGGATAGCTGATCCGCACGATCAGCCATCCTAACCACGCGCACTTTGTACTGTGTTACGCGCCACTTATCGTTATGTTATCGAATCTATTCAGGCTAACCGTACTCGCTGTAAAGCGCTCCCTTCAATCCACAATCGCTGTGAGTATACTCGAACCCTTTTTGCTTTAGCACTTTTGGGTGTTACATACGTTACGACTATTCAAACTACAACTATCACACTACTCAAGCTATTTTGACGCTAAACCATTAATGCATGTTATACGTGGCTTATGAATGCTTGTTTGTTATGTTTACACATGGAATGCTGTCTACCTGCCTTAGCAACGATAGTACTATAGTTTGGACTCAGCACCCGTTCACACGGGGGTTGTTAAGGATTTTTTACTTGCATGGATTACGGTGGTAATCATGTATTGCGAACTGCCTCGGGCAGTCAACCCGCAGTCATTGGTATCGATGGATCTATGTCGATAACTAACGTGCTTCATTTCACTATGTGTACGTGCTGGTTATGCGTAAACGAATTTGAACTCTATATGCTATTATCAAACTTGTATGCTCACCTTTACATTTTATGTATTGACTTTATTTTAACGTATGTGACAGGTGCTTAGGTTGCATGTTTGCTCTTTGTGCTGTGATGAAATCGAAGCTAGGAACTGGAGTCCTAGAAACCAACGAATAAATTAGTTATGTTTAAATCTGAGTTGTCGAAACAGAATATTTGTTTTGATGTTGTCTGTAATAACTTGTTTGACTATTTATGATACGGTATGGGACGTATTGCTTTAATTAAATGTCAATGATAGTTGTTATGGAAACTTCTGGACAATCTGTTTCGCTCAGTGCCACGCCCCGATGATTTCGCCATCGGTTGGGGTGTGACAGATTGGTATCAGAGCCATAACTATAGGGAATTAGGCAAGACTCGACCTAGTCCGGGTCGAATTCTTAGAGACCTAGTCTATAGTTAAGAACCAACAGACCAACTCATGCGTATGCGTAAACTCGCCACTATCACTCGCCCTTTTCTCTCACTGCACTCGAATTTTCAAAGTTGTGAACAGGTAATGAGGCCGAGAATAGGTGTGAAAACCGCAAACTCTCGACTAAAGTTGCCTAATCAGCTTGCGTTTTAGTTACAAACGAGGAGAATCATACCAAATCAGGAGTGAAATCCATATTTTGATGAATAATCTCCTCAATTTTTTTTTATCAAAAACGAGGGCGGAAGTTGCAAGATAGGGGTGAAACCCTAACCTTGACGACTCGTCCCGCTTTTATACAAAAACTTCCACCAAAGTTCGATGGACTCCAACGATCTAAAACACAATATAACCAATGGGAATTGCGCCAACGCCCAAGAATCGAGGCAAAGGCATAGTCCTGGAGGTAATTGTGCACATAGGATCCTTGCGAATAGTCGAGCCACTTTGGTTAGTCGAAGTCTATTAGCCACAGACAATCTACCTTCGATTTACCGACCTTTATGAAAAATTTTATGCATTTTCTGTTATTTATTAACGTTTTGAGGTACTATTGGTTTCGACCCAACACTATTGCTTCTGCTAAAACACAAAACCCACACAACTCATCGCTAGCGAATCGACAATAGAGGCAGTCAGAATGCTTTGTATGCTCGTAGGTACTTTTAGTGATTAAGTTATGTGTATTTTGCTATTGTGCTTATCTGTTTAGGAATATTGTGATTATGTGCTCTATGTGTTTATGTGATTTTGCGCGATTCTGTGATTTTGTGACTATATACGTTTACATGGTACGTGTTACTGAGCTTTAGTAGTAGTAGACGTGTGAGGTGAGATTCGAATACATGTGTTGAGTTCCATGGCGATGTCTATTGCAGACAATGTCGTCTGGATCCCGTCATCCACTCTCTCGCCAAGAAAAGAAGGACAAACGTCTTGCTTCCATCGTCGCGAAAGCCGTAGCAAAGGCGGTGAGCGATGCCTATGAGAATGCCAGCAAATCATCCGAGGAATCGAGGACTGAAGGTCCTAGAGCTGTCGCCAGTTTCAAACAATTCAAGTCATGTGGGCCGAAAGAATTCACAGGCGAAGGAGGTCCTACTGCACTATTCCACTGGTTTGACTCTATCGAGGTTACTCTGCGACAAAGTGGTTGCCCTGATGACCTTCGAACTCTGAACGCTACCGGCGTCTTTCAGTCCCGTGCTTTGGACTGGTGGACGGCCGAGAGGAACAAGAGAAGGAATGATGCAGCTTACGGTTTGTCGTGGGACGAGCTCAAGGAAGTCATGCTAGAGGAATTCTGCCCTCCTCACGAGCGTCAAAAGCTTGAAGATGAATTTTGGCACATACATCAGAAGGATGGAGACAATGCTGGCCTCACTGCTCGCTTCAAACAGCTCAGCACTATCTGTCCTGACCAGGTCAAGACTCCTGAGATGACCATTAAGAAGTACATCCGAGCTTTGCCCGACTGCGTTGCTGATTTCGTGCAAGCGGCTAAGACTGCCACGATCGAGGAAACCTATCTACTGGCCGCTGAAATCAATGACAAAAGGGTTAAGGCTGGGGTGTGGGATAAGACCTCCAAGCATCTGCATCAAGCTACCGCTACTGCACCAACTGCTGAACCTACCTCGTCAAGCAACAAGCGAAAGAACAGCTCCACCAACAAGAACTGTGCGATTACTGCTGCACCGATCCAAGCTGTACCTACCCAACAGCGTCAGGTAGCGGCGCCCGTGGCCAATGCACCGCCTGCAAAGCGTGCATATACTGGACCACACCCGCTCTGCCCTACTTGCACCTATCATCACCCGACAGCTATTCAATGCCGTTTCTGTGCTCATTGCAACGTCTACGGTCACTTTACTGCCAACTGCCGTATTCGCCAAGCTCCTGCCAATCAAGCTCTACTCGCTGCCCCACAGGGTTAACAAGCCCCTCCGGCACCCGCAGTCAAAGCCAGAGCATGCTTCACGTCTGGCGACCCGAATCATTTCGCCAACATGTGCCCGAACAGGGTGGTAAAGCAAGAACCGCAACAGCAGTAACCACAGCAGCAGCAGCAACAGGCCGCACGCGCCAGAACTTTCAATCTCAATGTGCGTCAAGCCCAGGCCGACAACAACGTGGTCAATGGTACGTTCCTTGTGAATGGTATTTATGCTTCATGTTTGTTTGATACTGGAGCCGATAATTGCTTTGTGTCACTCGAATTTGAGAATCTCCTTAGCCGTAAACGTTCCCGACTCTCCTCTGCATTCGATGTTGAAGTCGCTACCGGAAGAACCGTCGCTGTAAACTCTGTTATTCGTGATTGCACTCTCGAGCTCAACAATCACATCTTCTCAATCGATCTCATCCCAATGCAACTAGGAAGCTTTGATGTCATAGTAGGCATGGACTTTCTTCGCGAAAACCATGCCGAAGTTGTGTGCTTCGATAAAATGATTCGTTTTTCGCTCGCAAACGGTGACTCGTTGTGTGTTTATGGGGATACTACTTCGAAGGGTCTCAAGCTTATGTCATGCCTACAAGCTAGCAAGTATCTCCGCAAGGAATACAGGGCTTTCTTGGCTAACGTGGTAGCAGCGGAGAAGGAAAAGAAAGAGAAGAATGAAGTAAGAGATGTTCCTGTGGTTCGAGAATTTCCTCAAGTTTTTCCAGAGGATCTTCCCGGACTACCTCCAAAGCGCGATATTGATTTTCGCATTGATCTCATTCCTGGAGCTAATCCTATTGCCAGAGCTCCTTATCGACTCGCGCCGTCCGAAATGCGCGAACTCTCAACCCAACTTCAGGAATTGCTTGAAAAAGGCTTCATTCGCCCGAGCACCTCTCCTTGGGGCGCACCAGTCCTTTTCGTCAAAAAGAAGGACGGGTCGTTCCGGATGTGCATCGACTACCGGGAATTGAATAAGTTGACTATCAAGAACCGCTATCCTCTGCCTCGAATCGACGATTTGTTTGATCAGCTACAAGGCGCTACGTGTTTCTCGAAGATCGATCTACGTTCAGGATATCATCAGCTGCGCATACAAGAGGAGGATATACCCAAAACCGCGTTTCGCACTCGATACGGCCATTACGAATTCGTTGTCATGCCTTTTGGCCTAACGAACGCACCAGCAGTTTTCATGGATCTGATGAATCGAGTGTGTAAACCATATCTCGACCGTTTCGTCATCGTGTTCATCGACGATGTCTTGATCTATTCCAAAACGAGAGCCGAAAACGCGCAACATCTACGTTTGGTTCTCGAGCTACTCCAGGGGAACCAACTCTACGCCAAATTCTCCAAGTGCGAGTTTTGGTTGGGGGAGGTTCAGTTTCTGGGTCACATCGTAAATAGTCAGGGTATTCACGTCGATCCTGCGAAGATTGAAGCTGTTAAGAGCTGGGTTACGCCTAAGAACCCGACTGAAGTCCGCTCCTTTCTCGGGCTAGCGGGCTATTACCGACGATTTATCGAAGGATTCTCGAAGATTGCTGTACCACTCACTTCTCTCACTCATAAGGACCAGCCTTTTGTCTGGGGAACCAAACAAGAGTCTGCCTTTCGAACCCTCAAACACATGCTTTGCAATGCTCCTGTTCTCACACTACCCGACGGAAACGATAATTTCATTGTCTACTGTGATGCTTCCAACCTTGGTCTCGGTTGTGTCCTAATGCAACGAGACAAGGTCATAGCTTACACATCTCGTCAGCTCAAAGTCCACGAGAAGAACTATACAACCCACGATCTCAAGCTAGGCGCAGTTGTTTTTGCATTAAAGATTTGGCGACACTACATGTACGGTACAAAGTGTACGATCTTCACCGATCATAAGAGCCTACAACACATCTTTAATCAGAGGGAACTAAATATGCGTCAACGCCGATGGGTAGAACTTCTCAACGATTACGACTGTGAGATTCGTTATCACCCAGGCAAAGCAAATGTTGTTGCCGACGCACATAGCAGACGGAGCTATCTGCTTAGCACTCGTAATGTTCAAGCCCAGCACAACCTCAAAGCGCTCATTCGCGACGCTCAACATGCATGTTTCAACGAACGCACCTTGAAGAAAGAAAGAATCTACCACGATGGAGCCCAGCTTGTGAGCAAATCAAATGGGATCTTCCACTTCTTAGACCGAATTTGGATTCCCAAGCGAACCAAATTGCGACAGATTATCATGGATGAAGCCCACAAATCCCGATACTCTATCCATCCCGGTGCTGACAAAATGTACCATGATCTTCGCTATAGGTACTGGTGGCCGGGTATGAAACGGGATATCGCACTCTACGTCGGAAAATGCCTAACTTGTGCTAGAATCAAGGCTGAACATCAAAGACCCTCTGGCTTGCTCGAACAACCACCAATACCTATGTGGAAATGGGAGAGCATAGCCATGGATTTCGTAACCAAGCTTCCAACCACGTCATCAGGTCACGACAGCATTTGGGTTGTTGTTGACCGTTTGACTAAATCAGCCCATTTTCTGCCTATACGAGAAGACTACAAGGTGGAACGATTGGCCCGAATCTACACCAACGAGATCATATGTAGACATGGGACGCCTCGTGACATCATCTCTGATCGTGATGCTCGGTTTACTTCACGATTGTGGGAACCATTCCAAACGGCACTCGGTACAACACTTAATCTAAGTACCGCGTTCCACCCACAAACCGACGGTCAGACTGAAAGAACGATTCGTACTCTTGAAGACATGCTCCGCTCGTGCATGTTAGACTTCGGTGGTAATTGGGATAAACACCTGCCGTTAGTCGAATTCTCGTATAACAACAGCTATCAGGCCAGCATTCAGATGGCACCTTTCAAAGCTTTATACGGAAGAAGATGTCGATCGCCTATTGTGTGGCACGAGATCGGTCACTCGCAACTAACCGGTCCGGAGCTGCTACAAGAAACGACAGACAAAATTTTCCAAATTCGAGACAACCTAGCGAAAGCTCGGGATCGACAGAAAGTTTACGCCGATAAAAAGCGCAAACCCCGTGAATATGGCGTTGGTGACTACGTACTCCTAAAGGTATCACCCTGGAAGGGTGTAGTCCGATTCGGCAAGAAAGGGAAACTCGCGCCTCGATACGTAGGACCTTTTAAGATTCTGGAAAGGATCGGAAAAGTCGTCTACAGACTCGAATTACCGGAGGAACTTAGCAATGTCCATCCGACTTTCCACGTGTCAAACCTCCGAAAGGGCATCGCCGACCACGACTTACATGTCCCTCTAGATGATCTACAAGTGAACGAAACATTACACTTCGTGGAAAAGCCTGTCGAAATCATGGATCGCCAGACCAAAGAACTCAGGCGCTCACGCATTCCCATTGTGAAAGTCCGATGGGAAGGTAAACGAGGCGCGGAGTTCACTTGGGAACTCGAAAGCGACATGAAGGCAAAGTATCCACAGTTGTTTAACGAATGAGTAATGTCCGGTTAAGAAAGGCAAGGTGACATACTTGTAAATAAGGAGAGTCTCCTTATATCCTTGGCCTATAAATAGAACCCGTAGGGTTAGCTTTAAAGACTTTTGCCATTTTAGAGAGTTTGGAGCTTAGTGCTTAGAAAGAGAAAGATCTCTCTACGTGATTCTCGGCTTTGTATACGTCATCATAATCAATAGAATCACGGTTATTATATACGTTTAATTTAGCGATTTTCAGAGAAAAACGTGACAGAGATGAAAGATGAAGAACTTGATCAAATCTGAGTGCGTTTGAGTGCGTTTGATCCTCGCAATCGATCACCTGCTCAGATACCACTTGTAGGATCGGTTTTGACTCCGTTACGATTATGTTTAGTCACACACGTTCACGGACTCCGCACGATTCATAGTCAACAATAGTCAATACATATATGTTATCCACACGGATATGTCATGCGTGCGGTGAACATCAACAGCAACATTCAACATCTTTTTAACAAAAATTAATATTTCTCCCAAACGGCTTCGAATTTAGATCTGAAACCTTATAGGCTTTTAGATCAGATATTTTCGCACATCATATCCTAAGATCAGCAATTTTAACCGTAAAATCCCGATTAATTTGGCAATTTTCAGTGGTCCAAACGAAGAACTCTCACACGTGATTCACGACCTAGTTACAGCTTTCAGCCTAATTTCGGGACGAAATTCCCTAAACAAGGGGAGGCTGTAACACCCCGTGTTTTCACGAGTGAAAGTCAAAGTCAAGGTCAAAGTCAACGACCGATTTCGCGCAACTTGACTCGTAGAAATGTTTTTATTTTATTTATATTATGTGGAGTAAGTGTCGTTCATTACAATAATCGAATCGCGTTTGCCGTATTTCAATCGACCTACGACTGTGAAGGATAGGAAGTAACAATGCGATAAAGTTAATCAAGCTATGCTAATCAAATCGACATCGAACCGTAACTCGAACTATGTATTTTACTTGTCATTATACGTGTGTGTGTGCCTTACGTGTTACCTGTGCATGCTCATTTTATGTCATGTTGTGATAATCAAGCGAACTCAATCGAACTCGAAGTCTAACTCGAACGTAAACGAACCCGAACCCGAATTCCGAGTCAAACCATATAAGAAGTAGTTGGGACTGAAAGTAATTTGACTAGGAAACCCTATCGAATCACTCGTAAATCGAAACCGAAGCAACATCGCACCGAACACACCAAAGCAGGCGGCATCCGCACGGATGGCCAATCCGCACGGATTGCCAATCCGCACGGATTGCCAATCCGCACGGATGATCTATCCGCGCGGATAGCCTACCCGGGTACGTGCCATGCGCACGGCTCACCCTTCCCCTTTTTGGCATCCTATAAATACACGGGTCACTCTCCAACTTTTCCATTTTTGGCAAGTGACGTTCGAACCACACGCATTCTTCACTTTTTCTCAGATTTCTCTCAATCCAGGTAAGATCTTGCACTAATTCTTGTACACCTTTGATCACTACACAATTCTACACATTTCCGTCTTTCAAATCTTCACTTTTAACTATGAAATCATCCGGATTTGAGGTATTCTCGGGTGACGTCATCATGAAGTTCTTATGAGCTTCAAGCTTGACCTCATTCCACCAAGAATAACTCAGATCTAAACGATTTCTACAAGATTTCACACTAACTTCACCTAGATCTAAACTTTTCTAAGGATAAAAGAGTTGAAAGAAATAAACCTAAGTTCTCTCCTTCTTTTCCCTTAGAATCGGTACGAATCTGATCGGTTCTAGTCTCTACTCGATAATAGTGATGCACTAGTTCCAGATCTGGAATCCTACCCACAGACAACTGATTTCGGGGTCAACCGGAATGATCGTTCTGAGCCGCCGGCAGGCCGAGTTAGGGTGGTTCCTGACCGGTCTAGTCACGCGGGTGAGAATACAATTCCAAGTGGTTGCCACGTAATCAGAACGTCTCGATAAACGACAACAGAGACCAAGAGTAGACGAACGGAACAATTAGACCAGAGACTGTCCGCACGGATCAGTTGTCCGCACGGACAAGCTGTCCACACGGACAAGTTGTGCGCACGGATTACCATCCGCACGCACAGGTCATCCGGACGGGTTGCCACCCGGACGAGCTACCCTTGGGACCCACTTTCCAAACAAGGTTTGAGTATCGACGAATGAACAATCCGGACGGACGACCTCTGAAAGGATTACTCTTCGGATCATGAGATACTAAGGCCTTCAACTAAAATTCAAACAATGATCATCCGCACGGCCAAGTCGTGCGCACGGACAGACTATCCGGACGGATGGTCCCTGCCCGCGCGCACAGACTGTCCGCACAGACTACCATACGCACGGATTGTCGTCCGCGCGACCGGCTTGAAAGGTAGAAACACTTATGTGATTTCTAAATGCTACAACGAAAACTCCAAAGCACAAGCCATCATACACAAACACATCTCACACTTAGGAAGAAACAATCCACTTGAACGTTTATCCACACAAACAACTTGACCGTACGGATAAGTCATCCGCACGCACAACTAATCCGCACGGGTTACCACCCGCACGGACAGTCGTACGCACGGATAGCTTACCCGGATGGGTCACCATCCGCACGCATCACCATCCGCACGGATAGGTCATGCGCACGGATGACTCCCTCTCACGGATAGCTGATCCGCACGATCAGCCATCCTAACCACGCGCACTTTGTACTGTGTTACGCGCCACTTATCGTTATGTTATCGAATCTATTCAGGCTAACCGTACTCGCTGTAAAGCGCTCCCTTCAATCCACAATCGCTGTGAGTATACTCGAACCCTTTTTGCTTTAGCACTTTTGGGTGTTACATACGTTACGACTATTCAAACTACAACTATCACACTACTCAAGCTATTTTGACGCTAAACCATTAATGCATGTTATACGTGGCTTATGAATGCTTGTTTGTTATGTTTACACATGGAATGCTATCTACCTGCCTTAGCAACGATAGTACTATAGTTTGGACTCAGCACCCGTTCACACGGGGGTTGTTAAGGATCTTTTACTTGCATGGATTACGGTGGTAATCATGTATTGCGAACTGCCTCGGGCAGTCAACCCGCAGTCATTGGTATCAATGGATCTATGTCGATAACTAACGTGCTTCATTTCACTATGTGTACGTGCTGGTTATGCGTAAACGAATTCGAACTCTATATGCTATTATCAAACTTGTATGCTCACCTTTACATTTTATGTATTGACTTTATTTTAACGTATGTGATAGGTGCTTAGGTTGCATGTTTGCTCTTTGTGCTGTGATGAAATCGAAGCTAGGAACTGGAGTCCTAGAAACCAACGAATAAATTAGTTATGTTTAAATATGAGTTGTCGGAACAGAATATTTGTTTTGATGTTGTCTGTAATAACTTGTTTGACTATTTATGATACGGTATGGGACGTATTGCTTTAATTAAATGGCAATGATAGTTGTTATGGAAACTTCTGGACAATCTGTTTCGCTCAGTGCCACGCCCCGATGATTCCGCCATCGGTTGGGGTGTGACATTCCGCTTTGTCATCGTCATCGGAATCATCTAAATCAACCACGTCACTCCATTTCCATTCCGAGAGTCTCTTGTATCTCTTCCTTTGAGCTTCACATTTTCGATCCTTAAAAAAAAGACAAAACTGAATACAAAAGTTAAAAAAAGATTAAATAAACCTTAAAATTACATCTTCAGTAAATTCACGTTGAAGATAAGACTTTGTACGGGCTGAACATGTGACCGTAACTGATTATCTCAACAGATTTATCACTATCATCCTGCAAAAAAACCGTTAATATGAACAGCTCGTTATTTAATCGAACAACCTGTTATGAACAGCTCGTTATTTAATCGATGTTTGAACAGAAAAAATTAATAAAACAATCAAAATCGAAACCTTAGAAGCGGGAGCTGCAACTGGATTGTTTAAATCGGCGCGTTCACCTTCCAACTGAAACTAAAAAAATAACATATATTAAAATTCACATAAAATTAAAACATAATTTATAAATTGATGCGAATTAACAATCTAACCTTTGAAAGTACAACATCATATGATTGTTTTTTCGCAATCACTGGATTCGAAATTGGATCCATTATCAAATGTTTAGCAATAGAAATGGGTGCCCTACTATGTATTTATAGTAGGAATATATAGGTGAATTAGGGTTATTTTGAAATCTTGCACCCTTTTGTTTAGGAAGTTAGTTGCATCTATTTAATTTTGAATCTACCAATCTTAAAAAAAAAACCAAACGTGCATAAAATAATAATAATAATTGTATCTAGTTAAAATGTTTGTTTTCAAATGTGAAATAATAATAATAATTGTATCTAGTTGAAATAATAATTATATGTATTGTTACTTTGAACAAAATAATTATATATACTTTCGATATTAAAATTTCGATATTAAGGTATTAAAACCCGAATACAGTATATTTTATGTACTGGCGGTATATCCGGTAGAACCGGTTCAACCCGTTGAACCGGTTTGCATTATCTTAAGATTTGATTATTTGATTATTTTATTGTATATATTTAGTAATCAACATGCTCAAAGAATAAACATTAAAGAGTTTACAAAAATTTTGTATGTTTTCAGAATATCAAGGAAATTACTTTTTATGGGGAGTTTTTCGCGGACCAAAAACCGCTGTGAAGGTGGCTCATTCGCCGCCCTTGACTGTGGTAAAACGTGAAGCTTGTTATGACGATGTTCCTCCTGGTTTTAAGAGGATCTGTAGATCCTGAGATTTTACATCTGGCTTTGGAGAGCATATGTGCATAGTTATTTTGCATTTGGTGTCCTTTTCCCAAAGTAGTGAGGGTTCTAGTCTCATTGGAAACACGTATAGATTTTAAGAGAATTGTAGTTAAAATAAAGGTATTGGTTAGGGTTTGAAATTGGGGAAGAAACGAGGGTATTGTAGTAACATTGTATTCTCTTAATTTAGTAGCCATTTAGTGATCATTAACGAATTTGTTTGTTTGTTTCATTTTATTATATCATTAGACACCAAATTAATGAACGATATTTTGGCCTTTAATCATTAGACAAAAACAAAAGAAAAAAAGGTTACGATTAGAAAGAAATACAATGTTATGTTAATATGGAGAGATTTTGAGTAATTCATTCATATGAAAATCTTAATATTCACATTTTAGTTTCAATTTTACTAGGGCAACACCACTTTATAATGGTTTCTTCAAAAATCCTCCCCTCGTGGCCCAGTGGGTATTCCCACTTGGGTTAAGTCGGCCGGCCCTCCTTGGAGGTCACCGGTTCGACTCCCACTCGTGGCCTTAGGGGGGGGGACGTCCCAATGATGGATCGTATCCTACCGAGGCATGGTGCGGTCCTGAGGGCAACCCGGTTTTACCCAGCTGTTACCCCAGCGAGTCTCTCGTGTGGGGGCAGTATGGTTTCCGGGCGGAAGTCAGCTTACGCGGAGGCCGGGGCCCAATCGAACATCGCGTCCTCAGATGCGGGGCTGACGGGGGATTGTCTTCGACATGAACCCGGTGACCACTGGTCAAGTACATAGAAAGTCACCTTCCAAAAAAAAAAAAATGGTTTCTTCAAAAAATAAATGCGACTTGCAGCATGCCTATGTTGTTTTAACGTTATAGTTATATCCAACTAGGTTTTTTAATATCTTTTCAAAAGCTGTTGTATTCAGTTAATATAATCATTGTCTCCTAATTATAGCCTTAGTTGAAGCACCCCTTAATTTATTAATTTTTTTTCATACACTCATTTCAAGTATTTATTTTGGTTTAACTACTTCTAATTGGTTTTTGTCTTGGAATTTAATCTCTTTATCCACTACGATTCAAGTGATTTTATTAATGAGAATTTTATAGAACGAGTATTTAGGACATGCGTTTTGTGACGACACCATTAAGTAGAACAAAAAGTAGACGTAAAAACATTGAATCGCGTACTCGCGTTGTGGCGTGTTAACTCGCAAAATGTAGACCGATACAAAAATGAAATTTCAAAAGTCTAAAAGGCGATAGTGTTAGACGAAAAATAAAATAGACAATAGCTATTATTGAAAATAATATATCTTTTGCTGCGTGAACTTTATTAGGAGAGCGACTATGCGGGTGATTAACTAAGGTGATGTTTGTTTTTTCAGAGGTAAAATGTTTGCAGTCTGCCGACCACATCTGCAGACATCTGTTGCAAAAGAGGTGGACCAAACATCTGCAGTCTGCAAGAAGAAAACTGTTTGTTTTGGGTTTAATTTGAAAACAAACTTCAAATAATCATAAAACATACCATACCAGAATTGTCAATTGTGAAAACAAATAATCATAAAACTTCAAATAATCTGAAAACCAACAGCAAATAATCTAAAAACAAACTTGAAATAATCATAAAACACACCAGAATTGTGTCGATTTTTGGCTTTGAAGGTCGGATTTGAAGGGGGTGGCTGGTTGTGAAGGATGGCAGCTGAGGATGGAGGCAGCTGGGGGAAGATGGCGGTGATCCTGTCGGCGGGTATGATAATGTCGGTGGCGGTCAAGAGGGTGTCGGCTGAGGAGGGAGGCGGCTGAGGGAAGATGGTCGTCGGTGGGGAAGAAGGTGGACGTTGGGGAAGAAGACAACGACGAAGGGGGTGGCCGGTGGGGAGGGTGTCGGCTGGGAGGAGGAGAGCGGTGGAGGAGAGGTGCTAGAGTTTTGATAAGAGATGTATGTGTTTTGAGATTAGGAAAAAAGAAGAGGTTAGAAGTGTTGGAGATAAGGTTGGAAGAGGTGGGAAGACATTGGACCATGTCTGCGTAGGGAAGAGGATGCGCAGAGGTTTAAAGATATTTTTTAATGAAATGTCTTCTAAAAAACAAACGGTCTGCAGAGCTAAACGTCTGCGCGGCGCAAACATAAGAGGCCAGAAGAAGTTTTTCTGAAAAAACAAACACCACGTGAGGTATCACCTCACCTCTTGACCGATCAAAAGAAAAAAAAAAATAAAAATAACAGTACAAATAATGTACTTTTGGAATATTTTTTTTTATTATGGAATGATGTACTTTTGGATTTTTTTTTGAGTTATAATTATATTTTATGAATTTATAGAGTTAAATAGTCAACACGGTTGAACCGCGTGATACAACTCGGTTGAATTGGTTAAACCATTTCTGAGTCTAACCCGATATGATTAAAATACCAGTTTTTAAAACATTGGGAGAAATTGTCATATGTCATTTTATAGAATCCTTTATTAGAATTAGATTCATAATACAATATTATAGAGATACTATGCATCCACACGTGTATATATGGTGGATGTTAATTCAAAGGTATTGGAACAACATAAAGTGGGTTGGCTTTTTGTATGGTGATTCCAAACCTCTCAGTCAAGTCCAAACTTTTTGGTTGAATCTTCGTGTCAAGATTCCAATCAAAATTATGAAGTAATGAGCTCAATACCAAGGGGATCATACGTAGTGCAAGTGGCATTCCGGGGCATATTCTTCGTCCACCTCCAAATGGGATTGACTCAAAGTCTTGTCCTTGAACATCAACGAGAGATGATAAGAATCTTTCTGGTCTGAACTCTTGTGAGTCTTCCCAAATGGATGGGTCTCGTCCTATAGCCCAAGCATTTACAAGCACCTGCGTTCCTTTTGGAATGGTGTATTCGTTGAGTTTAACTTCGTTCCCAGTCTTGCGAGGAAGCAAAAATGGGACTGGTGGGTGAAGTCGTAAGGTCTCTTTTACAATGCATGATAAGTATGGTAACCTCAAAACATCATCCTCTTTTACCATGTTTCCTTTGCCAAAAACATTTGCAAGTTCCTTTTTAGCTTTGACCATGATGTGTGGGTTTCGTAATAGTTCTGTCATTGCCCATTCTATTGTGTTTGAAGTCGTATCACTACCGGCAACAAACGTATCCTACATCACCATGCATAATTTCTTGTAAAACATTAAACTTGGAAGTTACCTAATAAAACTTAAATCAAATAATGATTCATCATCATCATCATACTCAGTAAATCCCACCAATAGCAAAGCAAATGTAGGGTCTGAGGAGGGTAAGGTGTAGACAGCCTTACCTCTACCCCGGAGGAATAGAGAGGCTGCTTCCAGTGAGACCCCCGGCTCGATAGTAGTTTTGCATCAAGCCTTGGACATAAGGCACATAACACTCAGCAATCGGGACAAAGACCGATTAGTGCATGTACCCTTTTGTCTTTCAGCTATCAACGCCACCACATGATGCATGATTAACCGTCCTCAGCTTTTAACGTTATTTTCACGAACTTAGTAAAATAATGTTAAAATTAGTGCACTTTCACTTTTGCCCCTCGATGGCCCACACATATATACATTATATGCGCATACCGCAAGCGGGGCGTACAAATAATGATTGAACACATATAATAATTGACATTTCATTTTCATCTCTTACAATGATTGAAATTAAAAATGCAAAAGATCTAGGTCTATAGAAAATAAAATAGTGAAAGTAAATTATTTGAATATTTTAGGAGCTTATTGGCGTGGTTGGATCTAATAGTTATTTTGACCAAATAAGTATTACTCCTGAAAAAAAAAATCGTTTGTTCGAAATAGTATTTTTCACTTAATCGATAAACTCATTTTAATCTTACAATCTTTCTTGTATTCTAGTTTTTCATAATAACAACTTTAGTTTTTGCCAGTGGCGGATCTAGGATTCCGACCAAGGGGTAACGTTATATAAATAAGCCGTAACGAAATCGAAAAAACGTCAAATTTTTAAAAAATTTACACTAATTTTTCCAATTTTTTTCCGACCAAGGGGTAGCGGGGGTTACCCCTACCAAAGAGGTAGGTCCGCCCCTGGTTTTTGCTATAGTGTATTGTAGTTTATTTATCCGTTTAAATGTTAAATCTCACAAAACATGAAAAAATATACGATTTCAAAATAGTGGTGTTTATTATTCGGTTTGAAATCAATTAAACTGAAAACCAAACCGAACAAACCAAAAACCAAACCCAACTGAATAAAAACTATCTGAAGCCAAACCAAATTACAAAGTTGGTATTCGGTTTAGTTTAAACCAGATAATCCAGATAAACTAAATAACAAATAATAGTTATTTAGGTTTTGTTATTTGATCCAGTTATTATCACTAGATTTCTTGATGTCGCGCGTTGCAACGAAACAAAACAAATGTTAATGTAAAACAAACGTACAAATGTTTAGAAAGCCAAACCGTCATAATCGGTTCGGTCTCAATTCATCATTATACTGTTTTACGATACCAAATACAAATTCTATTTTGAATACAACTTCGTTTTAACAAAATTTATATCGGAATGTCAAAGAAAATTAAACACAACTACGTACTTAGGTTTTAGAAAAAGTTAACAAACATAAATTACTATAAATATATTAAATTAAATGATAAGGGAAACATGATTTAAAAAATAAAAAGGAATTATTAAAATGAAAAATAAATATATAAATATATTAAAAATAAGAATTGAAAAGTGGAGTCTTCTAGAATTAAACTTGAGTATATTATATGGTAGTAAACAACTTAACCACTCTAGCAACTAACTTTTTTGATTCAATATGTATTTCTAAATGTATATATCAAATTAAAAAAAAGGCCACTAATATAAAAAAAAAGGAATTGTTCATGGAACTTGGCTAATAATAATATATATATATATATATATATATATATAGGTAAAGAGTACTGTACAATATTGCTTATCGTACATTATGTACGCTTCAATCTCAGCCGTCAGATCATCTTCCCGCATTTTAAAATCGCATGTTGTTTTTTTATAACAATTTCGCATGTGATAATTTTTGATGAATTCGCATGTTGTTTTTTTGTACCAATTTCGTATGTGATAATTTTGATGAAATAGCATGTTGTTTTTTTATAACAATTTCGCATGTGATAATTTTTTATGAATTCGCATGTTGTTTTTTTTGTACCAATTTCGCATGTGATAATTTTGATGAAATAACATGTTTTTTTGTAACAATTTCGCATGTGGTACAAAAAAACAACATGCGAATTCAATGCGGGAAGATGATCGGACGGCTGAGATTGTAGCGTACGTAATGTACGATAAGGGCATTTGTATGATAACCGGCCTCTATATATATATATATATATATATATATATATATATAATTGCCAACACAATTTAATAACTAATAATAAAAATAAACTTAAGGATTTTTTGAATTATTAAGAAAAATAGGTATTATGTTATTTGTTGAAACCGAAACACGCCGTACCAGATTCAAATTCAGTATTTGGTAAAATAAATTAATAAATCGAATAACTCGAAAACCGAACAGATGGAACACGGGCGGATCTAGGGGTGCAAATGAGCCGAGCGGCTCGCGAGCTACTCGAGATCGGCTCAAGAAAAAGCTCGAAACGAGCTGAGCCTTATCGAGCCCGAGCCCGAGCCGAGCTTGAGCCTCAAAACAAAGCTTGTTTTGTTTATCGAGCCCGAGCTCGAGCCTCGCATGTGAAGCTCGTTAGGCTCGCCGAGCCTTATCGAGCCATAGTGTAAACGAGCCGAGTCGAGCCAAGCTTATTTAAACTTGTTTACAAGCCGACCTCGAACCTAAAAATAAGCTTATTTAATAAACGAGCTTGAGCCCGAGCTTCACTTATCGAGCTCACGAGCCTAAAAAGTCTATTATTTTTATATTATTTTTATTTAATATACTAATTAAAAGATAATAAACGAGCCGAGCTCGAGCTTGAGAAAATACAAACGAGCCGAGCTCGATCTTTGAAAACAAAGCTCGAATCGAGCCGAGCTCGAGCCCAAGCTCTCATAAGTTAATCGAGCTCGAGCTCGAGCCAGGTCGAGCTCGGGCTCAGGTTGGCTCGTTTGCACCCCTAGGCGGATCTATCATAGGGGAAGGGTAGTCTGCGCTACCTCTCAACCTACTTGGCGAATAACAATCTTAGTGCAATTTTTTCTTCTTTTATATATGGACTACTCCTGAACATTTTTTGTTAGCTCGCGCTACCTCTTAACTTTTCTTCTAGATCCGCCATTCCAAATACCCATCGTTAAAAATGTATTTTTATAAAATATTATGGTTGAAATAACACATAACTTGAAACAATTTACTCACCAAAAACAACATCTTTATTTGTAATCGACTGAGCTCGTGTGGGTTATCTTTGTTGATTTTCAAACACATGTCCAATACATCATCTTTCTTGAATCTGCTTTCACTCCCTAATCTCTCATTAATCAACTCCTCAAATACACCAAGAATCTTCTTAAAATGCCTATTCATCCTCCTCCTAACCCCTTGCGGATCGATCATCCTCAACCCCGGAAAATAGTCCACCAGATTCGGCCTCCCGGCCTCTATCAGAATGTTTCCAACCAGCTCCTTAAACTCTTTACCCGAATCCTCATACGGGTCTGTTAAATCCTTGGAGAAAACGATGTTGGATATGAGATTGAGTGAGGTTTCGAAAGTTACACGTCCTATGTTGACATAATCATTGGACAAACCCGCTTTTCGACATAATGCTATGAGCTCTTTCACTTTCTCACTTCGTAGGTACTCACTGGAATCAAGAGACCGCCCGGATGAGATGTTGGAGTTCAGGATCTTGCGGAGGATACGCCACTGGGTGCCGATTGGCATAAAACTAATGGAATACTCGTAATGGTGTTGCGCATGCAGCGCATTGGGGATGCTGCGCTGCGAGCTAAAGGCGAGGTCTTGCTTTTGGAGTACTTCTTTGGCCGCGCTAGCCGAAGAGATAACAAGAGTTGTGATTTGACCAAGTTTTAAGGACATTATGGGGCCATGAGTTTTGGCTAGTTTTGCTAGAGATTGGTGCGGTTGGTGGCCGAGCAAGTGGAGGCTGCCGATAATCGGCAATGGTTTTGGGCCTGGAGGTAGAAAATTGGGCTGGCCGAACCCAAAATATGAGAAAGTTGCTCGAATAATGGTGAAAGATAAGAATAGAGTAACAATGAGTAGAGGAAACTCCATTGATGAGGCTTGTTGAGTGTGAAATAGAAAGCCGAGTGACTGATTCTTATAAAACTATGAGTAAATTACAAAAATCGTCATTTATGTATCCCACTTATTGCAAACTGTGTCATTTGTTTTCAATAATTACAGAAAACGTACTCGATGTTTGCAAACCCTTGCAAGTTATGTTCTTTAGCCTTAACTCAGTTAATTTTTGTGGTTAAATCTGACCAAATGGACCCCACATGAGGGTATTTTGGTCATTTTACTCTTATGTGAGGTTCATTTGTTCAGATTTAACCACAAAAATACCCTCATGTGGGGTCCATTTGCTCAGATTTATCCATAAAAATTAATTGAGTTAGGGCTAAAGGACATAACTTGCAAGGGTTTGCAAACATCAAGTACGTTTCTGTAATTATTGAAGACAAAGGACCTAAGTTGTAATAAGTGATATTCATAAAATATGATATTTGTAATTTACTCTAAAATTATTGATCGTGACGTAGGCATTGCAACAAATTGTAATATAGAATTCATATTGGGAATAAAAAATACTAAATTGATTAGTTAGTTTTGTTGGATATGAGCTTAGCATGAATTATTAACCAAAGCAAGGAAAACAAAATTTTAAGTATTTTCTACGACATTATATTCCTTGAATCATTATATTCTTTGAATCAAATAAATAGAATGAGAGAATTAAAAGTTAAGTTGGAGGTATCCACAACTTAGTAACTTAGAATGGGAGAGATGTTACGCGTTTAATGCATATATAATCTTTTAAAGTCGTTTTGTTTGGTTTTACAGCTTCTTGTTGATCCGAGTTAGTCAAATCTTTCGTCGTTTAAAAATAAACATATAGTGTGGATTTTTTTTTTCATTCATAACTCAATTGTAATTGTAAGTAATTAATTAAAGATACAACTATTATAACAAAAAAATGCAACATGTAATTCTTAATCGTAAATAATTAAACAAATATAAATAATATTTCCTTAATTAAGGTAGTTTTCAATTTTAATTATCTTTTAATGGTGACATGACTCTCGTGATTGTTTTTTTATGTGTATATCTTCAAATCAACAATAACTTGATATATAAGTCATAATCAATTCGGAGGTATATCTTCAAATCAACAATAACTTAGTATATAAGTCATAATCAATGCTGGATTGAGGTTGGCAACCATGATCTATAGTTGAATTTACGTCGATTTGAAAAACGACGGAATTGGGTTGGGGTTTTTGGATGTGATAACTGATAGAATATATCCGAAAAAGATTAGAGTTTAAAGTCATATTTATACAGGGTAAATGTTATAATTTTTATTGTCAAGAAAAAATTACTTTTTGAAGACTAAATTACAAATTGTATCCTTTATGTATTTCCAAGAGTATGAAACACGCAATTACACGTATTGTACATTTTTTTTCTAAATTTGATTGCTGGTTATACCCTTTCGACTAACTGTCATCCAAATTTCCAGTTAAGTCTTGAAACGCTCCTCCCACGTGAAGGTATATTTGTTCTTTTACCCATTTGACACCCAACTATGGGGCTGTTTGGTAGCATCTGAATGACATTAATATGCTACCTCTTAATGAAATCATTTAAGAGTTTAACAAAGATAATGTAGAAGAATGTGACATGTGATGGTATACCATTCAGATGTTACCTCTTATCCAGTCAGACATAAGGTTACCTCTTATTCATTCAGACATAAGGGCCACAAATGATTTCATTAAGAGGCAGCCTCTGAATGGATTAAGAGGCTACCAAACAGGGCCTATCTCTCTCATTTCATTATGTTTCACCCTATCTTAGACGACTGAACATGGCTCCTTGTTTTGTGACTAAACGTTGATGATTTTTACGGTAGGTTGTTTTGATCATCGATTTTGACTAAATGTTTCGTTTTTAACATTTTATACTTGTGTGAACTTTTAACTTATCAAGAAGATATTGTGTTAATGTGGTGGCTTTTCCTAATCTATTCTTTATCTAGTTACGTCATGGTGGTATGTTCACTCGATTCCCAAATCGTTCGTATGTTGACACATAAAATTTATTGATTTCTTTAATATTGACAAGTTTTCTATACATGAGTTGGATGTTATAATGGATAAGTTAGGTAATGAAAATGAAGACGAACGGTATTGCCACTATCTAGTACCATATTACGATCTAAATTTTGGTCTTAGAGCTTTAAGGAGTGGTGCCGATGTGTTGGGGTTTCTTAATTATGCTTCTGTGAATATGTTGATTAATGTGTAGTTTCTTGCTTAGAATTGAAATCCAAACAAATCAAAGTCGCCAAGATTGATTAACACAATGATTTTGATAACAAGAATTTGTATATTCGATTGGGAGTTGTGAGTATGTGGGTTTGAATGATAACCCGTGCAATGA
Organism: Helianthus tuberosus; assembly: GCA_030545235.1. NCBI lineage: Eukaryota > Viridiplantae > Streptophyta > Magnoliopsida > Asterales > Asteraceae > Helianthus > Helianthus tuberosus. The sequence goes on from CM060358.1 coordinate 125,073,386, forward strand.
ATCGATATGTGTATATAGGGTTACATGAACCGATGCGTTGATACATCATACGAAACACCTTTACAAGTTTGAACTAATTACATACAAACCCTTATACTTTATTTACATAATACCACACTGAATACACTATAACACAAGAATATGTACGACCCATAACTTTGTGTTTGAGAGTGATTATATCTAACAATCACCCCCTTAATCACGATCAACATGTAGTATATCTTTGACACGAAGTAGTTCTCTCATAATGATGAACTTGATTCTTGGTAACACCTTTGTTAAGATATCTGCCTTCTGAAGTTCTCTAGCAATATGTTCCACAGTATTTCATCCTTTTCAATGCATTCACATATGAAGTGATAGCAAGTATCAATATGCTTGCTTCTACTATGGAACACGGGATTCTTCATTAGGGCTATTGCAGATTTGTTGTCAACCATTAATATCACTTTTTCTTCTTTCCATTTAGTTAAAGCACTAAGTAGTCTCTTTAACCATAATGCTTGACATGCTGATACGGTTGTTGCCATAAACTCAGATTCACAAGATGATAATGCTACGATAGGTTGTTTTTGTGTGCACCAACTAATAGGAGAGTTTCTAAAGCAGAATACTATTCTAGTTGTGCCTTTTTTCCTTCTTTAGTGTTGACTCCATAGCTACTGTAACTTGCATCCTCCATTGCTTTGATATGTTATACCATAGTCCTTTGTTCCCTTGATATAATGTATAACTTGCTTGATTATTTTTAGGTGATGCTCCTTCGGTTCTTACATGAAACAACTAAGTAGTCATACATAATAACTTAGATCCGGTTTTGTGTGTAGAAGATACCTTAGACATCTAATTAGACTTCTATATTTGGTTGGACCAACGAGTTCTCCACCTTCCACTTTTTTTAAGCTAAGTCCGCGGTCAATTAGTATCTTTGTGTCATTACTCTCAAGCATTTCAGATTCATTGAGAATTTTGTTTACATAACCCGTCTGTCTGATTGAGATATCACCCCTATATTGGGTGACTTCTATCCCAAGTAGCAGACTAATAATCCTTAGTCGTTAATTCAAAATTTTCTTCCATTTGTGATTTGAAATTGGCAATTTCTTTCTTTGGTGATCTAATGGCAATCAAATCATTAACATAACCTCCAACTATTATATTAGAGTTAGAATTTACCTTGGTATAAACTGCTTGTTCTAGAGAACACTTTTGGAATCCAACTGACTTCAATGTGTTGTCCGACTTTACATTCCAAATGATTTTGAGAGTTTGTAGACCTTCCTTTTATCTTGTGGCTTCACACAACCTTTTGGTTAAGAAACATACACTTCTTCTTTTAGTTATCCATGTAAGAAAGTTGATTTTACATCAAGATGGTATATTTCCGATTTTTTATAAGCAACCAAGGCTAAGAGTAGACGAACTGTTTCTATTCGTTCTACAGGAGAAAAGACTTCTTCAAAGTCTATACCATGCTGTTGTACATAGCCTTTTGCTACTAAGTGGGCTTTGGGTTTTAGTATGTTACCACCTGCATCTCTTTTGTCTAAAATACCTACTTCAATCCTATTTTTTATGATCTTTCGGTAATTCGGTCAAACTCCATGTTTTGTTTCTGTTGATTGAATCTAATTCGACCTTCATTGCTTCAATCCATTTGTTGATTGAATCCACTTCAATCATATTGCTTTATGATCCATGGTTCTTCTTCAACTAAGAGTAATTCATTTCATCTAGTTGTATCTCAGATGTTCGATCATAGATTTCATCTAAGTTTTGAAATCACAGAGGGATATGATCAAACGGTCTAGAAAAGTAAGAAGAGGTTGAGGCGTAAGTAGCACATGTATCCGAATTTGGTTGATAGGCATACATTTCTGTTGTGAATGGTGAGTTTTGTAAGTTTGTTGGGGAGGAAGGGTTTGGTTCCTCTTGATTATGATTTTTAGTGTGTTCAACTTGCGGCTTGGTAATGGTGGGTGGAGTAGTCAACTGACTATCTTCAACAATAAAATTTGTCCAGTCAGCTTGCGAGTTATTATATCATTCACCATTTTCTTTCAAGTTCTAAAACTCTTGTTCTTTGAATTGTACATCTCTACTAATACAGATCTTCATTGTTTTTGGACCTAAAATTCTGTAGGCTTTTGATCCCAGTTCACTACCTAAGTAAACCATCTCAACACTTCTATCATCCAATTTTCTAAGATGAAGTAGTACGTTAGTATACGCCTTACAACCGATAACTTTAATGTGTTGTAGATTCAGTTTCTCACCATTGAGTTCTTCATAAGGTGTGATGTCAATTAAAGCTTTGGTCGGTGCACGATTTAGGATGTAGATGGCATGTCTTACTGCTTCTGCCCAAAAGTTTTATGGCATGTTGCTTGGCTTCAACATACTCCTAGTGGCTGATAGAATTGTTCTGTTTCTTCTCTCTACCATCCCATTTTGTTGCAGAGAGAATTGTGCAGTAAGTTATGTTGCTATTTCGTTGTCTTTGCTAAATTTGGAGAAATCTTTTGATTTAAACTCTCCACCTTTGTTAGTTCTAAATATTTTCAACTTGGATCCTACTTTGGTTTCCACCATCAACTTAAATTCCTTAAAGGCATCAATGTTTGATCCTTTGATTCAAGGAAATATACCCACATGTACCTAGGGATGAGCATTTGGTACCGGGTACTGGTACCAAACCGGTACTGTACCGGGTATATTCGGTACCGGTATCGGTTCCCATTTTCCTTGTTTTCAGTATTGGTACCTGTCGCAGCCCCCGACCCCACACTAGGAGCGGATGCCGCGAGCCTAGCGGATGGTATTGGTGTTTATTAAATTTGCAGCAGAATTAATCATCAGGATCGTAGTTAGGAAATAATTTCAGAGTTTGTAAAAACACCAAACTTTTTATATTAAACAAATGGGCTAAAACCCATATTCCATTTCAAATCTATTTGTAGGGATAAACCCTAATTGCTGAAAAACATAAATTCCTTCTTTTATTAAGGTAACTATAGCCACTTTATTTAAGTCTTCAGTGCTCCATAACTGCCTTCTATTACCTTCACAGCAAGTTACCTGAAACGCATTTTGAAAACATTTTATTAGCAAGAAATACTGGCGAGTTCATTCTAATTTATGAAAAGACTCATTGTTATAACTTTACCGTATCAAGATGGAGATTACAATGTTTATATCTAACAAAAACTCCAAAGTATTTATGAAGAAACACCAGATCTAAATGACCAGAATCAATCTAGATCTGGGGGTAGGGTTTCAGCATAAAAGGGTTAATCTCCTCGCCGATGACTACTGGATACCACTTCACCGGTAATCACTGAATTCTCTTATTTATAGCCGAAGGTTTGGCGCTCAAAAGATAACGGAGAAAGTTAACAGACACTTCTTTTTCGTTTGCGGTTATCTTCCCATCCATGCACACGGATAGTGAGTTAATCAACGGCTAGGGAGATGCCACGTGGAAAGTGACCTGATCAAGATCTTCATACCAATTCTGCCATCATCGTGAATTTAGATGAATGCTCTAGATGCTGCCACGTCACATTCGGTTACAACCGAATGAGGCCATGCATGATTGGCCATTTAATGCCTCTAGAAGATCTACAGCTGTGAGCATTTGATTAGCTGCCACGTGTCCAGTTTGTTATAACAGAAAAGATTCCTTTTTGTCCAAGTCCTTATTATTTCATGCGCGCAGACATACTAAAGACTTGTCTTTAGTCGTCAAATCTTCAAGCTTAACTGTAACCTTGCATGGGCCCGCGCAAGGGTGTTAAATGAATATTTGCCTTTTCCAGTCTCCGGCGCATGGTTATTAAGGATTGAACTTTCCAAATCTTATTTAGACCAGCTGCGCAGGGCGCGCGAGGCCTGCTTAAGATGATCTTGGAGTATAATCATGGTATGGTCCTCTGCGCCTGCGCAGGGTTTTAGGGACCATACCCCTTCAATTTGTCACTCGACGGATCTTTGACTATGGTCATATCACCCATTGGCTAACCCATTGTCCAAAGGTGAAGTTTTATCAAGTAACGTATACAAAACCCCATATACTGGCAGTAATTTGTAGAATACAAATGTCACGGTCCCCGACCCGGTTACCCGACCCAGAAGTCGTGGGACAGAAAACCCGTGGTATTAGTATGTAATTTGGCAGCGGAAATTTTAACAGGATCGTTTCAAACGGAAAACACCCAATTATTTTATTTCAAGTTTCGGGACAAACCCCGTATTTTACCATAAAGGAATTTCACCGGGAAATCCCCTATTTACAAAAACATGTTTATTTATTTACTGAGCCACTATATCCAAGCTGGTAGTGCTACACGACACTTTTCCTTGTTCACAGTAAATCACCTGAAAAAATATTTTATCAGCGGGGAAATACTGGCGAGTCATTCAATTTGCACAAAATGACACATTGTTACAATTTACAGCATTAAGAGTTTTCACATTTGCCCCTATCTAATAATTTTCTGGTTCAGTTGTCACTCGACCGGATCTATGACTGTGGACATATCATTAATTAGGCTCGCCCACCTAAAGTGATAAATCATTAGTAGTAATGTGCACAAAACCCCCACTTACTGCCAGTAATTAAAGATTAGCAAAGACTTAATCACTGCAAAGTATAACTGGAAAATATTTAGGGTTTTGTAAATAATTTGGTAAAAAGAGAATGACTCACATCGTAAGTTTAACCGGAGAGAGTTTGCCTACTGATTAAGCCTGGTAACCTAGTTAAGTAATGCAAACGAAACTAGGTTAATAACTTAATACAACATTTACGATAATCTCACGAAATCAAAACCCTCACAACGAATGACAAAGTATAGCCCGAATTCGGGCAGCACTTAAACATCCATCGGATCGGTTTCAATCGATCGGACATTGTATCGTAGCAGTGAACGAGTTATTACCCTGTAATCGTAGCAGCGTTTCGACACTTAAACACACGTATATAAGCATATTTTGACGTTTTTGAAAGGAATTTTCGAACACAGAGGAAAGGCCATGCAATGTCCAATTTATAGCTGATTTTTGAGTTTGTCGCGACCCGCGTAAGCCTGAAGGAAATCCTTTGCGGCCCGCGAGGGCCACCCTAGCTATGGCTAGGGCTGCCGTGTCATGGCCTAGGTCCACCACGTGTGCGACACGTGGCCTTGATGGTTATCCGGAGAGTTATAAGGCTGTCGCGCCCCGCGTAGATCCCCCTTGGATCGTTCGCGGCCCGCGACCAACTTAAAAATTTTGATTTTCTTTATTTTTCGTGAAAATTAGGGTTTTAGGGTTCCGGGTTTCTACTTACAGAGTGTTTGTGGGACATTTTCGTGCAGGTCCTTACAACAAAGACTTAATCACTATAAGTATAACTGAAAAATATTTAGGGTTTTCAAAGCATTTTAAGTAAAAATGTATCACAATACTATGATTAAAAGAAAAATGACTCAGGTAGCAAACTTAGGGTTTTACTATAAGCTTCGTGATAATATTTCCTGGTGAGTTCCTGAGTTCCTAATAACATATACAATGCATACGTGTTAGTATAATAACCCAATTCAACATTATCGATACATCACGAAATCAAAACCCTAACGTAGTTAGCAAAGTGTAGCCTTATTCAGGCAGCACCTTGACATCCGTTGTTGGGTTGAGGATTGTGACATCTGTGTCACTACGACCATCAAACAAATACCAAACCAATGAAATACTATGTTTCATACTTGGGATTTGTATAAATATGTGTATCCTTTGCACATATCAATTCTCGTTCGATTTCGAGCTCTAAATCGCTTTCTGGAAAGTTATACGCGAACTGATGCGTAAACATAATCAGTTTAACGCGACTAACACTCCGGAACAGTGACATGGGCTTAACATACCTTAAATAATTTTTACATAACTTAGAAATGAGTTTTGGAGGGTTTGGTGTGTCGAAATCAAGTTTATTCGATCGCATGGACTATTTGCGTCAAACTGCGAAAGTATGCTGATTCATATCGTAACGAACATTCCGGAACTTGATAATAAGTTAAACATGCCCTAAATATCCTTTACATAGCTTAGAAATAGGCTTTGAGGGGTTCGGTATGCTAAAATAAACATATTTGGTCAAACAGGGACTAAAAGCGTCAAAAAGTGTATAAGTTTGCATTTTCGCGCATATCTTACGTTCTGATCATATCCGGACATCCAAAAATTTATGAAATCATTAAAATATTTTATTTTAGTGATTGGAATGCTCAATTTCCATTCGTCGCGCAATTTAGATCGTTTTTCGCGTTCGTTCGAGTTTTATCGTAATTAACCGAACAACGCAACCGTACGACCAAACGAACTGAAATCCGACATATTTTTGAGCATATTTTAAGTTCCCTATACTTTAACTTCATTGTAAAGCGTTAAAATGTGTTTAACGGGGCTTAAACGTGTCAAAAATGCATCAAAAACCAAGTTTTTCACCTGCAGGGACTAAACTTGACAATATGTCAAAATAGTCTAGGAGGGGCGCGTAAGACTTAGTGAAAGTCTACAAATGTACCCACTGTGGACGATGGGGACATTTGGTTAACACCTGCCGTTTTGCTATCCAGAACAAAACAGTTGCAGATCCTACTGCTGCTCGAGCACCATACGAAGGAACAGCCCCTTTGTGCAATCAGTGTAACCTCCATCACCATGCCAGTGTCAAATGCCGAACATGTTTCAACTGTGGACTTATTGGCCATACGGCAAGATTCTGTCGTTCTGTCACTGTGCTAAACCAAGCTATCAGAACCCTGTTCAATTTCAAGCAGATCCAGCACAAACTCGTTTTCCTCCTAGATCGTGCTATAACTGTGGCGAGATGAGCCATTTCAGGAACAAATGCCCAAAGCTTGTCAATGCAAATCAAACCCGTGAATGAGCATTTGACTAACTAAGAGATGCTGCTGCCTTGAAATAATTTAAGTCTTATGTTTTTGTTTCTTTTGTTTTCCTTGAACTCTGAAACGATATGTTTGGTTTATCAATAAATCGTTGTTCACAATTCTGATGTACAAGTGTAGTTACATGTGTGTATGGCATACCCCTACGATACCTACACCAAAGAACTATGTTCTTTACAAAACAAACTTCTCTTGTAATTCTCCCATTCATGTGATCGCTCATGATTTCCTTGAAAATTCTAAGTACTCGTTTCATTCTAAGAAACGAAGTACAGAATATAAGTGACAATTTTAGACGATTACTCAAAATATCACTTTAAATCCTTCGTTAGATAACTAAGGGAATTTTTCGATCTTATACCCATATCATTACATTCTAGTTTCCATAACAACATACATAGTATATGTTTTCAAAAACAACCTTCATAATTTCAAAATATTTCATATAGTTTGAAAACAATTTTTAACACAGTATATTTTCTTATATCAAGTGCATGATTTCAAAAACATTATCCATATTTTTAGAAACCTTATACATAATTTCAAAATTTATCTCGCATGATTTTAAAACATTTTATAAACATACTTACATATGATTTCAAAAGCATCATCCATGTTTCCAAAAACCTTATACATGATTACAAAATTCATCTCACATGATTTTAAAACAATTTATAAACACATTTACCTAATACATCTACCGTATGATTTCTAAAGTATTACGTAAGGTTTCAAAAACATTAAATACATTTCTAAAGAACCCCATACATAGTTTTTGAAAAACATTCCGCTCATATGATTGACTTAACACACACAACCTCCAAATTCTGCTTCATATGTCACCTTGGCATATCTAGCACCTCAACTTCATTAACATTCTAACTCGTGTATCGACTTAAGCACGTCTAGTGCAAGATTTCGAAACGTCTCCCGCTATTCAAATTCCAAAATCCATATAGGATCTTCTTATCTTCACAATTAGATCCTTGTGGATGATTATCGCTCAAATCGGAGCCCTTAATTGAATTCTTTGTATGCTTTAATACGTACATTACGATTCAATAAGGACAAAGCCGAATTCCTATTAAGATCTTCCTATCTTCATAGTTAGATTCTTGAAAATGTTTGAAGTGACAAATGAAATCCACGGATTAGATTCCTGGTATGCTTTAAATACATGTGCTCAAATTAACAAACAAATTAACAAAATGATAACAAATTGAAAACCAAGATAAACAATTATGTGATTGCGTGATTATGTTTTATGTGTTGTGTTTTTGTGTAATCTGATTTTTTTTCATCATCCAAATCCTCGTAGAATCTTCCATATCTTCATATGAGGGATTCATAGTAGGATATCCAAAGTACTACCTTAAATCCTTAATGGGCTTCTACGTAATAGTTAAGACCCTTGGATTATAAAGTACTATTCCATAATTCAAAAGAGAACCCTTGAGTGGTCTAGTTAAAAAGATTGAATCAAAAATCTGGTTAGGAATGGCATGTGATGATATAGCTGAAAAGACTGCTTGGTGGTCTATTTAAAGAGATCATTTATTGATTTAATTAAAAGGATCCTATGGTGGTCTAGTCACACTCATCACAGGTTTGTTCATTTGGTTTTCCCCTACACATTATAAAATGCATTATGCGAACTATGCAAGGAATTACGTAATTATGGATGCATACATAATTATGAAATTCAGTGCACAGAAACCCCAATAACATTTATCATGTGTAAGAACCTATAGTGGCAAAAATAACAAAACGTGAACAATGTAATGGAGGTACGGTGGACGCACCAATGGCGCTTCATATATTTATATAAGTGTCCCTCTTACATTGCAACATGATGTTATTTAAGTTACTAGAAGTTCAGAACTCTAACCAATGTTGTTTTATCTTTTCGACTTCATGTTTCGAGCTCTCACAAGTTTCCTCTAGATAAATTTCGGGACGAAATTTCCTAAAGTGGGGGAGACTGTGACATCTGTGTCACTACGACCATCAAACAAATACCAAACCAATGAAATACTATGTTTCATACTTGGGATTTATATAAATATGTGTATCCTTTACACATATCAATTCTCGTTCGATTTCGAGCTCTAAATCGCTTTCTTGAAAGTTATACGCGAACTGATGCGTAAACATAATCAGTTTAACGCGACTAACACTCCGAAATAGTGACATGGGCTTAACATACCTTAAATAACCTTTACATAATTAGAAATGAGTTTTGGAGGGTTTGGTGAGTCGAAATTAAGTTTATTCGATCGCAAGGACTATTTGCGTCAAACTACGAAAGTATGCTGATTCGTGTCGTAATGAACATTCCGGAACTTGATCATAAGTTAAACACACCCTAAATATCCTTTACATAGCTTAGAAATAGGATTTGAGGGGTTCGGTATGCTAAAATAAACTTATTTGGTCAAACAGGGACTAACAGCGTCAAAAAGTGCATAAGTTTGCATTTTCGCGCATATCTTACGTTCTGATCATATCCGGACACCCAAAAATTTATGTAATCATTAAAATATTTTATTTTAGTGATTGGAATGCTCAATTTCCATTCTTCGCGCAATTTGGATCGTTTTTCGCGTCCGTTCGTGTTTTGTCGTAATTAACCGAACAACGCAACCGTATGTTAGGCCCTAAAATGTGAGACTGACGCATCAAATTAACACAACGGGTTATGGTTACGAACTGGGTTTTATCGGGTTAGTTAGTATTAGGTTATGGACCTTTATAGGTCATTTGGGCCAAGCTTTAGGCCATGTGGGCCAAGCAGGCCCAAGGGGAGCCCATGTAGGGAGTTGGGCCTTAGTAAGTATATAAACAAGTTTATAACTTGTTTTTATGTTGGAACTTCTGGGAACCTCCTAGTTACAATTCTAGAGAAACACAGAGAAGGGAGGCAATTTGTAGTGGTGTACTCATACTAGACGTTTTTGCTTGTTCAAGTAATCGAAACGTGTGTGAGTTAAAAGTTATTTCGGTGTTTTTGTTCTTTTCATCTTATTTCTTGAATCACCTATTGATTGGATTCCGCACAATCAATAGGTTGTTTGATATCATTGAAAGATCCGTTTTACGGGACTTACAAGTGGTATCAGAGCCATTAGAACCTGTTTCTAGGCTCGGTGTGATATCAAAGATTCAAGATTTTCGTTTTTTTGGATTTTTGTTCATCGCGTTCTTCGTGTTCTTGAAGTGTTCATCGGGATTCTATTGAAAACTTTCCATATTTTGGTGTTTTGATTATTTTTTTTGTGTTAAAGGATTATTTTTTTTAAACTGATTTGGAAATTTTTTCTAATTTTGATAAGATTTTAAATCTTTGATTAATTTCCAACAGTTTCCGAAAAAAATTGCTTCTAAAAGATATTTTCAAAAGTTGTTTGGTTGACCAGATCTTGTTTCAAAATCATATTGAGGTTGCGAGCTACAACAGGGAAAGGAAATAGAGGTCTCGACTCATCATCCTTCACAGGTCTCGAGTCATTCATTACAACTAGTCTCGACTCCTTTTTTAAGGAAACAGAGGTCTCGGTTTCAACTTCAACCGTTTCGACTCATCAACTTTCATAGTCTCGACTCATCATCATCGCAGTCTCGAGTCAATCTGGTTTCCATATTGAGGTCTCGAGTCATCTATTTTGAGGTCTCGACTCGCAACCGCTTTCAAGGTCTCGACTCACAAGAGGTCTCGACTCTTCACGGTTTCAAGGTCTCGACTCATCACCTCACGGTCTCGACTCTTCTTCCTAAACGATCTCGAGTCGCAACCTCGGTTCCGACTCGCAACCGCCTTTCACGGTTTCGACTCAGTGGTCTCGACTCATCAACATCATATCACGGTCTCGAGTCCCATCTTTTCACGGTCTCGAGTCCTATCTTTTCGAGGTTTTGAGTTTAGTGATTTCGAGTTTCAGCGGTAATCATCATCTTCTCCGGCTGTCGTTCTGTCATCTTTTTGTTCGATAATCATTGCCGGAAACCTGCAACACCATCGTTCATCATCGTCTTTGTCGACTTCCGTCCTCCGCTGAAAACCTGCAACTCCGATCACTGTTCATCTTGACATCATCACGTTTCCATCATCGTTGTTCTTCATCACCTGTCGTACTCCTTTATCTTCTCCATTGATTCCCGTCTCGCATCATCACTCATCAAATCACCGTCATCGTTTTCTTAGACAATCTTCCAATCACCGTGCCATCTTCGTGAACCACCTTTGCCATTACCCATCTGCAACGAACAAGACAACTACCACCATTTTCTCCGTCCACCTCCGACCAAACCGCCACCATCCTCATCACCGTTCAACATTGGTAGTGGCGCCTGAAAGTGTAATTAGGGTTTCGTTTTCGTTTGTCTTTAAACGAGGAAGAAGACGGGTGTTCGATTGACTTGGATTATAATATAATAATTATTAATCATAACGTCATCATTACCTTATCATTATTTATAATAATAATAATAGTTAATAATAATAAACCTTTATATTTATTAATTTTAGTAAAGTAACTTAAAAAAAAAAAAGGGGGTGAATTTGTTTGGTTGTGAAAAGTTTTGACAGGTTTCGAGGTGTAGTTCTGAAAGCAGGTTCGTTCGCTTGCAAAGGGTTTGAGTTAGCGAGTACACAGGTTCTCGCTTTGGGCTTGTGTTGAGGAAATAGTTAAAAGCGCACATTTTCAGGGGATCACACTTTCGGAGATCACAATTTTTTTTGGGGGATCACATCTTAAAAATGTCTTCTAAGAGAGAGGTGCTTGAGCAAGAACTCGAAGGATTCAGATACGTATATGGTGAATCTATAGAAGCACTTACAGGCCGGTTTGCTGAACTGCTCTCTAAAATGGAGAAGGCAGAGATGGTGGTGTCTACTCGCATGAGCAACAGAAAGCTTCTGGATGCTATAAAAGGGATTCCAGATCAGGCGAACTGTAGTTGGTTTCGCAATGTTAATCAGATATTAGTGACAACCGACAGCAACTGTTACAAAATGAAGTCAGATGAGCTAATCTCACTCATCAAATCATATGACAATGCTGACAAGCAATCTACTCAAGGCAACACATCTGCTGCTTCAGTATTTATGTTTAACAAACCCCTGGCTCAAGAAGTTACTCGTGATCGTGAAGAGATACTTTCTGTCTTTTGCACTCCTGAGTGTAGAGAAAGAAGTGAGGCATATCGGTTACACAACGCTGAGTTGATTCAAGACTACAACGACATCAAAAATAAAAACTTTACTTTATCAAAAAAACGAAAAACTTTATAAAGAAAAGATTGAAGCTCAGCGAAAAGACATCGTCAAACTCAAGGATGATGTAAGTGTGAAATCCAGTCAACTTTTATATGTTCAGGAGAAACTGTGCACTGTGACTAAGGAACTGGAAGATATCAGAGATAGATATCAAATAAATGAGCTTAATATTAAGAAATTTGATTCTTCCAGCAAATTGGTCAAAAACTTGTGTGATCAACAGCTCGCATACAAGGAAAATAAAGGGCGTGGTTTGGGTTTTAATCAGGCTCCTCCTCCTTATAATGACAATTATACTTATTTACCTATGACTGAGGAGGAGATGATGAATGAGAGTAGAATGACTTATGGTCCCAAGAACAATAAGTCATCATTAAATGACAAACCCAATGGGAAAAAGAAGTCTGCTCAAATAAATTTTGTTTCTAAAGGCTCTATTGATCCTAACATTTCGTCTTCATGTGCAGATAAAGTATCTGAAGTAAAATGTGAAGCTGTTCTTGGGAGTGAACCAGTTGTTCATACTAATATTTCTGAAAATTATTTTGAACAAACTGAATCTGATATTGCTTTTGGTCAGTCTTTGTTTGCATCTTTCTCTGCTTATGTTTCGTCTTGTGTGCCTGATGTTTTGGGCAAAACTGATAATGTTTGTGGTGAAACTTTGAACAATAAGTCTGGTGATAAATTTTCTTCAGTTAATGATTGTGATTGTGATGTTTCTAACTCTTTAGTTGATGATTGTGTTACAGGTGAGGTCCCTCAGGATACATTCAGTGAAACCACTAAAACTTCTTCTCAAGAAAATCAAGAATGTCCTGATTCGTCTTCTGAATCGGTCTCAGTGGACGTCCCTAATGTTGAATCTAGTGGGACCCCATTGGAAACCGTGGATGAAAGCAAACCTAAATCGGATTCACATGATACATGTGTTGACGAAACATGTGTTGATGAAATTTCAACTTGTTCTAAAATTAAAACTGAATCTGAATCTATTAAAGAAGAAAAAGGAGTTGAAATAAATGAACAGTCTCCGAAAAATGTTTCTAAAAATAAAGATAAACCTGAAACACCGGTTTTTCAAAATGATCATGATAAAAGTGAGAAGGATGAATCTCATCATCCGTCTACATCTCATGCTTGTGCTAGTTCTGATAAACAGGTACAGAAGAACTCAGAAAAGGCACATGGAACACAAGCAACGCAAGCTCGGTCATCTAGACCCATCAAAACAGCTAATGCTGCTAACTCTCAGAATCTCCATACATTGAAACGACAGACATGTTTCAACTGTGGAATTCCTGGACACATTGCTAGAAATTGTGTTCATCATCCAAAAGTGCAACAAAATGCCAACACTCACTTGTGTGCTGATGTTTGTGAGCCGGTTCACAACACGCAAAAGGAGCCAAAACGAGCAGATCAAAATCGAGGGTATAAGAACTCTGCTCATCAAGGACAAGGCAGCAATAATCCTCATAAGGCTCGTGACAAGGTGAATGAAAGATCCAATCAGGGAGAAAAGACGAAGAATGGTGCTCATAGCAACAAGAGTTCTGCAAACAACAAATATATGCACCCAAATTCGTCTTCGTCTGAAAGTCATGTGCAGGCGCATCCAACACGAAGAGGACCGGTTTGTCCTTCAGGGTCTGAAAGAGCAAAGCCAGCTGATCAAAATGCTTTCTACATAAAGAGACAAACATGCTTCAATTGCGGCATTGCTGGTCACATAGCTCGGAACTGCACACATCGTCCCTACGTACCATATTATATGCTAAATCGGAGGGTTACACCAAAGGACAACTACCATTCTAAGCCAATGAAGGTATCTTCACCTAAGGCAATGAAGAATGTGAATCCCAAGGTTAAACCTTCTGATGGAGATTGGAATGCTGCTAAAGCAAAAAGAAAACAAGCTTTGAAACCTACACAAAGTTCAAAAAATAACAAGGTTGATAAGCCAACTGTTTTGCCAAAGGCATCTAAGAAACTAGAAAAGCCTAAACAAATTTGGAGAGCAAAACAAAAAGCAGCTACATCTCCAATTTTTGAAACAAAAGGGGACTTGTGTCTAAAGGAAGTGTCTTATTTTGATGCTTCAGGAAAACCCAGGACCACGATGGCCTGGGTACCAATGTTTTACTAATCTCCTTACCTTTCAGGAACAACCAAGGAGGAGCTGTTGACAATCTCTGGAATGTTGATAGCGGTTGTTCCAGAGATAAAAACGGGTAACATTTCACTGTTGCAAAAAGTTCAATTTTTTTTACAGATGATATGTTTCCTTTGGAGGAGATAAAAGAAGTAAGAAATGATCAGCAAAAGGTACCGTTTAAATTCAGTACTTTGAATTGAATTTGATTAGTCTTCAATCTAATGACGGAACGGTTACACAATTTTTTTTTTCTTTCTTAGTTCATTACTTTGTATATAAATTGTCCTTTCTCTAGTAAATAGTAAATTTGCGCAAAAATACAAGATTTAGTTTATATTAAACTCAGAAAAAGAAAAACACAAAAAGAGTTTGCTGTATATATATGAAAGAGTTTGCTGTATATATATGCATTGTTTTAGGGGGAGAAAATGAGAAAAATACAAAAACATTTGAAAAATGAAAAAGTCAAAAAGAGAAATTGCATGATATGGGAAGTGAAATAAATGTTCGTGTTAAAGGGTTTGACTAACACATGTAAGGTGCCATAGCTGAAAAGACTAGGATCTACTGTGATATGTCGATAGGCTTGACGCTCAACATGATAAAAGATACTAAGTGATATAAACATAACGAACTATGTACCATGTGGGTAACATACCAATGGCGTATGATTTTATGGTCTTAAATCTTGCGTTGATAGATAGCCAACATCTGAGGTTTCGGGTCTTTATATTGTTGAATCATCCAGGGATATCTTGGCTGTCCTTCTGTTCAGAACTAAAATTGTACATGACCCCAGGAAAGAAAGTCACTTGGAATTAGCTCATTTCTATTTGAATGTCTGTATGTTGTCCCGATACACACAATTTTGATCTGATTCTGAAATCTTCTCTGAAAAAAGTCGTGTACCTCCTCTGCTGCATCCAGATATATGCTGACCTGGAGGTGCTAGGCAACGACAGCTTCTGCTGCATCCAGATACATGCTGACCTAGCTGTACGTTGTCGCGCTATAGATCTAATACACCCGAAAGAGGCCCTCAAGTGCCCAAAAGAAACCCAAGAAACCTATATCAAACTGAGAAAAACTCATTTGATCTGTATATTATACCATCTCTGCAAAAGATCTATTCTGTTCTCTTCTCAACCTATTCCCAGTTAAGATTTCAGAAATCTGGATTGGACTTGTGAAATATGTGGTAGGGAAGATACTTGCATGATAGAGTGTGCTGTTTATATTTCCAGGATTTGATTAGTATTTATTTGGGTGTTCATTGTTAAGAAATCAAAACATGATAAAACAGATTATATGCAGACCTAGACACAGTCAGGATATCTTAAAGGATGACATCAGTATACTCACCTGCTACGATGAATCGTTGTGCTTACCTTGATCGCGGGGGTATGCCTTGGAATGGGACACACGGGTATAATAGTATAATATTACTTTAAGCATATCACGAAGTTAAAAAAATTGAAAGTTGAGCGTTAAAGTTTAAGTGGACAAACATATTGGCAATCGCATAGACCAGTTTCATTAGGCTCGTACTGAAAAGTGTTCCTTAGTCTGCCTGAGAACGAATTTTGATCCCATTGCAATTGTAATTGTATATTATGGTAGTTGTTTATATTTTGAGTTTTTATTTGTTTTAGTTCTTAAAATTAAAAAAAATTAAAAAATAGAAAAATTCAAAAATACAAAAATAGTGTCTTGTTTTTCTATAAAACCAAAATTCCAAAAATAGAGTTTTTAATTGTTTTTCTTAAAATTAAAAATTGTAACCGTTCTTGAAGATTTGACTGATCATCAAAAGTTGAAAGAATTTAAATTGTGAAATCCGAGTATAAGTACTTGGATGTACCTAGTGTTCATGTGGTACTCTCCCTGTTGCATAAGAAATGTTTGCTTATGAGTTTGTGAGCATGCGCAGAACTTGATTTTAATCAAGAACAGGGGTTGTTGAAGACTGAGATGCTGTTAGCTGCTGACGAAGCATGGAGCAGCATGATTACAAGATGTACCCGAGTCAGAAGAACCGGATACGAAACGCCGTCTGACAGTGAAAGTACATTTGAAGAAGTACCATGAACCAGCTTGAAAGACAAAGATTGAAGAAGAAAAGAGCTGTTGAGAATCCTCCTCTCACATTCTTTTTGACAAGATTTTCAAGCAAAGCTGATCGAGATCCTGATATGAAGCTAACCACAAGAGCTGAAGAAAGAGACCCAGTGCTGAGAGTTCAGAAGTCAAGAACTTCCACAACATCTGCAGCATAGTGACAACCATAGACTACGTTGAAGACGTTGCTGAATTCATGCTATGAAGACAATTTGATGGCATCAGTCTAGGGGGAGATTGTTAGGCCCTAAAGTGTGAGACTGACGCATCAAATTAATACAACGAGCTATGGTTACGAACTGGGCTTTATTGGGTTAGTTTATATTAGGTTGTGGACCTTTATAGGTCACTTGGGCCAAGCTTTAGGCCATGTGGGCCAAGCAGGTCCAAGGGGAGCCCATGTGGGAAATGGGCTTGTCTATGTATATAAACAAGTTTTTGACTTGTTTTAGGGTTGGAACCTCCTAGTTACAATTCTAGAGAAACACAGAGAAGGGAGGCAATTTGTAGTGGTGTACTCATACCAGACGTTTTTTCTTGTTCAAGTAATCGAAACGTGTGTGAGTTAAAAGTTATTTCGGTGTTTTTGTTCTTTTCATCTTATTTCTTGAATCACCTATTGATTGGATTCCGCACAATCAATAGGTTGTTTGATATCATTGAAAGATCCGTTTTACGGGACTTACACCGTACGACCAAACGAACCGACATCCGACTTTGAGCATATTTTAAGTTTCCTATACTTTAACTTCATTGTAGAGCCTTAAAATGGGGTTAACGGGGCTTAAACGTGTCAAAAATGCATCAAAAATCAAGTTTTATACCTGCAGGGACTAAACTTGACAATCTGTCAAAATAGTCTAGGAGGGGCGCGTAAGACTTAGTGAAAGTCTACGCGGCCCGCGAGAGACCCCCAGTTCTGCAAAACTCAGTTTTCTCAAACAGCAGCTTGTTTCTGGGTTTTTGGGAATGGTATTCACATTCTATGGACTGGTTTTCAAGCTCCCATGGTATATAAAACCATGGGCAACACTTGTAAGGTCCAGATCAAAGCTCAAAGTTCGAGAAACGATCTTAACGGCTATTGAATTCCTATAAATACCCACCAATTCAACCCTCATTCCTCACAATTGAACTCACTTCTACTCTAAGTTGAAGCTCTCCCTTGTGAGGCTTCATACCTGAGTGTTTTGAGTTCAAATCTTCCTAGCTTGGACCTTTTGTAAGTTTCTTTCATGCTTTTATGCGTTTTTAAGCGTGAAAGTCAAACAATGTTTGACTTTCTGCTTTGACCAGTCAATGGTCAACATGAAGTTCGTTTGAACTTCGCAACGTGAGCGTAATCACGATTGTCATAGTCCTTTGTGACTATACCTACTGATTACCACGTTATTTAGGCATAGTGACGAGTCATAGTTTCGGTCAAAATACGCGTTTATGCGTATTTTGCAACCAAACTACTCTTGGGTATTAAAACCCTTTGTTTTGGTATCAAACTTGTTTTCTAACTTCGTTAAACATGTTTTAACATGTTTAACTCGTCACTTTTAGTTTAGTGCCTATATAGGGTCGTAAGATAAGCGGTCTAAACAACCGCTTAGAATTTCGAACCCGACCCGTTTGGTCGATCATTAGGATCCGACCAAACACATTTTCTGACCATAGTTGTATAGGGAATAACCTTCCGAGGTTATACCTTATGGTCACTTCGTTTAGTTGGTTGTATGATAGGTAGTTTATATGCCTTAGGAAAATGACCAAAATGCCATTTTTACGCATAAATTTATTTTAATCATATGTAACCTAAATTTTGACATCTAAACTGATTAGGCAAGATTATCAGACATGTTAAGCCATATAATACTTGTCATAGGACTAGTTAGGCGGTCCGAACGTGTTTTACGCGAATGACGCGTTAAAGTAGCGTAAGCTACCTAAACGGGTCGTAATGGGTCGTAAGCACTTAGGTTAGGTTTCGATTTAGAATGTAGGCTTTGTTAAACCATATTACATGAGTTCCTATACTCATTTGGTTTACGAAACCTCATTCTATCCGATCTTCCGATTTAGGTCCGGTTTATTAACATAGCTACCTATATTAGGTGCCGTTTGATTCCGTGATCCCTCTAGCTTTGCTTGGTTGTTATTCAAGACTTCTAAGCATTCTTAAGTGAGTACATAGTCCCCTCTTTTACCGCTTTCAAATGTTTTGGGGTGAAACACATGTGCCTACTTGTTATTTTCATGCTTTTATAACATATACATGCTATGTTCATTAGTACACATATAGTACATGATTTCTTCCATGTTTTTGCTATGTATGTTTTATTAACATGCTAGCACATTGATTTCATATATTACATTTTGTTGCATATGTTCACCCAACATATGGACACATTGATTTACATTAAACATTTCTACATTGTATGTTCATTTAGCATATTTAAGTACATTATTTTCATATAACATGCTTACATTTGGTATGACATTTGGTTTGTTTAACGGGTTATAATTACATTCATTAACACCGATCATGCCGTTCGTTAGTAGGTGGTGGTACCATAGGAATTGACAACTCCCATTCCTGAAATCCTAGGTTTGTTTGGGTGGAAGGAATGACCAAATTCGATATTCATAAGTTTGATAAACCTTTAACTTGTTAAGGGTTTGTCTCCTCAGTCGCAAGGCTTGAATGTAGACGTTTAACATTACCGTGTAGATGTTTGTATCAATAAAGCATTAATTTTCAAAACATTACTTTTGATTTAAACTATGATTTATTCAAATACATTGTTTTGTACATTTTTTTCTTATAGGGTTGAGTAAATGCTTTTATTCACTATACATTACATTTGATTATACATGAACATTTTTACATTGGTTTTTACAATACAGTTTGGTGGTTTGTTTGGGTAAGTGATTTAAATAACGAGGCGTGTGTAATATGATAAAAGCATGGTGGATACGCCACTGGTACTTCCTATATATAAGTGCTTTTATGATATTACATATCGTAGCGTTATTTAAACCATTTCAATTTAGACATATTACATTTTACACAAATACCATATCTTTACAAAACATTGATTTACAAACCGCATATTTTATACAAACTCATTTTTACTTGATTATTTAATTATCTATGCATTATTCTTTTATATCATCTGATTTCTTATCGATTTTCATATGATTTCTAAAAGAAAATATTTTTAAGGTTTATGACTAACTTTTATTAAACATTTTTCTTTAAACTTACAAGTTATGAATCCTATTTTAATAAAACCTATGTATCTCACAGGGATTTTTATGCCGATGTACCTATTTTCACATGTGTTTTCAGGAGCTGATGCATAGGGTTGATCAAGATACACTTAGGCGGACTTGGGCCTTAGTGACAATAAAAGATGCAAGACTAGTTAATTATGTTATGTCTCTTTGTTTTTAAGACATTGTAACCTCATTTAATTCAATAAAACAAAACTTCAATTTCCATGTGTTTTGAAACAATGATTCTGTTACAACACTCCCCGACGATTTCGTCGCGATTTGTTGTTTTACGTGGTCGGGGTGTGACAGAAGAGTTGGTATCAAAGCTCATGTTATAGGGAATTAGGTTATTAGTAATGCTTTGACTTAGTCTATAACCTTCCTAGGACCCTAACACAAGATTCTTGTGTTTAGATCTTAAAACAATACCGTCACCTATCGTTAGGCGACAACCACAACAAGAACACAAATTTCAAATCCGATTTGAAAACCAATCATCTGTTCTAGGATGATTTATTATAAGGTTTTGAACCTTCAAAGTTTCCAAAACGATTTTGAAAATAATCACCCACCCTTTCGGATGATTCGTTTTTGGCTTAATGCCTTCCGAATTTTCAAAATCTCGTCAAAGTTCGGGTCTCGCAATCTGGAAGAGTGGATGCCTGTATCCCGAGTTTTCTGTCTAATGCTAGAGTGTTCGTACAAATCCACATAATCGGACCAGTCACTCTTACCTGGGAACTCTTGGGGTGAGTGTCCACTTATAGGCTAAAGCATGTCTTCGCGATACATTAATATGACTCACTTACTTTGATTAGTCACCGTCTCATTTGTTTGCCTTAGGTAACAAACAAATGATCACAATTTTTATGCGTTGTCATTCTGTTTTGATTATCCGATAACATTTCACTTGTTTCTTCCTATGTCTTCCATTTCCTCTAGAATGTCTCTTCATCGCAACGACACTCAAATGTCCGAGCAGGCTACCAAAATTGCCCAACGAATAGGCGTAGTAATCCTGGAGACTGTTGAATTGGCTATCGCCATGTCTTGTCTCAAAGATGAAGCTACCCAAGAATCACCAAAGGAAACAGAAGCCAAGCCTTCACGAAAATCAAGGAAGCGAAAAGCTTCAAAGAATCCTCCAGCCGTTGCACCAAATCAAGCGGGACCTAGCCAGGTGGCAACACCACCAGCCAAGAAGCCATACAAGGGAACTGCTCCTTTGTGCAATCAATGCAGTGGCCATCATTCGAATCAAACACCATGTCTCAAATGTACCCACTGTGGATGATGGGGACATTTGGTTAACACCTGCCGTTTTGCTATCCAGAACAAAACAGTTGCAGATCCTACTGCTGCTCGAGCACCATACGAAGGAACAGCCCCTTTGTGCAATCAGTGTAACCTCCATCACCATGCCAGTGTCAAATGCCGAACATGTTTCAACTGTGGACTTATTGGCCATACGGCAAGAGTCTGTCGTTCAGTTACTGTGCTAAACCAAGCTATTCAGAACCCTGTTCAATTTCAAGCAGATCCAACACAAACTCGTTTTCCTCCTAGATCGTGCTATAACTGTGGTGAGATGAGCCATTTCAGGAACAAATGCCCAAAGCTTATCAATGCAAATCAAACCCGTGAATGAGCATTTGACTAACTAAGAGATGATGCTGCCTTGAAATAATTTAAGTCTTATGTTTTTGTTTCTTTTATTTTCCTTGAACTCTGAAACGATCTATTTGGTTTATAAATAAATCGTTGTTCACAATTCTGATGTACAAGTGTAGTTACATGTGTGTATGGCATACCCCTACGATACCTACACCAAAGAACTATGTTCTTTTCAAAACAAATTGTTCTTGTAATTCTCCCATTCATGTGATCGGTCATGATTTCCTCGAAAATTCTAAGTACTCGTTTCATTCTAAGAAACGAAGAACAGAATATAAGTGGCAATTTTAGACGATTACTCAAAATATAACTTTAAATCCTTGGTTAGATAACTAAGGGAGTTTTTCGATCTCATACCCATATCATTACATTCTAGTTTCCATAACAACATACATAGTATATGTTTTTCAAAAACAACCTTCATAATTTCAAAATATTTCATGTAGTTTGAAAACAATTTTTAACACACTATATTTTCTTATATCAAGTGCATGATTTCAAAAACATTATCCATATTTTTAGAAACCTTATACATAATTTCAAAATTTATCTCGCATGATTTTAAAACATTTTATAAACATACTTACATATGATTTCAAAAGCATCATCCATGTTTCCAAAAACCTTATACATGATTACAAAATTCATCTCACATGATTTTAAAACAATTTATAAACACATTCACCTAATACATCTACCGTATAATTTCAAAAGTATTACGTAAGGTTTCAAAAACATTAAATACATTTCTAAAGAACCCCATACATAGTTTTCGAAAAACATTCCGCTCATATGATTGACTTAACACACACAACCTCCAAATTCTGCTTCATATGTCACCTTGGCATATCTAGCACCTCAACTTCATGAACATTCTAACTCGTGTATCGACTTAAGCACGTCTAGTGCAAGATTTCAAAACGTCCCCCGCTATTCAAATTCCAAAATCCATATAGGATCTTCTTATCTTCACAATTAGATCCTTGTGGATGATTATCGCTCAAATCGGAGCCCTTAATTGAATTCTTTGTATGCTTTAATACGTACATTACGATTCAATAAGGACAAAGCCGAATTCCTATTAAGATCTTCCTATCTTCATAGTTAGATTCTTGAAAATATTTGAAGTGCCAAATGAAATCCACGGATTAGATTCCTGGTATGCTTTAAATACATGTGCTCAAATTAACAAACAAATTAACAAAATGATAACAAATTGAAAACCAAGATAAACAATTATGTGATTGCGTGATTATGTTTTATGTGTTGTGTTTTTGTGTAATCTGGTTTTTTTTTCATCATCCAAATCCTCGTAGAAACTTCCATATCTTCATATGAGGGATTCATAGTAGGATATCCAAAGTACTACCTTAAATCCTTAATGGGCTTCTACGTAATAGTTAAGACCCTTGGATTATAAAGTACTATTCCATAATTCAAAAGAGAACCCTTGAGTGGTCTAGTTAAAAAGATTGAATCAAAAATCTGGTTAGGAATGGCACGTGATGATATAGCTGAAAAGTCTCCTTGGTGGTCTATTTAAAGAGATCATTTATTGATTTAATTAAAAGGATCCTATGGTGGTCTAGTCACACTTCACAGGTTTGTTCATTTGGTTTTCCCCTACACATTATAAAATGCACTGTGCGAACTATGCAAGGAATTACGTAATTATGGATGCATACATAATTATGAAATTCAGTGCATAGAAACCCCAATAAGATTTATCATGTGTAAGAACCTATAGTGACAAAAATAACGAACGTGAACAATGTAATGGAGGTACGGTGGACGCACCAATGGTGCTTCATATATTTATATAAGTGTCCCTCTTACATTAAAAACATGATGTTATTTAAGTTACTAGAAGTTTAGAACCCTAACCAATGTTGTTTTATCTTTTCGACTTCATGTTTCGAGCTCTCACAAGTTTCCTCTAGATAAATTTCGGGACGAAATTTCCTAAAGTGGGGGAGACTGTGACATCTGTGTCACTACGACCATCAAACAAATACCAAACCAATGAAATACTATGTTTCATACTTGGGATTTGTATAAATATGTGTATCCTTTACACATATCAATTCTTGTTCGATTTCGAACTCTAAATCGCTTTCTGGAAAGTTATATGTGAACTGATGCATAAACATAATCAGTTTAATGCGACTAACACTCCGGAACAGTGACATGGGCTTAACATACCTTAAATAACCTTTACATAACTTAGAAATGAGTTTTGGAGGGTTTGGTGTGTCGAAATCAAGTTTATTCGATCGCAAGGACTATTTGCGTCAAACTGCGAAAGTATGATGATTCGTATCGTAACAAACATTCCGGAACTTGATCATAAGTTAAAAATGCCCTAAATATCCTTTACATAGCTTAGAAATAGGCTTTGAGGGGTTCGGTATGCTAAAATAAACTTATTTGGTCAAACAGGGACTAAAAGCATCAAAAAGTGCATAAGTTTGCATTTTCGCGCATATCTTACGTTCTGCTCATATCCAGACATCCAAAAATTTATGTAATCATTAAAATATTTTATTTTAGTGATTGGAATCCTCAATTTCCATTCGTCGCGCAATTTGGATCGTTTTTCGTGTCCGTTCATTGTAGAGCCTTAAAATGGGGATAACGGGGCTTAAACGTGTCAAAAATGCATCAAAAACCAAGTTTTACACCTGTAGGGACTAAACTTGACAATCTGTCAAAATAGTCTAGGAGGGGCGCGTAAGACTTAGTGAAAGTCTACGCGGCCTGCGAGAGACCCCTAGTTCTGCAAAACTCAGTTTTCTCAAACAGCAACTGGTTTCTGGGTTTTTGGGCAAGGTATTCACACTCTATGGATTGGTTTTCAAGCTCCCATGGTATATAAAACCATGGGCAACACTTGTAAGGTCTAGATCAAAGCTCAAAGTTCGAGAAACGATCTTAACGACTCTTGAATTCCTATAAATACCCACCAATTCAACCCTCATTCCTCACAATTGAACTCACTTCTGCTCTAAGTTGAAGCTCTCCCTTGTGAGGCTTCATACCTGAGTGTTTTGAGTTCAAATCTTCCTAGCTTGGACCTTTTGTAAGTTTCTTTCATGCTTTTATGCGCTTTTAAGTGTGAAAGTCATACAATGTTTGACTTTCTGCTTTGACCAGTCAATGGTCAACACGAAGTTCGTTTGAACTTCGCAATGTGAGCGTAATCACGATGGTCATAGTCCTTTGTGACTATACCTACTGATTACCACGTTATCCATGCATAGTGACGAGTCATAGTTTCGGTCAAAATACGCGTTTATGCGTATTTTGCAACCAAACTATTCTTGGGTATCAAAACCCTTTGTTTTGATATCAAACTTGTTTTCTAACTTCGTTAAACATGTTTAACTCGTCACTTTTAGTTTAGTGCTTATATAGGGTCGTAAGATAAGCGGTCTAAACAACCGCTTAGACTTTCGAACCCGACCCGTTTGGTCGATCGTTAGGATCCGACCAAACACATTTTGTGACCATAGTTGTATAGGGAATAACCTTCCGAGGTTATACCTTATGGTCACTTCGTTTAGTTGGTATATGATAGGTAGTTTATATGACTTAGGAAAATGACCAAAATGCCCTTTTTACGCATAAATTTATTTTAAGCATATGTAACCTGAATTTTGACATCTAAACTGATTAGGTAACATTATTAGACAAGTTAAGGCATATAATACTTGTCATAGGACTAGTTAGGCAGTCCGAACGCGTTTTACGCGAACGACGCGTTAAAGTAGCGTAAGCTACCTAAACGGGTCGTAAGCACTTAGGTTAGGTTTTGATTTAGAATGTAGGCTTTGTTAAACCATATTACATGAGTTCATATACTCATTTGGTTTACGAAACCTCATTCTATCTGATCTTCCGATTTAGGTCCGGTTTATTAACATAGCTACCTATATTAGGTGTCGTTTGATTCCGTGATCCCTCTAGCTTTGCTTGGTTGTTATTCAAGACTTCTAAGCATTCTCAGGTGAGTACATAGTCCCCTCTTTTACTGCTTTCAAATGTTTTGGGGTGAAACACATGTGCCTACTTGTTATTTTCATGCTTTTATAACATATACATGCTATGTTCATTAGTACACGTATAGTACATGATTTCTTCCATGTTTTTGCTATGTATGTTTTATTAACATGCTAGCACATTGATTTCATATATCACATTTTGTTGCATATGTTCACCCAGCATATGGACACATTGATTTACATTAAACATTTCTACATTGTATGTTCATTTAGCATATTTAAGTACATTATTTTCATATAACATGCTTACATTTGGTATGACATTTGGTTTGTTTAACGGGTTATAATTACATTCATTAACACCGATCATGCCGTTCGTTAGTAGGTGGTGGTACCATAGGAATTGACAACTCCCATTCCTGAAATCCTAGGTTTGTTTGGGTGGAAGGAATGACCAAATTCGATATTCATAAGTTTGATAAACCTTTAACTTGTTAAGGGTTTGTCTCCTCAGTCGCAAGGCTTGAATGTAGACGTTTAACATTACCGTGTAGATGTTTGTATCAATAAAGCATTAATTTTACAAAACATTACTTTTGATTTAAACTACGATTTATTCAAATACATTGTTTTCTACATTTTTTTCTTATAGGGTTGTGTAAATGCTTTTATTCACTATACATTACATTTGATTATACATGAACATTTTTACATTGTTTTTTACAATACAGTTTGATGGTTTGTTTGGGTAAGTGATTTAAATAATGATGCGTGTGTAATATGATAAAAGCATGGTGGATACGCCGCTGGTACTTCCTATATATAAGTGCTTTTATGATATTACATATCGTAGCGTTATTTAAACCATTTCAATTTAGACATATTACATTTTACACAAATAACATATCTTTACAAAACATTGTTTTACAAACCGCATATTTTATACAAACTCATTTTTACTTGATTATTTAATTATCTATGCATTATTCTTTTATATCATCTGATTTCTTATCGATTTTCGTATGATTTCTAAAAGAAAATATTTTTAAGGTTCATGACTAACTTTTATTAAACATTTTTCTTTAAACTTACAAGTTATGAATCCTATTTTAATAAAACCTATGTATCTCACAGGCATTTTTATGCTGACGTACCTATTTTCACATGTGTTTTTAGGAGCTGATGCATAGGGTTGATCAAGATACACTTAGGCGGACTTGGGCCTTAGTGATAATAAAAGATGCAAGACTAGTTAATTATGTTATGTCTCTTTGTTTTTAAGACATTGTAACCTCTTTTAATTCAATAAAACAAAACTTCAATTTCCATGTGTTATGAAACAATGATTCTGTTACAACACTCCCCGATGATTTCACCGCGATTTGTTGTTTTACGCGGTCGGGGAGTGACAAGGATCAATCGGACAGGCTATCGAGTAGTAATTAATGGTTAAAACACTTACAACGCGACAGAGCTTCGCGTATTAGGGGTGTAATATTGAAAGAAACGGAGAAAGAAGTAGCATTTTTTGTCAAAAGTTGATCGAAAGTATGTGAAAAATTCAGTCCCAAGCCAGGCTATATATAGCCAAAGTTGTTCGCTCCCGCGCGTCGCGACAATGGAAAGGGGTCCCATGCACGTGTCGCGGCCCCGACCTACTTCACCTAGAGTAGCCTTTTGGTGTTTCTAGGCCTGTGGTGTCGAGATTATCTAAAATAACCCGTCCAAGCTCCTATCGCCCATCGCGAAAGGTTTAGGGGGTACCCCCCCATGTTCCTCCTGAGCCCTTGTTTCCTGTTTTTCATTTCGGGTCGTGCCGTACATGTTTGGGGATCTCTAGTGAGGTTCCTTATAATGTGTTTTCGAGTGTTGTTACATCCTCCCTACCTTGTTTTAAATCTCGTCCTCAAGATTTACTGGAACAAGTAAGGATACTTTCGTTTCATTTCAGATTCTAACTCCCATGTATATTCTGGTCCTCTTCTTGAATCCCATTTTACTTTGACCAGTACTGTTATGGGTCATTTTCTGAACATATATCCTGACTAATATTCTGCTTTTGATTGTTTATTTGTGATCAGGATACCGGGTCAGGATATTGGTAACATCCTGGTACGATATCCTGGTATTGACTGAATTAATCACGTGCAGATTAAGAGTTGCAAGTCTCCAACGTTCAAGAAGACTTCTTCCCCCCAAGACTCGTGCAAATCAGTTGGAATAGAGACGTTGATTCCGAAAGACCAGGACTGCAACGTTTACTTGGAATATTCGGGGCATCTCGGTTTAATAGGAAAGTTAGTTGTTTTCGTTTAGCTATAAATAGTATGATCGGATCAAGTTAAGGCACTCACTTTCATTCGCACACTTTACTCTCTAGTTACTAGCAATCACTACACACCAACACTTGTAATCAATTCACGTTGTAACACCTAGTTGATCCGCATCATATCCTGCACTGTATCCCGACATTTGTAGTAATAGAAGAACAAGGCAGCTGCGATTGTCAGCTCCCGAGGTTTTGTGCCGGCGATCTAGATTGATCAAGGGCTTTCCTCGTATATCCGGTGTCACCCTTTACCTTTTTTGCTCATTGTTTGATCATAAATACAGCTCTGTATCCTGAGCCGTATCCTCAAACTGTTTTTGCAAACAACTTAACTTGAACATTTTCGACACATCTTTTAAGCACACTACCTCACTTAACTTATTTGATCACTTAATTGCTTCGGTAATTTTTGACCAAAACAATTTGGCGCCCACCGTGGGGCGAGTGGTGCTGTTTTTACTAAAAACTTTTGCAAAATCGCTAATTGGTTTTCTATTTTCAAAACTTTTTGCTACACTATTTTTAATGGCCTCAAGATCAAACATGAGCTCTTCCACCATGTCTGCTACAACCTCTGCAACAATTGGTTCGGTGCTTCCACCACCTCCTCCCAGATCTCAAACTTCTTCCCAAGGGACTGAAATTCATGTGGCTTGGGATGTTATCCCCGCTCGCAACACCCAGGGATCTGGTCCTGTTCTAGCTTCTAATGAGGAAATTCTAAATTTGTTTGGTAGTGTACCGGAACAGATGAGGCAGCAGCAGGAAACTAATCAAATGCTGATGAGAGAGATACAACTCTTGAAATCCGGCTCGAGCAGGCCTGCTGAAGATACTGTCACTCCCTTGCAACCCAGGGCTTTGAACTTCAGTTCTGCAGTTTATACAGAGGATAACCGAGGAAATATTGTGCCTAGCAATTCCCAGAATCATACTCCTGAGATACCCTCATCAGTTAGAATATCAACTGTGAGAAGCTCAGGATATGCTTTAGGATATGGCCAGAATCCTCAGAACGGTAATGTATCTAATAATAATAATACTCTTGCTACTAATGGTGTTGGATCTTTGCAGGATGTAGGTATGACGTCAGCACTGTCTATAGAGCTTCAGAAGCTGAAGGACATGATATCCAGTGTACCTGGGGTGGTGCAGCCATTTCCCGAAGTATCTCAGGATAGCCACAGGATATCACGGTTTGCATATCCCATTTTTGATGCTGAAATCCCAAAAAGATTTCAAACCCCCAACATGAAACTCTACGACGGAACTACGGATCCTGAGGAGCATATCGCCCAGTATAGGGAAATGATGGAAATTAATCCCATTCCCCCATATCTCAAAGAAGCATGCTTGTGCAAGGTTTTCGGCTCCACCTTAACAGGATCAGCCCTGAAATGGCTGTTAAACGTTCCTCCTCACTCAATTACTTCTTTTGCCCATTTAGTTAATTTATTTAATAGTCAATTTTCCTGCAGCCAAAGTTTTGAGAAACTAACCAGAGACCTTTACAGGATAACTCAAGGACCTTATGAATCCTTGAGGGATTATGTGAATAAGTTTAGCCGGGAATCCTTGGACATCCCGCACCTTGATGTTGGGACAGGCGTGCAGGCTTTCAAGATGGGATTGCAAAAAGATTCCCAATTTTACCAGGATCTTGTAATGAATCCCTGCAGGAATCTGGATGAAGCTCGTAACAGGGCATTAAGATACATTCGGCTAGAGGATGACAAAAAGATGCAAGAAAGAATGAATTCGTCCACAACCTATGAGTCAACCAACAGAAAATCAGAATCCTCGTATAAGTCATATCGCTCAAAGCCATATGGCAGAAATGATAGCAAAAAAGTCAACGCTGTTGAAGATAAGGATCCTGAGGAGTATCCTGAGTTGTCTGAATATTGTTTTTCCGTTAATATACCTGAATTAATGTATGCTATGCAGGGTTTAGGAGACAAAGCTAGGTGGCCTCGCAAAAATCAACAAAAAGCTGATTGGAAGGATAAGTCCAAATGGTGTGCCTTCCATGAGGATTTCGGACATATCACCGAGGATTGCATTGCTCTAAGGAAAGAAATAAGCTACCTGCTGAGCAAGGGATATCTAAAGGATCTGCTGGGAAAAAAGAAGAATAAAGGGCATGATCCTGAGAAGGATCCTGAACGAGCAGCGTCACCCCCAGCAGATGCCAAAATAATTAACTTTATTTCAGGAGGGTCCGATATTTGCGGGACCTCATATTCCGCAGCCAAAAGACATGCAAAGGAAGCTAAGGCAGAAAGAGGAGAAAAGCCAACCAGGATGACGACGCTCACAACTGACAAAGTGATCACTTTTGATAGTGATGGCACGGATACTTTTCAGGATCCTCACCATGACGCTTTAGTAATTACTTTGTACGTCACTAACCATTTTGTGCGCAGGATACTGGTAGATAACGGCAGTTCCGTCAACATAATCCAGTTGGAGACGTTAAAAAGAATGAATGTATCCCCGATGGATATTACTTCGAAGTCCACCGTGCTCGTCGGGTTCAGTGGAGAAGCCAGGAATACCGTGGGGGAGATAAAATTACCAGTATATGTTGAAGGAGTCAATTCAATACAACGCTTCTGCGTCATGGACTCACTATCCTGCTATAACATTATATTGGGTAGGCCTTGGATCCATGATATGAAAGTTGTGACATCGACTTATCATCAGTGTATCAAGATCCCTACACCTTGGGGAGTTGTCAAAGTGGATAGCGACCAGCAAGAAGCAAAGGAATGCTACTCATCATCCATGAAATCCTCTACCAAGCCCAATGCGGCATAGCAATTAAAGATGCGGGCCCAGGATATTCTGGAGGCTTCTGAGTAGGATGTAAAGAAAATTATCCTGGATCAGGATAACCCGGATATCTCAGTGCTCGTAGGAACCAGTATCCCTCAGGATATTGAAAATCAATTGACTAACTTTTTGAAATACAGGATGTCGACATTCGCATGGAAACATGAGGATATGACAGGCATTTCCAAGGATATTATAACACATAAGCTTGGTATTGACAGATCATTTAAATCAGTCCAACAAAAGAGAAGGAAATTTGCTCCGGAACGAAATATGATCATCCAAGAGGAAGTTGAAAGGCTACTAAAGAGCAAGATGATTAGGGAAGTGAAGTTTCCCAAATGGCTGGCTAATGTGGTTGTGGTGCAAAAGAAAAACGGGAAATGGAGAGTATGTGTGGATTACACCGACTTGAATAAAGCTTGTCCCAAAGACCCATTTCCTCTACCCCATATTGATTCAATGGTGGATGCTACCGCTGGCCACGAGATGTTAACCTTCATGGATGCCTCATCAGGATTTCAGCAAATCCAAACGGAACCCTCTGATCAGGAGGATACTGCTTTCATGACACCCACATGTATTTATTGTTATACTGCTATGCCCTTTGGTTTGAAAAATGCAGGTGCAACATAACAGAGATTGGTGAACATGATGTTTAAAGAGAAGCTAGGGGACACCATGGAGGTATACATCGACGATATGGTGGTAAAATCCAAGAAGGCTGCGGATCACCTCCAGGATATTAAGGGAGCATTTGACATCCTGGATCAGTATAACATGAAACTGAATCCTGCAAAGTGCCATTTTGGAGTGGAGGCAGGAAAGTTTCTAGGATATATGGTGACTAAAAGAGGGATAGAGGCAAGCCCGGAGCAGATTAAAGCAATCTTGGATATCAAATCTCCTTCAAATATGAAGGATGTTCAACGATTAACAGGCCGAGTAGCAGCATTGAACAGATTTATTTCGAGATCCTCGGAAAAATGCAAGGAATTTTATGATATTCTGAAGAAAAATAAGAAATTTGAGTGGGATGAAAAGCATGAAGCAGCCTTGCAGGATCTGAAGCAATATCTTTCAACTGCACCCTTGTTGATGAAGCCTGAGGATGGTGAACCATTATCCCTGTATCTTGCAGTATCAGGAAATGCAGTAAGTGCTTTCCTTGTAAAGGATCATGAAGGTCAGCAGTATCCTGTTTACTATGTTAGTAAAAGTTTATTAGATGCTGAAACTAGGTATTCTCACTTAGAGAAACTGATATTAGCCCTAGTTATGGCGTCAACAAAACTTAGACATTATTTTGAAACACATAGGATTCATGTTAAAACCAACTATCCTGTTAAAAATGTGCTTAGGAAACCCGAAATGTCAGGTAGGATAGCTAAATGGCCAGTAAAATTAAGTGCCTTTGATCTAGTATATGAACCTAGAAATGCCATAAAGTCTCAGGCTTTAGCTGACTTTGTGGCTGATTTTAGTAGTGATATTCAAAATGAAGTAGACTTAGAAGTACAACAGCTAGGAGAGAACTTAGAATTCTGGACCTTATATACTGATGGTGCATCTAATGTAAGAGGTGTAGGTTTGGGTAGACTACTAAAATCGCCACAGGGGGACATATTACCCCAGGCTATTAGATGTGAGTTTCCTGCCACTAATAATGAGGCAGAATACGAAGCTTTAATTGCAGGATTAGAATTGGCTAAAAGTATGAATATCGGGAGTTTGCAAGTATATGTTGATTCTTTGTTAATTACTAATCATTTTAATGGAACCTATGCAGTTAAAGGTGAGAAGTTAATCGAGTACCTCGAAATTCTCAAAAAATTAGCAGGATATTTCGATATTTTTACACTTGAACAAGTACCAAGAGAGGATAATGCTGAAGCTGATGCCTTGGCAAATCTAGGATCATCAGTCAGGATACCGGAAGGAACCCAAATACCAATATTACACATCCTATATCCTGCGACGGATCCTCAGCATAAGGAAGTGGGATGTGTTCAGAATCCTGATGATGAGTATTCTGAGAAGGATCCTAAGTTTTGGATGGCTCCAATCATAAGATATCTCAAGGAAGGACACATCCCAAAGGATGAGAATCCTAGGGCCTTTAGAATGAAGGTATCACGATTCACTATTATAAATAATGTCTTGTATAAGAAATCTCTTACAGGACCATATCTGAGGTGCTTGGAGGATCCCAAAACCAAGAAAGTGCTTCAGGATATACACGAAGGGGATTGTGGTAACCATACTGGGGGCAGGTTGTTATTCTCAAAGGTATTAAGAACAGGATATTATTGGCCAATCATGATAAAAGATGCTGCAGAATATGCTCGAAGATGCGATGCATGTCAAAGGCACAATAATATATTACATCAGCCGGCCGAGCCACTTTATCCTATAGCTTCCCCTTGGCCATTCATGAAGTGGGGAATGGATATAGTAGGAAAATTGCCAAAGGCTCCAGGAGGAAAGGTCTTCATGCTGGCAATGACCGATTATTTTTCTAAGTGGGTCGAAGCTGAAGCATTCGTTCAAGTTAGAGATCAAGAAGTGGTATCTTTCATAAAAAGGAATATCCTGACTAGGTTCGGAGTACCAGCTGAAATTATTTGTGATAATGGATCTCAGTTTATAAGTAAGAGAACAACTGACTTTTGTAAGAATTGGGGAATCAAGATGGTTACATCTACACCGGTGCATCCTTAAGCAAATGGACAAGCAGAATCTTCAAACAAGATAATTGTTAACAACCTGAAAAAGAGACTAGGAGCTAAAAAAGGGAGATGGGCAGAAGAACTACCCTTTGTTTTGTGGGCTGATAGAACGACGGTGAAAAATGCAACTGGCCAAACCCCGTTTTCCTTGGTATTTGGAGCAGAAGCGGTGATCCCGACAGAAATGGTAATACCTTCGGCAAGATCCAACCTCCGGGACCCTGGGAAGAATCCTGAAGTCCTATGTGAGGAATTGGATACTGTTGATGAGACAAGAGACGCAACAAGGCTAAGGATGTCGACATATCAACATAGGATATCTAAAGCATATAACAAGAATATAAGGACCAGAAGGTTCCAGGTCGGAGATTGGGTATTAAGAAAGGCTTTCCAGAATACTACTAATCCTGCTGATGGAAAGTTGGCCCCAAAATGGGAAGGACCCTATGAGATTGAGTCAGAATCAGGGAAAGGAGCATATCGACTCAAGGATATGGAGGGGGATATGCTACCAAGATCCAGGAATGCAATATATCTAAAGCTCTATTTCAAGTGAGTTTGGAATTCAAATTCTAACTCAGGATGGTATGGATTCTATCTCTTTTAATATGTTTTGATATTGTTTATTCTTTTGAACCCATTACTGACTTAAGCATCGGAGGGGTGTTAGCTAGGCTAACACCCACCTCAGCTTGCAGTTGTTTTGCAGTATACGTTTCGGGATGTAGATCCAGGATATACATTCAGGATACTTCGAAAGATTAGAGGATTGGCCCCCTCTCTCACGTTTAAGGGATACTGATCCCTTCACAGGTTTAAAGGTATTCACCTTTCTCTCGAATTTTGTTTAAATACCCCGCCTGAAGCGCAAGTTATCTAGGAATAGTTCAAGGTGGCCGGACCAGTTCATGTAAAAGTGGCTGACAATTTCGTCACTGTTGGCTATATCCTGGATTCTCAAGGTATATGAGGATTGATCACCCTCTCTCACGGAAGGGTATTTTCATACTCTCTAAGGTTTAAAGGTTATCACCTTTCTAAGTCTTGGAGTTTATACACTCCCGCCTGTAGCGCATGAAAATTTGGGATTTTCCCCAGGATACTAAGGATTTATCTCCAATATGTTTTTGGGTTTTACCCCAGTAACACAAGAATTGTCTAAACAGTTAAAACTTGAAAATTTTCTAAGTATTCGAAGACTTTATGCACAGGGGACATTCCTCCTAAGGCGATTGTGTAAAGCTCGAAGAATCAATTTCAATGCACTAAGTATTTCGGACTGGGGACATCTTAGTTGAAGAAGTTGCAAAAGGATTAAAAGTTTGATACTAGGGCTACACCCTATTCCTGGTATGATCTTTCCTTTGCAAGTTGTTTAAACTTTTGAAACTATGTTTAAGGCTCGAATATCCTGATGAGAATGTATCTTTAGGATATGTTCTCAAAATGTGTTTTTGGGATACGTTTTGGGATTTTTGATTAGAATACTTGGGAAATGATACTTGGGTTGAAAATAAATACTCTGGTCAAACAAGTGTTATCAAAATGGAAAATAAACTATCTTTTATTCTTTAGAAACTTTATCTAAATTGCTTGGATTATGAGAAGTTCTATTTGACAAGATTCTTCATAGGATACCACTGAGTATATTGATCAGGATATTTTCAAAAGGTAATGGCACAAATTTTTCAAAGCTAAAGTTTAAACTAAGTAATGCATGATGAAAAAATAAATAGAACAGCAAATAAGTCAAAAGGTGGTCATATTATTAACAGGTCAAAAGTTGTGCTTTTGGTTTTGTCACACCCCGACCACGTAGAACATACAAAACGTGGCGGAAACGTCGGGGAGTGTTGTAACAGAATTAATTGTTTCAAATCCATGGCAATTGAAGTTTCGTTTTATTAATCAAACATGAGAGTTTACATTGTTTTAAACAAGAACTAACGAGTACATAACATAAACTAACTAGTTCTTGTCTCGTTTTAAATCACTAAGGCACGGTCCGCCTAAGTATGTCTTGATAAGTCCTATGCATCATCTCCTGAAAACACATGTGAAAATAGGTACGTCAGCATAAAAATGCCTGTGAGATACATAGGTTTTGTGAAAATAGGATTCATGACTTATGTTTGAGAAAATGTTTAGTCATGAACCTTGTAATTTGCTTTGTCTTGTAAATCATTTGAAAAACGATAAGATCAGATGATATGTATAAATAAGAGAATAATGTATGGTTAAGTGAATAACCATGTAAGATGAGTTTGTATAAGATAAGTTGTTTGTAAATCAATGTCTTGTGAAAAGTATGTTATTTGTATAAAATGTTATATGTCTCAAATTGAAATGGTTCAAATAACGCTACGATATGTAATACCATACACACACTTATATATAGGAAGTACCAGCGGCGTATCCACCATGCTTGTATCATATTACATACGCCTCGTTACTTAAATCACTTACTCAAACCAAACCACCAAGATGTAATGTTTAACAATGGTAGGAATGTGTATGTATAGTCAAATGTCTATTGTCAAATGTAAATCATGTCAACAGATACACATGGTTCACACGGTTCAACAGTTACAAACGGTTCATATAATCAAATGGTTACGACGGTTTACATAGTCAAATGGTTACAACGGTTCAAAATGTAGTATAATGTGTTCATATGCTGGATGAGCATATGCAACAGAAATGCAATGTAAAACAATGTACTAAGTATGCACACAATGGACATACATAACATGAAATGTAATGTAGAACGATGTACTAAGTACGCACACAATGGGCATACATAGCATGTAATGTAAAACGATGTACTAAGTATGCACACAATGGGCGTACGTAGCATGAAATGTATTGTAAAGTGATGTACTAAGTATGCACACAATGGGCATACATAGCATAAAATGTATTGAAATCATGTACTATAAATGTACTAATAAACATAGCAAGTATATGATGTGAAAACAGGAAAGCATGAAAGTAACAAGTAGGCACATGTGTTTCACCCCAAAAAAGTTTGGAAAACAGTAAAAGAGGGGTCTATGTACTCACTTGAGATTGCTCAGAAGTCCTAAGATAACCACCAAGCAATGCTAGAGATCTCGGAAATCAAACGGCACCTAATATAGGTAACTATGTTAATAAACCGGACCTAAATCGGAGGATCGGATAGAATGAGGGTTCATAAACCAAACGAGTATGGAGACTCGTGTAATATGGTTTAACAAAGCCCACATACTAAAACGAAACCTAACCTAAGTGCTTGTGACCCATTACGACCCGTTTAGGTAGCTTATGCTACTTTAACGCGTCGTTCGCGTGAAACGCGTTTGGACCGCCTAACTAGTCCTATGACAAGTAAAATATGCCTTAACATGTTTAATATTGTTGTCAAATCAGTTTAGATGTCAAAAGTTATGTTACATATGTTTAAAACGAATTTTGGCATCAAAGGGGTATTTTGGTAATTTACCTAAGGCATATAAACTACCTATCATACAACTACTTAAACGAAGCGACCATAAGGTATAACCTCGGAGGGTTATTCCCTATATACTATGGTCACCTAATGTGTTTGGTCGGATCCTAATGATCGACCAAATGGGTCGGGTTCGAAGGTATAAGCGATTTATCAGATCGCTTACCCTTACGACCCTAGACAACGTGGTAATCAGTAGGCATAGTCACAAAGGACTATAACCATCGTGATTACAATCACGTTGCGAAGTTCAAATGAACTTCGCATTGACCATAAACTGGTCAACGCAGAAAGTCAAACAAAGTTTGACTTTCGGACTCGAAAAGCAATAAAAGAACGAAGGAATACTTACGAAGGGTCCCCGAATGCTAATCTAGATCAAAATAGCTCAGGTATGAAACAATGGTTTCAACTTAGAGCACATTAGATCAGATTCTAGTGGGTTTTGAAGTTAAGTGGGTTGGGTATTTATAGGATTTCCCGAACCGTTAGGATCGTTTCTTGTAAAACATGATCGAATCTCGTGCGTACACTTGTTGAAATGTTGTGGTGACTAAAAATGGCCCCTAATGAGCTGAAAGGTCAAGTGTGGGTTTGTGGATGTGAGTTAAACAGCTGTAATCTGCTGACAAATCGATCTTATCTGATCTGGGACACTGACGCGGGCCGCGTAAGGATACACCCAAATCTTACGCGGGCCGCCTGGCCATGTCTGATCAGAACCAAGTTTGTTAAATGACAGATTCAGTCCCTGTTGGTGTTTAAGGCCATTTCTGACACTTCTAAGGCCCGTAAAGCCAACTTTAAGGCCCTAAAATGATGCCTAAACATTGTGGACATGAAACATGCTCAAAAATATATCGGATGTCGGTTCGTTTGGCCGTATGATCGCGATGTTCGCTTAATTACGACGGAATGCGCATAAGCGTGAAAAACGATCCAAATCGCGCGACGAATGGATTTTTCTCAAGCCAAACACTAAAATAAAATATTTTAGTGCTTTCATAAATTTTTGGATGTCCGGATGTATTCAGAACGTAAGTTATGCGCGAAAGTGCAAACTTGTGCACTTTTTGACACTTTTAGTCCCTGAATGACCCAAAAGTTTATTTTAGCACACCGAACACCTCAAAGCCTATTTCTAAGCTATGTAAAGGATATTTATGGTATGTTTAACTTATGGTCATGTTCCGGAATGTTCGTTACAGTTCAAATTGGCATACTTTCGCAGTTTGTCAAGTTTAGTCCCTGTAAGCGAATTAACTTGTTTTTGCCATACCAAAGCCTTCAAAACTTATTTCTAAGTTATGTAAAGGTTATTTAAGGTATGTTAAGTATATGTCACTATTCCGGAGTGTTTGTTGTATTAAACTGGTTATATTTACGCATCAGCGTGCGTATAACCTTCCAGAAAGCGATTTAGAGCTTGAAATCGAACAAGAGTTGATATGTGCAAAAGATACACATATTTATACAAGTCCAAAGTATGAAATACAATATTTCATTGGTTTGGTATTTGTTTGATGGTCGCAGTGACACAGGTGTCACAGTCTCCCCTACTTAAGGAAATTTCGTCCCGAAATTTATTCGTAGGAGTCTATTTGTGACGTTGTGTCAAATAACCACCAGAGATATGTAAAGCATAATTTTGTTATTTTCCTCAACGGATAATTTTCAGAAGCGAAAATGAACGAACGGAGTCATTTTCTTCAACGGGTTCTTCGGAAATGGAAAATAAAGGATTTTTAACTAAACGGATATACATTTCCCTCAACGGATATTCTTCAGAAGTGAAAACGAATGGATGATTCATTCTTCCTCAACGGGTCCTTCGTCAGAAACGGGAATGAAGGAATAATCCATGGATATTCATTTCTCTCTATGGATATTCTTCAGAACGAAAATGAACAAACGGGGTCATTTTCCTCAACGATTATTCTTCAGAATTTGAAATGAAGGAATAATCAACGGATATTCATTTCCTCAACGGGTAATCTTCAGAAACGAAAATGAACTAACAGAGTCATTTTCCTCAACAGTTATTCTTCAGAATTTGAAATGAAGGAATAATCAACGGATATTCATTTTCTCAACGGATAATCTTCAGAAACGAAAATGAACTAACGGAGTCATTTTCAACGGTTGCTTCCTCAGGTACGGAAATGAAAGATTTAACAACGGATATTCATTTCCTCAACGGATAATCTTTAGAAACGAAAATGAACTAACGGAGTCATTTTCAACGGTTGCTTCCTCAGAGTTGGAAATGAAGGATAAACGGATATCCATTTCCTCAACGGATAATCTTCAGAAACGAAAATGAACTAACGGAGTCATTTTCAACGGTTGCTTCCTCAGGTACGGAAATGAAAGATTTAACAACGGATATTCATTTCCTCAACGGATAATCTTCAGAAACGAAAATGAACTAACGGAGTCATTTTCAACGGTTGCTTCCTCAGAGTTGGAAATGAAGGATAAACGGATATTCATTTCCTCAACGGATATTCCTCAGAAGTGAAAAATGAATAGCTAGTTCATTTTTCCTCAACGGATGCTTCATCAGAATTGGAAATGAATTGGGTTAACTTAGATACATGATAGAACTTGCTGTGATTTCTGTGCACTAAATTCTATAATTATGTATGCATCCATAATTACGTAATTCCTTGCACAGTTCGTTTTGTAATGTTGTGGGGAAGGATATCAAACTTGTGATGAGGGTGACTAGACTACCATAGGGTCCTTTTAATTAGATCGACAGAGGATCTTCTTAATTAGGCCACCAAGGAGTCCTTTCATCTATATCATCACATAATATTCCTAACCAGATTTTTGGATCGATCAGTTTAACTAGACCACTAAAGGGGTCTAATTATGAAGTAGTACTTTATAATCCAAGGGACTTAACTACAACGTAGAAGTCCATTAAGGATTTTTGATAGTGCCTTTTGGGTATCCTACTATGAATCTCTTGTACAAGGATATCTAAGATTCTACGAGGATTTGGATAACATAATTTGGATCACATGACACATAAAAGGGAACACATAAGCACATAATCACATAATTGTTTAATTGTTATTATCTTGTTATTGATTGCTATTAACTTGGCACCTCGTACTTCGTTTCTCTTGGAAGAAATGGGTACTTAGGATTTTCGTGGAAAACGCAAGAGATCATACAATGGAAGAAATTTGGGGGTAGTCTGTTCTTCAAGGAATATGGTTCCTTGATTGTTGGTATTGTAGAGGATATGTTTATACATGCAACCACATAAACATATTAAAATGTAAATGAAAGATTTATTTATAACAACAATAACAACAACTGTTTCATAGATCGTGATAACAAAAGAAAATAATACACAAGGCTCGATTATTTTCTAAACAGCGTTATCTTCTGTCGGTCAGATACTCATCCCTGCGCTGGATTTGCATTAGCAAGCTTTGGGCAATTCCTACGAAAATGGCCCATCTCGCCACAGTTGTAGAAAGACCCCGGTGGAAAACGAGCTTGAGCAGGATTGTTGTTAACTTGATTTGGTGCAGCTGCTGTTGGGCAAACCCTCGCTGTATGACCTATAAGTCCGCAAACTTGGCATGTGCGGCACTTCACACCAGCATGATGATGTAGGCCACATTGGTTGCACAAGGGTGCAGTTCCGTTGTAGGGTTTCCTGGCAGGGGGTTGAGCTGGTTGGTTGGGGACGGCTTGATCATTGTGAGCGACCACGGCGAAGTTCTGAGAAGCCTTTCGCTTCTTTGACTTCTTAGGGGATCCAGTCTGTTCATCCATGGTCTTTGATTCCTCGATTGGGTTCGATTCCTCGACCGGTTTCTTGTCACCTTTTCGGAAAAGTTTACCTTTCCTGATCTTTGATTCAGTCAAGGTTGCAGATAGCTCAATGGCCTGTCTAACTGTAGTAGGGTTGTTACCAGTCACAATGTCTTGTATTGAGTCAGGGAGGCCATCAATGTACTTTTCGATTGCCTTATCTAAAGGCGTGACCATGTTTGGGCATAACAGACTTAACTCCTCATAACGGTCCGTGTAGGCTCGATGCTCACCGCTATCTTGCTCAAGATTGTCGAATTCCCTTTCCAAGGCCCTGATCTCGTGACGAGGACAAAACTCCTTCATCATGAGAGCCCTAAGTTCGGCCCAAGTCTGGGCTAAGGCAACCTCAGCACCACGGTCTCTCATAACCCCGTTCCACCACGTAAGAGCCCTCTTCTGAAACACACTTGAAGAAAACTCGACGTGGCGATTATCAGGACACTGAACATGACGGAAAGTATTCTCAATGCTCTCGAACCATTGAAGAAGCCCAGTTGCTCCCTCAGAACCACTAAACTTGAGTGGTTTAGCCGAGTTAAAACTCTTGAAATTGCATGGACCATTGTTGTTGTTGTTGGCTTGGTTCCATTGAGCAAAGAGGTTTGGGAATTGAGCAGCCATTTGCTGCGCAATGATTTCTGCCAGTTCGGCAGTCGCTATCTGGTTTTCACGTCGAGGAGGCATTCTAAAAGAGGAAACATGAAATGAAACGAGTGAGAGAATTAGACGAAAAGAATGAGATGAACAAATCTGATGAAAGCAAGGATAGTGGTCATTTGTTTGTTACTACAAAGCAACAAACGACCCCGGTGATTAATCAAAGTAAATACGTCAAAAATAATGTATTGCAAAGACATGCTCGTCTGTAAGTGAACACTCATCCCAAGAATCCCCAGGTAAGCACAACTGGTCTCGCGTCTGATGAGATATATACAAAGTGCTTGCCTAGACAGAAAACCCAGAATACAGGCATTCACCTTTCCAGTTTGCACGTGTTCACATTATTTAAAACCCAAAACCTAGACGAGATTTTGAAAACTCAAAGGGGTTCAAAACCTTATAACAGAGGGTTCAAAACCTTACAATAGTGGGTTCAAAACCTAGTAATCAATCATCCTAGAACAGATGATTAGTTTTCAAAGCGGTTTTGAAATTTATGTTCTTGTTGTGATCGTCACCTAAGGATAGGTGACAATATTGTTTTATGACTAAACGCAAGTAAACTTGCGTTAGGGTCCTAAGAAGGTTATAGACTAGGTCAAAGCATTACTAATAACCTAATTCCCTATAACCATTGGCTCTGATACCAACTTTTCTGTCACACCCCGACCACGTAGAACATACAAAACGTGGCGGAAACGTCGGGGAGTGTTGTAACAGAATTAATTGTTTCAAATCCATGGCAATTGAAGTTTCGTTTTATTAATCAAACATGAGAGTTTACATTGTTTTAAACAAGAACTAACGAGTACATAACATAAATTAACTAGTTCTTGTCTCGTTTTAAATCACTAAGGCACGGTCCGCCTAAGTATGTCTTGATAAGTCCTATGGATCATCTCCTGAAAACACATGTGAAAATAGGTACGTCAGCATAAAAATGCCTGTGAGATACATAGGTTTTGTGAAAATAGGATTCATGACTTATGTTTGAGAAAATGTTTACTCATGAACCTTGTAATTTGCTTTGTCTTGTAAATCATTTGAAAAACGATAAGATCAGATGATATGTATAAATAAGAGAATAATGTATGGTTAAGTGAATAACCATGTAAGATGAGTTTGTATAAGATAAGTTGTTTGTAAATCAATGTCTTGTGAAAAGTATGTTATTTGTATAAAATGTAATATGTCTCAAATTGAAATGGTTCAAATAACGCTACGATATGTAATACCATACAAACACTTATATATAGGAAGTACCAGCGGCGTATCCACCATGCTTGTATCATATTACATACACCTCGTTACTTAAATCACTTACTCAAGCCAAACCACCAAGATGTAATGTTTAACAATTGTAGGAATGTGTATGTATAGTCAAATGTCTATTGTCAAATGTAAATCATGTCAACAGATACACATGGTTCACACGGTTCAACAGTTACAAACGGTTCATATAATCAAATGGTTACGACGGTTTACATAGTCAAATGGTTACAACGGTTCAAAATGTAGTATAATGTGTTCATATGCTGGATGAGCATATGCAACAGAAATGCAATGTAAAACAATGTACTAAGTATGCACACAATGGACATACATAGCATGAAATGTAATGTAGAACGATGTACTAAGTACGCACACAATGGGCATACATAGCATGTAATGTAAAACGATGTACTAAGTATGCACACAATGGGCGTACGTAGCATGAAATGTATTGTAAAGTGATGTACTAAGTATGCACACAATGGGCATACATAGCATAAAATGTATTGAAATCATGTACTATAAATGTACTAATAAACATAGCAAGTATATGATGTGAAAACAGGAAAGCATGAAAGTAACAAGTAGGCACATGTGTTTCACCCCAAAACAGTTTGGAAAACAGTAAAAGAGGGGTCTATGTACTCACTTGAGATTGCTCAGAAGTCCTAAGATAACCACCAAGCAATGCTAGAGATCTCGGAAATCAAACGGCACCTAATATAGGTAACTATGTTAATAAACCGGACCTAAATCGGAGGATCGGATAGAATGGGGGTTCGTAAACCAAACGAGTATGGAGACTCGTGTAATATGGTTTAACAAAGCCCACATACTAAAATAAAACCTAACCTAAGTGCTTGTGACCCATTACGACCCGTTTAGGTAGCTTATGCTACTTTAACGCGTCGTTCGCGTGAAACGCGTTTGGACCGCCTAACTAGTCCTATGACAAGTAAAATATGACTTAACATGTTTAATATTGTTGTCAAATCAGTTTAGATGTCAAAAGTTATGTTACATATGTTTAAAATGAATTTTGGCATCAAAGGGGTATTTTGGTAATTTACCTAAGGCATATAAACTACCTATCATACAACTACTTAAACGAAGCGACCATAAGGTATAACCTCGGAGGGTTATTCCCTATATACTATGGTCACCTAATGTGTTTGGTCGGATCCTAATGATCGACCAAATGGGTCGGGTTCGAAGGTATAAGCGATTTATCTGATCGCTTACCCTTACGACCCTAGACAACGTGGTAATCAGTAGGCATAGTCACAAAGGACTATAACCATCGTGATTACAATCACGTTGTGAAGTTCAAACGAACTTCGCATTGACCATAAACTGGTCAACACAGAAAGTCAAACAAAGTTTGACTTTCGGACTCGAAAAGCAATAAAAGAACGAAGGAATACTTACGAAGGGTCCCCGAATGCTAATCTAGATCAAAATAGCTCAGGTATGAAACAAAGGTTTCAACTTAGAGCACATTAGATCAGATTCTAGTGGGTTTTGAAGTTAAGTGGGTTGGGTATTTATAGGATTTCCCGAACAGTTAGGATCGTTTCTTGTAAAACGTGATCGAATCTCGTGCGTACACTTGTTGAAATGTTGTGGTGACTAAAAATGGCCCCTAATGAGCTGAAAGGTCAAGTGTGGGTTTGTGGTTGTGAGTTAAACAG
The DNA here is from genome assembly GCA_030545235.1 of Helianthus tuberosus. Taxonomy (NCBI): domain Eukaryota; kingdom Viridiplantae; phylum Streptophyta; class Magnoliopsida; order Asterales; family Asteraceae; genus Helianthus; species Helianthus tuberosus. The sequence goes on from CM060358.1 coordinate 125,117,675, forward strand.
CTGTAATCTGCTGACAAATCAATCTTATCTGATCTGGGACACTGACGCAGGCCGCGTAAGGATACACACAAATCTTACGCGGGCCGCCTGGCCATGTCTGATCAGAACCAAGTTTGTTAAATGACAGTTTCAGTCCCTGTTGGTGTTTAAGGCCATTTCCGACACTTCTAAGGCCCGTAAAGCCAACTTTAAGGCCCTAAAATGATGCCTAAACATTGTGGACATGAAACATGCTCAAAAATATATCGGATGTCGGTTCGTTTGGCCGTATGATCGCGATGTTCGCTTAATTACGACGGAATGCGCATAAGCGCGAAAAACGATCCAAATCGCGCGACGAATGGATTTTTCTCAAGCCAAACACTAAAATAAAATATTTTAGTGCTTACATAAATTTTTGGATGTCCGGATGTATTCAGAACGTAAGTTATGCGCGAAAGTGCAAACTTGTGCACTTTTTGACACTTTTAGTCCCTGAATGACCCAAAAGTTTATTTTAGCACACCGAACACCTCAAAGCCTATTTCTAAGCTATGTAAAGGATATTTATGGTATGTTTAACTTATGGTCATGTTCCGGAATGTTCGTTACAGTTCAAATTGGCATACTTTCGTAGTTTGTCAAGTTTAGTCCCTGTAAGCGAATTAACTTGTTTTTGCCATACCAAAGCCTTCAAAACTTATTTCTAAGTTATGTAAAGGTTATTTAAGGTATGTTAAGTATATGTCACTATTCCGGAGTGTTTGTTGTATTAAACTGGTTATATTTACGCATCAGCGTGCGTATAACCTTCCAGAAAGCGATTTAGAGCTTGAAATCGAACAAGAGTTGATATGTGCAAAAGATACACATATTTATACAAGTCCAAAGTATGAAATACAATATTTCATTGGTTTGGTATTTGTTTGATGTTCGCAGTGACACAGGTGTCACAGGTTTCACCTCAAACCGAGGCCCATCCGCCAAAAGCACAGTTAGTTTTTACCATATTTACGCAACGGTTGAAGGTTTCATCTCAAAACGAGACCCATCCGCCTCCAACTGTTGCATCATTCAAAACAAATTATACTAACTGATGACCAAGGGCTTCGTCCTGAAACCCAGGACCCATCCACCTTTGGTCATCATATTGTTCTAATGCAGGAAATATAAATTGTTCAAAGACAGGAAATGTAAATTGTTTAAATAGACCACAACTATCAGAATTAAAAAGTGGGCTCCGGCCTAGGCACGAACATCCATCATTGCCCACTTCACTGCTTTTAAGGGGCAGCACCCTCTTCCGTCATGACTTCATCAGCAAAGTCTTCTCCAGCATCTTTTCCAGCATCCTTCCCAGTATTCGTCTCAGCATCACCACCAGCATCCTTTGAAGCACCAGCATTATCTACCTTCTCGGTCACCTTAGCGGGCTCCTCTGCAGCAGGCTTTGAAGGGGGCTCCATAGGGTTGCCACCAAGATCCTTCAATTTTATCTCCCAGGATTTAATGTTCCATGAAGGGCATTTAACGCCCAAAGCCTTGGCCTCATAAGCCATTTTCAGTATGGCCTGGAGGAGGGAGATGATAACTGAATTCTTAAGGCTCTCCCGGTACGAAGCCATATCTTGCTCATGTTGAACCTGAGCCGCGTCGAACTTAGCTTGAGCCTCCTGGGTGATCTTCTGGATGGCAGACTGGTGATCTTGAGTCATGGCTGTAGGATCGTGTTGTGACCCAAATGAGTCATTCAGAGGAGTTTTAATCTATTTCAAAGGCGGAAACAGAAAAATAGATTTCGAAACAGCTTGCAAATCACTTTAAACAACTTTCTGATTGATATAACACTGATTACAATCACTGGATAAACCGGCAGCACCTCGGTATCCAAATCCAGAACTGTTACAACTGATTCCGCTTATGAGGTATTTATAGGACACGAGATTCCGCTTGAAGGTGACAAGACACAGTTCAAGCGAAATTACTATGGATGATTTCGCTTGAAACTGTCAAAGTTCCATTCAAGCGAAATCACTCTCCTCAAGCGAAATTACCTTCAATACACACTAAAACAACCTATTTTCTCGTACAACACTCCCTGATCTACTAATTCTAATATTAGACTCGATACAAGACGAAGTCGACATACGCATGCACCAACAGACTCCCCCTCGAATGTTGACGAGTCTTAAGTGTCGAGTCTTTAACGTCTTCAGTCTTTATCAGTCTGAACATGTAAGTATCCTCAAACTTTATCTCTTTCTTCTCTCCAGAATCACAACCTAGCTCTTAGCTATTTTCACAGGTGTCTTCAGACTCCCCCTTTCGATATACTGGGATCGCAGTCTGGCTTGTTGAAATCACATAGTCCTCAGGTATCGGAACCTGACACTCTATCTTCAGGTTCAGAATCGAAACCTGGTTACACCTACACATTCTCTACCCAAAAGTAAATTTCACAAATTTAACATTTGACAAATTTAACTATACAGACTCTACTCAAATTTAAACCAGAATGATTTATCAATGATAATTTCTGATGAACCACTTGTATATACAAAAACTTTTCTAATTTAAACGCAAGCTCCCCCTCACCACATGCTCATCATGTTTAGCACTTGGAATTTTGAAAATCAGCTCTCCAACATCAGTTGTCGAAAATCTTTTTGTATTTTTCAAAAGTTTATGCTAAAACACACTAAAATCTTTTTGGATTTTTTAAAAGAAAAGAAATGCAGTAAAGAAATATTTACAGACAATATTTTTGTGAGTTTGTGAAAGAGGATCATATCAGTTTTTGACAAGTCCCAAGTACCGTTGAGCTTAGTTACACATTAAGAATTAAACAATTCACTTAGATTGCCGATATACTGATCCACTTAAATTTTCACACAAATTTCAACTGATTCAGGATATGAGTTAGGTGTATTAAGAACTTAAACTCATTCATGTGTCCCACCTCTTGAATATACTCCCGTATCCAGATCCCAATATTCAGTCTTACAGGTGAGTATACCACAGATGATATCTGTAAGGGGTTAATTGTGAAACCGTGAGAGCTCAGGTCAGAACTTCCGTTCAGCAGAGAGATGACGGCTCGACTTTTGGTGGGTCCCCTTTAGAGGATCTTTTTTTACAACAGCATTGATTAGCAATTTTATTGTCTCATCATTTTATGCTGAGGGCGATGCTATATTTCAAGCAAGCAGAAAGTATTCTCCGGGGACTAGGCCATTGCTTCCGCAAAATCAGAAGTCCCGGGATAATACCCCAGATATCACTGAGCATAAAGACCTAGTATCTCAGAAAGAGGGACCTTTCAAACGAGATTTCAGGGGTTACCTATATATCCAAGTAGTGTTCCCCACGAATTAAGCAAGTCTGAATTTAAGTTTATATCCCGAAAAAGCTTACTAAATGTGTAAAAACCTATCGGCATATCATCAGTGAGACCGTTTAACTCTATTTAAACAATACATTTCTTTAGCATACTGTAACTGTCTACTGATGTACTATCATTTCCTCTTCTTTAACACTAAAACTCATTTTTCATTTTATCATGTTTTTGCCTTTTTCTAATGTTTTTGGATTTTCTGAAAATTTCTACTCCCCCTAAAATGCAAACACATTAAAGGAAATTTGAAAACAAACTATACAAGTAAATTGACAACTGATATCAAATCGCTTCAAATCGCCATCCACTTTGCATAAACAATCAGAACTCCCCCTTTCAACAAACTATTTTCTCATAATGATTTCAAAACACTTAAGTTTGTTTTAACCAAAATGATTTTTCCGGAAAATAAGTTTTGTTGGGGTTACCACTTGTAAATTATGGTTCATCACATTGTTTCTCAATCATGTGTAGAAAATCAGATACAACTTAATGTCCCTGATTTACCACTTGTAAGACAAAACCTTTTCCAACCATTTAAAAAATATAACAGTTTAAGAAAATACCACCTGTATCTTTACCAACTATACCACTTGTAAACCAACCAAGAAAGATGCCGATACCTGCTCCACGCTTACAAACCTGGGAACTCCGGCAAGTCCAGATGTTTACTTGTGAAAAACAGACATCCAAGCTTCACCAAACTTGGATGTTTCCTCCTCTCCTGCACTAGGGTAAAATGTTGCTTTCTTTGTTTCATAAAAATCCTTTACCCCTTTCACTTTACCTTCCACCATTTTTCCAAAAATCTTTTTAACTTTCCCATTAAAAGCTTTTTCAATATCAAATTCATTCTCTTCAGAATAAAATTGATCTGAGATCTCAACTTTACCAACTTTTGATTTAAAATTCTCAGCCCTCAATGGTGGAAAATGAACATCATCCATTGGAGGTACTGAGTTTTCAACTTTAAACTCAACTTGTGGCTTGTCTGACTTTGTGGAATCAGATTCATCGCCAATTTCTTCATCAAACTTCTTAACAATCTACATTTGGTTGTCTTTGGCTTTCTTTTTGTAAAAATTTTTCTTTGAACACTCACCAACTTCATATGTTGAATTTTCAAAAATTTTGAATTTTTCAGTTGGTGGCTCATTTTTTTCAACAACCTTTTCTTTGAGTTTTTTAGAAACTCCCTGTTTTTTCTTTGTATTCAACGGACAATTCCATGCAATGTGACCAGCTTTATTGCATTTAAAACAGGTTCTAATATCCTTTCTATGAAAAACTCCAGTTCCTATTCTCTTCTTTTCAGCAAGGAACTCTTGGTTTGATTGTCTACAGAATGGTTTCTTCTGTTCTTCTTCAGCACTTTCACTTGAAACAAATGTCATTTTTGATTTAAAATCTCGGACATATTTTTCATTTTTATAGTTTTCTGAAGGAAAAAAACATAATCCTTTCTTTTTGAAATTACCGTTATGGTTTGGTTTCTTTTGAAAACCAGAACCAGAACCTTTTTTCTTGTTTAAACGTTGTTGAACTCTTGAAGTGTACTTTTTAGGTTTTTTAGTAAGATTTAAATCTTTTATTTCAGAAATATTAATTTCTGTAAGTTTGAAAACCTTTTTGATCTTTTCAAATTTAACACTTCTTATTGGAAATTCCTTATCAGAATATAATTTGTCTGAATCAATCAATGTATATGCCACTTTGATTGCTTTGTCATTCAAATTAGATTTTGATAACAAGAATTCTTTATTGTACACCCGTTTAACCGACATCTTTGAAATGTTGACCGACGAACTCGAACACCCAGACTCTGACTTTAACTCCGACTCCTCATCTGTATCCAACACCTGATCGACCACCTTTTTAATTAACTCGGACTCATGATTAGTGTCAGACGATATAAAAACGACATCAATGTTTTATGGTAAACCATCGGTTATATCGGACTTTAACTTTATATTGACCGCCTTTTCGAATTGCTCCTCATTCGGTTTTCTAGGAGAATACCCTTCCCAAATCGGAGGCGGACACTTGTTATACTGAACACTTGATTTCTTACCAGTATCCTTCTTCTTTGGCTTCTCATCATCTTTAAATGCTTCAAAACCTGCAACAGTCGGATAAATTCGATCAATAAGATAATCAGAACTAGAATAACTCTGTAATAAACGTCTAATTCTCTCATTCTCAATCTTTTCATTTTCCAACTCCCGCTGCAGCTTTGCACATTCTTCAATGTAATGATTAATTGCCTTCTGCTTTGTCATCATCACAGAATTCATCATAGTCAGCGCATCTTTTCTTTCAGAATTTGTCTTTTGAAGACCAGTTACTGTTCTATTCAATACATCGTAAGATTCCTTCACGTAATTGAGATTGAACAGTAATTGTTCCTTCATCTTTTCAAACTCAGCCAATTTTTCATCTTTAGCTGCACATTCTTTGCAAGATTTTAGACACTTTGAACAAGGCTTGATGACTTCCACAATCTTTTCTGCTTCACTGATTTTCTCAGCTTCAACAACTTTTACACTTTCAATCACCTTCTCACTTTCAATAATCTTCTCAGCAACACTTTCAGCTTCATCATTTTGAACAATCTCATCTTCTTGAACAACACTTTCAGACTTCATTTGCTTTTGTTCTTTTGCAGCTCGTCTTTCCTTTAACTTCTTCAAGTGGTCTGCAAAATAAAAATGAAAGCTTTCAGGAGATAAATGAGTTTTTGCAACATTAATATGCTTTTCTTCTTCATCATCACCACTGTCATCAGTTGGTGATTGATCAAACTCAATTGACTTATCAGAACTATCATCTGAAGAACTAGAATCAGATGGTGTTTGATCAAAAACAATTTCTCTTTCTGAACTTTCATCTGAACTTTGTGAGCTTTCATCTGATGAAACAGACTTTTCTTCTTCATTCTTCACACTAACACCAATAGCTTTCATCCACTCAGTAAACATATTTGGTTCTTGAACTATCTTTGCAATGAAAGCTTTAAAATTCCCATTCTCATCTGCAAACATATCCCAGCTGAATCCTTCAGGTAACCTTTCATCTTCTTGATTGATTAGGCATGCTTTGTTGTCGGATGAAATGTATTTATCCCAGCTGAAATTATCTTGATTCACTAAACATGCTCTCTTTGAAGAATCCTCTATCACTTTTCTACCATGAGCCACTTGTGGTTCTTGTTGTTGTTGGCCAACTTGTTGATATATGGCTTTCCGGTAGTAGTCATCCTTACCAAACGGATTCTTTGCATCATTTACCTCTCTATTCTTGCATTCCCTCTTGAAATGACCTTTCTCCCTGCATCGAAAACAAATAACTTTAGATTTATCAAAACCTAAAGTAGAAACATGTGCATCAAGAAAATCATTTCTTCCAGTAATCAATTTGAACTTTTCTGCTCTTCTTAGGACACTAGCTAGACACCATTTGATGTCCATAAGCTCCATTTCTTCAGCATCTATCTGATCGTAATCCTCCTTTGTTAGCATAGGATTCCCAATTCTCCCTGCAACCAAACCTTCATAGGATAGTAGCACAGAACCAAGTAATGCCACGTGATCTTTCGCAACTTCTTCAGAAAAGCTTTGACCCTTTTGGAAGATTCAATGCAATGTTGCACTGTATCACACAACCACCACCTTTTGTACTTTGAGAATGAAAACTCGAATTTGAACTCTTTGGATTAACACTTGGAAATGAAGAAAATCCACTGCTACTGTTTGAACTTTGTTCAACATTTTCTGATGAATTTCCAGCACTAAACGCAGTTTGTATTTTCGGACTCTTTTCAGCTTCTTGAACATTGCCTTTGTAGTACATTTTCACATCTTGTTGACCACTCGGATTACTCATCCTCGCAATATTTTGTTCTTCTAGATCTTGACCTTCAATCTTCTCAATAAAGTGAGAAATCGTCAAACCATCATAAACTCCGGTGTTCTTTAAGATCATCAAGAATGTACCCCATTCCTTTTGAGGTAAAGCATCAGCCAATTTGTCTACCCATTCTTCATGATCTTTGGTTGTGCTTAACAACGACATAGAACGCACTAAATGACAATATCTTTCAATCAGCTTCTTTGTATCTTCCCCGGGTTAACTAGTGAAGAGATCAAAATCATTATTAAGTAGTGATTTTTTACTCTTGATCATATTTTCACTTCCCTCAAACTTGATTTTAAGTGCATCCTAGATTGATTTTGAAGTTTTGTCATGTTGCAGCAACACAAAGATGTCTTCTTTAATGGCTTGCTGAAGTAGACTAATCATCATCTTTTCAGCCCTGTACATGTCTCGTTCTTTGTCATTGAATTCAGATATTTCTTTTTCAACTTGCAGATCAGTACGTGGTAGAACATACTTCTTCAAAATACACTCCCAAGATCTCAAGTGGTTTGCTTGAACCCAGTTTGCAAACCGATCTTTCCAACCGTAATACTCCTCTATGCTCATTAGCTTCGGGGGTTTTTTTGTAGTTCCAGTTTCATTTTCCAAGTTCATGTTTTGAGCAATGGTAGCCGGAGTAGTAGGGGATGTAGCAAATGCGTTATAGAACTCTTCACTCATGATTCCGTAAACTTTTTGTGACAACTGTGTTCTGTAATCGATGTACGATGTAAAACAATGATGATTATTAATAAAAAAATGTGCTTTGGTGTTATTATATGTGTTTTGGTGTTTCTATGTGTGTATTTGTGTTTGGTGAATTTTCAATTCGATTCGATTCCGATTGCAAGCTTTAAATCGCAGTCTGGAAGGTTATACGCAAACTGGTGCGTAAACGCAGTCAGTATAACGCGAAAAACACTCTGGAATAGTGACATAGGCTTAACATACCTTAAATAACCTCCACATAACTTAGAAATAAGTTTTGAATGGTTTGGTGTGTCGAAATCAACTTTGTTCGATCGCAGGGACTATTTGTGTCAAACTGCGAAACTATGCCGATTTGTATAGTAACGAACATTTCGAAACTTGATCATAAGTTAAACATACCCTAAATAACCTTTACATAGCTTAGAAATAGGCTTTGAGGGGTTCGGTATGCTAAAATAAACTTTATGCTCATTCAGGGACTAAAAGCGTCAAAAAGTGCATAAGTTTGCATTTTCGCGCATAACTTACATTCTGAATACATCCGGACATCCAAAAAATTTATGTAAGCATTAAAATATTTTATTTTAGTGTTTGGCATGATAAAATTCCATTCGTCGCTTAATTTGGATCGTTTTTGCGTTCGTTACGACTTCCGTCGTAATTAAGCGAATAACGCAACCGTACGACCAAACGAACCGACATCCGAGATGTTTTTGAGCATATTTTAAGTTCCCTATACTTTAACTTTATTTTAGAGCCTTGAAATGGGGTTAACAGGGCTTAAAAGTGCCAAAAAAATCAAGTTTTACAAGTGCAGGGACCATTTTTGAAATTCCTGGCAGTTTCAATGAACCTAGTCCATTTTGAAGTGTTGATGGTTTTCACCCATGGTTTTGCAAAACCATGGGCTGGTATTCAATGAACATAGTCCATATTAGGGGCTCCCATGGTTTTAGAAAACCATGGGCACACATGTAAGGTCCAGATCAAAGCTCAGTTTTCGAGGAACGATCTTAACGGTTCTAGAAATCCTATATATACCCCATCCATTTCACTTCAAAACCCACAATTTGAAATCTGATTTATGCTCTCTAAGTGGAAGTATATGCTTCCTACCTGAGAGAAAATCGGAATCAAATCTTGCGGGGACCTTCTGTAAGTGTTCTTTCGTTCTTTTCATTCGTTTTAGCGTTAAAGTCAAACTGCGTTTGACTTTCTGCGTTGACCAGTTTATGGTCAATGTGAAGTTCGTTTGAACTTCATAACGTGAGTGTAATCACGATGGTTATAGCCCCTAGTGACTATACCTACTGATTACCACGTTATCTAGGCTCAGTGACGAGTCGTAGTTTCGGCCAAAATACGCATTTACGCGTATTTTGTAACCAAACTACTCTAGGATATCAAAACCGTTTGTTTTGATATCAAAACCTGTTTTCTAACTTAACTAAACATGTTTTAGCATGTTTAGCTCGTCACTTTTAGTTTAGTGCTTGTGTAGAGTCGTAAGTCAAAGCGGACTAAACACCCGCTTAGACTTTCGAACACGACCCGTTTGGTCGATCTTTAGGATCCGACCAAACAAGTCTACTGACCATAGTAGCATAGGGAATAACCTTCCGAGGTTATACCTTATGGTCACCTAGTTTAGATGGTTGTATGATAAGTAGTTTATATGCCTTAGGTAAATGACCAAAATGCCCTTTTCATGCATAATTGGTAATTAAGCATATGTAACCTAAACTTTTGTCACATAACTGATTATACAACATGATTAAACTTGTATAGGCATATAATACTTGTCATAGGACTAGTTAGACGTCTCGAACGCGCGTTTGCGCGCACGACGCGTTAAAGTAGCATAAGCTACCTTAATGAGTCGCGATGGGTCGAAAGCACTTAGGTTGGGTTCCGATTTAGGATGTAGGCTTTGTTAAACCATATCACATGAGTTCCAACACTCATTTGGGTTGCAAGACCTCATTCTGTCCGATCTTCCGATTTAGGCGTCTATTGTTTGACTAGTGGTTCGATTACTAGGTGCTGCTTGATTTCTCTGGTTTACTTGAGTTTGTTGAAGTACTATTGATTGAGGATACCTTGCACTACATGTGAGTACATAGTTCCCCTATTTTACTGTTTTTAATTGTTTTGGGGTGATTCATATGTACAAAATGTTTTCAAGGTTTAAACGATGATTTCAAAAACGAATAGAACGATTTATACTAAACTAATAACGATTTCGATAATGTGAACGAACTTGTTGGTTGTAGTTACATAACGAATGACATTCATTAATTTTGGCCGAACCGACCAGTATTAGGTTATGGTACCATGGGATCTGACAAATCCCGTTATTTCACTATACCCATGGTTATGTGTGGGTGTTGTGGGTAACGACTGAATCTGTAATTATTAACTTATCCTTTGGGGGTTTGTTAATACGAGAAGTGAGGAACGAGGAAGTCGAGTCACGAAGGTTTGAATGTTATTAGCGAGACGACTATGTATAAGTTTTCACAATTAAAACGAGTATGATTTAAACGATTTAAACGAGTAAACGATTTGGAAACGATGTTAAACGATTTGGGTAAACGATTGGTTTTTGGCTAGTGTTTAGATAACGGGACGGGTGTAATGTGGTGAAAACATGGTAGATATGCCGCTGGTACTTCTTATATATAAGTGTTTTCAACATACTACATACCGTGGCGTTATTTAGTTCACTTGGGTAAACGATGTCACTCAACGATGTTTTCAAAATAATATACGAGTTTTATTAACGAGTTTTTACGAGATGTTTTACAAAATGGTTTTTCTAAAACAAAAGTGTTTTTGGGTTAAGAATCATGGCTACGAGATTTTATAAACGATAACCCATTTGGTTTGAGTTGGTTAATTATGTTGCAATACGCTTTTCAAAACGAGGTTTGTATTTTGACTCTTGAAGTCTAATAAAGTACCGCAACATGTAAACGAAGCCACGATTTCGATACTCTGATAAAACCTATGTACTCGCCAGCATTTCTTTGCTAACTTTGTTTTTACATATGTTTCAGGTGTTGTTGCTTGATTGACGTTCTATGATGCATGCGTCACATAGGATCTGGAAGAGGCCTTAGTGACATAAAACGATGATAGTTGATATAAAACTTGTTTGTTATGTGTTAAAACAATGTTAATGCTTAATATTATTAATAAAACGAAACACTTTTTGTATCCATGGTTATGAAACGATAATTCTGTTACAACACTCCCTGACGTTTCCGCCACGCTTTGTTGTTTTACGTGGTCGGCGTGTGATAGAAGAGTTGGTATCAGAGCCAATGGTTATAGGGAATTAGGTTATTAGTAATTCTTTGACCTAGACTATAACTTCTAGGACCCCAACGCAAGTTTATTTGTGTTTAGATTTTTAAAACAAAATCGTCACCTATCCTTAGGTGATAACCACAACGAGAACACAATTTTCGAATCCGCTTTGAAAACTAATCATCTGTTCTAGGATGATTGATTACTAGGTTTTGAACCCTCTGTTGTTAGGTTTTGAACCCTCTAAGTTTTCAAAATCTCGTCAAAGTTTGGGTCTAAATAATGTGAACACGTGCAAACTGGAAGAGTGAGTGCCTGTACTCTGAGTTTTCTGTCTAAGGCTAGAGTGTTCGTACAAATCCACATAATCGGACCAGTCACTCTTACCTGGGATCTCTTGGGGTGAGTGTTCACTTATATGCGAGCATGTCTTCGCGATACATTATTTTTAACCTATTTACTTTTATTAGTCACTGCGTGTCGTTTGTTTGTTCGAGGTAACAAACAAATGATCGCCTTCCTTGTGTTTTGTCGATGTTTTCAATACCTCTTTGTTTTTCCAATTGTCGATCCCACTCGTGGGCGAGCGTACAATCTGAATGCAAACGAGGCTCGAGCTGACAACCTCGTTGTCAGAGGTACCTTTGTTGTTAATGGTACGTTTCTTGTTAACAATCAACCTGCATCTATTCTTTTTGATTCTGGTGCCGATAGAAGTTTTGTTTCATTGTCATTTGAGCCCTTGCTTGCGATACCTAGAACTAAACTGAGGAAACCCTTATCTGTTGAAGTTGCCACTGGTAAACTTCTTGTTCTCGATTCTATTATTCGTAATTGTCAGTTGAACCTTGATAACCATCTTTTTCCTATTGACCTCACACCGATGCAACTTGGGAGTTTCGATATTATCATTGGAATGGACTGGTTAACCAAACACCACGCTGAGGTGGTTTGTTTCGATAAGATTGTTCGTATTCCTCTTCCGTCTGGCGATGTTCTGGAAGTTCGTGGTGAGAAACCACCAGATGGTTTGAAGCTTATGTCGTGTATGGAAGCCCAAAGTTATTTGCGAAAGGGATATGTTGCTTTTCTGGCACATGTCACCGAGGAGAAAGACAAGAGCAAGAGTATACATGATATCCTGATTGTTCGGGATTATCCAGAGGTGTTTCCTAATGAACTGCCTGGTTTGCCTCCAGTTCGTCAAGTCGAGTTTCATATTGACCTCATACCCAATGCCAACCCGATTGCAAAAGCACCTTATCGTCTTGCACCGTCAGAGATGCAAGAGTTATCGAAACAGCTTCAAGAGTTATTTGTAAAGGATTCATCCGACCGAGCTTTTCACCTTGGGGAGCTCCTGTCCTCTTCATGAAAAAGAAAGATGGATCTTTTCGAATGTGTATCGATTATCGCGAGCTTAATAAGCTCACCATCAAGAATCGATATCCCCTACCTTGAATTGATGATCTCTTCGACCAGCTGCGGGGTGCTTCATGCTTTTCCAAGATCGATCTGCATTCTGGGTATCATCAACTTCGTGTTCTCGAAGAAGATATTCCCAAAACTGCTTTCCGCACAAGATATGGGCATTACGAGTTCACTGTCATGCCTTTTGGTTTGACGAATGCTCCAGCTATCTTTACGGACTTAATGAATAGGGTCTGCAAACCTTATTTGGACAAGTTCATTATTGTGTTCATCGACGATATTCTCATTTATTCAAAATCTCGAGCCGAGCACGAGCAACACCTTCGCTTAACATTGGAACTCCTGAAGAAGGAACAACTTTTTGCTAAATTCTCCAAGTGTGAATTCTGGCTTAAAGAAGTTCAATTCTTGGGTCATATAGTCAATGAGCAGGGTATTCAAGTGGATCCATCCAAGATTGCTGCTATTAAGGACTGGAATACACCGACGACGCCTACAGAGATTTGATATTTTCTTGGTCTTGCTGGTTATTATCGTCGATTCATTTCAAATTTCTCGAAGATTGCGGTTCCACTCACTGCTTTGACTCAGAAGAATAAGTCTTTCGAGTGGGGACCCAAGCAAGAAGAAGCGTTCCAAACGCTGAAGCAGAAGTTATGTAATGCTCCTGTTCTATCTCTGCCCGAGGAAGCGATGATTTCGTTGTCTATTGCGATGCGTCCAACTTAGGCCTTGGTTGCATCCTTATGCAACGAGGTAAAGTTATTGCATATGCATCTAGGCAGCTGAAAGTTCACGAGAAGAACTACACGACTCATGATCTTGAGTTAGGAGCTGTGGTTTTCGCGCTTAAAATTTGGAGACACTACCTCTATGGAACGAAGTGTGTGGTTTTCACAGACCACAAAAGTCTCCAGCATATTCTTAATCAGAAAGAGCTGAATATGAGGCAACGACGTTGGGTTGAACTCTTGAACGACTATGATTGCGAGATTCGCTACCATCCTGGTAAGGCGAATGTCGTAGCTGATGCGCTTAGTCGAAAAGCACGAGTCAAGCTTCATTCTGTTCGAACTCTATCTGATATTCAATCTCCTGTCCTTCAAGCTCAGCAATTTTGTGTTTCACAAAATTTGATAGGTAATGAATTACCACATCAGCTTGAGCTTAAACTCGAAGCGAAGGATGATGGTTTACTTTATTTCATGGATCGTTTGTGGATTCCGAAACAAGATGATCTCCGCACTTTAGTGATGGACGAATCACATAAGTCTCGATATTCTATCCATCCTGGTGCTGATAAAATGTACAAGGATCTTCGTACTCGGTGCTGGTGGCCTGGTATGAAGAAGGATGTTGCCTTATATGTATCGAAATGCCTAACTTGTCTCAAAGTCAAGGCCGAACATCAACGACCTTCTGGCTTGCTTGTACAACCAGAGATACCGGTTTGGAAGTGGGAGAACATTGCGATGGATCTCATCACTAAATTAGCGCGTACATCTAAAGGTTATGATGCTATTTGGGTTGTAGTTGATCGTTTGACAAAATCTGCTCACTTCTTACCAATCCGTGAGGATTTCTCTGCTGAGAAGCTTGCCAAGATCTACGTAGATGAGATTGTATCACGACATGGTGTTCCTTTAGATATCATTTCCGATCGTGATGCTCGATTTTCATCTTGTTTTTGGAAGGCCATGCAATCTGCTTTGGGAACCCAACTGAATCTAAGCACTACTTATCATCCCCAAACAGATGGCCAATCTGAGAGAACGATTCAAACTTTGGAGGATATGCTTAGAGCATGCATGATAGACTTTGGTGGTAATTGGGATTCTCATCTTGTCACACCCCGAAAATATCAGAGCATTGGCGTGACTGGACTGGTATCTTCATTGCACAGCGGAAGCAAATATAGCTAAGACTTTCTAGAAAATGAACACCACTAAGTACTCGAGTCTCCAATGGGTCTCCTATTCCAACCGTGCCTTGTCTTAGAACTGTAACCTGAGAAAGAACATGCGAGAAAAATCAACAAAAGTTGAGCGAGTTCATAGTTTGTTTGTAAAAGATTTGAAATAAATCTTTTGAGTTGTGAAAGATTTGAAATAAACCTTTGGAATAACCGGTTTTTGAAATAGTATTGAGAAAATGAATTTAAAAATCATTTTCTTGCCAAGTTATATGGAAACGTTGTGTTTGTAACACAGTATGTTCATAAAAACCATGTAGTTGTAAAGTCTTGTATTTGTAATGTTCATATAACCGTTAATGTCCACCCTGACTTTGACTCAATACCCGCATAACCCTATGCTTTGAATTTGTATAAAACATGGTATTTAATTTGTATGAACAAGTATTTTTGTAAGTATATATGTCCCTGGTATGTAGCAAATAAGGAAAAAAAAGAGATCACCAATGGTTTGCAAGGCCATTGATATGTGTGAAGTGCAAGTAGGAAGACTCAAACCTAGCGGATTTGTGCGTCGGGTACATAGTCACCCCAAGGTCCGTTAACTGTTTGGCCTGGGGCTGGGCTCGCTACACCCAGATAGATCTACCGCATTGTGCCCCTCGGTCCTACAATGAGGATTAATGGCCCCAAGTAATACCTACCCACTCACATGATCTGTACGTAGTAACCCTCCTTACGCTAATCATACCATGTATAAAAATCCCTGGTCACCCTGGCCAGATCCCTGGTCACCCTGGCCAGATCCCTGGTCACCCTGACCAGATCCCTGATCACCCTGACCAGATCCCTGATCACCCTGACCGAAAATCATTCATATTTCGAAATTAAGCATTTGTTTTGTAAAAACCGGTATGTTTAGTATAACCTTTCGTAAATCATTTGTGTTCCTCGAAATCCCTTTCGTAATATGATTTAGAAATACGAGTTTTGCGTTAGTTCAAAACTTTGTATGTTTTTGCAAAACGTGCATGTCTTTCCACCCCGAAAACATTTATAAAAATGTAAAGCCGTAAAAAGTGGGGTTATGAACTCACCTGAATTTCCATGTGCAAAGCTAGCTAATGGCGACTCCGTGATGTCGTTTCCAAAATGAGACTCGCTAGCGTGCATTCTACAATATTCCTAACACGGAATATCTAATAAGTTTCTAAATAAAAGCGGTAACTAATCTACGTGTCACCGAGCTCTACCGAATCGTTAGTCGAACGATTTAATGGTAAGTAGTTAACTTATCGGAAATGATTAAGTCATAATTGATAAGTATTGTTTTATTCTCGATAATAACCAATAAGTCTCGACAAGACTTGATTTTCGAGAGATTTGAAAGTAAATAAATATTTATATCAAAATATATAAATATATCGTTATCATCGCGTTAGACGTCTCGAGTAGTCGTACGTGTATAAAAAAATATTTGTACGAAAATATCATGTATCAAACTCGTATGCGATATTATGTGATTTATCGAGTGCCGTTTAGGCGTATAAAATAAATATGAAAAGTTATATTTATTTTATAAAAGAATCATCGAGTTATTTGAAGTCTTGTAATAAATAGATAAACGATATCTATTTTATAAAAGGATTCGTGATGTACGAACTTTTAAAATAAATATATAAGCCATATATATTTCTATAAAAACGAATCCGTGTCGTTTGATATTTCGAATAAATATATAAACTATATTTATTTTATTAACGCCATCGTCGTGACGTTTGATCTTATAAAAGAATTGTCGGATCTTGAAGTTTAAAATAACTATTTTTATCGTTGTAAATAATTTTCCGAATCGTTTTATTTTACGGATTTTCTCGAAAAACGAGCAGAGTTTCCTCTGTTTTTGGACGTCCCCGACAACACAAGTTGTCGTTGTTTTATCAAAAAGCAACAAGATTCAAACAATATAATCAAAGCAATCGAATATATAACTATTATCGCGAAAAAAAACCATCGACTAAATATAAAATCTTGTAACGAAATGTCGGTTCGAGCTCGTTTACGTTATTAAATGACATAAATAATCGCGTTACTGAGATTCTTTACCAATTCTTCTCGTGTCGAAAACCGAGCTGACCGAGTCAACTCACTGAGTTGACTGAGTCAACTGAGTTGACCGAGTTGGACCGAACCGCTTCAAAATCTGACCCGAACCGATTGATATCGAACCAACTGTTGACCGGGACCTGCTGACCCGAACACTGAGTCGACTCGGTTTGACCGAGTCAACTGTTGTTGACTGTTTGACCGCTGTTGACTCGGTTTGACCGAGTCAACCGAACCGAGATGTCACCCGAACCGACACTTGACTGAACCGAGTGAAACCCGAAACAAAATGAGTCCCGATCTGCAGCTGAGCCGGAATCCGAAACCTGGAAAACCCCGAACCAAAACCCGAGCTGACCCGTGTCAACCTTGAATCTGAAGGAGTGGACCTGAATCACCCGAACTTGAACCGAATCATCCTCATTGACAACAACAGCAACATCATCACCATCATTGATCTTCACAAAAAGAAAAAAAACGGGAAGAAGATTTACCGGAAAGTTTTGTCGGACAGAACCACAAACCACCGCCACTGCCGTTGAGACGGCGGCGCTGCCGCCTGTCTCTGTTGCCGCTCGCCGGAGCCCAACGGCTCCTCATCTTTTCGTCACTTCCTCTCTCTCCTCGGTCTCTCTTTCTATCTCGCTCTCTTTCTCTCCGCCTCGTCTCTTCCTCGTCGCCGCACCACCACCGGACTGTGGTGGTGGTGGTCGTTGCCGTTCAATCAAGGGGGTGGGGGTGTCTTGCCCGTCGAAGAGGACCACCGGCAGTCGCCGGTCCCTGTGTTTGTCTGCCGATCAGAAATCAAGGGAAGGGAGGGGATGGTGACCGAGAGCTTGTTTGATTGAAGTGTGATCAAGAAAGGTGGAGGGTGGTCGGCTGGGTTGGGTTGTTGTCTGGTATATGAAACCGAGAGAGAGAGAGGGGGATAAGACCCTTTTCTTGTGTGTGAGTGAAAGAAGGGAAGGAAGTATGATCATAAATAGAGGTTTAGAGATTTGGAGAGATCTTGTGAAATCTAGTTAAGAGATTTTGTACAGATTTTCAAGTCTTGAGATTTTATCTAGATCTCAAATGGATTTTTGGAAGGATTCATAAGCAAAAATCTTGTAGTAAAGATTAGTATATTATGTGTAGGTTTAGGCTTGGGCCCAGGGCCCACAAGCCCATCTCGTGAATAAGTGGCCCGTTGTCAAAAATTAAAATACACAAAAAAATACGGTCGGTAGTCGTTGTGTGCGCGCCCGTTCGTCGGTCACGGTAATAATCGCGAAAAATTGTATCGTTGTCGTCTTTAATCCGTTTTTCGATCCGGTTTCGACTGTAATCACTAAAATTTTACGGAGCTAAATATAGCGTAAAAATTTAATATTTGTCGGCGTTGTCAGTATTCTGTTCGGTTTCAATCCGTTGCCGTTTAACGTTTCACCGGTTTCTCTGTAAACCACCATTCGCGCACTGTAAAGACGGATAGACGTTCCCAGGCACTCCAAAGGCCTAATTAAGTTAATTCGCGCTGTAAACACTATTTATTATCGCGTTAATCACTTGTTAATCACGTAATTAAGAGCCGTAAATCACGGGTTGTCACATTCTCCCCCTGTTACTGGAATTTCGTCCTCGAAATTTAGACTATGTTATCTCCTCGGAATTGTGTTGTTCGCAGGTAAGTCCGAATAATAACAAAGTGAATGACCGCGTAATCGAAACAAGACTTATTCGAATCATGACATTCCTCAACAATAGGGACCCAACTGTTTAAAAGAAATGTGTCTCAGTAATTTATGTCAACAGAAACGAGACGTATAGGTACAGTCACTAATGTGACTAAGTTAACAGGGATTCAACAATGAATAGGAACTTCGACCAATCGAATTCCGTATGAACGTTTACAACGTGTAAATGAGTGCTAAAAGCAATAACATCCACTGGATGAACTTAGAATCAACAATCTCAAATGTAATAATTTGCATGAAACGTTCGATCGTGATCAGCGCAAGCTGCAAGTCGTACCGACGCCACAAGGTGTCGCAATGAATGAAACAATTTAATAATAGAGGCGATCGAACAAGTATCACCTGTGTTTTGCATAAAATGCTCAATCATAATTAGCCCAAGCTACAAGTTTGTACTGACACCACAAGGTGTCGTAGTGATCGAAATAATTCAATAATAGCGGTGATCAAACAAATTCACCGTGTTTGAAGTCAATTGAAGTAAATATGAATGTTTGTTCCAAACAACATCAAAGAATTACTGTTTTGATCGAAGAGGAGGGAGCAATGAATATCGCAAGACTTTCGATTGATAATGAAAGAAACGTTAGTAGGTACACCGGAATATAAAATGAATTTGTGTACCATTGTCTTAACACACAATTGTATTAAGACTGTGATAAATCAAAGCGGATTAAATCTGAATCAATAATTAAATCCGTGCATAAGATATGTAAATGAGTTTAGCGCAAGGTTCAAATAAGTGAAAATACCACCACAAGGTGTCGAAATCAGCAAACAATTTAACGGAGTCGAATGCCAAACAAGTTTACTTCGACTCGGAACAGATGAAACACTTGTTAAAACGAATTTTGAATATGATGTCTTCAATACATCATATGGTATCTTGAATTGAGTATGTGTAATGCAGAAGTTCAAACAATCGAACTTGGTTTTAGGGCAATCCGAAAATATATGTATTGACAAGAAAGCTTTAGGCATGGTTACAACGAAAAACCATGTATGTAACTTGTAAAGAAATGATCGTGATACAATGACCATTAAGAGGAGTAGAGATACGAAAATCAACTCAGTAAGTGTAAAATTCGAAATTTCAATAAAAGAAATTTGAGGACTTTACCTGGGGTTTCGTGTGACGACCAATTGTTAGGTGACATTACCATGGAATGTCAAACATAGCGTATTCGTCGTTAGTTAGGTAGGGGGGGGGAATGCGGAGACAATCGTCTTCTCCCTGGCGTGATTCGTGTCGTTGCAGGATCGCGTGACAAGTTGTCGTTTCCTGATCGTTAGTTCTCCTGCTGACAGGGATCTAGCATCGTCGTTAAATTTGCGTCATCGTTCCTTCTCAAAGGCCTCGCCTCGATAGTCGTGTATGTCGTATTTCAATCTCCGTTGATGTATAGCTTAAGTTTCACGTATACCTGTGCACTAGCGTTGTGTGCCGCGTAGAAGGTGATGTACCCCGACATCCGTTGGCGTAAAATTTGAGTTCTATGTATTCTCATGCGCTAGCGTTTTGTTATGCGTAGGATGCCTGCTCGGGAAGTTAAAATATCACAGACAATATGGATAATAATGTGTGTCCGAGTTAATATTCGCGGTTCCTACGTGATGACCTTTAATAAACACACACATGCACAAATAACCAATAAGCAATCAAATAGTCCTCCTAGTCCCACTAGCCTCCCAGCCTCCCAGACTGACTCCCTAGTCCCACTAGACAATTTTCCCCAGCCTCCCAGACTGACTCCCTAGTCCCACTAGACTATCCTCCCAGCCTCTCAGACTGAATCTCCTAGTCTCACTAGACTATCCTCCCAGCCTCTCAGACTGAATCTCCTAGTCTCTCAGACCAGATCCAGCCACCCGACTGAATTCCCTTTTCCGAAGGTCTTAAATGCATGTTTCCTAAACTCTCAGAGTGTTTGTGTACTGTATGTAATTGTTTTTGCGTACCGTGTGTAAAACACAACTTTAGCGTATGTTTGAAAACAAAGTTTTGACTGTTTGTTTTTCGGAAACGGTTGGAGAGACCATATTCGAGTACTGGGCGTTCTGTATGCATTCAACGTCTTAATAGTCTAAGTTCCCAGAGGAAAGTGAGGTTAGAGCCTAGGTATCACAACAGAAACCTAATTCGCTGTAACCTATAGCTCTGATACCAATCTGTCACACCCCGAAAATATCAGAGCATTGGCGTGACTGGACTGGTATCTTCATTGCACAGCGGAAGCAAATATAGCTAAGACTTTCTAGAAAATGAACACCACTAAGTACTCGAGTCTCCAATGGGTCTCCTATTCCAACCGTGCCTTGTCTTAGAACTGTAACCTGAGAAAGAACATGCGAGAAAAATCAACAAAAGTTGAGCGAGTTCATAGTTTGTTTGTAAAAGATTTGAAATAAATCTTTTGAGTTGTGAAAGATTTGAAATAAACCTTTGGAATAACCGGTTTTTGAAATAGTATTGAGAAAATGAATTTAAAAATCATTTTCTTGCCAAGTTATATGGAAACGTTGTGTTTGTAACACAGTATGTTCATAAAAACCATGTAGTTGTAAAGTCTTGTATTTGTAATGTTCATATAACCGTTAATGTCCACCCTGACTTTGACTCAATACCCGCATAACCCTATGCTTTGAATTTGTATAAAACATGGTATTTAATTTGTATGAACAAGTATTTTTGTAAGTATATATGTCCCTGGTATGTAGCAAATAAGGAAAAAAAAGAGATCACCAATGGTTTGCAAGGCCATTGATATGTGTGAAGTGCAAGTAGGAAGACTCAAACCTAGCGGATTTGTGCGTCGGGTACATAGTCACCCCAAGGTCCGTTAACTGTTTGGCCTGGGGCTGGGCTCGCTACACCCAGATAGATCTACCGCATTGTGCCCCTCGGTCCTACAATGAGGATTAATGGCCCCAAGTAATACCTACCCACTCACATGATCTGTACGCAGTAACCCTCCTTACGCTAATCATACCATGTATAAAAATCCCTGGTCACCCTGGCCAGATCCCTGGTCACCCTGGCCAGATCCCTGGTCACCCTGACCAGATCCCTGATCACCCTGACCAGATCCCTGATCACCCTGACCGAAAATCATTCATATTTCGAAATTAAGCATTTGTTTTGTAAAAACCGGTATGTTTAGTATAACCTTTCGTAAATCATTTGTGTTCCTCGAAATCCCTTTCGTAATATGATTTAGAAATACGAGTTTTGCGTTAGTTCAAAACTTTGTATGTTTTTGCAAAACGTGCATGTCTTTCCACCCCGAAAACATTTATAAAAATGTAAAGCCGTAAAAAGTGGGGTTATGAACTCACCTGAATTTCCATGTGCAAAGCTAGCTAATGGCGACTCCGTGATGTCGTTTCCAAAATGAGACTCGCTAGCGTGCATTCTACAATATTCCTAACACGGAATATCTAATAAGTTTCTAAATAAAAGCGGTAACTAATCTACGTGTCACCGAGCTCTACCGAATCGTTAGTCGAACGATTTAATGGTAAGTAGTTAACTTATCGGAAATGATTAAGTCATAATTGATAAGTATTGTTTTATTCTCGATAATAACCAATAAGTCTCGACAAGACTTGATTTTCGAGAGATTTGAAAGTAAATAAATATTTATATCAAAATATATAAATATATCGTTATCATCGCGTTAGACGTCTCGAGTAGTCGTACGTGTATAAAAAAATATTTGTACGAAAATATCATGTATCAAACTCGTATGCGATATTATGTGATTTATCGAGTGCCGTTTAGGCGTATAAAATAAATATGAAAAGTTATATTTATTTTATAAAAGAATCATCGAGTTATTTGAAGTCTTGTAATAAATAGATAAACGATATCTATTTTATAAAAGGATTCGTGATGTACGAACTTTTAAAATAAATATATAAGCCATATATATTTCTATAAAAACGAATCCGTGTCGTTTGATATTTCGAATAAATATATAAACTATATTTATTTTATTAACGCCATCGTCGTGACGTTTGATCTTATAAAAGAATTGTCGGATCTTGAAGTTTAAAATAACTATTTTTATCGTTGTAAATAATTTTCCGAATCGTTTTATTTTACGGATTTTCTCGAAAAACGAGCAGAGTTTCCTCTGTTTTTGGACGTCCCCGACAACACAAGTTGTCGTTGTTTTATCAAAAAGCAACAAGATTCAAACAATATAATCAAAGCAATCGAATATATAACTATTATCGCGAAAAAAAACCATCGACTAAATATAAAATCTTGTAACGAAATGTCGGTTCGAGCTCGTTTACGTTATTAAATGACATAAATAATCGCGTTACTGAGATTCTTTACCAATTCTTCTCGTGTCGAAAACCGAGCTGACCGAGTCAACTCACTGAGTTGACTGAGTCAACTGAGTTGACCGAGTTGGACCGAACCGCTTCAAAATCTGACCCGAACCGATTGATATCGAACCAACTGTTGACCGGGACCTGCTGACCCGAACACTGAGTCGACTCGGTTTGACCGAGTCAACTGTTGTTGACTGTTTGACCGCTGTTGACTCGGTTTGACCGAGTCAACCGAACCGAGATGTCACCCGAACCGACACTTGACTGAACCGAGTGAAACCCGAAACAAAATGAGTCCCGATCTGCAGCTGAGCCGGAATCCGAAACCTGGAAAACCCCGAACCAAAACCCGAGCTGACCCGTGTCAACCTTGAATCTGAAGGAGTGGACCTGAATCACCCGAACTTGAACCGAATCATCCTCATTGACAACAACAGCAACATCATCACCATCATTGATCTTCACAAAAAGAAAAAAAACGGGAAGAAGATTTACCGGAAAGTTTTGTCGGACAGAACCACAAACCACCGCCACTGCCGTTGAGACGGCGGCGCTGCCGCCTGTCTCTGTTGCCGCTCGCCGGAGCCCAACGGCTCCTCATCTTTTCGTCACTTCCTCTCTCTCCTCGGTCTCTCTTTCTATCTCGCTCTCTTTCTCTCCGCCTCGTCTCTTCCTCGTCGCCGCACCACCACCGGACTGTGGTGGTGGTGGTCGTTGCCGTTCAATCAAGGGGGTGGGGGTGTCTTGCCCGTCGAAGAGGACCACCGGCAGTCGCCGGTCCCTGTGTTTGTCTGCCGATCAGAAATCAAGGGAAGGGAGGGGATGGTGACCGAGAGCTTGTTTGATTGAAGTGTGATCAAGAAAGGTGGAGGGTGGTCGGCTGGGTTGGGTTGTTGTCTGGTATATGAAACCGAGAGAGAGAGAGGGGGATAAGACCCTTTTCTTGTGTGTGAGTGAAAGAAGGGAAGGAAGTATGATCATAAATAGAGGTTTAGAGATTTGGAGAGATCTTGTGAAATCTAGTTAAGAGATTTTGTACAGATTTTCAAGTCTTGAGATTTTATCTAGATCTCAAATGGATTTTTGGAAGGATTCATAAGCAAAAATCTTGTAGTAAAGATTAGTATATTATGTGTAGGTTTAGGCTTGGGCCCAGGGCCCACAAGCCCATCTCGTGAATAAGTGGCCCGTTGTCAAAAATTAAAATACACAAAAAAATACGGTCGGTAGTCGTTGTGTGCGCGCCCGTTCGTCGGTCACGGTAATAATCGCGAAAAATTGTATCGTTGTCGTCTTTAATCCGTTTTTCGATCCGGTTTCGACTGTAATCACTAAAATTTTACGGAGCTAAATATAGCGTAAAAATTTAATATTTGTCGGCGTTGTCAGTATTCTGTTCGGTTTCAATCCGTTGCCGTTTAACGTTTCACCGGTTTCTCTGTAAACCACCATTCGCGCACTGTAAAGACGGATAGACGTTCCCAGGCACTCCAAAGGCCTAATTAAGTTAATTCGCGCTGTAAACACTATTTATTATCGCGTTAATCACTTGTTAATCACGTAATTAAGAGCCGTAAATCACGGGTTGTCACATTCTCCCCCTGTTACTGGAATTTCGTCCTCGAAATTTAGACTATGTTATCTCCTCGGAATTGTGTTGTTCGCAGGTAAGTCCGAATAATAACAAAGTGAATGACCGCGTAATCGAAACAAGACTTATTCGAATCATGACATTCCTCAACAATAGGGACCCAACTGTTTAAAAGAAATGTGTCTCAGTAATTTATGTCAACAGAAACGAGACGTATAGGTACAGTCACTAATGTGACTAAGTTAACAGGGATTCAACAATGAATAGGAACTTCGACCAATCGAATTCCGTATGAACGTTTACAACGTGTAAATGAGTGCTAAAAGCAATAACATCCACTGGATGAACTTAGAATCAACAATCTCAAATGTAATAATTTGCATGAAACGTTCGATCGTGATCAGCGCAAGCTGCAAGTCGTACCGACGCCACAAGGTGTCGCAATGAATGAAACAATTTAATAATAGAGGCGATCGAACAAGTATCACCTGTGTTTTGCATAAAATGCTCAATCATAATTAGCCCAAGCTACAAGTTTGTACTGACACCACAAGGTGTCGTAGTGATCGAAATAATTCAATAATAGCGGTGATCAAACAAATTCACCGTGTTTGAAGTCAATTGAAGTAAATATGAATGTTTGTTCCAAACAACATCAAAGAATTACTGTTTTGATCGAAGAGGAGGGAGCAATGAATATCGCAAGACTTTCGATTGATAATGAAAGAAACGTTAGTAGGTACACCGGAATATAAAATGAATTTGTGTACCATTGTCTTAACACACAATTGTATTAAGACTGTGATAAATCAAAGCGGATTAAATCTGAATCAATAATTAAATCCGTGCATAAGATATGTAAATGAGTTTAGCGCAAGGTTCAAATAAGTGAAAATACCACCACAAGGTGTCGAAATCAGCAAACAATTTAACGGAGTCGAATGCCAAACAAGTTTACTTCGACTCGGAACAGATGAAACACTTGTTAAAACGAATTTTGAATATGATGTCTTCAATACATCATATGGTATCTTGAATTGAGTATGTGTAATGCAGAAGTTCAAACAATCGAACTTGGTTTTAGGGCAATCCGAAAATATATGTATTGACAAGAAAGCTTTAGGCATGGTTACAACGAAAAACCATGTATGTAACTTGTAAAGAAATGATCGTGATACAATGACCATTAAGAGGAGTAGAGATACGAAAATCAACTCAGTAAGTGTAAAATTCGAAATTTCAATAAAAGAAATTTGAGGACTTTACCTGGGGTTTCGTGTGACGACCAATTGTTAGGTGACATTACCATGGAATGTCAAACATAGCGTATTCGTCGTTAGTTAGGTAGGGGGGGGGGGGGAATGCGGAGACAATCGTCTTCTCCCTGGCGTGATTCGTGTCGTTGCAGGATCGCGTGACAAGTTGTCGTTTCCTGATCGTTAGTTCTCCTGCTGACAGGGATCTAGCATCGTCGTTAAATTTGCGTCATCGTTCCTTCTCAAAGGCCTCGCCTCGATAGTCGTGTATGTCGTATTTCAATCTCCGTTGATGTATAGCTTAAGTTTCACGTATACCTGTGCACTAGCGTTGTGTGCCGCGTAGAAGGTGATGTACCCCGACATCCGTTGGCGTAAAATTTGAGTTCTATGTATTCTCATGCGCTAGCGTTTTGTTATGCGTAGGATGCCTGCTCGGGAAGTTAAAATATCACAGACAATATGGATAATAATGTGTGTCCGAGTTAATATTCGCGGTTCCTACGTGATGACCTTTAATAAACACACACATGCACAAATAACCAATAAGCAATCAAATAGTCCTCCTAGTCCCACTAGCCTCCCAGCCTCCCAGACTGACTCCCTAGTCCCACTAGACAATTTTCCCCAGCCTCCCAGACTGACTCCCTAGTCCCACTAGACTATCCTCCCAGCCTCTCAGACTGAATCTCCTAGTCTCACTAGACTATCCTCCCAGCCTCTCAGACTGAATCTCCTAGTCTCTCAGACCAGATCCAGCCACCCGACTGAATTCCCTTTTCCGAAGGTCTTAAATGCATGTTTCCTAAACTCTCAGAGTGTTTGTGTACTGTATGTAATTGTTTTTGCGTACCGTGTGTAAAACACAACTTTAGCGTATGTTTGAAAACAAAGTTTTGACTGTTTGTTTTTCGGCAACGGTTGGAGAGACCATATTCGAGTACTGGGCGTTCTGTATGCATTCAACGTCTTAATAGTCTAAGTTCCCAGAGGAAAGTGAGGTTAGAGCCTAGGTATCACAACAGAAACCTAATTCGCTGTAACCTATAGCTCTGATACCAATCTGTCACACCCCGAAAATATCAGAGCATTGGCGTGACTGGACTGGTATCTTCATTGCACAGCGGAAGCAAATATAGCTAAGACTTTCTAGAAAATGAACACCACTAAGTACTCGAGTCTCCAATGGGTCTCCTATTCCAACCGTGCCTTGTCTTAGAACTGTAACCTGAGAAAGAACATGCGAGAAAAATCAACAAAAGTTGAGCGAGTTCATAGTTTGTTTGTAAAAGATTTGAAATAAATCTTTTGAGTTGTGAAAGATTTGAAATAAACCTTTGGAATAACCGGTTTTTGAAATAGTATTGAGAAAATGAATTTAAAAATCATTTTCTTGCCAAGTTATATGGAAACGTTGTGTTTGTAACACAGTATGTTCATAAAAACCATGTAGTTGTAAAGTCTTGTATTTGTAATGTTCATATAACCGTTAATGTCCACCCTGACTTTGACTCAATACCCGCATAACCCTATGCTTTGAATTTGTATAAAACATGGTATTTAATTTGTATGAACAAGTATTTTTGTAAGTATATATGTCCCTGGTATGTAGCAAATAAGGAAAAAAAAGAGATCACCAATGGTTTGCAAGGCCATTGATATGTGTGAAGTGCAAGTAGGAAGACTCAAACCTAGCGGATTTGTGCGTCGGGTACATAGTCACCCCAAGGTCCGTTAACTGTTTGGCCTGGGGCTGGGCTCGCTACACCCAGATAGATCTACCGCATTGTGCCCCTCGGTCCTACAATGAGGATTAATGGCCCCAAGTAATACCTACCCACTCACATGATCTGTACGCAGTAACCCTCCTTACGCTAATCATACCATGTATAAAAATCCCTGGTCACCCTGGCCAGATCCCTGGTCACCCTGGCCAGATCCCTGGTCACCCTGACCAGATCCCTGATCACCCTGACCAGATCCCTGATCACCCTGACCGAAAATCATTCATATTTCGAAATTAAGCATTTGTTTTGTAAAAACCGGTATGTTTAGTATAACCTTTCGTAAATCATTTGTGTTCCTCGAAATCCCTTTCGTAATATGATTTAGAAATACGAGTTTTGCGTTAGTTCAAAACTTTGTATGTTTTTGCAAAACGTGCATGTCTTTCCACCCCGAAAACATTTATAAAAATGTAAAGCCGTAAAAAGTGGGGTTATGAACTCACCTGAATTTCCATGTGCAAAGCTAGCTAATGGCGACTCCGTGATGTCGTTTCCAAAATGAGACTCGCTAGCGTGCATTCTACAATATTCCTAACACGGAATATCTAATAAGTTTCTAAATAAAAGCGGTAACTAATCTACGTGTCACCGAGCTCTACCGAATCGTTAGTCGAACGATTTAATGGTAAGTAGTTAACTTATCGGAAATGATTAAGTCATAATTGATAAGTATTGTTTTATTCTCGATAATAACCAATAAGTCTCGACAAGACTTGATTTTCGAGAGATTTGAAAGTAAATAAATATTTATATCAAAATATATAAATATATCGTTATCATCGCGTTAGACGTCTCGAGTAGTCGTACGTGTATAAAAAAATATTTGTACGAAAATATCATGTATCAAACTCGTATGCGATATTATGTGATTTATCGAGTGCCGTTTAGGCGTATAAAATAAATATGAAAAGTTATATTTATTTTATAAAAGAATCATCGAGTTATTTGAAGTCTTGTAATAAATAGATAAACGATATCTATTTTATAAAAGGATTCGTGATGTACGAACTTTTAAAATAAATATATAAGCCATATATATTTCTATAAAAACGAATCCGTGTCGTTTGATATTTCGAATAAATATATAAACTATATTTATTTTATTAACGCCATCGTCGTGACGTTTGATCTTATAAAAGAATTGTCGGATCTTGAAGTTTAAAATAACTATTTTTATCGTTGTAAATAATTTTCCGAATCGTTTTATTTTACGGATTTTCTCGAAAAACGAGCAGAGTTTCCTCTGTTTTTGGACGTCCCCGACAACACAAGTTGTCGTTGTTTTATCAAAAAGCAACAAGATTCAAACAATATAATCAAAGCAATCGAATATATAACTATTATCGCGAAAAAAAACCATCGACTAAATATAAAATCTTGTAACGAAATGTCGGTTCGAGCTCGTTTACGTTATTAAATGACATAAATAATCGCGTTACTGAGATTCTTTACCAATTCTTCTCGTGTCGAAAACCGAGCTGACCGAGTCAACTCACTGAGTTGACTGAGTCAACTGAGTTGACCGAGTTGGACCGAACCGCTTCAAAATCTGACCCGAACCGATTGATATCGAACCAACTGTTGACCGGGACCTGCTGACCCGAACACTGAGTCGACTCGGTTTGACCGAGTCAACTGTTGTTGACTGTTTGACCGCTGTTGACTCGGTTTGACCGAGTCAACCGAACCGAGATGTCACCCGAACCGACACTTGACTGAACCGAGTGAAACCCGAAACAAAATGAGTCCCGATCTGCAGCTGAGCCGGAATCCGAAACCTGGAAAACCCCGAACCAAAACCCGAGCTGACCCGTGTCAACCTTGAATCTGAAGGAGTGGACCTGAATCACCCGAACTTGAACCGAATCATCCTCATTGACAACAACAGCAACATCATCACCATCATTGATCTTCACAAAAAGAAAAAAAACGGGAAGAAGATTTACCGGAAAGTTTTGTCGGACAGAACCACAAACCACCGCCACTGCCGTTGAGACGGCGGCGCTGCCGCCTGTCTCTGTTGCCGCTCGCCGGAGCCCAACGGCTCCTCATCTTTTCGTCACTTCCTCTCTCTCCTCGGTCTCTCTTTCTATCTCGCTCTCTTTCTCTCCGCCTCGTCTCTTCCTCGTCGCCGCACCACCACCGGACTGTGGTGGTGGTGGTCGTTGCCGTTCAATCAAGGGGGTGGGGGTGTCTTGCCCGTCGAAGAGGACCACCGGCAGTCGCCGGTCCCTGTGTTTGTCTGCCGATCAGAAATCAAGGGAAGGGAGGGGATGGTGACCGAGAGCTTGTTTGATTGAAGTGTGATCAAGAAAGGTGGAGGGTGGTCGGCTGGGTTGGGTTGTTGTCTGGTATATGAAACCGAGAGAGAGAGAGGGGGATAAGACCCTTTTCTTGTGTGTGAGTGAAAGAAGGGAAGGAAGTATGATCATAAATAGAGGTTTAGAGATTTGGAGAGATCTTGTGAAATCTAGTTAAGAGATTTTGTACAGATTTTCAAGTCTTGAGATTTTATCTAGATCTCAAATGGATTTTTGGAAGGATTCATAAGCAAAAATCTTGTAGTAAAGATTAGTATATTATGTGTAGGTTTAGGCTTGGGCCCAGGGCCCACAAGCCCATCTCGTGAATAAGTGGCCCGTTGTCAAAAATTAAAATACACAAAAAAATACGGTCGGTAGTCGTTGTGTGCGCGCCCGTTCGTCGGTCACGGTAATAATCGCGAAAAATTGTATCGTTGCCGTCTTTAATCCGTTTTTCGATCCGGTTTCGACTGTAATCACTAAAATTTTACGGAGCTAAATATAGCGTAAAAATTTAATATTTGTCGGCGTTGTCAGTATTCTGTTCGGTTTCAATCCGTTGCCGTTTAACGTTTCACCGGTTTCTCTGTAAACCACCATTCGCGCACTGTAAAGACGGATAGACGTTCCCAGGCACTCCAAAGGCCTAATTAAGTTAATTCGCGCTGTAAACACTATTTATTATCGCGTTAATCACTTGTTAATCACGTAATTAAGAGCCGTAAATCACGGGTTGTCACACATCTGCCACTGATCGAGTTCTCTTACAACAATAGTCATCATACTAGTATTAATATGGCACCATTCAAAGCTCTCTACGGTCGAAAATGTCGTTCACCTGTCTGTTGGAACGAGACCGGTGAAGCTCAGCTTACTGGACCTGAGCTCGTTCTGGAAACAACAGACAAAATCAAGAAAATCCGCGATAATCTTGTGACAGCTCGAAACCGTCAAAAGAGATATGCGGATTTGGGACGCAAGCCCTTAGAATTTCAAGTCGGAGATCGTGTCCTACTCAAGGTTTCACCTTGGAAGGGAGTCGTGAGATTTGGAAAGAAAGGAAAACTTGCACCTCGATATGTAGGACCATTTAAGATTGTGGAAAGAATTGGAAAGGTTGCCTATCGACTAGAGCTACCTCCAGAGCTTGGAAATATTCATTCGACTTTTCACGTGTCCAATCTGCGAAAGTGTTTAGCTGACGCTGATCTACACATTCCTCTCGACGAGATCCAAATCGATGAAACAATGCACTTTGTCGAGAAACCCGTGGAGATCGTAGACCGTTCTTTCAAACAATTGAAGAACAAACAGATTCGATTGGTCAAAGTTCGCTGGGAATCCAAACGTGGCCCAGAGTTTACTTGGGAATGTGAGGACCAGATGAAAACGAAATATCCGCATTTGTTTTCACAAGCTTCCTCTAGTTAAAATTTCGGGACGAAATTTCCTGAAGTAGGGGAGACTGTGACAACTGTGTTCTGTAATCGATGTACGATGTAAAACAATGATGATTATTAATAAAACATTGTGCTTTGGTGTTATTCTATGTGTTTTGGTGTTTCTACGCGTGTATTTGTGTTTGGTGAATTTTCAATTCGATTCGATTCCGATTGCAAGCTTTAAATCGCGTTCTGGAAGGTTATACGCAAACTGGTGTGTAAACGCAGTCAGTATAACGCGAAAAACACTCTGGAATAGTGACATAGGCTTAACATACCTTAAATAACCTCCACATAACTTAGAAATAAGTTTTGAATGGTTTGGTGTGTCGAAATTAACTTTGTTCGATCGCATGGACTATTTGTGTCAAACTGCGAAACTATGCCGATTTGTATAGTAACGAACATTCCGGAACTTGATCATAAGTTAAACATACCCTAAATAACCTTTACATAGCTTAGAAATAGGCTTTGAGGGGTTCAGTATGCTAAAATAAACTTTATGCTCATTCAGGGACTAAAAGCGTCAAAAAGTGCATAAGTTTGCATTTTCGGGCATAACTTACATTCTGAATACATCCGGACATCCAAAAAATTTATGTAAGCATTAAAATATTTTATTTTAGTGTTTGGCATGATAAAATTCCATTCGTCGCTTAATTTGGATCGTTTTTGCGTTCGTTACGACTTCCGTCGTAATTAAGCGAATAACGCAACCGTACGACCAAACGAACCGACATCCGAGATGTTTTTGAGCATATTTTAAGTTCCCTATACTTTAACTTTATTTTAGAGCCTTGAAATGGGGTTAACAGGGCTTAAAAGTGCCAAAAAAATCAAGTTTTACAAGTGCAGGGACCATTTTTGAAATTTCTGGCAGATTCAATGAACCTAGTCCATTTTGAAGTGTTGATGGTTTTCACCCATGGTTTTGCAAAACCATGGGCTGGTATTCAATGAACATAGTCCATATTAGGGGATCCCATGCTTTTAGAAAACCATGGGCACACATGTAAGGTCCAGATCAAAGCTCAGTTTTCGAGGAACGATCTTAACGGTTCTAGAAATCCTATATATACCCCATTCATTTCACTTCAAAACCCACAATTTGAAATCTGATTTATGCTCTCTAAGTGGAAGTATATGCTTCCTACCTGAGAGAAAATCGGAATCAAATCTTGCGGGGACCTTCTGTAAGTGTTCTTTCGTTCTTTTCATTCGTTTTAGCGTTAAAGTCAAACTGCGTTTGACTTTCTGCATTGACCAGTTTATGGTCAATGTGAAGTTCGTTTGAACTTCATAACATGAGTGTAATCACAATGGTTATAGCCCCTAGTGACTATACCTACTGATTACCACGTTATCTAGGCTCAGTGACGAGTCGTAGTTTCGGCCAAAATACGCATTTACGCGTATTTTGTAACCAAACTACTCTAGGATATCAAAACCGTTTGTTTTGATATCAAAACCTGTTTTCTAACTTAACTAAACATGTTTTAGCATGTTTAGCTCGTCACTTTTAGTTTAGTGCTTGTGTAGAGTCGTAAGTCAAAGCGGACTAAACACCCGCTTAGACTTTCGAACACGACCCGTTTGGTCGTTCTTTAGGATCCGACCAAACAAGTCTAGTGACCATAGTAGCATAGGGAATAACCTTCCGAGGTTATACCTTATGGTCACCTAGTTTAGATGGTTGTATGATAAGTAGTTTATATGCCTTAGGTAAATGACCAAAATGCCCTTTTCATGCATAATTGGTAATTAAGCATATGTAACCTAAACTTTTGTCACATAACTGATTATACAACATGATTAAACTTGTATAGGCATATAATACTTGTCATAGGACTAGTTAGACGTCTCGAACGCGCGTTTGCGCGCACGACGCGTTAAAGTAGCATAAGCTACCTTAATGGGTCGCGATGGGTCGAAAGCACTTAGGTTTGGTTCCGATTTAGGATGTAGGCTTTGTTAAACCATATCACATGAGTTCCAACACTCATTTGGGTTGCAAGACCTCATTCTGTCCGATCTTCCGATTTAGGCGTCTATTGTTTGACTAGTGGTTCGATTACTAGGTGCTGCTTGATTTCTCTGGTTTACTTGAGTTTGTTGAAGTACTATTGATTGAGGATACCTTGCACTACATGTGAGTACATAGTTCCCCTATTTTACTATTTGTAATTGTTTTGGGGTGATTCATATGTACAAAATGTTTTCAAGGTTTAAACGATGATTTAAAAAACGAATAGAACGATTTATACTAAACTAATAACGATTTCGATAATGTGAACGAACTTGTTGGTTGTAGTTACATAACGAATGACATTCATTAATTTTGGCCGAACCGACAAGTATTAGGTTATGGTACCATGGGATCTGACAAATCCCGTTATTTCACTATACCCATGGTTATGTGTGTGGGTGTTGTGGGTAACGACTGAATCTGTAATTATTAACTTATCCTTTGGGGGTTTGTTAATACGAGAAGCGAGGAACGAGGAAGTCGAGTCATGAAGGTTTGAATGTTATTAGCGAGACGACTATGTATAAGTTTTCACAATTAAAACGAGGATGATTTAAACGATTTAAACGAGTAAACGATTTGGAAACGATGTTAAACGATTTGGGTAAACGATTGGTTTTTGGCTAGTGTTTAGATAACGGGACGGGTGTAATGAGGTGAAAACATGGTAGATACGCCGCTGGTACTTCTTATATATAAGTGTTTTCAACATACTACATACCGTGGCGTTATTTAGTTCACTTGGGTAAACGATATTGAAACGATGTCACTCAACGATGTTTTCGAAATAATATACGAGTTTTATTAACGAGTTTTTACGAGATGTTTTACAAAATGGTTTTTCTAAAACAAAAGTGTTTTTGGGTTAAGAATCATGACTACGAGATTTTATAAACGATAACCCATTTGGTTTGAGTTGGTTAATTATGTTGCAATACGCTTTTCAAAACGAGGTTTGTATTTTGACTCTTGAAGTCTAATAATGTACTGCAACATGTAAACGAAGCCACGATTCCGATACTCTTATAAAACCTATGTACTCGCCAGCATTTCTTTGCTGACTTTGTTTTTACATATGTTTCAGGTGTTGTTGCATGATTGACGTTCTAGGATGCAATGTTTCACATAGGATCTGGAAGAGGCCTTAGTGACATAAAACGATGATAGTTGATATAAAACTTGTCTGTTATGTGTTAAAACAATGTTAATGCTTAATATTATCAATAAAACGAAACACTTTTTGTATCCATGGTTATGAAACGATAATTCTGTTACAACACTCCCTGACGTTTCCGCCACGCTTTGTTGTTTTCCGTGGTTGGGGTGTGACACTTTTCCTCAAACACAATCACTTTCAAGTGAGATACCACCTTCAAGCGAAATAACCTGCAAACAACCTTCAAGCGAAATCAAAAATTTTCAACCAAAATGTCAATTCAAGCGAAACTACTGTTTGAAGCGAAATCAGGTTTGCAATTTCAAGCGAAATAAAAAAAATAACCTTCTCAAGCGAAACCAGGTATATTTCAAGCGAAACCTGATATTTCGCTTGAAATGGCAACAATTTTTCAAGCGAAATCTGATGATTCATTCAAGCGAAATCTGATTTTTAGTCCATTTTTATCAGATTTAGTCCGAATTTTAAGCTGATATTTTCAAGGGTTTGTTAAAACACTGTTTCGCTTGTGTTGTGTGAAAATCAGGCCATTTTAACCGTGAAAAGTTGTCCAATTGATAAAAGAAGGTGTAGATGTAAGAAATCGAGATGAAATCAAGCTGAAAACTGCAGAACTCCTCCTCCTGAGCTCTGATACCAATTGTAGGATCGTGTTGTGACCCAAATGAGTCATTCAGAGGAGTTTTAATCTATTTCAAAGGCGGAAACAGAGAAATAGATTTCGAAACAGCTTGCAAATCACTTTAAACAACTTTCTGATTGATATAACACTGATTACAATCACTGGATAAATCGGCAGCACCTCGGTATCCAAATCCAGAACTGTTACAACTGATTCCGCTTGTGAGGTATTTATAGGACACGAGATTCCGCTTGAAGGTGACAAGACACAGTTCAAGCGAAATTACTATGGATGATTTTGCTTGAAACTGTCAAAGTTCCATTCAAGCGAAATCACTCTCCTCAAGCGAAATTACCTTCAATACACACTAAAACAACCTATTTTCTCGTACAACACTCCCTGATCTACTAATTCTAATATTAGACTCGATACAAGACGAAGTCGACAGACGCATGCACCAACAATGGCCTTATATTTAGCTTCATAGTGCTCCGATTTGGCAGTGGCGATTGCTGCTTGATTTGCGATGGTGGCCTCGGCCTTCTTCAGTTTGCTCTCTAACATGGTGTTCAGGCCGCATGCATCCTCATAAAGGAATACCAGGCGTTTGAGACCCTGCAAAATAAGGAAACAGGTATGAATTTCAATTAGGCTTAATAACCAGCATATGTTGCAGGATATGGGTCAGGATACTAACCTGGTTAAGAAAGCCGGTCATGAATTTGCTGGACTCTATAAACCCGTGGTTCTCAAATGGGAATACATGGGGGGCAACGGGAGGCTCTGCTTCCTTTCTCTTCCGGGAGCTAGAGGCCCGGGTCCTGGATGCTAGAGGAGCTTTGGGAGCAGTAGTAGTCTTCGAACTGGTAGGTTTTGGTGTGATAGATGACTTCGGATTAGATTCTTTCTTGACAGGTTCGAGGCTGGAGTAACTGTCCAACTCATCAAGTTGGAAGCCTTCGAGGTTGATAACTGGCACCGCACAAGGAAAGATATTTTCAGACTTATTATACCTCTGAAAAATAATCGGTTTAATAAATAAAGATAATTTCTGAGAATATGCTTACCAGACATGTTGATCTTTGACTTTGACTTGTGAGTAGCAGGGTAAAGGACCTTTCACTTTCCGGAAGCTTGTAGATTTCTTTTATCCTTCTTTCCGATTCGGCACTTGGGGAGCTAATTCCTTGAAGTTTGCTGCAAAAAAGGAATAAACATATCAGGATATCGGTTCAGGATGTAGTCTCAGAATATGATTGGGGATATTCCTAAAACCCTAAATCCTACCGGAAGTTAACCATCTCGTAGGAAGGTCAGAACCTCTATCAATGGAGTCCCTTTTTACAAAGAAGAATTTTCTTGTCCATTTATCCTCGTTCTTGGTGGCTTTAAGAATGAGAGGATCTCTGGAAATAGAAAATAGAAGAAACCGGCTGGAACCATGAGATCTTAAATGGTAGGCCATCGGAAGATCTTCGATGCACAGATCGGGTATGTGACGAACCTTAATCCGCTCCAAGGTGACTAACACGCGCCAAACCATGGGCATGATTTGGGCGAAGCTAAGACCAGTAAGCTCGAAGAAACGAGAAATGAAGGAAGAAAACGGATACTGAAGCCCTATGGAGAAAGGATAAGCAAAAAAGCATACCCACTCGTCGGAACAAAAATCCGATCGGACCTCTAGGTCGAATGGACGGAAAATTGTCCCGGCGGGAAAGGCATCGGAGGCTCGTAATGTGACAACTGTGCTCTGTAATCGATGAACAATGCAAAACAATGATAATTATTAATAAAACAATGTGTTTTGGTGTTATTATGTGTGTTTTTATGTTTGATGATACTATTTGTGTCAAACTGTGAAACTATACCGATTCGTATGGTATCGAACAGTCTGAAACTTGATCATAAGCTAAACATACCATAAATAACCTAAACATAGCTTAGAAATAAGCTTTGAGTGGTTCGGTGTGCAAAAATAAGCTTATTTGATCTTACAGGGACTAAAAGTGTCAAAAACGACGTAAGTTTGCATTTTCGCGCATATCTTACGTTCTGACCACATCTGGACATCCAAAATTTTTGTACACACTAAAATATTTTTTATTTTAGTGATCGGGATGCAAAAATACCGTCCGTTGCTTAATTTGGTTCGTTTTCACGTCCGTTTGAGTTTCATTGTAATTTAACGAACAACGCGGCCATACGACCAAACGAGCCGACATCCGAGAGAGTTCCAAGCATATTTTGAGTCCTCTAAACTTTATTGACCTTGTAGAGCCTTGAAAATGGCTTAACGGGTGTCAAAAGTGCCTGAAATGGACTCAAACAAGTGCAGGGACCTGAACTATCAATTCTGAAACTTTTGCTGATCTGGGGAGGTCAGGCGGGGCGCGTAAGCCTGCCCCTGTCCCTTACGCGGGCCGTGTGAGTTGCCCAGCGACAGAAAACTCAGTTTCAGTAATCTGTTCATTGTTCGGGGGCTGTTTATGTAATTTCTTTGTGTGGTAGCCAAGTTAACACCTCTCCAAGGGTCTAAGCTGCTCATAACACTTGTATGGATGAGATTTAATCCTTGATGGCCACACAAACATGTGTAATGATCTTGTGAAGTTGCAACAACTATAAATAGCCAAGCAATTTCACTTGTCCATTGCTCATTTCCTCCTTATCTTCTCTACAATCTGATTTGGGAGCTCTCCCAAGTGTTTGGAGCTTTCTAATCTGATTATTCTTGGTAGAAAAGATAGCTAGGACCCTTTGTAAGTCTTCTTTCATGTTTATTCTTTATGTCTAAGTAGAAAGTCAAACAGTTTGGCCAACAGTTTGACTTTCGATTTTGACCATCAATTGGTCAAGTCAAAGTTCAATTGAACTTTGCAACGTGATTGTAATCACGATGGTTATAATCCTTAGCGATTATACCTACTGATTACCACGTTAACTAGGCGTAGTGACGAGTCAAAGTTTCGGTCAAAATGCGTTTTAGCACGCATTTTGCAACGGAACTATTTTCGGGTATCAAAACCCATTGTTTTGATACCAAATCAGTTTTATAAATTAGTTAAACATGTTTTGACATGTTTAACTCGTCACTATTAGTTTAGTGCTTGTTTAGGATCGTAAGTTAAGCGGTCTAAACAACCGCTTAGACTTTCGAACCCGACCCGTTTGGTCGATCATTAAGATCCGACCAAGCTTGATTAGTGATCATAGTTGCATAGGGAATAACCACTGAGGTTATACCTTATGATCACATAGGATTGGTTAGTTATTTGTTAAGTAGCTTGTATGCCCATAGGAAATGACCAAAACGCCCTTTTGAAGCTTAAATCCGTATTCTACATATGTGAACATGTTTTTGACATATAATCTGATTTAGTAACATGTTTAGGTATTATTGGGCATATCAGACTTAACATAGCACATAGTTAACCATCCGAACGTAGTTTCGCGCGAACGACGCGTTAAAGTAGCATAAGCTACCTTAATAGGTCGTAACGGGTCGAAAGCACATAGGCTAAGTTCCGATTTAGGATGTAGGCTTTGTTAAACCATATCACATGAGTTCTACACTCATTTGGTTTACAAGACCTCATTCTACCCAATCTTCCGATTTAGGTATCGATTTATTTACTAGCGATCTGATTACTAGGTACTACTTGAATTTCCTTGGTTTGTCTGAGCTTCGCTAAGTTCTTTAGATCAAGGATACCCTATCATTCAATGTGAGTACATAGTTCCCCTATTTTACTGTTTTCAATTGTTTTGGGGTGATTCATATGTATTAAAACGATTTCGATATTTTAACGATGTTTTCAAAAACGATTAAGATGGTTTATATTAAACTAAATACGATTTCGATAATGTGAACGAAACTTGTTGGTTGTAACTACATAACGAATGACATTCATTAGCATTGATCAAGCCGACCAGTATTAGGTTATGGTACCATAGGATCTGACAAATCCTGTTATCAGACTACACCCATGGTTATGTGTGGGGGTTATGTAGGTAACGACCGAATCTGATGATTGTTAACTTACCCTTTGGTGGTTTGTTAATACGAGAAACGAGGTAGTCGAGTCACGAAGGTTTGAATGTTATTAGCGAGACGACCATAAGTAGTTTCACAATTAAAACGAATACGATGTTGGGACGAATTAAACGACTTGGAACGACTTAAACGAAATAAAACGATTTGAACGAATGATTGGTTTGGGTTGTGATTAGGTAATGGGATGGGTGTAACATGATAAAAGCATGGTAGATACGCCGCTGGTACATTTTATATATAAGTGCTTTAATCATATTACATTTCATGTCATTTTTTAGTTCACTTGGGAAACGATTTGAAACGATGTCACACAACGAGGTTTTCGAAATGATATAAACCATACGAGTTTTATTAACGAGTTTTAACGAGATGTTTTACGATTTGGGTTACTAAAACAAAAGTCTTTGAGTTAGGAATCATGGCTACGAGATTTTATAAATTATAACCATCTTGATTTGAGTTGGTTAATCATGTTGCAATATTATATACTTTTCAAAACAAGGTTTTCGAGGTATTGCAATATATACATAAACGAGCCATAATTCCGATACTCTTATAAAACCTATGTGCTCGCCAGCATTTCTTTGCTGACTTTGTTTTTACATATGTTTCAGGTGATGTTGCGTGATGATTGCTAGGAAGCATGTTCACTTAGGATCTGGACGTGGCCTTAGTGACATAAAAACGATAGTAGAAGATGTTTAATTTGTTTGTTTGGTTTTAAGACAATGTAAATTACTTGATGAATCAATAAAACGAAACTTTTAATTTCCATTGTAACAACTCTCATCAAAAGTCATACTTATTAAAATAATTAGTCCAAAAGGAAACCCTAATCGAGAGACCCAAGTGATTCTGAACAAACCCTGAAATTTTCATAATTTTCAGAATCAGGATTAGGGCCCCTAAAACTCAAGGGGGGTAAACCCTAGTTGATAATTATCAACTTAGAAACGTTGGCAGCAAGTAAATTTCGAAATTTATCAACTCAGCTAAGCTAGTTTCAGTCGTGGCTACCCTATAGCCTATTTTGATTCCATACGGACCGCAACAGTCTCAACCTTACGGTCCGTAAGAAGTCATACGGACCGCAACATTGACAAGCTTACGGTCCGTAAGCTAGTGAAATTTTACCTATAAATAGCAGACATTGGCACTCGATTTCTGAACATTTTACGTCGACATAATTCTCACAAATACACTGCTTTACGTTCTGTTATTCCAAAATTATACCCAGGGTATCGAAATTCTGCTACAAAACAGGGTATTAGCACAATCGCTGCTACGATTCATTTATCCGACGATCAAGATATCCAATGCATGTTTAAATGCCACCCACATTAGGGTTATACTTTATCGTTCGTCATTAATTTGACGGATTGTCGTTAATTCGATAGATAAAGTATTATACTTTATCGTTCGTTGTTAATTCAACGGATCATCGTTAATTCGATGGGTAAAGTATTATACCTTGTCATTCGTTGTTAATTCAACGGATCATCGTTAATTCGATGGACAAAGTATTGCATTTTGACATTCATTGTGAGAATTTGATCTCGTAAATTATCGTAATTGCTGGATTGATTACTAACCCAGTTTTGTGTGCATTGTTATTTACATTAGGTTAACAAGGCTAAATCATAGATTAGACTCTGACCATATTAAATCAGCAATGTGAGTCATTCTCTTTTTATCAAATCTATTTACAAAATTATGTTTATTTTCAAAGTTATAATTACGGGGATTAAGTCTTTGTAATCACCAAGTTACAGCCGGTATGTGGGGTTTTGTATACATTACTTGATAATCGTCACCATTGGGGCAGCCAATGGGGGATATGACCATAGCCACAGACACCATTGGACGAATGGGCCAATGGGTCGAGTGACAAGTACCGTGGGTAGTTGGCTTGATATCAGAAACATTGTAATCGCTCTTAATACTGTAAATTATAACAAATGTGTCATTTTAGTAAATAGAATGATTCACTCAGTATTTCCCGCTGACAAAACCTTTTTCAAACATGTTTCAGGTGATCTGTTGTAATTCAGGAAAAGTGCTGGGGAGTATTTCAAGCTTAAGATAGTGGCTCAATATAAAATAAATAAATGATTTTGTAATATCACACTTTTATAGTAAAAATATAATATTGTAAATTATCGGGATTTTTATCCCGAATTGTGAAATAAATAATCGAGGAAAAATTTAGCTTTAAGCGATCCTGTTTCCGCTGTTAAACTCAATTAAATCAATACCGCAGTATTTCTGTCCCGCGGCTCCTGAAACGGGTCAAACCGGGTCGGGGGCCGTGACAGAAAAAGGTGGTATCAGAGCCACTGGGTTAAGCTGATTAAGTATTTAGAAATACTCAATTTTTCCTGATTACAGCCACTGGGTTAAGCTGATTAAGTATTTAGAAATACTCAATTTTTCCTGATTACAACCACTGAGTTAAGCTGATTAAGTATTTAGAAATACTTAATTTTTCCTGATTACTATTATGTGATTATTTGTATTATTAACTGATTATTTGATTATTTGTTAATTACAGTATGGGTAAGAAAAAGCTGTCAAGCATTTATCTTAAATTAGAGAAATCATCTAATGAAAAAGGAAGTTCATCCCGAACCAAATCCTCGAGTCAGTCTGAAATTCCTGAAGAAGGAATATTCGTGCGAAAGGCACAATACGAGGAATCACTTTCTCCTCAGAAGAGGGAAATGATTATTAAGAAAAGTAAAGAGAAAATCCGAGAAAGGAGGATTAAACGGGAAACTCAGGAATTAATTGATAAATCACCTTGGGAAGATAAACTAGATGAGAAATGGGCTAATTTATATATGCTAGCCACCGTAGCAGAAAATATAAAACTTTAAAGATTAGCACCCTACTCTCACAATCTAGAAACCTTGTGTGATAAATAAAAATTGAAAAACTAAGTATGTTTATTAGTATCTTTGTAAACAACTAGTACATTGTGTGAAATAAATTACAAAGTTATTTGTAAATTTTAACTTAGTATTTTATGCATTTTGCATATATGCTACATCAGTATGAGTAAGATAACCGAAGATTTCCAGAATCTTAATCTTTATCCCGTAACTGTCGAAGCTTCCAAAGAATATATTAGCTACTATCCTGATGTTGAACAACCAGTAGAATTCAAGGTTCCACCCCTGAGCAAGCCAAAACAGAAGAAAAGAACTTATGTAGGATGGAGGAAAATCCGTAAGAAAAAGCCAGCTAAGAAACTGCCCAAAATAAATAATCCTTTGAAAAAGGGAAAAGAAGTTATAACTGAAGAGAGTTATAAACCACAAGAAATGGAAACTAGAGACAAAAAGAAGGATAAGGAAATAGAAATACAGATGGAGGAAATTACTAAAGAAGTAATAATGGAAGTTGGGCAAGGGTCTATACCAGCTCAGAGAGAAATCGGGGAGAGTTCCAATCCAAACCAGGAAAGAACTTTTCAAGATGAGATAGATTTTCTGTTGGAAAACTGTGAGACGATTCAGCCTGTCCAGACAAATCTTTTTACCTATCCTATTGAAAACCAACTCCCTATGAATTGGGAACCAGCAATTCCAGATCCAATAGTCCACTCCCAACCCATAGGAATGGACGAATGGTGGACGAACGATTGGCAATTTCAAAATATTGTCAACGATCCATACTCTTTTCTTCCACAATTCGATCCAGAACCATTACCTAATCCACCCATGAGCAATGAAAACATGGCTGAACTTCGCCACTTTGGCGAAGAATTGTTTGATATGGGGAATAGAATGAGGGAGATAGGTGGACAGATTGCTTGGAAGTACGACGAAAGGGAAATGCGTTTTTAACAGAAAGTGACGAAAGATAAAATGGTAGTTGTATAATAGTACTAATAAAGTTAGTCTGTAAATAATCAATAAAACTCTGTATGATATCTGTGAGTAATGATGCATAATAGATATATATAAATGAAATCGAAAGATCGATTATTTTGACTATATCTGTATTATACAATTTTCTGATTGCTTGTATATAATTATTATTTGTCAGTTACTAATAAAATTTATATATATACATTATCAGATGGCAAACAGTAATGATGAACCTATTAATGAAGTTAATCATTCTGAACCACATTCAAGAGATCAATATATGACTCGGCAAGATATCGAAAACATTGTTGCTCAAGGGATAGCCAATGCTATTCCAGCATTCGTCGCTGCTATAAAGAATCCACCCGAACCGCAACAAATTGTTCCTAGCAAACAGATTACCGAAGATAACTTCAGTAATAGTGTAAATGGAGGCAATAAGCATGATAATCATAATAAGGAACCACATCAAGCTCCATTACCCAAGAAAATGAAAACTGCAACGCCTGGTTGCACTTTCAAAGAATTCATTGCTTGTAAACCCACTGAATTTGCAGGCAATGAAGGAGCAACTGCATCACTGCGTTGGTTAGAGAAAACCGAAGCAGTTATTGCAATAAGTAAATGTGGTAAAGATGACCAGGTCATGTATTCATCCAATCTGTTCAAAGAAGGAGCACTCGAGTGGTGGAATACTGTGTTACAATCAAAAGGAAGAGCAATAGCTTATGCTATGACTTGGGAAGAATTTAAGGGTTTGGTAGAAAGAAAATTATGTCCTGAGTATGAGAAAGAACAGATGGCGAATAAATTTCTAAATCATCGGATG
This sequence comes from Helianthus tuberosus, assembly GCA_030545235.1. Classification (NCBI taxonomy): domain Eukaryota; kingdom Viridiplantae; phylum Streptophyta; class Magnoliopsida; order Asterales; family Asteraceae; genus Helianthus; species Helianthus tuberosus. Next base: position 125,161,477 of record CM060358.1, read on the forward strand.
ATGAGTGTGGATTGTCGCGATTATACCTCGACATTCTTCGAATATGCAAGAGTGGTACCAACATTGGCTTCGCCAGAACCGGTACTTATTTCTCGCTATATTTGGGGGCTAATTAGCGAAATCCGCAATATTGTTAAAGCTGCGAGACCTCGCACTATTGATGATGCGGTAGAATTAGCCAACACTCTGACCGATGAATTGGTGCGCACAAGAGATGAAGATAGGAAGAAGGCACTAGCTCAGAAAATTACCCAAGGATTCCGTGTGGGTAATAATAACAGCTTCAAGAGAAAAGGGACAGGGCAATCTCCAGGACCGTCATTCTGCAGGAAATGCAAAAAGAAGCATTTTGGAAGATGCGATATTACTTGCAATTTTTGCAAAGCTGTAGGACATCGTGAAGAGAACTGCAAAAAGAAAACAGTAATCTGTTTTAATTGTGGTGAAGCAGGGCATTATAAAACAGAATGTCCTAAATTGGTCAAACCAGTAGATAACAAACCCAAGACGACTGAAGGAACTACTAAGAAGAATGCTAGGGCATTTCAGCTGACCACTCAAGAAGCAGAACTTATTCCGGATGTGATAGCGGGTACGTTCCTAGTTCACAACGTCTATGCAAAAGTATTATTTGACTCTGGTGCAAACCAAAGTTTTATAAATACTTCATTCTGTCGAGCTCTTAGTTTACCTTTAACCAATACTAGGCAGATTTTTACCGTTGAAACCGCAGACGGAAATTCAGTTAAAATAGACAAAGTGTTGCAAGAAGGAAACATAGAACTTTTAGGACATAAATTCTCTGCAAAACTATTGCCGATAAATTTAGCTGAATTTGATGTTGTATTAGGAATGGATTGGTTAGTAGCCAACCATGCTAGAATCCTTTGTGATCAGAATTCCATAGAAATTCAATCACCTTCCGGAGAAGTGATTAGGATTACAGGAGATAAACCACGAAAACCCATGAAGTTCATATCAGTAATGAAAGTTGCTAATTATGAAAGAAAACAAGGAATAGTGTATATGATTTCAGTAATCATTAGCACTAAAGGAAAAGATCTTAAGGAAATACCAGTAGTATCAGAGTATTCTGATATATTTCCAGAAGATTTACCAGGATTACCTCCAGATAGGGAAGTAGAATTTAGGATTCATTTAATTCCAGGAACTACACCGATAGCCAAGGCACCTTATCGGTTAGCACCCACAGAAATGTTAGAATTGAAAAAGCAATTAGATGAATTACTAAGTAAAGGATTCATACAACCTAGCTCATCCCCTTGGGGAGCGCCAGTGTTGTTCGTGAAGAAAAAGGATGGTTCAATGAGAATGTGTATCGATTATAGGGAATTGAATAAGGTTACAATTAAGAATCGATATCCATTACCTAGGATTGATGATCTTTTTGATCAACTGCAAGGGGCTAGGTATTTTTCTAAGATAGATTTACGCTCTGGATATCATCAATTGAAGGTACAAGAAGAAGACATACCTAAGACTGCTTTCAGAACTAGGTATGGTCATTACGAGTTTACAGTCATGCCCTTCGGGTTAACGAATGCACCTGCAGCATTCATGGACATGATGAATAGGATCTGTAAACCGTACTTGGATAAATTTGTAATTGTTTTCATAGACGATATACTTATTTATTCCAAAAGTCAGACAGAGCATTGTGAACATCTTCATGCACTCTTAACTTTGTTAAGAAAAGAAAAGTTGTACGCCAAATTCTCGAAATGCGAATTTTGGCTAAAGGAAGTGCAATTTTTAGGACACATGGTGAATCATGAAGGTATTCATGTAGATCCTGCTAAGATAGAGGCAATTACCAAGTGGAAGGTTCCACAAACAGCAATGGAAATTAGAAGTTTTATAGGTTTAGCTGGGTATTATAGACGGTTTATTAAGGATTTTTCCAAGATAGCCGTACCATTAACTAAGTTAACCTGTAAAGCCACTAAGTTTGAATGGGGACCTAAACAGGAAGAAGCTTTTAGAATTCTGAAGCAGAAATTAACTCATGCACCAATCTTAGCCTTACCAGAAGGAACTGAAGATTTTGAAGTATATTGTGATGCTTCAAAATTAGGATATGGGTGTGTGCTTATGCAACGCAAGAAGGTAATTGCGTATGCATCAAGGCAGTTGAAAAAGCACGAAGAGAATTATACGACTCACGATTTAGAATTAGGAGCCGTAATTTTTGCCTTTAAGATTTGGAGACACTATCTTTACGGAAGTAAATTTACTGTCTACACTGACCACAAAAGTTTAAAATACATATTTGGGCAAAAAGAGTTAAACATGAGGCAAAGGAGATGGATGGAAATTTTAAGTGACTACGACTGTGATATTCAGTATCACGAAGGAAAGGCGAATGTAGTTGCAGATGCCTTAAGTCGTAAGTATTATGAGAAACAACGAAAGGTTCGTGCTCTCAGATTAAATCTACAAATAGATTTAATGGAACAATTGAAGAATGTTCAAACTACAGCAATCAAGGATGATGCTGAAGGAATGAAAGGACGAATCAAAGAATTAGAGCAAGGAGCAGATGGAATTTGGAAATTCCACAAAAGTAGAATCTGGGTACCTAAGCAGGGAGACTTAAGACCTAAGATTTTAGAAGAAGCTCATAAATCTAGGTACACTATGCATCCAGGAAACAATAAGATGTACCAAGATTTAAGGAAGAATTTCTGGTGGATAGGAATGAAAAAGGACATAGCCAGCTATGTTTCTAAATGTCTTACTTGTTCACAAGTTAAGGCAGAACATCAGAAACCTTCAGGATTACTACAACAGTTAGAGATGCCAGTGTGGAAATGGGAACTTATAACAATGGATTTTGTTACTAAGTTACCCAAAACCAGAAAAGGTAATGATGCGATTTGGGTAATTGTGGATCGATTAACCAAATCAGCTCACTTTCTACCTATGAAAGAAACCTTTAGCATGGAAAGACTGGCTAAATTATATGTAGATGAAGTTGTATCCTTACATGGAGTTCCACTCTCCATTGTTTCGGATAGAGATAGTCGTTTTACTTCCCATTTCTGGAAAAGTTTCCAGCAAGCTATGGGAACTCGACTAAACCTGAGCACTGCATATCATCCCCAAACAGATGGACAAAGTGAAAGGACAATCCAAACTCTAGAAGACATGCTCCGAGCATGTGTAATAGACTTTGGTGGAAGTTGGGATGATCACTTACCATTAATTGAATTCTCCTATAACAATAGTTATCATTCAAGCATTGAAACCGCTCCATTCGAGGCACTGTATGGAAGAAAGTGCAGAACTCCAGTTTGCTGGGCAGAAATAGGAGAAAGTCAATTATCAGGACCTGAAATAGTGCAAGAAACAACTGATAAGATTACTCAAATCAAGGAAAGACTGAAGACGGCTCGAGATCGTCAGAAGAGTTATGCAGACAATAGAAGCAAGCCGTTAGAATTCCAAGTTGGAGACAGAGTACTGTTGAAAGTTTCTCCTTGGAAAGGAGTAGTCAGATTTGGAAAGAAAGGAAAGCTAAGTCCCAGGTACGTAGGACCATTTTCAGTGATCCAACGTATAGGACCAGTAGCTTATCGTTTACAATTACCAGAAGAATTATCTGGAGTACATAATGTATTTCATGTATCCAATCTCAAGAAATGCTTATCAGATGAATCTCTGGTAGTACCTCTTCGAGATATAGAGGTAAACGAAAAGTTGAAATTTGTTGAGAAACCTCTTCAAATTGAGGATCGAAAGATCAAGTTTCTCAAACACAAACGACTAGTTTTAGTCAAAGTCAAGTGGGATTCAAAGAGGGGAGCTGAATACACTTGGGAACTGGAGTCAGAAATGAAGAAAAAGTATCCACACTTATTCCAGTAAATCTCGAGGACGAGATTTTCTTAAGGTGGGTAGAATGTAACAACTCTCATCAAAAGTCATACTTATTAAAATAATTAGTCCAAAAGGAAACCCTAATCGAGAGACCCAAGTGATTCTGAACAAACCCTGAAATTTTCATAATTTTCATAATCAGGATTAGGGCCCCTAAAACTCAAGGGGGGTAAACCCTAGTTGATAATTATCAACTTAGAAACGTTGGCAGCAAGTAAATTTCGAAATTTATCAACTCAGCTAAGCTAGTTTCAGTCGTGGCTACCCTATAGCCTATTTTGATTCCATACGGACCGCAACAGTCTCAACCTTACGGTCCGTAAGAAGTCATATGGACCACAACATTGACAAGCTTACGGTCCGTAAGCTAGTGAAATTTTACCTATAAATAGCAGACATTGGCACTCGATTTCTGAACATTTTACGTCGACATAATTCTCACAAATACACTGCTTTACGTTCTGTTATTCCAAAATTATACCCAGGGTATCGAAATTCTGCTACAAAACAGGGTATTAGCACAATCGCTGCTACGATTCATTTATCCGACGATCAAGATATCCAATGCATGTTTAAATGCCACCCACATTAGGGTTATACTTTATCGTTCGTCATTAATTTGACGGATTGTCGTTAATTCGATAGATAAAGTATTATACTTTATCGTTCGTTGTTAATTCAACGGATCATCGTTAATTCGATGGGTAAAGTATTATACCTTGTCATTCGTTGTTAATTCAACGGATCATCGTTAATTCGATGGACAAAGTATTGCATTTTGACATTCATTGTGAGAATTTGATCTCGTAAATTATCGTAATTGCTGGATTGATTACTAACCCAGTTTTGTGTGCATTGTTATTTACATTAGGTTAACAAGGCTAAATCATAGATTAGACTCTGACCATATTAAATCAGCAATGTGAGTCATTCTCTTTTTATCAAATCTATTTACAAAATTATGTTTATTTTCAAAGTTATAATTACGGGGATTAAGTCTTTGTAATCACCAAGTTACAGCCGGTATGTGGGGTTTTGTATACATTACTTGATAATCGTCACCATTGGGGCAGCCAATGGGGGATATGACCATAGCCACAGACACCATTGGACGAATGGGCCAATGGGTCGAGTGACAAGTACCGTGGGTAGTTGGCTTGATATCAGAAACATTGTAATCGCTCTTAATACTGTAAATTATAACAAATGTGTCATTTTAGTAAATAGAATGATTCACTCAGTATTTCCCGCTGACAAAACCTTTTTCAAACATGTTTCAGGTGATCTGTTGTAATTCAGGAAAAGTGCTGGGGAGTATTTCAAGCTTAAGATAGTGGCTCAATATAAAATAAATAAATGATTTTGTAATATCACACTTTTATAGTAAAAATATAATATTGTAAATTATCGGGATTTTTATCCCGAATTGTGAAATAAATAATCGAGGAAAAATGTAGCTTTAAGCGATCCTGTTTCCGCTGTTAAACTCAATTAAATCAATACCGCAGTATTTCTGTCCCGCGGCTCCTGAAACGGGTCAAACCGGGTCGGGGGCCGTGACATCCATGGTTGTTGAAACGATGATTCTGTTACAACACTCCCCGACGTTTCCGCCACGGTTTGTTGTTTTAACGTGGTCGGGGTGTGACAGAAGAGTTGGTATCAGAGCCAATGGTTATAGGGAATTAGGTTATTAGCATTGCTTTGACCTAGACTATAACTTTCTAGGACCCTAACGCGAGTTATCTTTCGTTTAGATTTTAAAACAATACCGTCACCTATCCTTAGGTGATAACCACAACGAGAACACAATAACAAAATCCGCTTCGAAAATTAATCATCTATCCTTGGATGATTGATTGTAAGGTTTTGAACCCTTCCAGTTTGATTCATTTTCGGCTTTATGCCCTTCGAATTTCCAAAATCTCGTCAAAGTTTGGGTCTAAATAATGTGAACACGTGCAAACTGGAAGAGTGAATGCCTGTACCCTGAGTTTTATGTCTAAGGCTAGAGTGTTCGTACAAATCCGCAATATCAGACCAGTCACTCTTACCTGGGAACTCTTGGGGTGAGTGTTCACTTATAGGCGAGCATGTCTTCAGCGATACATTTTTATGATCTATTTACTTTGATTAGTCACTGCGTATCATTTGTTTGTTCGAGGTAATGAACAAATGATCGCACTCCTTGTGTTTTGTCGATATCTTCAATACCTCCTTTGTTTCTCCAATTGTCGACCTCACTCATTTCTCATGTTTCCGTGTTAGACAATGCCTCCTCGACGCGATGCTCAAACGTTTACTGCTGAGGAAATCGCAGCCCTTGTCTCTCAGCAAATGGCTGCTGTACTTCCAGGAGTTGTGACCCAAATCCACGAACTATACAACAACAATAATAACAACAATAATGCTCAATGTAATTTCAAGAATTTCAATTCTGCGAAGCCGCTTAAGTTTTCTGGGTCACAAGGAGCAACAGCGCTCCTGCAGTGGTTCGAGAGTATTGAAAGCACATTCAGACATGTGCAGTGTCCGAATGCGCGTAAGATTGAATTCGCTTCAAGCGTGTTTGAGAAGCGAGCTCTTACCTGGTGGAACAGAGTGATGCATGATAGGGGTGCTGAAGTGGCATTAGCACAAATGTAGGAAGAGCTCCGAGCTCTCATGATGAGAGAGTTCTGTCCCCGTCACGAGATTCGAGCTTTAGAACGAGAATTCGATGATTTGAAACAAGACGGGGGAGAACACCGTGCTTATACGAATCGATTCGAGGAGCTTAGTTTGTTGTGTCCCACTATGGTTACCCCACTGGAGAAAGCAATCGAGAGGTATATCGATGGTTTACCTGATTCTATTCAGGATATTGTGACCGACATTAATCCTACTACCGTCCGTCACACGATCGAGTTGTCGGCTACCCTGACTGAGTCTCAAGTCAGGAAGGGTAAACTCACCCGCAAGGGTGATAAAAAGAAGTCAACCGATTCTGAAAAGGGTAAGGGTAAGGGTAAGAAGCAGGGTGAGTCTTCTAAAAAGTCGAGGAAGCGCAAGGCTTCCCAGAACTTTGCAGTTACTACTCAGAACCCTCAGAACCCACCGACTCAACCTCCTACAAAGAAAGCATATGCTGGTACCGCACCTCACTGTGCTCGATGTAATGGCCACCATGTTGCCCAACAAGCCTGTAAACAGTGTGCTACGTGTGGTAGACTTGGGCATTTGGCCAACATTTATCGTTTTGGTCAAAATTAAGCTGCTCAAGTTCCAGCACAAGCTCAAGGGAATGCTGCGAGATTCCCACCTGGTTCGTGTTTTAATTGCGGAGAAATGGGTCATTTCCGCAACAACTGCCCGAGGTTGGTAAATGCGAATCCGAATGGTAACGCGATCGCGAATGTGAATCCTGCTCGTGGACGAGCATTCAATCTAAACGCGAATGAGGAGAGGGCGGACAACAAAGTTGTTAACGGTATGTTTCTTGTTAACAATCAACTTGCATCTGTTCTTTTCGATTCTGGTGCCGATAGGAGTTTTGTTTCGTTATCCTTTGAGCCTTTACTTGCGATACCTAGAACTAAACTGAGGAAACCCTTATCTGTCGAAGTTGCTACTGGTAAACCCCTTGTACTCGATTCTGTTATTCGTGGTTGTCAATTGAACCTCGATAACCATCTTTTTCCCATCGACCTCGTACCGATGCAACTTGGGAGTTTTGACATTATCGTGGGAATGGATTGGTTAACCAAACATCGTGCCGAGGTTGTTTGTTTCGATAAGATCATTCGTATTCCTCTTTCGTCTGGCGATGTTCTGGAAGTTCATGGCGAGAAACCATCTGGTGGATTGAAACTCATGTCGTGTACAAAAGCCCAAAGTTACCTACGAAAGGGATATGTTGCCTTTTTGGCACATGTCACCGAGGAGAAAGGCAAGAACAAGAGTATTCAGGATATTCCGATTGTTCGGGATTATCCAGAGGTGTTTCCTGATGAACTGCCTGGTTTGCCTTCAGTTCGTCAAGTCGAGTTTCATATTGACCTTGTACCCAATGCCAACCCGATTGTGAAAGCACCTTATCGTCTTGCACCGTCCAAGATGCAAGAGTTATCGAAACAGCTTCAAGAGTTATCTGATAAAGGATTCATCCGACCGAGTTATTCACCTTGGGGCGCTCATGTCCTCTTTGTGAAAAAGAAAGATAGATCTTTTCGTATGTGTATCGATTATTGTGAGCTTAATAAGCTTACTATCAAGAATCGATATCCCCTACCCCGAATCGATGATCTCTTTGATCAGCTGCAAGGTGCTACCTATTTTTCCAAGATCGATATGCGTTCTGGGTATCATCAGCTTCGTGTATTCGAAGAAGATATTCCCAAAACTGCTTTTCGTACGAGATATGGGCATTACGAGTTCACAGTCATGCCTTTTGGTTTGACGAATGCTCCAGCCATTTTCATGGACTTAATGAATAGGGTCTGTAAGCCTTATTTAGACAAGTTCATCATTGTGTTCATCGACGATATTCTCATTTATTCGAAGTCTCGAGCCGATCACGAGCAATACCTTCGTTTGACTCTGGAACTCCTGAAGAAGGAACAACTTTTTGCTAAATTCTCCAAATGTGAATTTTGGCTTAAAGAAGTTCAGTTTTTGGGACATATTGTCAACGAGCAAGGTATTCATGTGGATCCATCCAAGATTGTTGCAATCAAGGATTGGTATACACCAACGACGCCTACAGAGATTCGATCTTTTCTTGGTCTAGCTGGATATTATCGTCGTTTTATTTCAAGCTTCTCGAAGATTGCGGTTCCACTCACTGCTTTGACTCAAAAGAATAAGCCTTTTGAGTGGGGACCCAAGCAAGAAGAAGCGTTCCAAACGCTGAAATGGAAGCTCTGTGATGCTCCTGTTTTATCTTTGCCCGAGGGAAACGATGATTTCGTTGTCTACTGTGATGCGTCCAACTTAGGCCTTGGTTGTGTTCTTATGCAACGAGGCAAAGTTATAGCATATGCGTCTAGACAACTGAAAGTTCACGAGAAAAACTACACGACTCACGATCTTGAGTTAGGAGCTGTGGTTTTCGCTCTCAAAATCTGGAGACACTACCTCTATGTCACGAAGTGTGTGGTTTTCACAGACCACAAAAGTCTCCAGCATATTCTTAATCAGAAGGAGTTGAACATGAGGCAATGACGTTGGGTTGAACTCTTAAGTGACTACGATTGCGAGATTCGCTACCACCCTGGTAAGGCAAATGTCGTAGCCGATGCGCTTAGTCGAAAAGAGCGTGTCAAACTTCATTCTGTTCGAACTCTATCTGATCTTCAAACTCGTGTTCTTCAAGCTCAGCAATTTTGTGTTTCACAAAATGTGATGGGTAAGGAATTACCACGTCAACTTGAGCTTAAACTCGAAGCGAAGGACGATGGTTTGCTCTATTTCAAGGATCGTTTGTGGATTCCGAAACAAGACGATCTTCGCACTTTAGTGATGGACGAATCTCATAAGTCTCGATATTCTATCCATCCTGGTGCTGATAAAATGTACAAGGATCTTCGTACTAAGTTCTGGTGGCCTGGTATGAAGAAAGATGTTGCCTTGTATGTATCGAAATGCCTAACTTGTCTCAAAGTCAAGGTAGAACATCAACGACCTTCTGGTTTGCTTGTACAACCAGAGATACCGGTTTGGAAATGGGAGAACATTGCCATGGATCTCATCACTAAATTACCGCGTACATCTAAAGGTCACGATGCTATTTGGGTTGTCATCGATCGATTAACGAAGTCAGCTCATTTGATTGCGATTCGCGAGGATCTATCTGCTGATAAACTTGCAAAGATTTATGTTGATGAGATTGTATCTCGTCATGGTGTTCCTTTGGACATCATATCCGATCGTGATGCTCGATTTTCATCTCATTTTTGGAAAGCCATGCAATCTGCTATGGGAACCCAACTAAATCTAAGCACTGCTTATCATCCCCAAACAGATGGACAATCCGAGAGGACGATTCAAACTTTGGAGGATATGCTTAGAGCATGCGTGATAGACTTTGGTGGTAATTGGGATTCTCATCTGCAATTAATCGAGTTCTCTTACAACAATAGTTATCATGCTAGCATTAATATGGCACCATTCGAAGCTCTCTACGGTCGAAAATGTCGTTCACCTGTTTGTTGGAACGAGACCAGTGAAGCTCAGCTTACTGGGCCGGAGCTTGTTCTGGAAACAACAGACAAAATCAAGAAAATTCGTGATAATCTTGTGACAGCTAGATGCCGTCAAAAGAGTTATGCGGATTTACGACGCAAGCCCCTAGAATTTCAAGTCGGAGACCATGTCCTACTCAAGGTGTCACCTTGGAAGGGAGTGGTGAGATTTGGAAAGAAAGGAAAACTTGCACCATGATATGTTGGACCATTTAAGATTGTTGAAAGAGTTGGAAAGGTTGCCTATCGACTAGAGCTACCTCCAGAGCTTGGAAATATTCATCCGACTTTTCACGTGTCCAATCTGCGAAAGTGTTTAGCTGACGCTGATCTTCACATTCCTCTCGACGAGATCCAAATCGATGAAATGATGCACTTTGTCGAGAAACCTGTGGAGATAGTGGACCGTACTTACAAACAGTTGAAGAATAAACGAATTCATTTGGTCAAGATTCACTGGGAATCCAAACGTGGCCCAGAGTTTACTTGGGAATGTAAGGACCAAATGAAGGCGAAATATCCGCAATTGTTCTCATAAGTTTCCTCTAGTTAAAATTTTGGGACGAAATTTCCTAAAGTAGGGGAGACTGTGACAACTGTGCTCTGTAATCGATGAACAATGCAAAACAATGATAATTATTAATAAAACAATGTGTTTTGGTGTTATTATGTGTGTTTTTATGTTTGATGATCTTACAATTTGATTCGATTCCGATTTCAAGCTTTAAATCGCTTTCTGGAAAGTTATACGCAAACTGGTGCGTAAACGCAGTCAGTTTAATGCGACAAACACTCCGGAATAGTGACATAGGCTTAACATACCTTAAATAACCTCCACATAACTTAGAAATAAGTTTTGGATGGTTTGGTGTGTTGAAAACAAGTCTATTCGATCGCAGGGACTATTTGTGTCAAACTGCGAAACTATACCGATTCGTATGGTATCGAACAGTCCAGAACTTGATCATAAGCTAAACATACCATAAATAACCTAAACATAGCTTAGAAATAAGCTTTGAGTGGTTCGGTGTGCAAAAATATGCTTATTTGATCTTACAGGGACTAAAAGTGTCAAAAACGACGTAAGTTTGCATTTTCGCGCATATCTTACGTTCTGACCACATCTGGACATCCAAAATTTTTGTACACACTAAAATATTTTTTATTTTAGTGATCGGCATGCAAAAATACCGTTCGTTGCTTAATTTGGTTCGTTTTCGCGTCCGTTTGAGTTTCGTCGTAATTTAACGAACAACGCGACCGTACGACCAAACAAGCCGACATCCGAGAGTGTTCCAAGCATATTTTGAGTCCTCTAAACTTTATTGACCTTTTAGAGCCTTGAAAATGGCTTAACGGGTGTCAAAAGTTCCTGAAATGGACTCAAACAAGTGCAGGGACCTGAACTGTCAATTCTGAAACTTTTGCTGATCTGGGGAGGTCAGGCGGGACGCGTAAGCCTGACCCTGTCCCTTACGTTGGCCGTGTGATTTGCCCAGCGACAGAAAACTCAGTTTCTACAATCTGTTCATTGTTCAGGGGCTGTTTATGCAATTTCTTTGTGTGGTAGCCAAGTTAACACCTCTCCAAGGCTTCTAAGCTGCTCATACCACTTGTATGGATGAGATTTAATCCTTGATGGCCACACAAACATGTGTAATGATTTTGTGAAGTTGCAACAACTATAAATAGCCAAGCAATTTCACTTGTCCATTGCTCATTTCCTCCTTATCTTCTCTACAATCTGATTTGGGAGCTCTCCCAAGTGTTTGAAGCTTTCTAATCTGATTATTCTTCATAGAAAAGATAGCTAGGACCCTTTGTAAGTCTTCTTTCATGTTTATTCTTTATGTCTAAGCAGAAAGTCAAACAGTTTGGCCAACAGTTTGACTTTCGGTTTTGACCATCAATTGGTCAAGTCAAAGTTCAATTGAACTTTGCAACGTGATTGTAATCACGATGGTTATAATCCTTAGCGATTATACCTACTGATTACCACGTTAACTAGGCGTAGTGACGTGTGACGACCCGTATTCTCGTTAGTGAGAGAGAAGGGTATTTCCGTAATATGGGTACCTATTATTATTATCATTATCATTATTATTATTATTATTATTATTATTATTATTATTATTATTATTATTTGAGAAATAATAATAATCCGCGATGAGAGTTTTAATTATTTGCGTACGAGTTAATATAACCGGGCCACTCGGTTTGAGCGAGACGCGTAGTTGTTTAAACGGTTTAGCACTTGGGCTAGGCCCAACCCAACCTACCTAAACTTAAAACCCTAGCCTATAAATTTATCCTAAAAATCCTCACCTCTCATTTTTTCACTAAACCCTAAACATAGAAATGTGCAGCCACACAACACCAGACACCCCTCTGTCTCCTCTCATGCATCCGGCGACCGAAGTCGTAGTCCGATGAGGTTTCTCCGACCGGACACACACCCATTCACCCACCAACCTTTTTACGGCCATTGCTCCAGTGAAAACGGTGGATGGTGGAGCCTTGATGGTGAAAAAGAAGCCACAGCAATAGTGATACCGACGACGTCAGCGCCGCCGTGGCGGCAGCAGTGGTGCTTCTGACTCTGACGGGTTTCACCGGTAAGAAAACCCTCCCCGTTTCTTTTCATCTTGTTTCCCTTCTGCTTCGTGTCGATGTTGAAAATGATTTCGTTTGATGTATGAGGATGGCAACGAACGGTAACGGAACCGGCAGAGCCGGCGACCACACCAGTGACGAGTCCTGTTTTGCTTCGATTGGGTCTTGGTCCAGAAAGGAACAGTGGCAGCCTGCACTCCGTTCGACCCGTAGCTGATCGGGTAAGGTTGACCAACGTAACACAAGTAAATTGACTACCGAGCAAAGCAAAGGTGAGTTCACTACTTTTTACTTAAAGCATGCGTTCCCGGTGGTTGGGAAACGGAACAAAACACTTTTCCTGGTTTGGGATTGCTTACTATCTCCTTGTGCGGGATACGGTATTTCTATCTCCTTGTGTGGGATACGGGTAACAACGCTATCTCCTTGTGAGGGATACAAACTTACTTTTCTTCCCTTGTTACTGGGAACAAACTTACTTACTTCCCTTGTTACTGGGAACTCTTAGTTAATTACTGTTTGTACGGAAATGCAACGAGCAACACTAAACGAAACTCTATCACTCAAGTCCCTACCATTTAATACCGATTAGTCGCCGGGGCCAGGCGAACGGGTTATTAGTTAATAGCGCTATCTAGGTGTAACCAGCCTCACACCGACCCTTGTTACTGGGAACGAGAGTGAACTAATAGACTCAGGCAAACCGTCAATGATGATAGAACATTGACAAACGGGGCACTGCGGAAACGTACGGTTAAGTAAGTATTCGGTATTGGAAAAAACAGTTTAGTCGCTCACTTATGGGGTAGCTCCCCATGGCATGTATAAACGGATAAATTAACTGGTTAAAACAAGTTTTTGGAATTAAAAACTGGAAAACTACAAACACGTGCACTCGCCAACTTTATGTTGACACTCTACTGCATGCTTTGCAGGTTGCTCGATACAGCTCTGGACGGACGTTGCAATCGGATGGAGTGCGTGGTTCGTAAGTTTCATATGAACAACTTGTGGTTTTAAATTACGATGTATTCTTCTTTCCTTTCCGCTGCAAACTCAAGCTATGTTTTGAAAAATTTAAAATTCATCGCTAATTATACCATTATTTGTAATAATAACTAAACGGTTCAAAATAATTAGTGGCTAAGATCCTGGTCGTCACACGCCTCGCGGTAATACTCCGCGTGTGGATTTTGAGGGTGTGACAGATTGGTATCAGAGCCATTGGTTATAGCGAACTAGGTTTTAAATATAAAATATTTTTGGTTTGGAAAATAAAATATTTTATAAAAAGACCAGACTATAACCGTTCTTTAGTGGAAACCACAACGACACCACACTCCGGATTGCAAGGTTCGTCAACCTCAGATGCTTACCTGGTAATGGTAGGCTAACGACATTTACTTGTGCATAACTTAGGTGTGTGAACACGCTTGTGTGTATGTGTATAATTAGCATATATGTGTTAGTATGTATGCGTATATTTAGTATTTAACACAGTGGATCTTACAAAGGCTAGGCTAGCGTGTTACTTGTTAAACAGGAGCGAGTCCTCCTAAACTTGGTTCGAAACCACAATGCACTAAGGGCAGGGAGCCAATTATTTCAAGCCCTTGTCCACGTATTTCCTGATATCATCCCTGGACTGCAAATCGACGTGAGGGACGTCCACTCAATAGACCTGCCCAGGAAAGGCCTGCTATGAAGCACATAGAAAAGTTACGAGAACGAATCGACGAAGGGGAGCCACCCCTATATCATGGGATATTAGAAGGAACGACGACGTCATTCGCATCCTTTTTACTTGCGTATTTCTTTTCCCGACTTAAGTAGTGAGACTTGTTCCCTCATACGACTGATCACCTAGATTCTTGAAGCCTTCTAGTAAGTCTACACCTTTCGGGTTTCTGTTTGCACGTCTCGAACATGAAAAGCATGTGTGGTGTATGCTTCTCATTGTAGTGCCAGCAATCGTATCACATTTCCATCGACCACAGAGTTATTTCTCCCTAATTTCTCGTTACATGGTTAACCCCTATTCAAGAACAACCTAATACCTTAGCATGCCCCAAAACCCAGCGGATTGATAACTTTCTTACAAGACCGACGTATTTGGAAGCGTGGCTAGACGAAGACACGAACCAGTCAACCCACCAACGAGTACGGCGACTTTGATGCTTACCCTATCCTTCATTTGTCAGAACTGTTATTGTTTGACGACTTTCCTGATTCTGTGAATCCTTTCGCCAGCTTTCGTACGAATCCGCGTTTATTGCTCAGATGGTATCCCCGCTCCTATCGTTTCTTTATCACGACATCCACGTTTCTTCGTATAGAAGAAACCTTGACCAGACCTCTCTTCAGTTTGGTGAATTCAACAAACACGACCTTTAGTCAGCAAACTTTTTATCCCTTGAAATTCAATGTGTTACTTCAATCGTACTTTCCTGAAAACCTGTTTTCACAGTTTCACGTCGAAACCCCCCCCCCCCTCATACTGAGACCTTGACCAGATTTCCCTCTAGTTTGGGGAAATTCAGCAAGCTCGACTGCTAATCAATAAACTTCTTGAATCTTAAAAATTGTGACGTGTGATCCAAACGTATCCTTTCAGACATGTTTTTATTACCTTACATGGAAACCTTTCGACGACACAAGCACTACTTCGGACTCGTCCTCACGACTTCGGTAGTCTATTCAAATTTGGTTACTTACCGGTTTGGGAGATCACAAACTCGTTTTTCGCATACGGCTCAGCTCAGAACATCTTGTTAGACGTTTTAGTGAACCTAAACCCCCCCGACCCATATGAAGACCGTCCTTCTCTATCATTGGTTCTTGTTGTGCCATTCATACTAACGTAACACCTCTTATCGGCAAAACGACATTCTTTATCCTAATCGCCCACGGCTTATGTACGACCAGCTACCTCATCGACACCAGATACATCCCTATTGCCGACCACCAAGCCTTTTATGTTTTGTCTCAAATTGAACGCACCAACGTTGACTACCCTTCAAACATTACCTCGCTACTCGTGTTATGAATTCCCTGATTCTTATCCTACTCTATTCTGTACAAATCTCCGTTTGGACGAAATACTTCCTACGAATGTTACTCGTTGGGGGCAACGAGCCAAGGATACCCCGGGGGTAACGGGTATCGCAAGCACTGTTCTTCGAACTCGATACGATCAACACCTAGTCACGACACTCGAATTTATTCCATCCTGTCAATATTCGACACTTGTTTCTTTTGACGACGCCCGAACCTATTCTGAAAGTCAGTGGGGAATCCAAACGACTCCTACGCTTTACCTTGGAACATCTACGACGCAAAACCG
This sequence comes from Helianthus tuberosus, assembly GCA_030545235.1. Taxonomy (NCBI): domain Eukaryota; kingdom Viridiplantae; phylum Streptophyta; class Magnoliopsida; order Asterales; family Asteraceae; genus Helianthus; species Helianthus tuberosus. Next base: position 125,177,554 of record CM060358.1, read on the forward strand.
CCTTGCGCTAAGTTTTCAGTACACGACTTTTAACGCCACAAAGCCCCCATTTCTCGACCGTATACGCAACCTCTCACGATTTGAACTCAAAAGGGGCATCACCTAGCATTCGAGAGATGCTCAAATGTCCGGAACTCCAGCAATTGGAAGATGATCTATGAGATGCTTCCATCTAATTTATTCCTATCCAAGGCATTGACGAAATGTCTGCTAGTAACGACACGCAACCAAGGAAACCGGTAAGTTTGTGAATTTGCAATCATCTACTTGACAGAAGTAGATGCTGGGCACGGAGTGCCAACTTCTATCACTTTTGATCGAAACCCCCGCTTTGCATCCGATTCGTTACTAGCTGTGAACAAGGACCTTTGGCTCACAGTTGGCATGAGCACTGCTTATCGACCGCAAACTAATGGTCAGGCCAAACGCACCATCCAAACACCCAAAGGCATGCTAAGAATATGTGTTATCGACCTTGGATACGAGTGACACTTCCTTTTTGAAGAATTCTCTTCCAACAACTGCTACCAGACTAGCATTTAGGCAGCACCATTTGAGGCATTGCGCGGACGCTGATGCCGGTCACCTCTGCGTTAGGCGGAAGCCAAATTACCGGCCCAGAACTTGCACTTGACATAACGGGTAGGATTGCCCTGAATAGACAACGCATGGCGGCAGCTCTGGACCGTCAGAAAGGCTACGCGGATACGCGTAGGAAACCCCTAGAACTCCTAGTCAGAGATTGGGTTCTACTTAAAGTTCACCCTTGAAGGGTGTGGTACATTTTGGCTAACGGGACGAACTTAATCCGCGATATGTTGGACCGTTCGAAATTACTGAAAGGATTGGTAAGGTAGCCTTGCAGACTAAACCTACCTGAAGAGCTGAGTGCGGTACACAACGTCTTTCACATGCCTAATCTGAAGAAGTGTCTGTCAAATGAAACATTCGTTGTTCCTTTTAGGAACTTGTGATCAGCAACAAACAACGCTTCGTTGAGGAACCGGTTGAGATCAGGGATCAAGAAATCAAAACCCTCTAGCATAGGGTAACCAACAAACCGAGTTCGTTGGAACTCACGCCGTGGCCCAGAGTTTACCTGGGAACGGGAAAACCAGCTGATGCGCATGTATCCCCAGTCGTTTGCAAACTATACTTCCAGCACTGAGGCTACAACTGAATTTCGGTAAGAAATCTCTGGCCAACAAGGGGATGATGTGACGCCCCACGAAAACGTTTAAACACACTAGCTTGTCAGTGGCTGCGTGCTAAATTTCGGGACGAAATTTCTTGAACTTGGGGATAATGTGACACTTCGGTTTTCCTGTACGTTTCTTGGATGTTATAATTAATTCTGTGAAATTCTATACTAAGTGAAATACGTACAAACCCTTTGAATCTAATGCTATGCGATTTTTCGTGCTATGTGACTGTATGTGCTATGTGGCTTGCATGTTCGTTCTGTGGACTTTCGTGAAACTACTTGTATCTACGTATGGTAAAGGAGTCTATGTATATATATATATAGAGCGTATCATATAACCTTTGCCAAATTTCGAGGACGAAATTCCAGTAACATGGGGAGAATGTGACAACCCGTATTCTCGTTAGTGAGAGAGAAGGGTATTTCCGTAATATGGGTACCTATTATTATTATTATTATTATTATTATTATTATTATCATTATTATTTGTGAAATAATAATAATCCGCGATGAGAGTTTTAATTATTTGCGTACGAGTTAATATAACCGGGCCACTCGGTTTGAGCGAGACGCGTAGTTGTTTAAACGGTTTAGCACTTGGGCTAGGCCCAACCCAACCTACCTAAACTTAAAACCCTAGCCTATAAATTTATCCTAAAAATCCTCACCTCTCATTTTTTCACTAAACCCTAAACATAGAAATATGCAGCCACACAACACCAGACACCCCTCTGTCCCCTCTCACGCATCCGGCGACCAAAGTCGTAGTCCGATGAGGTTTCTCCGACCGGACACACACCCATTCACCCACGAACCTTTTTACGGCCATTGCTCCAGCGAAAACGGTGGATGGTGGAGCCTTTATGGTAAAAAGAAGCCGCAGCAATAGTGATACCGACGACGACAGCGCCGCCGTAGCGGCGGCAGTGGTGCTTCTGACTCCGACGGGTTTCACCGGTAAGAAAACCCTCCCCGTTTCTTTTCATCTTGTTTCCCTTCTGCTTCGTGTCGATGTTGAAAATGATTTCGTTTGATGTATGAGGATGGCAACGAACGGTAACGGAACCGGCAGAGCCGACGACCACACCAGTGACGAGTCCTGTTTTGCTTCGATTAGGTCTTGGTCCAGAAAGGAACAGTGGCAGCCTGCACTCCGTTCGACCCGTAGCTGATCGGGTAAGGTTGACCAACGTAACACAAGTAAATTGACTACCGAGCAAAGCAAAGGTGAGTTCACTACTTTTAACTTAAAGCATGCGTTCCCGGTGGTTGGGAAACGGAACAAAACACTTTTCCTGGTTTGGGATTGCTTACTATCTCCTTGTGCGGGATACGGTATTTCTATCTCCTTGTGTGGGATACGGGTAACAACGCTATCTCCTTGTGAGGGATACAAACTTACTTTTCTTCCCTTGTTACTGGGAACAAACTTACTTACTTCCCTTGTTACTGGGAACTCTTAGTTAATTACTGTTTGTACGGAAATGCAACGAGCAACACTAAACGAAACTCTATCACTCAAGTCCCTACCATTTAATACCGATTAGTCGCCGGGGCCAGGCGAACGGGTTATTAGTTAATAGCGCTATTTAGGTGTAACCAGCCTCACACCGACCCTTGTTACTGGGAACGGGAGTGAACTAATAGACTCAGGCAAACCGTCAATGATGATAGAACATTGACAAACGGGGCACTGCGGAAACGTACGGTTAAGTAAGTATTCGGTATTGGAAAAAACAGTTTAGTCGCTCACTTATGGGGTAGCTCCCCATGGCATGTATAAATGGATAAATTAACTGGTTAAAACAAGTTTTTGGAATTAAAAACTGGAAAACTACAAACACGTGAACTCGCCAACTTTATGTTGACACTCTACTGCATGCTTTGCAGGTTGCTCGATACAGCTCTGGACGGACGTTGCAATCGGATGGAGTGTGTGGTTCGTAAGTTTCATATGAACAACTTGTGGTTTTAAATTACGATGTGTTCTTCTTTCCTTTCCGCTGCAAACTCAAGCTATGTTTTGAAAAATTTAAAATTGGTCGCTAATTATACCATTATTTGTAATAATAACTAAACGGTTCAAAATAATTAGTGGCTAAGATCCTGGTCATCACACGCCTTGCGGTAATACTCCGCGTGTGGATTTTGAGGGTGTGACATGATGAGTCAAAGTTTCGGTCAAAATGCGTTTTAGCACGCATTTTGCAACGGAACTATTTTCGGGTATCAAAACCCATTGTTTTGATACCAAATCAGTTTTATAAGTTAGTTAAACATGTTTTGACATGTTTAACTCGTCACTATTAGTTTAGTGCTTATTTAGGATCGTAAGTCAAGCGGTCTAAACAACCGCTTAGACTTTCGAACCCGACCCGTTTGGTCGATCATTAAGATCCGACCAAGCTTGATTAGTGATCATAGTTGCATAGGGAAAAACCACTGAGGTTATACCTTATGATCACATAGGATTGGTTAGTTATTTGTTAAGTAGCTTGTATGCCCATATGAAATGACCAAAACGCCCTTTTGAAGCTTAAATCCGTATTCTACATATGTGAACATGTTTTTGACATATAATCTGATTTAGTAACATGTTTAGGTATTATTGGGCATATAAGACTTAACATAGCACATAGTTAACCATCCGAACGTAGTTTCGCGCAAACGACGCGTTAAAGTAGCATAAGCTACCTTAATAGGTCGTAACGGGTCGAAAGCACTTAGGCTAAGTTCCGATTTAGGATGTAGGCTTTGTTAAACCATATCACATGAGTTCTACACTCATTTGGTTTACAAGACCTCATTCTATCCAATCTTCCTATTTTGGTGTCGATTTATTTACTAGCGATCCGATAACTAGGTACTACTTGAATTTCCTTGGTTTGTCTGAGCTTCGCTAAGTTCTTTAGATCAAGGATACCCTATCATTCAACGTGAGTACATAGTTCCCCTATGTTACTGTTTTCAATTGTTTTGGGGTGATTCATATGTATTAAAACGATTTCGATATTTTAATGATGTTTTCAAAAACGATTAAGATGGTTTATATTAAACTAAATACGATTTCGATAATGTGAACGAAACTTGTTGGTTGTAACTACATAACAAATGACATTCATTAGCATTGATCAAGCCAACCAGTATTAGGTTATGGTACCATAGGATCTGTCAAATCCCGTTATCAGACTACACCCATGGTTATGTGTGGGGGTTATGTAGGTAACGACCGAATCTGATGATTGTTAACTTACCCTTTGGTGGTTTGTTAATACGAGAAACGAGGTAGTCGAGTCACGAAGGTTTGAATGTTATTAGCGAGACGACCATAAGTAGTTTCACAATTAAAATGAATACGATGTTGGGTCGAATTAAACGACTTGGAACGACTTAAACGAGATAAAACGATTTGAACGAACGATTGGTTTGGGTTGTGATTAGGTAATGGGATGGGTGTAACATGATAAAAGCATGGTAGATATGCCGCTGGTACATTTTATATATAAGTGCTTTTATCATATTACATTTTATGTCATTATTTAGTTCACTTGGGAAACGATTTGAAACGATGTCACACAACGAGGTTTTCGAAATGATATAAACCATACGAGTTTTATTAACGAGTTTTAACGAGATGTTTTACAAATTGGTTTACTAAAACAAAAGTCTTTGAGTTAGGAATCATGGCTACGAGATTTTATAAATTATAACCATCTTGATTTGAGTTGGTTAATCATGTTGCAATATTATATACTTTTCAAAACAAGGTTTTCGAGGTATTGCAATATATACATAAACGAGCCATAATTCCGATACTCTTATAAAACCTATGTGCTCGCCAGCATTTCTTTGCTGACTTTGTTTTTACATATGTTTCAGGTGATGTTGCGTGATGATTGCTAGGAAGCATGTTCACTTAGGATCTGGACGTGGCCTTAGTGACATAAAAACGATAGTAGAAGATGTTTAATTTGTTTGTTTGGTTTTAAGACAATGTAAATTACTTGATGAATCAACAAAACGAAACTTTTAATTTCCATGGTTGTTGAAACGATGATTCTGTTACAACACTCCCCGACGTTTCCGCCACGGTTTGTTGTTTTAACGTGGTCGGGGTGTGACACGTAAAGCCGCAATATCGGCATTATCGAAAGAGCAAACCTCTTTTGAGGGTTCCTTGAGTAGGTTTTGTCTGTGAAAGGGGGGAACAGAGTCCGCCGTTTGGGATCTAGTGCAAGTAGCCATGGAGGATCACAACCGGAAAATAGAGGATTTAAATAGAGAAAGTAGGGAAGAGAGAGAGAAAAAATACCTGAAAATCGCTTGAAGATAGAAATAACCATAATGAGAAGTCCCTCAGTTAATATAGGCTGGATATAGGGGGGCGAAGAGTAAAAGTAGCATGGGAAGTTGCACAATGTCATCTCAAACGTCACCTCGTTTTAATTGCCTCGGTTTACGAGATAAGATTTTAAAATATATCCATTGGATTGGTATACCAACAGATATATTTTGGGGACAATTGTTATGGGTCATTTTCTGAACATATATCCTGACTAATATTCTGCTTTTGATTGTTTATTTGTGATCAGGATACCGGGTCAGTATATTGGTAACATCCTGGTACGATATCCGGGTATTGACTGAATTAATCATGTGCAGATTAAGAGGTGCAAGTCTCCAACGTTCAAGAAGACTTCTTCCCCCCAAGACTCGGGCAAATCAGTTGGAATAGAGATGTTGATTCCGAAAGACCAGGACTGCAACGTTTACTTGGAATATTCGGGGCATCTCGGTTTAATAGGAAAGTTAGTTGTTTTCGTTTAGCTATAAATAGTATGATCGGATCAAGTTAAGGCACTCACTTTCATTCGCACACTTTACTCTCTAGTTACTAGCAATCACTACACACCAACACTTGTAATCAAATCACGTTGTAACACCTAGTTGATCCGCATCATATCCTGCACTGTATCCCGACATTTGTAGTAATAGAAGAACAAGGCAGCTGCGATTGTCAGCTCCCGAGGTTTTGTGCTGGCGATCTAGATTGATCAAGGGCTTTCCTCGTATATCCGGTGTCACCCTTTACCTTTTTTGCTCATTGTTTGATCATAAATACAACTCTGTATCCTGAGCCATATCCTCAAACTGTTTTTGCAAACAACTTAACTTGAACATTTTCGACTCATCTTTTAAGCACACTACCTCACTTAACTAATTTGATCACTTAATTGCTTCGGTAATTTTTGACCAAAACAAGTGTCACACCCCCAAAATCCACCATGCGGAGTAACACCGCTTGGAGGGGTGACATGACCAGGATCGAGCCACCAATCATATTGAACAACGTATTTGAGTAAATAAAACCAACCACAATACAATTGGTGACCAAAAGGAAGTTAACCAAGTACAATCTAAACAGCGGAAGCATACGACGTTAAACCAAAACATAAGTTCATAGTTCATAATTTTATAGACCGAACATAAGTTCCATAAAGTTTATTTAATAAGCACGGGACATAACAGTCCGTATCCCACAACGACCACCTCCATGTGCAGGCCCCATAGCATCTAATGACCTGCAAAGCATGTAACAACGAGTCAACAACAAAGTTGAGTGAGTTCACGGTTGGTTGTCCATTTTAGAGTTGTTTCCCAAAAACGTAGTTTAATCTTAATCAGCTATCCAGCCATGGGGGTTACCCCATAGTTCGAAAACGTTTATCAGTTAACCATCCCATATCCACCTTCCCTGGCTATCCAACCCGGCACTTCGGCCGTGGGGGCTACCCCATTATTTAAACTACCAGACTCGTTTATCATATCGACTACTAACGAATATTACTTGTGCCCTAGCATCGGTGTCTATTATCACCGACGTGCCATAGTCCATTAGTACACGCCCGTCCGACTGGCACGGTGTGAGGTTTGTTAAACCTAATAGCGCTATTAACTAATGACCCGCTCGCCATAGCCTCGGCGATAAAGTCGATATAAAAGGGAGGGACTTCGCTGATAGAGTTCTAGTCCAGTAAGTCTAATTCCGTCCCAGCAGGACGAGGAATTCTCATTCCTGAACACGTCCCAAGGACGAGGAATCCCTATTCCTGAACCCATTCGCATTCCCACCGGGAATTTCCATGCTTTGTAGAAAAGTGTGAACTCACCTCGGTTTGCTCGGTTAGATTAGTTACTCTAATAATCAGGAAATCAAGCACGTCCTAATAAGGTACAGATAACAATCAATTTCTCATGCACAACACGTATGGTTTATCTACCCATTACTTTTATCACATATCACACAATTTAAACGTCAACGCACTTTGTTAAGTTATATATTATTTTACCCTAAAATAATATAACGGTAAAATAAACAAATATTCACACAAGAGTTTTAGTATACAATATATATTTTAAATATATGTTTATCAAATTTTATTTACGAAAGTCAACCTCCGATACTTGGTGTTTTGTTACAAAAATTATGGTGAAGTTTATATTCGAAAAGCAAGTTATAAGATACACTCATAACGCTTGTTTTAGAAAAATATTTTCTAAGTGTTGGGATTTTTAGAAAATTTCGCCAGAGTTTCCTTTGTAAATGGGGGTGTCCACGCTTACTAGCATATCATTTTCTTTTCAAAAATTCATTCAAACAATTCTCAATCATCAACATACAATCTCTATTTACCAAACTTGTCAAAAACAAGAATAAACTATAAACTTATGAACTTGAAAATTTATAAAAATATGTAGTAACTTACTAGCATACTTAGTAAGTCTTGTTACCTTTTAAAATGTGATTAGTTCTTTAAAAACTTTATTTTTAAAGACTTTAAGTGTTTACAACTTCCACCATATTTTCTAAAAATATTTCTTCATGAAAGTTTCTAGTTACACAAGTGTTTCTACACTTATTTATCCACCAAGAATGTGATTAGTTTTTGTAAGGTCCAATATTTAATGAAACTTATATTTTTCACTTGGTTCTTTTGAGAAACCACACATGGATCTTTAGATCTACAAGATTGTAACCTACTTTTATCTTTATTTTTACAAGAAAACATTTATTTATTCAAGTTCATAGTTTATGTGTGGATGATTCCATCATCCTACACATTTCTAACTTTCTCATCTTGCTAGGTCATGTTTTTATTCATGATCTAGCAAGACTATATGATGATCCATCAACTACATAAATAACAACAACCAACAATCATCATAACACATGAATATCATAATTTCCTCATCTTTTAACCATACTTTTATCACCAAATTAGTTTATGTTCAAGACTTCTTTACAAGATTCATTAAAGTTCTTATCATTTTGATCATTAAACACTATTAACCACTTAAACAAGATGGAGAAAGCAAAGATCTAAGTTCTTACCACTAGCTCAAGGCTAGGGAAGTTCAATAGTATAAAAGTGGTGGTTAAAAGAAAATGAGAGAGGTCCTTGAGCTTCCGAACACACCAAGCTTGTTTGTATGATCCCTAGCTCCCTTGGATGTATGTGGATTGCATGAAATGAAACTTGAAGGTGGTGATGGTGGTGTGGGTGATCTCAGCCGAACAAGAGGAGAAGGAGAGGAGAAGAGTTGAGTTTGAAAGTGTGTTGTGAAGTGAGAGAGTGGTGGACTTGGGGTTATTACTTATAAGCTCCAACACCTCTTTAACCTTTGTGTAACATGCTTCATTGTCCACCAACAATATCAAATAAAGTACTAAACAAATCCATGGGTGGGGACACCCATGGTGACCGTCCCAAGGGGGGGGGGGGGTATAGGGTTGGGTTTCAATGGGTGGTTACTAGTTCTAGTTAGAATTCAAGTATTAAATTAGTGTCTTTTATGTGTTATTAAATATATAGTGTGTTAGGGTGTTCGGGTGTTCGGGGACCCTAACTAGCTCAGAAAAATAAAAACAATGCTTCTAGCATTATTTTGGTTTTCCGGGTAATGTACGGTTGTTCGGTTGGGTGTTGTTCCGTTAAAGTGCTTAATTAATCCGTAATGTGTCTTTTATAATATTTTTAGTGACATTTTTATTTTTCAACACTGAGGAAAGCATACCTGATTATTTAGTAACTTTTTCGTACACTACTAGTATGTTAACAAGCACATGTAAGTATAGCACAGTAATCAGAAAGCAGTGAAATGATTCAGCACAGTCATCAAGCACTTTAATTATCATTAATAAATTGTACGGATACATGGAATTATGAGGGTTGTCACATTCTCCCCCTGTTAAGAAAATTTCGTCACGAAATTTAGATCGTGGTTATTGAGGAAGCTAGTTAAGTTACGTTGGTTTCCTGGTTTTCCTGGGGTGTCACATCATCCCCCTGTTAGTTTGGAATTTTGTCCCGAAATTCTGCAGTAGCTTCAGTCTCAGTAGTGGTTGCACTTTTCTTAAACAGCTGGGGATACTTGAGTTTCATCTGGTCTTCTCGTTCCCAGGTATACTCTGGGCCACGACGGGAATCCCAATGAACTCGGACGAGAGGTATCCTGGTGCGTTTATGAATTTTAACATCTCGATCAGTAATCTCTACTGGTTCCTCGACGAATCGCAGCTGGTCGTCGATAGTGAGCTCCTTGAGAGGAACTATGAGGGTCTCGTCTGACAGACACTTCTTCAGATTTGACACGTGGAAAACATTGTGAACTCCACTGAGTTCTTCAGGTAGATTCAACCTGTAGGCCACCTTGCCAATTTTCTCAATGATTTCGAACGGTCCGACATAACGCGGGTTGATCTTGCCTCGTTTGCCAAAACGAACTACAGCTTTCCAAGGTGAGACTTTAAGTAGCACTCGATCCCCAACCTGGAACTCGAGTGGCTTTCTTCGCTTATCAGCATAACTTTTCTAACGGTCGCGAGCTGCCACCATTCGTTGTCGTATCTGAGCAATCTTCTCGGTTGTATCTACTACAAGTTCTGGGCCAGTGATTTGACTGTCGCCAACCTCTGCCCAACAAAGAGGTGACCGGCACTTCCATCCGTACAACGCCTCAAACGGAGAGGCCTGGATGCTGGTGTGGTAGCTGTTGTTATACGAAAACTCCACTAGCGGGAGGTGCTTTTCCCAGCCATTACCAAAATCGATTACACATGCCCTAAGCATGTCTTCAAGGGTCTGGATGGTGCGTTCAGATTGCCCATCCGTCTGTGGGTGATAAGCGGTGCTCATATCTAAACGTGAGCCAAAAGACTTGTGCATAGCTTGCCACAGTTCAGAGGTAAAACGCACGTCACGATCAGAAATGATGGAGGTTGGCACTCTGTGCCTTGATACCACTTCTTTTAGGTAGATGTCTGCTAAAGTAGAAAACTTATCCATTTCCTTGATTGCCAGAAAATGTGCAGACTTGGTCAGTCGATCCACGATCACCCAAATGGTATCGTTTCCGCGTTGAGATCTGGGCAGGCCAGTAACGAAATCCATGGAAATTTGCTCCCATTTCCATTTCGGTATCTCTGGTTGTTGAAGTAGGCCTGATGGTTTCTGGTATTTGACCTTGACCCTAGCACAAGTTAAACATTTACTGACGTAGGTTGCTATGCTGGCTTTCATACCAGGCCACCAGTATGTAGTCTTTAGATCGTGGTACATCTTATTCGAACCAGGATGTACTGAATAACGAGACTTATGTGCTTCATCCATCACAAGCTCGCGTAAGTCTCCATAAAGTGGAACCCAGATGCGTCCGTTAACATAGTAGGCGCCGTTTTCCTTTTGTTCTAGCCGTTGTCTCGATCCTCGTAGGGACTCAGCCCTGATGTTTTCTGCTTTCAAGGCTTCAACCTGAGCATCGAGAATCTAAGTGGGAAGGTTATATTGGATGGTAAGCTGTAACGTACGTACACGCTTAGGTATAGTGTCCTTTCGGCTGAGGGCGTCGGCCACAACATTGGCTTTGCCCGGATGATACTTGATCGCGCATTCATAATCGTTCAAGAGTTCGACCCATCGGCGTTGTCGCATGTTTAATTCCTTTTGCTTGAAGATATGCTCGAGACTCATGTGATCGGTGTAAATGGTGCACTTGGTATCGTACAGGTAATGTCTCCATATCTTAAGTGCGAAGACAACTGCTCCCAATTCCAAGTCGTGCGTGGTGTAGTTCCTTTCGTGGACTTTAAGTTGGCGTGATGCGTAGGCAATGACCTTGTCACGTTGCATCAACACGCAACCAAGTCCTTGGATGGAAGCGTCGCAGTAAACCACAAAATCATCTGTTCCTTCGGGCAATGAGAGGATAGGCGCGCTACAAAGTCTATCTTTTAAGTGCTGAAATGCAGACTCCTGTGCATCACCCCAACGATAGGTGACACCCTTCTGAGTCAGTGAAGTGAGAGGTTGCGCAATCTTGGAGAAATCCTTGATAAACCTTCGGTAGTATCCTGCCAAGCCCAAGAATTAGCGGATTTCTGTTGGTGTACGGGGTGCAGGCCAGTTCTTGATCGAGTCAACCTTGGATAGATCTACATGAATTCCATCCTTGTTTACCACATGGCCTAGAAAATAGACTTCGCGAAGCCAGAAGTCACATTTCGAAAACTTGGCATACAACTGCTCTTTTCGAAGAAGTTCCAGAATAAGCCTCAGGTGTTGCTCGTGTTCCTCCTGACTCTTAGAATAGATCAGGATGTCATCGATGAAGACTATGACAAATTTATCCAGGTAAGGTTTGCACACTCGGTTCATGAGATCCATGAAGATCGCATGTGCATTCGTTAATCCGAAAGGCATAACCAGAAACTCGTAATGGCCGTAACGAGTTCTGAATACTGTTTTGGAGACGTCCTCCTCACGGACTCTCAGCTGATGGTAGCCCGATCTCAAATCAATCTTAGAGTAATAGCTCGACCCTTGCAACTGGTCGAACAAGTCATCAATGCGTGGAAGAGGATAACGATTCTTCATGGTCACCTTGTCGAGTTCGCGGTAGTCAATACACATTCTGAAGGTACCGTCTTTCTGCTTCATGAATAACACTGGAGCTCCCCAAGGCAAGGAGCTAGGACGTATGAAACCCTTTTCCAAGAGTTCTTGTAGTTGCGTGGACAATTCTTCAAGTTCTGATGGAGCTAGATGATATGGTGCCCGAGCTACTGGTGCTGCTCCAGGAGCTAGCTCGATATGAAACTCAACTTGGAGATGAGGCGGAAGACCAGGTAATTCCTTAGGAAATACCTCAGGAAAGTCGTGTACAATAGGAATGTCTTCTATCTTCCTTTCTTCTAAGGATGTATCAGAAACGAGGGCTAGAATAGCAGTGTGGCCCTTTCGTAAACACTTCTGGGCCTTAAGGAAAGAGATGATGCCTACAACAGCACCACCCTTGTCGCCACGAATCACGAGGGGTTCTTTACCAGAACGAGGGATACGGATGATTTTCTCCTTGCAAATAATCTCCGCTTAGTGTTGAGATAACCAATCCATTCCAATGACAACGTCAAAACTACCCAGAACGATAGGAATGAGGTCGATAGAAAAGGTCTGATCGGCAAGGACAAGCTTGCAACTCTTACTACACGTGTAGCCTCTAAACTTTTACCATTTGCTAACTCTACAATGTGCTTGGTGTTCAAAAGTGTTGAAGTACGCTTAAGCATCTAACTAACTTTTAAGGACACGTAGCTAGTATCGGCACCCGAATCAAATAAAACAGTAACAAAGAAATCATCCAGAAGAAATTTACCCATCACAACGTTGGGATCGTTCCTTGCATCACCCTGACCGATCACGAATGCACGACCCCTTGCCCCATTACCATTGTTGTTTCCCCCATTGCCGTTTCCATTCCCCTGATTGTTGTTGTTCTGGTTCTAATTTAGCTGGGGGAAGTCTTTCTTGAAATGGCCCTCAGCACCACATTGAAAGCACCCTTTGTTGTTGCTGCTGCTGGCGTTGATTCAGTGGGGCTTGCTGTTGCTGCCGATTCTGATTCGCGGGACGCTGACTCCTGCAATCCCTTGCAACATGACCAGGCTTGTTGCATCGATGACAGTTGCCTTTACTACATGGCCCGCTGTGGTGAAAGTTACAGCGATTACATTTGGGGTGATTCCCCTTGTATCCACCCTGACCTTGATTTCCAGAAGGCTGCTGGCTGGGGCTCCTATGGTCCTCAGTCCTTCGTTGCTGAGACTGAGACTGAACAGAGGTAGAGCCTTTGCCCGAATTTCCATCCCATTTTCGCTTGTTATCATTGGGGGCATCAGTAATAGTAGCGCTAATACGCTTGGGCAGCCTGTTCTGCTCAACTGCCTGATCGGTGAGACGGTGAGCCAACTTGATGATTTGTTGAATGGTGCCAAGATTAGCTGAGGTTACGTGACTCTGAATCTCTGGTACAAGACCCTTGAGGTACAGCTCAATACGTTTGATGGGAGGGTCCACCATTGTAGGACACAAGATGGCCAGCTCGTTTGACCTCTTCGTGTATGCCTCGATCTCAGACCCCGTCATCTTCAAATTGAAAAATTCCACCTCCAGCTTGTGGATGTCGTCACGACTGCAGTACTCCTCTTTGATCAGTTCCTTGAAGTCATTCCATGGGGTGGCATTAGCAACCGCCAACCCAAGCAGTTGAACCTGTGCTTTCCACCATGTTAACGCAGCACCTTCGAGTGTTCCAGTAGCATATTTTACCCTACGATCTTCAGGGCATTCACACATCTCGAAAACAGACTCAAGCTTCTCGAACCAGTGAAGAAGACCTACAGCTCCTTCTGTGCCGCTGAAAGTACTAGGTCGGCAATCCATGAATGTTTTGAACGTGCACACAGGAGGCTGAGCATGTTGACCTATGGCGCGAGAATAAAAGACAATGTTACGCACAAGGGTTGGTTTGCGAAGGTAGGATCTAAACGTCCTAAGATGGGTTGGTACGGCAGGTTATACCTCCTGCAGGGACAGCTGCGAGTGCCTCAGCAACTCGTTCATTGATCAAAGCCGTCAACTGGGCTTGAGTTAGGTTGATACGTCCTCCGCGTCCGTTCATGATCTTCACAACGAAGCAACGTAAGTGAGGAAAGTGTCGCGAGAGTGCGTAAGTGTGGGACGACAGCAGAGAGTAAGCACACAAGGTTCAAATAGCAATTATCATGTTAACTAATGCACAGTGTGAACTATCTAACTGACAATATAACATAAATCATAACACCTATTATGTCGAGTCTTGCACGTGGAGCGAAGCGTCGTTGTGGATCGTTGAGCACTGTACAGGTTATAGTCTGGTTTTGTCAAAAAGCTTTTCTCTTTTTAAAACCAAGTTCACTATAACCAATGGCTCTGATACTAATCTATCACACCCCCAAAATCCACCATGCCGAGTAACACCGCTTGGAGGCGTGACATGACCAGGATCGAGCCACCAATCATATTGAACAACGTATTTGAGTAAATAAAACCAACCACAATACAATTGGTGACCAAAAGGAAGTTAACCAAGTTCAATCTAAACAGCGGAAGCATACGACGTTAAACCAAAACATAAGTTCATAGTTCATAATTTTAAAGACCGAACATAAGTTCCATAAAGTTTATTTAATAAGCACGGGACATAACAGTCCGTATGCCACAACGACCACCTCCATGTGCAAGCCCCATAGCATCTAACGACCTGCAAAGCATGTAACAACGAGTCAACAACAAAGTTGAGTGAGTTCACGGTTGGTTGTCCATTTTAGAGTTGTTTCCCAAAAACATAGTTTAATCTTAATCAGCTATCCAGCCGTGGGGGTTACCCCATAGTTCGAAAACGTTTATCAGTTAACCATCCCATGTCCACCTTCCCTGGCTATCCAGCCCGGCACTTCGGCCGTGGGGGCTACCCCATTATTTAAACTACCAGACTCGTTTATCATATCGACTACTAACGAATATTACTTGTGCCCTAGCGTCGGTGTCTATCATCACCGACGTGCCATAGTCCATTAGTACACGCCTGTCCGACTGGCACGGTGTGAGGTTTGTTAAACCTAATAGCGCTATTAACTAATGACTCGCTCGCCATAGCCTCGGCGATTAAGTCGATATAAAAGGGAGGGACTTCGCTGATAGAGTTCTAGTCCAGTAAGTCTAATTCCGTCCCAACAGGACGAGGAATTCTCATTCCTGAACACGTCCCAAGGACGAGGAATCCCTATTCCTGAACCCATTCCCATTCCCACCGGGAATTTCCATGCTTTGTAGAAAAGTGTGAACTCACCTCGGTTTGCTCGGTTAGATTAGTTACTCTAATAATCAGGAAATCAAGCACGTCCTAATAAGGTACAGATAACAATCAATTTCTAATGCATATCACGCATGGTTTATCTACCCATTACTTTTATCACATATCACACAATTTAAACGTCAACGCACTTTGTTAAGTTATATATTATTTTACCCTAAAATAATATAACGGTAAAATAAACAAATATTCACACAAGAGTTTTAGTATACAATATATATTTTAAATATATGTTTATCAAATTTTATTTACGAAAGTCAACCTCCGATACTTGGTGTTTTGTTACAAAAATTATGGCGAAGTTTATATTCGAAAAGCAAGTTATAAGATACACTCATAACGCTTGTTTTAGAAAAATATTTTCTAAGTGTTGGGATTTTTAGAAAATTTCGCCAGAGTTTCCTTTGTAAATGGGGGTGTCCATGCTTACTAGCATTTTCTTTTCAAAAAATCATTCAAACAATTCTCAATCATCAACATACAATCTCTATTTACCAAACTTGTCAAAAACAAGCATAAACTATAAACTTATGAACTTGAAAATTTATAAAAATATGTAGTAACTTACTAGCATACTTAGTAAGTCTTGTTACCTTTTAAAATGTGATTAGTTTTTTAAAAACTTTATTTTTAAAGACTTTAAGTGTTTACAACTTCCACCATATTTTCTAAAAATATTTCTTCATGAAAGTTTCTAGTTACACAAGTGTTTCTACACTTGTTTATCCACCAAGAATGTGATTAGTTTTTGTAAGGTCCAATATTTAATGAAACTTATATTTTTCACTTGGTTCTTTTGAGAAACCACTCATGGATCTTTAGATCTACAAGATTGTAACCTACTTTGATCTTTATTTTTACAAGAAAACATTTATTTATTCAAGTTCATAGTTTATGTGTGGATGATTCCATCATCCTACACATTTCTAACTTTCTCATCTTGCTAGGTCATGTTTTTATTCATGATCTAGCAAGACTATATGATGATCCATCAACTACATAAATAACAACAACCAACAATCATCACAACACATGAATATCATAATTTCCTCATCTTTTAACCATACTTTTATCACCAAATTAGTTTATGTTCAAGACTTCTTTACAAGATTCATTAGAGTTCTTATCATTTTGATCATTAAACACTATTAACCACTTAAACAAGATGGAGAAAGCAAAGATCTAAGTTCTTACCACTAGCTCAAGGCTAGGGAAGTTCAAGAGTATAAAAGTGGTGGTTAAAAGAAAATGAGAGAGGTCCTTGAGCTTCCGAACACACCAAGCTTGTTTGTATGATCCCTAGCACCCTTGGATGTATGTGGATTGCATGAAATTAAACTTGAAGGTGGTGATGGTGGTGTGGGTGATCTCGGCTGAACAAGAGGAGAAGGAGAGGAGAAGAGTTGAGTTTGAAAGTGTGTTGTGAAGTGAGAGAGCGGTGGACTTGGGGTTATTACTTATAAGCTCCAACACCTCTTTAACCTTTGTGTAACATGCTTCATTGTCCACCAACAATATCAAATAAAGTACTAAACAAATCCATGGGTGGGGACACCCATGGTGACCGTCCCGGGGGGGGGGGGGGGGGTATAGGGTTGGGTTTCAATGGGTGGTTACTAGTTCTAGTTAGAATTCAAGTATTAAATTAGTGTCTTTTGTGTGTTATTAAATATATAGTGTGTTAGGGGTGTTCGGGGACCCCAACTAGCTCAGAAAAATAAAAACAATGCTTCTAGCATTATTTTGGTTTTCCGGGTAATGTACGGTTGTTCGGTTGGGTGTTGTTCCGTTAAAGTGCTTAATTAATCTGTAATGTGTCTTTTATAATATTTTTAGTGACATTTTTATTTTTCAACACTGAGGAAAGCATACCGGATTATTTAGTAACTTTTCTGTACACTACTAGTATGTTAACAAGCACATGTAAGTATAGCACAATAATCAGAAAGCAGTTAAATGATTCAGCACAGTCATCAAGCACTTTAATTATCATTAATAAATTGTACAAATACATGGAATTATGAGGGTTGTCACAACAAGTACTAATCTCTTGTGCTTGAGATTCTTGATCTTTCTATCTTTAATTTGTATTGGCTTTTCCACTAACTTAAGCTTCTTATTTACCTCTATGTCTTGAAGAGGTACTACCAATGATTCATCAGCTAAACATTTCTTCAAGTTACATATATGAAATACATCATGTACTCCTGCCATCTCTTCAGGTAATTGTCGCTAATAAGCTAGTGTTCCAATTCGTTTGATAATTTCAAAAGGTCCAACATATCTAGGGCTTAACTTTCCTCTCTTACCAAATCTGACAACTCCTTTCCATGGTGAGATTTTTAATAGTATCTTGTCTCTGACTTGAAACTCCAATGGCTTATGTCTGTTATCTGCATAACTCTTTTGACGGTCTCGTGCTGTTTCAGTCTTTCCTTGACCTGAATGATTTTGTCAGTTGTTTCTTGTACGATTTCAGGTCCTGACAATTGCTTTTCTCCAATTTCTACCCAACACACAGGTTTTCGGCATTTCCGTCCATAGAGTGCTTCAAATGGTGCAGCATTGATGCTTATATGGTAGCTATTGTTGTAAGAAAATTCTATTAATGGTAAGTGTTCGTCCCAACTTCCTCCAAAGTCTATCACACAGGCTTTGAGCATGTCTTCCATGGTCTAAATCGTCATTTCACTTTGTCCGTCTGTTTGGGGATGATAAGGTGTACTTAGATTTAATCTGGTTCCCATTGCTTTTTGAAAACTTATCCAGTAATGAGAAGTAAAATGACTATCTCTGTCGGACACAATAGATAAAGGGATTCCATGTAATGAAACTATTTCATCCACATACAACTTAGCTAATTGTTCCATACTGAAAGTTTCTTTCATTGGTAAGAAATGTGTAGATTTTGTCAATCTGTCCACAATCACCCAGATTATGTCATTACCTTTTCGTGTCTTAGGTAATTTGGTAACAAAATCCATTGTTTTTGTCACACCCCGACCGCGTAAAACAACAAAGCGCGGCGGAAACATCGGGGCGTGTTGCAACAGAATTAATGTTTCATAACCATGGATACCAAAAAGTGTTTCGTTTTATTAAACATTGAATAATTACATCGTCTTGAAATCTAAATACACTATTTAAACATAGTCTATCATTGTTATTTAGTCACTAAGGCCTTGTCCAATCCTATGTGAGCATGCATCTTATCAATCGATATCATTCAACAATACCTGAAACATATGTGAAAACGAGGTCAGCAAAGAAATGCTGGCGAGTACATAGGTTTTGTAGGAGTGTCGAAATCATGGCTAGTTTAGACGTTGCAATACTTTATTTAAAAACCTTGTTTTGAAAAGAGTATAATATTGCAACTTAATTAACCAACTCAAATCAAGCGGGTTATAATTTGTAAAACCTCGTAGCCATGACTCTTAACCCAAAAACATTTGTTTTAGTAAATTATTTGAAAAACAATGATAAGTTCAGGTGATATGTATAAATAAGAGAATAATGCATGATTAAATGAATAACCATGTAAAATGAGTTTGTATAAGATAAGTTGTTTGTAAATAAATGTATTGTGAAAAGTATGTTACTTGTATAAAATGTTCTATGTCTCAAACTGAAATGATTCAAATAACGCTACAATATGTAATACCATACAAACACTTATATATAGGAAGTACCAGCGGCGTATCCACCATGCTTGTATCATATTCCACACGCATTGTTACTTAATCACTTAATCCAAACCAAACCACCAAAGTAATGTTCATGCCCAAATGTAAATCATGTAATATGTATAACCAAAATAATATCGTATATCGCTTTGAAGCCAATCGTTTACCCAATCGTTAAAACATCGTGTGAAAACCAATCGTAAATCCTTTAATTCGTTTTAGGTCGTGAAACTACTTATAAGGTCGTCTCGCTAATAACATTCAAACCTTCGTGACTCATCGCTTCTCGTTTTCGTCGCTTCTCGTTTTCGTCGCTTCTCGTTTTCGTATTAACAAACCTCCATAGGGTAAGTTA
Source organism: Helianthus tuberosus (assembly GCA_030545235.1). Classification (NCBI taxonomy): domain Eukaryota; kingdom Viridiplantae; phylum Streptophyta; class Magnoliopsida; order Asterales; family Asteraceae; genus Helianthus; species Helianthus tuberosus. Next base: position 125,197,049 of record CM060358.1, read on the forward strand.
ATAATTACAGATTCAGTCGCTACCTACCATACCCACACATAACCACGGGTGTAGTAAATAACGGGATTAGTCAGATCCTATGGTACCATAACCTAATACTGGTCGGCTTGATCATTGCTAATGAATGTCATTTGTTATGTAACTACAACCAACAAGTTTGTTCACTTTATGAAATCGTTATTAGTTTTGTATAAATCGTCTTAATCGTTTTTGAAACCATCGTTATAACATCGAAAACATTTAGCACATATGAGTCACCCCAAAACAGTTGAAAACAGTAAAAGAGGGGAATAATGTACTCGCCTGAGAATGCTTGGAGGTCTTGAACAACAACCAAACAAAGCTAGAGAGAGCACGGAATCAGTCGGCAATCTAAAACTATATAAATAAACCGGACTTAAATCGGGAGATCGGATAGAATGAGGCTTGGTAAACCAAATGAGTATTGGAACTCATATGATATGGTTTAACAAGGCCTACATACTACATGAAACCTAACCTAAGTGTTTACGACCCATTACGACCCGTTTAGGTAGCTTATGCTACTTTAACGCGTCGTTCGCGTGAAACGCGTTCGGACCGCCTAACTAGTCCTACGACAAGTGTTATATGCCTAAACATGTTACATAATCAGTTATGTGACAAAAGTTTAGGTTACATATGCTTAATTACCAATTATACATGAAAAGGGTATTCTGGTAATTTACCTAAGGCATATAAACTACCTATCATACAACTACTTAAACGATGTGACCATAAGGTATAACCTCGGAAGGTTATTCCCTATAGACTATGGTCACCTAATGTGTTTGGTCGGATCCTAATGATCGACCAAATGGGTCGGGTTCGAAGGTATAAGCGATTTATTAGATCGCTTACCCTACGACCCTAGACAACGTGGTAATCAGTAGGCATAGTCCCAAAGGACTATAACCAACGTGATTACACTCACGTTGCGAAGTTCAAACGAACTTCGCATTGACCATTACTGGTCAACGCTGAAAGTCAAACAAAGTTTGACTTTCTGACTCGAAAAGCAGTAAAAATAAGGAAAAGAACGAAAGAATACTTACGAAGGGTCCCCGAATGCTAATCGTGATCGAATAGCTCAGGTATGAAGCGAAGGCTTCAACTTAGAGCTCCTCAATCAGATTCTAGTGGGTTTTTGTGTTGAGGATGGATGGGTATTTATAGTAAATGCACTACCGTTAGGATCGTTTATCGGGAAACGCGCCTTGATCTCACCCGTACAAGTGTCGGAATGTTATGGTGTGTAAATTGGCCACTCACCATAAGCTTTCAACAGGTGGCAAGGGATTAGGGAGTGGAAACCAGCTGCAAACAGGCTGTTAGAAACACTGCATCTGGTCTGCAGACCCCTAGCGCACCGCTACGCTAAAAGTGTAGCGCACCGCTAGGCTTAAGTTTGGCAGATTTACACTTTTGGTCCCTGTCATGCATTCAGCCCATTTTTGACACGTTTAAGGCCCGTTAACCCCATTTCAAAGCTCTAAAATGAAGTTAAAGTATAGGGAACTTAAAATGTGTTCAAAAATATCTTGGGTGTCGGTTCGTTTGGCCGTACGAACGCGATGTTCGCTTAATTACGACGGAATGCGCATAAGCGCGAAAAACGAACCAAATGACGCGACGAATGGATTTTTCTTAAGGCGAACACTAAAATATAATATAGTCATGCTTACATAAATTTTTGGATGTCCGGATGTATTCAGAACGTAAGTTACGCGTAAAAATGCAAACTTGTGCACTTTTTGACGCTTTTAGTCCCTGAATGACACAAAAGTTTATTTTAGCATACCGAACACCTCAAAGCCTATTTCTAAGCTATGTAAAGGATATTTATGGTATGTTTAACTTATGTTCATGTCCCGAAAGGTCTGTTACAGTTCAAATTGGCATACTTTCGTAGTTTGTCAACTTTAGTCCCTGTAAGCGATTAAACTTTGATTTCACCACACCAAACCTTCCAAAACTTATATCTAAGTTATGTAAAGGTTATTTAAGGTATGTTAAGCCTATTTCACTATTCCGGAGTGTTCGTTGGATTAAACTGGTTATATCTACACATCGGAGCGCGTATAACCCTCTAGAAAGCGATTTAGAGTTTGAAATTGAACAAGAATTGATATGTGCAAATGATACACATATTTTTACAAATCCCAAGTATGAAATATAATATTTCATTGGTTTGGTATTTGTTTGATGGCCGTGGAGGCACAGGTGTTACAGTCTCCCCTACTTTAGGAAATTTCGTCCCGAAATTTATTTAGAGGAAACTTGTAAGAGTTTAAAACATGAAGTTGAAAAGATCGAACAATATTGGTTAGGGTTCTTGAACTTCTAGTAACCTTAATAACATTATGTTTGCAATGTAAGAGGGACACTTATATTCAAGTATATGAAGTGTCATTGGTGCGTCCACCGTACCTCCATTACATCGTTCTCATTTCGTTATTGTTGTCACTATCGGTTCTTACACATAATAAATTTTACTATGGTTTCTGTGCACTAAATTTCATAATTATGTACGCGTCCATAATTAGACAATTCCTTGCATAGTTCACACAGTCTATTTTATAATGTGTAAGGTAAAACCAAATGAACAATCCTGTGATGAGTGTGACTAGACCGCCATAGAGTCCTTTTAATTAAATCAATAAATGATCTAAATAGACTATCAAGGAGTCTGTTCAGCTACATCACTAGATGTTGTTCTTTAATCAAATTGTGAATCAATCTTTCTGACTAGACCACTAAAGGGTCTCTTATGAATCATGGAGTGGTACTATATAATCCAAGGGTCTTAACTATTACATAGAAGCCCATTAAGGATTTAAGGTAATACCTTTTTGAATATCCTACTACGAATCCCTCATATGAAGATATGAAAGATTCTACGAGGATTTGGATAACGAATATCCAGAGTATACAAAAACACAAAAATGCATAAAAGAAAACATAAAATGAATAAACACATAGTCACATAACCACGAAATTGTTTGTTAAATTGTCTTGTAAATTGCGTACATGCATTTAAAGCACACTAGGAATCCATTCCGTGGATTTCATTTGGTACTTTAAACGTTATCAAGAATCTAACTATAAAGATAGAAAGATTGTTAAAAGAAAAATTCGATTTCGATTATAAGGAACCGAAATGTTCGAATTTAAGGTACATAAGGAATCCAATTAAGGACTCTGATTTGAATGATAATTATCCACAAGGATCTAATTGTGAAGATAAAAAGATCCCATGTGGATTTTTGAAGTTTGAAGATGTTTCGAAATCTTGCACTGGATGTGCTTAAGTCAAAACATGAAGTAAAAATGCTTATGAAGTTGAGATGCTTGATATGTCAAGGCGACATATGAAGCAGAATTTGAAGGTTAAGTCAATGTACGAGGAAAATATTTTTGAAAACTATGCATGGGGTTCTTTTAAGAAAAATGTGTTTAACGTTTTTGAAACCTTATATATAATACTTTTTGAAATCATAAAGTAGGTGTATTAGGTAGATATATTTACAAAAATGTTTTAAAATCATGCGAGATTGAATTTTGAAATTATGTATAAGGTTTTTGAAAGACATGAATGATGCTTTTCGAAATCATGCACTTGATCAGAAAATGTATTGTGTTAATATTGTCTTCAGACTACATGAAATATTTTGAAATTAGAAAGGTTGGTTTTGATAACATGGCCAATGTTTTTGAAATAACATAGACAATGCATCTAGAAAAATTGTTTTCAAACTATATGAAATGTTTTGAGATCATGAAGATTGTTTTGAAATACTGGTACTGTGTATGTTGAAAAATCAAAACGTAATGGGTATGAGATTTGAAAATACCCTTAGTTATCTAACCAAGGATTTAATGGCACAGATGTGCGAAAAGCACGATTACTCATAATGTCACTTAATTTACTGTACTTTGTTTCTTAGAGTGAAACGAGTACTTAAAATTTTCGAGGGAATCATGAGCGATCATGGCGAAGTTCTGAGAAGCCTTTCGCTTCTTTGACTTCTTAGGGGATCGTTCATCCATGGTCTTTGATTCCTCGATTGGTTTCTTGGCTGGTGGTGTTGTCGCCTGACTAGGTCCTGCCTGTCTTGGTGACTCTTGAGTGGCTTCATCCTGGAGATGATACATGGCAGTAGCTAATTCAACAGTCTTCAGGACTACTTCGCCTATTCGCTGAGCGAATTTGGCTGCTTGCTCAGATATCTGGGCGTCATCGTGATGAAGAGACATTCTTGAAGAAAAAGAAAGGCATAGGGAGAAACAGGTGAAAGATTATTGGACATTCAAAACAGAATGATAACGCATGAAAATTGCGATCATTTTTTGTTACCTAAGGCAAACAAATGAGACTGTGACTAATCAAAGTAAATGGGTCAAAAATAATGTATCGCGAAGACATGCTCGCCTATAAGTGAACACTCACCCCAAGAATTCCCAGGTAAGCACAACTGGTCTCGCGTCTGATGAGATGTATACGAAGTGCTTGCCTAGCCAGAAAACCCAGAATACAGGCATTCACCCTTCCAGTTTGCACGTGTTCACATTATTTAAAACCCAAAACCCTGACGAAGTTTTGAAAACTCAAAGGGTTTCAAAACCATATAATAGAGAGTTCAAAACCTTACAATAGAGGGTTCAAAACCTAGTAATCAATCATCCTAGAACAGATGATTAGTTTTCAAAGCGGTTTTGAAATTTATGTTCTTGTTGTGGTCGTCGCCTAAGGATAGGCGACGGTATTGTTTTATGACTAAACGCAAGTAAACTCGCGTTAGGGTCCTAAGAAGGTTATAGACTAGGTCAAAGCATTACTAATTACTAATAACCTAATTCCCTATAACCATTGGCTCTGATACCATCTTTTCTATCACACCCCGACCGCGTAAAACAACAAAGCGCGGCGGAAACATCGGGGCGTGTTGCAACAGAATTAATGTTTCATAACCATGGATACCAAAAAGTGTTTCGTTTTATTAAACATTGAATAATTACATCGTCTTGAAATCTAAATACACTATTTAAACATAGTCTATCATTGTTATTTAGTCACTAAGGCCTTGTCCAATCCTATGTGAGCATGCATCTTATCAATCGATATCATTCAACAATACCTGAAACATATGTGAAAACGAGGTCAGCAAAGAAATGCTGGCGAGTACATAGGTTTTGTAGGAGTGTCGAAATCATGGCTAGTTTAGACGTTGCAATACTTTATTTAAAAACCTTGTTTTGAAAAGAGTATAATATTGCAACTTAATTAACCAACTCAAATCAAGCGGGTTATAATTTGTAAAACCTCGTAGCCATGACTCTTAACCCAAAAACATTTGTTTTAGTAAATTATTTGAAAAACAATGATAAGTTCAGGTGATATGTATAAATAAGAGAATAATGCATGATTAAATGAATAACCATGTAAAATGAGTTTGTATAAGATAAGTTGTTTGTAAATAAATGTCTTGTGAAAAGTATGTTACTTGTATAAAATGTTCTATGTCTCAAACTGAAATGATTCAAATAACGCTACAATATGTAATACCATACAAACACTTATATATAGGAAGTACCAGCGGCGTATCCACCATGCTTGTATCATATTCCACACGCATTGTTACTTAATCACTTAATCCAAACCAAACCACCAAAGTAATGTTCATGCCCAAATGTAAATCATGTAATATGTATAACCAAAATAATATCGTATATCGCTTTGAAGCCAATCGTTTACCCAATCGTTAAAACATCGTGTGAAAACCAATCGTAAATCCTTTAATTCGTTTTAGGTCGTGAAACTACTTATAAGGTCGTCTCGCTAATAACATTCAAACCTTCGTGACTCATCGCTTCTCGTTTTCGTCGCTTCTCGTTTTCGTCGCTTCTCGTTTTCGTATTAACAAACCTCCATAGGGTAAGTTAATAATTACAGATTCAGTCGCTACCTACCATACCCACACATAACCACGGGTGTAGTAAATAACGGGATTAGTCAGATCCTATGGTACCATAACCTAATACTGGTCGGCTTGATCATTGCTAATGAATGTCATTTGTTATGTAACTACAACCAACAAGTTTGTTCACTTTATGAAATCGTTATTAGTTTTGTATAAATCGTCTTAATCGTTTTTGAAACCATCGTTATAACATCGAAAACATTTAGCACATATGAGTCACCCCAAAACAGTTGAAAACAGTAAAAGAGGGGAATAATGTACTCGCCTGAGAATGCTTGGAGGTCTTGAACAACAACCAAACAAAGCTAGAGAGAGCACGGAATCAGTCGGCAATCTAAAACTATATAAATAAACCGGACTTAAATCGGGAGATCGGATAGAATGAGGCTTGGTAAACCAAATGAGTATTGGAACTCATATGATATGGTTTAACAAGGCCTACATACTACATGAAACCTAACCTAAGTGTTTACGACCCATTACGACCCGTTTAGGTAGCTTATGCTACTTTAACGCGTCGTTCGCGTGAAACGCGTTCGGACCGCCTAACTAGTCCTACGACAAGTGTTATATGCCTAAACATGTTACATAATCAGTTATGTGACAAAAGTTTAGGTTACATATGCTTAATTACCAATTATACATGAAAAGGGTATTCTGGTAATTTACCTAAGGCATATAAACTACCTATCATACAACTACTTAAACGATGTGACCATAAGGTATAACCTCGGAAGGTTATTCCCTATAGACTATGGTCACCTAATGTGTTTGGTCGGATCCTAATGATCGACCAAATGGGTCGGGTTCGAAGGTATAAGCGATTTATTAGATCGCTTACCCTACGACCCTAGACAACGTGGTAATCAGTAGGCATAGTCCCAAAGGACTATAACCAACGTGATTACACTCACGTTGCGAAGTTCAAACGAACTTCGCATTGACCATTACTGGTCAACGCTGAAAGTCAAACAAAGTTTGACTTTCTGACTCGAAAAGCAGTAAAAATAAGGAAAAGAACGAAAGAATACTTACGAAGGGTCCCCGAATGCTAATCGTGATCGAATAGCTCAGGTATGAAGCGAAGGCTTCAACTTAGAGCTCCTCAATCAGATTCTAGTGGGTTTTTGTGTTGAGGATGGATGGGTATTTATAGTAAATGCACTACCGTTAGGATCGTTTATCGGGAAACGCGCCTTGATCTCACCCGTACAAGTGTCGGAATGTTATGGTGTGTAAATTGGCCACTCACCATAAGCTTTCAACAGGTGGCAAGGGATTAGGGAGTGGAAACCAGCTGCAAACAGGCTGTTAGAAACACTGCATCTGGTCTGCAGACCCCTAGCGCACCGCTACGCTAAAAGTGTAGCGCACCGCTAGGCTTAAGTTTGGCAGATTTACACTTTTGGTCCCTGTCATGCATTCAGCCCATTTTTGACACGTTTAAGGCCCGTTAACCCCATTTCAAAGCTCTAAAATGAAGTTAAAGTATAGGGAACTTAAAATGTGTTCAAAAATATCTTGGGTGTCGGTTCGTTTGGCCGTACGAACGCGATGTTCGCTTAATTACGACGGAATGCGCATAAGCGCGAAAAACGAACCAAATGACGCGACGAATGGATTTTTCTTAAGGCGAACACTAAAATATAATATAGTCATGCTCACATAAATTTTTGGATGTCCGGATGTATTCAGAACGTAAGTTACGCGTAAAAATGCAAACTTGTGCACTTTTTGACGCTTTTAGTCCCTGAATGACACAAAAGTTTATTTTAGCATACCGAACACCTCAAAGCCTATTTCTAAGCTATGTAAAGGATATTTATGGTATGTTTAACTTATGTTCATGTCCCGAAAGGTCTGTTACAGTTCAAATTGGCATACTTTTGTAGTTTGTCAACTTTAGTCCCTGTAAGCGATTAAACTTTGATTTCACCACACCAAACCTTCCAAAACTTATATCTAAGTTATGTAAAGGTTATTTAAGGTATGTTAAGCCTATTTCACTATTCCGGAGTGTTCGTTGGATTAAACTGGTTATATCTACACATCGGAGCGCGTATAACCCTCTAGAAAGCGATTTAGAGTTTGAAATTGAAATTGAACAAGAATTGATATGTGCAAATGATACACATATTTTTACAAATCCCAAGTATGAAATATAATATTTCATTGGTTTGGTATTTGTTTGATGGCCGTGGAGGCACAGGTGTTACAGTTTTCAATTCCCATTTCCAAATTGGCATTTCCAATTGCTGAAGTAATCCTCAAGGCTTCCGATGTTCAGCTTTAACCTGTGAACAAGTTAAACATTTAGCAACGTAACTTGCTATATCCTTCTTCATTCCTATCCACCAAAAGTTTTTCTTTAAGTCTTGATACATCTTGTCAGTTCCAGGATGCATCGTATACTTAGATTTATGAGCTTCTTCTAGAATTTGGTTTCGTAGGTTCCCTTCGATAGGTACCCAAATTCTTTTCTTATGGAATCTCCAAATTCCATCTGCTCCTTTTTCTAATTCTTTAATCATTCCTTTCAATCCTTCAGCATCATCCTTGAGAGCACGTACCCTTTTTGGCTTCTCATGATACTGTTTCCTTTTTTTTCTGAGAGCACGCCCCTGTTTCCTGTTTTTCATTTTAGGTTGTGACGTACATGTTTAGGGGTCTACAATAGGGTTCCTTATAATGTGTTTTTGAGTGTTGTTACAGTACCGGTATTTACGGGTAAAAGCGGGTAAATACTGGTGCCGGTACCAGTTTTCCATGTTTTACGGTACCGGTACTTTCAGTACGGGTACCGAATGGGTGTCGCGCTCATCCCTACATGTACCTTGTATCGTCGTCAACTAATAGGAAAATGTATTTCTTTCCTATATTTGTCGGTGGTGTGATAGGACCACAAAGATCTCTAGAAACTTAATCTAGTGGTTTAGTTGATCTAACTTCAACTTATTTTGGAAACAGAGCTCGACTCTATTATTCTAGTAGGCCGGCATCACACACTTATGAGGAGTGAGATATTCGAGGTATTCCTATGACTAATTTCTTTTGTGTCATATCTTTAATTGCATTAAAGTTCATACGACAGAGTCGTGCGTGCCATAACCATGTCGTATCTTCTAAGTTGGCTAACAATGAGATTGGGGTACCGATTTTCAAGCAAATTATGTAAAGTCTATTCTTAGAACGACCAACCTTCATGAGAAGTGTTTTTCTTATATCATACAATAATAGTTGATGGTATTCCATAACAACATTACTGTGACACCCGGCTTTTCAGGCCGTACCGTACAATTGTAACATGTGTTGTGAATAGATAAAAGGCTGTGTTTGACTGATTATGATGTTTATATGTGAAATTTAATGAGTTGGTAAATTTAAACCTTGGTAAAAATTATGTTGGCAACGGTAAGATAAACGCTTATCGCGTAACGAGTAAAATGTGATACGAACTTCGGTGACCACCGAATCAGTGTTAAAATCCTAAAAATAGTCTCTTATGATTTGAATAATAATTTTAATCCTATTCGTGAGGAAAAATAAATTAAAACGCTAAGAAACTCTATTTTTCGAGTTTGAGCGTGTACCACGCGATGCAGCACGTATACCGACAAAATACTGTCAACACAGCCTGTCAAGGCAACTAATAATCATTTTAGTAATAATTTGATGAGTTTATTACTTTAGAATGATAAAAATAAATAAAAACGCATAAATCCCTATTTTTGCAATTTTAAGCGCGTACCGCGCAGCATAGCGCGCATACTGCCAAATACCGGCAACGTAGCCAGTCCAGGCAAACAAAATATTTTTCAATAATATTTTGGTGAGTTTATTTTTATAGAGTGTTAAAAATAATTTAAAACGCACTAAAACTGGATTAAAACGCCAGATAAAATACCCGGTATCCAGTAAAATACCAGTTTTTGGTCTAGATTGCATATATATAACTATATATATAGAGTGGGGATCCTACGGAAAGTGTGTTTTTCCTTGAAAGTCTAGGAAGCGATCTGGGCCATCCAATGGGTGTGTTTAATGGTTGAGATCATCTTAGTAGCATTTTGGTAATATGTGTTTCTTAAAAATAGGATTATTTAATTAATCAGGAGTAGATATGTCATTTAGCTTGTTTTAAATATGGAAATAATTGTCATTCCATAACCACCCCACATTTCTTGCGATTTTCTATCTCTCTCTCTCTCGCTTTCTCTCTCTATCTTCCTTCTATCCTTCATGAAGAAACACATCAAGAAAACACATCGTATTAATCTGCTTGCTAATCTGCTTGTTATTAAAACACAGCGTCAAGAAATCCTCCAGCATAACCAGCATGGATTGTAAAACACAGCGAATGAATCTGCTTACTAATAAAACACAACTGTATGAATCTGTTGCTAAAACACAACTGTATGAATTTGCTTGCTGTTAAAACACAACTGTATGAATCTGAATGCTAAAACACAACTGTATGAATCTGCTTGCTGTTAAAACACAACTGTATGAATATGCTTGCTGTTAAAACACAACTGTATGAATCTGCTTGATGTTAAAACACAATTGTATGAATCTGAATGCTAAAACACAACTGTATGAATATGCTTGCTGTTAAAACACAACTATATGAATCTGAATGCTAAAACACAACTGTATGAATCTGAATGCTAAAACACAATTGTATGAATCTGCTTGCTGTTAAAACACAACTGTATGAATCTGAATGCTAAAACACAACTGTATGAATCTGCTTCCTGTTAAAACACAACTGTATGAATCTGAATAATAAAACACAGCTGTATGAATCTGCTTGCTGTTAAAATACATCACCAAGAACAAACTGTTAAAACACAGTACCAAGAACATGCTGATAGATTCCAGATGCCATGATTTTTCCCTCCGTATAAAAATATGATCAGCGATGAATCTTGTGAGCAAGAAAACGAAGGAATGATTAATATTAAGTGATATCAGAAATCAAAAACAAAAAATTCCGAAATTTATGGAGCCATTATGGATAGTTAGTTATTGAAGATAATTTCCTAAAATAAAAATAGATTGTGAAAGTACATAATTGCCCTTATAGTTAAAATCCTTCAATGCCATGTGTCGCATTCTGATTGCTTCCTAGACTTTCTAGGAAAAATCCACTTTCTACCCAACTCCTCCTATATATATATATATATATATATATATATATATATATATATATATATATATTCGATGTATATGTGAGTTAGGTGGGACAAGAATTATGAAATGGCAGCCATGCACTACACTCTCTCTCCTCTCTCATGTTTCTATTGGCCATGGATGGAGGTGGTGTGATAAGTATGTACTTATGTCCCCCATAACTTCACAAATCAATATAAAAAATTCATTTCAAAAATTTAATCTCTCTCTCCCTTAGCAAATCAGCCGAAACACCCCATATCACATTAATTTTGAAATTTCTAACAAGGTTCTTGAGGATTCAAACTCATTACAAGGTGTTTAAAAGTTCATTTGATGGTGTAGAAGTGGTTTCAAGGTGTTTCAAACAATAATTAAGTCTCATATCATCAAATCTTTGCTAAAAATCATTCAAACACTTGAAGGTATAAAATTTATTTTAAAAACCTTGTTTTTGATTCTTGTTGTTCTTGATGATGATGGAAGTTTCTCTTGTTCTTGATTTTAATCACAAACTTGAAAACAATAAAAATGGGTTTTTGAATAAAATAAAAATGGATGTATGTGTGTGTATACATGGGGCCGTACACATGTATGTGTGTATGTTAGAATGTGAGTTTTAATTTTTGATTGATTCGTGTTTGATTGATTCGTGGAAGATGATGCATGCATGTTTAAAAGTTGTGATATGGAAGCTTTTTTATTTGAAATGAATTTATGTGAAAAGTAAATTTTTAATCATGAGTATATATGTATATGGTCGTGTATGAATGTGTAGGTATGCATGCATATGAATTTTTGATGTTAAAAGTCTTAGATGTGTAAGAATGTGCATGTCTTGCACTTATGATAAATGATTTGGATGATAATCTTGAGTAGAATATGATTGTTCTTGAATAATTGAACATGATTTAAATATATGTTGGATATATATTTTAGTTCATATAAAATGATGATGATATTATATGGATGCATTAGATGCATTTACTTGAACATGCATGATGATTGGAGGTCTTGAAATAATGATTTAAGCATGATTTGATAAAAATGAGTTTTGATCAGATTATAAACACTAAAATATGATTATTTTGATGTGTTAAATAATATATAACTTTGTCATAATGTTTGCTAGCTTTGCATGTTATACTTGGTGCATTAAAAGTTGTAAAATAGGTGAAATCACATGTTTTATATGACTTACACAAAAACTGCACTGATCTGATTATAATAATTTTAATCAGTAAATAACATGTATTGTGTTAAAATATCAAGTCGTTTCGAGTTGGGATGATTATAGTAACGTTAAACGCAAAACTATGCGTTAAAACGGTCGAAAATCGGCTTTTCGAGTGATTTTTATAAAACTGATTTAGATCAGTAAGTAAACTGACAATTTTAGTTTGAAAATAAGTATTTTAACAAGTTTTAAGTTTACTTGGTGTTTGGTTAGTCACACGTGACTTCCGACGCCCGAAAACGTTACCGAATCGCTAAAATACGCATTTTTCAAAGTACACTAGTATGGGTAAATTTTGGGTGAACCTTATGTGTTAAGATGTGTTATCTGATTTAAACATGAGAATGTGAAAATATGTTAAGTTTTAACAAGATTTTGAGAATTTGGATTATGCATGTATACTTGTGCGTTTTGTGCGGTAGAAACGGTAAAAATCACGTTAAATGTGTAACTTGTTTGTCGAGCATGAAATTTGATACATAGGAGATATTTTATGTATATTTTCTTTAAAATGACAAAATAGATAAGTTAACGAGATTTCGTGTGTTTCAATGTTAGATTATGTGAACGTTTATATATATATATATATATATATATATATATATATATATATATATATATATATATTACGACGTGCAAACCGTAGATATATTGCGTATAAACGGGAGAGTTAACGGATTTACACAATAATGGTCACCAATAAAATCATTAAAGTCGCAAAATCATAAATATATGTATATATATATATATATATATATATATATATATATATTAACGTGCCAACAAAATAAAAAATAATAACTTTTCGAGAAAATCTCAAGGTTTTGTGACAATACTAAGAAACGGAGAAACTTAGGATTTTTGTGATGTTTATATTGATTTAAAATTATTCCTATATATATAATAGGACGTGTAGAAATCAATCTCCGGGATTGCGCTATTTAAAATACGCACCCAAAGGTGAGTGTCACTAAACCCCTCTTTTACTGCTTTGTATATATTTTGGGGGTAGAACACGTCAATAAAAGGGTTTAATAATGTTTTCAAAATAAACATACCTTTTAATATAAAATATATATTTTCGTTGAAAATATATGAGATTTGATAAGTCATACGTTTGAAAGTAAAACATTTTTTATGAATGAATATTGAAAGTACGGTATTTCCTAAGCGAAACATGACCGTACAGTTGGGGACGAATTCTGGACTAGGTCTCAAATAATGGAGTGTCAAGGGATTCGTACAACATCGTGTATTAAATTGTCATATTAGTAGTATATATTTATTGTACGTGAGGTAGACATCATAAATGGTCTCAATATGGACCCAAGCACCAATGGTGTCGTTTAATCATTTAATTATTGCACGCGATGAATTGTTGGTAGATCTATCGGGTTGACAACCCCGTCGTGACCGGTCGCCCCGTGTCAAGTCAAACGACGAATTTAAATTCTGTTTATTGTCTAGCTTTGATTATCCCTGCATGGTTAATATATAGTTCGTATCGTCTAGCTAACATACGAGTCTGAAAGTTGACGCAATAATTTAATATACAAAACCTGGGCAATATTACTGTTGTCGGATTGATGAACCGACGGAAGGCCCATGGATTTTATTAAGGAAGTAAAATGGACTTTCTAAAATTACATGGATGTTTTCAAATAAACACCTAAACAGAAAGTTTTCCTTGGAATAATATTGTTTGTATGAGAATATGTGAACTCACCTTCGTTTGTGTTGACACTTGATTTTAACGTGTTCTACAGGTACTTGAGTTCGGCTTCGGGAATTATGGCGTATCTTGTGGTTGTTGATGCATGTTTTGGTTACTTAAAATGTTGGACTGACTTTTAAACTTTTTGGGACTAAATGTAATAAGATCCATAAGGATCAAAACAATTTAACCATGGTGTGATTGTAACGGACTTTAAGACTTCATGTTTTAAAATCTATGTTTTAATTAAGTGAAACGTCCAACATTACGATGCATCGTTCAGCAAGATACAAATGGGCACCAGCTTCCGTCACCACTACGTTTTATATTCCGCTGCGACAATTTTGGGGTGTGACAGAAGTTGGTATCAGAGCCAATGGTTGCTAGCGAACTAGATGTTTTCGGAGGAAAACACTAGACTTCAACCGAAGAATTTTGAGATTTAAAGTCCAAAATTCTCGAAGCCAAGATTTTTAAATAAACATGGAAAATTTTAACATGTATGAAAACCCTTATGTGTTTATGTGCATATGTGATTTTCTGTTTATTTGGGCCTTATGTGTTACTATTCATACTGACCACACACTTACTTTGTACGGTTACGATATGTCACGTCTCGGTCTATAGAGCCATTAGTAGTCCTGCTCACTGATACTGTCGAGCCTACACTTGAGATTCTTTCGCCTGACATTACAGAATCGTTTATTCTGCTATTCGAGTCACGTGTTTTGCTACACCTCTTTTAGTCTACACTCGTTGTAGGAAGAGGACTCGACCCATTAGAGAGATCGCATTGACTTTGAGAGCTGAGACAACGTTCATTTTGAAGAGGCAGAAAGGGGTTTGGGTCAATCGCTCTCACTGTGATCGTTAGTTCGCCACGTTACGCGGAGGCATGGAGACGATGAATGAATTAGAGGGAAAGATGGACTGTTATGATGAGCTAGAAGAGCTTGTTAGGAAGATGTTGGACTTCCAGGGATTGAAGCGTTATTTGATGGTTGTTTCTGTTGTTTGTTTTGTATGTCTCATTTGATGAACCCTATTTATGGCTTGCATCAGATATTTAGGAGGAAATTTCATATAGACTTGTTGCGGGTGTTGATGTAGACACGCCGAATTTTGATTAGTCTTAGTACTAAAAACAAGCTTTGTAAATTTCTGGTATAAATATCGAATAGGTTCCTTTTGGTTTAAAAATTTGTTCTCATTAATAAGTGGATACCATACATGCGCAATGTTGGTCCACTACCATTTAATGATTGAATTATTTTTGGTTATCGTCTTATGTGATTATTATTGTTGTAAATAATAGAAACGATGAAATGCCGCCAAAAGCGAGACAGGGTTCTGGACTACCTATTACCCCAAAAAGAGTTGGTACAACTCATAGCCCAACACGTTAATACTGCCATGGGACAGTGCGATGCTAACTAAAATAATGGCCAGGAACGTGGACGTGATGCTCATGGGCATGGTTTTGGTGGGACACAGGATCGGAAACCCTTCAGGTGATATAATGATCGGAAAGTTTTAGTAGTTCCTGTGTTATGATATAATCGGAGCGTAATTTTGATTTTTCATTAAACTTTGTGAACAGTACATAGATGTACACATAAAATAATCCAGGGTTGTAACCCAAGATCATTTACTGGTACCCTATACAATGACATGGCAACAGTATGCGTGATGTCGAGCCGTCACAGCGGATCGACCATTCAAATAATCCCGCATTCCAAGCCTATATCTGGGGATTCGCAAAAGCGAAAGTCTGAGAGTTCAAGGAAGGAAACCGATGAGGAGCGTGACGGGAAACGCAGTTCGAGAAAGGCGTATGTGTCCAGTTCTAGCCGTTCTAGAAAGGATAATGCCAGGGATGGAAGGAGTAGTTTCGAGAAGAAGACTCACGAGGATGAGCGGAGGAAGTGCACCAGATGTGGACGGACTGGACATATGACTCGCAAGTGCTATGCTAAAAGTACATCGGAGGGAGGTACTCATGAGGGATGCTACAAGTGTGGTGAGCAAGGACATTTCGAGAGAGATTGTCTGAAATGAAGGGTCAGGATGCCAGAGGTAGAGCGTTCGAGCTAAACGCTGGGAAGGCACAAGACGAACTTGTTGTTGTTACCGGTATGTTTCGAATCAAAAACCAATCTATGTTCATACTTTTAATACCAAGCTGACTTGAGTTTTGTTCAAAAAACTCTGAACCATTTTTGTGTTCACCAACAAGTAAGCTGAGTATAAAGTGCCCGATAGAACTAGCAATTGGTAAGTTGATAGAAATTAGTAAGGTCGTTTGCAGTTGTAGTATTTAGTTAGATGATCGTAGCTTTAGTGTTGGTGTATTTCCAGTGGAACTGGGGAGCTTTGACGAAGATGTGAGGATGGATTGATTATCCAAGAGCGAAGTGGAGACTATCACTAGAAGAAGCTAGCTAGGATATCTCGTCCTGATGATGGTAGAGAGGTGGTAGTTATTCACGAAGACCGACCGAGTCGAGTGTCGAGTTTCGAGTGTTGAGAGTTGATAGTTGAGAATTGTCAGTATTGTGAGGATGCTCAAATTGTTATGAAAAGGCTATCATGCATTCTTTGATAACGTGGTAGATGTGAAGGCCAATTGTAGGAATACCGGAGAGATTCCTATTGTTTGAAATTATCCAGAAGTTTTCCTAAAAGACATATCTGTAATTGCCCCCTGCGAGACAGATCGAATTCCGAATCGATCTGGCATCCGGTGCTGCACCCAATTGCACAATCTCCTTATAGATTAAGCACCGTCTGAGATGATAGAAATGTCAAGTCAGTTTCAAGAGCTACTGGAAAAAGGGTTTCATTCGATTAAGCTTTTCGCTTTGAGGCGCATCTGTTTTGTTGAAAAGGAAGAAGGATGGATCCTTCAGGATGTGAGAGGATTCCAGAAAGCTGAACAAGTTGACTATCATGAATCGGTACTCTTTACCGAGGATTGATGATTCATTCGATCAAGCTACTGGGATCTAACTGCTACACGAAGATCGATCTATGAATAGGATATCATCAGTTGAAGGTTGCTGACGAAGATATTCCGAGGACTGCTTTTCAAACACGATATGGCCATTACGAATTATTAGTCATGCCTCTTTGACTAAATTAATGCGCGATTTATACTCGTGAATCTCATGAATATGGTATGGGAACCCTAATCGGATAAATTCATGATAATACTCATCGACGACATACTTGCCTATGTGTGAACTAAGGAGAATTATGAGTAATGTTTGAAGTTAACTATGGAATTGGTTAATGATGAGGAACGCCAAAGACCCCATCAGGAGTATGATGATCCATATGACTAGTTGGGTGCTACCAAAGATTTATTAAGAATTTCTGTAATTAGTGCAGTCTTCGACACTAATAACCCCAAAAGGAAAAGGGAGATTGGACAGCAAGATAGTAGGAAGCTTTTCGGACCCTTGACAGAAAAGTTGGGAGCGTGTATGATGGACTCCGAAGGAAGTTAAGATACTCACATGCCCTTGGCAGAGTTATCTTACAATAATAGTTAACACGCTAGCATTTAGGTTGCTCGGTTTGAAGCTTTGCATGGATGGAAGTGTTGATCATCACTTCGTTGAGCTAACATGACAAAGGAAAATTAACCAGACCTTAGTTTATCTAGGAAACCAGCAACAGGATTTGCCTGGATCGAGGGAAGGTTAAAAGTCACCAATTGATCAACAGAAGGATTTCATGGACAATTGAAGGAACTATTGCGATTCCAGATTGAAGATTTGGTTCAGATAAAGGAGTTATCTTGCAGAGGTGCTATTAGGTTTAGCAGAGAAAAGAAAAGCTGAGCCACAATGATTAGGTCCTTTCAAGAGCCCATCTTGAGTTGGATCAGTCGCTTATAGGCTCAAGCCACCATTAGAATTGAGTGTTGTACATAATGTACTATTTGGATGCAGTTGAGAAAATAATGGATAATTGATGTGTGTGAAGTGTGTATATAAGTTTAAGTATATTTTAAGCCCTTTTACACTTTTTAGCCAAGTTTTAAATTTATATAACACGATATTTACTAACACTAAACACACATATGGGCAAGTGCACCCATCGTTACCATAGTATAGTGTTGGCAAGATACCGAGGTCGTCCAAGGACACAAGAGCTTTTAGTACCGGTTTATCCTCAACGTCTAATCAAATCAAAAGTTTAGAAAAAGTTTTTAAACAAGAAAAATAAAAACTAACTAAAATGCTGAAAAATAAAAATAAAAGAAAAAAACAGATAGACAAGATGAATCACTTGGCTCTGACTCGTGTTTAGTGTAACCTTTGATTATTTCCGCACTTTTGCACTATTTAAGAGATTATCTTAGTTATTGTAGTAGGCCCCTCTTTTTAAGGTGACGTTACCCTCAACCCAGTGGTTTGACTTAGCAAGGATACAATCCTAAAGGGTCGGATTATTGAAAGATAATTAATTAAGTTATTAATGCATATTATGGTAGGCCCCTCTTTTGAAGGTGACGTTACCCTCGGCTAAGTAGTCTGAGTCAGCAGGGATACAGTCCTAAGTAGCCGGGTTAAAGTATTAATAGTAGCTTACATATGAGGGGATCAAAGAGTTCGGACCCCCGCCATCCAATACCGGTAGGTATTGAAGGAGGTCCTACTAAATTTGACCCAGGTCCTTGCAGGATCTATACACTGAACAAGGCAAGACTCTTACCAAACCGTTCCCTTAACCCCCGACCAGGTAGCCAACATACCTCCATATAGACCGTGGAGATATGAATGGTGAAAATCTTTTATTTTATATAGACAGTAAAATAATGCCAAGACACCACGGACAAACAATAAGGAAGAATCACCTTCAACATAAGAAACTAGTTATTAAAGTCATTAATACATAACCAAGTAAAAAGTGCGAAAAGATTAAAAATAAAAAGTATTACACTAGACACTTTATCTTCACCAAGTGATGTAAGAGACTTAGGCAAACATGGCCTTGATTGTCAAGAACTCTTACGATCAATCTTAGATCCCGAGACGACTCACACACTCTATGATGGACAATGGATGATGGTGGTGGATGATGGTGTTGTGATGGTGGTGGGTGGTGGGTGAAGTGTGAGAGAGGTGGTGTGCCAAGGGATGGTTTGCAAATGAGCCAAGCACCCCTATTTATAGCCTGAACAGTAGCTCGGACACGGCCCCGTGTCCAGTGGGCACGGCCCCGTGTCCATACTCTTCTCTGTCTTCATTAATTGCAGTTTGTCTGCATTAGTTGACCACACCCCCGTGTCCGCTGGGCACGACCCCGTGTGCAGAAGCGTATCTGTACTATCAAGATTTTCCTGGATTCTGCGAATCTTATAGTTGACCACAGCCCCGTGTCCACTGAGCACGGCCCCGTGGTGGGCGATGGAACCTTCTACAGCTTTGTCTTTTATGCTGACACTTGGACACGCCACCGTGTTCACTGAGCACGGGGCGTGTTCAGCCTTCTGTTCTCTTGTTTTGCTTGGGAAGATGCTTTCGGGGAGGTCGGGCATGCCACGTTTGTTCCTTTTCTTGTATTTATGTTAGATTTAGCTGCCTTTTTTCTTCTTTTGTTAATTTGAGCTCATTTAATCCTGAAAATACAAAAGGAAGACAAAAGCACACTTTTTCCAACATTAGTACTAAAAAAGGGTTAGTTTTATGCCACAATTGATGTAATTTATATGTTGCATTTTGCACACATCAATAATACACTGCTTTTGCTCTTTGTAGAAATTTATTTGGAAGATAAATGGAGATTTATCGAAGTATCGTAGAAGCAGTACGTATGGCTAGAAGAGTTATGCTAATAACCGGACATGTGATTACAGTATTCTGGTCGTGTATGCGATTTATTGATTTGGCGATTTGTGGATATCATAAATGAATGCAAGAAGGAAGGAAGACGAGTTTATGAGATTTGATTCTTTCAAGAGCCCATCTCGAGTTGGATCAATCAAGTGTAAACTCAGACTATCTTAGATACGGGGTAATGTATATATATATATACGTATGTAGAACCTGAATTGGTGGAATTTTTGACTTAATCTTCTTGATTAAGTGCTTGTAAATGTTGAACCTTGGAAAGGGTGGAGAGCGTTGAGATGTGAGATTAGGAATTAAGAGTGTGTTTAATATATGTCTACAAAGATTCTTCGTAAGAATCAAAGTTTCTCACATAAACTACAAGACCATATCCGACAAGCCTGTTTTTTCTGTTTCCACCCAGTGCGAAAATAAAACCTGTAGAGAAAAATTTCGGGGACGAAATTTCCTAAACAGGGGGACACTGTGACACCCAACTTTTCAGGCCGTACCGTACAATTATAACACGTGTTGTGAATAGATAAAAGGCCGTATTTGACTGATTATGATGTTTATATGTGAAATTTAATGAGTTGGTAAATTTAAACCTTGGTAAAAATTATGTTAGCAACGGTAAGATAAACGCTTATCGCGTAACGAGTAAAATGCGAAACGAACGTCGGTGACCACCGGATCAGTGTTAAAATCCTAAAAATAGTCTGTTATGATTTGAATAATAATTTTAATCCTATTCATGAGGAAAAATAAATTAAAACGCTAAGAAACTCTATTTTTCGAGTTTGAGCGCGTACCGCGCGATGCAGCGTGTATACCGACAAAATACTGTCAAAACAGCCTGTCAAGGCAACTAATAATCATTTTAGTAATAATTTGATGAGTTTATTACTTTAGAATGATAAAAATAAATAAAAACGCATAAATCCCTATTTTTGCAATTTTAAGAGCGTACCGCGCAGCACAGTGCACATACTGCCAAATACCGGCAACGTAGCCAGTCCAGGCAAACAAAATATTGTTCAATAATATTTTGTTGAGTTTATTTTTATAGAGTGTTAAAAATAATTTAAAACGCAATAAACGGGATTAAAACGTCAGATAAAATACCCGGTATCCAGTAAAATACCAGTTTTTGGTCTAGATTGCATATATATATATATATATATATATATATATATATATATATTCGATGTATATGTGAGTAAGGTGGGACAAGAATTATGAAATGGCAGCCATGCACTACACTCTCTCTCCTCTCTCGTGTTTCAATTGGCCATGGATGGAGGTGGTGTGATGAGTATGTACTTATGTCCCCCATAACTTCACAAATCAAGATAAAAATTTCATCTCTCTCTCCCTTAGCAAATCAGCCGAAACACCCCATATCACATTAATTTCGAAATTTCTAACAAGGTTCTTGAGGATTCAAACTCATTACAAGGTGTTTATAAGTTCATTTGATGGTTTAGAAGTGGTTTCAAGGTGTTTCAAACAATAATTAAGTCTCATGTCATCAAATCTTTGCTAAAAATCATTCAAGAACTTGAAGGTATAAAATTTATTTTAAAAACCTTGTTTTTGATTCTTGATGTTCTTGATGATGATGGAAGTTTCTCTTGTTCTTGAGTTTAATCACAAACTTGAAAACAATAACAAATGGGTTTTTGAACAAAATAAAAATGGATGTATGTGTGTGTATATATGGGGCCGTACACATGTATGTGTGTATGTTAGAATGTGAGTTTTAATTTTTGATTGATTCATGTTTGATTGATTATTGGAAGATGATGCATGCATGTTTAAAAGTTGTGATATGGAAGCTTTTTGATTTGAAATGAATTTATGTGAAAAGTAAATTTTTAATCATGAGTATATATGTATATGGCCGTGTATGTATGTGTAGGTATGCATGCATATTAATTTTTGATGTTAAAAGTCTTAGATGTGTAAGAATGTGCATGTCTTGCACTTATGATAAATGATTTGGATGATAATCTTGTGTAGAATATGATTGTTCTTGAATAATTGAACATGATTTAAATATACGTTGGATATATATTTTAGTTCATATAAAATTATGATGATGTTATATGGATGCATTAGATGCATTTACTTGAACATGCATGATGATTGGAGGTCATGAAATAATGATTTAAGCATGATTTAATAAAAATGAGTTTTGATCAGATTATAAACACTAAAATATGATTATTTTGATGTGTTAAATATTATATAACTTTGTCATAATGTTTGCTAGCTTTGCATGTTATACTTGGTGCATTAAAAGTTGTAAAATACGTGAAATCGCATGATTTATATGAATTACACAAAAACTGCACTAATCTGATTATAATCATTATTTTAATCAGTAAATAACATGTATTGTGTTAAAATATCATGTCGTTTCGAGTTGTGATGATTATAGTAACGTTTAACGCAAAACTATGAGTTAAAACGGTCGAAAATCGGCTTTTCGAGTTATTTTTATAAAACTGATTTAGATCAGTAAGTAAACTGATATTTTTATTTTAAAAATAAGTATTTTAAAAAATTTTAAGTTTACTTGTGTTTGGTTAGTCACACGTGACTTCCGACGCCCGAAAACGTTACCGAATCGCTAAAATACGCATTTTTCAAAGTACACTAGTATGGGTAAATTTTGGGTGAACCTTATGTGTTAAGATGTGTTATATGATTTAAACATGAGAATGTGAAAATATGTTAAGTTTTAACATGATTTTGAGAATTTGGATTATGCATGTATACTTGTGCGTTTTGTGCGGTAGAAACGGTAAAAATCACGTTAAATGTGTAACTTGTTTGTCGAGCATGAAATTTGATACATAGGAGATATTTTATGTATATTTGCTTTAAAAATGACAAAATAGATAAGTTAACGAGATTTCGTGTGTTTCAATGTTAAATTATTTGAACGTTTATGTATATATATATATTACGACGTGCAAACAGTAGATATATTGCGTATAAACGGGAGAGTTAACGGATTTACACAATAATGGTCACCAATAAAATCGTTCAAGTCGCAAAATCATAAATATATATATATATATATATATGGACTCATATATATATTAACGTGCCAACATAATAAAAAATAATAACTTTTCGAGAAAATCTCAAAGTTTTGTGACAATTCTAAGAAACGGAGAAACTTAGGATTTTTGTGATGTTTATATTGATTTAAAATCATTCCTATATATTTAATAGGACGTGTAGAAATCAATCTCCGGGATTGCGCTATTTAAAATACGCACCCAAAGGTGGGTGTCACTAAACCCCTCTTTTTCTGCTTTGTATATATTTTGGGGGTAGAACACGTCAATAAAATGGTTTAAAAATGTTTTCAAAATAAAACATACCTTTTAATATAAAATATATATTTTCATTGAAAATATATGAGATTTGATAAGTTATACGGTTCAAAGTAAAACGTTTTTTATGAATGAATATTGAAAGTACGGTATTTCCTAAGCGAAACATGACCGTACTGTTGGGGACGAATTATGGACTGGGTCTCAAATAATGGAGTGTCAGGGGATTCGTACAACATCGTGTATTAAATTGTCATATTAGTAGGATATATATATTGTACGTGAGACAGACATCATAAATGGTCTCAATATGGACCCAAGCGCCAATGGTGTCGTTTAATCATTTAAGTATTGCACGTGATGAATTGTTGGTAGATCTATCGGGTTGACAACCCCGTCGTGACTATATTTTCATTGAAAATATATGAGATTTGATAAGTTATACAGTTCAAAGTAAAACGTTTTTGATGAATGAATATTGAAAGTACGGTATTTCCTAAGCGAAACATGACCGTACAGTTGGGGACGAATTCTGGACTGGGTCTCAAATAATGGAGTGTCAGGGGATTCGTACAACATCGTGTATTAAATTGTCATATTAAGAGGATATATATATTGTACGTGAGGCAGACATCATAAATGGTCTCAATATGGACCCAAGCGCCAATGGTGTCGTTTAATCATTTAAGTATTGCACGCGATGAATTGTTGGTAGATCTATCGGGTTGAC
Source organism: Helianthus tuberosus (assembly GCA_030545235.1). NCBI lineage: Eukaryota > Viridiplantae > Streptophyta > Magnoliopsida > Asterales > Asteraceae > Helianthus > Helianthus tuberosus. The sequence continues at coordinate 125,221,091 of CM060358.1, forward strand.
AACCCCGTCGTGACCGGTCGCCCCGTGTCAAGTCAAACGATGAATTTAAATTCTGTTTATTGTCTTGCTTTGATTATCCCAGCATGGTTAATATATAGTTCGTATCGTCTAGCTAACATACGAGTGTGAAAGTTGACGCAATAATTTAATATACAAAACCTGGGCAATATTACTGTTGTCGGATTAATGAACCGACGGAAGGCCCATGGATTTTATTAAGGAAGTAAAATGAACTTTCTAAAATTACATGGATGTTTTCAAATAAACACCTAAACAGAAAGTTTTCCTTGGAATAATATTGTTTGTATGAGAATATGTGAACTCACCTTCCTTTGTGTTGACACTTGATTTTAACGTGTTCTACAGGTACTTGAGTTCGCCTTTGGGAATTATGGCGTATCTTGTGGTTGTTGATGCATGTTTTGGTTACTTAAAATGTTGGACTGACTTTTAAACTTTCTGGGACTAAATGTAATAAGATCCATAAGGATCAAAACAATTTAACCATGGTGTGATTGTAACGGACTTTAAGACTACTTGACAACCTCTATGGTCTTCAGTGATTACCATCAAAAGGGTTGGTTCTTCATCATCCTCTTGCACTAGATTGACCTCATCTTTTGTGGGTTCCTTTTGAAAGAAGTGTGAAGAGTAGTGTCCTTTCTTATTGCATTTATAACATCTAACCTTGCCTATATCACTAGTGAACTTTCTGTTTCTATGTTGGTTAGTGTCCTTGGACGTGTCTTGTGTGGAATCTTCCTGTGGTGATGATGTGAATCTTCCACGACCTTGATTACGTGGATTAAATCTCCTATGTCCTCGTCTTGCGCTTGATTGGCCACAACCATAGTTATTATCGTACCGTGTGGACAATAGCTTGTCTTATTTTTCAACTTGACTCCACCTTTTCAACTTGAGTCATTCATTGAAAGTTTTAAGTCTTCCGATAGCTTTGTCTAGAGTCATGGCATCTAAATCTGAGTATTGTTCTATGGATGCAACTATTTGAATGAACTTCTCAGGTATGAAGTTTATCAAATTCCGTACTAGAGTTGATTCATCAAAAGTAGAACCTAATCCGTTTGCTTTAGAAACAATATTGTTCAACTTCGCGGTGAATGAATCAATTGATTCATCTTCCTTCATATGAAGTAACTTGAATTTTGGCTTGAGGGTTTGTAGTCGCACCTTTTGCACACGATCTACGCATATGTGTCTAGTTTCTAGCGTGTCCCATATCTCTTTTGCATTCTTGTAACTTGCAAGACCAAGTTCTCGGGTAATGATTGGAATAGATAAGCCGTGGCGGTGTTATCTTTCTTTACATTTATCTGAGTCATCTCAGTCAGTTCAATCATTTCCCAAAGGCCGTTTGCCTCCAAGATAGTTTTGATACGTATTGCCCAAATCGTGTAATTTGTCGATTATAGTATTGGGCATTGAAAGTTGGAAAGTGTTGCCACTTCCTTGTATTGTATCAAGACTCCTGTATATGGACTTGTATCCGCCATATCAATATACACAAACCTACAACTTCTAAGCAAGGAATTTCCTAGTGATTACTATGTTTAATTCGGTTAACCTAATGGTTCAGTAATAACTATAGCAGGTTTTGAAGTTTGCTAATTACAACAAAACTACGAAAAAAATAAAGTATCGTTGTGAAAGTTTTACACCTCATTACCGATGTGATCATGTCAATAGAATGAAAATATTTTGCAATATCTTCAAAGACAATTATGGCGATGAAGTATGTAATATGTGACTTGAGATCTTCTAGCAAACAACCCGGAGTGGTATGGGTCGCTTTAACTAGGCCAGTCCTTGTGATCAGAAACTTGGAAATTTGATTGTTCGATGAAATAGTGTTGTTAGACTTGATTCTATCCAATAATTCTTCTGCGTTATGGTTCTTGAACGCGAGGTTGTTTATTCGGTTCTTACGTTCCAATCACTTTGATTGTTTAACAATCCTGGAAGAGAAAAACTCTGGCCAAGCTACAATTCAATGAAGAATTGATCGATTAGAGTAGTGTATGTGTGATCAATTTGTGCTCTGATACCAATTCTTGTTTAGAATTGAATACAAACAAATCAAAGTCACCAAGATTGATTAATACAATGATTTTGATAATAAGAATCTGTATACTCGATTGAGAGTTTTGAGTATGTTGGTTTGAATGATAACCCGTACAATGAATCGATATGTATTACATGAACTGATGTGTCGATACAACATACGACACACCTTTACAAGTTTGAACTAATTACATACAGATCCTAATACATTGTTTACATAATACTACACTATATACATTATAACATAAGTATAAATATGATCCATGACTTTGTGGTTGAGAGTGATTATATCTAACATATTTTGAGTATGTAATTACAATTTTGCAGACGTACTTCTGCTCACCATCCAAGATTAGAGTTAAAGAGATTAACAATGATCAGTTAATGAGAATTATAGTGTATTCTAGTCTTTGACCTTATCGGTAAACTCATTTTGTTCTTAGAATTTATCGTATATTTCGTTTTTTATTGAACGGCCAACGTAGACTATACAAGTCCGGCCACCGGGGCAAACCCATTGCCAGTCACTCACACCCGACACAAGTAGACAACGCTGGTGACCAGCCTCGCCCACCATTCCATGGGAAACCCATCCCCCAAAGGCCCATGGTGGTAAAACTCCTGACCCACCTAATACAAATTGCAAGCAAATTGCACCAAGTGAGACTCCAACCCATGACCGCTGTAACACCCTAACCACAGTGGAAACTTTGGGGAGTCACGAGAATAAATTGCTCGAAACATATTGCACTAATTGAAAATTTGCGATATATTATTAGTTAACCAAATTACAGCATTCTTCATAAACGAACCAAAGGAAAACATAGCCATTGTGTTTGGTTAAAGTAAACTAAGGCAACGTCCATTTCCTATGTGAAACAAACTTAAATAAAATCATGGATTAGCACCTGAAACATACGTGAGAAAACATGGGCCAACTAAAGAGTTGGTGAGTGACATAGGTTTAATAAATAATATATGGAAAAAGAGTTTTGTAGGGTAATATGTTATACTAAAGCAATAAATGTTTAATGGGATATGGTAACATGGATAGACACGTTCAAACCTTATGTTAATAGGCATGGAAATCCAAGGGTTTAACTAATTAAGTAGAAAGACCAACAAGAATTTCCAAGTAAAATAGGCGGATTTAATCATTCTACAAATGGTTTTCTAGAACACAAAAATTTTATAACACACACCAAAAGCAGGAATAGGTTATCAAAGCTATAACGCTATAAGATACTACCATTCGGCTTGATCACAGTTAATGAATAGACATGTGGGGTTATCTAAACAAGTTTCACACAAAAGCATTTAGAACACATATAGCCATAGTTGAAAAGGTAATAAAGGAATGGTTAAAGAATATGTTTCACCCTAAAAGAAAAAAAAGTAAAAAAAGGCTATGTACTTACCTAGATGATTGACGATGAGTCTGCAAGTTCTCAAAGATTACAAGTAAACCCTAATAATAAGGATGGTTAATTAAGGTTTTGACCCGTTACGACTTTTTTTTATGGTTTAAGCTATTTTAACGAGTTGTATGCGTAAATACAGGTTCGGACAGGAAAACAGGTTCATGACAAGTTGAATATGTTAAAATATATTTTTGTTATGTTGTACAAACTGTTTTTGATGTCAAAATACTATTACATATGCTTAAAGTTTACTCTTTGACAATTTTGTAAAGCTGAGTTTGACCTTTAGAAAATCTAGGTTTAACTTGCCATTTTGACCCATTTAGATGTGATGATTATGAGATATAACTGTAGGTTTTTATTAATACATTATGTAGATCATTTGGGTGTATTTGATTTAAAATTGGTTGATCAAAGTGGCCCGAACTGAAAGTCAAACAGAATGGTTAAACTCTTGACAATTCTTGACACTTGGGCATAATTAAGCTACGAAACTAATTGCTATTGAAAGAGCTAAAGAAAAGAAACTTACAAACTTCAGAGGCTACATCAAAAGACCAAGAGGAAACATTGAAAAGTAGGAATAGAGAAACTCTCACAAGACTTTTGTGTTTTGAGTTTAGGATGTGAATTATGGTCATCAAAAAGGGCTATGTACAGTAATGGAGGAGGCATGAGGTCATGAAAAGTGTCTTAGAGTGTTTGAGGGAGTGATTAGTGTCCACTTAGGTGTAACAACCATGTGAAAGGTGGCAAGAACTCGAAATAGGTGACACAAGGAGGCAAAAATGCAGCTGCTAGCGAGTTTCCGTTGTGCAAGTACCCTTGTGGACCGCAAGGGTTTTCCATACGGTCCGTAAGGACCTCCATCACAACAAAAGTTTGGTTTTTGCCATTTGTAGCCCATCAACTTCATATTTCAGCTTTTTGGAGACTTTAATCCTTCAATTTAACTTAGTTAAGTTATGAGGAAGATTTCAAGGCACGTATTACTTAGAATTGTTCTAGTAATCTGATGCTAAGTTATAACCATTTTGCTAGCATGTAGGATAATGAATGGACACATGATAAGGAGTAGAGTTACTAAGTACGAAAATGATGGATGATCAGAAGCTTGAAATTTTTCTAAGGTTATAGTCTCCCCTACTTTTAGGAATTTCATCCCGAAATTGTTGGTACGTGGTCGAAAGTTCAGTGTTATACGTTGCTAAGTTTGTGTTTTTACAAGAATTTTGGTTCTGAATGATCTACTTTGATTTAGCTTGTGTTTTGCAAGTCTAACGAAGTTAAAGGAGTATTTCGGAAGCTTTACGGTACATTGGGTTGAGGGCAAGGACCAACCGAACCGGAGAAACAAAGAAAACGGGACGAAACCAGTCATCCGCGTTGGCGACTTGGCCTTTGGCCGTTTCCAACACAAGTGGCATCGATGACCCTCCCCCTTAGGCAGTCAAATTGGTCGTAAATTGCATAGCCGCGTCACCAAGACTGAGTGACGTAACAATAGCTATTACAATTGAGAGAATATATTTAAATAAATAACAAAATGACTAGAAATTATTTGAAGTATCATTAAACCCCTACATCTAGTTATTATGTAGTTTAGTTATTGTCTTATTGTCTACATGGTAGTGACGTAACATTAGTTATTACAGTTTTTAGTTATTACACTACACATGATCTAATACAACAATTTGTAAATGTCTGCCCACTCACAAATGACCATAACAACTTTTTTATTTTTTAAGTTAATAATATCATTATAACTATTTTTATGTATACTTTATTTTTCTCTTATAACTTTTAAGATGCGATGTTTTATAAAGTTTCGAGTACGTCAATGTGGCGTGCTTATTATAATCTACGTCTTGCTATAAATTTTGTTCATAATTTAATTATGAATAATAAGGTTGAGTTATAGTACAAAGGATTTAAAAATAAGAAGTGTAAGAAGCCATTACATAGTCCACAAGAGGAAAATAATATTCACATGCAAGTCACATGTTACCCCCCCCCCATTTGTTTGAACGTCAATAACTTTTTATACATCATTTGTTTAAAAAAATAATATCATAAAATCGAGCGTCTTTTTATCTTTAATATGAGTACCATATTGTTATTTTTTCAAAAAAAAAAATTGAAAACCCAGTTGTGTATTACACAAACGACATGACGTAAAACACAATGGAAATTAGATCAAAAACACAATCAATGACAACAGATAAAGACATAATAGATAACAGACTAAAACACAATGAGCATAACATATAACACAGTGGCCATAACGTATAACACAATAAGTATCAAACTAAATAACACACAACTGATGACAATAGATAAAAGACACAATTGATGACAACAGGTAAAAGACACAATGGAGCAGATTAAAACACAATGAACAACAAACTAAAAACACAATACACAACAAACTAAGACACAATGAACAAGAGATTAAAACACAATGGACAATATATTAAAACACAATGGATAACAAATTAATACACAATGACCAAAACCAATAACACAATGTATAGAAAACCTAGATATAACACCATCTTCATTGTGTCATCATATATTGTGTTATAGGTTATTATAAAAACGCAATGGGTAGAACCCAAATTAACATTGTTTTATCGGTTTTGATAATAACACAATGTATAGAAAAACCCTAGTAAAACGTAATGACCAAAAGCCAGTTAAAAGACACAATAACCGGAACCTTTAACACAGTGCAAGAAAAACCCAGTAAAACGAAATATTTTATTTTATTTTTTTATAAACATGATAATCATATTAAAGATAAAAAAACATTCGTTATTATGGTGAATTTAAAAAAAAAAGTTGTATGAAAAAGTTATGGACATTTTAAATTGATGAGTGAATTGGCATGTGCCTTGCATGTGGAGAGAGAAAATCTATAAATATAAGATTCCTTTTATGTCCTTCCATTATCTTCTTTTCCCTAAAACTAATCTCAATCCTACAAATCTAAAATCAATGGAATAGAATCCTTCTTACCCATTCTTATTTATATTATTCTTTGCATTTGATCCTAATCCACGAATAGTAATATACAAGTTATTAAGGGGCTGTTTGGCTAAGCTTATTTTAGTGACTTATTTACTTATTGACTTTTTGAAAAGTTAAAAGGTGTTTGGGTTATCTTATTATGTGAGAGGAATAAGTAAATAAGTCATTCCATTCTGACTTATTTGCTTTTCAAATAAGCAAATAAGTTATAAGTAGCCCAAAATAAGCTTAGCCAAACAGCCCCTAAATGTACATGTCATCAAAGCTTCCACATGGTTTATTCATAAAGTGACATTGTTTATCTTTAAAAGTTGAGAAAATGGATTTAATACTTGCATAAGATAAGATAAGAATAGAGCAACAACTAGTATTAAACCACCCCCCCCCCCTCCCCGGTTGTGGCGGGGGCGTAAAACCATGCCAAGTTGGTTCAATGTTGTACCGCCCCTAGCGACCACCAATACCAAAAAACTCTTAAAGCAAAATAAATAAAAAGTGAAAAAAGTAATACTGAGTGAAATGTAGACGTACAATCGTTGAACCACACACGCCATTGCAGCGTCTTAATGCGAAAAAATAGACCAAAACGTAAAACACAAAAAAGAATAACTATGTCGATCTAGGACATGTGAGTTGTGACGAACCTATCAAATGAAAAAAATGGATGTAAGAACATTGAAACACAAACCCACGTTGCGCCATGTATGAAAACAAATATAGTTTCATAAAGAAAAATCAGTGTGTTTTATAAAATTAAATACATAATTTAAATAAGTAGTAAAATATAAAAACAAAGAAACTAGAAAATATATATTAATAAAAATAAAAACAAAGATAACAAAATATAATTTCTCATGGACCAATAATCATTTTTTTAATAATTCATCAAGCATAAGGTACAATATTTTTATGCCCATAAAACCTACTAATTGATACTATGTAAATATGTAAATGAGGTTTGTTGAGTGTGGAGTAGAGAGCCAAATGACATATCAGGGGGTAGGGGCACATGCGGGTTGTAGCCTGGGTAACTCTTACTCGTTCCCTAACACCATCGTCGGTCCAGCGAGTTGGGGCGGGCAGGTAGTGAATGGTTTAACATGTTACCGATTGAATTTGTGTTGTTCAATTATGACCGTTGGACGGTCGTATTTGTTATTTAATTTTTATCTATTTTAGTTTTTTAAACATTATAAAAACCATACCCAACTCACACTACAGTCATAAAAATTTAACCACACTACTCTCAAATACTTTCCATACAATCACTCAACTAAATAGTTACACCATGTCCGATGAGTTTTACACTCCAACGTTTGAAATCCCGAATTTATTATTATCATGCAATAATAGTCTACAATATTTTGTGGATGTCGTCGAGCGAGCCGAATTAGAAGACATGAGAACATCCACAAAAAGAGTTGTGCGATGTGATTGTAATAAAGCTCACAATATTTTGTTTGAAGATTTTTTTTTTGATGAGCCTAAATACAACTAAGGTATATTCAAACAAAGGTTTCGTATGTATGTCGAAATGTCTATTTTTAAAAATAGCAGCCGACATAGAAGCAAATTTCAAGTGGTTTCAATTTTAGCGTTGATGGCCGGATGAAAAAGAGTTTTGCTTCATACAAAAATGCACATCCGTCGTTAAACAACTTGCAACTGGTAATCCTCTAAACGAGTACGAGTACGATGAATATTTATGTGTGGTCGAGCTGACTTCGCATGAATGTTTGCAATTTTTTGTAACGGCATGGTTAGATTATACGGTGAAGAGTTTTTACGAAGACCGACAAGCCACCACATTGCAAGCTTGTACCAAGCACACGAAGAGAGACACCACTTTCCAAGTATGATTGGTAGCATTGACTACACACATTTTAATTGGAGAACGTGTCCTAAGGAGTTACGAGGACAATTTATGAGAGGTGACCATCGATACCTGATATGTACCAAATACAACATATAAATTGTATCAAATAAGGTATAAAATTAACCTTTTTATGTACTAATGTTGGAAAACGTGCGTTTCTTTCTATACTTTTGATTTTCAGAATTAAAAGAGCTTAAATGTACAAAAGGAACAAATTACGAGAAAACCAACATAAATTAAAACAAAGAGAAGTTGACACTTCATACGACCCTCCGAGATTCACCCCAAGACCAAAAACAACAAATTAGAAGACAAGAATGGGGCCGTGTCCCCAATACATGGGTCGTGCCCCCGTCCCAGAGTCCATGAAAAAAAAAGACAAACAGAGTAGACAAGAGACATGGGTCGTGGTCAACTCCCAGATACACAAAATCTCCAATAGTACAGCAAGTACAGAGCCTCAGGGTCGTGTCGTTGACACACGGGGGCGTGTGAGCATACGGACTGACACAACTCATTAAATGAAGACAGAGCACGGGGCCGTGTCCTCCAGGAACGGGGTCGTGTGAGGAGTCTGTTTTCCAGCTATAAATAGGGGTGCCTGGTTTAATTGCAATTCATCCCTTGGCAAACCACTTTTCTCACACCTGCCACCACTCCACCATGAAAATACCACCATCATCCACCACATTCCTCCATCATCCATCTTTAGAGTGTGTGTAGTAGTCTCAGGATCCAAGATTGATCATAAGAGTTTTTGTCAAACAAAGGTCATGCTTGGCTAATCTCTTACATCACTTGGTGAAGAAAAGTCTTTTATATATTACTTTTGATTTCCAAGATTTGGTTAACTTTTTAATTGGGTATGTATTAGTGACTTTAATAACTAGATTTTTGTTGTATTGAAAGTGAACTTTATTCTATCATCTCTTCATGTTTTATTGATTCACTTATTCGTGTCTTTACGGTCTATATAAAGCGCGTTAACTGCTTAGAAGGGGGTTCGAAGGGTGGTTTGGGTAACGTTCTTGCCTCGTTCAGTGTATAGATCCTGTGAGGACTCGATTCAAGCTTATTAGGACTTCCTTTGAGGCAGATAGCACCAAATCGAAGGAAGTAAGAACGGATTGAATCCTTTATAAATAAACTACTATTAAAACTTTAAACCGGCCTTGTGGGATTGTATCCTTGCTGACTCAGACCAATATGGCCGAGGGTAGCGTTGCCTCTAAAAGAGGGATATGCCACATTTTGCATTAATAACTTACTTAATTATCTTTCAATATTTCGGCCCTGCGGGACTGTATCCATGTTGACTCAGGCAATATGACTGAGGGTAGCGTTGCCTCAAAAAGAGGGACATGCCACTATAACTAAGATAATCTTTTAAAAAACACAAAGTGAAGAAATCATCAAAGGATACGTAAAAGATGAGTCAGAATAAAATGATTCTATCTTGTCTATTTGTTTCTTTTATTATTTTCGTTTCAGTCTTTATTTCCTTTATTTACTAAAAATCTTTTATCAAAATTTGGTTATATTAGACGTTGACGATATTGCGGTATTAAAAGCTTTTGTATCCATAGACGACCTCAGTATCTTACCATCACTATACTACGCTAACGATGAGTGTACTTGCCCTAGCGTGTTGTAGAGAGTGATTGTGGTATATCGTGTTTTTATAAATTTAAAGCTTGATAAACGAGTAAAAGTGCTTAAAAATATATTAAAATTGTGAGGACCGTTGTTGTCGACGTTATGCTCAAGTAATATTTGTAACCTAGTCAAATTGTGTGGAATCCATTTTGAATAGGCGACAATACAAGATTTACTTAATTATCACGGTTTCATTAATTAGTCAAACGTTTATAGATCCTAGAAACAAATGGACAGAGCTTCACCGTCCAGTTCACAAAATCAATACTAAGCTCTTAATCCGCACGCCTATTTATAGACATGACACCTTCATGCGGATGAGGCAGTCTACTTTCGTACGGATGAACATCCTCATTCGTACGGACGAAAATTATTCACATTCATGCGAACTGTCTTACATCCATGTGAATGGACTCCTTGGCACGGACTAAGTACATTCGTACGAAAGTGTTTTTACATGACAAAACCAAATAATCTAACATTCAACCTATTACAAACATGACATGACTCGATGACATAGGCAGCAAACATTATGTATCAACAAACTCCCCCTTGGATGTTGTCGTAGTCTCGATCGGTCTTCAAAATCATCATAACTTTATGTGCCAAAGAAATACTTTCTCCACGGCTTCGCTCTTCATTCTTCACTAGGAATAAGAGTCTGATCTGTAGGAATCGGTTTGTTCATAAACTGAAATCTTTTGATAGATGCTTTCTTGACCATAGCCGTGATCCTTTCTTCTTTCATTTGTTCTTTCAGAAACTCCTTTCTTTCAAGTTCTCTCTATTAGGTATCCCACATTCTTCCTAAGTGTATCTCGTATGCATAACACGTTCTGGTCACACTCTGATATTGCATGGCTTGTGTTTTGTCTTTCACATCATAGTATATATTGTTTAAATATAAGCATTCAATATCTTTTTCTGATAGGTTTACCAACCACATTGGATCAAGAATCCGAATAGCTCTCTAGCTTCCATCTGTCCTCATAGCAATCATCGCTTCTGCTGTATGACTATCACAAAACCACCCTTTGAAATCTTCATGAAAGTCTTGTTCCAGCTTCATGAGTGGCATGTTCCTCATAGCTCGCGGTCTTTTGACTGTCACACCTACTCATAGCGGAAGCACGAGGTGTGATCATTATTGATTCTCATTGCATACGAATAAGCAAACATACTATATGAATAAAATAACTCCAAATGCCATTACCATAAGTTTCGAAACACAAACATAAGTTAACAATATTTTTTACAACACTTCAAAAGAAAATTAAGTTTTTAAAAGTCATACAACATAGTTCAAAAGTTAAAGATCAAGGTTTTGTTCCCTATATCACCGCAAGGAGGCGGGATATAACGAACAAATCCTTCAAAATGAGGCATGGAGTTTTTAGCACTTGACATCTTGATACAAAATCCCCGCAAAGATCCACTAATTTCTTGAAATACATGTAAGTTGAAAAATGTCACACCCCGACCGCGTTAAAACAACAAACCGCGGCGGAAACGTCGGGGAGTGTCGTAACAGAATCATTGTTTCACAACACATGGATTGAAGTTTCGTTTTATTGAATTAAGTTGATTACATTGTATTGAAATCAAAAGCAAAATATGAACAAATTGTCTTTCATTGTTATTAAGTCACTAAGGCCTCGTCTGTTCCTATGTGAGCATGCATCATAATCATCGTCAAACGTCATCAAACTATAGTACCTGAAACATATGTGAAAATACGTCAGCATAAAAATGCTGGCGAGTACATAGGTTTTGTGTGAGTGTTGGATTCATGGCTCGTTTACATGTTACAATACCTCGTTTGACTACAAGAGTCGTTTATAAAAAAAACCTTGTTTTGAAAAGAGTTTGGTATTGCAATATGAATAACCAGCTCAAAATAAGTGGTTATAGTTTATAAAATCTCGTTGCCATGAATCTTAACCCAAAAAACTAAATCATAAATTGTTCTCGTAATAAAACTCGTATGGTTTATATCGTTAGTAAAACCTTGTCGTGTAACTTTGTTTTGAAAACATTCGACCAAGTGATCTAGATAACGCAACGATATGTAATGTGTTAAAAGCACTTATATATAGGAAGTACCAGCGGCGTATCCACCATGCTTTTAACACATTACACCCGCCCCGTTACCTAATCACTTACCATAACCCAATCGTTTAATAGTTCAAATAGTTCCAATTGTTCAAATAGTTCAAGTAGTTCACATAAATCAAATAGTTCCAATGGTTCAAACAGCTCAGGTAGTTCACATAGATCAAATAGTTCCAATGGTTCAAATAGTTCCAGTGGTTCAAATAGCTCAAGTGGTTCAAATAGTTCCAGTGGTTCAAATAGTTCCAGTGGTTCAAATAGTTCAACTAGTTCCAGTGGTTTATGTTCAAATCGTTGTGTTTAATATAAACCATAGCATTTGTTTAGAAAACTCGAAATCGTTTAGCACATATGAATCACCCCAAAACAGTCAAAAACGGTAAAAGAGGGAAACTATGTACTCACATTGAAGTGCAAAGTATTCTTGATTAAATGAACTAGCAAAGCTCGAGTAAAACAAGGAAATCAGATAGCACCTAGTAATCGGATCCCTAAGTTAATAAATCGACACCTAAATCGAGAGATCAGATAGAATGAGGTCTTGTAAACCAAATGAGTATTGGAACTCATGGGATATGGTTTAACAAAGCCTACATTCTAAATCGGAACCTATCCTAAGTGCTTTCGACCCGCTACGACTCATTAAGGTAGCTTACGCTACTTTAACGCGTTGTTCACGCAAAAGCGCGTTCGAGATGCCTAACTAGTCCTGTGACAAGTATTATATGCCTTAACATGTTTAAATATGTTGCATAATCAGTTTAAGTGACAAAAGTTAAGTTACATATGCTTAAATACCAATTATGCATGAAAAGGGCATTTTGGTCATTTACCTAAGGCATATAAACTACCTATCATACAACTAATTAAACTAAGTGACCATAAGGTATAACCTCGGAAGGTTATTCCCTATACAACTATGGTCACTAAACATGCTTGGTCGGATCCTAAAGATCGACCAAACGGGTTGGGTTCGAAAGTCTAAGCGGTTGTTAAGACCGATTATCTTACGACCCTATACAAGCACTAGACTACAAGTGACGAGCTAAACATGTTAAAACATGTTTAACTAAGTTAGAAAACAGGTTTTGATATCAAAACAAAGTGTTTTGATACCCAAAATTAGCTTCGTCTCAAAATACGCATAAACACATACTTTGACCGAAACTTTGACTCGTCACTTCGACTAATCAACGTGGTAATTAGTAGGTATAGTCACATGGGACTATAACCATCGTGATTACGCTCACGTTGCAAAGTTCAAACGAACTTTGTGTTGACCAAAGACTGGTCAAAGCAGAAAGTCAAACACTGTTTGACCTTCATGCTTAAAAAGCAATAAAAGCCTGAAAGAAGCTTACAAAAGGTCCAAGCAAATGAAGAATTTGATCTAAAACACTCAGGTATGAAGCTAAGGCTTCAACTTAGAGCATATTTTAGAGCAAATGTGTGGAATGGGTGAAAAATCAAGTGGGTATTTATAGAATTCCAAGAACCGTTAGGATCGTTTCTTGTAATTCGTGCTTAAATCTGGACCTCACATGTATTGCCCATTGTTTACAATACAATGGGACATCAAAAACAATGAAATGGTATTCCAAATCAGTGATTAAAACCATCAAATCCAGCTGAAATGGCCAAGTTCAATGTTTCTGTCTGACAGTCTGTCGCGGGCCGCGTAGACCCAGACATAATCTTACGCGCCCCTCCTAAGCAAGTTTCACAGATTGTCAGTATTAGTCCCAGCAAGTCCAAAACTTGGTTTTTGATGCATTTTTGACACGTTTAAGCCCCGTTAACCCCATTTCAAGGCTCTATAATGAAGTTAAAGTATAAGGAACATGAAATATGCTAAAAAACATCTCTTATGTCGGTTCGTTTGGTCGTAAGGTTGCGTTATTTGGTTAATTACGACGAAAACTCGAAGAGAAGGCAAAAACGATCCAAATTTCACGACGAATGGTATTTTTGCATTCCCATCACTAAAATAAAATATTTTAATGATTACATAAATTTTTGGATGTCCGGATATCTTCAGAACGTAAGATATGCGCGAAAATGCAAACTTATGCACTTTTTGACGCTTTTAGTCCCTATCGATCAAATAAGTTTATTTTCGCACACCGAACCCCTCAAAGCCTATTTCTAAGCAATGTATAGGATATTTAGGGCATGTTTAACTTATGATCAAGTTCCGAAATGTTTGTTACTATACGAATCGGTATAGTTTCACAGTTTGACATAAATAGTCCCTGTGATCGAATAAACATGTTTTTGACACACCAAACCATCCAAAACTTATTTCTAAGTTATGTAAGGGTTATTTAAGGTTTGTTAAGCCTATGTCACTGTTCCATAGTGTTAGTCGCATTAAACTGATTATGTTTACGCATCAGTTCGCGTATAAGTTTCCAGAAAGCGATTTAAAGCTCGAAATTGAACAAGAATTTATATGTGCAAATAATACACATATCTATACAAATCCCAAGTGTGAAACACAAGATTTCATTGGTTTTGTATTCGCATGATGGTCGTAGAGGCACAGATGTCACAGTCTCCCCTACTTTAGGAAATTTCGTCCCAAAATTTATTCGTAGGAGTCTGTTTGTAACGTTGTGTTAAACAATTGTCTTGCATGGGATCTAGGGTGTCATCTATTTGCGTAGAGTAACCCATAAAAGATTTCCATGCAAGGCATAACCTTGTCATTTCCCAGTGGATATACTTTGAAGCGAAAATGAATGGATGATTCATTTTCTCCAATGGATTCTTCGTCAGATGTGGAAATGAAAGATGAATAGGTTATTCGTTTCCAATGGATATTTCTTCAGAAGAGAAAATGAATGGATGATTCATTTTCCTTAATGGGTACTTCGTCAGAAGTGGAAATGAAGGATTATTGAATAAGATATTCATTTCCCCGATGGATATTTCTTCAGAAGCGAAAATGAATGGATGATTAATTTTCCTCAATAGGTACTTCGTCAGAAGTGGAAATAAACGATTATTGAATAAGATATTCATTTCCTTCGATGGATATTTCTTCAGAAGTGAAAATGAATGGATGATTCATTTTCCTCAGTGGGTACTTCGTCAGAAGTGGAAATAAAGGATTATTGAATAAGATATTCATTTCCTTCGATGGATTTTTCTTCAGAAGTGAAAATGAATGGATGATTCATTTTCCTCAGTGGGTACTTCGTCAGGAGTGGAAATGAAGGAGTTGATACAGGATTATTCATTCCCCAATGGGTTTTTCTTCTGAAGCGAAAATGAATGGATAATTCATTTTCCTCAATGGATACTTCATCAGAAGTGGAATGGATTTAATCATTTTCCTCAGTGGATGTTTCTTCAGAAGTGAAGATGAACGGATGGTTCATGTTCCTCAGTGGGTACTTCATTAGAAACGAAGATGACAGAATTAACGCAGGATTATTCATTTTCCTCAGTGGCAAAAGTGAAAATGAACGGATGGTTCATGTTCCTCAGTGGGTACTTTATCAGAGATGAAAATGAAAGAATTGATGCAGGATTATTCATTCCCTCAGTGGGTATTTCTTTAGAAGTGAAAATGAATGATCAATTCATTTTCCTCAGCGGGTACTTCATCGAAAATGGAATGAATTTATTCATTTTCCTCACTGGGTATTTCTTCAAAAGTGAAAATGAACGGATGGTTTATCTTCCTCAGTGGGTACTTTATCAGAAATGAAAATGAATTTGTTCATTTTCCTCAGTGGATATTTCTCAGAAGCGAAAATGAATGGATAATTCATTTTCCTCAGGGGGGTACTTCATACGAAATGAAAATGAACATGGTTCATGAATAGATTATTCATTTCCCTCAGTGGGTATTTCTTTCAGAAGTGAAAAATGAATAGGTAGTTCATTTTTCCTCAGCGGGTACTTCATCAGAAATGGAAATGAATAGAGTTAGCTTTTAGTTTCTTGTTCTTGTTGATACATGACAAAACTTGTTGTGGTTTCTGTGCACTAAATTCCATAATTATGTATGCATCCATAATTACGTAATTCCTTGCACAGTCCGCACAGTTTGTTTTATAATGTGTAGGGGATAGAGTCGGTCGAACACATAACACGTAAGCACATAATGGTCACACAATTGTTCACTTGGTTATCAATTCGTTATCAGTTTGTTATTAATTGTTATTAACTTGTTGTCGATTTGTATATGGGCCTTTAAAGTATACCAGGAATCCAATCAATGGACTTCAACTAGCACTTTAAACATCCTCAAGAATCTCTCTATAACGATAGGATGATCTTATAAGGATTCGATTTCGTTTTCAAGGAATCGTAATATTCGTATTATAGCACACAAAGAATCCAATTAAGGACTTTGATTCTACACTTTGAGTATCCACGAGGATCTAAATATGAAGAAGATCCTATAAGGATTTGGAATTCGTAGCGAGAGAAGTTTAGGAACTTGGTACTAAGTATGCTAAGACCACATAGGAAGTATAGTGTTTATGGAATCAAGGTGCTAGATATGCCAAGACAACATATGAAGCAAATGGATCTTTGAAGTCATTATGCTAAGCATGCAAAGCTAGCATACAAAGCAGGGTGTTCTTGAAAATCGAGTACTGCGTATGCTAAAACAACATACGGGCAGTTTGTTTTTGAAAGTTATGCTTGGAATCGTTAAAAATATGTTTTTGAAAACCTTTTTGTAATGCTTTTGAAATCACGTACTAAGTATATTAGGTAAACATTTTTATGAAATGTTTTAAAACCATGTGAGATGATTTTGAAAACATGTATGAGGTTTTTTAAAACATGCATAATCTTTTGGAATCGTGTGTTGTGTAGAATATCGTGAAGTCGGGAAAATATGATATGGAAGACCAAATCAAGGGCTTATGGAAGTACCCTTGGGTATCCTATTAAGGATTTAAAGTGGTACTTTGGGTATTCGTCCAGAGTTTTAACTTGCGCCTTGTACTTCGTTTCCTTAGAAGAAATGAGTACTTAGGATTTTCGTGGAGATCGCAAGCGATCATAAAATGGAAGAACTTCGAGAGTAGTTTGTTCTACAAGGAACACGGTTCCTTGATCGTCAGTATCGTAGCGGATATGTCGTTTATACATGTAACCACATTTGTACATCGCAATGTAAATAAAAGATTTATTTCCAAACCAAAATAACTGTTTCATAGACTTTGATAACAAAAGAAAATAATACATAAAGTTCGATTGTTTCTAAACAGCATCGTCTTCCAGTCAGTCGAATGCTCATCCTTGTGCTGGATTTGCATTAGCAAGTTTTGGGTAATTGTTTCGGAAATGGCCCATCTCGCCACAGTTGTAGCAAGAATCTAGTGGAAAACGAGCTTGAGCAGGATTGTTGTCAGCTTGATTTGGTGCAGCTGCAGCTCGGTAAACCCTAGCTGTATGACCAGCAAGTCCACAGTTTAGGAATTTGCGCCATTTCACACTAGCATGATGATGAAGGTTACATTGGTTGCACAAGGGTGAAGTCCCGTTGTATGGCTTCTTAGCAGGGGGTTGAGCTGGTTGGTTAGGGACAGCTTGATCATTTTGAGCAACCACGGCGAAGTTATGGGAAGCCTTACGCTTCTTTGACTTCTTAAAGGACTCAGTCTGCTTATCCTTTGGTTTCGATTCATCGGTTGGTTTCTTGTCGCCTTTTCGGAAAAGTTTACCTTTCCCGATCAGAGATTCAGTCAGGGTAGCGGATAGCTCAATGGCCTGTCTAACTGTAGTAGGGTTGCTACCAGTAACAATGTCTTGTACTGAGTCAGGGAGGCCATCAATATACTTTTCAATTGCCTTATCCAAAGGCGTAACCATGGTAGGGCATAACAGACTTAGCTCCACATAACGGTCCGTGTAGGATCGATGCTCACCGCTATCTTGCTTAAGATCGTCGAATTCCCTTTCCAATGCCCTGATTTCATGACGAGGACAGAATTCCTTCATCATTAGAGCTCGAAGCTCTTCCCAGGTTTGAGCCAGTGCTACATCGGCACCCCTATCTCTCATCACACCATTCCACCATGTTAAAGCTCGATTCTCAAAGACACTAGATGAGAATTCAACCTTTCGCTCGTTTGGACACTGAACATGTCTGAAGGTGCTTTCTAGACTCTCGAACCATTGTAGGAGTGCAGTTGCTCCCTGAGACCCAGAAAATTTTGATGGCTTAGCTGAGTTGAATGTTTTGAAGTTACACTGAGCATTGTTATTGTTGTTATTGTTATTTGCTTGGTTTATCTAGATAATGAGGTTCGGAAGCACAGCAGCCATTTACTGAACGATTGTGGCTGCGAGGGCAGCATCGTGTTCTGTATCACGTCTAGGTGGCATATTCTAAAAAGAACAAGGAAATATGAGAAACAAGTGAGATTGAAGATTGGATAAACAAAAGAGGTAATGAAAATATCAACGAAACATAAGGAAGGTGATCATTTGTTTGTTATTTCGAACAAACAAACGACGCGAAATGGCTGAACAAAGTAAATAGGTCCTTATAATGTATCGCGAAAACATGCTTTAGCCTATAAGTGGACACTCATCCCAAGAGTTCCCAGGTAAGTGTGACTGGTCCGATTATGTGGATTTGTACGAACACTCTAGCCTTAGACAGAAAACTCAGGATACAGGCACCCACCCTTCCAGATTGCACGTGTTCACATTAATAGGACCTAAACTTTGATGAGATTTTGAAAACTTTGAAGTTTCAAAACCTTATAATAAATCATCTAAAAGGAGATGATTAGTTTTCAAGTCGGATTCTTAATTCGTGTTCTTGTTGTGGTTGTCACCTAAAGGTAGGCAACGGTATTGTTTTATGACTAAACGCAAGTAAACTCGCTTTAGGGTCCTAGGAAGGTTATAGTCTAGGTCAAAGCATAACAAATAACCTAATTCCATATAACCATGAGCTCTTATACCAACTTTTCTGTCACACCCCGACCGCGTTAAAACAACAAACCGCAGCGGAAACGTCGGGGAGTGTCGTAATAGAATCATTGTTTCACAACACATGGATTGAAGTTTTGTTTTATTAAATTAAGTTGATTACATTGTATTGAAATCAAAAGCAAAATATGAACAAATTGTCTTTCATTGTTATTAAGTCACTAAGGCCTCGTCTGTTCCTATGTGAGCATGCATCATAATCATCGTCAAACGTCATCAAACTATAGTACCTGAAACATATGTGAAAATACGTCAGCATAAAAATGCTGGCGAGTACATAGGTTTTCTGTGAGTGTTGGATTCATGGCTCGTTTACATGTTACAATACCTCGTTTGACTACAAGAGTCGTTTATAAAAAAAAACTTGTTTTGAAAAGAGTTTGGTATTGCAATATGAATAACCATCTCAAAATAAGTGGTTATAGTTTATAAAATCTCGTTGCCATGAATCTTAACCCAAAACATTTGTTTAAGTAAACCAAATCATAAATTGTTCTCGTAATAAAACTCGTATGGTTTATATCGTTAGGAAAACCTTGTAGTGTAACTTTGTTTTGAAAACATTCAACCACGTGATCTAGATAACGCAACGATATGTAATGTGTTAAAAGCACTTATATATAGGAAGTACCAGCGGCGTATCCACCATGCTTTTAACACATTACACCCGCCCCGTTACCTAATCACTTACCATAACCCAATCGTTTAATAGTTCAAATAGTTCCAATTGTTCAAATAGTTCAAGTAGTTCACATAAATCAAATAGTTCCAATGGTTCAAATAGCTCAGGTAGTTCACATAGATCAAATAGTTCCAATGGTTCAAATAGTTCCATTGGTTCAAATAGTTCCAGTGGTTCAAATAGTTCCAGTGGTTCAAATAGTTCCAGTGGTTCAAATAGTTCCAGTGGTTTGTGTTCAAATCGTTGTGTTTAATATAAACCATAGCATTTGTTTAGAAAACTCGAAATCGTTTAGCACATATGAATCACCCCAAAACAGTCAAAAATGGTAAAAGAGGGGAACTATGTACTCACATTGAAGTGCAAAGTATCCTTGATTAAATGAATTAGCAAAGCTCGAGTAAACCAAGGAAATCAGATAGCACCTAGTAATCGGATCGCTAAGTTAATAAATCGACACCTAAATCGAGAGATCGGATAGAATGAGGTCTTGTAAACCAAATGAGTATTGGAACTCATAGGATATGGTTTAACAAAGCCTACATTCTAAATTGGAACCTATCCTAAGTGATTTCGACCCGCTACGACTCATTAAGGTAGCTTACGCTACTTTAACGCGTTGTTCGCGCAAAAGCGCGTTCGAGATGCCTAACTAGTCCTGTGACAAGTATTATATGCCCTAACATGTTAAAATATGTTGCATAATCAGTTTAAGTGACAAAAGTTAAGTTACCTATGCTTAAATACCAATTATGCATGAAAAGGGCATTTTGGTCATTTACCTAAGGCCAATGTTGTAGAAGGCGCTAGGCGCTTGTCGGGCGGTGAGGTACCGCCTAGGGATTAATCAGGATTAATCGGGATTAATCGGAATGGGATTTTTATATGTATTTTTTCAAAATTATATATATATACCGAATAATATAAAAATAATACTTCAAAATTCACATAAATACTTCAAGTTTTGGATAGTATGGTTCGATTTTGACCGATTAATATAGTCCGATTAATCCGGTTTTTGACCGCCTAGGACCTCTTCGGTACCGCCTTTGACCGACTTTGACCATGGCCGATTAATTGACCGACTAGCTCAAAATTAGGCAGTAAGTGGCCGCCTAGCGCCTAGGCACCGATTAATCAGCCGCCTAGGCCGATTTCTGCAACACTGCCTAAGGCATATAAACTACCTATCATACAACTAATTAAACTAAGTGACCATAAGGTATAACCTCGGAAGGTTATTCCCTATACAACTATGGTCACTAAACATGCTTGGTCGGATCCTAACGATTGACCAAACGGGTTGGGTTCGAAAGTCTAAGCGGTTGTTAAGACCGCTTATCTTACGACCCTATACAAGAACTAGACTACAAGTGACGAGCTAAACGTGTTAAAACATGTTTAACTAAGTTAGAAAACATGTTTTGATATCAAAACAAAGTGTTTTGATACCCAAAATTAGCTTCGTCTCAAAATACGCATAAACACGTACTTTGACCGAAACTTTGACTCGTCACTTCGACTAATCAACGTGGTAATTAGTAGGTATAGTCACATGGGACTATGACCATCGTGATTACGCTCATGTTGCAAAGTTCAAACGAACTTTGTGTTGACCAAAGACTGGTCAAAGCAGAAAGTTAAACACTGTTTCACCTACATACTTAAAAAGCAATAAAAGCATGAAAGAAGCTTACAAAAGGTCCAAGCAAATGAAGAATTTGATCTAAAACACTCAGGTATGAAGCTAAGGCTTCAACTTAGAGCAAATTTTAGAGCAAATGTGAGGAATGGGTGAAAAATCAAGTGGGTATTTATAGAATTCCAAGAACCGTTAGGATCATTTCTCGTAATTCGTGCTTAAATTTGGACCTTACATGTGTTGCCCATTGTTTACAATATAATGGGACATCAAAAACAATTAAATGGTATTCCAAATCAGTGATTAAAACCATCAAATTCAGCTGAAATGGCCAAGTTCAATGTTTCTGTTTGATAGTCTGTCGTGGGCCGCATAGACCCAGACATAATCTTACGCGCCCCTCCTAAGCAAGTTTCACAGATTGTCAGTTTT
Source organism: Helianthus tuberosus (assembly GCA_030545235.1). Classification (NCBI taxonomy): domain Eukaryota; kingdom Viridiplantae; phylum Streptophyta; class Magnoliopsida; order Asterales; family Asteraceae; genus Helianthus; species Helianthus tuberosus. The sequence continues at coordinate 125,242,996 of CM060358.1, forward strand.
AGTCCCTGCAAGTCCAAAACTTGGTTTTTGATGCATTTTTGACACGTTTAAGCCCCGTTAACCCCACTTCAAGGCTCTATAATGAAGTTAAAGTATAGGGAACATGAAATATGCTCAAAAACATCTCGGATGTCGGTTCGTTTGGTCGTACGGTTGCGTTATTCGGTTAATTACGACGAAAAATCGAACGCACGCAAAAACGATCCAAATTTCACGACGGATGGTATTTTTTCATTCCCATCACTAAAATAAAATATTTTAATGATTACAAAAATTTTTGGATGTCCGGATATGTTCAGAACGTAAGATTTGCGCGAAAATGCAAACTTATGCACTTTTTGATGCTTTTAGTCCCTATCGATCAAATAAGTTTATTTTCGCACACCGAACCCCTCAAAGCCTATTTCTAAGATATGTAAAGGATATTTAGGGTATGTTTAACTTATGATCAAGTTCCGGAATGTTCGTTACTATACGAATCGGTATAGTTTCGCAGTTTGACATAAATAGTCCCTGCGATCGAATAAACTTGTTTTCGACACACCAAACCATCCAAAACTTATTTCTAAGTTATGTAAGGGTTATTTAAGGTATGTTAAGCCTATGTCACTATTCTGGAGTGTTTTTCGTGTTAAACTGATTATGTTTACGCATCAGCTCGCGTATAAGTTTCCAGAAAGCGATTTAAAGCTTAAAATTGAACAAGAATTGATATGTGCAAATAATACACATATCTATACAAATCCCAAGTGTGAAACACAAGATTTCATTGGTTTTTTAATCGCATGATGGTCGTAGAGGCACATATGTCACAAAAAACGTCAACAAAGTGGGTGAATAATGAATGTTTGTAAATGTGAGATTTATTTGTATAAAAATCGGTATGTAAACGTCTATGAAAACGTGATCATTAATGTTTAGCTATGATATTAATATGTGTGACGACATAGGAAGCAATCCAAACCTTGATGATTTTTGTGTCGAACACCCTCGACTGGGACTCAAAAGCACTCTTCCGTGTGGGTTGTATGGACCAAGAGTGGGGCTCGTCAAAACCCAATAGATCTACCCCTTTCTGTTCCTCGGTCTAAACATGATTAATGTTGCTTAAGTACAACCCTATTCGCACGTGATCTAGTTGTTCCATTTCCTAGTCTAACATACCATTTCTACATGTATTTCCCCCATAAGTTTTAAGAAAACTAGAAAACATTTAAAAGAGGGGACATGACCTCAATGATTTGCTTTCCGAAGCGTAGTAAATTCACCGATACTTCTTTTGTTTCGTGACGTGACCTACAAGTGTCCTAAATATGTTAACCACCTAAGTTTATGATTTGTGAATGCATGCGTCTACAGCCTACGTCCATGTTTTGTGTCTTGTTTGTAATGTATTTGATTGTATAGATTAGATAGATTATCGTAACGAAAGGTCGAAACTTAATGTAAGAAGACCTTTTGTATGAAAGAGTCTTTCTTGCAAAAGGAGCCTCATGCCCTTTTGTGCGACAGAGACCCTGTCGTCCCAGGCATTTCATGCAACTGCCACTGCCTATAAATAGGGGACTTGGGTTCTTATATGTAACTTTTGGCTCTAGAGGGGAAACTCTGCCAAAATTGATTCTCGGTTCTGTAATTTAAATTTATTAAGAGAATCAAGGTTTAATCGGTATATTCTTATGTGTGTTAACTTCATACATGGATTCCGCACATGATATGAAGATTATCTAATCGACCGGAGCATTCGAAGAACCGAAACGGTCCTCACAAGTGGTATCAGAGCTTGGAGGCCGATTTTAGTGACATAGAGCACAAGATATCAACCGATTTGAGAAGATTGAAGCTGATTTCAGCCAATTTCACATCATTTTACTTCTACTTCTACACTTTATGCTTAAAACTAAAATTTGATCTTGAATTCATGGAAAAATTTTGCTGAAAATTGAACATATTGTGTGAAATCACCTGATGTCAAACCCTTGAACAAATCAGACTTTAATTCAATCTAAATCAGTGAAAAATCTTGAAAAAATGTCAAAAAAACGTAACTTGATTTTCGAGAGACAGGAGCCTATCGTCTGAAAAAAACTTACATCTCGCACTAAAAAAAAATCCTTTCGCACGAAAGGAATAGTTGTCAAGTTGAAAATTTGAAAAGGAACACCTTTCGCGCGAGGTTGTTGTTGTTTTTTAAAAGATTGATCCTTCCCCACGAGAGGCAATCCCTCTCGCGCGAAAGAGTTGTTATCCTTTCGTTTGAAAATCTATTTAACCGTTTGTTAAATTTTTAAGGTATTTGTCACGTAATTCAAGGTGTTGAACATGGATTCAGAGTTTTATAACGCATTCGCAACTTCATCGACAACAATGATGGCCGAAAGTTTGAACCTAGACAACGCACTCGAAACGAAGGTTAAACCACCAAAGTTACTTAGTATGGAAGACTATAAGGGGAGGCGTGAGCGTTTTTGTAACTGGATTCAAGCCAATGCAATGGAGTGTTGGTTTCCGATACTTGAGGAGTATATTCAACCAACGACTGAACATGGTGTTAAGAAGTCGATTATGCAATTAACTGATCAAGAAAAAGATATCTTCGTCCGCGAGAAGAAAATGATTAACTACTTTCAACAGTCAATCAGAGATGACATATTCTCATTGCTCCAGTACACAGGAACCGCGTACTCGATATGGATAGCATTGAAAAATAAATACGAGAGCCGTAGAGAAATGATGAAGAGTAAGAAAGCATTGTTGAAAAAGGAGTTCAACATTTTTCAATGCTTAAAGGGTGAAACGCTAAAACAAATGATAGATCATTTTTGTCATTTGATCATAGAGTTACAAGGCTTTGGGATTGAAAAGGATCGAGAAGAGTTGCTGGATAAGCCTCATAGATTGTTGGAGCATATTTCGTACGTCTGCCACTGTGCGAATAGCTAGATAGAGCGTGTGTTGAATATTGTATATAATAGAGTGAAATCCAGTACGAAACCAAGGTACTGTGATGTAACAGTACCTTCGTACGAAGGGAGTCACTTCGTACGAAGGGGCTACATAGTAGGTTTCTACTGAAGATCCAAGACCAAGATGGGTTCGTACGATGGCACATGTGCAGCTTCGTATGAAGGCACATGTGCAGCTTCGTACGAAGGCACATGTGCAGCTTCGTACGAAGGCACATGTGCAGCTTCGTACGAAGCCCCAATGCCTATATATATGGAGCTTGGGTCTTGTGTTGGATAAGCTTTTAGGTTCCCAGAGGGGACATGCTGTCCAACTGGTCTCGCGGTGCTGTAACATTTGATTATCAATAGAGACCAGATTATAAGTGACTGCTCGGTGTTCATACTATCTTCTACTCATTTCTTTTCATTTCTTATCATCGAACACGTCGTTTCGAGACCAAAGCTCCGTCAAACTCGTCAGATCCTGGAATCTCAATTGGTATTAGAGCTACGGTACCGATTCAATCGATCTAACAGTTGATTGAAACACCTACGCTCATGAATTTTGGATGTGTAGGGAGTTTTGACGTTAAACATCGAATAAACATCAAATTGAAGGTCAATTCACAGATGGAATTTGAAATTGAAGACATCATTATGTTCGTGATTGATTTTTGCACAATCCTGTGAAGTTTCATCATGAAATTCGCAGAAATAAAGATTATGGATCGAAATTTGTGTTCAAAAAGTGTTCTTGATGACATCAGCTCGGCTTTGTATGAAGGCGCAGCTTCGTACGAAGCCACGTTACAAACTGTCATATGAGCTAGTACGAAGAGACCCCTGGGTTCGTACGAAGGGACCATGGTGCTAAATGTCAATTTGATCCAGAACAAATGCCTAAAAAAGGCATTTTTGATCGCAACGACGAGGTGAGTCTCCAGAAAAAATTTGGTGATTGAAAATATTTTCGAGTTTTTAACGACCAAGCTGGGTTGTTCGGGGACACCGTCTGGGGCTTTAGCGAATTTGATGATGCAATCATAGATTGTGGAAATTAGTGGGATAGTCATGATACTGGTGCAGAATGTTTATCATCTGGGTTATCTGACTATTAATGGGCCATAAAAAACATACGCAATGATGAAAAACTGGCGTTTTGGGGAAAATTGTCATATTTTCGGCATAGTCGAGTTTTTCAGAGACAAAAAGAGAACTGAATTGCTCAATTTGAGGGAGAATTCAGTGATAATACATCAGAATTTGCAAAAATGAGAGGGAATAAAAATTTTAGATGAAATTCCAGGATTTTGAAATTCGTGACACTACAACAGTATTCGGGTGGTTCCAACTTCAGAGTTGTCTAGGAATGTGTATCAGATCGGTGGTGAAAGCTTCCGAGATCTAGATGATCTAAGGAGTTGATATCTGATCATGGATGAAAGCTTTGGAGATCTGAGAGTGATTGTGGATGATAGCTTCTGAGATTTAGATTATCCGAGGAGATGAATCGGATTGTGGATGAATGCTTCAGAGATAGGAATACATTACCAGATGATTTGTTTTCCGATGAAGATTTGCTGATTGTGGAGAATACCGTTTATGCGGATCAATCAATCTTACGGTGCTTAAAGGTGATCACGGAAAACGGGATCTCAGATCTTCAGGGTGAATCACTGATTTGAAGTTAATCAGTGGAGTATTTGAAGTTTCTATCAATTGTCGGTTGAGTTTTTGTACATTCTTAAATCGAGCAAGCGGAGTGCGAGATCGTGGTGCTGACATGATATATCAAAACTGAGCTCGGATGTGGTTAAAGCTGAAACAGAGATTGCTGCATTGACTAGTTTTAAGTTGGTGATTGTTTGTGAAGGTTGCAGTTTAGCAAATCAGAGGAGAGTCATGAACTATGCAAAAGACCTGAAGATTCATTTCAGGGGGGGAACGTGCTCGACATTGTCAAAAGCAAACCTGGATCATCAATCAAGGGGGAATCTAATGAAGATTTCAAGATGCCTGATTGAAGTTGCAGAAAAGTTGAAGACTCCAGAATATTCAAACACAGCTCAAGGTTTTGTGACGATTCGACAGTGACAGCGAGGGGGAATCTGTTGGTGCATATTTCGTACGCCTGCCACTGTGCGAATAGCTAGCTAGAGCGTGTGTTGAATATTGTATAGAATAGAGTGAAATCCAGTACGAAACCAAGGTTCTGTGATGTAACAGTACCTTCGTACGAAGGGACTGCATAGTAGGTTTGTACTAAAGATCCAAGACCAAGCTGGGTTCGTACAAAGGCACATGTGCAGCTTCGTACGAAGCCCCAATGCATATATATATGGAGCTTGGGTCTTGTGTTTGATAAGCTTTTGGGTTCCCAGAGGGGACATGCTGTCCAACTGGTCTCGCGATGCTGTAACGTTTGATTATCAATAGAGACCAGATTATAAGTGACTGCTCGGTGTTCTATTCTATCTTCTACTAATAGACGAACTTCCGTACGAGAATAATTGGTCTACATATGTAATGATCGTTAAGAATAGTCTAGAGTACGAGACTATGAGCTTAAACAAGTTAATCCAGAAACTTAAAAGTCACGATCTAGAGCAAAGAAAGTTGACCAAGATGAAAAACGCGAACATTTAACAGGATGTAAACTTATATTATCGTGGAAGCTTACCTTCGAATCTTCAATCTCCCAAAACTGGAACAGCATTCAGTGTTGAAAACTCATATGGGTCACCACAAAGCAGTACCCCTAGCAGTGGTTTTGGTTTTTCTAGTTCTGACACAAATCCGACAACTCCGCACACTCAGTCATCCCATGATTCGAACAATCAGTCGAATCAGAACAATTCCAACTCTCATATCATTCAATGCAATATAGCCATGAACCTCAACAATTCACAAGGCATGGACGCGGATGCTGCTAAACAGCAGATGATCTTCTTGGTATCGATTTTGGAATCATACGAGAGTCTTGTTGCAGGGAAGATTGGCAACCTCAATATGATAAAGGAAGATTACGACCAAATCAATCCCGAAGACATGGAATTGATCGATATTCGTTGGTGTATGGCGAGTGTAATCCGAAGGGCTCAACGTTTTATGGAAACAACGGTCTCACTGATGATATGTTAGTACGTTTTTACACACTTAGTAGATTGTTTTTCGAGATATAAACCTAAATCAAAAACTTTCTTAATATGTGGGTAACATCTCTTGGATATACCGAGTTAGTACTCCGAAATTTCATTTGAGAGATTGCCTGATTCTGAGATATTAGGTCTTTATACTTATTGATATCTGGGGTATTATACAAGATCTTCTACTTTTGCGTCAGCAATGGCCTAGATCTTGTAGAATACTTTTGTGCTTTAAACCCAAAGCTGCACAAAAAATTGAGAATGTCGAAAGATATATCAATTACAGTCATAAGATTCCTAAGGGGAACACACCTCTAAGTCGAGCCTTCATCTCTTTGTCGGAACGGTAGTTCTAACCTGAGCTCTCAAGGTCTCGCACTAACCCAGAAATAGATATCAACTAGGTATATTCACCAGTAAGGCTGAATCCATGGAATCTTGATACGGGAGTATATTCTAAGGTGGGACACATTGTTAAGTGATTTCCTATGACACTTAATCTCATATCTTGAAACAATCGAAGTTGTAAGGCCATATAATTGAGTAGGTTTACGCTTGTCTTTATCAAACAAAAGTATAAGCTATTGGGCTTAGTTTTCTAGTAGGTTAGATAGTATTGGGATAAGCCATGTGGGCTAATTAAGTGATTTAGGCTTGTTTAGTCAATAGTGTGAATGTGGGCTTGGCCCAGTTTGAATTTTTAGGTCACCCTATATAACTATAAATAGGGTGAACCTAGGTCATTTAGAGGTTTCTGCTCACATTAGTGTTAGTTGTGCCAGACGAGTTTCATGCTCGTTTGCAACCTAATCATCACGATTGTTCTTCTTCTAATCACTTTCATCAGTTTTTTGCACTTTTGATTGTGTTTGTGATATCCAATTGGAGTTTTTGGGACTTACAATTGGTATGAGAGCCTAAGAAGTCTTTCAAAGGCTAGGTTTCATTGGGCACTCTGCAGCGACATCACCAATCCCTGAAACAAAAGGGGACATGTGCTTGCGGAAAGTGTCTATGTTGTTGCTTCAGGACAACCCAGGACCACGATGGCCTGGGTACCAATGTCTTACTGATCTCGTTACTTTTCAGGGACAACCAAGGAGGAGTTGTTAACATCCTTTGGATGTTGATGGCGGTTGTTCCAGAGATTTAACGGGTAACATTTCACTGTTGCAAAAAGTTTTATTTCTTTACAGTTGACATTTTCCTTTGAAGGAGATAAGAGAGGTGAGACAAGATCAGCGAAAAGGTACAAATTTGAATTTCATGTTCTAATTTTGTTTTTGATTAGTCTTGAATCTGATGATGGAACGGTTATACAAAACAACAAAAATATTTTCATTTTCTTTCGTGTTTCTCTTTGTACATACATTCTCTCAATAAGGTAAAATTGCGCATAAGATTTAAGCACAAATTTAAGGTGATATCTTAAAGAGATATCTGTAAATATTAGAGGCAGAAAATGAGAAAAATAAAAAAAGAGTTGAAAACTATAAATTCAAAAAATATTTTGTTGCATAAATGGGAAATGAAATAAACTTTCACTATGTTGATTAAGGTTGACTCATGTAAGACCAATATTGAAATGATCTGACTCTAGAGCGATATGTTGGTAGGCTTTATCCTGATGGCTGGATAGTTTGACTAGTTATGTGCAGAACATTAAATTACTCTATGACGTCAGGAAAGAACGTCACTTGGAATTAGGACATGACTATCTGAATACGTGTGTGACGTCCCAATATACACAATTTTGTTCTAGTTCTGAAATCTCTTCTGACCAACTCGTGTATCTCCTCTGTTTTGCGTGAGCAAAGACCTGGAGGTGCTAGGCAATGTCAGCTTCTGTTTGCGTGAGCAAAGACATATCTGTACGTTGTCGCGAGATGAAATTACACCCGAAAGTGGCCCTCTAGTGCCCAAAAGAAACCCGAAAAACCTATATCAAACTGAAAAAAAAAAATCATTTGATCTGTAGATTATATCCATCTCTTCAAATGATCTATTATGTTCTATTCTCAATCAAGTCCCAGTCAATGTTTCAGAATCCTAGAATAGGCTTGTGAAAATATGTGGTAGGGAAACTACATGTATGATAGTGTGTTCTGACTAAAATTCCAGGATTTGATTGTGATTTATTTGGGTGTTCATATTAAATAAACCAAAACATGATAAATCAGTTGCAAACCGTTATATAAAAAAGGCCTAAGGAGATAAGTTTAAGTGGACAAACATATTGGCAATCGCTCGGATCACCCAAAGTAAATAGTGTTGGTAAGTGTAGTCTGGCCTGAAACACCGTGATTTGATCCTATTGCAATTGTAATTGTATATTAGTTTCTTTTTTTATTTGTGTTTGAGTTTATATTGTTAGTTTTTAATATTAAAAATTCAAAAATAGTGTTCTATTTGTATAAAATAAAAAATCCGAAAATAGAGTGTTTATTTGTTTTATTAAAAAATTTAGCCGTTTATTGAAGATTTGATTGATCATCATAAGTGTCAGACCCTTATTTGTTTTATCGAGGTTTCATATAAGTTTCGCATATAAAAGCGTTTATACGATTACACTTACATTTGATAATACGAGTTTCATAAAAACATCTTGAAATTTAAAACATTTCAATATAATGTCGTTGCTTAATCGCATAACGAAGAAAAGTAATGCGGAAGCTTGAATCTTTGAGCGTGTTCGGTTCTTCATTGAGTTTGATCGTCATCCGGTACATCACGGTATACCTACATTTCATTAAACATGAAATGCATTAGTTATGAGGGTTTTATAATGTGTCAAAACAAGCCCATAAGCCAAAACAAGCCCATAAGCCAAAACAAGCCCATAAGCCAAAACAAGCAACAACAAATTTTTTTGCCAGCTTTATAGCCCTCGCGGGGCGCGACAGAAATTGCACTCATCTCTCGCAGGGCGTGAAGCCCATCGCGTTGCGCGACGCCAAATAGCATTACCCGTCGCACGGCATGACGGATAAATTTTCACAGAATGTTTGGTTTCTGGAGCTGCATATTATCAGCACAACCATTTTTCACAAAGTTAATCATAACTCGCTCAATTTTTATCCATTTGTGACATCTGTGCTTGTAATCATTGTATAAACCTTAATCAGTTCAGTTATTAATGAAACAATGTTATTTGATCCCAATATTTGTTTGTTAATGTTTGACATTTTTCGTGTTTTGATTTTTGTTCAATTTCAAACTCTATATCGCTTTCTAGAGAGTTATACGCAAACCGGTGCGTAAACGTAATCAGTTTAACGTGACAAACACTCCGGAACATCAATTTATGCTTAACATACCTTAAATAACCTTTACATAACTTAGAAATAAGTTTTGAAGGCTTTGGTATGGCAAAATCAAGTTTATTCGCTTACAGAGACTAATTTAGACAAACTGTGAAAGTATGCCGATTCGTACTGTAACGAACATTCTGGAACTTGATCATAAGTTAAACATACCCTAAATATCCTTTACATAGCTTAGAAATAGGCTTTGAGAGGTTCGGTGTACAAAAATAAACTTTTTGGTCAATCAGGGACTAAAAGCATCAAAAAGTGCATAAGTTTGCATTTTCGCGCATATCTTACGTTCTGAATATATCCGGACATCCAAAAATTTATGTATTCATTAAAATATTTTATTTTAGTGATTGGCATGATAAAATCCCATTCGTCGCGTAATTTGGATCGTTTTTCGCATCCGTTCGTGTTTCGTCGTAATTAACCGAACAACGCAACCGTACGGCCAAACGAACCGACATCCGAGATGTTTTTGAGCATATTTCATGTTCCCTATACTTAAACTTCATTGTTGAGAATTTAAAATGGGTTAACGGGGTTTAAATGCATCAAAAATGGCTTAAAAGTGTTGTAGGGACCATTTCTGTCATTTTGGAAAAGTTTCTGGACCTGGTACATGGTGGCGTCGCACCACAGCCTTATGGCTATGTGGTGGCACCACCCTATCTGGGCAAAAACTCATTTTTAGCAACAGCAGGTCCATTTTTAGCATTTATCTTGAAGTTCAGGGTCCTTTTTGTAACTTTCTCAATACCGTTTGATGGTTTTGGGGCACCCCTAGTATTCCAAAACCATGTGTCTTATGTGTGCGGTCCAGATCAAAGCTCAATTATCGAGGAACGATCCTAACGGTTCTTCAAACTCTATATAAACCCACCTCCATTCATTCTTCTTCTTCACACCTTTGTTCTCATTTTACTCTAAGTTGAAGCTCTCAAGCTTCATACCTGAGTTTTATTGAGTTCATACCTTCATAGCTTGGACCTTTTGTAAGTTTCTTTCGTTCTTTTATGCGTTTCCAAGCACGAAAATCAAACAGTGTTTGACTTTCTGCTTTGACCAGTTTATGGTCAACACGAAGTTTGTTTGAACTTCGCAACGTGAGCGTAATCACGATGGTCATAGTCCATGGTGACTATACCTACTGATTACCACGTTATTTAGGCATAGTGATGAGCCATAGTTTCGGTCAAAATGCGCGTTTATGCGTATTTTGTAACCAAACTATTCTTGGGTATCAAAACCCTTTGTTTTGATATCAAACTTGTTTTCTAAATTCGTTAAACATGTTTTAACATGTTTAACTCGTCACTTTAGATTTAGTGCTTATATAGGGTCGTAAAGGTAAGCGGTCTAAACAACCGCTTAGACTTTCGAACCCGACCCATTTGGTCGATCATTAGGATCTGAACAAACACATTAGGTGACCATAGTTGTATAGGGAATAACCTTCCGAGGTTATACCTTATGGTGACAACGTTTAGTTAGTTGTATGATAGATAGTTTATATGCCTTAGGAAAATGATCAAAATGCCCTTTTTGCGCATAAATTCATTTTAAGAATATGTAACTTAAATTTTGACATCTAAACTGATTAGGCAATATTATTAGACATGTTAAGGCATATATTACTTGTCATAGGACTAGTTAGGCGGTCCGAACGCGTTTTACACGAACGACGCGTTAAAGTAGCGTAAGCTACCTAAACGGGTCGTAATGGGTCACAAGCACTTAGGATAGGTTTCGTTTTTGAATGTAGGCTTTGTTAAACCATATTACATGAGTTCCTATACTCATTTGGTTTACGAAACCACATTTTATCCAATCTTCCGATTTTGGTCCGGTTTATTAACGTAGTTACCTATATTAGGTGCCGATTGATTCCGTGATCTTTCTAGCATTGCTTGGTTGTTATCCAAAGACTATTAAGCAATCTCAAGTGAGTACATAGACCCTTCTTTTACTGTTTTTCAAACATTTTGGGGTGAAACACATGTGCCTACTTGTTACTTTCGTGCTATTCATGTTTTCATATCATATACATGCTATGTTCATTAGTACACATATAGTACATGATTTCATCCATGTTTTATGTTGTGTATGTTCATTTATTGCATACTTAGTACATGGTTTTACATCACATGCTATGTATGTTCATTTATTGCATACTTAGTACATTGTTTTCACAAAACATGCTTACATTTTGGTATGACATTTGGTTTGTTTAAATAGGACAAAAATACATTCATTAACATTAGCTACGGCGCTTGGTAGTAAGTAATGGTACCATAGGAATTGACAACTCCCGTTCCTGAAATCCTAGGTTTGTTTGGATGGAAGGAATGACTGAATTCAATATACATAACTTAGATAAACCTTTAATTTGTTTAAGGGTTTATCGCCACAATCGCAAGGCTTGAATGTGTGCATTTTAACAATACCGCATAGATGTTTGTATCAGTATAGCATGCAGCTATTTTACAAAACGTAACCTTGATTTATTTCAATACCTTGTTTTGTGCATTTTACCTATGGCTTTAGTTGACATATTTCACTTGCCATACATGACATTTGTTTACACATTACATGATTTACATTTGACAATAGACATTGTTTACACATAAACATTTTAACATTGGTTTACACATTACATGATTTACATTTGACAATAGACATTGTTTACACATAAACATATTTGACATTGGTATAAACAGTACATTTTGGTGGTTTGTTTGGGTAAGTGAATTAAATAACGAGGCGTGTGTAATATGATAAAAGCATGGTGGGTACGCCGCTGGTACTTCCTATATATAAGTGCTTTTATAATATTACATATCGTGGCGTTATTTAAACCATTTCAATTTAGACATATTTCATTATACACAAATAACATATCTTCACAAAGACATTGTTTTACAAACAGTTTATTTTATACAACTCATTTTACTTGGTTATTTAATTAACCATACACCTTTCTTTTATATAATCTGATTTCTTATCAAATTTTCATATGATTTATTAAAGAAAACACTTAACAAGATTCATGACTAACTTTTATCAAACATTTCTTTAAACTTAAGTCATGAATCCTATTTTAACAAAACCTATGTATCTCACAGGCATTTTTATGCTGACGTACCTATTTTCACACGTGTTTCAGGAGCTGTTGCATAAGGATGATCAAGTTACACTTAGGCGGACCTGTGCCTTAGTGACATAAAATGAAGCTAGACTAGTTTAATTATGTTATGTACTCTTGTTTTCCTTTGTTTAAGACAATGTAACCCCCCCCCCTTTGTTTATAAATAATATAAAACTTTAATTACCATGGTTGTGAAACAATAATTCTGTTGCAACACTCCCCGACGTTTCCGCCACGGTTTGATGTTTTACGCGGTTGGGGTGTGACAGAAGAGTTGGTATCAGAGCCAATGGTTATAGGGAATTAGGTTATTAGTAATGCTTTGACCTAGACTATAACTTTTCTAGGACCCTAACACAAGTTATCTTGTGTTTAGATCTTAAAACATGCACTTCACCTATTCTTAGGTGATTACCAAAACAAGAACTCAATTTTTCCAAAACGATTTTTGAAAATCAATCATCTTTTTTAAATGATTTGTTATAAGGTTTTGAACCCTCCATTTTCCAATTTGATTTTGAAAATTTAATCATCCGTTTTTTAATGATTCTTTTGGCCTTGTGCCTTCTAAGTTTTCAAAATCTCATCAAAGTTTTGGGTCTAAATAATGTGAACACGTGCAATCTGGAAGGGTGGATGCATGTACCTCGTGTTTTCTGTCTAGGCTAGAGTGTTCGTACAAATCAACATAATCGGACCAGTCACTCTTACCTTGGAACTCTTGGGGTGAGTGTCCACTTATAGGCTAAAGCATGTCTCCGCGATGCATTATTTTTGACCCATTTACTTTGATTAGTCACTGTGTGTCGTTTGTTTGCTTTGTGGTACGGACGAATGGCCACCATCTTTGCTTTTGTCGCTTTTTGTATCATCTCGCTTTTCATCTAATCATCTCACTCGTTTCCTCTTATGTTTCCTCTTTTAGAATGCCTCCTCGACGCGAAAATCCGCTACCTAATGCCGAAATGGCAGCTATCATTGCGCAGCAAATGGATGCTGTACTCCCATACATTATTGCTCAAGTAAACCAAGCCAACAACAACAATAATGCTCCATGCAACTTTAAAAGTTTCAACTCAGCTAAACCACTCAAGTTCAGTGGTTCTGAGGGAGCAACTGGGCTCCTACAGTGGTTTGAGAGCATTGAGAGTACGTTTCGTCATGTTCAGTGTCCTGATGATCGCAAAGTCGAGTTTGCCTCTAGCGTATTTCAAAAGAGGGCTCTTACATGGTGGAATGGAGTTATGAGAGACCGTGGTGCTGGGGTTGCTTTAGCACAGACATGGGTTGAGCTTAGGGCTCTTATGATGAGGGAATTATGTCCTCGTCATGAACTAAGGGCTTTAGAAAGGGAGTTTGATGATTTGAAGCAGGATAGTGGTGAGCACCGGGCTTAGACTGATAGATACGAAGAGCTGAGTTTGTTATGCCCTACAATGGTTACCCCACTCGAGAAAGCTATCGAGAGGTATGTTGATAGCTTACCTGACTCTGTGCAAGACATCGTCACTGGTAGTAACCCTACCACAGTTCGTCAGGAAATCGAGTTAGCTACGACTTTGATTGAGTCGCAGATCAGAAAGGGGAAGCTACATAGGAAGGGTGACAAGGGTAAGAAACAGTCGTCTGATAAGGGTGAAAGCAAGAAGGGTGAAAACAAGAAGGGAAAGAAATCTGGTTCTTCGAAAGGGTCTAAGAAGAGTAAGGCTTCTCAGAATTTCGCTATTACTACACAAGGAAATCAGGCTGCTCCTAACCAACCCGCACAACCACCAACAAAGAAACAGTATGCTGGTAATGCACCATTGTGCAACAGATGCAATAGTCACCATCAACCTCAAGTTCAGTGTCGCTTCTGTGGTAATTGTGGAAAATCTGGTCATCTCACCGATGTTTGTCGTTTTGCTCCAAACCAAGCCGCACGTAACCCAGCTTAGCAAGTTGTTCAACCTCATGCTCCACAGGCTCAAGCTGCACGACCTCACTTTCCTCCTGGTTCAGGCTACAATTGTGGGGATCTGACCCACTACAAAAATCAGTGTCTGAGATTAGTTACTGCAAATCAGACTCAGGCTCGTGGGCGAGTCTTTAACATAAATGCTCAAGAGGCGCGGGCAGACAACGAGGTGGTAAATGGTACGTTCTTTGTTAACAATCAGCCTGCATCTGTTCTTTTTTATTCGGGTGCCGATAAGAATTTTGTGTCATTATCTTTCGAACCTTTGCTTCGCATGTCTAGAACAAAACTAGGAAAGCCTTTGACAGTAGAAGTTGCTAGTGGTGAACCCATTGTTCTCGATTCTGTTCTTCGAAATTGCCAATTGAACCTTAACAACCATCTTTTTCCTATCGACCTCACGCCGATGCAACATAGGAGTTTCGACGTCATAGTGGGTATGAATTGGTTAGCCAAGTATCACGCAGAAGTAGTTTGTTTTGAAAAGATTGTTCGTGTGCCGCTTTCGTCTGGTAAGATCCTAGAGGTTCGTGGTGAGAAACCTGCTAGTAGCCTCAAACTCATGTCTTGTACTCAAGCTCGGAAGTATCTTCGAAAGAACTATGTGGCCTTTTTGGAACATGTTATAGCGGATAAAGGCAAAGGTAAGTCGATTCAAGATATCCCTGTTGTTCGGGATTATCCAGAAGTTTTTCCTGAAGAATTACCTGGTTTACCCCCAGCACGCCAAGTCGAGTTTCGTATCGATCATGTACCTGGTGCAAATCCTATTGCCAGATCTCCATATCATCTTGCACCATCTGAAATGCAAGAATTATCTAAGCAGCTTCAAGAGCTTTCTAACAAAGGTTTTATTCGTCCTAGTTTTTCACCTTGGGGTGCTCCCGTCCTTTTTGTCAAGAAGAAGGATGGATCCTTCAGGATGTGCATCGATTACCGTGAGCTTAACAAGCTTACCATCAAGAATCGATATCCCCTACCTAGCATTGATGATCTCTTTGATCAATTACAGGGTGCTTCTTATTTTTCAAAGATTGATCTACGTTCTGGGTATCATCAACTTCGTGTGCATGAAGAAGACATTCCCAAGACTGCTTTCCGCACAAGATATGGGCATTATGAGTTCACATTTATGCCTTTCGGTTTGACTAATGCTCCTGTTGTTTTCATGGACTTGATGAATAGGGTTTGTAAGCCTTATTTGGACAAGTTCATCATCGTTTTCATTGATGACATCTTGATATATTCCAAGACTCGAGCCGATCTCATGAGCAGCATCTTCGTCTTACTCTGGAACTCCTAAAGAAAGAGCAACTTTTCGCCAAATTCTCCAAGTGTGAATTTTGGCTAAAGGAAGTTCAATTTTTGGGACATATCGTCAACGAACAAGGTATTCATGTAGATCCCTCCAAGATCAGTGCGATTAAGGATTGGGATACGCCTACTACTCCTACTGAAGTTTGTTCATTCCTTGGTCTCGCGGGTTATTACCGTCGCTTCATCGAAAACTTCTCCAAGATTGCAGTTCCTCTAACTGCTCTAACTCAGAAGAATAAACCCTTTGAATGGGGTTCTAAACAGGAAGAAGCTTTTCAGACCTTGAAGCAGAAGCTTTGTGATGCGCCTATTCTATCTTTGCCTGAGGGCAATGATGATTTTGTCGTGTATTGTGATGCATTAAACTTGTGTCTTGGCTGTGTTCTCATGCAAAGGAACAAAGTCATAGCATATGCATCGAGGCAGTTGAAGATACACGAGAAGAACTACACCACTCATGATCTTGAGTTAGGTGCAGTTGTTTTCGCTCTCAAAATCTAGAGACACTATTTGTATGGTAAAAAATGTGTGGTTTTCACTGACCACAAAAGTCTTCATCATATCTTCAATCAGAAAGAACTTAACATGAGGCAACGACGTTGGGTTGAACTTCTAAACGACTACGACTGCGAAATTCGTTACCATCCTGGTAAGGCGAATGTCGTAGCCGATGCATTGAGTCGTAAAGAGCATGTCAAGCTTCATTGTGTTCGTGTTCGATCTGATATTCAAACCCGCATTTCTCAAGCACAACATACTTGTGTTTCACAAGATTTGATGGGTAAGGAATTACCATTTCATATTAAGCCTGATCTCGAGCTGAAAGCCAATGGATTGTATTATTTCATGGACCGTTTGTGGGTCCCAAGTCAAGAAAATCTTCGCACCTTGCTTATGGATGAAGCTCATAAGTCTCGTTATTCTATTCATCCTGGTGCAGATAAAATGTATAAGGATCTTCGTACTCAGTATTGGTGGCCTAGTATGAAGAAGGACATTGCCTTGTACGTATCCAAATGCCTTACTTGTCTTAAGGTTAAGGCTGAACATCAACATCCTTCTGGTTTATTAGAGCAACCAGAAATTCCAGTTTGGAAGTGGGAAAACATTGCTATGGATCTTATTACCAAACTTCCGCGCACTAAGAGAGGTCATGACGCTATCTGGGTAGTTGTTGATCGTCCAGCGCATTTCTTGCCGATCCGTTAGGATCTATCTGCCGACAAGCTGGCAAAGATCTATGTGGATGAGATTGTATCCCGTCATGGCGTTCCTTTGAACATTATTTCTGACAGAGATGCTCGATTCTCATCTCGTTTTTGGAGAACCATGCAATCTGCTATGGGGACCCAACTTAATTTGAGCACAGCTTATCATCCGCAATCTGATGGTCAATCTGAAAGAACAATCCAGACTCTGGAGGATATGCTTAGAGCTTGTGTGATCGATTTTGGTGGTAGTTGGGATTCGTATCTTCCGTTGATTGAATTCTCCTACAACAATAGTTATCACTCCAGCATCAACATGGCTCCTTTCAAGGCTCTCTATGGTCGAAAATGTCGTTCACCAGTCTGCTGGAATGAGATCGGTGAGGCTCAGCTTACTGGACCTGACCTCATTCTAGAGACAACAGATAAGGTTAAGAAAGTTCGCGATATCCTTCAGACAGCTCGAAGCCGTCAAAAGAGTTATGCGGACCGACGACGCAAGCCCTTGGAATTTCAAGTCGGTGATCGTGTATTACTTAAGGTCTCACCTTGGAAAGGTGTGATCAGATTTGGAAAGACAGGAAAACTTGCACCTAGACATGTTGGACCATTCAAGATCGTCGAAAGAATCGGAAAGGTAGCCTACAGACTTGAGTTACCTCCTGAACTTGGAAATATTCATCCAACCTTTCACGTGTCCAATCTCAAGAAGTGTCTAGCTGATGAGAACCTCCACATACCGCTTGATGAAATTCGTGTGGATAACACGAGGCATTTTGTTGAGAAACCAGTGGAAATCATGGAACATGAAGTCAAATGGCTCAAACGCAAGCGCATTCCACATGTCAAAGTTCGTTGGGAATCTAAATGTGGACCAGAATTTACTTGGGAACGTGAAGATCAAATGAAGGCGAAATATCCGCATCTTTCTCACAAGTTTTCTCTAAATAAATTTCGGGACGAAATTTCCTCAAGTAGGGAAGACTGTTACATCTGTGCTTGTAATCATTGTATAAACCTTAAATAGTTCAGTTATCAATGAAACAATGTTATTTGATCCTAATATTTTTTTGTTTATGTTTGACATTTTTCGTGTTTTGATTTTTGTTCAATTTCAAACTCTATATCGCTTTCTGGAGAGTTATACGCAAACTGGTGCGTAAACGTAATCAGTTTAACACGACAAAAACTCCAGAACATCATTTTATGCTTAACATACCTTAAATAACCTTTACATAACTTAGAAATAAGTTTTGAAGGCTTTGGTATGGCAAAATCAAGTTTATTCGCTTACAGGGACTAATTTCGACAAACTGTGAAAGTATGCCGATTCGTACTATAACGAACATTCTGGAACTTGATCATAAGTTAAACATACCCTAAATATCCTTTACATAGCTTAGAAATTGGCTTTGAGAGGTTCGGTGTGCAAAAATAAACTTTTTGGTCAATCAGGGACTAAAAGCATCAAAAAGTGCATAAGTTTACATTTCCGCGCATATCTTACGTTCTGAATATATCCGGACATCCAAAAATTTATGTAATCATTAAAATATTTTATTTTAGTGATTGGCAAGATAAAATCCCATTCGTCGCGTAATTTGGATCGTTTTTCGCGTCCGTTTGTGTTTCGTCGTAATTAACCGAACAACGCAACCGTACGGCCAAACGAACCGACATCCAAGATGTTTTTGAGCATATTTCATGGTCCCTATACTTAAAATTCATTATTGAGCCTTGAAAATGGGTTAACGGGGTTTAAACGCATCAAAAATGGCTTAAAAGTGTTGTAGGGACCATTTCTGTCATTTTGGCAAAGTTTCTGGACCTGGTACATGGTGGCGTCATGCCACAGCCTTATGGCTATGTGGTGGCACCACCCTATCTAGGCAGAAACTCATTTTTAGTAACAGCAGGTCCATTTTCAGCATTTATCTTGAAGTTCAGGGTCCTTTTTGTAACTTTCTCAATACCGTTTGATGGTTTTGGGGCACCCCTAGTATTCCAAAACCATGTACCTTATGTGTACGGTCCAGATCAAAGCTCAATTATCGAGGAACGATCCTAACGGTTCTTCAAACTCTATATAAACCCACCTCCATTCATTCTTCTTCTTCACACCTTTGTTCTCATTTTACTCTAAGTTGAAGCTCTCAAGCTTCATACCTGAGTATTATTGAGTTCAAACCTTCATAGCTTGGACCTTTTGTAAGTTTCTTTCATTCTTTTATGCGTTTCCAAGCAGGAAAATCAAACCGTGTTTGACTTTCTGCTTTGACCAGTTTATGGTCAACACGAAGTTCGTTTGAACTTCGCAACGTGAGCGTAATCACGATGGTCATAGTCCTTGGTGACTATACCTACTGATTATCACGTTATTTAGGCATAGTGACGAGTCATAGTTTCGGTCAAAATGCGCGTTTATGCGTATTTTGTAACCAAACTATTCTTGGGTATCAAAACCCTTTGTTTTGATATCAAACTTGTTTTCTAAATTCATTAAACATGTTTTAACATGTTTAACTCGTCACTTCAGGTTTAGTGCTTATATAGGGCCGTAAAGGTAAGCGGTCTAAACAACCGCTTAGACTTTCGAACCCGACCCGTTTGGTCGATCATTAGGATCCGACCAAACACATTAGGTGACCATAGTTGTATAGGGAATAACCTTCCGAGGTTATACCTTATGGTCACAACGTTTAGTTAGTTGTATGATAGGTAGTTTATATGCCTTAGGAAAATGACCAAAATGCCCTTTTTGCGCATAAATTCATTTTAAGCATATGTAACTTAAATTTTGACATCTAAACTGATTAGGCAACATTATTAGACATGTTAAGGCATATATTACTTGTCATAGGACTAGTTAGGCGGTCCGAACGTGTTTTACGCGAACGACGCGCTAAAGTAGCGTAAGCTACCTAAACGGGTCGTAACGGGTCACAAGCACTTAGGATAGGTTTCGTTTTTGAATGTAGGCTTTGTTAAACCATATTACATGAGTTCCTATACTCATTTGGTTTACGAAACCACATTTTATCCAATCTTCCGATTTAGGTCCGGTTTATTAACGTAGTTACCTATATTAGGTGCCGATTGATTCTGTGATCTTTCTAGCATTGCTTGGTTGTTATCCAAAGACTATTAAGCAATCTTAAGTGAGTACATAGACCCCTCTTTTACTGTTTTTCAAACATTTTTGGGTGAAACACATGTGCCTACTTGTTACTTTCGTGCTATTCATATTTTCATATCATATACATGCTATGTTCATTAGTACACATATAGTACATGATTTCATCCATGTTTTATGCTATGTATGTTCATTTATTGCATATTTAGTACATTGTTTTCACAAAACATGCTTACATTTTGGTATAACATTTGGTTTGTTTAAATGGGACAAAAATACATTCATTAACATTAGCTACGCCGCTTGGTAGTAAATAATGGTACCATAGGAATTGACAACTCCCGTTCCTGAAATCCTAGGTTTGTTTGGATGGAAGGAATGAATGAATCCAATATACATAACTTAGATAAACCTTTAATTTGTTTAAGGGTTTGTCGCCACAGTCGCAAGGCTTGAATGTGTGCATTTTAACAATACCGCATAGATGTTTGTATCAGTATAGCATGCAGTTATTTTACAAAACATAACCTTGATTTATTTCAATACCTTGTTTTGTGCATTTTACCTATGGCTTTAGTTGACATATTTCACTTCCATACATGACATTTGTTTACACATTACATGATTTACATTTGACAATAGACATTGTTTACACATAAACATTTTGACATTGGTTTACACATTACATGATTTACATTTGACAATAGACATTGTTTACACATAAACATACTTGACATTGGTATAAACAGTACATTTTGGTGGTTTGTTTGGGTAAGTGAATTAAATAACGAGGCGTGTGTAATATGATAAAAGCATGGTGGATACGCCGCTGGTACTTCCTATATATAAGTGCTTTTATAATATTACATATCGTGGCGTTATTTAAACCATTTCAATTTAGACATATTTCATTATACACAAATAACATATCTTCACAAAGACATTGTTTTACAAACAGTTTATTTTATACAACTCATTTTACTTGGTTATTTAATTAACCATACACCTTTCTTTTATATAATCTGATTTCTTATCAAATTTTCATATGATTTATTAAAGAAAACACTTAACAAGATTCATGACTAACTTTTATCAAACATTTCTTTAAACTTAAGTCATGAAACCTATTTTAACAAAACCTATGTATCTCACAGGCATTTTTATGCTGACGTACCTATTTTCACATGTGTTTCAGGAGCTGTTGCATAGGGATGATCAAGTTACACTTAGGCGGACCTGTGCCTTAGTGACATAAAATGAAGCTAGACTAGTTTAATTATGTTATGTACTCTTGTTTTCCTTTGTTTAAGACAATGTAACCCCCCCCCCCTTTTGTTTATAAATAAAATAAAACTTTAATTACCATGGTTGTGAAACAATAATTCTGTTGCAACACTCCCCGACGTTTCCGCTGCAGTTTGATGTTTTACGCGGTTGGGGTGTGACACCGTTTTACCTCCCGTTTCTTCCTACGTGATCGTAACTTGATTCTCTATCGTATAGAGTTAAAATCCGATATCTGGATTAAAAGTTTTGAATAATTACGTAACCATTACCCGGGTTATGCAAACTTTATTTTGACATGTTATGAGGTTTAAGCACTTTAAGCATAATTTAAGCACTTTAAGCTTAATTTATCTACAACCCATCATATCTCTTATTCCCACTTAATGATCTTTGTTCATCTATTATCACAACGTCAATTGTGATGAATTATGATAAGAAAGGTCGCTATATTCCCATTTTATCCTTGGGTTTGACACATTTGCGAAAAAAGACCCATTGTGCATTTTTAAGTCAAAATGGTTAAAACTACCATTGTATCCTACCATTAGGATTCTACCAATTATAAAAACTCATATTCAAACACCCCTTATGGGTCGTTTGCCCGGTTTATCATCCGAGGGCATTTTAGTCAATTTTTGTCTT
The DNA here is from genome assembly GCA_030545235.1 of Helianthus tuberosus. Taxonomy (NCBI): domain Eukaryota; kingdom Viridiplantae; phylum Streptophyta; class Magnoliopsida; order Asterales; family Asteraceae; genus Helianthus; species Helianthus tuberosus. The sequence goes on from CM060358.1 coordinate 125,265,093, forward strand.
TTGATAACTAAAGACATTTTTAAAAACTTATTTCGACCGAGACTACTCTTTTAACCCGTATCCCATTTTAATTTCATTATGTCTATAAGGACTTAATATCCAAATTTCAATTTGCGTGAAATACCTCACATTGGGTAATCCGAAACCCACCCACGACTCGATTAACTCTCGTCGAACTTATGTTCTCAATGAGAGTTTGACCCATTTCACATACCTGAATCGGGTCAAAGCAATGACCCGTTTTAATACCTCATCATATAAGTTGATAATTAATAACAACGAAGTCTCACGTGCTATTCATTTCTGTGAGCATAAAACTCGACAACAATCATTAGTCATTAATGTCAAATGGTGATATCATCACCTTTTGACCCGTTTTGTCTAGTTGACCATTTTATCATTGTGAGGTGGTATTTATTTGCCATCTCAACCATGTAACCCTTTCCGGTTTACACCGTACTATAATATTAAAAATCATTTCTTAATTCTTTTGACTCGTTATGTCTTACGCCGTAGAGCGCCTTTTTCAAAAACAATGTTTGTCTGATAACTCGTAGTCAAATTACGATATTACCCTTTTACTCATTATGGTTTACCCCATAATATATCTCTTCCCAAAACTCTTTGTTTATTCGGTCAACACATGATCAAATTACCTTTTTACCCTTTTTTAGATGCATATGTCTGTAGCATTCGTCAAGTATCGAGTCTTTATATGTAATTATGTTAACTTAGTTGGTTTTGTCTTTTATGCCTTCGTACGAAGGGAGATAAGGTAGTCTTGTTGGTTAGTTAGAAGCCAAGACATGGCTTTGTACGAACCCACAGAGGCTTCATACGAAGGCCCATGTTTGTCTATAAATAGGGTTAGTGGGTTCTAACGAAATGTAACTTTTGGCAACTTGATGTGAAGTGCTGCCAAAATTCTCTCGGGTCTGTAACTTTGCAAAACATCAATGAGAATGAACTTTAACGGTGTATGCATGATTCTTATGTCTATCACTAGCACGGATTCCGCACGTAGCTTGTAGATAAACCGAACCGGTCAGAGCGCATAACTGAAGGCGATCATGGTCCTCACACCTTTTTACTTATTCCGATCCGTATCGTATCGTTTCGTGTCGGATCATCATAATTAATTTACTGATTTACCTTATTCATAACAACTACAACAAGTAGGTGATCTAATAGAAAAGTGTAAGCTATACTTACTTGCATCCAAATATGTTTTTCCTCCGTACTTGATCCGTTTGACCTGCTACTTCCCCAAGCTTCCACCTAGCTTGTCAAGCATCAAACTATCATTTATAATTCGTAAGATGATTAGATTAATCATCGTCTAACACGATTATCCCACCTTACGCATTTTCTATCAAAATTATCATTTAATCCTATTATAGGCCAGTTTGACTTTCAAAAGTCAACTGCCCTTTTAACATATGAAATGCACAATTGAGTTCAATAACTCGTTTAGGCATTTCATCAATTACTCGGTAGGCGTTATTTTTAGGCCATCGTTTTAACTAAATTTCTAACCAAGTTCATCTCATTTCTATCAGTTTAACAAATTCAAGCAATTATTAATATCAAGTTAACTTAGCTCTCGATTATCAAAGCTACTTTATTCATTCATTTTACAAGAACTTAAGGTTTTCATCTATATGATAAACTCGTTTCATCATATTACTAGACATTCATCTGAACACCTAATATAATCAAGTTCTACATATCCACTAGTAGATAACATGATTTCAAACATCAATTTACATGAACATAATCAGCAATTTCATCATAACATACAAAACCCATTTCAAGTCATGTATGAATATCTACTCAAACTTATAAATTGTTCAAGTATCTTGCTTTTACTATCATATATGATGATTCTAAGCACATGTATATCATCATCTTCATTGTATAATCAAAACCCACTTCATAATCTACTTGTTAATCACTTACAAGTGATCTTATCTCAATTAACTCATAACTTCCTTATGTCTAACAAAATTAAGCATACAATTATACCTAATTTCATCTTTGGATCATCATCCAACAATTTAACTGCAAGTAATCTACTTGTCTCAATTTACAACTTTCACCAATCTAAGTTTTAAGACATACCTCATGATCCCTTTGTGTAGGTGATCATTAATTCATGTTCGTTAATGGGTTTGAGCTCCAATTCACCCTTCAATTTGATGATAATGAATGAACAAGGGTTTGGCTCCCTTGTGCTTCTCCTGATCATTCCACACATACACTAAGTGTGTGTTGTGTTTTGTTTTAATTTTTATTACTAAGTTTCAGTTTTTCCCTTTTTGGTCCCTCATGTTTGGTTAGTTATTAAGTAGGCCACAACCTACTCAGTTCCAACAATATTTCTTATTATTAACTAGGTTAAACATTCCTAGTTAACTTAGTGGGTTCGGGGAGGTTATAACCCGTTTTATTAAGTCCCGTTAAATCGAGCCTCTTGTGAACTTTATGTTCTCAAAAGCATTTGTTCTCCTTTCATATAATATTAGGTTTATTTATATAAATCCTAACATTTACCGAGTTAATTTTACCACTAACGGTATTTTACCCTTTCATTAATATTAACGCGGTTTGATTACCAAACCCGTTTTTTGGGGTGTTACAAGTCTACCCCCTGAAAGAGGTTTCATCCCCGAAACCTTTCTTACATAGTTCCTTGGGTTTAACCCTATGGACTTGGTGTCGATAATTACTTGAGCATTGTTCCCATTTTAGTAATGCAATAATCTTACCAGGAAAGTATGGTAATGTCTTTCGGGCTCCAAAGTGGTGTCCGACTCCTTTCTGATGTTCTACTCTTGCAACTTTCTCTTGGTTAACATCCTTGTTCTTCAGGTTAAGGATTATTATAGGCCATGTCATATGCGCCTTTTATGTATAAGGCCTCATGGGCCATTAGTTTCATCTAGTATTCATCGTCTTTATTACTTACTATAACGAGTCACCCTTTGGCCACTAGGTTATATGATATAGTCAACATATTATTCCACGCTAATCCTATCAAGACAATCGCTTTTATCAAGTTGTTAATACTACTTTGACCTTGAATGATCTTGCCGGTTAGACTTACTAGTCACCGGTTACCTTATACTTTATCGCTCAGGTATACACACATTGCCTTCCCAAGGTTTACAAGTGTTTATGCCCCTAATCACGTAGCTCGTGCTACACTGGGGTCATGCTTCACGTTATGCTTAAGTTTACAACAATCTTTTTGTTTTTGAATTTTTCCTTTCGAATTTATTGTCTTACACCTATTTGTGTCAAGACCCATTTCTTTTAATATTAAATATTTCCAATTTCCTCTCACACTATTTATGTTTGTTAAAACGTTGCTTTTGACTAAAACTAAATTTTAGTTTAACGTTCTCTCTATAACTTATGTCAAGCAATTTGACGACTTGGCATTTATTCCTTTACAGTCCTTGTTTTACACGGGGATTCTCAACTGGTTCCCTCACTTTGCCTAAGTAATCAATAAGCCCATTTTATTTAGCCTCGTAGGCAATTTCTTTAGGCCTCCGCCTCTTTAAGGTGAGGCCTCTATGATCTATCTCTCTTTATCTGTGACCCAAGGGTCATTTTGGTCTCGTAGACCTTTACACTGTTTATAACCCGAAGGTTATGATGACCCGTGGATCATCCCTTTATTTATATCATTCTTAAAATATATTTTTGGTGTCAAGCACCGTTTTATGTTTGAAAATCATTTATTTTCATGTTTGAAATCCATTAACTTCGACCGTAGTCCATGACTACGATCGTTTTCCTTTCGAGCAATATTTTTGTTCCTATAACCCATTACCCGGGCTTATTATTTTATAATTTACGCTCCCACTACCCGGTTTGCTCTTATATTTTGTTACAACCCATTTCAAAGAATGTTCACCTATCTTTCGATTATGACTCATTACCTGAGTCTTTTGACTTTTTGTCCCCACTCCCGTTACTCGGGTTGCGCTTATATTCAATATCCCACCCATCAACTGGGTTCATACCGAGGTCATTATTCATGTACCCATTACGGTATACGTTAAGACTACATTTTGACCTGTTTGGTTATCTTAGCGAAGTCCATCGCTTTTATTCAGCCAAACCTTTATTCTTTATTCAACTGCTTTAATGCTCCCGTTACTCGGTTTGCATTTTCGTTTACATTGATCGTTGTCCCATTACCCGAGCTAGTTATTCTAATGTAATACGCTTCCGTTACCCGGTTTGCGTCTACATTTACTATCAAGCATTATGCTTATTTGATCCGTTTAGGTTCCTTTTTAATTCGTCCCATTAGCCTCATCTTTACTACATCGGACGTAAATGCGTTCATTATAAGAAGTTCATGGTATCATGTGTTCATTACTTACTTGGCCAGAGTAAGCGATCAACACATGGTACGCGGACCTTATTACAATTATCACATCACTTCCCATGTAAGTAAATCCTCGATTCATTTCCATATTTATGATTTTATTTAGTAAAACCTTATTTAATTGTTATTTAACAATTATTAGTTTTACTCGTTTTATCCTCGAACATATAAAATGTTTTCCCTTTTATAAAACATTTGTATAATCACATTCGTTAATGTGATCATTACTTTTCTCAATAGGGTTCATATTAAGAATACCTACTTGTATGATTACTCTCATCCAAGTTTCTATATAAACTGAATCCTGTTATTGTTTTGTTATTCATGATTGTGAATAATACATAGTTCAACTTAATTTCTCTTGGAAACATCATCCTGTATAGGTACCTTATCCAGGTTTCCCAAGTTTCATTTTCTGTATGCAACTGTCATTCACTATGCATTTGTTGCATATTACTATTTGTACTATAAATTTAAGACATGTACCTGGTATATACTCGCCCTGATAAACTTTCCTTGTTGTCCGATCTCTATTCGAGATCATTACTTGATTTATGTCTTTGGCGTGTATGGCTTACTTGTCATACTTCAGACCGTTTCTTCATCGTATTGATAAATCTTTAGACTCCCGTCATCTTCGGATGCGAGGGTCCTTCAACTAGAATGTTTACAAAATATTAGTAATGTTAATATTAACAAGCGCCCGTACTATAATACAAGGCTTTCTACGATACGTGTTAACACACGTAATTCGTTAACTATATCCGTCTTTTATCAATTTAATTGGGGTAACGTGTGTTACACGATAACCCTATGTGTTGTTTACAACACTTTAACATGCTAGACCATTAATATACATAATAATTTACCGGAGTATGCGATCAAGTCTCGAACCGAACACATTTACTCTTTAACCTTGAGCTCCGATTACCAACTTGTCAGACCCTTATTTATTTTATCGAGGTTTCATATAAGTTTCACATATAAAAGCGTTTATACGATTACATCTACATTTGATAATATGAGTTTCATAAAAACATCTTGAAATTTAAAACATTTCAATATAATGTCGTCGTTTAATCATATAACGACGAAACGTAATGCGAAAGCTTGAATCTTTGAGCGTGTTCGGTTCTTCATTGAGCTAGATTGTCATCCGGTACATCACAGTATACCTACATTTCATTAAACATGAAATGCGTTAGTTATGAGGGTTTTATAATGTCATCTCAACCATGTAACCCGTTCCGGCTTACACCATACTATCACATAAAAAATCATGTCTTAATTCTTTTGACTCGTCATGTCTTACGCTGTAGAGCGTCTTTTTCAAAAACAATGTTTGTCCGATAACTCGTAGTCAAATTACCATATTACCCTTTTACTCATTATGGTTTACCCCATAATATATCTCTTCCCAAAACTCTTTGTTTATTCGGTCAACACATGATCGAATTACCGTTTTACCCTTTTTACTTATTCCGACCCGTATCATTTCGCATCGGATCATCATAATTAATTTACCGATTTACCTTATTCATAACAACTACAACAAGTAGGTGATCTAATAGAAAAGTGAAAGCTTTACTTACTTGCATCCAAATATGTTTTTCCTCCGTACGTAATCCGTTTGACCCGCTTCTTCCCCAAGCTTCCACCTAGCTTGTCAAGCGTCAAACTATCATTTATAATTCGCAAGATGGTTAGATTAATCATCGTCTAACACGATTATCCCACCTTACGCATTTTCTATCAAAATTATCATTTAATCCTATTATAGGACAGTTTGACTTTCAAAAGTCAACTGCCCTTTTTAACATATGAAATGCACAATTGAGTTCAATAACTTGTTTAGGCATTTCATCAATTACTCGGTAGGCGTTATTTTTAGGTCACCGTTTTAACTAAATTTCTAACCAAGTTCATCTCATTTCTATCACTTTACAAATTCAAGCGATTATTAATATCAAGTTAATTTAGCTCTCGATTATCAAAGCTACTTTATTCATTCATTTTGAAAGAACTAAGTGTTTTCATCTATATGAAAAACTCGTTTCATCATACTACTAGACATTCATCCAAACATCTAATATAATCATGTTCTACATATCCACAAGTAGATAACATGATTTCAAACATCAATTTACATGAACATAATCACCAATTTCATCATAACATACAAAACCCATTTCAAGTCATGTATGAACATGTACTCAAACTTATAAATTTTTCAAGTATCTTGCTTTTACTATCATATATGATGATTCGAAGCACATGTATATCATCATCTTCATTGTATAATCAAAACCCACTTCATAATCTACTTGTTAATCACTTACAAGTGATCTTATCTCAATTATCTCATAACTTCCTTATGTGTAACAAAATTAAGCATACAACTATACCTAATTTCATCTTTGGATCATCATCCAACAATTTAATTGCAAGTAATCTACTTGTCTCAATTTACAACTTTCACCCATCTAAGTTTTAAGACATACCTCATGATCCCCTTGTGTAGGTGATCATTAATTCATGTTCGTTAATGGGTTTGAGCTCCAATTCACCCTTCAATTTGATGATAATGAATGAACAAGGGTTTGGCTCCCTTGTGCTTCTCCAAATCGTTCCACGCACACACACACACAAACTAACTGTGTGTTGTGTTTTGTTTTAATTTTTATTACTAAGTTTCAGTTTTTCCCTTTTTGGTCCCTTATGTTTGGTTAGTTATTAAGTAGGCCACAACCTACTTAGTTCCAACAATATTTCTTATTATTAATTAGGTTAAACATTCCTAGTTAACTTAGTGGGTTCGGGGAGGTTATAACCCGTTTTATTTTAAGTCTTGTTAACCAGGGCCTCTTGTAAACTTTATTTTCTCAAAAGCATTCGTTCTCCTTTTATTTAATATTAGGTTTATTTATTTAAATCCTAATATTTACCGGGTTAATTTTACCACTAACGATACTTTACCCTTTCATTAATATTAACGCGGTTTGATTACCAAACCCGTTTTTTTGGGTGTTACAATAAGTTGAAAGAAATTTGAATTAATTATGAAATCCGGGTACAAATACTTGGATGTACCAAGTGTTCATATGATACTTTCCTCTGTTGCACAGAAATGTTTGCTTATGAATTTCTGAGCATGTGCAGAATTTGATTCAAATCAAGAAACAGGGGTTGTTGAAGATTGAGATGTTGTTGGCTGCTGATAAAGCATGAAGCATCACAACAACAAGATGTGCCTGAGTCGGAAGAACCAGATACGAGTTATCATCTGACAGTGATAGTACATTTAAAGAAGTACCTGTGAACCTTCTTGAAAGAGAAGACATTGATAAAGAAAAGAGTTGCTTAGAATCATCCTCTTACATTCTTTTCAACAAGATTTTCAAGCAAAACTGATCATGATCAAGAAGAACAAAAAGGCCCAAGTTTGAAGATGAAAAGATGAAGTATCTTCCCACAGAGACATGAGATAGACAGCAGTTTGATAAAGACAACATAAACCTAGGGGGATATTGTAAGGTCATATAATTGAGTAGGTTTACGCTTATTTTTATCAAACAAAAGTATAAGCTATTGGGCTTAGTTTTCTAATGGGTTAGATAGTATTGGGATAAGCCATGTGGGCTAATTAAGTGATTTAGGCTTTGTTTATTCAATAGTGTGAATGGGGGCTTAGCCTAGTTTGTATTAGGTCACTCTGTGTAACTATAAATAGGGTGAATCTAGGTCATTTAGAGGTTGTTGTTCAGATGAGTGTTAGTTGTACCAGACGAGTTTCATACTCGTGTGCAACCTAATCATCACAATTGTTCTTGTTCTTATCACTTTCATCAGTTTTCCCTACTTTTGATTGTGTTTGTGATATCCGATTGGAGGTTTTGGGACTTACACTTTTATTATGTGACCCGACCCGACCCGACCCGACCCGATTTGATTTGAACCGGACCAAAAAGATTTATAAAGCGATAGACAACCAACCCCCAAAAGCTTCCGCCCCCCATTGAAAAAATATCTTGGGTCCGCCACTAACACCAGTTTTGATGGGGAAAGAATCTTCATGGTCATCCATTTCAAAATGTCGTCCTTGGTCCGGTTTTAGAATGGTCGGTTACCCTCAGTCCAAACCCAAACCCGAAAAATAATAACCGAAGATGGACCTGATTATAGGATGTTAATTCGGTTTTGGTTTTCAGGTATTTTTGGGTAAACCCGATGTACGCTCACCCCGACTTTTTAGGGTTACTTATTTATATTGATATAAATTTAATCGCTAATGATTTAAAAGAAACGAATAATGTTGAAAGCCTATTTTAATAAAACATATATATCATACAAAAAAAAATCTAACTCTATAAAAGTCCATACACCAATTGCTTAGACTTGACTGCAAACAAAACTAATCAGCTACAATGAAAACCTAGTTTATCAAGAAGATGCTAAGATCAAGAACATTAGTTCCTTTGATTTGATCACATCAAGTTCTTATTTTGTTCCCCTTTTGCCCTCCGCCGAAGGGTGTATAAGGGCATATTAGTAAATGAAGATGTGTGATGCTTGAAACTGTACAGCGAATTGGTTGGAGCATATAAAGAAGCCTAGAAATTGCGCATTGTTGTTCAAAGTTAAGAACAAATAGTGCAACATCCGAAGCAGTTTGTCCAAGTTGTAGCTGGTGGATCTGCCTTGGGTGGTTTGGTCTGTTTGTCTGATTCAGGCTGTGGTTCTGAGTGTGGCATTGTATCTAACTGCGGTTCTGACTTTTCGTTAGCTGAAGGACTTTTATTTGTCTCTGCAGTTAAACTTCATGTTTGAAAAAAGAAAAAAGAACAGAAAAATATTTCAGTTTTTAGTATGTGTTGCAGTCATTTGCAAAAATAATGAATCCATCATAAAAAAATAATGCACAAAAACTGGCTGGTCCAGCTGACATGGAGACCTTGTTACTGTACATGTTTGTGTGTATATATACACATGAGGTGCCAATTTTGATCCATTTACTTACAAATGGGTTAAGTCGTCAGATTATGTTTCTTTCATCTCTAAAAAGGTCGGCTGGTTTACAAAAAAATTGTTAAACGGGTCGATGTCGCCCAAGTTGTATTTTTAATGCATAAAAACTATAAAAACATCTTTAGCAAAAAATAAGTTAATTGTTACCGATATAATAACTTTTGTAATCATATATGACAATGTATTTATAAAAACTTTGGACAAAATGTGTTACGAGCCAACCAAACCAAACCCGACCTGTACCAAAAGTTACCCGTTTAAATTTTATACATATAAAATTATGCATGCACGATTTCTTCATACAATATGTAAACGGTGTATTGATAGTCTATACTAGATAGAGAAACGACTTACATTGGAAATGCAAAAGAACTTCTACTTCCAACATTTTCTGCAGAAAAATGAGAATTAGGCTCTTCAACAACAGCTTTACCGCCTTGATCTTCTTGATCTGCAATACGCGATCCATGAGTATTACCCATCTCACTCAAACTCTGAATCTTATCCTCCTCACCTAACCTGTGATGTCTACCTCCTTCATCCTGCTCAAGATTCTTCTCTGATCCATCTGACTCGGAGGTTTCATCCAACTCGGGAATCATTCCCACCATCATTCGTTTGTCAGATGGAGACGGTTCTATACCGAACCCTAAATCTAGCTCACCAGATCTCCAACTGATGCTATCTTGGTTTCGAAGATTTATACTTCCCATGTTAATGCTGAATAAAGATTCATTTGAAGGCATTCCCCAACCGTCAATACCAGATTCTTTTCTAGAAAAAATCGATGATGGTATTTTATATTTTGGGGGCGTTGAACTTAAACGCTCCATCGTTTGGATAGGAGGGCTCTCAATAGTATGATCAGTACCCTTATTCGTCGTTTCACCATGCGAAAGATCTGATTGTTGAAACGGATCTTCTAACAAAAAATCACTTGATGATGTAGAGGAAGAGGATGAGGCTATTTCTTCATTTAAAGCAGGAGAATAGATCATTGATTCACTATCGCTTGCACTTGTGTGCTCTGATATCAGTTCTAATAGATCATTTTCATCCGAAGTGGTTGGAGAATCCACCATTGATTCGCCCTCGTTGTTTGCGACTTCACGCTCTTGTTCTGAGGCTTTTTGGTCTGATTTGACATCTAAAGATCCCATATCCAATTACTAAAATATCTGTATTACGAGTAGACAGTGTCAATCAAAGACTTCAGGGATTATAATGAATATTCACATTGTAAACGACATCATACATTGATATAACATCCAGAAAAAAAATTCAAAAACTTCAAGAATATCGAGAACATGAAAACTAAATGATTAAAAAAACAAGAGAAAATCACCAAAGTAACCATTTTCTTCAGCATGTTATACTCCTATCAATCTATCATCATGTCAAAACAATTTCACACCTATAGCCAAGAAATACGTGATTTTATAGTTGTGTATCTACTTTTACTCGTGTAGAATTTTTTTGTTCCCCAAAACCCATGAGTATGCAAGTGCAAAAATAGATACCCGGACTTAATTTGCATACCATTTGACATTTAATATGGGCAAAACAAAAAAACAGCTTTTAAAGACATATGTACAGAAAAGACAGATACTAGAATCAGATTCGCGTATCATTTATTATAGGATACAAAACAGCACATACTCGAATCGGATTCGTGTATTATGAGAGGTAAAAATGGCAAATACTAGATCTAATTCGCGTATCCTACATTTTCTGGTATATTTCTTGTATTGTTATCAAATATAAAGGCTAATACGCGACTATACTGGCTACATTGAGTGATTATCTCAAAAAATCAATGTTTCAGTACTTTTTACTTCCTTGTGGAGGGGAAAAGAAGTAGTGGCAGGCCTAAATTAACTTGGGAGGAGCAGATTAGACATGATTTGATAGAGTTGCATCTCTCTGAGGACTTGATCCAGAATAGGGATTCGTGGAGACATAGGATAAAGGTAAAGGACTATTAAGGGATGACGTACAGGTAGCCTAGTTTTTGGTTAAGGGGGGATTTAGTATATGATTGTCTTTAGGTAACATGTGCATTGGTTGTTTTATGATGCTATAAATGTTTATGTAGTATATGCTCACTCCTGTTGGTACTTTGTAGTTTTATTTCACTATGGTACCCGTCTTTTCTGCTTGTATCACGTCTGTTTGTCCGTATGCTTTTGTTTTTTAGCCGGGGGTCTTTCTGAAACAGCCTCTCTACCCCCAAGGGATAGAGGGAAGGTTTGCCTACATCTCACCCTCCCCTGACCTTACCACTAGCTCTGCTATTGGTGGGATATACTGGGTACGGTTGTTGTTGAAGTACTTTTTACTTGTAGCATTGCATGTGCACAAGAAATAAAATGACAATGAAACATCTCTATATTAAGTTATCAAAATTGCAAAATTAAACTAGAAAATATAAACATCTTTAATGCATAAAGAAAACGTAATTATAACACTTTTCAATCTCCCTCAATTGCTCTACAAAACATGAAATTAATTGCCACAAAAATAGAAAAACAAATCCTAATCCTCCTATTGTTACAGCGATCATCAACAAATAATTATATCATAAAACTCACATCAATCAACATCAAACACGATAAAATGAAAAACTTAAACCCTAGGTTACGTCCTGTTGTAGTTATAGATATAATCATATGATAACGAATAAAAATCTCACATTAACATCAAACAGGAACAAATGAATAACTTATGACAACAGAAGGGATTAAGATAACAACCGTAAAATCGGAAAACACGTCTTGTGAAGAAGAGACTGTTGATTTCCGGCCACGGTGGCGAGGAACCAGCAGCCTCTTGGCGTCTTTGAATCGGTGAGTTTCAAAGGCAAATGGCGTCTTATCGATTGAAGTTTCTGCATCGGCAATGAATGTGAGAGAGAGAGAGAGAGAGAGGGGAGAGAATGAAAATGACGGATCGCCAAGTTTCCGGCGTCACCCCCTTCCCTCCAACTTTGTTCGCAACCGATTTCCTTCTATTCTATTTTGAGTTTTCAAAGACTTATTTGCATTAATAGTCCCTAGCCTTTTACTTAATCTTCATCTTTAACCAAAAGTTTCCACGTTTTAGTTGCATCCAAGTCGAGTTAATATAGGGTTAGGATATAATAGCAAGATGTGCTAATGTAATCATCCATCGAGTAATTATGAGTTTGGATTAAGTAGGTATAATTGATAAAAATTGGAGGCGCATGACTTTCTATGGGGTATTCTAGTCCATCTAATACAATAGTTTGATAACCTTTTCGTACGACCTTATTCTTTAAAAAAATTTGCATCATAAAACTAGTGTTTTTTTGTCTTTAAAACAAGTATACATGTGCCATATTTTGAAAAAAAAATCGAAAACACATGTGTTAAACATAATAGATAAAACAATTCTAAACCGCAATGAACTCTAGGTTTGAAGGGGTATGGTCCCAAAAACCCTGCGCAGGAATATAAGACCATACCCTAAACTCATCTCAAAGAACATCTCAAACGAAACCTTGTGCGGCTGCGCAAAGGTCCTCAACCAAAGATGGAAGAAAAATAGTCTTCGATAACCATGCGCCGGAAGAAAAGAGAGGAACATTCAACTAACACCCTTGCGCGGACTCGCGTAAGGGCACAATTAAGCTTAAAAGAGTAAAACCTTCACATCTTCGCGCGCTTGAAGACAAGACTTGGATAAAAGGAATCTTTCTGTTGTAACAGAATGGACACGTGGCAAAGACACCATGGGTTACAACTGTAGACCTTCTAGAAAGCCTTAAATACTCATCGTTCATAGCCATTCAGTTACAACTTACTATGACGTGGCATAATCGTGGACGCTCATCCAGATCACGATGATGGCACTCACTTGAAGGATAATCTACACAAACCCACTTTCCACGTGGCATCTCCCCAGCCGTTGATCACTCACAATCCGTGTGCATAGATGTGACGTTAGTGGTGGACGGAAAAGGGGAAATAACCGCCAACGAAAAAGTACTTTCCGTTACTACCTCCATCAGACTGTTTTCCCGCCAAAAACCGGTTATAAATAAGGCACTGCAGGTATGATCTCACAAGTTACTTTCACTTCATTCTCACTTTTACTACTTATTCTTCTTCCTCGAGATCACTGTACTTATTCTCACGCCAGAGGGTGGTCACAGAGAGAACCCCCATTCTCCCCGTGGTGAACGGCTTTCTGTTTTGCAGTTATCACCGGAGAAGGAATTCAGCCAAACCCACGAATCAACGAGAGGATTAACCCTTTTTATGTAGAGACTCAACCCATGATCTGATTGACTCCGGTCAATTCCGGTCACTATTTCTTCATTGGCGCCCACCGATTCTTCAATTTCTTTTTCATCTTCTCGTTTGATTCATTTTATTCCCTTCTATTTTCAATGGCAGAAGCTCCGACAAATCATTCACCAGGCCGTCGACCAGAAAACAGGGGCAATTTTGTTCCTACGTCCCGCGTCGAAGGGATTGTGGAAGAAACATCCGATGATAACGATGTTCAAAACAATGTTAATCATGAGCATGATCCTGTTACACCGGGAGTACAGCCTGAAATCCCGATCAGCTCAATTTTACCTCCTGGAGAAACTCCGATTTCGTGGTACGTAAAATCCCAAGGTGCGTTGAACGCAGTCTACGCATAGCTGGCTGCTCAACCCGCACCACAAACGCAGAGATCTGCAGCTCAGGTGCGAGCTCCATCTGCACCTCGAGTGTTGCATTACGATGCGCTGTCACATTTGCCAGATGATGATATGGAAGCCTATTCCAAGTCTACCATGAAATATGAATCCACTCACTCTGAATCCAGGCGACAAGATCACCGGGATGAACAGTACTCTCACAATCGTCAGTCGGTACATTCACGTTTGGGCCCTCGTTTCTCTCAGAAGCGGGACACCCAAACCGATGAATATGACAGGACATATAATGAAGACGACAACACCTGCGTTTTCAATCAACTACAGAGAGATCATGCAAGTTACAAACCAAAAACCCGTGTGGTTTACAACACCAGAAGCAGAGTACGACTACAACCTGATTTATCGACCAGCAGAAGCTGCTGAAAACTCCAAGTTTGTCAGAGAGATTGCACTGGCTCCCCTCTAGTGGGCAAAATTACCTTCAAATGTGGGAAAGTTCATTGGACTGTCAGACCCTGATGATCACCTACGTGTGTTCACCAGCGCAGGCCTAGTCGGTGGATGGATACTACCTATGTGGTGCCATTTGTCCAAAAATAATGCATTTCAAGAAAATATATATTTTTACTTCCAAAAATAATATATTTTCTCCTTGTCAAAATAATGATATAACTTTGTAGTATTTACAAAAATCATATTTTCATTTCTTGTATCCAAAATATTGTTTACCAAAAATATATTCATAAATGTATTTTCCGGAATATTTTGTATGTTACATTCTTGTTCAGTTTTTCCAATATTGAGTGTGTAACTTGTGCATTTATTCCGTATGATTTTTTGTAATATTTTGGGTTGTAAATTTCTTGGTATTTTGTCAAGTTATATTATTTTAACCCTAAAATAATATAACTACTACACAAAGCATACAAATATTCACACACATTATGTCTTTAATGTAAATATTTATTCTAAATACATATTTATCCATTTTTATTTATAAAAACCAACCTCCAATATTTGTATTTTTGTTACAAAAATTATGGCAAAGTTTATATTGAAAACCATAGTTAAAATACACTTGTAAATATATGTTAGAAAATATTTTTCTAAGTGTTTATATTTTTAGAAAATTTTGTCATAGTTTCCCCTAAAAATGGAGGTGTCCATGCTATCAAAGCATATCATTTTCTTTTCAAAATCATCACAAACAATCAACAACTTAATCAATACTTACCAAGTGCCAAAACTATACAATTTACATAACAACATGAACTTGAACTTTCACAAAAACTTGTAGTAACTTGGTAGTGTGCTTAGTAGGTTTAGTTACCCTTTAAAAAGTGGTCATTTGTTTGTAATTCTCGTTCTTGTAAAGTTAAGTCTTTTACAACTTACTAAATGATTTTTCCGAAAATCATTCTTTTGAATTTTTCTTGTAAACAATGTATTCTTATACTTGTTTCACCACTAGAAACATGGTTAGTTTCTTTAAAAACAATGTTTATGTAAATCTTGTGATTTATCTTGGTTACTTGAGAAAACTATGTTTTAAATCATCCAAGTTTATGACTTGTAACATATTACATACTTCATCATTCACAAAAACATTTTCATTCTTCAAGTTCATGAAAACATAAAGTATGGTGATCTTGGTTTTTCACAAGATCACCACCTTAACTTATTAGATCATGTGTTAAATCACAATCTAGTAGGTTTCATATGATGTCTAACATCACTAACACAAATCATCAATCATCAAGAAGCAAAACAATACTAGTCAACATGTATTCATATGTTAATAAGCTTATGTTAAAGATTCATGATTAAGTTCTTTAGTGTTCTTCAAGATTCACAATGCTCAGCATCTTTAACCAACAAAATATGAAGTAATCAAGAGATTATAAGAGCCTTACTACTAGCTCTACGGCTAGGGATGAACACAAGATGATGGAGGTGACAAATGTGGTGGATAATAGCAAATGGGAGAGGTCCTTCAAGATCCACAAGCTCCAAACTTCCTTAAACACCTTCTAGCACCTTTGTGAATGTATGGAATGATTGAACAAGATTGAATGATGATAGTGGTGTTGTTGCTTGCTCACGGACGAGAGTAGGAAGAAGGGGGGAGGAGAGAGTGGTGTGTGTAGTGTGTGTGAGAATGAGAATGATGGTTTACTTATAACCATGTTTAAGGTTTAACCAATGGATATTATGTTCTCAATAGTACAATACAAATCTCTAGCAAATCAAAGGAAGATCAAGTTAGATCTTGGTGGTGGGGTCACCCTTGTGACCGTCCACTTAAGGGGGGGGGGGGGGGTATTAGTTGGTGTTTAATGGTAAGTTATGCAATCTAGTTAGGATTTAAGTGTATTGATTAGTGTTTAAGCATATCATGTGTTATATAGTGTGTTAGGGTGTTCGGGGATCATAACTAGCTCAGGAATAATAAAACAATGCTTCTAGTATAATTTTAGTGTTTCGGGTAGTGTCCGGTTGTTCGGTTAGATACCGGTTCGTTAAAGTGTCAAACTATTCCGTTTAGTGTCCTTTATGTACCCTTTTGTGACACTTTTAATTCCCGACACTTAGGAAAGCATTCAGGACCATTTAGTCATATTTTTGCATGTTACCAACTTGTTAAAATGCTGATTTTTGCTGAAAATGCTAAATTCAGCACTTTAAGTGGGTTTTAGGCACTTTCCGGCACTTAAACTATCACTTAGGAATGCAGTTTTGTGGTCCTTACTTCCCTACACACCATACTAGTGTAGTACTTAGTCTCTGGCTCATACTAGGTCTCAAAACACTGTCTGTCTATGTACTGAACCTCGTCAGCATTTTTCTGAGTTATCCGCTAATTGTGCTAGCTGTGCTTTGTGCATCATTTATGTCAATATGGTTTGCATGTAATAATGAAGTGACATCATGCAATATGTGATGCATATGTAAGTATGATACAGTAATCAGAAAGCAGTCATTTGTAATCCAGTACAGTCATTAAGCACTAACCATGGTTAATTAAATTGTACGGATACCTGGATTTTTTACGGTTGTCACATTCTCCCCCTGTTAAGAAAATTTTGTCCCGAAATTTTTGTTCTGCTACTAGCTGCAGGGGTGTTGGGGAACAAATGTGGGTACTTTGCTTTCATGCGATCCTCACGCTCCCAAGTGAACTCTGGGCCATGTCGCGTGTTCCAACGAACCTTGACGAGTTTAACACTACTCCTGCGTGTCTTGTTGACCTTCTGATCGAAGTGTCGCGCTCCGGTCAAAGATAATATTTATAGTCCCAAATTACCCTTAACAAATAGTTAGTGGTAGCAAGGGGTCGAACCACGAAGAATCTGTGGTTTGCGAATGGACCTTGAATGAATTGTAAAAGATGTCACACTTATAAAGCTTGCAATGATATATTTTTTTATTTTTGTTTAATTGAGAGATGTGAATTAAAATTACTAAATTGATTTGGTAGATGAATACTAAAAATTAACAATTGCAAAATGTAAATAACGATTTAGAAAAGATAGAGAAAACAAGGTTCACACCCGGTTCAGTAGTTGCATTCCTAGGATTTCTACACGTTTTAGAATTGATTCAATTGCAAAAGTGACTAACGAATTTAGTGTTACACGGCTTAGGTGCCAAGAGCTATCGACGTTATAAAGAACGGACCACAATGCACTTTGTTACCAAGAACATGTAAACTCTAACCTAGACAAGGCATAATTGCACATAAACATTTCATAAAGTCAAATTTAATCTTCACTCAACAATTTATGAATTCAATACAAATGCAAGACAATTGTCATAAGCTTCAAATCAAAAAGTAATTTGCCACAAAATCAATCCAAGAACAATGTTAAAACCCTAGACTTACAAAAACCTACACCGGGGTGAAACCTCCAAGAAACTAGCCGCTCATGGTGAAAATGGCACGATCAACGGATGACGAAAACTTGAATTGGATCATCTTGGAACTTTGTAGAATGATGAATGATGAAGGTTAGGGTTTTGGATAAGTGATGATGGTGAATGGATGAGTGGATTGATGGATTGATGGAGCTAGGGTTTGGAATCAAGAAGATGATGTTGATTTCGTTCTTGATTCGGGTTGTCGGATGATGGTAGATGGAATGGTAGGTGATAGATGGATGATAGATGGCTCCCAGATGTATTCAAACTTCCAAATATTGTGTAACTCCCGAATAATCCTGGTCAAACCTCTTTTGATTCGTTCCAAACCACCAAAATCAACTTTTTTGTGTTTTCAGAATAGAGGAGCCGTCGCCGACGGCTTGATGCCCCGTCGACGACGGTCCGTAAATGTTGACTTGGTGCCGACGACGTATCTTGCTGTCTACGGACGATCAGGCGACGAAAATGTACATAGACCGTCGGCGACGGTGCTCCAAAACCTCTCTTTCTGTTTTTCGCGTTCCTTGCTCCCGGTTGACCCGTTTCGCATCCCGGTGGCTCGTTTTTCGTTCCGGTGGTCCGTTTAGCTTCCAATTAGCTCCTTAAACTTCACAAGACCTGCAAAACACAAATCCTTTTACGAGTAGGCTATTCGGAATAAAAAGTTAAGTAAAAACATGAACTTAGACATAAACGAACATCGGTTTTCGACCACGTATCACATCCCCACACTTGTCTTTTGCTTGCCCTCAAGCAAATCTGTCTTTCACTTTCACGTGGGTCGAATGAAGAATATACTCCCCATTCCCGAGACAAGGGTTAAGGTCCAATGTCATGCTAAAGTTCAAACTCTTTGCAGTTTTCAATATATTTAACGGTAAAATGATTTCACATACAAAAATGGTTACCCAAGATTAACCCACCCGTGAAACCAATCAATTCATGCACATCCCTCACAATGTTCTCTCCACTCGGCTTGTAAATTGGCTAATGTTTATAATGTATTAGCACTTCAAAGAATCACTCAAAACCGATTAGAACACATACCTGCATAAGCTTGCAACTCAATCATTCTCCACCATTGATCACAAACACCAAGCACAAGTCATAAGGTCTTTATGAGGGTTGTAACGGGGCTAGGCTAAGGGTAGGAATTAGGATATTTTAAAGTGGCTAAGGCGATGAAAATTTGATTTTTTTATTACAAACCACTAACTTAAACAAAACTAAATATAAACATCACTATGGGCAATAATCTTTCACCCTTTTATTCGACAACTACTAACACTTCTTTTTGTGTTTTTCTTCAACGATTTTCAATTCTTTTTCATAATATTTTCTGAATTTTTTTTTTTTACATATATGCAAACAATCAAGAACAACTATACAAATACAACTCCTATAATCGAATTTCCACCACACGGGTTTAAAAGAAAAAGGTTTAAGGTTATGGGCTATAGGGTGATCAAACGAAAGGTTTAGGCTCAAAATGGGCGACTAGAGGATTTATTTGGGTAAGGATAGATAAATGGTTTTAAGAGAAAAGGTTTACCTAATGCCTTAATCATTCTCGTGCTTGTATTCGGTCTATAGTCTCAAACGTATCAAAAGATGCAAGTTCTACAATACATGACTAATGGTCCACTCAAACAAAGAAACATAAATATGTAATTCTATGATGTAAAAGTGGCTCAAAACCTCACATATATAAAAGGTATGGTATGTGACATGCATAAAAGACTAGTTTCTTAGGTGGATTATTCCCAAATAACCACCCGCTAAATACCCGTTATGCTATTAATTTGAACTTGACCATGACAAAAGACCAAATGAGTTGTGACATCCCTCGTTGACTTAGTTACTTGTGCTTTAAGACCGCTTTTGAAACAAGACATTTTTGAAAAAAAAAATTAAATTTTCCCCCATCCCCACACTTGAGGTGAACATTGTCCTCAATGTGTAGTATTTAAATGAACGGGTCAAAATCTAAAATTTTTACTACTCCCCCATCCCCACACTTAAGGTACATATTGTCCTCAATGTGTAAGAACTAGAGTATTAAACGCACAAGGGATGTGACACGGCTAATTCCCCCAAAATTTCACCCCGGAAAAATAATATACAAGATACATTCCACTTATTTACTAATCTAAATATCAAAAGTAAAAAGAGACGTATGCACCTGGTTTTTGAGCTCATTCTTCGTATGCTCCTCTCCTCTTCATGAAAGCGGTTGTCCCACGAACCCAATGTACCTACAAATATTAACCCTTGTGTAGAAGAATGCTTCTCACAACCATTAAAATTTGTTAGTTACCTAGTTCTACCACTTTTATGAAAACATTACCAAGCTATATGTTATTTCACTTTGATTTATGTGGAAAATAATTTACAACAACAACAAACCTAACTCACTTTCGTAGGAATCACGGTTGCATTTAGCTTATGCAACAAGCCCTTTTAAACCCCCAAATAGCTTAGGAGGACGAGAGGTCTCGTGAGGGTTATATAGGGAACACACCCACAACGTTCATTTAACTAGGCGAAAATAAATAACATGAAATAAAAATAACGGAAACAAAATAATATACAACAACAAAAACGTACCTTGCCTCTATCGCTGATATCTCTCATTAGGGTTCACTGGCGGGTTCGGCTGGTTCGGATAACCAGTGAGGGCCTCAAACATATCCCTATAGTTATCTAGTGGGCTTGACTCTCCTTGTGGCGGTGGTTGGTAAGGAATCGGAATGAAACTAGAGTCGACTGCCTCGGGTCAATGAGGGGTGGGATCGGATGGGCCTTGTGGATGAGGAAGATTGGGGTAATCGGTCCACCCCGAGTGTTCGGCGTACGGGAGACCGGCTTGAAGGTCTCTTTGATGGCGCTCCTGATCGTGGAGTACCTTGGTGTTATTAAGCGCCATTTGGTTAGAGACAGCCAAAGCTCTTCATCGGCGTTGTTCCAATTCCATTTGTGCATTGTGATGCCTAGCCTCTTCTTCCTCCCATGCCCGTCTGTGGGCCCTTTCTTCTTCTTGCAACTGTAACAAGCGTTCCATTTGTGACTGTTGTAACGCTTGTTGCAGTTGTTGTTCTTCCATCTGTTTCTCCACCCTCTCACGAAAGGATGCTTGAAAAACCCATTACTCTTGCGAGTACGCCCCTTGCGCCTCTTCCCATTCTCTCCTGCTCGCATGGTATTCTCTCGCTTCACCAATGCCGGCCGATACATTATCGTAAACCGCTTGTTGCCCACGGGTCCACAACCGGTATGACGGTATCTGCCTTTGGTTCACAAAGTCTGCCACATTGGCAGAGATTTCCCTATGCTGCTTCCTATACCTCCGCCTCGGTCCCCGCGGACCAGAAGGATCCGCCTCCTCCTCAACATCAGGCATCTCCTCATCGCCTTCTTCTTCATCGCCCTCTTCATCACCCTCTCTTTGTTCATTGAATCGATAACTATCTCCTTGTTCATCTTCAACCGTGTGAAGATGACCAAAAGCTTTCACCGTTATCTTCCAATGTCGTCTTATGGAGGCGAAGTTGAACTGATCAATGGGCTTAGACACCCACAGTGACTCCTGAGGCAATGCATTCTGCTGCAGAATCATTGCGCTAATCAACCTTGCATACGGGATCATCTTCCGCTTGAATGATTCTCTTGTATCCCATGTATTGATCATCACAATTTGATGCCATGATAGCTTGGGCGTCCCATACAACAGCGAATATAGAACCCGGTAGTCGGGTGCCTTCACTTTACCGCGGTCCCCATACCGCACCATAACATTTTCTAACGAAATGCCTTGTAATATTTTTCCCATCAAAGACAAATCGCTTCTCGACTCCCCTGCACCCCGAGAACCTGGCAGTGTGTCCTCTAACAGTCTTAACGGATCAGCATCGTTTCTTTTATTGTCCAAAAACTGATCATACCCGTAGTAGTCATAGGCTTCAACCCCAAGCGAGTCAAATCTCGCAATAGCATTAATATGCTCGAATGACATGATCATTTGGTTTTTGCCAATGTTGCCGATCAACTGACACCTATGAGCCGGCCTATCAGAATGTTCGAAACGGAGAGTAGATAGCCATTCACAAACAGCCCCCAAATAAACCCGGGTGGTGATATCCTCGCACCAGTCAATCACTCGCTCCCAACCAATCTTTTCGAACTTTTGAACTATACCGATCTTTCGGAACTCCTCGACATCTACCGTACACTCACATACTGCCCTCTCGGGTACGGGTTTTGAAATACCCGTAACCATCTTCATTTTCCACATCTTAGCTTCTAGTCTCTTGTTTTGGTACCGGGAAAGAGCCTTTGTTTTTTCATCTTTCCATACCGAAGCCGACCTACTTTTTTCACCTCCTCCCAATCCCAATCTTGTCTAAAAAGTTGCCCATCGCCTTCCTCTATATTACTCAATTGTTCCCAACGCCTTTGATATAACCCTGAGCCTGAACCGGCTCCCGAAGATGAACCTTGACCGGATGTTTTTGCTTTCTTGCTTCCTCGAAACATGGCTACAATCAAAAGACAAAGAAAACAACAATTAATATATCCCAAATCTTCAAACAATCTCAACTTTGAACATAATATGCAACGTTGAACTTCAATCAAAATTTAGATGTAAAATCGCCTTTTTTAAACTTCCAAAGTTGCTCATTTTATCATCTATATCAATTAAACATGTTTAATCATAAAATTTCTAAAAAATTCATGGTTTCAACAATATTCAACATCACTACTATGTTCAATCATGCAACAATCTAGTGTAATCACATCACCAAGACTAAAGAATGCTCAAATCCCACCCAAATCAAGTAAACATTCTTAAGTTTATGCTAAAACAACATACATTATGATAAACAACCTACTCTTAAACAATGAGCTTAAAATTTAGGAAGAAATCAATAATACATATGGAAATCATGCATAAATTTACTGAAATTTCATACCTTGAGTGTAGATAAACAAGAAGAACTAAGAAAAAGTGCAAAGCAAGAGACTTGGATGAACACGCTTCAAAACCCTAAAAACTCACGCCCATAAATCTTGCAAACGAGCAAGAATTGATGGAAACCGTTAAGGGGGTTTTGTTCCTCTCGAAAAACTACACAATTTAGGCTCAAGAATCACTGTATTTGGGTGAGAATCGAAGGAGTTATGAGAAGTTTAAGAATTAGGGTTCTAGAGGAACTCTTGGGGAAGATGAAGATGCAAGAGAGAGAAGGATGTAAGTGAATCGCGAATTATCAATGTTAAGATGATGTTGGGTTGAATTCGGATCACTTGTGTGGTCATAAAGTGGTCTGGGTCGAGTTTTGGTGGTAGTATAAGTGATTTGGTTCGAAGGTACACCAAATAGGCAACTCAGCGTTGGCTGAGTTTTTAGAAGCTGTCGGCGACGGATGTCATGACCGTCGGTGACGGTATGTGTAACTGTTCAAACCATGCGACGGCTTAACTTGCTGCTTACGGGCAAACATGGGCGACGGTTGTTTTGGAGTGCCGTGGGCGACGAGGGGGACCACCGTCGGCGACGGTTCCCCGATTTCCACTTTTCTCTTTTTTTTATAATTTAAATTTTTCAACAACGTGGAAATCGTTAACGGCCCTACCACCCCCCCTAAAAGTCGTGTATTGTCCTTAATACACACAAATAAGCCTAAAAAACATACCTTTTGTCTTCAAGACCCGTTCGGAATGTCCAGACTTCACACAATCACAAGGGTTAGTATAAAACGAGAACGATTAAACGCAAAAATACTCAAACAATTAAATAGATTATACATAACTTTACAAAACTCAT
Source organism: Helianthus tuberosus (assembly GCA_030545235.1). NCBI lineage: Eukaryota > Viridiplantae > Streptophyta > Magnoliopsida > Asterales > Asteraceae > Helianthus > Helianthus tuberosus. The sequence continues at coordinate 125,288,940 of CM060358.1, forward strand.
TACCGGTCCTTTCAGTTGACCTCATAAGTTGGTACACTTACCACGAAGTTCACCAACTCCTCGTTCTCATCCTTTTTCTCATTGTTACCATCAAGGAACAGTTTAAGGCGATGCACATTAACCGTTTGCTTCGACTCATCCTTTGGGTCCTTGATTGTAACATCTCCAAGCTTTTCGACCCGTGTAATCACGTACGGGTCCATCCATTTACTCTTGAGCTTTCCGGGAAAGTATTTAAGCCGTGAGTTATATAGCCAAACCTTTTGACCCACTTCAAACTCCTTCGGCTTCAATTTTGCATCATGTGCCCTCTTCATATCATCCTTGTATTTCGAGGCGCACTCATACGCTTCTTCCCTAAGCTCCTCCAACTCGCAAAGCTTTAACTTTCGCTCTTTACCTGTATCGTCATATTTCATGTTAACCTCTTTAATAGCCCACCAAGCACGATGCACAAGTTCAACCGGTAAATGACAATTTCGCCCATAGACTAAGCGATAAGGTGTAGTTCCAATAGGTGTTTTATGAGCCGTTCTATAAGCCCACAAAGCATCATTCAACTTCGTCGACCAATCCTTTCGGTCAGGTCGAACGGTCTTTTGCAAAATTTCTTTTATTTGCCTATTGGAAACTTCCACTTGACCACTTGTTTGTGGGTGGTAAGGGGTAGCTATTCGATGGTCAACACCATACCGTTTCAAGAGTTTGCCAAAGTTAAAATTCTTGAAGTGAGACCCCCCATCACTAATGATCACTCGGGGAATCCCAAATCTCGAAATTATGTTTGTTTGTACAAAATTGCAAACAACGGTATGGTCATTTGTTTTGGTGGCAATCGTTTCGACCCACTTGGATACATAATCGACCGCCACCAAGATGTATAAGTTGCCATGCGAATTAGGGAATGGGCCCATGAAATCGATCCCCCACACATCAAAAATATCTACAATGAGGATCGGTTGCATGGGCATTTCATCCCTTTTTGAAATACCCCCTAACTTTTGACATTCAACACAATTTTTGGCAAAGTTAAAAGCATCCTTGAAAATAGTCGGCCAATAAAGACCGCTATTGAGCACTTTGTGCCCGATGTTGTGACCACTGAAATAGCCCCCACAAGCAAATGAATGCAAGTGCATCAAGACGCTAGGAATCTCCTCGTTGGGTATGCATCTTCGAACGACTTGATCCGGATAAAACTTGAATAAGTCTGGTTCTTCCAACGTGTAGTACTTGATTTGAGATAGGAAGTGCAACCTCTTCCTTCTATCCCAATGAGCCGGCAAATCACCTGTAACCAAAATTCACAATGTTAGCATACCATGGTAATATTCCAACTTTTAAAATGTGCTCATCTGGGAAGTTCTCGTTGATCTCTTCACGGGAAGAATCCTCATCTAGAACCAATCGGGACAAGTGGTCCGCAACCACATTCTCACTCCCTTTCTTGTCTCTAATTTCCAAGTCAAACTCTTGTAGCAAAAGAACCCATCGGATTAACCTCGGCTTTGCATCCTTCTTGTCCATGAGATACCTAACTGCAGAATGGTCAGAATATACAATGACCTTAGTACCCCAGATATAAGCACAAAATTTGTCCAATGCATATACCACCACAAGTAGCTCTTTCTCGGTAGTTGTATAATCTAATTGTGCATCCAAGAGAGTCTTACTTGCGTAGTAAATGGCAACTGGTTTCTTGTCTACCCTTTGACCCAATACGGCCCCCACCGCATAATCACTTGCATCACACATAATTTCGAATGGTAAAGACCAATTCGGTGATTGCAAGATTGGGGCCTCAACCAACTTTTTCTTTAACACGTTAAAGGAATTTTGGCAATTTTTATCAAAATCAAATGTTTTATCCTTTAACAACAAATTGCATAGGGGTTTTGTTATGTCACTAAAACTTTTTATGAACCGCCTATAAAACCCCGCGTGTCCCAAAAACGACCGAACACCCTTAACACTTGTAGGATAAGGCAAAGTGGATATGACTTGCACCTTTGCTCTATCCACCTCAATCCCACGACTCGAGACGACATGCCCCAACACAATCCCTTCTTGAACCATAAAATGGCTCTTTTCCCAACTCAAAACCAGATTTTTCTCAACACATCTTTTCAAAACTTTTTCGAGTTGGTCAAGGCATGTATCAAATGACGGCCCAAATATTGAGAAATCATCCATGAAGATTTCCAAAGACTCCCCCACCATATCTGAAAAGATACTCACCATACACCTTTGAAAGGTGGCGGGGGCATTACAAAGTCCAAAGGGCAGTCGCCTAAATGCAAAAGTACCGTATGGACAAGTAAAAGTAGTCTTTGCTTGGTCTTCCGGATGTATAGCGATTTGATTGTATCCGGAATAACCATCCAGAAAACAATAAAATTTTTGTCCGGCCAATTTCTCAACAATTTGATCAATAAATGGTAAAGGGAAATGATCTTTGGAAGTTGCAGCATTTAACTTCCTATAGTCAATACAAATACGCCCCCCGGTTACCGGCCGAGTGGCGACCTCTTCACCTGCGTCATTTGTGACGACTTGAATACCCGCCTTCTTCGGAACTGTTTGTCTCGGGCTCACCCATTGGCTATCCGAGATAGGGTATATAATACCCGCATCTAGCCACTTCAATACTTCCTTCTTCACCACTTCTCGCATGTTCGGATTTAGTCTCCTTTGTGTGTCGCGAGAAGGACTCATGCCATCTTCCGTGATGATCTTGTGCATCACTACCGAGGGACTAATTCCCCTCAAGTCCGCAATGGTCCACCCGATAGCGGATCTATGAGTGACCAAAACTCTCATCAACTTCTCTTCTTGCTCCCCGGTCAAGTTAGATGCAATGATAACCGGGAGCGTGCTACCTTCACCCACATAAGCATACTTAAGATGCTTGGGTAGCACCTTCAACTCTAGCACCGGCGGCTCTTCCAATGACGGCTTCAACTTTGTGCCTATGCTTTCCAGAAGACTTTCCACTTGATGTGTCCAAGTGGGCATTCCTTCCTTTGCCGCCATGACCTCTAACTCTTTCGCTTCCTCATCCATGCTTCGATTCATTTCTCCTTGTAACCTGTCAAACATGAAACATTCCTCTATTGTGTTTTCCTCTTCGACACTAATGTCGCATAGAGGTATACACTCGTCAACAATGTCCGCCATATAGCATTCATCGCCAACTAGAGGATCCGTCAATCCCGAAAAGACATTCAACCGCAACCGACGGTTACCAAAAGTCATGTCGACCGTGCCCAATTTGCAATTAATTTGGGCATTCGATGTTGCCAAAAATGGTCGACCGAGGATCACCGTTGGTTGCTTGGTACGGTCCAAAGAGACATAATCTAATACAAGAAAGTCCACCGGATAGTAAAAGTCCTCGACCTTGACTATTACATCCGTGACTATCCCACAGGGTAGTTTAGGTGTCAAGTCGGCTAACACCACGGTGGTGTTCGACACTTGAAGTGGACCAAAATCATATTGGTCATATAAACTACCCGGCAAGATACTCACACTTGCCCCAAGATCCAAAAGTGCCCGTGTCATTTTGAATTCCCCGACTTGTATTGAAATAATGGGCGCCCCCGGATCTCGAATTTTTGGTGGAAGTGCACCCGAAAGAATCGAACTCACATTTTCGGTTAAATCAAGTTTCTTAGGAAACTTGTGAGTCCGTTTTTGGGTGCATAAATCCTTCAAGTATTTAGCATATGAAGGCACTTGCTTAATTGCATCTAGAAGTGGTAAATTGATTTTGACTTGTTTAAAAATTTCCCACATCTCTTCTTGTTGTGGGCCTCGTTTGTTTACCACTTTCTTAGATGGTCCCAATAGAGCTTCGGGATAAGGGACGGTATTAACCTCCACACCCTTTTCCTTAGCCTTTGGGACGGGAACGGTCACAACGGGTGTATTTTTATTTATTTTTAGATCATTTTTATTTTGACCCATTTGACCGTTATTACCTTCATCGTCACTCGCATCTTCCACCACCCCTTCAACAAACTCGGGTGGTGGCTCAACACCATTATCTAGGACTCGACCACTATGTAAAGTAATTTTATTAATTGGTACCTCACGTGTGTTCCTCGAGTTCGACCCTTGAGGCTTAGGGTTCACCGTGGTATCACTTGGAAGTCCTCCTCCACTTCCACGAATTTGAGCCATCTCTTGAGCAAGTTGCCCCACTTGCTTCTCTAATGCCTTTTGAGACTTATCCTTCTCTTCAAACTCTTTCTTTACTTCGGCTTTGAACTCTTGGTATGAATTAGTAAGAGCTTGTTACGAATTAGTGAGAGCTTGTTGTGAGCTAGTAAGATTACTCACAACATTCATGATGGCATCAAATTTCGAACTTATCGAATCATCACCTTGGGAGTTTGATGCACCACCCCCATTTCCTCCTTGGTTGTAACCTCGTTGATAGTTGCCTTCACGGTTTTGATACCCTTGATTACCACCTTGGTTGTAATTCCTTTGGTAACCCCCTTGGTTACCACCTTGATGATTGTTATACGAAGACCCTCCTTGACCACCTTGATTCCCCGCTTGGAAATTCGGGTTCATTTGATTCGAGTCATTACCATACCGGAAATTAGGGTGATTTCTCAAGACCGGATGGTAAGTGTTGGAGTTCATGTCATATTGCTTTCGATCCCCATACACTTGGTTTACCTCCTCGGTGTAATCACTCGTCCCCGTTGGACATTGCTCGGTTCTATGCCCAATATCTCCGCATTCTTCACAAACCGCGAATTGTACCGCGTTCACTTCCTTCTTCTTCATACGAGCCATTTCCCATTCTAAGGTGGAGATTCGATCCTTAGAATCAAGATCGGGAAGTGACCGGGAAACTGTATGTTTCTTAGCTCTATCGGCCGATTCCTTCTCTTTTGACCGTTTGCTCATCCGCTCCAAAAACTCCCAATCATCATCTTCATGATTGCTCAAGAGAGTCCCGTTGCTCGTTAATTCAAGGCGATTCCATGTCGCGTCATCTAAACCACGTACAAAGCACTTCACCAATTCCCACTTTTCTATTTGGTGATGTGGGCATCTCCGCATCAATTCTTTGAATCGAGTGAATGCTTCATGTAACGGTTCACTTGATAGTTTCCGAAACGACCTTATTTCATCCCTAGCGTCGTCGGTCTTCGCCATCGAATAGTATTCGTCTAAAAAGACTTGTTGCATCTCACCCCATGTCCGGATGCTATTCGCCGGAAGTGTGAGAAACCACTGCTTTGCTTTGTCTTTCTACGAAAATTGGAACAAACGAAGTTTGACCTCCTCTAATGCAAAGTTGTGCCCCCCGATAGTGTTGCAAATAGAAGAAAACTCCGCCAAGTGCGTATACGGCTCATCATTAGACCTCCCATTGAAGTGGGGAAGTATATTGATGTAATGGGGTTTGCAATCGAACATTCTCCTTTCGCATACTATAGGAGAATCATTGTCGGTAACTACTGGTAGAAAATGGTCATTCACTCCCCGTGGAGGTTGTTGACGACGTTGTGGACCGTTAACCTCTTGATCGACCGGCCTTCGATTATCCCTTCGATCACCCCTTCTATCCCCACCTTGATTTCTACCTTGGTTGCCTCTTTGGTTACCACCTCCCACGAAACGAGGAATCCGATTAGGGTTACCATTGTTATTATTGTTGTTGTTGTAAAACCCATCATCTCGGTTCCGTTGGTTATTGTTTCGTGGTTGACGGTTGTTTCCGTAACCATCATTTCTCACGTTCCCATACCCATACCCATAATCATCATCCCCCACAAAGTTGGCATTTTGATAGCCGAACTCGTCATCTTCAAAGCCTCTCGCATTGTAGACATTTCCCCTATTCACGTATCCCCAATCTTCCTCGTCATTGACCCGATCATCATAGTAGCCCCCGTCATCCGAATTTTTCGTATGAACACTCACATGCTCCGGCGATTGATAACCGGGAACACTATAAGGTTCGTCATCGGGAATGGCGTTTCTCAAATCGTCTATGTTGAAAAAATGGGTCTTCGTTCACGGGATTGCCACGATCTCGGTTGCCTCGACGGTCGGAATTGACATTCCGGTCATCAAGGTTGAGGGGTAAAGAATTGTGTCGATGAAGGTTTTGTTGTTGGGGTGTTCGTTGGGTGTTATTGGGGTTTTGGTTTTGGAAAGGTGGTGTGGGTGGTCCATTGTTGTTGTTACCACCCGGTCTCTCTTGAGGCATGGGTTGAACATTTTGAGCGGGGTAAAAGGTTCCTCGGGATTGGAATTGGTTTTGGTTGAGGTTTGGGTGGTTGGAGTTTTGGTTCGCCATTGAATCAGTTTCAATGGTCGGTGTAAGTTGTGGTGTTTGGTTGGTTTGATTAGAAGCAAGAGTTGCTTCTAACCGGCTTGCTAGGTTTCTTCTTGCAACTCTTTCGATTTCCGGTTCGTAGACTAAAGGTGAAGTCCTCCCGGAGTTTCGCGTATGCATACACTACCTGTAACCTGCGCAAATAATACACCCGCGTAACAAGGAAAAAGACAAAGTGCAAAAAGAAACTAAACAATTTAAACAGATAATAGCACAAATTCAAACAATATCCAAACACAAAGCGCACGCACTCCCCGGCAACGGCGCCAAAATTTGATCGAAGTGTCGCGCTCCGGTCAAAGATAATATTTATAGTCCCAAATTACCCTTAACAAATAGTTAGTGGTAGCAAGGGGTTGAACCACGAAGAGTCTGTGGTTTGCGAATGGACCTTGAATGAATTGTCAAAGATGTCACACTTATAAAGCTTGCAATGATATATTTTTGTATTTTTGTTTAATTGAGAGATGTGAATTAAAATTACTAAATTGATTTAGTAGATGAATACTAAAAATTAACAATTGCAAAATGTAAATAACGATTTAGACAAGATAGAGAAAACAAGGTTCACACCCGGTTCAGTAGTTGCATTCCTAGGATTTCTACACGTTTTAGAATTGATTCAATTGCAAAAGTGACTAACGAATTTAGTGTTACACGGCTTAGGTGCCAAGAGCTATCGACGTTATAAAGAACGGACCACAATGCACTTTGTTACCAAGAACATGTAAACTCTAACCTAGACAAGGCATAATTGCACATAAACATTTCATAAAGTCAAATTTAATCTTCACTCGACAATTTATGAATTCAATACAAATGCAAGACAATTGTCATAAGCTTCAAATCAAAAAGCAATTTGTCACAAAATCAATCCAAGAACAATGTTAAAACCCTAGACTTACAAAAACCTACACCGGGGTGAAACCTCCAAGAAACTAGCCGCTCATGGTGAAAATGGCACGATCAACGGATGACGAAAACTTGAATTGGATCATCTTGGAACTTTGTAGAATGATGAATGATGAAGGTTAGGGTTTTGGATAAGTGATGATGGTGAATGGATGAGTGGATTGATGGATTGATGGAGCTAGGGTTTGGAATCAAGAAGATGATGTTGATTTCGTTCTTGATTCGGGTTGTCGGATGATGGTAGATGGTAGATGGAATGGTAGGTGATAGATGGATGATAGATGGCTCCCAGATGTATTCAAACTTCCAAATATTGTGTAACTCCTGAATAATCCTGGTCAAACCTCTTTTCATTCGTTCCAAACCCCTAAAATCAACTTTTTCGCGTTTTCAGAATAGAGGAGCCGTCGCCAACGGCTTGATGCCCCGTCGGCGACGGTCTGTAAATGTTGACTTGGTACCGACGGCGTAACTTGCTGTCTACGGACGATCAGGCGACGAAAATGTACATAGACCGTCGGCGACGGTGCTCCAAAGCCTCTCTTTCTATTTTTCGCGTTCCTTGCTCCCGGTTGACCCGTTTCGCATCCCGGTGGCTCGTTTTTCGTTCCGGTGGTCCGTTTGGCTTCCAATTAGCTCCTTAAACTTCACAAGACCTGCAAAACACAAATCCTTTTACGAGTAGGCTATTCGGAATAAAAAGTTAAGTAAAAACATGAACTTAGACATAAACGAACATCGGTTTTCGACCACGTATCACCTTCCAATCAGTAACCTCAACAGGTTCTTCAGTAAAGTGGAGTGTGTCGTCAATGTGGACTTCATCGGCAGGAATGACAACTGTTTCTTGAGTTGGACTCTTTTTCAGATTGGATACATGAAATGTATCATGAACGCCATTCAGTTCTGCGGGTAGATCCAACTTGTAAGCTACAAGACTAATCCTCTCCAGGATTTTGAACGGGCCAATGTATCACGGGTTTAACTTCCCACGCTTCCCAAAGCGTGCTACACCCTTCCAGGGTGAAATTTTAATAAAACCATATCTCCCACTTGAAACTCCAAAGGTTTCCTCCTTTGGTCTGCATAGCTCTTTTGTCGATCACGAGCCGCCTTGATGCGCTCTCGGATCTGTATAATCTTATATGTCGTCTCTTGAACCAATTCAGGACCAACAAGTTGTCTATCACCCGCGTCTACCCAGCATAACGGTGATCAACACTTGCGTCCATAGAGAGCTTCAAACGGTGCAGCTTGAAAGCTTGCATGGTAGCTGTTGTTATACGAGAATTCTACCAAAGGTAGATGAGTGTCCCAACTACCACCCAAGTCCATCACGCAAGCTCGTAACATATCTTCTAGCGTTTGAATCGTTCGTTCGCTCTGGCCATCCGTCTGCAGATGAAAAGCAGTACTCAGATTCAACTGAGAACCAAAGGCTTCTTGGAAGGATTGCCAAATCCTTGACACATATCTTCCATCTCTATCAGAGATAATCGAGAGAGGTACTCCATGTCGTGCAACTATCTCTCTGAGGTACAGCTCAGCAAGCTTGCTAGTGTTATCCTTTTCCTTGATTGGCAAAAAGAATGCAAATTTCGTCAGACGGTCTACGATTACCCAAATCATATCATGACCTCTGGGTGTCCTTGGTAACTTTGTTATAAAATCCATTGAAATATGCTCCCATTTCCACATGGGTATTTCAGGTTGTTGCAAAAGACCTGAAGGCTTCTGATATTCGGCCTTTACCTTGGCACAAGTCAAACATTTGCCAACATACGTTGCAACATCACCTTTTAATCTCGGCCACCAATAAAAATCCTTTAAATCTTGGTACATCTTATCCGATCCTGGATGGATCGAGTCCTTGATTTATATGCTTCATCAAAGATCACGTCTCATAGACCACCGAATAGGGGAACCCAAATTCTTCCCATGAAACACAACGTTCCTTCCTTATTGGGTACTAACTGTTTCTCCATCCCACGGAGATATTCATCCTCAAAATTCTTTTCCTTAAGAGCTTCTATCTGCGCGGCATGAATGCACGACGAGAGGTCCGTTTGTACAATCATTTCCAATGCCCTAACCCTTAAGGGCTTAATCCTCTCTTTTCGACTCAAGGCGTCTGCGACCACATTCGCCTTCCCTGGGTGATACTTGATTTCACAATCATAACCGTTTAACAGCTATACCTATCGGCGCTGTCTCATATTAAGCTCCTTCTGATCGAATATATGTTGTAGGCTCTTATAATCAGTAAAGATCGTGCATCGGGTGCCATACAAATAATGTCGCTAAATCTTTAATGCAAACACCACTGCGCCTAGTTCCAAATCATGCGTAGTGTAATTCTTCTCATGGACCTTCAATTGGCGTGAGGCGTAAGCTATAACCTTCTGTCGCTGCATCAGCACGCAGCCTAACCCTTGACGCGAGACGTCGCAATATACCACGAAGTCATCGGTGCCTTCGGGTAGGGATAAAATCGGTGTGTCACAAAGCTTATTCTTCAGCAACTGAAAAGCTTCCTCTTGTTTATCTCCCCATTCGTACTTCTTGTCCTTTTTGAGTGAAGGAGGTCAAAGGTTGAGCGATTTTCGAAAAATCCTCAATAAATCTACGGTAATAACCTGCCAAACCTAGAAACTGACGGATCTAGGTTGGCGTCTTCGGAGCCTCCCAATTCTTGATTGCCTCGATCTTTGTGGGATCCACATGAATTCCATCTTTGTTAACCACGTGACCAAGGAACTGAACCTCACGTAACCAGAACTCGCACTTTGAGAACTTAGCGTACAACTTCTCTTTCTTAAGCAGCTCTAAAATAGATCTTAGGTGTTGTTCGTGCTCTTCCTTCGTCTTCGAGTAGATCAAAATATCGTCGATAAACACAATCACAAACTTATCGAGGTACGGCTTGCAAACTCTATTCATCAAATCCATAAACACTGCTGGCGCATTTGTCAACCCAAACGGCATAACTAGGAACTCATAATGTCCATATCGAGTCCTAAAGGCCGCCTTTGGAATACTCTCCTCTTGAATTCTCAACTGGTGATAACCTGATCGAAGATCGATCTTGGAGTAGAAACTCGAACCTTGTAGTTGATCAAACAGATCATCAATCCTCGGCAAAGGATACCGATTCTTAATGGTCAACTTGTTTAGCTCTCGGTAGTCGATACACATGCGGAAACTACCGTCCTTCTTCTTGACAAACAAAATTGGAGCTCCCCAAGGCGAGAAGCTTGGTCTAATAAATCCCTTGTCCAATAGCTCCTGAAGTTGTGTCGATAACTTTTGCATCTCGGAAGGCGCAAGTCGATAAGATACCTTAGCTACAGGCGCGGCGCCTGGAACTAAGTCAATGTGAAATTCGACTTGTCGCTGCGGCGGTAATCCTGACAAGTCTTCGGGAAAGACTTCAGGATATTCCTTCACAAATGGGATGTCTTCTAGCTTTGGCTCAGTGGCTTCTTTATCCACAATGTGTGCCAAGAAAGCAACACGTCCTTTCTGCAAACATCTTCGAGCTTTCAAACAACTGATGATCCTTAGAGGAGTATCATGCTTCTCTCCATGTACCACAATTGTTTCTCCATTCACCATCGGAATGCGAATGACCTTCTCGTGACATACGATCTCTGCTCGGTTGCTTGACAACCAATCCATTCCAACTACCACGTCAAAGCTTCCCAACTCGACTGGCAGAAGATCAAGCGTAAACTCGTGCTCCCCAAGCTCTATTACGCAACCTCTAATGACTTCATTCACTTCTACTAGCTTTCCATTAGCTAGTTCTATTGAATACGGAATGTCTAGCTTACTAGCTACCAACCCAAGTATATTCTTAAATTCTAGGGACACAAAACTATAATCGGCACCGGTATCAAATAGTACAGATGCAAAGCGTTGGTTGATAGGGAACGTTCCAGTGACCACATTTGGATCTTGGCGAGCTTCCCTCGCTCCTATGTTGAAAACCCTTCCCTGAGCTTGGTTGATTTTCGGGCATTCATGCTTGAAGTGCCCAACATCTCCACAGTTAAAGCACCCTGGTCCCCGACCATTTCCATTTCCATTACCACCCTGGTTGTTGTTTGCTCCACGGTTTCCACTACTAGTTTGATTCCCAAAATTACCACGATTACCATTACCGCCATTTCCTCCTTGAGGGCGGTTTCCATACCCATTTCCACCACGGTTATTGTTTCTGATGTGCGTGTGGTGTGATATATATTTAAGTATATTTTTAAGCCCTTTTTACACGTTAGTCAAGTTTTAAATTTATAAAACACGATATTTTACTAACACCAAACACACATATGGGCAAGTGCACCCATTGTGAGCGTAGTATAGTGTTGGCAAGATACCGAGGTCGTCCAAGGACAAAAGAGCTTTTAATACCGGTTTATCCTCAACGTCTAATCAAATCAAAAATTAGAAAAATGTTTTTAAACTAGAAAAATAAAAACTAACTAAAATGCTGAGAAATAAAATAAAAGTAAAAACAGATAGACAAGATGAATCACTTGGATCCGACTCGTGTTTAGTGTAACCTTTGATTATTTCCTCACTTTTGCACTTTTTAAGAGATTATCTTAGTTATTGTAGTAGGGCCCTCTTTTGAAGGTGACGTTACCCTCAACCCAGTCGTTTGAGTCAGCAAGGATACAATCCTAAAGGGTCGGATTATTGAAAGATAATTAATTAAGTTATTAATGCATATTATGGTAGGCCCCTCTTTTGAAGGTGACGTTACCCTCGGCTAAGTAGTCTGAGTCAGCAGGGATATAGTCCTAAGTAGTCGGATTAAAGTATTAATAGTAGCTTACATATGAGGGGATCAAAGTGTTTGGACCCCCGCCATCCAATACCGGTGGGTATTGAAGGAGGTCCTACTAAATTTGACCCAGGTCCTTGCAGGATCTATACACTGAACAAGGCAAGACTCTTACCAAACCGTTCCCTTAACCCCCGACCAGGTAGCCAACATACCTCCATATAGACCGTGGAGATATGAATGGTGAAAATCTTTTATTTTATATAGACAGTAAAATAATGCCAAGACACCACGGACAAACGATAAGGAAGAATCACCTTCAACATAAGAAACTAGTTATTAAAGTCATTAATACATAACCAAGTAAAAAGTGCGAAAAGATTAAAAATAAAAAGTATTACACTAGACACTTGTCTTCACTAAGTGATGTAAGAGACTTAGGCAAACATGGCCTTTGATTGTCAAGAACACTTATGATCAATCTTAGATCCCGAGATGACTCACACACTCTATGATGGACAATGGATGATGGTGGTGGATGATGGTGTTGTGATGGTGGTGGGTGGTGGGTGAAGTGTGAGAGAGGTGGTGTGCCAAGGGATGGTTTGCAAATGAGCCAAGCACCCCTATTTATAGCCTGAACAGCAGCTCGGGCACGGCCCCGTGTCCATTGGGCACGGCCCCGTATCCACATTCCTTCTCTTTCTTCATTAATTGCAGTTTGTCTGCATTAGTTGACCACGCCCCTGTGTCCGCTGGGCACGCCCCCGTGTGCAAAAGCGTATCTGTACTATCAAGATTTCCCCAGATTCTGCGAATCTTAGAGTTAACCACGGCCCCGTGTCCGCTGGCACGCCCCCGTGGTGGGTGATAGAAGCTTCTACAGCTTTGTCTTTTCTGCTGACACTTGGGCACGCCCCCGTGCTTATTGAGCACGAGGCGTGTTCAGCCTTCTGTTCTCTTGTTTTGCTTGGGAAGATGATGTCGGGGGGGGTCCGGGCATGCCACATTTCTTCCTTTTCTTGTATTTATGTTAGATTTAGCTGCCTTTTTGCTTCTTTTGTTCATTTGAGCTCATTTAATCCTGAAAATACAAAAGGAAGACAAAAACACACTTTTTCCAACATTAGTACTAAAAAATGGTTAGTTTTATGCCACATTTGATGTAATTTATATGTTGCATTTTGCACACATCAAATACCCCCACACTTGAATCTTTGCTTGTCCTCAAGCAAAACTCTTTATAATGTGGCTTTACACTCCCAAATGGAATGGGTAGAAGAGAAGGTTTTTGGGCTTGTCATAGAGTGTCGGGATTTCCAAGATTCTTTATTAGTTTTATTTTTATTTATTTACAATCCTATTCGTCATGATTTATTTAAAACATTACATAAGATAAATTACTTATTAGGGCATAACATGTCTTTTTTTAAAATTTCATTTATATACAAGTTCACATACCTCACGGGGGATCACTAAACACTCGGCCGAAGATGTATTTTAGTGAATCACTAGAGAGCGGCATGGAACTTACTCCTACCATAGGCTTGCCAAGCAATCAATCCTCCTCCTTTTTAACTATACACCTTTGTAAATATCAAGAGGTCATTTGGGTTGAAGGGTTAGGCTTTGGTTAAAGGTAGGTGGTTGGGTTAGTGGTTAGTAGAAAAGGCGAAAGGCGTAAAAAGCGTCGGTTTTCGTAAGACTTTTTATTTTTGAAATTTTTATTTTGATGAAGCCATTATTCAAACAAAGTTATTTTTGATAAACTTGTTTGTTTATTTCTCTTTTGCTTCATCATCATCATCAATTTTTTTTTTTTGAAAGTCATAAGAAAGACCGAGCTTGTTACTAAAACAAAAGGGTTAAAAATAAAATGGTTTTGGTGGGTGAAAGGGTGTTTGTTTTGGGTTAAGAAATGAAAAGGTTTAGTCTTAAAGGGGTTAACTAGGGGGATTTTGGGTAGGTGGTAAAAAAAGAAAAATAATGGTGTAGAAATAAAAAGGGTTAGTCCTAATGCCTCTATCATTTACTTACTCGGGTTTAAGTTGGTAAGTACCGGGAATGTATTGTCGTGGCAAGTTCTAGAGTCGTAAGAACCAAGCGGCTATTCACACAAGAAACGAAAAATGAGCAATTAGTTTAAAGATATGTATTTGTATGCTCAATAAAGGCTCAAAAACTCACTTTTGTGGGAATGGGTTTTTATTTGATCAAGTATATATAATCAAATTTTAACTAAACTTGTCATGCCGTTTCATAATTTTCTTATGTTGGTTCTTTTTATCAAGACGCTATCGGTTGTAAATTTGTAAAAATATAACCTTTTTAGAACTTGAAATTCCCAAATTAAACCTAGAAAGTAAAAAAAATGAAAAAAAAAAAAATTTTGAAAAAATTTGGGGTGATTAGCGGTTCCAATAGAGTTTTGTGTAAGGCTTGTAATTAGGACTTGCAAGATTCAAGGTTTTAGCATCCCCCCCCCCCCCCACACTTAAATTACACATTGTCCTCAATGTGTCCCAAAAATAAGTTTTTAGGTTGATTGACTGTGTAAAAAGGTGTGAAAAAGCAAAAATTTATGTTACTGGGCGCCTGGACACGGCCCCGTGCTCGTTGAGCATGGCCCCGTGTTCAGAGTGCCAGTAACGAAAAGTTACAGAAGGTGGACACGGGGGCGTGTTGGTTGAGCACGACCACGTGTCTGGCAAAAATCTACAGAATTAAACAAACAGCAGGTGTGGGGAAGTGGGCACGGGGGCGTGTCGGCTGGACACGACCCCGTGTAGACAATCTGCAAAGGTGAAAAACAGGTTTCTGGCTCCGGTTTTCCTGTCCCGGCTTTAGTAGCACTAATGTTTAGTGTTCTAAGCCTCGTATGTACCTGTTTTATCAATAAACACTACACCAAACCATAGCAAACATCCTAAATTACCCAAGTTCAACATCCATATTACAAAGTTAAAAAGAAAAACAAATGCAGAAAGTAAAATGAGTTAAAGGAAAGTAAATTGTTCAACACATGGCACGCAGGCCGGAAATTGCTCAAGATAAAAGAGGGTTAACCTGTGGGACCTCCTACCAGCTGCTCCTGCCTCTACTCCACCCGCCTAGTCCATGTCCTCATCCTCATCCTCACCTCATCCTCCGTGCCCCGCCATGTACTCCCGGATGTTCCCAATGTCATCCTGAATGTCAGAGATGTTTCTCTCAATCGCTCTGACCCGAGTGTACGTGTTGCTTTCCATGTTATAGGTGTTCCTGGTGCAAATGAGGTTTTCCTGCAACAAATCATGTAAACTTTGGAAGTTAGGAAAACTGCCTCCTTGTGAGGAGGATTGGCCCGGATCACCGTGGGGTTGGTACTGGTACTGAGGAGGCTGTTGAAACTGTGGAGCGTGAATGACGAGTGCCTCTTGCGGGTTCCATGCATGCCCCTAGACTCTTTGGAAGCTAACAGTCCCATCTTCAGCTTCATAAAGCAAGTTCATGGAGCGGCAGATGTGTATGTCCACTCTTCCCGACCATGGGCTCTTTTGGAAAGACCTGGGCATGTTCACTAAGTGTTTGAAGAGACGGTATATCCACCCCCGAAGAAGATAGGGGTTGGTAGAGTAGCAAGCCGGTTCCAATGCATGTTTCGGAGCAGGAGATTCGGAACATCGAGGTTTCTGCGGTTATGAATGCAATGAAGGACCACCAGATCTCTTAACCCAACGACGCCACTGCTGTCATGCCTTTGGCTAAGAGAGTAAGTGAGGACCCTATGGATGTAACGGTAAAGAGGGTCCCTCAGCTTAGTGCTCTTAGTGCTGCTTGGGTTGTAGATTCCATCTCCTATTTGAGCCCAAGCGGCTTGGCGTTCGTTTTCTGAAAGTTCACGTAACCCTCCGGTGTTCTCTTCATTACCCGCATCTTCCTCCGCATACAACCCAACTATCGACCCAAACTATGCCATCGAAATCGAGTACTTAGTCCCCCCCACATCGGAATTCTACCCCATCATTGTCAAATGGGTCGCACCTTGAATTGAACACGAATGTGCTATAGAATTCCAGATTGTACTCGTGGACTGAGCGAAGTCGAGTGGTTAGGGTGGCTCGTAGTGGGCCGGTGACTAGGTTGTTAAACCGGTCAAGTTGGTTCACCATTGCTAAAAGATCCATGCACACTTGTCTTGGGTATTCTTCCGGTCTAGTTCGAAGCACATCGTATCTTGCCTTAGCGTCCTGCTCAGTTGCATTGAACCTTGTGAATTTCTTTGACATCTGAAAGAATACACCAAAAGTTAGCATGAAACAGTGAGATTTTCAGAGAAAACTGAAAACAGTTAGCTGGACACGGCCCCGTGTTCAGCGGACACGACCCCGTGTCCAGGCGTCTGTTACTCAAAAACTTCATTTTTCGACCCGGTCCCGAAAACTTGAAAATTTTGGTCCAGTAGGTGCGGTTTCCCCCGAAAATGAAACCCAAGTGCCGTTTTTCCCAAAACAAACCGTTTACCCCTTCAATTTTATCTTTTTCGGTTCAAAATCAAGGGTTTGGGGTTTTTGTGAGAAATCGGGCGAATCTATGAACAATACAAGTGGATTTACTTCCTATAACATTAATCTAAACTAATGCTAACAGATTTATGCAAAAATTTGAGGTTCGATCGGGATGAAGTTCAAGAACCCTAGATTTTTCCCCAAATTTTTGATGTTTTAACTACATGCAAATGCCTAATCTAACTACTAATGATGATAGAATCATACCTTAATGTTGTTAGAAGTAGAGGAGACGTCAGAATTCTGCGGAAAAATCGCCTGAACCAGAGAGTTTTTGGGTAAACGGGGCGTGTGGAATGAAGAAACTGTTTGAGAAAAGGGGTTTTATCCCGACAGTCGCGCGGACACGGCCCCGTGTCCTGCGGACACGGCCTCGTGCCGAGCAAAGTTTAATTTTTTTTAGTGCTCGTGTGAGTGCCCTTGTTTCCCAAAAACTTGGTTAGAAGACTTACCGGTTAAGATGTCATCCCATTCATTCGTAACTTACCAAGTATGATGTTGATGCTTTCATTCTTCGATCGTTTGAAGCGAGATTTCTTCCTCTTCATCCTCAATGAATCCTTGATAGAGTTTCAGCCGTTGGCCATTGACTTTGAATGGAATTCCATTCCGAGATTTAATTTCTACTGCACCGTGTGGGAAAATATGGGTGATGGAAAAAGGTCCTGACCACCTAGACTTTAATTTACCAGGGAATAGTCGAAGTCGTGAATTAAACAATAGAACTTGATCTCCTACTCGAAATTCATTAGGTTTAATATGTTTGTCATGCAAGTTTTTCATTCTTTCCTTATAAATTTCAGAGTTTAAGTATGCATAATTCCTTAATTCGTCTAATTCATTTAATTGACAAAATCTATTTCTACCCGTAAATTCTAAATCTAAGTTTACATTTTTAATTGCCCAATAGGCTTTGTGTGCAATTTCTACTGGCAAATGACAGCTTTTTCCATAGACGAGCTTATATGGGGTTGTACCTATTATTGTTTTATAAGTAGTTCGAAAAGCCCATAAAGCATCATCTAATTTATCGGCCCATTCCTTTTTATTTAACCCTACGGTTTTTTCAAGTATTCGTTTTAAACCTCTATTAGTCACTTCGGCTTGTCCGTTTGTTTGAGGGTGATATGCTGTTGAGACCCTGTGATAGACCCCATATCTTGTTAAAAAAAATTCAAGTTGATGATTACAAAAATGGGTACCTCTATCACTTATTAATGCTTTAGGTGTTCCAAAACGAGAGAATATTTTTTTTCAGAAATCTTACCACGACTCTTCCATCATTTGTTGGAAGTGCCTCAGCCTCGGCCCATTTAGACAAGTAATCTACTGCCACAAGTATATATTTGATTGCTTTTGACGGTGGGAAAGGTCTCATAAAGTCGAGTCCCCACACATCAAAAATTTCACAAACAAGAATGCCATTTTGTGGCATTTCGTTTTTGGAAGAAATATTACCTGTTCTTTGGCAAGCGTCACATGTCTTGACAAGACTTTGGGCGTCTTTGTAAATGGTAGGCCAATAAAATCCTGAATCAAATACCTTTCGTGCGGTACTAGTGGCACCATGATGTCCTCCGTATGGACCTTCATGACAATGGCGGAGAACTCTTCGTGCTTCGCTACCATGTACGCATCGTCGGATGAGTTGGTCGGCACACATTTTAAAAAGATAAGGATCTTCCCAAAAATAGTGTTTTACATCAGCAAAGAATTTCTTTCTTTGATGATGTGGCCAACCTTTCGCGACTATACCGCTAGCTATGTAGTTAGCATAGTCGGCGTACCATGGCTCTTCTCTGTATTCCACCATTTCTAGGGACTCTGTTGGAAATTTTTCATTGATTTGCTCGTCCCTGGTTGCCTCCAAAGCTGGGTCTTCTAAGCGTGAAAGATGATCCGCTGCGGTGTTTTCAGCTCCTCTTTTGTCTTTGATTTCAATATCAAATTCTTGGAGGAGTAAAATCCACCGAATCAAACGTGGTTTGGCATCCTTCTTTTTTAAGAGATATCGAATGGCTGCATGATCTGTATAGACTATTGTTTTAGAAAGAACAAGATAAGAACGAAATTTATCAAAAGCAAATACCACAACTAGTAATTCTTTTTCAGTTGTTGTGTAATTTTCTTGTGCATAGTTAAGTGTTTTACTAGCATAATAAATTGGGTGAAAGTGCTTTTCTTTTCTTTGTCCCAAGACAGCTCCAACTACAAAATCACTTGCATCATACATGATTTCGAAAGGAAATTTCCAATCAGGCGCTATCATGATAGGTGCATTGACTAGCATTTCCTTTAGGGTTAGAAATGCTTGATTGCAATCCTTGTCAAAGATGAAAGGCGCATCTTTTTCAAGTAATTTTGTTAGAGGCCTTGAAATTTTAGAAAAGTCTTTGATAAACCGCCTATAAAATCCGGCATGCCCTAGGAAACTTCTGATTGCTCTAACGGAGGATGGGGGTGGTAATCGAGAAATAGTGTCTATTTTGGCTCGATCAACCTCCATTCCTTCGCTTGAAATTTTATGACCGAGTACTATTCCCTCCGTTACCATGAAATAGCATTTTTCCCAGTTAAGGGCGAGGTTAGTTTCCTCACATCGGGATAGCATTCGTTCAAGGTTATCGAGGCATTGGTCGTATGAATCCCCAAAGATAGAAAAGTCGTCCATGAAGACTTCCATTGTCTTTTCTATCATGTCATGGAAGATGGCTACCATGCAACGTTGGAAGGTTGCGGGGGCATTACATAGACCGAATGGCATGCGTCGATAAGCAAAAGTTCCATAGGGACATGTGAAGGTTGTCTTTTCTTGGTCTTCGGGTGCTATCAGGATTTGAAAGTAACCTGAAAAACCATCCAAGAAACAATAAAATTTATGACCGGATAATCTTTCTAACATTTGATCAATGAAGGGCAAAGGAATGTGATCTTTCCTTGTTGCTTCATTTAATCGTCTATAATCTATACATACTCTCCGTCCTGTGACGGTTCTCGTTGGTATTAATTCATTCTTTTCGTTAGTTATTACCGTCATACCTCCTTTCTTTGAAACTACTTGAACGGGACTTACCCAAGGACTATCGGAGATAGGATAAATAAGTCCGGCGTCAAGTAATTTGATGACTTTGTTTTTAACCACTTCTTGAACATTGGGATTGACTCGACGTTGTGGTTGTATTACCGATTTGTAGTCATCGTTCATTAAAATTTTGTGCGTGCACATGGAAGGACTTATTCCTTTAATGTCTACAAGCTTCCAAGCAATCGTATTTTTGTGTTTTTTCAAAAGATTAATTAATTTTTCTTTTTCTAAACTACTTAATTTAGACGAAATAATTACAGGTGATTTACCATCTTTGTCTAGAAAAGCATATTCCAAACCTTTCGGAAGTTCTTTGAGCTCAAGAGGTGGGTCTTTAGGAAACTCCTTATTTGGTTGCTCATTTTGATCAAGAACTTTGAAAGTTTGTTCTATGGCGACCTCTTCTTCAACAAAGTGGTCAATCTTTTCACTTGTATCGGGTGGTTCATCTTCATCTTCAATTAGGGGGTCATTATTGCCGAATGGATATTTCATTGAACGCTCTAGATCGACACTCTTTTTAAATGCCCCTAATTGAATAGATAGATTGTTGTACTTCCGGTTTTTCAAAGCTTCGTGAGTTTTTACAAAGGGTCGTCCCAACACTAGAGGAGCGTCATCGAGGATGACAAAGTTGGTTGGGATTACCATTTGATTTGTTTGAACCAAGACATCCTCAACTACACCGATTGATTTTATTACTTTCCGATTGGATAGAAAAATGGGTATTTGAAGTGGATAAAAATCACTAATACTTAATTTTTCGAAAATGTAGTTGGGCATTATGTTAACACAAAGATCTTTATCAATTGTGACATTACTAATAAATGAATTTTGAAAAAAACATGGAACCGGTGTAATGTTGATTTCAAATGGGTCTTCTTTTATTAGCGAGGTTTGATCATTAGTTAACTTAATGCTTACCATTTCTTCAATTTTAGTGTTAGTGTTTAACTCTTTTAAAAACTTAGCATGAGTGGGTACTAAACAATGATTTTCAAAAGAAGGTGACAAGAGATTAATTTCTTAAAAATTAGACTCTTCTTGTATTTTCACGTTAACGGACTCACCTTTTTCATTGTTTAACTCATGTGTCGGTTTTTCACTTATTTGTTCTTCCATTTTTACCTCTTCAACTATCTCTTCTTTATTACAAGTTAATTCTTCTCTTGCGCGAGACTCCTCTTCCCTTGCGCGAGATTCTTTTATGTACCGTTCGATAGTTTTAAGGTGTTCTAATATCCTATCGGTCACTTCGGTAATAGAGTAAGGATCGGGATTTTCAAAGCTTGAATCCGGTTGTTCGATCCTTCGCTCCTCATAATACCCATATGAAGTAGATGGTTCACACCATTGTTCTTCATTGTAAGTATATGATGGATAAGGGTCGTAATTTTGTTCTTCATAACACTCATATGAGGTGGGTTGTTCACGCCATGGTTCCTCATAATAAGCATATGAAGGTGGTGGCTCATATCTTGGTTCCTCAAAGTATGAGTATGAAGGCTCATACCTTGGTTCATCAAAATATGAGTATGAGGGAGGAGGTTCATACCTTTGGTCTTCATATGATGTGTATGAAGTTGATGGCTCGTACCTGGGCTCCTCATAGTAGGTGTATGAAGTGGATGGTTGAAATAAGTTACAATATTGAACCGAGTGAGTGTTACCACAATTAGTGCAATATTGAGCACGGGGCATGTTCAGCCTTCTGTTCTCTTGTTTTGCTTGGGAAGATGTTGTCGGGGGGGTCCGGGCATGCCACGTTTGTTCCTTTTCTTGTATTTATGTTAGATTTAGCTGCCTTTTTGCTTCTTTTGTTCATTTGAGCTCATTTAATCCTGAAAATACAAAAGGAAGACAAAAACACACTTTTTCCAACATTAGTACTAAAAAAAGGGTTAGTTTTATGCCACATTTGATGTAATTTATATGTTGCATTTTGCACACATCAATTTCCATTGCCATAACCTCTCTGACCACCACTACCATGACCAGTACCAGCCCAGCATGTCTCCTTCGAATGGCCAACCTTTCCACAAGACTCACACTTCCTAACTCTGCACTGGCCGGTATGATGGTGCTGGCATACATCACATTTGGGCAGAGTGCCCATATATCCCTTTCCTTTGTTTTCAACACCAGTCTTGACTTCTGCTGGTGGGTTCACATCCTTCTTCTTGTTAGAACTGTTGGTACCCTTCTTAAAGTTTGAGAACTTCCTTTTGTTCTTAGCGGATGACTCAACGTGAGTCTCCTCCTTCTTCTGGTCAGAGATCGAGAACTTGTTTAACCTGATTGCCTCTTCAGTTAGTGCTACACTCAGATCAATAGCCTCGGTGATCGTGGCAGGCTTTGACATCGTCACCATACTCATAATCTGAGGTGCCAACCCCCAAATAAAACGCTCGATGCGCTTGAATTCCGGATTAACCATGTATGGTACAACGCGAGATAGGTCGTGAAATCTCTGCACATACTCCGCAATCTTGGGGCCATCCATCTTGAGGTTCCAAAACTCTGTTTCCAATTTTTGAATTTCAGCCCTGGAGCAATACTTCTTGCGCATGAGTTCCTTCATTTCAGCCCAAGTCAAAGCGTATGCTGCTGCCTCTCCTAGAGTTTGAACTTGGAGATTCCGCCATGAATGCGCTCCGTCTAAGAACAATCCGGAGATGTAGGTGACTTGGTGCTCTGACGCACATTTGCTCATTCTTATCACAGAATCGGTCTTCTCCGTCCATCTAACAAAGCCACAGTACCCCCGGTGTCGTCGAAATTCAGAGGCTTACAGTCTAAGAACTGCTTATAGGTACAGCCTGTACAAGCAACATCATTCACAGAAAGCATTAGCGAACGCACATGGAATATCCAAATGTAACGTAATGTGTCTCAAACAACTTAAACATTACCATGGGGTGGGTTACTTCCCGAGGTACCCCCGCTTTGCTCAAAGCGCAGGGCCTCGTGCTGTGCTATCGCATGTGAAATTCGTTCTTGTAATTCGGCCTCTGTAGTGGGCAGACGAGTTTCTCTTCGAGGAGGCATCTTCTAAAAGAAGATTGTATTGGTCAGGTCATAATAAGTATAGTAAGTACATGACATGTATATGTAATAGCATTTATCCACACAAGTAAGCATATAACATCACATTCATTTCACCAATGAACAATTCAACAATGCATATAATGAGAATATTGCGATTGAGCTTTCATATATCAATGACCACAAATACAGTTTTGCAAGTTCATCAAATGTATCCTATCACAACAAAAGGGACTACAGGGTTACATCACCCTTGTCCAAAATATCCATCGGTCTACAACAGTCAAATACACAAAAAGTGGTCTTCAAAAAGTCTTCTCAATCTGGGCTCAATAGCGACACTCTCATCAAAAGTAGTCTACCTGCATAAGACCAAAAACCAACTATACTGATGGTGGTGGAGGAGGAGGTGGAGGAACGAAAAGTAAACTGCGCACATGCGCTAACTCCTCCTCGAGAGCATGAACGCGACGCAACAGATAACTAATCTGCTGCTCCATAGTAAGAAAACGAACATCAAAATCTAGGTATGGCAGAAGAGGAGCAGGTGGAGTCGCGAAAGGTGACTGACATGTACAAGGTGGAGGACGTGGGATCCTCTCTAGCTCCATGACTCTGCGACATAAAATCTCCTACTGAAGCTGCAAGGACAGGAGTAGCTCATCCCTCGTGTAACCAGTGTAGTGGAAGGGATGTTATGGATCAGAGACTGGCATGGTGTTAGGAGGAAACCATATAAGTGGCTCGCCTGATGGTGCAGAAGTAGCAGCGAGTGTAAACTATGGCATGAAAGGGAAAGCTGCTGACACGTGAGGAATATGACCAGGCTGCTGACTGGACGAGCCTTCCCCTGGGCGGGGTGGAGGGATATCCTGTAAGAATGTGATCGGCAAGTCAGTGCGGTGTATATAAGACACGTGTGGGAGAAACGGGGCAATGTCAACTGGTGCATGTGTAGGTGTAGGTAGGGGAGTAACAGGCTCAACGAAAGGAGGCATGTCATCATCATCCTCTATCCACCCATTGCGGGTGAATGCGTAACGGGGATCTATATGGTCAGCAAAAGGACCATGATCAGCTGCAGGGATCGGATCGGGTACAGGTGGTGCAACAACAGGTATGTCAACAGGTACAGGGTCATGCTCAGGTAGAGGATCATGAGCAGGTATAGGCTCGGGTGCAAGCGTAGGCTCAAGGTCGGCTGGTGCTAACTCAAGATCAGCGGGGACATCAAAAAGCTGATCGTCGGGAATGAAGTCAATCTCATGCTCAGGATCAATGTTAGGATCGAACTCATCATCAAACTCGAAGTCATGTGGAGGAACAAGTGCGGCAGAGGATAACGCTGTAATCCCAGTGCGTGCAAAGTAGTAGACGACACAGACTCGAATGAATCAGGACTAGAATGATCAGATGAAATCTCAATGATAGGCATCTCAATAAGTGGAACAGCAACGACATCATCGACTGGAGCTCCATCACCCTGGGCATCCTCAGGGGGGCCCTCAATAAAAAGATCGATATCTTCGTCAGACAAAGCATCCAAAGGCAAATCCTCGAGAGGAAATGCAGCAAGGGGCAAAGGATCGGGATCGGAACAAGAAATGGATCCTCGACGGGAAAACCATCAGCTAGCGATACATCGACGCCAAAATCCAGCAAAGCAAAAGGCTGGAAATCATCGTCATCGCTACTCTCAGTGTCAGAGGTGAAAACCTCAGGGTCTGGGACAATCTCATCGTCCGAAACTATGGCCATAGGGTCTACAGTATCTGACAGCTCACTCTCAGATGAGGACATGGTGTCTGTAGCAAAACAATCACAACATATGCACATATATCAACAATCATCAAATAAGCATGTAAGTAGTAACAATGCAAGCATGTATTCATCCTAGTCTTCCCAGACTATCCCACCCAGTCTCTCAGACTGCCCCAGCTAGTCTCTCAGACTAACTCCCCAGTCTCTCAGACTGCCCCAGCTAGTCTCTCAGACTAACTCCCCAGTCTCTCAGACTGAACTATAAACGAATTCCTTGAAATGTATTTTGTGTCTTTTATTTGTAAAAATGTTTGTTTCCTGGATCTGGACATTTTGTGTATGCAATGAAAAATATGTTATGAAAACATTTTCGTGAGAGCCCTAATGATCGTAGTCTAGACTCAAGAAAGAATCCTAATTCGCTACGATCGAAGCTCTGATACCAAGCTGTCACACCCTGACTTTTGCGAAAGCGTGGTTATTGGTGTGACTTCTTAATACCATAGCATTCAATCATAACAATGCTATATGATAAAACCATTAGATGTTCATCCATAAATTAAGTTTGAAAATAACATAACATAATTGTCTGAAACGTTGACACCGAATCTAAATTACAAACCATAACATGTTTTAATGAGTTCATGAAGACTTGACAAAAGATCTTAAATGAAACCCGAGTTTAGAACCATGTATCTCGTCCAGGATTAAGATACATCTCCTAAACCCTAATGACATCGGATGACATCTTTATTCATGACGCAGCTTGAAAACATGCAAACACCTGCCAGATCCACTTAGTTCCCTGAAATACATGTAATTTGAAAACATCAACAAAAGTTGAGCGAGTTCATGTGTTTGTGTATGAATAAACCTTTAAAGTATGTCTGTATGTATGTATGTCCCTGGTATGTAGCAATAAGGAAAAACAGATCACCAATGGTTTGCAAGGCCAATGGTATGTGTGAAATGGTGCAGGAAAACTCAAACCTAGCGGATTTTGCCACGGCATTAGTATGTGGACATAGTCACCACATGGGCCACCCTGGTCCTCATGGGTGTGGGCTCGCTACACCCAAATAGATCTATCACTCATGTCCCTCGGTCCTACGACGAGGATTAATGGCCTTAAGTGTTGTACGCACCTTTCACATGATCAAGCAGTAACCCTCCTTAGCTAACCATACCATGTATAAAACGTTTGTAAATAATTGTAACATGTATTTCACCCCTAAAGTTATAAAACTGAAATCAGTTAAAAGAAAAGGGGGACATGAACTCACAGTTTTGCGTCTTCGGTACTCGTAACTCAAATTTCCTCAGCAACCACGACTCCCTACAATGTACTAGGGTCTATTAGACGAACGGGTCGTGCCTTGCCTTAGTATTTACGTTTTTGAGTTACGTTTCTTTTAATATTATCCCAAGTTATAATTTCTTGTTAAAATAATGATTATTTTAACTTTAAATTATATTAAATTTTGGAATAATTGTTTAAGCAGTATTTTTGTAATAATACTTCTCAAGTATTTTATATTCGTATTTCCTTCCCAAGGATGGGGGTATCTCATACATGTATTTTCGTATTCTTATATTTGTATATCTTGCCATGTATTGGCATCGTATTCTAGTGTGTACGTATTTTCTTAATAAATATCCAATGTACATTTCCAACACAATATATTTCCAAGTCTTACTTTAGAAAATATATATAAACTTATTTTGTCCAAAAATAATGCATTTCAAGAAAATATATATTTTTCTCAAAAATCATATATCTTCTAAAATTCCAAGAAAATATATTTTTACTTCCAAAAATAATATATTTTCTCCTTGTCAAAATATGATATAACTTTGTAATATTTACAAAAATCATATTTTCATTTCTTGTATCCAAAATATTGTTTACCAAAAATATATTCATAAATGTATTTTCCGGAATATTTTGTAAGTTACATTCTTGTTCGATTTTTCCAATATTGAGTGTGTAACTTATGCATTTATTCCGTATGATTTTTGGTAATATTTTAGGTTGTAAATTTCTTGGTATTTTGTTAAGTTATATTATTTTAACCCTAAAATAATATAACTACTACACAAAGCATACAAATATTCACACACATTATGTCTTTAATGTAAATATTTATTCTAAATACATATTTATCCATTTTTATTTATAAAAACCAACCTCCAATATTTGTATTTTTGTTACAAAAATTATGGCAAAGTTTATATTGAAAACCATAGTTAAAATACACTTGTAAATATTTGTTAGAAAATATTTTTCTAAGTGTTTATATTTTTAGAAAATTTTGTCATAGTTTCCCCTAAAAATGAAGGTGTCCATGCTATCAAAGCATATCATTTTCTTTTCAAAATCTTCACAAACAATCAACAACTTAATCAATACTTACCAAGTGCCAAAACTATACAATTTACATAACAACATGAACTTGAACTTTCACAAAAACTTGTAGTAACTTGGTAGTGTGCTTAGTAGGTTTAGTTACCCTTTAAAAAGTGGTCATTTGTTTGTAATTCTTGTTCTTGTAAAGTTTAGTCTTTTACAACTTACTAGATGATTTTTCCGAAAATCATTCTTTTGAATTTTTCTTGTAAACAATGTATTCTTATACTTGTTTCACCACTAGAAACATGGTTAGTTTCTTTAAAAACAATGTTGATGTAAATCTTGTGATTTATCTTGGTTACTTGAGAAAACTATGTTTTAAATCATCCAAGTTTATGACTTGTAACATATTACATACTTCATCATTCACAAAATCATTTTCATTCTTCAAGTTCATGAAAACATAAAGTATGATGCTCTTGGTCTTTCACAAGATCACCACCTTAACTTACTAGATCATGTGTTAAATCACAATCTAGTAGGTTTCATATGATGTCTAACATCACTAACACAAATCATCAATCATCAAGAAGCAAAACAATACTAGTCAACATGTATTCATATGTTAATATGCTTATGTTAAAGATTCATGATTAAGTTCTTTAGTGTTCTTCAAGATTCACAATGTTCATCATCTTTAACCAACAAAATATGAAGTAATCAAGAGATTATAAGGGCCTTACTACTAGCTCTATGGCTAGGGATGAACACAAGATGATGGAGGTGACAAATGTGGTGGATAATAGCAAATGGGAGAGGTCCTTCAAGATCCACAAGCTCCAAACTTCCTTAAACACCTTCTAGAACCTTTGTGAATGTATGGAATGATTGAACAAGATTGAATGATGATGGTGGTGTTGTTGCTTGCTCACGGCCAAGAGGAGGAAGAAGGGGGAGGAGAGAGTGGTGTGTGTAGTGTGTGTGAAAATGAGAATGATGGTTTACTTATAACCATGTTTAAGGTTTAACCAATGGATATTATGTTCTCAATAGTACAATACAAATCTCTAGCAAATCAAAGGAAGATCAAGTTAGATCTTGGTGGTGGGGTCACCCTTGTGACCGTCCACTTAAGGGGGGGGGGGGTATTAGTTGGTGTTTAATGGTAAGTTATGCAATCTAGTTAGGATTTAAGTGTATTGATTAGTGTTTAAGCATATCATGTGTTATATAGTGTGTTAGGGTGTTCGGGGATCATAACTAGCTCAGGATTAATAAAACAATGCTTCTAGTATAATTTTGGTGTTTCGGGTAGTGTCCGGTTGTTCGGTTAGATACCGGTTCGTTAAAGTGTCAAACTATTCCGTTTAGTGTCCTTTGTGTACCCTTTTGTGACACTTTTAATTCCCGACACTTAGGAAAGCATTCAGAACCATTTAATCATATTTTTGCATGTTACCAACTTGTTAAAATGCTGATTTTTGCTGAAAATGCTAAATTCAGCACTTTAAGTGGGTTTTAGGCACTTTCCGGCACTTAAACTATCACTTAGGAATGCAGTTTTGTGGTCCTTACTTCCCTACACACCATACTAGTGTAGTACATAGTCTCTGGCTCATACTAGGTCTCAAAACACTGTCTGTCTATGTACTGAACCTCGTCAGCATTTTTCTGAGTTATCCGCTAATTGTGCTAGCTGTGCTTTGTGCATCATTTATGTCAATATGGTTTGCATGTAATAATGAAGTGATATCATGTAATATGTGATGCATATGTAAGTATGATACAGTAATTAGAAAGCAGTCATTTGTAATCCAGCACAGTCATTAAGCACTAACCATGGTTAATTAAATTGTACGGATACCTGGATTTTTGACGGTTGTCACAAAATTAGCACTTTAAACATCCTATATGAATCAATCTATGAAGATAGATAGATACTACAAGGATTGGATAAACGAAAATTGAATCATTGAATCATAACATCCTAAATCCTAATGGTGATTCGGGATAACACTACGAAGGGTAATACAATAAGCACACTTATATATAGGAAGTACCAGTGGCGTATCCACCATGTCATTATTGTATTACACTAGTTTCATTATCTAAATCACCAACAATCTCTACACATAAACAATAACCAATGTCTTGTATGGTCAATAAAAAGTCTTTACTCAAACCATATGTAATAATGTCATAATAACCAATGTCTTGTAAAGTACTTCTTAAAAATCTCACTATGAAGATAGAAAGATCTAAGACTGTATTTCAAATATCCTATAAGAATCTAACTATGAAGATAGATAGATCCTATAATGATGTGTTCTCAATTGTCGTGTTTGCATAATCGGAATAAATACACAAAAAGTACTTGGTAAACACATATATGTCGTACATTGAAAATAAATCGGTTAAACATATGAATCACCCCAAAACATTTGAAAAAGTGAAAGAGGGGAACTATGTACTCACCTTTGGGTGCGGTTTTATGTGTTAACACAATCTCTCAAATTGTTTATTCATCCTAAATTAGGTAAGAACGATTTAATAATAAAAAATTTAGAAAATACCTAAATTTCTCAAATACTTAGAATTTTCACATAACTTGAGATTTTCTCGAAAAGTATTTGTTTTTTTATTATGTTGGTGTATATATATATATATATATTTACGTTCGATGTATATTTTAAGAACTTTGCGACTTGAACGATTTTGTTGGTGACCATCATTATGATATACTCGTTATCACACTCGTTTAGTAAGCAATGTATCTACGATTTGCGCGTCGTAATATATACATAAATGTGAACATATAGTCAATATCGTAATACACGTAATCTCGTCAACTTATACACTTTATCATTTTTAAAGCATTTATACACGAAATAACTTATTAAGTTAATCTATGTATCATTTTCATGCTCGACAAATAAGTTACCATTTAACGCGATTTTACCGATGTTATCGCTTTAAACACATAAATGTACATGCATAGACTTAATCCACGCTATCATGTCAACACCTTAACATATCATCATACACTTATTCCAAATCACATAACACTTTGTAACACATAAAGTTCACCCATGAACAACCCATTCTAGTGTACATTGAAAAAACGCGTATTTTAATGATCCGGTAATGTTTTTGGGCGTCGGAAGTCACATATGACTAACCAAACACCAAGTAAACTTAATATATGTTACAATACTTATATTTATATAAAAAATATCAGTTCACTTACTGATCTAAAACAGTTTTATAAAAATCCTTTGAAAAGCCGATTTTTAACCGTTTTACCGCATAGTTTTGCATCAAACGTTACTATAACCATCCCATATCGTAACGACTTTATATTTAGTGCAGGTATCATGTAAACCACATAAATCATGCAAATTTCACATATTTTACCACTTTTGAAGCTACATACACAACATGCAAAGCTAGTAAACCTTATGACAAAGTTCCATGCTATTTTAGCACATCAAATAACATTATTTTTAATGTTTATAATCTGATCAAAAATCATTTTTGTCATACCTTATCATTTTCATCATTTCATGACCATAAATCAACATGCATGCTTAAGTACAAGTATCCAAAGCACACTTATCATATCATCATCATTTCTCATGAATTTAAATGCATCTATTATCATATTCAATTTGTGTTAATATAATCCAAAACATATTCATCAAATCATCATCCAAACATGTTAACATAAATGCAAGACATTTTTATATTTAAGCACATATAACAAAACCCACATACATGTGACATATATATCCAAGAACTCACTTTTAAATGATCATCCTTAATCATAGAACTTTTTATAAAATCATTCTTTGATCATGCATGCATCAAGTTTTTCATATAACACATCATCAAAATCAACTAACATCAAAATTTCAATCTTTAATACAAATACTTCAATATTTTCGGCCATAATAGTACACTCACAAGTTCCATTTTAAATTCTATATATAACCCATATGTTTAAAAATTCAAGTTTGTGAAATATTCCAAGACTCAAGAGAAACTTCCAACATCAAGATGAACACCAAGAATCAAGAGTATGTTTAAAAAAAAATAATTTTTATACCTTCAAGATTCAAGTGGGTTTTGACAAGATTTTTGATGTTTGGAGCTTGCTTCTTCTTGGAATCGCCTTGGAATCCTTCTTAGATCTTCACCCGAACTTGAAAACAACTTGGATTCAACTTGGTTCTCTCAAGAACACTTAGAAATGTCGAAAATGGGGGTTGGAGGAGAAGTGTTCGGCCGAGTGTGGGTGTAGGAGGAAGATTGGAAAAGTATTGATTTTAATTGGTTAAGTTTGGAGTGTAAAATTGGTTTTAATCATCACCTATTTGCATGTCCAACACTGTCAAGAGAGAGAGTGTTTGAGACACTCCATGGCTGACATATAGTCCTTCTCTCTCAGAAATTCAAATTTACATACATACATACATATACATATATATATATATATATATATATCATATGCTTTAAACTGGTATTTTACTGATTACCGGGTATTTTAACTAGCGTTTTAATCCCATTTTAAGGCGTTTTAAGTTACTTTTTATTAATCTATAAAAGTAAACTCGCCAAATTATTACTGAAATAAATATCAGCTGCCTAGACTGGCTGCGTTGTCCGCTTTTCGCAGTATACGCACTGTGTCGAGCAGTACGCGCTTAAACTCGAAAAAAAACTTTTTAAGCGTTTTAATTTATTTTTCAAAACGAACATGACTAAAAATAAAATTTTAATCATAACGGAATATTTTTAGGATTTTAATATTATTCGGGCGGTCTCCGACGTTCGTTTCGCAGTTTGTCGCAATTAGTCCCTGAGTTTGAATAAACATGTTTTTGTCATACCGAGAACCCCTCAAAACTTATTTCTAAGTTATGTAAAGGGTATTTAGGGTATGTGTAGTTTATATCCTTGTCCTAGTGTGTACGTTACGTTAAATGGGTTATGTTTAAGTATCGGTTATCGAATTGCTTTTAAAAAAAACTATTGGAAAGCTCGAATTTTTACACAAGGGTTACAACAATGAAGAAATAAAATAAATAAAACAGATAGACAAGATAGAATCACTTGGATCCGACTCGTCATTTATGTATCCTTTGATGTTTCCTCGCTTTGGGTTTTTTAAGAGATTATCTTAGTTATTGTGGCATGTCCATCTTTTGGATGCAACGCTACCCTCAGCCAATAATATTGGTAGAACAATCAGGAAGATGACACTTCAAAACACCAGATAAAACCAACAAAAAAGGACTGAACTGGGCCGAAGACCAAAAAATCAGCAGAACGCTTAATAAAAACATCACCCAGAAATCGAATAACATTAAACAAAAATTGCCCTACAAAAGCAGCTTCTGACCTGTAATCGGAGACAACCAAAAAACAACCCGGGAGGAAAGAAACCCACCAACAAAGCACCACCACGCACACCAAAAATGATAGATGGACCAAAACATAATTATTTTTTAGAGGGTTTCGCAATGACAGGATCAAAATACTTACCCGCCTTTACAAGTTGTGAGATAAACTAAGCTGGCCCACAATCATTCTCACCCACAACTTCAACACAAAAATCCGGATCCAACCCGAAGTCCTTGCATTTATCCCAAAAAAATTACATTCCCCTTATACCTCATTTGATATGATTTATATGTTGTATTGGAGGAAAATGACTATTTTTAAAGGATTGGGGCAAAACGTTAAAACGACCAAACCACAGGGAACAAAATAGAAGTTTACTCTAAAAATAGTGAATGAGATGTCCTAGGTTTTTTAAAATATAAGATAAATTTAAATAATATGATTTTTAATTTAATTATAGAATGGAATACAATGAAACTTGTACTGAACTAGGTGTTTACCCCCGCGCTTTGCGGCGGGAGTGTGTGTGATCGTTTTTCTCCACGCAAGTGGGTGGAGTTTGGTCATTATCGGTTTGCTTTGTCGAAAAACGTAAAGGCGAACACCGATATCGTTTTCATTATGGCAAAATACCGGCAAGGATGTTTACTCATAAGCGGTTGTGTGCCGTCACGCTAACATTGCCGTTATAGCCTACGATGCAAAAAAAAACTCGATTTTGAATACAACTATGTTTTTAAACAAATCTGCAATATACGTTCACACAAAAAAAAAACTAAAAACAACCGTACACCTAAAAATCTAAAAACAACCGAACATTTCATTCTTTTTTTTTTTTGTTAACAAACGAATAGCAATGAAAAAGTAACTACCCTTTATTGAAGATCCAATCTGCATTTTTAAATTTTGTACTTACCATTGTTTCAAATAAAATAAAGGAAAAATTACAAGTTTTGTCCTTTATCTTTAGGGTACTTTACAGGCGGTGTCTTTTTTTTCAAAACTTTACAGGCGGTGTCCTTTATAGGGAATTTTGTTGCAAGTTTTGTCCTTTGAGCCTAACCCAGTTAGATTTTTTTGTTAAATCTGATTACCCAAGGGCATTTTAGTCTTTTTACTTATTTAAAGGACAAAACTTGTAATTTTTCCTAAAACAAAACATTTTTAAGATTTATTATTATTATTATTATTATTATCATCATTTGTATATACACCACCAGATCTTATCATCATCATCACCTCCCACCTCAAACACCATCAACCGATCATCACCACCATTAACCCACAACACCATCTGCCACCGTCCTCCATCCTCCCACCACCACCACCACCACCACAACCACAACCACTCCGTCGCCGCCCACCCCAACCCTAACCAAACACCCACAAACAACTCCGAATCTGTTGACTTGTTGACCGACCGAACCTGACCCAAAGCCATCTATGACCCGGAATCCCGAAATGTCCCGAAATGTGAACCGAACATCATCAGCATAATCATCTTCAAGTTTTTGCAAGAATTAATGAGAAACGGGGGTGTTTTACCGAAAAAACCTGTCATCGAAGCTCCGCAGCCGTCTCCTCCGTCGCCGCCGCCGCCGCGAGCGGCGGATCGTTGCCGGAACGGTCATCCCGCTGTTTCTCTCTCTCGATCTTTATCTCTCTGTCTCTTCTCTCTCTCTCAACGTCTCTCTCTCTCTCGCTTGAAGTACCGACCAGCACCACCCACCACAGCGCCGCCGTCTGTGGTGGTGCTGCTGCTGCTGAAGTCCGCCACCACCAAAAGATGGTGGTGGTTGGCCGATGAACAGAAGGGGGGGGGGGGTAAAACAGATGGGTGTCACCGAGAAGGGGGGTGGGGGTGTTTGGCTTTGTGTTGAGTGAGATCAAGAGAGGAATGAGGGGGAAAAATGGTGAACTTGTGTGTCTGCTCATGTATTCGAGAGAGAGAGAGGTAAAGAGAAAAAAAATGTGGTGTGGTGTGATAATAATAATAATAATAATAATAATAATAAATCTTAAAAATGTTTTGTTTTTGGAAAAATTACAAGTTTTGTCCTTTAAATAAGTAAAAAGACTAAACTACCCTTGGGTAATCAGATTTAACAAAAAAATCTAACTAGGTTAGGCTCAAAGGACAAAACTTGCAACAAAATTTCCTATAAAGGACACCGCCTGTAAAGTTTTGAAAAAAAGGACACCGCCTGTAAAGTACCCTAAAGATAAAGGACAAAACTTGTAATTTTTCCTAAAATAAAATATGATATGAATGGTATTATGTGGCAAATGACAAAACTGTAAATTAAAGGAGGTTGAAGTGTAATAAAATGATTATATTTTATATCTAACAAACTGATTTATGTATCATCGAAAGAAAAAAAGAGGCGTGGATCAACATGTAAGTGACACGTGACCCAATAGTTGTCTGGTGCCGTAGCCAAGAGGATACCTAAATTACTCGAAAAAATGTATTATATTTGACCCGACTTGTTTATGAACAGGATTTTTGTTAAAACGTTATTCCACATATAATTAATTAGTTTGTTATAATAATTGCAAAATATAAGCTTATACTCTCTCATACCAAAAACGCAATTCCACATATACTTAATTAGTTTGTTATAATACTTGCAAAATTTAAGCTTTCACTCTCTCATACCAGCGATGTAGGCACATCACACACGACACATTGTGTTTTGCTTTATATAGTGAAATTTGTAATACTGGAAGATTACAAGGTTGCCTGGATTTTATTTAATAGTGTCGCTTTAAAAAGAAATAATTCACAAGTCAATGTCATGTCATCCATGTATTTTCGACCAACTTGTAGCAAGGCTAGCACAAACTCAGAGCACTTTATCTTTTATTGATAAATTTTAAATAGGTAAATTTAAATTATTATGATAGTGAAGATATAGAAAACCATTGGTACATAGTATTTCTCTCTCTAAGGCCATCCGTAGTGGGGCACGACCTCCCGGCAAATCCAAGCATGGCGCCCCCATAGCGCCTCCAACACCACTTCGGCGGGCGCTATGGGGGTGAGTTTTTCCATCTCTCGTTATCCTCTTCGCGCCGTCATCCTCTACACAATGTTTCCCCCACTCACACACATATATATACATACATATGTATGTATAATTGAAGGGGTTGTATCACCCCCTTACCACTACACCCTCTTGTGATATAAAGCTCCATAAAGCCCCTCTCTTACGCATTTCGCCACTAGTCGCATAACGCCCCCAGAGATGCTTTATGACTACACATGGTCTAAAACTCTTTCTCACTCTCTCTGTCTGCACCTCAATGTGCCATCTCTTTCTCATAAAAACCAACATAACCACCACCACAGCGGCGACTTCTCAAGGTGTTTCTGGCCATCCGGGTACGTTTGGCCATTGGTTTTCCGACAGTGGGCAACGGCCATTATCTCCACCCCCTCTCTCTCTACCCGTCTTCAACACCACAACATATCCATCCTGACACACATATGCAACCAAGTGATCAGAATTCCTAGATCATCGCAAGACGCCACCGGCGTTAAACGAAACCTTATGCTATCCTCAACCCACCATTGCCACCCACATCTGATGTTAGAATCATGCTTCATCGCTTATTTTCCGGTGACATTAAACAAAAGTTGTGCATCAGCGTCAGTATGTTGTGCTTCATTACTTACACCAACCACACAATGGAAATATCATTAATGTAATGCCCTGCTTTTTCGTACTTTCCATAATTAGAAAGCTTGTTTAGTGTTTCTATTTTTTGAAATCTTGTATTTCGTTTATTCGTTGTATCATTG
Organism: Helianthus tuberosus; assembly: GCA_030545235.1. Classification (NCBI taxonomy): domain Eukaryota; kingdom Viridiplantae; phylum Streptophyta; class Magnoliopsida; order Asterales; family Asteraceae; genus Helianthus; species Helianthus tuberosus. The sequence goes on from CM060358.1 coordinate 125,325,004, forward strand.
TAAAATCCGAGACTTGGATCATAAATAAAATTCATATTTCATACAAACCATGCTTTACTTATGCATACATGATCATACATTTGAATTCGTCATACTTATGTTACATTATTCGTGATTCGTGCAAATACGTGTTAAACATACAAATACCTATCATACATACTCAAGTTTTACGTTTCCACGCATGTTTATACTTCCTTGATACTTACGTATACTTAATCATACTTATCCATACTTGTTCTTATGTTAATATTGCTTAAGACCCTTTATAATATGTCTTTTATCCATAAAACACATCAAAAACATAACTAGGATAAACTATATGGGCTAAAGTTGTCAAAAAGCAAACAAATTCCACGGATAGCCTGGCTCGCGGCCCGCGACCGGCCTGGGCTTCCTCTCTTGCTCCCCGCCAGAGAGCACAATCCGCATATTTGTATTTCCAGCTCGTGGATTGGCCCTTTGTGTGTTGTTTTAGTTGCAACCACTTCTTTAATACACCCTAAACCTCACCTATAAAACCCCCCACTTCCTCCACTAATTTTACACTTTACAAACACAAATCTTGCTCTCAAAACACTCTAAAATAGCTGGAAATTAGACTCAAGACAGATTCATATCAAGTTGCAAAAGTGAGTTCATACTCACCTTTCTTCCATGTTTCTTCACTTCTTCTTGCTTCTTAACACTTAGAACACCTCTAGGAATGTTTCCATAGGTTTTCCATGGAAAACCAAAGATGGAACATCACCACACTGAGGTTAAAAGTGTAAGAACTTTCTGTTTTGAATGAAAACTTTGTAAAACTTTCTTAAACTCATGTTTATTTCATACAAACCTATGTCCTTATGCTACTAATCAAGTCTATGATTAAGTATGCTTAAAAACAAGGTTGTTACATACAAATCAGAGGTGTTTAGTCACTCCAAACTTTCTGTTTTTTGAAAGGGTTTTAAATCACAAGTGTTGATTTATGCGTGATTACTTGGAAAGCTTGGGCTATCCTACTTACAATCCACACCTCACTTGATGATTTCCTCTTAGTTAGTATGTATGTTTCATTTCCATATTATTCATTCACGACCATCCTTGTTGTCCTTGTGACAACTTGTGCATTGGTGAATCTATGAAAGAGGTTTAAAAGGAAGGTTATCCTCCTACCTCTATGCATGACTTATATGATAATCCTTGATATACTTGTTGGACTTAAATTATATAAAATACATATAATACATATAAAAACCAAACCCTTTATGATAATCAACTGGTTATTCGTCAAGGTACTAAGTTACATCATCTAGGTACTTAGTTTCTTGTTACGATTCTAATGTGTACTTTAACCCATGAAAACATTCTAACCCCTATGGGTTTCATAGTATCAAAAACGAGTATTAAGTGATAGATGATTATTTTCTGGTATACTTACTTTCAATATACTTTAATTCCAAATTCCTAATCCTTCGTTATCATCCAAATTACTCACACACCTATGTTTCCTCGTGTAGAAGGACTCGGTGTTCTACCTTCAAACCAACAAACTCTTCACGGACTAACAAGTGGAAGCTTGTAAAACCGTGAGTAAACTTGACCCATTTTACTTTTAAAACACTTTAGGTTGTAACATGTTAATATATCAAATTCATAACACACACTTAAACATGCTTTGTAATCTCAATCCTTATACATGCTACTTGTTTACTTAGGTTCATGCTAGAATCATGGATGCTTTATGTTATTAACTTTGCTACCCCGAACTTAACATATATAGTGCTATAGGAGTAGCACACCACCCGTCGGGGTCTTGTTAAGTCTTTTATTCATAAACTAGTCTCGTTACTTTTGTGGCAAGGGACACTTAATTCTTGTGGACACTTTGGGTTTGACATATAGTGATGCATGCTAGTTACCTTGTATACAATTGCCATATGGATTCGAGAAAATACTTTTTATACTTATGCTATATTTATACAAACCTTTTGTACTCGCCAATGCTTTGCATTGAAACTTCACTTTAAATATGTTACAGGTTGAGGATTGATGCGCATGACGAAACTAGTAGGGACGACTTTAGAAACGCACCTGAATTACTAGTTTTGTTTATTATGTTATGTTAAATTGTTGTACTTGTTCCACTTTGATGTTGTAAATTGACTTTCCTTGTATTGTATGTGACAATTTGAATTATCAATGAAAATGGGTTGAGTTAATTGTTGTCACAAGATAGTGTTATGTGTGATGAGCAATCTATTTTGTCTCACTCTGATGATTCCTCCATCGGTTGGTGTGTGACAATTAAACCAACTTCTCTCTCTTTAAAACTTGATGAAAGCATCCTAGGTCAGCTAGTTGTCCGACAATCTAGTCAAAGAAAGACCATTACCGGTAATGGCGAAGCTAAAGACATGATTAGAACTTTGATCGGCGATCGAAAAAACAAAAACCCATATTTTGGCAGAGAACTTTGGTTGGCGGTGGTGGTGGTTTTTCGGCAAAGAATCTCGGTTGTGGTGCGGTAGTTCATGTGGTGTTGGGTTGTTTGCAGAGTACAAAATAAACAGCTGTCTACATAACGAATTTACTAAGTTGCCCTCTTGGCACTGTAGATAAGCTTCTACGTCAATTGTTATTATTAGGGCTGTAAACGAACCGAACGAACACGAACACGAATAAGACCTTGTTCATGTTCGTTCGATAAGGGAATAAATGTGTTCATGAACGGTTCATGAACACTTACTAAACAAGATTTTATGTTCATGTTCGTTCATCAAGGAAATGAGCGTGTTCATGAATGGTTCACGAACACAAGTAAATTTGGCAAACGCAACAAAGAATAAAGGTGGATGGCCCAGAGAGTAGCATGGAACTTGAATCCCTTATTGTGGAACGGAGGTCGATCGTGTTCGTCGATGTAAATAATGAGAAATGAAAGAGAAATGGTGCATAAACAAGGTGAAATAAGGTTTCCCAGTTTAATTGTTAGGGTAATAAAATAAATATAAGTTTAATAATATAAAAAGTATAGATAAAATATATGAAATTACTAAAATATTTAATTAAAACAAAAACATACAAACATAAACAAATGCAAATGAACGAATGTTCACAAACACATTCATGAACACCTTACTGAACGTTCACGAACACAATTGAATGAACGAGACCTCTGTTCATGTTCGTTCATTAAACTAATCGAACGAAATTTCTTGCTCATGTTCGTTCGTTTATTAAACGAACGAACATAAACGAACTCCCCGCCGAACGGTTCACGGACTGTTCACTGAACGTTCGGTTCGTTTACAACCCTACTTATTATACTAGTTGGATCCCCCGCACTTCCCGGCGAGTTTTCGGTCTGTATCGATTCGGTTCATAACAATACCAGCTTGATACCGACACTTAGCATAACAGTCAACATGTGTTTTACATCGATTGATAACCATAACGAAAAATATTTTTACCGATACCGGTGTTGTTCGGTTGATATTGTTTCGGTTTGTTACGGTACATACCAGGACTCAGAATAGCTTATGATACAAAAAAATATTTGATTGTGATACAACTCAGTGCTCTGCGAAATTTCATACCAATTCTTGTTTGTTGGTGTTATTTCAACCGAACCAGCTTGTTTAGCAGCAGTGTTTTCAATTTCATCATATTTTCTAAAACCTATGCCAATTTTTACATTGCTTTCAAGCTGTTTTTCTAACATGACCTCATAACCTTTGCAAGATTCCACCCATCTTTCACAAGTGATTTGGGTGGATTCCAACTCCTTTTTGCAAACTTGATATTTTTCTACCATAGTTTGGAGTTGGTTCTTGGTTATGCTTTGCTCTTCTTTTAAGCTGCAGATTTCTTTATCTTTTTCAACCAATTTGTTTTTAAGTTCTTTTAAAGACCTTTCAAATTTGACCTCATCATTCAACACTCTATCCCTAAGGTTTTCATTTACCTTTTTATTGTTAGCAAATGCTATGATGCATTTGTCTGAACACAGATTTTCAAGAACCTGAGATGATACCTTAGCTGCAGCCATCATGGCACAATCACATTGATGATCATTTTCTTCATCAGCTCTCTCTTCTTTCTCACCTTCTTTCTTTTCTTCCTTTTCTTCTTCTTTGGACCAGGGGTCAAACAATGGTTCAATCAGGGTTTCTGAATTTTTTCCCAGCAGTAGTTCACCAGCAACAGCAGTAACCACTGCTTCAGCAACTTCATCCACTGTTTCATCACTTGTTATCCCCTTTTCAGCATTCAACTCTTCTGGTATTGACACTAATGCCATAAGACAAAATTCATCATTAGAAGCATCATTAGTCGCATAGAGTGCAAAATTTTCATCACCTAGCTCATCAGGTAAGCTGCTCCAGTCAACAAAGCCTTGGGTGAAAAAAGCTTTGCTGATCTGGTTGAACCATTGCTGGTGGTGCAGCTTGTTGTGGTGCAACTGGTTGCACTTGAACCTGAGGTACAGGGGCCTGAACATACTGAATTTGGGGGACAGTGGTTTGAACATAATGCACAGGAACAGGGTTTGCATAATGAGTAGTGTTTACATGGGCAGCAGGGGTATAATGGGAATAGTGCACAGTGCTTTGGTTTTGTGGTCTAGGGTTTGAGCTGGGATGAGTAACAATTGGACCAGCAGTTTGACTCCTACACTACCTAGCAAAGTGTCCTAACCTATTGCACTTATAGCACTTGATCTTAGATTTATCCAACCCCACTTTTAAATTCCCTTGTAACCCTGGGAATTTTCTCCCTGTCCTTTTGTAAAATTTGCTTGTTCTTACACTAAGTAATGCCAATTGATGCAAAATGTCCATTTCTTCAAGGTCAGTTGGATCAAAGTGTTGTAAGTCATTCAGTTCAAAGCACAAGTTATCTGACATCTGGTTTTCACAATTTGCAGTAAAAGCATAATTTGCAGAGTGAGAATCAGAGTTGTTAAAGTTTCCACCAGCAGTTATGTCAATAAAATGATCATAACTCTGATCCTTACTACTGCTACCAGATTCTTCCTAACCAAAAAGAGCTGTGCTGCCAGATGAATAATCATCAGCAACTTTACCAGACTCTTGCAACTTCTTTTTCTGGTTTAACTCCCTTTCATAGGTCAAGAGTCTACCATGAAGTTGGGTCAGGGTCAGATCTTTGAACTCAGCAGAATTCCTAGTTACAAAAGCAATTGTATCCCATTTTTCAGGTAGTGATCTAAGAAACCTGCTATTTTGTGTTGAATTAGGAAATGTAACTTTAACAAGTCTTAGCTCACTAATGAGACAACTAAATCGCTCAAACTGTTGAGTCAATGATTCACCCTTAATGTGACAAAAGGCTTCATACTGCTAATTCAGAAATTCCCTATTATTTTCAATAACTTCTTCAGTTCCCCCAAATTGTTCCTTAAGTGCATCCCATAATTCCTTGGCACTGTTACAGTGTAACAGTCCAGCATAAATTTCATTGGGTAATGCAGATGCAATGATGCTAAATGCTTTGGCATCGAGTTCGAACTTTTGAAAATCATTTTCAGCATAGTTTTCAGGTTTTTTAGGTTCGAACTTCTTTGTATCCTCAGCACTTGGCACCATGGGAACATGTGGTCCAAAAACAACAGATCTCCAACATCCAGTATTCTGTTGAGCAAGGATGTGACACATCCTTCTCTCCCAGATGTTGTATTCATTACGTTTAAGCATGGGTGGTTTGAAAAGTGAGCCGATGTTATTCTTATCATCTTGTGATTGTGACGTCATCCTGGTTGTTTTACAGACACTGATTAATCAACTTTGATGGTGATTAAACCTTGCTCTGTTTTTCAACAAAATGAACAACTATCAGTATCAACGATTGTGAGCTGAACTATTTATGTCAAAATGATTGTTAAATCAAATTTGACTGTCCAAGCTCTTATACCAATTGTTAGGATCTGAGTTTGGATTGATTATGTTTTACGTTTGAATTAAGATGAAAGATGAACAAGTAATGCAGCGGAATATAAATGGAAACAAACTTTACACACAATCAAACAGGAGAATTGCTTTCAACATACAAGTTTAATATTGAACCGAATGCTTGAATTTATTACAAGATTCAATTACAATATGAAAGTATGTAACAAACTCCCCCTCAGCCTGAGCTCACAGTGATTGTTCGTACAGGAATGAAAGTGATGAAGAGAGCTAATAGAACAGTACAGGGTACTGTTCTATTTATAGGCACGGACAAACCACTGTGGCATCTTTGCTGACGTCACCATGAAAGTGACATCTAACCTCCTAACAAACTCTAAACAACTTATCTATACGAACACTGCTATGCTAACCACTGATTACAATACATCACATAAAACAAACTAAACTACTGCTTTAGCCTTCCACTGTTGTGGCTCCAGCAGCACTTGATATGTTCAGCAGTGCTTGACCCATAGCAGCAGATTGATCAGCAGAGCTTTAGTCTTCATCAGTCTTTGACTTGATCAGCAGTTGTAAGGATCAGTGGATTGGAGGTCATCAGATGTTGAAACCACTTTCAAGGGGAGAGACTTATATATATAACATCTGCTTATTTTGGATCCACTGCTCTGATCCAGTTTTGGCTTTAATTATCTGTTCCTCTGATAGGGTTCAATCCCAACAATCTCCCCCTAGAACAGATAATGCCAAAACCCTTCATTATTGTGGAGCTTTATTGCCTCATCAACAGTTCCCTTATTTTCCCTTTGAGTTGTAACTCAAAGTCTAAGGCATCTGTGTCATCTTCATCCCTGCACGATGGAAGATCAAGGAGATCCTGCAGATCTTCAAGACTTAGGCCAAGTGCTTGTTCCCTTGATATTTTCTTCACTTCTCCACTAGACTTGATCACAGTCAGTACATGGGACTGTTTATCAGTTTTCCACTTTAGTACTTTTGAGTCTAGTGGGTTTCTTGGGAGATTTTTATTAGATGAGGAATTTGGAGATTGTGGCCTGGTGATGACTGGCTGAGCAGTGCTTTGAACTTGAGCAAGTTCAACATTTTCAGTCATCATCTGCTTAATGACAGATTTTATGATATCATCACTAGCAGCTATATCCTCTGCTGTTTCTGCATCCATCTGTTTTTGCCTTCTTCTTTGATAAAGAAAGGCACCAGCTGGAGCAGTGGCTCTTCTGATTTGCAGCTTTGGTGGTCTTGTTGAAACCTCTGCTTCAGGGTAGTCAGGTTTTTGTGGAATCTTTGGATTTTTCTTCCTTAGATCCTCCAGCTTTTTGTAAGTGGCCCTGACCTTGTCTTCTTTCCACCTCATCACTTGGTTTTTAGACCCAAAATCAGCAGTGATCAATTCCTCTTTCATTCTCCTCAGCTCCAATGCCTTATCAGGTACATTCTTCTTATACTTTGCCCAATCAGGAGGAGTGTGTTTGACCTTGTTTTTAATCATTTCTTGAATCCTGGCAGCTTCACTTTCAAGCTCAGGAATGGTCCATTCTTTGTACATGTGTTTTTCCCCCTTGTATTTCTTGTATGCCATGATGTTGTCAATGTAGTCTTTTCTTAATAACTCATCTGCTCTTTCTGATATCTGTTGACATACATTCTTTGCAAACTGCTCCAAGGATCTGACTTGTGTGAGTAGAAATTGATAATGCCTTTGAATTTCTTTGTCAGTTTTTCCTTGTGAGTTTCTTTTGGAAATATCCTCTGCCTGTTGAGCCTTAACTTTCAAGTATTCTTCAATGTTGTTAGGCCTAGGATATCCTTCAACTGATGGCAAACTCCTTTTAGCAGGATCATCCTCAAAGTAGAAGGATTTTATTTCTTCTCTGACTGCTATGAGTTCAAGAGGATACTGAAAACCTGCAGGAGTGATGGTAGTGATTGGTTGTTGAACTTGAGCTAAAGAGAGATGAACATGGTTTGGTATTGTAACAAGTGATAGAGGTTGTGAAGATGTTGGTGGTGGTGAAGGATCATCATCTTTCAGAATTATCCTTCTCCTTTTAGGTTGAGGAGAGGCTGATGATGTTTTGGGTGGATCAGTGGTGGTGATTTGAGTGGTGGTTATAGTGGTGGAAGATGGCTGACTAACAGTTGTTGAAACAACTGGTGTTTCAACCACTGTTGCCATTACAACAGATGTTTCAACCACTGTTGCCATTACAACAGATGTTTTAACATCTGTTGTCTTCTGCATTTTAGCAGGAGGTGATGATGATGGTGAAGTTGTTTTAGGTGGTGAGGTGCTTTTTGGTGGTGGTGGTAAGGCATTGGTTGTGGTGTGTGTTGAAGTGGTGTGTGTTGAAGTGGTGTGTGTTGAAATTGTGGCAGGTGTTTGGCTAGCAGTTGTTGAAACCACTGAAGTATCAGCAGTTGTTGATACAGCAGGTGTTACAACAGTTGTTTGGGTGGAGGATTGATGTTTGGAGCTTTTGGAAGGTGGTTTGGAAGCATGCTTTGTGGGTCTGGATGGTGTGTGTTTGGGTTCCCTCACTTTTCTAGTGAGATTCTTTCTTTTTGGCTCAGGATTTTTATCATCCTTTGGCTCAGAAATACCCTGCTCATTCAGCTCCATAAAAGCTTTTTTCTCCTCATTCCACCCGGATATATCCTTAGCCTCTCTATCCCTTTTTACACTTGCTTTTGCTTCAGCAAGTGCATTTGTGGTAACATCAATCTTTTTACTGCCATCTGGCAAGGGAATGTCTGCAAGCATGCTTGAATTTGACCCATCAATGTATAACCCATCTTCATATCCCCTTTTCTTCCACTGCGTTATTTTCTCCCCCTTTTTGGCATTAGCTGGTGGTGGGTTATCCACAAAGATAACAGAGGGAGGAGCAGTGCCAGTGGTGTGTAGTAAGTGAGCCTTTATAGCCTTGATATCAGCTTGTGTATCCATAAACCTAGCTTCCATCATGTTTCTCAGCTTTTGAACATGTATCTCATGCTGCTGATCAGCCAGTTCTCTTTGTTGGATGAGCATAGGTTGAAACAAAGTCCATAACTCATTTGCAGCAGGTGCAGGTTGTGCAGGTGCTTGAGCTGGAGCAGCAGTGGTTGGTAGCTTTTGAACTTTCAACAACTGTTGCAGCATATCTTTAATTTCTGCAACAGAGGTATCCAGTTTGTCAACTCTGTCCGTCAATTCTCGGTACATTAAACCATCACCCAACTTAATGGGATCATCTGATTTCCCACTAACAGTGGTTGTAACAGTGGTTGATTCAGGGAGTGTACTCCAAAAATCATCCACTGATACCCCTTTGTCTTGGAACTGGGGACTTCTTCCTTCAAAAAGAGAAACACTTTTTAGTGACCCAGTGTAAACTGGATACACAGGTGTTTTTAGAGAAGAAATTGCCTCCAAGGAAGTCTTATTGATGTAACCACTGTCCAATTGCAAACCAGTGGGTTCAGCACTTGTAGTGGCTGCTTCACTTGGACTACCACCAAGAGTTACAAATAACTCAAGGGGTGTAACCTCCTCAGGTGTTGTTGTTGGCAGGTTAGCAATGATTGATACATCGGACCCAGTCACTTGTTGAGGTATGTTCTCATTGACAGGTGAGTGAGAAAGACTGGTTTGTGCCTGGTTCAAATCAAGAGCATCCAACAATATTTTTGTTTGTGGAGGAATTGTGGAGGTGAGGTTGGGTGTAGAAAGAGAATTGGCCCCGGGCATTGGGCTGTGGATGATGGAAGCAAGTGATTCCAGAGCATCATATTGTGGTGTCCCTATTTGTACAACTTGTTCTTTTTTAGAAGAAGCAGGAGGAGTTTCAAGCATGGGTTAAGATCTCTCTACCACCTGCTGTGAGGAAGTAGCAGCAGTGGTTTCTTGTGACTTTTGTGTTGTCACTAGCAGTTGCTCTGGGATCTCATCTTCCAGAGTTGCCTTTTTTGTAGGTTTGGGGGTTTTTGAGTTTTCTTTTGTCTTGGCTTTTTGGTGATTTTAGGTGTGCGTTTCACAATAGTTGTTTTGCTGCTGTGATCACCTAGAGCAGTAGGCTCAGCAGCAGATACCTGAGGAGCAGTGGGAGCTGCTAAATTCTGCTCAGGCACCTCTGCTTGTGTTTTGCAAGGTGTTGACATTCTTGTGAAAGTTTCAGTAGTTAAGCTGTTTATTTTAAAAGAGTCACCTTGTGTTATTACCTGAGCATCATCCTTACCAAATTTCTTTTGAAAGTAATAACTTAGAAATCTTGGAAAAAGTAAGAATGGCTTTTTATCAACATTTTTAACCAAATCATTAAAGATTTCTTGGGAGTAATTTAAATTTTCATTTTGTAAAATAGCATATCCCAAGTTTTGAATCTTTAATGGTATCTCATTGAAAGCAGTTGTTTTGTTTGAAACACACATTAAAAGGGTATGGAACAAAAATCTTGTTGCAGGTGGAAAACTACCTTTTTGTAAGGTATCCTTTTTCATTGAATCTGCATACCCCCTTTTAAGGAAATCAGTTTTTAACTCGTTTTTGGGAAAAGAAATTTTACCTTACTGATCATTGAGTTCAAAGACTTCCGAGATGGATTGTGGTGTGAGTTTGACTGCTTTACCCATTAGAGAATAGTTAATGGCTATGACGTCACCGCCTTATTTTTCAAGAGTAACATTTTTCCAAAACTCTCTCTGGGTTTTTAGGTAAATTGGAGCATCTGCTGTCAACAAAGTTTTGTACTTTGAAGACAACATAGTGTCAATGATGGAATCGAAGGTATCGATGGTACCTGGTTTTGTAAGGAGACCCAGATAATTGTGAGGAGCTTTGTATGGAATTTCAATGGGTGTGGTAGCCATTTGAGTGGCTTCTTTAGAAGATGATTTTGAAGTGGATTTCACAGATGACTTTGATTTTGTCATTTTGAAGAAGGAAATCGATGAAGGATTTGAGAGAAAGAGATGGAAACTGCTTTGAGAAAGGAATTTTTGTGAATTCGATTCGACAGTAAAACCCTGTTTGGGGGTTTTGCTCAGGGTTTTATAGAGGAAAAAGTGAATGCTGACGTGGCAGCGGTTACAAAAGATCTGACCTCTATGTACTATCCACGTGCCAACCCCTGATGAAATGAAGGACAAGTGTTTTATGAAAACTACTGATGGAACAAGATCAGTGGTTGTAACGGTAATAATGAAGGCAGTGGGTGATTTTTACTATCAGTGGATAGCATATCAGTGGATAAAAACACTGATTTTAGACAACAGTGCTTATCAAGGAAATGAGAGAACAGGGGTTGACTTTCAGCAGAGGACAGACTTTTAAGTAGAACAGACTTTTGAACAAAACAGTGGTTATGGCAGACTTTTAAGGATTTAATGAAAAAAATTCATTCTTAGCTATTTTTAAGGATGGATTTTTGATTTTTTGAAAACATTTTAATGCTTTTATTCATAGAAAAACAGGATTTTGCCTGTTACTCCATGTTTAGCATGCCAATCCTAGAGATCAAGCTTTCAAAGGTGGATGTGTCTAATGCTTTGGTTAGCACATCTGCCAACTGATCTTTAGTTGGAACATGGTGCAGAGAAATCAAACCTTTTTCATAGCAATCCCTCACAAAGTGATGTCTGGTATCAATGTGTTTGGTGGTTGAATGGGAAACTGGATTTTTGATGATATTTTCTGCTGCCTGACTGTCCAACATGAGAGGAGTCTTTAGGGCAGTGATACCAAAATCCAGCAACTGATTTTGAAGCCAAAGCAGTTGGGTTGTACAGCTTGCAGCAACTATATATTCTGCCTCAGCAGTGGATGTGGAAACAGTTGCTTGCTTTTTTCTTTGCCAAGACACTAAACAACTGCCTAGGAATTGGCACCCTCCTGAAGTGGACTTCCTTGTCTTGTCACATCCAGCAAAGTCACTATCTGAGAAACCAGAAAGCTCAATTTTACCATCAGCTGGATACCATATACCAAGTGTGGGAGCACCTTTTAGGTATCTGAATATCCTTTTTACAGCAATAAGGTTTGACTTTCTAGGGGCTGATTGAGATCTTGCCCAAACACATGTTGCAAACATGATGTCTGGCCTAGATGCAGTTAGGTACAATAAAGACCCAATCATGCTTCTATATAAAGTTTGATCAACCAGATCATCCTTCTCATCAGACATGACTATTTTAGTGGTTGCAATGGGTGTACTGCATGGTTTACAATCATCCATTTCAAATTTCTTTAAAAGTTCTTTGGCATATTTTCCTTGATGGATAAAAGTGCCATTTTGCAGTTGCCTTACTTGGAGACCAAGAAAGCACTGGAGTTCACCCATTGAACTCATTTCAAACTCAGCTGTTATGAGTTTTCTAAACTCTTCACACATTTTGTTACATGTGCTTCCAAAAATGATGTCATCCACATAAATCTGGACAATCATCAAATCCTTTCCTCTCCATTTTAGAAACAATGTTTTATCTATTTTACCTCTTGTGAAACCAATGGAAAGAAGTAAGGTGGAAATAGTTTCATACCAGGCCCTTGGTGCTTGTTTCAAGCCATACAAAGCTTTATTTATCTTGTAGACATGATTGGATTAAATGGATCCTCAAAACCTGGAGGTTGACAAACATAAACCTCTTCTTGAATCTTACCATAGAGGAATGCACATTTGATATCCATTTGATACACCTTGATGTTGTGGTTGACAGCAAAGGCCAGGAATAATCTGATAGCTTCAAGTCTTGCTACAGGGGCAAATGTTTCATCATAGTCAATGCCCTCTTCCTGTCTGAACCCTTGAACCACAAGCCTGGCTTTATTCTTGACAACAATACCCCTTTCATTAGTTTTATTTTTGAAGACCCATTTTGTGCCAATAGGACTTACACCCTCTGGCAATGGTACAAGCTCCCCAGCTTGTTGTCTTCTAAACTGTTGGAGCCCCTCTTGCATGGCTTCTACCCAGCTGTTGTCTTTTAGTGCCTCTTGGTACTTGACTGGCTGATGGAGAGATAGGAAACCAGCAAAAAACACATGTTTTGGGATTGACTTCTTGTGAGCACCCCTTCATTGATGTTGCCAATGATTTGGTCAGGTGGATGAGATTTCAAGAAGATAAGATCTCCTTGGTATGGAACAATGGCATTAAGTGGGGAGGGCTGCAGATGTGAATCATCTAAGCTAACCACTGCTGGTGACTTTGATGATCCAGCAGTGGCTTCAAAAGGTGGTGGAATAGGAGGTAATGGTGTGGACACATGCTGACTTTGATCCACTGTTTGAGGACTTTTATCAACAGTGTTTGATGATGTGAAAGCAAGGGTTAATGGGCTACTTTGATCAACAACTGTTGAGGTAGCAATGGTTGAACTTTGACAGCTGTTTTGAACATCTCCTGCTCTTCCACTTGATGCAGACTTTTGTTGTGGAATGATGATTTCATATCCATAGTCTGATGATGAATTTTCTGATGCACCTGCATTGTTAGTCTTGACAGCAACACTTTCAAATGTGAATTTATCAAGATCAAATAAGTCTGCAGGATCTGCTGGGATTTTTATTGATGAAAGTTCATTGAACTTTACATTCAAAGTCTCTTCCACTGTCTTAGTCCTTGTGTTAAACACTTTGTAGGCCTTAGCAGTGGTTGAGTATCCCAGATGATAACCACAATCAATTTTGGCTGCAAACTTTGAGATAGAATCTTTTAAGTTTAAAATGAAGCATGGGCAGTCAAAAACCTTGAAATATGAAATCAATGGCTTTATTTTATACAGCAGTTCATAGGCAGTCTTTTGATGCCTAGGGTTGATTAAAACTCTGTTTTGGACATAGCAAGCAGTGTTTACTGCCTCTGCCCAAAAAGTTAATGGCAAACCTGAATCAGCAAGCATGGTTCTGGCAGCCTCAATCAAGGTTATGTTCTTTCTTTCAACAACCCCATTTTGTTCTGGTGTTCTTGGAATGTTGTATTGCCTCACAATTCCTTTTGACACACAGAAATCATCTAACTCCTTGTTCCTGAACTCTGTACCATTATCACTTCTGAAGATTTTTACTGGCAAGTCAAACTGCTTTTCAACCTGTTTCACAAAGTCTTGCAGAATGCCTGCAGTCTCATCTTTTGAGTGTAAAAAGTAAGTCCATGTAAACCTAGAAAAGTCATCAACAATAACCAAACAATATCTCTTTTTCTTAAGACTCATGACTTTAACTGGGCCAAACAAATCCATATGAAGCATTTGCAAACATTTGGTTATTTTGGACTCATCAATTGATTTGTATGAGCTTTTATGTTGTTTTCCTTTTAGGTAGGAAACACAATGCTCAGGACAGGTGAACAGTTTTTGAGGTAAACCTCTTACTAACCCCTGTTTTGAGATGGCAGTGATTGTCTTGAGATTTGTGTGCCCCAATCTCCTGTGCCATAATTCTGTCTCTTTGTTTGATGCAGCTGAGACCAGACAGGCATCAGTCCTGGGGCTCTCTTTTGACATATCCACCACATAAACATTGCCACTTCTTTGAGCAACAAGTTTGGTTTTTCCAGTTTTTATTACTGCTTCAATCTTTTCAACCATTTCTGGTCCAACAACCCTACAACAATCCTTTGTGAAGAATGAGCCATAGCCCTTATCACTCATTTGTGAAACACTCAGGAGGTTGAATTTTAGATTGTCTATCAGATTGACATTTTCAAATTTTACATTACCAGACTGTACTATACCAGACCCCAGAACTTTCCATTTACTATTATTACCAAAGGATATATCACCCCCTCCATGGATTTTGAAATCTTTGAGTAGGGCTTTACATCCTATCATGTGCTTGGATCCTCCACTGTCTACATACCAAAGGCTATCTAAGCATGTAGAAGCTCCCTGCACATGAAGTAAAAGGATTAGTTCATTAGGGTCTCCAAAGCAAATAAGGCTTTGGATGGGGTCTCAACAGTGTCTGGGATGATTTCAGTTGGATGGACAGTGGTTAGCTCAGGGGTTTGAACATTTTTAGGAATGTTTGTCTCTAACCACTGTTGGGGGTCTTGACCAATCACCTGCTGATAACCAAAAGGATACCTGTTCACTCTTGGTTTAGAAGGCCTTTTGTAAGACTCATAAACATGTGGGATCCTTTGGTATGATGGTTGTCCCTTACCTCTTCTGAATTGATTGGCAGGGGGTGCATCAGTCACCTGAACATCTCTTTTGACAGATGTTTGGTTCAGCTGTTTTGTAACAGCTATTTGGACTGGCACAAACAGTGGTTGGTTCTTGGTGAACTTGACAGATGATGTTGATGAACTTAAGGATGTTTTTGCAGTGTACTCATTCTTTTTACAACAAAGTTTTTGAGATACACACATTCTTGAGTTTTGTGGTTTGTTTTGCCACAGATGGTGCAGCTCTCAGCAAGTATAATGACACTTGTTTTGTTTAGATCATATGATTTTAGATGAAAACAGTCTTTTGTTAGATGATTCTTCTTTTCACAAAAATCACAAAAAAAGTTTTTGATCTTTTCTCTTTTCTTCCTTTTCTCAGACTCCTTAGCAACAGAGTTTTGAACCACTGTTGGAATGTCTTTGAGAGGAATGACCTTTGCTTTAGGAGCTTTTACACCATCAGTGGTTGTTGTCACACCCCGACCACGTAGAGCAACTAGACGTGGCGGAAACGTCGGGGAGTGTTGTAACAGAATTATTGTTTCATAACCATGGCATAAATAAATTCTGTTTTATTGAATAAATGAACTCATTGTTTTAATACAATCAAATAAGTACAACTATGATCTTCCAAGTTTTAAAGTTGCTAAGGCACGAGTCCATCCTAAATGTAGCATGTATCAACAATCATTGCAAAGCAGTACCTGAAACATGTGTAAAAATAGGTACGCCAGCATAAAAATGCCTGTGAGATACATAGGTTTTGTGAAAATAAGATTCATGACTTATGTTTAAGAAAATGTTTAGTCATGAACCTTGTAGTTTGCTTTGTTTTGTAAATCATTTGAAAAGCAATAAGATCAGATGATACGTATAAGTAAAAGAATAGTGTATGGTTAAATGAATAACCAAATAGAATGAGTTTGTATAAGAGAAGTTGTTTTGTAAAACAATGTTTTGTGAAAAGTATGTTATTTGTATAAAATCTTATATGTCTCAAATTGAAATGATTCAAATAACGCTACGATATGTAATACCATACAACCACTTATATATAGGAAGTACCAGCGGCGTATCCACCATGCTTGTATCATATTACACACGCCTCGTTACTTAAGTCACTTACTCAAACCAAACCAACAATGTAAGATGTCTATGTTTAAACCAATTGCCAAACGTATTGAATAATATGTCAAAATGTTTATGTCAAGATGTAAGTCATGTAATGTATAACTAATGTCAATAATGTTTATGTGTCCAATGTAAATCATGTAATGTATAACTAATGTCAATAATGTTTATGTGTCCAATGTAAATCATGTAATGTGTAACCAATGTGATTTGTATAAATAAATGTAAGATTAAACAAATAACCTTATAGTAGCATATTAAAAGTATACTTTGGATTTGTAAGTAACATATTAAACTATGTTTTGGTTTTGTAAATAACATATCAAAATATGCTTTGGGTTTTATAAATAACATATCAAAATATGTTTTGGTTTGTTGATAGAATATATATGTTGGTTTTGTACAATACCACACATGAGAGTATATCAAACTATACTTTAAAAGTGTGATTTAAGAACTCATTCAGACCTAGTGCATCAAAATACACCTTTGAGACTATAGGGATACCACAAAGGAAATCCCTATTTGGATGGAGAAACAAATTGGTTTCAGACATTCCATGACAACAGGAATGGGGTGTCAAATCCTATAGCGCTATATCATACTAACAACCGGTCTGGTGAACATAAAATAAGTACAATTCAACAATTTATTTTATGTTCTTTGAGAAATCAATGTTTAAACCATAGTTAGTCATTCAGTTTGTCAAATGATAAGTAATAACATGTATAATCAATTATACTTTGAAATCATGAAAATAACAGATAGGTACACATGCTTCACCCCAAAACAGTTTGAAAACGGTAAGAGAGGGGAACTATGTACTCACTTGAGATTGTTCAGTAGTCCTAAGATAACCACCAAGCAATGCTAGAGATCTCGGAATCAAACGGCACCTAATACAGGTAACTATGTTAATAAACCGGACCTAAATCGGAGGATCGGATAGAATGAGGGTTCGTAAACCAAACGAGTATGGAAACTCGTATAATATGGTTTAACAAAGCCTACATACTAAATGAAACCTAACATAAGTGCTTACGACCCATTACGACCCGTTTAGGTAGCTTATGCTACTTTAACGCGTCGTTCGCGTGTAACGCGTTCGGACCGCCTAACTAGTCCTATGACAAGTATTATATGCCTAAACATGTTACATAATCAGCTATGTGACAAAAGTTTAGGTTACATATGCTTAATTACCAATTATACATGAAAAGGGTATTCTGGTAATTTACCTAAGGCATATAAACTACCTATCATACAACTACTCAAACGATGTGACCATAAGGTATAACCTCGGAAGGTTATTCCCTATATACTATGGTCACCTAATGTATTTGGTCGGATCCTAATGATCGACCAAACTGGGTCGGGTTCGAAGGTATAAGCGATTTATTAGATCGCTTACCCTACGACCCTAGACAACGTGGTAATCAGTAGGCATAGTCCCAAGGGACTATAACCATCGTGATTACAATCACGTTGCGAAGTTCAAACGAACTTCGCATTGACCATAAGCTGGTCAACGCTGAAAGTCATACAAAGTTTGACTTTCGGACTCTAAAAGCAATAAAAGAACGAAAGAATACTTACGAAGGGTCCCCGAATGCTAATCTCGATCCAAGAATCTCAGGTATGAAACAATGGTTTCAACTTTGAGTTTCTAAGATCAAAATTCTAGTGGGTTTTGAAGTTGTGGGGTGGGGTATTTATAGTTTTCGGGAAACCGTTAAGATCGTTTCATGGAAACCGTGCTCGAATCCCACCCGTACATGTGTTGGAATGTTATGGTAACTAAAAATGGGTTCTTATCAGCTGACTAGGCAAGTGAGAATGTGTGGTTGTGGATTAAACAGCTGTGATCTGCTGTTAAATGCAGTTAATCTGGTCTGGAAGGCTGACGCGGCCCGCTTCAGGATACACATAAACTCAGGCGGGCCGCCTGGCCATGTCAGATCAGAACAAACTTTGCAAAATGACAGTTTCAGTCCCTGTTGGTGTTTAAGGCCATTTCCGGCACTTCTAAGGCCCGTAAAGCCAACTTTAAGGCCCTAAAATGATGCCTAAACATTTTGGACATGAAACATGCTCAAAAATATCTCAGATGTCGGTTCGTTTGGCCGTACGATCGCGATGTTCGCTTAATTACGACGGAATGCGCACAAGCGCGAAAAACGATCCAAATTGCGCGACGAATGGATTTTTCTCATGCCAAACACTAAAATAAAATATTATAGTGCTTACATAAATTTTTGGATGTCCGGATGTATTCAGAACGTAAGTTATGCGCGAAAGTGCAAACTTGTGCACTTTTTGACACTTTTAGTCCCTGAATGACCCAAAAGTTTATTTTAGCACACCGAACCCCTCAAAGCCTATTTCTAAGCTATGTGAAGGATATTTATGGTATGTTTAACTTATGGTCACGTTCCGGAATGTTTGTTACAGTTCAAATTGGCATACTTTCGCAGTTTGTCAAGTTTAGTCCCTGTAAGCGAATTAACTTGTTTTTGCCATACCAAAGCCTTCAAAACTTATTTCTAAGTTATGTAAAGGTTATTTAAGGTATTTTAAGCCTATTTCACTATTCCGGAGTGTTCGTTGGATTAAACTGGTTATATTTACGCATCAGAGCGCGTGTAACCCTCCAGAAAGTGATTTAAAGCTTAAAATCGAACAAGAGTTGATATGTACAAACGATACACATATTTTTACAAATCCCAAATATGAAATACAATATTTCATTGGTTTGGCATTTGTGTGATGGTTGGAGTGACACAGGTGTCACAGTTGTGAAGTCCATTGGTTTAAAATTCTCAAGAATGTCACACTCATCAGACCATGTGGGTTTAAATTGGTATTTCTCAATTTCCTCAAAAGTTGAGGATCCCACAGATCTTTCCAGAGTGATTTTGTTACCAAGTTTGTCAGTTATCTTAACTTCTTGGCCATTCTTGTTTGTTGGTGTTATTTCAACTGAACCAGGTTGTTTAGCAGCAGTGTTTTCAATTTCATCATATTTTCTAAAAACTATGCCAAATTTTACATTGCTTTCAAGCTGTTTTTCTAACATGACCTCATAACCTTTGCAAGATTCCACCCATCTTTCACAAGTGATTTGGGTGGATTCCAACTCCTTTTTGCAAACTTTATATTTTTCTACCATAGTTTGGAGTTGGTTCTTGGTTATGATTTGCTCTTCTTTTAAGCTGCAGATTTCTTTATCTTTTTCAGCCAATTTATTTTTAAGTTCTTTTAAAGACCTTTCAAATTTGACCACATCATTCAACACTCTATCCCTAAGGTTTTCATTCACCTCTTTAATGTTAGCAAATGCTATGATGCATTTGTCTGAACACAGATTTTCAAGAACCTGAGATGATACATTAGCTGCATCCAT
Source organism: Helianthus tuberosus (assembly GCA_030545235.1). NCBI lineage: Eukaryota > Viridiplantae > Streptophyta > Magnoliopsida > Asterales > Asteraceae > Helianthus > Helianthus tuberosus. Next base: position 125,344,626 of record CM060358.1, read on the forward strand.
CATGGCACAATCACATTGATGATCATTTTCTTCATCAGCTCTCTCTTCTTTCTCACCTTCTTTCTTTTCTTCCTTTTCTTCTTCTTTGGACCAGGGGTCAAACAATGGTTCAATCAGGGTTTCTGAATTTTCTCCTAGTAGAAGTTCACCAGCAACAGCAGTAACCACTGCTTCAGCAACTTCATCCACTGTTTCATCACTTGTTATCCCATTTTCAGCATTCAGCTCTTCTGGTATTGACTCTAATGCCATAAGAAAAAATTCATCATTAGTAGCATAAAGTGCAAAATTTTTATCACCTAGCTCATCAGGTAAGCTGCTCCAGTCAACAAAGCCTTGGGTGAAAAAGCTTTGCTAATCTGGTTGAACCACTACTGGTGGTGCAGCTTGTTGTGGTGCAACTGGTTGCACTTGAACATGAGGTACAGGAGCCTGAACATACTGAATTTGGGGGACAGTGGTTTGAACATAATGCACAGGAACAGGGTTTGCATAGTGAGCAGTGTTTACATGGGCAGCAGGGGTATAATGGGAATAGTGCACAGTGCTTTGGTTTTGTGGTCTAGGGTTTGAGCTGGGATGAGTAACAATTGGACCAGCAGTTTGACTACTACACTCCCTAGCAAAGTGTCCTAACCTATTGCACTTATAGCACTTGATCTTAGATTTATCCAACCCCACTTTTAAATTCTCATGTAACCCTGGGAATTTTCTCCCTGTCCTTTTGTAAATTTGCTTGTTCTTACACTACGCAATGCCAATTGATGCAAAATGTCCATTTCTTCAAGGTCAGTTGGATCAAAGTGCTGTAAGTCATTCAGTTCAAAGCACAAGTTACCTGACATCTGGTTTTCACAATTTGCAGTAAAAGTATAATTTGCAGAGTGAGAATCAGAGCTGTTAAAGTTTCCACCAGCAGTTATGTCAATAAAATGATCATAACTCTGATCCTTACTACTGCTACCAGATTCTTCCTGACCAAAAAGAGCTGTGCTGTCAAATGAATAATCATCAGCAACTTTACCAGACTCTTGCAACTTCTTTTTCTGGTTTAACTCCCTTTCATAGGTCAGGAGTCTACCATGAAGTTGGGTCAGGGTCAGATCTTTGAACTCAGCAGAATTCCTAGTTACAAAAGCAATTGTATCCCATTTTTTAGGTAGTGATCTAAGAAACCTGCTATTTTGTGTTGAATTAGGAAATGTAACTTTAACAAGTCTTAGCTCACTAATGAGACAACTGAATCGCTCAAACTGTTGAGTCAATGATTCACCCTTAATGTGACAAAAGGTTTCATACTGCTGATTCAGAATTTCCCTATTATTTCAATAACTTCTTCAGTTCCCCCAAATTGTTCCTTAAGTGCATCCCATAATTCCTTGGCACTGTTACAGTGTAACAGTCCAGCATAAATTTCATTGGGTAATGCAGATGCAATGATGCTAAATGCTTTGGCATCGAGTTCGAACTTTTGAAAATCAGTTTCAGTATAGTTTTCAGGTTTTTTAGGTTCGAACTTCTTTGTATCCTCAGCACTTGGCACCATGGGAACATGTGGTCCAAAAAAACAGATCTCCAACATCCAGTATTCTGTTGAGCAAGGATGTGACCCATCCTTCTCTCCCAGATGTTGTATTCATTACGTTTAAGCATGGGTGGTTTGAAAAGTGAGCCGATGTTATTCTTATCATCTTGTGATTGTGACGTCATCCTGGTTGTTTTACAGGCACTGATTAGTCAACTTTGATGGTGATTAAACCTTGCTCTGTTTTTCAACAAAACGGACAACTATCAGTATCAACGATTGTGAGCTGAACTATTTATGTCAAAATGATTGTTAAATCAAATTTGACTGTCCGAGCTCGGATACCAATTGTTAGGATCTGAGTTTGGATTGATTGTGTTTTACGTTTGAATTAAGATGAAAGATGAACAAGTAGTGCAGCGGAATATAAATGGAAACAAACTTTGCACACAATCAAACAGGAGAATTGCTTTCAACATACAAGTTTAACATTGAACTGAATGCTTGAATTTATTACAAGATTCAATTACAGTATGCAAGTATGTAACAAACTCCCCCTCAGCCTGAGCTCACAGTGATTATTCATACAGGAATGAAAGTGATGAATAGAGCTAATAGAACAATACATGGTACTGTTCTATTTATAGGCACGGACAAACCACTGTGGCATCTTTGCTGACGTCACCATGAAAGTGACATCTAACCTCCTAACGAACTCTAAACAACTGATCTATACAAACACTTCTATGCTAACCACTGATTACAATACATCACATAAAACAAACTAAACTACTGCTTTAGCCTTCCACTGTTGTGGCTCCAGCAGCACTTGATATGTTCAGCAGTGCTTGACCCATAGCAGTAGATTGATCAGCAGAGCTTTAGTCTTCATCAGTCTTTGACTTGATCAGCAGTTGTAGGTCAGCAGTTGTAAGGATCAGTGGATTGGAGGTCATCAGATGTTGAAACCACTTTCAAGGGGAGAGACTTGTATACATAACATCTGCTTATTTTGGATCCACTGCTCTGATCCATTTTTGGCTTTAATTATCTATTCCTCTTATAGGGTTGAATCCCAACAACTAGCCATCCTCATGATCTAACAGTTCATTCCTTAGCTAAACCATACCATTTAAAACATGTATTTCACCCCCGAAAGTTATAAATCCGAAAACAGTTATGAGAAAAGGGGGACATGAACTCACTAGTTTGCGTTAGCTGTCTCGTATACTCAAAGTTCCTCTTCACGGGTCGTACCACTACCTACACACGTGCTATGTTTTATTAGACGTTTAGGTCGTGTAACGACTCTTAGCCTTAGTTATTTATTATGACTTATTTTGGAATTTTGATATACTTTGAGTTACACGCTTGGTGTATGTTGTTTATATAATTCCAAATTATATAAATATTAGTTAAAATAAGGATATTTAAACTTAAATTATTTCCATCCAATTATTTGGAATATTGTTAAAAATAATATATTTTTAACTTGTTTCATCATATGGTTTTCATATATATATTTTCCAAGTATAGGTATACTTGTATTTGCGCATTTTGCCAAGTATTGGTAGTGTATGCCGCTATGTATGTATTTATACATATAGGAATACGTATTTTCTTGTATTTATTGAGCATTTTATATTTAATTTATGTATAATTTTCCGGAATATTATTTTTGTACAATTAAAAATCACTAAATTTATATTCTTGAAATATACATATTTTAAGAGAATTTTTATAGAAAAATATCTATAAATTTTATTTGATAAAAATATGTATACTTCCACATATATCTTAAAAATAATATATTTTTTTAAGATTAAACTTAGAAAAAATATATATTTTTAGTTTTCACCAAAATAATATATTTTTGTGTTGTTTGTGAAAATATATATTTTCTTCCACTTCAAAAATAATATATTTTCTATTTTGAGAAAATACGATATATTTCATAAGAGTTGTAAAAATTCATATTTTGTCGTTTCTTCGGTTTCAAAAATACCGTTTACCACATTTGTCAAGATACGAATTTATTTCCGTAATATATATATATAGTCCAAATGTCCATTGTCCGAATCATCCAATATTTGGGTATAAGTTATATATTTATTTTCTTGTAATTTTTGTAATATTTCAAATTACAATTTTTAGTATTTTGGTGTGGTGTGTTATTTATCAAGTTCCTAATTTTTAGTATAACTAATACAAGCAATATACATGTAGCACATAATTTTTGTGACTTCTAATTATATATTTTCCTAAATATATACTTAGTCATTTTTATTATTAAAAATCAACCTCCAATACTTGTAATTTTTATAACAAAAATTATGGCAAACTTTATATTCAAAACCAAGATCGAAATTTACTTGTAAACACTTGTTTAAAAATATTTTCTAAGTGTTGAATTTTTACAAAAAAAAAAATTACCATAGTTTCCCTTAAAAATGGAGGTTTCCATGCTTATTAGCGTATCATTTTCTTTTCAAAAATTGATCATCAATCACCAACAATTATCCTACAACTTACCATAAGCCATTTCTTAACTTCTACAAAATGGTATGAACTTGAAGTTTTATAAAATCTTGTAGTATTTTAACATGATGTTTAACATGTTTAACTAACACTAATGTAACACCTCATAAAATCGTGTCCAACAATGTGCTGACACGTGTTTTAAACCCTAATAAAGTCAAACGTTGACTATGAAGGACTAATTTCGTCAAAAACGAAAACTATGAATGTGGAAGGACCAAATATGTCAACATGCCAAACTTGTGCCTCTGATTGACCTCATATGATGTTCGTATTCTTTATTGAATAAATTGTCGGATACAAGAAGCCGTTTGTGTTTAAAACCAAAATTTACAAACCACAGGGGTTAAAAGTGTCAACATGTTAATTCTTACCTCTGAATGACCTTTTAACAAACCCGAAGCATCGTAACATTCAATATTACTCTCGAGAATGCATAATATGGATAACATAGCGCTTTGACGCGATAAAATGATAATGCGCGCAAGTTGTGCATTAAAGGGACCAAAAGCGTCAAACTATAAAACTACACCTTTGAGCGACCATTTAAGCAAACTGGAGTAAAATAGAGTGTAGTAATATCCCATCATACTTTTGGGAATGCTTGTTAATGATCTTGAAAGGCTTTTATGCCATTTCGCGTTAAAACGCACAAGTTCACAAATTAAAGGGTTAAAAGCGTTAACGAGCAGAAACTAGTGTTTTCGGTAATCGTTTAATGAAGCCGGACCTTACAGTGTTTGGTCATACTCTCTAGATCATCTACAAACCAGCTAGAAGGGTTAAAAGTGCCTAAAATGAAAGATACATTGCATTAGAAGGTGCAGGGACTGAAAGTGGCAAGATTAAAACTTGTTTGCTGGAATTTGGTGTGGTGGCGTCGCGCGACCACCCCCCTGTTGCTGTTGTTGTCGCACGTGGCGACGGCTCAATTTTGACAGAATCTCACTTCCAGTTGTGGGCTCTTCTTCCTTGTTCACCAATCTTGATCTCTAAAACCATTTGATCATTCTAGGGGCTTGCTAACTGAATTACAAGTCTGGTATACACCTGTAATGATCTCATTACATCCCAAGAACACTTGTCATGATCTTAATTCATTCCAAAAACTATAAATAGGCCCTCATTTTTCTCATTGATCACTTGCATCTCATTCAATCTGCTATCTCTCTCAATTCAATGAGGATCCTGATTATTTTGGAACCTCTCTTGAGTTCTATTCAGTCCATAGGACCATTTGTAAGTGTCCTTTCGTGACTAGTTATTTTTGTTTGGCTTTTAAAGCCGAAAAGTCAAGCGTTTTCGATAAACGCTTTGACTTTTAGCTAGACCATAAACGGTCAAGCCATCGTTCGCAACGAACATGGCTACGTGATCGTAATTAAGTAGGTGTTAAACCCTCAAAAGGGCACCTCCTAATTACCACGTTTACTTAGTTAGTTGTCGGGTCAAAGTAATTAAATAAAAGTCAAACGGGTCAGTTTTTAAATAAAATTCATAGCTAATAATATAGGAGCTATAAAATCAGTTTTGTCACTTTAATAACTTGGTAAATATTAATTGAACATGTCTAGGCATGTTCAACCCGACAGTTCTGAGTTTAGGATCGGTTCGCAACCGAAAGTTGCAAAAGTAGACTTTTGCTTTGACTTTCAGTTCTGACCCGAATTAACTTAGCTTAGTTATTCCTTAGGGTTCCTTTGAGACCATATTATATATTAGTATAACCCTCTGAGGTCATACTACATGGTCCTTTAGAAATCAGAGATCATTTGCATGTTTTCGTTAAATGTTTAAAAATTGACCATTATGCCCTTATATTATAAAAACAAGATTTTTGAAAACGTGAGAGAACAAAAAGTTTTGTTAGTGATATATAAGTATGTCCTAAAAAAATTTGACATCACATCCTGGTCTAAAATAAAAGTTATACAAAATATCGTAAAACAAAAGTTTTTTGTTAATTAAATTGCATTTTCGGGATAAATCATATTTAAACCCAATTTTTGGCACCAAACTTGCTACCCACTGTATGAAATAATATTTGGGGATTTTTGAAAATTTTTGTCAAATTTTATACTAGCCATAGCATAGAGTTCTAGCATAAAATCGGTAATTTACGAAAATGCCCTTTTTGTTAATAAAATGAGTTTAACATATGATATGAATACCAAACCTTTTTATACTGATATCATATGTAAAATAAAATATTTTAAGCATTAGAGACTGATCAAAACTTCAGAATTTTATAAACACCTTAAATACCGTCAATTACCGACTTTTACGCTAATTAGGCGCATAACATGGTTTAAAACCATATTTAACGCCTAAGACTTGTTACCTACTGATTTTATAAATAAATTTTTATACTTTAACAGTAAGTATAAGTCTTGAACTCAGATTTCCAAATTTAACCTTAAAGCATATGTGAAATGACCAAAATGCCCATTCGGTGCATAGTTTGGCCATAAATGAGTAAACACACATATGTATGATATCTTGCTGATATAACAACATAAAATAATTATTTTTACTGATTATTTTAGACCATAACCTCAGTTTGCTATTTAACCTCTTTTATAAACTTTAAAATGACCAAAATACCCTTACGGGGCTTAAATTGGTTTTAAATTCGTTTTGGGCATAATTGTAGATATCCTACTGATATCACAACATATTTTAAGCATAATAACTCATGGAACTTGTACTTGACTCATCCGGTCACCTGTTATGTTTATACGCGCTCGGTACAGTTTATGTAACTAGTTTGTATAAATTAGCTGAAACGGGACAAACCTTATCATTTTTATTTCAAAATCCAGAATGTATTTAATTTACCCATTTTATACAAGTCTTCATACTTGTTGGGTCTAAATCACATTCCAATCCGGTCATCGCTTAATCTCGCGTTTCGTACCGTAAACTTTTCTTTAAAACTAACCGGTCTAAGTTACAACTTAAATAAGACCCGTTAGGAATCTAATAGGTTATTAAAACCTTTGTTCCAGATTAGGAGCCCAGTAAAAGCTACCTACACTTGTTGATTAGAATATACGGCTGAGTATAATTTACATTTTAGCTCAGGTAAATACTTTTAACTTATTTTCCTTATACGGGCTTGGGATACGGTAAATTATTACCGCTTGGTCAGGTATTGAATATTTAATCGATTAGTGGTTAAATCATTGAGATAACCCGTTTTAATCTGTCTTGTTTGATACAAAGCATTTGGGGGTTAATGACCGTGTCCTGGATATCCTTGGCATCATTTAAATGCAAATGGCCACGACCTAAGCACGGGGTGTAGGCATACACCTGACAGTTGTGATACGGATTCTTTTCCCAAAAAAAAGAATTAAGATATAAGATATAACACACGTGAGGATAACTCATTGTGAACTATATTAGTGGTGTGTCTATTAATCTTAACCCGACTCTTCTAACCCGGGCTCTGAACGTACGACAAACATGTAAATCTGTATACAAGATTATTTCATATAATTGTCCCAAGTTATAAAAGATTTTATGACTTGTGCATCCAAACCAATTTTATAAACACTTTTCAAATGAGTCGGTTAATTGTATTTACCAGTGTAAACTGACGTATTTTCAAAAGACTAAGTGACAGGTACTATACGTAATTGGCTGGAAGCTCCTTGGTGTCAATGAAGGATCTTGCGAATCCTTAGGATGCCCTAAAGTCTGCTAAACTTCATTTTGTACATCTTAATATGATCCGCCTGTGGATTTAATATTGCAAGCTCGAACGTAATTATCTTTTCAGAATTTCTGATAATTGGGTTTGTAATAATATTTTATATTCCAAGACTTCCGCTGTGCTATTTTGTGTATGTTTGACTATGACGATATCAATCTTACGTCACGATAATCCAATCAGGCCCACCGGGCTGAGCTGTAAATATCGGGGTGTGACAACTAAAAACATGGTTTTTATTTCATAAAAACTCATTCTTACAAATTTTCAATATTTACAACTTGTAACTCACTTTTACAAAAATTAATCTTCTTGAATTTTTAATGTTTCACATACTTTACTAGTTCCATTTAATCACTTAAAACATGGTTATTTTCTTTCAAAACCAAATCATGTTAAATCTTGATGTAAACTTTAGTTTCTTGAAACTTTTATTTATGAAATCTTATATTTTTAAGACTCACAACTTGTAGGAATCATCGTCCAACACAAAATCAAGTTCATCTTCAAGTTGATACTTAACATAAAGGATGATCAACATAGATCTTTCAAGATTCATCCTCATACTTGCTATATCATGTTTTAAATCATCATCTAGCAAGCTTTATGTGGTGATCTACACCATACATTCAAGAAATCAACAAACATGTTCATCACATACACTTAAACAACTTAGATCTTCATGATTTCAAGCTTTATTCTTATGTTCAAGTTCTTGTTTTGATGTGATCTTTAGATTATCTTGTTACTACTTACTTTAACTACTAAAATCAAATGTAAAAACAAGATCAAGAGTGCTTACTACTAGCACAGGGGCTAGGGAAAATCAAGATGCAAGATGAAGGAGAAAAGAGGTGGGTAAAAGCTCCTTGAGATGGTCCTTCAAGTTCCTTTGCTTGAAACCTTCCTAACTAGCTTTGATACACCTTAGGAACACCTTAGATTGTATGGAAATGAGTTGAAAAATGAAGAAGATGAAGAGAGGTGTTTGTCCGTGAGTATGGAGAGGGAAGAAGAAGATGTTGGTGAGTTTGAAGGGTAATACTGATAAGTTTTAAGACTTATGGTTCTTTATAACTTACTTCCAACATTGCATTATACAAAGATCTATGTGTTTAATATCTTCTTAACAAATCAACTAAAATAATCAAAAGAAATGTGGGGTGTGGGACCCCTATGTTGACCGTCTCCAGGGGGGTCATGGTTGGGTTTCAACTATTAGTTACTTGTTTAGTTAAGATGTAAGTGCCTTAGTTAGAGGTTTAAATGTGTTTAGGGTTTTTAAGATGTAATATGATGTTTAGTGGTAGTAACTAGCATCATGATGTTAAAACAATGCTTCTAGTTTAATTTTGGTGTTTTGGGTAGTGTCCGGTTGTTCGTTTGGTTACCGGTTCGTTAAGGTGCTACATTGCGCAGTTTAGTATGTTATGAGATGCCTTTTATGACAGTTTTCATTCCCGACACTTTACAAGTTATTCTTGACAATTAAACCTTGTTTCTGCATATTATTTTGATGTTTAAAAGCTGATTTTTGCTGATTTCTACGGAATTCTGCATTTAGGGTGTGTTTCGGGTACTTTTTAGTGCTTAAATCGTAACTCGAAAGACAGTTTTATAACCCTTACTTTCCTACATGGAATTCTAGTGTAAATTTTGGTTCCGGGACTCATTCTGTGTCCTAACATGATGTTTGTCTGAGTACTGAACTCTCGTCAGTACTTTTAGCTCATCTGATTATTGTGCTAGTTTCATTCTGTGCACTAATTTAACTATTTCAAGTTGCATTTAACAATCATAAATAACATGCAACATGTAATGTATTTGTGAGTTCTTTGAAAGTAAATCATGCAATCATTCATATCATAAATTTATCATACACAACCATATATATTACAAGTTACTGTTCACATTGTACGGAAATACATGGAAAAGTGCCAGTTGTCACACATAATTCAGGTTAAATGAAGGACACCACCAAGTCAATCTTTGTATCAAAAGTCGAGTAACTTTGACCCCAATTCATTTGACTCTGTCATTACCTGATCTGATTCTATGTTTAGTCTTTCATTAACAATAAGATCATATGTACCAGTTCCTCAATTAAAAATTATAGTTTAGGTTTAGCTTTGTAGATGTGAATCTCAACCTTTGTTAACATATAAGTTTAGGAAACTTGTTTATAACCTGGAATTCAACAATAACATTATGCAATAAATCAATCACCAACACTATCTTGCTTGTTCGTAACCCTCTTTTGATCCATCTTCTTGGTTCCATTCATGGGCTTCTTCTAAATAGAGAATGTCTAAACACATAAAGACAATGAAGATAAGCTTGTTCAAACATATGGTGCTGTTGTATAAAACTAACATGGCTAGTATACTAAAAACTAACATGAATCAATATGAACTTAATTAATATTCTTACTCGTGAACTTTATTAATATTCTTCATATACTTGCAGAAAAAGAAACAATAAAGACTAAGGGGCTGTTTGGTAGCCTCTGAATGATCATTAAGAGGCTACATCTTAATGGAATCATTTAGAATTTTACCAATGAGAAGATAGAAGAATGTGACATGTGATGATTTACCATTCAGAGGTTATCTCTTAACCATTCAGCCTTGAGGTTACATGTTATTCAATCAGAGGTTTTAAACCATTAAGATGTAACATCTGAATGGTTATTAATGAATTAAAATAAAGTAGAGAGTTTTATTTTTCTTTTATGTAAAAATACCCCCAAAAATTTGAAACCCATAAATTAGGCGCCAAAATTTTCTTAATATCTAGTACTAAAGCCCCGGGAAAACACCCAAATCTTCCTCAAGACTTCACTCAAATTTAAACAAAATTAGCGCTAAAATCACTTATACAAAAACCCATTTCCCCCTCTTCACTATTTACCACCATTTCTCTCGATTCACAGCAGAGAGAAAACGAGAGTTCGAGTTAGGTTTTTTTTATTTAATTTGTGTAATAGCAAGAGAAGATGACGAAATCAGTGAGTCCAGATGCGATATCAGTTATCATGTCGAATCCTAGTCCAGATTCCTCTACTGTTCTTCCAGAAATCGTTCTTCAAGTACTCGATCTCAAGCCAGCAGCTGGCAACAGATACACGTATGTTTCCAACTTTTTGTATGTTATTTTGCGTTCGGATCTTATGTATGTCATGTCTTCTTTTTTACTTGTGTCGGGTCGAACCTAGGGCTTTCCAAAAAGCTCGTGGCTAGGAGCTCGCTCGGAAAAAAACTTGCTCGATATGGCTCGGTTTGAAAGTGAGCCGAGCCGGCTCGACTCAGTTAGAAAGTGAGCCTAGCTCGGCTCGGCTCGTGATGAGACAAGTTGGCTCGGTTTGACTCGCTTGCTAGCTTGGCTCGGCTTAGCTCGAATTATTTTACTTATAATATATTTTATTTTTATATACATATAATTATTACAAAAAAAATGATTATTATTTACATGTATTTAGGCTTGTAGTTTGATATCTATGACATATTTAAAGGTTGATTGTCGTGCTAATAAACAAATATTTTATTTACTTGAAATATAAAACTTATTTTGCGTTGTTGAACGTGATTTTGGCTTGTAATTTATTAGGTTGAACTTATTTTGAATATGTTGTTTTGAAGTATTAATTTTGAGAGCTATGTATTTATTTTTCTTTTTAAAATCGAGCCAAACCAAGCTGAGCCGAGCCAGCTCAGTTTAAAACCAAGCCGAGCCCGAGCTTAGATTTTCAGCTCGGTTTCAAATCCGAGCTGAGTCGAGCCGAGCCAGCTTGGTTTATAATCGAGCCGAGCTTGCCCTAGCTCGGTTCGGCTCGGCTCATGAACAACCCTAGTCGAACCCCACCCGTATTTTGATCTGACTTTATTTGGGATATTTTCAAAAGGTTTAATGTGAATGATGGGAAGAGGAAGTTGAAGGCTATTTTGCAAGCAAGTTTGTCATCTGAAGTTATCAATAGAAACATTCAAAATTTGGGTCTCATTCGTGTTATTGATTACACTCTCAATGACATCCCAAACAAGAAGGAAAAGTAAGAGTTTAGTTTATTTTTGGTTTTGGAATTAAGTTATGAATTTGCTTCATTTTGTGTGATTTATGCAGTTTTGAATTAATATAATTTGGTGTTGGTAGGGCTGTAAACGAACCGAACGAACACGAACAAGGCCATGTTCGTGTTCGTTCGTTAAGGAAATTTGGATGTTCGTGAACTGTTCGTGAACATATGACGAACATAAGTTTGTGTTCGTGTTCGTTCGTTAAGGAATTTTGATTGTTCGCGAACAGTTCGTGAACACTAACCACGAACGCAAACGAACACAAATGAACTTTAATTTTGAAAATAAAAAACGGCACCGTTAATCTTAAACATTGTACACAACGAAGGTAGTTAAATATAACCATTTAAAGATTGAAGGGATCGATAATATTGGGTTCAATCGATTGGAGATAAGCTGAATGAAGGAGTGTGATATCAAAAGAGGGAGAGGGCCAGAGAGAGAGATAAATAATACATATGGGGAAAGTAAAAAATTAGTAAAACATTAAAAAGTTTTAGAAAGATAAACATAAAAAATCGAACACGAACGGACATAACGAACGAACACGAACGAACATATTACCGAACGTTCACGAACGCAGTCGAACGAACGAGACATTTGTTCGTGTTCGTTCGTTAAGCTTATCGAACGAAATTTTTTGTTCATGTTCGTTCGTTAAGCTTATCGAACGAACATAAACGAACTTCCCGGCGAACGGTTCACGAACTGTTCGCTGAACGTTCGGTTCGTTTACAGCCCTAGGTGTTGGTTTTGCTAGGTACTTGATTGTGATAAAATGTGAAGCGGTTTCGCCTGCGTTGGAGGTGGAGTTTAAGGTGGATGTGAAGACTGAAGGTGCAGGCATTTTGTTGAAGCCAAAGCAAGAAGTTGTTACTAAATCAGCTGCTCAGAGGGTGTTTGGGGTTCCTTTTTTTGAAGGCAAAAGGACTTTTGAGGGGAAAAACGGACTTTTGAGGGTGTTTGGCTTTCCTTTTGAAGGCAAAAGTCCTTTGCAAAAGCTAGAAGTCAGGTTTTTCTGACTTATTTTTTCCAAAAGGACTTTTGGAAAAGTTGAAAATAAGTTAAGCCAAACATGCCCTCAAATTATCTATGAACAGAATAGAAAGTAAGTTCATTGTTAATTGATGGTTTAAAGGTGTTTGGATGTGTGTTTTCAAAGTTAATAGTACAATTTGAATAATTAGAATTATAGTTAGATGGTTTAATTTAAAGGTGTCTAGATGCTTGATCTCAAAGTAAATATTTTATTTTTACATTTAGTTAGTTACAACATATATTATGTAATTTGTTGCTCGTCTACCTGCTATCCTTATGTAATTTGCCCTGGTCATGCATATATTATGTAACGCCTCGCTTTTTATAAAAAGAAGTTACAACATTAGATATCTTATTGTCACTTTAAGTTGCAAGAATCACTTAACATGTTGACACATTGATTTGTTTAAATGCCTTAGTGTTGATGGGTTAACATGTTTAATATTTTTAACTTGACATGTCAACGTTTGTGATTCGATTACTTTGTTATCTAGATGCGCTTATCTCATATCCGAAAAAAAAATTATATGAACTGTAGCATGGCACCCACTGCACGAACTTCTATGACTAGACGGGTTCACCCGTTGGCTTCCTTAAACCCGTATCAAGGAAACTGGACAATTAAAGTTCGGCTCACATCCAAAGGAAACATGCGCCATTACAAGAATGCACGAGGCGAAGGTTGTGTCTTCAATGTAGAATTAACCGATGAAGATGTAAGTCCATATCAAATGCAACAATAATCAATTTATTTGTGTTAAAAACTTGAAAGTTGGAAAATAACATAAGTTTTTTTATAAACTTTTTTTAGGGTACTCAAATTCAAGCAACCATGTTCAATGAGGCTGCAAGGAAGTTTTTCGATGTGTTTGAAATGGGAAAAGTTTATTACATATCCAAAGGGGCTTTAAAGGTTGCTAACAAGCAATTCAAGACCGTACAAAACGATTATGAAATGACTTTGAACGAAAATTCTCAAGTGGAAGAAGCAGTCAACGAAGCAGCCTTTATCCCCGAAACCAAGTTCAACTTTGTCCCGATTGATCAGTTGGGACCATATGTCAATCAGAAGGAGCTTATTGGTACAAACTTGCACATAATCTTTTTTGTTTGACTATATTGAATTTGACTTTGACCTTACTATGAATTACAGATGTCATTGGTGTGGTCCAAAATGTATCGCCAACCATGAGCATTAGAAGAAAAATCGATAACGAGTCCATCCCAAAACGTGACATAACTATTGCAGACGACACGTAAATTTACCTATTTCTCTTGTATTTAATATCTTTATCTTCATTTTTGTACAAAAAACTAATTTAAAAAAATGTATTTTTTCAGGAAGAAAACTGTAGTTGTATCTTTGTGGAACGTTCTTGCCACTGATCTCGGTCAAAAACTATTAGACATGGCCGATGAGTCTCCTGTAGTTGCAATCAAATCTTTGCGCGTATCTGATTTCCAAGGTAATATCATCAAAATTTTAAACTTTTGCGTGTATCTGAACATATTTACTTACAATTGTTTTTATTTTTATTTTTTTGCTTTCAGGGGTATCTTTGTCAACGGTGAGCAAAAGTATCATAGAAGTTAATCCCAATTCTCCTGATTCCGAAAAACTAAAATCATGGTTTCAATCTGAAGGCAAAGAAACCAACATGGAATCTATCGGTTCGAATTTGAGCCCTTCAATGAAAAACGGCGGTAGATCAATGTACGCCGATCGTGTGACACTTAACCAAATCACCAGCAACTCATCCTTGGGTGAAGAAAAGGTATATTTAATTAGTTAATTAATAAATAACCACAACTTTTTGTAATTTACAATTAAAGATGATAAAAAATATCAATAATGAACATTTTTTATATTTTTCTTGTGCAGCCTGTGTGGTACAGTATACGCGCTTGTATGAGTATGATTAAATCTGATCAAGCCATGTATTATCAAGCTTGCAAAACATGTTACAAAAAGGTTACTGAAGATGTTGGTTCTGGTTACTGGTGTCAAGCGTGCCAGAAGAACGAAAGCGACTGCAGTTTGAGGTTTGTAAAATTGTGATTAATTTGCAATATTTTTAGTTATGGTTTATGACATCATAATGACTTACATCATTTTGTGGTAATTTCAGGTATATATTGTCTGCAAAGTTTTCTGATGCAAGTGGTGGAGCTTGGTTATCTGTTTTCAGTGATGAAGCTGAGAAACTAATCGGTTGCTCTGCTACCGAACTACATAATTTGAAGTCACAGGTAAACCATGAATTGTTATTATTATTACTACTATTACTATTATTACTATTATTATTATTATTATTATTTATGATTTTAAACGTTTTTACTAATACTTTTTTTATAATTGCAGGATGATGGAAGTGAATACCAAACTCAACTTAAAAAGGCGACGTGGGTCCCATATCTTTTCCGGGTGATGGTTGCACAAAAAGAGTACAACAACGAGAAAAAACAACGGATTACAGTCAAGTCTATTGCTCCAGTTGATTTTGCAGCTGAATCTAAGTTTTTACTGGAAGAGATATCTACAATGAAAGCTTAAAACATTGTCATGGAATGGTTATACGCCATCTTTAGTAGGATGATTATAGTTAGGTTAGTTTGTTTATTTTGGTCTATGTGCATTGTGCTTTTGAATGTTAAATCAGGTTTATTGCTTTAAGTATATGAATGACGAGTAAATTTAAATCAGAAATGTTTTTTATCGGGTGGCCACTAGTTGCAGTCCTTGTTCATAAAGGTGGCTGCCATGATTACAGTTTTGTCGAGTAACTGGTTGGGTCGGGTCAGGTTTATGTTGGAAGATTGGTACTGATGTAAGTAATGCAATAGAACATTTCAAAACATGTTTTTTGAGTACCAATATTAAAAAGTGCAGCCAATTCACTTTAAACTGATAAAAAAAAAAGTTAACACTTCAACTAAAAGAAAAAAAAAAAATCAAATCTGGTGTATGTATGATCTATGCATCCTTACCTTGTATTCCTACAAAAGGATCTTTCGGTGTGCTCTAATCTTAAACATGATTTTGGTTTTGGTTGACATACTTTCACGAAACTGATTTAACAAAACCAAACCGCTCACTTGAGTTGTTTTTCTAGGATTTCAAGGTCTGAGTTCATGTAAAACTGAACTAATTATCAATGCTAGTAACTAAACCAATAACCAAACTGGCCAGTTTCATTAAGGATATGACCCAAGTACTTGGTTAGAGTCTAACCATTTACAATAAGCTTTAGTAATCCCAATCACATACCCAACGGTGAAACCATATAACCATTTACGATATCTAGTGATAATGTGATTAAGAATTCTTATTACCCGAAACTCAATCTAAAACTCAACTAGTAATCCAACATAAAATATTAAATAATCAATTACACTTCCAACATGCGATATTAAAAAAAGCCAACTACATTTTCAACATTTCAACACTTTAATAATTTGAGGTTTCTAAGACCTTTAGAATAGTACATATGTCATTATTTAAGATTATATAATGTGGGTAAATGGGTATGCGATCATTTTCTAATAACTGAACAAGTATAATCTAATATCATATACCTATTGCCTAGCAATATTTGCCCACACTTAAATTTGGAGTATTTTGCACTTAAAATTTAAGTTTTTGAGTCATTTTGGATCAAATGTCAAAGGGGTAGACTAAAAACGAGATATAGGTTAGATTGAGCCATCAAGAAGGAGGTGGGTCAGATTGGATCTATATGCCCAAGACACAACATATAACAACGTGACTATTGATCTATTATCCTAAAAATGTCACACATTAAGCTATTTTATTGAGTACATGTTTGATATTGATACGATTTAAACGTTGAAACTCCGTCTATATACATTGTTATACGGAGATAACGAATATAATGAATACAAACTAATAGTATCTATTATTATTATTAGTATTCATATATTAATAATAAAATAATATACAACAAATTTACCATTTATTATAAGAATCTTTTGTGATTAACAATTTGTACATTTATCTAATTAGTTAATTAGTAACTAAGCAAGATTAGTTAAATTATAAGCTATTATCATTATAATATTAATCAAATAGTTTATGAACTTAGTTGGTATAAAATGATTAGTTAAATGGTAACTAATGTACAATTCCTTATAGGAAGGGAATCCTTAATCAATTTTGACCATCTAGGGAGGAAATCCTTCTCTTCCTTACCTTGGAGCCAAGAATCACCATAAGGCCGGGTGGTTTAGGCTATTGCCCTCTTTCACCTCATCACTTTAAAGCATGGTTGTAAAAATCCCGACTAGACGCCGATTAATCTCCTATTAATCACTGTTTAATCTCGATTAATTACAATTAATCCCGATTATATCCGATTAATCCAGATTAATCGCTAGTCTCCATCTCACCGGCGGACTAGCGATTTCTACAACCATGCTTTAAAGTCCCCAACACTGCCCCATACTTGGTCAAAGGGGCTCTGCCAAGCCCATAACGGTAGTGGGGCCCATGTGCAAAGAAGCAATTGCAAATTTTCTTGTCTTTTTTTAATTATTAGTTAACCCACACCTGGTTAGTTAAAGGATGAGCTGGGTGGTGTGGGCTAGCGCCCTCTTCCACCCCATCACTTTAAAGTCCCCAACACCACCCCATACTTAGTCAAAGGGGAGCACAAAAGAGGGCTCCGCCAAGCCCATAACGGTAATGGGGCCCATGCTCAAAGAACCAATTGTAGATTTTCTTGTCTTTTTTTTTAATTATTAGTTAACCCACACCGGCACGTCGGGTTAGTTAAAGGATGAATAAGTGGCAGTGATGTGACGCTGCTGCTAGCCAAACCATACTGTGTAGCGTAAGAGGTGTTGTGGTCCTTGTGGAACCACCCTTTCTTAACATTGGAAAACTTGTGGATTTTTATCATAGATAATGAGAGAACACACAAGTGTTGTGAGCATAACTAAATTCTAGTCCATACCTTTTTTTTGGTGAGCCTGGAGTTTTAGTTGCAAAATATAATCCTAATTTTAAAGAATAGTTCTTTCATACTACTATTTACTAGTTCTTGACACCAGGTTTGGCTTACCTCGACATCAAAGAGCAATCACTTGTCTTTAAAATGTCGAGAGCAACCACTTCTATTCAAAGGTTGTAACCATTTCAACAGCCTATGGTTGTTTATTTTGGATTCTTGCAGAAAACAGAACCAAAAAAATCATTAAAGATGAGAAAGTTGCCATTTTCAAGCAGAACTAGAAAAGTTGAAGAACCCTGAGTTATTAAGTGAAAATCTTGTCTCTACAAAAGTATCCATAACAGTTTGACCACCACTAATAACAACTAAAAAACATGATTATAAAGACAAAGTCAAAGAGATCCATATAGCCATAAGGTCACCAAAATTTCGCATCAAAACGATAGAACCAGCAAACAGCCCTACAGTATGGAGTAATTTCTGCAATGGAACATGACATTGAAGCGTCTTTATGTCAGCCAACTGTTAAACAACAAGAAAACAAAATCTCTATATAAATGGGAAACAATACAATTTCTTTTTAATATTAATTAAGATCAGTGACAGCTGATCCAGTTTTATTTTAGATATCTAAATTTGACCCGTTTAGTTATGAAAGGGTTGATTCAGGTTATGTTTGAACATTCTCTGGTCAAATAACTAGCATACAAATAGATTTGATCGATCGTGTCTGAAGTGTATCTCTGTATAAATCAGTTTATCAAAAAATAGGTTATTATTGACAAATCTTCAATTCTTATTTGAAACACTAATCATTTATAAAGGTGGTTCGAGCAGTGATGAAAACGCAACATTGTAGCTGAAACAGACCAGTATTTAAACGTCCCTTATTCACTCAATTATACCCATAATTTACTGAAACTGACCAACAATTTTGTAAATCAGATAAAGTTGAGCATTTAGTTTGTGGATTAGAAACAGGTGACCATCAGACTGAAACAATCCACCACTAACTTTTAGGCCAGGGGGTGTGACTTCGCGCCACCCGCCACATCATCAAAATTAGCACCCTCTGGCGCCCCACCCACTCCGAGCCCGCCATTGAAGGGGCGCTAAAGCCCTCTCGCCAGCCCACTAACAGGCAAAATAGCGGCTGTTTCGAGGTTTTTGGTCAAGAATACCGTTGGCAACGGTCGATTTAAAAAAAAAAATTAAGTTTTAATTTTTTATTTTAATACTATAAATACACTACCCCTTTAGTTTTACTCAAATTTTCAACTCTTCTTCATCTAAAATCTTTACAAATTTTTTTCATATTCACACAATGTTTCCCAACAACCAAAACCCGTGGGATCCCAACAATCCGTTTTGGGCAAATTTAGCAAACAATCCCAACAACGAGCAAGAAGAACTTTCCCGAAGAGACCCGCGAACGGGTCAGCTTGGGTATTATTCGATGCCACCTACCACCCCGACCTCCCCCATAGTTGTCGATAGCGACAAATAGCACCTATAGGCTACGTAGCGAATAGCGACGGCTATTTTATAAATAGCGATTACACTAGAAAAAGATTTTTCAAAATTTTTATATGTATATTACATCAAAATACCCTTGTATATATGCTATTTTACATGTATATTTAACAAAAACTAATAGTTAGTAGCAAAAGTTTAGGACTTATATGTTGGGTGTGTGAATGAAAGTCACAAAAGGTGGTAAATACTTTGTCCCACATTGGTGTGTGAACAAAGTTAGTGGTTGTTTATAGGGTAAAGTCTTTACTACTCCATTGTAGCTTTATGACATGTTTTACCACAAGTCCTACCCGCGCGCAGGGGGGGCGGGGTGCAAAAAATGAGTTTCTAAGCTGGAATTTAATTGAACTCGTGCATGCCCGCACGTCCTGCGGACACGAATGCAGCTCCGAAAACCCCGGGCCAGCGTGGGCCAGTTTTTGCACTATTTAACCTTCTGCTTTTTTAACCAGATTATGCAGTTTTTTTTGTATTAAAAATGGCCCAGACGAGAGGTGAAAAACTAAAAAAAAAAAAAAAAAACCAACTGTCGCTAACTTCACTATTCGTCGCTAAGACCCATATAGCACTTGGTCGCTTCGCTACATAGCGCGCTATAGCCGCTATTAACAACTATGACCTCCCCTCATCCGACCACGCCACCGATTCCCGGTTTTTATGGATACTATTCCCAACCGCCATTTTTTCCCCAAAACTTAACCCAAACCCAAAACATACCCGAAACCGAATCCTTACCTGAAACCCATACCGTACCCGAAATCCAACCCACTTCCTCAAAAGGTGGACGATCTAGAAGGCACCGTAAGAAGGGTGAGAGCGAAGCATGTGCTCCTAAGACGATCGAGAAGTGGACGCCTAGGGAAGAACTTGCGTTGTCACAAGCATGGGGGCTTTAAACCATTGCATGCAAGTTAAAGGAAGGGGCTTTAAACCCCCCATGTGACATGGCGTTGAGGTGACGCTTATGTGGCGTGATACCACACCCTCTAGCCTTAGAGTTGAAACTGTATCTATGATCATTTCCCAGTGTTCTAGTATCAATAAATAGGTGAATGTTAGTTTATAAACATATGTATACCACACTTGATTGCTTTCGAAACCTAACCCAAACACCCACCGGGATACTAAGTGAAAATCACAAACTTAAAAACAAACTACACGTCATAAGATGAACAATTAATTAACCATCAATAAGTCAACCAATCCATAATACGGATAAGTATATATTTAAAACCTAGATTAGATTGGATTTTCACACATTCATATGCATACCAATGAGGAAGTTGTAATGAAAAGTATTACCGCATTAGTAGCCCAATTCTCTTCATCGTAAAATTGAGATCTCCAGAAACCTTTGATTTTGTCTAAAGCGTCGCCCATGGTAAACCCTAAAAATGAGATCAATTTAGGGTTTTCGAGTTGGTGTTTTTTTATGAGTGCAAAGGGAGCAACAACCGATCATTGGATGCATTTTATTATTCCACTATGATATTCACACACCCCATCCTTATTTTTACATAGCGTCGCGCTTTGGCCAAAACATGCGTTTAAGGTTCTTTTCCAGACAAAAGTTGATGTGACTTTGATACGAGGTTTCATTCGGTATGATGTTGTTAGCCGGGTCACGAGGAACCCTAAACGCTGCGCTTTGGTCCCAAATTTTGGTGCTTTAAGAAGGCAGACCATGCATTCGACATTTCATTCAAATTCTGAATTGCAAAAGTGTTTCAAACAAACGCGTATTTTGTTGTTTTAGTGGCGTTTCTTCAAAATACGATGTCGTGGTTTAGCAACTACCTTTTCAGTGAATACTCTGACGAGTCCGTTGTTCAAGATTTTTACGAGGGGACCACTATTTCTGACTCATACGAGAAACCGGTCCCGTCCAACATGAGGGGGGAGGTTGTGGAAGACTCGTACGCACAACACGGCTATTCGAATTATGGATACGGAGGTGAACCATATCCCCAGGCTGAATATCCGTAAGGTCTGCCAAATTATCCCGACCACGGTTACGGTGGTGAGTAGAGTTTTGTACGATAAGACTATCCCGACCACGGTTACGGTGGTGAGCAGAGCTTTATACAACAAAACTATCCGGGCCAGGGAGATGGTGTGAGCAGAACTTTGTATAGCAAGACTATCCGGATTAGGGAGACGGTGGTGAGCAGGAGGATCTGTTAGTTGTTGAGGAAGGCTCTTACCCAATTATATTTTCGTTTGAGACAAACTGGACCTTTTTGTCACGTGATAAGTTGGTGGATTGGGTACAAAAGACGGGAAAGGACAATGGTTACATCATTGTGATTAAAAGATCGAATAGAAGAGGAAATAATTTCCAGGTTTGGTTTCAATGCACTCTTGGTGTGGAGTATAAGAGTGTAGCTACAGTGAGGAAAACAAGTAGCAAGAAAATAGGTTGCCCGTTTGAGTTGATATGGTTTATGGAATCAAAGGGAAATGTTTGGAGGTTAGAGGTGACGAACCCGACACACAACCACACTCCTATTGAAAACTTAGAGGGTCACACGTATGCGAGAAGGCTTTCTTCAGAGGATAAAAGACTGATTGAGCAGCTAGCAGAACAAGATATTCCAAACCGTAGCATCTGGCGAACTTTGACGAAAAAGAACCCGGATAAAAAGATTATTCCGAAAGATATGCACAATGCTATTCAGAAGATCAATGCTGGGAAGAGGGTCAACGAATCTCCAATGCAACAACTCGAAAACTTTCTTGTAAAAAAAGATTTCACTTATTACATACGTGAGAATTAGACCACGAACGCAGTTGAAGATATTTTCTTTGTCCACAAACTTTCATTTACTATGTGGTGTGCATTCCCGCATCAACTTCCAAGTCATAGCAACACGCTGGTTAAACTTGTGGGGTTTGTTGATCATATTGTTGAGAAACAACATACGGATTACGGAGATAAAAAGAGGTTTTGAAACAAGCCTTAGAAAAGTAATGAACCATAACATGGTTCACCCCATGCTTGCAAATATACTTCGAAAGGTTTCAATATATGCTATCGAGCTTATGAGTTTTGAGCTACGACGTAAGGAAGACAGGTTGAGAGCCTACGGTGCAACTTATGGTTGCCATCTTTTTACCAGTTGTGGTTTGCCATGTGCTTGTCGTTTGGAAAAGTAAAAAAAAAAAAACGATAATTAATCCTATTGACTATTGGCTTTTATGATTTAACTACCTAATTTACTACCATATGTTTTCGTTCATAGGTCAGCAAATCCGAATCAATTCGGTAGATGTGTTCTGGAAGAATCTTGACTTCAAGCTGGAAAGGAGTAAGATTGAAGATATCGATGTAGATGCAGAATTTGAAAAATTGAAACAACAAATTAATCCAACACCTCCTCAAGTGAAAAAGAGATACCTTGAAAAATTTAAACAAATCCTCATGCTAGGCAATAATACCAAAAAACCTCCTGTTGTTCAAATGAATACTCGTGGTCGTCCAACATTGAAGACGCAAGAACAAAGGGGGGCGGTTGAAAATTCCAAGGGGTGCGGTTGAAAATTTTCAAAGGTGGGGTCAGGATTTTGTGCGAAATGTAACCCTAAATTTTTTTTCAAGGGGTGCGGCCGCCCACCTACACGAGTGGGTAGGTCCGCCCCTGCATCCACACCCGTTCCAGTTTCATACACATGACCAAATCAGAATCAGTTGATGAGACAAAACATGTATGATACAGGATCATTGATACTGGCTAATCTCACTAGGATTTCGTTAGCCACAACTAAACACATGTAATCGTCAATGTAGCATTATAACAGAAAAAATCTGAAATGCTAAATAATAGTGATTCTACAAATTTATACTAGCCTAAAATTAGCATGTTAAAAAACCACAACAATAATCAAACATTTACAACCAGTGGCGGATCTAGGATTCCGACCAAGGGGTAACGTCTTATAAATAAGCCGTAACGAAATCGAAAAAAAGTCAAATTTTTCCAAAATTTACACTAATTTTTCCAAATTTTTTCCGGCCAAGGGGTAGCGGGGGTTACCCCTACCAAAGAGGTAGGTCCGCCCCTGTTTACAACCAAATATTATAAACTTCATATGATCACACAAAAACACAACCTGACCACCAGTGATCCTCTTAGTATCAAGTGGATTTGCCGGAAAACTCACTGGAGCTCCGGCGGGAACAACTCATAACAACTTCATCAACCAAGTCTCTAAAGATAAGTTGCTCAACCTCCACTCCAATCACCTGAATTTCACCATAAAAACCGGTCCAGTTTTCTGACATTTTCGACAAATCCTCCACCAAAATGTTCTTCAAATCATCATCCTCGTTCCCGGGCCCACACCCGTCTCGTTTCTTGTGCACTAGAAGCTGCTGCTCAATCTCCAAACACAACTCCCTTAAAAGCTTTCTAGAATCCTGCATCATCATCATCATCATCCTAGAAGTTGAACTTAACTTCCCGACAAGAATTTCATTCACAGCGTCAAATATTAGCTTCCTGTGAAGCTTTCCGTTTTGAAGATTACTGAACTTGGTGTGTTCCAAGACCGAAAATAGCTCAGGGTTGATCGGGTGACCGGATGGGTGGAATTCGAATGATTTTAGATCTCTGAGAAGGAGCCCGGATGATAATAAGATTTGCGAGATGTATGTATTGTTCGGGTTTGTGTTTTCACAGAAAGATGCAATGTAATCTGTGGGAGATTCGTTGTGGCTGGAATTGAGGTTCTTAAGTTTTTGAACCAAATCCTCGACCCTCTTCAGTTTTTCACGGGTGATCTGAAATGATATGGTCGTGTTTGATTGGATACCGTTTGATGCTTCATGTCGATCTTTAACAATGCTATTAGCTGAGTTTGGAGTGTCATCTGTTGAAAAAACAGCAGGGTTAGTCTAGACGTCTAGTAAAATCATAATACACACAAGAATATGATGCACATCATGTTGTAAAGATTGCGCTCTGCAACTCTCATATAGCAAGAATTTTGTTCGACCGATTACTTTTTCTACTTTTTAATTTATAAATATAGAAAAAGTTTCAAATACAATAGTCCTTAACGTGCGATGCGTACGATATTAAATCACGCATGAACAAAATATAACATGCATGATTAGTGGTTTACCCCATGCGTGATTTTCTGATTTGTTCATGCGTGATTAGGGTTTGAATTTTATAACATACGTGATTTAATATCGTACGCATCACACGTTAAGGAATATTGTACGTCAACCTTCCCCTGTAAATATATAGTTGAGCTGTTGAAATAACAAAAGTAAAGATTCAGGATAGTTTAAGCATTTGAACACACGTTCGGTGACTTTTGACCCGTTTGACCAGGTTGACCCATATTGCCCCCTTATTAGTTCCAGCTAAGTTTTAATATTTACTCATTTTGCCCATTGGAGATGAAAAAACAATCCAAATTGATAAATTTTTACCCCAAATTTCCGTCTTCTGTCGTTTGATCAAGTTAAAACCAAAAAAAAAAAAAAAAAAAATCTCAGAAAAGCATTTGTCTTGCCACTTAATAACCAAAGTTTGAACAATATTCTAACGACTTTTCGTACATGTACCATCTTCTTTGCCCAAAAAGATGACACCTTGACCACTTTGCCCTTACAAAGTTGGTATAATATCAGTGCTCATAAAAAGTTTAACAGTAGAGTGAATAAAACTCCCAGGCCCCACCAATACCCTGCTAACCAGTGGAACCAGGTCAAATGTAACTTGCGCTGAGTATGTATCTAAAAGGGCATTAGAAAAAACAATTTACCTTTTTTGGTAATTGTCGTGCGTTTCACAGGCGAAGGTGGATTATCCACATAGACTGAATCATCGAGAACAGAGACTGGACTCGGTTGTTCTGGAGCGACCCGTTCACCCACCTTCACATGCATCGTTGATTTCTAGTAACAGTAACAAAATCTTAGTTAGTTATTTAGTTAAACAATCTTTCTAATCAAATTATAATGAAAGTAATATAGAAACATAAAATCTGTTAGAGTAAAGTACAATTTTCATCCCTGTGGTTTGCTGATTTAAACACTCTAAGTCCAATAGTTAAAAAGTTGCATTTATAATCCATTAGTTTGCTGATTTGTTCAGTTTCAGTCCACATCACTAACACCGTTAGTGTAGTTCTATTAAGTCAGGATAGAAAAGACTATAATACCCTTGGTATTCATAATACGAAAAGGGCATTTATGCATCAAAATTCTCTTTTCCCTTTTGTATTTATAAATACAAAGGGTATTATAGTATTTTTATAATGATTTAAAAGAACTACGCTAATGGTGCTAGTGGTGTGGACTGAAACTGAACAAATCAGCAAACTAATGGACTATAAATGCAACTTTCAAATTATTGGTCAGAGAGTGTTAAAATCAGCAAACCACAGGGACGAAAATTGTAGTTTACGCAATCTAGTATGTACCTCTGGTGTTGAGTTAGGACTCCTCTGCCTTCTGGTCCTAGACCCCGACTGCGGCTTGTTCGACTGCTTTCTCGGTTTACCAGAATCCGTACGAGGAATGGACGGTCGAGATCGCCTCTCACCACGCGTACTCTCAGTAATCAGATCCTTACCAGTTTTATTATTCATAAACCCCTTCTTCGCAGGTTTCATGATAACAATACTCGACTCGTTAGAAATTCCTGACTCCTTACTTTCAGACAACGTATTTTGATCGTTACTACGGTCCGAAGATCTTGCTTCTACCGCCTGCATTGCCTCTAATATCTGTTTAAGCGCTCTAAGATCCTTTCCTGATTCCGAAAACTCAAGATTCTTTAATCGTTTATCCACTTCACTGTAAACATTCGATACGGGCACGCATGTTGTAGTTGACGTTGTTGTAGCACGAACACCATCCCGCTGCTTCCACGGTGCGGCTTCAATAGGAACCATCGAAATCGGCTTTACGTCAACATTTTTCCAACACGGAGATGTTGGTTCCCTTAACGAACTTTTAATAAGCGTCACACGATCATTTGACGAATTTACAGATTTCAACGATGGGAAAGTTTCCAAGCCCATCAACTTTGCTACGACACTGGGTGGCCGTTTTTGACTCAGATCGTTGTCGGCATTGACCTCCCCGTTAACTTTCGGGTTTCGGTTAGACGGTTTATTGGGTACAAGTGAAACAGAACTAAGAGTGCGTATCAATGGTTCTCTACTATCTAACGAAAGCCTCCGGTTTGTTATTTTAGAATCGGTCTTAATCGACAAAATGTCGGTTTCCTCCCCGTCGAAAGATAACCGTGGGTACTCTTTCGACAACGAAAATGAAAACCCGTCTTTGAATTGGCAAGATTTTGATCTAGAAAGCTCTCTAGGTTTATGACAATACAAGATATTTGAATCTTGTTCCATTAAAGCATCATAGATCGAGTCTTTGACGACATCTCGATGGTCAACGTTTTGATGGTTGTCTATGTTATAATCTACATTTGAGAAAGGAGATGAAGGGCACCATGAAGAGAAAGAGTCTTTAGATGATTCGGTGGATAGCCTATGCTTTTCCTGAAAGAACATCTTAAATTCAAGAATTTATTAACAATCCAATACAACACAAAACCAAATTTATGATATGATAAATTATTAGTATAAAGTAAACGTACCAAACTTGAGTCTCTTTCATTGTTGAAAAACAAAGTGCCTGCAGTGCAGTGAAATTGAATTGTATCAACACTTGTGTTGTTTGTTTGTTTGTATATATTAATTAATTAACAAGACACCAATCAATCACAATCATAATCATAATACAACAACAACAACAACAACCATACCCAGTAAATCCCACAAATAGCAAAGCTACTCATAGGGTCTGGGGAGGGTGAGATGTAGACAGACCTTGCCTCTATCCCTAGGGATAGAGAGGCTGCTTCCGGAAGAGACCCTTGGCTCCAAAACAAACAACAAACCAACACATCAAGTCCAAGAATATAGAAAAATAGAATATAGAAAAAAGAAGTCACCTATACCAAGAAAGTGATCAGAGTGACACAGTATAATGTAAATCATTATGATAGCATACAACATCATTCGGGCATATACACAAGAAGTCAATCGCCGGTAAAGTCACTTAAAAGAATAAGAAAACCTACTTCCCTAAAATACACCTAAGACCTTACTGCAGTATCCTCTAGAAGTCATTAACCCTAATCCTACGCCTCTACGAAGTCCTATCTTGGACCATGTCCTCAGAAAGATGCAACTCTAGTAAATCATAATCATAATCATAATCATAATCATAATGAAGAATGAAAAGAGTACCAGAATGGCCCCGGTTTCCAACAATCCGCCTTGTGGAAACAGAATGGTGGCGATTAAAGATCTGAAATACGCACCCGATTTGCTCCGGATTTTCATCTGCCAAATAGTTTGCAGCCATTTCACTACTCAAATTACTACATTCAACTTTTTTACTTTTAATTCTCCCTTTAGATAATCAAAATCGAAACTCTTTCACCAGTCAACTCTCTCTCAAACAAACAGTTGGTCTGCAACTGAAAATATCACCCACATTTCCTATTCCTGTAAATCAAACGTTAATGTGAATCATATTCTCAACGCAGAAAGAATCAATCAAATAAGGAAACAAAACGCCAACTGGGATAAAATTACACAAACCCACTTCGTATTATCAATGTTATTATCCAAAATTTGTGATTTTGTAAACAATTAACGTAGAAAAACACCTCTTTTACTTTCGAAATGGGTATAGCCAGGTGAAAGCAGTTACTTTATGGATAATGCAATAATAATCACACATTATTTACCTTGTGAATACATATGCTGAAGACAGGAGAATGTGTGCCTGCCAGAGGTTGAAGAAGGCAGGGTATATTTATTGTTTTGGGGTTCTATGGTGGGAATTTTATAAGAAGAAGAAGGTTACATTACATGTGCAATTAATAAATTGGGATTATTTATCTCTATCAAGTCAAACAGCTAGAGAAATTGAAGTTGAGGGTATAATTGTCATTTTGTCTTCAATTCTGCTCTTGCTATTTTTAACTTGAGTTAAATTTCATTGTTCGGGTCATTTTTGTAACGCCCCGCTTATTCGTAACTTTCCTTAATTAGAAAGCGTATCTTGCATAGGCTATTTTTGGAAACTTGTTTCCTTTGTAATCGCATTTCGTGTCACACCGTTGTAAATCCGAGACTTCGGTAGTAATAAAACTAATTATTTCATACGAATTATATTTCGTTTATCTTTTACATGCTTAAACATTTTATACATACTCTTGCCCTGATAAACACATGCGTAACTTTTAGTCAATACGTGATTCTAGATATCCTATACATGCAAGCACTTGATTCTACGTTCACGATACACAACCTATACTTTATCTCATACAAACTTATTTAATTTCCTATTTTATGTATAAAATAAACATTAATATACATATATATAATTAATAAATTAATTTAAGTAATACATAATAATATACTTAAAAAAAAAGAGCCAAAAGGCCTTGTAGCCAATCGAATTCCACAAGACCAAAATTCACGATCAAATTATTATTATTTCTTTTGGGTTTGTTTTTCCTTCTTGCCCCACTCCCTATTATTGATGTAATTAATAAGTTAGTACCACTTAATATGCCATCCTAAGGGTGTAGGGAGTGGTTAGACATTTGAAAGTGGTAAACTTTAAAATCAACCAATGAGAGTGTGCCACGTCATTCAATCAAAAGTGTTTAAACTATGCTGAAAAGTGTTGGCAATGGTTAGACACTTGATGAATTGGTAAACTTTTTTTTTCATTTTCAATTTTTTTAATCAGTTTTCATTTTTTTTATTTTACTTTATTTAATCAGACCGTTGTGGTCTCACAATACTTGAACTCACCCTCTCACCAACACCTGTTTCAAACACACCCCCACAAAAACACACAGTAAAAATGGTGGCCAGAACCCCACCAAAGCTAAGGAAGAAGATGGTGGCTCCACTCGACCCAAATCAACTTTCATTTTGGAAAACCCTATAGCAAAACACGCACACCACAAGCATACACCCCTTTCATCTCCATCTCCCTGATCTCAGTCACGTCCGGTGACCGGAGCCGCGTCTCCGGTGACTCTCCGACGCCGGTAACTGCTGCGTCACGCCCACACCTACGATTTGGAGAGAGATAGAGAGAGACGCGGCAGAAGGGAGGAGAGAGAGAGGGAACCGGCGTTGCCGGTGGGATTCAGGCGGTGGCGGTGGTGCTTTTTTTTTATTTTAAACGGTTATATGACCGTTGCCATTGAATTTCCCCATGTGATTACTGCCACCCCTGCTCTCCCCATGTGATCACCGCTCGGTAACCGATTACCAATTTGGCAAAGTTGCCGCTCGTCAAAGTCTTCCGGGGTGGTGTATACCGCTCGGCAAAGTCTTCACCGCACAAGTTTAGACACCCACTCCGTATACCCTAATTAATAGAATGTTCATGTATTCAAAATGGATTTGGATGAACTATTTGGTCCGTTTTATTACACTAATATATAGTATAAGATGCCATTATTATATCAAACATATGCTTGCAACAAAAAAAAAAAACTAGAAACATAAGCTGCCTTGTGCGCCCCAAAAAGGCTAATCCGCAGCTGTATTTTCTCAGCCAAATGATTGGTTGTTTTGTTGTGCTATCTCCCAACTAATAACCATTTTTACAAACTCCACCCATTTAAAACACTTAACCTAACCTCTTTCTACATTTTAACAAAACCCTAATGACACCCATTTTTCATCAGCCGTTTTCTACATATCCAACTTTTCCCTCTCAAAGTTCTCTAACCTTCTCCAAACCACATACACATCCCTTCCCCCTTAATTCTTGAAATCCCTGCATATACTCATCAGTACAATTAAGAACTATGCCACAACTTCAAACTCTTAGCACCTTGTTCTCTTTGGTTGAACCAACCGGCCACCACAAGCGGCGGCGCTGTGGTGGTGGCGTCGGGAGGTTATCTCGAGCGAGAAAGGAAGACAAGAGAGAGAAAGAGAAGTCGGCGAGGATCGGTGTCGGCGACGGCCGAAGACGACGGCTTAGGCGGCACTCTCCGGCTACGTCTGCGGCGGTGGACGACGGTGGCAGCAGTGGTGGTTTGCGGCTCGGGTTATGTTCGTGTTCTGTTCTGTTTTTCCGACAGCCGACGACGGCGACGACATTGGGTTGGGTCGGGTCTGCTCAAGGGTTTGGTTCGAGCTCAGCTTAGTTTCAAGCTAGTCTCGGTTCCGTTTCAGTCGGGTTTGGGTCACTCGGTTCAAGTTCGGGTTCATGCTCATCTTCGGTCAACTGTTGGTCAACACCAGATTCGCATCGGGTTCGAGTCGACATCAGGCAACAGCAGTTGGTTCGGGTTCGGCTCGAGTCAAATCTGGCCAAACACGATGCTTGGTAAAATCGACGCCTTTTTCATTTTTTTTTGTTTTATATATTTAAGTGTTAATGTTTTAATTAAGAGATCGAGTTGTATAAAAAATTGAATCGATACATCTAGTAAACGATAAATATCCTTCGCGTAATTTTAAATATGTTTTAAACATTCAACAAGATTACATTTTTTTACGCTCTTGACAAAGTATATTATACATTGTTGACCAGAATAATATATTTATACTTGTCGACGAAAGTTATATATTTTAAACATTATTGGCGAAAGTTATATATCGTTAATGAATTGTTGAGTTTTGAAAATGTTAACGACAAGTTGTGTTGTCGGGATCATTCGAAAACAGAGGAAACTCTGCCCGTTTTTCGTGAAAATCCGTAAAACGAAACATGCTAAGTTATGAAACAAAACTTATCGGAATTAAGTATTTTTATAAAAATAAATGTATATTTATTTTGATTACACTTCTATAACAATCTTGATGGATTTAAATTAGAATTTTTACATTAGATATCGAGAAGATAGACTAATTCCAATTCAAATCCTCCGTCATAATTCCGTTACTCATGCACCATCGTTTACCCATATAGGGTGACCTCGGTGTTCCATCCTCCTGAACTTATACACTCGTCAACACTTGGATAATCGGAAGACTTAGCAATTATGTGAGTATACTCGTATTCCCCTTTTTACTTTTACCACTTTTGGGGTGTAACATGTTTACTTATCAAAAACTTACACATGAATTATAAACTTATGGACTTTTCATAGCAACGAAATGATGACATGTGCTATGAAGAGGGCCTTTTGCGTAAACACATGAACATTCCTATAACATGCTTGTATACGTGATTGCTTGATACTTTAAACTTGGGTGAAACTTATGTGTTGAACTTATCATTAACTTCGTACGAGCCTAACCGTGACATATGTAGCGCTATAGGATTGACGACCCGCCCGTAGACTTGTGGTTATGTCATGAGCATCTTGCGTCTCTTTTGGGTTGATATGTTAGACACATGCCAAATTTATTGTTTATCTTGAATCACATGCTTGCTATGAGGAATTGTTTAAAACTTATCTTTTGTTATGTACGTACCAAACTTGTATACTCGCCTTTGCTTTTGCATTGAAATGTATTTTAAACATGTTACAGGTTGATGATGACGATGCTATGAAAAGAAGTAGCGTTGATGCCTAGATACACATATAGACGTTTAGGTTTAATATGTTGTATCAAATTTTGCTTATGTTGTCATGTACTTCTTTGAACTTGTTGTATTTGAATTTCTTGTAATGTTGACAAGTTTACTTTATGAAATGAAATTGGTTTATTAAATATTGTCACAAATAGCGTTATGATGTCTCTAGCAATCTTCACACTTCGTCTCATCCCGATGTTTCCGCCATTGGTTGGGGTGTGACAGATTGGTATCAGAGCCATAACTATAGGGAATTAGGTAGAATTGCCATGCTTTTTACCTAGTCTATAGTTCTAGAGCTTAATTCTCATGTTTTGCTTGGACTACTTGCATGTTACTTTGGTTGCCCATAATTTATTCTCTTTTAATCTTTTAAACATATATGCCACTTTTGTGTTAATACTTGCTTCGTTTGTTAATACTTTTTGCATTATTCCATCCTTATGTGCTATCCTTGAAATGCCTTTTTCGTATTATTTCTTGCAATACTTATTATGCTTATACTTGTTATTTCTATTTTGAGCATACGTCTCTTTCTCATTTATACTAACATCAAAGCCACTCGTATTACACAAACGAGACGACTTCACCAAAATAGGCGTGAAACCCACAATTTGGTGAACGACCCTCAATCCATCTACTTTTTCTTTTTTACATGAAATTCACCATCAAGTTAGGAGTGATATCCTCACCTTGATGGAGAAGTTAAAATTTCAAATTCTAGTGGACCCTCGTCAAAGCGTCGAAATTAACTTTTGACCCGACGAGTACCAACCACACTTAGGATACTAAAACGCCAAGTTAGGGGTGAAACCCGCACCTTGTCGACTAGTTCCACTCTTTGATTTTCATTAATCCCGCCAAGTCTCGAAATTTCAATTGAATTGGGGACATGTAGTAACTGGAAGGGTGAGTACCGTTAGCCGAGATATCGGCGAGAGTATTCCACCTATTAGGCCAAAGCATGTTTCTCGATTTCAAAAATCTTTCGACCACTTTGGTTAGTCAATGTTCCGTTTGGAACCATCCAAGTTTTATTCGAGCTTACGCTTTATTATTCTCGATCTTTTGACAAATTTGAATAAATTTTTCGAGATTTAATTTTGCGCACACATCATACGATTATACATTATTAGCATGCATGATTTCACGTAATTTTAATTACACTTTTGTAACGAGCAGAGACATATCATCGAGTTAGGAGTGATTTCCTTACCTTGACGATTAACTCCGCTTCTTTTCTCATCTTACAACGACCTCACCAACGGATTAGGGGTGATTCCCTTACCTAAGTAATCGTTACCAACGCTTTCTTTTAATAGGCTATATTATGTAAACACGATCATGTTTATACCTAAATCATTTATCATGTATTTCAAAATGCTTCATTTATTTAAACGTACCTCTTATTCTATAATCTATTTTCACATCACTCGCATACACAAAAAATTTAAATGTTATCATAAACGCGTGTTTCTCGATTTTCAAAATTTTACGAAATACTACTTGTCAGCCTAGTCGGTTTAATAAATACGTTGCCCACAAATTCACCAATCAACGTAAACATAGAAACACGCTCCTCTCACACCATTAAACTAGAGATTGTTATTCTCAATTGAGAATCAAATCAACTTTTTCGCACACACCTATAAAATATTACCAATATTATTTAATCATTTACTAAAATTCCTTTTCAAAACCAATGAAACGTTTTTCAACAATCACTAAGTTCATGTACCAAATTCCTTTTCTAAGGATCAACTTTTCACAAGAAGCTGTAAGTTTCAAAATTTTCTAACACAAAGTCACTTAAAACGATGCAAACTTATTAATCTCTAGAACTTTTTTTTTTCAAAACCCTACTCGATACGACAATTAAATTCAAAACATGTGGGCAAGAAAACTTCATAAGAACCGACAAATTTTCAACTTATGAAATTTTTTTTAAACCGCAGTAGCATTTCCATTCCTTTACAAAGTACTTTCCACATAACCAATAGATGTTTTATACTCTCTTTACATTCACAAACTAGAGTCTATATCTCGTGACAGTTCAATCTATTTTAACTCCACGTTTTGCGCAAACACCTATTTATGCATACCATCTTACACGTTTTAAACAATATCGCACAAAGATCTCACGCTTGTCACTCGTTCCCTGTTTCTTTCATACTCCAAACTTTTAATCTTTTACGCGCATGAACTCATGAGTTTCGGTGTATACTACAAACAAAATCATTATTTCCTACATCCATACTTATACATTTTATGCCTTCACTTATGTTCACATTTACGCATTTTGTTATACTCATGATTCAAAATTCATACGTTTTACGTTCATACATACACTCACAATTATACACTTACGTTGTCCTTACATTCATGTCTATACTACATTCGTATTCATATTCATATTCATATTCATATTCATATTCATATTCATATTCATATTCATATTCATATTCATATTCATATTCATATTCATATTCATATTCATATTCATATTCATACGCTTTATGTTTTCATTTGCACTTACACAACTTTGTTACACTTATATTCATACACATATATTTTATTCATACTTAAACCTTCATGTTTTACACCTATATTCACGTTCACATCTATGCTCATACATCTTATGTTCACACTGATACTTGTATTCATACTCATACGCTTTGTGTTTATGCTTATACTCATGTTTGTACTTACATTTATACTCATTTTTCATACACGTTATTCCTATACTTTTACTCATACTCATGACGTGCGTTTTGTGTTTATGCTCACGTGCGTGTTCATATTTAAACTTATACCATGCTCATGCTTTTATTCATACTCAAAATTCATACATTCGCACCGTACGCGAGCGAAACCCTAGGGATTCGCTTACGTTGGCCTTATACTATTTGGAACACAAACATGCTTATATGCTACATCCCTATTTATACGCAATCTTATTTTCAGAATTTATGAATACCTTAAATTCATACGCAACTAGTACAAGCTATGCGTATCATGCGACGATCGGTATAATCGCGGGTGCACACGGGATTATAGTGATGGGCGTATGAGAACCATAGAGTGTACTACTGCGCATGGTAAGACACGGAACGTAACATGACACCGAATACGAGACGGACGTCACATGGTCAAAACATGGTGGATACGCCGTTGGTACTTCCTATATATAAGTGTTTTCACCATGTTACCAAACTTTCGTAAAACGTGCCATGGGAAATTCAGTGTTTTACAGACCTTTTTGGACCTAATATGTAAACTTTAACAACTCACAAACGCATTATATCCGATTATCCACGACGAGACCTCATTCTTAACACATCGCTTTCGTCTATCCGATACTTATGCTATTCTTATACTCATAATCGTTTATTAGATCAATCGTTCACCCTTATACCTTGATATTTCTCTGTTGTCTCAAACTCCAAAGCCTCAATTTTAAACAATCCTCTCGGTTTGCCAAAAACCCTTTCAAGTCTTCCTCTTGAATAAATTTCGGGACGAAATTTCATAAAGGAGTGGAGACTGTAACGCCCCGCTTATTCGTAACTTTCCTTAATTAGAAAGCGTATCTTGCATAGGCTATTTTTGGAAACTTGTTTCCTTTGTAATCGCATTTCGTGTCACACCGTTGTAAATCCGAGACTTCGGTAGTAATAAAACTAATTATTTCATACGAATTATATTTCGTTTATCTTTTACATGCTTAAACATTTTATACATACTCTTGCCCTGATAAACACATGCGTAACTTTTAGTCAATACGTGATTCTAGATATCCTATACATGCAAGCACTTGATTCTACGTTCACGATACACAACCTATACTTTATCTCATACAAACTTATTTAATTTCCTATTTTATGTATAAAATAAACATTAATATACATATATATAATTAATAAATTAATTTAAGTAATACATAATAATATACTTAAAAAAAAAGAGCCAAAAGGCCTTGTAGCCAATCGAATTCCACAAGACCAAAATTCACGATCAAATTATTATTATTTCTTTTGGGTTTGTTTTTCCTTCTTGCCCCACTCCCTATTATTGATGTAATTAATAAGTTAGTACCACTTAATATGCCATCCTAATTAATAGAATGTTCATGTATTCAAAATGGATTTGGATGAACTATTTGGTCCGTTTTATTACACTAATATATAGTATAAGATGCCATTATTATATCAAACATATGCTTGCAACAAAAAAAAAAAAAAACTAGAAACATAAGCTGCCTTGTGCGCCCCAAAAAGGCTAATCCGCGGCTGTATTTTCTCAGCCAAATGATTGGTTGTTTTGTTGTGCTATCTCCCAACTAATAACCATTTTTACAAACTCCACCCATTTAAAACACTTAACCTAACCTCTTTCTACATTTTAACAAAACCCTAATGACACCCATTTTTCATCAGCCGTTTTCTACATATCCAACTTTTCCCTCTCAAAGTTCTCTAACCTTCTCCAAACCACATACACATCCCTTCCCCCTTAATTCTTGAAATCCCTGCATATACTCATCAGTACAATTAAGAACTATGCCACAACTTCAAACTCTTAGCACCTTGTTCTCTTTGGTTGAACCAACCGGCCACCACAAGCGGCGGCGCTGTGGTGGTGGCGTCGGGAGGTTATCTCGAGCGAGAAAGGAAGACAAGAGAGAGAAAGAGAAGTCGGCGAGGATCGGTGTCGGCGACGGCCGAAGACGACGGCTTAGGCGGCACTCTCCGGCTACGTCTGCGGCGGTGGACGACGGTGGCAGCAGTGGTGGTTTGCGGCTCGGGTTATGTTCGTGTTCTGTTCTGTTTTTCCGACAGCCGACGACGGCGACGACATTGAGTTGGGTCGGGTCTGCTCAAGGGTTTGGTTCGAGCTCAGCTTAGTTTCAAGCTAGTCTCGGTTCCGTTTCAGTCGGGTTTGGGTCACTCGGTTCAAGTTCGGGTTCATGCTCATCTTCGGTCAACTGTTGGTCAACACCAGATTCGCATCGGGTTCGAGTCGACATCAGGCAACAGCAGTTGGTTCGGGTTCGGCTCGAGTCAAATCTGGCCAAACACGATGCTTGGTAAAATCGACGCCTTTTTCATTTTTTTTTGTTTTATATATTTAAGTGTTAATGTTTTAATTAAGAGATCGAGTTGTATAAAAAATTGAATCGATACATCTAGTAAACGATAAATATCCTTCGCGTAATTTTAAATATGTTTTAAACATTCAACAAGATTACATTTTTTTACGCTCTTGACAAAGTATATTATACATTGTTGACCAGAATAATATATTTATACTTGTCGACGAAAGTTATATATTTTAAACATTATTGGCGAAAGTTATATATCGTTAATGAATTGTTGAGTTTTGAAAATGTTAACGACAAGTTGTGTTGTCGGGATCATTCGAAAACAGAGGAAACTCTGCCCGTTTTTCGTGAAAATCCGTAAAACGAAACATGCTAAGTTATGAAACAAAACTTATCGGAATTAAGTATTTTTATAAAAATAAATGTATATTTATTTTGATTACACTTCTATAACAATCTTGATGGATTTAAATTAGAATTTTTACATTAGATATCGAGAAGATAGACTAATTCCAATTCAAATCCTCCGTCATAATTCCGTTACTCATGCACCATCGTTTACCCATATAGGGTGACCTCGGTGTTCCATCCTCCTGAACTTATACACTCGTCAACACTTGGATAATCGGAAGACTTAGCAATTATGTGAGTATACTCGTATTCCCCTTTTTACTTTTACCACTTTTGGGGTGTAACATGTTTACTTATCAAAAACTTACACATGAATTATAAACTTATGGACTTTTCATAGCAACGAAATGATGACATGTGCTATGAAGAGGGCCTTTTGCGTAAACACATGAACATTCCTATAACATGCTTGTATACGTGATTGCTTGATACTTTAAACTTGGGTGAAACTTATGTGTTGAACTTATCATTAACTTCGTACGAGCCTAACCGTGACATATGTAGCGCTATAGGATTGACGACCCGCCCGTAGACTTGTGGTTATGTCATGAGCATCTTGCGTCTCTTTTGGGTTGATATGTTAGACACATGCCAAATTTATTGTTTATCTTGAATCACATGCTTGCTATGAGGAATTGTTTAAAACTTATCTTTTGTTATGTACGTACCAAACTTGTATACTCGCCTTTGCTTTTGCATTGAAATGTATTTTAAA
Organism: Helianthus tuberosus; assembly: GCA_030545235.1. Classification (NCBI taxonomy): domain Eukaryota; kingdom Viridiplantae; phylum Streptophyta; class Magnoliopsida; order Asterales; family Asteraceae; genus Helianthus; species Helianthus tuberosus. The sequence continues at coordinate 125,382,849 of CM060358.1, forward strand.
CATGTTACAGGTTGATGATGACGATGCTATGAAAAGAAGTAGCGTTGATGCCTAGATACACATATAGACGTTTAGGTTTAATATGTTGTATCAAATTTTGCTTATGTTGTCATGTACTTCTTTGAACTTGTTGTATTTGAATTTCTTGTAATGTTGACAAGTTTACTTTATGAAATGAAATCGGTTTATTAAATATTGTCACAAATAGCGTTATGATGTCTCTAGCAATCTTCACACTTCGTCTCATCCCGATGTTTCCGCCATTGGTTGGGGTGTGACAGATTGGTATCAGAGCCATAACTATAGGGAATTAGGTAGAATTGCCATGCTTTTTACCTAGTCTATAGTTCTAGAGCTTAATTCTCATGTTTTGCTTGGACTACTTGCATGTTACTTTGGTTGCCCATAATTTATTCTCTTTTAATCTTTTAAACATATATGCCACTTTTGTGTTAATACTTGCTTCGTTTGTTAATACTTTTTGCATTATTCCATCCTTATGTGCTATCCTTGAAATGCCTTTTTCGTATTATTTCTTGCAATACTTATTATGCTTATACTTGTTATTTCTATTTTGAGCATACGTCTCTTTCTCATTTATACTAACATCAAAGCCACTCGTATTACACAAACGAGACGACTTCACCAAAATAGGCGTGAAACCCACAATTTGGTGAACGACCCTCAATCCATCTACTTTTTCTTTTTTACATGAAATTCACCATCAAGTTAGGAGTGATATCCTCACCTTGATGGAGAAGTTAAAATTTCAAATTCTAGTGGACCCTCGTCAAAGCGTCGAAATTAACTTTTGACCCGACGAGTACCAACCACACTTAGGATACTAAAACGCCAAGTTAGGGGTGAAACCCGCACCTTGTCGACTAGTTCCACTCTTTGATTTTCATTAATCCCGCCAAGTCTCGAAATTTCAATTGAATTGGGGACATGTAGTAACTGGAAGGGTGAGTACCGTTAGCCGAGATATCGGCGAGAGTATTCCACCTATTAGGCCAAAGCATGTTTCTCGATTTCAAAAATCTTTCGACCACTTTGGTTAGTCAATGTTCCGTTTGGAACCATCCAAGTTTTATTCGAGCTTACGCTTTATTATTCTCGATCTTTTGACAAATTTGAATAAATTTTTCGAGATTTAATTTTGCGCACACATCATACGATTATACATTATTAGCATGCATGATTTCACGTAATTTTAATTACACTTTTGTAACGAGCAGAGACATATCATCGAGTTAGGAGTGATTTCCTTACCTTGACGATTAACTCCGCTTCTTTTCTCATCTTACAACGACCTCACCAACGGATTAGGGGTGATTCCCTTACCTAAGTAATCGTTACCAACGCTTTCTTTTAATAGGCTATATTATGTAAACACGATCATGTTTATACCTAAATCATTTATCATGTATTTCAAAATGCTTCATTTATTTAAACGTACCTCTTATTCTATAATCTATTTTCACATCACTCGCATACACAAAAAATTTAAATGTTATCATAAACGCGTGTTTCTCGATTTTCAAAATTTTACGAAATACTACTTGTCAGCCTAGTCGGTTTAATAAATACGTTGCCCACAAATTCACCAATCAACGTAAACATAGAAACACGCTCCTCTCACACCATTAAACTAGAGATTGTTATTCTCAATTGAGAATCAAATCAACTTTTTCGCACACACCTATAAAATATTACCAATATTATTTAATCATTTACTAAAATTCCTTTTCAAAACCAATGAAACGTTTTTCAACAATCACTAAGTTCATGTACCAAATTCCTTTTCTAAGGATCAACTTTTCACAAGAAGCTGTAAGTTTCAAAATTTTCTAACACAAAGTCACTTAAAACGATGCAAACTTATTAATCTCTAGAACTTTTTTTTTTCAAAACCCTACTCGATACGACAATTAAATTCAAAACATGTGGGCAAGAAAACTTCATAAGAACCGACAAATTTTCAACTTATGAATTTTTTTTTAAACCGCAGTAGCATTTCCATTCCTTTACAAAGTACTTTCCACATAACCAATAGATGTTTTATACTCTCTTTACATTCACAAACTAGAGTCTATATCTCGTGACAGTTCAATCTATTTTAACTCCACGTTTTGCGCAAACACCTATTTATGCATACCATCTTACACGTTTTAAACAATATCGCACAAAGATCTCACGCTTGTCACTCGTTCCCTGTTTCTTTCATACTCCAAACTTTTAATCTTTTACGCGCATGAACTCATGAGTTTCGGTGTATACTACAAACAAAATCATTATTTCCTACATCCATACTTATACATTTTATGCCTTCACTTATGTTCACATTTACGCATTTTGTTATACTCATGATTCAAAATTCATACGTTTTACGTTCATACATACACTCACAATTATACACTTACGTTGTCCTTACATTCATGTCTATACTACATTCGTATTCATATTCATATTCATATTCATATTCATATTCATATTCATATTCATATTCATATTCATATTCATATTCATATTCATATTCATATTCATATTCATACGCTTTATGTTTTCATTTGCACTTACACAACTTTGTTACACTTATATTCATACACATATATTTTATTCATACTTAAACCTTCATGTTTTACACCTATATTCACGTTCACATCTATGCTCATACATCTTATGTTCACACTGATACTTGTATTCATACTCATACGCTTTGTGTTTATGCTTATACTCATGTTTGTACTTACATTTATACTCATTTTTCATACACGTTATTCCTATACTTTTACTCATACTCATGACGTGCGTTTTGTGTTTATGCTCACGTGCGTGTTCATATTTAAACTTATACCATGCTCATGCTTTTATTCATACTCAAAATTCATACATTCGCACCGTACGCGAGCGAAACCCTAGGGATTCGCTTACGTTGGCCTTATACTATTTGGAACACAAACATGCTTATATGCTACATCCCTATTTATACGCAATCTTATTTTCAGAATTTATGAATACCTTAAATTCATACGCAACTAGTACAAGCTATGCGTATCAGCGACGATCGGTATAATCGCGGGTGCACACGGGATTATAGTGATGGGCGTATGAGAACCATAGAGTGTACTACTGCGCATGGTAAGACACGGAACGTAACATGACACCGAATACGAGACGGACGTCACATGGTCAAAACATGGTGGATACGCCGTTGGTACTTCCTATATATAAGTGTTTTCACCATGTTACCAAACTTTCGTAAAACGTGCCATGGGAAATTCAGTGTTTTACAGACCTTTTTGGACCTAATATGTAAACTTTAACAACTCACAAACGCATTATATCCGATTATCCACGACGAGACCTCATTCTTAACACATCGCTTTCGTCTATCCGATACTTATGCTATTCTTATACTCATAATCGTTTATTAGATCAATCGTTCACCCTTATACCTTGATATTTCTCTGTTGTCTCAAACTCCAAAGCCTCAATTTTAAACAATCCTCTCGGTTTGCCAAAAACCCTTTCAAGTCTTCCTCTTGAATAAATTTCGGGACGAAATTTCATAAAGGAGTGGAGACTGTAACGCCCCGCTTATTCGTAACTTTCCTTAATTAGAAAGCGTATCTTGCATAGGCTATTTTTGGAAACTTGTTTCCTTTGTAATCGCATTTCGTGTCACACCGTTGTAAATCCGAGACTTCGGTAGTAATAAAACTAATTATTTCATACGAATTATATTTCGTTTATCTTTTACATGCTTAAACATTTTATACATACTCTTGCCCTGATAAACACATGCGTAACTTTTAGTCAATACGTGATTCTAGATATCCTATACATGCAAGCACTTGATTCTACGTTCACGATACACAACCTATACTTTATCTCATACAAACTTATTTAATTTCCTATTTTATGTATAAAATAAACATTAATATACATATATATAATTAATAAATTAATTTAAGTAATACATAATAATATACTTAAAAAAAAAGAGCCAAAAGGCCTTGTAGCCAATCGAATTCCACAAGACCAAAATTCACGATCAAATTATTATTATTTCTTTTGGGTTTGTTTTTCCTTCTTGCCCCACTCCCTATTATTGATGTAATTAATAAGTTAGTACCACTTAATATGCCATCCTAATTAATAGAATGTTCATGTATTCAAAATGGATTTGGATGAACTATTTGGTCCGTTTTATTACACTAATATATAGTATAAGATGCCATTATTATATCAAACATATGCTTGCAACAAAAAAAAAAAAAACTAGAAACATAAGCTGCCTTGTGCGCCCCAAAAAGGCTAATCCGCAGCTGTATTTTCTCAGCCAAATGATTGGTTGTTTTGTTGTGCTATCTCCCAACTAATAACCATTTTTACAAACTCCACCCATTTAAAACACTTAACCTAACCTCTTTCTACATTTTAACAAAACCCTAATGACACCCATTTTTCATCAGCCGTTTTCTACATATCCAACTTTTCCCTCTCAAAGTTCTCTAACCTTCTCCAAACCACATACACATCCCTTCCCCCTTAATTCTTGAAATCCCTGCATATACTCATCAGTACAATTAAGAACTATGCCACAACTTCAAACTCTTAGCACCTTGTTCTCTTTGGTTGAACCAACCGGCCACCACAAGCGGCGGCGCTGTGGTGGTGGCGTCGGGAGGTTATCTCGAGCGAGAAAGGAAGACAAGAGAGAGAAAGAGAAGTCGGCGAGGATCGGTGTCGGCGACGGCCGAAGACGACGGCTTAGGCGGCACTCTCCGGCTACGTCTGCGGCGGTGGACGACGGTGGCAGCAGTGGTGGTTTGCGGCTCGGGTTATGTTCGTGTTCTGTTCTGTTTTTCCGACAGCCGACGACGGCGACGACATTGGGTTGGCTCGGGTCTGCTCAAGGGTTTGGTTCGAGCTCAGCTTAGTTTCAAGCTAGTCTCGGTTCCGTTTCAGTCGGGTTTGGGTCACTCGGTTCAAGTTCGGGTTCATGCTCATCTTCGGTCAACTGTTGGTCAACACCAGATTCGCATCGGGTTCGAGTCGACATCAGGCAACAGCAGTTGGTTCGGGTTCGGCTCGAGTCAAATCTGGCCAAACACGATGCTTGGTAAAATCGACGCCTTTTTCATTTTTTTTTTGTTTTATATATTTAAGTGTTAATGTTTTAATTAAGAGATCGAGTTGTATAAAAAATTGAATCGATACATCTAGTAAACGATAAATATCCTTCGCGTAATTTTAAATATGTTTTAAACATTCAACAAGATTACATTTTTTTACGCTCTTGACAAAGTATATTATACATTGTTGACCAGAATAATATATTTATACTTGTCGACGAAAGTTATATATTTTAAACATTATTGGCGAAAGTTATATATCGTTAATGAATTGTTGAGTTTTGAAAATGTTAACGACAAGTTGTGTTGTCGGGATCATTCGAAAACAGAGGAAACTCTGCCCGTTTTTCGTGAAAATCCGTAAAACGAAACATGCTAAGTTATGAAACAAAACTTATCGGAATTAAGTATTTTTATAAAAATAAATGTATATTTATTTTGATTACACTTCTATAACAATCTTGATGGATTTAAATTAGAATTTTTACATTAGATATCGAGAAGATAGACTAATTCCAATTCAAATCCTCCGTCATAATTCCGTTACTCATGCACCATCGTTTACCCATATAGGGTGACCTCGGTGTTCCATCCTCCTGAACTTATACACTCGTCAACACTTGGATAATCGGAAGACTTAGCAATTATGTGAGTATACTCGTATTCCCCTTTTTACTTTTACCACTTTTGGGGTGTAACATGTTTACTTATCAAAAACTTACACATGAATTATAAACTTATGGAATTTTCATAGCAACGAAATGATGACATGTGCTATGAAGAGGGCCTTTTGCGTAAACACATGAACATTCCTATAACATGCTTGTATACGTGATTGCTTGATACTTTAAACTTGGGTGAAACTTATGTGTTGAACTTATCATTAACTTCGTACGAGCCTAACCGTGACATATGTAGCGCTATAGGATTGACGACCCGCCCGTAGACTTGTGGTTATGTCATGAGCATCTTGCGTCTCTTTTGGGTTGATATGTTAGACACATGCCAAATTTATTGTTTATCTTGAATCACATGCTTGCTATGAGGAATTGTTTAAAACTTATCTTTTGTTATGTACGTACCAAACTTGTATACTCGCCTTTGCTTTTGCATTGAAATGTATTTTAAACATGTTACAGGTTGATGATGACGATGCTATGAAAAGAAGTAGCGTTGATGCCTAGATACACATATAGACGTTTAGGTTTAATATGTTGTATCAAATTTTGCTTATGTTGTCATGTACTTCTTTGAACTTGTTGTATTTGAATTTCTTGTAATGTTGACAAGTTTACTTTATGAAATGAAATCGGTTTATTAAATATTGTCACAAATAGCGTTATGATGTCTCTAGCAATCTTCACACTTCGTCTCATCCCGATGTTTCCGCCATTGGTTGGGGTGTGACAATTTTGATGGTTTAGTTTAAAGGTTTGAAACGTTGTCATTTTAGTTCAAATAGTTTCAAGCGTTGTCATTTTAGTCCATTGGATTAACTCGATCAATTTTTTATGTTAGCTAGAAGGGTAATTCGATCATTTTATATGGTCGAATTGCCCTTCTAGTTAACAGAATTACATATAAAATGACCAAAATGCCATTCTAGTTAACATAATAAAGGGATGGAGATAACCCAGTGAACTAAAATGGCAACGTTTAAAACTATTTGAACTAAAATGGTAATGTTTCAAACCTTTGGACTAAACTGACAAAATGGCTTAAACCACAGGGATTAAAATGACATTTAACTATTTTAGTTTTGTAGTAGTTAGATTAGATCACCCGAAACGATCATGCGCTAGGTACTTCAAAAAGCTCGCAGCAAGGAGTTTATTTGAACTGAGCTTGGAAAAAGCTCGATCGATATGACTCGATTTAAAACTGAGTTGAGCTAACTTGGCTTGGTTAGAAATCGAGCCGAGCTTGAGTTGGTTAGTAACGATCTGGACTGGCTCGGCTTGTTTTGCTTGTTAGCTCGTCTCAATTTGGATCGGATTATTTTACTTTTAATATAGAGTAAATTACAAGTTTTGTCCTTTATGTATATCCCAAATTGCAGGCGCTGTCCTTTTTCTTTAAAATTGATGAGTTTTGTCCTTAATGTTTGCAAATCTTGCACGTTATGTCCTTTAGGCCAAACCCAGTTAGATTTTTTGGTTAAATATAGTCATTTGACTTGCACATGAGTCATGAGGGCATGTTTGTCATTTTATCTTTCAGGGGCTATTTTGCACTAAATTATTATTCAGGGACTTTATGTAAAACACTAAAAAAAAGAAATATAAAACTCTCCCTTCTCTCTCTTCTCTCTCTTCTCTCTCTCTCATCACTTCTCCCCCAAATTCTCTACATACCAAACTTCTGTACAAACAGAACAGGTTAAGCTACCCTAAATCCAACAAAAATTACAAAAACTTGAGAAAAACGAACAATAATTGCATCTCAATCGCAAATTCTCAAAAGAAAACCGGAGAAATCACGAATATTATGCGAAATTAAAATTAAAAATGGTGAAATCGAAAGGTGTAGACGTTACAGGCAAACGGCGCAAGTGAAATCATCAGAAATTTGCTCCGATTCGGTGCCATCTTCCATGCTTGATCTTCGAAAGCAGAAGCAATCGTTTTTTCATAGCTTTTGTTTGCTGGTTGTTGGCCCCTGTTCAAGAATGAGGAAGAGGGAAAGAGAAAACCTATGTGGGATCTGCGGCCACTACCACAAAGATGAAGAAGGTGAACTTCGTGGGATTTATGGTCATCGTATTCGGTCGGATTTAAGAAATCTCTCATTCAAGTTAGTGCCTTTGCGTCGAAAATCTTGCTGGAGTTTTTGTATCTTGGTAGCTATGCTAACGCCTCTCGGACAGAGCTTCTTAAACACCTTTTGGTCGGAAAATCTTGCTGGAGTTTCTATCGGCGGTGGTGGCGGTGGTTGCTGGGCTGGGAGCGAGAGAAAGAGAGATGGGTGGGTTGGGTTGGAGGTGGTTGCAGCAGGTGGCTGTGGGATGGATGGTGGTGGTAAATGATATATATAGAGAGAGAGAGGTGTTTGTGTGAAAAAGAGAGTACAGACTATATTTTAGGATTTGTATATATTTTTTTTTATTATTTTAAACAAGAGTCCAAAGATATTATATATTTGCAGAATAGTCCTTGTAACAGTGAAAAAACAAATATGCCCTCACGTGCAAGTCACATGATCAGTTTTCCCCAAAAAATCTAACTGGGTTTGGCCTAAAGGAAATAACGTGCAAGATTTGCAAACATTAAGGACAAAACTCATCAATTTTAAAGACAAAGGACAGCGCCTGCAATTTGGGACATACATAAAATGACAATTGTCTTTGGATCGGATTTAAATCGAGCCCGAGCCCGAGCTCGTCTCAATTTGGGGCTATTTTGCACAACCCCAAATGGTGAAAAATCAAGTCTACGTAAACAATTGTCTAATCCCCCCCACTCTTATAACCTTTAATACATTATTTTTTTTCTCTCTCTTCCAAGTTACACCCTCTTTTAAAAAAAACACACCCTATTCTAAATGCTCTTAGTGATAATAATTAATTGGTGTTATCGTTCATTTAGATTAGGGTTTTAGTTTTTTTCAACCTTTGTTACATATCCTCTTTTCATATGTTTATAATGTACATTAGTTTTATCTTCTAATCTACCTTTGATTACATGATAGTAAAGTATAACTGAGACATAAAGGTAAGTTGAAAAGAGCAAAATTTTAGAGTAAGTTTGATTTCATAGGCGTAATAAGTGAAATCAGAAACTTATAACTTGGGGGAACTAGATGATTGTGTCATCATTCCCACCATCAATCGTCGTCCATGTGTCGCCTATATCATCTGACATCCTCCCACACGACGGTGCATGCAAGCGTATAATTTATTGTTCAACCTTCCTTGAAACTCAACTCATCAACGATAAACTCGAAAGATTCAAATTAATTATGGTGGGGCAAGATTATTCACACTTATCTACACAACAATGAAAGAGATTCACATCTTACAATTGATTATCCCATAGATGATACTTAGGATGAATGGCTATATAAAATGATGCACAGTTGATTCTATTGTGTGACATTACTTAAGTATATAATAGTATTTATATTTATATATTATAATGTAATGCATGTTAGACATCATAGTTTAGTGATGTTTTATATAAAGCAATGAATAAACTTCAGAAGAGAGAAAGAAGACAAACACTATGTAGAAAAACGAGACCTTTGAACAGCCAAATGCCAAACACACTTAGCTCAATTTCTACCGAAAATTTTTGACCTTTTTTTAGTGTAAAATATTGGATTTTTAAGAGTCCGCCCCCACTGACAATTCTTTCAAGCTCCGCCACCAGCGGCCATATTTAACTTCGTGTCTAGAATTATTATGAGACATTTTTGGTAGAGCATTCTTTATTTAGTGTGTGAAAACCCTCTATCAAATGTTGTTCTTCATTTCTGTGTGTCACTTTGTATTCTTTTACTTGTTAATACTATCAATCTCTTACATTAAAGATCATTTTTGTCCGCATACTTAACATTGTTTACATTATTATTGTTGTTGTGATAGATAAATTATTACCTGCTTGTTTGTAACACCTGTATGATTATTATTATTATTGTTGTTGTTGTTGTTGTTGTTGAGATAGATAAATTACCTACTTGTTTGTAACACCTCTATTTTTTGACCAATGTGGTATTAGAGCCATGCTAACATGTAAGATCGACACTTTGCCTTGTTTGATGTTTCTCAGTATAATGTATCATTTCTCTAGATTCAAAATTATTTTAGATGAAAATATGAGAGGGACTCAAGGCAATAACTTCTTTATGGTTACAAACCCTAGATTTTTGTTTTATCAAAATCTGAGGAAGTTTCTTGATCTTCTTATCCTAATATTAACAATCTCAAATTTTTAGATAAATTATTTCATTGTCATAAAAATCAACATAATATTAATCCATAATGATTTAAAGCATATGTGAAGTGAAAAGAATATACGACAACATACTTAATACTTTTAAGAAGGTAAACTATCTTACCATTACTAGACCCGATGACTTTCAAACGAGTGTTGTAAGCCGGTTCATGTCTTCTCCAACCCAAACCAGGACGTTGTCACTAAAAATTTTAAACACCTAAAGGGTGCTAGGTTATGGGATTTTATATGAAGATCATGGCAATCACACCACAAACAAAGTGGCGATCATACAAAAACAAAATTACTATATGTTATTATGTGCTTGTTGAAGACACTATCATCTCTTGGGATACAAAAAGTTATATCCCATTTGAGTGCAAAATCCATATATATGACACAAAGTACCTTCACTACATGAATTTGTTATATAGTTAGTGAGACTTTATTTTTCTCAATCTAAACAAGTGAAGTAAAGAATATTCATATTGCAAACACTAGATGTACTATGAAAGGACCAAACATATAAAAGTTGATCATCACTTTATTCAAGAGAAACTAAAAAATGGAAAAATTACAACCCGGTATGGTAGAAATGCTTTTGCCAAAGCATATATTAATCGTATGAAAGGACCAAACATATAAAAGTTGCTTATCACTTTATTCAAGAAAAACTATAAAATGGAAAAATTACAACCCCATATGTTACAAATGCTTTTGCCCAAGCATAAACTAATGGTAGAGTTGATTATACTTTTTTTTTTTTTTGGGTAAAGAGTTGATTATACTTGTAACAAGTGGAACATGATAAGTATTTATGTTTCATTTTGAAAGAAAACGCTAGAATGAAACAATGTATTAAGTTAGCCCATATGGCTTAACTTAAATAAATAGTTGATATTTTTCTTATCTATGCATACCTTCGCTCTTTTTTTATTTCTCATCCTGATTTTATTAGGTTTAAATGCTTTTACATAAAATTATATAAAAACATAAGTACATTGAATATACATTAGCTACTATAATACTACAATTTCGTTTCGATGAGAACTAAGGGGCGTTTGGTTCGCGGAATGATTTGGAATTGCAATTGGAATTTATATAGCAATTATAATTTGAAGGAATTGGATTTGGAATTTAAACATTCCAATTGGAATTGGAAATTGTTGGAATTGGAATCTCAATTCCATTTTTGTTGTGTTTGGTTGTCAAATGAATTGGAATCCATCACCCTGGCACCCACAACCACCAGTTCGGGTCGAAACGGTTCGCGTCGAAACGGAACAGGTCGAAACAGTTGGCGTCGAGATGGTTCGATACGAAACGGTACGGGTTGAGACGGTACGGGTCAAAACGTTACGGGTCGAAACGGTTCGGATCGAAACCAGTATGCGTCGAAATTGTTCGGATCGAAACGGTACGGGTTGAAATGGTGTGGGTCGAAACGCTCGAAGATTCCAATGAATTTACTTTAATTCCTTCACATATAAAAAGGATTTTGAATTCCTTTAGTTAAGGGAATTTGAAAGAATTCATGCCTAATTCCAATTCAAATTCCATTGTCAACAAAACACACCAATTTCATTGTCAACCAAACGCCTCCTAATATTTTTTGGCATGATTTTTCTACAAGTAGCCACAAACCATATGAAGAGATTTGGTGTTGAGAGCATTCTCATCCAATCCATCAAATTATACATACATTCCACTAAAAAACAACTCCTATATCAATATATTTTCACTAAAAACAAATATTTTTTCTCTCTCCTTTTCAATTAAATAATATTATCATTATATTTTTCTCTCTCCTTCACTCACAACCACTTTCAATATATATTAAAAAAATTATACTGGGTGAACAGTGTCCCCCCAAATATACAGATGAACAGTAACATTTTCTCTCTCCTCCACTTACAACCATTTTTTATACCCTTTATAATATAAAAACTACCCCTCACATATTTTGATGGTTTGGATGAGAATGCTCTGACACTGGTACTAACTTATGCTAAAGGCAACCCCAAATCAAAAATTACATAATTCCCCTCCCAAATCAAGTTGTTGATTACTCTACATTCAACATTCAAGTCGGCGATTACACTCCGTTCAAGTGGGTTCACCCCTTCCAATTACAACAATCACCATCGCCTATTAGGCTATGAGGTGTGGATGGAGCCCCCTTGGGTTTTATCATGCCAAGTAGGATCTATGTCATCGCCATGTCAGCAAGGGGGCTTTATCATGCCCCCCTTTAATTTGGAGGGTGTGGATGAAGCCCCGTGTAATGATGAACTAATTATTTATTTAAATATTTATTTTAAAGGCAACCCCAAATCAAAAATTACATAATTCCCCTCCCAAATCAAGTTGTTGATTACTCTACATTCAACATTCAAGTCGGCGATTACACTCCGTTCAAGTGGGTTCACCCCTTCCAATTACAACAATCACCATCGCCTATTAGGCTATGAGGTGTGGATGGAGCCCCCTTGGGTTTTATCATGCCAAGTAGGATCTATGTCATCGCCATGTCAGCAAGGGGGCTTTATCATGCCCCCCTTTAATTTGGAGGGTGTGGATGAAGCCCCGTGTAATGATGAACAAATTATTTATTTTTTTAAATTAAATGACAATTTTAATAACTACAAAATTAAAAATAAAAACATAATTTCATTAATAAAAAAAACACTACAAAGTCATTAAAAAAACATAACATACTAGAAAAAAAAGACAACATACTTAAAAAAAAACTACATATATTTGGCCCGAATTTGTGCCTTACGAGCCTCCAAAATGACTCGGTCCTCCTCTGGTAGATGTGACAGATCCTTTGCGAGAAAGTCCATGTCTCTCGCAATTTGTTTCTCCATTCTCATTTGTTGGTTTTTTTCCCTAATAGAGATTATTTGCTTGAGATCTGTCTGGAACTCGCTAATCTTTTGACGGGCCATCTGATTTAGTAGACTTTCCACGTGCCTCGGCTTTACTTTTATCCCTACCAGTTGGACGAGACATCTCTTGTGGTTCTTGTGGTTCTTCAAACTCGTCAGCATGGGTTGTTTGGGTTGTTGGGAAACATTGTTGGGAAATTTAAAAAAAAAATGAAGAGAATTGTATAAAAAGTGAGGTAGAAAGTGAGAGGAATGATTTAAAAAGTGAGGTAGAAAGTGGGTTTTTATAGTGTTAATTTATAAATAAAATAAAAAGTAATTTTTTTTAAATTTTTGTCCGTTTTCAACGGTCCAAAACATAAATGCTTCTCGGTCCTTGTGCATTGCCGCTCGTTACCATCTTGGCGATGGTTGTATAGCGCCCCGGCATAGCGCCGGGGGTGTGGACTATGGCGGGGGTGGGGCGCTATAGTGTGCCAGCTGGGTTGGGTGGCGCCCCCACACCCTCCAAGCTTAGTATTTGACCTTGTTTTCTGCTAATTTAATTGGATGAATCATTGCTTATTATATTTAATGTTACTTTTTTAATTTTTCTTTCTTCCGAGGATTAAGGGTTGAGGCGATTTGAATGTTCTATATAACTGCTTTTGTTCACTGGGTTGTTTAATTGGCTATGAGTTAAGCTAATTTGAATTGTTTCTAGCTGATTAATTGGTTTTGTTCACTCAATTGTTTTATACACGTGGTTTTGTTCACTTAATTGTCTTATACATATGGTTTGAGTTCACTCAGTTGATACCTATAGTTTACATCAGGGCCGGCTTTGGGCCTGTGCGGGAGGTGCCACCGCACAGGGCCCAAAATATCTAGAGGCCCAAAATTGTTTAAAATATATAAATATATATATAAAAGTGTAGCAAATTATTAACAAATTCACGTTGTGGTTCAATGGATGCGCAACTGTTTAGTGAATGGGCTACTCCGGGTTCGAATCCCATGGTAGTCATTTTTCCATTCTTATTTTTTTTTATGTAATATCATGTTTTTCTTATGCCTTAAGGGGCTGTTATAAAACAAGGGGAAAGCTCATATAGTCACATTTAAATTTGGACCTCAATAAATTTGTAACCTCTAGTTTTTTCTTCTCATTTAACCATTTACATAATAAACTTTACATGTTTTCTTGTTTAAATTTGTAGGTTTTTAATTTCTCATTTAACCATCTATAATATAAACTTAGAAGAATTCAATATCTAGCTTGAATTAATTTTTTTTTGGAGTTAATTACATACTTAGTCCCTGTGGTTTGCACAAAATAACATACTTAGGTACTAATAGTTTAAAATCACATTCTAGGGTATTAACTTTTCATTTTGTAAGGTTTGGAGGTATTAACTTCTAGGGTATTAACATAGTTAGTCCTTGTGGTTTGCACAAAATAACATACTTAGATACTAATAGAATGTGATTTTAAACCTACAAATAACGTTAATACCTCAAAACGTTACAAAATGAAAAGTTAATACCCTAGAATGTGATTTTAAACTATTAGTACCTAAGTATGTTACTTTTTGCAAACCACAAGGACTAACTATGTAATTAACTCTTTTTTTTTGTATGAAAAGATTCATGTTGCCAAGTTAGTTTGGATATGTTTACATACATTACAGTTCATTTTGCTCAAATGATTTAAGTACTGTTAGTTATTTTTGCTTATCCGGAGAGAGTTGAAACTAATGTTATGCGTATTAATTTATTTGTAACATAAAACTAGGATTTATTGTTTTTAATCGATGCTAGCATTCACTCTATGAACATGGATAATTATGATACATTGAAATATAGAGAAGAATCGGCATGGATTATAAATACTTGATCTAGAACTTTACTTTCAAAAATGCTAAAAAAAGCCTCACGATTCGCTTAAGTATTGTGGTTTTTTTATATACGATTAATGAGTTTATATTATAGGAAGATGGCCCAAAGTTTTTGTCTCGCACGGGGCCCAAAAGTTTTTTATCATTTTCGGAGACGGCCCTGGTTTACATTCTACATAATTATTCTTCATTTTTTACACTGATGCTAATGTAGAATATATGTTCTCCAAAATGTTCACCAATAAAAATGTATATACGAAAAAATAAAGAAAAGAGTTAACTGCCATTTTCGTCCCTGTGGTTTGGTCACTTTGGCCATTTCAGTCCATTTTTCAAAAATGCGCCATTTTCCTCCCCGACGTTCTGGAAAGGTGCCATTTCAGTCCAAAAATCATAACCCAGTTAAGTCGGTTTGTAAATAAGGACTGATTGTGTAAATTTGTAACATAAAGGACCATTTAAGTAAAATGTATAAATATTTATATAATTATAAAATATAATATATATATAGGATAAAGATAGATAAAAAACCCTCAAATTCTTAGAAAACTCTGGAAACCCAAATGGGAACCCATTTTTACCCCACTTCCCGACATTTTTTTTTTTGAAAAAAATTACACATGTAATATACATGTTTTAGAGTGTTTTGGTCCAAAAAAAACAAAAAAGCGCCGAAGGGATTTTTTAAAAAAAAATAAACAAATTTCAGCCATGTCCGGTCGACTAACATGTGTTAGCCAAAAATGACAGAATTTGCTGAATTTTTTTTTTTTTTTTTTAAAAAGATCCCCTCGGCGCTTTTTTGATATTTTTGGCCCAAAACTCTTAAAAACATGTATATTACATGTGTTAATTTTTTCAAAAAAAAAAAAATGTCGGGAGGTTGGGTTTTCTAAGGTTTTTCATATATATAGGGTTTTCTATATAACCCTCCCCTATATATATATAATGTATACATATATATATACAGATCAGACGAGAGAGGGAGAGGGTGAACCGGAGCCGGAGCTCCGGTGGTCACCACCGCCGCCGCCGGAACCACCACCGTCAACGTCATCATCGTCATCATCTGTTATCATCATCATTGTTGCAGAAAACGGTCTAGGCGGCCGATTAATCGGCGCCTAGGCGCTAGTCGGCTACTAATCGCCTAATTTTGAGCAAATCGGCCAATTAATCGGTCCAGGTCAAAATCGGTCCTAGTCGGTCAAAAGTCGGTCAAGTCGGACTAATCGGACCATGGGTTTTTTGGTCAAAATCGGTCCTGGTCGGTAAAAATCGGTCCTGGTCAGTAAAAATCGGTCCTAGTCGGTCTACTTGGTCAAAAGTTGGTTAATTTTTGAAATTTTATGTGAATTTTGAAGTATTTATGTGAATTTTGAAGTATTATTTTTATATTATTGTGTATATATATATAAATTTGAAAAATTACATATATAAATTCCCATTCCGATTAATCCCGATTAATCCCTAGGCGGTACATCACCGCCCGACTAGCGCCTAGCGCCTTCTACAACATTGATCATCATCATCGATCATCATCGACCTTCATCACCACTGCCGCCGCCTGCAACTCACCGAAAAAACGGCAGTGGTGATGAAGGTCGATGATGATCGATGATGATGATAACAGATGATGACGATGATGACGTTGATGGTGGTGGTTCCGGCGGCGGCGGTGGTGACCACCGGAGCTCCGGTTCCGGCTCCGGTTCACCCTCTCCCTCTCTCGTCTGATCTGTATATATATATGTATACATTATATATATATATATATATATTATATTTTATAATTATATAAATATTTATACATTTTACTTAAATGGTCCTTTATGTTACAAATTTACACAATCAGTCCTTATTTACAAACCGACTTAACTGGGTTATGATTTTTGGACTGAAATGGCACCTTTCCAGAACGTCGGGGAGGAAAATGGCGCATTTTTGAAAAATGGACTGAAATGGCCAAAGTGACCAAACCACAGGGACGAAAATGGCAGTTAACTCTAAAGAAAAAATGAAAAAAACTTGATAAACACGCAAAAACAAATAAAAAAAGAACTGATTAATAAAACCTAAAAAGAATTAAAAACCCTTTTTTTAATTGACAAAAAAAAGTTGTTAAAAACGGATAAATATGTAATTTTTAAAGTTTTAGTAAATATAAGGGTAAGATGGTCATCATATAATTTGTTTTTAATAAACTAATTCAAAATGGGTAAACATGTAATTTTTTTAAGAAAGAGGATATATGCAATTTTGGTTTTAGGTTGGATAAAAATATGCAATTAAAATTATTTTTAAGAAGACATATGCAATTGTCCCTTTTGTCAAAAAAAAAAAAAAAAAAAACCACAATACACATGTCACTTACATGCCAAAGACCATACACATGCAAGTCACATACATCTTCTACCATCTTTTTAAACGCCCATAACATTTTTAGACGTGATTTTTTTTTTAAATACACCATAAGATCGGGTGTTTTATTATCATTCCAATGAGTATGCCATTGCTATACTTTTAAAATAAAAAATGACATGAACTAGGCATTTGCGAAAGTTGGTGTTTTTATGGCTTTTTTTAGAGTGTGTAATTTTATGGAGTCTTTTGATTGTGCAATTTTATGGAGTTTTTGCACTGTGTAATTTTATGGAGTTTTTACACTGTGTAATTTTATAGAATTGTTGGGATTGAACCCTACCAGAGGAACAGATAATGTAAAGCCAAAACCAGGTCACAACAGAGGATTCACAATAAGCAGTAGTTTACACTTGCTTTCCCCTTGACAGTGGATATCTATCAGCTGATGAACCTTAAGTACTGCTCAAAAGAACAACTGATGATCCAAACGCTGATGTAATCCTAAAGACTGCTGAAGACAAACTCTGTCGCTCTATCTACTGCTGTCTCTTAAGTGCTGCTGAAGACACAAACACTGCTCATTCAAGGACTGATCACCTTTGAAGAAAGCACTGATGTTGTTGTTGAACATCAGTGCTTAGGCTACAACAGTGGAACGTGAAGCAGTTGTTTTCCCATGTTTTGTATTTTATTTACAATCAGTTGTTAGACATCAGTAGTTTGTATAAGGACAGTGTCTACAGGTTGTTAGGCTGTTAGATGTCGCTTTCATGATGACGTCAGCTGAGATACCTCAGTGGTTTGGTTTGCCTATAAATGTAACAGTACCCTGTACTGTTACATTTGATTGACTGAGCGGGTTCCTCTCCTCATGTATAATCCTTTCATCTTGTATGCAACCAACCTTGGGGTATCAGGCTGAGGGGGAGTATAGTTTGTAAGCACATCTGTAATCTTTTGCTTTGATTTATAATCTTTTGACTCTATGAGAAGCAATTGTTTATCAAACTATTATCTCCTTTGATTGTGTTTACAGAGTTTGTTTTCACTTCCGCTGCACCTAACATGTTTTCATATTCATTGATCATTCATTTTAAACAAACAAACACTATCATGAGAGCCTCCGATCCTAACAATTGGTATCAGAGCCTGGACAGTCAAAATTCGATCTAACAGTCAATTTGACATAACAGTTCAGCTCAAAATTCATTGATACTAAGGTTGATTATATTTAGTTGAAAAACAGAGTAACGAGAAATCACGTTCAAAGTGACTACTCAAAGGCTCTGTTAAACAACCAAGATGTCATAGGACACACAAACTTCACATAACGAGTGATATCATACATAAACCACCTACAGCTTTCAGATCTGAAAATATATCTGATAACTATGGTAAAATTATTTACGAAAATTGATTTCAATTGTTGTTATGAAGTTTTTGCTGTTTCCATCATGTTCGCTGCTAAAGTATGAACCTCAGGTCAACAAAAACCTATGTTCATAAAAACATTAGTGTTTTTGTTTACTCAAAAACAGGAAATTAAAACTTTAGTCAGTTAGATCTTATGTATTGAAAAACAGGTTGAGAATCCTTCAAAAGGACCAAACTCAATTTTGTTAAGAAAACATGTAAGAAAATTAGCAGTTTCAACTTTCACATCAAACATGACTAAGGATCAACTCAAAAACTATGATAGTGATATATCAGTGTGGTAAAGAGTTTGAAACTAGCCCAGATCTCTTGTGAGAAAAAGGGTGAAATCCTACAAAGGTTATATGTTGGTGTTGAGAAAACCAAATCATGAGTAATGTGAAATTTGGCATAAGCAGTAGCAAAAATGTCCAAATCTCTCAAAACATTGCTGAAAATGATTTTGGATTGAGTATTCTTTTCTTGAAAACCTTCCAGTAAAAGGTTCAATACTTTTAGATGGAAAGGGTAAAAAGGGAAAGAAGAAAAATTACAAAAAGTCAAAAGTGTGTTTATCTCAAAACTTTTGAAATCAAAAGAAAAGAGTATAAATCCAAAACACTTAAGAGTCCACAGGAGATCTACATACTTGGTCAAACATTTGTCATCCATCAACCATGTACAATCACTATATCAGGGAAGTTCAGGTAACAAAGGTATCACCAGTTTGGTTATTAATAAAGAGGATTTGGCCAAAGTTTTCAAAATTCTTCTCAAAGTAACAAGGTTCACAAAGAACTTTCAAAACTTTTGTGAACAGGCTTCCTCAAAGTTACAATCATCTGTCAGAATAATGGTATCAAACAGTGGGTATGAAATTTTTGACTCAAACCACTGACCATTAGTCAAAACTTGAGAATGAAGTGATTCTGATCCTGTCCATAGTTATTTTAACTATTGAAAACTCATCTGATCTAATTGATTTGTTATCAGAAAACCTTTTCTCGATTTTTGTTGGTAAAGGTCTTTCAAATAAAACATGATATATTGTTCTAAATTTTATAAGGATGATATATGTTGTACTTTTACTTGTTTTAGATAGTAAAAGCTTCAATCACCTGTCAGGATATCGAACCCCTTTTTATTTTTTTAAGGGTGATATATTCCATGATAATTGATCAAAAGTAGATGGTGTCAAAGTCTGGGTCACTTCATTCATAAACTCAAGTCTAAATCTGTATCAAAAGATGATTGTTAACAAACCTCATACATTTGGCTGCTCATGTTTTACTCTAAAATCTCAAAAGGAATATTAAAACACAAAATGGGTGATCAAAGCTAAATGGGATGATCATCTGGGATACTCAACCACTGTCAAAATCTATAAAAGTGTTCAAAACTTGAAATAGATAAGTGGTAAAACCTGAATGCAAGGGCCATAAAATTTTCTACATTAAAAATCCCTGTAAACCCTGTTGATATGATTAATTCTGATAAATTAGCATCTAAAATGTGTTTGTCAAGAATTTGATTCTGCAGGTAACTCACAACCACCTTCAACAGATGTTGGACATTGATACTAAAATCATTTCCATCATCAGAGCAGCAGATGTACAAAACACCTGTTAAAGCTCATCCACTGATGCACAAACAGTGTTTGACCAAAATAGTCCTATAATTCTCTACCACTACTTCACCAGACCACTGTTGATAAATATTCATCAAAAATGGATAAAAAAATTATCAGTGTGCCAAACCCCTCCTTCTGATCCTTTCACCTTTATTTTCAAGCAACTGTTGGATCATCTAAAGTCACCAACAGTTGTTAGCTCAGATGACTCACATCTGCAGCCTCACCATTTGAACATCAATGCCATTTTAAAATTCTTTCATGTTTCCATTCTCTTGACAACATCAATTGAAAGGGATTCTTATAAAAAGTTTATCCCAAAACCATTGTCTTCTTCTTGACTATTTACCATTCCATCAACATGTCATGTACCTTTGGGGCATTTAAAGACAGAAAGTTGGGTAATTGACAAGGAAGAGGAGCTTCAACAGTTCAGGGAAAAACAAGTTTGAAAACTTGTTCCATTACCAAAGGATGAGAATCTTTTTGGTAAAATGTGGACCCTCAAAAACATTGCATATGTTGGAGCATAGTTGTCAAGATTCATGTTGTTCAAATTAAGCACAAACAGCAGATGTTTCCACAATCACAGTTTTGAAGAAGACTATGATGCTGCTACATAATGAGAAACTAACTGTTTGTCTCTTCAAAAATATGATATTTGATTTTGATATAATTGCTCAAAAGACTTCTTTTATGCAGGATTGTCAAACAGCTGAAATATATCATCAAAAATCTTATATCCAATTCATCCATCATCACTCATCATCAGACATCACTTTGTGAGGGATTGCTATAAAAAAAGGTTTGATTTCATCTTTAACATGTCCATCCTAAAAGATCAGTTGGTAGATGTACAAACCTAAGAATTGGTTCCATCTACTGTCGAAAAACTAGATCCCTAGGATTGGAGTGCTAAACATGGATTAAAGCAAGTTTTCTTGTGTTCCATGTGTAAATAGCATAAAAATGTTTTTGGAAAAATAAAAATCACCTTAAAAATAGTTTAAAATTGAATTTTTCAATAAATCCTCAAAGTCTGTTCAAAGCACTGATGCCATTAAAACACTGTTAAATAGTAAAATCTATCCAATGCCAAAGTGTATCCTCTGTTAGTGCAAAACACTGATTTACAACAGAGGTTACACATGGACAGATGTTATTTAACAGTTGTGTGCATCAGATGTCATGATCACTTTTTCAAATAAATGGCCTTACATCTGAAACATCTATAAGGCTATCAAAAATTTCCAAAACAAAAGCAGAGGTTCTTGAGCAGACTTTAGCAGCTACCACTGTTCCTCAGGCACCTGCTGCTGA
Source organism: Helianthus tuberosus (assembly GCA_030545235.1). Taxonomy (NCBI): domain Eukaryota; kingdom Viridiplantae; phylum Streptophyta; class Magnoliopsida; order Asterales; family Asteraceae; genus Helianthus; species Helianthus tuberosus. The sequence continues at coordinate 125,404,416 of CM060358.1, forward strand.
GCCCACTGCTCAAGGTGATCACAGCAGTAACACAACTGCTGTGAAACCCACACCTAAATCCATCAAAAGACCAAAACAAAAGAAAATTCAAAAGCCCCCCAAACCTACAATAAAGGCAACTCTGGAAGATGAGATCCCAAAGCAACTGCCAGTGACAACACAAAAGTCACTAGAAACCACTGCTGCTACTTCCTCACAGCAGATGGTAGAAAGGTCTCAACCCATGCCTCAAAATCCTCCTGCTTCTTCTCAAAAAGAACAGGTTGTACAAACAGGGACACCAAATTATGATGCTCTGGAATCACTTGATTCCATCATCCACAGTCCACTGCTCGGGACAAATTCACTTTCAACTCCCATCATCACTTCAAAAATATCACCATCAATAATGACCTTGTTGCATGCTTTGGATATAACTCAGACATAAATCAGTTCCTCTCAACCACCTCTCACTGAGAGTACACTCCAACAAGTGACTGAGTCTGATGCTTATACCTCTGCTTTCCCAGCAACAACTGAGGAGGTTACACCCCTTGAGTTACAAGTAACTCTTGGTGGTAGTTCAAGTGAAGCAGCTACTACAAGTGCTGAACCCACTGGTTTGCACTTGGACAGTAGTTTCATCAATAAGACTTCCTTGAAGGCAATTTCTTCACTGGGAACTCTTGTGTATCCAGTCTTCACTGGTTCACTAAAAAGCGTTTCTCATTATGAAGAAAGAAGTCCCCAGTACCAAGACAAAGGGGCAACAGTGGATGATTTTTGGGATACACTTCCTCAAATCAACCACTGTTACAACCACTGTTAGTGGGAAATCAGATGACCCCATTAAGTTGGGTGATGGTTTAATGTACCAAGAATTGACGGCTAGAATTGATAAACTGGATACATCTGTTGTAGAAATCAAGACATGCTGCAACAGTTGTTGAAAGCACAAACGGTACCATCCACTGCTGCACCACCTCCAACAGCTACTCCATCATCTGCTCCTACTCCAGATGAGCTGTGGAATTTATTTCAACCCCTGCACTATCTTCGAAAGAGTTGATGATGCCAAAAAGGGGGAGAAAAATGACTCTGAGGAAAATCTCTCAGTAACTTCTGCTGAAACATCTGTCAAAGAAAAGGAAAAGGGAGGTAATGAAACCCTGAAAATTCAAGCAGATGATGAAGATACACAAATGAGGATCGTTCAAAGTCAAGTCAATTCAGCTGGTCTCAAAACCACTGCTGATATTAAAAGGGTAAGGGATGAGAGCAGAGATTTGGTTGAGAAAAAGTTAGTTCTGCAAAAAGGAAAAGAAGAGGTTGGTACTTCATTTAAGAAGAGTCCTGTTAGAAAAACCACCACAGCTTCTAAAGCTAAGCCAGTTACTACTTCAACCACAACTTCTGTTCCCACAAAATCACTTACACCTCCACCATTAACAACATTTGTCACTCAAACAACTGCCACCAATACCACATCAACACACATCACAACCATTGCCATCCCTACTAAATCAACCACTGCCACATCTAAAACATCACCACCACAAACACCACCTGCTGCCATCCTTCATCATAGAAGGAAACAAAGCAGATGGATGCAGAAATATCAAAAGAAGAACAAGCTTGAGAAGAATACATCATGAAGATGGTTCTTCAGACACTTAGAGCAGAACTACAAGAAACAGCAAAATCTCAAGACACTGCTCAAAGTTGTCATCACCAGGCCTCAATCTCCAAACTCATCAGTCAAATAAATCTCTCCCAAGAAACCCATTGGATTCAAAAATACTAAAGTGGCTCTCTGATCAAAAGACCCACGTATTGACTTTGCTCAGATCCAATGGTGAAGTGAAGCTTATATCAAGGGAAACAGCACTTGGCCTGGGTGTTGAAGATTTGCAAGATCTCCTTGAGCTTACACTGTGCAGGGATGAGGATGATACAAGCCCCATTGGTTTTGAATTACAAATTCCAAGAACAAGTTAGGGAACTTGTGATGAGTAATAAAGGTCCTGAATAATGAAAGGTTTTGGCATTATCTGTTCCAGGGGGAGATTGTTGGGATTGAACCCTACCAGAGGAACAGATAATGTAAAGCCAAAACCAGGTCACAACAGAGGATTCACAATAAGAAGTAGTTTACACTTGCTTTCCCCTTGACAGTGGATATCTATCAGCTGATGAACCTTAAGTACTGCTCAAAAGAACAACTGATGATCCAAACGCTGATGTAATCCTAAAGACTGCTGAAGACAAACTCTGTCGCTCTATCTACTGCTGTCTCTTAAGTGCTGCTGAAGACACAAACACTGCTCATTCAAGGACTGATCACCTTTGAAGAAAGCACTGATGTTGTTGTTGAACATCAGTGCTTAGGCTACAACAGTGGAACGTGAAGTAGTTGTTTTCCCATGTTTTGTATTTTATTTACAATCAGTTGTTAGACATCAGTAGTTTGTATAAGGACAGTGTCTACAGGTTGTTAGGCTGTTAGATGTCGCTTTCATGATGACGTCAGCTGAGATACCTCAGTGGTTTGGTTTCCCTATAAATGTAACAGTACCCTGTACTGTTACATTTGATTGACTGAGCGGGTTCCTCTCCTCATGTCTAATCCTTTCATCTTGTGTGCAACCAACCTTGGGGTATCAGGCTGAGGGGGAGTATAGTTTGTAAGCACATCTGTAATCTTTTGCTTTGATTTATAATCTTTTGACTCTATGAGAAGCAATTGTTTATCAAACTATTATCTCCTTTGATTGTGTTTACAGAGTTTGTTTTCACTTCCGCTGCACCTAACATGTTTTCATATTCATTGATCATTCATTTTAAACAAACAAACACTATCATGAGAGCCTCCGATCCTAACAAGAATTTTTGGACCGCACGATTTTATGCACTTTTTGGACTGCAATTTTAAGGTTTTAATGGCGTTTTTAAATAAAAAACGCCATAAAAACCAAGTTAAAAACATAATAATCTATTTTTAAAATGAAAAACGCCATTAGAATTTCCAATTATAAACAAAAAAAAAACTACAAAATAATGTCCCTAATTTAAAAACTTCATCATAAAATTCAGTTTAGCAAACACCATAAAATGCCCAGTTATAAAACATCATCAAAAACCCCAATTCATTTTTTTTGAAAGTATATTAATGATGTACTCGTTTGAAGGATAAAAAATGCTCGATTTTATGGTGTAATTTTCTTTCTTAAAAATCATGTATAAAAAAGTCACGAACATTTAAAAATGCAAGGAATTGTTAAAAAGTCAATAATTGTTGCAATTACTATCATACCCCTCCATGTGATGAGGCGTGTGACAACTCACATTTTCAGGTTATTACCGCTAACCTTCTTAGTTAAATCTTCACAACTTTCTAGCACTTACGTACTTGCATGCACATTACACGTGTGGGTTTTACACACGAACATGTTATACGTGTAAGGTTATAACACCCGAACATAAGCTAACATAAACTAGTGGGACTAGTTTCGTAACTCGGAAGTTAAATGCTAACTTTCTATGCAAGTTATAAGATTGAAACTTGAAGGACTTAATGTGTATATAATAAAAACATCACCACAAATTCGGAATACCACACCACACCTCCATAAATTCGGACCCCTAACCCTACCCCTTTGTAAATTCGGAATACCCCAAACCCCATATACAAACCCAGACCCCTTAAACCTAACACCATAAATTCAGAATTCCTAAACCCCCACACACAAACTCAGACTAATTTCCTAAACTAAATTCGGAACTTCTATTCTCTTTATATAAACTCGAAACCACCTCACCGACTCTCAATGGTTCCGTATATATATATATTTATGTATATATATATATGTATGTGTGTATATATATATATATATATATATATATATATATAGGTTGAGGATCATTACAGAACACTAATTATTGCGAAAACAAAAAGAACAACTCTAAATCGCTAAATTTTGGGATTTATGATTCATATTTTAAAAATTTTATGTTTCTTACATTCATATGTGTATTATATATACATAAAAAAACCATATATTTTTAGCTACACATAGCCTACACATATATGTAGTTAATTTAACCTACATATATGTAGGTTAGATAGAAACTGAAAATTTTCCATTTTTTGTTTTGAATTCTAGCGTGAGAAACAATAAATCTTACATTTATAACATTTCCATTTACTTGTTAGGTTTTTAGGATTGAAAAAATGGGTGATTCATTGTGTTCTGCATGTTCTCGTAATATTTAGTGTTCTGGATAGAACCTTCCCATATACATATATATATATATATATGATTAGGTTCAAGAGTGAACACTAGTGTAGCTTGCGAACTGAGTGAACTAATCCTGGCCATACATGTGTGTAGATCAATGGCCGGGATTTGATGTTGAAATACACTAGTGTATTTTACGATTTGATGATGAGATCCTGGCGATACACGTGTGTAGATCAGGGGCAGGATTTGTTCACTCAGTTCGCAAATACACTAGTGTTCACTCTAGAACCCCATTATATATATATATATATATATATATATATTAGCATGCAAACCCTAATCGTAGTCAGAACCTGCGATCTTTCTTTCTTTTTCTCTCTGAACGACGATACATCACACAAGGCTTTCAAATCTCTTGTTCTTCAAGCTTCCTCTTGATCTTAATCACTTCCGATATTATATCTTAATCTTGTTTATGGTTTCTGTTTATACATGAATCATGGTTGCGTGTTGATATTACTTGATGATTGAAACCTAGGGTTTATTAGAATCTTTACGTTTATGAGTTTGATGATTTATGGTTTACGTATACATGCATGTATGATGGTAGGGTTTCAATTTATAACATGAGCTTGATGATAATGTAGGGATAAATTACATGCTGTTATACAAGTTATAGTAGTCGAAAAGAATGATAACATGATCACGAACACGTTTTTATAAGGATCTAAAAGCAAACAGTTTCTGCGCAGATTTTTATGCCAACTTGTATTGGTTGTAACTTGATCAAAACACAACGAAAACGTGTGGTTCTTGAATCTAAAACGAAGTTCAATGAAATAGCTTTCAAACCCAACTGGATTAAATAATTTTTTGACAAGTTTAGGTCAGTTAAAAGATTAAAACGGAAACACAGGTACACGCTGCATTTTTCTACAGAAGTTGCAGCCTGTTATGAAAGTCATAACTTGGTATACGGTTGGAGTTAATACTTGAAATTTTTATAGTAGATAGCTCCCGAAGGTAACTAAATTCTCCAACTATAATTTCATCAATCGGATTGACATGAATTTTATATAAATTAAACCGTAAACTGTCGACAGAATGTGACGAAATAGCCCTTTATGTGCTAAATGATTTTTGATAATTTTTTCGGTGAACATTTATCCTTGAGAAAGTTACACAAACCTTTTCAGATCTAGTGATACGTCTCATAAATTATTCATAATTTATAGATTGTTTACTATTTTAAAGGAAAATCACTAAAACAGCTTAACAACGGACATTGAGCTGAAACATGATGTTTATGTGTACACAGGCAATTGCTTGTTAGTATGAAGTGTTAATTATTACTTGACGTCTAATCAAATATCATTAAAAATGTTACATCTTATGAGTTGTACACATGCACGAACGCACACGAACGAACAACAAAATGTCAACATGAATGCATATTATGTGATAGTATATATGTAGAATCAATGTGATTTATGTGAACAGTAACTAACGATAAAATGGTAACCATATCAGGACGTGGTTGACCACACTTAACTCTAGTCACTAAATTCTAGCTGAGCAAATCAAAGGTGAGTTCACAACTTTACTAAAAGCATGCAATTCCTGGTTTTGGAATTACACTATCTCTAGTTTGGGACTACACTTATATTCCTAGACTGGAATATGGCAACTTAAATACTCTAGTTTAATTTCATATCTATAGTGGACTAAACGGAACATCTATCTGGAAAGTCCTTACTCTTTATACCGATTAGTTGTCGGGTTGGCAAACGGGGTATTTGATGATAGCACTATTAGGTTTGACAAAACCTCACACTGTGCTGGGAGCCAGACGTGAACTTTTGACCTCAACTATTGCATCAATGCAGATAAACATTGATGTGGAGGGCACAAAAACTTACTACGTGAGTTTTCGGTATCACATGTTTAGTTGCTTAATAGTGGGTTAGCTACCCATGTCAAGCCTTTAAATCATTGTATTTAGAACTTACTTTTCATTGAACTAAAACTGTGAACTCGCCAACTTTATGTTGATACACTTTAGTATGCTTTGCAGGTCGTTAGGTACAACGCCCATGGGAACGAGCAGCTTGGAGAGTGTCATGGCATTAATGAACTAGTTTCATTATTTATGCTAAACAATTGTGGTTTCCATTATGTCTGGATTTTATACTTTGTTTCCGCTGATAACTTAAACTTACGTTTTCAAACTTCTAAAACTAATATCATTATTCATGTTGAATGTGGTAGTTGAGCGTTTTACAATTAATTTTAAATGGTTCAACATGATTAGTGCCTTGATCCTGGAAGGTCAACCGCCTCATGGTAAAACCCCGCATGTGATTTGAGGGTGTGACAAGGCGCGCCTACAATCATAATCTCCAAGATCAATGACTCAAATCTATTCTTAGGGTTTGTAAGGTTTTAGCTGTTTGTGGCCAAACCCTACACCTATAAGTATTATAAACATTTAACACATTTAATTTTATAAATTATTTTATTTTTCAGTAATGCTAAGTTAATAAAAAACTAAATACGCAGTTGAGTTTGAATTTTTTTTCTTGGCATTCAGATATAAATTTTGTTGAAAATAAAATTCTACCCAGAATCTTGGATTTAATCGTCCTACACTCTTGAATTTGATCCCATATCAGTTCACCCTATCTAAGGTCGTGGTGCTGGTTTTTTTAAGGGGGGGGGGTGTTTAAATTGTTCTTGATCGTTCATGAATCTGACCGTAGTGACTATTCTTCAATTCTCCTAATTTAAATGGCTAAACTCAAAGAAGATATCATCCAATTCGTGACTAAGGACATGAACAATCATAAGTCATCAGTTCGAAGCTAGGTCCGCAAATACAACTATTTAGGGATTAAAATTGAAAATTTTGACAAATCACATAAATGAAAACAATAATCAACTCTACTCTATATTTGGAATATAACACACACGCACACACACACCAAAGGGCTTGTAGTGTCACACCCCAACCATTGGCAGAATCATCGGGATGTGGCGTGATTCAAATAGGTTGCTCGAGAGAATCCATCACGACTAATTTAGTGACAATATTTAACAAGGTTCAATATCCCATACTATCAAACAGATATTTCAACAAAAGTCATAACGGAATTCAGTAGTTTCTCAAACAACAAACAAACAAAAAATAACAAAACTTCAGTTTGATTTAGGTGGGTTTCTAGACTTCCTAAACCAATTCCAGCAGTGTTCCATCTAACTTTTACATACGTTAAAATAAAAGTCAATACAATAATGTAAAGGTGAGTACACAAGTTTGCATAAGTATAGTGTTAAAAGCGTTTGCGCATAACCAACATGTAACACGTAAATGGGCGAATCAAGTATGCTATCGACAATGACACAAGCTAACCAACATGACTGCGAGTAAAGTTTGCACGATACAGGTTCACCGGAATGAACATGTAAAGTAAGTAAACCTTAACAACCCCTGAATAAACAGGTGCTGAGTCCAAACTATAGTACTATCGTTGCTAAGGGTGGTAGGGCAAGTCATCACTGTGTAAACATAGCAAACAAGCATTCAAGTAGTCACGTATAACATGCGAGAGCGGTTAGCGTTTGTAAAAGTGTTTTAGCATTGCATGTTGTGTTTGGATAGAGAACGTATGTAACACCCAAAAGTGCATTAAGCGAAAAAGGGTTCGAGTATACTCACAGTGCGTGCTTAACACGTAAACACGGTCTGGAATGGATTGAAGGGAGCGCCGGTTCAGCCTGCGTACAGGAATAGAAGTGCATAAGTCTTCCAAAGTGCTGAAACGGTCGAAATTGGAGTGTCGGGTGGGAAACAGAGGCTTCGTACGAAGGCGTGCCTTCATACGAAGGGAGGCTTCGTACAAGTGTTGCTTCTGTTGTCCAAGATTTATACTGGCTTTTCCACAAAGTGCAGAGTCTCGTTTATTTGCAACTCTTCAAGAGATACATGAAGATTCTCTTCAGCTAGACACTTCTTGAGGTTTGAGACATGGAAAGTCGGGTGTACGTTGCTGAGTTCAACCGGTTATTCGAGTCGGTAGGCCACTTTACCAATTCTTTCCAGAATCTTAAAGGGACCCAGGTAACGTGGCACTAGTTTCCCTTTCTTGCCGAATCAGATCACTCCTTTCCAAGGTGAAACCTTTAAGAGGAAGTGATCTCCAATTTCGAACTCTAGGGGCTTGCGGCATTTATCAGCGTAGCTCTTTTGACGACTCCGAGCTTTCAAGAAATTGTCTCTTATTTGGAGAATCTTGTCTGTCGTTTATTGTACGAAAATTCTACTAAGGGTAAATGCGAATCCCAATTACCACCAAAATCTATAACGAACGAACGAAGCATGTATTCGAGGGTGCAAATCGTGCGCTCTGTCTGATCATCGGTCTAGGGATGGACTGCCGTACTGAGATTGAGAGTCGTACTGAGAGCATATTGGAATGTCTCCCAGAGACGTGAGGTAAAACGACCATCGTGGTCAGAGATGATGTCACGAGGCGTCCCATGTCCACAAATAACTTCGTTGGTATAGATTCGTGCTAATCGTTCATCCTTAAAGTCTTCTCGTATCGGAATGAAGTGAGCAGATTTCGTAAGACGATCGACGATAACCCAAATGCTATCGTGACCAGAAGGCGTTCAGGGGAGTTTTGTAATAAAATTCATGGCTACACTTTCCCATTTCCACATCGGGATTTTGGGTTGTTCAAGTAAACTAGAGGGTCGTTGATGTTCGGCCTTAACCTTCAAGCAAGTTAGGCATTTCGAAACATATAGAGCGATATCCTTTTTCATGCCCAGCCACCAATACCTGGAACGGAGGTCCTGGTACATCTTGTCGGCACCGGGGTGAATGGAGTATCGAGATTTGAGAGCTTCAGTCATCAATATCTCTCGAAGGTTATTGCGACCAGGAATCCAAATACGGCCGAGAGAGTGATAGATACCGTTCGACTTAGTCACTAACTGGGTTTCAGCACCACACCTCATTTCCTCTTTCAGGTTATTCTCAATGAAACATGCGTGCTGTGCATCGTGAATTAGGGTTTCGAGATCATTCTGGGCTCGGACATTACGAATACTATGCATATAGCTTCGTCGACTGAGAGCATCGGCTACGACTTTTTCCTTGCCTGGATGGTAGCGTATCTCGCAATCATAGTCGTTGAGAAGTTTAACCGTTCACTTCTTTCTGGTTCAATTTATGCTGTAGGCTCTTATGGTCGGTGAAGATCGTACACTTTGTACCATAGAGGTAGTGTCGCCATATCCTTAGCGCAAAAACAACTGCACCGAGCTCGAGATCGTGGGTAGTGTAGTTCTTATCGTGGATTTTGAGTTGTCGAGACACATACGCGATAACCTTGTCTCGTTGCATAAGAACACAACCAAGACCTAGGTTAGAGGCATCGCAATAAACAACGAAATCATCGTTCCCATCGGGAAATGCGAGAATAGGAGTGTTGCAAAGCAGGCGCTTGAGAGTTTGAAAGGCGTCCTCTTGGTCAGAGCCTCACATAAAAGGTTTTTCCTTAAGAGTTAGGGCGGTAAGAGGTACGACGATTTTAGAAAAGTCGGCGATGAATCGACGGTAATAACCCGCCAATCCGAGAAAAGAACAAATTTCGGATGGAGTCTTCGGCGTAATCCAACTCTTTACAGCTTCGATCTTCGCGGGGTCGACGTGAATTCCTTGACTATTAACGATGTGACCGAGAAATTGAACCTCCTCGAGCCAAAATTCACACTTGGAGAACTCGGCGTAGAGGCGATTTCCTTGAAGAAGTTCGAAAACTAGGCGAAGATGTTGTGCGTGTTTGGCTCTCGACTTCGAGTAGATAAGGATATCATCGATAAACACAATGACGAAGCGATCCAAGAAGGGTTTGCACACACGGTTCATCAAGTCCATGAAGACCGCTGGTGCGTTCGTTAGACCAAAAGGCATGACCACGAATTCGTAATGGCCATAACGAGTATGAAAAACGGTTTTCGGAATGTCTTGCTCTTGTATACGCAACTGATGGTATCCAGATCGTAAATCAATCTTTGAGAAACACGTAGCGCCTTGAAGTTGGTCAAATAAATCGTCGATTCGGGGTAGGGGGTAAGGATTCTTGATAGTAAGTTTGTTGAGTTCCCTATAATCGATGCACATTCGGAACGATCCATCCTTCTTTTTCACAAAAAGAACGGGTGCTCCCCATGGTGATGGCTAGGGCGTATAAAGCCTTTATCAAGCAATTCCTGAAGTTGGCTAGATAGCTCGCGCATTTCGGATGGTGCAAGGTGATTGGGAGCTTTGGCTACAGGCGTAACACCTGGAACTAAGTCAATACGAAAATCAATATCACGAGTAAGGGTAAACCAGGTAAATCGTCGGGAAAAACTTTAGGAAAATCACAAACAACGAGAACGTCTTTCACGGTTTTCTTCTCATTCACTGGCGGTACAATATGGGTTAGGAAAGCGATGTATTCCTTGCGTAAGTACTTACTCGCTTGAATACACGACATAAGCTTCAACTCTTTCGAGAGTACTTCACCATAAACACATAACTGATCACCGTTTGGAAGAGAGAAACGAATCATCTTCTCGAAACAACCAACTTCGGCACGATTCTCACGAAGAAAATCCATGCCTACTATGACGTCAAAGCTACCTAGCTGCATAGGTATGAGATCGATCGGAAAGATGTGATTGTTGAGTTCAAGAGTACAATCACGTAGAACGGAATTAACGGTAATGGTTTTTCCGGTGGCTACTTCTACGTCGAATGTCGTTGGGAGTTTAGTGTGTTTACGTTTTAGAAGCTTTTCGAATTCAAACGATACAAAAAAATTATCGGCTCCAGTATCAAACAAGCATGAAGCATAAATACCGTTGACAAGGAACGTACCATTGACCACGTTGTTGTCAGTCTGAGCCTGGCAGACATTGATGTTGAAAGTTCTTCCGCGGGCAGCTTGCGGTTGTGGTTGCTGCTGCTGCTGTGGCGGTTGTTGCTGCGGCACTTGTTTCACAACGCACTGTGGGCAGACATTTGAAAAGTGGTTCGGGTCACCGCATGTGTAGCAAGCACGTGCATGAGCAATTGGTGCTGGAAGAGCCTGGTTGACTGGAATAGCCTAGAGTGGAGCTGGCGGTGCTGCGAGAGCTTGGGGAGTTTGCTGGCAAGGTCCTGAGCGGCAGTTTGCTGTGTAGTGCCCAAAGATGTTGTAGTTGACACAGAAACGATAGTTTGTCTCCACTGGGTGATGATAGGTGCAAGTAGGGCACAGTGGGTGATTCCCAGCATACGCACGCTTAGCAGGCGGTGCGTTGGGAGTAGTAACCCGACAAGTCTGGGTGTTGGGCGGTGTGACTACCACGCAGTTCTTGCTAGAGTTCCTTTGCTTGCGATTCTGACGATTGGACTTGGAAGCTTGAGATGGCGCTGTGTCAGTGCTTGGCGTTGGAGTAGCTTGGTTGAGACTTGGTTGAGGTCTTGAAAACTCCGGCGAAGACTCGTTTGTCATTGATTTCTGCTGCGAGCTGGTAAGTTTCCTCAGTTGTTGCGGGTTTTGCGGCCTGAACAAAGTCAGCGACACAGTCAGGGAGAGCTTGAATGTACTTCTTGATAGTTTTCTCAGGAGTGTCCACTTGACTTGGACAGATGATGCTCAACTGCTTGAATCAGGCGGTGGGACCAGCGTTGTCACCTCCAACTTGCTTGATGTTCCATAACTCGTTTACCAGCTTCTGGACTTCATGGGGAGAGCAGAATTCCTTCATTATGAGCTCTTTCAGCTCCTCCCATGCGAGACCATAGGCTGCATCATTTCCATGCCTGTTGCGCTCGGCGGTCCACCAGTCAAGTGCCTTTGACTGAAAAACACCAGTGGCGTTGACAGTGTGGAGATTCTCGGGATATCTATTTTATCGGAAGGTAACTTTGATCGAGTCAAACCATTGAAACATCTGACTGGGTCCATCTTCACCAGTAAAGTTCATAGGACCACAGGCTTTGAACTGCTTGAAGCTGAACAGAGTTTTCGGCGAGTCATTCTTGGAATCAACAGAAGAAGTACTGCTGGTAGCATGAATTTCACTGACAATTTGAGAGATCACCTTAGCCATGAGAGAGTCGATGCGTTTGTGAGCAATGTTTTGCTGGATGTTTCGGCGAGTTTGTGAACCCAAAGAAGACATCTGCGAACAGATTGGATGAGATTCGATTATATTGGTTATTGTTGAAAAGTTTAGCATTTTATACAACATATATTATTATTATTATTACTTTTATTGTTATTATTATTATTATTATTATTATTATTATTATTATTATTCACATAAGGCACAAAATCACATAACCACGTAAGCACAAAAGCACATAATCACGTAGTTGCACGTAACAGAGGCCACATAAGCACGTATTAGCACATAATTCACATTAAGCACATATTTTGCACGTATTCACCTTCTCTAAATTACGTGTAGCACGGGCGTGATATTGCGAGAGACAGCGTAGTATAAGCGAAGAGTATATAAGACTTCTTAGTTTTGTTCACGATTAGTTGCGCTTTAGATTGCGAGAGCTGCGCGAGTTGTGCATAGTTTGCAAGGCGGAAAGCGAAAAGCCGTAAAACGAGAAATTGATAAAGCGTAAAATCTTCAAATCAGAAACACATAAACATGATAAAATTCGAAGACGCGTAAAATTGACAAATGTAGGCTTGAAAATAATTAGATTGCCTTGGGTGTGAGACATCGACTAACCAAAGTGATTAAATTATTTCCAACAAGTTCGAGCACACGCATTGGCCTAATAGACTATGCTCTCACCATAATACGGCTAACGGCATTCATCCTTCCAGTTACTATGTAACAACCCTTGCCAAAATTGTTATTTCTTATTTTAATAATGCACATTAGGAAACCCTAATTGAGACCCCCAAGTGGTATGGCACGACCCGTAAATTTTAAAACAGGCGAAACTAGGATCAGCCCCCCTAAAACTCAAGGGGAAGGGGGGTATCCCCTAATAGTGTTTATCTGCTCAAAATGGCTTCAAAACACGTATTTTCGAATTTAGTTGACTCACCAGGGCTAAGCAGGACACGAGGCTACCCTAGCCTAAGTGAGTGTGCCCCGCGACACGCGCCAGGACCCCTGGCAGCCGGCGCGACACGCGGGCGGGTCCAATTTGGCCTATAAAGCCAGGGGCTTGGGACTGAGACTGTTTGCATGTTTCAACATAAAAATCCTTTACGTACGTTAAGTTATACGCTGTTTCGTTCAAAAATACTTAAATCCTGAACCTCTGCTGCGACAACAGGGTAACAACTCGATCACTGCTACGATACAATGTCCGATCGATTAAAACCGATCCGATGGATGTTTAAGTGCTGCCTGAATACGGGCTATACTTTGTCATTCGTCGTGAGGGTTTTGATCTCATGAAATTATCGTAAATGTTGAATTAAGTTACTGACCTAGTTTCGTTTGCATTGTTATTTTAACTAGGTTACCAGGCTTAATCAGTAGGCGGACTCTTTCCAGTTAAACTTGCAATGTGAGTCATTATGTTTTTATCAAAGTGCTTTGTAAAACCCTAAATGTTTCCCAGTTATATTTTACAGGGATTAAGTCTTTGTTATCTTAAGTTACTGGCAGTAAGTGGAGTATTGTGCACATTACTGCTGATTTATCACTGTTAGGTGAATGGACCTAAATAGTGATACACGTCACTTTTGGGTGAACGGACCCAATAGTGATATGACCACAGTCACAGATCCGGTCGAGTGACAACTGGACCAGCTAATAATAAGATAGGGGCAATTGTAATCGCTCTTAATACTGTAAATTATAACAGTGTGTCGTTTTATACAAATTGAATGACTCGCCAGTATTGTTAGGAAACTTTATTGTATTTGTTGTTAAAAATAGTTTAAGTTACTTAGAATTAATTCCGTCAACACGAAGCGACCGACGAACCGTCCCAGAAGCACTAAATATGAAGACCGAGAAAGAAAAAAAATCAAGCTTCTAAATTCTTTGATTAAAGATCACGACAAGGTTACAAGACTTCAAAATGTTAGCGATACATTATGGAGTTTACAAGATACAAAGTCAAAGAATTGTGTTAATAAGATAATATATCTCATTAACACATAATATCTTTCTATGAAAATGTCTTTATAAAAGAAAAATGAATCTTTTTCTTTTGTAAAAGAAATCACCAGAAAATGAATCTTTCCTTTAGAAAAACAAATCACCAGAAAAGGAAAAGAAAAATGAATCTTTTCCTTTTGATACATTTCATCAGAAAGATATTTTAAATATCTCATATGTGATTATCATTCACCAGAAAAGGAAGTGGACAAATTGGTAATAAAAGAAAATAGGCCACATGCAAATGGATGGGCACACAAACCAATATCCTATCAACCAACCACATTTGAGATAGGCTATGGAAAATCTCTATAAATACATAATTCCTACGAGGGAATTATGTGTGTCTTTGTAAAGTACTATTCTTTCATATAGAGTTTTTCATGAGAGTTTACCCCCTTGTTTAGCCCAGGGGGTGACATTTAGATTCGAGTTTATTCTCGGATTGACCCATTCTTCTTTGTTTAATAAGAATTAACCATTGAAGATATATCACTCTTATTGTCTCTATTTTTTTTCTTTGAATGTTTATATACTTCACAAACACCCGTCTCAACGAGCGAAGAAAGTCGCACCATTTGAACAGGGGCGCCAAAGGGGACCAACAAGTGGTAGATTGGATAAATTATTTCCAAGATCCCTTGCTCCTGTATGAGAGACGTATATTCATGATCTGTTAAAGGTAAAAAGAAAATTCTTTTTTTTGTAGATCCAAAAAAAAAAAAAAAAATAAAGCATGTAGTAGAGCTATTATTTTTTTCTGTTATTTTCATTACTATTGCTTTTATTACTATTATTATTATTATTATTATTATTATTATTATTATTATTATTATTATTATTATTATTATTATTATTATCTCTATTAGTATTTTTTTTGTATAAAAAGAGGTGTAGAAAAAGGATATAAAAACACAAAAAAAAGAGTTAAACAAAGATAAATGAACTTTAGTTTATCAGAAAGAAAAATTTTGACATCTAAAAAGAAAGTTTCTGATAAAAGAAAGTTTGTTCGTATCTTATTTAATGAAATAACTTCAAATTCTGGTTAGTTAATCTTAAAAAAAAATAAAAATAAAGGAATGATAATGATAAAAAGAGATTAAAAAAAAACTGTGTGAAACTTTAGAAAACCTACTCATAATTATTATCTTTTAAAAAACAAAAGTTTTCACAAAATATTCCTTGAAGAAAAGAACATGTACTTAGGCTTCCACCAGAAAAATATGTGTAAGTAATATCTCTTTTCCTTACTTATTCCCTCTCATCTCAAAAAAAAATTTTTTTTTTTGAATTTTCTGATGCGTTCGTCAGATTTTCTAATGATTTCTGATGCGTTCGTCAGATTTTCTGTTAAAAAAAAACTTTTTTCAGATTTTCTGATTATTTTATCAGAAATGTCACCAGATTGATCAGAAAACATCAGAAATTCTGTAAAAAAAAACGATTTTTTTTCGGTTTTATCAGAAATTTCATCAGATTCATCAGATATTCTTATCCGAAAAAAATCCCTCGACGGTTCAAGATCATTTTTTTATACCCTTGCATGATTCGTTATTTTTTGAAGCCTCATCAATCGACAGCCTAAACACTTATCCTATATTGGATAGAAGACACTTATATCCTATGTTGTGGGGATACAAGATATAATGCTTACATTTAGGTGGAATTATAAATCGAGGTGAATAATTATAACAACAAATGAAATATAATCAGATGATCATCCAGAAAAAGTCGGACGTTTGCCAAATAAACTTTCATGCCAATGAAGATATAGTCAACGAATATCACTAAAAAAAGGTGCCTACATGATAACGTGACAAGAAGAAAAGAAAGATACATCTTTAGCAAGTTTATTTGTTATTTCTAAGTATAAATGCATTGTTTGTATTTTTAACAACAAATAGGGGGTGACTGTTAGGAAACTTTATTGTATTTGTTGTTAAAAATAGTTTAAGTTACTTAGAATTAATTCCGTCAACACGAAGCGACCGACAAACCGTCCCAGAAGCACTAAATATAAAGACCGAGAAAGAAAAAAATCAAGCTTCTAAATTCTTTGATTAAAGATCACGACAAGGTTACAAGACTTCAAAATGTTAGCGAGACATTATGGAGTTTACAAGATACAAAGTCAAAGAATTGTGTTAATAAGATCATATATCTTATTAACACATAATATCTTTCTATGAAAATGTCTTTATAAAAGAAAAAGGAATATTTTTCTTTTGTAAAAGAAATTACCAGAAAAAGAATATTTCCTTTAGAAAAACAAATCACCAGAAAAGAAAAAGGAATCTATTCCTTTTGATACATTTCATAAGAAAGATATTTTAAATATCTCATATGTGATTATCATTCACCAGAAAAGGAAGTGGAAAAATTGGTATAAAAGAAGATATGCCACATGCAAATGGATGGGCACACAAACCAATATCCTATCAACCAATCACATTTGAGATAGGCTATGGAAAATCTCTATAAATACATAATTCCTACGAGGGAATTATGTGTGTCTTTGTAAAGTATTATTCTTTCATATAGAGTTTTTGATGAGAGTTTACCCCTGGTTTGGCCCAGGGGTTGACATTTAGATTCGAGTTTATTCTCGGATCGACCCCTTCTTCTTTGTTTAATAAGAATTAACCATTGAAGATATATCACTCTCATTGTCTCTATTTTTATTTTTTTGAATGTTTATATACTTCACAAACACCCGTCTCAACGAGCGAAGAAAGTCGCACCATTTGAACAGGGGCGCCAAAGGGGACCAACAAGTATTTTCCGCTGATAAAATCTTTTTAAACATGTTTCAGGTGATTTACTGTGAATAAGGGAAAGTGCCGCGTAGCACTCCAGCTTGAATGAAGTGGCTCAGTAAATAAATAAACATGTTTTTGTAATCAGGGGATTTCCCAGAGAAATTCCTTTATTGTAAATTACGGGGTTTGTCCCAAAACTTATAATAAAATAATCGGGTGTGTTCAGTTTAAACGATCCTGTTAAAATTTTTGCTGCCAAATTACACACCAATACCACGAGATTTCTGTTCCGCGACTTCTGTACCTGGTAAAACGGGTCGGGGGCCGTGACAGAAAAGGTGGTATCAGAGCCACTGATTTAAGCCAATTAAGTATTTGGAAAATACTTAATTTTTTCAAATTACCATTTTGTGATTCTGTAAAAATTTAATTTAATAAATAAAATTTTAACTTGAAATTTTGTGTGTTTCTTTATGTGTGACTAACAACATGAATGAACTATCGGAAGCCCTCCGAAATTTCACTATCCATACTACTGATATGGATACAACAGGAACCCAGTCCGGTTATCAGGCGGATACCGAGCAGCCACTAGTGTTTCAGGCCAAGTCACAGGAGAAACCTAAGCCTAAAAAGAGGAGAATGCCCTGGACTGGAAGCGAGGATGAAAGAAGAAGCCCGCTGCCCAAAAGGTGAAAAAGACGGAGGATCCAAAAGGAAAAGGAAAGGAAGTAGGGGAGAGCTCTGGTCAGGCCCAGGAATTGCCACTTTGGGAGGAACTCGATAGAAAACTGGCAAACTGTGACCTCATCGAACCTGCTGATGAAACCCTTTTCAATTTCCCCGCCCAATCAGAACTTCCTATCAATTTGGAACCTGCTATTCCGGACCCTATTGTCAACCCTCAATCTTTTATAGGGCAGTTGGAAGAATGGTGGACGAGCGACTGGCATTTTCAAAATTTTATGAATAACCCAAATGTGTACTTTCCCCAGTTTGATCCTGAACCTGCACCCTTTCCACCCATGAACCCGGAAAACGTTGCCGAATTACGCCGCTATGGTGAGAAACTGATGGATGCGGGAAATCGGATTCGAGAAGTGGGGGAAAACATTGCATGGAAGTACGACGAGAGGGAGCGTCGTTTTTGAAAAGCCAGTTAACCGTAGTTAAATGTTTTGTATAGTAATAATATGTGAAAAAATATATAATAATAATAATAATTATAAAATATAATATATATAATATAATATTGTATAATAATACTAAAATAAAACTTTTGTAAAATATATGGTGTGTATTGATGCATAAATATTATAAAAATATAAATGTCGCAATGTCGACGATTTTGGCTAAATGTGTGACTTACTTGTGTCATGATTGCCTTATTGTGTTTCGTTGCTATCCATTTCGTGACAATAATTTGTGTATATTGTTAATTATTCAGATGGAAAATGCAGTAAACCAACCGGTAAATGAAGTTAACCAATCTGAACCCAATAATGAAGACCATTTTCTCAACAGACAAGATATAGAAAATATCGTTGCTCAGGGAATAGCTAACGCTATCCCAGCAATCGTCGTTGCTGTTAAGAATCCCGTTGAACCTTCCCAAGCCAACCATAGTAAACGCACCCGCGATGATAATTTTAGTAACAGTGTATACGGGGGCGGCAATAATGATAATAATGTGGTTCAAGCCCCATTACTTAAGAAAATGAAAGTGGCAACGACGGGTTGCACTTACAAAGAATTTCTTGCCTGTAAGCCTGTTGAATTTGCAAGCAATGAAGGGGCGACTGCCGCACTGCGCTGGTTAGAAAAGACCGAAGCGGTAATCAAAATAAGTAAATGCGCAGAGGAAGACAGGATGATGTATGTATCCCACCTTTTTAAAGAAGAGGCGTTAGAATGGTGGAACACGGTGCTGCAAGCTAAGGGAAGTGACGTGGCTTATGCCATGAGTTGGGAGGAATTTAAGCAATTGGTGGAAAGAAAATTTTGTCCCTTCTACGAAAAGGAACAAATGACAAATAAGTTCCTGAACCACCGGATGGTGGACGTTGATTGTCGGGGGTATACTTCGAAATTTTTCAAGTATGCTAGAATTCTGCCAACTTTGGCCTCTGTTGGTGCATATGTCTGTTGACTTCGTCTTGTATCGAGTCGTGTAATAGAATAGATAAACCAAGACACGTAGTTTGAGAAAAACGGGAAACAGGTCAGAACTGACCAGTTCGTGCGAACTGGGCTATGCTGGTTCGTGCGACCTGGAGATTCCTATATATAGGAGGTCTTGGTTCTTCATTTGTAACTTCTGATTCCGGTAGCGAAGCTCTGCCGAAGTGTCGTACGATCTGTAAACATTGTGATATCAATACAATCGACACTTAAAGTGATTCTAAGTGCAAATCAAGCTGATATAACATCGGTACGTCTGATTCCGCCTTTCGTATTGATCGAGAACTCTTCTGAACGTCTCGTTTGGTCGATTCCCCGATCCTATAAATGGTATCAGAGCTCAAGAGGAAGGTTTCTTACCATTTCAGCTTGATTTCTTCATAAAATCTGATTTCTACTAATTTCTACTCATTTTCTACACTTTTTCTTCAAAATTTCAACGAATCTATGGTTAAAATGATCTGAATTTCACATATAACACGTAAAACTGAGTTTTAATCAATCCTTGAACAAATCAGACCAAAAATCAACCTAAAACTTGATAAAATTGACCAAACCGCGTGAAAAACATGTTCAGATCGTTCGAAATGTATCAGGTCGTGTGAAATAACTTCCAGTTCGCACGAGGTGATCATCCAGGTCGCACGAACTGAACTTCAGATCATTTGACATAGGGTTTCAGGTCGCATGGGGTGGTCAAATCGCACAGGTTTCTCAGATTGGAATTGAATCAGGTCACTTGAAATTATTCAGGTCGCACGGGTTGAACCAGTTCAGGTCGTACGAGGTGTTTGAGAGTGTATCAGATCGTTTAAAGGTTATCAGTTCGCACGAGTTGCTCAGATCGTTTAAACTTTGTGAATTTTTAAAACCTAAACATGGAAAACGAATTCTACAACGCATTTGCTACTCCGATCACTATGGCTCAGAACGTGAATTTAGAGAATGAAATGGGCACCATGCAAAAACCGCCTAAGCTCATGAATATCGAGGAGTATAGTGGATGGGTGGAACGTTTCGAAAATTGGGTTCAAGCGAATCACTTAGAGGCATGGGAATGTGTTGAAGAATGATATGTTAGACCGATTGATGAATACGGAGAGACTGTTGCTATTAAAGATTTAGATGCTGATGAGAAAAAGAAATACAAAAGTGAAAAAATGATGATCAGTATATTGCAACAAGCTATTAAGGAAGACATCTTGATTTTATTGCAACACAACGGAAGTGCACACTCAACGTGGAAAGCACTAAAAACGAAGTTTGTTGGAAGTCAAGACATGATCAAGAACAAAAAATCGCTTTTGAAGAAAGAATTTGATCTATTTCATGGATTAAAAACTAAAAACACCAAAATGATTATAGAAAGATATTGCAATTTGGTGGTTAACATGAAGCGATTGGATATCAAGAAAGATAGAGAAGAATGGGTTGAAAAGTTGGCCGATGCGTTGCCACAAGATGTTTGGGGCACGTATCTTATGATTCTGAAGAATAATGGTGAGTTTGGGAGTCTATCGCTGAGCAAGTTTATTGAAAAACTCAAAGTTCAAGAGATGGAACAACGGAAGATGGAAAAAATGAAGAATTCTAATGGTGAACAGGACATTGGTCTGTATTACAAAGGAAGTACAGTTGATAAGACCAACATTGCACCAAAGATCGAAACTGCATTTAACGCAAACAGTTCTTCTGGAGGGTCATCTCAAGGACCAACCAACAATAATAGATTCTCATCATTTGATCCAGATTTTTCAGCAACCAATAATGGCCAAGTACTAAAATGCAACATTGCTTTACATCTTCAGAATGGTCAGAATTTCTCGGAAGAGGTTGCTAAAGGTCATATGTCTTTATTGGTGACCGTATTAGAGTCTTATGAAAGTTTGGTAGCTGGAAGGATTGGTAATCCAATGTTGACCAAGGAGGATTATGATCAGATCGATGTAGAAGAGATGGAATTAATGGATATAAAGTGGTGTATGGCTAGTGTGTTGAGAAGAGCTGAGAAGTTTAAACAGATCACTAGAAGAGATGATTTCCGTGATGCTGGAACTTCACCTTTGGGTTTTGATAAATCTAAAGTTACTTGTTTTCGTTGCAGGGAGAAAGGGCATTTTAAGCGAGAATGCACAAATCGCGAAGCAAGTGGAGCTCAAAATCCATTCGGCAACAATGATTATCATCGAAAAGCGATCTATCATCAAATTGCTCAACAGCCACAAACTTCACATGCTAGGAAGGAGATCGAAGAGCCATCAAAGAAAGCTTATCTAGTACATCAAGATGATGAAAGGATTCCAGAAGGTTTTAATTGGGAGGATTATGATCCTAACAGACCTTCAAATTCTAAAGCGTTTGTTGCTCAAATCTTTGAAGATTCAACTGCTGAAGAAGAAATGGCGTATGCTTATTACGAATCTCAGCAATTCAGTCCTAAAAAGGAAGAAGAAGAACCAGTTTCAAAAGAAGAGGTTTCAGAAAAAGCGCCAATTTTTGATCACTCGTCAGATGAAGAGAGTGATGATGATAGAAAAGAAATTCGAAAACTTGAATATTATAAAAAAGAATTTTCACCTGATAGGTATAATCTGTATTTTGCAGGTAAACTGGAAAAGATCAAAGAAAGACAAGCTGCGAAAAGGAAGAATCATAAGGCAGCAACTGTCGAAGAAAAGATCAAACCTGAAGAAAGTGTTCGTGTGATAAAGAAGCAGGTTAAAGAAACTCCAGCTATCAAGGTTGAGAAGGAAGCTGATACTGAAAAGATGCCTGAAAAGTGTGAAAACTGTGATACTGTGAAAAGGCACAACAACAAATTGATTCATAACATGAACAGACTGAAAGAATCTTATGATGTTTTAAACAAAGCTATGAATCAATATAACAAGTCAAGCAATGAACGAGAGACAGCTATGAAGACACTCAATGGAGCGTTCATGACGAAGCTGAAAATCATCAATCAGTACATTGAGAAATGTGCTGAACTTGAACAAATATTGGAAACCCAGAGGATAGAAACTGAGAGGGTAAACAGGTTATTGAAAAGTTATTCATGTGCTTCTTATGTGATTGACAGGATTTACCCTACAGTAGAAGGCATGAAAGCGTTTGAAGAGGAGAAACCTGAAGTAAAGGATACTGGTAAGAAACAAAGTGTTAATTATAACAAGTGTCCACCTCCGCTTGAAGAAGGATATTCTCCACGAAATCCTAATTCAGAAAGAGTAAAAAAGGCAACCAATTTAAAGTGGGAATCTGAACCTTCAGATGGATTTCCAGATAATATTGACGTCACTTTCACAACATCTGACACTGATCATGAGTCTGAGTTAATAAAGAAAGTGGTCGATCAGGTGTTGGATAAGGATGAGGAGTCAGAGTCAAAGTCTGAATCTGAGACTTCAAATTCATCAGTTGACAGTTCGAAATCATCGGGCAAAAGGGTTTACAATAATGATTTTCTGATATCAAAAAATAATTTGAATGACGAAACATTCAAAGTAGCATATACTTTGAATGCCTCCGACAAATTATATTCTGATGAAGAATTTCCAATAAGAGGTGTTAAAACTGAAATGATTAACAAGGTTTTCAAATTAACAGAAATAAATATTTCTGAAATAAAAGACGTAAATCTTACTGAAAAACCTAAAAAATACACTTCAAGAGTTCAACAAAGGTTAAACAAGAAAAAAAGGTTACAGTTCTGGTTCTGGTTATCGAAAGAAACCAAACCATAACAGTAATTTCAAAAAGAAAGGTTTAGGTTTTATTCCACCAGAAAATCATAAAAATGAGAAAATTTATAAACCAAAAACAAAATTTGTTTCAGGAGCAAGTTCTGAAAAAGAGGAAAAGAGCTTATTATAGAAGCAATCAAACAAAGAATTCCTTGCTAAGAAGCAAGAGGGAATGAAGAATGATGTTGCTCAGAAAAAGGAGACACGATCCTGTTATCAATGTCAAAAAGTTGGGCACATTTCTTTGAACTGTCCAAAGGCAACCCAAACAAAACAGGGAGTCTCTGAAAAATTGAAAGAAAAGATGGTTGAAAATGAACCACCAACCAAACAATTTAAAGTGTTCAAAAATTCAAAATTTGAGGTTGGTGAGAGTTCAAAATGTTTTTACAAAAGAAGAGTAAATCTTAACAACCAAAAGTGGGTTGTTAAGAAATCAGATGCTAATTCTAGCGATTAATTTGTTTCTTCGGAAGCAAATGAGCTACTTTTTGGCGATGAATCTGACTCGTCAAAGTTAGAAGAGCCACAAGTTGAGCTAAAAAGTGATAATTCCGTTCCGACAATGGATGATGAAAATTTTCCACCATTGTCAAACGGAAACTTAAAAGAAAAAATTGGCAAAGTTGAGATTTCAAATCAATTCTTTTCTGAAAAGAAAGAATTTGATGTTGAAAAACCTTTAACCCTAAAGTTCTAAATATTTTTGGAAAAATGGTTGACGGGAAGGTCAAAGGGGTAAAGGAATTCTATGAAAAGAAGAAGAAAGGAAAGAAACCGAGTGATGATGACTCGGAATCACCCAAGGACCGTCAGGCTTGGGTGAATCTCTTTAACTGAAAATCCTGACTTGCCGGAGCTTCCAAGTTGGTAATCGTGGAGAATGAATCGACATTATTCTTGAAAAATATTTTTGTAAAAAAACCTACAAGTGTTAGATTTTATAAGTGGTTGAAAGAACAATGTGATGAAACCCCATGATATGTGTAATCAACAAAACTAATTTTCCGGAAAAACCATTTTGATTAAAACAAACTTAAGTGTTTTGAAATCATAATGGGAAAATAGTTTGTTGTCAGGGGAGTTCTGATTGTTTAAGCCAAGAGAATGGCGAATTGAAGCAATTCACATCAGTGTGTCATTTTATTTGTAGAGTTTACATTTTCAAATTTTCCCGAAAAATCAAAAATTGAAACATATTTTTGATTTTAGGAGGAGTAAAAATTTAGAAATTTTGAAAATTTGAAAAATCCAAAAACATCGAAAAATCAAAATGAGTTTTGTTGTGAAAAAGAGGAAATGATAGTACATCAGTAGACAATCACAGTACGATTAAGAATTGGAAAGTTAAAATGTGATAAACGGTCTCACTGATGATATGCTAGTAGGTTTTTGTACGCTTAGTAGATTGTTTTCGAGATATAAACCTAAATATCAAATACTTACTTATCTCGTGGGGAACATCTCTCGGATATATAGGTAACCCCTGAAATCTAGTTTGAGGGGCTTTCTATTTCTGACATACTAGGTCTTTGTGCGTGATGATATCTGGGGTATTATATCGGGACTTCTGATTTTGCGGGAGCAATAGCCTAGTCCTCGTATAATACTTTGCACTGCTTTAATCATAAAGCCCACCCTCAGCATAAAAAATGATGAAACATTGAAAAATGCTAATCATGTGCTGTTGAAGAAAAGATCCCCAAACGGGACACACCTAAAAGTCGAGCCATCATCTCTTTGTCTGAACGGAAGTTCTAACCTGAGCTCTCATGGTCTCGCATTACCCATTTACAGATATCATTTGTGTACATTCACCTGTAAGACTGAATATATGAGTCTGGATACGGGAGTATATTCTGAGGTGGGACACACGAATAAGTTAAGTTCTTAAAACACTAATCTCGTATCTCGAAACAATTGAACTTTGTGTGAAAATTTAAGTGGATCAATATACTAACAATCTAAGTGAATCGTTTAGAACTTAAGGTGTTTAAAGCTCAACGGTGCTAGTGATTTGTCAAAAACTGATATGATCCTCTTACACAAACTCACAAAAATATTGTCTGTAAATATTTCTTTACTGCTTTTCATTAGTGTGTTTTAGCATAAAATTTTGAAAACTCAAAAAGATTTTATTTCATCTTATTTTCGACAACTGATGTTTGGAAAGCCGATTTTCAAAATTCCAAGTGCTAAACATGATGAACGAAAATAGGGTTGGGAGAGTTTTGAAATGATGAAATGGTTCATTAATTTGAAACCAAATTTGATTGCTACGAATACAAGTGGTTTAGCAGAGATTAAAATTTTTATAATTAAAAATACCCAAAACATAAGATTTGAAAAATGAAGTTAAAATCAGTGTTAGTTAATCAAGGTCATTAGTTTGAGCTTGATATAACTATTGTTGATGGTGAATGATATCTACCAGTGGTTTCTAAATTGTTAAATTTTAAACAAGTGAGAAATTTACTTTTGGGTAGTGTATGTGCAGGTAAAAAGCTTTGAAAGAGCTAGGTTTCGACTCCTGAGTATTTTCCGCATAAGCGTATGCAGATTAGAGCCAGGTTTCTAATCCTGTTGCTACGGAGAGCCATGAGACGATCCTGAACATGTGAAAGCCTGTAGATAGAAGATTCCAGACTGCGATCCCAGCTTATCGAAAGGGGGAGTCTGAAGACGTAAGAGCCAGATTCAGATCTTGGGATAGCATTCGAGACAGAAGCTGCTGATGCTGAAGAACTTATTGAATCAAGAGATCTGACCAAGAGAATTAGAGAAAGAATAGAGCCAGATTGAGATTCTGGGAGAGTAAGAGAGAGATTGAAGGATGCTTACAGAGAAAGATACTTTGGAGAGAGCGAGAAGACCGATCAAGACTGAAGACTCAATACACTGAAGACACGTCATCATCCAAGGGGGAGTTTGTTGGTGCATATGTCTGTTTACTTCGTCTTGTATCGAGTCGTGTAATAGAATAGATAAACCAAGACACGTAGTTTGAGAAAAATGGGAAACAGGTCAGAACTGACCAGTTCGTGCGAACAAGGCTATGCTGGTTCGTGTGACCTGGAGATTCCTATCTATAGGAGGTCTTGGTTCTTCATTTGTAACTTCTGATTCCGGTAGCGAAGCTCTGCCGAAGTGTCGTACGATCTGTAAACGTTGTGATATCAATACAATCGACAGTTAAAGTGATTCTAAGTGCAAATCAAGCTGATATAACATCGATACATCTGA
Source organism: Helianthus tuberosus (assembly GCA_030545235.1). Taxonomy (NCBI): domain Eukaryota; kingdom Viridiplantae; phylum Streptophyta; class Magnoliopsida; order Asterales; family Asteraceae; genus Helianthus; species Helianthus tuberosus. The sequence continues at coordinate 125,430,750 of CM060358.1, forward strand.
TTCCACCTTTCGTATTGATCGAGAACTCTTCTGAACGTCTCGTTTGATCGATTCCCCGATCCTACAACCTCGCCGAAACCGACGCTTATTTCTCGCTATATTTGGGGACTAATTAGCGAAATTCGCAACATAGTCAATGCTACGAGACCCCGAACGATTGACGATGTGGTTGAATTGGCCAACACCTTGACTGATGGACTAGTGCGTACAAGAGAAGAAAATAGGAAAAAGGAATTGGCTCACAAGATTACCCAAGGGTTTCGTGGGGGTAATAATAGTACTAACTTCAAGAAAAAGGGAACCGGGCAACCCTCCAGCGCTTCATTTTGCAGTACCTGTAAAAGAAAGCATTTTGGGAAATGTAAGGGGTACTATAATTTCTGCAAAATATCGGGACACCGAGAAGAGGAATGCAGGAAGAAATCCATGATCTGCTACAATTGCGGAGAAACAGGGCACTTCAAGCCCGATTGCCCAAAATTGGTTAAGCCAGCTGACAATAAGGCCAAACCTGCCGAAGGAACTAATAACAAGAATGCAAGAGCCTTCCAGCTGACGACGCAAGAAGCAGATCTGATTCCGGATGTGATAGCTGGTACGTTTCTTGTACATGACGTTTACGCAAAAGTATTATTTGACTCTCGTGTAAACCAAAGTTTCATAAATACTTCATTTTGCCAAGCTCTTAAGCAACCTTTAACCAAACTTAGACGGATTTATACGGTAGAAATGGGAGAAGGAAATTCTGTTAATATAGATAAAGTTCTACAAGAAGGAAAAATAGAACTCTCAGGTCATAAATTTTCTGCAAACTTGCTACCTATGAATTTAGCCGGATTCGATGTCGTGTTAGGAATGGATTGGTTAGTAGCCAACCATGCTTGAATCCTCTGTGAAAAGAATTCCATAGAAATACATACGCCAGCAGGAGAAGTAATTTTGGTTAAAGGAGATAAGCCACGTAAACCAATGAAATTCATTTCAGTAATGAAAGTTGCTAGTTATGAACGAAAACAAGGAATAGTGTATATGATTTCGGAAATCATTAACACTAAAAGCAAGGAACTTAAAGAAATTCCAGTAGTATCAGAATACCCTGATGTATTTCCAGAAGAGCTACCTGGATTACCACCAGATAGGGAAGTAGAGTTTAGAATTCATCTAATTCCTGGAACTGCACCAATAGCTAAGGCACCTTATCAGTTAGCACTCACAGAAATGTTAGAATTGAAAAAGCAGTTAGATTAATTGTTAAGCAAAGGATTCATACAACCTAGTTCATCCCCTTGGGGAGCACCTGTGTTATTCGTGAAAAAGAAGGATGGTTTGATGCGAATGTGTATCGATTATAGGGAATTGAATAAGGTTACCATTAAGAATCGATACCAAGGATTGACGATCTTTTTGATCAACTTCAAGGAGCTAGGTACTTCTCTAAGATAGACTTGCGCTCCGGATATCATCAGTTGAAGTTACAGGAAGAAGACATACCTAAAACTGCTTTCAGGACTAGGTATGGTCACTACGAGTTTACAGTTATGCCTTTTGGATTAACGAATGCTCCTGCCGCATTCATGGACATGATGAATAGGATCTGTAAACCGTATCTGGATAAATTTGTAATTTTTTTCGTCGACGATATACTTATTTACTCCAAAAGTCAGGATAAGAATTGTGAGCACCTGCATGCACTCTTAACTTTGTTAAGAAAAGAAAAGCTTTACGCCAAATTCTCAAAGTGTGAATTTTGGCTACAAGAGGTATAATTTTTAGGACACATGGTGAATCACGAAGGCATTGACGTAGATCCTTCCAAGATAGAAGCGATCAGGAACTGGAAGGTCCCGCAATCAGCTACCGAAGTTAGAAGTTTTCTAGGATTAGCAGGATATGATAGGCGCTTCATTAAAGACTTTTCTAAGATAGATGTTCCATTAACTAAGCTAACCTGTAAAACTGTTAAGTTTGAATGGGGACCTAAGCAAGAAGAGGCCTTTAGGATTTTAAAGCAAAGGTTAACAAATGCCCCAATTCTTGCCCTACCTGAAGGAACCGAAGATTTTAAAGTCTACTGTGATGCTTCTAAGTTAAGATTAGGTTCTGTGCCGATGCAGCGCAAAAAGGTAATTGCGTTTGCATCAAGACAATTGAAGAAGCATGAAGAAAATTATACGACTCATGACTTAGAATTAGGAGCAATAATTTTTGCCCTTAAGATTTGGAGACATTATCTGTACGGAAGTAAGTTTACTGTCTATACAGATCATAAGAGTTTAAGGTATATATTTGGGCAAAAAGAATTGAACATGAGGCAAAGAAGATGGATGGAAATTCTAAGTGATTACGGCTGTGATATTCTATATCACGAAGGAAAGGCAAATGTCGTAGCAGATGCCCTAAGTCGTAAGTATCATGAAAATCAAAGGAGAATTCGTGCTCTTAGAATAAATCTACAATTAGATTTAATGGAACAATTGAGAAACGTTCAAGAAACAACAATCAAGGATGATGCTGAATGAATGAAAGGACAGATAAAGGAATTAGAACAAGGATCAGATGGAATTTGGAGATTCCATAAGAAAATAATTTGGGTACCTAGACAAGGAGATTTAAGAGATAAGATTTTAGAGGAAGCCCATAAATCCAGATATACGATGCATCCTGGTAATAACAAGATGTATCAAGATTTAAGAAATAACTTTTGGTGGATAGGAAAGGCAAAGGACATAGCTAGATACGTTTCTAAGTGTCTAACTTGTTCGCAAGTTAAGGCAGAACACCAGAAACCCTCAGGTTTACTTCAACAGTTAGAAATGCCTGTATGGAAATGGGAATTGGAATCGGAAATGAAGCGAAAGTACCCTTACTTCTTCCAGTAAATCTCGAGGACGAGATTTTAACCAAGGTGGGGAGGGTGTAACAACCCTTGCCAAAATTGTTATTTCTTATTTTAATAATGCACATTAGGAAACCCTAATTGAGACCCCCCAAGTGGTATGGCACGAGTCGTAAATTTTAAAACAGGCGAAACTAGGATCAGGGCCCCCTAAAACTCAAGGGGAGGGGGGTATCCCCTAATAGTGTTTATCTGCTCAAAATTGCTTCAAAACACGTATTTTCGAATTTAGTTGACTCACCAGGGCTAAGCAGGACATGAGGCTACCCTAGCCTAAGTGGGTGTGCCCCGCAACACGGGCCAGGACCCCTGGTAGCCGGCGCGACATGTGGGCGGGTCCAATTTGGGCTATAAAGCCAGGGGCTTGGGACTGAGACTGTTTGCATGTTTCGACGTCAAAATCCTTTACGTACGTTAAGTTATACCCTATTTCGTTCAAAAATACTTATATCTCAAACCTCTATTGCGACAACGGGGTAATAACTCGATCACTACTACGATAATGTCCGATCGATTAAAACCGATCCGATGGATGTTTAAGTGCTGCCTGAATACGGGCTATACTTTGTCATTCGTCGAGAGGGTTTCAATCTCGTGAAATTATCGTAAATGTTGAATTAAGTTACTGACCTAGTTTCATTTGCATTGTTATTTTAACTAGGTTACCAGGCTTAATCAGTAGGCGGACTCTGTCCAGTTAAACTTGCAATGTGAGTCATTCTGTTTTTATCAAAGTGCTTTGTAAAACCCTAAATGTTTCCCAATTATATTTTATAGGGATTAAGTCTTTGTTATCTTAAGTTACTGGCAGTAAGTGGGGTATTGTGCACATTAGTGCTGATTTATCACTGTTAGGTGAATGGACCTAAATAGTGATACACGTCACTTTTGGGTGAACGGACCCAATAGTGATATGACCACAGTCACAGATCCGTTCGAGTGACAACTGGACCAGCTAATAATAAGATAGGGGTAATTGTAATCGCTCTTAATACTGTAAATTATAACAGTGTGTCGTTTTGTACAAATTGAATGACTCGCCAGTATTTTCCGCTGATAAAATCTTTTTAAACATGTTTCAGGTGATTTACTGTGAATAAGGGAAAGTGCCGCGTAGCACTCTAGCTTGAATGAAGTGGCTCAGTAAATAAATAAACATGTTTTTGTAATCAGGGGATTTCCCAGAGAAATTCCTTTATTGTAAATTACGGGGTTTGTCCCAAAACTTATAATGAAATAATTGGGTGTTTTCAGTTTAAACGATTCTGTTAAAATTTCCGCTGCCAAATTACACACCAATACCACGGGATTTCTGTTCCGCAACTTCTGTACCTGGTAAAACGGGTCGGGGGCCGTGACATACTACGTGACTCGGCTCATTGGAACAGTTGAGACTTTGGTGAGATTTTGATTATCAAATTAGGGAGTGGAAGGGGTTATTAAGATGCGGGTTTCCCCCCTAACTTAACAACTTCGCTCCTAACTGTGGTTAGAACAACCACGAGATAGAGATGGAGATTTCCATCGAGATGTGGATTTCGCTCCTAACTCAACGAGAGATTCTCGTGCGAGAAAAAATACGCAGAGCGAGTGACTTTCTTGAGAGTTATTGGTTTTCACACCTAATCTCGACACAATCGCTCGTTTGTGTTATACGAGTGTCTTCAAGTGTGTATATAGTGTTAGCCTTAGGAAAGGCGTGTAATACTTATTTTGCCTTAGGAAAGGCTCCCTTCGTACGAAGCTGCCTTCGTACGAAGGTGCAGCAATGTGGGTTCGAACGTAAATATAACATGGCATGTGAGTTCGTACAAAGCCTCAAGTAGGTTCATACGAAGGTGGTCTGTTTGATACTTAGACTATAGACTAGGTCCGTTTCGCATGACTCGGCCTAATTCCCTATAGTTATGGCTCTGATACCAACCTATCACACCCCAACCGATGGTAGAATCATCGGGATGTGGCATAATGCGAATAGGTTGCTCGAGAGAATCCATAACGACTAATTTAGTGACAATATTTAACAAGGTTCAATATCCCATACTATCAAACAAATATTTCAACAAAAGTCATAACGAAATTCAGTAGTTTCTCAAACAACAAACAAACAAAACATAACAAAACTTCAGTTTGATTTAGGTGGGTTTCTAGACTTCCTAAACCAATTCCAGCAGTGTTCCATCAACCTGTTACATACGTTAAAGTAAAAGTCAATACAATAATGTAAAGGTGAGTACACAAGTTTGCATAAGTATTGTATTAAAAGCGTTTGCGCATAACCAGCATGTAACACGTAAATGGGCGAATCAAGTATGCTATCGACAATGACACAGGCTAACCAACATGACTGCGAGTAGAGTGTGCGCGATACGCGTTCAACTGAATGAACATGTAAAGTAAGTAAACCTTAAAAACCCCTGAATAAATAGGTGCTGAGTCCAAACTATAGTACTATTGTTGCTAAGGGTGGTAGGGCAAGTCATCACTGTGTAAACATAGCAAACAAGCATTCAAGTAGACACATATAACATGCGAGAGCGGTTAGCATTTGTAAAAGTGTTTTAGCGTTGCATGTTGTTTTTTGATAGAGAACTTATGTAACACCCAAAAGTGCGTTAAGCGAAAAAGGGTTCGAGTATACTCACCGTGCGTGCTTAATGTGACACCCGACTTCTCAGGCCGTACCGTACAATAGTAATCTGTGTAGTGAACATGTAAAATGGCTGTTTGTGACTGATTGTGATATTTATGTATGATATTTTATGTGTTGGTAAATTCAGATGTTTATAAAAATTATCTTGGCAACGATAAAACAAACGCTTATCACGTAACGATTAAAATGCGAAACGAACGTCGGTGACCACCTGATCAGTGTTAAAATCCTAAAAATAGTCTGTTATGATTAGAATAATAATTTTAATCATATCCGCAAGGAAAAATAAATTAAAACGCTAAGAAACTCTATTTTTCGAGTTTGAGCGCGTACCGCGCGATACTACGCGAATTTCACAAAATACCGTCAACGCAGCCAGTCAAGGCAACTTGTAATTATTTCAGTAATAATTTTAAGTGATTATTTTTATAGAGTGATAAAAATAATTTAAAACGCACTAAAACGGGATTAAAACGCTAGATAAAATACCCGGTAATCAGTGAAATACCAGTTTTTGAGCTAATATACATATAATATATGTATTTATATAAGGTGTGTGTGTGGGGAGTGAAAGGTGGCGGCCCTATGGCAGCCCACCTCTTTCAAAATTGCTTCTCACTTGCCAAGTGTTGTCTTGGAAATAACAAACCATCATTTAAACATTCCTTCACACACTAACTAACCCATAACCCAAGATCAAAACATTCTCTCTCTCCCTCTTGCGTATTCTTGACCGAACACCCCCTTAACACACTGCCATTTCAATTTCAAATCCAAATCATGAAGATTCAAAGGCTTTACATAGTGATTTCAAGCTTGTAATAAGGTTTGGAGGTGATTTCAAGTAGATTCAAGCAAGAACAAGGCTCTAAATCACCATCTTTATAAAAAAACCCACTAAGAATCTTGAAGGTATAACATAATTTTTTTTAGATATTCTTCTTGATTCATAGTGATAAAGAAGATAGTGAAAGTTTCTCTTGATTCTTGAATCTAAACATAAGCTTGAAACTAACAAGGAATGAGATTTTAAACAAATAAAAACGGGTGAGTGCATGTATGTGTATATGGCCGAATGTGTGTGTATGTATGTGTATAAGTTGTATTTTGAATTTTAGATGAAAGATTTCTTGGTCATTTGATTTCTTGAAAAATATGAAGCATGAAGGAATTGTTAGTTGTCATAAAAGAACGTTCTAAAGTGATTGGAGATTTGAAAGTGATATATTGAAAAGTAAATTTTTGGAAGGATGTGTGTGTATATATATTTCGTATATATGTATGTATATATGTATGCATGCATGTAAAAGTTGTTATATAATCTTAAATGTGCAAGATCTAAGCATAAATAAATATGGATGATTTGAATGAACTTGGTGATATGTGTAATATTTGTAAGAACATGATGTTAGTAAACTTCAAAGCATGATTAGTGTGACACATGTGTCACTTCAACCATCAAACAAATGCCAAACCAATGAAATATTGTATTTCATATTTGGGATTTGTAAAATTATGTGTATCTTTTGCACATATCAACTCTTGTTCGATTTTAAGCTTTAAATCGCTTTCTGGAGGGTTATACGCGCTCTGATGCGTAAATATAACCAGTTTAATCCAACGAACACTCCGGAATAGTGAAATAGGCTTAACATACCTTAAATAACCTTTGCATAACTTAGAAATAAGTTTTGAAGGCTTTGGTATGGCAAAAACAAGTTAATTCGCTTACAGGGACTAAACTTGACAAACTGCGAAAGTATGCCAATTTGAACTGTAACAGACATTCCGGAACATGACCATAAGTTACACATACCATAAATATCCTTCACATAGCTTAGAAATAGGCTTTGAGGGGTTCGGTATGCTAAAATAAACTTTTGGGTCATTCAGGGACTAAAAGTGTCAAAAAGTGCACAAGTTTGCATTTTCACGCATAACTTACGTTATGAATACATCCGGACATCCAAAAATTTATGTAAGCATGACTATATTATGCTTTAGTGTTTGGCTTGCCAAAAATCCATTCGTTGCGTCATTTGGATCGTTTTTCGCGCTTATGCGCATTCCGTCGTAATTAAGCGAACATCGCGTTTGTACGACCAAACGAACCAACACCCGGCATATTTTTGAGCATGTTTCATGTCCACAATATTTAGGCAACATTTTAGGGCCTTAAAGTTGGCTTTACGGGCCTTAGAAGTGTCGGAAATGGCCTTAAACACGTGCAGGGACTGAAACTGTCATTTCTGAAACTTATGTCTGATCTGTGCAGGCCAGGCGGCCCGCCTCAGTTTCCTTACATCCTCACGCGGCCCGCGAGGCCCCTTCTGACCAGGTTAACTGCATTTAACAGCGGATTGCAGCTGTTTAATCCACAACCACATGTTCTCACTTGTCTAGTCAGCTGATAAGAACCCATTTTTAGTCACCACAACTTGCCAACACATGTACGGGTAGGATTCGAGCACGGTTTCCATGAAACGATCTTAACGGTTACCCGAAAACTATAAATACCCCACCCCACAACTTCAAAAACCACTAGAATTTTGATCTTAGAAACTCTAAGTTGAAACCATTGTTTCATACCTGAGATTCTCGGATCAAGATTAGCATTCGGGGACCCTTCATAAGTATTCTTTCGTTCTTTTATTGCTTTTCGAGTCTTTCGAGTCTGAAAGTCAAACTTTGTTTGACTTTCTGCATTGACCAGTTTATGGTCAATGCGAAGTTCGTTTGAACTTCGCAACGTGAGTGTAATCACGTTGGTTATAGTCCCTTGGGACTATGCCTACTGATTACCACGTTGTCTAGGGTCGTAGGATAGGCGATCTGATAAATCGCTTATACCTCGAACCCGACCCATTTGGTCGATCATTAGGATCCGACCAAACACATTAGGTGACCATAGTATATAGGGAATAACCTTCCGAGGTTATACCTTATGGTCACATCGTTTAAGTAGTTGTATGATAGGTAGTTTATATGCCTTAGGTAAATTACCAGAATACCCTTTTCATGTATAATTGGTAATTAAGCATATGTAACCTAAACCTTTGTCACATAACTGATTATGTAACATGTTTAGGCATATAACACTTGTCATAGGACTAGTTAGACGGTCCGAACGCGTTTCACACGCACGACGCGTTAAAGTAGCATAAGCTACCTTAATGGGTCGCGATGAGTCGAAAACACATAAGATAGGTTTCATTTAGTATGTAGGCTTTGTTAAACCATATGACACGAGTCTCTATACTCGTTTGGTTTACGAACCCTCATTCTATCTAAATCCTCCGATATAGGTCCGGTTTATTAACATAGTTACCTATATTAGGTGCCGTTTGATTCCGTGATCTCTAGCATTGCTTGGTGGTTATCTTAGGACTACTGAACAATCTCAAGTGAGTACATAGTTCCCCTCTTTTACTGTTTTCAAACTGTTTTGGGGTGAAGCATGTGTACCTATCTGTTATTTTCATGATTTCAAAGTATAATTGATTATACATGTTATTACTTATCTTTTGACAAACTAAATGACTATCTATGGTTTAAACACTGATTTTTCAAAGACGATAACATAAATTGTTGAATTGTACTTATTTTGTTCACCAGACCGGTTGTTAGTATGATATAGCGCTATAGGATTTGACACCCCATTCCTGTTGTCATGGAATGTCTGAAACCAATTTGTTGCTCCATCCAAATAGGGATTGCCTTTGTGGTATTTCTATAGTCTCAAAGGTGTATTTTGATGCACCAGGTCTGAATGAATTCTCAAATCACACTATTAAAGTATAGTTTGATATACTCTCATGTGTGGTATTGTACAAAACCAACATATATTTACAAAACCAAAAACATAGTTTAATATGTTATTTATCACATCTAAAGCATATTTTGATATGTTATTTATGAAACCAAAACATAGTTTAATATGTTACTTACAAATCCAAAGTATACTTTTAATATGCTAATATAGGGTTATTCGTTTAACCTTACATTTATTTATACAAATCACATTGGTTACACATTACATGATTTACATTGGACACATAAACATTTTGACACATTATTCAATACGTTTGGCAATTTGTTTAAACATATACATCTTACATTGTTGGTTTGGTTTGAGTAAGTGATTAAGTAACGAGGCGTGTGTAATATGATACAAGCATGGTGGATACGCCGCTGATACTTCCTATATATAAGTGTTTGTATGGTATTACATATTGTATCGTTATCTGAATCATTTCAATTTGAGACATATAACATTTTATACAAATAACATACTTTTCACAAGACATTTATTTACAAACAACTTATCTTTTACAAACTCATTTTATATGGTTATTTATTTAGCCATACATTATTCTCTTATTTATACATATCATTTGAACTTATTGTTTTTTTTCAAACGATTTACAAGACAAAGCAAAGTACGGGGTTCATGACTAAACATTTTCTTAAACATAAGTCATGAATCCTATATTCACAAAAACCTATGTATCTCACAGGCATTTTTATGCTGACGTACCTATTTTTACACATGTTTCAGGTACTGCTTTGAAATGATTGTTGATACATGCTACATTTAGGATGGACTCGTGCCTTAGCGACTTTAAAACTTGGAAGATCATAATTGTATTTATTTGATTGTATTAAAACAATGAGTTCATTTATTCAATAAAACAGAATTTATTTATGCCATGGTTATGAAACAATAATTCTGTTACAACACTCCCCGACGTTTCCGCCACGTTTGGTTGTTCCACGTGGTCGGGGTGTGACAATTAGATCATAGGTGATGGTAATAATGTTGTGTGAGTGCATTAGATGCACATATGTGAACTTACATGATGATATGAAGGCATGAAATGATCATATGATTATGATTTCATAAAAATCAGATTTAATCAGAATATAAACACTAAAATAAATTATTTTAAAGTGTTTGGTGACATATAACTTTGTCATGATGTATACTAGCCTTGCATGTTGTACATGGTGCTTTAAAAGTTGTAAAATATGTGAAATCGCATGATTTATGTGACTTACACAAAAACTGAACTAATCTGATTATAACCACTATTTTAATCATTAAATAACATGTATTGTGTTAAAATATCAAGTCGTTTCTAGTTGGGATGATTATAGTAACGTTTAACGCAAAACTATGCGTTAAAACGGTCAAAAATCGGCTTTTCGAGTGATTTTTGTAAAACTGATTTAGATCAGTAAGTAAACTGATATTTTTAGTTTAAAAATAAGTATTTTAACTAATTTTAAGTTTGCTTGGTGTTTGGTTGGTCATACGTGACTTCCGACGCCTGAAAATGTTACCGAATCGCTAAAATACGCATTTTTCAATGAACACTAGTATGGGTAATTTTTGGGTGAACCTTATGTGTTAAGATGCGTTATGTGATATAAACTTGTGAATGTGAAAATATGTTAAGTTTTAACATGATATTAGAAATTTAGCTTATGCATGTATGCTTGTGCGTTTTGTGCGGTAGAAACGGTAAAAATCGCGTTAAATGTGTAACTTGTTTGTCGAGCATGAAAACTGGTACATTTAAGATATTTTATGTATACTTGCTTTAAAAATGACAAAATAGATAAGTTAACAAGATTTCGTCTGATTCGATAACAATTTATGTGAACCTCTATGTATATATTACGACGCGCAAATCGTAGATATATTACGTATAAACGGGAGTGTTAAGGGATTTACATAATAATGGTCACCAATAAAATCGTTCGAATCGCAAAGTCTTAAAAATATATATATAAACTCATATATATTAACGTGCCGACGTAATCAAAACGTGAACTTTTTGATAAAATCTCGAAGTTATGTGAAAATTCTAAGAAAACAGAGAAACTTAGGATTTTTGTGATGAATATTGATTTAAAAATCATTCCTATATGTATATAATAGGACGTGTAGAAATCAATCTCTGGGATTGCGCTATTTAAAATACGCATCAAAAGGTGAGTGTCACTAAACCCCTCTTTTTACTGCTTTGTATATATTTTGGGGGTAGAACACGCCAATAAAAGGGTTTAATAATGTTTTTGGATTAAAACATACATTTTAATATAAAATATATATTTTTGTTGAAAATATATGGAGTTTGATAAATCATACGTTTCGAGATAAAACGTTTTTGATGAATGAATGTTTGGAGGAAATTGGGATGATACGGTGTTTCCGAGGAGAAACAGACCGTAAAGTTGGGACGAATGCTGGCCTGGTCTCAAGGGAGGGGATTCAGGGGATTCGTACAACTTCGTGTATTAAATTTGTCATATTAGTAGGATATATATTGTACGTGAGGCAGACATCATATTAGTCTCAAAGAGGACCCTTCGCCCATGATGTCGTTTAATCTATTAAGTAAATGTACGCGAGGAATTGTTGGTAGATCTATCGGGTTGACAACCCCGTCGTGACCGGTCGCCCCGTGTCAAGTCAAACGACGAATTTAGATTCTGATTATTGTCTAGCTTTGATTATCCCTGCATGGTAAATATATAGTTCGTATTGTCTAGCTAACATACGAGTCTGAAAATTGACGCTATGAATTCAATATACAAAACCTGGGTAAGAGCTTTATTGTCGGGTTTTTGAACTGCGACGGATTACCCATGGATTTTATTAAGGAAGTAAAACGGACTTTCTAAAAATTATATGGATGTTTTAAAATAAACACATAATCAGAAAGTTTTCCTTTGTTATGAATTGTTTGTATGTGAATATGTGAACTCACCTTCCTTTGTGTTGACACTTGATTTTAACGTGTTCTACAGGTACTTGAGTTCGGCTTCGGGAATCATGGCGTATCTTGTGTTTGATGATGCATGTTGTGTTATTTGAAAATGTTGGACAACTTTTAAACTTTCTGGGACGTTTGTAATAAGATCCGCGAGGATCAAGACAACTTAACTTTTGTGGTTGTGTCGTGGTTTTAAAAATGTAATGTTTAAATACTTTATGTTTTAAAACAAGTCAATATGTCCAACAAATAAATGCATCGTTCCACAAGGTATAAATGGGCACCACTTTTCCATCACCACTATGTTTAATATTCCGCTGCGATGTTGTTGGGGTGTGACAGAAGTTGGTATCAGAGCCAATGGTTGTTAGCAAATTAGATGTTTTGGGGAGAAAACACTAGACTTCAACCAAAGAATTTTGAGATATGAAGTCCAAAATTCTTGAAGCCAAGATGTTTAAATAAACCTGGAACTTTTATCATGTTTGAAAACCCTTACGTGTTTATATGCATACGTGATTTTCCGTTTATTTGGCCTTATGTGTTACTGTTCATTTTGATTATGCACTTACTTGTACGGTTATATGTGTGTCACAGATGTCGCACGAACACGAGGTCATCGAGATCCACGACTCAGGTTACGAGCCAGATTTCGAGACTTCACCCAGACCTATGCTACCAGAGACACCTATCACGGCTCCACAGATGGTTGGTACTACCGAGCTTACCTCATCTTTCCACGTCGACCCTGCTGCTTTTGCCAGTCAGGTAGACCCCCGATACGCTTTCACTAGCAATGGGTGGATAGATGATGATGATGTACCTCTCTCAATCCATGAGACGGGACGATCATCTGGCATTGTACCAGTTATCGATGACGTGATCAGGGGTGTCCCTACTGTCGGAGGATCTCCTAGTATCGCACCATTGGTGGACGCCACTATTGTCACAGCTCGACCGTTAGAGCCATCAGTCGTCCCACCTGCTGCTGTGATCGAGCCTGTTGCTGAGATCACTCCACCCGTTTTGTCTGAGTCTTCTTTGCCTGTCTTAGAGTCACGCGCTCCTACTACGCCGCTATTAGTCTATTATCGTCGTAGGAAGAGGATTAGGCCCACTGGGATATCGCATCTACGTCATGTGCTGAGACGGTACCTACTTCCAAGAAGCAGAAAGGAGATAGGGTAGACCGATATTGCCACTGCGATCAACAGCTCGCCGCACTGCGCAGAGACCTAGACTCAACCAAAGGAAAGACGAAATACCTTGAGGGACAGATGGATGAGCATGAGGAGTTGAAGGTTATAGACGATATTGCGAGAGATGAGATGCATTGGAGGATAGTGGATTTAGAGAAACTTGTCAAGGAGATGTTAGAATCTCTAGGTTTGAGGCGTTGATGTTCGTTTGTTTGCTGTTTGATTTTATGGGTTGTATTGTTAGACATTTTTATGCTCTTTTTGTTTGAGGCCTGTGTGCCAGTTTCATTCTTGGATATTATTTGGGAATTTTGCATGAACTTGTTATGGGTGTCGATGTAGACATGCCAAGGATAGTCATTTTGTACTGAAAATAAGTTTAAATAATTTCTATAATAAATATCGATGATATACTTTCGGTATAAAAATTGTTCTCATTAATATGTGGATATTATACATGCGCAATGTTTGGTCCACTAACATTTAATGATTGAATTATGTTTGGTTATCGTCTTATGTGAATATTATTGTTGTAATAATAGAAACGACGAAATGCCGCCAAAAGCAAGACAGGGTACTGGATTACCTACCACACTGGAAGAGTTGGCTCAACTCATAGCCCAACACGTTAATACTTCCATGGAACAGCTCAATGCTAACCAAAATGATGGTCAGGGACGTGGACGTGGTACACACGGGCAAGGTTTTGGTGGGGCACATAATGGAAATCCTCTAGGTAAAATATGATCGGAAAGTTTTAGTAGTTCATGTGTTACGATATCATTGGAATGTATTCCTGATTTCCATTAACATTATTGAACAGTGCACGGATGTACATATAAAACATTCCAGGGCTGTAACCCATGATCATTTATCGATGCTGAAGGACCCTTAGACATCACCCGATGGATTGAGAAGATGGAATCTGTCATGGCAATCAGTGGTTGTGCTGCTGATCAACGGGTGAGATATGCTTCTTGTTCTTTTCTTGATGAAGCACTGTCCTGGTGGAACTCGCAAGTTCAAATTTTGGGTGAAGACGCTGCCTACGGTCTGACCTGGAACGAACTTAAAGAGATGCTCCTGAAAGAGTACTGCCTGCACAGTGAAATTCAGAAAATCGAGACCAACTTATGGAACCTAACCATGGAAGGTCTGAACGTCAGAGCTTACACTTCTCGTTTTAACGACTTGGCGAGGTTAGTCCCACGAATGGTTACTCCCGAATATGTAAAGGTAGAAAGGTATATCTGGGGATTGTCGCCACGAATTCGCAGTATGGTTACATCCGCGAAACCTACCACCTACCTAGAGGCTACTACATTGGCAAAATCACTAGCCAATGACGCTGCTCGCAAAAGTGGTCTTCATAAAAAGGAGGAAACCGGGAAGTCATCGGGCAAGGCCAAAGCAGACGCGAAATCTGAACGGTCGGGGCGTTCTTAGACTAAGACAGAAGATTCGAAGAAACGCAAGTCCGAGAGCTCGAGGAAGGAGACTGACGAGAAGCGCGACAGGAAACGTAGTTCGAAGAAGGCGTATGCAGCAAGTTCTAGCAGTTCTAGAAAGGATAACGCCAGGGATAGCCGAGGTGGTTTTGAGAGGAAGAATCACGAGGACGAGCAGAAGAAGTGTCGCCGATGCGGACGAAATGGACATATTGCCCGCGAGTGCTATGCCAAAAGTATTCTGGAAGGAACAAAGCTTAAGGGATGCTTTCAGTGCGGGGAACAGGGACATTTCAAGAAGGATTGTCCTAAGGTGGGAGGTCAGAATGCCAGGGGTAGAGCGTTCGAGCTAAACGCTGGAAAGGCACGTGACGATCCTGCTGTT
Source organism: Helianthus tuberosus (assembly GCA_030545235.1). Lineage (NCBI taxonomy): Eukaryota > Viridiplantae > Streptophyta > Magnoliopsida > Asterales > Asteraceae > Helianthus > Helianthus tuberosus. Next base: position 125,446,113 of record CM060358.1, read on the forward strand.
GTCACTGGTATGTTTTTTATCAATAACCATTCTGCGTTCTTACTCTTTGATACCGGAGCTGACTTGAGTTTTGTCTCGAAAAACTTTGAACCATTTTTGTGTTCACCTACAAGTAAGCTAAATAAGAAGTACTCGATAGAACTAGCAAATGCTAAACTGATAGAAACTAGCGAAGTCATTCGCGACTGTAGTATTCAGTTAGACGATCATAAGTTTAGTATCGATTTACTACCAGTGGAGTTGGGAAGCTTCGATGAAGTTATGGGGATGGATTGGCTGTCCAAGAACAAAGCGGAGTTTGTTTGCTCAGAGAAGCAAGTACGGATACCTCGTCCAGGTGGTGGCGAAGCAATAGTTGTCTTTGGAGATCGATCGAGTCGTGTGTCGAGTGTTGTCAGTGTTATGAAGATGCTCAAGATGTTGCGGAAAGGTTATCCTGCATTCTTAGTTAACGTGATGGATACAAAGGCCGAATGTAGGAAGATCGAAGAGATTTCTATTGTTCGTGACTATCCAGAAGTTTTTCCTGAAGACTTACCTGGATTACCCCCTGCGAGACAGATCGAGTTCCGAATTGATCTGGTACCTGGTGCTGCACCGATTGCAAAATCTCCTTATAGATTGGCACCGTCTGAAATGAAAGAAATGTCGAACCAGCTTCAAGAGCTACTAAACAAAGGTTTCATTCGACCGAGTTTTTCGCCATGGGGTGCACCTGTCTTGTTTGTGAAGAAGAAGGATGGATCCTTCAGGATGTGTATTGATTACAGGGAGCTGAACAAGTTGACTATCAAGAATCGGTATCCTTTACCGAGGATTGACGATTTGTTCGACCAGCTTCAGGGATCCAGTTACTATTCGAAGATAGATCTGCGTTCAGGGTATCACAGTTGAAGGTTGCTGATGAAGATATTCTGAAAACAGCTTTTCGAACACGATATGGCCATTACGAGTTCCTAGTCATGACTTTTGGTCTAACTAATGCGCCAACTATGTTCATGGATCTCATGAACAGGGTATGCAAACCCTACTTGGACAAATTCGTGATAGTATTCATTGACACTATACTTATCTATTCGCGAACCAAAGAAGATCATGAGCATCATTTGAGGTTGATTTTGTAGTTGTTGAAGGAAGAGAAACTGTATGCCAAATTCTCTAAATGTGAGTTCTGGATTCGAGAAGTTCATTTTCTCGGACATGTCATAAATGAGAAAGGTATACATGTAGATCCGTCTAAGATCGAAGCGATTAAGAATTAGGAAGCGCCAAAGAGCCTGTCGGAGGTGCGACAATTCTTAGGGCTTGCTGGGTACTATCGGAGATTCATTGAGAAATTCTCCAGAATAGCGCAGCCGTTGACGCTATTAACCCAGAAGGAGAGGAAGTTTGACTGGACGGAGAAGCAAGAGGAAGCTTTTCAGACGTTGAAGGAAAAGCTCTGCAGTGCACCTATTCTTTCCCTTCCTGAGGGAAGTAATGATTTCATTGTATACTGTGATGCTTCACGTTTGGGCCTTGGATGCGTTTTAATGCAAAGAGACAAAGTGATAGCCTATGCATCCAGACAATTGAAAGTGCACGATAAAAGAACTACACAACACATGATTTGGAGCTTGGAGCGGTTGTGTTTGCCCTGAAGATCTGGAGATACTATTTGTATGGTACAAAGTGTACGATATACACGGACCATAAGAGCCTCCAGCACATCCTCGATCAGAAGGAGCTCAACATGCGACAACGACGTTGGGTAGAGTTACTCAACGATTACGAGTGTGATATCCGTTATCACCCAGGGAAAGTAAACGTTGTTGCAGATGCGCTCAGCAGGAAGGAACGAGAATAGCCTCTACGTGTGCGTGCTTTGGGTTTGACCATATATACGAGTTTGACCGATCGGATTCGTGATGCACAGCGAGAAGCTTTGAAGGATGAAGGTTTGAGAAGAGAAGGTTTGAAGGGCTTAGAATGTAAACTGATACCAAAGGCGGATGAAGTGATGTACTTCATGAACCGAGTTTGGGTTCCGCTTAGAGGTAACCTCCGTGAATTGGTTATGAACGAAGCTCATAAATCCAAGTATTCCATTCACCCAGGTTCAACCAAAATGTATCAGGACATTAAAGAGTTTTACTGGTGGCCGAAGATGAAGAGAGACATTGCGGTCCATGTAAGTAAATGTCTGACATGCTCTAAGGTTAAAGCTGAGCATCAGAAGCCGTCTGGGCTTGTCCAGCAATCAGAGATTCCTAAGTGGAAATGGGAACATCTTACGATGGACTTTATCACCAAGTTACCCCGTACGTCGCGTGGACACAATATGATCTGGGTAATTGTGGATCGATTGACAAAGTCTGCTCATTTCTTGGCGCTTAAGGAAACAGACAGCACAGAGAAGATATCGCAGTTGTACCTTAACGAGATTGTAGCCCGTCATGGAGTACCTGTGTCAATCATTTCGGATAGAGACGGATGATTTGACTCCAGATTTTGCCGATCTCTCCAAAAATCACTGGGTTCTCGTTTGGATATGAGTACTACATATCATCCTCAAACGGATGGTCAGAGCGAGAGGACCATTCAGACGTTAGAGGATATGTTGAGAGCGTGTGTGATTGATTTCGGTGGAAGTTGGGATACTCATTTGCCTTTGGCAGAGTTTTCTTACAACAATAGTTACCACGCTAGCATTAAGGCCGCTCCGTTTGAAGCCCTGTATGGAAGGAAGTATCGATCACCGCTCTGTTGGGCTGAAGTAGGCGAGAAGCATTTAACCGGACCCGAGCTTATCCAGGATGCTACGGACAAGTTCATCCAGATTAAGAATAGGTTGAAGGCTGCCGTGGACCGATAGAAGAGTTATGCAGATAACCGAAGGAAACCGTTGGAGTTTCAGGTCGGCGATAGAGTCATGTTGAAGGTATCGCCATGGAAGGGCGTTGTGAGGTTTGGGAAAGGGGGAAAGTTGAGCCCGCGTTATATAGGTCCTTTCGAAATCGCATCTCGAGTCGGACCAGTTGCGTATAGGCTCAAGTTGCCACAGGAATTGAGTGGAGTTCATGATGTATTCCTTGTCTCCAGCCTGAAAAAGTGTATGTCCGATGAGACACTAATTATACCCCCTGGAGAGGTTCGAGTGGACGATAAACTAAGGTTTATCGAAGAACCAGTGGAGGTTCTAGATTGGAAAACCCAGAAACTCAGGAGGAGTAGGATTAAGTTGGTCAAAGTCCGCTGGAATTCTAAGCGTGGACCCGAGTTCACTGGGAACGATAGGACCAAATGCAACAGAAATATCCTCATCTCTTCCCACTGAGTGCGAAAACGAAACCTGTGAAATAGAATTTCGGGGACGAAATTCCCTAAACAAGGGGATACTGTGACACCCGGCTTCTCAGGCCGTACCGTACAATAGTAATCTGTGTAGTGAACATGTAAAATGGCTTTTTGTGACTGATTGTGATATTTTTGTATGATATTTGATGTGTTGGTAAGTTCAGATGTTTATAAAAATTATGTTGCCAACGATAAAACAAACGCTTATCGTGTAACGATTAAAATGCGAAACGAACGTCGGTGACCACCCGATCAGTGTTAAAATCCTAAAAAGTGTATGTTTAATCATATCCGCAAGGAAAAATAAATTAAAATGCTAAGAAACTCTAGTTTTCGAGTTTGAGCGCGTACCACGCGATAATGCGCGAATTTCACAAAATACCGTCAACGCAGCCAGTCAAGGCAACTGATAATTATTTCAGTAATAATTTTAAGTGATTATTTTTATAGAGTGATAAAAATAATTTAAAACGCACTAAAACGGGATTAAAACGCTAGATAAAATACCCGGTAATCAGTAAAATACCAGTTTTTGAGCTAATATTCATATAATATATGTATGTATATAAGGTGTGTATGGGGAGTGAAAGGTGGCGGCCCTATGGCAGCCCACCTCTTTCAAAATTGCTTCTCACTTGCCAAGTGTTGTCTTGGAAATAACAAACCATCATTTAAACATTCCTTCACACACTAACTAACCCATAACCCAAGATCAAAACATTCTCTCTCTCCCTCTTGCATATTCTCGACCGAACACCCCCTTAACACACTACCATTTCAATTTCAAATCCAAATCATGAAGATTCAAAGGCTTTACATAGTGATTTCAAGCTTGTAATAAGGTTTGGAGGTGATTTCAAGTAGATTCAAGCAAGAACAAGGCTCTAAATCTCCATCTTTATAAAAAACCCACTAAGAATCTTGAAGGTATAACATATTTTTTTTAAATATTGTTCTTGATTCATAGTGATAAAGAAGATAGTGAAAGTTTCTCTTGATTCTTGAATCTAAACATAAGCTTGAAACTAACAAGGAATGAGATTTTAAACAAATAAAAATGGGTGTGTGCATGTATGTGTATATGGCCGAATGTGTGTGTATGTATGTGTATAAGTTGTATTTTGAATTTTAGATGAAAGATTTCTTGGTCATTTGATTTCTTGAAAAATATGAAGCATGAAGGAATTGTTAGTTGTCATAAAAGAACGTTCTAAAGTGATTGGAGATTTGAAAGTGATATATTGAAAAGTAAATTTTTGGAAGGATGTGTGTGTATATATATTTCGTATATATGTATGTATATATGTATGTATATATGTATGCATATATACATAGGATTTTTGTGAAAATCTCAAAGTTATGTGAAAATTCTAAGAAAACAGAGAAACTTAGGATTTTTGTGATGAATATTGATTTAAAAATCATTCCTATATATATAATAGGACGTGTAGAAATCAATCTCTGGGATTGCGCTATTTAAAATACGCACCCAAAGGTGAGTGTCACGAAACCCCTCTTTTTACTGCTTTGTAGATATTTTGCGGGTAGAACACGCCAATAAAAGAGTTTAATAATGTTTTTGGATTAAAACATACCTTTTAATATAAAATAGATATTTTCGTTGAAAATATATGGAGTTTGATAAATCATACGTTTCGAGATAAAACGTTTTTGATGAATGAATGTTTGGAGGAAATTGGGATGATACGGTGTTTTCGAGGAGAAACAGACCGTAAAGTTAGGACGAATGCTGGCCTGGTCTCAAGGGAGGGGATTCGTACAACTTCGTGTATTAAATTTGTCATATTAGTAGGATATATATATTGTACGTGAGGCAGACATCATATTAGTCTCAAAGAGGACCCTGCGCCCATGATGTTGTTTAACCTATTAAGTAAATGTACGCGAGGAATTGTTGGTAGATCTATCGGGTTGACAACCCCGTCGTGACCGGTCGCCCCGTGTCAAGTCAAACGACGAATTTAGATTTTGGTTATTGTCTAGCTTTGATTATCCCTGCATGGTAAATATATAGTTCATATTGTCTAGCTAACATACGAGTCTGAAAATTGACGCTATGAATTCAATATACAAAACCTGGGTAAGAGCTTTATTTTCGGGTTTTTGAACTGCGACGGATGACCCATGGATTTTATTAAAGAAGTAAAACGGACTTTCTAAAAATTATATGGATGTTTTAAAATAAACACATAATCAGAAAGTTTTCCTTTGGAATGAATTGTTTGTATGTGAATATGTGAACTCACCTTCCTTTGTGTTGACACTTGATTTTAACGTGTTCTACAGGTACTTGAGTTCGGCTTCAGGAATCATGGCGTATCTTGTGTTTGGTGATGCATGTTGTGTTATTTGAAAACGTTGGACAACTTTTAAACTTTCTGGGACGTTTGTAATAAGATCCGCGAGGATCAAGACAACTTAACTTTTGTGGTTATGTCGTGGTTTTAAAAATGTAATGTTTAAATACTTTATGTTTTAAAACAAGTCAATATGTCCAACAAATAAATGCATCGTTCCACAAGGTATAAATGGGCACCAACTTTCGTCACCACTACGTTTAATATTCCGCTGCGACGTTTTTGGGATGTGACACTTAACACGTAAACACGGTCTGGAATGGATTGAAGGGAGCGCCGGTTCAGCCTGCGCACGGGAATAGAAGTGTATAAGTCTTCCAAAGTGCTGAAACGGTCAAAATCGGAGTGTCGGGTGGGAAACAGAGGCTTCGTACAAAGCTACTGGCTTCGTACAAAGGCGTGCCTTCCTACGAGGGAGGCTTCATACAAGTGTTGCTTCCTTTGTCCAAAATCGAGTGTTCTTCGAGTCTTTCTTCGGGAAATCGAGTGTCCATCCCTCCAACATTAAGCTACTGATTAAACTTAGAGCCGGAGAGGTCTTGGTTCAGGTTACAGGTGAGAGCTTGGGCTGGGTTGGGTTGTGCGAAGTCAGTGCCTTTGTACGAAGTCAGTGCCTTCGTACGAAGCCGGGGCTTCGCACAAAACAGTCCAGCTCGCACACGTGGCTGTTTTTGCGTTCGAAGTTGTGGTTTTGCCTGAATCGGATGTATTTTCGAGTCGTTTTCATGGCAGTTCGATGCCATCTCGTCCCACTATCCAGTGAACAAAATATGTGTCGGTTTTGGTCCGTTTTTGTGTAAAAATCGAGTTTAAAAGGGTTTTTTACTTGGAATAAACACTTGATGAGTGCAAGATCTTCAGATCTACAACTTGGGAAGACAAAGCTAAACCCAAATCACTCGTTCAAGTGTAGATCCGTAGTAAAATAAGAAGTTTTGATGAAAAAGATGAAGGTTTTTGTAAAAAGAGTAAAGTTCTTCATAAGTAAAGTAGTTTTAGATGAAAAAGATGAAGTTTGGATGAAAATAGAGGAGTTTGAAGGAAAATAGAGAAGTTTTGTGAAATCGGAGATAAACTCGTAGTGGAAAATGTTGTGAAGCATGTAAAAATAGTAGATCTTACTTGGAAAATTGAAGGTCAGCAATTCGGGTGCGTTTTGGAGAGAATGGCAGCAAGTTAGAAGGTATGAGAGTGGCTAGGTATTTATAGAAGTGAGCTGGTAGTCTGGTTCGAAGCTGGCTGCCTTTGTACGAAGGCAGTGCCTTCGTACGAAGCTGCTGGCTTCGTAAGAAGGGGCTAGTTTGATGTGGAAAACTTCAGTTTCGTGTATAGGATGCTCGTTTGTTGCGTTAGTTAGTTCGGGTTCTTTATGTATTTTAGCGAGATAATGAGTATCGTGTTGCGTTGCGTTTCGGTGCAAATAATCGAGTTGCGTGATAAGTTGAGCCATTCACTTACACAATTGAGCGTTTTAAGCGATGCGTTGATTCTCATATTAAACAAGTAAACACACAATAATACAATAATATAAATAAATCCGCGTTTCGAGTTTGTGTTGCGATAAGCGTTTAAGTAATAAGCTTCTAAATGTGATAACTGCGATAAATGAGTGATATAAAATGCGGTTTAAAATATAGTTAACCCATGGTTATAATCTGAATCTCAGGGTACAAGCGTTTACGAATGAAATAACGGTAAAAAGGAACAAACAAAAGTTCGGGTTGTTACATGTAGCCTAGTGATATCAAAGTGTGATGGATATGTATCCCTACCAACAAGGTTTATGGTTCTAGTTCTATGGTGGGAAATATATAAGTTTTGGAGTATGCTTAGTGAGTGTATGAGTTAGTCATCTTCTAAAAAGAAAACTTAATCCATATGCTAAGTTATAAATGAATAATGTAAAAAAAGTTCCATTTGTAAAATGACTTGAGGTGATTCGTATGACAAAACCTTGTACACAAATGAAAAACCGATTACTTACTTGTGCGCACGCGCGCGCGCGTGTGTGTGTGTGTATACTAGTAGGGTGCCCGCGCGATGCGGCGGGGGCAACACTTTGCATCGCGGTATTCATTTATGGTAGTTTTTAAGTTTATTATGTTTTTTTAAGATTTTAGGTTAATAACATTTTTGTGATTGATATACGTCATAAAGTTATACATGTTTAGTAAGTAGTAGATTTAACATTTAAATAATCAATTACCTCAAGAAATCATGGATGCAATAAAATAACATAGATGCAAGTTTTAGTGGATAACTGGATATAACTATAGATGTAAAACCTTATGGTATACTTTAAACCTCCTCAACTTCACCCATGTACCACATCACCCACTTTTCCTCTTGCACCCATGTCATATTTTCTTGCTTGAGGATACTATGTATTAAAAAGAATGGGTCGAAAGTAGGGGTGTTCAAAACCGGATATCCGAAAATTCGGATATCCGAATTTCAGATATCCGAAAATTTTGGATAGGTAATTTCACTATCCGTATCCGAAATTTCGGATATCCGAAATTCGGATATCCGAATTTTCGGATATCCATTCGGATAGTGAAACGTATATCCAAAATTCTAAAAAAAATCAAATCAAACTTGCATAATAGAGTAATGCGAAACGAGTTTGTTATCTTTACATGACCACATATGAGTTTATGCAAAACAGAAATCAATCTAATAATATGCAGTCATTATATAAAATAGTCTAAAACCCAAACACAACATTTGAACACCAATGATAACAATGAAATTGAAAGTAGTTGCCACTGTAATGATTAATACATACGAACACCAAATCTCAACAATTGAACACCAGGCTTTTATTTCTTGAACAAAACAAACATTTACTCAAACTAGGCTTGAAGTCTTGAACAAAACAAACCATTACTCAAAAACTTGATAAAATAATGCCCTTAATCGATATTCAAAGTTAAAAACCCTTGATTAGTAATCGAAAATCTGAATCCGTTACTCACATAATCGGCTTCGAACAAACTATTGCAGGTCATAGGAATGAAAGTTGCAGGTCAACAATTGAAGGAGTGGCGGTTGTAGGTCACAGATTCGAGTCGCCGGCCGTAGTGGGACTGACAGAGTGGGATGGGGTTGTGCGTGGCGTCGATGTTAGGGTGAAACGTGAATAGCAGAATGGATGATTATTGAGTTGGGCTTCTAGAAAACTCTATATATTTACTTTTATAATAAATAATTAAAAATTAACTATTTTAATATTTCGGATATCGGATATCCGAATTAACCGAAAATTTTCAATATCACTATCCGAATCCGAATCCGAATTTTCGGATACCCGAATTTCGGATAATTCGGATTCGGATTTTCGGATATTTCGGATTCGGTTTCGGATTCGGATTTTTTTGAACACCCCTAGTCGAAAGTTGTCTGATGTTTAGCTTTAGTGGATAACTGGATATAACTATACATATTGTTTTATTCAAAAGGTTAAATTATCATTGTAATAATTAAGCTCTTATAATAATACTTAACTTATTAACTGTTTTTACAAATATAGTTATGTGGGCAAAAGCATACTTACAGTTGTAAGTGATGTAACAATTTTGATGAAGGAAACTACAAATGCAGAATAAATGTCTTTGTCAATATAAAACCTCTCTGCATCAGCATAATTCTGTCCACTTGATTGCAGGGCAGCCCTAACAACTTATGCAACGTATATTCAACCCTTAACAATATATTCAACATACAAATTTTAAGAGTCAGACTATCACTTTAAAAAAAAGGAGGTTGGTCAGTTGTCTCTCCTACCCCAGGATTAACTTCATGAACTGTTTGATTTTGGTCCATTCCAAGCACCAAACACACGGTGAATTTGAGGTGCTCATGTGGTCCAGACTTCGGAACCTTCTTAAGTCGATCACTCTAGATATTCAAAAGAAAAATAACAAGTAATTAGTAACCGTTTAAAGGCAAGCTCATGCAACGTTAAGGTTTATAATAAATCTAACGGCTAAAAAGTAGATTACCTTCTCCTTCTCAAGTGCATGTAGATGCACATGAAGTTCTACATGTTTTCTCAATAATAAAACAGTTTCATCTAATACTGTCATACAAGAAGTTGCATAACAGTGCTCTCCATTATGAAAAATACCAAATTGTAGACGTTAATGATTAGAACGGTCATAAAAAAGATATTTAAAACTAAATATCAAGTGTTTGGATACATACTTCTCTAGCAACTTGTACATTCTTTAAAATAGATTCATAGGAGAGATTGGAATCATCAACAAAGTTGGTTACTTGTTATTAAGTTGCATCAGGTCTTGATGTTCAAAGCTTGCTTTTCTCAATGCATCTGCTTTCCTTTCGGGCAGTCAAAGTGCTTCAATCTGCCCTCTCATCAACCTTTCCAAACATCACAATATAACTCAATTTTATTTTATTTGGTAAATTGTAACATAAAACATTTTATATATAATAACTATGTAAGGCATACCAAGAAGGAGAGTTCTTGGAGTAGCTAGTTCACAAAGGCCATCAATCTTGTATATCTGTAAAGGAAGCAACACAGACATCAAAAGCCAGCAAGATGAACATCAGTTGCATTATCAACTAATTTTTCAGCATTTGACCCCCATACCACATAGCAGTTTCCTTCGATTGAACTGCAGCTGACTACGCCAACCAAAAAAGGGTAAAATCAACAATAATAAACGGTCAGTAAACTAAAGCTTAATTTGTTTAACATATAAAAACGTGAGGGCTTTAACCTTCAATTAAATGATAGAATTACAAAGCATAATGAATATCATGACACCCTAGTAATGAATCCATAATACGAAGTTAGGGCATGTTAACTAAACCATCTAAAGTATGATTATGACGAAAGTACGTTACAAAGGGAACATACCACCAATTCCTGAAGTAGCATACATAAACTGAATGTAATGTTATAAAAAATAGAAAACGAAGCAATGCCACAATGCTAATACAAAATGAATACTTTAAAAACTATAAATGGGACTCCATTTTTGTAATATTGGGATTTAACAATATTATTGGAAGACTGGAAGTGAAAATTCCACATTTTCACTAATTTCTCAATTCTTCATATTTAGATATCAATATTTGGTTCAATCTTTCTAACACTGATAAATTGGTATATTAACACCATTTTTTCAAAACTTCATTTTGGATTGTGGACCCATTCTAGCAGATTCTATTCAAGATCAAATCTTGTTTAGTTTGAAATTAAACTCGCCTAAGAATGTAATCATCCCCACTAAAAATGCAAAAATATTAACTTTAGAAAAACTACCAAAGGCCCCTCTACTAATGGTTCTTTCACCATTACACAAACATCCACCATTTCTACCATTTGGATTAAAGGCAAACTATCAAACTTTACATAAATATGAATTTAGTGTGTGACCTTTCATCATATACCAGAGTGAATGAGTTCGATTCCAAAAAGTAAAGTTGAGATGTACGAATCCTCTTCAGTTATATTCAATTCATATGGTCAGATCCGATGGTGCAACCACGTAAGCAAATCGACGTCATCAGCAATTCCTCTAGCTAGTTTCACGTAAAAGCATAGATAACAATAATCAAGATCAATAATTTTATATAGCTAACAAAGATTAGGATCACAAATTCACAATTAGCATGTACAAGTAGTGTAAATAACAACTTTTGCTTTTGAATTCGGAGATTGGGTATACCTCTTGTAGAAGTAAGTCCTCGGGTACAACTTGTTTAATACATTGTAGCACATTTTCTCTTTCCTCTGGCGAAAGAAAGGAGTTCATCCACCGAAAGAAGTCTTATAAGAGCAGCTTAGGACACATGAATTGCCAAACAAATGCACCTTGTTCCTCGGTTAAGAATTGTTGTTTTGGCAATAGGAACACCTGTTTTAAGGTACATGTAACATTTTAAAGACCAACCTTTTTATTTATTTAATCAATATCTTCAAACATGCATAATCCCTGATTTAGCCATCGACTATGAACCACCCAAAGCCACTGTCTGTGCTCTCCTTCAGAACACCGACGGTTATCCATGTCTGAAAATGACCACACAACCACAGGTCGCTGGTTATTAAACATTAAACAACCCGAAACTCGATTAGGGTTTGAAGGTTTACCTAAAGAAACTCGATTAGGGTTTGAAGGTTTACCTAAGCCAGAAACTGGATTGATGTTCTTCTTCTTTGATTTAAGGGAGAATAGAGATAGGGGGAGGGGGAGGGAGAATGCAGATCCAGATCCTAATTCACAAGGAATCTGAGAGAGATGTAGGTCATAAATTCGAAATTTGATTAGGGTTTTAGGTTTGAAATTCGAAATTTCATCAGGGTTTTTGCTTGTTGTCCCGCTTGAGTCTGCGAGTTTGAAGGATTTCATGACTTTTTCCAAATGTGTTTTAAATGGTTGTACACAAATTTTAAATTATATGTTAAATAAAATAACTAATTTATCCTTATTTTAATTGTACCTTATGCATAAAGTAAAAAAAAATTCTTCTTTTTAGGTATTTTAAAATGCCTTTAACTAATAAATTATTATATAGTTAGATAGATATGAATAATATTTCATTTTGTGATATAGAAATACACACATTGCTTTAATCACTTGTACACTAATGCATCGTCTATTTGTACATTTTATATGCACGTCAATACTGATCAAGACAACTATTGAAACGTCGACGAAAATGAGTACTTCGTCACGGTACCTTTATATTTTTTTAAAACATTATAGTTTTTAATATGTTGCAAGAATACGTAAAAGATATATAAGTTTGTTATGAAGGAGGAAAAATGTAACTAATTATCTATGATTATGTCACAACTTAGGGATCTATGTGTAATAAAATTGGGGACTAAAATATAAATAGTGTTTAAAAGACCAAGTTACCCTCATTTTAGGGGTGTATTTATAAATAAAGGGGGAAAAAGTTCTTATTTTTTGGGTATCTTAAATTGCCCCTCCCTTATGTATTATAATATAGTATAGATGAGTGCACCTATAAAGGTAAACATCTAAAGCTTACTTGGAACGAGAGGACGAGGATGGCAACGCACATGTTGATGTGGGGGTGGTTGTTTAGAGTGGTCCGTAGGTGAAGTCCCCAAATCTGGATGATGATATGGGTCTCTCCCTCTCACAAACACACACACACAATTTTAACAATCTTTTAATGAGTGTTTCTACACACACACAATTTTAGCAATCTTCTAATGAGGGTTTCTAAAGTGGATATTTTTTAAAAAATTTTGAATTTTTTTTTAAAGTTTGAAATCTGATGTGATGTGAAGCTTTATTGATATAGATGATATAATTAAGTATGAAATTTGAAGGTTTTCACATAGATAAAACATCACAAGCATTTATATATCAAATACAAAAATATCAATAGACAACTTTAATCATTAAAATTGAATAAAGACCCACCTAACCATATAGTTGTTGAGGTTATGTTTTGATTGCTCTGGCTTGAACCTTTTCAAATTAAAATAAAATAAAATAAAAAATCGAATAAGTTTGATTATGGTATATACAAATTAATAGATCTATTTATGGGTTAACTTATAGTACAAAGAGGTTAAAAATAAGAAATGTAATAAGCCATTATAGAGTGACAAGTGTCTAAGGAGGAATCAAGTGGTAAGAGTAATTTTGTATAAGAGAAAAATAATATGCACATGCAAGTCACATACTATTTCCTCACATTTTTAAACGTCCCTAACTTTTTATACGTCATTTGTCTTTAAAAAATATACCATAAAATCGAGTGTTTTATGATCTTTAATATGACTACCTTATTGTTATGCTTTAAAAAAATCGAAAACTTAGTTGCGTATTATACAATGGACATAATGTAAAACACAATGAGTATCAAACTAAAAATACAATATAAAGTAGACTAAAAGCACAATCGATGACAACAGATAAAAGACACAATGGACAACAGATTAAAACACAATAGACATAACATAATACAGAACTAGTCTCAAACTAAAAACACAATGGAAAGTAGACTAAAAACACAATTGATGACAACATATAAAAACACAATAGACAACAGACTAAAACACAATGAACAATATACTAAAAACACAATAAATAACATATTAAAACACAATAGACAGTAGACTAAAAACATAATGAAAAACAGACTAAAAGCATAATGACACAAAACAAAAACACAATGGACTACAAATTAAAATACAATATATAGTATACTATACACAATAACCAGAACCTATAACACAATGTATAAAAAACCGACCCAGTTGAAAAACACAATAATTAGAACCAATAACACAATGTATAGAAACCCAAATATAACACCTGTAACGCTTCACATTTTTGTACTTTCCTTATTTAGAAAGTTGTAATCGTATTTCTATTTTTGGAAACTTGTAATCGTATCGTATCCATAATTCCTTTCCAATCTTGTAATCCGAGGCTTTGATCATAATGGAAATTCATTTTTATACATATACTTGTTACATACTTGTGTTATCCGCAATCCTACGTCGAATACATGTTTATAAGCAAAGGTCGAGACTCGAAATACTTGGGATTATTAACCATACATGCATACACTCATACTATACTTTATTACACTTTGAATACCTAATAACGGGCTAAAATGCAAGTTTACGGCATAAAATATCATAATTACAAAGTTTAGGGGACAAAATAGACATTTTCAGAATGTACTCCCTAGCGCCACGCGGGAGATACCAGGGTATCTCCAGCGACGCGTGGGAGAGATCGATTTGCAGCAGAACGCTGCCAGCTCGCGGGTTGGTCCATTTTTGTCACCTTTTTCACCTCCAGTCAACTCCTAACTCATTTAACTCTAACCCTAATCAACCCATTATAAATAGGAGCCTCCATACACTCCTAAACACTTTCCAAACACTTAAATCACTTCCAAATCTTCTTGTTTGCTCTCTAATTTGCAAGACTTGGCGGAAAGTTGCAAGCATCCTAAGTGAGTTTTAGCTCACTTCTCTTCTTATTTCTTCATGTTTTCTTCTTTCATTCTACTTGGATAAGCTCTGGGAAGGTTTTCACAAGTTTGCCATGGCAAACTAAGGTGAAACCTCACCACATTTGAGGTCCAAAGTAGAGTTAAAATTCTGCTTTCTCTTATACTTTTGTATCTTGCATTTCTTGATCAAAACTTGGTTGAATCTTGCACCCACCAAGCTCCCAACTAAGTTCACAGTTGTGGGTTTATGTTGTGGTTGATTTCCACAAAGAAACAAGTTCAAAAACTCTTTTAAATTATGCTCATACATGTTCCAAGTGTTGAAACATCCAAGATTCACCATCTTCAATATGGATGAACTTGTGTTTTGGTAGAAGTGTGAAAACCGTGGGAGCCTTGGCTTTCCAAACTTCCACTACCTCACTTGTTACCTTGTTTATGTTCATCCAAGTAGCTTCCAAGACTCAAAGTAACATAACCCTGCCGCACCTCCACATTTACCATGATGGGTATGGAACACCCGGATTGATCTTACTTGGCTACTTGGCAAAATTAGTTAGTTTATTCTTATTCTTATTCATGACCAACCAGGTTTATCAACTATGTGGATAAGCTTTGTGCTTTGGTGAATCATACAAAGAGGTATACATACTTCCATGCTTGACTTATATGAATTCTATGATATTACATGATTGACTATATTATAAATATATATATTATATACATAGCCAAATTCTTAATATTAACCGATTGGTGGTTAAATGTTATGAATATAGGTTACTTTATCTTCGTTATAAATTCCTCGTTATTGATTCTAATGGGCAAGTTAGGACCCATGAAATCACATAAAAATCTTAGTGTCAAAACGAGTGTTTAAGACAAGATATATTTTCGTGTACATACTTTTTATATACTTAAATTCCTAATCCGAATCTCTCACCAAATCCGAAAACTCACACACCTCCGTTTCCCCTTGTAGGGTAACTTTGGCGTTACAACTCTCAACACTCGTCAAACTCACGGATTAATCGGAAAGCTATCAAAACCGTGATTGTACATGACCCCTTTTTACTTTTTGTCACTTTGGGTGCAATACATATACTTTATGAAACTCACACAATCACATACTTTATGCTTAAACACAAACAAACAATCTGATATACAGGCTTAATACGTTATGCTAGGAACTCATACATGCTATAATTATTTGCACTATGCTATGTCATTAACTTCTATCAAGCCTCCCTTAACATGTATAGCGTTGTAGGATTAACGCACCGCCCGTATTCTTGAGGTCATGTTAAGTTAAACAAAACGGTCTTGTTGTTGCTACGATGAGATTACGCTAGCGGGAAACTTTGGGTTGACAAGTAGGTGTTGCATGCTAGTATTGCTATGATATGTTCTAGATTACGTTTATGCCATGTGGATTCCTTTAACCATTTTATACTTATGCTAGTAACCAAACTTGTATACTCGCCAATACTTTATGTGTTGACATGTACTTTAATACGTATTGCAGGAAATTGATGATGATGATGCTGATGAACGAAATCTAGTAGGGAGACTAGAAACTCACCTTTAAATTTTAGTACTTATATTGTATCTGTTTCTTTGATTAAGTTGTTGTATTTGCTTCAAAACGATGTAACTGAATTTAGCAATGAAATGAAATTTTGATTTTATTAAATATTGTCACAAATAGTGTTATGAAGTCTCTTGTAATCTCGTTTTCGTCTCACTTTGATGTTTCCGCCATCGGTTGTGGTGTGATAACACCATCTTCATTGTATCATACATTGTGTTATAAATTCTGATAAAAAGCAATTGACAAAACCCAAATTAACATTGTGTTATAAGTTTTGATAATAACACAATGTATATAAACCCTAGTAAAAACATAATAACCAAAACCTAGTTGAAAGACACAATGACCAGAACCTTTAACACAATGCAAAAAAAAAAAATCAGTATAAATGAAAATTCTTATTTTATTTTTATATAGCAATATCATACTCATATTAAATATAAAAAAATGCTTATTATTATGGTGAATTTTTTTTAATGTCATATGAAAAAGTTATGAACGTTTTCAATTGATTGGGGGGAATTGACATGTACCCAGCATATGAAGAGAGAAAGAGTCAATAAATGTAGGATTCTTTTTATGTCATTTCATCATTTTCTTGTTTTTTTAAATAATCTCAACCCTCCAAATTTAAGATTAATGCACTAAATTTTTTCTCACCCTTCTTATTTATTTTAGACTTTGTATTTGATGCTAATCCACCTTTTTATATCTCTCTCATTATAAGAATACTTTTATTAATTGAAGTAGTTTTTGTTGGTGCGAATCGTGGGAAAAGATTACAACAACAACAACAACAACAACAACAACCATACCCAGTAAATCCCACAAATAGCTGAACTATAGGTAGGGTCTGGGGGAGGTGGGATGTAGGCAAACCTTGCCTCTATCCTAAGAATAGAGAGACTGCTTCCTGAGAGACCCCCGACTCCAAAACAACCAACAGCCAGATAGAAGAAAGAGAGATAAGTATATAGCGTAGCAGTAGTCAGATATATCATCAGCAAACAATATGTAGGCATAGATACAAGAAAATCATCATATGTAAGGTCTACCCAAAGTGAAAAAAGAAATCTATCCCCCCCCCAAGACAAAGCTAGGACACGTCCATACCCTCCCCTACAAGTCCTTAACCTTAATCCTACGTCTCCACGAACTCCTATCATGAACCATGTCCTCGGAGAGGTGCAACTCTACCAAATCTTGCCTAAGTCGTTCCTCCCAAGTCAACTTGGGCCTGTCTCTACTCCTTCTTTCTTCCATTGTCATGGTTTTGATTGCTCTAATTGGTTCTGTCAACTGCCTCCTCTTCACATGCCCAAACCATCTCAATCTCCCCTCTTTTAATTTGTTTGATATACTAGCCACTCCTAACCATTCCCTAAAAACCTCACTTCTTATTCGGTATAACCTCATGTGGCAACACATCCACCTCAACATCCTCATCTCCGCTACCTCCATCTTGCGTGCTTGTGTTTTCTTGATGGCCCAACGATCTGTCCCGTATAACATAGCTGGTCTAACTGCTACCCTATAAAATTTCCCCTTTAATTTTGTTGGGAACCTCCTATCACACAAAATCCTAGTGGCTGCTCTCCACCTATACCAACCAGCCTGAATGCGGTGGGATACGTCATTATCTTTCTCCCCGTCCCTTTGCACAAACGATCCTAAGTACTTGAACTTAGTCGTTTATGGGATCACTTGACCCTCACTAGTAACCTGAGAGTCCTCCTTGTCACCTGCACCACTGAAATTACAATAAAGGTATTCAGTCTTAGAGCGACTAATCCTTAAACCATTGCCCTCTAAGACGGCTCTCCATTCCTCTAGCCTCGCATTTAGGGTTTGTCTCGTTTCAGCAACTAGCACTATATCATCTGCAAAAAACATGCACCACGGAAGTGTCTCTTGAATCGATTTGGACAACTCATCCAAGACAACCGCAAAAATAGCTTAAATGGTGGTGGTAAAATTGTGGTTCGTTAATCAAACTTTTTTTAAATGGTGGTGGTAAAATTGTAATAACTAATAAAGATAAAAATAGGTTAAAGGATATAAAAAAAACCTTTATTTTTTATTTTTTTGTATTAAATCTAGTTTTGATAGTTTTAAATGGAAATCAATTTTAAGGTTTTTTCCCAAACTAGTGTTGGTAAGAAAACTATTTACCAAAATAGAGTTCTTTTAAAACTATTTACCAAAATGGTGTTTTTCATTTATTTTATATTTATATTTTTTTAACCAACATATTATACTTTGTTTTATTTTTTATTGAATCAATACATTAATGATTTTTTATTCTATATTATACTTTTGTTTTTAAGTTTTTATTCGATCAATCAATATTAGTTACTTTAGTTTTTTTTTCTTTAATCAAGTCATTGTAGCTTTTTTTTTCACAAACTCATTATTTTTCTTTTCTTATTATTTTTTTAATCAAACCATGTATCATCCAGGTAAACTTGAACATCAAAATAAGAAATGTAAATATGTTCTATTACTAGCTTTGTTGAGCGATAACTCTTTCTGTCTCATTTTAGATTGAATTAAAAGAAATATTTATAAAGAAAACTTATTTAAAACAAATCATAAAAAAATTCTCTTGTCAAAGTGCTTATTGAATTCTTGAACTTTTTTATGAAATTTTCTGTATAATTTTTTCCATAGTGAAGGTCTTTGAAAAGAACTTTTTTATGATTTTTTAGGTAAGTTCTTTTTAAATATTTTTCCAAGTCAATCTAGAATGAGATAAAAAGGTTGTTTTCGCTCAACAAAGCTACATAATGGAATATATTGATGTTTTTTTATTGTTATTGTTCAAGTTTATATATGATGATCGTTATAGATCGTATTTGACATGGTCAGATTAAAAAAAAATTACAATAATAAGTTTGTAAAACAAGCTGTAATGAGTTAATTGAACAAAAAATAGTGGATTGATTGAATGAAAACGTAAAAAACAAAAGTATACTAAACAATAAGAAAATTAACAATGTATTGATTCAATAATAAAAATAAAAGAGAAGTAAATATGTTGGTTAAAAAATGTATATACAAAATGAATGGAAAACACCATTTTGGTAAATAATTTTAAAGAAACACCATTTTGGTAAATAGTTTTTCCACCAACAAAGGAAAAAACTAAAAAAATTTATATGCTTTAATCTTTTAGAAAGTTCTTCTATGGCGTAAAAGAACAATCTCTGGGACTTTCATTTTGGATCCCTTTATTTTCTTAACTATTTTTTTTTTCTAAATTTTGATACAATGACAAATCTACTTCTAATTTTTCACTTTTATCCTTAGGTTTTTGAGCTTTTCTTTTGTTTTTTTACTTTTGTGTTTTTAGTGCATATCATATTTACATGTTATAAATTCGAAAAGGGTAGCTGATTCGTCACAACTTAATACATTTCGTTTAATCTTACCGTATTTTTATATATTTCCTTGGTGTGTATAAACACGTTAATGTCATCGTACCAACACGCTTAACGAATGCAAACGTGGCCTTAAACGCAGAGTATAAAAGGTGTCCCGCCATAAATATTTTTATATATTTCTTTTGTGTGCATAAATACGTTTCAACGCAAAAAGTATAAATTCATGTTTCGGCGTTTGACGTAAACGGTATAAATTCACATTTTGACCTAAAATATTCCCGAAATTAGTGGTGTAAAATATAATACGTTTTCATGCTTATTTTAACGTACGTTTTCAGCTGGTTTATATTTTGATATTTTCACATACATAAAAAATGTAGTAATAAGTTTTCCCAAAATGTAATTTTTTTTATTATTGTATATTAATAATAATAACAAGAGTAATTTTTTTAATAAATTCTCGCGGTTCTCACGAAAAACATTATTGTATATTAATAATAATGATGACAAGAGTAATTATTTTAATAAGTTCTCGCGGTTCTCACGAAATATATGAGTTCTCATTTTAACCTTACCCTACATATAGATGCGTGTATATATATATATATATTAAATAAAATAATCAAAATTACACTCCTAGCGGCCGATATATGTTGTAGTTATGGTGCGAACATATCGAGTTATCATTCGTTGTTGATAGACATCTTTCGTAATTACGATGTGTAATGCGTCTTATACTATTCGCTTGAAGAAATGATTTCGCTATATATAATTATCTATAGTTTGACATAAATTTTAATGACATAACTTAAGTGATGTCTATTTATTTAAAGGATCACATGCAACAAGAGGAGTCACATGCATATGGTTGTGTGGGCTAAGGTCCCCAACAAATAAAATAACCAACTAAACACATCTGGCAACAACATGAAATCCCATGTTACCAAAATTGAAGTCCAGTTAAATGCAACAAACAAAAATTAGGAACAAAACACACTTTAAAAAGAAGTCAGAAGGGAGTAAGTAAGATAGCAGATGGACATTTAACATGGTGATGTCTTATTTTATTTAAATATGATGATGATTTCAATTTATGAGTACAATATATTTGTTTATTCTTGGTTATATTTAACAAACGTCAAGTTAAACAAGTAAATAAGAAAAAAAAATGTATGTAGAAAAAATATTTATTGGTTCGATTTTTTTTTTTTTTTTGTATTATTATACATTTACTATTTGTTATCAGAAAAAAAAAACCCGTCAAATATATTATGATGAAAGCAAAGAAAGATATTTTTATTTCCAACTGCAACTATCCTCTTTGATAGTTCTCTTTATTTCCTATTAGATTATCACATGATTCCTGTTTCGACAAGTCTTTATCACGTTCATATTTCCATGTTACATACATATACGTGCATATAAATATATCTTTATCTTTAACTTTGACACAAATAGTTGTATTTATATAAAATTCTCGTCGTATATAATTTATGGATTTTTGTTCTTCTTGCTGATTCACAAAAAGTTAAAATGTGTTCGAAATGAGGTCAAGGTAAATGAGTTATGATTCACAAAACGTTAAAATGTGTTCAAAATGAGGTCAAGGTAAATGAGTTATTAAGGCTACACGGTATGGTGATGGTCCTCCCTTGGAGTATGATCCGCCACGTAAGCGCCACGTAGGACAGGCGTGAGAATGGGGCAAAGAGGATGGAGGTAAGGAAATGGAGGGATGATCCTAAAATATATGTATATGTTGTATGTATATATGTGTGTGTGAGGAGGTTTTGTCCTCTAGTGGACCGGCTTGAACGTCCTGATGGAGCCGGAGAGGACGCCGCAGCAGGGGACGGATGGGGGAAGAAATTGGCGGAGGGTCGGCGCCGCACCGGGACGAAGAGGGACGGACATCCATACCGTGGAGCCTAATACTTAGGGAGTGAGTATGATATGGAACTTTGAAAAAAGAAAAATGAGTAAAACTTGTCCAACATAGAGTATGTGATTTACAATGAGTGAGCCAATATGTTTGAAAATCTTCTTTAGTCGTGTTTACTAGAATTCCTATGCACGCATATACTTCGGTTCAAATCACATATACTTCTTGAACTTGTGAATGTAGTTTTATTGTTTTTGTTTTACTTTTCTCTTTTTATGTTTCTGTTCTTCGTAACTTCTTGCTGTGTTTTGGTTTGTTAATAAGCGTT
Source organism: Helianthus tuberosus (assembly GCA_030545235.1). NCBI lineage: Eukaryota > Viridiplantae > Streptophyta > Magnoliopsida > Asterales > Asteraceae > Helianthus > Helianthus tuberosus. The sequence continues at coordinate 125,467,996 of CM060358.1, forward strand.
TTCATTGCCATTCAAAAAAAAAAAAAAAAAAACACATCAGGTTTACACAACCGTATTTGCTCCAAAATATAGTTGACTCCCGAATCATAATTAGAGGCTTATGAATTGTAAGATGTCCAGATTCACCGCAATAGAAAAGAGATGTGAAATACCAAATAATATTTTGTTAAAAATATGAGAGCACTAATTTTGAAACAGTGTTTGATTATACTATACTCTATCCATTCCATAAACGATAAATCACATAAAAATCAATGCTTTATCGGAGTCATGACTCATGAGTCAAGTCTTCGCCACTTTGGCAGTACAACCATTGTTTCGATTGTTGCTTCATGGGAACGATTTTGTTGGGAGACAAAAACTGTTTTAAGGGAATTGTGCCAAACATGTGGACCGGTCCTACTCTAACTGTCATAACATTTTTGGTTCGTTTGATATTTGTAACCTGAACTTCTATTTATATATACGCATTTCATATTTAAAATGATATGTTTTGTAAATATCGTATTATTTTATTTTTAACAAATAAATTATTTATTTATTTTATAAAGTAAAAAAAGGAATCCACTTTTCTACAATATATACATGCATGCACGAATTTTGATATTTAACAAAGAAAACGATGCCTCATAGGATTTTACTTGAGTTTTCACTTTGAATTTGATTTCATATAGATTACTAATTAATTGTAACAAATTTAGATTTTTAGAAGAACACAATGTCTAGAGAATTGAATCTAGTTGATTCACTAGTTTGATTGTTAGAAGCAGGGGCGGATCTATTGCCAAAGAGGGGGTTCCCAGGAACCCGTTCGATTTGTAATTTATAGTGTAAAGTCATATAGAAAGTACTGAAGGAACCATTAACTATTTTGTAGGGGAAGTGGGGAACCTTTAACCAAATGTGTGTAGTGGCAGTGGCGGAGCTACCTTATGCCGGGGGGCAACGCCCGCTACGGCTTGGCTCGGAAAAATTTGGAAAAATTAGTGTAAATTTTGGAAAAATTTGAGGTTTTTTCGATTTCGTTACGGCTTATTTATAAAACGTTACGGCTTGGCGGATTTTCTAGATCCGCCGCTGTGTAGTGGTCCACTGGTAAAGCGCATGGTGAATCTAGTAGAGGTCTGAAGGGGTATGGTCTCAGATCTCGCGTCAGCACGACCGCGAGTGACCATTACCCTTATCAAAAACCCCCACCAGCAAGAACTTATCTGTGTCCGTGCGGGCACGTGCGAACACAGCGGTTGAAACCAATCTGTCCATTGATGAGAAGACTTACCTTAAGTACGAGAACGAATGTTACGCATAGCGATGCGGCCTGGCACCGCATCCTATGGACATTTTCGTCACGACAAGGGATCTGGACAACAGTAACAGTCACCAAGCGGCGATGCGGCACGACACCGCATCCCGCATCCATCTTGGCCAGAACAAGAACGCGGGAACAACACCAGTTACCGCAAGCAGCGATGCGGCCTGGCACCGCATCCTGCCCACAAGGCAAGTGGGTCTGACACCACAGTGCAAGTGGCACTGAGAACAGTCACTTGTCAGCCCACATGTATGCAACAGCCTGACACCACAGCAGGACGTGGCATCACCACCGTAATCGACGGGCCCGACACACCTACAGGAGGTTGTGCGATGTCAGGCTAACTACTCAACTACCCTCCTTCACTCCTCGGATCCCGCATCCATCTTGGCCAGAACAAGAACGCGGGAACAACACCCGTTACCGCAAGCAGCGATGCGGCCTGGCACCGCATCCTGCCCACAAGGCAAGTGGGTCTGACACCACAGTGCAAGTGGCACTGAGAACCAGGGGCGGACTGAAGACATGCCCAAGGTGGGCGGGCGCACCCCCGGGAAAAAAAAAAATTAGTGCTAAGTTCCGTCGAAAATCCCGTCCGCACCCCTTGGAATTTTTCGTCCGCACCCCTTGGATTTCTTCGTCCGCAACCCTTGGATATATTCGTCCGCACCCCTTCAAATTTTTCGTCCGCACACCTTAGGTAAAAAATATTATGGATTATGTTAAAAAAAAAATTAGTAAAGTCTGATTTTTTTTCTAAAACTACCTATATTATATAAACTTATACTAACTAAACCCAAACCAAGCCCATTATATAAACTTATCAATAGCCCACTAATAATCTAGCCCATTAACCCACCTAAATTAAAACTAAAACAAATAAAATAAGCCCAAAACCCTTCAATTACTATCCCGCCCTCTCCCTCTGTGCGTGCGACTGGTCTGCCAGCGATCTTCATCAGCGTCCATCACAGCAACAACACTGCAGGTCTGCCGCAGCCGGAATCCGACATCAACGTGACCGGAATCCGCTCCAACCAACCGGACACCGACAAACGGCGAGTTTTTATGTTTTTTATTTGATTTTTCTTGATATTATATGAGAAAAGGGGTAATAAAAAACTTAAATAGGTATGAAAAATCGTGTGTTTTGACGTTGCGTATGGTTGTTTAGATGATTTTAGGATGATTATGTTATTTAGATGATTTTTAGGGGTGATTACACAATTCTAGGGCTTGATTATGTTATAGAAATTAGGAAACCATAATGAGTAGGGGCCTAAAATTTTTAAATTTTTTTTGTCTTACATGATCCGACCCGACCGACCCGATACAACCGATTTTTTTACTTATGTACCTAGGGGCCTAAAATTTTTAAAAATGTTCCGCACCCCCATGGATTTTTTCCTGGGTCCGCCACTGCTGAGAACAGTCACTTGTCAGCCCACATGTATGCAACAGCCTGACACCACAGCAGGACGTGGCATCACCACCGTAATCGACGGGCCTGACACACCTACAGGAGGCTGTGCGATGTCAGGCTAACTACTCAACTACCCTCCTTCACTTCTCGGCTATAAATATCCATCCCAAACCAGGTTTGAGGTATCTCTTCACAACTCTCTTACTACTACTACTACTATCACACTTTGCTTCCCAAGCAAATTACTGATTCTTATAACTTTCTGTTAACATCCCATAAAAGTGGAACTTTGGCCTTTTTCATCAAAATTGGCCCAAGTTTCTGAATTTGATCAAGGTGGTTTATATGATTTTGATTTGTTTTGATATAGCATATAGATTTTGTGGGGATACTATCATGTTTTTCCCTTTATGTGATATTTGTGATAGTGTATAATGAAGAATTGTTAATTTATAATAACAAAAGAGTTTTAAGTAGAACAACATTGTTACAAGGGATTCCTGATCTTTTTAATTGAGTTCATAGGATCTCACATCTTATGAATTTGTTGGTTTTCATGAACCGAATGGATGTTTGAGGTTGAAATATTTATTTGGTAGCATGATTAGGTTACAGTTTGCATCTTTTTGACTAGCATGATTTGGTTACAATTTACATCTTTTTTAGTAGTCAAATTGATTACTTTTTTTGATCAAGTTTAGTGATTAGTTCTTTTGTTGTGTAATTTGTTCAAATAGAAAAGAATTACTAAAATATTAATTAAATGACTATAGAGCTTATGTGATGGTTCTGTGCGACACTTTTTATCAATATGTTTTGGACTCATGCGACAGGTTTTGAAGGTTCTCTCTGGTTCTCCATAGCATATTCTGCTAATTAATTTAAAGTCCAAACTGTTAACTCCACCATCGCTTTTTGGATCTTCCATTTATATTTATATTAGGTGTTTTTAGATTTATTATGACGATGTTTTTTCGTTATTGTATCGTATATTTATTATGTGATAAACCTTACCCGACCTGAACTGTCGAACCAACCCGAATTTTTTTTATTCGGACACATGAGATTGGAACATTTAAAAAGTGAACCCCCTGGAAAAAATTCCTGGATCCGCCACTGGTTAGAAGCTACAATAATATGTTTGAAACAAATGTATCACAACTTATAGTTTCTTTAAGCTACAATATGTTGATTGTTAGAACTGTGAAACCCAGATTTCAAACCATGCTTACCCGACCAAACAAGCTAAGTATCAAACCAGCTAATTAATTTAGCTCATTTTCAATAAGGGACGGAGCTAGCATGTAATTAGGGATGGCCCAGGCTACCCCTCAACATTGTCAGCGAAGTGCAAAAGTTTTCTTTTCTTCTTCGCTTTATGTACCGTGTACCACCTGAGCATATACTAGGATACCCCTGAATTTTTCTTCTAAATCCGCCACTGTTTTCAATGGTTTGTTTGGTTTGAAAGGTTTTAACACCTTTAATATCCGGTGCACCAATTTTTTTTCTAGATCTATAGTTGTTTAGATTTTCCATTTAAGGAACAAGGATTTTTTTCTAGATCTATAGTTGTTTAGATTTTCCATTCTAGGTTATATTTTAAGGAACAAGGATAGGAGATGTTACCATTAAGTGTTAGATGGGGTTGAGTCTACTTATGAATGAAGGACGTTTAGAATTTAATAAACCTAGCTTCGTTATAAATGTGGCTCATGTGCAATAAGACTTATGTTTGTCAGAAAACATTTTATATAAACACATGGATTGAACCAAATGCCAATAAATAAAGTGAAAATAGAGAATACTAAAATACGAGTTATATTAAAATAGTTTCTTTGAAAATAGATATTTTTACAAAGAAAACATATATCAAGATTTTTTGATGTAGATTGAACATGATGTCTCATTTCCCAACAATCTACGACTAGATATCGTGTGTTTGTTGGAGAAAACCTTGTCCTGGAAAGTAAGAAACAACTAGTTGTATCTTGATCGAGGGCATAGACCCATGGAAAATGTTACGTCACAAATGATATGGGTCAGTCCACTTCTCAAAGAACTTGAGTTGTTTCAGACAATTTGATGAGTTAGCCGATTTGCAATACATATAGCCAGGGGTCAAAGTATTCCATTTAATGGGAGGGCGGAACATATAACATTTAGAGATTGACTATTGTCTTATGTTCCGGGGGCGCATCGGACACTGCGCGACGGCGGTGCTATTCTAGCCGTTGGACCCTACCTCCGACTGAGTCGTTTTCAGGGTGGGCAGGCTGTTAAACAGAAAAAATAACTCTTCCCGAGGAATTAGTCATTTATTATTTTGTATATAAGCCGATGGCCCAAAGTTAATTCTCTAGGGGTTTTCACTTGTATCAAGGTTCCTCCTTCGTTTAAATTTATTCGGATAATCCAATCTTGTTTACAAATAATAAACTCGTTTAGCCTCACTCGCTTGTTCAATTTGTATGAAACTTGATCTCTCGAGCCCATTTAAAATCAGCTTGATCGGAGCTCTTATCAAGTAAAACTCGTATAGTTCACAAGTAGATCGGGTTGTTTACACCCCTATACTTTAGAGAATCCCTAATCATCAACTTATTTCTAATGTTGATTTTATTGTGTGTGACTTTATACAATGTTTTAGACATTTAGAGTTCAACTAGCATATATCACCTTCATTCATATTAACCAACCAAGACAATTATTTGATATTCCGAAGAGAGTGCATTAAATTTTAACATCAACTTATAGCAACTATGTTACAAAAATCCAAAACTATTACAAGAATCCAATACAGTGTTATAAAAAAATGTCTTACCAAAACTATTACAGTGTTATAAAAAAAAATGTCTTACCAAAACTATTACAAAAATCCAAAACAATGTTATAAAAACTTGTATCCAAATGTCACACCAAATTGCAACCCGGCATTAGCAAACGCAACTGTTTATCTGCCCGAAAATTGTAGATATCCTGACATGCTTTGGTCAGAAGTAGAACACAACTACACAACCCCACAATCGTAAAACCCATTAAAGACGACTCAAAAATCAGACCCAAACAACCGCCACCATGCACGATCACCTACAACTTCCATCATTGTGTCATATATATCACCGGCTCACAAAATCCGGCAAAACTAGAAGGAATAGAAAGATAAATGCAATCTATGTCTACGTAATCTATCAAGAAGATGAATGCAAAGCCCTACATATAACTCAGTTCCCTAATGATCTGCCGTTAACAGTTTGGAGCAGTCAATACAGTTAGCAGTGTTGGTTTCTGGTTCCAATCAATTTGGAGCAGCCGAAACAGTACTAGTGTCGGTTTGTGGTTCCAACGAGGCTTGAGCCGCCAAAACAGTCGTACTGTCAGTTTCTGGTTTCAATGAGGTTTGAGCATCAGTGCCGGTTTCAGGTTCCAATGCGGTTTGAGCATCAGGTATGGTTGTGTCGGTTTGTGGTTCCAATGCGGGTTGAGCATCAGGCATAGTTGTGTCGGTTTGTGGTTCCAATGCGGTTTGAGCATCAGGTATAGTAGGGACGGGTTCTGGTTCCATTGCGGTTTGAGCATCAGGTATAGTAGGGACGGGTTCTGGGTCCAATGTGGTTTGCGCATCAGGTATAGTTGTGTCGGTTTCTGGTTCCAATGCGGTTTGAGGTTCCAATGCGGTTTGAGTGTCGGTTTCTAGTTCCAATGTGGTTTGAGTGTCGGTTTCTGGTTTCAATGCTGTTTGAGCATCAGGTACAGTAGTGTCAGTTTCTGGTTTCAATGCGGTTTGAGTGTCGGTTTCCAGTTCCAATGTGGTTTGAGTGTCGGTTTCTGGTTTCAATGCGGATTGAGCATCAGGTACAGTAGTGTCGGTTTCTGGTTCCAATGCGGTTTGACCATCACGTATAGTAGTGTCAGTTTGTGGTTCCAATGAGGCATGAACATCAGGCATACTAGTGTCAGGTTGTGGTTCCAATGAGGTTTGAGCATCAGGTATAGTTGTGTCGATTCCTGGCTCCAATACGGTTGGAGCAGCTAAAGCAGTAGCGGTGTCGGGTTTATCTTCAGATGTTTTTTTATATCGCTCATCAACTGAACCATTAGAGCGACCTTTTAATCTAGATGAGAACGCGTGAATAATCTTTTGATAATATTTCCATGATAAATTTTTTTCCCTAATGGGACGCTGACCAAAAGGATTTTCCGATACAAATTTTTGCACATTCTCAGATTCTGCTAACCTTTCCAAATAAACGCGAAGGTCACCTTCAGGCCCTGTAATAAAACATCAAGAGTATAATCAAATTTGCAAGAAAAGATTAAAAAAAAAAAAAACTATCATAAATTAGCAAATGAATTACCTAAGGAATTATCTTCTGTATTCCAGTAGCGGTAAGGATAAGGAAAGATTCCGGTATGTGGCTGAAAATGAAACGAAAAAGAATGTTAACGAAGGTCATAAGTTTAACTTTTACTAATAAAAAAGGAAAAGAATATGTAAAAAAACTAAAAAAATATTAATAAAACAAAGAAAGAATGTTAACCGGATTTAGCAAAGCCCTGTGTGAGGTATTTTCAATTAAAAGTGTATTTGATTCATCATACTCTCCTATATCCCAAGGAAGATCTGGATCTTTCTTTTCCCATAACCTTCTAAGTTCTTTAACGATTAAGGGTTTACTATTATTCTCAACGGTACCAAAACCGGTGTCAGTACTGTGACTTCGATCCTGCAACATATAAAAAAACAAATCTTGATAAATATTAATGGAAAAATGGATTTAAACATAATATTAACACACTTATTAAGGGCATGTTTGGCTAAGCTTTTTGAAACAACTTATTGACTTATTGACTTTTTGGAAAAGTCACTATGGAGTGACTTATTGACTTATTGGCTTTTTCCCCTCACACACACCCTCATTGCCAAACATCATTTTGGAGCTTATGACTTTTCAAAAAGCCAATAAGTTAATAAGTTGTTTCAAAAAGCTTAGCCAGACATGCCCTAAATTACTAATACGCCAATATATACAAATATGTCAATGCATATCTCTATTCTTTTCGATTTCATACTCAAACTAACAATTTGACTCAGTTTCATACTTGTATTATATAAAATCATATCAATTACATCATATCATTAATCATTAATAAATAATATACATTAACAGGGTTGGTTCCGGTACAAAATGTCCTTAACCTAAGTAACGTAGGAAACCAGGTCAAATGAACTCCGATTGAGCTCATTCCAGTGGCGCTGGAATCAGCTCATCGAACCCTAACCAGAAACTCTAACCCTAAAGATAAACCCTAAGGTCAAACCCTATGCTAAACCCTAAAATCTAAACTATCATCATCATCATACTCAGTAAATCCCACCAATAGCAAAGCTAAGGTAGGGTCTGAGGAGGGTAAGATGTAGACAGTCTTACCTCTACCCCGTAGGAATAGAGAGGCTGCTTCCAATGAGACCCCCGGCTCCATAGTAGTTTTGCATCAAGCCTTGGACACAAGGCACATAACACTCAGCAATTAAGACAAAGGCCGATTAGTGCATGTATTCCCTTGTCTTTCGGCTACAAAGCCACCACATGATGCATGATTAACCAGCCCCTCTTTTAACATTATTTTCACGAAATTAGTAAAATAACGTTAAAATTAGTGCACTTTCACTTTTGCCCCCCGAGCACCCACACATATATACATTTTATACACATACCGCAAGCGGGACGTCCTAAAATCTAAACGGAAAAATGTAAACTATAGCTAAACCAAACCCTAAAGCTAAAATCTAAAGGTAAACCCTAAGAGTTAAACTCTAAACCCTAAAAGCTAGACCTTGGTTTGAAATTGCGTGATGCACTCCGATGCGTTTGGCCCAAAATCTGATGCGTGATGCGCGATGCGAGCGCACCACGTATGCGATGCGCTCTTTATATAAAAAATATATTTATGCATAACAACTTATAAAAACATACTTAAACTAGAACAACTAACGTAATAAGAAGATAAGAGCTGTGCTTTATGGTTCAAATCAAGCATACTAAAATGTTTCTAGAATCACAAAAAGTGTTTAGTAACCACAATGGTCCAAATCAAGCATACTAAGATATTAATTATTGAAAAAACTCAACCCATTTCATAAAATTTGGAGAAAAAACATACGTAATAAACAATGATGCGTGCATCGGAGCGCATAATGCGACGAGCCCATAATGCGAAATAGGCGCAATATTCTCGCATCATGTAATCGCAACGCATTAGCCATTGCGTTGCGCTCTCATCAGGGCATCGGTCGCATCATGCATTATGCGCGCATTTTAAAACCAAGAGCTAGACCCTATATATATTTGAATAGGGTTCGCCGAGCCGGTTCCAATGCCGCTGGAATGAGGTCAATCGGAGTTCATTTGACCCGGTTCCCTACATTTTCTAGGTTAAGATTGTTTGTATCTGATCCTACCCCTATAATAACATAAGTACATTATAAATGCGCTTACCCAACAGAAAAGCAACTTGTGTTGAGCATCCCCCATAAGAAAGTCAAGAGTGCATTCCGTGTTATATCTGTATTGAGTTCATAAATACTTATAGCACAAAAAATAATATTAAAAGAAAAAATAATACAAAAGAAGAAATCAAAAGCATACTGTTGGTATAGTAAATTGAGAGCGATCTAAAACTGCAGAAAAATAAAGTCAATTATTAAAAATCCAAATATTCTAGAGTACCTTGATGTTGATGTCCAAAAACCTACGTTAAATGTCTTGAAGCAAAATTGCAAAAAATCATCACAATAAGGTCTTTTAAACACTGCAAATGCAAACAAAAATTTGGCCCATTAGACCCGTTTGAGATAAAACACAACTCATATCATTACAATACGAATCTAAACCTGATGTTGACCCATGCATTGTGTCTGCTTTAAATCCTTCACGTGGGGCCGTTGTAAGATCAACAAGCAACCCACCAGTATCGAGAACAATAAGTTTCTTTCTAGAACGAGAAGGACCAGCTGTTGGTCCGGTGGAACCAATGATCTTACGGTAAAAAGACCATGATTTATCGTCATATGTTATCGGTTGTTGACCAAACGGGTTTTGCTCTATAAACTTTTGAATGTTATCAGATGCTGCCAGCCTTTCCAGATAATTACGTAGGTCGCCATTGGGTCCTAAACCGTTATCTTGAGTATCGCGATAACTATAGGAATACGGAAATATTGCAGTGTGTGGCTGAAAATTGAAACGAGACGTGTAATTGAATTTAACACCTTTAATTGGTCATAAAAAATATACAAAAAGCAAAGAACTGAAAAAGACAGCTTACAGGGTTGCGTAGCGCCTTATACGGAGAATCATCCAAAAATATCGTATTTGATTCATTATACTCTCCTTTATACCATGGAAGATAACGATCTTGTTTGTCCCATAACTTTTTAAGCTCTTTTAACACCAATGGCTTGCCGCTGTTCTCGATAGTATTGAAACCTGTTTTCGTACAGTGATATTGATCCTGCACAAAACCAGTTTTCATTATATTAAAGACCAGATGGTTGACATTATAAGTAATAAAAGAGTTAACATATGATAAATATAACAAGAGTTAGCAGATGGCCTTACCCAACAGAAAAGCAACTGCTTAGTGTCGACTGCAAGAAACTTAAGCACTTGCTCTATATTCCTTCTGAAGAACATTGATATATATGAAAACACCAAAAAAAATTGCATGAGGTTAAGGGGGGGCAAGAGTAAGAGATTAATATAATGAGTTAACTTTGATACTAGTAGAGGTGGCAAATGGATGGGTCGTATTGGGTAATTTTTTCGGTACTGGTCGAAACAGGACATCCCACTTTTTGACCAAAAATCAAATAATTAGGACATCAAATATGATTACGTATATTAATTTAGCAATAATATAATTCAATGGAAAAATAATTTAAGAGGTTTATGTATTAAAAATACACTTTGAGCAACTTTCGACCCATTTGCCCAGATTGCTTTTATCAACCTTTTAAAATCTACAATTTGACCCATTAAGAATAGAGATAAAATATAACCCTATTTGAGCCATAATATCTTTCTATACTAATAAACAAAAATCCTTTTGGACACGTGTCATTCTCTGGTAATTTCTCACCCTTATTTTTTTACTTATCACTTTTATTAAATAATAATAATAATAATAATAATAATAATAATAATAATATTAATAATAATAATAATAAACATCAATTTAACTAAATCTATTTATCTCTTTTGTTTTCATAATCTGAAATTGATTTTTTTTAACTCTAAAGTTTCGATCTTTGGCAATTTAAGTCTAAAGTTTCAATCTTTGGTATTTTAACCCCTTTGATTAATTTAATTTTTCATTTTTAATTTAAAAGTTTTCATCTTTTGCAATTTAACCCCTTTAATTTTTTTTACTTTCAACCCAAAACTTTTCATCTTTTACAATTTAATCTCAACAATTTTTTTACTTTCAATTTTAGTCTCTTATATACCTTTCATCTTTCATAAGTTCTCCGTTTAACGTGTTCTAAATTTCCGAGTTAACACGCCGCAACGTGCATGTGGGGTTCAACGTTTTTTCATCTATTTTTTTCCTGTTTGACATGTCCGTTACATCGCATATATTTTTCCCCGTTTGATAGGTCTGTCGCAAAGTGCGAGTCAGAGATCGACTTAGTTATTTTTTTCTCGATTTTACACACAGGCTCATGGTCATGTGAGAAACATTTACCTTTCATCTAACATGATATAACTAATGAATCCCCGCCGCATTGCGGCGGGTGGTAATTCTAGTAATATAATATATATATATATATAGGGTAGGGATAGTGTACATTAATTCAGAAGTGTGAGAAGTGTATTATAACACTATATATAGCACTATCTAACACCATATAAACACCGTATAACACTATGTAACACCATATAACACTATGTAACACTATATAACACTATATAACAATATATGACACTAAACATCTATCATAGAATGCTATCAGACAAAATATAGTGTTATATTTGTTATATAATGTTATATAGTGTTACATAGTGTTATATGGTGTTATATGGTGTTGCATAGTGTTATACGGTGTTTATATAGTGTTATATATAGTGTTATAATACACTTCTGGATTAATGTACAGGATCCTCTACCTATATATATATATATATATATATATATATATATATATATATATATATATAAATTCATAACTAAATGGGTCAACTATGCCACCACTACACATGAGTGAAAAATTGTCGTTCGGTTCTGAGAGGAACCCAAAAGTGAATAAAGTAGTAATAAGTTGAAAACTCGGAGCACCTTGTTCTTGATGTCCAAACGCCTACATTGAATCTCTCAAAACAAAATTTCAAAAATTCATCACAAAATGGCCTCTTAAACACTACAACAGACAAAAACAGTCAAGTTAGCAATGATATGAAACGCAAAGCGTAAAAGAATTTTAAATAAATACTTTTAAAACCAAAGCCTAACCTGATTTTGACCCTATTACTGTATCTGGTTTATAAGCTTCATCCGGGTTTGCTACAATATCGACAAGCAACCCATTTACATCAAGAACAAGAAGCTTTTTTCTAGACTGAGGATGACCGTTTTCCCCACAAGTATTATCTTCACTCCTAATCTCATTACCACCTGCTTCCGGTGCATCTACTTGTGACTCTTCCATCACAATCTCATTCTTGCTCTTGTTTTCTTGCTCAATGTCAATATCGTCAATTCTGGTACTCTCCGTTAAACTTTCTTTCCCATCATTAACCACACAACCATGGTTGACCGCCACTTCTGTATTTAAACCTTCTTCCATATTCAAGTCTTTCTTCGATTCAGAACCATTGTTTTCTTGCTCGATGTCAGTATTCTCAATTCGGGTACCCTCCATTAAACTTTCTTTCCCCTCATTAACTGCACAACCCTCTTTGACCGCCTTTTCTGTATTTGAACCTTCTTCTGTTTTTAAGTCTTTGTTCGATTCAGAACGGTCCGTATTATTTTCTTGCGATATATGTCTCCTTTTAGCAGGCGGAGAGTCATGCTCTATACTTTCTTTCCCCTCATTAACCGCACAACCCTGTTTGACCACCACTTCTGTATTCGGAACTTCTTCGGTAATCTTGTCATCATTGGATCCAGAACAGTCCGTATTATTTTCGTTCGATATATGTCTCCTTTTAGCAGGAGGACAGTCATGCTCCATACTTGTTTATTCCTACAAATACATCGGTAGAAACAGCATGTTTTAATTATTATAAACTGATGTATCATATAACATCAACAGCTTAATTAAATGAGAAACCAATTATAAAAAAAGATAATTTTCCCAAGAAATATATGTTGGAAAAATCGGGATTAATCAGCGACAAGTCACTAGCTGGCCGACCGCGAATTAATTTTTTAGTAATCGGTTAATTAATCGCTAGTCAGTCTTAGTCGGCAGGACATTGGCCATAATCGGCGATTAATCCTATATGGTAAAAAATATGGGTCAAGGAGGGGTTAAAACCTGTCTACTTACGTAAACATGCGTTTATATAAAAAACTGAAAATTACATCCCAATTCGAGTAATCCCGATTAATCGCTAGTTGGTACCGATTCTTACAACCATGAGTCTTATCTTATACCCATTATGAAACTTAAAACTGAAACAATGTTACAGATCTGAGAAAAAATATAACATATTATCTTTAAAAGTTTAAATTTGTTGTGGATTCAACAGATTACAAGTAGACTACTTTGTTTATAAATTCACAAGGATTCAATTCAATTACGTAATAAACTTATAATAAATTCTGCAACTACAACAATAATAAACTTTGAAATTATACGAATTAAAATTAGTCTGTAAAGGATGGATTACCTGGTGAATTGAAGTCAAGACCTTCAATTACGATAGTAATTAAAGAAATAAAAAGAAGTTTCAGAATGAAAAAAAGAAGGCGCCGCAGCCGTTGACCGGCGTGAAGATTAGAGAATCTGAAGCGGATTGTTGAAGCGCAGCCAAAGCCAAAGTGTTTGGGGATTCTTGCTTCCCCTAGTAACCAATCGTATCCGGTGTCTGTTATCTCAGATTGGCTTGCTAAAACTTTTATTCGAGATGATTGATATTCAACTAAACTCGAGTTTAAGTTCGAGACCCCGTATAAAAGTAAGAGTTAAATGTCTTGTTGTTCCTCTTGGTTTTGGTTGGTCCTTTTGCTTTACGAAAATTGTCCTAGCTGGCGTTAGCGAGCCATCTATGGCGCCCCCAATTAACTTGCGGGGTGTGGGTGGATAGCGCCCCAGGGCGCTATAGTGTCCTAGCTGGCGGGGGTGGCGCCCCCACACCCTCCAGCCTTAATAGTTTACTAATTACACACTTGGTCCCAGTTGTTGTAATTTTTAAATTCGGGTGGTCCTTAACACTAACCTCTGTTAGATTTCTCAGTTAAGTATGTATGAAATGACTATATTACCCTTGAACAATTAAAAGAAATAAAAAAATATAAAGAAGATGGACCCACTACCAGGGGCGGACCTAGAGTGATAGAAGGGGTAACCTCCGTTGCCCTTTGACGCTCCGGTGACACTCCGATGGTAATGTAAATTTTGGAAAAAAAATTGACGTTTTTTTCAATTTCGTTGCCCATTTTTATTGAAACGTTACCCCTATACGGATTTTCTAGATCCGCCACCGCCCACTACTCATCTTCTTCATTCCCCCTCCCTCTCAAAAACTGTACCACCACCACCTCCTTCCTCTATCTTTGCAACCTACCACAACCTGCAACCACCTCCACGAACACCTTTGATTGCTTTAAGAAAAAAGTCATTTATGATTGCCGATTAAGATATTGAATGCAGATTTTATTTCATGAAAAGAACAAAGTTTTCAGTGTTGAATTTTAGGGATGATCTTAATAATAAATTCATTCATATTTTCAACAATACCATCCATTGTTATGAAATTACCCAATTAAACAAAAGCTAATCTTTTTCTTCACTCCATATTACCCAGTTAAAACTCCACATGCTCTTTAGGGTGAGCGGGGCACCCTCGGTGACCCCGTGCGGGGACCAATTTTGCCGAGCGGGGCGGTGCCGCCATCCAGGCGGGGAGCCATTTCGGGGAGCCAAATCGGGGAGGGGGCACCGAAGAAGGAAGGAGAGAGAAGGTGGGCCAACCTTTTTTTCAACCAATGAAAACTTTTTTTTTTTTTTTAATAAAAAAACAATTCCCCTAAGAGGGGAGTGCCGCCATCAAATTGGGGTGCGAGTGGAGTTTAAGAGGGGAGTTGACGTGGCATAACCTGATTGGGTGTGCGTAAGAGATGGGACTCCCCTAAGAGGGGAGTGCCCCTCTCACCCTTATATTTGGAAATTAGGCATACGAACCGCTTTGCAGTGAAAAAAGTAGTCAATTAGTGATGGTATTCCGTATAATCAATTGAGTAATATTCGATATAATTAATCGGGTAATATGGAGTTTAACATATTTATTTTTGAAATTTTTTTCATGACTCATATATGTTCTTTGGTGTAATGTGTGTGAAATTAACAGCCTGTTCGAGCTCGAGAAAATTTTGTCACACCCCAACCGATGGCGGAAACATCGGGGCATGACACTGAGCGAAACAGATTGTCGAGAGAAATTCCATAACGACTAAATTACCAAATAGTTAATAATACGTCCCATACAGTAACCCATTTAAGCAATCTAATTATTACAGACAACGATATTCTCAAAACACATCATGTTCCGCCAACTCAGATTCAAATAAAATATAAATTGTCTTTGTTTGTAGACTCTCGGTCCTACTTGATTCCACAAAAGCAGGTAAGCAACATCCTATGCATTCAAACACCTGTCACATACGTTAAAATAAAGGTCAATACACATAGTGTAAAGGTGAGCATACAAGTTTGATAATAGCATAATAGAGTTCGAAATCATTTACGCATAACCAGCATGTATAACGTATAATGTGAAGCATGTAAGTTATTAACAAAGATCCTATCAATACCAATGACTGCGAGTTGACTGCGAATAGCGAGTGCGCAACACATGTTCACCACTGTGAACACGTGAAGTAATTGTCCTTAACAACCCCTGAGTGAACAAGTGCTGAGTCCAAACTATAGTACTATCGTTGCTAAGGCAGGTAGACGGCAATCAATATGTTAACATAACAAACAAGCATTCATCGAGTCACGTATAACATGCATTAGAGGTCAGCGTATAAATAGTGTTTGCGTTGTGTGTTCGATATGATTTAGAATAAGTAACGTATGTAACACCCAAAAGTGCATAAAGCAAAAAGGGATCGAGTATACTCACAGATTGTGTTTAACAAGTAAACACTCTCTTGGATTGAAGGGAGCGCTGAGAGATTAGCATGAACAGATAACAATAGCATAACGATGAGCGACGCGTAAAACGATGCAAGTGTACCAAGGATCGGATGGCAATCCGATCGGATGGCCAGTCGATCGGGTGGCAATCCGCTCGGATGGCCATTTGATTGGATTGTCACCTCGTTTGGTGAGGATGTGTTTGTGTATGATGGTTTGTACTTTGAAGTTTTCGTTGTAACATTTTAAAAATATAGAAGTATCTCTACCCTTCAGGTCGGTCAATCGAACGGTCGTTCGATCTTACGGCAATCCAATTGGCGAGGCTTCTCAGTTTGAGAACAAGTTCACAGTAGGACGGTCACTCGATCGGATGGCTATCCTATCGGGTGGCAATCCGTACGAAATGAACATGTTGAAAATTGATTAAGTATTAAAGTCCCAAACGTCACACGATCGGACGGTCACTCGATCGGATGGCAATCCGATCGGGCGGTAATCCGTTCAACGTTAAGATCCATGAATTTTGAATAACAAGTTTAAGTATGGAACCAGGTGCAACCCGATCGGGTGGCCGGTCGATCGGATGGCAATCTGATCGGACGGCAGTCCGTCCCAACAACCATGATCGTCTTAACACTTGATTCTGTTTGAAGTTTTGTAGTTTTGAACGAGATGTTTTGATATCTTGCTCGAACAACAGAAACCTTATCTCGACCCAAGTGACCTGACCGAACAGGAATCACCTTAGTCCAACCGGTTAGCAGTTAGAGACGGTGGTTCATGTTCAAACATGAAATCAATACCTCTTGGATAGAATTCAGATCTGGAACTAATACATCACTAAGAATGAGTATAAGATCAGAACAAGCTCCGATTCTATCGGTTTTGAGTGCATTGAGTGTAAAAGAGTTGAAAGAAAGTTAGAAACCTTCTTTCCATCCTTTTTACATTGAATATGTTCAGATCTATGCAAGATCTTTGTTTATTCATGTGGAAATCGTCCAGATCTAAGTTGTTCTTAGTGGATTGAAGCCAAAACATGAAGTTCATAAGTACTTCATGATGACATCACCCTAGAACACCTCAAATCCACTGATTTCACGGTTAAAAGTTAAGATTCGAAAGATAGAATGATGAAGAAGTGTGTGTAGATCATAGAAGTACAAGATTTAGATTGAAAACTTACAAGAATCGAGAGAAATCGAGAGAAACGAGGGCTTGGAGTCGGCTGGTCGAACAAGGGAGCTGTCACATCACAATGATGTGACAGGTAGGTATTTATAGGGTTTCCCAAAAAGGAAAGTGGGTGAAAGTGGCTGGTCGATCGGGTGGCAGCCCGATCGGGTAACAACTCGACCGGATGGTAACCCGATCGGATGGCCACTCGATCCATGAGTCCGGCGCGATGAGTTATGTTGTTTCGATTCGAATGTTGAGCGTTGCGATGCGATTCGAGAGAGCGATACGATAGTATTACCCATTAGTTACACAAATAACATAACTACTATATCTAACATACAATCACTAAAATTAACTTGCGTTCAGCGTTTTCGATTCGATTGCGATGCGATAGACTGCGATTGCAATTAACACCTCAACATAAACATAACATGCACAAGTAACACATAATTAGTACACACACGTAAAACAATATCCAGAACACATAATTCGAGTTGCGATTGCGATAGTGATAAGCGATAAATCGATTAAACATGCGATTATATAGCGATTGAACCTAGATTATTAATAGATACTCCACATAATACAACTAAAGAAAATAAATAGATAGGTTCGATTATAAGTCAAAGAAGTCAAAACGGTAGTTAAGCAAGGAGTGACAGATCGCAATTAGCAATCTTTTCTTCCTTTGACTTCAATCTTGACTTTGACTTTGACTTTCGAAACACGGGGTGTTACAGCCTCCCCTACTTAAGGGAATTTCGTCCCGAAATTAGGCTTTAGCCGTAATAAACAACTGCGGGTACTTCGCCTTCATGTCGCTTTCGAGTTCCTAGGTGAACTCGGCACCGCATTTGCCTTACCAGCGAATCTTCACAATGGGAATGCGTGAGCATCTGAGCACCTTGGTTTCTTGTCCCACGATCTCGATAGGCTTTTCCACGAAGTGTAATGTTTCGTCCACTTGCAAGTCCTTAAGAGGGACATGTAATTCCTGGTCAGCCAAGCACTTTCTGAGGTTCGAAACGTGGAAAGTCGGGTGGACGTTACTCAGTTCCCCTGGTAGTTCGAGTCTGTAGGCCACTTTTCCAATCCTTTCCAGAATCTTACAGGGTCCAACATATCGAGGCGCGAGCTTTCCTTTCTTACCGAATCTGATCACCCCCTTCCAAGGTGCAACCTTTAGGAGTACGTGATCGCCAACGTCAAATTCAAGGGGCTTGCGGCGTCTATCAGCGTAACTTTTCTGTCGGCTCCGAGCTTTCAATAGATTGTCTCGAATTTGGAGGATTTTGTCAGTCGTTTCTTGCAACAGCTCGGGACCGGTAATTTGCACGTCTCCGATCTCGTGCCATACAATAGGCGATCGACATCTCCTTCCGTATAAAGCCTCAAATGGTGCCATTTGTATGCTGGAATGATAACAGTTATTGTACGAGAATTCGACCAAAGGTAAGTACGCGTCCCAATTACCACCGAAATCTATGACACACGAACGGAGCATGTCTTCAAGGGTGCGAATCGTTCTTTCAGTCTGACCGTCGGTTTGGGGATGGAAAGCGGTACTTAGATTGAGAGTAGTACCGAGGGCAGATTGAAATGATTCCCAAAAACGCGAGGTAAATCGACCGTCACGGTCAGTGATGATGTCACGAGGCGTCCCATGTCGACTAAGGATCTCGTTGGTGTAGATTCGGGCTAATCTTTCTACCTTAAAGTCTTCTCGTATCGATAGGAAGTGAGCTGACTTTGTCAAACGGTCAACCACAACCCATATGCTATCATGACCAGATTGAGTACGCAGAAGTTTCGTTATGAAGTCCATGGCTATACTCTCTCATTTCCACATCGGGATCTCGGGTTGAACGAGTAAGCCAGAGGGTCTTTGATGCTCAGCCTTGACCTTGGAACAGGTCAGGCATTTCGAAACATAGATTGCGATATCCTTCTTCATGCCCGATCACCAGTACTTGTAGTGCATGTCCTGGTACATCTTGTCAGCACCAGGATGAATAGAATATCGAGATTTGTGGGCTTCATCCATCAGAAGTTGTCGCAAGTCTGTATGCTTGGGAATCCAGATTCGATCCAAGTAATGAAAAATACCATTGGATTTATTCTCGAGTTGAGCACCATCGTTTAGAATCCTTTCCTTCTTCAAAGTTCGCTCGGTAAAACAAGCATGCTGCGCGTCACGGATAAGAGCTTCGAGATTAAACTGGGCTTGGGAGTTACGAACACTAAGCAAGTAGCTTCGTCGACTGAGGGCATCGGCAACGACATTCGCTTTGCCTGGATGGTAACGGATCTCACAGTCGTAATCGTTGAGCAGTTCTACCCACCGACGCTGACACATATTCAGTTCCTTCTGGTCAAAGATATGTTGTAGGCTCCTATGATCGGTGAAGATCGTACACTTGGTACCATAAAGGTAGTGTCGCCAAATCTTTAACTCAAAAACAACTGCGCCAAGCTCGAGGTCGTGTGTGGTGTAGTTCTTCTCGTGGATCTTAAGCTGTCGAGAAGCGTACGCGATAACCTTGTCTCGTTGCATGAGAACACAACCAAGACCAAGGTTTGAAGCATCGCAGTAAACCACGAAGTTGTCATTTCCGTCGGGCAGTGAGAGCACGGGAGCATTGCAAAGCATGGTTTTGAGGGTTTGAAAGGCTTCCTCTTGTTTAGTTCCCCAAACAAAAGGTTTATCCTTGTGCGTAAGATAAGTTAACGGCACGGCGATCTTGGAGAAACCTTCGATGAAACGACGATAATAGCCTGCCAGTCTGAGGAAAGAACGGACTTCGGACGGATTCTTGGGTGTAACCCAACTCTTAACAGCTTCGATCTTCGCAGGGTCAACGTGGATACCTTTACTATTGACAATGTGACCCAAGAATTGAACCTCCTCCAGCCAAAATTCACACTTGGAGAACTTGGCATAAAGACGGTTCCCCTGGAGTAACTCAAGAACCAAACGTAGATGCTACGAGTGTTCGGCTTTTGACTTGGAATAGATCAGGATATCGTCGATGAATACGATCACGAAGCGATCAAGAAAGGGTTTGCACACTAGATTCATTAAATCCATGAAGACTGCAGGAGCGTTGGTCAAACCAAAAGGCGTGACAACGAACTCATAGTGACCATAGTGGGTTTGAAAAGCAGTTTTGGGGATCTCTTCCTCTTGAATGCGTAATTGATGATAGCCTGAGCGTAGATCGATCTTAGAAAAACATGTAGCACCTTGTAGCTGATCAAACAAGTCATCGATTCGAGGCAAGGGATAGCGGTTCTTGATTGTCAACTTATTCAACTCCCTATAGTCACGCCCCATGGAGAGGTGCTAGGGCGAATGAAGCCGTTATCAAGAAGTTCCTGGAGCTGACTTGAGAGTTCGCGCATTTTGGAAGGAGCGAGACGATACGATGCTTTAGCAACAGGGTTGGCTCCAGGAATGAGGTCGATTCGAAAATTGATATCACGAGCGGGAGGTAGTCCCGGAAGATCACCGGGAAAAACGTTAGGGAATTCACGAACAACAGGAACGTCTTTCACCTCCTTAACGTCCTTTTTCTCCGCTACTACAATGTGCGCCAAGAAAGCTTGGTATTCCTTGCGGGGATACTTGCTAGCCTTGACACACGACATGAGTTGGAGTTTCTTCGACGCGACTTCACCATACACACATAATTGATCACCATTAGCGAGCATGAATCGAATCATCTTATCAAAGCAAACAACTTCAGCATGGTTTTCACGAAGAAAGTCCATGCCTACTATGACGTCGAAACTTCCGAGCTGCATCGCAATAAGGTCGATAGGAAAGACGTGATTGTTGAGCTCGAGAGTACAATCACGGAGAACAGAATTGACAGCGATGGTTCTTCCGGTGGCAACTTCAACATCGAACGCCGAGGGGAGATGAGCACGATTACGATTGAGGAGCTTTTCGAATTCAAACGATACAAAACAGTTATCTGCTCAAGTATCAAAAAAACACGTAGCATATATACCATTCACGAGAAACGTACCATTGACCACATTGTTGTCGGCTTGGGCCTGACGGGCGTTAATGTTGAACGCACGTCCGCGTGCTGCTGGTTGTTGCTAAGGCTGCTGCTGTTGTGGCTCTTGCTTGACCACTCGGTTCGGGCACATGTTGGCGAAGTGGTTGGGATCACCACACGCATAGCAAGCTCTAGCATTGACCGCGGGTGCCTGAGCCGCTTGATGGCCTTGAGGAGCGGCAATGAGAGCTTGATGAGCAGGAGCTTGACCTTGGGCTGGAGCAGGGTTTTGACGTGGACATGTATGACAGTTGGCGGTGAAGTGACCGTACATGTTGCAATGAATGCAATATCTGCAGGCGATTCCCACTAGGTGGTGATAAGTACAAGTAGGGCAGACCGGATGAGGACCAGTATACGCACGCTTTGCCGGCGGTGCGTTGGTAACCGGGGCCACTACTTGGCGGTGTTGTTGTTACTGAGGAGCTGGAACTGATTGGAGCGGGCAGCATTAGTCACAGCGCAGTTCTTGTTGCTAGAACTGCTGTTGTTCTTTCTCTTGCGTCTTGAAAGCTTAGATGACTGAGGAGCGGCGGCGGTTTCAGCGGTTGAAGCAGTGGTAGCTTGATGCAGATTCTTGGGAGCTTTATCCCAGACTCCAGACTTGACTCGCTTGTCGTTGATCTCAGCAGCGAGCAAGTAGGTTTCTTCAATCGTTGCCGTCTTTTTTGCTTGAACAAAATCAGCCACGCAATCCGGAAGAGCACGGATATACTTCTTGATGGCGATTTCGGGCGTCTTGACTTGGTCCGGACAGATTATACTCAACTGCTTGAAGCGCACAGTCAAACCAGCGTTGTCACCATCCTTCTGCTTAATATGCCAGAATTCGTCCTCCAACTTTTGGCGCTCATGGGGAGGGCATAACTCTTCCATCATCACGTCCTTCAAGTCATCCCATGATAGCCCATAAGCTGCATCATTCCCGCGTTTGTTTCTCTCGGCCGTCCACCAGTCTAAAGCACGGGACTGGAAGACACCAGTTGCGTTGAGAGTACGGAGATTGTCAGGACAGCCACTCTGACGCAGGGTGACCTCGATAGAATTAAACCATTAGAACATGGCCGTAGGACCATCTTCACCAGTAAACTCTTTTGGTCCGCAGGCTTTAAACTGCTTGAAGCTAAAAGAAGCCTTGGGAGTATCGGTCCTGGACTCTTCAGAAGATTTGCTCACATTCTCGTACAGTCACTGACGATCTGAGGAACAACCTTCGCCATTTGTTTAGTGATCATAGAGGGGAGGCGTTTATCTGCCTATTTTCGACGTGCGGCTTGGGTAGCGCGAGATCCAGATGACGACATTTTCTGCATCCATCAGACAACGCCATAGGACTCAAAACACTATTCGATCACTTCCTAGTATAGTCTAGCAATTTACCATAAAGCTCAGGAACACGTATCCACATAAACACAGAATCACATAGGCACATAAACACATAAGCACATAATCATGTAGAG
Source organism: Helianthus tuberosus (assembly GCA_030545235.1). Lineage (NCBI taxonomy): Eukaryota > Viridiplantae > Streptophyta > Magnoliopsida > Asterales > Asteraceae > Helianthus > Helianthus tuberosus. Next base: position 125,490,809 of record CM060358.1, read on the forward strand.
CACAGAAACACATAACCACGTAAGGCACAGAAGCACATGAGGCAGTCAGAATACAGAAACCTAACTATATGTTGCACGTATTCCCTATCCATTACAGCGCGTATAGCGATTAAATATAGCGATTGCGAGTATCGAGCAGCGATTGCGAATAATGACCAGCGATTTGTTAGCGTTGTGTAGTGTGTTGTGTTGTGTGCGATAGGCGGAGCAAGAAGCGTTAAATTGAAGCCATCAGTATCTCAGCACGCTAACAAATAAACAAATCCACGTAAAACATATAAAATCCACATAAAATCGATAAATCACAGAGTTGGTGGCTGCTGGCTCCAGAATCGAAAAACATAAAATCGAGGATAGATTGTCTTGGGTGTACGTAGACATCGACTACCCAAAGTGGTTCGACTATTCACAAGTACCTTAAGTGCATACTTTGGCCTTTGGGACTGTGCTCTCGCTTCGATTCGAGCGATCGGCACGCATCCTTCCAGTTACAGTGTGACTTCAAATCGTTGGAGTCCGTCGAGACTTTGGTGAGAGTTTGTAAAACTACACTAAAGAGAAGAACGAGTCATCAAGGTTCGGGTTTCACCCCTAACTTAGCGACTACGTTCCTGTTTGTGTGATGAATCACGAGATTGATAAGGAGATTTGCGTTGAAGTATGGATTTCACTCCTGATTCAACGCAAATTCTCTTATTTTATAGTAAAAATAGCAATTCGAATGAGTGATCTGGTCGAGAGTTTGCGGTTTTCACACCTAATCTTAACCAGATCATTCGTTTGTGTATGTAATCAGCCTTAGGAAAGGCTGATCTCGCGCGAAACTGTAATGTGTGATGTTCTCACAAGTGTGTAGTGTACAGCGAGTTCGAGCAAGAAATAGCGAGTAAACGCGTACAAAAACCCCTACTGGGCATGCACAAGTTGGTCTGTTGGTACTTAGACTATAGACTAGGTCGTTCTAAGACATCGACCCGGACTAGGTCGAGTCTTGCCTAATTCCCTATAGTTATGGCTCTGATACCAATCTGTCACATCCCAACCGATGGCGGAAACATCGGGGAATGGCACTGAGCGAAACAGATTGTTGAGAGAAATTCCATAACGACTAAATTACCAAATAGTTAATATTACGTCCCATACCGTAACCCATTTAAGTAATCTAATTATTACAGACAACGATATTCTCAAAACACATCATGTTCCGACAACTCAGATTCAAATAAAATATAAATTGTCTTTGTTTGTAGACTCTCGGTCCTACTTGATTCCACAAAAGCAGGTAAGCAACATCCTATGCATTCAAACACCTGTCACATACGTTAAAATAAAGGTCAATACACATAGTGTAAAGGTGAGCATACAAGTTTGATAATAGCATAATAGAGTTCGAAATCGTTTACGCATAACCAACATGTATAACGTATAATGTGAAGCATGTAAGTTATCGACAAAGATCCTATCAATACCAATGACTGCGAGTTGACTGCGAATAGCGAGTGCGCAACACATGTTCACCACTGCGAACACGTGAAGTAATTGTCCTTAACAACCCCTGAGTGAACAGGTGCTGAGTCCAAACTATAGTACTATCGTTGCTAAGGCAGGTAGACAGCAATCAATGTGTTAACATAACAAACAGGCATTCATCGAGTCAAGTATAACATGCATTAGAGGTCAACGTATAACTAGTGTTTGCATTGTGTGTTCGATGTAATTTAGAATAAGTAACGTATGTAACACCCAAAAGTGCATAAAGCAAAAAGGGATCGAGTATACTCACATATTGTGTTTAACAAGTAAACACTCTCTTGGATTGAAGGGAGCGCTGAGGGAGATTAGTCTGAACAGTTAACGATAGCATAACAATGAGCGGCGCGTAAAACGATGCAAGTGTACCAAGAATCAGATGGTAATCCGATCGGATGGCAATCCGATCGGATGGCCAGTCGATCGGGTGGCAATCCGCTCGGATAGTCATCCGATTGGATGGCCATTCGATTGGATTGTCACCTCGTTTGGTGAGGATGTGTTTGTGTATGATGGTTTGTACCTTGAAGTTTTCGTTGTAGCATTTTAAAAATAGAGAAATATCTCTACCCTTCAGGTCGGTCGATCGAACGGTCGTTCGATCGGACGGTAATCCGATTGGCGAGGCTTCTCAGTTTGAGAACAAGTTCACAGCAGGACGGTCACTCGATCGGATGGCTATCCGATCGGGTGGCAATCCGTACGAAATGAACATGTTGAAAATTGATTAAGTATTAAAGTCCCAAACGTCACACGATCGGACGGTCACTCGATCGGATGGCAATCCGATCGGGCGGTAATCCGTTCAACGTTCAGATCCTTGAATTTTGACTAATAAGTTTAAGTATGGAACCAGGTGCAACCCGATCGGATGGCAATCCTATCAGACGGCAATCCGTCCCAATGACCATGATCGTCTTAACACTTGATTCTATTTGAAGTTTTGTAGTTTTGAACGAGATGTTTTGATATCTTGCTCGAACAACAGAAACCTTATCTCGACCCAAGTGACCCGACCGAACAGGAATCACCCTAGTCCAACCGGTTCGCAGTTCGAGACGATGGTTCATGTTCAAACCTGAAATCAATACCTCTTGGATAGAATTTAGATCTGGAACTAATACATCACTAAGAATGAGTAGAAGATCAGAACAAGCTCCGATTCAATCGGCTTTGAGTGCATTGAGTGTAAAAGAGTTGAAAGAAAGTTAGAAACCTTCTTTCAATCCTTTTTACATTGAATATGTTCAGATCTATGCAAGATCTTTGTTTATTCATGTGGAAATCGTCCAGATCTAAGTTGTTCTTGGTGGATTGAAGCCAAAACATGAAGTTCATAAGTACTTCACGATGACATCACCCTAGAACACCTCAAATCCACTGATTTCACGGTTAAAATTTAAGATTCGAAAGATAGAATGATGAAGAAGTGTGTGTAGATCATAGAAGTACAATATTTAGGTTGAAAACTTACAAGAATCGAGAGAAATGAGGGCTTGGAGTCTGCTGGTCGAACAAGGGAGCTGTCACATCACAGTGATGTGACAGGTAGGTATTTATAGGGTTTCCCAAAAAGGAAAGTGGGTGAAAGTGGCTGGTCGATCGGGTGACAACTCGATCAGATGGCAACCCGATCGGATGGCAATCCGATCGGATGGCCACTCGATCGGTTGGCCACTCGATCCATGAGTCCGGCGCGATGAGTTTTGTTGTTTCAATTCGTTTGTTGAGCGTTGCGATGCGATTCGAGAGAGCGATACAATAGTATTACCCATTAGTTACACAAATAACATAACTACTATATCTAACATACAATCACTAAAATTAACTTGCGTTCAGCGTTTTTGATTCGATTGCGATGCGATAGACTACGATTGCGATTAACACCTCAACATAAACATAACATGCACAAGTAACATATAATTAGCACACACACACGTAAAACAATATCCAGAACACATAATTCAAGTTGCGATTGCGATAGCGATAAGCGATAAATCGATTAAACATGCGATTATATAGCGATTAAACCTCGATTATTAATAGATACTCCACATAATACAACTAAAGCAAATAAATAGATAGGTTTGATTATAAGTCAAAGAAGTCAAAACGGTAGTTGAGCAAGGAGTGACAGATCGCAATTAGCAATCTTTTCTTCCTTTGACTTGAATCTTGACTTTGACTTTGACTTTGACTTTCGAAACACGGGGTGTTACAAATATACCCTTTCATAATGTTTTATTATTATTATTATTTGATTTTAAAATCAAATGGGTATAGGTTGATTATTATTTTTCTTCAATACTTACATAAAAAGTTTCCTAACACAAATCTTTCATACAACTCCAGTTTTCAAGGGGGCAGCTGCATCCTTCGCAAGCCATAACCGAAGCCGTTTTGTTCAATTAATGTTTCTTTATTTTATTAGTTAAGGCTTCGATTTGGGCTTGCAAGGATGTGGATTCATACACTTTGTGGGCGCCCAGGGCTATGGATTTTGAGCCCCTAGGAGTATGCCATTGAAAACTGTTTTGAGCAAGTTCTTCAAATTGATTATAAATTTTCTCGGGTCGCCGATTCCCAAGGAGTACCCCAGAGCCAGAATCAAGGATTTGCCTTGTGTGCGACAAGAGTACGTTGTAGAAAGTGGACACTTGTTGTCATCGTTCAAGAGCATGATGTGAGCATTTCCTTAATAGCTCCTTGAACCTTTCCCATGTCTCGTACAAGGATTCCCCGTCTTCTTGAGAGTAGGTGTTAATCTCAGTCATGAGTTTTGCGGTTTTAGCGGGAGGGAAATATTTGTAGAGAAATTTTTAGGCAAGTTCATCCCAAGTGTGTACGGAGCCACTTGTGAGGGTGTTTAAGCAAGCTTTCGAACATACAGAGCCTAACAGCATCGCTAGAGGCTCCGTTGATCCGGAAAGTGCCACATATTTCCAAAAAGTTGGTAATATGTAAATGGGGATCTTCATCGGCTAGGCCCAAGGAGTACCCCGGAGCCGGAATCAAGGATTTGCCTTGTGTGCGACAAGAGTACGTTGTAGAAAGTGGATACTTGTTGCCATCGTTCAAGACCATGATGTGGGCATTTCCTTAATAGCTCCTTGAACCATTCCCATGTCTCGTACAAGGATTCCCCGTCTTCTTGAGAGTAGGTGTTAATCTCAGTCATGAGTTTTGCGGTTTTAGCGGGAGGGAAATATTTGTAGAGAAATTTTTGGGCAAGTTCATCCCAAGTGTGTACGGAGCCACTTGTGAGGGTGTTTAACCAAGCTTTCGCTCGGTCTTTGAGGGAAAAAGGGAACATACAGAGCGTAACAGCATCGCTAGAGGCTCCGTTGATCCGAAAAGTGTCACATATTTCCAAAATGTTGGTAATATGTAAATGGGGATCTTCATCGGATAGGCCCAATGAGTACCCCGGAGCCGGAATCAAGGATTTGCCTTGTGTGCGACAAGAGTACATTGTAGAAAGTGGACACTTGTTGCCATCGTTCAAGACCATGATGTGGGCAATTCCTTAATAGCTCCTTGAACCTTTCCCATGTCTCGTACAAGGATTCCCCGTCTTCTTAAGAGTAGGTGTTAATCTCAGTCATGAGTTTGGCGGTTTTAGCGAGAGGGAAATATTTGTAGATAAATTTTTGGGCAAGTTCATCCCAAGTGTGTACGGAGCCACTTGGGAGGGTGTTTAACCAAGCTTTCGCTCGGTCTTTGAGGGAAAAGGGGAACATACGGAGCCTAACAACATCGCTAGAGGCTCCGTTGATCCGGAAAGTGTCACATATTTCCAAAAAGTTGGTAATATGTAAATGGGGATCTTCATCGGCTATGCCATGGAAGGTGGCAGCATTTTGGAGCATTTGGATGAGGTGTTGTCGAAGCTCAAAGTTATTAGCATCGACATTAGGAGGGTTAATAGCGGCTCCAAGATTACCGACTTTAGGTGTGACAACTGTCAAATTTGCATGCATCCGTACAATTATAAAATGATGATTAGTGCTTAATGACTGTGCTGATTTACAATTTATGACTTGAACTGCTTTCTGATTATTGCTTTATACACACATGCGCATCACATATTGCAAATGACATATCATTGACTGCATGCAAACATATAGACATAAATGATGCACAAAGCACAGTTAGCGGATAACTCAGAAAAATGCTGACAGAACTCAGCACATAGACAGACAGTGTTTTGAGACCCAGTATGGGTCAGAGACTAAGTACTACACCAATATGGTGTGTAGGGAAGTAAGGACCACAAAACTGCATTCCTAAGGGAGTTTAAGTGCCGGAAAGTGCCTGAAACTCATCCAAAGTGCTGAATTCAGCATAATTCAACAAAAATCAGCTTTTAACAAGCTAAGTACCATGCAAAAATATGACTAAATGGTCCTGAATGCTTTCCTAAGTGTCGGGAATTAAAAGTGTCACAAAAGGATACATAAAGAACACTAAACGGTATAGTTTGACACTTTAACGAACCGGTATCTAACTAAACAACCGGACACTACCCGAAACATCAAAATTACACTAGAAGCATTGTTTTAATGTTTCTAAGCTAGTTATGATCCCCGAACATCATAACACCTACTAAAAATATCTAATAACTAAGATATGTAACTAATGCTTGAAATTAAACTAGATGTTAACTAATTGGTTAAAACCTATACTAGACCCCCCCACCTAGCTGACGGCCCACATGGCCTATTTGTGAGATCTTATGTGATCTTGCTTGATCTTATAAAGATTGCATAGTAGATTTGCCTTGTACTTTAGAGACATATTACACTATGGATAATATCTAAACAAGGTTATAAGTAATATATGATGGAACTTGAATACACTATCTTCCACACACCATCACACCTCCTTCCTTCTTCCATGATTCACAGCCAAACACCCCTATAACATCATCATCTTCATCTTCCATTTTCCATTAAATCCATGCATATACAAGGGTGTAAGAAGGTATATTAGGAAGCTTGGAGCCTTCGGAAGTTGAAGGACCTTCCCCGATTGCTTTTATCCACTTCATTTATCCTCTTGATCATCCCTAGCCTTGAGCTAGTGGTAACAACACAAATACTTTCATTTTACATCTATTTTTAGTGGTTAAAAGATGTTACATAAAGTTAATCATGAAGAACACTAAAGAACATAATCAAGAAACATGAACATAAGCTTGATATATGAAGTAATCTTGATGAAACTATGTTGTTTTAGTGTATATGTGCTTCTTGATGATTGGTTATTTGTGTTCATGATGTTAGACATCATGTGAAACCTACTAGATTGTGATTAAACACATGATCTAGTAAGTTAGGGTGATGACCTTGTGAAAGACCAAGATGATCATACCTTATGTTTCTCATGAACTTGAAAATGAAAATGATTTTGTGAATGATAAAGTATGTAACATGTTACTAGTCATAAACTTGGATGATGTCAAAACTAGTTTTCTCAGGGAACTAAGTTAAATCACAAGATTTACATAAACATTGTTTTTAAAGAAACTAACCATGTTTCTAGTGGTGAAACAAGTATAAGAATACATTGATTACAAGAAAAATTTAAAAGAATGATTTTTGGAAAAATCATCTAGTAAGTTGTAAAAGACTAAACTTTACAAGAACGAGATTTACAAACAAGTAACCACTTTTTGAAGGGTAACTAAACCTACTAAACACACTACCAAGTTACTACAAGTTTTTATGAAAGTTCAAGTTCATGATTGTTATGTAAATAGCATTGTTTTGGTACTTGGTAAGTGTAAGTTGTTTAGGGTTGATTGTTGATTGTTTGTGATGATTTCAAAAAGAAAATGATATGCTTTGATAGCATGGACACCTCCATTTTTAGGGGAAACTAAGGCAAAATTTTCTAAAAATATAAACACTTAGAAAAAATATTTTCTAAACAAATATTTACAAGTGTATTTTAACTATGGTTCTCAATATAAATTTTGCCATAATTTTTGTAAAAAAATACAAGTATTGGAGGTTGGTTTTTATAAATAAAAATGGATAAATATGTATTTAGAATAGATATTTACATTAAAGACATGATGTGTGTGAATATTTGTATGCTTTGTGTAGTAGTTATATTATTTTAGGGTTCAAATAATATAACTTAACAAAATACCAAGAAATTACAATCCAGAATATAACATAAAATCATAAGGAATAAATACACAAGTTACACACCAGATATTGGCAAAACGAACAAGAATGTAACTTACAAAATATTTCGGAAAATACATTTATAAGTATATTTTGGTAAATAATATTTTGGAACACAAAGAAATGAAAACATGATTTTTATGATTAATGCAAAGTTATATCATATTTTTGACAAGAAGAAAATATATTATTTTTGGGAAAAATATATATTTTCTTGGATAAACTTGTAACACATTATTTATTTTTGGATAAGATGAGTTTACAAATAATTCCTAAGTGAGACTTGAAAATATATTGTTTGGGAACTCCAAATATGTTTGCCAAAAGAAAAATTAGGAATAATTTTTCTAAGAAATACTTCTCGAAATCTATATTTTAGAAATATATATTGAATACTTATTAAGGATAATACACGCCAGTATATGACACCAATACATTGACAAGTTATACGAATACAAGAATACGAATACACATGTATGAGACAACCCCATCCTTGGGAAGGAAATACGAATATAAATACTTGAGAAGTATTGTTACAAAAATATTGTTTAACAATTATTCCAAAATTTAATAAATATAATTTAAGTTAAAATATTAATTATTTTAACAAATAATTATATACTTGGAATAATAACGAGGACACTTTAAAACGTAACTCAAGGGCACTAATCAATACTAAGACAAGGCACGACCCGCTCGTCTAACGGACCGTAGTACGCATGTAGGTAGTCGTGCATTCTAGAGGAAGCTTTGAGTTACATCGGATACAAGGAACGCAAAACTGTGAGTTCATGTCCCCCTTTTTCTCTTAACTGTTTTCAGTTTTATAACTTCGGGGGTGAAGTACATGTTTCAAACGATTACAAATGCTTACAGACAAATACAATTGGTATGGTTAGCTAAGGAAAGTACAGTAGATCATGTGAATGGGTAGGCGCATACTTAAGGCCATTAATCCTCGTAGTAGGACCGAGGGACAGGAGTAATAGATCTATTTGGGTGTAGCGAGCCCCATCCATGAGTCCGCCGAATGGGCCATGTGGTGACTATGTCTTACAGCCGGAAGCCCGGTACAAAGTCTGCTAGGTTTGAGTCTTCATGTACCATGTCACGTATATTAATGTATTAGCTACACATTAATTGATCTGTTTCCTTGTTGCTTTCATACCGGGACTTATAAACTTACATACATACTTACCACGATTTCAAAGGTTTATACATACACACAAACAAACACATGAACTCGCTCAACTTTTGTTGATGTTTTCAAACTACATGTATTTCAGGGAATTAGTAAGTGGATCTGGCGAGCGTTGGAAGTTTTTATGCTGCGATAGGAATAAAGATGTCATCCATGGTCTTTGGGTTTGGTCAGTGTGTCTTATTCCTGGACGAGACACGTTTTCCAAACCTTAGTTATTTCTAATGTCTTTTGGCGAGTCCTTAGTGAACTCATAAACAATTTGTATGGTTTGTAAAACTTGAAATTGAAGTCTACGTTTTAAACAATGTTGTTATGTTTTAAACTCATTTAATGGATGACAAATCTATGGTTTCTATCATATAGTTGTTGTTATGATTGAATGCAATGGTATTAAGAAAGTCACACCATACTCACGCTTCAGCAAAAGTCAGGGTGTGACAGTTTGGTATCAGAGCTTCGATTGTAGTGTTGGTGCACTACATCTGTTGATTACGTCTAGGTGTCTAGGATCAGGTCTTACGTCGTATTGTATAGCATAGGGCACGTTTTACGAGAAAACAGGAGTATGTATAGGTGTTACATGTCTGGTCCGCTCATAGGGACATAGGCATGCTGGTCAGCTTATTTGTCATTGTGGTCCGCTTATATGTACATGTCTGGTCCGCTTTTATGGTCATGTGACACATAAGCGAACCAGAAACTCTATATATAGGAATATCATGAGCGGATCTCATAACATGTATGTGAAATTCCACGCCGAAGCTCTGCCGGTGTGAAGATCGAGCTGTAAAACGTTTCAAATCAATAAAACAAGCAGTTAGGAAGAAGAACAAGCTACTTCTACTTGTATTTCTTATTATTCCGCATCTGAAACGCAAGAGATAACCTCTGAACGACTCATTCGGGTCAACAAACGATCCTACAAGTGGTATCAGAGCTTGGGAGGAGGTTTTCTGCAGATTGTAGCTGTTTTTCATCATTTCTTCTCACTTCTACACCTTCTTTTACTGATTCGGAAAGATTTCACGGTCGGAATTCGCTCAAATTTGAACAGATTGTGCGCAATAGTATCGAGATAAACCCTGGAAAGTTTGAAGCCAAAATTCAAAGTTTTAACACGTCAAAACATGTTCAATATCTGGTCCGCTCGAAGTGACGTCATCATGAACCGCTCTTAGATCACGTTCTGGTCCGCTCATTCGTACAGATTTGGTTCTGGTCCGCTCCAAAGTCATCTCTCTGGATCGCTCATTCGAACAATTTCTGGTCCGCTCGAACGAACAATTTCTGGTCCGCTCGAACGAACAATTTCTGGTCCGCTCGAACGAACAATTTCTGGTCCACTCGAACGAACAATTTCTGGTCCGCTCGAACGAACAATTCTAGTTCGCTTATTTGGATCTTTCTGGTTCGCTTATTTGTTCAGAGTTGGTTCGCTCTTCTGTCATTTGCTTTGAAATTCGTATTAATTCAGTATGGATTCCGAGTTCTACAACGCATTTGCCTCATCGACTTCTCCAGCCGCAATTGCTCAAGCAATGAATTTAGAAAATGAGACGGGAACGACTCAAAAGCCCCCTAAATTGATGAACATTGAGGAGTATTATGGATGGAAGGATCGATTTGAAAACTGGGTTCAGGCAAATCATCTCAGATCGTGGGAATGCATATTGAAGAAGTACACATTGCCTCGAACAGATTTGCAAGTCATCAAAGAAATATCCGAGTTCACTGATCAAGAACGAGCAATGTATAGAGCTGAGAAAATGATGATTAGTTTGTTGCAGCAGGCGATAAAAGAAGATATATTCATCCTGTTACAGCATGACAAAACTGCTAAGTCAATTTGGGATGCGCTAAAGGTCAAGTTCGAGGGAAGCGAAAACATGATCAAAAGCAAGAAAGCGTTACTAAAGAAAGAATTTGATTTGTTTAGTAGTTTTCCAGGAGAGGATACTAAAAAGCTAATCGAGAGATACTGTCATTTGGTGCGATCTTTATCTATGTTGGGTGTTGAAAAAGGTCGTGAGGAATGGGTGGATAAATTGGCGGACGCGTTATCTCAAAAGGAGTGGGGAACGTATTTGATGATCTTGAAGAATACTGGTGTGTATGATGGGTTGACAATCTCACAGTTTATAGAGAAAATTGAGAGTCAGGATCTTGAACAACAGAAGATTGCAAGGATGAATAGTCCGAGTGGTCAGCAGGATGTGAAGATGTACTACATGGGTAGTATTCCAGCCACTGAGTCTGAAAGAAGTCCGAAGATTCAAACTGCTTTCAGTGCTGGTGATTCATCTGAGAAATCTGATCAGGGTTCGAACAAGAATAGCAACGGGTTTTCATCGTTTCCGAGTGTGAATCCAAAAGAGACTAACACGAGTTTTCAGTCTCAGAATACAAAAACAGGAAATGGATACGTGATTCAATGTAACATAGCTCTCAACCTTCCAGAAGGTCAAAGCTTCTCTGAAGACACTGCTAAAGACCATATGGCACTTATGGGTTCAGTACTGTTATCCTATGAAGGTCTTGTTGCTGGTCGGATCGACAATCCTATGCTTACCAAAGAGGATTACGATCAGATAGACGCCGAAGAGATGGAACTTATGGATATCAAATGGTGTCTCGCAAGTGTTCTTCGACGAGCTGAGAAATTTAAAACCATTACTGGGAGAAATGACTTTCTAGATGCTCATGTATAAACTTTAGGTTTTGATAAATCTAAAGTTACTTGTTTTCGATGCAGGGAGAAAGGTCATTTCAAACGGGAGTGCAAAGGAAGAGAAGCTAGCGGAGCACAGAATCCATTCGGGAAAGATGATTACTACCGCAAAGCTATCTATCAACAAGTCGGTCAATTACAAGAACCACAGACAGCTCACGGGAGAGAGATTAAAGATCCCAAAAGAGCATGTTTGGTAGATTTCAGCTGGAGTGATTACATATCATCTGAAGGCAAAGCAGCACGCATTATCGATCAAGATGATGAGAAACTACCAGAAGGTTTCAGTTGGGATATGTTTGTGGATGAAAAGGGAGAGTTCAAAGCGTTCATTGCAAAGATTGTCCGAGAGCCAGATTTGTTTGCTACTTGGATGAGATCTATTGGGGAGAATGTGAAAAGTGAAGATGAAAAGTCTGTGACAACCGATGAAGGGTCAGATAGTACTGATAAATTTTCAGAGATATCTGGAGAAATTTCAGAAGGTTTAGATGAAAGTCTACAGAGTTCAGATGAAGATGTACAGAATGAGTTTGTTTCAGAAAAGGCAGTTGTTTTTGATAAAACACCATCTGATTTTAGTAAATCAGATGATGATTCTGATAAATCTGTAAAATTTGATCAATCACCAGATCATAGCAGTAGTGATGATGAGGAAGAAAAACATATAAATGTTGCCAAATCTCATCTTTCTCCTGAAAGTTTTCATTTCTATTTTGCAGATCGAATAGAGAAACTAAAGGAGAAAAGAGCTGCTAAAGAACAACAAACTGAATCTGATGGTGATGTTCAGAATGCTAAAAGTGTTGTTGAGAAGATTACCGAGGTTGAAAAAGAAGAAGAAAAGGTGATTGAAGTAGAGAAAGTGATCGAAGTTGAAAAGATCATAGAAGTTGAAAAGATTGTTGAAGTTGTCAAGCCTTGCGAGAAGTGTTTAGAAGCATGCAAGGAATGTGTTGCGAAAGACGACATTATAGCTGAGTATGAGAAGAAGAAGGAGCAGTTATTGTTCAATCTCAATTATGTGAAAGAATCATACGATGTCTTGAACAAAGCAGTAACTGGTCTTCAAAAGACAAATTCAGAAAGAGAACAAGCACTTACGATGATGAATGCTGTTATGATGACAAAACAGAAAGCAATCAATTTCTATATCGAAGAGAGTGCTAAATGGAAGCAAGAGTTGGAGACGGAAAAGATCGAGAATGAGAGAATTAGACGTTTGTTACAAAGCTATTCTAGTTCTGATTATCTCATTGACCGTATTTACCCAACTGTTGCAGGTATGGAAGCTTTTAAAGATGAGAAGCCGAAAGGAAAGAAAGACTGTGGTAAGAAATCGACTGTTAGTTATAACAAATGTCCGCCTCCAATTTGGGAAGGGTATTCTCCTAGAAAACCAAACGAGGAGCAACTTGAAAAAGCAGTCAATATAAAGCTAAAAACCGACACAACTGATGTTTTACCAGATAACATTGACGTCACATTTACCTCATCTGATACTGATCATGAGTCTGAGTTAATAAAAAAGGTGGTCGATCAGGTGTTGGATACTGAGGAGGAGTCCGAGTCAAAGTCTGAGTCTGGAGGGTTAAATTCATCAGTCAACAGTCCAAAGTCGTCGGTCAAAAAGGCTTATAGTAAAGAATTTTTGTTATCGAAATCAAATTTGAATGATGAAACATTTGAAGTTGCATACACTTTAAATGATTCGGACAAATTATACTCTGACAAAGAGTTTCCAATAAGAAGTGTTCGTTTTGACATGATCAAAAAGGTTTTCAAAATGACAGAAATTAATATTTCTGAAATAAAAGATTTAAATCTTACTGAAAAACCTAAAAAGTACACTTCAAGAGTTCAACAACGTCTAAACAAGAAAAAAGGTTACAATTCTGGTTCTGGTTTTCAAAAGAAACAAAACCAAAATCGTAGCTACAAAAAGAAAGGTCTTGGATTTATTCCACCAGAAAATCATAAAAATTTGAAAAATTCTAAAACAAAAATTGAATTTGTGTCAGGAGGAAGTGCAGAAGAGGAACAGAAGAAACCGTTCTGGAAACAGTCTAACCAGGAGTTTCTTGCTGAAAGAAAGAAGAATGGAGCTGATATATGTTACCAAAGAGAGACTCGAACCTGTTACAAATGCAATGAAGTCGGTCACATTGCATGGAATTGTACAAAGAATGCCAAAACAAAACAGGGAGTTTCTCAGAAATTGAAAGAAAAGGTTGTTGATGTTGAACCACCAACCGACAGACTTAAAATTTTTGAAAATTCAATTTATGAGGTTGGTGAGTGTTCTAAAAAGAATTTTTATAAAAAGAAAGAGAATGACAACCAAGTGTGGGTTGTTAAGAAAATTGATGCGAATGATGGCAATGAATCTGGTTCCACAAAGCCAGAAGAGCCACAAGGTGAGGTGAAAATTTCAGTGAATGATGATGAGTTTCCATCACTGAAGTTTGAAGAGGTGAAAAAGAAAGTTGGAAAGATTGATATCTCGAATCAGTTTTATAAAGAGAATAATAAGTTTGATGTCGAGAAAACATTTAATGGAAGTGTAAAGAAAATTTTTGGGAAAATGTTGAATGGGAAAGCTAAGGGGGTTAAAGATTTTTATGCAACTAAAAAGGCAACTTACAACCCTACTGCGCAAGAGTTAAAAGCCATCAAGTCTGAAAAGACTTGGATGGAAGTTTGTTTCCCATGATAGTCTAAGGACTATGCCGGAGATCCCAAGTTTATATCGTGGATCAGGAATCGGCATCTTTCTAATGTTTGAAGATTTTGATTGAAAGATTTTGATAGTGTTTGAATGTTTACAGGTTGAAGGACTATGCCGGAGCTTCCAGGTTGGTAAGTGCGAAGCAGGAATCGGCATCCTGATTGGTAAAATGGTGATGTAGACGTAACATTCCTACAGTTGGTATAGGTTTATACTTACAAGTGGTATTGTTTGTGATTCTACAAGTGGTAAAATCAAGGACATTAAGTTGTACTTGCATTTTCCTACAAGTGGTTGACGACAAAATGATGAACCATACCCCGAAACTACAAATGGTTTAAAATCAACAAAACTCATTTTCCGGAGAAATCATTTTGATTAAAACAAACTTAAGTGTTTTGAAATCTGAATGAGAAAATGGTTTGTGATAGGGGGAGTTCTGATTGTTTATGCCGAGTGAATGGCGATTTGATGTGATTCAGTGTCAGTTGTCAAGTTTCTGTATAGTTTGTATGTTTTAATTGTGTCAAGAGTCTTAGTTTTCAAATTTTCTTTGAAATGTGTTTGCATTTTAGGGGGAGTAAGAAATTTTAGAAAATCCAAAAACATTTGAAAATTTGAAAAAGCCAAAAACATGATAAAATTCAAAATGAGGTTTTGTGTCTAGAAGAGGAAATGATAGTACATCAGTAGACGGTCACAGTATGCTAAAGAATTGTAATGTTTAAATAGTATTAAACGGTCTCACTGATGATATGCCGATAGGTTTTTACACATTTAGTAAACTTTTTCGGGATATAAACTAAATTTCAAACTTGCTTATTTTGTGGGGAACACTACTTGGATATATAGGTAACCCCTGAAATCTTGTTTGAAAGGTCCCTTATTCTGAGATACTAGGTCTTTATGCTCAGTGATATCTGGGGTATTATCCCGGGACTTCTGATTTTGCGGAAGCAATGGCCTAGTCCCCGGAGAATACTTTCCGCATGCTTGAAATATAGCGCAGCCCTCAGCAAATTGATGAAATAATAAAATTAATAGTCATTGCTGTTGTAATTCAAAAGATCCTCTAAAGGGGACCCACCAAAAGTCGAAGCCGTCATCTCTCTGCGTATCGAAAGATCGACCTGAGCTCTCACGGCCCTCGCAAATTAACCCCTTACAGATATCATCTGTGGTATACTCACCTGTAAGACTGAATATTGGGATCTGGATACGGGAGTATATTCAAGAGGTGGGACACATGAATGATTTTAAGTCTTTAAAACACCTAACTCATATCCTGAATCAGTTGAAATTTATGTGAAAATTTAAGTGGATCAGTATATTGGCAATCTAAGTGAATTGTTTAATTCTTAATGTGTAACTAAGCTCAACGGTACTCGTGACTTGTCAAAATCTGATATGATCCTCTTACACGAACTCACAAAAATATTGTCTGTAAATATTTTATTTCTGCATTTTTTGTCTCTCAGAAAATCCAAAAAGATTTTGTGTGTGTTTTAGCATAATTTTTTGAAAAAAGTCAAAAAGATTTTCGACAACCGATGTTGGAAAACTGATTTTCAAAATTCTGAGTGCTAAACATGATGAGTAGCATTTGAGGGGGAGTGTTTGTGTAAATCTAACTGTTTTCGTTAAATCTAACCTTCTTCAAGTGGTTCATCATAGATATTTGAGAGAGAGCCTGAGATGTTGCAATTATATGTTTGTTTTAGTGATTATGAGAGTCATGTGTTGGTGCACAGGTATTTGATATGTGATAAAATTAGAAAATTTATGTCTGGGTTAAGATTGTGCAGGTAGCCAGGTTTCGATATTCTGAAAATCTCTATTGGAAGAGAGCCAAGTTTCGATCCTGGAAATCAATTCTGAAAGCCTGTGTAGATCAGACAACGATCCTGAAGATGTTACTGAAGAACAAAAGAATGCCAGTAAATCGAGAAGGGGAGTCTGAAGATTAAGAGAAGAGAAAGCCCAGAGACTGATCTAGATTGAAGATGTGAAGACACAGTTTTGCAGTCAGGGTGTATTGGCGACTCCATCAACATCTGAGGGGGAGTCTGTTGGTGCACTACATCTGTTGATTACGTCTAGGTGTCTAGGATCAGGTCTTACGTCGTATTGTATAGCATAGGGCACGTTTTACGAGAAAACAGGAGTATGTATAGGTGTTACATGTCTGGTCCGCTCATAGGGACATAGGCATGCTGGTCAGCTTATTTGTCATTGTGGTCCGCTTATATGTACATGTCTGGTCCGCTTTTATGGTCATGTGACACATAAGCGAACCAGAAACTCTATATATAGGAATATCATGAGCGGATCTCATAACATGTATGTTAAATTCCACGCCGAAGCTCTGCCGGTGTGAAGATCGAGCTGTAAAACGTTTCAAATCAATAAAACAAGCAGTTAGGAAGAAGAACAAGCTACTTCTACTTGTATTTCTTATTATTCCGCATCTGAAACGCAAGAGATAACCTCTGAACGACTCATTCGGGTCAACAAACGATCCTACATGTAGCAAACTAGGATTCTTTCTCGAGTCTAGACTACAATCATTAGGGCTCTCACGAAAATGTTTTCACAAACATGTTTTCATTGCATACAACGCCCAGATCCAGGAAGACAAACATTTTTACAAATAAAAGACACGAAACACATTTCAAAGTTAATGTTTATAATTCAGTCTGAGAGACTGGGTAGTTCAGTCTGAGAGACTGGGTAGTTAGTCTGAGAGACTAGTTGGGACAGTTTGAGAAACTGGGGTGTTTCAGTCTGAGAGACTGGGTGTTTCAGTCTGAGAGACTGGGTGTTTAGTCTGGGAGGCTAGGTAGTTTAGTCTGGGAGACTGGGTGATTAGTCTGGGAGACTGGGTGATTAGTCTGGGAGACGGGTTGGTTTAGTCTGGGAGACTAGGAAGGATAGAAAGTCTCATGAAGAATAATGTGAATACATGATTACTTGATGAATTGTCTTTGCTTGCAATATACTAAGTGTTAGTAATTACTATGGATATACATGCTATGATTATTATGTACCGGCACACATGTCACCTTCTTTAGAAAGCGAGTTATCAGACATTGACAACCCTACGGCCACAGCCACAGATAATGAGATTGCACCTGCGCCGGAGATGTTTACGTCAGACACTGAGAGTGATCCTGATATGCTGACCAAGGACGAGGACGACTTCCAACTGTCCGTGCTACTAGAATTTGGTAACGATTTACCCTTGCTGATTGCTTCCCCGACAAGGATCTTTTGTCATCCTAGTTTCAGTCCATGACCACCTCATCACTGGTCATCCCGATAGTGAGCACACCATGGCTCCGATCCTCGATGATGTGCCTTCTGTGGACATCCCTTCCGAAGGTTGGTGTAACACCTCGAAAATTTACATCCAATAATGTACTGACACGTGTCATAGGCTTTGAATATGTGAAAATGTACTTTAGAGGGACTAAAGTTGACAAACAGTGAAACTATGTGAATATAAGGGTCCAAAGTGTCAACAATGGATAAATAGACTCGAAAATAACCCTACATGGTGTTTACAATCTTAAACGGATAAATCATGGATCATACAAAGCGAAAAATGAAAGAAAGTGAGGAATTACAAACTACAGGGGCTAAACGTGTCAACATGTTGAAAGTATACCTCTGAGTGACCTTTTGGCAAACCCGAAGCTTTGTAATGGTAAAATATACTCACTAGAATATGTGATAAAAATTTCATCAAGTTTCGTTATCGTATGAGAAAGTTATGATCAAAACCGTGCACGAAGGGTTAATTACGTTAACGATGAAATTCGTGACTTTTCGGGTAAGCACAAAGTTAACCAAGGACTTTACCATGTTTATAAAAGTCCCAAGGTCCTTAAAAATCAGATTTGAGGGTCTAATGTGCAAGAAAAGGAGCCAAAATCACGTAACAAAGGCCAAGGACTGAAATGTAAATGTTGAAAACTTGTTAAGCTGGTCACCAGCTTGTACGCGGCCCGCGTAAGGGGCCTCGCGGCCCGCGAACAAGTGCCCAGCGACGTAACAGCGAACAGATGTCAGTGCAGGCCTGTTTTCGAGTTGTTTCCAGCTGTTGTCGATACCTGGGGCTCACCAATGGGTTTACATGCACTTAGGGGCACTTGTACAGATCTTACAACATCAGTAGACTCACATGGCAACATCAAATGTGATCAAAATTGTTATAAAGTGGACTTGTAGTTGCAAACATTCAACACTTGCAATTTTAAAAATTCACAAGATCATCTCTGAAGCTCTCTGGACATCAAGCCAACTTTCTAGGGATCTCTAAGCATTATTAGGACTCTTGTAAGTGTTCATAACCTTCTCAAATTCGTTCTAGTCTAGTTAATTATCCATAAGTTAAACCATCGTAAATTTAGTTTGACTTTGTGATTAAACAAAAATTGCTCAGTCATTTCTCGAATTGAAAGTACCTACAAGTTGGTATTTATGTGGGTAACAAACCCTCAAAAGGGTATTTTCAGATTCCCACTCTAAGTATGATAATTGTCGAGTCAAAGCTTGTTTCAAAAAGTCAACAGAATGTGTATTTGCAAATTTAAGCATGATTAGCAATATAGGGTACATGCAACCTGTTTGATCATTAAAATAACTTGGTAATTAATGTAAGAACATGTCTCAACATGTTCATCTCGACAATTTTCAGTTTAAACCCGAATCGGAACCGAAAGTCGCATAAATTGACTTTTGCTTTGACTATCAGTTCTGATCCGTTCATGCATGTTTGAGATCTGCCTTGGAGCTTATTTTGGACCAAGTTTCATATAAGTATAACTCTCTGAGATTTTACAACTTGGTTCAACACTTATCCGATTCATATGCATGTTTCTGATTTATGCTTAAATGTTGACTATTATGCCCTTTTGACTATAAAACGTGATTTTTGAAAAAGTGAAAGAGTAGAAAAATTTGTTACTGATTTATAAACTTGCACCTAAAATTTGATATCAGTTTGAGGTCTAGATTAAGAGTTATGCTCATTATCGTAATTTGAAAGTTTTATGTTACTTAAATGGCGTAATTAGCATATAACCCATTTAAACCCACTTTTTGATATAAAAATTTTTACCCACTGATATAATATAATATTTTCGGATTTTTAAAGATTTTTGATTAATTTTTGGCTGATCATAACATAGGTCTCTAAGTTTAATTCGGTAAATACCGAATTTGCCCTTTTAAGCCATAAAATGAGTTTTACAAATCCTTTTGACCCCAAACCTTTTTCTACTGATTTTATTTGATAAATAAAATATTTTGAGCAATCTGGAAATATAAAAATATCAGCCTTCTTTTAAAAACCCGGAAACGGCTCTAAATCGCCTTTTTAAGCGTTTTTAACGCATAGTATGTACTATAACCATATTAAACATATAAGGTTGATACCTACTGATGTTTTTAGTATATTTTTATATAATAACAGTAAGTATAAGTTTTTGAACTCAGGTTTCCAGTTTTGACCTTTTTAGCCCTTGTGAAATTACCAAAATACCCCTAAGGTGCATAGTTTGGTTTTAAATGATAAGTTTCACATATAGATCATACCCTACTGTTATAACATGTTAAATTAAGTATATTTACTGTATAAACCAGACCTGTAACTCAGATTTCTAATTTAACTCTTTTATAATCTTTTAAATGACCAAAATGCCCTTATGAGGCATAAATTGTGTTTAAATCCATTTTGGGCATAATAGAAGATATCTTACTGATATTATAACATATTTAGAGCATATTATCTCAGGGAACTTGCATATGACTCTTATGGTTACCCGTAACGCCCTTTTCGCGTTCGGTTCGGTTTATGTAACTAGTTTGCATAAATTGACCGAAGCGGGTCAAACCTTATCATTTTTGTCTCAAAATCCAGAATGTATTTAGTATACCCATATTATACAAGTATTCAAACTTGTCGGGTCTAAATCACATTCTATCCGGTCTTCGCTTAATCGTGCGTTTGAACCGTATCGTCCTTAAAGCTAACCGGTCTAAGCTTAAGCTTAAATAAAGACCCGTTAGAAATCTAATAGGTTATTATAAACCTTCGTTCCAGATTAGGAGCACCAGTAAAAGCTACTTGCAATTTGCTTATTGTGAATTATACTTTACTCAGGTAAATACTTTTAACTTATTTTCCCTATACGGGCTTGGGTTACGGTATATAGAATACCGCTTGATCGAGCATCAAATCTTAAATCTTTGGGTGGTTAATTGAATAATTTGATCGGCTCGTTTAAACAGTCTTGTTCACTTAAAGCCTTTGGGGGGTCAATGACCATGTCCCGGATATCCTTGGCATCATCTTACGAGATGGCCACGACCTGAGCACGGGGTGTAGGCGTACACCTGTCAGTGTATAACTCTATATTGTGGTGTGTCTATTGATCTTTAACCCGGACAAGATCCGGGCTACTGAACGCACAAGTAACATGTAATTCGTTCACAAGATTATTATATAAAATAATTATCCCAAGTTATAAAATGTTTTGTGCCTTGAGCATTCAAATCAATTTTCAACCATTTTCAAAATGAGTCAGTTAAATTGTATTTACTAGTGTAAACTGACGTATTTTTCCCAAAAGTTTAAGTGCAGGTACTACTCGTACTAGGCTGGCTGTCTTCTAAGAGCGTCCACAATAAGTCTCGCAAGCTTGGATGACAATAAACTGTTGAACAATATCTTATTTTATTTTGATCAGCCTGTGGATCCGTTTCAACTATTAGTGATATTTAATATTACACTTTATTAAAGTTGAAATGAATCTATCTTTGCTTCCGCTGTGCATTTATATATATTGTGTTGTTTGTCTATGATGATACCAACTACGTCACGATACTCCCCACCGGGCCCACCGGTGACACGTGGAAAATAGGGGTGTGACAGGTTGGTATCAGAGCCAACTCTGAGTGAATTAAACACTAGCCTTTTGTGTTTAATCTCAGTTACACAATTGCACATTCCTCGATTCTCGAGTCTAGACAAAGAACTTAGGAATTTTCCAAATTTTTGGTTTTTATTTCTAACTTTGTCTTATATATTTCTTGTTGTATCACTTGTTTGTTTTTGACAGGTTGTCAACATGCCGCCACGTATGAGAGGAAGAGGAAGGGGAAATGGAGCACATGTAGCCCCAAACGACCACGAGGCCGGACCGTCACACCGGCGAACACCTTCGGATCCCCATAACGCAGATGCTCAAGATCTTTGGAGGTCTCTTACTCAACCAGCTAGGCGCTCAGTTTCACTGAGTACCTCCCCGTCTATCCCACACTCCTTTGTAGGGCTGTAAACGAACCGAACGAACACGAACAAGGCTTTGTTCGTGTTCGTTCGTTAAGGAAATAAATGTGTTCACGAACGGTTCATGAACACTTACCGAACGAGATTTTATGTTCGTGTTCGTTCATTAAGGAAATGAGCGTGTTCGCGAACGGTTCACGAACACAAATAAATTTGACGAACGAGACGAAGGATAAAGATAGATGGCCCAGAGAGTAGCACTCGAACTTGAATCGCTTATTGTGGAACGGAGGTCGATCGTATTCGTCAATGTAAATAATGAGAAATGAAAGGGAAATGATGTGTAACAAGGTGAAAGTGGGTTTCCTAGTTTAATTGTTAGGGTAATAAAATAAATAAAAGTTTAACAATATAAAAAGTACAAATAAAATATAAGAAAGTACAAAGATCTTCAATTAAAACACAAACATACGAACATAAACGAACGCAAATCAACGAATGTTCATGAACACCTTACCGAACGTTCACGAACACAATCGAACGAACGAGACATCTGTTCATGTTCGTTCATTTAACTAATCGAACGAAATTTCTTGTTCATGTTCGTTCGTTTATTAAACGAACGAACATAAACGAACTTCCCGCCGAACGGTTCACGAACTGTTCGCTGAACGTTCGGTTCGTTTACAGCCCTACTCCTTTGGGCCTCATTCGGAGAATGAGCCCCACAACTCTCAACAGTCCTACATTCCTCTACTAGGACACAATTCACCTTTTGGCCATCCATCACCCGTCTTTCAGGGTCAGTTCAACCCTGACGACTACTTAGGAGCAGCAATGGGTCTTAACCCACTTGGACCCGAAAACCATTTTTCTGGTGGCAACCCAATGGACATCGATGAGGATACCGATCCTGCAATGCCACCATCCGGGACCCCTAACCATCCCATTGAGATTTCAGATGAGTCACCGTTTATGGGATCACCTTACAATGGTCCCGATAGCTTTGAGGAGAACTTCAAGCAGTACGACTGGGTGTTTACCCCCAGTTATCATAACTCTCCCCTACACCAGCCACATCACTCTCCCCTGCATCAGCTGCAGCAGAATCCTTCCGAGGATTCTCGACTTGTCGCGGTCACTCCGCCGCCACCACCGCCTCAGCTTCAACCTCCCTCGCCTTCGAGGCGAAGGAGAACGACAGTGCGAATATCCGCACGAGGGGGAATACGCATCAGCACCCCTCCACATTCAGGTGGCAGCCGGTACTCGCCTGTCCACGAAGAACCAGAGATGGGTGAATCCTCACACCCCGTCTCTGAAGTAGTCTCTGCGCCAGTCGCGCCACAGCCACCATTGGGTTTTGGAGACCCAATTCCCACTTACACTGGAGCTGCAGCATTCAATCCCTTCGAGCAGCAAATCCACACAGGTTACAACTTTACAGAAGATCCCTACTGGGTAGCGGCAAACTCTCTCCAACCGGGAGGTTCTTACGGAGGTCCCTGGGCTACGGGACACTCGACCTATGGATACCCATCATATGGGTATCAGCAGTCACAGCCTCCTCAACCTCCGCATTATCAACCACAGCCTCCTCAACCTCCGCATTTTCAGCAACCACCTCAGGCGCCGGCGATGTCACCGCCACAATTTCAAGAAATCCTTCATGAGATACATGAGGTGCGACAAGAGATGCGGCATGAGTTGCGGGAAGATCGGAGGCACAACCGGGGGATGTTTAAGAAGATGGTGGATTTGATCAAGGGAAAAAGCAAGAAGGGTCACTGAATCCTTTGTTTGTTTGTTTGTTTTAGTATTGTAACCATGTCCCTGCGAGGACATTTATTTCTGTACTCTACCCCTGAGTGGGTATTTTTTTTTTCTGTTCTGCCCCTGCGTGGGCATATCTTTTTATTTGACCCCTGCGTGGGTTTGTTTGTTTATTTGTTTGGCCCTGCGTTGGCGTGTTATTTGTGTAAAAGTCCCGTGTAGGGCAAACTCGTACTGGTTTAATTTTTAATTGGAATGGTTGATTTAAGTTTTTCATTTTTAAATTATGTGCATAAACATAGTGTATAAATAAATGAAAAATAACATTTATTATTTTGATTTACCATTTTAATAATATAATAAGGATCTTAAAAGGTAAAACCTAGCTGTTATGTTGTCATAAATTTAGCCAATATGGTGGAACCTGTTTAAAAAGATTCAATTCTCTGTTAACATCTGTAAACATGTTAACATTCTTGGCTAGTGTGATCCGTAAAATCACACATGCCACCCTTTTAATAAATTATCCAAATTTATATTTTTATATATATTTGATTGTGACAAAATGCCTACGGGTTATAATTAATGTCATATAAAACAAAAGGCAGCCGTAGTTTATAAACTCCCTGCCAAGGAAAGGATTGATTTGTCTTATTTATTCAAACTTTAATCCTATAAGATCTAAATTTGTAAATTTAGAAATTTGTCTACGTGACTAGGCTTATTATACCAAAATTATATTTCATTCTAAAAAGATTACTAGTAAAAATCCTGAATGAAATTATTAAATTAACTAAAATGGCTATTAAAACCATGATTAATAAATCATCAAGAACGATAATACTGTTTAGGCTTCTAAATAGACCTTGTCCTTATTTTTATGTAGCAATTAAGACTACATGGCTAAGTCTGAAGAATTAAACAGTCGTCCAGCAGAGAACCCTGAAAATGTTAAGATATTAGTAACTGGTGCGGAGTTGAAAGCATTAGTGAATGATGCTGTTATCGAAGCACTAAATAGACAGTATAGTGAATCGAGCGGGACCCGAAGTAGGACCCGATCTGCACCACATTCCAAGCCGAAGGTTCACTCTAAGGGTCATAGCAAACCACCTTCTAAAAAGGATGGACCCAAGAAGGATAATGATCGACACTCATCAAATCAAAATAGTGTTCCCTCAAAGAAGAAAGAGTTTGATGCTAAACCTCATACCAAGTCATGCACTTACAAGTACTTCGTTTCTTGTAAACCCAGAGACTTTACTGGGGAGAAAGGAGCGGTCGATTGCAAGACCTGGTGATGTCTGTCGTTAGTGACATGCAAAAACCGAAATAAACTAGTAGCTAGAGTAAGTCGGATATCGAACCAGAGGAGTATTGTGGAAAGTGTGTAACGTTAAGTATTTACTAACTACAAAAAAAAAAAACCTGATGATTGTAAAACTGATATGGAATTAAAAACACATGAAACAAGTTGCAATTAAGAAAAAGATTGAGTTATAGTAAACAATGATGAGAAAAGGTGATCACTCCGGGATTCAGATTCTGTAATTACTAATAACCTAGTTCTGATTTTATTGGATGCTATTGATTGAATAGTAAATCTGTCACATCTACCAATTACCTATGCAGTTCAAAATCTTAATATTAATTGATCAGATAAATATTAAAACAAACATACATAGAAATCATTCAATCAACAAAAGCACAGTTGGATTCAAAACATAATTATAACTCTGACTGTCACTCAGGATTTGTCTGTCACACAAATAATATAATCACGCAAATAGTCGGCTGTCACCCAACTACAAATCCAAATCTCAATATAAAACATAAACTAGAATTAAAAGTGTCTCACAATAATCATTCACCCGAAGTGTACACGAGAGATTTAGCCGCTCATCTCGGTTGATCTTCGTCTGCCTCTGTTTTTCGTCTCCTGTTGTCTGCCGTACGAGACTTGTTCCTCCAAAATAATGATCCTAATTAATTAAAACCCCCCCTCACAATGTATGGCGGCTATCGAATGAATGGATTCCTCCTCCTCTCGTCTTGCTTGGGCCACCCAAAAGAATCCCTTAAGTCACAAGCCCACTTGAGATGGCCCTTTAACCGCCAAAAATAACATCACGTGTACTGCTCCCAATATTTTGTGATGTTCCCTTTTGATGATATATGATATTAATTAATTTATGATCAATTGCTCCTTTCTTATTCGGTCCCCAAAGAAAACAAAGAAGTGCACTGATGATCCCCTCCACAGTCGGCTAGCATATGATGATATTATTGACTTTGCCTCCAAGTCTCAAAGTGTGTTGTCAGCCCATGTGCCTCTTCTCTCAATATTTGTCTATTAATGATGATGTGATATTCTTGATTTATTAATAGAGTTCCCCAATACGGTTTCCGGGGGAAAGCCTTCGACCCAAGATTGGTAAACCTAGCGCTGGCCTTGCTATCTGGGCCCTTAATCTTGGCGAGGGTCCGCGATTTGCGGATGTGACAATGGTCACCATTAAGAAGTTCACCTTTAAAAAAAAAAAAAAAAAAAAAAAAACCTTGTATGTCGCCGCCAATGTGATGATGATGATATTGATTATTATTATCTTGTGCTTCTCCCCAAATTGCCGCCACTAATGTTGTCAAATCCAATATTCACGTGATGCCTTTAGGATTTATCAAAAATAATCGATTGTGCCTCCATACATCCACCGTAGCCTACGAATCATCACCGTAGGTTACGGTATAAACCTACTGTTCCTTTTTTACTTGCTGACCTTATGACAACCGTAGACTACAGTTACATACCCGTAGCTTACGCCACAGCCTCTAATCTCACATGTAACCATTTTGCAACTTTCAATTAATGACAGTTGAGCCCCTCAACTTCATCGCTTCGTATTTCCATCGGTTCCATGTTATCATTCGACCCGAAACATTCCCAAATGCTTCCGTTGGCCGCACTCATCAACCTTACACGTTCCGCTTTAACTCTAAACCCCATAACTTCACCGATTTATGCGTTTTACCTGTAACACCACAAACGCTAGTAGATATCACATTCGACGCATATAATCAAGTTCACAACAATAAAACACTTGGTATATTACACTTTAACACCCGGTTTTTACACACTCCATCACCTGGTTGGACGAAATGGATACGGTAGTGGACATCAGCGGTTGTGCTGAAAGAGATGTAGTGAAATATGTATCCCAATCATTCAAGGGAGAAGCACTGGCGTGGTGGAAGTCTCTCATACAAGCTGCTGGAAAAATCCCACTCTACAATTTATCATGGGATCAGTTTGTTGCTCTTATTAAAGAGAATTATTGCCCACAGCACGAAGTCGAGAGAATTGAATCAGATTTCTTATCGTTAGTGATGAAGAATTTAGACTGCCAGGCATACCTCACCACTTTCAATACTCTATCTCGGTTGGTTCCGTACTTGGTAACCCCAGAACCGAAAAGGATTGCTCGCTTCATCGGGGGTTTAGCCCCTGAAATTAAAGCAAGTGTTAAGGCATCAAGGCCTGCAACCTTCAGATCAGCAGCTGATCTATCTCTCTCTCTTACCTTGGACGTAGTCAGGTTGAGAGCACTCAGAAATTCAGAAGAGAACAAAAGGAAGCGTGAGGACGATACCTCACAAAGACCAGGTAAGAAACACCGAGGAAATGACGACCACAAGAAAGGGTCGGGGTCTAAGAGAGATGGGCAACAATCGGGGGATAAGCCCAAATGTAAAACTTGTAAGAAGAACCATTTTGGGAAGTGTCGTTTTGAGTCGAAATCCCAATCTCACATGAGATCCTGTGGGATTTGCAAATCTACGGATCATAAGACTTTGGAGTGTAAGAAGCTAAAGGATGCAACATGTTACGGTTGCAATGAGAAAGGGCACATTAAGTCCAATTGTCCAAAGAACGCCAAGAAAGCCGAAGATGGGAAAAAGACCAATGCGAGGGTCTTCAAGATGGACGCTAAGGAAGCTGTTTAGGATGACAACGTGATCACAGGTACTTTTCTCGTAAATGATGTTTTTGCTAGAGTATTGTTTGATTCTGGAGCAGATAAGTCTTTTGTGGATAATAAGTTTTGTGACTTGTTGAAATTGCCTGTAAAACCCTTAAGTGTGAAATATGAGGTGGAATTAGCTGATGGAACCATAGAAACCGCCTCAACTGTGTTAGATGGATGTGTTATATCCATTAGGAATCACTCTTTTCCTTTGTCCTTACTTCCCTTTAAGCTAGCCGGCTTTGATATAGTTATAGGAATGGATTGGTTATTGCATAACCAAGCCCAGATTGTGTGCAACAGAAAGCAAGTGGTAGTCAAAACCCCGTCTGGGGAGTCACTTACCATTCAAGGGGATACTCAGCATGGATTGCCTGAGCAAGTGTCCATGCTCAAGGCATCCAGATGTCTGCAGAAGGGTTGTGTCATTTATATGGCACAAGTTACTATAGACGAGCCGAAGCCAAAGATTGAAGACATCCCTGTCATTTCAGAATATCCTGAAGTTTTTCCCGAAGAACTACCTGGTTTACCACCAGATAGGCAAGTGGAATTCCGAATTGACATCATCCCGGGTGCAGCACCTGTAGCAAGAGCGCCTTATAGGTTGGCACCAACAGAAATGAAGGAGTTAAGGACGCAGTTAGATGATCTGTTAGCTAAAGGTTTTATTAGACCTAGTTCGTCTCCTTGGGGAGCACCGATCTTGTTTGTCAAAAAGAAGGATGGATCGATGCGTCTGTGCATCGATTACCGTGAGCTTAATAAAGTCGCTATCAAGAATAGGTATCCTTTGCCCAGGATCGACGATCTGTTCGATCAGTTACAAGGAGCAAGCTACTTTTCTAAAATCGATCTGAGATCAGGCTATCATCAGTTGAAGGTTAAAGATGAAGATGTACACAAGACAGGATTTAGGACTCGTTATGGACATTACGAGTTCCTAGTGATGCCTTTTGGGCTCACTAATGCACCGGCCGCATTCATGGATCTCATGAATCGCGTCTGTAAGCCTTACTTGGACAAATTCGTCATCGTCTTTATTGACGACATCCTTATTTACTCGAAGAACTAAGCTGACCACGAGAAACACCTTAGTTGTATTCTTAAACTTCTACATCATGAGAAACTCTACGCCAAGTTTTCGAAGTGCGAATTTTGGCTTCGAGAAGTCCAATTTCTTGGACATGTGGTAAGTGAGCGTGGTATCCAAGTGGATCCCGCTAAGGTGGAAGCAGTTATGAATTGGCAGGAGCCAAAGACGCCTACTGAGATTCGCAGCTTCCTGGGTTTAGCAGGATATTATAGGCGCTTTATCGAAAACTTTTCAAGGATTGCTGCGCCCCTAACTTCGTTGACACGTAAGAAGGTTAAGTTTGATTGGGGCCCTAAGCAGCAGGAATGAAGAAAAAGTTAAGCAATGCACCAGTATTAACATTGCCCGATGGTATAGAAGAATTTGTGGTGTACTGTGATGCATCACACACTGGTATGGGTTGTGTACTCATGCAGAAAGGCAAGGTTATTGCCTACGCTTCGCGACAGCTAAAGGTGCACGAGAAGAACTACACCACCCACGACTTGGAGCTGGGTGCCGTTGTATTTGCATTAAAACTTTGGAGACACTACTTGTATGGTACCAAGTGTGTGATCTATTCAGATCACAAGAGCCTTCAACACTTGTTCAATCAGAAGGACTTGAACATGAGGCAGCGACGCTGGATGGAAACTCTAAATGATTATGATTGTGAGATAAAATACCATCCAGGAAAAGCAAATGTAGTTGCTGATGCCTTAAGCAGAAAAGAAAGAGTGAAGCTGATAAGAATCAATGCCAAGCGCATCGAAATCAGGAATAGTTTGAACGAAAGGGTGTTAGCTGCACAGAAGGAAGCTGTGTTGGAAGCTAACTATCCTGAAGAAAAGCTAGGAGTAACTGAGGAGCTGTTATCCTACGACAAAGATGGAATGCTAAGATTGAATGGACGAATATGGGTTCCAGTTTATGGAGGACTTCGAGATGTTATTCTCCAGGAAGCCCACAGTTCCAAATATTCCGTTCATCCTGGAGCTGATAAGATGTACCAGGATCTAAAGGCCAACTACTGGTGGATTGGTTTGAAAAAGTCTGTAGCTGCTTATGTAGCTAAGTGTTTGACTTGTGCGCAAGTCAAAGCTGAGCATCAGAAGCCGTCAGGTTTGTTGCAACAGCCTGAAATCCCCACATGGAAGTGGGAGATGGTGACGATGGATTTCATCACCAAGTTGCCAAAGACGAGGAAGGGAAATGATACTATATGGGTCATAGTGGATAGACTGACGAAGTCAGCACATTTCCTACCTATTAAGGAAACTTACAACTCAGACATGTTAGCTCAATTATATGTAGATAAGATCGTAACTCTACATGGTGTACCATTGTCAATTATCTCTTATAGAGATACGAGATACACCTCTCATTTTTGGAAAAGTTTCCAACAGTCTTTGGGCACGCGCTTGAATTTTAGTACAGCTTACCACCCACAGACGGACGGACAAAGTGAGCGTACCATCCAAACATTGGAAGACATGCTCCGTGCATGTGTAATTGATTTAGGTGGCAGTTGGGATAAGCATCTGCCATTGGTCGATTTCTCCTATAACAATAGCTACCATACTAGTATTAAGGCTGCGCCCTTTGAAGCATTATATGCTAGAAATTGCAGAACACCCATTTGTTGGGCGGAAGTAGGAGAAGTTCAATTATCCGGACCAGATTTGGTCTTTGAAACAACGGACAAGATTGTCCAGATCCGCGATCGTTTGAAAACTGCCAGGGATAGGCAGAAAAGCTATGCGGATCCAAAGCGTAAGTCTTTTCACTTCGAAGTAGGTGACAAGGTATTGCTTAAGGTATCACCCTGGAAGGGGGTAATGCGATTTGGTAAGAAAGGCAAGCTAAGCCCGAGATACATAGGACCTTTCGAGGTTATCGAACGTGTCGGGTCAGTTGCTTATAAGTTAAACTTGCCTGAAGAGCTTAGTGCTATCCATAATGTGTTCCACATCTGTAATTTGAAGAAGTGTTTCGCTGACGAATCGCTAGTCATACCACATACGGATGTACATATAGATGAAAGCTTGAAATTTTTGGAAAAGCCATTGTCGATTGAGGATCGACAGGTAAAGAAGCTTCGAAGGAAGCATGTGCCTATTGTCAAAGTCAAATGGGATGCCCGTAGAGGTCCCGAATACACATGGGAGGTAGAATCCACGATGAAAGAAAAATACCCTCATTTGTTTCAGTAAATCTCGAGGTCGAGATTTCTTTTAAGGGGGTGAGGATGTAACACCTCAAAAATTTACGTCCAATAATGTACTGACACATGTCATAGGCTTTGAATATGTGAAAATGTACTTTAGAGGGACTAAAGTTGACAAACAGTGAAACTATGTGAATATAAGGGTCCAAAGTGTCAACAATGGATAAATAGACTCTAAAATAACCCTACATGGTGTTTACAATCTTAAACGGATAAATCATGGATCATACAAAGCGAAAAATGAAAGAAAGTGAGGAATTACAAACTACAGGGGCTAAACGTGTCAACATGTTGAAAGTATACCTCTGAGTGACATTTTGGCAAACCCGAAGCTTTGTAATGGTAAAATATACTCACTAGAATATGTGATAAAAATTTCATCAAGTTTCCTTATCGTATGAGAAAGTTATGATCAAAACCGTGCACGAAGGGTTAATTACGTTAACGATAAAATTCGTGACTTTTCGGGTAAGCACAAAGTTAACCAAGGACTTTACCATGTTTATAAAAGTCCCAAGGTCCTTAAAAATCAGATTTGAGGGTCTAATGTGCAAGAAAAGGAGCCAAAACCACGTAACAAAGGCCAAGGACTGAAATGTAAATGTTGAAAACTTGTTATGCTGGTCACCAGCTTGTACGCGGCCCGCGAACAAGTGCCCAGCGACGTAACAGCGAACAGATGTCAGTGCAGGCCTGTTTTCGAGTTGTTTCCAGCTGTTTTCGATACCTGGGGCTCACCAATGGGTTTACATGCACTTAGGGGCACTTGTACAGATCTTACAACATTAGTAGACTCACATGGCAACATCAAATGTGATCAAAATTGTTATAAAGTGGACTTGTAGTTGTAAACATTCAACACTTGCAATTTCAAAAATTCACAAGATCATATCTGAAGCTCTCTGGACATCAAGCCAACTTTCTAGGGATCTCTAAGCATTATTAGGACTCTTGTAAGTGTTCATAACCTTCTCAAATTCGTTCTAGTCTAGTTAATTATCCATAAGTCAAACCATCGTAAATTTAGTTTGACTTTGTGATTAAACAAAAATTGCTCAGTCATTTCTCGAATTGAAAGTACCTACAAGTTGGTATTTATGTGGGTAACAAACCCGCAAAAGGGTATTTTCAGATTCCCACTCTAAGTATGATAATTGTCGAGTCAAAGCTTGTTTCAAAAAGTCAACAGAATGTGTATTTGCAAATTTAAGCATGATTAGCAATGTAGGGTACATGCAACCTGTTTGATCATTAAAATAACTTGGTAATTAATGTAAGAACATGTCTCAACATGTTCATCTCGACAATTTTCAGTTTAAACCCGAATCGAAACCGAAAGTCGCATAAATTGACTTTTGCTTTGACTATCAGTTCTGATCCGTTCATGCATGTTTGAGATCTGCCTTAGAGCTTATTTTGGACCAAGTTTCATATAAGTATAACTCTCTGAGATTTTACAACTTGGTTCAACACTTATCCGATTCATATGCATGTTTCCGATTTATGCTTAAATGTTGACTATTATGCCCTTTTGACTATAAAACGTGATTTTTGAAAAAGTGAAACAGTAGAAACATTTGTTACTGATTTATAAACTTGCACGTAAAATTTGATATCAGTTTGAGGTCTAGATTAAGAGTTATGCTCATTATCGTAATTTGAAAGTTTTATGTTACTTAAATGGCGTAATTAGCATATAACCCATTTAAACCCACTTTTTGATATCAAACTTTTTACCCACTGATATAATATAATATTTTCGGATTTTTAAAGATTTTTATTTAATTTTTGGCTGATCATAACATAGGTCTCTAAGTTTAATTCGGTAAATACCGAATTTGCCCTTTTAAGCCATAAAATGAGTTTTACAAATCCTTTTGACCCCAAACCTTTTTCTACTGATTTTATTTGATAAATAAAATATTTTGAGCATTCTGGAAATATAAAAATATCAGCCTTCTTTTAAAAATCCGGAAACGGCTCTAAATCGCCTTTTTAAGCGTTTTTAACGCATAGTATGTACTATAACCATATTAAACATATAAGGTTGATACCTACTGATGTTTTTAGTATATTTTTATATAATAACAGTAAGTATAAGTTTTTGAACTCAGGTTTCCAGTTTTGATCTTTTTAGCCCTTGTGAAATTACCAAAATACCCCTAAGGTGCATAGTTTGGTTTTAAATGATAATTTTCACATATAGATCATACCCTACTGTTATAACATGTTAAATTAAGTATATTTACTGTATAAACCAGACCTGTAACTCAGATTTCTAATTTAACTCTTTTATAATATTTTAAATGACCAAAATGCCCTTATGAGGCATAAATTGTGTTTAAATCCATTTTGGGCATAATAGAAGATATCTTACTGATATTATAACATATTTAGAGCATATTATCTCAGGGAACTTGCATATGACTCTTATGGTTACCCGTAACGCCCTTTTCGCGTTCGGTTCGGTTTATGTAACTAGTTTGCATAAATTGACCGAAACGGGTCAAACCTTATCATTTTTGTCTCAAAATCCAGAATGTATTTAGTATACCCATATTATACAAGTATTCAAACTTGTCGGGTCTAAATCACATTCTATCCGGTCTTCGCTTAATCGTGCGTTTGAACCGTATCGTCCTTAAAGCTAACCGGTCTAAGCTTAAGCTTAAATAAAGACCCGTTAGAAATCTAATAGGTTATTATAAACCTTCGTTCCAGATTAGGAGCACCAGTAAAAGCTACTTGCAATTTGCTTATTGTGAATTATACTTTACTCAGGTAAATACTTTTAACTTATTTTCCCTATACGGGCTTGGGTTACGGTATATAGAATACCGCTTGATCGAGCATCAAATCTTACATCTTTGGGTGGTTAATTGAATAATTTGATCGGCTCGTTTAAACAGTCTTGTTCACTTAAAGCCTTTGGGGGGTTAATGACCATGTCTCGGATATCCTTGGCATCATCTTACGAGATGGCCACGACCTGAGCACGGGGTGTAGGCGTACACCTGTCAGTGTATAACTCTATATTGTGGTGTGTCTATTGATCTTTAACCCGGACAAGATCCAGGCTACTGAACGCACAAGTAACATGTAATTCGTTCACAAGATTATTATATAAAATAATTATCCCAAGTTATAAAATGTTTTGTGCCTTGAGCATTCAAATCAATTTTCAACCATTTTCAAAATGAGTCAGTTAAATTGTATTTACCAGTGTAAACTGACGTATTTTTCCCAAAAGGTTAAGTGCAGGTACTACTCGTACTAGGCTGGCTGTCTTCTAAGAGCGTCCACAATAAGTCTCGCAAGCTTGGATGACAATAAACTGTTGAACAATATCTTATTTTATTTTGATCCGCCTGTGGATCCGTTTCAACTATTAGTGATATTTAATATTACACTTTATTAAAGTTGAAATGAATCTATCTTTGCTTCCACTGTGCATTTATATATATTGTGTTGTTTGTCTATGATGATACCAACTACGTCACGATACTCCCCACCGGGCCCACCGGTGACACGTGGAAAATAGGGGTGTGACAGTTGGCTACTCGACGAGTGGTTGATGATGACGTTGACATGTTTATTGATGGTCCTCCTGATGACGCCCATGATGATGGAAAGTTAGACGAGAACGTTGTTACTAATTTCACTTCTTGAGACCCCTGTTATCAAGCTATCCTCTGATTCTGGTATGCACTCGATTTCAGACTCCTTTGAGTCTGTGACATTTTCAGCTTTACAGAGGGTCAGGTTACCTCTTTTTACTATTGACTCAGATGGCGACACCGTTATGACTACTGCACTATCACCTGCTCGAGATCCCACCCCTTTACCCGACCTAGAGCTTGCTCCTGAGATAGCTTCTGCTCCTTTTGGGTCAGCCTGATGTTGCACATATTGATCCTGAGCTGATTCCTGATCCTGACCATGCTTCTTTTGGCTTACCAGACATTGCACCCCTTGTACCTAACCCAGTACCTGCACCGGTGATCTTCTCTTTTGATGAGACATTTGTCCCTGTACCTGCACCGCTGATGTTGCTCCTTTTCCCCTATTGAGACCGACGTCCATTGCACCGACATGCCAACCGCCTTCTTCCAGGACATACCCGCACCCCGGGAAGGTGCTCCAGGTCAGCACCCGCATGACGATCCCTTTTGTATCAGCAGCATTTCCTCCGACCTCACAGGCTGCACTGTTTACTCCTCTCATTTCTTCACCGCGAGACAAGCCATTCCGATGGCCCTAACCATACACTATGACGATTTCGGGCCCCTACCATCCCTCACATTATGGAGGCTACACACGGAATAAGTTGCCCCTGTCACATCAGCTACAGTTTGAGGATATGAGTCGCAGAATTTTGGAGCTTGAGCTGACACCACGTCCTCCACCCTGTCTACGCCAGTATACTTTGATCCTCCACGTTCATCACGGTCTCCTTCTGCACTCTCACCTGCTGCTCTTACACCTTTCTTAGGTGTTAACGCTCGTTTCTTTACTATCAAGCAGCAGATCAGTTAATTACTTCGACGTATATACAAGCTCAAGGAGGAGCTCGCTCATGCTAGCAATTCGCTTTTCTTTCCTCCCCCACCTCAGTCACCAGTATAGTTGGTTTCTGGTTTTATGCGGATTGCATTACTTTTGAGTAAAGACACTACTAAAGAGCCGAGACTGTGGAGACTTTTGAAGACCACGTTTGACTACGTGACTTTGATACACTGACATACTTATTGGACAAGGGAAGGGTGACCCTGTGTCCCTTTCGATGTAATACAGTTTGTATGACAATGTAATTGGGGTCGGAGAGTAATGAAAGCCCAATCATCATTAACATGCGACAATACTTTGTGGCCAATAACCAATGAAAGCTCAATCGCTATGTCTTCGTTAAGCAGATTGTTGATATGCATGGGTGTGCTATAATTATAATGCTACGTGCCTACTTGCTGTAATTCCCAAATTTCTTGGTTATGCTATGATTATGCTATTTCTTGATTGGTTGATATAAAAATCTAGTATGTGTATGAACATATGACCTCTAAACGACTTTATGCACTCCCTAAACAAATAAGACCTGACCTAACCGATCTTCTTCTTAGAAGATGTCGATACAAGGGAACGTCGATACCAACAACCCTCTGCCGACGACAGCGGCAGAACTACAAGAGCGCATCTCACAGGCCATAGCACAGCACGAGGTCCTTCGCTCCGAACGCGGCGGAGGTACCCTAGGAAATAACCCACCCAACGGCTGCACCTACAAGCAGTTCTTGAGCTACAAACCTCGAGACTTCGACAGCACTGGGGGTGCCATAGCTTTTGTGTGTTGGGTTGAGAAGACGGATTATGTTTTGCGATTAAGTAAATGCGCACCAGAGCATCAGGTCATGTACATAGCTGGACTATTTCTAGATGGGGCTCTGTCATGGTGGAACCTTCATGTTCAAACAATGGGCGAGACTGCTGCGTACGCTTTGACGTGGGACGAACTGAAAGAACTGATGCGTAAAAGATATTGCTCTAGGATAGAAGTCCAGAAGTTGGAGACTGAACTGTGGAACTTGAAAATGGAAGGTCCAAAGATAACTGAGTATGTGCAGAGATTTCACGATTTATCACAAGTTGCTTCGCATTTGGTGGAACCAGAATCTAGGAAGATCGAACGCTTCATCGGGGGATTGGCACCTCAGATTCTAAGCCCGGTGACAACATCTAAACCTCCAATGATCACCGAGGCTATCGACTTAAGTGTGGCGCTCACTGAAGAAGCGGTTAGACTAGGAAAATTTTCCACTTCTGAAGAGAAGAAGGAGACTCCTGTAGAGCTATCTGGAGATAACAAGAGAAAATTCGCAAACTTCAAGAAGGGTACCCGGGTGAATAGCAAGAACAGGGCCAAGAAGGGAAAAGAGTACATAGGTATCCTACCTAAGTGCGACAATTGTCTACGTTATCATGTCGGACGATGTAAATATGGAAAATGTGATAACGGTGGCAAGAGGGGGCATCCCAAGGAGACTTGTAGGCAAGGTACTGAACCTAGAAATGGAGGCCAAGATGGTAGCGAGAATCACAGAGGAAATAACGACAACGACAACTGTCAAGGCAGGACGAGTGACAAACAAAAACGTGCTCAAGGTTGTCTTAACTATGGGAGCAAATAGCATTTCAGAAAATGTTGCCCTAAGAAGAATCAGGCACAAGGATGAAAGCTCATTAGCGAAGCTAGGGAAGCACGCCAGAATCCAAACAAGGTTATCCATACGTTCCATATTAGTCAACATTGTGCATCTGTGCTACTTGATATTAATACAAATTTTAGCTTCGCATCTCCAGAGTTTGAGAGTATACTTGGTTTAGTAGCAAGTAAGTTAGATAACCCGTACTAGCTAAAGGGAAACTTCGACGACGCATTTGGAATGAATTAGTTGTCAAGCAATCAAGCAGAGATTGTTATCCACATCCCGATGAGGAACGATGTAACGACCATGGTTCATGAAGCAGGATACGCCCCTACGGATTTTCCGTTGTTGAAGACACGGAAGTTTTCGCGCACAGGATGTGTTGCCTTCTTCGCTCATGTCGTGGATAAAAGAGCCGAAGAACCTAAGCTCGAAGATATCCCTGTGATAAAGGAACATCCTGAAGTCTTCCTCGAAGACTTGCCAAGACTACCGGCCCAACGACAAATCGGATTCCATAATTGACTCTATTCCTGGCACCGTGCCTGCAGTCAATGCACCTTAGCGACCTACACCTTCGGAGATGCAAGGATTGTTAGTGTAACTTCAGTAGTTGATAGAGAAGGAAGATAACAAACCAAGTTTCCCGCTTGGGGTAACCCCAATTTTGCTCGTCAAGAGGAAGGGCGATAGCTTTCGTACGAACATCAAACTACCAGGAACCGAACGAGTTAACCAACAAGAGCCGGTAACTCTTGCTAAGGATTGAAGAATTACTTATTTAACTAATTGTGAGGATCCAACTACTATTTCACGATTGATCGATGATCGAGTGTCATTAGCTGTGAATTCAGGAAGAAAGTATACCGGGGAAATTGTGGGACAATAACTTGTTTTAAACGTACACAAAAATGGTGTTTCCTACACGATGCACAAAATAGTTTTACACAGTATACGGAACTTTGAGAATCTAGAAAACATGTACTTAGGACCTCTGGGAACCCAGGTCCAAATTCGTAAAGGTTGCTTAGGAACCACACTTGTTAACTCAAGCAAACCCCATTATCCTGACATATATGCTATTACAGTTAACCAAACGAAAAGTACTCAAATTTCTTTTGTTAAAATCTTCACTTTTGCTTCTAGCGAGTAGATGTTTGCATCTCTACTCCCCTTAATGGTAGTTGCATCGCGTTAATTTT
This sequence comes from Helianthus tuberosus, assembly GCA_030545235.1. Classification (NCBI taxonomy): domain Eukaryota; kingdom Viridiplantae; phylum Streptophyta; class Magnoliopsida; order Asterales; family Asteraceae; genus Helianthus; species Helianthus tuberosus. Next base: position 125,528,986 of record CM060358.1, read on the forward strand.
CTTCGCTGAGAGCAAACACACATTTGCTTCGATACTTGGTCATTTCTTCATTTTAGCAAATACTCATTGTTTCATCGCTTGGAAACTTATATGTTACGCATGCACCATTTGCTACGCATGCGGTTCCATTTCGAATAAACGCTTCATTGAAGTTCAAATATTATTTTGCGAAAACTAACTATTGGGTTATGATTCGAATAACCTACATTATTATTGTTGGCTCTTTTGATATCAAGTCAACACACTTTCTTGAAACTTCTTTTCTTTCAAGTTACATTCATGATTTATCTTCGTAACCATACTGAGATTCCCTTGTTGATACATACGGTTATTGTCAGATTGCGCTGAAACCAAGTTCAATTGCTTGAACTTGTCCATTTCTTATATTCAATTTAAAACGCCATATGATGTATTGAGAGCATCATATTCGCATTTTGCAAAGGGTCTTTTGTTTCGAGTCGTAGTAGACTTGTTTGGTCCACGACTCCACTAAATCGTTTGTTGGTTTCGACACCTTGTGGTGATGCTTTCACAAAACTGAAGCTTGCGCTAATTTCATTACGCACCGTATACACGGATTTAATTGTTTATTGACTTGCTCTAAATCCGTCTTGTTTATCACGATTAAAGCGGTTTCAACACAGTTGTGTGTTAAGGCAATGGTACATAGATTCATTTCATATCTCGATGTACCTCCTAACGATTCTTTCATTATCAATCAAATGCCCTGCAGTACTTAATACTTTTTCATCTTCAATCGAAAATAGTGGCTCCTTGATGTTCCGTATTCAACTGAAAACTCTATGACCTTGTGTAAATCAAATCTTTAGATTGTTTCAGTATACTTTCGTTTGATTTCAAACACGGTGAACTTGTTCAGTCACCACTATATTTGAATTATGTCATTACGACACCTTGTGGTGTCGTTGCAAATTTGTAGTTTGTGCTAATCATGGTCAACCGTTTCACACAAAACTACACTTACATTTGTTTGACTTGTCATTTAAACATTCCAAATGCAACTACGAATTAAGACAATGATACACCAGATTCGCTTGTGTTTCATTCGGCGTATTTTCGCAATTCAAGAATGTCAACACACTAGTCCTTACCATTTATTTATTCGAAAGTTGACAGATCATTTTCATAATCAAGTTGTTGATTTTGAGTTCATATAGCAGATGCTATGGTTTGTGAAAACTCGTTTACATATTGTAACCGATTGTTTGAGAATCCATTGGTCAAAACTCCTTTGTTGCACCCCTGTTAACTAAGTTACGCTAGATTATACATCTCGTGTCCTTTGACATCAAATGCTAGAACACATACCTTTTAACCATTGGGTTCTTGTTGTTGAAATACATCCTTGGATTCACCTGATGTGAATAAGGTTTGATTCGGTTTTGGTGGTTATCTACCTCAGTATTATTCACATACATACACGCATAATGTAACCCTAAGGAGTTAAGGTAGTACAAATTTAGAGGATGAAATTTTCTTAACAGGGGGAGAATGTGACAACTGTCAAATTTGCATGCATCCGTACAATTATAAAATGATGATTAGTGCTTAATGACTGTGCTGATTTACAATTTATGACTTGAACTGCTTTCTGATTATTGCTTTATACACACATGCACATCACATATTGCAAATGACATATCATTGACTGCATGCAAACATATAGACATAAATGATGCACAAAGCACAATTAGCATAGTTAGCGGATAACTCAGAAACATGCTGACAGAACTCAGCACATAGACAGACAGTGTTTTGAGACCCAGTATGGGTCAGAGACTAAGTACTACACCAATATGGTGTGTAGGGAAGTAAGGACCACAAAACTGCATTCCTAAGGGATAGTTTAAGTGCCGGAAAGTGCCTGAAACTCACCCAAAGTGTTGAATTCAGCATAATTCAGCAAAAATCAGCTTTTAACAAGCTAAGTACCATGCAAAAATATGACTAAATGGTCCTGAATGCTTTCCTAAGTGTCGGGAATTAAAAGTGTCACAAAAGGATACATAAAGAACACTAAACGGTATAGTTTGACACTTTAACGAACCGGCATCTAACCAAACAACCGGACACTACCCGAAACATCAAAATTACACTAGAAGCATTGTTTTATTGTTTCTAAGCTAGTTATGATCCCCGAACATCATAACACCTACTAAAAATATCTAATAACCAAGATATGTAACTAATGCTTGAAATTAAACTAGATGTTAACTAATTGGTTAAAACCTATACTAGACCACCCCCCCCCCCCACACCTAGCTCACGGCTCACATGGCCTATTTGTGAGAACTTATGTGATCTTGCTTGATCTTATAAAGATTGCTTAGTAGATTTGCCTTGTACTTTAGAGACATATTACACTATGGATAATATCTAAACAAGGTTATAAGTAATATATGATGTAACTTGAATACACTATCTTCCACACACCATCACACCTCCTTCCTTCTTCCATGATTCACAGCCAAACACCCCTATAACATCATCATCTTCATCTTCCACTTTCCATTAAATCCATGCATATACAAGGGTGTAAGAAGGTATATTAGGAAGCTTGGAGCCTTCGGAAGTTGAAGGACCTTCACCGATTGCTTTTATCCACTTCATTTATCCTCTTGATCATCCCTAGCCTTGAGCTAGTGGTAAGAACACAAATACTTTCATTTTACATCTATTTTTAGTGGTTAAAAGATGTTACATAAAGTTAATCATGAAGAACACTAAAGAACATAATCAAGAAACATGAACATAAGCTTGATATATGAAGTAATCTTGATGAAACTATGTTGTTTTAGTGTATATGTGCTTCTTGATGATTGGTTATTTGTGTTCATGATGTTAGACATCATGTGAAACCTACTAGATTGTGATTAAACACATGATCTAGTAAGTTAGGGTGATGACCTTGTGAAAGACCAAGATGATCATACCTTATGTTTCTCATGAACTTGAAAATGAAAATGATTTTGTGAATGATAAAGTATGTAACATGTTGCTAGTCATAAACTTGGATGATGTCAAAACTAGTTTTCTCAAGGAACTAAGTTAAATCACAAGATTTACATAAACATTGTTTTTAAAGAAACTAACCATGTTTCTAGTGGTGAAACAAGTATAAGAATACATTGATTACAAGAAAAATTCAAAAGAATGATTTTTGGAAAAATCATCTAGTAAGTTTTAAAAGACTAAACTTTACAAGAACAAGATTTACAAACAAGTAACCACTTTTTGAAGGGTAACTAAACCTACTAAACACACTACCAAGTTTGTACAAGTTTTTATGAAAGTTCAAGTTCATGATTGTTATGTAAATAACATTGTTTTGGCACTTGGTAAGTGTAAGTTGTTTAGGGTTGATTGTTGATTGTTTGTGATGATTTTAAAAAGAAAATGATATGCTTTGATAGCATGGACACCTCCATTTTTAGGGGAAACTATGACAAAATTTTCTAAAAATATAAACACTTAGAAAAATATTTTCTAAACAAATATTTACAAGTGTATTTTAACTATGCTTCTCAATATAAACTTTGCCATAATTTTTGTAACAAAAATACAAGTATTGGAGGTTGGTTTTTATAAATAAAAATGGATAAATATGTATTTAGAATATATATTTACATTAAAGACATGATGTGTGTGAATATTTGTATGCTTTGTTTAGTAGTTATATTATTTTAGGGTTCAAATAATATAACTTGACAAAATACCAAGAAATTACAATACAGAATATTACCAAAAATCATAAGGAATAAATACACAAGTTACACACCAGATATTGGCAAACCGAACAAGAATGTAACTTACAAAATATTCCAGAAAATACATTTATAAGTCTATTTTGGTAAATAATATTTTGGAATACAAAGAAATGAAAACACGATTTTTATGGTTAATGCAAAGTTATATCACATTTTTGACAAGAAGAAAATATATTATTTTTGGGAAAAATATATATATTTTCTTGCATAAACTTGTAACACATTATTTATTTTTGGATAAGATGAGTTTACAAATAATTCCTAAGTGAGACTTGAAAATATATTGTTTGGGAACTACAAATATGTTTGCCAAAAGAAAAATTAGGAATAATTTTTCTAAGAAATACTTCTCGAAATCTATATTTTAGAAATATATATTGAATACTTATTAAGGATAATACACACCAGAATACGACACCAATACATTGACAAGTTATACGAATACAAGAATACGAATACACATGTATGAGATACCCCCATCCTTGGGAAGGAAATACGAATATAAATACTTGAGAAGTATTGTTACAAAAATATTGTTTAACAATTATTCCAAAATTTAATAAATATAATTTAAGTTAAAATATTAATTATTTTAACAAATAATTATATACTTGGAATAATAAGGAGGACACTTTAAAACGTAACTCAAGGGCACTAATCAATACTAAGACAAGGCACGACCCGCTCGTCTAACGGACCGTAGTACGCATGTAGGTAGTCGTGCGTTCTAGAGGAAGCTTTGAGTTACATCGGATACAAGGAACGCAAAACTGTGAGTTCATGTCCCCCTTTTCTCTTAACTGTTTTCAGTTTTATAACTTCGGGGGTGAAGTACATGTTTCAAACGATTACAAATGCTTACAGACAAATACAATTGGTATGGTTAGCTAAGTAAAGTACAATACATCATGTGAATGGGTAGGCGCATACTTAAGACCATTAATCCTCATAGTAGGACCGAGGGACAAGAGTAATAGATCTATTTGGGTATAGCGAGCCCCATCCATGAGTCCGCCGAATGGGCCATGTGGTGACTACGTCTTACAGCCGGAAGCCCGGTACAAAGTCTGCTAGGTTTGAGTCTTCCTGCACCATGTCACGTATATTAATGTATTAGCTACACATTAATTGATGTGTTTCCTTGTTGCTTTCATACCGGGACTTATAAACTTACATACATACTTACCACGATTTCAAAGGTTTATACATACACACAAACAAACACATGAACTCGCTCAACTTTTGTTGATGTTTTCAAACTACATGTATTTCAGGGAATTAGTAAGTGGATCTGGCGAGCGTTGGAAGTTTTTATGCTGCGATAGGAATAAAGATGTCATCCATGGTCTTTGGGTTTGGTCTGTGTGTCTTATTCCTAGACGAGACACGTCTTCCAAACCTTAGTTACATCTAATGTCTTTTGGCGAGTCCTTAGTGAACTCATAAACAATTTGTATGGTTTGTAAAACTTGAAATTGAAGTCTACGTTTTAAACAATGTTGTTATGTTTTAAACTCATTTAATGGATGACAAATCTATGGTTTCTATCATATAGTTGTTGTTATGATTAAATGCAATGGTATTAAGAAAGTCACACCATACTCACGCTTCCGCAAAAGTCAGGGTGTGACATTAGGCCGTAGGTAATCCATGAGAGTGCGTTGATCCGCCATAGGGGGTTTTGGGTCGAGGCTTTTTGTTGGTTTTTAGCTTTAAGTCTTTTTCTCAAAAAGCGTTCGGGTTCGTCAAGCGGTACTTTTATGTCTTTGTCGGAGGTGGATGTCATGCACCAAACTGTTTCTCCTGCGAATTATACTGAATTGTGTGATTTTCTGCGAACAAAAACAAAAAGAATACCTGATCAGAAGGTTAGCACGGCCTAGTGCTATAGCTGGCATGGCCCGTGCTATCCAGAAAAAGTTTTCATTTTTCAAGTTCCAAGATACTGGAAGTTCAACAAGGCCCCGTGTTCCTGTAACACGGCCCCGTGTCTCTGTTCCAGTAACAAGAAAACAGCTTTTCCCAGATACTGCAGGTTTAACACGGCCCGTGTTTATCCCACACGGCCCCGTGTTATTCCTGTAGAAAGTAGAAAATTAGAAGAAAAAGAAGAAAGATAAGAAAGAAAAGGTAAAAGTCATTAGGCCGTTAATTTTAAGATTTCTTAAAATTCTTGTGTCACCGGCAACAGCGCTAAAAACTTGACGTGCGTCGGAGTGTATATATTTTAAGTATATATTTAGGTCTTTTTATTCGTCGATTCAAGTTTTAAATTTATAAAACATGATATTCTACTATCACTCTACACACATGCTAGGGCAAGTGAACCCATCGTGGACGTAGTATAGTGATGGCAAGATACTGAGGTCGTCTAGGGACACAAGAGCTTTTAATACCGACTTATCTTCAACGTCTAATCGAACCAAACTTTGAAGAAAAGATTTTTATACTATAAAAAGATAAACAAAAATAGAAAATAAAATATAGGAAAAATAGATAGACAAGAAGGAATCACTTGGTTCTGACTCCTCTTTTATGTATCTTTTTTATGATTTCCGCACTTTGGGCATTTTAAGAGATTATGTTAGTTATAGTGGTAGGCCCCTCTTGTGAAGGCGACGTTAACCTCAACCTATTGGTCTGATTCAGTAGGGATACAGTCCCGCAAGGTCGGATTATTGAAAGGTAATTAAGTAAGTTATTAATGCGAAAAGTGGTGGGCCCCCTTCTAGTAAGCGGTCACCCTCAACGCTTTGGTCTGAGTCAACAGGGATACAGTCCTCGCAGGGTTGGTTTAAAGTTTTAATAGTAGTTTATACATAAGGAGTTCAAGCGGTTTGCACTTCTCCCGTGGTGGGTAATGTCCGCTTTAACTCGTGAAGTCTTAGTAAGCTTGAACTAGGTTCTCGTAGGATCCATACACTGAATGAGACATAAAATTTACCAAACCACCCTTCTAACTACCTTCCAGGCAATTAATGCGCCTTATATAGACCGTAAAGACACGAATATGTGAATCAACGACATATGAAGAATGATTAGATAAATTTGCCTTCAATATAAAAAACTAGATATTAAAGTCATTAATACATATCCAATTAAAGTTTCCAAAGATTGGAAATAAAAAAGTAATACATAAAAGATTTGTCTTCACCAAGTGATGTAAGTGCTTAGCCAAGCATGGCCTTTGTTTGACAAAGACTCTTACTATCGATCTTGGATCCCGAGACTACTACACACACTCTAAATGATGGAAGATGGATGATGGTGGTGGATGATGGTGTTTAGTGGTGGTGGAATGGTGGCAAGTGAGAGAGAAGTGGTTTGCCAAGGGATGGTTTGGAATGAAACCAAGAACATCTATTTATAGCTGAAAACAGAGGCTTCACCATGGCCCGTGCCCGCCTTGCATGGCCCTGTGGTCATCTTTCTCTCGCTTCCTCATTAACTGCTGTGTTAGGTATTGTACTAACAGGGCCCCGTGTGTCAACGGCACGGCCCGTGGCCAATGTACTTGTTGTAATATCGCAGATTCTGAAAATATTTGAGTTGACCACGCCCCGTGTTAGCTTAGCATGGCCCCGTGTTGGCTGTCTATTTTGTCCTTTGCTGTTGTCTTTTCTGCTGCACAAATTCCAGTCTTAGACAAGGCCCGTGTCTGGTGGACACCCCGTGCCAGGTCTTCTGATCTTGCTATTCTTGTGGTTTGGATGTGGATTGGGGCTTGGCGAGTTGTGTCAATTCCTCCTTTTTTGTATTTATGTTGGTTTTTGCTGTTATTTTGCTCCTTTTGCACATTTAAGCTTTTTTGACCCTGTAAATTAAAAAACAGAAAAACAAGCTTTTTTCCAACATTAGTACCGAAAAAAGGGTTGATTTTACGCCGTATTTGATATAATTTATATGTTGTATTTTACGCACATCAATGGAAGTCCATTGTAAACTCTTGGATCCTGAACTTGATCATATCCCGTTTCCTTCTTCTTCATGTTGAGCTCATAAGCTCTCATCTTTCCAACACCTATTCTAGGTCTTTCGTCTCATAATCTGTTTCCCCTTAATCATGAGCGTATAAATATCCCACTTTGATGGTAAAGCATCTAGTGTACTTCTTGAATGTATGTTTGATGCCATCAGGTAAGGACATTTTAATAGCAGCCAAAGCTCTCTTTTCAGCTTCATACATTTCCTTATCAGCATCTTGCATGTTAACATAGGCAGTGAGACGTTTTCTACCTTCAAAGACATGTGTTGGGTTCACGTACCCCTCTTGAATACGGATCCACATCCGTGTGTCCTGATATTCGATAAAAGACTGAAATCTGTCTTTCCATGTAAGGTAATTTTGTACCTTCATCATTTTAGGAGATTTGTTCGTTGTGCCAACCTCATGCTCCATCCTCAATAGCTCATTCAAATTCGACATGTTCGACATTTTTAACGCAACCGGCTGCTTAAAAAACGTTCAAAAATTTTTCGAAATCTGTTTTTACCAAGTTCTACCGTTAGACTCGTCTCGAGATTACGAATCCAATGATATATATTGTCTAAAACCTTTTTCGGAATTTTCATGCCTTTTTTGTCCTAAAAATATATGGATTCCAACCATGCAAACGGTTTGCTGAGATTGTTTATGGATAATTTTCTATTCACGAAAACGTTAATTCCCGTCTACGTTAGCTAAGAAAAATTTCACCACTTCTCAAGTCGCAATCACAGACACCTTATCACCAGTCGCAACCTCGGTCGAAACCACCTGATTGCGAGTCACAACCTTTGTCGAAATCACTTGATTTCGAGTCAACAACACCAGTCGCAGCCTCTGTCGAAATCACTTGATTGCGAGTCAATAGCACCAGTCGCAATCACGACTATCAACCTCTGAATCTCAACTCGAAATCTGAGCAGCAACCTCAGTAGCAACCACGAGTAGCAACCTCTGAATCTCAACTCGAAATATGAGTAGCAACTAGGAGTAGCAACCGCGAGTAGCAACCACGAGTAGCAACCACGAGTAGCAACCACGAGTAGCAAGCACGAGTAGCAACCACTTGAAACCTGCAACACACGTTAGTTAGAGAAGATATCGAAATCCTGAAAAATCAGGATTTTAAAATCTAAAAGATTTCTCAAAATCTTTTGAAAATCTTCAACAAGTTTCCAATATTCTCGCAAACACTTTTCTTGAAAATCACCAATCCAAATCAGCTTAATTTCTTGAATAATATGATGAATAAATGATGAACAACACACGAACAGTGACTCGAAATCTTTAAAAGTCAGCCAAGAAAAACACCCGAAACCAACAATAATGCACCAGCAACCACCAAACAGTTCTTGAAAATTAATCAGCATCAATTTTCAGCAGTTATTCTTGAATCTGTTTACCAATCTTGAACCGACAATAAGAGCAAACGCTCTGATACCAATTGTAGGTCCCTATCCCATGGATCGTTACTAGATTGATAATCAATCTAGGGTGCGGAATCCCCTTGATCAACCGATGAAATAGAAATAAGAATAAAGATGAAGAACATGAACCACAAATACCAAACTGATCTTCTGTGATTATCAAACACAATGTCTATAACCACTCAAGATCACAAGAACTCACAACCTTTCTCTGTGTTTTCTCTAACTCTCTCAAACTCTCAAACTTCTGTCAAACTGTCTAACCTAAACCCTAAAGCATAAAGTTGTTTATATACAACAGCTATTCCATGCGAACAGGGTTAGGCCCAACTTACATAATAACAAAATCGGACTAGACATAACTTGGACCCATGTACTCAAAATCCATATCCTGCGTAAGCTCGGACCAATCACGTGGGCTTTCACAAACTCAAAAGCCTTGTAAAATATCAAAAGACCAAGCCAAAGTTGTTGTCACATAATATGCACCAACAAACTCCCCCTTGACAATAGCTTGGAAAGGTAACTTTAATCTTCAGAATCTCGCAGTCTTTGGTCTTTGGATAGCGTCAGCTTCAACACGAATTCTGTCAGCAACAGACTCCCCCTAAGCTGATGCATCCAATCACCAAACAGCTTCATGTGGGCTTTCACAAACTCAAAAGCCTTGTAAAATATCCAAAGACCAAGCCAAAGCTGTTGTCACATAATATGCACCAACAGCGGTGTTTTTGACTCCTCATTTATCTTTTATTTCAATGTCAAATCCTTGGAAGAGTAGAAGAATCCACCGGTTCAAACGTGGTTTGGCATCTTGTTTTTTGAAAAGGTATCGAATGGCGGCGTGGTCCGTATAGACTATTGTTTTAGAAAGAATAAGAGAGGACGAAATTTATCAAAAGCAAATACTACGGCTAGTAACTCTTTTTCGGTGGTTGTATAATTTTCTTGGGCATCGTTAAGAGTTTTACTTGCATAGTATATTGGGTGAAAGTGTTTCTCTTTTCGTTGTCCTAAGACAGCTCTAACTGCAAAGTTGCTTGCGTCGCACATGATTTCAAAAGGTAGTTTACAATAGGGTGCTATCATGATTGGTACGTTGACTAGCATTTCTTTTAGTGCAAGAAAAACTATGTTGCATTCCTTGTCAAAGATGAATGGGGCATCTTTTTCAAGTAATTTTGTTAGAGGTCTAGAGATTTTTGAAAAGTCTTTGATAAATCGCCTATAAAATCCAGCATGCCCTAGGAAACTTCGAATGGCTCGAATGGAGGATGGGGGAGGTAATCGGGAAATAGTATCTATTTTTGCCCAATCAACTTCCATTCCTTCGCTTGAGATTTTATGACCGAGTACTATTCCTTCAGTTACCTTGAAATGGCATTTTTCCCAGTTAAGGGCGAGGTTGGTTTCCTCACATCAGGATAACATTCATTCAAGATTATTGAGGCATTGGTCAAATATATCTCCAAAGATAGAAAAGTCATCCATGAAAACTTCCATGGTTTTTTTTCTATCATGTCGTGGAAGATAGCCACCATGCAATGTTGATACATAGCGGGGGCATTGCATAGACCAAAAGGCATGCATCGATAAGCAAACGTTCCATAGGGACATGTAAAAGTTGTTTTTTCTTGGTCCTCCGGTGCTATGGAAATTTGAAAATACCCGGAGAAACCATCGAGAAAACAATAAAATTTATGACCGGATAGTCTTTCTAACATTTGGTCGATGAATGGCAAAGGGAAGTGGCCTTTCCTTATTTCCTCATTTAATTTGCGATAGTCGATACAAACTCTCCATCCGGTGATGGTTCTTGTTGGTATAAGTTCATTTTTATCATTAGTTACTACCGTCATACCTCCTTTTCTGGTACTACTTGGACGGGACTTACCCATTGGCTATCGGAGATAGGGTAGATAAGTCCTGCGTCTAGTAGCTTGATGTCTTCATTTTTAACCACTTCTTGTACGTTTGGATTTACTCTTCTTTGTGGTTGTATTACCGTTTTATAAACATCTTCCATTAAAATTTTGTATGTGCACATGGAATGATTCATGCCTTTGATATCCATAAGCTTCCTTGCGATTGCGTTTTTATGTTTTTTTCAAAAGTTTTATTAATTTTCTTTTTCAAAAGGTGTTAGTTTAGAAGAAATGATGACGGGGAGTGTCACACCCCGATATTTCCATGTATTACCGGTGGCCCCGGTGGGGAGTATCGTGACGTAGTTGATATCATCATAGACAATTAATCACAGTTTAATGCACAGCGGAAGTCTAAAAGTAATTATACAAACTGAGTTGAAAGTATAATAAAATATTACACAACGGATTGTAAGTGGATCCACAGGCGGATCTAAAACAGAAAGAAATATTGTTCAACAGATTTTAAGCATCAAAAGCTTGCAAGACTCTTTATTTAATACTCGGAGTGTCTAGCCCAATACGCGTAGTGCCTGCACTTAACCTTTTTGAAAAATACGCCAGTTTACACTGTTAAATACAATTAACTGACTCTTTTGAAAAGTGTTTATAAAATTGATTTAAATGCACAAGGCACAAATATTCTTTTATAACTTGGGATAATTATTTAAAATAATCTTGTATACAGATTTACATGTTTGTCGTCCGTTCAGGACCCGGTTAGAAGAGCCGGATTAGATTAATAGACACACCACAAGTATAGGCCAACAAGAGAGTGAGATACCGTTTATACATGTAACATTCCCATTTTTATCATATAAATTATAGGTTTGGTTAAATTTATTAACCACTAGTAACTAGTTTATTTTAATATAAATATTCAACCCAAATAGTTTTAAACACTATTTTATATATAGTTGGTTGAAATATTATAGTAATTAATTGGTCTGTATATATGTGACCTTTCTAAATAAAATAAAAGTACATAAAAACTTATATTATTAGATAGGTAGATTACGGGTAAGTTGACTATAAGAAATATTAAGTACCTAGACGGGCCAGGAACCGTTTAATAATTAAACTAAAAAAAAATACATTGTATTTTGAACCTACTCTATTTTTAATGAAACTTAGACCCAAATGTAGACAAAAATATTCTCGTTCTAATAATATATTTATTATTTTATAAAACGTCATATTTTAGAAGTTATAAACGCCAAATAAGTAAAACAGTTAAATTAATTATAATATATAAATTAATAAAAATAACTATCAAATATTTCGTATGAAAGATAATAAAATAATAATAATAATAAAAATCGAAACTTAAGAATTTCATATGAAATATAATAATAAATTAACATTTGAGATAAGAATTATGAATATAGTACGTGTCATTTAAAGAAATAAAAGAAATAAATAATAATTAAAATCAATCAATTGAAATAGGAAGTGGACATGTGTACAGTACGTGTCTGAAATTGAAAGATAGGAATAACTTCATGACTAAGATTTGGAAAAATAAAAGCCTATAAATAAGAACAGATCAAGTTAACATTTCAAACAATTTCTCAAAATCATTTCTGGACACTATGTGTCGACAACTTTCTTATTTTCTATTTTATTATTTTATTTTTACCCTATAATAATAATAAAGCCATGCCCCGTTTTAAGTGTTTTAACTCCCGATCACCGCTACCCTTTCCGATTGATCTGAGCCCCATAACATATTCAAGGCCCTGCCTGACTAAGTTCATTGGGATTCTGTCTCGTGACATCGGGATAAGGTTGAATTAGGGGTACTATACTTAACACAATTACAAAAATATATTTTTATATAGCTCAAAAGATTTTACCCAAAATTCTAACAGGAGATTTTCTAGTTGAACCCTAAAGTTACAAAGTGGGTCCATTCTCTTTTCTCACTGTTTTATTCCCTTTTGTCCCAAACCATAACAACTCTCATTAAAACTATTATTTTCTTCTTATATATATATTATATTTTGTACAATAAGAAACCCTAGTTAAGACACTCAAGTAATCCTGCACAATCCCTAAAATTTTCAGAACAGTCAGAATCAGGATCAGGGCCCCTAAAACTCAGGGGGGTATTCCCTACTCGACAATTATCCACATATCTTGCTGTCTAAATTGAATTTCTTCGATCCGTCGACTCACACAAGCTAGTTGGACACGTGGCAACCCTATGATGAAAATTGACCCGTCGCGCCACGCGACGCCCCCAGGGTGACCCCTCGCGCCACGCGAGGGTGTCAATTTCTCAGTATAAATAGAGGGGTGTGGGACTTGAATTCCTGCGTTGGAGCGACGAACAAATTCGTTTTACGCTTCGAGATATAGTCCGTTTACTACCAAACACACACTAGCTCGAATTCTGTTACGATACCGGGTATTAACTTGATTGCTGCTACGATTCAATGTCCGATCGATTGAAACTATCCGACCGGATGTTTAAGTGCTATCCTTTGTCATTAGTCGTGATTCCGACAGGATGTTTGAGTACCACCTGAACTCGGGGAATACTCTGTCATTCGTTGTGAATCCAATGGATGTTTAAGTGATTGCACTTTGTCATTTGTCGTCTCGTGAGTTATCGTAATTGCTGTATTAAGTTACCTACCTAGTTCGTGTGCACTAGGTTACAAGACTAATCAATAGGCTAAGCTCTGCCTGTATAAATCTGCATGCTTATAATGTGAGTCATTCTCTTTTTATCAAATTTGAATTCAAAAGCATGTTTATTTTCAAAGTTATAATTACAGGGATTAAGTCTTTGTAGTCACCATATTACAGCCGGTATGTGGGGTTTTGTATACATTACTTGATAATCTTCACCATTGGGGCAGCCAAGGGGTGATATGACCATAGTCACAGACACCATTGGACAACGGGAGGGCCAATGGGTCGAGTGACAAAATACCGTGGGTAGCTGGTTTGATATCTGGAAACATTGTAATCTCTCTTAATACTGTAAATTATAACAAACGTGTCATTTTAGTAAATAGAATGATTCACCAGTATTTCCTGCTGACAAAACCTTTTTAAAACACGTTTTAGGTAATTATAGTAGATTGGAGTAAGAGATGGATACGGCACTGAAAGGCTTCAAGAAGTGGCTTATTTTATTAAATGAAATCAAATTAAGAAATATTGATTTATGTAATTGTGTTTATCCCTTATTAAAGCTACCTTTGTAAAACATGGGTTTATCCCATCTATTTAATAAATAAAATCCGGTGTTTTCTAAACTCTGATATTTTTCCTAACTCACGGTCCTGATGAAATTTCCGCTGCAATATTTTTCAAAAATAATCACCGGTACCACTGGGTTGTTCGCGGCTCCCGATTCCGTCCAGGGTGGGTCGGGGGTCGTGACAGAAGGTGGTATCAGAGCCACTGATTTAAGCCAATAGGTGTTGTAATAAAATACCTAAGTTTAAACGAAGAGTTAGGAACTTGATATTTTATGGTAGCACCCAGGATAGTATTTAGACTTGAACTTAAGAAAAGATGCCTTAGTATAAGCTTCAAGATAAGCTAAAATACTTGTGTAAATAAAGTGTGATAGGTTTTGGTATGCCTTGAGGATAATAACTAGAACATTGCAAGTATGGTAAATAAGCGATAACACTTGGCCACTGTTATTTCTTATTTATTATTACTACTTTGTTCTAGAATATGATCTGTCATGTGAAGACTAATTTGCTTAGTCCTTGTTGAAAGTCATAATGCACTTTCCAAATAATGATTTAAGAAAAATACTATTTATGGGAAAATCTAAATTTCTTCTCCGGCAAGACTGGGTATGGTGTAGCAGACTCTCCAGTTTGTCCGGATATACTGAGGTTACCTCTCCGGCGCGAACCGGATAAGACAAGGTATATAATATGTCAAGCAAGTGACAAGATTTCCCTAAATAGTATCATGACCTGATATCTGACTTGTTTTTGGAAATATGAATCTGTTAAATACATTGACCTTATGAAAGGGTAAGTATAATACAGTATGTGAAATATATGATTATATAGATATGTATATCTATAAGGAATTCCAAAATTCAATTAAGAATAAAGCACAAGCATTGGTGTCAATAATAAATTTAGATTTCTTTATCAAGAATCTCTTATCTATAATTCCGATATCAAACATTATTTCGTTTGATCATCTGTCTCGTAACTCATACGACAAAATAAACGATGGAAACCCTTTAAATTGGGACACCATCAAAAGTATAAGAATTTCCAATGCGTTACCATAAACTATAAACGCAAGTAAGAAGCATGTAAAGTTATGCTAATACACAAGAAAACACATGAAACTTAAATTATACGTCCACAGACGTTAAAGTATGTCACACACGACTTCCAAAGCAAGACCTTTGGAAAATATAAATTGGGCACGATGACACCAATGCTAATTCCGTCAGTAAAAGAACTATTAATAAAAAAGAAGCACTTTGCTACGCGATCCTATAAGTGACATGAATCTCACTGAGGTACGTTGTAACAAGATTTCACAACCATCGGTGCACAGTCTAATCAGAGTCATAATTATTATCCTTGCAAAAAGGAGTCACATACCTTTACAACTCCCCTATTTCATTTTATTCGACATTCCCTGGTAATGTCACTTAACAACGGTTATCACACGAAATTCCAGATAGAAGTTCTTATATTTCTTTCGTTGAAATTCTGACTTCTGCATATAAAAAGTTGACTTTCGTGTTTCTACTTCCCCTAATGGTCATCATACCATGAGGATTTCGTTCATAGTAGCAAATATTGATCTATTTCATTTCCTGGTAAATTCACACGTTATACATGCACTGTTTGTTACGCATGTGGTTCGTTTGATTTATGAAGACCATTAGAGGGCTTCATTCCGATTTGTTATTTTATCCAAACTCAAATATCATTTCGCTTTTTGCACTATGAACCGCATTATTGCAAAACGATGACTCTTTGATATCGAGTCAATAAATTTTGTTAAACCATTGAGGTGAAGAATTTATATTTTTATATATATGTATAAAAATTATGTTGAGGTATACTCTCATTTAAATTTATGTTTAGTTATTTATTATTGGTAATTAATATTAATTTTATTATTAATAATATATTAATAGTAGTAGTGTTAGAATTATTTTTAGGTACTAGGGTTATTGTCAAGGGCAGGTATTGTGTAGCCTAGCCTTAGTTAGGCATGGACTGATCACCTATGCTTAAACAAGGCAGCATTAACCAATATCCACCCATGATAATGACTAGTTAAAATATATAAATTAAGTCATCATACTTATTTAGTAAATTTTAATTATATATAAAAATATTTTACTTTGTACTGTAAGGAGAAGACATATTTTCATAAAACAATACAAGAATTAGAGGGACAAATAAAATTACATAAATAATTATCTATCACATGTTTTGTGGTAACTATGTACCGTAACGCTCTGGCAAGAAAATGACCATATAAGAATAATATGGTAGTCATCAACTACGTTGAGTTAGGGGAACATTGTAATATATAAGAATAGTCTCTGTTTTCACTTATTTACAACATTTGTAAATACATTTACAACGTTATATGATTTCAAAATAAAAATAAGTAATCACATAGAATCGACCCATTAAGTGTTATATATTTACAAAATATTTTTGTACAATAAATATTTTTACACATTTATTTACAACTTTCATTTAACGTTATAAATAATAGTGATTTCTTTTACAAAATAATAATACTAAAATATTTTGTAATGTAATAACTTCATTACAGTGTTTTGTAATATATATATTACAAAGTAAATATAAGTTATTTTACATAGTATAGGAAAATACTAAAATAATATTTATTTAAAAGTGGTGACCATTTGCATATAGTAAAAATACGTAACAAATAATATATATTACATTTGCTTTACAAATATAATATAATGGTTGATCATGCCAAAACAACTTGTTCTTATTATATTTCGATCTCTAGGACATAGTATGAAAAATATGGTCACTAATAATGTACTATCACATTATTTCACAATTAAAACAACTTGGAACTCTAAACAATGATACACTAACTCTATTATCTTTTGGTGTATCTTTGCAATTCACTCATCTCAACACTTGGATTTTCTCATATCATAAATATTTGACAAATCATTTTTCATGCTTTTATTTTATTTTGAACCTATCGATTCTAAGTCTTCCTCAGTTTCCAATCAAAGTAAGCTTTCTTTTGACAAAGAATTGTATTGATTCTAAAAGTCCTTCACATTCATTTTAAATATCTATTAATCATATATCTTTTGGCTTAAACTTAGTCACCTTAGAAATTATATCATTTCATCTCATTCGTTTGATATCGATTTCTTGAATTAATTTAGTTGAACCATTGAGTCATATTTATTGTACAACTCGTATTCACAAAATTTGATATTTTAATTATGTGTTATCTACCTTAATATTGTTTTTATTGACTAAAATATGACATAAATCTAAAAGAAATATCGTAACCCAAATCTCGATGATGAGATTTAAAACAAGGTGGGGAGAATGTAACATTCCCATTTTTATCATATAAATTATAGGTTTGGCAAAATTTATTAACCACTAGTAACTAGTAACTAGTTTATTTTAATATAAATATTCAACCCAAATAGTTTTAAACACTATTTTATATATAGTTGTTTAAAATATTATATTAATTAATTGGTCTGTATATAGGTGACCTTTCTAAATAAAATAAAAGTATATAAAAACTTATATTATTAGACATGTAGATTATGGGTAAGTTGACTATAAGAAATATTAAGTACCTAGACGGGCCAGGAACCGTTTAATAATTAAACTAAAAAAATACATTGTATTTTGAACCTACTCTATTTTTAATGAAACTTAGACCCAAATGTAGACAAAAATATTCTCGTTCTAATAATATATTTATTATTTTATAAAACGTCATATTTTAGAAGTTATAAACGCCAAATATGTAAAACAGTTAAATTAATTATAATATATAAATTAATAAAAATAACTATCAAATATTTCGTATGAAAGATAATAAAATAATAATAATAAAAATCGAAACTTAAGAATTTCATATGAAATATAATAATAAATTAACATTTGAGATAAGAATTATGAATATAGTACGTGTCATTCAAAGAAATAAAAGAAATAAATAATAATTAAAATCAATCAATTGAAATAGGAAGTGGAAATGTGTACAGTACGTGTCTGAAATTGAAAGATAGGAATAACTTCATGACTAAGATTTGGAAAAATAAAAGCCTATAAATAAGAACAGATCAAGTTAACATTTCAAACAATTTCTCAAAATCATTTCTGGACACTATGTGTCGACAACTTTCTTATTTTCTCTTTTATTATTTTATTTTTACCCTATAATAATAATAAAGCCATGCCCCGTTTTAAGTGTTTTAACTC
The DNA here is from genome assembly GCA_030545235.1 of Helianthus tuberosus. NCBI lineage: Eukaryota > Viridiplantae > Streptophyta > Magnoliopsida > Asterales > Asteraceae > Helianthus > Helianthus tuberosus. The sequence continues at coordinate 125,547,577 of CM060358.1, forward strand.
CCGATCACCGCTACCCTTTCCGATTGATCTGAGCCCCATAACATATGTCAAGGCTCTGCCTGACTAAGTTCATTGGGATTTTGTCTCGGGACATCGGGATAAGGTTGAATTAGGGGTACTATACTTAACACAATTACAAAAATATATTTTTATATAGCTCAAAAGATTTTACCCAAAATTCTACCAGGAGATTTTCTAGTTGAACCCTAAAGTTACAAAGTGGGTCCATTCTCTTTTCTCACTGTTTTATTCCCTTTTGTCCCAAACCATAACAACTCTCATTAAAACTATTATTTTCTTATTATATATATATATTATATTTTGTACAATAAGAAACCCTAGTTAAGACACTCAAGTAATCCTGCACAATCCCTAAAATTTTCAGAACAGTCAGAATCAGGATCAGGGCCCCTAAAACTCAGGGGGGTATTCCCTACTCGACAATTATCCACATATCTTGCTGTCTAAATTGAATTTCTTCGATCCGTCGACTCACATAAGCTAGTTGGACACGTGGCAACCCTATGATGAAAATTGACCCGTCGCGCCACGCGACGCCCCCAGGGTGACCCCTCGCGCCACGTGAGGGGGTCAATTTCTCAGTATAAATAGAGGGGTGTGGGACTTGAATTCCTGCGTTGGAGCGACGAACAAATTCGTTTTACGCTTCGAGATATAGTCCGTTTACTACCAAACACACACTAGCTCGAATTCTGTTACGATACCGGGTATTAACTTGATTGCTGCTATGATTCAATGTCCGATCGATTAAAACTATCCGACCGGATGTTTAAGTGCTATCCTTTGTCATTAGTCATGATTCCGATAGGATGTTTGAGTACCACCTGAACTCGGGGAATACTCTGTCATTCGTTGTGAATCTAATGGATGTTTAACTGATTGCACTTTGTCATTTGTCGTGAGGGTTTAATCTCGTGAGTTATCGTAATTGCTGTATTAAGTTACCTACCTAGTTCGTGTGCACTAGGTTACAAGACTAATCAATAGGCTAAGCTCTGCCTGTATAAATCTGCATGCTTATAATGTGAGTCATTCTCTTTTTATCAAATTTGAATTCAAAAGCATGTTTATTTTCAAAGTTATAATTACAGGGATTAAGTCTTTGTAGTCACCATATTACAGTCGGTATGTGGGGTTTTGTATACATTACTTGATAATCTTCACCATTGGGGCAGCCAAGGGGTGATATGACCATAGTCACAGACACCATTGGACAACGAGAGGGCCAATGGGTCGAGTGACAAAATACCGTGGGTAGTTGGTTTGATATCTGGAAACATTGTAATCTCTCTTAATACTGTAAATTATAACAAACATGTCATTTTAGTAAATAGAATGATTCACCAGTATTTCCTGCTGACAAAACCTTTTTAAAACACGTTTCAGGTAATTATAGTAGATTCGAGTAAGAGATGGATACGGCACTGAAAGGCTTCAAGAAGTGGCTTATTTTATTAAATTAAATCAAATTAAGAAATATTGATTTATGTAATTGGGTTTATCCCTTATTAAAGCTACCTTTGTAAAACATGGGTTTATCCCATCTATTTAATAAATAAAATCCGGTGTTTTCTAAACTCTGATATTTTTCCTAACTCACGGTCCTGATGAAATTTCCGCTGCAATATTTTTCAAAAATAATCACCGGTACCATTGGGCTGTTCGCGGCTCCCGATTCCGTCCAGGGTGGGTCGGGGGTCGTGACAATACATACGCAACTTTCGGGTGTATGCCTACACCCCGTACTTAATCCGTGGCCATTCCTAATGAATGAGCCGAGGATATCCAGGACATGGTCATTAACCACCCAAAGGTATTGCATCAAACAAGACAGATTAAAATGGGTTCTCTCAATGAGTTAACCACTAATCGATTAAATATTCGATACCCGACCAAGCGGTAATAATTTACCGTATCCCAAGCCTGTATAAGGGAAAATAAGTTAAAAGTATTTACCTGAGCTAAAATATAACTTTATTCTCAGTCGTATATCAAATCAGCAAGTACAAGTAGCTTTTACTGGGCTCCTAATCTGAAACGAAGGTTTTAATAACCTATTAGATTCCCAACGGGTCTTTTTTAAGTTATAACTTAGACCGGTTAGTTTTAATGAAAGGTTTACGGTTCAAAACGCAAGATTAAGCGAAGACCGGATTAGAATGTGATTTAGATCCGACAAGTTTGGAGACTTGTATAAAATGGGTAAACTAAACACATTCTGGATTTTGAAGTAAAAATGATACGGTTTGACCCGTTTCGGTTAATTTATGCAAACTAGTTACATAAACCGTACCGAACGCGAATATGCATAACGGGTAACCAAATGAGTCATGTACAGGTTCCACAAGTTAATATGCTTTAAATATGCTATGATATCAGTAGAATACCTTCCATTATGCCCAAAATGAATTTAAAACCAATTTAAGCCCCGTAAGGGTATTTTGGTCATTTTAAAGTTTATAAAAGAGGTTAAATAGAAATCTGAGGTTCTGGTCTAAAATAATCAATAAAAATATTTATTTTAACAATTTATATCAGTAAGATATCATACATATGTGAATTTTATCATTTATGGCCAAACTGTGCACCGAGGCATTTTGGTCATTTCACATGTGCTTTAAGGGTCAATTTTGAAAATCTAAGTTCAAGACTTATACTTACTATTAAAGTATAAAAATTTATTTATAACATCAGTAGGTACCAAGTCTTAGGTGCTAAATATGGTTTTAAACCATACTATGCTCCTAAATCGCATAAAAGTCGGCATTTGACGATATTCGGGTTGTTTAAGGAAACTTGAGATTTTTATCAGTCTTAACTACTCAAAATATTTTATTTAATATTTAAATTCTGTGGAAAAAGGTTTGACACGTAAAGGATGTGTAAAACTCATTTTATTAGCGAAAAGGGCATTATCGTCAATCACCGAGTCCATGCAAGAACCCTATGTTATGATCAGTTTAAAAATTAACAAAAATTTTCAAAAATCCCTAAATATTATATCTTAACAGTAGGTGGCAAGTTTGGTGCCAAAAATTGGGTTTAAATATGATTTATTCCAAAAATGCCATTAAATTAATAAAAAGCTTTCATTTTACGATATCGTGCATAACTTTCATTTTAGACCATGAACTGATGTCAAATTTTTAGGACATGCTTATAAATCAAAAATAAAGGTTTTTGTCCTCTCACATTTTCAAAAATCTCGTTTTTATATCAAAAGGGCATAATGGTCAACTTTTAAGCATTTTAACGAAAACATGCAAATGATTCAGATTTCAAAGGAACCATATAGTATAATCTTAGAGGGTTATACTAACATGTAATATGGTCCTAAAGGAATCCTAAGGCATATATAAACTAAGCTAAATCGGGTCAGGACTGAAAGTCAAAGCAAAAGTCTACTTTTGCGACTTTCGGTTACGAACCTAGACTTGTTCTTATATTATTTACCAAGTTGTTTAAGTGTTAAAACATGTTCCATAACTTCAGCATTATCAGTTATGAATTATTTTGCAAAAACTGACCCGTTTGAATTTTTGTTAATAAGTTTGACCCGACAATTAACTGAGATAACGTGATAATTTGAAGATGTCCTTTTAAGGGTTTAACACCTACATAATTACCAACACATAGCCACTTTTAATTTGAATAATGGCTGGACCGTTAGTGATTAATCACAAAGTTAAAGCATATTACGCTAACTTTGACTTTCGGTCATTACACCAATGAAAACTTAATTACAGAGGCTAAGTACACTTATAAGAGTCCTTAGCACGAAGATTTGAACTATTTGAGCCTCCTTAAAGACCAGGTTGCTCTAGAGAACTCAGTTGAGAGTTTGTTTGAGAGTAAAATTGAATTGTGCAAGAACAAGTGAAGGCATTGAGCTCTATTTATAGTGATTTTCACATCCATGTGTCCTCAGGTGTTTTATGATGCTAACATGTGTCTAGTGGTTTTTGTAAAACTGTTAAAGATGCTGCTGTTTACGTTAACTGGTTGCAGAAGATCAATTGCAAATTTCAGGTTGCAGAGCTGGGCAGCTGGCAGTCTGGCTGGAAAACCATCTCCCACGTGCCACGCGCCAGACCAGGCAAGACCTGGCGCTCCACGCGAGACCATACGTTTTAAAGTTGTTTTGTTTTGTTGCATGTTCAGTCCCTTCACTTCCATTGCTCGATAAACTGACATTTTCAGCATGCATGGTCAATATAGTCAGACTTGGGATGCTCTAAGGAGTGTAGCCATGCAAAAAGATGTCTTGGACATATTGTAAATGGTTCCCGAATGAAGAATCCTCACTTTTACACTTTTAACCCTTATTCTTGGAAACTTCAATTTACTCCATTATATTGAACCGGATCTTTTAATAAACCAATATCTGATGTTTATTAGGGTATATTAATATATTACAAAGCTTTAGGGAATGTAAAAAGGTCACTGAGAGGTATGAATTGACATGTTGACACTTTTAACCCTTGTGCTTCTTAACTTTTGATTTTTAAGCACAAACGACTTCTTGATTTTATAAATTCATTCAATCATGAATACGAACATCATATAAGTTCATTCAAAGGAACAAGTTTGGTATGTTGACGCTTCTGGTCCTTCTAATTACATCTTTACATTGTTTGACAGTTTTAGTCCCTCCAGTTATCTTTAATCATGATCAGGGTTATGACACGTGTCACTACTGTATTGGATATGACTTTGTGAGGTGTTACATCCTCACCACCTTAAAAGAAATCTCGACCTCGAGATTTACTGAAATAAATGAGGGTATTTCTGCTTCATCGTGGATTCAACCTCCCATGTGTATTCTAGGCCTCTACGGGCTTCCCATTTCACCTTGACAATTGGCACATGCTTTCTTCGAAGCATCTTAATGATGTGCTGAAAATGGGTTAATTAAAAACAACTAAAATTACCCTAATTCTAGACTCTCTCTAAGCTTTAAATTTATAAAACTAAGACTCGATCTAAACCCTAAACCACACAACCGGCAAGTGAACCGATCAATGTAGTAAAGCTAAAGCAAGTTCGAGTATCGAACCCATGAGACTCTACTGATTACGCTACGACTCTATCTAGACTAAGACTGACACGACATAACTAAATTGTTTATTAATTTGGGGGGAGGTTTCTAAATATCCTAAAATTATAATTAAAAATCAACTAAATTAACTAAACGAACTGGACACTTACTCACACGAAGGCTGAACTCAAGGATGATGAAGGAACTACCTAGACAGGAATCCTGATTGCTTTTAGTTATGATTATAATTGGAAGTTGTCTGCTATGGAACCGGGATCTTAAAATTCTCACCTCTCGGGAAATCTAAGGACCCCTAACCCTTCTCAAGAGCACGCTAAGATCCCCTAAAGGTTGTTAAATTACCGGTTATTAGACTCCTTTACAAGACATCTAATGGGTTTATACAAGTATCCTACAAGGCTCACTCCCTTACGAGACCTAAACCTAGGATAGGTTTGTTTTCTCAGTTAGACTTGCTAGACAGCAGCCAAAAGGTTAACTTCCTAAGAAGGACCCACCTTGCGGTTTAATCACTTAGACCTAGCAATAATCTCGCACCTTGCAGCTATTGACGATTAGTAGAACACTTGATTTTATAAAAATACCAATTATTACTTCTAAGGTTTATCGGCCGATTTAACCCTAAAGATTCAAGATTTATTACGTGATATAGACAGTCACCAAAATCTAAAACCTAGCATGATTCTATTATGTGATAAAGACCGTCACCGAGATTCATGCGAAGCAATAATCAATAATTAAACAACCTCAAGCACGCAAACACATCTAACTGATAGAACAAACCGTTTACAATTTATAAACTATCCATAGCATTCAAAAATCCAAGAATAATCAAAACATATGCAATCATTCAACCATGTCTAGGTAGTAACAAGAAATCTAGCCGCTAAACATGTTCAAGAATACGATAATAAACTTGTTTAAATCTGAATTCATCATTACAAATCAAGAACAAGCAAACCGAATGATAAACAAGAAGAGATAACCCGAATATCTTCCAATCTGAATGCTCCTGAGCTTCTCACGATGATTCTTCACGACCCGAACCTTCAAAACCTCTGAAATCAGTCTCCAAGATCGCCTCTCAAGTCCCAAGTTCGTTATATCCCCTCTGTTCACGTTTAATTATCAATATATACTCCAAAACCCTAGATTTTCATGCAAGTTACGACATTCTGCCGACATAGGGTCTCACGCGGCCCGCGTAATAGATGGATATAAGCTCACGCGGCCCGCCCTGATGTCACATTCTCCGGAGTCCTGGTTTAAGTTGATGCGGCCCGCGTAATGTTTAATCATAAGTTATCGCGGCCCGCCTCAATGCTCCAGTATTGCATGTTCGCTTCGTTTCGCTCCCGAGCTCCTCGATTTCCGTTCCAGACTTTCGCCTTTCCAGATTTTCAGTCGTTTCTGCTCCTTTTGGCTGTAAAGACCTGGAAAATACAAAAACATCAAAAGTATGTACATTCTATGCTAAAAACGAACAAAAACGAATATCTAACTACTAAGACCTGACGCGAATAAAGATGTATTTTACAATACATCAAATATCCCCACACTTAACCTTTTTTCGTCCTCGAAAAAGAATTATGCAAACGGAATCATAGTCGGAATAATCGAACGGGACAAAGCTAAATTTCTTTTTATTAAAACCAAAACTCGTGTTAGCCGCGATTGCAAGTATATCGATCCTCTAAAACCCAACCCGGTTCCAAGCCCTTATCATGCAATTTAGTTCAAGTTCGGTCAATCCACCTAGGGTCTCACACTAAGAATTGCAAGTCCACCTAATCCCCCCTCAAGCTTATAGGACAAAAGGAACAACCACTGGGTTATTTCCTAACCGTTTTATACCAAGATCCAGAGAGTTTAAAATCAAATCTATATATATTTTTTTCCTTTTTCTATTTTTTTGCTTTGCTTTTTGCTTTTTTTTTTCTCTTTCGTGAGTCTAGACGATGCTTTCCCTAACCAAGAGGTATTCCGGCTGTAGAGTCGCTATCCCTAACCACAGATTACTTAGGTTTCGGTACTTTTAATCGGCAATTCGATTTCACACATCCCAGAGGCATTCCGGCTGTAGAGTCGCTATCCCCAACTCGGATTACATAGACCTGTGTTACTTTCATTTAGTTTCTAGCTCACTTTTTATTCTATATTTTTTTCCAACGAGATAATGACCAAAAACTCTAACGATCTTAGCTTATAACGGCATCCCTTTTACTATTTTTTTCGGTTTCAGTTTCCCCACTTTCCCTAGATGAGAACCCACTAGTAGACCGACAATTAGGTAATTTTAAGATCAAAGGAACCTAGAACCGAATCGAGCCTACCCGCACATCCCAAACTAGACACAAGCTCAATTATATTATCTCATATTATCATTATTTGAACCCGAACAAAAATCCAACTTTTCTATCATTTTCCGTTTTTATTTTGCAAATTCTCGTTTCAAAAGACATTTTCTAATTTTTCAATTTTTTTTGGATTTTTTCAAATTTTATGACTCAAGACTCTACTAACTAGACACTAAACGAAAGTTTCCCATCCCCACACTTAAACTTTACATTGCCCTCAATGTAGGATGGAAACCGACTCAAAAAACTAAAAATAAATATGAAATAAAAGACAAAGGGCAAATTGGAAAGGACTTAGCTGGTTATATAATGTGTAAGCTCCAAATCTCTCGTCCAATCCAGCTCGATCGTATAGCATTTCATTCGCAACCGGCTTTGACACTGACTGACATTCTTGATAAATGCCTGAAATCTGATAAGCAGCTCCAAAATCACCCGAATGGAGATTGAGTACGGGTGGTACATATTCAAACCTGCATAAACAAAACAGGCAAAAACCAAAGCAGTACCGACTAAAAAAAAGACTCAAAAAAAAAAAAAAACACTAATTTAGACTCATATACAAAAACTAAGACTCTATACAAACTCTACAAAACCTCCCCACACTTGAATTTAATCAGGAGGTTTTTCTTTGATCTGGACCTTATCTAACCCGTTTAATTCCACCCGGTCAACAAAAATAATTAAACATTTATTGGTGGAATAATAAAATGATTTTAAAAGTTTTAACTTCAAAATTTTAAACGGGTCAGACCACCAAAATTTAAACTTACCTGGAAGAAACCGAATGTGCGGCATGTAGCGAGAAGACTGATCGTGCGCCAACGGCTCCTTCTTGTACCAGCCTTCAATCCTCTTTCGTTTTCCATCTTTTCTTTTTCTTTTCTTTTCCCTAATGGGCTTTTATTGCCATTAGCCTTGTTCGCGACCATTACGCGATTTAGGTCCTTAATGAGTATGCTCTTCTTGTCATATCTCGGACCATTCCATCATCACATCCACAATTCGTTTGACTCTCGTCGTCTTCAAACGCGAGTGTCCTTCAATTAAAACATTCACAAAAGTTAGTAACATCTACTTCAATAATCACCCGTATTATAATACAAGGCTTTTTCTACCATACGCGTCAATGCACGTATTTTTGTCAACTATATCAAACATTTTAATTGGGGTAACGTGTATCACACGATAGCCCTATTTGTTGTTTACAACACTTTAGCATGCTAAGCTATTAACATACATGTACTTACCGGATTTGCGATCAAGCCTAGAACCGAACACTTTACCCTTCAACCATGAGCTCTGATACCAACTTGTAACACCCGTTCTTATAAATTAAGGTTTAACGTATCATTTACGAAAAACAATCATGTAATTAAGATTATATATGCATTGGAAATTACAGGTTTATTAAAACTTTTTACAATTTAAAAACTATACAACACATCATGTGTACGTTCGTCGTTTAACATAATAACGATACATAGTGCGGAAGCTTATTTCGTGATCGTGTTCGGTTCTTGCTCGTCGCTTGATCGTCCTCCGGTGCTAAAATTTACCTGAAACTCATAAAACATGAGTTGGATTAGTCATACGTAGCTTAAAACGTATTAGAACGGGTTCGCAACGCAAAATAATTTAAAATAAACATTTTTCGCGAAACTGGCACATGCTCGCGTAGCGCCACTGCCAGTCGCGCTACGCCACTGCCTAATTTCATCAGAACTGTTGCAGCTGGTTGCTGCTTATTCCCAGTACGATCTGATTTCACGGAAACGGCCATAACTTCTTCGTTATTGATCCGTTTTACCCGATTCTTTTTCCTACGCGTCCGTAATTTAATCCTCCATCTTATGGAGTTAAAATCCTACATCCAACATAAGAAATTTTTGAGACTTCCAAGCCTTAGACTCGTTACCTTTTTACCGAATTTTAACCCGTTTATGCATTTTATCAAACAAACGTATTTATTTGATTCCTATATCTCATACACTTCTTCAAATTAATGTTACCTACTATATTAGGTTCTAAACATAGGTTTATTACACCATTTAAACCCGTTTTCGCTCGTATGCTTATTTTGACCCGTTAAGGTTATTTAAGCGCTTTCGAGCCTAAAATCGCTTTCGATTACTTCTAGCACTTCATCACCACATTTCTTATCCTATAATCTCCCACCACAACTGAGTTTATGGCGGGTTTAATGTGGTGATCAATATAAACCAAATTTTACCTCTCAAACCATTATTTTACGGCAAAAACTCAAATAGTGCCATTTGGCTATTATAATACCTCTTTCAGTTTCTATACTTATTCTAAGTATTTACCTAGTCATAAAACTCGTTTCCAAACAACCTTTAAGGGTCGTTTGTTCCATTTAGCCTACAAGGGCGTTTTGGTCGATTTTAGTCCTTTTATGACGAAGGACTCTCCCTCAAATTATTCGACCAAAATAGCACTTCAACTACAACATAATTATGCGTACCTGGTCCAGATCAACAAGTTGACCCAGTTTATACCTCGTTTTCATTATCACACCATCAATGATGACGCAACTATCCGATTTGCTAATCGGTCCTGTTAACATAAGGCTTGACAACCACATTAGTCGATATTGTTAAATGGTGTTATCACCACCATTCGACCCGTTTGGACTATATGCCCAACATTATCTATTTAAATCAAAAACACCGTTTTTGATTTCCAATTCATACATCATCCCATCCCGGATTTTATAACCATACCCTTTTTCTTTTACACTCTTTTCTTACAGTTTCAACCCATTTCGGCTTACGCCATGGGTATCCTTTTAACCTTGATTTACATAAGTCGACACTTGATAAATTTCCAAATTTCCAATATTATCGTTTTCACGTTTACAACGTATCGAATAAACGAGTATTCTACATAAGTGTGTAAATTACACTTACCTCGCATCCACGCCACGCTTTTCTTTCCGTATTTGCTCCGTTTGACCCGCTCCCTCCTCCAAGCTTTCACCTAGCTTGTTACGCGTCAAACTATTATCAATCATTTACAAGGCGGTTAAATTAGTCATTAACAATCACGACTATTCCACCTCACTTATTTTCTATGTCTAATTATCATTCATCACATCGTAGGTCAATTTGACTTTTTAAAAGTCAAATGCCCATTAGCATACTAATTGCATATTCGAGTTCGTCAACTAGTTTTAGCATTCTTTAATTACCCGGTAGGCGTTATCTTTAGACCACCGTTTTACCCAAAGTTCTAACCACTTTTATCACATTTAGAACTCTTTTTAATCACATTTTGCATAATAGCCAAAACATCACAATTAGGTGTTTTAACTACAAAAATTCTAATTTCGAGCCTTCTTTGAGGCATTTCAACAAACACTTTATGGGCAGAAATTTACATGATTAAACATCAATTCTCTAGTTTATCATTTAGCCCTAATTTCACATCATTCATCCTTTTTACATGATTGATAACTTCAAATTTTCTGGAATCACTTCAAAATTGTCAATTTACACTAGATCAACAATCTATTTCCTAGTGTTCATCAAATTACACATAATTCACTAATCACCTACAATGGTGATCATAGTTTCCACTAAAATTTCACATGATTTCAGCTTGTGTTTGTCTAGGGTTTGTCCCTAGACACTATAGTTGTTCCTAAATCATCATAACATACACATGCAACCATAATTTCAGAAATTCCCAATTTCATGAGAATTTCAAGTTCAGAGTTTTCCTTAAATTTTACATACCTTGGAATCCTCTTGCGATGAGGATCAATAATCTATGCTTTAATTTCGATTTCAGCTTTGATTGAGCCTTCAATTTGGGAGTTCTAGTGATTTTTAGGTTTGTGAGAGTGGGGTGTCGCCCCTGCCCTTCTCCTGTACGACCAGACCTTTCAAAATGGGTGTTTGGTTTTGATTTTTGTTAAAAACAATATTATAGTTTCAATTTTTAACAATTAAGGCCCCTCTACTTTGTTCAACATATAGTTTGGTAGCTTTTAACCTTATTATAAGCTATTTCTAGACAATTAACTAACTAGGTTAAAATTCCTAATTAGTAAATATTGTTAGAAATAAGTAGGTTGTGCCCTGCTTAATTAACTAGGTTAATTATTCCTAGTTAGCTTACTGGGTTCGGGAAGTCATAACCCGTTTTATTTTAAGTCCCGTTAACTCAGGCTCTTATAAACTTAATTCCTTAAAACTTGATTCGTTTTTTTTTATTTAATATTAGGATTTCTTATTTAAATCCAAATATTTGCCGGGTTATTTTTACTAATAACGGTACGTTACCCGTCCTTTAGTATTAGCAGAGTTTAATTACCAAGCCCGTTTTCGGGGTGTTACATCGTCTCCCCATCAGCAAGCTCGGGGATCACTATCGCCTTGTAATTTGAGCTTTGAACTGTAATCCACTCATCATCGTAATCGCCCCATTGTATTTGTTGCGTCCGTTCTCTACTTCCCCAACCCATTTCAAACCGAGCAGCGATAGCACATTCTTCATACCAGTGTGGTCCACCACATTCTTCACACCTTGGATCCCTTTGCCGACTGAGGTCATACTCTATCATTGGGCGTATTAGCCCGATCATTCGATCAAGTATGCCGATCATTTTTGGAAACCTTAGATCCCCGCACTTCCGAAACTCTTTTATTATTCGCACGCACTTCATAATTAATTCTCTGAGCTCGAAAAAATGGGGAAACCTCTCCTTAGCATTTGTGGGATACCCCTGCAAAGAATATTGCTGTGGCTGCACAAAGGGGTTAGTATCATAATCTACAGAGGACCCCTCATACTGGGGGCATTTAACTGTAAAGTGAGGCCCTCCACAAATTTCACACATATTTAAAAGACTCAAGAAAAATAAAATAAAATAAATAAGAAAACAAAAACACAGACAACTAGACTCCTACGACTCAATCTACAAAAACACTAGCACGTATAATGTCAGTTAAGTCCAAACAAAGTAATCAACGCAATCGCCAAGAGTCCCCGGCAACGGCGCCAAAAACTTGATGTGCTGAAAATGGGTTAATTAAAAACAACTAAAATTACCCTAATTCTAGACTCTCTCTAAGCTTTAAATTTATAAAACTAAGACTCGATCTAAACCCTAAACCACACAACCGACAAGTGAACCGATCAATGTAGTAAAGCTAAAGCAAGTCCGAGTCTCGAACCCACGAGACTCTACTGATTACGCTACGACTCTATCTAGACTAAGACTGACACGACATAACTAAATTGTTTATTAATTTGGGGGGAGGTTTCTAAATATCCTAAAATTATAATTAAAAATCAACTAAATTAACTAAACGAACTGGACACGAACTCACACGAAGGCTGAACTCAAGGATGATGAAGGAACTACCTAGACAGGAATCCTGATTGCTTTTAGTTATGATTATAATTGGAAGTTGTCTGCTATGGAACCGGGATCTTAAAATTCTCACCTCTCGGGAAATCTAAGGACCCCTAACCCTTCTCAAGAGCACGCTAAGATCCCCTAAAGGTTGTTAAATTACCGGTTATTAGACTCCTTTACAAGACATCTAATGGGTTTATAAAAGTATCCTACAAGGCTCACTCCCTTACGAGACCTAAACCTAGGATATGTTTGTTTTCTCAGTTAGACTTGCTAGACAACAGCCAAAAGGTTAACTTCCTAAGAAGGACCCACCTTGCGGTTTAATCACTTAGACCTAGCAATAATCTCGCACCTTACAGCTATTGACGATTAGAAGAACACTTGATTTTATAAAAATACCAATTATTACTTCTAAGGTTTATCGGCCGATTTAACCCTAAAGATTCAAGATTTATTACGTGATATAGACAGTCACCAAAATCTAAAACCTAGCATGATTCTATTATGTGATAAAGACCGTCACCGAGATTCATGCGAAGCAATAATCAATAATTAAACAACCTCAAGCACGCAAACACATCTAACTGATAGAACAAACCGTTTACAATTTATAAACTATCCATAGCATTCAAAAATCCAAGAATAATCAAAACATATGCAATCATTCAACCATGTCTAGGTAGTAACAAGAAATCTAGCCGCTAAACTGATGGGATTTTAACATGTTTATCAAAGCAATTTCATCCATATGAAATAAAAACGCAGCGGAAAATAAGTTTAAAGCATGTTACTTTTATAAGATATAAAACCATTTATATGGAAAATCCCAAAACCCGGATCCATATATGAGATGTATACTATCAAACACAACCATAGGATGTTTAGAAAACTACCTTCTTGAAGTACAAGGAGTAATAGATATGAAGAAGGTGATGCTTCTTGAACGGTTGCCTCCAAGTGTAGAAGACCTCAAGCTTGTATACCCCAAGCCTTCCAACAAACACCTTAGTTTTAGCTAGGATTTCTACACTTATGAACTCACTAGAAAAACCCTCTTGTTAACCATCTCATGGCCGAAAATATGAGAGGAGTTTTGGAGATCTTGCACTTGTTGTATGAACTTGAAACTCACCAATAGATCAACCATACATGACCCGATTTCTTTAGAGTCTTACACTTGATTTTTTTCAACTAAAAATCAACTCTATGATGATCATGTGAATGCCGAAAATGTGCAGCCATTTTCTACTATTTTCAAGTTCATCCTCTTCCATTTTTGACACAAAATTCTCTTAAAGAAGGTGAGAGAAGATGCCACCCCATTTGCCCAATCAATGATCCTCTAACACATGCATTTGCATGTTATTTGATTGGACCATCTTTTCTTGAGAAGACCTCCCAATCAAGAGGCCTCTAACTTATGACAACATGCATGGAACATTATTGGCCACTTTATGTCTTGGGAAGGGGGGGGGGGGGGGCTAGCTTTTTATATAAAAAAAATAATACAATTTCTTTTATATAAAATATAAGTCTTGCATATATATATTTTATAACTTTTATAAAATATAACATCATATGTTATAAGACTTATGCTATTTTTATGATGTTATTTAACCCATTAAATAACAAAATAAAATACTCTCTCAAAAATAAATTATCCATATAATTTATTAGTTTGTCAAGTGCAATTATTTAGAAAACCAATTTCTAAATATTCTAAGTGTTGATATTTATTTATTTGATCATATCATAAATAAATATTTGTAAGTGTTTGTCTAGCTTGTTATTGGGTATGACTCGACTTGGATCATAACGTACTAGCCACATCAATTTAATATGTGTCTTGGGCATACAGAGTCCAACAATCTCCCACTTGCACAAGATACATAGAAGATTGATGCAAGTAGTAAATAACGCCTAACTACGGTTTACTACCCCCAATACGTATGACTATATTTGCCATTCAATAACATCATCCCCTTCAAGTCCCTTACTTGAAAATGATTTAGGTGAATCTATCATTTATCCTTTCGTTACAGATGTCATGTCAAATCCAGAGACACAGAGTGATCACTCTCTGTTGATTTAACTTTAGCAGGCCTTAGACATCTTACTCTCAACGAATAAGAGGAACAAATCCCATCTTAACTACATACGTCTCTCACAATCACCTTGTACCACACCTGAGCTTAGCCTTATGTACTGTCATATTATTGACAGCGAAGAAAAAGTCAAGGTATAATATTTGGTGAATATCAAGACCCAATATGTATCTCAGGTCTGAGGATACTATGATATTCTCCTTTACTCAAATTTACTTATGATCAATCACAAATGATTCCATGCAGTAATATTTGAGAGCGAGTCAGTCCAATATTTGTATCCCACAAATATCTATGAACTTTGGCAGCAACACTTTGCTCTATATTCATATCTTAATGAATATCCACCAATCCAAATTCATAATAGTCTTACATTCATATTTGTTCCCACAATTATGATCGACTACGGACATTAGGATAAGTAACTTATTCACGGATTTAAACATGCTAATATGGAACATAACTCAAAATACCATAATGAGTTATAATAACAGTTGTTCCAATATCCAAATACAAAATAGATCAAATCCAATCACTAGAATATCGAAGTCCTAAGGCACAAGTATGACCCTTTCATGCTTTGCCCTTTCAAGGAGCTTCGTGAGTGGATCCGCAATATTTTGATCAGTGTGAACTTTACGAATACATATCTTTCTCTTTTCAACTTCATCCCTTATGTAGTTGAAACTCCGCTCAATGTGCCTAGTCTTTTGATGTACACGAGGTTCCGTGATTTAAGCAATCACACCATCGTTATCACAAAGATCACTAGGGTCCTGAATGGTAGGGACTACCCCTAGATTGGTAATAATTCAAGTGGCAGATCCATATGAATTATCTCGATCAATGAAGCGGTGATGTATTCTGATTCTGTAGTGGACAATGCTACCCTGTTTGTGATCGAGAACCATCTTGATCAGTTTGGAAACTCGTATCCATGTAACCCTTTACAACGAATTCCGAAACTCGCATCCTTGTAACCCTTTTACAACGAGTTCTTTTTCACCAGATCCATATATTAGAAATATATCCTTAGTCCTTCTAAGGTATTTCAATATACTTTCTAATAGTCACCCAATGACTGTTACTCGCTGGTATCTTTTCGTCATGCCTAAAGCGCATGACTTGTCCGTTCCAGTACATATCATTACATACATAATGAATCCTATAGCTATCGCATATGGGATTCCTTTCAATCTTTCTTGCTCCTCCTTTGAGCTTGGACATTGAAACGCTTTCAATATTGTCCTCTCTTTGAATAGGTACCAAACCTTTCATGGAGTTCTTCATCTTGAACCTTTTCAAGACTTTGTCAATGTATGCACTTTTGTTTAAACCTATCTAGTGCCTTGACCTATCCTTATAGATCTTTATTCCTAAATATAGGCGACTTCACCAAAATCCTTAATGGAAAAACAACTTTCAAGCCAGGCTTTTGCACCCTCCAAGGTTGGAATGTTATTTCCAAATAGTAGAATGTCATCGACATACTATACTAAGAAAGTAATAATGCTCCCACTAGCCTTCTTATACACACAAGCTTCATCGTCGTTCTTGATGAATCCATATTCCTTAATTTCTTCATCAAAACGGTGATTCCAACTTCTAGATGCTTGTTTCAATCTATAGATTGATTTATTTAACTTGCATACTTTGTCAGGATGTTTTGGATCAACAAAACCTTCAGGCTTAACTATATAGACATCTTCCTCAAGATACCTATTAAGGAAAGTCGTTTTGAGATCCATTTGCCAAATCTCATAATCATATTGTGCAAGTATGGCAAATGATATCCTAGTTGACTTTAGCATCGCCACGGGCGAGAAGGTCTCATCATAATCAACCCTTTGAGTTTGAGTGAAACCTTTTGCTACAAGTCTCGCTTTACAAGTATCCAAGTTACCATGCATATTGTTTCTTTCCTGAAAACCAACTTATTTCCAACTACTTTGGAGTTAAGAGGTGCTACAACCAATTCCCATACTTGGTTGTTATACATGGACTGCATCTTTACGTTCATGGCTTCAAGCCATTTGTTGCAATCAGATTTTGACATTGCATCATGGTATGTGATTGGTTCATCTGAATCTACCACATAGCATCCATCCATAAAAATCCATATCTTTCAGGTGGATTACTAATTCTACCAGATCTGCGAACGTTTTGTGTATGTTGATCAACCATTTGATCATCTTCAACAACCTCTTGTTGAGTGCTAGTATCAACCAAACGTGTATCGGCTTTTGGTTCCTGATCCTTATCAAGTTCCACTGTTCTACTAGTTCCTTCCATTAGGAACTTATCTTCCAAGAACTTTGCCTTTCGAGCAACAAATACTTTTGCTCTGTTGGATCGTAGAAATAATATCCTATATCATCTTTAGGATATCCTATGAAGATATACTTAGTGGATCGTACTTCCAACTTGTTTGGGGTGTATTGCTTCACATAAGCTTCACAACCCATACTTTTAAATATGATAATGATGGAACCTTTCCATGTCATATTTCAAAAGACGTCGTATCCACTTTCTTGGTTGGGGCCATATGGGCCACGGAGAGCAAAGCGTAACCCCAAAGTGATAGAGATAATGCGCTCCTAGCCATCATAGATCGAACCATATCTAATAGAGTTCGATTCCTCCTCTATCAAAACGAAGAACTTTAAAAGAGTTGATTTTGTACTTCACTTTTTGAAGATTCTGAACGTTTCAAAACTTCTTCTTTGTGTCAAGTACACATAACCATAACTACTATAGTTGTTGGTTAAAGTAATGAAGTATCTTTCACCATTCCTAGTCATTGGCTTAAAAGGATCACATACATTCGAATGTATGATACCTAAGAAATCTATTGCCCTTTCCCACTAAAGGGTTTCTTAGTCATTTTACTTTGTAAACAAGATTCACATGTATCAAATGAACCAATTTCATTAGTTTCCAAAAGATCATTCTTTCGAAATGTTTACATGCGACATCTGTTTATATGACCAACGCGATAATGCCAAAGATAAGTCTCACTCAAATCCATTTTGAGTTTGTTGGTGATTGCTTGGTACATTTAACTATCAAATGATGTATTATTTATGAACCAATTCATAACTACCATTTGAAGGCATAGTTTTAAAGTAAAACATGTCATTCATCGAAATATAAATGTCATTGTTTACAAACTTTAAATCAAAACATATTGTTTCAAAAGGGAAACTTAAATAATGTTCCTAGTCAAACTAGGAGCATTCAAGACATTTTAAAACAATTTCCAACCCATTTGGAAGTTTCAAAACATTGTCTCCTTTCTTGTAATGTTTATTTCTTTTGAACCTTTTGCAACGAATTGCAAACATGAGTTCCACATCCGGTATCTAATACCCATGTGTTAGAAGAAATAACATTAAGGTCAATATGTATCACCAAGATTGTACCTGAGGTTTGCCTAGCATCCCTCTTGTTTTTCAACTCTTTGAGATAGGTTGGACAATTCCTATTTAAATGCCCTATCTCACCACACTCAAAGCATGGATCGTTCATGGCAACCTTTTCTTTCTTCTCTTTTGGTTTTGGTGGTTTTGCTTTAGTCTTTCTAATCATTTCCCTTTGAATTACCCGTTTCCATTTGCAACATTTGCTTTGGTGTCGGGGTGATGCCCTTTCTTGTTGTCACCCTCATTGATCGTTACAATGGATAAAATCCTTTTATCCATATCGGGCCTTTCGAGGTGATCAATGTGGCTTTTATTTTAAAGACATAAGATGAGTCCGATTGGGTTTCCTCCATTTGACACGCATGAAGCGCTCGAACCGTTTCGAAGCGTTCAACCCTTAGGAACATTTCCTACAATTGGTTAATCATGTCGCATGCTCATGATGTTCAAAAATCCTTTTGAATCATAATTCCTAACATGAGGCAAGAGGTTTGCATAGTATTCTCGATATACTTAATCCAATCGTTATAGGCATCTTTATCTTCCATAAGATGTTCATCGGGATTAGGATCGTTCAACTAGTGATAGGTTACGGACGGTTTGGGTAATATTGTTAGCGGCCATCTACAAAATTTAACAAGGTTCAATTTTAGTATTTTCGATATTATTATATTTTAATCATAAATACCCTTTTGTGTCTCATGGACAATTAATAATTAAAATCTAGAATCCAACGTTACATTTAAATATTGGTTAGGTGACCTTTATCCCTCTATTTAAATTAACAAGGTAGTCAACGTTTGACAATTGCAACTCTTTGCAACTTCTAGTCATATGGGATCGGTTAAACATCTTTATGTTTAGTTGGCATGTTTAATCCCATCAACACCTTTGTTCCCCATGCTTCGGTGAGCCTAAGTTCATGGTTTCCAAATCAAGTCGTCCAACATACACACACGTGTGAGTTTATACACATAAGTGGTTAGGTGACCTTTATCCCACAAACATGGTAAACCCACCTCGAATATACAAGTTCCCTCAAATATGGTTAGGTGACCTTTATCCCACAAAAGAGTTCCCAAGTGATTCGAGTGTTGTATAAAAGGATGGTGTTTGACTTGTTTTATAAAAGGGATTTTGAGTTTTCAAAATTCTAGTTTAGAAAACTTTATGTACCATATATTTGCATGCATTCAAATCCTTGGTACTTTAGTGAAAATCAATTTTCAAGGTTCTTTTTAATAAAACCCATTTTATTATAAAATCATTAATTTTTAATAACCTTTTATTAACCAATTTTAATGATCTTGTAAAGAACCAATTTTACGCTTGTTGTTGATTATTAGTTTGTTAAGCATGCATATCCAAATATCATCAAAACAATATAAATAAGCAACCACACAAGCACAACACATGTATCATTAGGTGCATAACCATAGCCAACTATTTTGACCACACTTGTTAGCCGAAACAAGTGTGCCAAAAGGTCCTTCCTAAAGGGTGAATATTGACACAAATAATGTGTCGTTGAACTCCCACTTGATCCCGCATCCAAATGCTTCAAGTATCCTTCTTGTGTTGTGATTACTCCACTTTCTTTGAGCTTCCAAAAAGTACTTTAATTCAGCTCCAAACTCCTTTGGACTTCAAAAAAATGTATTTTGGTTATCGGGCAAAAATCCCGTTTAGAACTATGAAGTCCTTTATGCCCGAAATTGGCAAAAACCAAAACCGCATTTTTGTGTGCATCTTCTTTTACAAAATATATCCTAATACATTTTTCTAGTAAAATAAAATGCACCTAATCTATTTATTTTACATACCAAATGAAAATAAATAAATTACATAACTTTACAAATGGAAGACAAAATAATAATTATTACAACTCATTGAATAATTAACTAAAATCACAAACACAAACATATTCACACAAGGTCATGACTAGGTTATATGCACCAAAATATATATCCAAATACATATATTAATTTCAAGAAGCATAAAAAAAATGGTTCCCTTTTAATAACCATTTTCGGCTATGTCCAAAAAACCGAAAAGGTTAGTTTTGTCCAAACAAACAAATCATCCATATGAAATAATTTTTCAAGATTCATTTATGCATGTAAGAATATAATCTTGAAAAACAAAGGGATAACCATATTAAAATTTTCGGCCATGGGGTTTTTACCAAACCCGAAACCCGAAATTTTTAATCTATTGAAGCATGCACTCATATAAGCGGCTCTAGATGCCATTGATGGGATTTTAACATGTTTATCAAAGCAATTTCATCCATATGAAATAAAAACGCAGCGGAAAATAAGTTTAAAACATGTTACTTTTATAAGATATAAAACCATTTATATGCAAAATCCCAAAACCCGGATCCATATATGAGATGTATACTATCAAACACAA
Source organism: Helianthus tuberosus (assembly GCA_030545235.1). Lineage (NCBI taxonomy): Eukaryota > Viridiplantae > Streptophyta > Magnoliopsida > Asterales > Asteraceae > Helianthus > Helianthus tuberosus. The sequence goes on from CM060358.1 coordinate 125,568,345, forward strand.
CCATAGGATGTTTAGAAAACTACCTTCTTGAAGTACAAGGAGTAATAGATATGAAGAAGGTGATGCTTCTTGAACGGTTGCCTCCAAGTGTAGAAGACCTCAAGCTTGTATACCCCAAGCCTTCCAACAAACACCTTAGTTTTAGCTAGGATTTCTACACTTATGAACTCACTAGAAAAACCCTCTTGTTAACCATCTCATGGCCGAAAATATGAGAGGAGTTTTGGAGATCTTGCACTTGTTGTATGAACTTGAAACTCACCAATAGATCAACCATACATGACCCGATTTCTTTAGAGTCTTACACTTGATTTTTTTCAACTAAAAATCAACTCTATGATGATCATGTGAATGCCGAAAATGTGCAGCCATTTTCTACTATTTTCAAGTTCATCCTCTTCCATTTTGACACAAAATTCTCTTAAAGAAGGTGAGAGAAGATGCCACCCCATTTGCCCAATCAATGATCCTCTAACACATGCATTTGCATGTTATTTGATTGGACCATCTTTTCTTGAGAAGACCTCCCAATCAAGAGGCCTCTAACTTATGACAACATGCATGGAACATTATTGGCCACTTTATGTCTTGGAAAGGGGGGGGGGGGCGGCCTAGCTTTTTATATAAAAAAATAATACAATTTCTTTTATATAAAATATAAGTCTTGCATATATATATTTTATAACTTTTATAAAATATAACATCATATGTTATAAGACTTATGCTATTTTTATGATGTTATTTAACCCATTAAATAACAAAATAAAATACTCTCTCAAAAATAAATTATCCATATAATTTATTAGTTTGTCAAGTGCAATTATTTAGAAAACCAATTTCTAAATATTCTAAGTGTTGATATTTATTTATTTGATCATATCATAAATAAATATTTGTAAGTGTTTGTCTAGCTTGTTATTGGGTATGACTCGACTTGGATCATAACGTACTAGCCACATCAATTTAATATGTGTCTTGGGCATACAGAGTCCAACATAAACATGTTCAAGAATACGATAATAAACTTGTTTAAATCTGAATTCATCATTACAAATCAAGAACAAGCAAACTGAATGATAAACAAGAAGAGATAACCCGAATATCTTCCAATCTGAATGCTCCTGAGCTTCTCACGATGATTCTTCACGACCCGAACCTTCAAAACCTCTGAAATCAGTCTCCAAGATCGCCTCTCAAGTCCCAAGTTCATTATATCCCCTCTGTTCACGTTTAATGATCAATATATACTCCAAAACCCTAGATTTTCATGCAAGTTACGACATTCTGCCGATATAGGGTCTCACGCGGCCCGCGTAATAGATGGATATAAGCTCACGCGGCCCGCCCTGATGTCACATTCTCCGGAGTCCTGGTTTAAGTTGATGCGGCCCGCGTAATGTTTAATCATAAGTTATCGCGGCCCGCCTCAATGCTCCAGTATTGCATGTTCGCTTCGTTTCGCTCCCGAGCTCCTCGATTTCCGTTCCAGACTTTCGTCTTTCCAGATTTTCAGTCGTTTCTGCTCCTTTTGGCTGTAAAGACCTGGAAAATACAAAAACATCAAAAGTATGTACATTCTATGCTAAAAACGAACAAAAACGAATATCTAACTACTAAGACCTGACGCGAATAAAGATGTATTTTACAATACATCAAATATCCCCACACTTAACCTTTTTTCGTCCTCGAAAAAGAATTATGCAAACGGAATCATAGTCGGAATAATCGAACGGGACAAAGCTAAATTTCTTTTTATTAAAACCAAAACTCGTGTTAGCCGCGATTGCAAGTATATCGATCCTCTAAAACCCAACCCGGTTCCAAGCCCTTATCATGCAATTTAGTTCAAGTTCGGTCAATCCACCTAGGGTCTCACACTAAGAATTGCAAGTCCACCTAATCCCCCCTCAAGCTTATAGGACAAAAGGAACAACCACTGGGTTATTTCCTAACCGTTTTATACCAAGATCCAGAGAGTTTAAAATCAAATCTATATATATTTTTTTCCTTTTTCTATTTTTTTGCTTTGCTTTTTGCTTTTTTTTTTTCTCTTTCGTGAGTCTAGACGATGCTTTCCCTAACCAAGAGGTATTCCGGCTGTAGAGTCGCTATCCCCAACCACAGATTACTTAGGTTTCGGTACTTTTAATCGGCAATTCGATTTCACACATCCCAGAGGCATTCCGGCTGTAGAGTCGCTATCCCCAACTCGGATTACATAGACATGTGTTACTTTCATTTAGTTTCTAGCTCACTTTTTATTCTATATTTTTTTTTCCAACGAGATAATGACCAAAAACTCTAACGATCTTAGCTTATAACGGCATCCCTTATACTATTTTTTTCGGTTTCAGTTTCCCCACTTTCCCTAGATGAGAACCCACTAGTAGACCGACAATTAGGTAATTTTAAGATCAAAGGAACCTAGAACCGAATCGAGCCTACCCGCACATCCCAAACTAGACACAAGCTCAATTATATTATCTCATATTATCATTATTTGAACCCGAACAAAAATCCAACTTTTCTATCATTTTCCGTTTTTATTTTGCAAATTCTCGTTTCAAAAGACATTTTCTAATTTTTCAATTTTTTTTGGATTTTTTCAAATTTTATGACTCAAGACTCTACTAACTAGACACTAAACGAAAGTTTCCCATCCCCACACTTAAACTTTACATTGCCCTCAATGTAGGATGGAAACCGACTCAAAAAACTAAAAATAAATATGAAATAAAAGACAAAGGGCAAATTGGAAAGGACTTAGCTGGTTATATAATGTGTAAGCTCCAAATCTCTCGTCCAATCCAGCTCGATCGTATAGCATTTCATTCGCAACCGGCTTTGACACTGACTGACATTCTTGATAAATGCCTGAAATCTGATAAGCAGCTCCAAAATCACCCGAATGGAGATTGAGTACGGGTGGTACATATTCAAACCTGCATAAACAAAACAAGCAAAAACCAAAGCAGTACCGACTAAAAAAAAGACTCAAAAAAAAAAAACACTAATTTAGACTCATATACAAAAACTAAGACTCTATACAAACTCTACAAAACCTCCCCACACTTGAATTTAATCAGGAGGTTTTTCTTTGATCTGGACCTTATCTAACCCGTTTAATTCCACCCGGTCAACAAAAATAATTAAACATTTATTGGTGGAATAATAAAATGATTTTAAAAGTTTTAACTTCAAAATTTAAACTTACCTGGAAGAAACCGAATGTGCGGCATGTAGCGAGAAGACTGATCGTGCGCCAACGGCTCCTTCTTGTACCAGCCTTCAATCCTCTTTCGTTTTCCATCTTTTCTTTTTCTTTTCTTTTCCCTAATGGGCTTTTATTGCCATTAGCCTTGTTCGCGACCATTACTCGATTTAGGTCCTTAATGAGTATGCTCTTCTTGTCATATCTCGGACCATTCCATCATCACATCCACAATTCGTTTGACTCTCGTCGTCTTCAAACGCGAGTGTCCTTCAATTAAAACATTCACAAAAGTTAGTAACATCTACTTCAATAATCACCCGTATTATAATACAAGGCTTTTTCTACTATACGCGTCAATGCACGTATTTTTGTCAACTATATCAAACATTTTAATTGGGGTAACGTGTATCACACGATAGCCCTATTTGTTGTTTACAACACTTTAGCATGCTAAGCTATTAACATACATGTACTTACCGGATTTGCGATCAAGCCTAGAACCGAACACTTTACCCTTCAACCATGAGCTCTGATACCAACTTGAACACCCGTTCTTATAAATTAAGGTTTAACGTATCATTTACGAAAAACAATCATGTAATTAAGATTATATATGCATTGGAAATTACGGGTTTATTAAAACTTTTTCAGGTCCTGACAGTTGGACATCTCCAACTTCCGCCCAACAAACTAGCATTCGGCACTTCCTTCCATACAATGCTTCAAAAGGTGCTGCTTGAATACTCGAATGATAACTATTATTGTACGAAAATTCGATCAAAGGAAGATGTTCATCCCAACTTCCACCCAAATCAATAACACAAGCCCTTAGCATATCCTCTAGTGTTTTTATCGTACGTTCGCTTTGGCCATCTGTCTGAGGATGATAAGCAGTGCTGTAGTTTAAACGAGTGTCTAATGACTGCTGAAAGCTTTTCCAAAAATGCGATGTGTATCTTGTATCCCTATCAGAGATAATAGACACTGGCACTCCGTGAAGAGATACAATCTCATCCACGTATAGCTGAGCTAGCTTGTCGGAGCTGTAAGTTTCTTTAATAGGCAAGAAGTGGGCTGACTTGGTCCAGCCTGTCGACTATAACCCAAATTGTATCATTTCCATGCTTTGTCCTTGGTAACTTAGTGATAAAATCCATGGTTACCATTTCCCATTTCCAAGTGGGAAGTTCAGGCTGTTGCAGCATACCTGACGGCTTTTGATGCTCTTCTTTAACTTGTGCGCACGTCAGACATTTAGCCAGTGGCTATAGATTTCTTCGAACCTATCCACCAATAATTTGCTTTTAGATCCTGGTACATCTTATCACTGCCAGGATGAACTGAATACTTCAAACTATGAGCTTCTTGGAGAATCACATCTCTAAGCCCTCCATAGATTGGAACCCAGATTCGACCATTCATTCTAAGGATTTCCTCCTTGCCATATGATAATTGATCAGCAGTTACGCCTAACTTCTCATTTGGATAGTTAGTTTCTAATACAGGTTCCTTTTGAGCGGCTAACAACCTTTCATTCAAGCTGTTCTTTAATTCAATGCTTTTGGCATTTATTCTAATAGGTTTGATCCTTTCTTTCCTGCTCAAAGCATCAGCGACTACATTCACTTTGCCTGGATGATATCGGATTTCGCAATCATAATCGTTTAATGTTTCCATCCATCGGCGTTGTCTCATGTTAAGATCTTTCTGATTAAACAAATGCTGAAGGCTCTTATGATTAGAATAGATCACGCACTTAGTCCCATAAAGATAATGCCTCCATAGCTTCAGTGCAAATACAACGGCACCCAATTCCAAATCGTGCGTGGTGTAATTCTTCTCGTGCACCTTTAATTGACGGGAAGCATATGCAATAACTTTGCCCTTCTGGATAAGCACACATCCCATACCTGTGTGCGATGCGTCGCAATAAACTTCAAACTCTTCAATTCCTTCTGGCAATGTCAATGCAGGAGCATTGCTTAATTTCTGCTTAAGAATATCAAAAGATTCTTGCAGCTTGGGACCCCAGTCAAACTTGACATTCTTGCGAGTCAACGAAGTCAAAGGTGCGACAATTCTTGAAAAGTTTTCAATGAAACGTCTATAGTATCCTGCTAGACCCAAGAAGTTGCGAATTTCAGTAGGTGTTTTGGGCGCTTGCCAATTCATAATCGCTTCAATCTTAGCGGGATCCACCTGGATACCATGCTCACTTACCACATGTCCAAGAAATTGGACTTCACGAAGCCAAAACTCACATTTAGAAAACTTGGCATAGAGCTTCTCTTGCTGTAGAAGTTTAAGGATACACCGGAGATGTTTTTCATGATTAGCTTGACCCTTCGAGTAAATAAGAATGTCACCAATGAAGACAATGATGAACTTGTCTAAATATGGCTTACAAACGCGATTCATGAGATCCATGAATGCTGCGGGTGCATTAGTGAGCCCAAAAGGCATCACTAAGAACTCATAGTGGCCATAGCGTGTTCTGAATGCGGTCTTGTGTACGTCTTCGTCTCTGACCTTCAACTGGTGATAACCCGATCTTAAATCGATCTTTGAAAAGTAACTTGCTCCTTGAAGCTGATCGAATAGATCATCGATCTTGGGTAATAGATACCTGTTCTTGATTGTAACCTTGTTTAACTCGCGATAATCAATGCATAAACTCATTGAGCCGTCCTTTTTCTTCACAAATAGAATTGGTGCTCCCCAAGGGGACGAGCTAGGTCGAATAAAACCCTTTTCCAACAAATCATCCAACTGTGTTCTTAATTCTTTCATCTCAGTTGGCGCCAATCGATAAGGTGCTCTTGCAATTGGTGCTGCTCCAGGAATGATATCGATTCTAAATTCCACTTGCCTATCTGGAGGTAATCCAAGTAGTTCTTTCGGAAAAACATCTGGATATTTAGAAATAACGGGGATGTCTTCAATCTTGGGCTTTGGTTCATCAATGGTTACTTGTGCCATATAAATGACACAACCTTTCTTCATACACTTCGATGCCTTAAGCATAGACACTTGCTTGGGTAACCCGTACTGCGTATCTCCTTGAATTGTTAATGGCTCACCATAAGGCGTCTTGATGACCACTTGCTTCTTATCACACACAATTTGGGCTTGGTTATGAGATAACCAATCCATGCTTATCACTATGTCGAATCCTGCCAATTTCAATGGAAGCAAGGATAGCGGAAAAGAGTGATTCCTAATTGATATAAAACATCCATCTAGAACTGTTGAGGCAGTCTTTATAGTACCATCGGCCAATTCTACTTCATATTTTATGCTTAGAGTTTTAACAGGCAGATTTAACAATTTACAAAATTTATTGTCTACAAAAGACTTGTCAGCACCAGAATCAAACAATACTCTAGCATAAACATCATTGATAAGAAAGGTACATGTTATCACATTGTCGTTCTGAATGGCCTCCTGGGCATTCATTTGAAAGACCCGAGCATTGGTCTTCTTAACCTCTTCAGGCTTCTTCGGATTCTTAGGGCAGTTCGTCTTAATGTGCCCCTTTTTGTTGCAACCGTAACAGGTTGCATCCTTCATCTTTTTGCAATCCAAGGTCTTATGCTCCTTGGACTTGCAGATCCCACACCCATTAGGCTTTGACTGTGACTGCGATTTTGACTCGAATCTACGTCTCCCAAAATGATGTTTCTGGCAGGTTTTACATTGGGGTTTCTCACCCGACTGTTGGTTGTCCTTTTTAAACCCAGAACCCTTCTTATGCTCAGAGTTCCCCTTACGTTTCTTATCAGAACGGTGTGAGTTCTCATCCTCACGTTTCCTCATTCCTTCATCAGAATTCTTAAGCGACCTCTGCCTAACCGCATCGAGAGTAAGAGATAAAGACAGATTAATAAATGACCTAAAGGTGGTAGGTTTGGATGCTTTCACATTTGCCTTGATTTCTGGAGCTAGACCTCTAATAATACGAGCTATGCGCTTCGGTTCCGGTGTGACCAAATAAGGAACCAATCGGGACATGGTGTTGAAACTTGTAAGGTACACCTGACAATCCAAGTTCTTCATGACCAGAGTCAAGAAGTCGGTTTCAATCCTTTCCACATCATGCTGGGGACAGAAATTTTCCCTGATCAACGCAATAAACTGATCCCAAGATAAGTTATACAACGGAATCTTTCCTATAGCTTGGATTAACGACCTCCACCAAGCTAAAACTTCACCCTTAAATGATTGTGAAACAAACTTCCCAATATCTTGTTCTGCACAACCACTGATATCAACTACAGTATCCATCTCATCTAGCCATGTCATGCAATCATTGGCTCCTTTCTCTCCTGTGAAGTCTCTTGGCTTACAAGAGACGAAGTATTTATAGGAGCAGGTCTTAACACGTGGCTCTTGATTGAGCACAATTCGCTTTGATGGAACACTTCTCTGATTCGACGAATGATGAGAATCGTCCTTATGTGATGCATGCGACTTGGAAGGTGGTTTTGTATTAGGTACAGATAGGGTCCTGCTACGAGTACCACTAGATTCTTTGAATTGTCTGTCCATGGCTCGGGTGACAGCATTATCTATCATTGCTTGCAAATCTGCATCAGCTACATTAATTTTGGTAGTATCATTCCTTTCCCTAGGATGACTGTTAACCTCTTCTGATTCAGCCGTGTAGCTTGACTGCTACATAAAAATGATGACAATAATTTATTCAGAAGTCTTATTATGGAATTGTTATTTTGACAATTCATTAACCATGGTAAATACAAACCATACTGGTTAATTTGTTAATCATATTTGTTTAGGGTTTTCATTATAATTTATCCCTAGTTATAAATAATTAAAGATATTACAGTGGCACAAAAGGCCTAGTCACAATGACAGTTTTAAAATTATAAGCCATGATCTTATAAGATCGAGGCATTAAGGTCTGAACATAGTTCTTCACCTTCTCTTGACAGGGAGTCATAGACTACAACTGTCTTTTGTCTTATAGGACAATGAATATGGCCCGCAGGCACTTTATCACTAATGGATGTTTAAATTTTGTGAGAATAAGGAATTGGAAAGAATCCAATACAAGGATGACTAGTGTGATTTTATCGAATCACATTTGCTAGGAGTTTTAACATGTTTTCAGATGTTAACAAGAATTTGAATCTTAAAAAGGCTTTACCATCAGGGCCATGTCTAAAATGACATATGGGCTAGGTTATACCTTCAAGAATTTCTTTAATATTTTATTGGCAGATCAAATTTTAAAATGGAGTGATATTTTGATTTATATTATATTCATACATATAATGACAAATGAAATTTAAATTAAAACATCCCATAATAAAGAGAAGTACATAATTGCCCTAAACGGGACTTTTAAAGAAATAACATTGTCCACGCAGGGACCAAGTACATAAATAAAATGTCCACATAGGGACTTAATTGAAAATGAAAATTACAAATCAAATAAATAAGGAATTTCAATAATCCATCTTTTTCTTCCCCTTTATCAAGTTTGCCAAACCCTTAAGTAGACCCCGGCGGCTCCTACGCTCCTCTTGTACATGTTGCTCCACCTCGTGCAACCGTTGAAGGATTTCCTGTTGCTGCGGTGGTTGGAACTGTGGCGGCTGCGGTGGCTGCTGCTGCGGAGGTTGAGGAGGTGGCGGGTATTGATACCCATATGCTTGGTACCCAGTCTGGTATGAAGCTGCGAAGGGTCCCTCAGGGTAGAGAGCATTGTAGTTTGCCGCTTCGAGGTACGGGTCGACGAAAGGGGCATTGTAGTAATTGTAACCCGAATATGCCTGATGCTCAAACGGGTTATACGCCGCTGCACCGGCGTAGGAAGGGATTGGGTTATCATAACCCATGGGCGGTGGTGGTGCGACTGGAGCAGAGTCGACTTCAGAAGCTGGGTTTGAAGGCCCACCCATTTGCGGGTCTTCATACAGTGGCGGGTAGTGGCGGCCACTAGAGTGTTGGGGGGTGCTGTCACACCCTCAAAACCCACATGCGGAGTATTACCGCGAGGCGTGTGACGACCAGGATCTTAGCCACTAATTATTTTGAACCGTTTAGTTATTATTACAAACAATGGTATAATTAGCGACCAATTTTAAATTTTTCAAAACACAGCTTGTGTTTGCAGCGGAAAGGAAAGAAGAACACATCGTAAATTGAAACCACAAGTTGTTCATAAGAAACTTACGAACCACGCACTCCATCCGATTGCAACGTCCGTCCAGAGCTGTATCGACCAACCTGCAAAGCATGCAGTAGAGTGTCAACATAAAGTTGGCGAGTTCACATGTTTGTAGTTTTCTAGTTTTTAATTCCAAAAACTTGTTTTAACCAGTTAATTTATCCGTTTATACATGCGATGGGGAGCTACCCCATAGGTAAGCGACTAAACTGTTTTTCCAATACCGAATACTTACTTAACCGTACGTTTCCGTAGTGCCCCGTTTGTCAATGTTCTATCATCATTGACGGTTTGCCAGAGTTCATTAGTTCACTCCAGTTCCCAGTAACAAGGGTCGGTGTGAGGCTGGTTACACCTAAATAGCGCTATTAACTAATAACCCGTTCGCCAGGCCCCGGCGACTAATCGGTATTAAATGGTAGGGACTTAAGTGATAGAGTTTCGTTTAGTGTTGCTCGTTGCATTCCGTATAAACCGTAATTAACCAAGAGTTCCCAGTAACAAGGGAAGTAAGTAAGTTTGTATCCCAGTAACAAGGGAAGAAAAGTAAGTTTGTATCCCAGTAACAAGGGAAGAAAAGTAAGTTTGTATCCCTCACAAGGGGATAGTGTTGTTACCCGTTTCCCACACAAGGAGATAGAAATACCGTATCCCGCACAAGGAGATAGTAAGCAATCCCAAACCAGGAAAAGTGTTTTGTTCCGTTTCCCAACCACCGGGAACGCATGCTTTAAGTAAAAAGTAGTGAACTCACCTTTGCTTTGCTCGGTAGTTAATTTACTTGTGTTACGTTGGTCAACCATACCCTATTATGGTTTGTAAATATTTATTAGGTTCGTGTGCAAGTAAATGTCACGTACAACTACACGTATCTAACACATAGCACGTAAGTCATACTATCATATAAAGTATTGGGCCTAGCCCAGCATATGAATAGTACTCAGTAACAGTAACAGTTAGCCCGTAGTCCAAAACATAGCAGTTAACAGTGCGGCCCAAATAAACAACAGCCCAAAGACTAAATAAACCAGGTCAGTCGAAACCACATGGTCTCGACTCGAAAACAGAGGTTTCGAGTCGCAACCATAAGGTTTCGAGTCGCAACAGGAGGCTTTGAGTTGTGTACCTCTTTGAGTCGAAACCTTGGGGTTTCGGGTCAAGCCTTGAGTCGAGATCACACGGTCTCGAGTCGCAACCTACCCGGCCTCGAGTCCCCTGTTGTGTTGCCTGGTTTCGAGTTGCCACTAAATGGTTTCGAGTCGAAACCACACGATCTCGACTCGCAACCACTGATGGAATCCTTCTAGAAACTTATCCGCTCGTACGATCCAATCACATTCCTTTAACATGTTTATTCTACCGTACACTTACCAAAACAGATCAAATCCACACATTTCAAATATTTTCGTAAACAATTCATCATGAAAAGAACATACAGATCAACAGCATCATATTCTCTAAACAGTTATCATATGATTCTTGTCATTATTAATATTTATACACATTCAAGACTACAAGAAACACAATGGCACACATGTATACTAGACAAGAATGGTGTCAAATTCTTATGATTAATTAGAAATATTGCAAACACATCAGTGAACTATCATAATCATACCATCACAACCAATATCACCAACAAATCAAACTAATAATTCATCACAGCTCAGTTTGCACATGTCTGGTGAATATCCTAAAGTAAACTTTAATCCTATTTATGCCAAAAGAAAACGATTGACAAGTATGCGCATAACTAAAAACCACGAGATGATCAACATACGCTTCGACCCATCATACTTTAAACAGATCTCATCATTCTTTTACAATATTGCTCACCTAATTCCCATATAGTTTAAAATCAACATCTTTAAGCAAGATTTATCTTTAAATCAACGAGCAGTAACAACGTACCACCAAGTAACAACATACCACCAAGCTTTCATAATAACATCCAAAAATCAAATATTCCTTCCAACCTTATGTATTTGTAAAACTACCAGGCAGTCTATAAGATCATCTAAAAAACACAAGACAGTGAACAATTATACAAAATCAAAGACCACATGAACCCTAAAATAATCAATGGATCACTTATTATCACCGTAACATCTTCATCCCATATTCCATATAAAACCAAAATCCATAATAACCACAATGTTCAAACATAGCATATACTGACCGAGAGACCAAAGGACGAAGAGGGGTGTGTAACAGCTGCTGCCGCTGCCGTGATTGCTCCCGTCGCCGGTGCTGCCGGTCCGCCGGGGAACCACCACCATCATATCCTCATTATCTCGCCATTTCATGGTTAACCGGAGCTCCTGCCGGAAGCTCAGTCTGTTGTCGGCATTCCCCAGCTTATCGGGGAGGCGGTATTCTGCCATCATCATCACCGCTGGTAACAACGTTGCCGATGTCGTCAGCCCTACTCACCATCAAACATCATCATCGTCACAACCCTCACCCCACTGGCCGGAGCTCGATTGCTCGTCAGGTGAGAGAGAGAGAGATTGTGTGGGTGGAAGCGGGTATGGGTGTAGTGGGTAAGGAAGGAGGGTGTCGGAGGGGTATGGCCGGCCGGTAATCGGTTCCGGTGACCAGAGTTTGAGAGAACAGGGGAGATGAGAAAGGGGGTTGTCGGCTGAAACAAAAGGGTGGGTGTTTAGTTAGGGTTTTTAATGAAAAGGATGAAAGGAGGGGTTTGTATTGGGTTTTAGATTTAGGGAGTTGGGTTGGGCTTGGGCCCGTGTGTGTGGAACTTGGTTCGGGTCACCCGTTAAACGGTTCGTTTTTCTCATCGCGAGCTATTATTATTTTAATTAAAAATAATAACAATATCAATAATAATTACAAGTATTACTAAAATACCCTTTTTCTTGACAACGAGAGTGCGGGTTGTCACATTCTCCCCATGTTACAGGAATTTCGTCCTCGAAATTTAAGCAAACATGCACTACGCTCCATATGTATACCTAGACTCCATTACCATACGTAGATACAAGTACACATAGCACATACAGTCATGTAGCATGAAAAAAAAAATCACATAGCACAAGATTCGTACCGTTTGTTCGTATCTCACATAGTATAGAATTTAACAAATTTAATTATAACAAAACGATGAAATCACGCGGGAAAGCCCGAAGCGTCACATTATCCCCAAGTTCAAGAAATTTCGTCCCGAAATTTAGCGCGCAACCACTGACAAGCTAGTGTGTTTAAACGTTTTCGTGGGGTGTCACATCATCCCCTTGTTGTAGCTTCAGTGCTGGAAGTAATGTTTGCAGACAACCGGGGATACGTGCTCATCAGCTGGTTTCTAGAAATTTCAGTTGTTGGCATGAAATTTCTTCTAGAAATTTCAGTTGAACTCGGTCTGTTACTCTACGCTAGAGGGCTTTGATTTCTCGATCCTTGATCTCGACCGGTCCCTCAACAAAGCGTTGTTTGTTGCTGATCACAAGTTCCTAAAAAGGAACAACGAATGTTTCATCTGGCAGACACTTCTCCAGATTAGGCACGTGAAAGGCGTGTACTGCACTCAGCTCTCCAGGCAGGTTTAGTCTGCAAAGCTACCATACCGATCCTTTCGGGAATTTCGAACGGTCCAACATATCACGGATTAAGCTCGTCTCGTTAGCCATAACGTACCACACCCTTCCAGGGTGAAACTTTAAGTAGAATCCAGTCTCCGACTAGGAATTCTAGAGGTTTCCTACGCTTATCCGCGTAGCCTTTCTGACGGTCTGGAGTTGCCGTCATGCGTCGTCTGTTCGGGGCAATCCCACCCATTGTGTCAAGTGCAAGTTCTGGGCCGGTAATTTGGCTTCCGCCCAACACAGAGGTGACCGGCATCTGCGTTCGTGCAATGCCTCAAATGGTGCTGACTGAATGCTAGTGTGGTAGCAGTTGTTGGAAGAGAATTCTACAGGAGGGAAGTGTCACTAGTATCCAAGGGTCGATAACACATGTTCTTAGCATGCCTTTGAGTGTTTGGATGGTGCGTTTGGCCCAGTCATCAGCTTGCGGGCGATAAGCGGTGCTCATGCCTAACAGTGAGCCCAAAAGTCTTTCGTGCACGGCCTACGACGAATCGGATGCAAAACGTGGGTTACGATCAGATATAAGAGAAGTTGGCATCCCGTGCCTAGTATCTACTTCTACCAAGTAGATGGTTGCAAGTTCGAAAACTTATCGGTTTCCTTGGTTGCGTGTCGTTACTAGCAGACATTTCATCAATGCCTTAGACAGAATGGAATAAGATAGGAGCACCTTGTAGATCATTTTCCAATTGCGGGAGTTGCGGATATTTAAGCATCTCTCAAATGCTAGGTGATGCTCTTTCAAGTTTAAATCGTGAGGGGTTGCGTATGCGATTGAGGGGAGCGGGCTTCGCGACGTTAAAAGTTGCGCGTTGAAAGCTTAACGCAGGCGGTTTGAGTCGTAGAAGTACCAGGGTAAAGCGGAGGAGTCGTTCGGACTACCTCCGGTTTTCGGAGTAGCTTCAGATGTCGTCGAAAGAAACTGGCGTCGAATTTTTGACAGGATGGAATAATTTCGAGCGTCGTAACTGAGTGTTGATTGTACTGACTTCAAAGAACAGTGCTTGCGATACCCGTTACCCCTGGGGTGTCCTTGGCTCGTTGCTCCAACGAGTAACATTCGTAGGAAGTAATTCGTCCAAACGGAGATTTGTGCAGAATAGAGTAGGATAAGAATCAGGGAATTCATAACACGAGTAGCGAGGTAATGTTTGAAGGGTAGTCAATGTTGGTGCGTTCAATTTGAGACAAAACATAAAAGGCTTGGTGGTCGGCAATAAGGATTTATCTGGTGTCGATGAGGTAGCTGGTCGTACATAAGCCGTGGGCGATTAGGATAAAGAACGTCGTTTTTCCGATAAGAGGTATTACGTCATTATGAATGGCACAACAAGAACCAATGATAGAGAAGGACGGTCGTCGTATGGGTCGGGGGGGTTAAGGTTCACTGAAACGTCTAACAAGATGTTCTGAGATGAGCCGTATGCGAAAAACGAGTTTGTGATCTCCCAAACGAGTCCGAAGCAGTGCTTGTGTCGTCGAATGGCTTCCATGTAAGGTAATAAAAACATGTCTGAAAGGACACGTTTGGATCACACGCCACAATTTTTAAGATTCAAGAAGTTTATTGACTAGCAGTCGAGCTTGCTGAATTTCCCCAAACTAGAGGGAAACCTGGTCAAGGTCTCACTATGAGGAGGGGGGTTTTGATGTGAAACTATGAAAACAGGTTTTCAGGAAAGTACGATTGAAGTAACACATTGTTGAATTTTAAGGGATAAAAAGTTCGTTGACTAAAGGTCGAGTTTGTTGAGTTCACCAAACTGAAGAGAGATCTGGTCATAGTTTCTATACGAAGAAACGTGGTTGTCGTGATAAAGAAATGATAGAAGCGGGGATACCATCTTGAGCAAGTAGCGCGAATTTGTACAAAAGCTAGCGAAAGGATCCACGGAAATCAGAAAAGTTGTCGAAGAATAGCGGTTCTGGAGAATGAAGGATAAGGTAAGCACCTAGGTTACCGTACTCGTCGGTGGGTTGACTGGCTCGTGTCTTCGTCTTGCCACGCTTCCAAATACGCCGGTTTGTAAGAAAGATATCACTTTGTTGGGTCTTGGGGCGTGCTAAGGTATAAGGTTGAACTTGAATAAGAATTTACCATGTAACGAGGAATTAGGGGAAATAACTTCGTGGTCGATGGAAATGTGGTACGATTGCTAGTACTGCAATGAGAAGCATTCACCGCGCATGCTTTTCGTGTTCAAGACGTGCAAACAGAGACCCGAAAAAAGAAAATGAAAACTTACTAGTATGCTTCAAAAATCCAGGTGATCAGTCGTATGAGGGAACAAGTCTCACTACTTAAGTTGGAAAAAGAAATACGCGAGTAAAAGGATGCGAATGACGTCGTCGTTCCTTCTAATATTCCATGATATATGGGTGGCTCCCCTTCGTCGATTCGTTCTCGTAACTTCTCTATATGCTTCGTAGTAGACCTTTCCTGGGCAGGTCTTTCGAGTATATGTCCCTCGCGTCGGTTTACAGTCCAGGGATGATGCCAAGAAATACATGGACAAGGGCTTGGAACAACTGGTTCCTTGCCCTTAGTCTATCGTGGTTTTCGAACCAGGTTTAGGAGGACTCGCTCCTGTTTAACGCGTAACATGCTAGCCTAGCCTTCGTATGATCCACGGTGTTAAATACTAAATACACGCATACATACTAACACATATATGCTAATTATACACATACACACATGCGTGTTCCCACACATAAGTTATGCACAAGTAAATGCCGTTAGTATACCATTACCAGGTGAGCATCTGAGGTTGACGAACCTTGCAATCCGGAGTGTGGTGTCGTTGTGGTTTTCACTAAAGAACGGTTATAGTCTGTTTTCATATAAAAATATTTTATTTCCCAAACCAAAAATATTTTATATTTGAAACCTAGTTCGCTATAACCAATGGCTCTGATACCAATCTGTCACACCCTCAAAACCCACATGCGGAGTATTACCGCGAGGCGTGTGACGACCAGGATCTTAGCCACTAATTATTTTGAACCGTTTAGTTATTATTACAAACAATGGTATAATTAGCGACCAATTTTAAATTTTTCAAAACACAGCTTGTGTTTGCAGCGGAAAGGAAAGAAGAACACATCGTAAATTGAAACCACAAGTTGTTCATAAGAAACTTACGAACCACGCACTCCATCCGATTGCAACGTCCGTCCAGAGCTGTATCGACCAACCTGCAAAGCATGCAGTAGAGTGTCAACATAAAGTTGGCGAGTTCACGTGTTTGTAGTTTTCCAGTTTTTAATTCCAAAAACTTGTTTTAACCAGTTAATTTATCCGTTTATACATGCGATGGGGAGCTACCCCATAGGTAAGCGACTAAACTATTTTTCCAATACCGAATACTTACTTAACCGTACGTTTCCGTAGTGCCCCGTTTGTCAATGTTCTATCATCATTGACGGTTTGCCAGAGTTCATTAGTTCACTCCAGTTCCCAGTAACAAGGGTCGGTGTGAGGCTGGTTACACCTAAATAGCGCTATTAACTAATAACCCGTTCGCCAGGCCCCGGCGACTAATCGATATTAAATGGTAGGGACTTAAGTGATAGAGTTTCGTTTAGTGTTGCTCGTTGCATTCCGTATAATCCGTAATTAACCAAGAGTTCCCAGTAACAAGGGAAGTAAGTAAGTTTGCATCCCAGTAACAAGGGAAGAAAAGTAAGTTTGTATCCCAGTAACAAGGGAAGAAAAGTAAGTTTGTATCCCTCACAAGGGGATAGTGTTGTTACCCGTTTCCCACACAAGGAGATAGAAATACCGTATCCCGCACAAGGAGATAGTAAGCAATCCCAAACCAGGAAAAGTGTTTTGTTCCGTTTCCCAACCACCGGGAACGCATGCTTTAAGTAAAAAGTAGTGAACTCACCTTTGCTTTGCTCGGTAGTTAATTTACTTGTGTTACGTTGGTCAACCGTACCCTATTATGGTTTGTAAATATTTATTAGGTTCGTGTGCAAGTAAATGTCACGTACAACTACACGTATCCAACACATAGCACGTAAGTCATACTATCATATAAAGTATTGGGCCTAGCCCAGCATATGAATAGTACTCAGTAACAGTAACAGTAACAGTTAGCCCGTAGTCCAAAACATAGTAGTTAACAGTGCGGCCCAAATAAACAACAGCCCAAAGACTAAATAAACCAGGTCAGTCGAAACCACATGGTCTCGACTCGAAAACAGAGGTTTCGAGTCGCAACCAAAAGGTTTCGAGTCGCAACAGGAGGCTTTGAGTTGTGTACCTCTTTGAGTCGAAACCTTGGGGTTTCGGGTCAAGCCTTGAGTCGAGATCACACGGTCTCGAGTCGCAACCTACCCGGTCTCGAGTCCCCTGTTGTGTTGCCTGGTTTCGAGTTGCCACTAAATGGTTTCGAGTCGAAACCACACGATCTCGACTCGCAACCACTGATGGAATCCTTCTAGAAACTTATCCGCTCGTACGATCCAATCACATTCCTTTAACATGTTTATTCTACCGTACACTTACCAAAACAGATCAAATCCACACATTTCAAATATTTTCGTAAACAATTCATCATGAAAAGAACATACAGATCAACAACATCATATTCTCTAAACAGTTATCATATGATTCTTGTCATTATTAATATTTATACACATTCAAGACTACAAGAAACACAATGGCACACATGTATACTAGACAAGAATGGTGTCAAATTCTTATGATTAATTAGAAATATTGCAAACACATCAGTGAACTATCATAATCATACCATCACAACCAATATCACCAACAAATCAAACTAATAATTCATCACAGCTCAGTTTGCACATGTCTGGTGAATATCCTAAAGTAAACTTTAATCCTATTTATGCCAAAAGAAAACGATTGACAAGTATGCGCATAACTAAAAACCACGAGATGATCAACATACGCTTCGACCCATCATACTTTAAACAGATCTCATCATTCTTTTACAATATTGCTCACCTAATTCCCATATAGTTTAAAATCAACATCTTTAAGCAAGATTTATCTTTAAATCAACGAGCAGTAACAACGTACCACCAAGTAACAACATACCACCAAGCTTTCATAATAACATCCAAAAATCAAATATTCCTTCCAACCTTATGTATTTGTAAAACTACCAGGCAGTCTATAAGATCATCTAAAAAACACAAGACAGTGAACAATTATACAAAATCAAAGACCACATGAACCCTAAAATAATCAATGGATCACATATTATCACAGTAACATCTTCATCCCATATTCCATATAAAACCAAAATCCATAATAACCACAATGTTCAAACATAGCATATACTGACCGAGAGACCAAAGGACGAAGAGGGGTGTGTAACACCTGTGCCTCCACGGCCATCAAACAAATACCAAACCAATGAAATATTATATTTCATACTTGGGATTTGTAAAAATATGTGTATCATTTGCACATATCAATTCTTGTTCAATTTCAAACTCTAAATCGCTTTCTGGAAGGTTATACGCGCACCGATGCGTAAATATAACCAGTTTAATGCAACAAACACTCCGGAATAGTGACATAGGCTTAACATACCTTAAATAACCTTTACATAACTTAGAAATAAGTTTTGAAGGCTTTGGTATGGCAAAATCAAGTTAAATCGCTTACAGGGACTAAAGTTGACAAACTGCGAAAGTATGCCAATTTGAACTGTAACAGACATTCCGGGACATGAACATAAGTTAAACATACCATAAATATCCTTTACATAGCTTAGAAATAAGCTTTGAGGTGTTCGGTGTGCTAAAATAAACTTTTGGGTCATTCAGGGACTAAAAGTGTCAAAAAGTGCACAAGTTTGCACTTTCGCGCATAACTTACGTTCTGAATACATCCGGACATCCAAAAATTTATGTAAGCATGACTATATCATGCTTTAGAGTTTGGCTTAAGAAAAATCCATTCGTTGCGGCATTTGGATCGTTTTTCGCGCTTATGCGCATTCCGTCGTAATTAGCCGAACAACGCAACTGTACGGCTAAACGAACCGACATCCGAGATATTTTTGAGAACATTTTAAGTTCCCTTTACTTTAACTTCATTTTAGAGCTTTGAAATGGGGTTAACGGGCCTTAAACGCGTCGGAAATGGCCTTATTACACTACAGGGACCAAATCTGCCATTTTTGAAACTTTCTGTGAAGAAACATTGAATCTGGTCTATACCACATTTGCACATGGTTTTGGGAAATACTAGGGGTTGTTTTGATGTGCACATGGTTTTGGGAAATACCATGGGCTCACATGGTTTTGTAAAACCATTATCTTGAGGTGTAAGGCCAAGATCAAAGCACGGTTTCCAAGAAACGATCTTAACGGTGGACCTTTTACTATAAATACCCCACCCCCCATGCTTCATAATCACTAGAATTTTGATCTTAGAAACTCTAAGTTGAAACCATTGTTTCATACCTGAGATTCTCGGATCGAAATTAGCATTCGGGGACCCTTCGTAAGTATTCTTTCGTTCTTTTATTGTTTTTTGAGTCTTTCGAGTCTGAAAGTCAAACTTTGTTTGACTTTCTACATTGACCAGTTATGGTCAATGCGAAGTTCGTTTGAACTTCGCAACGTGAGTGTAATCACGTTGGTTATAGTCCCTTGGGACTATGCCTACTGATTACCACGTTGTCTAGGGTCGTAGGGTAAGCGATCTAATAAATCGCTTATACCTCGAACCCGACCCATTTGGTCGATCATTAGGATCCGACCAAATACATTAGGTGACCATAGTAGGTAGGGAATAACCTTCCGAGGTTATACCCTATGGTCACATCGTTTGAGTAGTTGTATGCTAGGTAGTTTATATGCCTTAGGTAAATTACCAGAATACCCTTTTCATGTATAATTGGTAATTAAGCATATGTAACCTAAACCTTTGTCACATAACTGATTATGTAACATGTTTAGGCATATTCTACTTGTCATAGGACTAGTTAGGCGGTCCGAACGCGTTTCACGCACACGACGCGTTAAAGTAGCATAAGCTACCTTAATGGGTCGCGATGGGTCGAAAGCACTTAGGTTTGGTTTCATTGTAGTATGTAGGCCTTGTTAAACCATATCATATGAGTTCCAATACTCATTTGGTTTACCAAGCCTCATCCTATCCGATCTCCCGATTTAAGTCCGGTTTATTTATATAGTTTTAGATTGTCGACTGATTCCGTGCTCTCTCTAGCTTTGTTTGGTTGTTGTTCAAGACCTCTAAGCATTCTCAGGCGAGTACATTATTCCCCTATTTTACTGCTTTCAATTGTTTTGGGGTGACTCATATGTGCTAAATGTTTTCAAGGCTTTAACGTTGATAACAAAACGATTTTCGATGTTATAACGATGGTTTCAAAAACGATTAAGACGATTTATACAAAACTAATAACGATTTCAATAAAGTGAACAAACTTGTTGGTTGGGTTACATAACAAATGACATTCATTAGCAATGATCAAGCCGACCAGTATTAGGTTATGGTACCATAGGATCTGACAAATCCCGTTAGTTACTACACCCGTAGTTATGTGTGGGTGTTGTGGGTAGCGACTGAATCTGTAATTGTTAATTTACTCTTTGGTAAGGGTTTATTAATGCGAGTTGTTAATCTATCCTTTGGTAAGGGTTTATTAATGCGAATTGTTAATCTATCCTTTGGTAAGGGTTTATTAATGCGAGTCAAGAAGGTTTGAATGTTATTAGCGAGACGACCATATAAGTAGTTTCACGACCTAAAACGAATTTAACGATTGGGTAAACAATTGGTTTTCACACGATGTTTTAACGATTGGGTAAACGATTGGCTTCAAAGCGATATACGATTGGGTTTTGGTTATACATATTACATGATTTACATTGGGCATGAACATTACTTTGGTGGTTTGGTTTGACTAAGTGATTAAGTAACCATGCGTGTGGAATATGATACAAGCATGGTGGATACGCCGCTGGTACTTCCTATATATAAGTGTTTGTATGGTATTACATATTGTAGCGTTATTTGAATCATTTCAGTTTGAGACATAGAACATTTTATACAAGTAACATACTTTTCACAAGACAATTAATTACAAACAACTTATCTTATACAAACTCATTTTACATGGTTATTCATTTAATCATGCATTATTCTCTTATTTATACATATCACTTGAACTTATTATTTTTCAAATGATTTACAAAGACAAAGCAAATTACAAGGTTCATGACTAAACATTTTCTTAAAACAGAAGTCATGAATCTTATTTTTCACAAAACCTATGTACTCGCAAGCATTTCTTTGCTGACCTCGTTTTCACATATGTTTCAGGTATTGTTGAAAGATATCGATTGATAGGATGCATGCTCACATAGGACTGGACAAGGCCTTAGTGACTCAATAACAATGATAGATTATGTTTAAATTGTGTATTTAGATTTCCAGACGATGTAATTATTCAATGTTTAAGAAAACGAAACACTTTTGATATCCATGGTTATGAAACATTAATTCTGTTGCAACACGCCCCGATGTTTCCGCCGTGATTTGTTGTTTTACGCGGTCGGGGTGTGACAGGGTGTCAGCTGCTGCCCCTGCCGTGATTGCTCCCGTCGCCGGTGCTGCCGGTCCGCCGGGGAACCACCACCATCATATCCTCATTATCTCGCCATTTCATGGTTAACCGGAGCTCCTGCCAGAAGCTCAGTCTGTTGTCGGCATTCCCCAGCTTATCGGGGAGGCGGTATTCTGCCATCATCATCACCGCTGGTAACAACGTTGCCGATGTCGTCAGCCCTACTCACCATCAAACATCATCATCGTCACAACCCTCACCCCACTGGCCGGAGCTCGATTGCTCGTCAGGTGAGAGAGAGAGAGAGAGAGAGAGAGAGAGAGAGAGAGAGATTGTGTGGGTGGAAGCGGGTATGGGTGTAGTGGGTAAGGAAGGAGGGTGTCGGAGGGGTATGGCTGGCCGGTAATCGGTTCCGGTGACCAGAGTTTGAGAGAACAGGGGAGATGAGAAAGGGGGTTGTCGGCTGAAACAAAAGGGTGGGTGTTTAGTTAGGGTTTTTAATGAAAAGGATGAAAGGAGGGGTTTGTATTGGGTTTTAGATTTAGGGAGTTGGGTTGGGCTTGGGCCCGTGTGTGTGGAACTTGGTTCGGGTCACCCGTTAAACGGTTCGTTTTTCTCATCGCGAGCTATTATTATTTTAATTAAAAATAATAACAATATCAATAATAATTACAAGTATTACAAAAATACCCTTTTCTTGACAACGAGAGTGCGGGTTGTCACAGGTGCTAAAATGAAATCCCCCACGCATGAACATCCGTGCACCTGATCTTCTTCGCCTCGGTGGTTCTGGAGGCAGTTGCTGTTCTGGCGGCGGTGGCGGTGGCGTAACCGCCTGGAAATGCGAATCCTCAGAGGGATCCTGCTGCTGTTGTGGAGGTGGGTTGAAAGGGGGAGTGTACTCCCAGTTGTATGTGGCCCATGTTTCAGCAAAACTGTCTGGGCCCCTGTAAGGCGAACCATGAAATGATGATCCGCTGGATATCTCGATGGGATGCGTCGGCGTCCCTGTCGGTGGTAGCTCGGGATCTGGATCCTCATCCATTTCCATATCCATATCCTGCATCTCAGGATAGTGGTCAGCTGTCCCCAAAGGGTTTGGACCCTCTGGTTCTTGAATTTGGTTCATTGTATTGAACCGGCTCTGGAAGTATGGGGTCAGGTCGTGGAAGGCCTGGTGTGAAATCGACCGTTGCAACGGTATGAAGGAATGGTGCGAATCGCTATGCTCCTCGTCTTGATGAGGTCCGAATGAGTGATGATAAGACGGGGAGGAACTGAGGGAGACTGAACGTCTCATTGGCTCTAGATAAGTTCTCCAATCCTCTTGGGGACTAGAGCTAAAGGTCGCTGAAGGAGTACGCTGGTGTGATGGCCCGGCTTCATGATCATTCCTCATCATAACTGGGGCCTTTCCTCTACCACCTCTACCTCTAACACGTGGCGGCATTGTCTTTGTTCCTGTCAAAATAAACAAAAGAAACCAACAAAAATAAAACAATAAGATTAGGATTAGTCCTAAGTCATTTGCCTAGACTCGGAAGTCAAGGAATGTGCAAACTGTGTCATTGAGATTAAACACAAAGGCTAGTGTTTAATTCACTCAACGTTGGCTCTGATTCCAACCTATCACACCCCGATATTTCCACGTATTACCGGTGGGCCCGGTGGAGAGTATCGTGACGTAGTTGATATCATCATAGACAATTAATCACAGTTTAATGCACAACGGAAGTCTAAAAGTAATTATACAAACCGAGTTGAAAGTATAATAAAATATTACACAACGGATTGTAAGTGGATCCACAGGTGGATCTAAAACAGAAAGAAATATTGTTCAACAGATTTTAAGTATCAAAAGCTTGCAAGACTCTTTATTTAATACTCGGAGTGTCCAGCCCATTACGCGTAGTACCTGCACTTAACCTTTTTGAAAAATACGTCAGTTTACACTGGTAAATATAATTAACTGACTCTTTTGAAAAGTGTTTATAAAATTGATTTAAATGCACAAGGCACAAATATTATTTTATAACTTGGGACAATTATTTAAAATAATCTTGTATACAGATTTACAAGTTTGTCGTCCGTTCAGGACCCGGTTAGAAGAGCCGGATTAGATTAATAGACACACCACAAGTATAGGCCCACAAGAGAGTGAGATACCGTTTATACATACGCAACTGTCGGGTGTATGCCTACACCCCGTGCTTAAGCCGTGGCCCTTCCTAATGAATGAGCCGAGGATATCCAGGACATGGTCATTAACCCCCCAAAGGTATTGCATCAAACAAGAAAGGTTAAAATGGGTTCTCAATGATTTAACCACTAATCGATTAAATATTCGATACCCGACCAAGCGGTAATAATTTACCGTATCCCAAGCCCGTATAAGGGAAAATAAATTAAAAGTATTTACCTGAGCTAAAATATAACTTTATTCTCAGCCGTATATCAAATCAGCAAGTACAAGTAGCTTTTACTGGGCTCCTAATCTGGAACGAAGGTTTTAATAATCTATTAGATTCCTAACGGGTCTTTTTTAAGTTATAACTTAGACCGGTTAGTTTTAATGAAAGGTTTACGGTTCAAAACGCAAGATTAAGCGAAGACCGGATTAGAATGTGATTTAGATCCGACAAGTTTGGAGACTTGTATAAAATGGGTAAACTAAACACATTCTGGATTTTGAAGTAAAAATGATAAGGTTTGACCCGTTTCGGTTAATTTATGCAAACTAGTTACATAAACCGTACCGAACGCGAATATGCATAACGGGTAACCAAATGAGTCATGTACAGGTTCCACAAGTTAATATGCTTTAAATATGCTATGATATCAGTAGGATACCTTCCATTATGCCCAAAATGAATTTAAAACCAATTTAAGCCCCGTAAGGGTATTTTGGTCATTTTAAAGTTTATAAAAGAGGTTAAATAGAAATCTGAGGTTCTGGTCTAAAATAATCAGTAAAAATTTTATTTTAACAATTTATATCAGTAAGATATCATACATATGTGAATTTTATCATTTATGACCAAACTATGCACCGTAGGGGCATTTTGGTCATTTCACATGAGCTTTAAGTTCCGTTAAAAAAAACATGTGCTTTAAGGGTCAATTTTGGAAATCTGAGTTCAAGACTCATACTTACTTTTAAAGTATAAAAATTTATTTATAACATCAGTAGGTAACAAGTCTTAGGTGCTAAATATGGTTTTAAACCA
The DNA here is from genome assembly GCA_030545235.1 of Helianthus tuberosus. Taxonomy (NCBI): domain Eukaryota; kingdom Viridiplantae; phylum Streptophyta; class Magnoliopsida; order Asterales; family Asteraceae; genus Helianthus; species Helianthus tuberosus. The sequence goes on from CM060358.1 coordinate 125,593,163, forward strand.
TACTATGCGCCTAAATCGCATAAAAGTCGGCATTTGACGATATTCGGGTTGTTTAAGGAAACTTGAGATTTTTATCAGTCTTAACTGATCAAAATATTTTATTTAATATATAAATTCTGTGGAAAAAGGTTTGACACGTAAAGGATGTGTAAAACTCATTTTATTAGCGAAAATGGCATTATCGTCAATCACCGAGTCCATGCAAGAACCCTATGTTATGATCAGTTTAAAAATTAAGAAAAATTTCCAAAAATCCCTAAATATTATATCTTAACAGTAGGTGGTAAGTTTGGTGCCAAAAATTGGGTTTAAATATGATTTATGCCAAAAATGCCATTAAATTAATAAAAATTTCATTTTACGATATCGTGCATAACTTTCATTTTAGACCATGAACTGATGTCATATTTTTAGGACATGCTTATAAATCAGAAATAAAGGTTTTTGTCCTCTCACATTTTCAAAAATCTCGTTGTTATAACAAAAGGGCATAATGGTCAACTTTTAAGCATTTTAACGGAAACATGCAAATGATTCAGATTTCAAAGGAACCATATAGTATAATCTCAGAGGGTTATACTAACACGTAATATGGTCCTAAAGGAATCCTAAGGCATATCTAAACTAAGCTAAATCGGGTCAGAACTGAAAGTCAAAGCCAAAGTCTACTTTTGTGACTTTCGGTTACGAACCTAGACTTGTTCTTATATTATTTACCAAGTTGTTTAAGTGTTAAAACATGTTCCATAACTTCAGCATTATCAGTTATGAATTATTTGCAAAAACTGACCCATTTGACTTTTTGTTAATAAGTTTGACCCAACAATTAACTAAGATAACGTGATAATTTGAAGATGCCCTTTTAAGGGTTTAACACCTACATAATTACCAACACATTGCCACTTTTAATTTGAATAATGGCTGGACCGTTAGTGATTAATCACAAAGTCAAAGCGTAATTATACTAACTTTGACTTTCGGTCATTACACTAATGAAAACTTAATTACAGAGGTTAAGTACACTTACAAGAGTCCTTAGCACGAAGATTTGAACTATTTGAGCCTCCTTAAAGACCAGGTTGCTCTAGAGAACTCAGTTGAGAGTTTGTTTGAGAGTAAAATTGAATTGTGCAAGAACAAGTGAAGGCATTGAGCTCTATTTATAGTGATTTTCACATCCATGTGTCCTCAGGTGTTTTATGATGCTAACATGTGTCTAGTGGTTTTGTAAAACTGTTAAAGATGCTGCTGTTTACGTTAACTGGTTGCAGAAGATCAATTGCAGATTTCAGGTTGCAGTGCTGGGTAGCTGGCAGTCTGGCTGGAAAACCATCTCCCTCGTGCCACGCGCCAGACCAGGCAAGACCTGGCGCGCCACGCGAGACCATACGTTTTAAAGTTGTTTTGTTTTGTTGCATGTTCAGTCCCTGCACTTCCATTGCTCGATAAACTGACATTTTCAGCATGCATGGTCAATATAGTTAGAGTTGGGATGCTCTAGGGAGTGTAGCCATGCAAAAAGATGTCTTGGACATATTGTAAATGGTTCCCGAATGAAGAATCCTCACTTTTACACTTTTAACCCTTATTCTTGGAAACTTCAATTTACTCCATTATATTGAACCAGATCTTTTAATAAACCAATATATGATGTTTATTAGCATATATTAATATATTACAAAGCTTTAGGGAACGTAAAAAGATCACTCAGAGGTATGAATTGACATGTTGACACTTTTAACCCCTATGCTTCGTAACTTTTGATTTTTAAGCACAAACGGCTTCTTGATTTTATAAATTCATTCAATCATGAATACGAACATTATATAAGGTCATTCAAAGGCACAAGTTTGGCATGTTGATGCTTCTGGTCCTTCTAATTACATCTTTACATTGTTTGACAGTTTTAGTCCCTTCAGTTATCTATAATCATGATCAGGGTTTATGACACGTGTCACTACTGTATTGGACATGACTTTGCGAGGTGTTATAGGGAGCTTACCATGTTCATCCAAGAATGCGTATTCTAGGCCTTTTGGTAGTTCCTTGAGTTCAAGTGGCGGTGGGTCTTCAAGAGACCGCTTATTTTCTTCTTTATTAAGATCGATGGCCGAAAATGTTTGTTCGATGGTGTCTTCCTTCTCGACGAGTTGTTCCTCTGTTTCTTCCGTATCAATGGCTCAATTTCTTCCGCATCAGTGGCTCTGCTTCATCTTCAATTAGGGGGTTGTCATTGCCAATTGGATATTTCATTGATTGGTCAAGATTGACATACCTTTTGTCGGCCCCTAATTGAAGTGATACGTTTTTTTACTTCCGGTTGACTAAGGTTTGAGGGACTTCATGAAGGGTTTTCCCAACACGAGGGGGCATCATCTTGGATGATGAAGTCGGTTGGTACTACCGTTTGATTAGTTTGAATTAAGACATCCTCAACCATTCCCGTGGTGTTTATCATTTTTCGATTAGAGAGAAAAATAGGGATTTTAAGGGGAGAAAAATCACTAGTACCTAATTTTTGAAAATATAGTTTGGCATTATGTTAACATAAAGATCTTTATCAATTAGCACGTTACTAACGAAAATGTTATGAAAAAAAACATGGTACCGGTTTTATGATTAGTTCACGGTGTTCATCTTGTATTGGTGAAGTTTGATCATTTGTTAATGTAATGCTAACTAACTCTTCGATTTTAGTGGTAGTGTTTAACTCTTTTAAAAACTTGGCATGAGAAGATACCAAACAATGATTTTCAAAAGAAGGTTGTAAAACGTGAATTTCTTGAAAGCTTTGTTATATTTTAAAATCATTAGTTTTAGACTTACCTTCTTCTTGGTTTGGTTCATGCATGAGTTTTTCGTTTTGTGGTTCTTATATTTTTACCTCTTCGATTATTACCTCTTTAGTACAAATGGTCTCCTCCTTTTCGCGAGATCTCTTAACTAAGAGTTCTAAATTTTTGAGACTTTGTATAAGGCTTTCGGCTTCAGGATTAATTGTTGGTGGTGTGTCGTAAGTTTCAAACGGATTGGTATCCCAGTCAAAGCTTGAGTTTGGAAGCTCAAACCTTGGTTCTTCATATGTGGTGTATGAGGTTGATGGTTGAAAGAGGTAACAATGTTGTACCGAATGGGATTCGCAGCAAATGGTACAATATGGTTCCTCATAATCACCCTCAATATAGTAGCTGAAGTCTCCTGAGTAGTAATCCATTGTATTGGAAGATACCCAGAAGATTAACGAACATTGGGACCAGAAAACAGAAAATTAAAATTTAACAGATCGATGACCACGACCCTGTGCTGAACTGGCACGACCCTGTGGGCAAGTCTGTATCTGGGTGTTTAAAAAAGTTTTCTGGAAATTTGCAGCACGGGGGCGTGGCCAAGTGGCACGACCCCGTGTCAAAGCTACTCTAAAAATAAAAAAAGTTTTGAAAACAGGCGCACAGTTTTGAAAAATGTACAGAATTTTATTAGGCCGCTAATTTTAAGTTTTCTCAAAATCCTTGTGTCCCTGGCAACGGTGCCAAAAACTTGACGTGTATGCGGGTGTGTATAAATTTTAGATATATTTTAAGCACTTTTTACTTGCGAATCAAGCTTTAAATTTATAAAACATGATATAATACTATCACTCTACACACGTTAGGGCGAGTGCACCCATCGTGGACGTAGTATAGTGATGGCAAGATACCGAGGTCATCCAAGGACACAAGAGCTTTTAGTACCGGCTTATCGTTAACGTCTAATATAACCAAATTTTGATAAAAAGTTTTCAAAGTTATAAAAGATAAACTAGAAAATGAAAATAATAAAAATATAAGGAAAACAAATAGACAAGAAGGAATCACTTGGTTCCAACTCCTCTTTTATGTATTCTTTGATGATTTCCACACTTTGGGCTTTTTAAGAGATTATCTTTAAGTTATAATAATAGGCCCCCTTCCAAGCAGCGTTACCCTCAACCTATTGCTCTGAGTCAGCAGGGATACAGTCCCGCAAGGTCGGATTATTGAAAGATAATTAAGTAAGTTATTAATGAGAAAAGTGGTAGCCCCCCTTCCAGGCAGCGTTACCCTCAACCTATTGGTCTGAGTCAACAATGATACAGTTCCGCAAGGTTGGTTTAATGTTTTAATAGTAGTTTATAGATAAGGGATTACAAACGGTTCTTACTTCCCTCGAGGTGATTAAGATCGGCCTCATAGGGAAATCCTACTAAGCTTGAATCAAGTCCTCGCAGGACCTATACACTGAACGAGGCAATAACTTTACCCAAAACCCTTCTAACCCCCTTCCAGGCAGATAACGTGCTTTATATAGACCGTAAAGACACGAATGAGTGAATCAACAAAACATGAAGAAATGATTAAGTAAAATTCACCTTCAATATAGAAAACTAGTTATTAAAGTCATTAATACATACCCAAATAAAAAGTAGCCAAAGATTGGAAATCAAAAGTAATATATAAAAGATTTTTCTTCACCAAGTGATGTAAGAGATTAGCCAAGCATGGCTTTTGTTTGACAAGAACTCTTACGATCGATCTTGAATCCCGAGACTACTACACACTCTAAAAGATGAACGATGGATGATGGTGGTAGGTGTTGTGTTGTAGTGGTAGTGGAGTGGTGGCAAGTGTGAGAGAAGTGGTTTGCCAAGGGATGAGTTTAAATGAAACCAAGCACCCCTATTTATAGCTGAAGTCGGACTGCTCACACGGCCCCTTGCCCACCTGGCATGACCCTGTGGCCTTCCTTCTCTCTTTTTCATTAATTGTAGTGTCAGGTCTTGTACTAACACGGCCCCGTGCGTCAACGGCATGGCCTATGGCAATTGTACTTGCTGTACTATCTCAGATTCTACGAATCTTAGAGTTGACCACGCCCCGTGTTGAGTTGGCATGGCCCAGTGTTGGTTTGTCTTTTGCTGTTTTCTTTTTCTGCAGGGAATCTTAACTGGGGACGACCCTATGCCTGAGCTTCTGTTTTTGTTATTTTTGTTGGTTTGGATGCGGATGGGGGCTTGGCGAGTTGTGTCAATCCTTCTTCTTTACATTTATGTTGATTTCGGCTGTTAATCTGTTCCTTTTGTGCGTTTAAGCTCTTTTTGATCCTGTAAATTAAAAAGAAACAAAGAAACATGCTTTTTCCCATATTAGTACCGAAAAGGGTTGATTTTACGCCTTATTTGATATAATTTATATGTTGTATTTTACGCACATGAGTGCATCTTTCCACATTTCCAAAAAACATTGAGTCAAACGTTACTTATATTGATTTTTTTTCTGACTCATTTAAAACAGGTCGTATTCAATCTAACTCTTCTGAATAAATCTCGAATTATATTATGTGAAATATACTGCCACTTGTTAAAAAGACTCGACCCACCTTGCTCGATAGCCTTGGAAAGAGTAAAAGCCGAAACTGTATTAGGAAATAAACTCCAAGCTACTATAACACCAAAACTGCCACCCGCCCTCTCTAATTGCTCAAAATATATCCCTTCAGATTTTCGATCAAGAACTCTCCCATTAGCATCGATAACATTATCGGCTGCTAGACCATACTTTCTCATCATCTTTCCAAATCCACCTCCACTTATATGATCACCAACACTAGAAATCCAAGATTTGGACTTTCTTGAGACACCAAGTAATAAAGTTCACCAAGGGTTGCATGGCCCATTTAGTGTTTTGACTGGACTTGATGGTTCCAGTTCTTTAAGGTCAAGAACAACAAAAGGGGATTGGTAACTTGAAGTGTATGAAAGTCCTGCGCTATCATTTGAATTCAGATTTGAAATTTTAACTGTTTGGAACAAAGTATTGCCAATGGTACATGGGAATATGTTAAGGGTTCTGGAGTTGTAGGTGTGGAAAACATAAGGTTTGCGATGGTTGACTCAAGAATAGATGAATATTTTGAGTCATTTAGGTGAACACAAAATCCATGTTTGTGACATTTGGATCTTGAGAGAGGTCGTAAAAGAAGCACAAAGAGATGTAGAGTTTGTGTCATAATATTTAGCTCAATGTTTTATTCTTAATTAGGGGTGTCCAAACTGCTCGACGATCACTCGAAAAATGCTTGAAAAATGCTCGTTCTATTCCCGCCCATTTTATAAATGAGCCGCTCGGATCGGTTTGATTCAAATTCAATCCAAGCATGAGCAAAGGTCCGCTCGCTCGTCGATCCCTCGGTTTCGCTCGAATTATTTTTATTACTTTTATTAAATAATTAATATATATATATATATATATTATTTATGGTTCTGAAATGATCCTGACCCTATATACATATATATATATATATATATATATATATATATATATATATATATATATATATATATATATATACATACATACTACTTTAATAAGCATATAGGAAGGGCAAGAATGGTCATTTTCCATTGTACAACCATTTTAAGCACATTATACAACCTCTAAAGCATAAAGGTGTTGAAAACTTCCCTCAAACACGCGACCATCAAAACCCTGAAATTTCATTTCAAAATTCAAATTGAGAGCCATGTATCATTTTCGTTCTCTCTCTTCCTCGAGATCTGGAAACCCAAATCTTTGAAACCCTAAAGCCATTTCAAAATTCAAACCTGCCTTTGTTTCTACATTACCTCTCGAATCTGGAACTCCAAGACAAATTACACGAGAACAACGATTGGATGTAAGTCTCTTTCTATAATCCGAAACTATTTCATGGATTTCAAATCCCAACACAAAAGAAATCTGGTTTCTTTCACCATCCCTCTCTCTTGAAAAACCCTAGATCTGCCTCTGAATCGTTTATCTGACAACAAATCTCACATATTTTCGATCTTTTTCTTTCTCAAACACAGTGGTGGTGATAACCCAGACGATAGAAGATGTCGGATATGGTGGTCGTGGGTGGAAACCTAGACGGCTGCGGAGGGTGCCTGTATTTTCTTTCAGCAATCTTCTGTGGAGTTTGGGTGGATTTTTGTCAAGATCCAGTGAAATCACTAGGATTTTTGTGTTACAAGGATTTTTGTGTTACAAGGATTTTTGAGAAAAATCTGTGGTTCCTCGAATGTACCTTGTCTTGAAAGTGTCCCCGTTGCCCTCAGCTGGTAATTTTCATAAGTGTTCTTCATTATCAGTGATTACCACAGCTTCAAACAGCTCTTGTAGATTGTTTGTTATATTTAATTATATGACAATTATCATGAAATGTTGTAGTTCAAGATAAGTCATTTGACACTCGAATATTAAAACTGGACTCTCTTTTGTGGGATGGGGAAGTAACTGAGGTTTTGTTTTTTTTCACACTTTTATTTATCTTCGTTGTAAAATTTCTATGGTTTATGTTGTTATTCAGGGTGAGGTGCCACACGATTTCAGTGTTTGTTGGTGACAAAAGTGGAATGATAAACCGGATTGTAGGAGTCTTTGCAAGGAGGGGGTATAATATCGAGTCACTTGCTGTTGGTTTAAACAAGGACAGAGCTCTTTTTACTATAGTTGTATCTGGGACTGAAAGAATGATAGAGCAAGTTATGAAACAACTTCTAAAGCTTGTTAATGTTTTAAAGGTTTTGACTTACATTCTGACTATTGATTGATTCATCATATCATCTATTTGTTTTTTAAAGCTTTAACTGTCAAATTGACCGTTTTAATAGGTTAAAGATATCCCAAAGGAGCCACAAGTAGAACGTGAGTTGATGCTCGTCAAGATAAATGCACATCCAAGATAACGTTTACAGGTATTTATATAATTATGCCATGCTCTTCACGTTTTCGTTAATGAGTGTTATATATGTTACACTGAAGTACTGAACTGTTCTGATAAGTTGCAATGAGTGTTATATATCTTACCATGTTCTTTTGTGATTCTTACTTTTCAGGTGAAGTGGTTAGTGGACATATTTAGAGCTAAAATTGTTGATATCTTAGAGAAAGCTACAACCATTGAGGTGATGGGAGTCAAAAAACTTTAATCCTTTTGCTATAATTCTTCATGCGACATATATGGAGTGAGTTTTGAGTCTTGATGAATTGGATTATTTATGCTGTTAGTGGGCCTATGTTAATTTGAATATGTACCAAGACCTTATTTATTAGATATGAAATCTGTATACTTACTGACTATTTGGAACACCCAGATTTTAAGATCAGAGAATATAGAGTTTGTAGTCGCACCGTATGAGGCGGATGACAATTAGCGTATTTATCCAGTCTTGATGCTGACAAAGGTGGAATTGCAGCAGTTGTATCAGAGGACAGTGATCTTCTTGCCTATGGTTGCTCCTCTGTAAGAACTTCCCTTGGACTTTAGTAATCTTCTATAATAAATATTTTTCATGGGTTGTTAAAATTAAAATAAAAGTAAAGTTTATAAAGTAAGTTGTGCCTACTTTTTTTCTCCATAGTCAGTCAACAAAACCCAAAGAAAGAAAAAGGAATACAAATGACTCTTGGTTAGTTTCATCCACATCTTATGATAAAATAAAATAGTTGGTAGGTAATATCTGCAACCGGTTTAGGATTCGGTGGGTCCTATAATTAATGTTTCTTTTAACATTTTCGGGATGTATATTGTGAAACAGGTTATTTTCAAGATGGACCGATATGGAAATGGGGAAGAGATGCTTATAGATAAAGTTTTTGATTCAGTGGGACGTCTATCTTCCTTCCTACACTTTGACAAAGTGTTGTTCACTGGTAACCATACACATATAAATCCAAATAGTTAATATTGATTAAGAAAACTATAATAATCAAGTTTTTGAATTGAAATTATTAAGAGGGTTTTATACATTCAAATTACAGTTAACTTGTTTGGGAAGCAGGTAAGACCTGAACTGAAACCACAAGATTTAACAATTATTTTGCAGCACCAAGGACTAATGACTAAATCCATTTGTTGGTCTTGGTTTAACTTTTTTCCCAATAAGGCTGGAATATCTTATGCTGACCCATTTGTTTATTGGAGTGAAAAGTTTTCCAAGAAAGACCCTGAAAGAGAAACGAAACCAATTTTACTAATTGGATGTATGCATTTTGATGCACAACTGTGAGCTTTTGTTTCTTTCTCCGACATTACAAGACCTAATCTTTTTTGTTGGTTATTTGTTTCAGGCCGTCCCACGAAGAAATAACATATTCCATGTTCTTAGTCATTCAGGTTGTTTGTGGTGGGATAACAATGCCATCAGGACAACTGTGAAAGGGAGATTCGGGTATGTTTTGATCTCGATTTTGTAAGCATACTTGCTTTTGGTTGGTTGCCGAGTTTGATGATTGACAATGCTTTTGTTTTGTTTTAAAGGTATTTGGCTCCAGAATATTTCCAACATGGGAAAGTGTCGGATAAAACCGATGTTTATGCGTTTGGGGTGGTTCTTTTGGAGTTGATAACAGGACGTAAGCCGATTGAATCAAGAAGAGGAGTCGGAGAAGAGAACTTGGTTTTGTGGGTGAGCTTTCATGATTAAAGTTGTTATAGTTTATAATCAAGCAGTTGAAACTGTTGTCATATCTCGGTTCATTTGCCTGACACGATTTCGGGTCCGTGTCGTATTTGAGTTCATGACAAATTTTCATGTTTGTGTCTGGGTTCAAGTGTTCATCCCGCCAACGTGCGAACACAACTCATTTAACATCCCTACCTTAATGCATTTCACCACTATCATTGTTGAATGATTTAGATTATGTTCAACATTTTAATTTAATTATAATTTTTTTTCAGGCGAAACCGTTATTACAACAAGGATCTATACCGGAACTGCTGGATCACCGCATCAAATTCACTCAAAGAAACTTAGACCAGATTGCGTGGATGATAAAAGCAGCACACGCGTGTATATAATTTAGTTAATCTTTTCTTTTTGTTTGGTAGTAGGTTAGTTTGGCGTTTATTAGCCTAGGATCTGTGAAAGAAGCAATACTGGAGGTTGCAGAAGAAGAAGCTGAAGCAAATCCACCTGTATCTGAACAAATGGAGGTTTACATGAATCAAGTTTTTGAAAAGATTGACAACTTTACTCAGCAGGTAATCATATCCTGTTTTCATCATCCAATATAATCTGGATTGTAAACTTGCAGCTTCATTGAACTTGATAAGTTTATATGTTTGTTCTTCTTCTATTATTATGAAGGTGTCTGAACTTCTGTGCAAAAAGTGGTGGAGCAAGAAGTCTCGAAAGAGAAGACCGATTCTTGCGATAAGCAGGAACAAGAAAAGGAAGGTACGAAAGTAACTGAAAACGAGAACAAAATGGAAAAGAACAGATTTCAGTATTTTACAGTGCCCAGGTGACTGTATATGGTGGTATTCCAGCTGAGAAGGTATACAGTATCTTGCACGTTTTTATCACTTCTAAAGAAAATGCAGTCAACACAGTCTGAGCAGAAAGACGCTGCAAGGACTTTGCGGTCGTTGTAGAAAAGAATGCCTTTGTTTCGCGCATTGTTCGGTGAATCTCTCGAGTCTATACCTCAGTTGTTAATAATGCACTTATCCTTGGACCAATTTTGTAAATGATTTCTTCACAAAATGACATGTCATACCCAACAACAGAATCACAAGGCAAAAGACACTTGAACGCTTGCATAAAAAGGGTAATATATTAATATTACATGCTCTTTTTTATTAGAACAATATTGGGAATATGTATTCATTTTTGCATGTCATGCCCACTTTGCTTAAACCTTGAAACTGATTTTATTAGGACATTAAGACCGACAACAATGTTGATATATGTACTTAATTATGTCATTTCAGTCCAAGAGTTTCAGTCTGCGGTACAGTATTCCTCATCCTTCAGAGGCTTGAGTCAACATAAGAGTCCAGACAACTGGTATGTGTTTGAATCATCTCTTTTCTTACCGTCTTAAATATTTATTAGAGCTGTTATTATGTATTGGTAATTACATGTATGATTATATCTTATATGATTGATACATGCATCTCAATATTGTTTATACCAGTTGCTATATATTGTTCTTTTGGATTACTTTGTGTTCCCACCAGTCTCCATTAGATAGGCGGGTTGGGTAAGGGGTCAATGTGGGTTCATGTTGAAACAGTTTGCTTTAGTGCTGGCAATAAGGGTTGGTTTCATTGGTTTGACAGTTTGATTTGCAAACACTGATAATAATAATAATAATCAATTTTCTGTTTCTAAAATAGAACAAAATTATATGGTTTTTAATATAAGACCATAACTCAGGTAGATACAATCATAAATAAGTGACCCATCTATGTATAATATTTGTTTGGTTAGAATGTTGATCCATGTTACGTGGTTTGGTTTTGTAGGTGATCCCGCAAAAGAAGTATTGAGAGACGTCAGCATGTACGGAGCACCTCTGACCAAGCTGTTGCTGATTTTAAAAACAATAATGGTTCTGAAAGCGAGTAAATGGACAACTTTTTTTGATCTTTTTATATTTCTATCTACTTACGGATTATATAGTTTAATATTATTTTTTATGAGTGGTGGAAACTCAGACCCTGATTTGTATTTACCTTATTTTGAGGTTACATGTTTCATCAATGCGTCGTTTGGTCTCTGTTTATATAAGACGTGTTAAATAAAGAAACAACTTTATAGGGTTTGGCTATATTTTTGTTTGTGTTTTTATCCCAAATAGGTCATTTCAAACACATTTCATCTCAAACTTGTAAATGACTTGTCAACCGACCTGGCGATTTAGGGTTCCGCCACACAAGCCGGTGGCGACGGTGGTTCGAGATATTAACAACAGTGATGAATAGCGGCAGCGGTTAAGGCTCTTACTCGAGTAAATCCATAGCTGTCATATTATGAAGTTTGAGGCTTGGTTGTCGTTATGGAACTCCGGTGATTCGAAATCAAATCTAACGAAAAAAATACATACAGAGCATCAGTTTAGCTACATGCATAAACGAGGTGCGCCTAGGTGCGAGGCGACCTAAGGCATAAACCAAAATGCATTGTGTGATGGTTCATCAAGAGAGCCCCAAAGAAGAGGTGAAGGCCATGGCGGTTAAGAAAACTAACTTAAGTACTATACAATATATCACGAGACGACTAATAAATTAACTGGAAAACGAGAACCGCCCCGTACATATCCCTAAACTCACCAACCAAAATGATATGTTTCCCGCCGCATCGCGCGGGTAAACGACTAGTATATATATATAGGGTGGGGTTCTAGAGTGAACACTAGTGTATTTGTGAACTGAGTGAACAAATCCTGTCCATTGATCTACACACGTGTATGGCCAGGATCTCACCATCAAATCGTAAAATACACTAGTGTATTTCAACATCAAATCCTGGCCATTGAACTACACACGTGTATGGCCAGGATTAGTTCACTCAGTTCGCAAGCTACATTAGTGTTCACTCTTGAACCTAATCCTATATATATTAATATATATATATATATATATATATATTAAATATTATAGATTTTAAATATTAAAAGCCCAAAAAATATACTAGCCCAACTTAATAGTTAATACCAAAATCTAACCCTAAATCCCCAATTCCTAAAACAATCACATAAACTGATTGTTCGAATGTTCAATCTGCATATCTCACCGCTGCTACACACCAAAATCTAACCCTAAATTCCTAATTCCTAAAACAATCTCGTAATCTGAGTGTTCGATCTCATGATGAGGGTGAAGTCCTTGGTATAACTTGCTAAAGTCCTCTCTATTACACAATCACATATCGCACTTTATTTTGTGCTTCTTGATATTGTTAAGAACATTTTCAGAATCATGATTTTAGTTATGTATTGCTTTTGTTAGTAAGGTGTTGGACATGTTTTAATTAAGTTAGGATTTGTTTTTGTTAAACGCAACCTTATAGTAGTCTTGATTTCAGTTTTTTTTTTGTTTTGCTACACATATTTTAATTTCGGTGCTTTGAAAAGCCAAGAGAAATCGAGCGAAAACGATCCACTCGATTCAAATTCAATCCGAGCATGAGCATCACTTTTTTGCTTGGTTTTGCAAATTCGATCGGATCGGATCGGATCGGTTGCAATTCAATCTGAGCACGAGCAGACCCTCGCTCGGATCGGATCGACTCATGAACACCCCTATTCTTAATAGTTAGTCTCGTCTGTATATACATATATTATGAGGTAGGATTAAAAAAAAGTTATTTTCCTATGTAAGATGAGAATGAATCTTAACCTTTCATTTTTCAAATCAACGGTTAAGATGTAAGGTAGGAAAAAAGAGGAATGTAAGGGTATCTTTGAAAAATCTTGTTTATTGACTTTTTATCTCCAAATGCAAGACACATGCATATTCCACCCCATTTGTTAAACGTTCATAACTTTTTGAGTTAATTATCCGGATAGTCCCTGTGGTTTGCCGTTTTTTCACCTTTAGTCCCCAAATTTTCAAAGTAGCATGTTTGCTCTCAGTTTGCTCACTTGTTACTCGGGTAGTCCCCGATTAGATGACAGTTAGTTTTTCTAGTTAAGTTGACGTGAAATGACGATAATACCCTTTATTATTAAAAATCAATATTTAAAACATTAAAAAACAAGAATGTAGTAGGACCCACGTTTCATTTAAAACAAAAACAAACCCCCACCCCACCCACACTCTGTCATCTCCGTCCATTTTCACCTCCGACCTCCAACCAAAACTCCGAAGCTTTTTATTTAAAACAAAAATCCAATCATGTTCGCTTTATTTGTTATAAAAGTTGAATCTTTTTCAACTGAAAAAAAGGGACTCTTAATGGTGTAAAGGAATTATTAATACACAAGTATAACTCTTCAAGATCATCCAAATCACTGATTTCCTTCGAAAGCTACCGTTAATTAGGGATTGTTGGGGTGAACAGTGGTGATGGGAGGATGTTGGGTGGTGATGTGAGTGGTGGTGGCCGGAGGTTATGGGTGTGGTGGGTTGAACGGTAGTTATGGGAGGGCGGTGGCTAGAGGTTAGTGGAAGGTGTTTGCGGCGAAGGTGATACGATGGTGATACAAGCTTGGGTTTAGATGGAGAAGAAGGGTTGGGTAGTGGTGGGGTGGGCCTCACACTAACTATTTATTGATTAAAATTTTGTTTTTTAATATATATAATGGGTAGTTAAGACATTTCACACAAATTTAACTGATCAAACTAACCGTCATCCAATCTAGGGACTACCCGAGTAACAAGTAAGCAAACCACAGGGAGCAAACATGCTATTTTCAAAAGTTGGGGATTAAAGGTGAAAAACGGCAAACCACAGGGACCATCCGGGCAATTAACTCTAACTTTTTTATACGACATTATCTTTTTATAAAAATTTTATCATAAAATCGAACGTTTTTTTATCTTTAATTTGAGGACCATATTGCTATATAAAATATGACAACTAAAAAAACCTAGAAAAATGTGTTGTATTTCTAAGTTGTATAATTTTTTTTGTGCTAGATTTTTGTACTACATTTTTGTGATAATTTTTTTTTGCTGAATTTTTTTATCTTAAATTTATTTTGCTGAAAACTTTGTGCTGTATTTTTTTGTACTAATTTTTTTGTGATGGATTTTTTGTACTAGATTTTTTTTGTGTTGGATTTTTTTTTGTCCTATATTTTTTTGTACCGGATTTTTTTTTGTATTTTTGAGAAAAAAAAAACAAAAAGGGTGTCACATGTCATCTACATACTCCTACTTATAAGGACCCAAATGTTTTAGTACTAAAATAACATTCTTCCTACTTATAATGAGTGTCACATGTCATTATAACAATCCTTCTTACACTACTTAGACAAAACTAACTTTTTAGTGGACCATTCCCTCATAGTTTATATAGACAAATTTTCTTTTTCTTAACATATAAAATATTAGTAATATATATTGAAATAAGTGGTCTTTCTAAAAAAGTAACTAAGTGGTCTTACTAAAAAATAACTAGTTCTGGTTATTATAAGGGTGTTAGGAGTGGTTAAACACCCTAGAGTGGCAAACCAAAAAACCGACCAATCAGAGTGCGCCATGTCAATCAGTCAAAAGTGTTTAAACTTTGCTGAAAATTGTTGGCAATGGTTTAAACACTTGCTGAGTGGCAAACTCTTTTTTATTTTCTGTTTTTTTTAAATTTAAGATAAAATGGAAAAAAAATCAACTTTTTATAAATAAAAATAAAGCATTACATTTTAAATAAAAATAAAGCATTACATTTTAAATAAAATCTAACTTTAAAAAAAACTAAAAATCACAAGGCCATCCATATTTTTTTGCGATCTCACGTTTTCTAGCGAGTGTGATTTCCAACATCGCAGGGTGAACATTGTCGGTAGGCCGATTATACGTCTCCAAGTCCTTGTCGAACATTATTTGTCGCAACGCCTCTCGTTGCTCATCCGCCAAGGTCAGGCATTTTTCTTCTCGTATACGTTTAATTTCCATTATCTCTTTTTTCATGGCCTTGTACTCTTCGAATTTGTGTGTTATATCTCTTGGGTCTTCATTTCTTGAAGACGGCCCTTTGCCCTTTCTCTCCTTTCTCGTTTGTCGTCTTGGTGAGGGATCCTCGTTTATGTCGGGAATTTCCCTTTGTCCGAATCCGCTCGAGATTTCGACATTCGGTGATCCTCGTGTATAATTTCTCGAATCCGAAGACTTTCTTTTTTGACCCGAGCCGGAGCTTTCTTCATTCAACAAAGGTACCGGCGACCACTTTTGATTTGTTCTAAGAATCTCCCAAGCAGCAATATGAGCAAAATCAATTTTTTCTTTGCTTTTGTAATCCTTTAGCGCTTGCTTCATTACATAAGCATCGTCATTCCCGCTAGGACGTAAACGATCCTAAAATAATAAATTATCAACAACTTAATCCAAATATTTCGTTAAAAAATAAACCGTATAAAAAAATTACCGCTTGATGATATAGACCGTTGAATGTGTTAATTTTTGTTTGCATCGTCATCCATTTTGATCAAACTTGGTGGTGGGTTCGGTTACTTCCTCCGACCGCTTCATTGTAGTGGTTTAGAACTTTCTTCCAAAACCCATCCGCCTTTTGCTGATTGCCTTTCTTTTTATTCAAAGTGCAATGAACAAAAGCCTTTGCCAACGCCTCTTCTTGTCTAGGCGTCCAAGTTTCCCGTTTCGCTTTTCCTTTTCTTTCCGGTTCGGCTACATTTTCGTTCACGGGATTTTCTTCAATCGCAACATCTTCATCCTCATCAAACTCTTGTTCTTGGGTTTCCAGCATGAACTCCTCATCGGAGTCATCTTGTACGTCTCTCGGTGATTGTGACCTTGGGGTTTGAAAAGGTCTCGGTGATAGTGAGCTTGGGGTTTGAAAAGCAAACGGGTCAAAAGCATTTTGGGCTTCTAGGGAGTAATCATAATAACCGGGTCGAGTCATCGTCGGACCGTGTTGCATCCAATTTTGGATGGGTTGGGTATCATAACCGAAAGGTTGATGCATGGGTTGGTTAAAATAAAATGGAGGTTGGGTTTGATTCGCAAACCCAAGATGCGGATGAAACGGGACACTAGAACCACCCGAACCACGTTTATCTTGAGCCCTCGACTTCGAACCAGACTGTTGATGCAGATTTGTGTCCGATGCTTGTCGAATAGATTAGATTTATTATTTTACGCTGAATTTGTAATAGTTAGTGAAACGGTCTATCGAACGTGTATAGACCCGCTCGTTTGAAGTGGTCAAACGAGAGGGTTATTCGGTTGACCGTGTGTGTTTGAAAGACAAAGGGGTGTAGCTATAAATAGCAACCCTTTGCCATTTCAAACACTTGGTAGATTGTAGGAGGTTTGAGACCTCACCAGGGAGAGATCACCACTTGATCTCTCCCCGGAACCAAACGGCTCTGGTAAAGGTTCGATTATCTTGTTAATCGGGCCGGCTTGTACTCTTATGTTATCAAATCAATACAGGTTAGTCGTTTATCCATCTATGATCTTCCCGTCTATGAACATAATCATGATAATCGCGGTTTCGGTCCGGAAAACGGTCCTACAATTGGTATCAGAGCCATGGTGCCCGATTTAGTAAATCTAACCGTTTACTAAGTCACATGTGCTCTAGATCTATGATTTTCGTGCTTTTTGTTCAAGATGTAAAAAATGGGGAAACATGAAGAAAACCCAGATCTGGACCGTATATGCGGGTCTGTGCTGAAACGGAACACACCAGTGGGTTAGTTTTTATGTTTTACACCAAAATCAACAAGTTTTCATCATAAAATATCAAGTTTTTTAAGATTTTCGTCAAGATCTGCATAAGAACAGAGGCTGTGTTCTTGAAGAAATGGTGGCGGCTGTTAAAGATTTTAGGGTTTCCGACGAAACGCCCACACCCACGACGAAACAACAAATCTGAATCTATGACGAAACTGAATACACCGACTCAATGACGAAACTGAATCTATGACGAAACGCCCACACCCACGACGAAACAAGTTCTGTTTCGTCGATCAGATTCACAAACAAACCATTCAGTTTCGTCGACAAGTGTTCAACAACCTGTTTCGTCGGACCAAACAAATCATTTTCGTCGATCAGCACACATGCTTGTTTCGCCGGAGTTCTTTTGTCGAATGAAGTCTGTTTCAGCTGGTATCGCTGAGAGAGAGAGACTTGAAAGTTGTCGGCTGTTGCTATTGTTTATCGAAGAAAGTGGGACAGATTTTGAAGATGATGTCGGCTGCTGTTGTTTATGTATCGAAGAAGGAGAAGAAGACATGGATGTCGACTGGTTGCTGTTGGTATCGCAGAGAGAGGAAGACAGATCATGATATTTGCGGTTGTTCTATGTGAATCGGAGGTGTGAATCGCAGTAGAGAGAGAAAAAGGTTCTGGTGATGTGTGTATCGAAGAAAATGAACAGCAAAGTGAGATTGTCAGCTGATAAAGTTTTAGGGATATTGACTTTTGGGGTGTGGATGCAATATGTCGACAGAAATGTTGTTGTCAGCTAGGGTATAATATTGTGCTCCAAAAGAATTAGGAACAGATCCAATTAAGTCTTCGTGGACTTTTGGGCCTTTTTGTGAATATTGCCATTGGGCTGTTGGTAGGCCTAGTCTTCGTAGACAAGAAAATTGTCATTGGGTTTCTAATCAATTTTCTTTTTTATGGGCCAATGAAATGACTGAATGAGTGACGGACGTATTGTGAGGAATGCTACTTTGGTCGGGTGTTCGCGAAGTTTAGCTGAATCGCGCTTTATAAATGTCAACGTCAAATTTGTACGGGTTCGGGAGCACGCGGGATGATGCAGCATGATGAAAACAAAAGATGATGAAAACTTGATTTTTTTTAAAAAATGTGGGGTAGTCACGGTTACCGATGAAAATGTCAAAAATGGTGACGCGACTATTATGGGCCAAAAACCAAAAACAAAACGGTATGTTCACTTCCGCACGTCAGTATTTATGTTTGTTATCAGTTATTCGAAGATGTTCGAAAGCATTTTGTTTATTGTCATATTTTCGCATTTGAAAACGAACGTATGAACCTAGAATGTCAATACCGGTCCTAACGAATCCAAAAGGTCGAAGAGTATATGCCTATGATGAAAGTTTTCAGATTAGGTGTTAGCAGAACCTTGGGGGGATACAAGTCGGATCCTACGGGGTATTAGGGGACGTTCTTATTCAACTAGAATATGCAAAGAAGAAAGCCGTTTTCGTGATTTTTCGAAAAACCGAGAACATTTGAAAGATTCTACTCAGTGGAGAGAGTTTGTTCAGTAAAGATTGACGACAGTTCCGCTAATTGAAGGGAACTGGTGAACATTTGAAAGTTAACGACAGTTCCTTTAAAGTGGAAGGGAATCTGTTAAGGTTTAGAGATCTTACCAAAGAAATGGGGGAATAAAAATTTCGTATGTTGAATTTCTTCGGTAAATTTCTAAACGCAATCACAGGTGGTAGAGTTTGTGATTTTCTAGTGACACGAAGACAGTTCACCAGAAACCTCTACCAATGTAGTATGCTTGAAGATCAAGACTTGATGCAGTTTTTTAAAGAATGGAACCCTTATCAAATGCCGGTTGGAGTATTGGAAGATCAGCGGAAGATCGGTCAATTGAGCCTTTTGAGGAAATTGCACAACGCCCAACACGGATACGCGTACTTTAAGGGGGAAATATTATACAAGGAGCGTCAAGATACTACTTACCTGGATCATCGGTCAAGGGGGAATTTGTTAACACAGAGAAGATGAATACTTGACTGAAGATCGATTGCAGTTGCATTTTCAGCATTCGACAGCAACGGACAAGGGGGAATTTGTTGATGCAGATTTGTGTCCGATGCTTGTCGAATAGATTAGATTTATTATTTTACGCTGAATTTGTAATAGTTAGTGAAACGGTCTATCGAACGTGTATAGACCCGCTCGTTTGAAGTGGTCAAACGAGAGGGTTATTCGGTTGACCGTGTGTGTTTGAAAGACAAAGGGGTGTAGCTATAAATAGCAACCCTTTGCCATTTCAAACACTTGGTAGATTGTAGGAGGTTTGAGACCTCACCAGGGAGAGATCACCACTTGATCTCTCCCCGGAACCAAACGACTCTGGTAAAGGTTCGATTATCTTGTTAATCAGGCCGGCTTGTACTCTTATGTTATCAAATCAATACAGGTTAGTCGTTTATCCGTCTATGATCTTCCCGTCTATGAACATAATCATGATAATCGCGGTTTCGGTCCGGAAAACGGTCCTACACAGACCCTACCATTTTTTTCTTGCCTTCACCTTTGTTTGAGCCTTCCATTTTTTTGAAAAGATTTGAGAAAATTATAGTGAAATGTGGTAAAAATGGATGAGAGTGATGTTTGGAGAAAATGGATTTGAAATGGTTAATTTATAAAAGGTAAAAATGATTTTTTTTTAATCCCCAACGGCTATAATGCCGTTTGAAACCATGGTCCCCGCGTCGGCATGCACACCCCGACTCTCTTGATTTTCGGCATCGGCAAAGGGTTGGCGGTGGTGTTTGCCGTGCGACAAACCTCTTTGCCGACACCTTTGCCGACTCAACTCCTAACACCCTAAATTTTTGTGAGAGGTCTTCCTAAATATATTTGGACGGTTTAGAAATATATATTATTTTATTTATGAATCTCAAAGTTGACTTTTTGGATAATGAAACCACATGAAAAATATAAAAATGAAGTATGGGTACATTATTTCAGGTAAACAATTAGTGGATTGGAATGCACGAAAAAGAATTGCAATCTAAGTTGTAGGGTGAAAATCCCCGGGACCCACTGGATCGATGACGAATATCAACATTGCACTTGATTTATGTTGTGAAACAATAAAAACAAGATAGATGGAGAATAAGATGTAGGAGAAACTCATTCATTCATAACAATCAACACAGACTTACATTGCCGAACGAGTATACATCTTCAACAAGCTGGTTTAGATGACTAAAATCTAAACCTAGCTTTCTCTCACTAAGACATAGTTTCCCTCTCTAGAATGTGCACACAAATTTGAAGGATTACAATATTTTGTGAGAGTTGCCCTAATCCAACCTATCAACACATATATAAACTAGGGACCAAACCCGGTCAAAACATATTGTTCGGGAAATAACAAACTCGGACTTACAAACATCCTAACAAACTCGGACTACTCTAAGTCCTAACAACTCTATCTGAACATAAACATAAGTTCGGACAAACTAGACAATATTCCAAACATGACAAACTCAGACATGAAACAAAATAGAACATCATGTAAATTCAGACTCCTCTCTTGCTTCATCATCTTTGACTTCTTTTGACTTGGACCTTTGACTTTGTTAACCTGAACTCATAAAGCACAGTTACCCGGCAAGAGCTGCACTTACATATTCCCCCTTAACTGTTGCTATCAGTTCTGTGTGGCATCGATAATCTTCAGTTACTGGATACTTCACTTACAGACTCCCGCTTGACTGATGATATCATGCCTGCTTTCAACTTTGGCTGGGACTTGATCTTTCCGGCAGAGCACAACGATCTTCAACCCTTCTAATAAAAGACTTGTTGATGATCACTTAAATAGCTGCTTCGAGAAACCCGAAGAATCCAACATCAAGCACTTTTGATCCTTCCCCTCAAACTTCTCCCGAATCAAGTTAACGCGAACCAATCTACCACCAAATGTAAGAACATCGCTCGATCATTGATCTAAAAACTTAACCGACAGAAGAACAAAAGGTCGGATTTCCAATGCCCAACATCGAACACTTCAAATTCCGCAAAGACATGAAATTTAGTTCGATAAGTTAATAACAAGATCCAATCTCGTATCTTCACGAATCAAAGTTTTCAACCAAGTGTCTGAAATCATTTCGTCTTGAATCTTCAAGATCCAATCTTGTTCCTTCAGGAATCCACCAATTACCCGATGACTTTCGTCTCCGATCTCCCCCTTAATGTAAGAACTCCAAATTATTTCGAGAATCCGACTAGTCACCAACTCGGAAGAAGGGCCAAGAAGACTATTCTTCTCTACTCTAACCGACATATGATAAAGGCTCAATCTTCAACTAATCGCCAAACGAACAATTAGCTTCATCACGTTAACACATGATCAAACCTCGAATAAACTCGATGAAACCCGGTCTCACACTTAGCTCTAAAATTGTATCATGTTTTTAACTTTTCTGCACTGGCGAGATGAGATTAAACCTCATTTAATCTCAAGATTGTAAACACGAACTTGTTTCACTGTCGCACAACGAGCTTTTAGAAATTTACAAAGAAAATAAGATATTTTGAATTTTTACTCCCACTATTTCTTTGTAAACTTTCTAAGTCCAAGCTACGTCAACTTCGTTTCTCCTTGACTGCCCGATAGAAGTCCCAAATTTTCCCAAAAACTCTAGTACGGACCAAATCCGAACACCGAGAAACTAGTAACCGAATTTAACTCAAAAATTCCAAGTATAACTGTGAGGACCGTGAGTTAGGGTCTTCGAATGCTTCGACCGGATCTTAACACCTACTAACGTGTGCAGAATCCATGATAGTAGTAGAGAGAATAGCACGGAAGATACCATTAAACACCTTTCTCATTGATACTAGAACGATTAAAGAACCTGGAGAAATTTTGACAGGGCTTCGCCTAGGTTGCACAAAGTTCCTGCTAAACTAAGACCCAAGCTCCTCTATTTATAGAGGCAGCCCATCCGGATGAAACCACCTTTTGCCCATCCGTCCGGATGGGGTCTGTTCATCCGTCCGGATGGACTCCATCCATCCGGATGGACTCATACAAAATACAAAACCTATGTTTCAACCCGGATGTCATACAAAACATATAATAAACATTACAAAGACACTAAACAAGATAAACAAGATAAACAAAGACTCAATACAGACGAAAGCTACAGACATAGTGCATTCACAATAACTCTTAAATTCGTAATTTAACAAATAAATTCGGAATTTTTTTACCATGTCCGAACTTAACCTTGTCCGAATTTAGCAATTTATTCTGAATTTAATTCAAAAAATTCGGATTTTTTACCCCTATTCCAAATTTGGCCATTAGTAGTCCATTACTAGTCCGAATTTGGCCATTTATAATCCGAATTTAACATGTGTTATTCATATTTACCTTACAAACTCGGAAAATATATACCCTTAAAGACGTTCCGAGTTTAACACATAAACTTGGAGTAAATACCCATGTTTTGACAAACTCAGAGTAAATATCCATGACTTGGACAAATTCGGGATTTCAAAGAAATGTAGAACACAAATTCGGAACCTTGTATTTTCCAACAAATTCGGACAGAGAGAACATATGAGCAAATTCGGACAAAATAATCCCTCAAATTCGGACCTCACAAATTTGGACAAGAGTAAATTCGGAAAAATTTGGAGTGTCTTAAATTCGGAAACTCTTCCCGAATATCTACCAATACGTGACTTCAAATAAAGGTCACAGATAAACATTGAAGAAACAAACACAGAAGTCATAAATTCGGACCTCTAACAAAATTCATAAACTCGGGATAGGTAATTTCAGATCAAACCTCAGATCTGCAGCAACTTGGAAAACAAGAAACCATCTGAGTCGACTAACAACTTCAATTTCATCAAATTTTCTGTAGAAACTTCACGTCTTCATGATGTTTGGCGAAAACAAACATCAAATCAAGAGCAATGGTGATTCGGAAGGCGGCTAGACCATTCCGAATCGATAACCATGCTCTGATACCACCTGAAAATCCTCAAGACCCACTGGATCGATGACGAACATCAACATTGCACTTGATTCATGACGTGAAACAACAAAAACAAGATATATGGAGAAGAAGATGTAGGAGAAACTCATTCATTCATAACAATCAACATAGATTTACATTACCGAACGTGTATACATATTTTATAAGCTGGTTTAGATCACTAAGATCTAAACCTAGCTTTCCCTAACACATAGTTTCCCTCTCTAGAATGTGCACACACATTTGATGGATTACAAGAGTTTGTGAGAATTACCCTAATCTAACCTATCAACACATATATATAGACTAGGGACCAAACCCGGACAAAACATATTGTCTGGGAAATAACAAACTCGGACTTACAAACATCCTACCAAACTCGGACTACTCTAAGTCCTGATAACTCTATCCGAATATAAACATAAGTTCGGACAAACTAAACAATATTCCAAACATGACAAACTCAAACATGAAACAAAATAGAACATTTGAATTTACAAGTAAATTCGGACTCCTCTCTTGCTTTATCATCTTTAACTTCTTTTGACTTGGACCTTTGACTTTGTTGACTAGAATTGATAAAGCACAGTTACCCGGCAAGAGCTGCACTTACACAAGGAGCCTATTATATCCACATGAGGAAATATCTTTTATTGTTTCTTAGACTTGAGTGGGGACTTGGAAATGTGGCATTATGCAACATGTGAACGACATGTCAGCACACGCAAGAAAAAATGGCGTGGTGCAAAAACGGGAGGAGTGGAACGGGGCGTAAAAGAGAGGCGTTATTCGACACGTGGCACCCAATTTTTATTATTAATTTATTATTTAAAATTGTATAAAATCTATTTAATTTTTTAAAAAACATTAACAATAATTTAAAAATAACATTAATAATAAAACATTATATAATTTAAAAACTACATAACTAAAAAAACAAACCTAAAAAACACATGAAAAAAAACTAAAAAAAGATTACATAATTAAAATAAAACGTTAAACATAAACATAATTAGATAAAAAATTTGATTATCGGTCACGCCGAAACGTGTTGAAAGTCACGGTTGTAGGCGTGCCTGTATTTGATGAGGGAGACTTGTATGATGTCGTCTTCCACGAGGTCACCACCCCCATTTTCCACTGCGTTGTGCACCGTATCAAATCTTTCATTATCCAAACGGATAGTACTAAAACGAGAAGAAAGTGATCCATGGTTTGGGTGTGTCACCCCTACGAATGCAAAATTGTTGGAAAATTCTCCCCAAAAACATACCACTCGAGTGATTACGAGGTGTGTAGTGGGTTAGCGCTTCGACCCACGATTCAAACAACGCGATGTCTTCTTCTTCGGTCCACGGAATCCTTATCATTTTCTTGGAATTTTTTGAAGTAAAACTGTAAAAATTGAGATGAAATTATATAAGATGATGAGAGAGTTTGTAAACTAAATGGATGTTTTTCATATAGGAGATGTATAAGCTATTTTTAAAAGTAATTTTTTTATTTAAAAACTTTACCGTTGGCACACAACGGCTATAACCCACTGTGACAACCCGCGCTTACGAGGTTAGCGCCGTAGAATTATCTTATCATATTTATATAGATGCATAAACTTGTGTGACGAATTTAATTACACTTACCTAATATATATTATATAAACGGATACTTGAAGCCAAATCCTAAGCGTGCTGAAACGACTCGAACCGTTGAACCATAATTTGATTAATATATGTATATATATATATATAGGGGACCGCTAGAATGAGAACCACCTCCAATTGTAAGAACCGCGAGAACCACTCTCAACCAATCAGAATATGCCAACAGAAAGGGTATATTAGTCATTTACCCAAAACATCAAATCCCCCTCTCTCTCTTCCATTAATAACACCAGAGATTCACATTCTCTCTCTTCAAAACATTATTTACCACCATCTCTCTCATATTTTGATCTATCCTCTCTCCTCTCTCTCTTAAAAGTTGCAGACTTTTCTCTCATCTATCCTCTCTCGTTTTCATCACCATCATCACTCATAAATCACAGGCAAAACACAAAACCCACAAAGAGAATCAAAAAAAAGATTGAAACTTTATTCACATTGATCTAAGAAAAGAAATCAAACAAAACCCACAATGGAGTCTTTATGGATCTACAGTAAGTGACAAAACAGGTTGCACGGTGGTGGCACATGGCGGCTAAAATCAGAGCAGAAGAGGTGAACGGTTTGCTCAGATCTGATAGAACCTTGGTCGCCGCCGCCGTCTCATCCGCCACTGTCACCGTCTCCTCCGCCACCATTATGCACCATCTCTCCGGTCACTCTTTTGCGGCCTTGCTGGGTTTTTTTTGGTATGTTGGGTGGACCGGCGGCAGCGCCGCCGTGAGCGGCGGAGGTCCCGGTCTCCTCCCGACCAGTTCCTTCGCCTGTTTTGTTGATTTCTCTGGTATTTTTTTTATCTCTGTTTTGATATGTTGGGGATTTTGATTTGGTATGTGGGTCTGATGAACTATGTGGGTTTGATTTTTTGCATGTGTTCTTGTTTTATCTAGTGATTTTGATCAGCGGACTTTGGTGTTTATCCTGGTGCCTTTTGAATGTTTTTGAATATGGTTGAATCTAGTGTTTTTTGAATATGGTTGAATCTGGTGATTTTTTTGAATATTGTTGAATCTGGGTTTGAATGATATTCTGTTTTTTGAATGATGTTCATGTTGAATCTGGGTTTGAATGATGTTAATGTTGAATCTGGGTTTGAATGATGTTCTGTTTTTGGGACCTTTTTGATTCTGTTGAATATGGTGCTTTTTGGTATATTTTCAAATAGTGAACAATGTGGGTTTTGATCCGTTTTGGATTGGGGGCGGTGATGATACAAAAAAAACGTATATTTTGATGACGATGGCGCGGCAAGGACGGTGGAGGGTAGGTTTTTGAACCCGCAACCCCACTTTGCAGCCTCTGATTATCGGAAAATCTGAGCCAAAACGCGTTCTTTTGATTTTTGTTTGTTGGGGTTTTTTTTTGAGGCGTCGATGATGATAGCAAAGTATCTGAGACACCTCCCGAGTGTGCGATTTTCTGGGTGCGTTCGTTTTTGTGTAAAAGAAAAAAAACTTAAACCGTAAACTTTTTAAAGTAAACCGTAAACTATTTTTACGTAAAACGTAAAACGTAAAAAGTTTTACCTAAAACGTAAAAAGTTTTACGTCAAACGTAAAAAGTTTTACGTCAAACGTAAACCTTAAACTTTTTAACGTAAAACGTAAAAAGTTTTAGGTAAAACGTAAAAACGTAATTTTTTTTTACTAAAACGAAAAAAACGTTAACGTAAAAAACCGTTAACTTAAAAACCATTAACGTAAAAAACCTGAATTTAAAAATGTTAACGTAAAAAACGTTAACGTAAAACCCCGGCGCGTAAAATGTAAAAACGTAAAAAACTTTAACGTAAAAAATCGGCGCGTAAAACGTAAAGGTTTTTCGTAAAACGTAAAAAGTTTTAGGTAAAACGTAAATCGTTAAATTTTTTTTTAGTAAAACGTAAAAAGTTTTAGGTAAAACGTAAAAAACCGGCCCGTAAAACGTAAAAACGTAAAAAATGTTAACGTAAAAAACCGGCGCGTAAAACGTAAAAAAAACATGAACGTAAAAAACCGGCGCGTAAAACGTAAAAAAACGTTAACGTAAAAAACCGGCGCGTAAAACGTAAAAAACGGCGTTAAAAAACGACGCGTAAAAAACGGCGTTAAAAATAGGCGCGTAAAAAACGGCGCATTAAAAATGACGCGTAAAAACAGCGTTAAAAAACAGCGCGTAAAAAACGGCACGTTAAAAAAACGGCGTGTTAAAAAAACGACGCTTGAAAAAAACCCGGCGTAAAAACGGTGCGTCAAAAATACGTAAAACGTAAAAAGTTTAACGTAAAACTGAAATTTTAAAAAGTATAAAAAATCTTTAAAAAAATCTGAATTTAAAAATGTGTTTTTAATAAAAAAATTATGTTTAAAAAATAAAAAGTAATATAATAATACAATAAAGTAATAAAAAAACAATAAAGTGAAAAAGACAAAATAGAGTGGTTTTACCTAAATACCCTTTTGGATTATAATATTAGAGACATAATAAGACAAAAAATACTTAATATTATTTTTAAATATTTTCAATCTCATCCATCCATCTCCTTGATCTAAAGGCCAGAAAGTGGTTCTCGCGGTTCTTACAACTGGAGGTGGTTCTCATTCTAGCGGTCCCCTATATATATATATATTAATGGATGATATAATATCTCCTAATATTAGTTGTTTTGTGTTTAAAAAAATATAATAATAATAATATATATGTATGTATGTGTAGGATCGATTTGTGACCCAAACGAGTCGTTCAGAAGAAATCTTAAGCTATACGAAAGGCGGAAACAGACGTATAGACCTGAAACAACTTGAATATCACTTTAACCTTCTTGTATATTGAATTAACAACGATTACAATCACAAGGAATACCGGCAGCACCTCGGTATCGATTCTGAATTCTGTTCCAAATGACAAAGACAACTACCCTATTTATAGTCTTCTTAGTTCGCTTGAAATATACCAGATCAATTCAAGCGAAACCTCCTAATAAACTTTCAAGCGAATCTACATCATGACTTTCAAGCGAAACCTAAAATACATAAATCTGATTCATTAATGCATATTATATTTCATGTGATGTAGCATGATGATGTCACTATTATGATGTCATCATTGAATATGAGGACATCATGCTTGATCAGATCCGCAACGCAACCCAGACTCGATATAAGACGAAGTCGACAGATGTATGCACCAACAGACTCCCCCTCAGATGTTGACGAGTCTTAAGTGTCGAGTCTTCGCAATCTTCAGTCTTTATCACTCTAACATTCTTCAACTAATCTCCTCCTCGGATGATGTAACTCTCTCTTGTATTCTTCAGGATCAACAGCTGACTCTAGCAACTTCAGATTCTCTCTTTCTAACCGACTCCCCCTCAAGATGTGCTGGGATCGTAGTCTGGATTTCACAGGTTCAGGTATCGTAACCTGACTCACCTGCATATTCTCTACCCAAAACATAAGTTTCATAAAAGATAAGATATAACAAATTTAGAAACTTTGCTAATCATTTAAAGACACAACTCTGAATACATCATTTTCAAGTATCAAACAAAATGATTTATCATGTCAATTTCTGATGAACCACTTAAATATATATCATTTTCATTTCACACGTCTTCAAACAAACTTTCCCAAACCTGTTCGTCATGTTCAGCACTCGGAATTTTGAAAATCAGCTTTTCAACATCAGTCGTCTAAAATCTTTTTGAATTTTTCAAAATTTATGCTAAAACACACCGAAAATCTTTTTGGATTTTTGATATAACAGAAATGAAATGCAGTAAAGAAATATATACAGACAATATTTTTGTGAGTTTGTGTAAGAGGATCATATCAGTTTTTGACAAGTCACAAGTACCGTTGAGCTTAGTTACACATTAAGAATTAAACAATTCACTTAGATTGCCGATATACTAATCCACTTAAATTTTCACACAAATTTCAACTGATTCAGGATATGAGTTAGGTGTATTAAGGACTTAAACTCATTCATGTGTCCCACCTCTTGAATATACTCCCGTATTCAGATCCCAATATTCAGTCTTACAGGTGAGTATACCACAGATGATATCTGTAAGGGGTTAAATGCGAAGAACCGTGAGAGCTCAGGTCAGAACTTCCGTTCAGCAGAGAGATGACGGCTTCGACTTTTGGTGAGTCCCCTTTAGAGGATCTTTTTTACAACAACATTGATTAGCAATTTTATTGTCTCATCATTTAATGCTGAGGGCGGCGCTATATTTCAAGCAAGCAGTAAAGTATTCTCCGGGGACTAGGCCATTGCTTCCGCAAAATCAGAAGTCCCGGGATAATACCCCAGATATCACTGAGCATAAAGACCTAGTATCTCAGAAAGAGGGACCTTTCAAACGAGATTTCAGGGGTTACCTATATATCCAAGTAGTGTTCCCCACGAAATAAGCAAGTTTGAATTTAAGTTTATATCCCGAAAAAGCTTACTAAATGTGTAAAAACCTATCGGCATATCATCAGTGAGACCGTTTAACGCTATTTAATCATTACATTTCTTTAGCATACTGTGACTGTCTACTGATGTACTATCATTTCCTCTTCTTTGACACCAAAACTCATTTTTGAATTTTATCATGTTTTTGCCTTTTTCAAATTTTCTAATGTTTTTGGATTTTCTGAAATTTTCTACTCCCCCTAAAATGCAAACACATTAAAGGAAATTTGAAAACAAACTATACAAATAAATGACAACTGATATCGAATCACTTCACTTCGCCATCCACTTGGCATAAACAATCAGAACTCCCCCTTTCACAAAACTATTTTCTCATTATGATTTCAAAACACTTAAGTTTGTTTTAACCAAAATGATTTTTCCGGAAATTAAGTTTTGTTGATTTTACCACTTGTAGGTTAGGGGTAAACTTCTTCACTATGTACATTTTTACAATGATGAACTCCAATATTCATTTGTAGGAAAAACAAGTACAACTTAATGTCCTTGATTTACCATTTGTAAGTGAAAACCTTCTTCAACCACTTGTAGGTTCACTCACCAACTATAACCTCATGTGAATCAAAATATAACAATATAAAGATATTACCTGTATATTTACCAACCAAACCTTTCAAAAATGATGCCGATTCCTGCTCTGCGCTTACCAACCTGGGAGCTCCGGCAAGTCAGGTTTTTCAATGAAAGAAAATGTCCACCCAAGCCTGACCACCCTTGGGTGATTCCAACTCCTCTTTAGTTGGAGTGTAAGTTGCTTTCTTTGTAGCATAAAACTCCTTTACCCCTTTAACCTTCCCATCGATCATTTTTCCAAAAATTTTCTTTACATTCCCATTAAAAGCTTTCTCAACATCAAATTCATTCTTTTCAGAATAAAATTGATTCGAGATCTCAACTTTCCCAATCTTTTGCTTAAAATTTTAAGTCCTTAATGGTGGAAAATTCTCATCATCCATTGAAGGAACTGAGTTTTCACTCTTTTTAACAACGTGTGGCTCCTCTGATTTTGTGGAATCAGATTCATTGCCAGTTTCTTCATCAGATTTCTTAACAACCCATTTTTGGTTGTCAAGCTTCACACTTCTCCTGTAAAATCTTTTCGAGCATTCACCAACTTCATATGTAGAATTTTTAAACACTTTAAATTTCTCAGTTGGTGGCTCAGTTTTATCAACAACTACTTCTTTGAGTTTTTCTGAAACTCCCTGGTTTGTCTTAGTTGTTTTGGGACAGTTCCATGCAATGTGACCAACTTCATTGTATCTAAAACAGGTTCTTGTTTCTCTTCTCTGTTAAGCTTCACTTTTCTTCTTCTCAGCAAAAAATTCTTGATTTGATTGTCTCCAAAAAGAGCTCTTCTTCTCTTCCTCAGCAGATGGACCTGAAACAAATTTTGAATTTTTAGAAAATTTTTCATTTTTATAATTTTCTGGAGGAATAAAACCCAGACCTTTCCTTTTGAAATTACCATTATGGTTTGGTTTCTTTTGAAAACCAGAACTAGAATTGTAACTCTTTTTCTTGTTTAATCGTTGTTGAACTCTTGAAGTGTATTTTTTAGGTTTTTCAGTAAGATTTAAATCTTTCATTTCAGAAATATTAATTTCGATCATTTTAAAAACCTTTTTGATCATTTCAAATCTAACACTTCTTATAGGAAACTCTTAATCAAAATATAATTTGTCAGAATCATTCAAAGTATAAGCAACTTCAAATGTTTCGTCCTTCAAATTAGATTTTGACAACAAAAAATCTTTATTATAAACCCGTTTTCCTGACGTTTTTGAACTCCTGACAGACGAATTCGAACTCGAACTCCCGACTGACAAACACGAACTTTCGGACTCGGATTTTGACTCTGACTCCTCATCCTTATCCAACACTTGATTGACCACCCTTTTTATTAATTCGGACTCATGATCTGTGTCGGACGCTGTGAATGTGATATCAATGTTGTCTGGTAATACATCGATTAACTCGGACTCTAACTTTATATTTACAGCCTTTTTTACTTGTTCCTCATTCGGTTTTCTAGGCGAGTACCCTTCCCAAATTGGAGGCGGACACTTGTTATAACAGACACTCTGTTTCTTACCAGTATCCTTTTTCTTAGGCTTCTTGTCTTCAAATGCCTCAAAACCTGCAACAGTTGGATAAATTCGATCAATTAAGTAATTAGAACTTGTATAACTTCTCAACAATCTTCTGATTCTTTCATTTTCAACTGTTTCACTATCCAACTCCTTCTTCCATTTTGCACATTCTTCAATGTAAAAGTTTATTTCTTTCTGCTTCGACATCATTGTTGCATTCAACATCTTCAAAGCATCTTCTTTTTCAGAATTTGTTTTCTGCAAACTAGTCACCGTTCTGTTTAATACATCATATGATTCTTTCAAATTATTGCCATCAAACAGCAACTTTTCTTTCAACTTTTCTGATTCATTAAACTTCTCGTCTTTTTCTTCACATTGTTTGCAAGATACCAAACATGAAAGACAAGGTTTTGTGACTTCAACAATCTTTTCAATCTCCACAATCTTCTCTACTTCAACTAACTTTTCTACCTCAACAATCTTAATTTCTTTTGTTTCTTTTGCAGCTTTTCTCTCTTTGAGTTTCTTCAACTTATCTGCAAAATAAAATTCAAAACTGTCAGAAGATAAATGAGTTTTTCCAATATTTATCTGCTCAACTTCTTCATCATCACTATTATCTGTTGAACTATTTTCAGAAGAAACAGATTCTTCATCTTCACTTTTCTCATCATCAGATAACACTGCTATCCATTCTTTCATCAGATCTGGCTTTTGAACAATTTGAGCAATGAAAGCTTTAAACTTCCCATTTTCATCCACAAACTTAGCCTAGCTAAATCCCGGTGCCATTTTCTCATCGTCTTGATCAATGATACCAAAATAAGCTTTCCTGTTTGCATCTTCAATCATCTTCCCATGAGCAGTTTGTGAATCCTTTTGTTGATGCGGTTGATTAGCAACCTGTTGATATATGGCTTTTCGATAGTAATCATCTTTTCCAACAGGATTCTTTGCTCCACTAGACTCCTAATTTTTGCACTCTCTTTTGAAGTGACCTTTCTCTGTGACAACTGGCCCAAACTGGTAATTTCCGTACACATTAATTATTGCTTAATGACTGCAATTATGTGCTTAATTGTCAGCAATACCTGATTTCGTACTAAACGAGTGAATTCATGCACGTTGTATACTACAAAATATTGCTTTATGCATAAACGAGAGCGTTGCGTCAGATATAATAGTAAACTCACCGGTAAGACACACTGTGTCAACAGAACTGCAGAAAGCAGTCAGACAATAAAATTGGAGCCTAGGTGTAGGTCCGACAACGAGAATGCATTGAAACCCAAGAGTACATACAAGGGTTAATATATATGCAATACGAAAGCAAAAATAAGCACTAAAAAGCACCCGAAACGCACTTTAAGTGCAGAATTTATATAATTCAGCAATAAATCAGCATTTAGACATATAAATATTATGCAGAAATGACGTTTTATTATCCAGAATATTTCCCTAAGTGTTGGGAATTGAAAGAGTACAAGAAAGGTACTTAAACGACACTAAAAAGTGTAATTTAGCACTTTAACGAATCGGTATGTAACCGAACGACCGGACTATACCCGGAACATGAAAATATTGTTAATAACATTATTTATCTTTTTCTGAGCCAGTTAGGGTCCCTGAATACCCTAACACCCGCCATAAAACATTACACACAACTAACCGGGTTAAGCACTTAACTAACTTACTTAACCTAACTATTAACTAATGCTTAGTTGGAATCTAACCGAACTAGATCCCCCCCCCATTACAAACCGTCCCCATCTAGGGGGACACCCTTGTCCTATATTTGATTAAATAATCCTAATGTCTAAAATCTACTAGACATAATTTCCATTGGTTAATCATGCTATATGGATTATAAGAAGATCTCATGGGTTACTAAACATTTCACAAATCACTTATCAAAGAAAAATTCACACTCTCTCCCTCACTAAGCTTACGGCCAAACACCCCTCTTTCAACCATCCATTTTCGAGTTCGATCATCATCATTCCAAGCACACACAAGTGATAAGGGTCACATATTAGGAAGCTTGGTGCAAGCGGAACGCGAAGGACCTCTCTACTTTGCTTTTATCCACTCATTTTGCGCATAGATTCTTCCCTAGCCTCGAGCTAGAGGTATAATGTTTAAATCTCTATCTTGAACTAATCTAAAGTGGTTAAAAGGATTTTTATCGGATAAAACTCGTTAACATGCAAGATGATGCTTTAAAGCCTACTTAAAACACTAAAAATGGTGGTTAATAGCACATAAGTTGTGTAAATGATGTAGTATTCGAAATGTATGATTATTGAGACCCGATCTATGATTGTGGTAGCTCGGATCACCATTTAACCCGATGTAGTCATGTTCTTGGATCATGACATAAGGTTATGTTAGAAGATATAAGGGTTAAAAGGTGAAACTCTACCACACATGAAACATGAACTTGTGTAAAAGTATTTTTACTTGCAAAATAGTGTTTAAAACTAGCGGATCTACGTATCTGCAAGTGGTATTTTTAAAGGACCAAGCGTTAAAGAAACCATGTTTTAAAACCGGATCTTTCATGAACTAGAGGTGTTTTTATGAACAAACAAGTGTGTGGACACTTGTGTAACAAAAGTTTTAACAAGGAAATAATTTTCATAAAAACCGACTAGAAGTTGTGAAACTTCATATTCTTTAAGGATAAAGTTTTTAAGAAATTAAACTTATTTTTAAAGATAACAAGACTTACTAAATGTGCTAGTAAGTTACTACACATTTTTGGTAAATATTCAAGTTCATGAAATGGAGAAATTAGTGATTATTGTTGATGAGTATTGTTGATAATTGTTGATGATTATTGATGATTGATGATGATTTAAAAGAAAATAAACACACGTTTTGAAAACGTGGGAAACCTCCATTTTTAGGGGAAACTCTGTCAAATTTTTTATAAATTTTGACACTTAGAAAAATATAAGTTTTTGAGAAACTTATTCCCTAAAAATGTGTTTAAAAGTATTACTAAGGTTTCCCTAATTTTTGGTGATAAGAAATGGTGATTTTTCTAGAATAAAAATGGATATTAAGTATATATTTTTTTTGAAAGAAAAATATATATTATTTGATCACCAACTATTGTGCTAAGTGTATATAGTATGTGTTATACGTGCTAGTGTATTAAGACTTAAAAATACACTAATTACTCATGAGGAGTAGAAATATAAAAATACACATACAACATACAAGATACATAATTCGGGTGCAAAGTGCAAAACACAAAAGACTTATATTTATTTTTGGAGAAAATAATATAAGTAAGATACGTAGTTAAAAATATAGAATATTTTTAACACAAGAATATATACAAAAGAGAGTGACTGTACTTGTGCGACGCAAGTCTAGTGACTAACGTTAAGAAAACGCGTATAGGTTACGACGTTAATTAAGCAAATCCGGTGGAGTTTACGACGCTAGGAACGCAAAGTTGTGAGTTCATGCTCCCCCTTTTCTCTTTAACTGTTTTCAGTTTTTATAACTTCGGGGGTGAAATACATGTACAAATGTACAAAATTTATAATTGGTATGATATAAATACAAGAAGTACACTTGGTGAGAACGAGAACCAAGTGTGACGAAATATAAGAATACAAGAAGTACACTTGGTGAGAACGAGAACCAAGTGTGATGAAATATAAGAATATGAGAAGCGCACTTGGTGAGAACGAGAACCAAGTATGAGGCGCTATGAGAAATGATAACAAGAAACGCGCTTGGTGAGAACGAGAACCAAGTAGGATGCGTTATGAGAAATAGTGTCACGAATAGGGTACAGAAGCACCATTAATCGTGTACATACTTAGACCGCAGAACAAAAGGTTAGATCTAACGGGTGCCTGGCAGCCACACACTCGGTCGGGGCGAGAATCGAGTAGTGCTTTTGTGTCTCAGAATATACCAATTAAATGCCTTAGGTTTGGTGACTTCCTATGTCGTGCCACATGTTAATGGCTTTGCAACCCATTAACAATCTGATAATTACAGAAATACTGTATTTACATAAAATTCATACCATACTAAAATTGATATATAACTTGAAGTACGTGGGGTACTCAAGAGGATTGATATATAACTTGAAGTACGTGGGGTACTCAAGAGGATTGATATATAACTTGAAGTACGTGGAGTACTCGAGAAAAACTTGATTTATTCACAACTATGTTTTTATACAAAGTATACAAACGTGAAATACAAAACTGCATGAATTCACACCAACTTTATGTTGACGTTTTTCCAAAAACTCACATGTATTTCAGGTAACTAGGATGGATGTGCGCGCGGTCTTACCCATGCTCGTGGATGTCGCTTATGTTTATCTATAAATAAAGTTGTAAACTTTTAAGACAATGCTTTATGCGACTTAGCGATGTAAACGCTAACGTATGTTTTCAAATTATGGTATTTGAAGTTATTTTCTTGAGCATGTAGTATGTTTACTCTTCGTATGCAATGAGAACCTTTCATGATCACACCTCGTGCTTCCGCCGTAGAAAGGGGTGTGACATTCTCCCTGCATTTAAAACAAGTAACTTTAGATTTATCAAAACCTAAAGCTTGTGACAACTGGCACCAACCGGTAATTTTCGTACACTTTAATTATTATTTATTGACTGCAATTATGTGCTTAATTGTCAGCAATGTCTGAACACATGATTAAACAAGTGAATTCATGCACGCTGTATACTACAAAATATTGCTTTATGCATAAACGAGAGCGTTGCGTCAAAAATACTAAGTAAACTCACCGGTAAGACACTATGTGTCAACAGAACTGCAGAAAACAGTCAGACATCAGAATTGAGGCCTAGGTGTAGGTCCGACAACAAGAATGCATTAAAACCCGAGAGTACATACAAGGGTTTAATTTATATACATTGCGAAAGCAAATATAAGCACTAAAAAGCACCCGAAACGCACTTTAAGTGCAGAATTTATACAAATCAGCAATAATTCAGCATTTAGACATATAAATATTAAGCAGAAATGTCGTTTTATCGTCCAGAATATTTCCCTAAGTGTTGGGAATTGAAAGAGTACAAGGAAGATACTTAAACGACACTAAAAAGTGTAATTTAGCACTTTAACGAATCGGTATGAAACCGAACAACCGGACTATACCCGAAACATGAAAATATTGTTATTTTCATTATTTATCTTTTTCTGAGCTAGTTAGGGTCCCTGAATACCCTAACACCCGGCATAACACGCTACACATTAGTAACGAGGTTAAACACTAAACTTAACGTAACTAATACCTAATGTTTAGTTACTATCTAACCGGATACCCCCCCCCCCCCCATGACCGATTTCGGTCCCTTTGTAACTAAGAGGGAACATGCAAGTACAAAGATGATTATTATAAAGGATTGTGTTTAGTATGGGGTGACACTTAACCCATTGGACAAACATGCTTGATTTTCCTATAAATACTAAAGTTTACTTAACATAATCTCACCAACACATAATCACCACTCCAACACTTCCCTCTTGCTCCCCCTACCTTCGGCCGAACCCCACTCCACCCACCATCATACTTTCGGTTCTTGTTCTTGACATTCCATCATCATACACACTTCAAGGATCGCGTATTAGGAGCTTTGGTGCACTCGGAACGCGAAGGACCACTTCCGTTAGCTTTTATCCACCCATTTTCCGTCAGGATTCTTCCCTAGCCCCGAGCTAGAGGTATATCACTTAAAACTCACTCTTGAACGTATCTAAGGTGGTTAAAAGGAGTTTCGTCGGTTAAATATCGATAACATACTTTTTGAAGCATAAAAGTCTAGTAAAAACACTAAAATGGTGGTTAATAGCTTGTAACTTGTGTAAAAGTTGTAGTATTTGGAATTTGTGATTATCTAGACCCGATCTATGATTGTGGTAGCTCGGATCACCATTTAACCCGGTTTGGTAAGATCGTTGATCTTAACATAAGCTCGTTTTTAGTTAACACAAGGGTTAAAGGGTGAAACTCTACCACACAGGAGACATGGACTTGTGTAAAAACATTTTTGTTGTGTAAAAGCAATTTAACTTGTGAAATAGTGTTTAAAACTAGTAGATCTACGTATCTACAAGCGGTATTTTCAAAGGACCAAGTGTCCAAGAAATCACATGTTCTAACCGGGTCTTCCACAAACAAAAGTGGTTTTTGTGAACAAACAAGTGTATGGATACTTGTGTAACAAAGGTTTTAACAAAGAAATAATTTTCGTAAAAACCGACTAGAAGTTGTGAAACTTCATATTCTTTAAAAATAAGGTTTTTGAGAAATTAAACTTATTTTTAAAGATAACAAGACTTACTAAATGTGCTAGTAAGTTACTACACATTTTCGTAAATGTTCAAGTTCATGAAATTAGTGATTATTGTTGACAATTATTGTTGAAAATTGTTGTTGCTGATTATTGATGATTGATGATGCTTTAAAAGAAAAAAAAACACACGTTTTGAAAACGTGGGAAACCTCCATTTTTAGGGGAAACTCTGTCAAAATTTTTATAAATTTTGACACTTAGAAAAATATAAGTTTTTGAGAAACTTATTCCCTAAAAATGTGTTTAAAAGTATTACTAAGGTTTCCCTAATTTTTGGTGATAAGAAATGAGGATTTCTTCAAGAATAAAATGGATGTTAAGTATATATTTTTGAAAGAAAAACATATATTATTTTATCACCAACTTTTGTGCTAAGTGTATATATAGTATGTGTTATACGTGCTAGTGTATTAAGACTTAAAAATACACTAAATACTCATGAGGAGTATAAACATAAAAATGCACATACAAAATACAAGATACATAATTCGGGTGCAAAGTGCGAAACACAAAAGACTTATATTTATTTTAGAGAAAATAATATAAGTAAGATACGTAGTTAAAAATATAAGAATATTTTTAACACAAGAAAATATACACAAAAGAGAGTGACTGTACTTGTGCGACGCAAGTCTAGTGACTAACGTTAAGAAAACGCGTATAGGTTACGACGTTAATTAAGCAAATCCGGTGGAGTTTACGACGCTAGGAACGCAAAGTTGTGAGTTCATGCTCCCCCTTTTCTCTTTAACTGTTTTCAGTTTTTATAACTTCGGGGGTGAAATACATGTACAAATGTACAAAATTTATAATTGGTATGATATAAATACAAGAAGTACACTTGGTGAGAACGAGAACCAAGTGTGACGAAATATAGGAATACAAGAAGTACACTTGGTGAGAACGAGAACCAAGTGTGATGAAATATAAGAATATGAGAAGCGCACTTGGTGAGAACGAGAACCAAGTATGAGGCGCTATGAGAAATGATAACAAGAAACGCGCTTGGTGAGAACGAGAACCAAGTAGGATGCGTTATGAGAAATAGTGTCACGAATAGGGTACAGAAGCACCATTAATCGTGTACATACTTAGACCGCAGAACAAAAGGTTAGATCTAACGGGTGCCTGGCAGCCACACTCCCGGTCGGGGCGAGAACCGAGGAGTGCTTTTGTGTCTCAGAATATACCAATTAAATGCCTTAGGTTTGGTGACTTCCTATGTCGTGCCACATGTTAATGGCTTTGCAACCCATTAACAATCTGATAATTACAGAAATACTGTATTTACATAAATTTCATACCATACTAAAATTGATATATAACTTGAAGTACGTGGGGTACTCAAGAGGATTGATATATAACTTGAAGTACGTGGGGTACTCAAGAGGATTGATATATAACTTGAAGTACGTGGGGTACTCAAGAGGATTGATATATAACTTGAAGTACGTGGGGTACTCAAGAGGATTGATATATAACTTGAAGTACGTGGAGTACTCGAGAAAAACTTGATTTATTCACAACTATGTTTTTATACAAAGTATACAAACGTGAAATACAAAACTGCATGAATTCACACCAACTTTATGTTGACGTTTTTCCAAAAACTCACATGTATTTCAGGTAACTAGGATGGATGTGCGCGTGGTCTTACTCATGCTCGTGGATGTCGCTTATGTTTATCTTTAAATAAAGTTGTAAACTTTTAAGACAATGCTTTATGTGACTTAGCGATGTAAACGCTAACGTATGTTTTCAAATTATGGTATTTGAAGTTATTTTCTTGAGCATGTAGTATGTTTACTCTTCGTATGCAATGAGAACCTTTCATGATCACACCTCGTGCTTCCGCCGTAGAAAGGGGTGTGACAAAGCTGAAAGATGAGCAACCAATAAATCATTTCTTCCTGTAATCATTTTAAACTTTTCAGCCCTTCTTAGAACACTTGCTAAAGCCCATTTAATATCCATAAGCTCCAATTCCTCTGCATCAATCTGGTCGTAATCTTCCTTTGTTAGTATCGGATTGCCAATTCTTCCAGCAATCAATCCTTCGTAAGATTCCAACGCAGTAACCAGCAATGCCATATGACTTTTCACAACTTCTTCTGAAAAAATTTTGTCCATTTTGAAGATGCAAAGCCACATTACACTGAATCAAATGTCCATTACCAACATTTTCACTTTGAACACTTGGAGGATTAACACTTGAAAATCCACTAGTGTTGACTGAACTTTGACTGACTGATCCAGATGAATTTCCTGCACTAAACGCGGTTTGAATCTTTGGACTAGCTTCAACAGTTTGAACATTTCCTTTGTAGTATAGTTTGATATCTTGTTGATGACTTGAGCTGTTCATTCTTGAAATCTTCTGCTGTTCTAGATCCTGTGCCTCAAGTTTTTCAATAAACTGTCCGATTGACAATCTGCTAAACTCTCCAGAATTCTTTAGGATCATGAGATAGGTACCCCACTCTTTTTGCGGTAAAGCGTCAGCTAGCTTTTCCACCCATTCTGCTGGAGTTTTAGTAATCTTCAACTGAGACATGGTACGCACAAGATGACAATATCTCTCAATGAGAGTCTTTGTAGTTTCACCGGGCATACTCGTAAACAACTCAAACTCCTTCTTCATCAGAGATGCTTTACTTCTGAGCATTTCTGTACTTCCTTCGAATTTCTTTTTAAGTGCTTCCCAGATTGAATATGCACTACCATCATGCTGAAGCAAAACAAATATATCCTCTTTAACTGCTTGTTGTAAGAGACTTATCATCATTTTCTCTCCTTTATAACTATCTCTTTCTTGGTCTGAAAATTCCGAGATGATTTTGTCAACATTTAATGCAGACTGTGGTCTAACAAACTTGGTTTCAATACTTTCCCAAGCTCTTAGATGGTTTGCCTGAACCCAATTCTCAAAACGATTTTTCCATCCATGATACTCTTCAATTCCCATAAGTTTCGGGGGGTTTTTGTGTAGTTCCAGTTTCATTTTCCGAGTTCATGTTCTGAGCAATGGTAGTCGGAGTAATCGGGGTTGAAGCAAATGCGTTGTAGAATTCAGAATCCATGTTTGGGTATCGAAGAATTTCTCAAACAAGCTTTCAAACGAACTGGTTCACCTCGTAAAACACCTGTATACAAACAAACAAAACACAATCAGTTTAAACGGACTGAATAAGTAAAAGTGTGTTGATGAAATCAATTGAAGACTCGTGTCGAAGATTTGTAGACTCGTTTCAATGTTGTTGAAGTGAGATCACTGAATGAATGAGCCGATCAAAACAAAGCGAATTCAATTGGGCCTTCACTGATTGGGCCGATGATAATGAAACTTGGGCCGATGATTTTAACTCTTGAACCAATGAAAGCACATGCAAATTCTGATCACATGCAACTAGACAAATCCAAAACAAATAGCCGACACTTTATCTTTCAAAAATCTTTGATTGGGCCGACAATTTCAAAGCACATGTACTGACATCACTTTAATTCCTAACTTGATTTCATTGAGCCGTGAACTTTACTAAACCGACCATTTTAAGTATGCATGAAAATTGATTGGGCCGCTTTATCTCATTAAATGCTTTGATGGGCTTATATCTTTGTAAAAAAAAAAACTGTTGGACCGATTGAATTTGATCTAATCTTCAAATAATCTTGACCGACAATATGTGCTTTGTCACATGTAATCACATGGGCCTATGCAGTCGACTTTCAAACATCATTGGACCGATGTAAATTCAGCACATTACAACTTTAATTGTTAATCAAACTTGAATTTTGTGATTGGACCAACTCTTTGACCGATAAAAACACATGCAAAGTCTGATTTTACTTTGATTGTATCGACCATCCAATGTCACATGCAAACTGAAATGGTTCTGATCACCTCATGTAGACTGACACAAGACACATGATTTCATTTCCCAACTAACTGTAACCTTGTTTAATGTGTCACACAGATCAATGCACTTTCACGTGAAAAAAACAGTTCAAGCGGACGGTATTTTCAAGCGGTCGACGTTTTCAAGCGAACACTGTGTAAACTCAAGCGAGATGTCGTTTTCAAGTGGACTCACGATGTAAACTCAAGCGAGAAGTCGTTTTCAAGCGGACTCAATACCCTTAATCCGCTTGAAATGTCAATGACGTCAGCAAATACGAACAAATTTCAAGCGAAAACATGATTTTAACCAGTTTTAAGTCGATTTTAACGCTGAAACTTTCCAGGATTTGTTAATACATGATTACGCACAAGATGTGTGAATTTGAGCCGATTTTAACCGTGAAAAAATTTTAAGTTTCAAAAAGAAGATGTAGAAATTAGAAAAAGTGATGAAAACAGGTTGTTTTGGCAAGATCTCTTCCTCCTGAGCTCTGATACCACTTGTAGGATCGATTTGTGACCCAAACGAGTCATTCAGAAGAAATCTTAAGCTATACGAAAGGCGGAAACAGACGTATAGACCTGAAACAGCTTGAATATCACTTTAACCTTCTTGTATATTGAATTAACAACGATTACAATCACAAGGAATACCAGCAGCACCTCGGTATCGATTCTGAATTCTGTTCCAAATGACAAAGACAACTACCCTATTTATAGTCTTCTTAGTTCTCTTGAAATATACCAGATCAATTCAAGCGAAACCTCCTAATAAACTTTCAAGCGAATCTACATCATGACTTTCAAGCGAAA
The DNA here is from genome assembly GCA_030545235.1 of Helianthus tuberosus. Taxonomy (NCBI): domain Eukaryota; kingdom Viridiplantae; phylum Streptophyta; class Magnoliopsida; order Asterales; family Asteraceae; genus Helianthus; species Helianthus tuberosus. The sequence goes on from CM060358.1 coordinate 125,635,649, forward strand.
CCTAAAATACATAAATCTGATTCATTAATGCATATTATATTTCATGTGATGTAGCATGATGATGTCACTATTATGATGTCATCATTGAATATGATGACATCATGCTTGATCAGATCCGCAACGCAACCCAGACTCGATATAAGACGAAATCGACAGATGTATGCACCAACAGTATGTATGTAATATGAATAAAAAAAGGTATCGTTACCATCAAATACCTTTTTCCCTTTTGATGTGTGCAGCCCACACTATCAAGTCCAAACCCCTCTAAATTGTGATATGCTTTTATGTTTCGTATCAAACCCAAATCCCACACCCACTTTAATTGCATACGGCCCCAACCCCAACAAATTCTCAAACCGCCCACACATTAACTATTTTATTATAGTTACGTACTCATGCAACCTCACAAAGGAAAACCCTAGTTTTCCCTCACAACCTACGACAGCAAGGAGGCCCTTTTCCCCATCGCGATTCCTTTCTCTTGGTGCACTCTCCATCTCGCACTAGCTCTCTCTCTCTCTCTCCCTTTCACATCTGCATTCGGTTAGTGCGTTACGTGTTTTGATTTTTAAATTCTGCAAATACATGGCTGTGTTTTTATCTTTATTATGATTCATGGCTGTGTTTTAGTGTATAAATGCTAATTATGATAGTTACAACAATGACTTGTGGTATAGGGTGCATGAAAACTCAAGAATGATATGTAGTTTGATTAACTCTGTTTGTATATATATATATATATATATATATATATATATATATATATATGGATTAGGGTTAAATTCTTGATGTTGAACATGTTAAATCTGATATAAATGACTCATAACCTTCCGAGATTAATACTTATGGGTCGCGGGTTCGTTAAATAATCAGTTGCGGGTTTGGGAAGCGAAATCAGAATCAGAATCTGATCGACAGTTACAGCTGACTTTAATCGTCTGTAACCGGGTCATAACCTAACGAAACTAGATTTTCTTGAGTCTATAACATGATATATCCAAATATGCTTCTAATGGCGCAGGACTCATGATTTTTGGACGTTGTTTGCTATTTTAAATAAATTATTTTGTTTCAGCAATTAAAGCTATGTTTTTTCTGCCGATTTTACGTGTTATGTTTTATGTCACAACTTGATGAATACTTAGAGTTAGACCATATATTTTATACTGTTGATGGTCTTTGGTGTCTGTGCTAATCTCCAACTAGAATTTCGTCAATCGAATAACCATTTTTAAATGAATTTTTCCTTGAACTGCAGTCAGAAAGTGAAGAATCTGATTGCTGCTTAGTAAATGATTTTTTATAAATTTTTGGTAAAGAGTTAGACTCTAAAAAATTAACACAAGACCAACCCCTCCGAGGGGCACGTCACACAAAAAGACCGTAATTTTTGCATTCTTGTAAGTACGGTAAACCGACATCCCAAAACAGCCTATTTTCAGTGAATTGAGTTATGCATGCTTATGAGTTTATAAAGTGTCGAATTTGCTACTTTTAGTGTCCGTATGTGCCTAATGGTTGTATAACTGATGAATGGGATGTCATAGTGTATATTATGAACATATACTTGAAAACTACTCAGTAATATGATGTGACAACTTGTACGCATGTTAATTGCTAGATACGTGTAGGATTTGCGTGAATTACATGAACGACCCCTAATACTCTTGGTAACCATAATAGGACGTGGTTGACCACACTAGCTCGCATAACTTAATCTGCCGAGCTAATCTAAGGTGAGTTCACAACTTTTTCTAAAAGCATGCGTCCCTGGTTTGGGACAACACACTTATTTCCCTGGTTTGGGAAATACATACGGTACCCCTGGTTTGGGGCTACACGCGTGTTCCTAGATTGGAATCACTGACCAAACTATCCGCTGGAGGTGGACCACACTTTCCCTGGATTGGGATTGCCTAGTATTCCTGGTTTGGAATACTGTTAAATACTTCATGTTTTAGCGGACTAAACGAACTCTATCTGAAAGTCCCCACACATTATACCGGTTAATCGTCGAGGCCTAGCGAATGGGGTATTAGTTGACAGCACTATTAGGTTTGACAAACCTCACACCGTGCCGAGGAGGACAGGAGTGAACTTTTGCCATGGACAGCTGGTCAATGATGATAAACATTGACATGGGGCACAAACAACTTAAACAGTCAAGTTTCGGTATCACATAGTTTAGTAGCTAAGGATGGGGTAGCTCCCCATGACATGTTATATAAACTAAGTAATTTAATAACCTGATTTTGAAACAACATTGAAAACTGTGAACTCGCCAACTTTATGTTAACACCTTACGATATGTTTTGCAGGTTGTTAGGTACAGTTATGGATGGACGTTGCAATCGGCTGGAGTGAGTGGCTCATAAAGCCTTAAACTTTGTATATTTAATAAACTTGTGGTTTTAAGTTTATGATGGGTTTACTTTATTTTCCGCTGCTAACTTAAACTGTATTTTGGACTTTTAAACACTGATCACTAATCGTGTTGATTGTGATGATTTTACAACTTAAATGATTGGTTCAACATGATTAGTGGATGGATTCTGGTCAGTCACACGCCTCGCGGTAAAACCCCACATGTGGAATTTGAGGGTGTGACACCCACGCCCACTAAAAATGTGCCACGTCAACCCACATAACACCTCCACGACGGTGGAAAACTTACTGCCTCAAGCCCCACGCCGCCCTCCACGCCGTTGGCGGGCCGGTGTGCAGAGTGTGGAGAGGAAACCACGCTGGTTTTCATGCCCACACCGTGTGGTTTTAGCATTTTACATTTAGGGTTATGGGTATCGAACACTTGGGGTTACTCTATGATGTAAGAGTAAGTTTTAAGCATTCTTATATTTATAGTTTGTTAGTGCATATTAGTGTGTCGTAAGCTGTAAGCTGTACAAATAAACTAGATTCAGTCATTTTCTGAATATGTGATTGTAGGTTGTTAACGAAATAACTGTAACGCTCCGCGTTTTCATAACTTTCCTAATTTAGAATTCGAGTCGTAAAAATCTTTTTTTTAGAAGCTTGTCTCTTTCAAAATTTTAATCCGTTGTATCGTCAAAAAAAAAAAAATCTTTTATCTTCAACTTAATTCATTATAAATATGATTATTTATTCATTGTTTAATTAATTAAATTAATTACTTTTGCAAATTAAAAAGTTTTGTTTTAATCTAGTTATTCTCGTTAGATTTTAAAGTTAGAAAAGAATACAACTAACCTAGTTAATTTAATTGTAAAGTTAGTTTTAAAAAAAAAAATAAATAAATAAATAAAACAAAACTGATGACCACGGGACTTGAACCCGGATCACCAGCTTCAACATTCACACGCATCACCACTCTGCTGTGGTCTTCACATCAAACAAGACCGAACACTCAATTCTTTTATATTCTTGCTTAAATCAAACAGGAAACCCAACCCACTAAACAAAACCTACCTATAAAAGAGATCAATCAATCAATCAATCATACCCAGTAAAATCCCACAAATAGCAGAGCTATTGGTAGGGTCTGGGGAGGGTGGGATGTAGGCACACCTTACCCCTATCCCTAGGGATAGAGAGGCTGCTTCCAGTGAGACCCTCGGCTCCAAAACACCCAGGAAAGAAAGATGAAAAAAGATATAGAACATTAGGTGTATGTGTGTGTGTGTGTGTGTAAGGAGCTACCAATATAACATGAGTGGTAAAAGAGTGCACGGTAAACAAGACAAATATAACAACACAAACAGCCTATACTAATATAAACATATCTACGACTATACACTACCCCTAAAAGCACAATTGAACCCTCTCCTAGAAATCTTTAACCTTAATCCTCCGTCTCCACGAGCTCCTATCATGGACCATGTTCTCAGAGAGGTGCAATTTTTGCAAATCCTGCCTAATCCGCTCATCCCAAGTGATTTTGGGTCTGCCTCTACTCCTCCTCCCCTCCACCACGAGAGTTTCAACTACTCTAACTGGCTCTATTGTCTGCCTCCTCTTCACATGCCCAAACCATCTCAATCTTCCCTCCTTAATCTTAGCTGATATACTAGCTACTTCTAACCTTTCCCTAAAAACATCATTTCTTATCCGGTCTAACCTTGTGTGCCCACACATCCATCTTAGCATTCTCATCTCTGCCACCTCCATCTTGCGTGCTTGTACTTCCTTAATGGCCCAACAGTCGGTTCCGTATAACATAGCAGGTCTAATTGCAACTCTATAAAATTTACCTTTCAATTTTGTTGGGAACCTTCTATCTCACAATACCCCAGTGGCAGCTCTCCACCTACACCATCCAACTTGGATGCGGTGGGCAACGTCACTATCTATCTCCCCATCCCTCTGAACAAACGATCCTAGATACTTGAACTTATTAACCTGCGGAACCACTTGACCGTCAATGGTGATCTGGATGTCCTCAACGTTGTCTACTCCACTAAAGTTACAATATAGGTACTCAGTCTTAGAATAACTAATCCTTAAACCTCTGCTCTCTAAAACTGCTCGCCACTATTCTACCTACAAAAGAGAACTAACCCTAATTTTATCACATTGATACAGCCGCATACAAAGTCTTTTCCCTCCCTTTCATTCTTGTGTTCTCTGCAGATCTTGTCTACAACACCCACACACATAAAAACATAGACAAAACCCAAATCCTATTTACTCCAAACACAATGCACACTCAATCAACCCAGACCCTCTCCTTCAACACAAACAACACCCAATTTTGCTTCCTCTCTCTCTCGATGTCGAGCCGGCGACCAGAACAAGGAGGAGCCGACGCCGTTACGGCGGTTCCGGTCATCGCGTTCCGGCGGTGATAATGAAGAATGGCGGCGAAAGGTGGTTCCGTGACGGTGGTGCACCGTTTTCAGACGATAAGAGGGTGGCGGTGGTGGCCGACGACTACCGGATCCACGTGGAAGACCTTACGGCGACAGTAGCGGTGCTCGATTCGAAACCCAACTCAGGTATGAGTCCGAGAGCTGTGGTTCAGATCTGTTCTAGTTCAAGTTTTGGTTCGGGTTAGTTTCGGGTTCGCATGGGTTCGGTTCGGGAGGGTATTCGGTTCAGTTCTAAAGCCTGTCGAGTTCGTTATGGTTCGGGTTTTGTTTTGGTTAAGTTCGGTCCGACTCGGGTCAACAGCAGTCCACCCGGTCAACCCTGTCAGCGGGGTCAGATTTGATTCGGGTCCTTCCACGGTCCAGCGATTCGGTATTCATTTCTGTCTTAACAATCTTTCTTTTTTATTCTTTAGTTTTGCATATTCACAGAAAATTCGATTATACATTTTGTTCCATTCATTTTGTTTAAACTATTGGGATACCCTCCTAGAATAATGGACATTGCTTTGTTCTAATAAAAAAATGAAGATGATAACAAGAGCCTTACCTACTGTCGATGTCTTTTAAATGGAAGAGGATGATTGAAATGGTTGGTGGATGAATATTCTACATATAACACTTAAATTCTAAATTTCAATAATCTATATGTTAGTTAATTTGGAATTTCTAAACAAACATTCTTGCTGGATATTGATTTCTAAACCAATGAATTAATTATGTAAGTACACACCACTAAACTTGAGTTAAAATATAATAAAAGGCTCTTGTGATCATATGCGGATGTCTATGGTTTGTTTTTTTGTTATTTTTCCGTATTCGGTAAAGTATAATCGTTGAAGTTTTCTAAAGGGAATAACATGTTGTTATGATTTAGAAATAAATAAGATATCTCGAATTTCGCATGATGAGTGGGTGTAGTTTCGGAAGTCAAACCTTCTACAAATGTTTTTCATAATGGTAATTCACTAAAATCCATTTATTTGGTTTATGTTTAAAATATGGATAAACATAACGTTATACCATAACCTTGAAAAGCCATTTGTATAACATAAAAAAATTAAATTTTGAAATGTTTAGTTTATCATTTTTAAAAATTTAAATCTAAGGAGAAACTATTTCCATTCCTGTTGCTTTATAATTGTTGTTTTTAAACCCAACTTTCAAGTTTAATCCACTTGTATAAAACAATAATATTTATATTTAGCATATCAATTATTAACTATATCGTTATGTGATATGTTAATTATCTAGGATAACCGTTTCGTTCATTCGGAAATCCCTATCTTTTACTCGTGCGTTATTTTACAAGAAATCGCAACGCAACCAATGTGAGTATACTCGATCCCTTTTACCCTTTACCATTTTGGGATGCAACATGTATAACATACAAATTGATACTTAAACTATTTTAAACATACTCTATCCATGCTTAACATGAAACTTTATGTGATACTTGTTATTCTCGTATGCTATGTAAACTACTTGGACGTTATATGCTCATTAACTTTGCTAGCCTCCCTTAACAATTATAGCGCTATAGGATTAACGCCCCGCCCGCTATTCTTTTGGGTATTGTTAAGTTAAACATGTTACCACCCGCTAAACTCTTGGGATTAGGCTCTTTTAATGCGGGTTTGAACATATTGTACGCCATATTTGCATACTAGTACTCACATATTATGAATCATGTTGGATATGAGCACTTTTTATTCTATTTATGCTATGTAACAAAACTTGTATACTCGTCTTTGCTTTTGCATTGAACTCTATTTTAATACATGTTGCAGGTTAATTGATGAAGTGATAATGCAAGATGAAACAAGATTTAGGGTGGACTAGATACACACCTAGATTAAATCATCTATTTTTGTTGTTATGTTTTATTATAAAACAATGTTGTTATTTTATTTGAACCTTGTATGACAATTAGTCTTGAAATGAAATTTGAATTTAATTAATATTGTCACATAATGTTATGAAGTCTCTTACAATCTACACACTTCGTCTCATCCCGATGTTTCCGCCATCGGTTGGGGTGTGACAATAACCGGTTTCCATTCGTTAGATGTGTCTAGCGAATGTGCCATTCGCTAGTTTGTTTTGGCGAATGGGCTAGTATTTGCAAGGTTGGATCCAGTGAATGGGAGTTCACTATATATAAGGTTCCTTTGTTGTGTGTTGTTGATTTCCTCTTTCAGTATACCAATCTAGGATTATTATCTAAAGGTTATGTTGTCCGATTGTAGTGTTTATCTCAAACTTCCATCTTGTAACCTAATCAATCACTTTGTGCTAGTTTATCGATCCAATTTGAGTTCTTACATGGTTACTCATTTATATTTCTTTTATTAATAGAGTTATAACTATTATCATTTGAACTGTTCAACCCGTGTATTACATGGGTTGATAACCTGGTACAATCTATATAGACAAAAATTCCTTTTCTTAATTTATAAAACTAGATTGTTGCAACACGTCGCGTGTTGCAGCGACGACGTCTTATTTGTTTATAGAAGGGTTAACCATATGAAAATGTGTGTTTCGTATACGATCCAATCATTACAGCTACAAAAGAAACGTAATCGAACTCAAGTCAGTTCGTTTAGTGAGGTTTTCACCTAACCCCTACAACACCATTACCTTTGCATCAAGACTTAGGGTATTAAAACGTACAATAACCCGAATGTATATCGTCGAATGAAAAGGTATTATATTTGTCGTGGTTGGTTTCTGAACACGGTTTACTTTAAAACATATACCAACTAAAATGTACGTAAAAATAAGCATGAAAATGTATTATGTTTAACCGAACTCGTTTCTAAAAAAAAATATTTCAATACGTGAATTTATATCGTTTACGTTCAAACATGATGAATTTATACCAACACATACATTAAAATGTCAAAACATAGACTGACTGAAATTGTACATAAAAATAAGCATGAAACACATTATATTTTCCCCAACTCGTTTCAGAAAAAAATTACGTTGAAACGCGAATTTATATCAACTCGTTTATGCTCATTTTTTACTTCTTTCGTCCCAAGACCTTAGAAACCTACATTTGTCATATATGAACCATTTAGGTAGCATTTCCAACTATAAGGTCAGAAAAGTAATTAGAATTAGGGGGTGACTATGCACTAAAAATATGTATAACTAAGGGCACATCACCGTGCCACCCCAGGCATGCACGTGCTCCCCTACACCCAACCAACCTCTAAATAGAGCCCCAAGTCTTTATTCCAAAGTGTGCCATTTCTTAAGAGGCCTCCTAGGTCCGACCAGAACTCTTTCCGAAGGTTTCTAGTGCCTCTCCCTTTTACACTATCCCTCCAAAATAAGCCACCAAGTAGTTTAGTTCATTAGAAATGTAATAATGAGAGACGAGAGATACTTTGTTGCACACGTATATGCACTTGCACTTGAGCTAGAGTTTGAAGATCATGAAGAGTGGTAATCGCCATTGGTGAGAGTGTTAAAATCTTCATATGGTTGTAATCTCTATGTCTTTTCATACTCTTGGATGAGTTAATCTTATTAATCTAGTGCTTTATTTGATTTAATGTGTTTATCTTTTACTAATTCTTGGTTTTTTTTATCTTTTGTGACATGATTGCATGGCCCATTTGAAACTAAATTAACTTAACCACTTAATTTAACCTAACTTAACTTGACTAGTACAGGTTCTCGTACCCTAAATCAGATCCGGCGTTCTTGATAACCTTGAGAGGTGAAGGTTATTAGTACACTCATGGTGTTTAACAATCCATATATATACTAATAAGGGAAATCCAAACTTGGCCTATCAAGAATATTATTGTGTAATCTTCTTGTATTGAACCAGATTCGGGTGCTTCCGATATCGAATCGATCTTGGGTTAATAAAATGCTTATGATATTACATCAAGGGTAATAAAATGCTTATGATATTACATCCTGGTGACAAGTCCATTCATTGTTTACACATGAAAATGAAACCATACCACTCAAAATAGATGCAAACATAAACGACATCAAAATCTGGCATGAAATACATAAGTCTCACATTGTCACCAAATGAAAAGATGTATCAACCAAATCACAGAAGCCACGATTGCTGAAATCGTGATTGCTTCAATTTTAGCATCGTTTGGTAGCGAAGGGTATGCCTCAGGAGGAGGAAGCATGCATTCATCCCCATTGAAGTAAACTTTCCTAGGAAAAGCCCATCCTTGCTTAAATGTAAAAGTATTCTTGTCCTTCTGCATGAGCACTTCGGATTGCACATTTCCAAATGGTCCAGCTTCCATCAACAAATCATTATAAAACTTCATACCATAAAACATCGCTGTGTCATCTGCACATCAATAAAACAATCTTTAATTTCCGAAGACTTCAAAAAGGTGATATTTTTGGATTTCTAGGTGGTTTGGAAAATGGCTATGCGTTTGCAGACATCTCCTGAAAGTGTTTGTACAAATAGATAGTTTGCTACCATGGCTAGCGAACTCATGAAAAAGCTCACATTGAAATGTTGGAGTTCACTAGTGTGGCAAGTAAACTCAGCGAGATTGCTGGAGGGGGATGCAAACTTAAAAGTTTCGTGAGAAGGTAAACTTGCTTCGCATGAAATTTCAAAGCTTTTGCATGAGTTCGCTAGCGAACTCCCTATTTGTACGAGTAACTTATAAAATGCTTAGAAACACTTGGTTATTCTCCAAACCACCTTGAATTCCATTACATTCCGCAAAGGATAATAGTTTGACTCACTTATGGATTGATAGGGAACTAAAGGCTTGTAATCAAAGCTAAAAACTTGGGTCACATTGTTCAGATTCGGATGTTGTGCAACGAGAGTCCATTGTGTATAATTTAGTCGATAGTTAAAGTTAGTGACAGCCAACTTTACGCGCCAATAATCTTTATAATTCTGCTTGACGTGCCAGTGCACCCGTATGGGGCACATATGATGAGTGCATTGTAGCAATGGTTCATTATCTTTTCTTGGTGTGTTAACCCCGACAGAGGTTGCCCTCTTTGAACCGCTCCTACATTTTTTAAGCCATCGTTAGCAAGGTCATATCAATCATGACATAATTTAATAACTCGCGTTTGCACATTTTGAAAACGAACTCTTACTTGATACATCTGTCTTTGTTGTGGCAACCACATGAACAAGATGGGCATGGAGTGATGGTTTCATTGTAGAAGGAAGAAAAAGATACACAACAGCTTGGATGCTTGGATACCAAAAACTGTGAGTAAGTGCATGTCACGTTCCATGTCACTGCATCCAAATAAACGGGTGGGTTGGGTGTTTTATACCAAAATTTAAAAGATATAAAACAAACTAGCATTTGGTTTCATAGTTTAAATGTAATATTTTATATAATCGATATTTTTGGTGGTAATTAAATTCTAGTTAGATTATTACTTTGTAAAAAAAACAAAACAAAATAAATTTCTAGGTTAAACGGGTACAGCTCGTATCAACTTACAACATTTCGTGCTTACGTTGGGTCAACCCACAAACCCACGACGACCACCCCACAAACATGTTAGAAAGTTGTCTTCATTTCAATATGTTTTTGTTATCATAAGTAATGCACTAACAGCATTACAAAAATATATGCACAAAAGTTGTTTAATGGCCAACACGACTAGAACTGACCCGACCCATTTTGACTTGTACAAAATTATGACCCGTTTCAACCAAATTGTATTGACCTAGTTACCATACCAAGTCATCCCGACTCATCCATCTTGCCACCTCTACTTAAAAAAAACAGACTCATAACATGTGCTTACCCTAACTAGTTTTATTGGTAGTCTTTTAGACTGTCTAAAAGAGGGATAGAAACTTACTTAAAGCTTGAGTCTTCCGTCTCCGATCCTTAGTCCAATAGACGGTAGATGGCACAATCGTAGCTGGGCCACAAGTGTAGCCCGGGCCCGGGGCCAGCAAAGTGAAGTTCTTGGGCAGTTTTACAGTTTTATTTGAAGTGCCAGCAAGGCCAACGCTGACTTGAAAAGCCGAAACCGCAGCAGAGGGATCTTGGCCATATGAAGACACCACACCACCTTTGCAACAATTGGCGATTTGCTGGTTATAAGGAACTCCAGGTAGCAAATCGACAACTATCGGGTCCCGCTTGCAACAATGCGGTACGTTTCCTCCTTTGAACTTGGAACAATCACCTTGTTCTGTAGTTTGGGCTCCCACCATTGACCATATCACTTCTTTCTTAGCCCAGTTCCATCCCAGGGTCCACCCAGGAGTCATTATATGTCTATACATTTGGAAGTTGTTCATTGTGACCAATGCCTACAACACAGTTTAATTTACTTATAAATGGGTTGATTTTAGCTGTGTTTTAGAAAGAAAAGTGTATAATGGGTTGCGTTGAAAGTTAAAATAAACGTAAATTTAATGCATACAAACTTTTTAATTATTCTATTTATCTTTTACTGAAAATGTTTCTGGTCAACACAACCCAAACGTGTTACCCCATAACCGGTCCATTTTTCCAAGTTGCATAAAAAGCTACATGAAGCTCACCACATAACCATCTGGTGTCCAAGATATGACATCCCATTTGATTGTTATGTTCCCGAAAGGATCCAACGGGTCAAACGCCACTGAAATAACAATACGAAACTGTTAAATAATACAAGGGTGTAAACAAGCTAAGCCGAGCACAGCCCGAGCTTGCCAAATCTTGAACTCGGCTCGTTTAATAATAATAATAAGTAAATATATATAAATTAATTTTTTAAAATATAACATCATATATATTATTTAGTATTTTATAATAGTTGTATATATTATAATAGTTATTATGTAAATATATATTTTACATATTAAATAAAAAATAAATTGTTCAGGCTTGCAAGCCTACTCGAGTTCGATAAGTGAAGTCGAGCTCTTTTAAGCTTGACTTGATTTGAGCTTTTAGCGAGTCGAGCTCAAGGAGCCAACATGTGGCTTGGCTCGATTACACCCCTACTTTTTATACTATTTCATTACAAAAGATTTGATAAATTTACCATACCTGAGTTTTGAGAAAACACAAAAAGAAGAATAGCCCATAAGCTGAACTTTAGAACCATTTTATTTTATTTTAGTTAATTTAGCAACGGAAGTGATGCATTAATAAGGTGCAGAACATGAAGATATCTTACCTAACAGTTGTTGCATTCCTACTTAGATTGTTCTGATTATCCAATGAGTTTACAGCTTGCTGAAATATCAAGCAAAGGTGTGACAATTAAGTAACACTTGCAAAGAGTTTAAGAGTGATGGCAAGTCATTATCTCCCATTCCTTTACACTGATCTGACTTTCCACCCATTAACACTGCCTACTAAGCAGAGGTTAACAAACTGCACGGGCCGGGCCTACCACAGTCTTAGATCCAGCTCCGCGCCAAAATTCAACTCGGCCCATGTATTGGAATGCATAATCCTAAATGATATTAATTAGGCCTGGTTCATGGTTTATAGCCCGATTAGCTGCTCGTGCGGCACGGTTCCCAAAAAGCCAGATATTGTGTATAGTAGCGGTGCAAAAAAAAAACTTGTTTGGGAACCGAGCCTGGTTTGGACCTGACTCGAACCGTAGGGTTGTAACCTATACTTTGAAGCCGATTTCAACCCGGTCAAACCCAAACCAAAGCGGTTCAAACCGGTCAAACCCGATCATTTCACTCTTATAAACTGGGTTGGAACCTGAACCAATTTCACCAAAAACCAGCTTTGACTTTCTTTGATCCAACCTGAGTCGGTTTCAACCCGAACTGGTTTGGGTCAAAAACATGACTTGTGCACCTCTAGTTTATAGTATGTTAGTTTTTTATTTATGGAATTTATTATTGTATTCTTTAAAAATCTTTGGGTTATTGTCATTGGTTATTATTATTTATTATGTAATGTAGTTTAAAACTAATTTTTAGTTAGAACATCAATTCAATTTAAGTTTTATGTTATTTACGGCTCAACAAAAATATTTCATACACAATAAAAGAAATATATTAAACAAATAGATCTGCCCAAGTGACCGGTTACGCCGACTTGGCCCGAATCAAGTTGATCGGGGACTTGTTTGTAGCTCTACGATCTAAGGGCCAAACTACCGGTTTAAACTCCGAGCTTAAGCTATGCTTGAGTTCAATTCAAGCTCTACGTCTAACAACGCTTATATCGATCACCCTGATCACTGTCCACCACAACTGGTTGAGTATGCCAAAATAAGTATATTTTTCATGTCTTGATTGCAACACCTTCATCACAATAATCACTTGATGTCAGTTGTTGCGACCATGGCTATCGTATCGCCTTCATGGTACTAACTGTATAGTTGTCGATTGTAGTGGTTTTTTTAGAAGCCTTTGTACACTTCTTACAATTAGGAGCCTTTGTATTTGATCATAATCCCACAAACCTCATTATCTTCTATCTTAAAGCCAAATGTCGGTGGCTTTTACATGTTTGGTCCCTCTCCCCTTTTCCCTCTCAGCTACCACGCCACGTGTATACTCCAGGTTCTTTTCCTCCTGCTAACAACGTGTCTTGCTTAAGGGATTTCTCACAGCTGTTTGTCAAATTACAACAATCGAACCAGAACACAAGATTCACAAAATCAAACTGCACAAGAAATCATCCATTTTCACTAACCGTAGAACGAATTCGACAAATGGGTCTCACTATTTTCCTTCTGGAATTTCAAATCGAATACTTGGCTTTAAAGTTGCAACTATCTAGGAGATTTAATTTGTTCTTCAGGTCATTTTTGCTTTGCGCATTCCTATTAACTAGATTTTCCCCCGCGCTTCGCCGCGCGGAACTGTGGTTGTTTTTTTTTCCACGCATAGCGGCATGAGTTTGGACATTATTAGTTTCGCTTGCCAAAAAACATAAAAGTAAACACCAATACAGTACCAGCAGCAATGTTGTTCACCTATAAGCGGTTGAGTTCGTCATGATTGTTCTACGTGTTATAGTTAAAACTATTTATGTGTTATAGTTAAATCTATTTATACGTATGTAACTATCCTTTATTAAATTATTTTTCTAACATAATAAGTCTTAAAAGTAAAAATAAACAATTTGTTTAACTTTTGAAATTCATATAAGTTTTTGAAAATATTATTGTTAGCATGCCCATTTTAATAAGCGGTTGAGTTCGTCATGGATACTATGCTCAAGCATTTATAGCCTTTCAACGCATCATGAAAATTAATCTAGAAATCGTTTTCGAATTATATTTAATTAAATGAAGTATTACAATTTTCTCTTTCAAATTTTGGTGTCTACACCGAATCAAAATGACCTTCCAATAAAAATAAACAAAAAACAAAGCATTATAGAGATTGCAATTGATAGCTGGCAGTCACTGTCACTCCTCACCAATATTTTATTTTATTTTATTAATTATTAATTGAAAACTACTGAACCATAAAACAAACAAACAGCTTTCAAAAAATCTCTATAGAAACCACTTCTCAAGCATCTTCACTTCTACCACCAAAGTACGACACCACCGCTGTCTTTCTTCCTATAAAAAAAAGCCCCAGACACAAACGCCACCCTCATGACCTCACCTTAACTGCAACCACTGTCTCTCTCTGAAGAGCTTACCACTTCACCCACTCAAACCGCCGTAGTAGTTAAGGTGGTGGATTGGTGGGCTCTGTACAATTTCTGGCGAGATTAAATGTGGATAACCGGCAACCACAGCCGATACTTAACAATTAAGCAACGTAGCTCTATCTCTCTCTCGGAGCAAACAACACCACCGCAAACCGCCAACACCACCAACCAGAATATCGTTCAGATCCGTCTCCAAAGGGCAATAAATACTGTTTGTATTTTGGGATTGATTATTTTAACAAACTTATAACTTATTGAGTTTTTGAACCCTTAATATCTCAGAACTATAAACCTATGTGACTGTAGAAGAAATATGCAAAAGTGAAACCGAGGATAGGGCAAAAATGAAACTTTGAAAAGTTAGGTGGCTAAAGTCAAGAAGCAGACACATCCCTGGCGCAAACCAGCGATGTGGATTGATATATACAATAATTCATACCCTTGGGTTTCTTCTTTGTTTATTGTATTTGTTTTTTTTTTCTGCTATAGCTTATTGTAAATTGATATGTGTGTTTTGAGTAGTTGGATTTCATATGTGGTCGTCTTTTGTTACCTTATAAAGTAAAAGCCATAGTTTTTGAAACACATCCTTAATTAATTAAGGGAAAAATTACAAGTTTTGTCCTTTATCTTTATACCACTTTTCAGGCGGTGTCATTTTTAACGAATGTTGACAGGCGGTGTCCTTTACTAGGTATTTTGTTGCAAGTTTAGTCCTTTACACCCAACCCAGTTAAAAAACCCTGTTAATTGTTGACAGGTGGTGTCCTTTACTAGGTATTTTGTTGCAAGTTTAGTCCTTTACCTAGGTATTTTGTTGCAAGTTTAGTCCTTTACACCCAACAATTAACAGGGTTTTTTAACTGGGTTGGATGTAAAGGACTAAACTTGCAACAAAATACCTAGTAAAAGACACCGCCTGTCACATTCGTTAAAAAAAACACTGCCTGAAAAATGGTATAAAGATAAAGGACAAAACTTGTAATTTTTCCTTAATTAAGTAAATTAAGTAAATGGCATAGTCTTTGAAAAGGTTCATTTTTGGGAAGACATGTGAAACGTAACTCCATAGAGCAAGCTATGTTCTTTGATATTTAAAATGTTAAATCATGATTCTCATATATATCAATTGTTGATCAGTTCTGTTAAGACATAATGGAAAACATGAAAACATACATTTGATTGCATCAGTACAGACCAACAGAGAATCCAGATGGAGACGTAGCAACAGTGTTTGACATGATTGTCAGATTGATCTGGTTCCTCCTTAGTGTGCAATCTAATGATGGTGATGATGAAAACTGAATAAGGGAGTTCGGTTATGGAGAGGAGGCCGATGGTGATGTTATGTGAATTAGTTAGGTTATCTGTCTAAAAACTGGAACCTCTACATAAGTCTCCTTATATATGCACCCAAGAGGAAACCCTAATTAGTTAATAAGGGTAATTTGGCCCATCAACAATTACCAACTAATTATTTAATAGGATTGTTATATATTTTGATCCATATAATGTAAATGATTATAATGGCTACTAGATTAAATATAACATAAAATATATTTAATCTTACATTCTCCCACTTAGCCGAGTAATCATTTACTATGAGTATTAGATAAACCTGATCAGGAGTTAACACTCATTTTAGCCTTAAACAAGTACTATAGCAGAGAAATACAGCCGTTGAATCATTATGCCACTACTAGAAAATGAAGCTAGGGTAACCCCTAAAAAATGTTGCATTAAGCCTTGAAAAAGTTGCATTAGGCCTAATGCAACTTTTTATTGGGGGCTACATTAGAAGCAGTTACATTAGATATAATGCAACTTTTTTAGGGCCTAATGCAACTTTTTTCTTAAGTGTTGCTTTTAGTATACAAATGCAACTTTTTTTCTATGCAACTTTTATAACACTCAAATGTAACTTTTTTTTATATTCTAGTTACAAAAACGTAACCTTTTTTTCTCTCAAATGCAACTTTTTATACACGTAAATGCAACCTTCAATATGGTTTAGTTACAAAATGTAACCTTTTTTTAGAGTTAATGCAACTATTATTTTCTTTTTATTAGAAAAAATGCAACCTTTTTTTACACTAAATGCAACATTTTTTTACAAATTTTAGTTACAACAAATGCAACTTTTTATACCCAAATGCAACTTTGTATTATAAATTTTATTGCTATTATTCGATATACATTGAATCGCAATTACGCTAGAACAAATAATGACAAATATCTTTGATAGAAAAATAATGTACTTTAACATACTTGTTCAAACTTAAATAACAATGTGGTCAACACAAAGTTTAAATACAATAATAAAAAGAAATGGAAACATTCTACTCATCTCGATCTCCAACGGGCAGTCGTTTCATAACTTTCTGCATCATAGCTTCCAAGTTTTGTCGTTGGCTGTCAATGTCTTTTTGCATAGCTTCCAACTCATCCTTTTTTCTTTCATGATCCTCTTCAATCTCTTTACGCATTTCCAGCAACTGGTTTTTCTCAACTTCAACGTTTGCTTTAAATGATTCCATCAGCCCTTCCGGAATCATGTATGATGTGCAAGCACCATCTACCTTTTTCACTAATGTATTTGTAACGCCTCTACCATAAAGTCGGCGGTATCCATAGTTTTCTTTATTCATTACAACCAAAAAAGGATCTACCGTAGCATTGTCATCCTCTGTAGGCTTGTAGTTCTTCATTTGTTCCTTCAATATTATAAAAAAATATTGTCAAAATAATTTTTTATACTTGAAATCATGTTATGGGTGAATCTTATAATATGCATGTAAATGATACAAAATACAAACACTCCAGTGTTTTCACAAAGTGATATAAACATTACATCAAGTAATATTAGAATATAAACATAAAACTAAAGACTAAAATATGTTAAACAAATATGTCACAGATATACAAATTACTAAACTAGTAATATATACAAGAGCTTAAACTAAAGAAGCAGAATTCTAGAATTCTAGACTATGGGATTGTTTTCATCGGAATCATATTAATCTTATGTATATTAACACACATGAAACATTGAGGATTACGTACAGTTAACAAGGAACGTTGATATATACATAATGTTAAAAGTAGAAAGGACTTACAATTTTTCTTGCCGTGTCATCATATGTATCAACATATACACGTCCTTCTGTCCTATTACGCGTGCGTTCAAACAATTGGGTTAAGGTTGGTAACTCTTGGTTTAGGTCATCATTTTTCTGTATTCATAATAACATATACATCAATAAAGAAATATGTTAAACAACATAAAAAGTTAAATCACAAGCAAAACAAAAATACATTACCATCTCCTCACGAATCCTAGCAAAACTTTTTGGACCGGCTGTGTGCATATTTTTTTGACTCATGCGGGATTCCTTGGCTCGTAAACAGCATTTCTGTACACACATTAATATATACAAATCAACTAGTAGACAACTCTAAATACCAAATACTATTAATGAAAAAATTATCAAAAAAATTACCGCCACATCTTTATTACTCCATAAACGTAACAATTGCGAGAAATCAGCCTCTGGAATAACTTTTGTTGTCCTTAAATTGATAGTACTTTTTCTTAAACCGACATTTGTGTACCTTATATAATTCTCCAATACTCTTTAAAACCCACTTCTTAGCAGCATCAGGCACATCGTATTTTTCCTTTTAAAAGGCTATCATTTAGTTAAAAATGAAAATCAAACAAATAAATGCATGAATGAATCAATAATAAAAACCCTTACCAAAACATACTCCCATATCTTTTCTTTATGTGGTACCTTCTGCCATGAACTATAGATCAATGGTGCATAACTATGATTACGAGCTATTGTACCCAAAAATCGAGAGAACTCTCCAGCCACATCCTTCCCCTCTCTTATCGGACCAATGGGTTGCCCAAAATCATTACATATAATGGCCTCGCGCTCGTCAAACTTTCGCATGTGCACTGTATGCAACATTGTTGGTCCTCTTTTAGTGGTTTTAGAAATTCCTGTATAAAAGTAGTAATTACAAATATATATCTATATATGTACATAGACACACACACACACCCATACATATATATAGTTAAATCAAACCTGTTGCTTTTTCTAACTCGAGGTGCTGTTGTTGTTCAATTTCGGGGCGATGTACATCATCCTCTTCTTCCAAATCCTCACTGATATCATCTGTTTCTATATCATTTTCGTTATTTGCAATTGTCATATCTTCCATGTCTTCACACTCTTTGTCTTGATCAGCCTCATCTTGTAAATCTTGAAATTTGGAATAACATACAATTAATATATAGCATTACAAAAATATTAAAACAACAAACACACATATACTTAAATCACTCAACAAAAGTACCTTGAGATCTCATAATATCCCCTTCATCTTCGTCAGTTTCCAAACAATCTAGTTTCATATTTAAACCATTAATATGTAAAAGCATAAATAAGTTAAAATAAAGAGTATTTTTAATTAAATAAATTTTAAGATCAACAATGTAATACCTTGAAACATCTCATCATCCTCGTAATCATCCTCATCAACAAGAAGCGATCGTCCCTTTGATCTCCCTTTAATACAATTAGGCGTTGCCTTTTTTTTTATTCACTACCTCCCTTTGCGTTCTTGAGATTAGGTCACCCATGGTGATTGTTGACCTACGTTGATTCTCTTTCGTGGCATTTAAATCCAATGGAAACTCTTTGGAGACCTTTGAAGCGGTCACTCGATTCTTCCTTGCTAAATTAGCAATTCTATTTATGGATAGTGGTGCAATATATTGCGGAGGACGTTGCTATAACAAATATCATGTTCATCAGAACATAGATGTTTACAAAATTAAAAAAAAAAACTTGATAATCTAATTACCTTTTTGGATACTTTAACACTTTTATGAACTTCTTGGTGATCTTCCTCACTATCATCACCATTATCAGGAATATAGTCTACATCCCTCACATTATTGTATGGTGGTTTCACTTTCTTTTTCTTCATTTGACTATCTACCAACGAATTTGCAATCCTTTTCAATCCCAAAGCTTCTAGTTTCTTATTGTTTTCTTCAACCCTTAATAGCTTATCTCTCTCATAATCAGTGATTTGTCTTTGTGCACTTTGATTTTGCCTACTTTTGTTTGCCATTATACCTGTAAATCTTGATCTAATCCGTTCACCACTGTTTGTATTTTTAATATTAGTTGTAAGTATAATCATTAGAAAACTAGGTATTTCAACCATCATTTTGATTGATGTCTGTATATTACAATCTACACTATACAAGAAATTGAATAATATATAAAACATATGAACTACCGGTACAACAAATAATGTTAGTTCTTTTACGAAACCAGCAAGAAAGCATGAAGTCTATGAAGATACCTTATATGAAGAACTGTTGGTAGGTAATGGCCTGTTGATGTCAACAATTTAAAATGTAAGCAAACTAAAAATAACAAATGTAAGCAAACGGAAAATAACAAATGTAAGCAGAAGTTCTATCAAAGTTATGAGTTATAACTAGGGCCGCCTCAACTAATTTGGGCAAGAAAAAATTGTACCTTTTCAACAATCAATAGCTTGAACAGAACAAATGAATTTCTGCAGCAAGACAGATTAACAACTTCGATTTCAATTTCGCACTTCGATTTAACTGAACAATAATACAGCATAACAGAATTCGGTTATCGATTTTAAAGACAAGAACAAGTTTAATTTAGGGAACAGGGCCTTCTTACAGATGAATAATTGATAGTTGCTTATTGACTTCCATTTCTCTTTTTAAGTTAATGAATAGGCAGGCATACTAGAATCATATATCTCCTACTTCTATACTAATCCAATATTTACCTCGTTACCTAATTTTATATTACGGTATGCAACAATATCCAACAAAATCTTAACAAAGTACAATAGAATCGTATATCAGAAAGCGAAATCAAACCTCAATGTGTACTCTGCTCAATGTGTCCTCTGCTGTAGCGAAATCAAACCTCAATCGTATATTAGAAAGCGGAATTTCCTGCTGTAGTGTTGAGTGTGGAGAGGGAAAAATAAAAATTTTAATGGGAATTGCCGCTAATCTTTGGTCTATTATCAGTTTAAGATCAAGAGAGGGAAACTAAAAATTTAATTTGCAGAATTGGCGCTGATCAAATTTTATTTTAAAGGGGATTGTTCAAGAATTAAGAAAGGGGCGGTTTGAGGGGAGGATATGCGATAGGGTACCATTTTGTGTGCTACATTCAAAGAAACCTTGTGTGTGGGGCTTATTTTGTAATTTATTTATA
Source organism: Helianthus tuberosus (assembly GCA_030545235.1). Lineage (NCBI taxonomy): Eukaryota > Viridiplantae > Streptophyta > Magnoliopsida > Asterales > Asteraceae > Helianthus > Helianthus tuberosus. Next base: position 125,656,424 of record CM060358.1, read on the forward strand.
ATTATAATTAAGCATTTTGAAAAAATGAAATACAATAAATCACATGTACACGAAGGATTAATTTATTTAAAATGAAGTTGTGTATAAGTGCTTTCCCATTGTGTTTACAAAGGATGCAATTTTGTTTAAAGGGTTTGATTTTAGTGTTACACAAGTTCGGTTTAGCGATAGCAATAATGCGAGGTTCAGGTCCATTCCGGTGCGTATTTCGGACAATATAAGTGAAGTTAAATCGATCGGGTTCATTTGGTTTAAAAGTAGGACGAGGTTTATAGATTTAACATGGGAAACCTGGTGTAATTTTGTAATTAGACCATGGGGTATGGTGGGGCTTGGGTTGGGGGCATGAGTTGACACGTGGAGTTCGTGCCCCCCACCGGTGAGTGACGTGTCCGTGGGGTATGGCGGGGCTTGGGTTGGGGCGTGGCTTGGTAGTTTATTAAAAAAAAATTACAAACACCCCGCTATGACATGGCCAACAAAGCGAATAGGAGGCCGCCACATCGGATTGCTAGCCCGCCCCACGCCCGGCTTCAAACCCATGCCCCAAGGGCCACGCCCCAACCCAAGCCCACCAGGGGTGGTGGCTTGGGCGTTTTCCCCCAACCCAAGCCCCATACCCCACAGTCTTATGTTGTTTGTTGTGGTAAGCCCGGTTTGAGTCGGCTGGGGTTTCAAATGAAATTTACAGTTCAAAAAAAAATTAACACTCATGTAAGGTAGAATGGGGGTAGTATTGGTGATATAAAATGTTATAATATCTCCTGATGGGCCAACCTTTTATACCCGTCGGTTAGTGGGGCGTCGTAGGGATGAGCAAATGGTACCGGTTCGGTTCGGAACCGGTACCGGTAACGAATTTTCCGAACCAACTCGATTTTCTGTACCGACATTTAGCATTTTCGGTACCGGAGTCCGGTATAGGTATTTTTCTAGAAAATTATCATTTATTCCACAGTATCTTTCACCTTGAATATAATAGCTTCAATTAATCCAGTTTCACTCTGCAAACCATTTTGATTTTTTTTGATTTACTTGTCCTCATAAAGTTCACATTTTCAAATCTGAAATGTAAAAAGGAACAACTTTAAATGTTAATTATAATATTATTAGATTCGGTATTTGCAAGTTAGAGGTGGCAAAACAGACGGGACGGGTCGGGTGGCATGCTGGTCCGGGCCATACTTATTCGCTATAAAAAGGGTTATTTCAGTTCGAGTCAGCATGAGTTCTAGTTAAAACGGACCACTTTAAAATTGGCTATCTTGAAAAACAAAATTATAATAACCAGAAACACTTTACGAATTCTAAAAGTGACCCTAACTCTTTCTGACATGAAACATGTATTTGTTGTTTTATAGTTATCTAACTGTACATTGACCAAAATAAGTAGTGGCTGCACATTCTGCAGAAATTAATAATCTTAAAATGGCATTTTGACTTGTTACTAAAGAACAAATATTATCAGATAATGGGTCAAATGTGTAATTTTAAGGGCTGCACAGTCTGCAGAAATTAGAGGGGTTTCGGGTCGGGACGAGTTTCGTACCGTTTCGACCCGTACCGTTTCGACGCCAACCGTTTCGACCCGTCCCGTTTCGAATAGAACCGTTTCGACGCGAACCGTTTCGACCCGTACCATTTCATTTCGATCAATCGCTAATTTCTACAATCAAAGCAAAGATTAATACTACAGTCACACACTATACTTAAAATGGCATTATGAACTGGCTTAAAACTGCCATAAAACTGGTCAAAAAGTTGTCATAAAAGTGGGGCAAAACTACTCACAAAACTTGCTAGAAAACTGGACATAATACATACCATAGACATTATAGTAGCCAAATCATAGCATAACCAGAACAATGTTAAGTGATTACAAGTTTTAACAAAAAACTTAACATAGACATAACAGTAAAAAAAATAAAACTAGTCTTGACCAAGGGTATAAGAGGAACTCCAGCATCTAACCCAAACCACAGCCCAAAAAAACCAGCTCTGGAGTTTGAATAACAGCAGCCAAGTAACTCGATAATGAACTGCATCAGTTTTTTGATTGCAAGATCCAAATAACAGCTCTGGAGTTTGAATAACAGCAGCCAACATCTAACCCAAACCACAGCCCTAAAAAACCATAGCTTATAAATGAGACCAAGATCCAAATACATCAGAAACATAACGATAGCAGCAGCCTGATATGCCAGAGAGTACAGAGCCTGCAGCCGGAGGTTCTCTCGAATTAACCTGTCCCAACTCAAAATGCCCAAAATACCCCCAAAGCAATAAAAAGATAAAACCTGGTTTCGATATTGCAACTTAAATTGATCCTGCAGACGGGTCAAACAATTATGATCAAATCGCTTAAAAATCCAATGAACTGAAAAAGGGATATTACGACTATTTGTTATTTATTTTTCATCAAAGTCCATTTTAACCTAACCCATTGTCATTGTCATCCTGCAGACGGGTCAAACAATTATGATCAAATCGCTTAAAACTTGCACGAACCAGACAATTATTCACACATTTCAATGTTGAAATTCAACAAGAAGGAATTCATAATCATCTAACTAGTTTCAACAAATCAAGCAACAACTTTAATGTTAACAATGCAACCTTTTTAATTAAGAGTTGCATTTACATTTTCTTAGTGCAACCTTTTTAATAAAAGTTGCAAACTTCAATAAATTTGCAACCTTTCAAGAAAAAGGTTGCACTTTTTAGTTAAATTTGCAACTTTTTAGTAAAGAAGTTGCATTATATCTTCTAATGTAACATTTATGTTCAACGAAGTTGCATTAGAGTCAGATGCAACTCATTTGAAAAAAGTTGCTTACAAAAAGTTGCACTAGGCCTATTTTCTAGTAGTGTGCGACTCAGGACCCCCATTAGTCATACGATAGCCTTAATTTAAAACCTAATCGTCATGATCAAAATATGCATAAGCCCTTTGTTTGATTTGTAACTTTATTTGTCTGTATGCCATTATGTCGACTTGACATATTCTTAGAGACATACAAAATCAAACTGATGAGGAAAATTAACTAATACTTAGTCATTCATAGTACGATATGCAATTGCGCACGGCCATTAATTAATACCCGTCTATGAGCTCTCTTAATAAGACTTATGGGTAATAGCCCTTCAGTTATAGGATCCTTAAGCATATCATGAATGTATTCGATACAAAACTTAGTTTCCTCAATTCGTTCATAAACGAATAATTAATTGCGTATCGAAATTTAATGCAGCACCTCTTGAACTGTTACTGCTCAAGGAGTCATGGTAGCTGACTTTATCACACTAAGTCTTCAAAACATTAATTATATGGAGTTAATAAACTTATGAGTCCACTAATAAATTTCCAACAACATTTAGTGACTATATTATGTCGTTATAACTTAGGTTGTTAATATCAGTGCATTATGACTCCTCCATGAGATAGGTTTTGTCTGCTGACATAAAGATATACCCGAAATTACATTTTGTCATCTTTGAATATTACAAAGTTAAAGTAATCAACCGGTTTTTAGTTCTCACTTTTTCTTCAAATTTTAGCCTCTCGTTTCTTTTAAAGATATTGTAATACTCCATTAGATGCTTCACATTAATCTAGACAAATCTAGTGTGTTGCAATGTGAGTAATATCTAAACGAGTATAGACTTAAACTTACATAAGGCTTCCAATTAATGAAGCGTAAAGAAATAATCTCATTTATCCTATTATCCTCTAAAAGAAGAGCAGTATTGTTTGTTACATATGTAAGGGCCCATTTAATGTTAAACTTATGGAACAGAACTAATGTCCCATTGGATCTATCGGTAAAAAACTCGAGTTTGTCTACATTTTGACATAAACTTGATATACTTTTTCGTATAAATTCGAGTTTGTCTACGTTTCAACGTAAATTTGTAGTACGCTTTCGTGCTTTATTTTGTATGTTTCCAACGTATGAGTCAAGTCTCATATAATACGTTTTAACTTGACGGTATAAATTCGAGTTAGTCAACGTTTTCAAACCTGGCCAGACAGGAAACATTTGATAAAACTAATTGAAGCAACATTATTACAATAATACCATGTTTACTTATCATCATCAATTTACATCCATGAAGAAGAGTTCACTTGTGACTCTCCCTTTTGATGCTCCACCCTATCAAGCTGTGACGATAACTGAAACAAATCGATCATACAACTTTCGTTGCGAACAACCTCTTCATCATAGTACATAATTCCAAATCTGATTAGATTATCATCCTGGAATCCAACCATGGGATTTAAATCATGGCTGCCCACAAACACGGGGTGCACTTGCAAGTTTAACGTGTGGATTCTCGAGGAATGAGTAGAAGTAGTCACGGACTGAGATGACAGAAGAGAGCGAGCACTCGCAGGACTAGAAACAGAGGCCCGAGTGCATTCGTTGATGAATCGCGGGTTCATTTTAAAGTTACTAGATGTTGAATGCAATTGTTCATCTCTAATGCTGCTGGTTGATTGAAGATCATGAGCACTTCTGCAGTCTTCAAGATTCATATCCCACCTCACTTTGCTCTCTTCCATTTGTTGATATGGACTGTGATGGTTATTAGGGATTGGAAAAGACGGTCTTGCTCTTGGGGATTCCTTAAACTCGTTACCTGTTCAGTTGAAGTTAGTTAGATAAGACGCAACCCTTAAAGATGTTTCAAGATTACATGTGTTTACTTTTTTGAGTCTTTAAATCCTATAAAAAGGTTAACTTTGGGATATTTATAAGTTAGTTCACATGAACACATGTTTTATTTTGAGTGAATTTTAAGGATTCGCTGTCCTTAATGTTTAAAATTGACGAGTTTTGTCCTTTATGTTTTCATATCATACACGTTTTGTCCTTTAGACCTAACCCAATTAGTTTTTTTTAGTTAAATTTGGTCATTTGCTTTGCACATGAGAGCATTTTTGTCAATTAAAAGGTTGCAGAAGCTTTGAGCTGTAAATCTGTCGTTGAACATACCTTTGGATTGACAAAAATGCCCTCATATGCAAAGCACATGACCAAATTTAACTGAAAAAACTAACTGGGTTAGGCTTAAAGGAAAAAAACGTGTATGATATGAAAACATAAAGGACAAAACTTGTCAATTTTGAACATAAAGGACAACGCCTGAAAATTGGTATAAAGATAAAAGAAAATCCTTGTCACTCTTTTATTTTTTTATATAAAACTTATCATCAATCCTTTTGTACAAATATACCATAAAATACAACATATAGCTATTTTGTGATGTTATAATCTTAAATTATATATTTGCCCAATGGTTGTCGGTGACAATTAAAATTTCAATTAATTAAACAAATACGCCAAATACTTTTTCTAGAGAATTTTTTATGAGAGTTTATATATTCAATTATTCATGGCCCATCAAAGCCACAAAGGACAAAAGGTGACATCCTCAATAAAGGTGCCCCGGGCGCTTTGCGGGGAGGGGTGTGGTGAGCCAAGTGCCCGAGCAGGAACACCGCCGCCGACCCCTCGGGGAGGCTAAGCAGGGAGTGGGGAGCGGTGGGTGTTCACCGATGAGAGATGCCATTTTTTTGAGTATTTTTGTTTTCCTTATGAGAGATGTAGGAGGATGAAAAACAAAGTGCAGGTAATGAAGAAGAAGAAGGGGAGGAGGATGAAAGAAGAAGAAGAAGAAGAGATGTATATTTTTGAGTTTTGTTTTGTTTTTTTTTTGTTTTTTCCTTCTTTTTTTTGTTTTTTCTTTGTGATTTTTTCCTTCTGATTTTTTCCTTGTGATTTTTTATTACTTTTAAAAATACCCCTCAAACTTGTTTTTAATTAAATGAAATGTTCTATTTTTTATTTTTATTTAGTTTTAATTTATTTAAATTATGGTTTACTTTTATAAAAATATTTATATAAAAAAAATAAAACCAAGTCCCCCAAGAGAGGAGTGCCGCCATCAAATTGAGGGTGTGAGGGGAGTTAAGGGGGGAGTTGACGTGGCGCGTGCTGATTGGGTGTGTGTAAGAGAGGTCACTCCTCTCTTAGAGGAGTGCCCCTCTCACCCTAATAAATTCCTATTGCCTCTCCTTGTCTTTGATGGTTTGGTTGGGCCATGAATATAACTTATATAAAATGAGTTATATGAGAAGTATAAAGAAATTAGGAGATTCGAAAAAAAAGTAATAAAAAAACTTTCAAATGGTATTTGATACAAGCCAAAATAAAACTTGTCTAACACATTAATTACTTAGACGTAGAAACATATCATCATATAGGCTAATATGATATATCTCTATATGATGTAGCTATTTTGTGATTTTATATCTTAAATTACATATTTGCCAATCGGTGGCTAAATATATATTGTTCTAGAGCATGTGCGTGCGTGCAACAGGATAAAGGTGACATCCTAAAGGAAATCCAAGGATAAATTCCCACCTCCTCTTTTTGTTATTGGTTGGTTTTAATGGGGTCATGAATATAAGTTATATAAAATCAGTTATAGAAAAAGTATATGTTTTAAAAACTGACGTGAAAACCTGTATGGACGAAACATTCTATATGGTTTACGCAAATTTAGAGCAATAATGAAGTCAAAGTTGAGATATTACTACAAACATGCAATTAACTAAAATATTACTATAAAAGGAATAAAATTAGCACAAGACAAGAGAAGACTAGTAGTACCTTCAACACTAATATTATTATTAGTATATGATGGAAGCAATCTTCCATGTCGTTGACCCACTTGAGGTTTCCTCCTCCGCTCATTGTGACCAGCAAGTCGTTTCCGACAACTCCTCTTCCCATCATCAAACTCACGCACCAAATGAAACCTTTGTTTTAAACCAAAACCCATGAAAATCAATACACAATTTTCACTATATAATAATAACATAATCATATCTGGGGATGGCAATGAGACGGTTGGATAAAACTGTATTCGATATTCGGTCATCGGTTAGTTCGTTAAAAGTTTCCTGTTGGGACTATTTATTTTTTACCCATCTAGATTTCAAGTATAAAAAAATAGTAGATTATTCTAAAACCAAATGACCATAGAAAAAAATGTTTATAGGTAAACGGGGTATATGTATGTTTCGGGAAATTGGGTTAAGTATCATCTAATACCATACCAGTGAAATTTTTATAACTAATCCCATACCCGAATATATACCCGCCCCAATTGCAATACCGGTCTTGAATGTTTTGGGTTTGCTTGTTGGGTTGGAATTTGAGTTTGATTGCTATCCCTAGTAGAATCCCAACCTGCTGCATTGCTGACAGAACCTTTGTTCGATGCTGTTCACGATCACTTTCGAAGTCTTCGAGTGAACCTCACAAACCTTGTGCCGTTTGTAGTATTCTTTACAGTCGCTAAGATTCTTATTACAACCATAAACTTTGCAGAAAGGTGTTGATCTTTTTAACAAACTCGAACTCAAAGTTGGGGAAATCCGAGCATCCTTTTGATCCATAATCCTGCCTAGTTTAAGATCAATGACTCCAGATTGTCTAGACATAGACTGATGATCTTCAGAAAATGCATTATGAGAAGCAGAATTGTTCATGAATGGTTGGAAATTGTTGTCCCAAAAGATTTGATTATCAAATGCAACAGCACTTGAAAGAGATTGATCAGATGCAAAACCTTTTATCATAGAGTTATAACTCCAAGACTCCATTTCTTGTTTATAACTTTCAAGAAACTAATTTGTTTTTTAAGTGACAAAGTTGAAATGAAGGAGACGAAAGTGAAAAGGTGACAAGATATGGTAATCTAGAGACAATGATGGAGAAGATAAAGTGAAGCATATGCTTCAATGGTGGGAACACAAAAGCAGACAAGATAAGAAAGCGAGTGAGTGATAAAGCTAAAAGCGCATGTTAGCAAGTACAAACAAACAAGATTAATTAACAAGACAATGATCGAGGTTGATTATTATGAAGATGGGGACATGAGGAAATGAATAAAGAATGGATTATTATGTGTCCATTGAAGAGATATGTGGTTGATTTTGGATGTGGGTAGGGTCGTTTTGGTGATGGTGAATTGGAATGGATGTGAAGTGATATAGAGAAGATATAAAGATCAGTTTGCGCGTTATTTGGCTCTCCATAGATAAGATTTTGTGGGGGAAGGCTCTCCCTCAAGCCACTTGTTGTTTGGGGCCAAGTAATCAAAATTTGGTTTGGCAATATAAATAAGGATTTGTGTATTATATACCATACCATAGAGGTAAATCAGAAAAGACGTTGGGACTCTCATATCCGATTGTAAAATTATGTATCATACCTGACTCAATGTTTGTTGGACAATTAATTGTCGGGTACCGGGAACAACCATTAGTTTTTTTTTTTTTTTTTTTTTATAAATCTGTTGGGATATTGTATAACTTTAAGTTTTTAAAACCTACAATAAATTAAAATTTGATAAAATATATGCATATCAACTTACCATAAAATATTTAAAATATCTAAAATGATGATATAAATATCGAAAGATGATTTGTATTTCTTGGTATACAAAAATATGTAATAATATCAACATATATTATTTTCCAAGTAATGAAGTTTTAGTAATCAAATTATAAATATACGGGTAAACAAATATATAGTTTCAGGCAGTCATGTTGGGTGTCATCTAATCCCATACTCGTCCCACACCCGTGAAGTATATATTTGTTCTGAGTCACATACCAAAATACTCATCCCAATACCTGGCCAGATGTTTCAGGTTTCGAATATTCCCGTTGGCTCAGGCTTTTTTTGCCATCGCTACGCTACGCCACGCCTCCGGAAAAAAAAGGAAAAAAAGAAAAATAAACGGTGCAAGTTCACAGAGATGATGGCCGAGATGGAGAGGAGAAATTTTAATTCTATATTAATTTTTAGTTAAGAATCTTATTTTTATTTCATTCTTGATACTTTCACTAGAATACTCAAACCAAAACTTCTGCGATTGGTATAAGGGTTGGGAACGGTGGAACGGGAATGAAAGTCATAGGTGTGTTTTTTTAGGACACAACAACTCGAACAAATGTTTAAGCTCATGAAGTTTCAAAACTAGTCCAACTATTGGATTGGTAATTGACCTGTTCGATGTCCTGTCCTGATATGAAAACATCAATTGATGTCTTATTTCAAACCCATAGTTTACATCATAACAATAGGTGATGAATCTAGTGATGGAGCTGATGAACCTATTCAATCACTGGATTAATAATCAGATTGATGCAACTGATGATGATTTCCAGTACAAATTGTGAAACCATACGGAATCCGCTTCAACAGAATACCCGTCTTGATTACGATGCCAAGCATAATAAGCTGTAGTTCTGTTCTTAATCTCAAATGTAGCATGCCCGTAGCTCGGTTCCCTAAATGCTGAATATTTCGGTTGCGGATCTACCATCCTGCATTGATAAAAAAAATAAAAAATCAAAGTTCACTTTTTTTTTAATCAAAATGAGTTTTAAGAAATTTATTTAGAAAAAAAGTATCAAAATGGTTTCACCAACAATATATATGTTTTTATGACGGCTATTAGCGACGTGGTAGAAAAACCCAAATAACCCATTTATACCAAGATTAAGTCATAATTGTCACATGTAATTTTAAGCAATGACATACTCATAGAGTAATCCTTCTTGGTTTCCTCCATCACCAATGGCTATGTGAACAGGGGCAGATGCATCCATTTTAGGATTGCACAACCTGTTTTCGATATTGTAAGCAATATTTGATACCCGATCCTGCAACAGTAAAAAAAGTCATAAAGTCAAAAACTCGGAAGACATGTGTTTAATAGTTGATCTTTGCACTTAGGGGTGTTAATTGTTCGGTTTTAAACCGACTAAATTGAAAACAACACCAAATGGAGTTACATATTTGGATTTTGACTGATTTTTTAGTTTTAGAAATATGTATTCGGTTCAGACCAAATATCAAATACAATTTATTTGAGTTTTGTCATATAGCCTAACCCCGTTACAACTTCATCCCAATTGAATTTAACCCCACTTATTCCAATAAACAAATAGTATGTAAAAATTTAAAAAGAATAAAAAAAGTTACTTGGTTTATTCAGCCGAAAACCGAATTGAATTCGAATAAAGCAAGTAATCCGAATTCAAACGATGAACACCCCTATTGAAAATTACTCACCGTGCGCTCATAGTCATGAACGTGTCCAGCAAATACAACATCAACCTTGTACTGAACAAAATATTGCTCATACGTCACTCTCATAGTTTCACCTTCCATATAATGATGCACATAGGTGCTATATAATGGACAATGCATAACCACAATTAACCATGGAGTTTCGCTTCGATTCACTTTCGGTAGCTCCTTCATGAGCCATTTATATTGCGGCGTGGACTTTCCTGCGAAACAAACAAATTACGATTAACTTCATTCCATTAAATGTTTAGCTATCAATTTGTTTCTAGAAATCAAAATTTTCTTGCAAATAGCAATGAAATAACAAGAATTAGATAACCAACTTAAATAAAAATTTGTTTCTTAATGTGAATTTGTGTTATAAAACAAACAATCTATCCCCTTAGGCTTACCATAAGCCGAATAAGATGACAACACGATTATGTAAGCAGAAGCTCGTTTAATCGAGTACCAAAGAGGAGATGTACTCCTGGATGCTTCATATGGCACGAAATACCGGTGTGTATAAGGCTTAAATGGTTCATCTTCACCCTACAAATTAAAAATGTTAGTAAAAAATATCTCAAAAATAATCATCATTGTATCAAATTAAACAAATTAGTTACATATTCAGGAAGAAAATCAATTTCATGATTCCCAGCACTCCAAATCCATGGTTGGTAAGCCACATTTCTTTCAACAAATCTTCCCCATGTATCCCACCTATTGTTATCATGCAACGGGTATTTATCGGCATATGAAAGGTCACCAACGAAAAGCACGGTCTGCCCTTTTATCGGGTTTGACTCGTAATGAGTCAAAGTTCGGTTTGAGTCAAACGTTTGACCAAGATCCCCTAAAGGTACAAGAAAGAAGTAAGTCCATCATATAACCTATCAGTCGTATCATAAAGTAAGCAGAGCGCGGAGGATCACTACATAATACTAAATTAACAAATGAAAGCACTTCGATCAGTTGATCAATGGTTTAAAATCATTTATGATATTTTAGTAAACAAAGGAAATATAAATAATGATTAAAATAAAAAAGTCTAGGATAGTAAAACAACTTTTATTCGATGATTTCCATAATCCACCTGCAGTTATTTCTCATTTTCTCTAGTAACATTTTAAAACATAAAATGATCGTTAACCATTCTACTGTTAAGATTTTATATTCTACTAATCAAAATTTTCGGTTATTACAAACCTACAAATATAGTTTCAACCTACGCATATGGGATCATCAACCTAGACACATGTAGTTTCAACATAAATTTGTGCAATACCGATAAGACCAAAAGTATACGGTGTTGATTGGTACAGAGATAGAAGAAATGAATTGTTTGATAATATTGATTTACTTGATGATTCATTACAAAGAAAAAACCTCAATTTATAGGCCTCAAAGAAACATAATAAAGGAAAAACATTAATTGTTGATTGGCTGTCTTGTGCTGTGATTGAGGAGAGACAACCGGGTCAATCTTTTATTTTGGGAGATGATGAGCTGATCCCCTAAATGGTTCTGTCATAATATTTTATTTTTTAACACTCCCCCTCAAGTTGAACGGTGGGATCTCCAACGTTTAACTTGTCCAAGCATTTGCTAAAGATTCTTCCATTGACGGCTTTCGTTAAGATGTCAGCTAGCTGATCTTCAGACGGAACGAATGGCAATTCAATGACCCCTGGTTCTAGTTTTTCTTTAATGAAATTCCGATCGACTTCGATGTGTTTTGTTCGGTCGTGTTGTACCGGATTCTCTGAAATTTGAATAGCAGCTTTGTTGTCACGTAAAATTTGGTTGGGTTTATTTGGGGGAAAACCAATTTCGGTAAGAAGTCTTTTAACCCACAAGATTTCAGTCAGGCCTCGTGCTATCCCTCTGAATTCTGCCTCTGCAGTGGAAAGAGCCACCACTTTATGTTTCTTGCTTCTCCAAGTGACAAGGTTTCCTCCAACAAGGGTAAAGTATCCTGAGGTTGACCTTCGGTCACTTTTATCTCCGGCCCAATCTGCATCGGTATATACTTGAGTGTCTAAATGACCATTTGATTTAAACAAAACACCATGACTTGTCGTTCCCTTGAGATACCTAATGATTCTCATTACTGCTTCCATATGAGGTTCTTGGGGTTGATGCATGAATTGACTTACAACCCCCACCGCATAGGCTATGTCTGGTCGAGTGTGTGACAGATATATCAATTTTCCCACAATCCGTTGGTATCTACCTCTGTCAGTCAACTTTGCTCCTTCCTCCATAACGAGTTTTTGATTCATTATCATAGGGGTGTCTGATGGTTTGCAGTCAATCATCCCTGTCTTGTTACACCCTAATACGTATTTGACAAAAGTCGCAGCGGAAATACGTAGCATAAAATTTTCTTTCATTATAAACCTCTTGACGTATTTAAATTCATTTCTAAAGTTAATTCTTTCTCAATACATACATTTAGTGAACTTATTTACAATAAGAAAACATAACTTAGCTTCGCTCAATTACGTACTCTAACACTCCCGTACAATCTATCTTGTGACTCGATCTTTTATCACTCCACTTTAATGTAATAATCTGGCTCGAACAACCTGCACTCACCAAATACATACAAGTCATTAATATGTTATCAATATGAACTATACTTATCCTTGGACTATTTCCGTTCCATTATTCCTTTACATTAATCATTCCCTCCGGGTACCTCACCTCTGGTGAGTCTTCGATACTGTACCTGCATTACACCTAAAACTCCCGGTACCCGAATAACAACGTAAAAACTTAATCATACTGAATGATTTACATACATACTTAAACTTCATACATATTATCCACATAGGTACATGCGTACACATATGCATACCAATCTACATGCATACCTACACATGAATACATCTACATCATTATATACGTATCTACATATACACATACCTACATCACATCGTGTACTCATGACATTATACATCTATACATACATACATTCCTACTTGCAACATACCAAACTCATACACGCCTACTCACGTAAAAACCTTCATATATCTGCGTATGCTTGCTCACATACGTATAAACCTACCACGTAGGTGCATACATGCTTTCATACATTTCTACATACGTGTACAGAGATATACAAACATACATACATACCTATCTACATGTGCGCTTACCCTAATGGTCATAAAACATAAGTTAAATTAGTCATACGCAACTTAAAACGCGTTTAAACGAGTTCCCAAGCCAAAACGGAGCAAACGAACAATTTTCGCTGAACAAGGGGGCCTCGCGTGACGCCAAGGGCCTTGGCGTCACGCCAAGCCCCTGTTTTCACAGAATTGTTGCAGCTGGTTGCTGCATATTCCCAGCACGTTCGGATTTTACGGAAACGAGCATAACTTCCTCGTTTTTGATCCGTTTTACCCGATTCTTTTTCCTACATGATTGTAATTTAATTCTCCATCACATGGAGTAAAAATCCAATATTTGGACTACCGAAATTTATAACTTTTAAGCCTTCGGCTTATTACCCTTTTTCCATATCTTGTCCCGTTCGTGCATTTATCCACCTAACTTGTTTGTTTGACCATAAATTCTTATACACCTAAAAATATCAATGACGTCTATCATAAAAGATTAAATTCTCGGATGTCTTGCATTCTTTAAACTCATTTTTACTCAAAAGCTTACTTTGACCCGTTAAGGGTATTTTCGTATTTCAATGCATTTGATTCTCAAAAACATACATTTCGCTTCCATACTTATCCTAATTATTCACTTGATCATTTATCTTATTTCTAATCATCCTTTAAAGGTCGTTCGCCCAATATACCCATCAAGGGCATTTTAGTCAACTTTAGCCCCAACATTTACGACGAAGGACTTCAACACATAATTAACCTCAAACATCATGTTTAATTAGTTAAAACACTATATTACTTAACAAACTAAGAAGTGATTACAGAAATCACTTACCTTATGCATCCGTGCTCCTATCCGATTCCTTGCCTCTTCTTGACCCGTTAACACCTCCTGCTTGAGCTCGTCTCGACGTGATTCCTATACTCTCTTTTCATCAAATCACCCTCTTATTAGCATATGCATTCGTACATGTTAACAATCATATCAATCGCATATTTCCCACTTAACTTTCATTAGTCATTTCTAACAAACATAACTCATATAATCATATCCGTATACGTTTAAACTCATGTAACTCATCATGTCATTACATTTAACACGGATTGCTATAACATGTACCATACGACTTCCCATAAACCTACATTTACGACAACGAGTCAAATCATGTTTCTTATACTTAGTTGACTTTCAAAAGTCAACTATTAACCATATGTAACTATCGACTTATCAACATATACCCGTAACATCATAATCGACTATACGGACGACACTATATTCATTTTATCATACACTTGATGTACGTACTACCTTTTAAGCATAACATACAACTAATTCATGCATAAATCTTCTAAACTCATACATAACCAATCAAAACCTACTACTAACCATCATGGATCATTCCCAAATAAACATCAAACATATCATCATCATATTTCTCCTAATTCATCTAACAAGAGTTCATCATACCCATATAATACATCAATCTTTCAACAAGACTTGAACATAGGTGATGAGTCAAGTCATCTTCATCACCATAACTAATGGGTTTCACATCTAAACATCAAATTAGCACAAATCATTCATAATCCATGTTCTATACGATGATTATAACACCTACTCATGCTCAATTCCACTTAAACTCATGGATTAGAACATAACCCACTTTACACATGATCACCAATCCTAGATTTAAGACATACCTTATGATCCCCTCGTGAAGGTGATCACTAATCCATGCTCGGTTATGGATTTAGGCTTCATCTTGCCTTTCGATTTGATGATCTTCTTGATTAGGGTTTGAGGAGTCCTCATGGAGCTCCTGGCTCCTTCTCGAACACACACGATGTGTGTGTTTATTTGTGTGTTGGTTTTCTTTTAATTAGTAATCAAGTTTCATCTTGTCCACTTTAACCCCTCGAGTTTACTTCTAACACATATTTGGCACTACTTTTCTCTTTTAATAGTTTTTACCATGCACTTAACTAGGTTAAGTAGCCTAGTTATTTATTTCATAGTATAACGCGTAAGGACATATTTCGAATATATAACATTTGGATTTTGGGGCGTTACATGTCTCTGCAAACAAGTCGAGAATATATTTTTTCTGGCAAATGAAAATCCCTCTGTTCGACCTTAATACTTCAATTCCAAGGAAGTACTTGAGTCTTCCCAAGTCCTTCATCTCAAATTCTGAAAATGGATTTGCCTTCAACCTTTTCATTTATTCCTCATCATTTCCTGTAACTATCATATCATCAACATACATAATTAGACAGGTTATGAGTTTGTCTCTTTGTTTAAGGAACAAAGTATGATCTGAGTTGCTCTGTTCGTATCCGTATCTCTTCATAGCTAGGGTAAATCTGCCAAACCAGGCTCGAGGGGATTGTTTTAGACCATATAGGGATTTCTTCAGACGACAAGCTTCTCCTGGTTTAAAGTCTTCGGTGAATCCAGGTGGTGCTTCTATATACACTTCTTCTTCAAGCTCCCCATGTAGGAAAGCATTTTTAACATCAAACTGGTGGAGTGGCCATTGTTTGTTTGCAGCTATGGAGAAAAGAACCCTGATCATGTTGATTTTAGCAACTGGGGAAAAGGTTTCAGAATAATCAATTACGTATGTTTGTGTATATCCCTTAGCTACCAACCGTGCTTTATATCTTTCCATGGTTCCATCTGGATTATGCTTTATAGTGAATACCCACCTGCATCCCACGGGTTTTTTACCTTCTGGAATGATACATTTTCCCATGTAACATTTTTCCTGAGGGCATCCATTTCTGATTTCATGGCTTCTCTCCAATTCTTCGATTTGAGTGCTTGCTCAACAGAGGTTGGAGTTTCTTCAGAGTATAGGGATACAACAAATGACTTGGCTTCTTGTGATAGATTCCCCTTGGCAATATTTGCCATGGGATATTTTGAACTTCGAGCTTCTTTTTCGGGAGAGTATCTTTTTGGAGGAACCCCTCTGTTTGCCCTTGGAGGAAGAGTGTATCTTCCAATCGTCTCTACTGCAACTGGTTCAACATGCTCTGTATATTCTGTTGTTGTCTCTGACGTTACTGGTTCAACATGCTCTGTTGTTGTCTCTGACGTTACTGGTTCAACATGTTCTGTATGTTCTGTTGTTACCGGTTCTGTGTGTTCCCCTGTTATCTCACTATAATGGTTAGAAGATACAGGGAATTCTGGGGTTCATAGTATTTCTTACCTCAGGTATCAAGTTGGATGGAGTTTCTTCAGTGGCACTGTGCTCCGCGGATTGTGTGGTTGTGTTTGAAGGTGACTGGTTCAAAGTACTGTGATGATCTTCTGTTGTTACTTCTTCGGATGATGGAATTAGCCAACTCAAAGTATCTATACATTCTTTTTACCCCTGACCACTGAGTTGAGTGTTATAAAAGTATTTTGTTTCAAGAAAGTCACAGTTCATTGTGGTGAACATGTGACGAGTTTTTGGGTTATAACACCAATAACCTATTTGATCAATCCCATATCCTACAAATAAACATTTCTCAGCACATGGGCCGAATTTGTTTCTATTGATTTTTGGTATGTGGACAAATGCAGTACAACCGAAGATTCGTGGTTCAAGTGTAAGAGGATGAGGAATTTTGGCAAACTTGGATAGGCAATCTAGAGGAGTTTTAAACTTGAGAGCATTGGTGGGAAGTCGATTAAGGAGGTACATAGAGGTTGCAACGGCCTCAGGCCAGAATGATAGAGGCACTTGGGATTCAATTAGAAGTGCCCGAGTCATTTCAAGAAGGATACAGTTTTTTCGTTCAGAAACACCATTTTGTTCGGGGGTGTGAGAACAAGTGGTTTGATGAACTAATCCTTTGGTTTGACAAAATTGTTTCATGGATGTATTGACAAATTCTCCCCCATTATCAGATCGAAGGATTTGTATTTCCCTTTTGAATTGAGTGTAAATCATGGCATAAAATATGGTAAATTTCTCATAAACTTCGGATGTGGTTTTTAAAAAATATACCCATGTCATGCGAGTACAATCATCCATGAATATTAGGAAAAATCGAAAACCTTGCCCCCTATAATGGGAGCAGGACCCCACACATCGGAATTGATTAGTGAAAAAGGCAAGTCAACTTTTGTATTGCTAGGTTTGAAAGATTTTCGATGGCTTTTGGCAAGAAAACAAGCTTCACAATCTATTTTACCATTTGAAGAAAAGAGTTTCGAAAAAGAAGATGTGAATAACCAGAGGAAGGATGTCCTAACCGTCTGTGCCATAACCATGCTTCTCGATTTTCAGTTCCATGTGCCAACATCACAGTACCAAGTTGAGCCACCTCATCCACGTAGTATAATCCTTGGCGCTCAGTACCACGTCCAATAATCGCACCCGTCCTGATATCCTGTAAGATGCAAAAGGTAGGGTGCATTAGTACCGTACAATTTAATTCTTTGGTAACATGACTAATTGAGAGCAACTTATGTGACAAGGATGGAACATAAAGGCAATTTGACAATGTCATAGTTGGTAAAATTTCAATTGTTCCTCCTCCTTTTACTTGCATCGTTCCTCCGTTTGCGGTATGAATTCGGGTCCTTTGAGGTTTTGTCATTGAACTCATGTCTGAAAGTTCATATGTCAAGGTGTCAGTGGCACCGGAATCAAATATCCACGATGCACTACCTTTTTCACGATTTGTTGCCATATTAACCTTTTAATACCAAAAGGGAAACAATTAACAAAATTTTGGGTTGAAATTGGAAATGATGAAGTTGAAGGGTCTGAGATGAAATTCTCTAACCCTAATAAAAAACTGTAGGATCGTTTTGTGACCCAAACGAGTCGTTCAGAAGAGATTTTATCAGTTTCAGATGCGGAAAATAAGAAACTGACTTTGAAACAGCTTGCTTATCACTTTAAACACTGATTTGATTGATATAATAGCAATTACAATCAGTCTTCACACCGGCAGCACCTCGGTATGGAATTTGAAATCTGTACCAAATGAAATGACATGAACCATATATATAGTGGTCAGGCTTTCGCTTGAAAGGAACATATCCTGTTCAAGCGAAACCTACCTAATGAAACTCAAACGAAACCTACAAATTTGACTTTCAAGCTAAACCTATACAAAACTAACATTCTATTTCACGCATGTGATTTTGAATATGTGGAGTGATGATGTCACTTGTGATGTCACTAGGGGTGATGTCATCATCAAGAATGATGACATCATGCTTGTTTAGATCAGCAACGCAACCGAGACTCGACATAAGACGAAGACGACAGATGAATGCACTAACAGACTCCCCCTCAGATGTTGACGAGTCTTAAGTGTCGAGTCTTCGCATCTTCAGTCTTTATCAGACTCTTTTCTTTCTTAGCATATACCAGGATCTTCTCTTTGGCTCTAACCTCGTCAGACTCCCCCTCTCATCATGATGGGATCGCCGTCTGGAATTAGCTATCACCTTGAGATCAATCCCTGGCTTTATCTCTGTTTAAGCTCATTTCCTGCACAAAATTCTCTCAAACACATAAGTTTTTACTTAAATCAATAAGAAAAACTTACCAGTAATAGTTACATCAAGTTCAAATTAATGATCTCAATTAACTAATCAAACTTTTCTTTCTCAAAACAAAATTTTCAATTCAATACACACACTCCCAAACTAGTTCATCATGTTCAGCACTCGGAATTTTGAAAATCAGCTCTCCAACATCAGTTGTCGAAAATCATTTTGTATTTTTCAAAATTTATGCTAAAACACTCAGATAATCTTTTTGGATTTTTTAATAGAATGAAATGCAGTAAAAAATATTTACAGACACTATTTTTGTGAGTTTGTGTAAGAGGATCATATCAGTTTTTGAGACAAATCACCAACACCGTTAAGCTTTAAACATTTTAAGCTCTAAACGATTCACATAGGTTGACGATATATTTGTCCACTTAAACTCAATCTAAAAACTATCGAAATGCTTACCGATACGTTTAAGGTATATTTAGATAGCACTAAGTTCTTATGGACCCCACGATCTCAGCATATCCCCTCATCATGCAATACACTGACTCAAGTAATGCCTTTAAACTTTTATCAACTGTGATTTGTGCAAAAATAAAGCAGAATGTTTAAACATTAACAATCAGGTCGATACTTTCGTATACGCAGAGAAAGTCCAATGTTTAAACAAAATAAGAAAAATAAAACAAGTTGAAGTTGTTTAGGCTTTAACCACCAGGTCGATATGTCACACCCCCAAAATCCCCCTGCGGAGTACTACCGCTTGGAGGCGTGACTGACCAGGATCCAGCCACCAATCATATTGAACAAGCATATAAATAGTTATAAAATCCAACCAATACAATTGGTGTTCAAACAAAACATAGTTTAAGTTGCAAGCGGAAGCATAACGTTAAAATCAAGACATAAGTTTAATTGTTTCAAA
Source organism: Helianthus tuberosus (assembly GCA_030545235.1). Classification (NCBI taxonomy): domain Eukaryota; kingdom Viridiplantae; phylum Streptophyta; class Magnoliopsida; order Asterales; family Asteraceae; genus Helianthus; species Helianthus tuberosus. The sequence goes on from CM060358.1 coordinate 125,676,152, forward strand.
GTTTAACATGGCACGCAGCTATCCATGTCCCACAACGACCCTCTTCCATGCAAGCTCCAGCTAAGTACCTATTGCCCTGCAAAGCATGTAGTAACGAGTCAACAACAAGTTGAGTGAGTTCACGGTTGGGTGTTCGTTTTAAGTTGTTTCGAAAACAGTTTCCTTTATCTGGCATCCTGCCGTGCGGGTTACCCCATAGTTAAAAACGTGACTTATTTATTCCCAGTTACTCTGGCAATCCAGCCGTGGGGGCTACCCCGTGTTAGTTATCTGGCATTTCGGCCGTGGGGGCTACCCCATGTATACACTAGACTCATTACCATATCGACTGCTGACTGTAGTCATGTTTATGTGCCCTGAAACTGTCAATGTCTATCATCATTGACGTGCCCCAGATCCATTAGTTCACGCCCGTCCTCTGCGGCACGGTGTGAGGTTTGTCAAACCTAAATAGCGCTATCTAACTAATGACCCGCTCGCCATTGGCCCGGTGATTAAGTCGATATAAAAAGGAGGGACTTCGTGATAGAGTTTTGGTCTAGTACGAGTTATCTGTCCATGAGGACGAGGAATTACATTCCTGAACCAATGCTGTCCTACCCAAGGAGGACGAGGAATCCACGTTCCTTAACCCCATTCCCAACCCAGGGAATCCCATGCTTTGTAGAGGGTGTGAACTCACCTTGGTTTGCTCGGCAGATACACAGAAAAGTCAATCAAGTTGTAAGTGGTCAACTACGTCCTAACATAGATACCATTCATGTCAGGTTCATATCCAAGTAGTGCACGTATGTTCTACACGTATTGTACACAAGTAACGATCATGGCATACACGTTTAGCAAGGCAGTTTAAATCAACAGTTCGTAATAAGTTCCACAGTAACATTCATGTAACAACCAAAGTCTAAGTGTGCGGCCCAAACAGTTGGGCTCGTAATAGCATGCAGGTCCAAAACAGTGCACGACATACACAATTAACAATACACCCGAATCAAATAAAACTGTAACATAAAAGTCGTCGAGAAGGAACTTACCCGCTACAACATTGGGGTCATTCCTTGCTTCACCTTGGCCAATCACGAACGCCCGCCCCCTGGCACCATTGTTGTTGTTTCCATTGTTACCATTCCCCTGATTGTTCTTATTGTTGTTGTTGTTGTTGTTCTGGTTCCTGTTCAGTTGGGGACAATCTCTCTTGAAGTGGCCTTCAGCTCCACACTGAAAGCACCCTTTGTTATCACCCTGCTGCTGCTGCTGGCGTTGGTTCTGTTGAGCTTGTTGACGATTCTGATTGGCGGGGTACAAGCTCCTGCAATCTTTTGCAGCGTGACCTGGCTTGTTGCACCGATGACAGTTACCCCTGGTGCATGGCCCGCTGTGGTGCAGGCTGCAACGATTGCATTTGGGGTGATTCCCTTTGTATCCACCGTGACTTTGACCACCAGATGATTGCTGACTAGGGCTCTTGTAGTCATCAGTCTTTCTCTACTAAGACTGGGACTGAACAGAAGTCGAACCCTTACTTGAAGTTCCATCCCATTTCCGTTTGTTGTTACTAAGAGTACCTGAAGTAGTTGCAGCACCTATGCGCTTTGGTAACCTGTTCTGCTCCACCGCCTGATCCGTGAGACGGTGTGCCAACTGAACAACCTGCTGGATAGTGGCGAGGTTTGCTGAAGTCACATGACTTTGGATTTCCGGCACCAAGCCCTTGAGAAAAAGTTCAATTCGCTTAATTGGAGGGTCCACCATAGTGGGACACAATAATGCAAGCTCGTTCGACCTCTTGGTATACGCCTCAATTTCTGACCCCGTCATCCTGAGGTTGAAGAACTCGACTTCCAGCTTATGAATGTCATCCCGACTGCAGTATTCTTCCTTGATCATTTCCTTAAAAGTTTCCCATGGGGTGGCGTTGGCAGCAACCAACCCCAGCATTTGAACCTGAGCGTTCCACCATGTGAGGGCTAAACCCTCGAGAGTACCGGTAGCATACTTCACCCTGCGCGCCTCAGGGCATTCACACATTTCGAACACAGATTCTAGTTTCTCAAACCAGTGGAGGAGTCCTACTGCTCCTTCAGTGCCGCTGAAAGTAGTTGGTCGGCAGTCCATGAAAGTTTTAAAGGTGCACACAGGTGGCTGAGCGTGTTGACCTATTGTGGGTGAAAGAAAAGACAGAGTTTAACACAAAGGTTGGTTCACGAGAGTAGGATCTACAGATCCTAGAATGAGTTAGAACTGCAGGATATACCTCCTGCGTGTGCAGCTGCAAGTGCCGCAGCAACTCGTTCGTTAATCAGAGCCGTCAACTGGGCTTGTGTCAGGTTAACGCATCCAGACATGATCTTCATATCAAGAGGAACGTGAGTGAGAGGGGTTCGCGAAAATGCGATGACAGAAGTGAGTAAGTACACACGTGTTCAAGCAACAGTAGTTATACTAACCAAGCATACCATGAGCAATGTACTATGTAACTAACAAGTAGGCAATATATACACAGATCATATCACCTAGAATGTCGAGCCTTGCATGTGGAGTGAAGCGTCGTTGTGGATCGTAGAGCACTGTACAGGTTATAGTCTGATTTTAATAAAACATTTCCCTTATTAAAACCAAGTTCTCTATAACCAATGGCTCTGATACCAATCTGTCACACCCCCAAAATCCCCCTGTGGAGTACTACCGCTTGGAGGCGTGACTGACCAGAATCCAGCCACCAATCATATTGAACAAGCATATAAATAGTTATAAAATCCAACCAATACAATTGGTGTTCAAACAAAACATAGTTTAAGTTGCAAGCGGAAGCATAACGTTAAAATCAAGACATAAGTTTAATTGTTTCAAAGTTTAACATGGCACGCAGCTATCCATGTCCCACAACGACCCTCTTCCATGCAAGCTCCAGCTAAGTACCTATTGCCCTGCAAAGCATGTAGTAACGAGTCAACAACAAGTTGAGTGAGTTCACGGTTGGGTGTTCGTTTTAAGTTGTTTCGAAAACAGTTTCCTTTATCTGGCATCCTGCCGTGGGGGTTTCCCCATAGTTAAAAACGTGACTTATTTATTCCCGGTTACTCTGGCAATCCAGCCGTGGGGGTACCCCGTGTTAGTTATCTGGCATTTCGGCCGTGGGGGCTACCCCATGTATACACTAGACTCGTTACCATATCGACTGCTGACTGTAGTCATGTTTATGTGCCCTAAAACTGTCAATGTCTATCATCATTGACGTGCCCCAGATCCATTAGTTCACGCCCGTCCTCTGCGGCACGGTGTGAGGTTTGTCAGACCTAAATAGCGCTATCTAACTAATGACCCGCTCGCCATTGGCCCGGCGATTAAGTCGATATAAAAAGGAGGGACTTCGTGATAGAGTTTTGGTCTAGTACGAGTTATCTGTCCATGAGGACGAGGAATTACATTCCTGAACCAATGCTGTCCTACCCAAGGAGGACGAGGAATCCACGTTCCTTAACCCCATTCCCAACCCAGGGAATCCCATGCTTTGTAGAGGGTGTGAACTCACCTTGGTTTGCTCGGCAGATACACAGAAAAGTCAATCAAGTTGTAAGTGGTCAACTACGTCCTAACATAGATACCATTCATGTCAGGTTCATATCCAAGTAGTGCACGTATGTTCTACACGTATTGTACACAAGTAACGATCATGGCATACACGTTTAGCATGGCAGTTTAAATCAACAGTTCGTAATAAGTTCCACAGTAACATTCATGTAACAACCAAAGTCTAAGTGTGCGGCCCAAACAGTTGGGCTCGTAATAGCATGCAGGTCCAAAACAGTGCACGGCATACACAATTAACAATACACAGAAAGTCCATACATTCGGCCCACTAACTCAGGCCCGTAACTATGCAAGTCTAATCAGCGTGCACATGTATACGGTCTCGAGTCAAGACTGTGCGGTCTCTAGTCGAGACTGTGCGGTCTCTAGTTGTAGCTTACAAGTTCTCGAGTCGCAATTGAGGAGGTCTCGGGTCATGCATGTACTGGTCTCGAGTCGCAACCGGACTCGCAACCATGGTCTCTAGTCATGATGTGTGTGTTGATAAAGTATGGTCTCGAGTCGAGACTGGAGGTTCTCGACTCGTAACCTTGTGTCGAAACCGTGATCTCGAGTTGTCATCCATGTGGTCTCGAGTCGAGACAGGAGGTCTCGACAGGAACATCTGCTGACTTCCGACATTGTACTAAACCAATAGAATTTCATGATCATGATATGGTGTACTAGCCAATAACAATGCACTAACATGTTTCTTTGTCTAACACCAACCGAAAATGGATCAAACATCTTAATTTCAAATATCCACAACACATTCATATCATATTCAACGAGTTCTTCATATATTCATCATGTTCATCAAATATTCATAACACAAACAACCCTTATTCAAACACATTTTGCATTTTACGAACAAGAGTTATAATACCTAAACTAGATATCAAGCTCATCTTGCAAACAAAACATTTGTTCTATAACCTCGTACATAAAATCGGATGATCATGAATAACCCTAAGCTTATCATTCTTTTGTTATTCAAACTATCTTGTTCAAATGTTATCTTACAAAAGTCATGTTCTCCTAAGTATGTATCATTTAATCAAACAAGAACTCATTAAATCAAACAAACACTTTTGTCATGTTCCAACAATAGTCACGGTGCATATTATCACATAATCGACACTTTAATCATGTATAAAACTTATCAAGCAAACATATTACCATATGGCTTCATCATACATCATCATCATCAACCGAAATATAAACACACCATATGAAACACTAACCGGTTAGAGAAGTAGTGGTGAAAGATGAAGCTTTGTTTGGTGTGAACAAGCTAATCCGAGAACCCTTTTGTGGTCGGCCGGTTTGATCTGAGAGTGAGAGTGAAGGTTTGTGCTTCTAGGGTTTTAGTGAGAGAGAGAAGGTAGGAGTGTGTGTGGATTGCCCAAAGAATGGCAAGGTTAGCTATCACTAAGGATTATATACTTGTTCCACATTGGTGCACCCTAATGGGTTTCAGATGAGGTGCACGGCCCAACCGGCCCATATGTTGCACTGTTCACTCGAGACCACATGGTCTCGAGTCGGGGTCTTGTGTCTCGGTTCACATAATCACACTCATACATACAAGCATAACACATACTCACATAATTTCACTTATATCATTCATTAAACCGACAAGTTAACTATTCACATAACGTTCAAGCATGTTACATCAAGATACGATGAATGGTTCTAAATTTCGAGTTGTCACATCATCCCCAAGTTGAAAGAAATTTCATCCCGAAATTTGGTAAGCTCTCACTGAGGAAGGTAGTTAAGTTGTGTGGTTTTTCCGGTTTTCCTGGGGTGTCACATCCACCCCCCGTTGATCTGGAATTTCGTCCCGAAATTCCGTAGCTTCAGCCTCAGTAGTGGTTGTACTGTTTGCGAACAGTTGGGGATACTTTTGTTTCATCCGATCTTCGCGTTCCCAGGTGAACTCTGGGCCGCGACGTGAGTTCCAACGAACTCGAACGAGAGGTATTCTAGTGCTCTTGAGGACCTTAACATCCCGGTCCATGATTTCAACTGGTTCCTCGACGAATCGTAACTGCTCGTCGATAGTGAGTTCCTTCAGAGGAACTACGTGGGTCTCATCTGACAGACACTTCTTCAGATTCGACACGTGAAAAACGTTGTGAACTGCACCGAGTTCTGCTGGTAAGTTTAGTCTGTAGGCCATCCTGCCTATTTTCTCGATGATTTCGAAAGGTCCAACGTATCGTGGGTTAAGTTTGCCTCGTTTACCAAAACGAACCACACCCCTCCAGGGTGAAACTTTGAGTAGTACCCGCTCCCCAACCTGGAGCTCAAGTGGTTTCCTGCCCTTATCGGCGTAGACTTTCTGACGGTCACGAGCTGCCGCCATGCGTTGTCGTATTTGAGCAATTCGTTCAGTTGTGTCCACCACATGTTCTGGACCAGTGATCTGACTATCTCCCACCTCTGCCCAACAAAGAGGTGACCGGCATTTACGTCCGTACAATGCCTCAAACGGAGCAGCTTTAATGCTGGTGTGGTAGCTGTTATTGTACGAGAATTCCACAAGTGGCAGATGCTTTTCCCAGCTGTTGCCAAAGTCGATTACACATGCACGAAGCATGTCTTCTAAGGTTTGAATGGTGCGCTCGGACTGCCCGTCCGTCTGAGGGTGATACGCTGTGCTCATGTCTAATCGTGAGCCAAAGGATTTGTGCATTGCTTGCCACAGTTCTGAGGTAAAACGTGCATCTCGATCCGAGATAATAGAGGTGGGCACCCCGTGCCTCGAAACAACTTCCTTGAGGTATACGTCTGCTAGAGTGGAGAACATATCCGTTTCCTTGATAGCCAAGAAGTGTGCAGATTTTGTGAGTCGATCCACGATCACCCAAATAGTATCGTTACCTCGTTGAGATCTAGGTAGGCCGGTAACAAAATCCATGGAAATTTGCTCCCATTTCCATTGCGGTATCTCTGGTTGTTGGAATAGGCTTGAGGGTTTCTGGTATTCAGACTTGACTCTCGCACAAGTCAAACACTTGCTGACGTAAGTTGCTATGTGGGCCTTCATGCTAGGCCACCAGTACGTGGTTTTGATATCGTGGTACATCTTATCCGAACCAGGGTGTACCGAGTAGCGAGACTTGTGTGCTTCATCCATCACAAGCTCTCGTAGGTTGCCATAGAGTGGGACCCAAATGCGTCCCGTTACGTAGTAAGCACCATCTTCCTTTTGTTTCAAGCGTTGCCTTGAGCCGCGTAGGGCTTCAGCCCTGACGTTTTCTGGTTTCAATGCCTCCATCTGAGCATCTCGTATTTGAGAAGGAAGACTAGAATGTATAGTGAGCTGCAAAGCTCGTACGCGCTTGGGCGCAGTGTCCTTCCGACTAAGGGCATCAGCCACAACATTGGCTTTGCCAGGATGGTACTTGATTGCACATTCGTAATCGTTTAATAACTCGACCCATCGTCGTTGCCGCATATTCAGTTCCTTCTGCTTGAAGATATGCTCGAGGCTTCTGTGGTCGGTATAAATGGTGCACTTGGTACCGTATAGGTAATGTGTCCATATCTTAAGTGCAAAAACAACAGCTCCTAGCTCTAAATCATGTGTAGTGTAGTTCTTTTCATGAACTTTGAGTTGGCGTGAGGCGTAAGCTATAACTTTATCTCGTTGCATTAATACACAACCAAGACCCTGAATTGATGCGTCGCAGTAGACCACGAAGTCGTCTGTGCCCTCGGGCAAGGAAAGGATAGGTGCACTGCAAAGTCTATCCTTTAAGTGCTGAAATGCTACCTCCTGTGCGTTTCCCCATCGATAAACAACGCCTTTCTGCGTTAGTGAGGGGAGAGGCTGTGCGATCTTAGAGAAATCCTTAATGAACCTCCTGTAGTAACCTGCCAATCCCAAGAATTGGCGAATTTCCTTTGGTGTACGAGGCGCAGGCCAGTTCTTAATCGAGTCTACCTTGGATGGATCAACATGAATCCCATCCTTGTTTACCACATGGCCTAAGAAATGGACTTCACGAAACCAGAAATCGCATTTCGAGAACTTTGCGTACAGCTGTTCTGTTCGAAGGAGTTCCAAAATGAGTCGTAGATGCTGCTCGTGTTCCTCCTGACTCTTAGAATAGATCAGGATGTCATCGATGAAGACTATAACGAACTTGTCCAGGTAAGGCTTGCACACTCGATTCATCAAGTCCATGAAAACCGCAGGTGCGTTTGTCAGCCCAAAAGGCATGACCAAAAACTCATAGTGCCCATAGCGAGTTCTGAAGGCTGTTTTGGAGACGTCCTCTTCTCGGACTCTCAGCTGGTGATAACCCGATCTCAAATCGATCTTCGAATAGTAGCTCGACCCTTGCAGCTGGTCGAACAAGTCGTCAATACGCGGTAGAGGATAACGATTCTTCACCGTTACCTTGTTGAGTTCCCGGTAGTCGATGCACATTCTGAAGGTACCGTATTTCTTCTTCACAAATAGCACTGGAGCTCCCCAGGGGGATGAGCTTGGACGAATAAAACCCTTATCCAAGAGTTCTTGCAGTTGCGTAGAGAGTTCTTCCAACTCTGATGGAGCTAAACGATAAGGTGCACGAGCTATGGGCGCAGCGCCAGGAGCTAGTTTAATCTGAAACTCGACTTGGCGATGAGGCGGAAGGCCGGGTAATTCCTCAGGATAGTCGCGTACAATCGGAAAATCTTCTAGCTTCTTCTCTTTCTCCGAGGTGTCAGTAACGAGAGCCAAAATGGCGATGTGACCCTTTCTCAAATACTTCTGGGCCTTAAGGAGAGAGATGACGTTCTCAACAGCACTCCTCCTGTCGCCACGAATCATGAGAGGTTCACCACTGGAACCAGGAATACGAACAACCTTCTCGTTGCAAAGAATCTCTGCTCGGTGTTGGGATAACCAATCCATCCCAATGACAACGTCGAAACTACCCAAGACGATAGGAATAAGGTCGATAGGGAAGGTCTGGTCAGCGAGAATAAGTTTACAACCCTTGACTACGTGTGTGGCTTCTAAACTCTTACCGTTTGCTTGCTCTACAGTGTGCTTGTTGTTCAAAGGTGTTGGAATACGCTTAAGCATTCGACTAACTTCTAGTGACATGTAGCTAGTATCGGCACCCGAATCAAATAAAACTGTAACATAAAAGTCATCGAGAAGGAACTTACCCGCTACAACATTGGGGTCATTCCTTGCTTCACCTTGGCCAATCACGAACGCCCGCCCCCTGGCACCATTGTTGTTGTTTCCATTGTTACCATTCCCCTTATTGTTGTTATTGTTGTTGTTGTTGTTGTTCTGGTTCCTGTTCAGTTGGGGACAATCTCTCTTGAAGTGGCCTTCAGCTCCACACTGAAAGCACCCTTTGTTATCACCCTGCTGCGGCTGCTGGCGTTGGTTCTGTTGAGCTTGTTGACGATTCTGATTGGCGGGGTACAAGCTCCTGCAATCTTTTGCAGCGTGACCTGGCTTGTTGCACCGATGACAGTTACCCCTGGTGCATGGCCCGCTGTGGTGCAGGCTGCAACGATTGCATTTGGGGTGATTCCCTTTGTATCCACCGTGACTTTGACCACCAGATGATTGCTGACTAGGGCTCTTGTAGTCATCAGTCTTTCTCTGCTGAGACTGGGACTGAACAGAAGTCGAACCCTTACTTGAAGTTCCATCCCATTTCCGTTTGTTGTCACTAAGAGTACCTGAAGTAGTTGCAGCACCTATGCGCTTTGGTAACCTGTTCTGCTCCACCGCCTGATCCGTGAGACGGTGTGCCAACTGAACAACCTGCTGGATAGTGGCGAGGTTTGCTGAAGTCACATGACTTTGGATTTCCGGCACCAAGCCCTTGAGAAAAAGTTCAATTCGCTTAATTGGAGGGTCCACCATAGTGGGACACAATAATGCAAGCTCGTTCGACCTCTTGGTATACGCCTCAATTTCTGACCCCGTCATCCTGAGGTTGAAGAACTCGACTTCCAGCTTATGAATGTCATCCCGACTGCAGTATTCTTCCTTGATCATTTCCTTAAAAGTTTTCCATGGGGTGGCGTTGGCAGCAACCAACCCCAACATTTGAACCTGAGCGTTCCACCATGTGAGGGCTAAACCCTCGAGAGTACCGGTAGCATACTTCACCCTGCGCGCCTCAGGGCATTCACACATTTCGAACACAGATTCTAGTTTCTCAAACCAGTGGAGGAGTCCTACTGCTCCTTCAGTGCCGCTGAAAGTAGTTGGTCGGCAGTCCATGAAAGTTTTAAAGGTGCACACAGGTGGCTGAGCGTGTTGACCTATTGTGGGTGAAAGAAAAGACAGAGTTTAACACAAAGGTTGGTTCACGAGAGTAGGATCTACAGATCCTAGAATGAGTTAGAACTGCAGGATATACCTCCTGCGTGTGCAGCTGCAAGTGCCGCAGCAACTCGTTCGTTAATCAGAGCCGTCAACTGGGCTTGTGTCAGGTTAACGCGTCCAGACATGATCTTCATATCAAGAGGAACGTGAGTGAGAGGGGTTCGCGAAAATGCGATGACAGAAGTGAGTAAGTACACACGTGTTCAAGCAACAGTAGTTATACTAACCAAGCATACCATGAACAATGTACTATGTAACTAACAAGTAGGCAATATATACACAGATCATATCACCTAGAATTTCGAGCCTTGCATGTGGAGTGAAGCGTCGTTGTGGATCGTAGAGCACTGTACAGGTTATAGTCTGATTTTAATAAAACATTTCCCTTATTAAAACCAAGTTCTCTATAACCAATGGCTCTGATACCAATCTGTCACACCCCCAAAATCCCCCTGTGGAGTACTACCGCTTGGAGGCGTGACTGACCAGGATCCAGCCACCAATCATATTGAACAAGCATATAAATAGTTATAAAATCCAACCAATACAATTGGTGTTCAAACAAAACATAGTTTAAGTTGCAAGCGGAAGCATAACGTTAAAATCAAGACATAAGTTTAATTGTTTCAAAGTTTAACATGGCACGCAGCTATCCATGTCCCACAACGACCCTCTTCCATGCAAGCTCCAGCTAAGTACCTATTGCCCTGCAAAGCATGTAGTAACGAGTCAACAATAAGTTGAGTGAGTTCACGGTTGGGTGTTCGTTTTAAGTTGTTTCGAAAACAGTTTCCTTTATCTGGCATCCTGCCGTGGGGGTTACCCCATAGTTAAAAACGTGACTTATTTATTCCCGGTTACTCTGGCAATCCAGCCGTGGGGGCTACCCCGTGTTAGTTATCTAGCATTTCGGCCGTGGGGGCTACCCCATGTATACACTAGACTCGTTACCATATCGACTGCTGACTGTAGTCATGTTTATGTGCCCTGAAACTGTCAATGTCTATCATCATTGACGTGCCCCAGATCCATTAGTTCACGCCCGTCCTCTGCGGCACGGTGTGAGGTTTTTCAGACCTAAATAGCGCTATCTAACTAATGACCCGCTCGCCATTGGCCCGGCGATTAAGTCGATATAAAAAGGAGGGACTTCGTGATAGAGTTTTGGTCTAGTACGAGTTATCTGTCCATGAGGACGAGGAATTACATTCCTGAACCAATGCTGTCCTACCCAAGGAGGACGAGGAATCCACGTTCCTTAACCCCATTCCCAACCCAGGGAATCCCATGCTTTGTAGAGGGTGTGAACTCACCTTGGTTTGCTCGGCAGATACACAGAAAAGTCAATCAAGTTGTAAGTGGTCAACTACGTCCTAACATAGATACCATTCATGTCAGGTTCATATCCAAGTAGTGCACGTATGTTCTACACGTATTGTACACAAGTAACGATCATGGCATACACGTTTAGCATGGCAGTTTAAATCAACAGTTCGTAATAAGTTCCACAGTAACATTCATGTAACAACCAAAGTCTAAGTGTGCGGCCCAAACAGTTGGGCTCGTAATAGCATGCAGGTCCAAAACAGTGCACGGCATACACAATTAACGATGCACAGAAAGTCCATACATTCGGCCCACTAACTCAGGCCCGTAACTATGCAAGTCCAATCAGCGTGCACATGTATACGGTCTTGAGTCGAGACTGTGCGGTCTCTAGTCGAGACTGTGCGGTCTCTAGTTGTAGCTTACAAGTTCTCGAGTCGCAATTGAGGAGGTCTCGGGTCGTGCATGTACTGGTCTCGAGTCGCAACCGGACTCGCAACCATGGTCTCTAGTCATGATGTGTGTGTGTTGATAAAGTATGGTCTCGAGTCGAGACTGGAGGTTCTCGACTCGTAACCTTGTGTCGAAACCGTGATCTCGAGTTGTCATCCATGTGGTCTCGAGTCGAGACATGAGGTTTCGACAGGAACATCTACTGACTTCCGACATTGTACTAAACCAATAGAATTTCATGATCATGATATGGTGTACTAGCCAATAACAATGCACTAACATGTTTCTTTGTCTAACACTAACCAAAAATGGATCAAACATCTTAATTTCAAATATCCACAACACATTCATATCATATTCAACGAGTTCTTCATATATTCATCATGTTCATCAAATATTCATAACACAAACAACCCTTATTCAAACACATTTTGCATTTTACGGACAAGAGTTATAATACCTAAACTAGATATCAAGCTCATCTTGCAAACAAAACATTTGTTCTATAACCTCGTACATAAAATCGGATGATCATGAATAACCCTAAGCTTATCATTCTTTTGTTATTCAAACTATCTTGTTCAAATGTTATCTTACAAAAGTCATGTTATCCTAAGTATGTATCATTTAATCAAACAAGAACTCATTAAATCAAACAAACACTTTTGTCATGTTCCAACAATAGTCACGGTGCATATTATCACATAATCGACACTTTAATCATGTATAAAACTTATCAAGCAAACATATTACCATATGGCTTCATCATACATCATCATCATCAACCGAAATATAAACACACCATATGAAACACTAACCGGTTAGAGAAGTAGTGGTGAAAGATGAAGCTTTGTTTGGTGTGAACAAGCTAATCCGAGAACCCTTTTGTGGTCGGCCGGTTTGATCCGAGAGTGAGAGTGAAGGTTTGTGATTCTAGGGTTTTAGTGAGAGAGAGAGAAGGTAGGAGTGTGTGTGGATTGCCCAAAGAATGGCAAGGTTAGCTATCACTAAGGATTATATACTTGTTCCACATTGGTGCACCCTAATGGGTTTCGGATGAGGTGCACGGCCCAACCGGCCCATATGTTGCACTGTTCACTCGAGACCACATGGTCTCGAGTCGGGTTCTTGTGTCTCGGTTCACATAATCACACTCATACATACAAGCATAACACATACTCACATAATTTCACTTATATCATTCATTAAACCGACAAGTTAACTATTCACATAACGTTCAAGCATGTTACATCAAGATACGATGAATGGTTCTAAATTTCGAGTTGTCACACGATACTTCCGTATACGCAGAGGTGATCCAAAGCTTAAACGAAACACCAAAGAAAATAAAGCAGAACGTTTAGGCAATAACATCCAGGTCGATACTCACGTATACGCTGAGGATGTCCAATGCTTAAACAAAATAAAGAAATAAGACAAGTTTAAATCTTTGCAAAATGAAATGCACAATCACAGCGACTCTTTTTAGCAAAGTTGTGAAAGTTCACAAACTTAACCAGTTTTATGTCTTTCGACAATCAGCGATTACTGAGTAGGCACACAATCAAGAAGGACAAAACTAAGTACTATGCTTTTGACCATGTTTCCCACTAGAATTAGGCTTTTTCATTTAAGTTTGTATTGTTATCGCAAATCTACTAGTCTAGCTGAGCCTACCGTCACATCATTAGTGAGACCGTTTATCACATTTTATCTCTCCATTTCTTTAGCATGCTGTGACAGTCCAACTGATCTACTATCATTTCCTCTTATTTCAACAAAACTCATTTTTGCATTTTTCAATGTTTTTGACTTTTCAAATTTTCTAATTTTTTTAAAATTTTTACTCCCCTTAAAATCAAAATATGTCTCAATTTTGATTTTCTGGGAAAATTTGAAAATGAACTGTACAAAGAAACGTGACAACATGATGAGAATTACTTCAATTCTCCATTCACTTGGCTTGAACAATCAGAACTCCCCCTGGCAACAAAACATTTTACCATAGTGATTTCAAAACACTTAAGTTCGTTTTAATCAAAATGGTTTTTCCGGAAAATTAGTTTTGTGAGTCATTTCACAAATTCAGGGTTTCATTCATCACCTTGTTTTCTTTAACCACTTGTAAAAACTAACATTTTTAAGATCAATCCACAAACATCACTTGTAGAAAATCAAGTACAACTTAATGTCCCTGATTTACCACATGTAAGTTCGAAATATCACTTTCGTGAATTTCTCAAGAAATGTGCCGATTCCTGCTCCACTCTTACCAACCTGGGAGCTCCGGCAAGTAAGGTTTTTCTATTTAAAGAGTTTCACCCAAGCCTGACGGTCCTTGGGTGCTTTTGAAATTCCATTTGACGATGATGGAAAATTTTCATCATTCATTGTCAAACCGGAATCACCACTTTTTACCTCAACACATGGCTCCTCTGGCTTTACCACACCAGATTCATCACCTGAACATGGCTTGTCTGACTTTGATGAGTCAGATTCATCGCCAACATGTGGCTCCTTTGTTTCCGAAGAAACAGATTCATCACCACAAATTTTCTTCTTCTTCTTTCCCTCTTTCGTCCTCAGATTTGTATCTGATGAATTCGTCTTGCTTGACTTTGTAGTCGAGGAAAGCGAATTATCAGAACTCTTATTTTTACCAACAGATGAACCCGAGGACAAAATCCTTTCGAGATACTCTCTCGCCTTCTTCCTCAGTCTGTCTTTTTGCCCCTGTGAAAGCTTCACTTTGGGTTTTAGAACTTTCTGTTCTTGAACTTTAGATTCTTGAACTTTCTGTTCTTTGGGCTTGACATTGACTGATTTCTTTGCCAATTTCTGAGAATTAGCCCTCGATCTTCCTTTTGATCTCATTGGGCAATCTCTGGCAATGTGACCTTTGATATGGCATTCAAAGCATCTCCTCGTCTCAAACCACTGATTTTGGTAGTTAACAGCAATGTGTCCTCTCACACCACAAGTGTAACACACTCTGTTATCGTACCAATCACCACTTTTAGTCCAAACATTCAGATCATAGCATTGTCTGGCTTTGTAGTGATCGTCCCTCCTCCTGAAAGCTGGATTTGGCTTTGAAGCACTGTGGTCAAACCTGCACCACTTATTACCAACAATTTTTGAGTTTTGATTTTCTACTTTTTGTGATTTTTTATAATGATTGGATGATTGAACTGATGAGCTTTTATTCTTGTTATAAACATTTTCTGAATTTTTACCTTTTTGTTTCTGTTCCATTTTCTTCTTCAAAGGTTTTTGCGTAGAGCATTCACCCTTTTCAGTCGATTGCAGAACAGTTTCTTGAAATTTTTCTTTTAATTTCAAAAATATTTTCTTTTTCTCATTTTCAGCATCAGACTCTGATTCAGACTCGTCTGCTGAATAAAACTCCTCATTTTCATCATCAGTTTTCTCATCACAATCTTCAACCTTGACTTTGTCAAAGTTTGTGACATTGTCACTTATTGGAACAGAATTGATCGGTTTTGGACAGGGGAACTCAGATGAAGTCACAAAACCTTTCAATTTCTTTTCAAGCTCATCAATTTTGTTCCTTGAATTCTCAGCTTCAATTTCAAGCTGAGATATTCGTTCAAGATGAGACTTGATTGTTTTTTCGTTTTCAATTTTAATGTTTTCAAGAACAGATTTTTCATTTTCCAAAACTTTTAACTGTTCTTGAAATTTTGTTTCATTTGCTTTTAAATTCTTATTCTCTAACTTTATCCAGAAATCTTCATCTTCTGAAGATTTCTTTTTGCTTTCAAAAACCTTTTCTTTCTCTTTCAAACTTTTGTTTTCTAATGTCAAACTGTTCAAATCACTTAACAGTTTAACATTTTCAGATTTCAACTTATCACAATTTTCCTTCATTTCAAGAATCTGTTTATCAGCAGATTTCTTTTCATCCTTCATCACTGAAATTTCTTCAATCTGTTCCTCTCCCACTTGGACACCTTTACTCTTGCTCTTCTTTAATATTGATTTTTCAATTTGACTTTTCTTCTTTACAGCATTCCTCTCCATCTGTTCTTCAAGTTTCTTAATGAATTGACAAATTGTCAATCTAGAGTATTCTCCATTTCTTTTTAAATCCAAAAGATATGTACCCCACTCTTGTTGAGGTATGGCATTGGCTAATTTTTCAACCCATTCATTTGGACTTTTCTGAATACCCTTCTCAGACATCGAGCAAACAAGATGGCTATACGACTCAATGATACTCTTTGTACTTTCTCTTGGACAACCTGAAAACAAGTCAAACTCTTTCTTTAATACATTTATTCTATTAATTGTTTCACTACTCATATTAAAGAAATTTATATCCATGATTCGGAAACACGTTTATCAAGACAGTCCCGTTAAGCGAAATATCAAGTCCAAGCAAGATCACCTTTCAAACAAAGTACCAATCACTTAAACGTCTGATTGAGCCAATCAATATGTTCAAGTCACATGGGCCGCTATTTTCATTTAATTTTTCAACAAAACTTGAATTTTGTGATTGGGCCGTGAATTTTAATTCAAAACTCCAATTTGATTGGGCCGGATCTTTTGGCAAAGTACATGCACTCTTGTGACCGACAACCTTCTCGAGATAACAATTCAACTTTTAATACATCCCACATGCAAACTGACACAAGATGATAAGTTTGGTATAGTGGGCTGACACCTCGGTATGAGCCGAAAAAAACAAGTATATCAAGACTAGTGAATCATGTGAATTGTCAGTTCATTGTTGTCTTTCACATGCTAACTAACACAAATCGACAAAATGTGAGAACAATTTACAAGAATCACATGCAATTGACTTTTAACTTGTTAAGATGGCCGACAACAACATCTTTCACAATTTTTGATTGGGCTGTTCACATATGTAGACACAAGACTTCTTTTCCCGAAGTACTGACACCCTCGTTTAATGATATACACAATACACGAAGCCCTTTTCAAGCAGTCATTGTTTTCAAGCGGTGTGTCAGTTTCAAGCGAGACTTACAATGTAAACTCAAGCGAAAGACCAAATTCAATCGAAACCTGAACTTTTCAAACGAAAGCCTGTGTTTCGCTTCAAACAACACCACTTTTTCAAGCGAAACCCAACTGTTCGTTCAAGCGAAACCAGGTTTTCAGGCCATTTTTACAAGTTTTACTTCGAATTTTAAGCTGATATTCTCGAGGGTTGGTTAAAACACACTTTAACACACACTAAGAAAAATTTGTCTGATTTTAACCGTGAAATCTTGAAATTTTGAAAAAGAATGGTGTAGAAATCAGAAAAAGTGACGAAAACATGCTGTTTTGGCAAGATCTCTTCCTCCTGAGCTCTGATACCACTTGTAGGATCGTTTTGTGACCCAAACGAGTCGTTCAGAAGAGATTTTATCAGTTTCAGATGCGGAAAATAAGAAACTGACTTTGAAATAGCTTGCTTATCACTTTAAACACTGATTTGATTGATATAATAGCAATTACAATCAGTCTTCACACTGGCAGCACCTCGGTATGGAATTTGAAATCTGTACCAAGTGAAATGACATGAACCATATATATAGTGGTCAGGCTTTCGCTTGAAATGAACATATCCTGTTCAAGCGAAACCTACCTAATGAAACTCAAACGAAACCTACAAATTTGACTTTCAAGCTAAACCTATACAAAACTAACATTCTGTTTCACGCATGTGATTTTGAATATGTGGAGTGATGATGTCACTTGTGATGTCACTAGTGTGATGTCATCATCAAGAATGATGACATCATGCTTGTTTAGATCAGCAACGCAACCGAGACTCGACATAAGACGAAGACGACAGATGAATGCACTAACAAAAACTCCAGCCGCACAAAAAACTTCAACAAAAAGAAAAAAAACACAACCAATATCAAGAGACAGATTCTAATTCTCCGATTCAATCTGAAGAAGAAATCTCCGGTTCAATCGTCGGTTCCAATATAGATTCTAATTCTGAAGAAGAAATCTCCGGTGATTGTGCCGTCAAACCGACCGGTTCAGTATCAATGGAACGAGACGAATCAAAAGAAGTAAAAAATCTGGATCTAAAACGTTTGTAACACCGGCTCCGGCGAAGAGTAAGCGGCCACTGCTGTGTCCAGCGGTTCCGGCGAAGTGAAGAAAGGTATGTGATTGATGGTTGCTTTTGACAGTTTGTATTGTCAAGATTAGTAGAGATAAGGAATTTAGAGTGTAAAAGAATCGAAAAAAATGGAGAATATTGTTCAGCGGCTGGTGGTAGAGAAGATTTCTAAAACGGGTTTGTTTTGCGGTTTGTAATGGCTTTGTTTTGTGATTTCGAGATGATGAGCAGATTGATCTCAAGATCGTATACACTGCTCTGATACCATGTTGATTGGTACAGAGATAGAAGAAATGAATTGTTTGATAATATTGATTTACTTGATGATTCATTACAAAGAAAAAACCTCAATTTATAGGCCTCAAAGAAACATAATAAAGGAAAAACATTAATTGTTGATTGGCTGTCTTGTGCTGTGATTGAGGAGAGACAACCGAGTCAATCTTCTATTTTGGGAGATGATGAGCTGATCCCCTAAATGGTTCTGTCATAATATTTTATTTTTTAACATACGGAACATCAGGGCCGACTTCAGGAGGTGTAGTAAACCAGAACCGTCGTGTTGCATCCCCTGTCCCGACCTCGTAAAAGTACTTGGTATTATACTGTAATATTTAAATGATAATGTTTGTTAGACCACTTTGTTATAATTTGTGAACTGGAAACGGTAAGCTCGACCCATTTATTTGTATATAGGTTGTGTTTTATCTCAAATGGGAATAAAAATCTTAAAGATATAATGGGAACACAACAAATGGGTCAAGTAAAAATCCCTTATGACCCATCAGCCCAACATGCATGTCCGACCCACGTAAACATTCATCTCTATTGTATATATTGAAAGCATCGGTTTTTCTTACTTCAAGATTCTTGATGGTGCAATGATGGATGTACGGTGAGCTGTAATTGTAGTACTTGTAGGTGACAACGGTTCCCACCGCATGTTTTTTAAGCTCAGTATTCTCAGCCCAGTAAATTACTTCACTTGAACTGGGTTCATTTGGTGTAACCCAAGAAACAATCACACCTCTCCCTTCATGGTCCCCTTGTGTTATGTGAACCTTCATTTAAATATAAAGTTTCATCATAACTTATAATTTTAGTTTTTGATTTTTGATATAGTGTGACTTGAAAGATATGTATAAATTCAAATCAAATGTGAGATTAATGTCAGACCATCATAATCTTCGAAGGCCACATGCCTAAGGTAAGTTGCTATTTACCTGGTCCGGTTGGTCAGCAGGGTATTGGCAGAGTTTGATGAGTTTTCTGGTAGCGGATTGGTATGGTTAAAAAAAACATCTTTTGACTCATATTTAATGTGGCGGAAGCAAGCTTACTATCGTAAGTGTTTCAGACATTAAGCGATCACCCAAATCCTTCACCTATACAGACATACACTAAAGGGCTTGTAGCCTAGCAATATCAAAGTGTGTAGTAAAACTATTAATTACTCCCTAAGAGACGGATTCTAGTCCCATGATGGACATTAACTAGTGTAGATTTAATAGTAGGTTTATGCCAAAGAAATTGGAACTGAATATGGAGAACCAAAATCATTTGACAGAGTAAACTAAATAATTTTTTTTTTGTATATTCCCATTAATCTGAATATTGTGTAATGACACATATATATAGTTGGATGGTGATGGTTAGAAACCATATCATTGTTTACTGTCAACGTTTACAAAATAACTTTTGAGTTAAATGCCTAGATAGTGTTGTGGTTTGTCATTTTTTCACCTTTAGTCCCTAATTTTTTAAAATTACAAATTTAGTCCTCAACTTTTCAATTTTCGTTCTTAGATAGCTCCTGTACCTAACATCAGTTAGTTTTCTCAGTTAAGAGAGTGTGAAATGACAAAAATACCCTTTCGTTAAAAAGGGAAAACCACAGGGAAACATCCGGGCATTTAATAAATAAAAAAAATTAAAAATCTAAGACCGTGCGTAATGGGGCGTTTTTTTTTTAAATTTTTGCCCGAAAACGCCCAATAACGCCCACCCCCCCATTACAGGGGGCGTTTTGGGGCGTTATTTTCGAAAAAAAAATCGTTCCGGCGTTTTAAATATAACGCTTAAATTGACATGGGGCCCACTATTCGACCGTTCCTCAAACGGTAACTTTCTTTATTATTATTTTTTTTAATTTA
The DNA here is from genome assembly GCA_030545235.1 of Helianthus tuberosus. Taxonomy (NCBI): domain Eukaryota; kingdom Viridiplantae; phylum Streptophyta; class Magnoliopsida; order Asterales; family Asteraceae; genus Helianthus; species Helianthus tuberosus. The sequence goes on from CM060358.1 coordinate 125,696,130, forward strand.
AAATATTCCCACTATAAATATATATACCCCACATTCACACCATTTTTTATACAAAAACTCACTATCTCTCCCACTTTCTTCTAACTTTTATAAAAAAAAACCCACTTTCTTCTAATTTTTATACAATCATGCATCCATACCGCCCTCCTTTTGGTGTCCCCGCTAGACCCGCAAACCCGAACACAACCCAACCGCAAACCCCGTACAACATTCAAGACATGGACCCGAGCTTTTTAACTTACGCGGCTTACTTGAGTGGCGCCCCTCCGTTTGTTCCTCCCACTTTCGGCTATGGTCAAGCCGGCGGGTCTCAACCGTCACAACCCGAAGCCGAACCCGATGTGGAAGTCGTACCAGAGACGCAACCCGAACCGGCGCAAAAAACATCGAAACGCGGAAAAAGGTCGCATAAGAAGAAGGATAAGGACGCACCGCGGCGTACAAAAAATATCATCAAATGGACGAAGGAAGAGGAATACACGTTGACTCGGGCGTTTGTCGACATTTCGGAGGACGAAGAGACCGGTAACTATTTTATATAAATATTATTTTACTTATTTTGTTACTTTATTTTTTAACAAACAACTTATTATTTTTTTTTTTGTAGCAAACTTTCAAACGGGCCCGGTTTTTTGGGATAGGGTTCGTGCACTCTTCTTTAGCACGTGGGGTCAAGGCGAACATCGGGACAAAGACTCCATTTCTAGCAAATGGAGCGACATCAACAACAAGTGTCATTCGTTCCAAGAAGTCTTCCAACGTAACTACGATAATCGCCCGAGCGGTGAAGGTGACGTTTGGGTTTTAACGAAGAGTTTGGAGGAGTTCGAGAGGACAACATGCCCTTCCACGTACTATAAGTGTTGGGAGCTACTACGAAAAAGTCCAAAGTGGGCGGTAGTTAATCCAATGAGGTCTAGTAGTAGACGTCGGGCAAAAAGGTCAAAAACATCATCCTCCGCTGACCCGTCAACTCCGACATCGGATGCCCGCAATGTTGATTTAAATGAGGCGGTGGACGTTGACGAGGGAATTCAAGAAGAGTTGGTCCGACCCACCGGTAGAAGAAAGGGAACCGGGAAAAAAACGGTCGAGTCGTCTTCCGATCTCGAGTTAAAGGATGATTTCGAGGAGATGAACCGTCGTCTCCAAGACATTCGCGACCTCGGCTACAAACGTTGGGAGATTATGCAAGAACGAGTGGCCGAAACCAAAAAGTTTAACGAGATGCAAGAGGCGAGGCAAATGGAAAAGGACATTGAGTTTTTGTCCAAATCGATCGACCACCTCCAAGGCGACGCGTTGATCCTTGCGCAAATGCGTCAACAAAAAATTCGAGAAAAATATGGACTCTAGATCATGTTATTTTTTTTAACTTTATTTTTTCTGTTTTTTTTATTTTCTGTTTTTTTATTTTTCTGTTTTTCAGTTTTTTTTTTCAGTTTTTTTTTATTTTCAGTTTTTTTTTATTTTTATTTCAAGTAATGTAATTTTATTTTTAAATTAATGAAGTTTTTTTATGTTTTAAATTAAAAAAAATAATTGTGAAATGATTGTGAAATGAAGTTTTTATGTCAAATTTCAAGTGGGTCCCACAATCAAACCCACCCTCACCCTACCCCCTATCGTCTTTTTCTTCTTCTTCTTCTCGATATCCATCACCCACTTGCTTTGCGATGAGATTATTATACCTGTTGAATATGGAGAGAGTGATGTTATTTGGAGTGTGTCTAGTGTTGGGTATAATAATCTCATCACAGAGCAGGTGGGGTGATGGATGTCGAGAAGAAGAAGGAGAAGAAGACGATAGGGGGTAGGGTGAGGGTGGGGTAGGTTGTGAGGCCCACTTGAAATTTGATTTATTAATTCGATTTTTATTTATTAAATGCCCAGATAGTTCATGTGGTTTGCCCTTTTTAAGGAAATGGTATTTTTGTCATTTCACAGCCTCTTAACTGAGAAAACTAACTGATGTTAGGCACAGAGACTATCCGGGAACGAAAATTGAAAAGTTGGAGACTATAACTGTAATTTTAAAAAGTTAGAGACTAAATGTGAAAAAAAGACAAACCACAGTGAGTATCTAGGCATTTAACTCTTAACTTTTATATAGATTAGATACAATACTACAATACATATTATTTTAGGGCGTGTATCATATAGATTAGAATACAATACTACAATATATACATATTAGTTTATAGTGTGTATTAAAAAAATAGATACACAATACATATTATTTTAGAGTGTGTACACTAAGGCATATATGAATGGTTAGATAGCGAAACCTGTTGAGGAGAATGATAGCCAGGAGGTATTGCAAAAACATCGCTGTTCAATGGCACATCATCACTAATGCCATTACTTCTGGAATAGCTGCTACTGATTCCTCCTGTCGAATACCCAAATCCCGGATGACGTTCAAGGGGTATTCGCTGACGTCAAGATATCCCGGCCTTAGTTGCTACAAAAAAGTAAACCGTTAGCCTCGTCACGGAGGGCCCCGGGAGGGGGATCCATGACCAAGCTCCGGCGTGAGAATAAGTAAACTTGTCGGAAAGCTTGAGGAGTTTATTCCGATGAGTGTGATCACCGGAATATTCCTCTATAGTGTGAATCCAATAAATGTGTGTGTATTTAATGTAAGGGAATATTGGTCGGAATAAATGAGAGAGAACTCTTAATGCGATACCTTGAGTTTTTCTTGATCACCGCCCCTCTCTCTTATATAAGTATGAAACCTTATCTTCCATGTGAGATATTTCAATGAGATGATCCAACGGATTCTGAGAGTCTTCGGGGGGCTCAGACACGTGTCTGACCCCCAACGGTAAGATGGCAGCCTCATTTAATGTTTCCGGCTGGAGAAGTACAATGTCAGCCGAGATCCTTGTTGGATCGTTCCGGTGACCCTAAATAGTCAAGTTGAGTAGTTCATCATCATTTACAAAGGCGGAATCAATTCAAACAATGTCAAACAGCTTGTTTCCTTTCAATTCTTTTCTATTACTGATTTTCTGAGCCTTTACAATGATTTCTGACAAAAATCCGTCAGCACCTCGACTCACACACAATGACTAGATCCACTTCAAATGAAACAGCACACACCTATATATAAGCTAAGGGATTTCGCTTGAACATGGCACAACCCATTTCAAGCGGAATCACATAAGATGATTTCGCTTGAACTGGTTTGAGTCACCTTCAAGCGAAATTACTCATTTACATATGATCTAACTCTAATTTCTACCCTGTTGTGTGCTCGTTCATTCTATCTAGACAAAAGACTCGATTAAGACAAAGTTAACAGACACTAGGTGCACCAACAGACTCCCCCTTGGATGTTGACGAAGTCTTCGGCGTCGAGTCTTAGTCTTTGTCTCTTTTCAAATTTTTCTTGTCATTGTAAAAGCTCTCTTCAATCTTTATCTTCAAACTTTAATTTTCAATCTCCCCTTTGAATGTTGATCCAGAATTCTGACTCCCCCTTTCACAGACTCCCCCTCTCGATCAGCTAGGGCTCTAATTCTGGTTCAAACTTTAACATTTTCATTGCCATGGGGATTCATGTTACCTGTATATACTCTACCCAAATATAAGATATATGAGAATAACAAATTCAATACAATCTTACCATTCAATCTCAATTGATAGACTAATCAGTGTTAGAACTCTACTTAAGTATTCAGGTCCAAGCTAATGACCCTGGTTACTCAATTAGTCTACCAAGTCCAACTTAATGACCTTGGTTGATCTGAGACAAATCACACTGACATTTGAAAACAAATTAGTTTCTGAAAATTTACAAGTTTCAAGTTAATGAACTTGTTTTAACTTTCCATTTTCTCAATTTATCATGTTAGCTCCAAACTCATCCTCCAGTCCAGTAACTTCCTGCATCTGCTTCAATTCGAATCTGAAGATCAACTCTCCACTTTGGTTTGTCGGATAATAAAGCAGAAATGTAAAATCTTTTTGGATTTTGAATAAAGTTCTAAACTAGAAATGAAATACAGAACTAAAATGTAGTAAAAGTAAACTATTTACAAACATATTTTTGGTGAGCGTGTTAGGAAATCATATCAGCTATTCGACAAGTCACAAGTACCGTTAAGCTTTAATATCATACTCAGAATTAAACAATTCGCTTAGATTGTCGATATACTGATCCACTTTAAATTCCTACACACATTTCAATCTGTCCAGGATATGAATTTAGTGAATTAGAGACTTAAACTTATACGTGTGTCCCACCTCTTGAATATACTCCCGTATCCAGATCCCAATATTCAGTCTTACAGGTGAATATACCACATATGATATCTGTAAGGGAATAAATTATGAAACGTACGAAACCGTGAGAGCTCAGGTCAGAACTACCGTTCAGCAGAGAGATGACGGTTCGACTTGGGTGTGTCCCCTTTAGAGGATCTTTTTTACAACAGCATTGATTAGCAATTTTATTGTCTTATCATTTATGCTGAGGGCGGCGCTATATTTCAAGCATGTGGTAAAGTATTCTCCGGGGACTAGGCCATTGCTTCCGCAAAATCAGAAGTCCCGAGATAATACCCCAGATATCGCTGAGTATAAAGACCCAGTATCTCAGAAAAAGGGATCTTTCAAACAAGATTTCAGGGGTTACCTATATATCCAAGTAGTGTTCCCCACGAAATAAGTAAGTAAAGATTTAGATTTATATCCCGAACAAACCTACTAAATGTGCAAAAACTTATCGGCACATCATCAGCGAGACTGTTTAAAACTTTTTAAACATTACAATTCTTTAGCATACCGTAACTGTCAAGCCGATGTACTATCATTTTCCCTTTTTACACAAGCTCTTTTCCAATTTTCTATTGTTTTTGGATTTTGAAAATATCTCATGTTTTTGTATTTTTGACATTTTTTATTGTTTTTGTATTTTCTGAAAATATTGCCCTATACTCTCCCCCTAAATACCAAAACAAGTAAAAAATCGACAAACCATTGCAGATTGCTTCTCAACATCATCTACAATGTCTCCTTCATCAACGCCAATAATCTCTTCCAACACTGATAAAAGCTTCATACCATTCAATTTTAGCAAATATTGAAAACGTGTTTTATCAAATGCTTTGGTATGTAAATCAGCTTTTTGTTCGTCAGTGTGGATTTTCTCAATTCGTATCAACTTCTTCTCAAAATAATCTCGAATGAAGTGATGACGAATTTCAATGTGTTTGGTTTTAGCGTGATGTACTGGATTTTTAGTAATGTTAATCGCTGCTTCATTATCAACAAAGATAGGGGTGTTTAGAAATTGCAAACCGTAGTCGCGCATCTGTTGCTGGATCCACAAGATCTGAGAGCAGCAACTGCTAGCAGATACATACTCCGCTTCACATGTGGATAGAGCCACAGAGGTCTGTTTTTTGCATTGCCAGGTGACCAATCGTGGTCCGAAAAACTGACAACCCGCTGTTGTTGATTTAGCATTAACTTTGCAGCATCCGAAATCGGAATCGGAATACCCTTCGAGCGTGAAATCGCCTTCTCTTGGATACCACAATCCCAATGATGGAGTTCCTTTCAGGTAGCGTAATATCCTTTTCACAATCACCATATGCGAAGCTCTCGGGTTAGATTGAAATCTTGCTGCGAGGCAGGTTGGGTACATGATATCGGGTCTTGAAGCTGTCAAATACATTAACGAACCGATCATAGAACGATACATCGTTTCATCTACCTTCTCTCCGGTGAGATCAGGGTTTATCCCATGATTCGTCGCTAATGGGGTGGAAGCTGAAGTAGAACCTGACATCCCGAATTTCTCCAAGATATCATGAACGTACTTCGTTTGATGTATGAAAATTCCTTTGGGTAGTTGATCAACCTGCAGTCCCAAAAAGAATTTCATCTCACCCATCGATGACATTTCGAATTTATGCTTCATAACTCGTTCAAAACTTTGCACAGATTTTCATTCGTTGACCCAAATATGATGTCGTCCACATAGATTTGAACTATCTGAAGATGTTCATCGACCTCTTTGGTGAAGAGAGTGGCATCCACTTTTCCACGAATGAAGCTGTTGGCAAGCAAGTGTTGAGACAATGTCTCGTACCAAGCTCTCGGGGCCTGGTGTAAACCATACAGTGCTTTGTCTAGCAAGTAGACCTTGTCTTTGTGGATTGGATCGGTAAAGCCCGGTGGCTGTCCGACATATACCTCCTCTTTTACCTTTCCATAGAGAAACGCCGATTTCATATCTAGCTGATAAACTTTGAAGTTTTTCCATGATGCAAATGCTAGGAAGATTCTGATCGCTTCTAGTCGAGCCACAGGAGCATACACTTCAGTAAAATCTATACCCTCCTGTTGACTGAAACCCTGGACTACGAGTCGAGCTTTGTTACGAACTACAACTCCTCTATCATCCCTCTTGCACTTGAACACCCACTTGGTGTTTATCTTCCTTTGACCATCAGGCAAGTCTACTAACTTCCACACACCTAACTTCTCAAACTGACTCAACTCTTCTTGCATGGCATTGACCCAAGAATCTTCAGTTAGCGCCTCTTTGTATGTTTGCGGTTCGATCTGCAAAATAAAACAACTTAGTGAAAACTCAGTTTGTAAAGAAGCAACTGTAGAATAAAAACAAGTAAGCCCTTGATCAATTTGTCGTCTTGTGCGGACGCCTATTTGCAATTATCCAATGATCAATTCTTCTGGATGGTATGAAAGAGTTCTCGGCATCACCTCGCCTGAAACATCTACGTCACCTTCCATATTAGTAACATTCTAATTTGCACCTTCTTCATTGACTGGGTTTGTTTGACTTGAAATCTGAATTTGCTCCCCCTCAGAATCTGAATCACTATGATCAAATACTGGCATGTTCTCAGATTCTTGATTATCATTTTGTGTCGTCTGATTATCATGAGCAACTTCATTTTGTTGAATATCATCATGTTCTCCAGCATTGCTTAGACCTGCTTCATCGTTATTTGAAGTTTGTCGCGGTCTTCTTGAATACTCATCTGGGAAGCTTTCCTGCGATTCTTCATACTCTCTCAGAATTTCCAACTCGTCAAAGAAATCTTCTTCTTCTTCCTTTTCTTCTTCCATGTCAAACGAATCCCACAAAGTGTCATAATTAAAACGCCATGAATCTCCAGGATTCTGCGGTGGCATTGTGTAACCTTAACACTCAACATTGTGTGCTTCAATAATCCACTTCAAGCTTGGAACAAAGACTCGTTTTTGAGGACTTGAGTATCCCACAAATATTCCTTCAATGCTCTTTGCACCAAATTTTCCAAAAGGCTCTAGAACTATACAGGGAGACCCAAACGGTTCTAAATACTTTAGGTTTGGTTTGCGGTTATTGATCAACTCAAAGCATGTCTTGTTGAATTTCTTCACTGTTAACACCCGATTGAGTGTATAGCATGCGACGGATACTGCTTCTGCCCAAAAATTTACTGGTAGCTTTGAATCAGCAAGCATCATCCTAGCCGTTTCAATTAGCGTCCTGTTCTTTCGTTCAGCTACTCCATTCTGCTGCGGAGTGTAAGGAGCACTAAATTCATGCAATATACCTCTTTCATCACAATATTCTTCCATCTTTCTGTTCTTGAACTCAGTACCATTATCACTTCTGATTCTTTTAATACGCCGTTGGTACAAATTTTCAATTTTTCTGAACAACGCCATCAAACTATCAAACGTCTCATCTTTCGTCTTCAAAAATGATACCCACAAAAATCTGGAATAATCATCAGTAACCACAAGACAGTAGAGATCTCCTGTAATACTTTTGACATTCACAGGACCAAACAAATCCATGTGAAGTCTCTCCAGAGGTCTTGAAACTGAATTGACTTTCTTTTGAGGATGTGACTTCTTCTTTTGCTTGCCTTTGATACAGCTAATGCACTCCCCTTCCAGATGATAACCTTTCACATGAACACCAGTTACTAAGTCGTTGTGCACCAAGTGATTCATTTTTCTTAAGTGAATATGCCCCATCTTTCTATGCCATAACCGCGACTCTTTTTCCGTTGCTTTTGACATGAAACAGTGTGCCTGACCCGTGGTTGTAGTTGCTATACTCATGTCCAACACGTACAGATCATTCACTCTGGGTGCCCTCATAATAATCCACTCTTCAGGAACAACAAATCCTGGTTTCAAGATCAAACATTCTTTGTCTGTAAAGTGCGTTGTATACATATGATCACAAATCTGAGAGATACTCAGAAGATTGTTTTCAAGCTCAGCGATGTAGTTAACTCTTTCAAACGTTACAATCCCATTGGATAACGTTCCTTCTCCCACTATTCTACCACCTTGGTTGCCTGCAAACCCTACATAACCTCCATTGAAATTTCTAACATCATACAGCAACGCTGTCTTCCCTGTCATGTGCCGAGAAGCTCCACTATCCATAATCCATCGTAAAACGGATCTCGGAAGCTCCTGCACATATCACAAACATTTAATGAGATTTTGATGCCACCCAAGCCTCTTTTGACTCGGGTAACTTGACATTAATGTGAGATTTTCCAATGTAAAGTGGTGGAAAATTTTTATCATTCATCTTCAAGTTTTCTTCTGATCCAACCTCAACCTTTTTGTATAAGAAAAAACTTATCTATCTTAAGTTAACCGGTTGGTTGATCTTTCTTTTGAACATTCTTCTTCTCTGTTGGAGTAGAAGATTGTTTCTCCAATTTTTCATAATAATCCAAAGGAACATCCATCTTTACCTGAGTGGTAGAAGACAGTTGTTTTTCTGACTCTGAAACCTTTGGTTTTTCAACAACTTTTGGCTTCCATGTTTGTTACCAGATTCTTAACAGGTTCAATTTTGACTTTTGTTTTCTCATTTTTCAAAATTTTCTCAACAACCATTGGAGCTTTTCCTTTTGCATCAACCTTCTTCTTTTGACTCTCAACAACTTAAGTCTTAGGCTTGAAGTTGGTGCAATTTCTTGCAATGTGACCAACTTTGTTGCATTTAAAGCATGTACGAGTATCAACTACCCGACTTATGCCTTCAGACTGAGGCTGTGAGGCCTTCTTCTCAAAAAACTCTTTGTTTGATTTTGAATAAATCTCAGATTCTTCATCAGAAAGTGAATTCGAACTGTTCACAAACACTTTCTTCTCAGCAAACTTCTTGTTCTGAAAATTCTTTCTTTGATAGTTCTTACCACCCTGATATCCACCCGACCATTTGTTTCGATTGATGTTATAAAAACGTGGTGGAACAACAGGTTTCTTGTAGTAAGCTTTATCTTTTTCAAAATTCATTTGCCTTTTTGTTTGATTTAATCCTTTTACTTCAGACAGATCAATTTCAATCAATTTGAACACATTTTTTAATTTGTTCATATTAACATTCTCCAGAGGAAACTCAGAATCCGAATACAACTTATCAGATCTAGCCATCTTGTACATCACAAGACCCGGTTCATCACCTAAGTTGTTTTTGGATTTTGGTTTCGGAATGTAATTGTTCAGAAGGCACTCTTCATCCTCAACTGAATCACTATCAGACTTCAAAACACTTTCATCCATGCCTTTTACAATATCAGTTTGCACACTATCATCAGATGATGATGAAGAAAATGTAACATCAATTGACTCTGGAAGTTTTATCTCATTTGTTTCATCTTCATTATTAACCAACCCTGATTGTTTCTTTGAATAATTGTTTAAAACTGGTGGCGGAACCTGATGAAACCCCACCCCAGTTCCATCCGAGTAAACATCTTCGCCCGCTTTGTTTTTCCCAATAGGTTTAGGAACAATGTGTTGTAAAACAAAGCTTGCGGAGCTATAACTGTTCAGCTTCAACTGGATACGTTCATTTTCAATTTTGGCTTCTTGAAATTGAAGCTTCGGCTTAGCAATCTCATCCAGTTGTTGGTTGATTAATTCCTCTTTAACCCTCAAAACACTTTACAATTGACAATTTTCTTTGTATGTTTTACCGTTTCTATCATCAGAATCTTTCACCATGAGTTTTAGCTTCTCAAAACTTTCAGAAATTTGACGATTTTCAAGAATTAACTTCTCATTTTATTTCCTAAACTTTTCTTGGTCAATTTTATCATTTTCAATTTTGTTAGTTAATTCTTTTAATCTGTCAGTTGAAGCTTTCAACATTTTATCACGGTCAAGGATCTGATCCTCAACACTTCTGACTCTATCAGTCAGATCATCCACTTTCTTACCATTAAGATAAGTGATTGTACTACAAACTTTGCATTCTTTGATGCAATTTTTAAAGTCAACATCACCATTTACTTTCTTACCTGGCTCAGTCGTTGACGCATTTGTACTGACCTGGCTTTTAGACTCAGATACAGACTTAGAGTCTACCTCAAGTACCTTAGCAGCCAGCACCTTGTCAGCCATCTTTCCCATGTTTTCAGCATTCATCTCTTGAGTCGTGTCAATGATCCCATTATCAACCTTCTTTGGCTTTTCTTCTTTCTCTTTCTCTTCTCCGCTTCCCCACCATTTTCTTTGCCAATACTCTTCTTCATCAGCAATTTGTTGAATTATGGTTTCAAGATCGAGAGTCTTATCGTCAATAGCAATATTTCCCATGGGGTCAAGATAACATTCTCTGTCTGGATCCCATCTCCTCGCTCTTTTTTCTTCAAGATAGATACCAGATATTTGGATCATTCTGTTCTGAGCTATCATCTTTCTGTAACCATACTTCTGTTCTTCTTTTCTGTTGTCTTTAAAAGGAACGGGTTCACCAGATTTTGCCATGAAAGCATATCCAACCGCATCCTCTTCAGGTAACAACTCACTCCAGTCGAAACCTTCATCGTCATGAATCACAGCAAGAGCTCTGGATTTCTCTTTGTTATCCTCAAGCTGCTTCATTCTTGGCGGTTTTGATTTATTCTGATGATAAATCGCTTTCTTGTAGTAATCTTCTCTGAACGGGTTTTCAGACTCATCAGCATAAGCATTTCGGCATTCACGCTTAAAGTGACCTTTCTGTTTACACTTAAAGCATGTCACTTTAGACTTGTCAAAGCCCAACTTGGTAGATGGTCCACGAATAGACTTTCTTCCAGTTATCTCCATGAAACGCTGTGCCCGACGAACTGCACTGGCCATACACCACCTTATGTCGATCAATTCCATCTCCTCAGGATCTATCTGATCGTAATCTTCTTTTGTCTGATTGGTGTTGCCAATCTTCCCTGCCACTAGACTTTCATACGATTCTAGCACAGAAGCTAGGAAAACCATCTGTTGCTTTGCCGACTCCTCGCTGAAGTTTTGAGCGTTCTTTAAGTCTACAGCTATATTGCATTGAAATAGGTTCTTTGCATCTGATTGGTTTGAATGTGACGAAGAACCACTGTGAAATCCACTGCTTTGACTCTCTTTGCTAGAAGTGTTGGAATTCTCAGCAGAAAAAGCTGTCTTGGGAGATGTATTCTTTGGCATCGTGCTTTTTGGATAATAAAATCCAAGTTTTGTTGATATGACGAGTGATTGACTTTGTGTGTTTTCTTTATCTCCAGCTCGTGACTCTCTAGTCTTTCAATCAACAAATCCACTGTAAGCTCCTCAGACTTGATCGTATTCTTCAACATCAAAGCATAATATTGCCAATCCATCTCATCTGGCAATGAATCAAACAATTTGTCGATTAGCTCTTCTTGAGAATAGAAAATTTCATGTCTTGCCAGTTCCAGCTTCAGATGCCCAAATCTCTCAATCATTTTACAAACTGATTCATTCTTTAAACACCCAAATAAATCAAACTCTTTTCTTAGTAGTTTCTTTTTGTTTTTCACGATTTCTGCACTTCCCAAACATTTAACTTTCAACTTTTGCCAGAGATCTGTAGAATTTTTGTACTCGATCAAAGATATTATATCTTCTCGAACAGACTGAAACAGCAGTGCGATGCATTTTTGCTCAGCAACAAACGATTCTATTTCTTCAGCTGATGTCAAGCTTTCACCAGTTTTGCCTCCATCAATGTATCCATTCTTTAGACTCTTCCAGCTAGGATACGCAAAGGCTTTCAACCATTCTTCAAACTTCATGGCCCTCCGACTGTACTCTTCGATAGCCATCAACTTCGGGGGTTTGTTATATGTTCCAAAAGCGCTTTCAACTCCCAAAGCATCCGATAAGCTTTTCTTTGTACTCGACGTGTTCTCATTGGTGTTGCTAGAAGAAGTATCATCTCCAGAATTTCCAGCAAAGGCATACATATCACTAAATGGATTCATGAATAGATCATCCATCTTGCACGTACCTGAAAAATCAGCAAACACTTAGAAAATTTTTAAGTTTTGAAAAACAGCAAGTTCAAGCGGAATCAGTTTGAAGCGAAATAGCTTCAAGCGGAATCAGCTTTTAAGCAAGATAGCTTTTTCAAGCGAAATATGTTTTTCAAGCGGAATAGTAAATCAAGTTCAAGCGAAATATGAATTATATCTAATTTCGCTTGAAATTACAAAAGTATTTCAAGCGGGATCAGGTTTCAAGCTGAATAAGATTCAACTTTCAAGCGGAATCTGATATTTATCTAATTTTGCTTGAAATAATACACTATTTCAAGTGGAATAAGACTTTCAAGCGAAATCACACGCAATGTTCAAGCGGAATAAGTTTGAAGCGAAATAGCTTATTTCGCTTGAAATTTCAAGCGGAGCCTGTATTCAAGCGAAATCTAACAACAGTTTCAAGCGAAATGATGAATATATGTATTCTTCATGCGAGATTACTCAGAACTTTCAAGCGAAATCAGTATGATGTCATCATTTTAAGAACAGTTTCAAGCGAAAATACGTTTTTGATAAAGTTTTAAGCCGTATTTTAATCCAATTCTTTCAAGGATTAGTTAACACTCTATTTCGCTTGATATATGTCAAAATCAGGCCATTTCAACCGTAGAATTATGTCCAAATCAGAAAAGAATGAGTAGAAGTAAGAAAATCCAATGATTTCAAGCTGCAATGGTATGAACTCCTCGTCCTGAGCTCTGATACCACTTGTTGGATCATTCCGGTGACCCTAAACAGTCAAGTTGAGTAGTTCATCATCATTTACAAAGGCGGAATCAATGCAAACAATGTCAAACAACTTGTTTCCTTTCAATTCTTTTCTATTACTGATTTTCTGAGCCTTTACAATGATTTCTGACAAAAATCCGACAGCACCTCAACTCACACACAATGACTAGACCCACTTCAAATGAAACAGCACACACCTATATATAAGCTAAGGGATTTCGCTTGAACATGGCACAACCCATTTCAAGCGGAATCACATAAGATGATTTCGCTTGAACTGGTTTGAGTCACCTTCAAGCGAAATTACTCATTTACATATGATCTAACTCTAATTTCTACCCTGTTGTGTGCTCGTTCATTCTATCTAGACAAAAGACTCGATTAAGACAAAGTTAACAGACACTAGGTGCACCAACAATGCTTTTCATATCAGGCATTAAATGTTGCCTGAGTTCTCTGAGTCCTTGTTTCCCACTCATTTTACAAAGAGAAAACCTTAGTGGGCAAGTAAGACCGTTTCTTGGGCCGTATCTGTTGGGCCTGCATGATGACAGCCCAAAGCGGGTAAATGGGATTTCCCATTGGCCCGTCGTCAAGTCATCTTTAGTCCCTGGTTCTGAGACCCAAGGCTCATGATTCGGGGCTGAGTCACAACTGTACAAGAAGGAGGTTAATTTTCTTGGGCTGCGAATGTGGGCCCGTTTTTGGCTAACTATTAATTGCCCTTCCTTTTCTCGAGGCCCATCATTTCGCCGAAAACTAGTGGCGGGAGTTTAATCCTTTAATACACGTGCACCTCCTTTTTAAATTTTGAAGGGACGGTTAATGTGATGGTTTCCTGCTTGTCAGTTACTTCTTTTAAATACCCCTATTTTCCCTCAAACTTCTTCTCCATTTCTTCTGGTTCTTTCTTCCTTTCCCTCAAACTTCTCCGATCACCATATTTCTCTTAACCATGAGTTGTACCAGTCGTTCTGCAATTCGATCGGTCTTGACAGCGAAGGACTTGAAGTCCTTTGTCGAGACCTACAATATCCCTGAGCGTTTTTCTCCCACCTTGCCGGGCCCTGATTAACCGGCTGAGTGCACTCCCGATAGGATTGTCCTTTACACTTTGGCATTTTCCTCCTGTGGAGTCCGGTACCCCCTTTCTTCCCTCAAGATAGCCCTATTGCGGCACTTCGGTGTTCATTTCTCTCAATTGCACCCTCTAGGGCTTATGAGGGTGGTGCATTTCGAGTTATCTTGTGCGGCTGTCTCCGGCGAGCCGTCTGTCCCCTTGTTTTGCATGTTTTATAAACTGATCTCTGATGGGGATTGGTTCACCTTTGCTAAACGGCAGAACAGTGTGTCTCGGCCTTGCTACTCTTTTATGCCGACTTCCACTTATCAGTTTGAAGACAGTGTTCCCACCTTATGATAACAGAGTGTCTCGTATCTTCGTTTCTACTGCCATGATACCAGAGTCTCCACTGCCAAGAGATGTCGAGGCCACTATTGAAGACAATGTTCCCACCTTATCTGCCAATGAAACCGTCTAGTGGAAGCGTATGTACGAAAATCCGACGAGGGCTTTTACTTTTTCTGAGGGAATCCTAGCTATCGGGTGGTTGAGCCCCTCCTACTCAGTTCGCCCCAAGGACTTCTTCGGTAAAAAGGGTATCTTTTTGCCCTGGATTTGTTGTATCTGTTGTTACTCTTTGTGATTCGTGCAGTCATCTTTAGTGTTTCTTCTTGTGCAGAGTTAACTTTGTGGAGGCTGCTCCAAGGGGATTCTAAAGATGTTAAGTTTGTGGTTGGTGATGAGGTTGAGCTGGGTTTGAACCAGGATGTTGAGATGTAGGTGGTTGGAGGGTCTGTTCAGGCCGGGGGCCCTGTTTCTGTGGGAGAAGGTAAGGGGACTTCTTCTGATGGGGAGGAGAGTTCCCCTGATCCTCTTCAAGTCGAGCACTCTGATCGTGATGGTGAGGAAGATCTGGAGATCCGTCTGGTTCGTAAGAGGAAGGCTGCTAGCCCCAAGCCAGTTCCTGCCCCTCGTGACATTCGACAGAGGCTCCGGAGCGCCAGTGGACAGAAACCCCCTCCTTCAACAAGGGTTGCTTCCGAACTTCCCCCTGTTGGGGTTAAGGGTTCTTTGTGAGTGCACCCTTGTTGGTGAGTTTATTTCCTCTTTTACCTGTTGCCTTACATTCACTTTGCTTTGGGGAGGTTTTTGATGTTCTTTTATCTTTCTTTGTCTGAGTAGGGGAGTTCTCATGATCCAATAGAGATTCCTACTGGCCCTTCCTCTTCCCGTGTTCGAGACAAGACTTCGGAAGTAAGCATTGCTCGTCTTGCCTCAGCTTTTGAGGTTTCTCCTCATCATGCTACTGGGACCAGTAAACCTTCTCAATTTGAGGGCCTTGCTCATCGATCCCCTTTGGCTCCCCTGTTTGCTGATGCCCTCCCTTTTACTATGTTCCTAAGTGGAAAATAACTCCCTCTTCGATAATAGGGACCCCTGAAACTGCCAGGGAGTTTTTGAGTCATGTTGTTCCTCCCTCCCATAGGTTCATGAACTCTGCTTTGAAGGATGACCTTTTTGAGGATCAGTACAGCATGTCACTCTGTGAGAGCTTTTTTAGGGGCGCCGGCATGCTGCAACGGGTTGATGATTTGAGGAAGGAGAATGAAGAACTCAAGGGTGAACTCAAGACTTCCCAATGTGTTGCTGCTGAACTTCGATGTCAAGTGGTTCAGGCTGAGCGAAAACTACAAGAAGAGAAGGTACATAGCCTTTCTCCCCCCTTTTTATATTTTCCAACTGCTTTTGCATTCTTTATGATGTCTTTTGCTCAGGGAGCTGGAGCTATGTTGGAGCGAAGGGAGCAAGCTTGGGAGAGGGAGATGGCGGTGTTGGTAGAGGAGAAAGAGGAGTTAGCCACGGAGCTGAAACATCTGAAGGAGGTCGGTTCCGTTTCTCAGGAGCAGCTGAACACTATGTATGCTGATTATGGGATAACTTCTGATGATAACCAGCGGCTGGCTAAGTAGAAGCATTGGTTAATTACTGAAGGCTTCGGGGCCTTTCTTACTGCCGTCTCTCAATCGGAGGAGTTCAAGAGTGGTCTTGAGCAGGTGTATAGGGCATACCGGGACGTTGGCTACCAGGCAGGGCTGAAGGATGGGTATACTTACTCTGCTCAGGGTCTGGGCAGGAAAGAAACTCCGCTTTACAATTTCAAAGCTAAAAAGCAGTTGTCTAAGTTGGACAAAGAGTTTGGGGGTAAGGCCCCGTCCCTTCTCGAGAAGATCCTGGAGCACCCCATGATATCCATCGATGCATTGAAAGCCCTGTTTTCTTCTGCTGGTCCCTCGTCTCCGAAGTCTTTGTCTGGGGATGGCTCCCAGTAATTTCTGAACACTAACCCACTTCGATATGGTTGTAATCTGAATAATTATGTACTCTAGGATACTTTTAACTTTTTGATGCTTGGGGGGAGAACCTTTGTGTAGGGGTTCTTCTGGTGCTTAATCATATGACCTATGACTGTGTGTTGCTATGTTGCTTTTTCCTGTTTTCTGTTGTGTTTTTTCTTTTTCCAGGAGCTTTTGCCAGGGACTGGGTCGGCATTTTCCTGAAGACTTTTGGTTGTTTGCAAGAAACTGTGCTTTAGTCTGTCTGTTATGCTTTCTAGCTTGTATTTTAGTTTTTCTTGTCAACGCCAATCGGGCTTCCTATTGTACATTTATTTTGTTATAACAACTTCTCTTTGTAGTTTGTTTACAAAAGTGTGTCGTGTCTTTAGTTTGCTTTATAAACCATGATTGTCTGTTCGAGGACAATCACTTGGACAAATCTTATAATGTGAGATTATGTTTTTGGCTTGTTTGTCCATTTTCTTTGGGTTAGCTAGACCCTATTTTGCCCCACGGCCTGGCGTTTGTTATGTTTGGTATACCTTATACACGTGTGTCTGTTTGTTTGTTAGGCTTATAGTCTTTCTGGGCACGCCTGCCTTAGTATAACACCTGTTATTTTGCCAAAAGGGGACAAGTGGGTTGTCCGTTTGTCATTCATTTCTTGGGGACTAAGTTTCCCAGTACAAGTTTTTACAAAAGATTTTTTCTTGGGGTAGGCCCCTGACTAGTAGTTAAATATTACAAAAGTGGGTCCCTGGCCGTTTTTCCTAGGGGTAAACCCCTCATATGTGATACTTCCTGAGCTGCATGAGGTTCCATGTCCTGGGGACCTCCTTGCCTTGAAGTGTTTCCAGCTTACAACTTCCTTTGCCGTTTGCCCATGTGACCCGTTAAGGTCCTTCCCAATTGGGCCCTAGCTTTCCAGTGTTCTCTTGTAGGCTGGCTTCGTTTGCTCTTAGGACCAAATCCCTTGGGACGAGGTTAAGCTTTTTCATTTTTGCATTGTAATAGCTTTCTAGCTGTTTTTTGTACTTAGCCTCCCTGACTGCTGCCACTTCTCTTCTCTCTTCAAGCAGGTTCAGGTTCATCCGGAGGTCTTGTTCGTTTTCGGCCTCCCTGAGCTTCATCCTAGCAGTCGGGGACCCTATTTCAGCCGGGATGACTGCCTCCGTCCCGTAAGTTAAGCTGAAAGGAGTTTCCCCATTGCAGTCCTTAGGGGTGGTCCTGTATGCCCATAGCACGAATGATAATTCCTCCAGCCATCCTTTTTGTTTTCTTCCAAGTCTCCCCTTCATTCCTTTGATGACACTTTGATTTGCCCTTTCCACTAGCCCATTGCTCTGGGCATGGGTGATGGAAGTAAATACTTGATGTATGTGCATCTGCTCACACCATGGCCTGAAAGGTTTTCCAGCAAATTGTACGCCATTGTCGCTCACGAGTTCCTTCGGGACACCATATCTGCAGATAATGTTGTCTAGCACAAACTGTCTCATCTGCTCCCCGGTTATTTTTGCCAAGGGCCTTACCTCTATCCACTTGGTAAAATAATCAATGGCCACCACCACGTATTTGACTCCTCATGGACCCTCTGGGAATGGTCCAATTATGTCGATGGCCCACTTTTGGAAGGGCCAAGACATTGAGACAGGTATCATTGGGTGTTTGTGGCGGTGCGTCATAGGTGCATGAACCTGGCAATTGTCACATCTCTTGATCTCCTCTGATGCTGTCTCATACATTCGAGGCCAATAGAATCCCGCATTCATTGCCTTCGCCACTACTGTCCTCGGCCCCGAATGCATTCCACAAATCCCCTCATGTATTTATCTGATCACATACTTGGCCTCCTCATTATCGACACATTTCAGGGATGGGCCCAGGTATGATCTCCGGTAGAGCTCTCCGTCAATCAACTCGTATTGTAGAGATTTGACTCTTACTTTTCTGGCTGCCCAGTCCCCCTCGGGTAATTCCCCGTTTCAAAGGAATCTTACAATCGGTGTCATCCACGTTTCTTGTTCGTCCCCGATTGTAGCCACTTCTGCTGTGTCGAGAGAGGGGAACGTCAGGACTTCCACTTTGACTTCTCTTGCCAGATGATCGAATGCCACGGAGGTCAGCTTGCTGAGGGCATCGGATTTCCTGATTCTCCCGCGAGGGATATACTCCAGTTTGAAGGTCCGGAAGGCCTTGGCTGTTTCCTTTACCTTTGCCACATATTGAGCCATCGTGCTGTCTCTGGCCTCGTATTCTCCCTGGTATTCCTTGACCACTAACTGCGAGTCTGTACTGGCCTCCACATGTTTTGCTTTCATCTTTTTGGCTAGCCTCATCCCTGCTAAGAGGTCTTCGTACTCTGCAGTTTTGTTGGTGTTTTCAAAATCTAGCCTGATGGCATAGGTTAGCTCAACTCCTTCAGTGCTTATAAACGTAATGCCCGCTCCACTCCCCTCTTCACTAGAGGCTCCATCTGTGAGTAGTTTCCACACAGCCTTGTCTTCCTTCTCTTTTTCTTCCCTTTCCAAGGCCTCCCATTTTAGAAGTTCTTTTTCCTCATCCTCAGGGACTTCTGCTAAGAAATCGGCCAGTATTTGTCCCTTCATGGCTGTCCTGGGTTTGAACTCCAAGGAGTGTTCCCCCAGCTCTACGGTCCATTTAGCCAGCCGCCCCGACAACTCCGGCCTCCTTAGTACTTTCTGGAGGGGTTGGTCTGTCATTAAGGTGATCTTATGTCCTTGGAAGTACCTTCTGAGTCTTCGGGATGCAAAGACAAGAGCTAGAGCCAGTTTCTCTAGGGGCATATAGCGTTCCTCGGGGCCCTTGAGGGTCCTGCTGATGAAATATATTGGTATCTGCTTTCCCTCCCGTTCCATCACCATAACCGCACTTATGGTTGTTTTTTAGGCGGATAGATACAAGAGTAGATTCTCCCCGGGTACTGGGGTGGCTAGGGTTGTGAGTTTGTAGATGTAGGCCTTCATTTCTTGAAAAGCGGTTTCCGCCTCAGAGGTCCATTTAAACCTGTCCGTTTGAAGGCAGTCTTTCTGTACCTTCATGAAGGGAAGGGTCCTGTCGGCTACCTTTGACAAGAAGCGGTTCAGGGCAATCAACCTTCCATTCAGCTGTTGGATGTCCTTCAGGGACTTGGGGGATCGCATCTTGGCCACCGCTTGAGTTTTCTCCGGGTTAGCTTTGATTCCACGCTTAGTAACCACTACCCCTAGGAATCTCCCTTCTTCTACCCCGAAGCAGCACTTCCCGGGGTTCAGCTTCATGTTAACATCTCGCATGGTGCGAATAGTTTCAGCTATATCATCTATCATGGCCATCTTAGTCAGGCTTTTGATAACGATGTCATCGACATACACCTCCAAGTTTCGTCCCCGTTGTTCTCTGAAGAGGGCATTCATGAACCTTTGATAGGTGGCCCCAGCATTTTTGGGTCCGAGGGGCATTTTGGTATAGCAAAATGTCCCTTCGTCTGTGATGAAGGCGGTCTTTTCCTCGTCTTCCATTGACATTTGTATTTGATGATATCCTTTGTAGGTATCCAAGAAGCACTTCAGGGGATACTGAGATAAGGAGTCCACTTGGACGTCTATCTCTAGGAGGGGGTAGCAGTCCTTGGGGCATGCTTTGTTTACATCTTGAAAATCGATGCACATCCTCCACCCTCCGTCTTTCTTCTGGACCATGACCGGGTTAGCAACCCAAGATGGGTACTTCACCTCCCTCACTATTCCGGCTCTGAGCAGCTTCCTGGTTTCTTCACAAGCGGCCCTCCTCTTGCTGGGGCCCATGCTCCGCTTCTTCTGTTTGACTGGCTTTGCCCAGGTGTATGTATTGAGTCGGTGTTCGGTCAAGCTTCTTGGGATCCCTGTCATGTCTCCATGTTGAAATGCAAATACGTCTATGTTGAGGAGGAGCAACTCTTTGAGAGCACTTTTGCACTTGTCACGCAGGTGACTTCCTACTTTAATCGTCTGCTCCGGGAATCTATCACAAAGGACCCACTCTTCGATCCCATCTTTTTGGGGTTTCTCAGATGTTTCCCCCTTAGATACGGAGGATATTACTTCATATGCAGATTTCACCCAGGCCAAGCCTTTTGGCGTTTGGAACACTAGAGCTCCGTGTGGGGTTGATGCCTGTGCTTGCAGATCTCCAATCCCAGGTCTTCTCAGGATTGCATTATACTTTGAGGGTGCCCGGACCAATGTGAAAGTTAGGTTTATAGTTCGGACACGATCCCCTACCCCGACTGTAAATGGGAGTCTGATCTTCCCCAAGGGGTGTGACACACTGTTGTTGAAACCTACTAGGGGGATAGAGTCCTCCTTGAGCCTATCTCTTACATCCCTGTCAAATCTGAGGAAACAGTGTTCATATATTACTTCTACCCCGGATCCCCCGTCCACATGTATTCTGGCCACCTTGTGGCCAGCTATTATGGCTGAGATGTTAAGAGGGAGTCGCTGCACTTCATTTTCCTCCAGGTGTGGCATCAAAATGGGAGCTTTCTTGCGGTCCGGGGAGCCCAGAATTCTAGCCTTTACACTTCTGGTGTTATCAAACTCATCCCTCCTTCGAATCATGTCTACATCTGCCCTTCCAGGCTCCCTCACATCTTTCCCTTTGCGGTCCCCTCCTCCTTCCTTAATTTCTCTAACCAAATGGGCCAGTTTACCCGTTTTCACCGAGGCCTCTATTTCCCTCCTTAGATACATGCAATTATCAGTTTTATGACCGAATCCTTTGTGGAAGTCACAATAATCGTTCGGTTGTGCCTTTGCCCCGGGTTTTATGGGTGGCGGTCTTGGGAAGGAGTTCTTCACCCTCTCGGTGGCCAGTATTTCACTTGGGGTTTTGGTGAGAGGGGTGAAGCTGTCAGAGTAGGGGGATGGGCCTCTCCCCCGAGGCCTATATGGGGAATACGAGGGCCTCGCTCTATCGTGCAACATTCTATCAAAAGCTGGTTTTCTTGAGTAAGGTGTACCTTTTTCGGGAGGCTTTGCAACTGGGTTGACCCTTCGGGGTGGGGTGTCCATCTCCTTAGCTTTGCTAACTGTGTCTTTGCCCCTGACAAAGGCTCTGACTCTGTCCATGAGATTGTCAAACGAGTGTGGGAACTCCTCCCCCAGCTTCTCGCATAGTTGTGCATGTTTTAACCCATTGATGAAACTGCTGATCTTCATGACCTCCGGGACGTCCTTGATGTTCATGCTTTCCTTGACAAACCTCTCCATGTATTGGTCTATCCGCTCATTGTCCCTCTGCCGTATGTGCAAGATTTCGTTTGGGTTCTTGACCACATTTCTTTGCTGACCAAAGTTTCTCAGAAACTTTTCATTTAACTCTTCATAGCTGTCAATCCCTCCGGGGGAAAGGCTGTCAAACCAGAGCCTGGCTCCCTCCGTCAGGGTCTGCACAAACATGTGGCACCAAACTGGAATGGGCCATCTTCTTAACTGTCCTGCACCTCTGAAGGCATGGAGATGGTCCTCAGGGTCTCTTGTCCCGTCGTACCGGTCGAAGTTTGGGGGTAGCTTTGTCTTAGGAGGCATGGGTGCTTCCGCAATCCTCCTAGTGAACTTCGAGATTTTGGCTAGGTCCCGAGGGAGGTAGGGTTGATCCAAACCATCATCGCCTTGGTTTTCCTTTTCTTTTTCTTTTCCTTTTTGTTTCTTTCCTGTAATGAGATCTTCCCTCTCTTCCGAGGACATCTGCCTAAGGGCCGTCATGAAGGTCTCAAGTGGGTCATTTCCACTGCTTTTGTTTTGTGGATCCACCCCTTCCTGGTTGGAAGGTGTGTCGAAGGACAGTCTAGCCCTGAGGCTATCAAGTTTCTCATGTCTTTCTAAATCCTCAAGACACTTCTTTAGCTTCTCCTTGTGCATGGCAACGAAATCTGGAGTAATGGCCTCCTCCCTTTCCATACTTTCCACTTGATTTTCGTTTTCTTCCTCATGCGTTATGTCTTCCACTATGACCTTTTCATGATCGTTCTGTACCGTCTGGATGGTACGCGAGCTGGGTGGAGTTGTCATGCTGCTTCTTGTAAAACGGGTTATCTCAACGTCGGAGTTTCAGAGTGGGAACACCAGTTAGACTGTTGTCCCACGGATGGCGCCAATGTCGAATACCCAAATCCCAGATGACGATCAAGGGGTCTTCGCTGACGTCAAGATATCCCGGCCTTAGTTGCTACAAAAAAGTAAACCGTTAGCCTCGTCACGGAGGGCCCCGGGAGCGGGATCCGTGACCAAGCTCCGGCGTGAGAATAAGTAAACTTGCCGGAAAGCTTGAGGAGTTTATTCCGATGAGTGTGATCACCGGAATGTTCCTCTATAGTGTGAATCCAATAAATGTGTGTGTATTTAATGTAAGGGAATATTGGTCGGAATAAATGAGAGAGAGCTCTTAATGCGATACCTTGAGTTTTTCTTAATCACCGCCCCTCTCTCTTATATAAGTATGAAACCTTATCTTCCATGTGAGATATTTCAATGAGATGATCCAACGGATTCTGAGAGTCTTCGGGGGGGGGGGGGGGGGGTCAGACACGTGTCTGACCCCCAACGGTAAGATGGCAGCCTCATTTAATGTTTCTGGCTGGAGAAGTACAATGTCAGCCGAGATCCTTTTCATATCAGGCATTAAATGTTGTCTGAGTTCTCTGAGTCCTTGTTTCCCGCTCATTTTACAAAGAGAAAACCTTAGTGGGCAAGTAAGACCGTTTCTTGGGCCGTATCTGTTGGGCCTGCATGATGACAGCCCAAAGCGGGTAAATGGGATTTCCCATTGGCCCGTCGTCACCTCCATTGCATGATCTCAGAGCTCCTATAATCAAACCTGCTAACAGATAAAACGATCCAAATCCAACCCAACACATAGCCATGTTTGACCCAACAAACCTCAAATTCACATAGCACGAATCCGTGTTATTATAATTGCTGGAGCTGGGTGTGATTGGCAAACATTGGAATGCGCGTTGGATAACCTCATTCGTCCTGTTGTAAAAAGCATATGCATGTAGGATAAGGCAGCATGGTTCAAGATCACAGATGTGCTTTATTATATTATTGTAGCAGAATCAAGTCATGTGACTCCCATGCAGAAAACTTAATAAAGTCGTTTACGGGTTAGTTTTTTTCCGCAGCGTTAGCGGGTAGAATAGTTGAATATGAAAATGTAGTATAATTATTCATTAAGTAGATGTGTAAATAAGTTGTGCGGCTCATAAGTTACTTGAGATCTGATCGTTAAAAACATGGAATAGAGCCTGAGTTTAGACAAGTTGAGCCCAAGCTCTAGCCTAAAATATGTTGAGCCGACCTAAGCTTCACTTAGGGGAGGCTGGGTGGATAACTTTTTCTCCGTGATGAATGTTTTCCACGAGTGATACAATGCAACAAACCACCGCCACCATGCAATCTTAACACGTGAAAAACAATTTCCGTGAAAAAATTCACGCGTGATAAATGGAAGGATGTGAGGGGGTGTGAGGGTTTATTGTTGGGTGTTGTGAGTAATGACCATTGCCACTAAAAAAGTTTGTGAGTGATGGAATACTGGTTGATGAAATGGCGGAACTTGATTGGATATTGTGGGTGATGTAATTTTTGCAAGTGATAACCACCCCTCCCCCTTATCGAACTCGAGTAAGCTTGCAAGGCTTAATAAATTTATTATTATATCATTTTTTCATAAATTTTATTTATAGTTACATAATATAATAAATAAATTCTTTGGGGGCACATGACAACATCAAGTAAAGTCTTTTTTTTTGGACGGCAACTCGCTTTATATACAAGTATCAAGAGCCAGCAAGAAGCTTAAAAAACAAACCCAGAAACAAAACGACAAAGAAAAACAAGCTACGTCAGACGAACTCACAAAATAATGTCCAAACGGGTCAAAGGATCCAAATGCTTCACAAGGTACGCTTATTGATTTCACTTTAAGTTTGACAAAACCTATGAGTTTTGTAGTTGATTCAATTAGTCATTCGGGACATGTTAATTATTTGCAAAACATAAAAAATTGATTTGATTCGAAGAAACAAAATTTGTTTTGTGATTGCTATATACAAATAAAAGGTAATGGTTTTGAATCAAACAAATTTAATGCAAATGTGCAGCCCATTAGCTATGATGGTACACACACAAATTAGATGTATGCAATTTAGTATTTTCGATGTTTGTGAAAAACGTAATCTATTACAATAACTAGGTTATGGTCATTACATTGGGTGAATAAAGAAAATATCTTACGTAAGTAAAAGATGATAAATATCATAAAAATTGTTAAAATCACCTGTAATCAGAAAAATGTTAATTTCTTTGAAATTAATAGATTAATACAATTTAAGATGCTAATATATCATAGATAATTATTGCTATTTATCAATAAATACATTAGTTAAAACTTACAGTTTACACAACTTGAATTATGAATAATTTGAAATAGAAAGCTACGCATGATAAATTGGCTAGTACGCCTATAATTTGATATTAGGTAGAGCACATATTTCATTAGTGGATTTCACTTTAATATCATGTTTTATTTTTTGTGCAAATAATAGTAAAAAAACAAAATAAGTCACCACAATATTTTTATACTCTAATGTTTAATGGTTTTATTTCATTGGTTTTTTCTTTAGATTGTTATACCGAGTGTCAATATCGTAAGAAATCAAACCGATACCGATCGAATCTGAATTGCTACGCATTGTGCGAGGGATTTCACTATTTATAACTTTAAATTATGTATTTGTTATTGTTAATAACCAAAAATACTAACCATTCCCATTCATTTATCTCATAGTTCAAATGTAAACTAAAAGAGATATATGTAAATATCTTCTACAATAATAAGAGATAACTTTTATATATATATATATATATATATAGGTAAAGGGTACTGTACAAATTCCCTTATCGTACATTACGTACGCTACAATCTCAGCCGTCAGATCATCTTCCCGCAATGAAAATCGCATGTTGTTTTTTTTTTTGTAATAATTTCGCATGTGATAATTTTGATGAAATAGCAGGTGTTTTTTTGAAACAATTTCGCATGTGGTAATTCAATTTCGCATGTGATAATTTTGATGAAATAGAATGTTGTTTTTTTGTAACAATTTCGCATGTGGTAATTCAATTTCGCATGTGATAATTTTGATGAAATAGCAGGTGTTTTTTTGTAACAATTTCGCATGTGGTAATTCAATTTCGCATGTGATAATTTTGGTAACAATTTCGCATGTGGTAATTCAATTTCACATGCGATTTTCAATGCGGGAAGATGATCTGACGGCTGAGATTGTAGCGTACGTAATGTACGATAAGCGCATTTGTACGTTAACCAGCCCCTATATATATATATGTATACATATATATATGTATACATATATATATATATATATATGAGTAGGGATCCTGCGGAAAGTGTGTTTTTCCTAGAAAGTGTAGGAAGCGATCTGGGCCATTAGATGAGTGTGTTTAATGGCTTAGATCAAATGGATGGCATTTTTGTAATATTTGAGTTATATAATTAGAGACTTTTAATACAGTGAGGGTATTTTGGTAATTGGAAGTGTTTTAAATCAGTTAAGAAACTGCCATATCAATAACCAATCCCTAAATTCATGCGATTTCCCCTCTTTCTCTGTTTCTCTCTCTCCCTCTCTAAACCCACATCCAAAAACCTCAAAACGGTGATGGCCGCAACACACAGTGGAGGAGGGATTTTGTGGGGTTAGGTGGCGGCGCAGGATGGCACTGTGGTGGTGGTGCTCAGCGACCAGAAGGGGGTAGGCAAAGAGGAGCGGCTGGGGTGACGCCGCCGCCGACGATCAGTCAAGGTTTCCGGCGAGCCCTTTTCGAATCCAGGTCAGTCTCATTTAACTCTAGGTTACCCGATTCACTTTCGTATCTTCGTTGTATGATTTAAGGTTGATGTGTTTTACCACTTTAAGGTTGATGTGTTTTACCATTTTAAGGTTAATGATGACAATGTGTTTTAAAATGACATCTGAATATGTTGATGATGACTGTGTGTTTTAAGGTTTATGTGTTTTACCAATTTAATGTTGATGACAGTGTGTTGAAGACGAAGACACTGGGTTGTGTTGAAGAAGAAGACACTGACAGTGTGTCCAATAATCTGCTAGCTGTTAAAACACAATGTCAATAAATCTGCATGATGTTAAAACACAGCGTCAAGAAATCTGCTTGCTGTTAAAACACAATGTCCAGCAATCTGCTTGTTGTTAAAACACATCGTCAAGGAAATCTGCTTGCTGTTAAAACACAATGTCAAGAATCCTCCAACAATCTGTTTGCTGTTAAAACACAGCGTCAAGAAATCTACTTGCTGTTAAAACACAATGGCCAGCAATCTGCTTGCTGTTAAAACACAGCGTCAAGAAATCTGCTTGCTGTTAAAACACAATGTCAAGAAATCTGTTTGCTGTTAAAACACAATATCAAGAATCCTCCAGCAAATCTGCTTGCTGTTAAAACACAACGTCAAGAAATATGCTTGCTGTTAAAACACAATGTCAAGAATCCTCCAGCAATGTTGTAAAATCCTTTTTTACGAATTCCTGTGAATATCTTGTATGGATTGTATGATTTAAATTGAAACTGTCAATTTGAATTAAATGGGATATTTAGTTTCCATAATTTTCTGGTTAGTTAGTTATCCTAATAAAATAATTCATAATTAAAATAATATTCAAATTACACAATTGCCCTTTTAGTTAAAATCCTTCAATGCCACATGTCGCGTTCTTATTGCTTCCTAGACTTTCTAGGAAAAACACACTTTCTACCCAACTCCTACTATATATATATATATATATATATATATATATATATATATGTTAGTTTCATTTGTGAACAACCCCCTTTAGTGAACACTAGTGAACTAATCCTAGCACTTGATTATTAATACACTAGTGTATACACAAGTGTAAATCAATGAATGGGATTTGATGATAAAAATACACTAGTGTATTTTACGATTTGATGATGTCAATCAATGGCCAGGATATGTTCACTTAGTTCACAAATACACTTGTATTCACTCTAAAACCTAACCCTATATATATGATTGATCTTAAATTGAATTACAACCATAAGTTAAATAGAATTTAACAATTATATAAAATTAATTAGATTAGACCAGTGCAAATTAGATCAAATCCTTTATATTTACCCATTATAAATTAATAACATTGTGATGCATAGAGTAATTGTACTCTTTGCTTAGGGAGGTTATCAAAAAAGTTTGATATAATTACAATTTTAATCTGAAACTATTTTGGTTTTTTACTTTTAGCCCCAAAGCTTTCTATCTTTGTCAATTTAACCTTGTAACTTTTTTACTTTCAACTTTGGTACCATATACTCTTCATATTTCGCAAAAAAATCGTTTTACGTTTTGTTCTAAATTTTGCGATTTAACACAAGTCACAACACAACGTTCATGTGTGGTTCAACGTTTTTACGTTTTGTTTTACGCTTCGTTCTAAATTTTGCGAGTTAGCATTACGCAATGTGCATGTGTGGTTCAACGTTTTTATGGTCGTCTAATTTTTCCCGTTTGATAGGTTCATCGTGACGCATGGGTCCTAAATCAACTTAGTTATTATTTTCTATGTTTTATGTTTCGGTCTAATTTATCCGCATTAACACGTCGCAACTTTAGTATTGATGGTCGTTAGCGGTGGTGTGACCTTGGTGCTATTTGTCACGACTTTACGCCCCACCACAACGCTGGGGATTAATACTAGCTATACAACAATTTATACCTTAGTGGACCTAATATTCTTGTGTTGTTGCATGTGTATAAAATTGTTGGAATGGGCCGGTTAAACATCAAAGTTGTGTGGGTAAGATAAAATAAAAAGTTAATTTTCCCTAAGTAGGATGAGAAGGAATCTTAACCATTAATTTTTCAAATCAATGGTTAAGATGAAAGGGTAGGAGAAAGGAGGAGTGCAATGGTATCTTGGGAAAAATACTATTTATGGATTTTCTCTCTCCACATGCAAGGCATATGCATATTTCACCCCCATTTTTTAAACGTTTATAACTTTTTCATACGACATTATTTTTTCATAAAAATTTCACATTAAAATCGAACGTCTTTTTATCTTTAATTTGAGTACCATATTGCTATTTAAAATATGAAGACTAAAAAAACCCACTAAAATGTATTGTATTTCTATGTTGTATAACATTTTTTTTGTGCTGAATTTTTTTTGTCTTAAATTTTTTTACTCAATTTTTTGTGTTGGATTTTTTTGTACTACATTTTTTTGCTGAATTTTTTCGTACTATATTTTTTTGTATTAGATTTTTTTGTGCTATATTTTTTACTACATTTTTTGTGCTATATTTTTTTGTACTAGTTATATATTATTTAATAACATTAGAATTCTTAGATCAATATCCTTTGTGTTAATAACAATAACAACAACAACTATAATAATAATAATAATAATAATAATAATAATAATAATAATAATAATAATAATAATAATAATAATAAAAAGACCTACATTAAAGAAGAAAATGCCATGTGACATTTAGTGGAAGAAGAAAGTGCATTGTGACATTTAGTGGATTTACTTAGTAGTATAGAAGCTTCCAAAACAACGAAAAATTACAAGACGATTGAAACAATACATAAAAAATAAACAAATATACACAACCACTTGTTTAGGGCTTGATTACAATAAACAACACAATAACAAATAAAACCAAAAGGATACAATATTTTGTCAAACAAAAGTATTGACAAAATAAAACCTGATTACAAATACTGATATCTTTTTTATAGTAGTGACTCTAATACCAATGTTAGGTTTCATACATGTGTTTTTTAAATTTTAGTGATACTCAACGCGTTTATACGAAATAATCCAGATCCTTCTCTACCAAGAGTCTTGATGCAAAGCAAATATAGGCACTAAATAACTAACCATTGGGGGGTTTAATCAAAGTTGGAACACCACGAAATTAACGACTCCATCGCTAGATCCGCTAATATGAAAACATGTGAAGACCCCGAACACCTTCGTTTCAAATCGCAACTCATCTAAAACCCAAGAAATGTCTTCGACTGGCTTCTTCTTCTGGTGGCAGACAACGTTACAGACCAACATAGGCGGCGTTGGTCGGCCACAGTGTGTAGGTGGCGACTGTTAGATGACAGTGGCGGACGACCAAGGGAAGGGGCGACGACCTTAGTGAAAAAAAAGGATTAAGGTTTATATTCAGTAATCTCATAACACTGGGAAGAAGTTAGGGTATTTTTTTCAACATTCATATAATTATAATTATAAATATCAATTTACATAACAATAATAATTATTTGATTTGACTTTATAATCAACAACTAACTAATAGTTATCTAATTATTCAATGGAATATTGGATTGTAATAATTCCAACTATTCGACGTTGGCCGCCAACAGTCCCAACTTTAAAAATAACCACTGGCAGTCCTAACTTTTAACGTATTAGCCTCCAATAGACCCTGATTAACAGAACCCTAACGCCGTTAGTCTCCGGTCGCCAGAAAAACTTTTTTTGGACGGAAAACAAAGATTTTTGTCCCGAACCTCTTTGTAACCTTAGTATGGACCTTTGCAACCTTTTTCTAGTAAAATCCCCAATTATTAAAGTTGCCGGAAAACTCCTTTTTTGCCAGAAAACTTAACTTTTGGCCGGAAACCTCAACATTTTCATCCCAAACCTCTTTGTAAACTTAGATCGGACCTTTGGAAACCTTTTTCTAGACAAAAATGGTTTTCCGGTGACCGGAGACTAACGACGTTAGGGTTCTGTTAGTCAGGGTCCATTGGTGGACAATATGTCAATAGTTGGGACTGCCAGTGGTTATTTTTGAAGTTAAACTAGTTGGCGGCCAACAACGAATATTTGTGATAATTAAAATCCAATATTCCTAAATTCCTTATTTAATTTGTAATCTAGTTGCAATTAATTAACGATCTTTTTAATTAGTTAATATATTTCAGAGTAAATTACAAGTTTTGTCCTTTATGTTTGCATCAAATTGCATGCGTTGTCCTTTAGCGCAAAAGTTAACAAGTTTTGTACTTTATGTTTCAAAATCTTGCACGGTTTATCCTTTGAGCCTGACTCAGTCAGATTTTTTGGTTAAATATGGTCATGTGCCTTGCACATAAGGGCATATTTGTCATTTCACCTTCACAAGGGTTATTTTGTAAACACTTATTATTGAGGGATTGTATCTACAAAACTGAAAAATAAAACCACCACCACTACAACCATCATCCACCCCACACCCCCTGTTCCCAATGCCCAAAAATTTTAACATTTTGTCAAAATTTGATACAATCCGCTCTGCAATGGATACCTCCATCACATATTCAACCTCTTTTGCCAATTTCACATCCACCACAACTGTAAGTTTTTGCAATCCAAAGTCCTAGAATACACTCTAGAATATATGTACCGTTTTTCTTGCCAATCATCATAAACTCAAAATCATTTGTATTTTGTGAAGATTAAATAAATAAATGAACCCAAATTTTCATGAGTTTAAATGTAGAGTTCAAGGAGTGGACCTTTTCACCACCAATGGTGGACTTCGGATCTGTTCTTGCGAGTTTCAGATCAATTATTGTAAGGCTTGGAGGTGTGTTGGGGTTTCACTGGTAGACGAATTGAAACCCACTAGTATTGCGAGTTTCAGATCACATTTTACAGGGTTCAGATCAATTATTGGTGGACGGGAGACCCCGATCTGTATTAGGTGCGGTGAGGGTTCAACGGTGGTTGCAGGGGGAGGCGGTGGTGGAAGATGGGTGCAGGGGAGGCGGTGTTGGAAGGTGGTTGCAGTGGAGGCGGTGTTGGACGGTGGTTGCAGGGGAGTTGGTCCGGTGGTGGTGGACGGTGATGGCAAGTGGTGGTGTTGATGGTGGTTAGAGAGAGTGTGTGGTAGAGCCGTAGAGAGAGAGTGGATGTGAGAGGCTGGGGATTTAAGGGATAATACTAATAATAATAATAATAATAATAATAATAATAATAATAATAATAATAATAATAATAATAATAATTTTCAAAAATATTTTGTTATATTTTCTTTAAACATTTTTAAATAAATGGGTAAAAAGTCTAAAATACCTTTGGGTGATTATATTTGTGACAACCCGAACTTTCAAGATCCTTCCTCGACACGTTTCTTGTTTCGCAAAGTGTTTTCATAATTCGTTTGAGGTGTAACTTGTTCATGTTTGATTTATGTTTGGTGTATTGTATACAGTTTGATTAAATTGAGAACTTGTAAACTGTCTAATTGTATAAACTTAATTTTGGCATGATGAAACATAGGATTTGTGCTATTAATCCCCACCAACGAAACATGGGGGTTTCACCACAAGCCATCTCGACGAAACCTTGGAGTTTCGCCATCACTGGGTTTCGTCGGAGAATGGTTCGCCGTAATGGGCTTCGGCCCAAGTTAAGCCCACATAAATCAGCCATTACGTTATATAGCACGTACATCATAATTCACGAAACCCTAAACTCTCTTTCCTCTCCCTTATACCCGACGGCGATCATCATCCTCTTGAAATTCTTTTGTTTCATCTCGAATCCGGTTAGTACATGATCACTAGACATAACCTGTTTGTTACTAGATTGGTATAATCGTCTTCATAGGATTGTGTATAGTATGATTGATCTGATTGTTATGATTCATGGTTTGATATGAATACGGTTACGAATCTGATAGGTTTCATCGAATGCAAAAATTAGGGTTGTTTGGAATATGTTGTTAACCACTACAGTGAAACTGTTGATGATTAGTGTGAATGAAAACAATGTTGTCTATGCATGATTTGATTGATTAGGGTCTTCAGTGACATGTTTAGGGTTGGAAATTACTGATGATTGAATTATATGCATAATGTAAACTGTTGAGCATGAACCGTAACTGTTAGAAACATAACGTTTGATCCGATTGGGAATCGATAAACTTGTTTGCTGAAATCACGGGTGATGGTTATTAGGGAAATAGGGTAACTGATATGCATGCGACGAAACATGCATGTCGACGAAACTTATGTTGGCGAAACACTTATGACGACGAAACACTCAGGTTGACGAAACATGGGGGTTTCGTCGACATGGATTATGGCGAATCATGGGAGTTTCGTCATTAGGGTGAACAACACAGTGAGCTAAGTCGACTTGGTTGAACGAATATGCTAATGAAATTAACTGTTAATGATGACTAACTATGACTAGGGAGACATGCCTTAGTTTTCATGTATGGCACATTCAACTGTTAGACACTATTACGAATTATGCGTGTAAACTATGGAATTGAATGGGTTTGTTTAACTACTACGTGCCTTTGGGAATTAATGTTTGACATGCATACTGTTATTTATATGTGAACCTCGTGAATGTAAACTGACATTCGCATACCTGAATACCATAGGCTGTGACTGTTTAAGTGTGAACAAGTAACAAAACATACCGAGCAAACCAAGGTGAGTTCACTGCTCTTTTACCAAGCATGCGTCCCGGGTTGGGACATCTGGTAAACATTCCGGGAAGGGAATGTCGGGTAATGGGTTTGACTGGAATGTTAAATCTGGGTTGTTGGTTAATACACGTCTGTATCTATCATTCAAGTCCCTCCTACCGATCGTTGCTTGTAGGGCAACGGGGTACTAGTTAGTAGCGCTACTTAGGTTTGGCACCCTCACACTGCACCGAGGAGGTCGGGAGTGAACTAGTGACCCCATCTTGACCATTGCTTTGATAGAGGCAATGGGGTTTAGGGCAAATAATCTGGAGCCATCGGCGGTAAGCGTGTGATTAACAACAATGAATCTGTGAAACATTTTAAACTGGTAACTGGTAACTAAACACGATAACAAACTTTGAACTCACCAGCATCGTCTGACACACTTGTCTGCAAGCTTGCAGGTCGTTAGATTTCTGATTATGGAACTGCTATCTGGGAGTGCTGGAGTGGTCATGGATCGAGACTCTTGGATATTTGATACATTGGTTTTGAACACTTATTTTGAAACAGTTGTTTAACAATTTACTATATGCTTCTGCTGAATGTTTACTTGGGTTTTAACTTTGACTTGGATTCTTATTATGAAATGAATCGAATGCTTTTACTTAAATTATTATTAATGGTTCAATGTGATTGGTGGCTTGGATCCTGGTACGTCACACGTCCCACGGTGATTCCGCGTGTGGTATTTTGGGGGTGTGACAGTTTGGTATCAGAGCCACTGGTTATAGTGAACTAGGTTTTAAAACGTTTTTATAAAACCAGACTATAACCGAACAACTTCGAAAATCGACCATGACACTCAACTCCAAATTGCAAGGTTCATCTTCTGTTTACTTTATGCATTACTTGTTTAGTAGTCACACACTCACCGCTTGCATGAAACGATATATTAGATACTATGGTGATTTGATAGTGTGACACTACTCTTCGACTCTTGTGATTCCTAATCCTGTAATACTTTCTGTTTTGCTACTTGAATGCGTGGGAAACTTCTAGCACAAGTTAAGAGGCACTGAGATGAGCATGCAAATTGCCTTATTATTATGGGTGCACACATAATAATGACGTGAGGTGCATGTAAGTCCCAGTTAGGCTTAACGAGTGTGAGAAGGGTTCTGCCCTATTGTGTGTAAACTTGGTAGTTTGTAGATTTCAACGTGATACTTGACTCTTACCTCATCTCGACTCTTAAATTTGTTCCCTCTCCTTATATAGAATCATGAGCGGACGAGGTCATGGACGTGGTCACATCGCGATGACCCAAGCTGAGCAGACAAACTTAATCAACACACGTGTGGCTGAGGCTTTGGCAGGCTACCAAGCTGGTACGAAATGTGCCAAACACTCTTTAATCTTGTGTCGCGTACACGACTCTTACCCCTGTAATGTGATTTCTTTCGTCCATTAGGTCAGCAAGCGCAAAACCAAAACAATCCATCTGCTTGTACGTTCAAGATGTTCATGGATTGTAAGCCACATACCTTCAGTGGGACAGAAGGGGCTGTAGGACTCCTGCGTTGGTTTTAAAAGGTAGAATCGGTGTTTGCGATGTGTAACTGTCCTGCTGGGGACAGAGTGAAGTATGATACGGGCACACTCGAGGATGGTGCCCTGACATGGTGGAATGCCTAGGTTCAGATGTTGGGCATCGAGGTGGCAAATGCCACTACTTGGGACGATTTTAAGGAATTGATAAGGGAGGAGTGTTGTCCTCGTGATGAGATTCAGAAACTGGAGAATGAGTATTATGATCTGGAGATGGTGGGATCCGAGATTTAGGCATACGTGAAACGGTCCCATGAGTTGGCTATCATGTGCCCGAACTTGTCCCGACCTCCACACCGGAGAATAGAACTGTTCATCAAGGGATTAGCTCCACGGGTGAAGGGTTTGGTTACTGCAGCTAACCTCAACAACTTACCTCAGATTGTCCGTTTGGCTCACAAGATCACCGATCAAGAGGTGGAGAGTGGTTCGCTACCACCGCGCGTTTCTGCCACTACTGCTGCTGCAACCACAGCTACTACACCTGCTAGTGATAACAAACGAAAATGGAACGATGCTGACAAAGCAACCAGTGCCAGTCAATCTCAGAAAAGGCCTGAAAACAGCAACAACCGTAGTTTCAGTCAGTCGTCTTCAGTTAACCAAGTCGAAGGCAGCAATCAGGGTCAAGGCTCCTATGTTGGTAGGAAGCCAAAGTCCAACAAGTGTGGGT
Organism: Helianthus tuberosus; assembly: GCA_030545235.1. NCBI lineage: Eukaryota > Viridiplantae > Streptophyta > Magnoliopsida > Asterales > Asteraceae > Helianthus > Helianthus tuberosus. Next base: position 125,731,409 of record CM060358.1, read on the forward strand.
ATCATCATCATGGATCATGTGTTCGTGCCTGCCACAGGTGTGACAAGGTAGGCCATATGGAAAAGGATTGTAGAGCTCTGTACCCAAAGCAGCAGCAACAAAACCAGCAACAGAATCAGCAGCAGCAAAGGCAACAGTCCCATCAGAACCAAGGTTTTAAAAGGGGGTGTTACAAATGTGGGGATGAGGGTCATATTAAACGGGATTGCCCTCAGCTGAATCAGAATGCCAACGACAACAACAACAACCGTCAAAACAACAACAACAATGCTGGGAACAATAATAACGGCAATAATGGGGGTAATGGAGCTCGTGGAAGGGTATTTACTATTGGAGCAGGGATGCTAAGAACGACGGAAATGTCATAACCGGTACGTTTTCTGTGAACAATCTTATTGCTTCTGTGTTATTTGATTTCGGTGCCGATTGGAGTTATGTGTCCCTAGAGTTTAGTCAGCGCTTAGGGTTAACTCCAACACCCTTAGAGGTTATGCATGTAGTAGAATTAGCCGATGGCAAAACGATTGAAGCTTCGCATGTCCTATTTGGGTGTAAGCTAGATCTTGTGGGTCAAGTGTTTGATATTGATCTCCTTCCTGTTACCCTCGGTAGTTTTGATATAGTGGTTGGTATGGATTGGTTGTCTAAACATCAAGCTGAGATTCTATGCAAAGAGAAGATCGTACGTATTCCTCTTCCTAGTGGAGAGACATTATCAGTTCAGGGGTATCGCAGTGGTGCGATGGTTGGTATCATCTCAGCTATGCAAGCACAGAAGTGTCTTAGAAAGGGGTATCCTGCTATTCTAGCACTTGTTACTGACACTCTGTCTAAAGAGAGAAAGATCAAGGATCTGCCAGTCGTACGTGAATTTGCCGATGTATTTCCTGAGGAACTACCTGGTTTACCTCCTCACCGTCAAGTGGAATTTCAGATTGACCTTGCGCCAGGAGCGGCCCCAATTACTCGTGCTCCTTATCGTTTAGCACCTGGAGAGTTGCAGGAGTTGTCAAATCAACTGCAAGAGTTATTGGACAGAGGCTTTATTCGACCCAGTTCTTCGCCTTGGGGAGCCCCAGTTTTGTTTGTAAAGAAGAAAGACGGGTCCTTTCGCATGTGTATTGATTATCGGGAACTCAACAAGGGGACTGTCAAGACCCTTTATCCATTGCCACGCATCGACGACTTGTTTGACCAGTTGCAAGGGTCAAGTTTTTATTCGAAGATCGACTTAAGATCGGGCTATCATCAGGTGAGAGTCCGAGAGGAGGATGTTCCAAAAACGGCTTTTCAAGCGCGTTATGGGCACTATGAGTTTTTAGTTATGCCGTTTGGGTTGACTAACGCGCTAGCGGTCTTCATGGATCTCATGAACCGTGTATGCAAACCGTATCTCGACGATTTCGTTATTGTATTCATCGACGACATTTTGATCAACTCGAAGAGCAAGGAAGATCACGAGCGGCACTTACGTCTTATTTTGGAACTCCTGAGGAAGGAGCAACACTATGCGAAGTTTTCTAAGTGTGACTTCTGGATTCGAGAGGTACACTTCCTTGGCCATATAGTGAATTAATCAGGGATACACGTGGATCCTGCAAAGATTGATGCTATCCAAAATTGGGCGGCACCAAAGACTCCTTCTGAGGTGCGACAATTTCTTGGTCTCGCTGGGTACTATCGTAGATTTATTAAGGACTTTTCGAAGATCGCCCAACCTCTTACATCATTGACACAGAAAGGCGTTGTATACTTGTGGGGAACGAAGCAAGAAGAGGCTTTCCAGTTGTTAAAACAGAAACTTTGCAGTGCACCGATCTTGCCTCTACCTGAAGGTACCGAAGATTTCGTGGTATATTGTGATGTGTCCATTCAGGGTCTTGGTTGTGTGATGATGCAACGCAACAATGTGATCGCTTATGCTTCTCGACAAATGAAGGTTCATGAGAGGAATTATACGACACACGACTTAGAGTTGGGAGCGGTGGTGTTTGCGCTCAAAATCTGGAGGCATTACCTGTACGGTACTAAATGCACTATTTATACCGACCACAGGAGCCATCAGCATATTTTCGACCAGAAGGATTTGAATATGCGACAGTGTCGCTGGGTAGAACTTTTAAACGATTATGATTGTGCAATCAAGTATCATCTGGGTAAGGCCAACGTTGTAGCTGACGCTCTCAGTCGAAAGGAATCGAAACCCAAACGTGTTCGCGCCTTGTAGCTTACCATTCATTCCAACCTGCCTGACCAGATTCGTTCGACTCAGACCGAAGCGTTGAAAGAGGAGAACATTGAAGCAAAATACTTAAGGGGCTTGGAAAAACAGCTTGTAGAGAGATCGGATGGTATTCTCTACTTCATGGAGCGTGTATGGATTCCTTTGTTTGGTAACCTTAGAGAAGTTGTGATGGATGAAGCGCACAAGTCTCGATACTTTGTTCACCCAGGTTCGGATAAGATGTATCAGGACCTCAAAGTCATGTATTGGTGGCCGAAGATGAAAGCTCACATCGCGACTTATGTGAGTAAGTGTTTAACCTGCTCGAAAGTTAAAGTGGAATATCAGAAACCGTCTGGATTGCTGCAACAACCAGAAATACCCATGTGGAAGTGGGAGCAAATTGCAATGGATTTCGTCATAGGTTTGCCGAGAACTCAAAATGGAAACGATACCATTTGGGTAATTGTTGATCGTCTCACAAAATCAGCACACTTTCTGGCAATCAAGGAAACAGATAAGTTCTCGAAACTAGCTGCTGTTTACCTCAAGGAGGTGGTTTCTAGGCACGGGGTGCCAACTTCTATTATCTCTGACTGTGACCTACGTTTCATCTCATAATTGTGGTAGTCGATGCACAAATCATTTGGCTTGCGTCTCGATATAAGCACTGCTTATCACCCGCAGACGGATGGTCAAAGTGAGCGAACCATCCAGACACTTGAGGATATGTTACGAGCATGGGTGATCAATTTTGGCAAGGGTTGGGAGAAACACTTGCCGCTGATAGAATTCTCTTACAACAACAGTTACCATAACAGCATTCAGGCAGCTCCATTCGAAGCATTATATGGACGGAAATGTCGTTCACCTCTCTGTTGGGCTGAGGTGGGTGACAGCCAGGTTACAGGCCCATAACTTGTACTCGAAACCTCTGAAAAGATTGTTCAGATCAGGAATCGGATGGCAGCAGCGCGCGACCGTCAGAAAAGCTACGGTGATAAGCGTAGGAAACCTTTAGAATTCGAAGTTAATGATCGTGTCATGTTGAAGGTCTCACCCTGGAAGGGTGTGGTGCGTTTTGGAAAACACGGCAAGCTTAACCCTCGTTACGTAGGGCCATTCAGAATTCTGGAGCGAATTGGTAAAGTGGCCTACAAGTTAGAGTTACCTGCTGAGTTAGGTAACGTCCATGATGTGTTCCATGTGTCGCAATTAAAGAAGTGTTTGTCTGATGAAACACTGGTCGTACCGTTTCAAGAGCTGAAAATCGATGACAAGTTGCAGTTTGACGACGAACCAATAGAAATTATGGACTGGGAGGTCAAGGTCCGTAAGCACAGCCGTATTCCGATAGTGAGGGTTCGTTGGAACTCAAGACGTGGACCGGAGTTCACGTGGGAACGCGAGGATCAGATGAAGCTCAAGTACCCACATTTATTCCCAGAGGACAAGTCCAAGTCTGGCAAATCTAAATCTAATGCAACTAGTGAATTTCGGGATGAAATTCCCATTCAAGTTGCGGATGATGTGGTACCCGCAGAAAATGCACAGTCATCTTGATCTAACACCGTACCATTTTGAATTGCTTGTAAAATTTTGGGGACGAAATTTGTTTCAAGTTGGGGATGATGTGACAACCCAAACTTTCAAGATCCTTCCTCAACATGTTTCTTGTTTCGCAAAGTGTTTTCATAATTCGTTTGAGGTGTAACTTGTTCATGTTTGATTTATGTTTGGTGTATTGTATATAGTTTGATTAAATTGAGAACTTGTAAACTGTCTAAGTGTATAAACTTAATTCTGGCATGATGAAACATAGGATTTGTGCTATTAATCCCCACCGACGAAACATGGGGGTTTCACCACAAGCCATCTCGACAAAACCTTGGAGTTTCGCCATCACTGGGTTTCGTCGGAGAATGGTTCGCCGTAATGGGCTTCGGCCCAAGTTAAGCCCACATAAATCAGCCATTACGTTATATAGCACGTACATCATAATTCACGAAACCCTAAACTCTCTTTCCTCTCCCTTGTACCCGACGGCGATCATCATCCTCTCGAAATTCTTTTGTTTCATCTCGAATCCGGTTAGTACATGATCACTAGACATAACCTGTTTGTTACTAGATTGGTATAATCATCTTCATAGGATTGTGTATAGTATGATTGATCTGATTGTTATGATTCATGGTTTGATATGAATACGGTTACGAATCTGATAGGTTTCATCGAATGCAAAAATTAGGGTTGTTTGGAATATGTGGTTAACAACTACAGTGAAACTGTTGATGATTAGTGTGAATGAAAACAATGTTGTTTATGCATGATTTGATTGATTAGGGTCTTCAGTGACATGTTTAGGGTTGGAAATTACTGATGATTGAATTATTTGCATAATGTAAACTGTTGAGCATGAACTGTAACTGTTAGAAACATAACGTTTGATCCGACTGGGAATCGATAAACTTGTTTGCTGAAATCACGGGTGATGGTTATTAGGAAAATAGGGTAACTGATATGCATGCGACGAAACATGCATGTCGACGAAACATGCATGTCGATGCAACTTATGTTAGCGAAACACTTATGACGGCGAAACACTCAGGTCGACGAAACATGGGGGTTTCGTCGACATGGATTATGACGAATCATGGGAGTTTCGTCGTTAGGGTGAACAGCACAGTGCGCTAAGTCGACTTGGTTGAATGAATATGCTAATGAAATTAACTGTTAATGATGACTAACTATGACCAGGGAGACATGACTTAGTTTTCATGTATGGCACATTCAACAGTTAGACACTATTACGAATTATGCGTGTAAACTGTGGAATTGAATTGGTTTGCTTAACTACTATGTGCCTTTGGGAATTACTGTTTGACATGCATACTGTTATTTATTTGTGAACCTCGTGAATGTAAACTGACATTCGCATACGTGAATACCATAGGCTGTGACTGTTTAAGTGTGAACAAGTAACAAAACATACCGAGCAAACCAAGGTGAGTTCACTGCTCTTTTTCCAAGCATGCGTCCCGGGTTGGGACATCTGGTAAACGTTCCGGGAAGGGAATGTCGGGTAATGGGTTTGACTGGAATGTTAAACCTGGGTTGTTGGTTAATACACGTCTGTATCTATCATTCAAGTCCCTCCTTGTAGGGCGACGGGGTACTAGTTAGTAGCGCTACTTAGGTTTAGCACCCTCACACCGCACCAACGAGGTCGGGAGTGAACTAGTGACCCCCATCTTGACCATTGCTTTGATAGAGGCAATGGGGTTTAGGGCTAATAATCTGTAGCCAGCGGTGGTAAGCATGTGATTAACAACAATGAATCTGTGAAACGTTTTAAACTGGTAACTAAACACGATAACAAACTTTGAACTCACCAGCGTCGTCTGACACACTTGTCTGCATGCTTGCAGGTCGTTAGATTTCTGATTATGGACTTGCTATCTGGGAGTGCTGGAGTGGTCATGGATCGAGACTCTTGGATATTTGATACATTGGTTTTGAATACTTATTTTGAAACAGTTGTTTAACAATTTACTATATGCTTCCGCTGAATGTTTACTTTGGTTTTAACTTTGACTTGGATTCTTTTTATGAAATGAATCGAATGCTTTTACTTAAATTATTATTAATGGTTCAATGTGATTGGTGGCTTGGATCCTGGTACGTCACACGTCCCGCGGTGATTCCGCATGTGGTATTTTGGGGGTGTGACAATATTTAACAAGAAAAATTAACTTGGTTAGTGTTAAAGGACAAACCGTGCAAGATTTTGAAACATAAAGTACAAAACTTGTCAACTTTTGCGCTAAAGGATATCGACTACAATATGGTGTAAATATAAAGGACAAAACTTGTAATTTACTCTATATTTTAAATAAATAATTTGTTCTTATCACCATTTCGTGTGAGAATTATTTAACTCCTTAAATATTTATATAATATCTGTTGCTCATTGTGTAAATATATATGTTGGTCATTACTACTGGAATAATGGATTTTACTAATCCCAACTTTCACTAGTTGGCCGGCAATGAACCCAACTTAAAAATTAACCACTGTCAATCCCATTTTTTGACATTTTGTAAAACATTGGACCTTTGCTAACAGCGTTATAACGTTGATGACATGGCATGATGACATGTCATAAAATTTAAACTGGGATGGTTACGTGGCAATTAAGCTGATTGTGTGGTTTTGATCTTGAATATGTGGCATTTACACTAACATTTGTTTATGTTATATCTTTCCTTCCATCATATATAAGCCAATAAAACCCTAAAACCTAAAACGAACATAAGATGGAACTCAGCTCCTCATCGTCTTCAACCTCTAGTACCCAGAAAAACCCTAAAAAGTTCAAAAACGATTTAGATGGAATTGTGTATTGCAATCATGAAATTCTAGCCATATCTAGGGTTATTGGACGAAGAAGTGCTCGAAGTGGGGAAGCATTTTATGGTTGCACTTTATGGCCGGTAAGTTAGCATGTTAAATTAGGGTTTTTGGTTCTAATTTCACGTCTAACTTGGTTACTTATCTTCTGACTAGAAATAAGGCTACAAATTTTTCATGTGGAAGAAATGAACGTGGAAGAAATGAACAAGGTTTAGAGATTGAGAATCTCAAATTGCAGGAAGAGAACAATATGTTGAACAACAACATGTAAATAAAAAATCGATTCGGAAGAATCTTCTTTGTTTGGCCATTGTTGTGATAGGAAGTTGGATAATTATTAGATAAATAATTGGAAATTGTCTGTACTTTGTGATAGGAAATGGGAATCGCTGGAAATGTAAGCTTTGTTTGTATTTTGTGGCTGTTTCCTAACGAATTTGTAATCTTAGTTATCTTTTGTTGTTGGGTAATCATCATCTTTTGTATGCAAAATTTTAGTTATCTTTGTATTTTGTGGCTGTTAGGAACACATTCAAACCAACATTACCAATGTGCATATACACTACAAATTGACCATAATACACCATATTTAAACCAACACTAAAAACTGACCAAAACTTGTCACTGACTGCAGATACACTACATATTGACTATAATACACCAAATTTAAACCAACACTAAAAACTGACCAAAGGTAGATACTAAGGCTGCAACATAACAGCTATTAACATTAAAGCCACAAAATTGATCTGATAAGGTAGATGTTCACAAGTTACTTGATGCATCTAGTAGAAGTTGTTCATTCACAACAGGAACATTTTCTCTATACTTCTTACCTCTTATGTCATCTTCTTCACTTTCATCGGGTGTTGGAACATCAGCATCAGAGTCTTCATAACTGCTATATGTTTCTACATGTGAACACTTTACATCATTCAACTTACCTGGTACATCATCATTTTATTTTAAACATTTAGCAACCAACTTCTTTTTGACATAATTTCTTCTACATTCACTTATTTTATTATAGCAACTAACTCTAACCACTCTTCATCATCTTTCTATGTCCCATCATCAGCCAAATCAGCTTCATAGTTCACATTATTCACATCATTAGAATTAAAAATCTTCTGACCTCCCCTCTTCATCTGAACTTTCCTCAACTATTACACCATGTGGTTCACTTTCCCCATATGTTAAAGCAAGTGGTTCTGTTTCAATTGGTTCAAGTGTTACAGGAGGTTTAGCGAACCTAACACTCTTGCCTGGTGATGCAACTGGTGGTGGTGGTGGTTCAACATCAACATCCTTAGCTGGTGATGCAAGTCTGCTTGCAGTTGACCTCATATGACCAGTTATAGGGTTACTTGGTGTTGTTATAGAAACATCCTTAACTGGTGATGCAAGCCTACTTGCAGTAAACATCTTATAACCACTTATAAGTTTACTAGGGCTCATGATTAACCTAGAAGAAGTGGGTTGTGAACTGGGCTTCATAATGGGCTGGCCTTCAGATTTAGTGGGCTTAAGATTTAGTGGGCTAGCTACTGGATTGTACCTGATGATTTGTTATTTGCCCCATTTGAACATAAACATCAACTATTTCATCATCAGTTACAAACCCATGTCCATGACATCTTTGTCACTAACTAACCTGCTCAATCTACAATCACCACCAGGTACACAACAATAAAGATGAAAATCCTTGGAATCATATGAACCATACTCCATTGCATAGTCTACTAGCTCAAAAAATGACAACTTATCGACATCTAAGCTTAAAAGTGTGGATTTACCACCACCACCACCATCATCATCATCATACTAAGTAAATCCCTCCAATAGCAAAGTTAAGGTAGGGTCTGAGGAGGGTAGATGTAGACAACCTTACCTCTACCCCGTAGGAATAGAGAGGTTGCTTCCAGTGAGACCCCCGGCTTGATTGTAGTTTTGGACCTAAGACACATAACACTCAAACAATCGGGACAGAGACTGATTGGTTCCTGTACCCCCGTGTCTTTCAGCTATCAACGTCACCACATGATGCATGATTAACCATCCGCCACTTTTAACGTTATTTTCACGAAATTAGTAAAATAACGTTGAAGTTTGTACCATTTCACTTTTGCCCTCCGAGCGCCCACACATATATACATTATATGTGCACACCACAAAACATACCTCATATTTGGAGTTGCAAGTTCGAATGTCCCACTAGTCCATACGTTAGTCTTGATGATTTCTGCCATTTGATTATAATTGTTTCTTCGTTTGATCGAGAGTGGGAGAGAGTAGGGTTTATTCTTTGTATGCGAGAGAATATGAAACAAGGGATTAGGGTTTGATTTTTATGTTGTCTAAATGAGTGTGAGAAGGGTGAAGTGTTTAAGTATCGATTGTAGTGGATATATTTATTTGTATATTATTAATTTATTGTAAATGCCACATATTCAAGTTCAAAGCCACATGATCAACTTAATTGCCACGTAACCATCCCAGTTTAAATTTTATGACACATCATCATGCCACATCATCAATGTTATAACGTTGTTAGCAAAGTTCCAACGTTTTACAAAATGCTAAAAGGTGGGACTGCTAGTGGTTGTTTTTGAAGTTGGGTTCGTTGCCGACCAACCGGTGAAAGTTGGGATTATTAAAATCCATTATTCCTTACTTATTAGTAGTTTGTCGAATGTCGATACTTGGGCATACAAGTCCATCAATAATGTCCTTTACGAATTTTGTCAGAATATTTGGATATTATTCTCTGAGTGTACAGGATAAAGGTGTTACTAAGAGGTTGTTTGATAGCCTCTTAATGATTTCACTATGATGCTATCTCTGAATCTGTTAGAATTAAGTGTGTTTGGTTCATTGATGTGATATCTCTGAATCAGCCAATAAGGCTCTTATCCATTAAGTTTCAAAATGATGTTGAAAGAAGTTTTTACCCCTTATCCATTCACTTTTGTTTATAACCCCACCTCCTCGACTATGACACCTGTGTCACTTCAACCATCAAACAAATGCCAAACCAATGAAATATTGTATTTCATACTTGGGATTTGTAAAAATATGTGTATCGTTTGCACATATCAACTCTTGTTCGATTTTAAGCTTTAAATCGCTTTCTGGAGGGTTATACGCGCTCTGATGCGTAAATATAACCAGTTTAACCCAACGAACACTCCAGAATAGTGAAATAGGCTTAACATACCTTAAATAACCTTTACATAACTTAGAAATAAGTTTTAAAGGCTTTGGTATGGCAAAAACAAGTTAATTCGCTTACAGGGACTAAACTTGATAAACTGCGAAAGTATGCCAATTTGAACTGTAACAGACATTCTGGAACATGACCATAAGTTAAACACACCTTAAATATCCTTTATATAGCTTAGAAATAGGCTTTGAGGGGTTTGGTGTGCTAAAATTAACTTTTGGGTCATTCAGGGACTAAAAGTGTCAAAAAGTGCATAAGTTTGCACTTTTGCGCATAACTTACGTTTTGAATACATCTGGACATCCAAAAATTTATGTAAGCACTAAAATATTTCATTTTAGTGTTTGGCATAAGAAAAATCCATTCGTCACGCCATTTGGATCGTTTTTCGCGCTTATGCGCATTCCGTCGTAATTAACCGAACAACGCAACCGTACGGCCAAACGAACCGACATCTGAGATATTTTTGAGCATGTTTCATGTCCACAATGTTTAGGCATCCTTGTGGAGCTTAAAGTTGGGTTTGACGGGTGTTAGAAGTGCCGTTACGCAACGAAACATGTGCAGGGACCATTTCTGCAAATTCTGCAGAAATAAGGGCTAGGCGTGACGCGATGGGTCTAGGCGTCACGCGAGGCCCCTTCTGGACCAGATTCAGGGTTTAAACAGCTGGAAATAGCCCTTCAACTCCCCAAAGGCCAATGCCACTTGTCAAACTCTTGTGGTGGGGGCAAAATGAGCTACCACAACATTCCGACAAGTGTACGGGCGAGATCATTCCCTCTTCTCCAAGAAACGATCCTAAGGGTGGACCATTTACTATAAATACCCACCTTATGTTCACCCATTCCTCACAAGAATCTGATCTAATGTGCTCTAAGTTGAAACCTTTGTTTCATACCTGAGCTATTTTGATCTAGATTAGCATTCGGGGACCCTTTGTAAGTGTTCCTTCGTTCTTTTATTGCTTTTCGAGTCCGAAAGTCAAACTTTGTTTGACTTTCTACATTGACCAGTTTATGGTCAATGCGAAGTTCGTTTGAACTTCGCAACGTGATTGTAATCACGACGGTTATAGTCCCTTGTGACTATGCCTACTGATTACCACGTTGTCTAGGGTCGTAAGGGTAAGCGATCTGATAAATCGCTTATACCTTCGAACCCGACCCATTTGGTCGATCATTAGGATCCGACCAAAGACATTAGGTGACCATAGTATATAGGGAATAACCCTCCGAGGTTATACCTTATGGTCGCTTCGTTTAAGTAGTTGTATGATAGGTAGTTTATATGCCTTAGGTAAATTACCAAAATACCCCTTTGATGCCAAAATTCATTTTAAACATATGTAACATAACTTTTGACATCTAAACTGATTTGACAACAATATTAGACATGTTAAGGCATATTTTACTTATCATAGGGCAAGTTAAGCGTTCCGGACGCGTTTTACGCGAACGACGCGTTAAAGTAGCATAAGCTACCTAAACGGGTCGTAATAGGTCGTAAGAACTTAGGTTAGGTTTCATTTAGTATGTAGGCTTTGTTAAACCATACTACATGAGTTCCCATACTCATTTGGTTTACGAGCCCTCATTCTATCAGATCCTCCGATTTAGGTCCGGTTTATTAACATAGTTACCTATATTAGGTGCCGTTTGATTTCCGTGATCTCTAGCATTGCTTGGTGGATATCTTAGGACTTCTGAGCAATCTCAAGTGAGTACATAGACCCCTCTTTTACTGTTTTCAAACTGTTTTGGAGTGAAGCATGTGTACCTATCTGTTATTTTCATGTTTTCCAAAAGTATAATTGATTATACATGTTAGTACTTATCTGTTGACAAACTGAAAGACTATCTATGGTTTAAACACTTATTTTTCAAAGACTATAACATAAATTGTTGAATTGTACTTATTTTGTTCACCAGACCGATTGTTAGTATGATATAGCGCTATAGGATTTGACACCCCATTCCTGTTGTCATGGAATGTCTGAAACCAATTTGTTTCTCCATCCAAATAGGGATTTCCTTTGTGGTATCCCTATAGTCTCAAAGGTGTATTTTGATGCACTAGGTCTGAATGAATTCTTAAATCACACCTTTAAAGTATATTTTGATATACTCTCATGTGTGGTATTGTACAGAACCAACATATAGATTTTTATCAACAAACCAAAACATATTTTTAATATGTTATTTACAAATCCAAAGTATACTTTTAATATGCTACTATAAGGTTATTCGTTTAACCTTACATTATTTTACAAAGCATAACTTTTGATTTATTCAAACACTTTGTTTTGTACATTTTTACTTGTGGTTTAAGAAATCTCATTTTACTGACCGTACATAACTTTCGTTTACACATTACATGGTTTACATTTAACTTGAGTTATACAATAACATTGGACTATTGGTTTAAACATGAACATTCTATATTGGTGGTTTGGTTTGAGTAAGTGACTTAAGTAACGAGGCGTGTGTAATATGATACAAGCATGGTGGATACGCCGCTGGTACTTCCTATATATAAGTGTTTGTATGGTATTACATATCGTAGCGTTATTTGAATTATTTCAATTTAAGTCATATAACATTTTATACAAATAACATACTTTTCATAAGACATTGTTTTACAACAACTTATCTTATACAAACTCATTTTACATGGTTATTCATTTAACCTTACATTTATTTATACATATCATCTGATCATATTGTTTTTCAAACGATTTACAAAACAAATCAATTTACGAGGTTCATGACTAAACTTTATTAAACATTTTCGTAAACTTACAAGTCATGAATCCTATTTTCACAAAACCTATGTATCTCACAGGCATTTTTATGCTGACGTACCTATTTTTACACATGTTTCAGGTACTGCTTTGCAATGATTTGTTGATACACGCTACATTTAGGATGGACTCGTGCCTTAGCAACTTTAAAACTTGGAAGATCATAGTTGTACTTATTTGATTGTATAAAAACAATGAGTTCATTTATTCAATAAAACAGAATTTATTTATTCCATGGTTACGAAACAATGATTCTGTTACAACACTCCCTGACGTTTCCGCCATGTCTGGTTGTTCTACGTGGTCGGGGTGTGACAGAAAAGTTGGTATCAGAGCCAATGGTTATAGGGAATTAGGTTATTAGTAATGCTTGACCTAGACTATAACCTTCCTAGGACCCTAACACAAGTTTTCTTGTGTTTAGTTTTAAAACAATACCGTCACTTATTCTTAGGTGACAACCACAATAAGAACACAAATTTCTATCCCGCTTTGAAAACTAATCATCTGTTCTAGGATGATTTATTGTAAGGTTTTGAACCCTGTAAGTTTTCAAAATCCCGTCAAAGTTGGTCTAAATAATGTGAACACGTGCAAACTGGAAGGGTGGGTGCCTGTACCCTGAGTTTTCTGTCTAAGGCTAGAGTGTTCGTACAAATCCACATAATCGGACCAGTCACTCTTACCTGGGAACTCTTGGGGTGAGTGTCCACTTATAGGCGAGCATGTTTTCACGATACATTATTTTTTTGACCTATTTACTTTGATTAATCACCGGGGTCGTTTGTTGCTTTGTAGTAACAAACAAATGACCACTATCCTTGCTTTCATCAGATTTGTTTCATCTCATTCTTTTCGTCTAATTCTCTCACTCGTTTCCTTTCATGTTCCCTCTTTTAGAATGCCTCCTCGACGCGACAATCAGATGGCGAATGCCGAATTGGCGGAAATCATCGCGCAGCAAATGGCTGCTGCCTTCCCAAATCTTTATGCTCAAATGATTCAAGCCATCAACAACAACAATGCTCCATGCAATTTCAAGAATTTTAACTCGGCTAAACCGCTCAAGTTTAGTGGTTCTGAGGGAGCAACTGGGCTTCTTGAATGGTTCGAGAGCATTGAGAATACTTTCCGTCACGTTCAGTGTCCTGAAAATCGCAAGGTCGAGTTTTCTTCGAGTGTATTTCAGAAGAGGGCTCTTACGTGGTGGAACGGGGTTATGAGAGACCGCGGTGCTGAGGTTGCATTAGCACAGACTTGGGCTGAGCTTAGGGCTCTTATGATGAAGGAATTCTGTCCTCGTCATGAGCTAAGGGATCTAGAAAGGGAATTTGATGATTTGAAGCAAGACAGTGGGGAACATCGAGCCTATACTGACCGCTATGAGGAATTGAGCTTGTTATGCCCTACTATGGTTACGCCTCTGGATAAGGCGATTGAGAAATACATTGATGGTCTTCCTGACGTAATTCAGGATATTGTTACTGACAGCAACCCTACTACTGTCAGACAAGCCATTGAATTGTCTGCCACTCTGACTGAATCCCATATCAGGAAGCGTAAGCTATTTTGGAAGGGCGACTCAAGACCATCTGACAAGACTGCTCAAGTGGAACCAAAGGAAGAACATGCTGAGGTGTCCAAGAAGAAGAAGAAGCGCAAAGCCTCTCAAAACTACACTGTAACTGCTCAACACAAACAGGTTGCACCAAACCAGCCAGCACAACCTCGCAAAAGGCAAAACTATGTTGGTACTGCACCTTTGTGCAACAAGTGCAACCGTCATCATCTGGAGCAAGAGCAGTGTCACAAATGTACCCACTGTGGACGGTTGGGACATTTGATCAATGTTTGTCGTTATGCAAATCAAGCTGCTGCAAACCCTGCTGCTGTTCAAGCACGGTTTCCACCGGGGTCATGTTATAACTGTGGTGACCTTACTCACTACAGAAACAATTGTCCAAGACTTGTTAACGCACCTCCAGCGTGAGGACGAGCATTTAACATCAATGAGGCAAACATGAACAATGATGCAGCAGTGAACAATTAATGTTTTGTATTTCCTTGGTTATTATCTTTTGACACTTCAAGACAATTCGGTTGTTACATAAATAAAGATTTGTTGTTTTTATTTCTGAAAAATTTATGCGTTTGTGTGAATGCTTGATGCAACCTTTTGATGTCAACCCAAAGACAAACTACTCGTGTGGTTCTGTCATTTTATGATCACTTGTGATCTCCCCAAGAATCTTAAACACTCGTTTCTTTTAAGAAACAAAGCCAAACTCTTATTGAGAATCCCTCTATCTTTATAGATAGATCCTTAAAAATCATTAAAGTGCCAAATGAAATCCATGGATTGGATTCCTAGTGTGCTTTAAAAGTCCATGCCCAAAGATAACGAATTAAAGAATCAAGTTAACTAATTTTGTGCTTATGTGTTTTTCTTACATGTTTTGTGGTTGTATGTGATCCATCCAAATCCTCGTAGAATCTTCCATATCTTATATGAGGGATTCATAGTAGGATATCCAAAGTTACTATCTTAAATCCTTAATGGACTTCTACGTTGTAGTCAAGTCCCTTGGGTTTTAAAGTACTATTCTATAATTGGACCTCTTGAATGGTCTGGTTAAACAGACTGATTTTGAAAATCTGATTAGAAATATCATGTGATGATATAACTAAAAAGATCCCTTAAGTGGTCTATTTAAGGAGATCATACGACGATCTAGTTAAGAAGATCATGGGTTGATCTAGTTAAAAGGCTCGCTCGTTGATCTAATTGAAAGGACCCTTTGGTGGTCTAGTCGAGTCGCTTCTTGTTTATTCAATTGATTTTTTTCCTCTACGCATTATGAAATGAACTGTGCGGACTGTGCAAGGGATTACGTAATTATGGAGGCCTACATAATTATGGAATTCAGTGCACAGAAACCACAGGAAGCTTTGTCATGTGTTAAGACCTATAGTGACAAGAGTAATGATACGGGAGAAGTCTTGGACCCCGAGCAATGTCATTTATTCTCACACTCCCCAATTCTGATCTCAATCACACACCAAGTTTCTTATGATAAGTCTTCATAAGAAACGTTCTTCTGTCCGTAGTTCAAAATTCCATGTTTTACTATTACAAGGAATTCACTTTGAGGGTTAACAAATTTGCTAAGAGTCCTAACATGGCCAAGAGTTTTACTTAAGGGTTCAATGGATCTATTAGAAGGCGAAACCGTCACAGCTGTCTTCACAAGTTTCCTCTAGAATTAAATTTCGGGACGAAATTTCCTAAAGTAGGGGAGACTGTGACACCTGTGTCACTTCAACCATCAAACAAATGCCAAACCAATGAAATATTGTATTTCATACTTGGTATTTGTAAAAAATATGTGTATCGTTTGCACATATCAACTCTTGTTCGATTTTAAGCTTTAAATCGCTTTCTGGAGGGTTATACGCGCTCTGATGCGTAAATATAACCAGTTTAACCCAACGAACACTCCGGAATAGTGAAATAGGCTTAACATACCTTAAATAACCTTTACATAACTTAGAAATATGTTTTAAAGGCTTTGGTATGGCAAAAACAAGTTAATTCGCTTACAGGGACTAAACTTGATAAACTGCGAAAGTATGCCAATTTGAACTGTAACAGACATTCTGGAACATGACCATAAGTTAAACACACCTTAAATATCCTTTATATAGCTTAGAAATAGGCTTTGAGGGGTTCGGTGTGCTATAATAAACTTTTGGGTCATTCAGGGACTAAAAGTGTCAAAAAGTGCATAAGTTTGCACTTTCGCGCATAACTTACGTTCTGAATACATCCGGACATCCAAAAATTTATTTAAGCACTAAAATATTTCATTTTAGTGTTTGGCATAAGAAAAATCCATTCGTCACGCCATTTGGATCGTTTTTCGCGCTTATGCGCATTCCGTCGTAATTAACCGAACAACGCAACCGTACGGCCAAACGAACCGACATCCGAGATATTTTTGAGCATGTTTCATGTCCACAATGTTTAGGCATCCTTGTGGAGCTTAAAGTTGGGTTTGACGGGTGTTAGAAGTGCCGTTACGCAACGAAACATGTGCAGGGACCATTTCTGCAAATTCTGCAGAAATAAGGGCTAGGCGTGACGCGATGGGTCTAGGCGTCACGCGAGGCCCCTTCTGGACCAGATTCAGGGTTTAAACAGCTGGTAATAGCCCTTCAACTCCCCAAAGGCCAATGCCACTTGTCAAACTCTTGTGGTGGGGGCAAAATGAGCTACCACAACATTCCGACAAGTGTACGGGCGAGATCATTCCCTCTTCTCCAAGAAACGATCCTAAGGGTGGACCATTTACTATAAATACCCACCTTATGTTCACCCATTCCTCACAAGAATCTGATCTAATGTGCTCTAAGTTGAAACCTTTGTTTCATACCTGAGCTATTTTGATCTAGATTAGCATTCGGGGACCCTTTGTAAGTGTTCCTTCGTTCTTTTATTGCTTTTCGAGTCCGAAAGTCAAACTTTGTTTGACTTTCTGCATTGACCAGTTTATGGTCAATGCGAAGTTCGTTTGAACTTCGCAACGTGATTGTAATCACGACGGTTATAGTCCCTTGTGACTATGCCTACTGATTACCACGTTGTCTAGGGTCGTAAGGGTAAGCGATCTGATAAATCGCTTATACCTTCGAACCCGACCCATTTGGTCGATCATTAGGATCCGACCAAACTCATTAGGTGACCATAGTATATAGGGAATAACCTTCCGAGGTTATACCTTATGGTCGCTTCGTTTAAGTAGTTGTATGATAGGTAGTTTATATGCCTTAGGTAAATTACCAAAATACCCCTTTGATGCCAAAATTCATTTTAAACATATGTAACATAACTTTTGACATCTAAACTGATTTGACAACAATATTAGACATGTTAAGGCATATTTTACTTATCATAGGGCTAGTTAGGCGTTCCGGACGCGTTTTACGCGAATGACGCGTTAAAGTAGCATAAGCTACCTAAACGGGTCGTAATGGGTCGTAAGCACTTAGGTTAGGTTTCATTTAGTATGTAGGCTTTGTTAAACCATACTACATGAGTTCCCATACTCATTTGGTTTACGAGCCCTCATTCTATCAGATCCTCCGATTTAGGTCCGGTTTATTAACATAGTTACCTATATTAGGTGCCGTTTGATTTCCGTGATCTCTAGCATTGCTTGGTAGATATCTTAGGACTTCTGAGCAATCTCAAGTGAGTACATAGACCCCTCTTTTACTGTTTTCAAACTGTTTTGGGGTGAAGCATGTGTACCTATCTGTTATTTTCATGTTTTCCAAAAGTATAATTGATTATACATGTTAGTACTTATCTGTTGACAAACTGAATGACTATCTATGGTTTAAACACTGATTTTTCAAAGACTATAACATAAATTGTTGAATTGTACTTATTTTGTTCACCAGACCGATTGTTAGTATGATATAGCGCTATAGGATTTGACACCCCATTCCTGTTGTCATGGAATGTCTGAAACCAATTTGTTTCTCCATCCAAATAGGGATTTCCTTTGTGGTATCCCAATAGTCTCAAAGGTGTATTTTGATGCACTAGGTCTGAATGAATTCTTAAATCACACCTTTAAAGTATATTTTGATATACTCTCATGTGTGGTATTGTACAGAACCAACATATAGATTTTTATCAACAAACCAAAACATATTTTTAATATGTTATTTACAAATCCAAAGTATACTTTTAATATGCTACTATAAGGTTATTCGTTTAACCTTACATTATTTTACAAAGCATAACTTTTGATTTATTCAAACACTTTGTTTTGTACATTTTTACTTGTGGTTTAAGAAATCTCATTTTACTTACCATGCATAACTTTTGTTTACACATTACATGGTTTACATTTAACTTGAGTTATACAATAACATTGGACTATTGGTTTAAACATGAACATTCTATAGTGGTGGTTTGGTTTGAGTAAGTGACTTAAGTAACGAGGCGTGTGTAATATGATACAAGCATGGTGGATACGCCGCTGGTACTTCCTATATATAAGTGTTTGTATGGTATTACATATCGTGGCGTTATTTGAATTATTTCAATTTAAGTCATATAACATTTTATACAAATAACATACTTTTCATAAGACATTGTTTTACAACAACTTATCTTATACAAACTCATTTTACATGGTTATTCATTTAACCTTACATTTATTTATACATACCATCTGATCATATTGTTTTTCAAACGATTTACAAAACAAATCAATTTACGAGGTTCATGACTAAACTTTATTAAACATTTTCTTAAACTTACAAGTCATGAATCCTATTTTCACAAAACCTATGTATCTCACAGGCATTTTTATGCTGACGTACCTATTTTAACACATGTTTCAGGTACTGCTTTGCAATGATTTGTTGATACATGCTACATTTAGGATGGACTCGTGCCTTAGCAACTTTAAAACTTGGAAGATCATAGTTGTACTTATTTGATTGTATAAAAACAATGAGTTCATTTATTCAATAAAACAGAATTTATTTATTCCATGGTTACGAAACAATGATTCTGTTACAACACTCCCCGACGTTTCCGCCACGTCTGGTTGTTCTACGTGGTCGGGGTGTGACATCGACCCACCACCACCTCATCCACCACCAACCAATCAGGCCGAGCCAAATCAGTCATCTTACCGGCTCAGAGTCTCTTATCAAATCAGACCTCTTATTGACTCAGCACTTAGTGGTACAGATGTTGCCAAAACAATCCCTAAAAGTGGCTGAAGAACCCAAACACGGTAGTGTTAAGAGGGAGGCAAGCTTGAAGCTGAAAGAGGGACAGTTAGATATGAAATGATACATGAGAGTAGGGCTGTAAACGAACCAAATGAACACGAACAAGGCCATGTTCGTGTTCGTTCATTAAGGAAATGCGGATGTTCGTGAACTGTTCGCAAACATATGTCAAACAGTTTTTCATGTTCGTGTTTGTTTGTTTAAGAATTTTAGTTGTTTACGAACAGTTCGTGAACAATGGTTACGTATGCAAACGAACCAAAAAAAACATTAAACTTGAAATTACAAAAAAATACCATTTATCTTAAACATCAAACAAAAGTAGTCAATACAACCATTAAATAATAAATCAAGAATTCAAGACTCAGGAAGTCTACTTTAAGTACCATATGTAAATCAAGTTTAACTTAAGACATAAATTATCCAAAGTTATTTAGATATGTCCAAAAAAATATCTTTAGTGTCCAACTTTTTCATATGTTTGTATAAGGGTTTGCATTTTACTACATTTTTTTAATATAATTATTAACTAATGTTTTGATGGAAAGTAAAAGTTAAGAAGGAAAGTGAAATCTTAAAGACTTGTAACAAATTAACATAAACAAACGAACACGAATGGACGTAAATGAACGAACATGAGCGAACGTAAATGGACATACTTTTAAGGGGCTGTTTGTTTACCTCTTAATTAGCCTCTTAATGGTTCAGACCTTTTACTGGTTCAGCACTTAATGGTTTAGACTGTTTGTTTCACGAGCAGATGTTTGAATGGTTCAGACATTTGCCTTTGAATGGTTAAGATTTATACAAAGTCTAAATGATTAAGACCACTAATCTGAATTGGTCGGACATTTGACTCTGAACGGTTAAGCATTATACAGGCTCTTAATGGATCAGACCTCTTACTGGTTCAGCACTTAATGGTCCAGAGCTCTTATTGGTTCAGCATTTAACCATTCAGATGTTGCCAAACAGCCCCTAAATGTTCACGAACGCAGTCGAATGAACAAGACCTTTGTTCGTGTTCGTTCATTTAGTTAATAGACGGAATATTTTGTTCGTTTTCGTTCATTAACTAAACGAATGAACATAAACGAACTTCCAGCCGAACGGTTCACGAACTGTTCGCTGAACGTTCGATTCGTTTACGACCCTATACGAGAGTGATATGTTGATCATTTCTGTTTATACATAATGGAAAACATGAAAACATACCTTTGATTGCATCAGTACAGGCGAGCAGAGAATCCAGATGGAGATGCAGCAATAGTGTTTAACATGATTGTCAGCTTGATGTGGTTCCTCCTTAGGGTGCAATATAATGATGGTGATGAAGAAAATCGATAAAGGGTAATCGGATATGGAGAGGAGGTCGATTGATGTTATGAGAGTAATTAGGTTATGTGTCTAACCTTAGAACCTCTACATAAGTCTCCTTATATATGCACCCAAGAGGAAACCCTAATTAGTTAATAAGGGTAATAAGGCCCATCAACAATTACCAACTAATCATTTAATAGGTTGTTATATATTTTGATATGTATAATGTAAATGATTATAATGGCTACTAGATTAAATATAACATAAAATATATTTAATCTTACATTCTCCCACTTAGCCGAGTAATCATTTACTATGAGTATTAGATAAGCCTGATAAGGAGTTAACACTCATTTTAGCCTTAAACAAGAACTATAGCAGAGAAATACAGTCGTTGAATCATTATGCGACTCAGGACCCCCATTAGTCATACTATAGCCTTAATTTAAAACCTAATCGTTATGATCAAAATATGCACATGCCCTTTGTTTGATTTGTAACTTTATTTGTCTATATGCCATTATGCCGGCTTGACATATTCTTAGAGACATACAAAATCAAACTGATGAGGAAAATTAATTAATAGTTAGTCATTCATAGTACGATATGCAATTGCGCATGGCCGTTAATTAATACCCGTCTATGAGCTCTCTTAATAAGACTTATGGGCAATGGCCCTTCAGTTATAGGATCCTTAAGCATATCATGAATGTATTCGATACAAAACTTAGTTTCCTCAATTCGTTCATAAACGAATAATTAATTGCGTATCGAAATTTAATGCAGCACCTCTTGAACTGTTACTGTTCAAGGAGTCATGGTAGCTGACTTTATCACACTAAGTCTTCAAAACATTAATTATATGGAGTTAATAAACTTATGAGTCCACTGATAAATTTCCAACAACATTTAGTGACTATATTATGTCCTTATAACTTAGGTTGTTATTATCAGTTTATTATGACTCCTCCATGAGATAGGTTTTGTCTGCTGACATAAAGATATACCCAGAATTACATTCTTGCATCTTTGAATATCACAAAGTTAAAGTAATAAACCAGTTTTAATTCTCACTTCTTTAAATTGTAGCCTCTTGTTTCTTTTAAAGATATTGTAATACTCCATTAGATGCTTTACATTAATCTAGACATATCTAGTGTGTTGCAATGTGAGTAATATCTAAACGAATATAGATTTGAACTTACATAAGGCTTCCAACTAATGAAGCGTAAGGAAAAGATCTCATTTATCCTATTATCCTCTAAAGAAGAGCAATATTTTGTTACATATGTAAGGACCCATTTAATGTTAAACTTATGAAACATAACTAATGTCCCATTGGGTCTATCTCGGTATGTTATGATATCTATCACGTAAGAGATATCACTGAGATCTATTATATCAAAGTTCGTGTTAACTATGCTTTGACTTATGTAACATATACTTGTCAAAAGAATATCATCTATACAGACAAGTTTAATTTAGTTGCTCCCATTCATCTTGAGGTAGGTACATTAATCCACTTGATTCTTGATGAAAAATAATTACGTTAGGATTTCATCACATTATGATGTTTGCATTTAACCCATACATGGATTTTATTGGCTTACAAATAAAGTGTTCTTTAACCTTCAGTTTGGAACTTTCAGGTTGTTTTATGAACATGTAAATATGTCAGCCATTTGTTAGGGAAAATTTGTTTTTAATGTTCATCTAATGTAGCTTTAAACTTTTATAAGCTACTAGAACAGTGATGATCCTTAAAGAAATCTTTGATAATTTATTTCTTCCTAAGTATAACCTTTGACAATCAATCATGCCTCTTCGTGTCTTAACCTTTATATCTGGATTTGGTTTAGTTATGAACACTCTTAGGTAATTCAATCAAATCACAAACGTTATACGAACACATAAAATCAGTTTTACTAGAAAACTGTTTTATTCCATTCAGAGGATTGATTTATACTAATGGCTTAATTTGAAGAGATACGACCAATAAACATTTCCAAAATCCATTTCAACTTCATTAGGGAGGTTATGTAATCATCAAAGTTAGTAGGCTTTTAAACCTAGATGACCTCCTGAGTTGATTATTAGGTTTATTAGAAGTTTCAGTTTATGGATTAGCTCTTGGTTAGGTTGCTATCATTTTCAGGATTCTAAGTCTATAAGAGTTGGTGCAGTATGGTGTACAAGAGGTGTAATCGGAGTTAAATTCGGAGTGAAATTTAATGACACTCTTCCCCCCGCCTCTTGTATTCCTTGCAAGTCATAATAAGGACTTTGACTCCTCCCACTGACCTTAGAAATCTTTAGGAACTCAGCATGCTTAGGGTCAATACTTAACGACGAACAAATTTTAATAGAGAAACAAGTTAATGACGTTAGTCGTTGTGATTTCTCTAGTTGAGGATTATGTTAGTTTAGGTAAGAAATCTAAGTGTGCCCACAATTAAGAACAATGAAACTTTTGTAAGAGTAACATTAGATTTTAAGGAGACAAGTTATGATAGAACAGTGTCAAGATGGAGCAGTGTCTTGTACAAGAGGTGTAAATTTAGGTAATGTAAAATTTTCACTCCCCTACCTCTTGCAACTATTGCAAGTTATTATTAAGACACTTAATGCTCCCACTGATCTTTAATATCTCTAGAATGCTACAAGAGAAGTTTCAATGAGCTACGTGATGCAGGAACCTATCACATATACGTTAGACTTTATTTGATTTCTTTAATGTCCAGATATCATAAGAAACTTTAGGAATATATCTAATAGAAATCTTATTAAGTATATATATATATATATATATATATATATATATATGAATAGATATCTTCTAAGACCGTGGGCCATATGCGACAAAATTTATATACAAGTTGATAGTCTTTTAAATGATAAATGAATTATGTCTGAATATTCCATTTGGAATAAGTTCCACAAATGTCAATGAATGACTTATGATGGACCCATACTTATTCCTTAAGCCAAGTAATATTTAGGGCTGTAACGTCATGATTTAAAATCACTTAGAATGAGATTAGATAAAAATCATCCTCATTAACCATGTCATGATTTCTCATGAATTTTGGTTATAATGGATGAAATTTATAAGTCTCATTTTCCTTTTGTCAAATTCTCATTTGCATGATAACAAAAGTTGTGAAAATGTAAGGTATCATCTAGTTTCATCTTAGTAATGTTTCTATCCAGATATTTAGAACAAATAAAATGAGAGTTTAAGGTAAGTGTGACTTTATGTTGACTATGCAAACCTCACAACATTCATAACATTGCTTAATTATGATACTATATTCTGATTAATCTTCAGAATATATAAGGTATCGAAAGGCGTTGTTAGAAGACTGCTTATTATGGTTCTTATAGTCTGAACATTTAATTTTGTCACTAACTCTCATGTTAGTTATTTGTTGACTTCTGGTAAGGAAACGTTTAAAACTAGAGTCAACTGATCATGTGTTAATAGGAATATTAAAGAATTATCAGACTTAAATATCATTAGTAAGTGACTACCTAATTAACTTATCCAACTGTTCTTTTGAACAATGGACAGTCTCGTTGCTTATGCCTAGTCTAATGACATAATTATGCAGTGAGATTTTCCCTTGAAGAACCTTAGAGGTGGAATTAGCACTTGTAATTTGTCTATGGACCTTAGAACAATCCTCTTTTAAAGTTTAAGTGGTTGTAAGGTGAGTAACAACTTATTTTTCAGCTTCAAACATTTTTTTCTTTGTACATATGTTGCTTATCAACACACTCATTATACTTTAGTACTTTTGAGTGTTATAGTTGATTTGTAAGGCATCACTTTGCACAAGTGAAAATCTTAGTATGTCATGTACTGAAAACTGTACTTATTTCCATGCGTAAGCCCTTAACTTTATGGGTCATGACATTGTACATTATTATGTATTCACATATACCACTTAGCTTTATAATTTAGAATTTTAAATGAAGGCATGCATCTTAGGAATTCTTGTGATTATTCCACAATTATAGATTAGTCTTAGGAAAGACTTAATCTGGAATAACTTTAGTGATAGCAATTATGTTAGAGAGATCTTGATTGTCATAAGAGACATCATGTTCGATTTATCCTATTCATCATGCTCTAATTTTCTTCTGTAGTACCTTTATCAGAAGAGAGCAGTAGGATTATCGTGTCTTAAGAGATGATCAAGGATTTAATTTAAGAGCTAATCTTGTAGAAACTTTAAATAAAGCAAAACATTTTAGGTTTAAGAATTAGAGTGGATGAGATATTGATTTATAGAAGAAAATTACAGTGAGTAAGATTATGGGTACTAAAAAATAAGGCAGACGAAATGATCATAAAAATTAATGAAGGATCATTAATATAAGGATCATTATGTGAAGAGGTTGTGATATGTCTATTACTAACATCAAAATAATAGACTTATTTAAAGTTATACTTAAACGAAGACAAATTAGCTTTGGCCAGAAGTGTAATCATTTAAGCATGTGTGCAAAGTAATCGTGACAAATAAGCTTTGGCCAGAAATGAGACAATCACTTTAGTTATGCACTTGTTAAGTATGCTATACATGAAAGAATTAAATCAGCTTTGGCCAGATATTAAGACATTCGCGTTTGTAATGCACACTTAACATAGCTTTCGTAATACTTGAACGATAAGTAGATGTATCAAATCAGCTTTGGCCAGAAATGATACATCAGAAGCTCATTCAAGTAAAGCCATTTTTGTTTTGTAAAACATTATTTGATCCTGATTAATTAACTAAGTATTTACAAAACCAATCATTTAATAGCAAACCACCTGCACGGGGTTCGGGGCGGAGCCTGGAGCTAAATTTTAGTTCACATTAAACAGCCTGAAGTAATGAGGTTGAGATTTCGAGTTAGTCTTAGGTCTCGAGTGAGATCTCGACTCAGTTATGAGGTCTCGAGTGAGATCTCGAGTCAAGTCTCGACTCATCTTGTGGTCTTAACTCGGAACCATGGTCTCGAGTACTGAATTTTATGAGATCTCGACTCCATAATGAGGTCTCGAGTCGCATGGTCTCGAGTTGTGAAGATTTAAAACCCTTAGTCGAAACCTCAGTGGTCTTGAGTTGAAACCTTATGGTCTCGAGTAGAAACCGTTGTCTCGAGTCGAAACCGTTGTCTCAAGTTATAAATATTTGAGAACCCTTATGATTTCGAGTCGAGACCTTGTGGTCTCGAGTCGAGATCTTGGTCTCGGGTCGTTAAAAGTGATCTCGAAACTCCTGTTAACAGCTGTTAATGTAAAAGCATAACTGGAAATTCGAATTCTTAGGGACTTTGAGATATGGTTTCCTGTTTTAGTGATGATCTAATTTCATCAAATATTTCGAAAATTTTATCTGTTGATCTAATAATAGTTTTTCAAAAAATTTTAATAGTTAAAACAGATCAAAACATGAAAAAACACTCAATAATCCAAATCATATTACAAAACATAAAGGAATTTCGAATTTTCCTAAGAACACATGATGAACCCTAAAAATAAAATAATAATTCTGGAACCCGAAACCTGAATTTTTTTAAGGCTTTTAAACAGATTTCGGTCATAAAACATAGCCCATTTGACTTCGAGTGAACATAAAAAAAGTAGTTTTTAATAAAAAAAATATTTTCATACTTTAAACTTTTTTCCATTTGTTTCTCATTTTCAATTTTAATTAATTACGATTTGTCAAGTTTTCATACTTTTTGTTGTTTAGTAATCACTTGGATTTTCAAGTAGTTGAAGTATTGTGAGTGTCACTCAAAAGCATGATGGTACGCATTTGAACATATGATTGATTCCGAATATATTGTTCTTTTCTACATTTTTGTGCACAAAGATTCTTTAATTTGGTTGAAATTTCCGTTCTAAATGAAACAAACATAATGCTTGGTATAACTACTACCTACAACCACGTTGTTGTAAAAACCTAATTTTTATCTACTAAGTTATATTTAACAAACTGCAACATTTCAAAATATGTACACCCTTGTAATTGTGATCTATAAAAAGTTCTAAATATCCAATAACACCTTTCAAAAGGCATACAAAGAATCATGTCGTGTATGAATCACAAGTGGTCTACAAAACATTAATTTAGCACAAATGTAATAGAAAACTTAAAAAAAAAACAATTTCGTAAATCCCTGACGAGACTCATCCATGTGATTCAACTTACAAGACTAAAAAACACACCTACGGAAGCAGTCGATGATAGTCACATAAATCACTTCCCGTATATGCACAATACCGATCATTGTAGCTAGCCTTTGAAAAAAAAACCAGACCCTCTATTTTTCCTCAACCGGTCCTCAGTTAAGAAAAACTTAATGGAGTTAAGTTTTTTTTTCGAATTATAAAATGATGTTTTAGGGCTTTTGATCAGAATGAGGATACGAGTCTATTGATGTAACCAGTGCTCCAAACAGCGAAAATGGCACTTCAATTCGGATGTTTAAACTTCCAATTAACAAAAATCAAGTCGTTTGGAGCACCATTTTTGAGGTAACTTTTACATCAGGTAACTCGTATCCTCGTTCTGATCAAAAGCCCTAAAACATCAGTTTGTAATTCGGAAAAAAACTTAACTCCGTTAAGTTTCTTTAACTGAGCACCAGTGGAAGAAAAATAGTTGAAATGTGGGACTGCGAGAATAAAAAAAAGTGGAATTGACAATGGTCAATGACGCCTAGTAGGGATTATTAGAGGCCAATATCCCGAAATAAAAAGGATGTTGCGCCAAGGCGAAAAACCTAAACCTCGTTTAGTTCCTGTTAATGAAGTAATAGGTGGGCAAAATTTGGCTTAAACAATACGTTGGACTCCGACCCACAATTATGTTTTTATATATTTATAAGATAAAATACGTTTGCTCATTGGTCCATAACATCTTTTATTAGTTTAACGGAAGCTAGATTATAATAATAATTCAAATTCAAACTATTACTCTTTAACGAATAGGTAACTCCTGCTAATGTAGCTCATTGTTGTTAAAAGCACATTATATGAAGAAAGACGAGTATCAATTGCTACCAATGGTATGTAAATGCATTACTCTAAAGAACATGAAGTATTAAAGGCATTAAAAGTGATAGCTCTTTGGTTCTGGAAAGGTTCCATGGTTTTAAACACTTTAGTTGCGAGCTGGTCCAATGCGAACATGAATGAAAGTTGATTAGAAAGTACTGTCCGGAAGAGCATGGTTTCCTCTGCTATAAAATGATTGTAAAGACACATGTTTACACTGACGAAGGGAATAGCTACGTGCTGAGAAATGCGTGAGGCATAGTGAGAGCCCGACTATTGAATAAAAAGTGAATGATTATAGAGTTATAGGAGATTACAATTTATACTACCCATGTTTACAAATAAGGGTCTACACATTACTTGAATGTGAACAGTTTGACTATCTAATATTCCCCCTCAAGCGAGATGGTGGCGGTCCAACGTGAAACATATGTCGAAAGTAATTAAATTGTGGTTTTGGAAGGCTCTTTGTGAAAATATCCGCCACTTGAAGCTTGGTAGGTATAAACTTAGTGATCAACTTTCCTGATGAAAAAAGTTCACGAATAAAGTGATAATCCAGGTTAATGTGTTTGGCTCATTTATGAGAGACATAATTTTGAGTAAGAAACAGAGCACTTCGATTATCACATAGGAGTGTAGGGCGATCAGGAGGTAGCGCATGTAACTCTTGTAGAAGATGTGTTATCCATATAATTTCAGCAGCAGCATTTGCCATGGCACAATATTCAGATTCACAACTTGATCGAGAGTCTGTGGGTTGCTTCTATGCCCTCCATGATATAATATTCCCCCCTAAGAATATAGAATAACCATAAGTGGAGCGGTGAGTTTCTAAGCATAGGGCCTAGTCGGCATCAGAGTAACCAAGGAGATCACCGTGTGATGGACGACTGTAGTGTAGACCATATGTTAGACTTCCTGTTGGTGCAGTTGTCTGTCGACTTCATCTTAGTTCGAGTCTTAGATTAGAACTGATTGATTAGGGCTTGTAATATGAGAAAAGATCAGAATTTAGTGTGTTTAGATGATGATTTCGCTTCAAGGATAATTTATAGAAGATTTCGCTTCAAGCAGGTTCAAGCGAAATCTACATGATATGATTTCGCTTGAACAAGTGCTCAAGCGAAACCTTAAGGTCTATAAATACCCTGAAGCGTAATCAGTTCTGGAGTTCAGTTCAGTTGTTAGTTTCCGACACAGAAGTGCTGTCGAGGTGTCTCCAAGTCTGTAATCTTTCAGAGATCAATACAAGAGACAGTAAATTGTATTTCTGGTGTGTTACAAGCTTAACAAAGACAGAATCAATGAATTCCGCCTCTGATTCTGTCTGAGCACTCTTCTGATCGACTCGTTAGGTCGTTTCACGATCCTACATGTGGTATCAGAGCTCAGGAGGAAGAGTTCTTACTGTTTAGCTCGTTTTCACTAGAAATTTCTGACTTCTACACCTTCTTTTCAAAATTAATCAAGTTTTTATGGTTAAAATGGACTGATTTTCGTATATAGTGTGCGAAACATTGAATTAACAAATCCTTGAAAGATTCAGACCTAAATTCGACCTAGAACTTGATCAATTTTGCAAAAATCAGATAGACTTGATGATGTCAGCATGATTCAAGCGAATTTGACAGGTTGATTTCGCTTGAAATCTAAGTATCGCTTGAAGATTGATCAGATTTCGCTTCAGGGTTTTGCTTTAAATGTTTTGAAGCGAAATCAAGATTGATCAGATTTCGCTTCAGGAGTTTCAGGTTGTGGTTCGCTTGAAGTGTTTTGAAGCGAAATCAAGTATTTCGCTTGAAAGTCTGTTTTAGCTTGAAAGGTTATTAAGTGGTTGAAGCGAAATAGTGATTTCGCTTGAGTTGATTAGACATTTGATTTCGCTTGAAATCAAATAACTGATTTCGCTTCAGGTGAAGTATTTCACTTGAACTAATATTGTTGTTAACTTTTGATTTCGCTTGAAGATTTGTTTGCAGGTATTTTGCTTGAAGATTGTTTGAGTGCATATTGTTTTAGAAAAATGACAATGATATTTGATGAGAAAGAAAATGAGTATCTTGAAAATTTAAATCGTTGGTATATGAGAAATGTGGACAGTAGTCACAGGAATGTAGATGTGGATGTTTGGGTAAAAAGTTATGAATATTTCATGTGCCAAAAGAATGAAACTTTGGATGAGATGGAAACACGATTTAAAGTTCTAACGGACAATTTGTGGAGAAAGGGTATTAGAATGTCAACTGATGAACATATATTGAAATTGACAACTGCATTACCTGCTAAATGGGATGAATTCATGATTGAGCTAAAAAGAAAAGATTTTTTCCAAGAGCTTAATCCACATCAGTTCTTTAATGAGGTTCATGCAGAGTGTCGTAAGGAAGAAAATAAAAGAAGGGAATTTTTGAATGAGATGGAAAAGAATTTACTAAAATTGGAATTGGATGTAATTGCTGAAATAGATAGAAGAATTCATGTGTGTCTTGCAACAAAGAATATTTTGAAATATGATATTAAAAGGAAATATTATATTGATGAAAATATGAATCCTTTTGATTTCGTTAAACTCTTTTGTGCAGGAACATACAAGATGGAGACAGAACAAGTTCAAAAGAATGAAGAATCTGTGAAGTCTGGATCTTCAAGTTCAGAATCAGTGTGCTCCAAATGTGACAATTATAAGACTGACAATGACAAACTCTTGAAGGATGCGGAAAGTTTGACACTGGAAGTCGAGAAGTTGAGAAATGAGAAGCAAGCTGATGATAAGCAGATTCTTATTCTAAAAGAAAATTGTGAGAAGCTGAAAACTGAAAATGACAAACTGTTGGGTAATTTGAACAGTTTGACATCAGAAAACAAAGTTTTGAAAGAAAAAGAAAAAGAGTTTGAAAGTAAACAGAAATTTTCAGAAGATGAAGATTTCTGGATCAAGCTTGAGAACAAAAATCTGAAAGCAAATGAAACAAAACTTCAAGAACAGATAAAAGTTTTGGAAAATGAAAAGTCTGTTCTTGAAAACATCAAAAATGAGAATGAGAAATCAATCAAGTCTCATCTTGATAGAATCTCTCAGCTTGAAAACGAAGCTGAGAATTCGAGAAACAAGATTGATGAATTTGAAAAGAAATTGAAAGGTTTTGTGACTTCATCTGAGTTCCCCTGTCCAAAACCGATCAATTCCGTTCTAATAAGTGACGATGTCACAAACTTTGACAATGTCAAAGTTGAAGATTGCGATGAAAAATATGATGATGAAAAAGTAAAAATTGACAAAAAGAATTTATTTTTGAAGTTAAAAGAAAAGTTTCAAGAAACTGTTCCACAATCAACTGAAAAGGGAGAATGCTCTAAGCAAAAACCTTTGAAGAAGAAAGTGGAATAGAAACAAAAAATTAAAAATGTGAAAAATGTTCAAAAAGAGAATAAAAGTTCATCAGATCAATCATCCAATCGCAATCAAAAATTACAAAAATTAAAAAATGAAAATTCAAAAATAGTTGGTGAAAAGTGGTGCAGGTTGAACCACAGTGCTTCAAAGCCAAATCCAGCTTACAAGAGGAGAGATGGATATCACCAAGCCAAACAGTGTTATGATCTGAATGTTTGGACTGAAAATGGTGATTGGTACGATAACAGAGTGTGTTACAGATGCGGCTATCAAGGACACATTGCTGTTAACTGCCAGAGTTGGAGGTTTGAATCAAGGAGATGCTTTAATTGCAACATCATTGGCCACATTGCCAGAGATTGCCCAAGGAGTTCAAATGACAGATTGAGGGTTAAATCTCAGAAATTGGTAAAGATCCCAGTCTCTGTCAAGCCCAAAGAACAGAAAGTTCAAGAACGTAAAGTTCAAGAACCGAAAGTTCAAGAACCGAAAGTAAAGCTTTCTCAGGGGCAAAAAGACAGACTAAGGAAGAAGAGAAAGAAGGCCAGAGAGTATCTGGAGAGGATTTTGTCCTCGGATACAACTGGTAAAACAGATAAAAGTTCTGATAAATCGTCTTGCTCACCAAAGAATGACAAATCAAGCAAAACGAATTCATCAGATACAAATCTGAGGACAGAAAAGAGAGTAAAGAAAGAGAAAGTTGGTGGCAATGAATCTGTTTCTGTTGAAACAAAGGAGCCACATGTCGGCGATGAATCTGGCTCATCAAAGTCAGACAAGCCACATTCAGGCAATGATTCTGGTATGGTAAAGCCAGAAGAGCCAGTTGTTGAGGTAAAGACTGAGAATTCTAGTTTAACAATGATGATGAAAATTTTCCATCGTTGTTGAACAAGAATTCAAAATCACCCAAGAACAGTCAGGCTTGGGTGAATCTGTTTAAATGAAAAACCTGACTTGCCGGAGTTCCCAGGTTGGTAAGCGTGGAACAGGAATCGGCATATTTCTTGAGAAATTCACGAAAGTGATATTTCGTCTTACCTGTGGTAAATCAGGGACATTAAGTTGTACTTGATTTTCTACAAGTGATTTATGATATGAAAACAATGTGATGAAACCCCTAACCTACAAGTGGTTTGAAAATCAACAAAACTAATTTTCCGGAACAACCATTTTGATTAAAACAAACTTAAGTGTTTTGAAATCACTATGGGAAAATGTTTTGTTGTGAGGGGGAGTTCTGATTGTTTAAGCCAAGTGAATGGAGAATTGAAGTGATTCTCATCATGTTGTCACATTTCTTGTACAGTTTGTTTTTAAATTTCCTAAAATGTGTTTGCATTTTAGGGGGAGTAAATTTTTAGAAAATCCAAAAACATTTGAAAATTTAAAAAAGCCAAAAACATGATAAAAATGCAAAAATGAGTTTTGTTGTAAAAAAAGAGGAAATGATAGTAGATCAGTTGGACTGTCACAGCACGCTAAAGAAATGGAAAGTTATAATGTGATAAACGGTCTCACTAAAGATGTGACGGTAGGCTCAGCTAGACTAGTAGATTTGCGATAATGATACAAACTTAAATGAAAAAGCCTAGTTCTAGTGGGAAACATGGTTGAAAGCATAGTACTTAGTTTTGTCCTTCTTGATTGTGTGCCTACTCAGTAATCGCTGATTGTCGAAAGACATAAAACTGGTTAAGTTTGTGAACTTTCACAACTTTGCTGAAAAGTCGTTGTGATTGTGCATTTCATTTTGCAAAGATTTAAACTTGTTTTATTTCTTTATTTTGTTTAAGCATCGGACATCCTCTGCGTATACGTGAGTATCGACCTGGATGTTGTTGCCTAAACGTTCTGCTTTATTTTCTTTGGTGTTTCGTTTAAGCTTTGGATCACCTCTGCGTATACGGGAGTATCGACCTGGTGGTTAAAGCCTAAACAACTTCAACTTGTTTTATTTTTCTTATTTTGTTTAAACATTGGACTTTCTCTGCGTATACGGAAGTATCGACCTGATTGTTAATGTTTAAACATTCCGCTTTGTTTTCGCACAAATCACAGTTGATAAAAGTTTAAAGGCATTACTTGAGTCAGTGTATTGCATGATGAGGGGATATGCTGAGATCGTGGGGTCCATAAGAACTTAGTGCATATTAATATACCTTAACGTATCGGTAAGCATTTCGAAAGTTTTTAGATTGAGCTTAAAAGGACAAACATATCGTCAATCAATGTGAATCGTTTAAAGCATAAAATGAAATCAAGCTTAACGGTGCTTGTGATTGGTCACAAAAACTGATATGATCCTCTTGCACAAACTCACAAAAATATGTTTGTACATATTTTTTTCTGCAGTTAATTTTTGTTATTGCATTTATGGTTCATATTTTGAAAAATACAAAAAGATTTTCTACAACTGATGTTGATGAGCTGTTTTTCAAAATTCCAAGTGCTAAACAAGATGAACTGGTTTGGGAATGAATGCTTGAATTGAAAATTTTGTTTTGAGAAAGAAGTTGAGATTAGTTAATCAGGGTCATTAATTTGAACTTGATGTAACTATTGCTAGTAAGTTTTTCTTATTGATTTAAGTGAAAACTTATATTTTGGTAGAGAGATGTGTGTAGGGAAAGGAAGGTTTCTAATCCTGTTGCTACGAGAAGCCAGGAGATGCATCAGAACATGTAGAGAGCTTAATCTGAGAAAAATCCAGGATTTAATTTCAAAGGCAATAGCTAATTCCAGACTGAAAATCCCAGCTTGCTGAAAGGGGGAGTCTGACGAAGTTAGAGCTAGAGAAAAAGATCCGGGTACATGATTCCAGGAGAAAGTCCTGAAGAAGATCGATCAAGATTGAAGAGTCGGCACTTTGAAGACTCTCACTGAAGATTCCGTCAACATTCAAGGGGGAGTCTGTTGGTGCAGTTGTCTGTCGACTTCATCTTAGTTCGAGTCTTAGATTAGAACTGATTGATTAGGGCTTGTAATATGAGAAAAGATCAGAATTTAGTGTGTTTAGATGATGATTTCGCTTCAAGGATAATTTATAGAAGATTTCGCTTCAAGCAGGTTCAAGCGAAATCTACATGATATGATTTCGCTTGAACAAGTGCTCAAGCGAAACCTTAAGGTCTATAAATACCCTGAAGCGTAATCAGTTCTGGAGTTCAGTTCAGTTGTTAGTTTCCGACACAGAAGTGCTGTCGAGGTGTCTCCAAGTCTGTAATCTTTCAGAGATCAATACAAGAGACAGTAAATTGTATTTCTGGTGTGTTACAAGCTTAACAAAGACAGAATCAATGAATTTCGCCTCTGATTCTGTCTGAGCACTCTTCTGATCGACTCGTTAGGTCGTTTCACGATCCTACACTTCCTTTAACGTATCGAAGAATGTGTTTGACTTCCTGATAATGGTTAGTAGTTGGAGCATGCAAAAATTGACTAACTTGATTAACTGCGTATGAAACGTCAGGACGCGTGATCGTGAGATACTGTAGAGCCCCTACAATGGACCGATAGTGAGTAGCGTCAGGAAACCTGTCACCTGTAGAAACAAATGAAACATTTGTGCTTAAAGGTGTTGGAGCAGGTTTTGCGTCCAACATTTTAGCACGAGTTAAAATATCAGTAACATATTTAGACTGATTCAAAAATAGACCAATTTCTGTGTATGTAAATTCTAGCCCAAGAAAGTAATTGAGTTCTCCCAAATCCTTAATCGTAAATTCCTCGTTAAGGTGTTTAATGAAGGTGGTGAGAGCATGGGTTTAATTGACGGTTAGGATGAGAACATCAACATAGACGAGAAGATACATGATACAGGTACCCTTTTTGAAGATGGATAGGGACGGGTCAGCGCGACTGCAAGTAAAGCCGGTGTGGATAAGAAAATTACTCAAGCGATGAAACCAAGCTCTAGGTGCTTGTTTGAGCCCATAAAGAGCCTTGTTTAATTTGCACACATGATTAGGGTGTTTAGGATCAACAAACCCAATTGGTTGTTCCATGAAAACACATTCAATCGGATGTCCATGTAAAAACACATTGTTGACATCTAACTGGTGTAGTTTCCATTGATTGATGACGGCCAAGGCTAGGACAGTACGAACCGTAATGGCCTTTATAACCGTGCTAAATGTGTGAGTGTAATCAAGTCCATGAATTTGACTGAATCCCTAAGCCATTGGCGAGCTTTATACCTTTCAATTGAGTCGTCCGAATGAAATTTAATTCGGTAAAGCCACTTAGATCCCAAAATATTGCAATTTGGTGGACGTGGAACTAATGACCAAGTGTTGTTTTTATGAAGGGCATCGATTTCACGACGCATTGCAACAACCCATTTATCATCTTTTAAGGCATGACTCATGAGTATAGGTTTTAGGATCAGTGGTGGAAAAAGGCTAGATGAAGTGGTCTTTTATTAGTATGAGACAAGTCAGCATGGTAACGAGGCTTAAATATATCGGCCTTAGTGCGTGAGATCATAGGGTGTTGTGGGGACGGTGGTAGTGGAGGTGGGTTGGGAACGGGACTGTGGATGGGATATGTGGAATAGTGGGGTGCGTCGGTCTGAGTAGAGGTTTGTTCGGTATCACTACAAGGAGCGAGTGGGGTGTTAGGTGTGTCAGGTGATGTATCGAGAGACGTGTCAGGTGGTGTTTGCGGGTTAATGGGCGCTGAAGAACTGGGTTGAGGTGTTAGTTTAGTAATGGGTTGGAAAATAGGTTGATCACTTAGACAGATTGTGCATGGTGAGGTTATGGTTTTTGGTTTTTGTTTAGGTTGATGGGTAGTGGATTAACTTGTTTTAGGGTTTTGTGTATCATAAGAGGTGCCCAAGAAGGTAGACACATCAAGTTCTGAAATGGGTTTGGGATTTGTGGTGTTATCAAATGGAAAGTAATGCTCATCGAAACATGCATGTCATGTGACATATACGAAAGTGGTAGATGGGTCAAGGCATCGATAGCCTTTAAATTTTGGGCTATACCCGATGAAAATGCAAGGTGTGCTATGAGGGGCAAGTTTGTTCGGGGCATAGTCACGTAGATACGGATACCCCTGACACCCAAAGGTGCGTAAGGAAGCATAGTTTGGTTTGTGTTTGTATAGTTCAAAAGGCGATTTTCCATTCAAAATGGGAGTGGGTAAACGATTAATTATATAGATTCCCAAAGTGAAGGCATCAAGCCAATACGGTGTTGGTAATGTAGCATGAGAAAGCATAGAAAGCCCAGGTTCAATAATATGTCGATTTTTTCTTTCCACCCGACCATTTTGTTGAGGGGTGTATAGGCGAGATAGACGATGTAGGGTGCCATTTTTATTGAATAAATCTTGAACTTTATGGTTTGTAAATTCAGTGTCGCCATCACTTTGAAAGATTTTTATTTTTCTTGAAATTTGGGTTTGAACAAATGGAACA
Organism: Helianthus tuberosus; assembly: GCA_030545235.1. Classification (NCBI taxonomy): domain Eukaryota; kingdom Viridiplantae; phylum Streptophyta; class Magnoliopsida; order Asterales; family Asteraceae; genus Helianthus; species Helianthus tuberosus. Next base: position 125,768,093 of record CM060358.1, read on the forward strand.
AAAATATACAATGCATCGAAAATTCAGACTTGGCTTCGACTTGGCTCGAAGCGGGTAGAGCCAAGTGAACCAGGAAAATCGTCTACGAAGGCCGCATAGTATTTAAAATTGCCAACCTAGTTAACCGGTGATGGCCCCCATAAACAGTGTATAAGTTCCAATGGCTCAAGGGCACGTTTATTATTATTATTATTATTATTATTATTATTATTATTATTATTATTATTATTATTATTATAATTTTTATTATTATTATTATTATTATTATTATTATTATTATTATTATTAGCCACAATCGTCCTTAAGGTTTAGGTTTATTTGTCAGTTTTATCCACAATGACTTTTTTGTGCCAAATAGTCCTTCACCTTTGGCATTTTTTGCCATTTTCATCCAAACCACTAACTTAGTTTACTTTTTCTATTAAATTGAAGGATATTTGGATGAAACTGGCAGATATAAAACCTCAGGCATGATTTTGGCAATTTACTTAAATTATTTTTAATTTATTTTATTTAATTAATTTTGTCACATATATATAAAACAGAATATACATGCAGTTTTTATAAAAAATTAATAGTTTTGTCACATAATTTTTATAAATTTTCATCCAACCACTAACTTGGTTATTTTTTTCTATTATGGTGAAGGATCTTTTAAATTTTATAAAGTAAGACAAAAAATAATTTTCAAATTTTTATATACATCAGTTTTATAAAATAAAATCTACTTCAACCTCTAAATTTAATAAAACTAAAATGCTAGCGACCTTATAGAAAAATGTCAAATAAAGAAATCTTATCATATGTACCAAGTTTGTAATTCATCTTCTACTCTTTTAAATTCTCTCCTAACAAAAACAGAAGCCACTGCCACCCCCCTCTTATCAAAGAACGTATCGTTACCGAACCTTAAAATTACCCACCAAATAGTAAGTATAATGTAATGAACCAAAAGTTTCTTTACTCAAACCTCTCGGAATAAATATTAGTTAGTTATCCTCATAATCTTAATTAGATAAATATCTTATTTCTGCCAATATATTTCTTAGGTACTCAACACATTTAAAAATATGTAACGTTTTACAATTTTTTTTCCTATCTCTACACTTGATTAAATACTAAAACTTGTAATCGATTGGAATGTGTTGCACACCATTGATATTTATTTTATATATCGTTTTCTCTTTATAAAACTGATCTATATAAAAAAACTGGATACTAATTTATGTTTTAATTTATTAAATTTAAAACATCCTTTACCTTAACAGAAAAAATAAATTGAGTTAGTGGTTTAGATGAAATTTTATAAAAATCACTATTTGAGTCCACTAGTTTAAAAATTGCGATTTCAGTTCCCGTGGTTTCACTTTCATAACCATTTCAGTCCACCTTGTAATCATTTCAGTCCCTGTACTTAACATAATAATGGATTGAAATGATTACGAAAGTGAAACCACGAGGACTGAAATGGTTACGAAAGTGAAACCACAAGGACTGAAATCGTAATTTTTAAACTAATGGACTGAAATAGTGATTTTTGACAAACCACAACGACGAAAACAGTAATTAACTCTTTATTAATTCTTCAACAAACTATGACGTCACTTGTTAGTTTTCACTTGGTTGTGGGTGGCCCTCAAAAGTAGGATGGTACACATTTAGGTATGTGATTGTTTTCTATGGCTGGAGGACGGTATGGGGACCGTCCCGCCCCGTCGCCGTGTCCCCTCTCCATTTCCCCCACTTTGTCGCTGTGCCTCCGTCGTCGAGATCGTCAGGGGTGCGACGATTTGGACGGGCCTCCCCCTCTCTCACACACCTATACATACAACATATACATGTATATTTTAGTCCAATCTCCCATTTCCTTACCTCCATCCTCTTTACTCCATCCTCACACCCGATCTACGTGGCGCTTACGTGGTGGATCATCCTCCAAGGATGGGCCTCTACCATACCGCATAGCCTAATATACCATTCTTGTATTCATTTTCGAGGACGAAATTTTATGTTGACTTTGTTTGAAACCCCCTCTCTGAAAGAAACAAGCATAATGTTTGGTATAACTGCCTACAACCACGCTTTAGTATAAGAATCTTCTTGCATTGTGACTTTTGTATATGCTTTAACAAAAACATTTGACTCAAATTGATACGACCCAACCCGTGACCCGACCCGTGAAGACCCACTCGAACTCCATGTTTAAGTTACAGCATGTATTTAGTCATATTGAAACCCACGTAGTTAACTAACTTCCCATTAGTTGGTAGTTTTAGCCATAATGCATGTTTCCATGTTAGCCATGTTTCTCTGCATGTTTTAATTCCATGTTTTGTATTTAAACACATTAATTTGTGAAATGAAGAGAAGAAGAAAAATTAGCAAAGTCTTGTTTCTATCTCTAATTCTTGGAGTCTAACCCGCTTAAGGGTCTATCATTTTGGGAGATTGACCATCTCGAATCGGTCTCTATCAATTGGTGCTTTCATTCTCGATCATCATGCCTCCTCGTACAAGCTTCGAAGAAGGCGTCACGACCTTAGTTGACATGGTCGTCCGGCTAGTGACCCAACAAGAAGCTATTGCCGCCCAACAAGCCTCGCATACCATGTCAATGTTTGACACCATGTGGAGTTTTCTCGCGGTACAACAACAACTCTTGTTTTTTTGCTCCCGACTCGGCCTAGAACCTCCACCTCCATTGCCCGCTCGACCACCATCTCCACCTCCACTCCTCGCTCGACCATCACCACCGACACCGCCACACAACCAAAATCCCACTCCCCTTTCGCCTTCTCCAAACCCATACTTGAAACCATCTATACCACCGCCACCGCCACTACTAACTGAAACGTTGTGCCACACCTCGAAGTTGGAACATAAACCGCCACCATCGCCAAATCCACTCTACACCGTTGTAAATGTCTTTGTTCCTCATTATAAGTCTACTGTTTCAAACCTGCTTGGGCCTTCCTTACTTGCATGTACTTTGGTCTCCAACAACAACCAGCAAGAAACTTGTTTCCTTCGATCAAGTGGACTACAAATATCAAGCACCTTTTTGGTCTCCAAAAATGTACCATGCAAACGTTTCGAGGATGAGGCCGGACAACGACGTGATTGGCGTCCGCCATGGCGACCACTAGAGCACTATGTCGCGACTAAGCCAAATGCCACCGGAAGACGTGAGTGGCGGCCACCGTGGAGAAACCATTATGTCCTTGAGGACAAGGACGATTTGAAGGGGCGAGGAGTTGATACGACCCAACCCGTGACCCGACCCGTGAAGACCCACTCGAACTCCATGTTTAAGTTACAGCATGTATTTAGTCATATTGAAACCCACGTAGTTAACTAACTTCCCATTAGTTGGTAGTTTTAGCCATAATGCATGTTTCCACGTTAGCCATGTTTCTCTGCATGTTTCAATTCCATGTTTTGTATTTAAACACATTAATTTGTGAAATGCAGAGAAGAAGAAAAATTAGCAAAGTCTTGTTTCTATCTCTAATTCTTGGAGTCTAACCCGCTTAAGGGTCTATCATTTTGGGAGATTGACCATCTCGAATCGGTCTCTATCAGAAATTCACCATGATTTTTATTTACTAAATTATGTTAAGAAAACTACAATATGTTAAAAAATGTACACCCTTGTGATCTATTAGATGTTCTAAATATCCGATAACACCTTCCAGAAAGGCATTCAAAGAATCATATCTTGTATTTGAATCACGAGTGGTTAGCATAACACCAGTTTACTTGGCACAAATGTGCCACTAAGGCTTTGGCCTAGTGATAGAGGGAAAACCCTCTAGGTGTTTAGATAGGAGAGGTCATATCAATACTTGAAAGTGAAACGTTTAGCTGTTAAAAAAAAAAAAAAAAAAAATATTGGCACAAATGTAATAGAAACTATTATAACAAACAAATTTATATATCCTGGCCCGAAACACATCCATGTGATTAACATACAAGACTAGGAAAACACACCAAGGGTAAGCGAGCAGTCGATGGTATATAGTCACATAAAGCACCACCCTTTAACCGTATATGCACCCTACCATGGGTAAGTGATCAATGGGGCTAGCCTTTGAAGAATGTCAAACCCTCTATTTCTTTCTATAGCTTGTCCCACAAGCAATCAAGGTGGCTAGTTTTGTTTCTGTCGAGTTTAATAATAATTACTAAGGTGAAAAATGCATTGAATACACCTGGTGCTACGATAAGGCGAAAATCCTATCCTTGTTTTCTCGGTATATAAATGTGGCTTAAACATTACATTTACCTACAACTGCCAATCTCACTCTAACGTGTAAGTAACTGTATTTGCTGTTGTTTTGCTTGTAAAGATTTAGATACGGCAACAGCTTACATACATGTTGACTTACACATCATATTCCACATAATAAGAGAATACAAAATTACTTCTCCATTGAATTGAGATTGCATTTACCAACAGAAATAAAAGTTACGACTGGTATTACTAAATTTGCTAACATGGACTCTTATCAGTCATTAGATAATAATTTAAACTATTAAAAACTAACATAGACTCTTATCAGTCATTAGATAATAATTTAAACTATTAAAAACTAGGGGATGGGTCATGAGAAAACTAGTTTAAATGAGTAAATAAAAAAACTATCTAATAGAATAGAACCTGAAAAACTCACTAATTTTTTTTAGTTTGTTTTAATAAAAATCGCTAGATTTTATGTATATAAAAAAACTTTAAAAAAAGTTTGTATTGCACATATGGATTAATACGAAAAAGCTTAAACCACCTAACACTCCCCCACCCCCACCTCCTAAAAACCCTCCCACCAAAACCCTAAAAGTTAACTCTAAGAATTTAATGCAGATGTGCAGTACAACTTTTTATTTTTTTTTGAAAAAAAAATTATACATAAAAAGTAGCAATTTTTTGTAAAAAAAATTGCATATTTTTTAAGTTTTTTAGTTTTTTCATTTATATGTAGTTTTCTCATGATACTCTCCCAATTATATGTTTTAACAACTATATATCGTATCACTAATAATCACATTATAAGCTAATCACAACGTAGAAGATAATACTAATTAAACCAAACCTATAAATAACAGTAATGTGTTATATTCATACATACTCCCCACCACTTCTTCACACCATTATCTATGAGTGGATTCCCACTTGTTTCATATCAGCCACTGTTGTTAACTTTCGGTGAATTGAATTGAATCATTTTTGTTCCATTTTTGCCATTTTCATAATTGATATACGTGTAAACGAAAAGATCGAGTACTCACTGAAATGTCTTATCTTGAGTAACACATTTGACCATACCCTTGTGATTTCATTAAATGAATAAACTATACCCTAATGTCTAATTAAAGGTGTTAGAAAAAGCTCACAACTCATTCGAAGTTTAGAAAAACTCGGCTCGAAAAACCTTGGTTGTAAATCAGTCGGCTCGGCTTGACTCATTTATGAACGAGCCAAGCCCGAGCTAGGCCTGGCTTTACACGCGAGTCGGCTTTAATTATTTTACTTTATATATATTAATTTTAATTTTAAATGTATTAAAATAAAAAAATATATATATGAAAAAGGGTTGAAATGACAAGACTTTAAATTTAATTAATCAATAACGTATAAAAGTATGGGAAATTGAATATACATATAATATTTTTTAACATGCTTTTTGCTCTTTAATATATTAGAAAAATAAAAAATAATACATATGGATATATGTGTAAGTAATTTTTATATTTTTATGTTATCAATATTTGTAGAAAATTTTTAAAATAATGAGTATGCCCAATTTGACTTGAGCAGGCTCCAACATTTTACGAGCTGAACTCGAGATAGACTTTTTAGCTCGATAAAGTAAAGGAGCCAAGCCGAGCTGACTCGTTTATGTCCGAGCTCGAGCTCAACCAAGCTCGGCTTGATTAGTGCCCTATATATAATTACGTATACCTTAAAATTTTATGCAAATTTTCTTTTAAGGGAAATCTTGTGTTTATTTTATGCATTATTATTATTATTATTATTATTATTATTATTATTATTATTAAAAGGCAAGTGAGTTTATCTAACTATTCATTGTATCGTATCATACCGTGACATACAACAATTTTTTTAAGTCTTGCATTTTACTTTTATACTCTTAACTTTTTTATTCTATATGTTTAATCCTTCAACTTTAAGTTTTTAATATACATGTTTAGTTCATCTATTATGACATAACTTTTTTTACTTATTAGTTAACTTGCTTATACACAAGTTTGGCCTCTCTACGTTAACTTTAGTAATATAAAATTTTAATCGCTTTACTTTTATTTGTTTTAGTATTTTACCTTTAGTGTTTTTCTCTAAAGCGACAAATCAAGCCGACTCACACCGCAACATACAGGATAAAATCACTATATTTCATAGGAAAATATGTGATAGTTGTCAACACAATGTAACGGGTCCCTACCAAGTTTTACAAAACTATAAAATTTTAGTCTTATCTTAGTTTCTGCAACAAGTATTATAACTATTGGGTTGTCACCCACGCTACATGACAGATTTAAAACATAGAAAAATAAGCAAATCTTGTAACACGTTAACCGACAACGGAATACGTCGGGCGTATAGATTTCTCATAACTCATGGCACTAAAGTGAAATATTTAATCAAACTAAATTAAAGATTCATTACACGAAACAAATTGTCTTAACATAATAAATCATAACATAAGGTAGAGTTTTATTATTTGAAAATAAGTTCCATGCATCCTAATTGTTTCATCAAGCTTGAAATCATCTTAAACTGCTTCAACTGTATCATGTATAAAATAAAGAGTCAAGTAACAAATTGATGAGCAGACATAGATACATATAATATGAATGAAATAATTAATCATAAGTCCATGATATATTTTAGGCATATATGAATAAACGAATTTGCATTTAATCAACCGTACATGACATGAATCACAATGCTAGAGTAAAATCGGTTTCGATACCCAAATACAAATTTGGGTGGGAGTCAATCCAATAACGATATTATCTACTTACTTAGGCTTGGTGTTGTTAATGATCAAAGCATGAATCAATGCTAGAATAACCCACAACGAATAACGTTTAACATATAGCACAACTACTGCATAGACATGAATAAATTCGTATGATTGAATAAAAAAAGTTTGGATTGAATATGTATACATGAAACACCGAAAAACGAATAAAATGAAAAAGAGGTATGAATACTCATATGTTGCGAAGATAGCAAAAATACAACTTAAGATAAGTTGTAGCGTTTTGTAACACCCCGAAAATATAAATCTGTGATTATAACTTTGAAGTGGCAATAAACAAACTAAACTAACTAGGAATAAAATAACCTAGTTAGTTAATTATCTTATAGTAATATGGGAGTTTGAATAAAAACATCTAAAACAAGGAAGAGCTAATAGTTGAGGGGCCAAAGATGTTAAAGATCAAACTAGTATTAATAAAAACAAAAAAAATCAAAAATCAAAACACACATTTTGTGTGTGTGGATCGAACAGAAAGCAGGAAGGGGGCGACCAAACCACCTTCAAACCCTAGCTTCAACAATTGATCTAATTGAGGGCTCCAATCTGTTCCAAATCGATTTCCAAGCATAAATTAATGATCATCTCAGTGAAGTGATCATAAGGTATGCTAAATTCCATCATTTAGTTCCATCTCACATTCTTGATAAATGGTGAAATTGAAATCTAAACTTGATATGTTGATGTTTAGATGAAATTAGTTTTGGAAACTTTTTTAGATGTAAATCCTAGCTAATAATTTGTGAAATTGATGCTTAGATTATGGATATTCATGTTTACCCATCTAAGAGTTAAATGGGTTTTTGTGAATAATAGGGAACCCCAATAATGTAATCAGAAAACAGATATTAACTGTTTGCATGAAGCGAATCTGACATTAATATGCATGTTAGAAGTAATGAACTTGCAAAAAGTGTAAAAGCTCGGCTAAATAGTAGAGTCTTGAACTTGATAATGGCTATTTAAAAACACTGCTCTTAAGGTGTTTGTTAAAATGCCTGAGAGAAAGCTAACATAGTGAATGTGGGGTAAAAACGCATGTTTGAATGATATGGCAAATTATGCTTGATATGTTGTGAAAGGAGTTCTAAACAATATTTGATTAAACTCTATAGGCAAAACGGGTGAATCTTCAAGCAACCAAGTTGGGAAAGGCGCGCGCTTGAAGGATACGCTATAAGGTACGCGACTTGTCGTCTCTTTACATTTATGTAGACAAGTCTAGTCATAGATATGTTTAATGTTGTTATAGTGAAATATTGTAATCGTTTGGTAAGTCTAAGAAGTGATGGAATTCACTCAATAAACCAAACGGGTCAAAATAAATTGTTGGTTAGGTATGTTTATTGATATTATTGTTTAACTAGTCATGTTTGGAATGTATAATAAGTGATGTAACTCACTAGTTAAAGAACGGGTTAAAATAATGGTCGAAATGGTAGTGTTCGAAGTGACTAGAACGTCACTCGTTAAATTTGAGTTATGAAAGCGTAAACCATGGAATGAGAGTGATACGCTAAGATGAACAAGCCCGGGAATGGGTAATTATAGTTAGCAATCAATGACGATGAAATAGGCAAGTGCGTAACTATTAGTTTCATTAATTTTACTAAAATGTTTAGTTATAGCTTGGTAGCTATGTCGTAGTGTAAGAAAAGTTTTCGATGTATCATTGAAGTGAGGAAGTTCACTCAATAGATCAAACGGGTCAATTTTGAATAATTAGTGTATGTTGGTAAGCCATAGAAGTGACGAAGTTCACTCGGCAAAACAAACATGTCATAATTATGTTTTAAAACGACGATGTAAGTAGAGATTTGAAAGTCATAAAATATGCTAGAGATAAGGTGCTTATCGCCATGTAATGGATACACTAAGTTGATCGAAGAACCCTTGATGTTGGGTCAAATAGCTAGAACGATGTACTTGTAAAATTTGCATCAAGTGGTATGCTCGAACTATTGAAAACGAGCATGAGTTCTACTACGTGCGTGAAACCATAGAATGGTAATGACACGCCAAAGTTGACAAGCCCGGGAAATGGGTAATTAAGTTTAGAAATCAAAGGAAGAATGATGAAAAGTATGCCATGTGACAAACGGGTCGAATAATCGAAATATGGATTTTTGAACAATTCATTTATAAATCGGGTTTCGGTGTGTGAAAATTGAATGATTAGATCCATATTTTTATTACGAACGCGTAGGAAAAAGAATCGACTAAAACGGACATGTAGGCGAAAAGTTATAAGCATTAGAAGTTTGGTTTTGTAAGAAAAATAATGCTGGGCAGATATGCAGGTTTATAACCTGCACTCGCTGGAAAAAGGTCTCCCTCGCGCCACGCGAAGGGAACCACTAGTACTGGTGCGACACGCGAGCGTGCTTGCGGCCCGCGAAAAATTGAACGAAATCTGTCGCGTGGCGCGACAGAGCAAAAATCTGAAATTATGTTTTGTTTTCATTATTTGGCAATAGAACTTGATTATAAGTGTTATTATGTCATCAAAACTAACATTTGGTATGGTTTTGATGTTAGGTGATATTCCGGATGGTGGTCAAGCAAATGTCAAGAACCGAACACAACATTTTAAAGCTTCCGCAAGCATGACTTTTGTTTTAGTTTAACATGGATCTTGTATTACTTAAAATTACAATATGTTTGTTTTTAACAAAGTAAGGATTAAAATCCTAGACACTTTTAATTAGTAGGAACTATAAACCTACGGAAAGTTTTGTTAACCCGTATTTTACGCAAACTAAATGCGTATTTAGTAGTAAATTCATATTAAATTAAGACGGGTGTTACACGTTTTGGGAAATAACTTTCAAAAGCTACCCTAACAACATATAATATATACAAGTATTAATAATCGAATAAAACGAATACGATGGAGTCCTGGGTTTCTAGGTTCGTACGATTTAGGGGATTTTTAGCATAAGTAATTAATATGATTTTAACTGTCAAATGTGTGTGTGTGTGTGTGTGTATATATATATATATAGGAGAAGGATTCGTTAGGAACCACCTTTTATTGCGAAAAACGCGAGAATCAATGTAAACACAACCAAAAATACCTAAAAAACACACAAAAAAATTGTTTGGCTACTAAAAGTAGCGATTTTAATGTAAACAATAAAAAAAAATTTGTGGTTCTCAAATGAACCTTACCCTATATATATATATATATATATATATATATATATATATATTATAAAAGTTCAGGAATGGTTCACCGACGAACACTAGTTCTGCGTTTAATTCGGTTTAACGTGCGGAATCAGTTGAACTGAATCGTAAACGTGAACACTATATATATATATATATATATTTATATATATATATATATATATATATATATATATACTATAAAAGTTCAGGAATGGTTCACCGACGAACACTAGTTCTGCGTTTAATTCGGTTTAACGTGCGGAATCAGTTGAACTGAATCGTAATCGTGAACACGTTTGTAAATATAAATGGTAAAAGCTTTTATTGATAACAATCGACAACCGGACAGAGTTTTGTGAAACTTGTGGCCTTCGAACCCTACCCTAATCCCGAACCCTTTGATCGTGTTGTTGCTAAACAATAGTGACACTTTTTATTAATTCATAAAACTTGAAACTGGATACATCAGAAGCAAATAAACGGGGACTATTTATACTAACCTATTTGACTACTAGATAAACTAGGACTCCTAATTTGAACAAAACTCAAATTACTTATGAACTAAGAAAAACAATTAATTAATTAAATTACTTAATCAAAATTAATTAACTAGCCCTTGAACTTTTGTAGATCTCCTCCTACCACCCCTCGAGACCACCGTACCACCCTTCGTTCAACATTGCTTCTCAATTTCAATACTCCCTCTCAATGTTGACACACTTCATGTTCATTCCTTCACATAATTCCTTGAGCTTCACACTTGGTAAACTCTTCGTAAAAACATCAGCCACTTGTTCATACGTATAGATGATGGTGGTGGATGATGGTGTTGTAATGGTGGTGGAGTGGTGGCAAGTGAGAGAGAAGTGTTTTGTCAAGGGATGGTTTGGAATGGAACCAAGCACATCTATTTATAGCTCCGACCAAGAGCATCTTCCCAAGTTTACATATTAAATTGATAGCATCAAATGTTCGGACTCGTAAGTCAATCTTTCCTTCCAACACCTTCTCACGAATAAAATGATAATGCACTTCAATGTGTTTCGACCTCGCGTGAAACATTGGATTCTCAGCTAAGTGAATCGAAGACACATTATCGCTGAACAAAACTACTTTCTCATTAACAGATTGCTTCAGTTCACCAAGTAACAATTGCAGCCAAACAATCTCTTGAGCTGCCATAGCGGCCACCCGATATTCCGCTTTGGTTGTAGACAACGAAACAGTTGGTTGCCTTTTACTACACCACGTTATTACTCCTCGGCCTAACTTAAACACGTACCCGGTAGTCGACCTCCTTGTGTCTAAGTCACCCGCGTAATCCTCATCACAATATCCCACCAAATCAAGCTTCACTTCTCGATCAAATTTAATTCCAAATCCAAGAGTCGTTTTCACATACCTCATAACTCTTCTGACTGCATCAAGATGTGGTTTCCTGGGATTTTGCTTGTATCGGCTCAGCACTCCTACTTCAAATGCTATATCCGGCCTTGTTAACGTTAAATATATTAGGCTTCCCACAATTTTTCGGTACATTGTAGGATCTTCTAGCTCCTTCCCTTTGTCAGCACAAAGTTTAGCCGTGACATCCATAGGCGTGTTAATCGGCTTGCAGTCTAACATGCCGAAACGAGTTAATAAATCAATACAATACTTTTGTTGGTGTAGGATTAAAGCTCTTTCTTCATACTTAATCTCTAAGCCCAAGAAATGACTTAGTCTTCCAATATCTTTCATATGAAATCTAACACACAGGTTACGCTTAAGTTGCTCGATCCCTTCATTGTCGTCTCCGGTTATTATTAGATCATCTACAAATACTAAGACCACTACCAACTTAGAACCAGACATCCTTATGAACAAACTCGCATCCGCCTTTGACATCACAAAATCATTGTGTTGCAAGAACTCACTCATCTTACCAAACCACGCCCGTGGAGATTGCTTTAAACCGTAAATTGCTTTTTGTAACTTACAAACATAATCTGGATGCTCGTTGTTTACAAACCCCTCGGGTTGCACCATGTGAATCGTATGATCGAGATCCCCGTAAAAAAATGCATTCTTTACGTCCATTTGATGTAGATCCCAATTTTTTCCCGCTGCAACTGCTATAACCACTAGAACTGTTGTGAGTTTTGCTACCGGACTGAACGTACCAGCTTTATTTGAGGGATGTTTTACTGGCCCGAACACATCTGAATGTACCAGCTCTAACGAGACTCGGGTTTTGAATTTTGATCTTTCATACGGCAACTGATGAGCTTTCCCGTATTGACACCCGGCACAAACCGTTTCTTTGGAGATCTCGAACTTGGGCAGACCTTCAACTAACTCCCTTTTCATCATCAGTTCCAATTTATCAAAGCCGACATGGCTCAATCTTGCATGCCATAGATCAGCGGTTTGGTTCTCTCTTGTTTTATCCATATAGGCAGACTCGGCAGACAAAACATAAACCGTATTAGTTTGCTTTCCTTGGAGTATAGGAGTAGATTTGGTTTCAAATTTATCAAAAATAAACACTTCGTTTGGAGTGAAAAGAACGTGTTTACCTGTTGAAGTAATCTGAGGCACGGAGAACAAATTCTTCTTTACACCTGGAACATGGAATACGTCTTGCATCACAAAGTCTTTTTGATTTCCTTCTGTAGGGAACTGAACTTCTCCTATGTTTGCAATTGAATGTTTTGAATTATCTGCGATGACTACAACATGATTCCCGGTGTACTTCCTGCATTTGCTCAACTTTTCTTTTTCTCCGGTTAGATGATTCGAACACCCCGAATCGACTATCCAATCATCAAGTTTATTTGTTTTTAGTTCCGTTGTTACCGTGAGTGCCGATACCTCTTCTAGTTGTGCAACTTGAGCCTCTACATCCCATGGTTCTTCAGTAGTTGTTGCGTTCCCTTCAGCTTTCGGTTGGGTACAGTCTTTAGCCATATGCCCACGAATCCCGCAATTGTTACATTTAAACGGAAACCTTCGATTCTTTCCGTTCTTTCCCTTCTTCTCAGACTCGGTTTCACTATGATGAGTCGACTTGCCTTTTAGATCATCAGTTTTCTTCCCTCGGTCTTGTCCTCGGTACTTGTTTTGCCACGGCTTGCCTTGGTTTTGATTCTTAGACTTTTCAGCAAACAGAGCCTTGTCTTCTTCACTTTTTATGGACGCTTCATTGAACCGAGCAAGAAGAGCTTCTTGCCCGGATAATAGGTTTTCAAACTCTCTCAAGGTTGGTTGCGTGGGCCATCCTTGTACTGCGGCCACGAAACTTTGGAATTCGGGTTTAAGACCATGAATAATGATCCTCTTCATTCGGGCTTCACCCATCTTTCCTTGCGGATCCAGTTTTCCTATTTCTCGACACAACGTCTTTGCCTTATGGAAGTATTGTGGAATTGTCATCTCCTTTTGACATAAAGATAACAGTTCGTATTCAAGTAATTGTAGTCGGGTATCGTTTCGTTTTGAATACAATTTTGTAAGGCAGTCCCAAACCTATTTTGAAGTTTCTAGATCACGAAAGTGTTCCAGAATTTCTTCTTCAACTGTAGTTTTCAGCAGAAACATCGCCCTTCCGGTCTTGATTTTCCACTTGCCAATCGCTCCTCCGGTATCGTTCCTTGGTGTCGTGGTTTCTGATCCGTTCGTCACTTCCCAAAGATCTTGTCCCTGCAGGTATGACATAATACATGTCGACCAGGTGTTGTAGTTGGACTGATTAAGTTTCTTTAGCCCACCAAGCACCTGAACTTCAGCCATCTGAATCACGTACATGTCTTCTTCCTTCGATTACTTTTCGAGTGGTTTCAGGTATCCCTTCTGATCGACAAACTGGTTGCCGACTTCCCTTCACTCGAGCCTATAATCGGTTTCAATAGGCTCTGATACCACTTTGTGAAACTTGTGGCCTTCGAACCCAACCATAATCCCGAACCCTTTGATCGTGTTGTTGCTAAACAATAGCGACACTTTTTATTAATTCAGAAAACTTGAAACTGGATACATCAGAAGCAAATAAACGGGGACAATTTATACCAACCTATTTGACTACTAGATAAACTAGGACTCCTAATTTGAACCAAACTCAAATTACGTATGAACTAAGAAAAACAATTAATTAATTAAATTACTTAATCAAAATTAATTAACTAGCCCTTGAACTTTTGTAGATCTCCTCCTACCACCCCTCGAGACCACCGTACCACCCTTCGTTCAACATTGCTTCTCAATTTCAATAAGTTTCGTTACAATCGGGCTCCTTTCTATAAAGCTCGATCGGACCGATTCGGAAGTTATGAGTTGATGCGCATGACCTTTAGTATTTATAGAACACAAGAACCAGCGCATGACCATCCGGAACGCACAACTCCTACGTGCTTAGTAGTCCTACGTAATTTGTCATTTTCCATGCGCATGCGTCTCATGTTTCAGAATATCAGCGTAGGAATGTTCTTGGCATGTTGTGATGTGATAACTTTCTATATCATTCATGCACGTATTTTTGAGCACACTATGCAAATCAACATATTATTTGTGATAAGTTGACCTCATTTTCTTTGGTGCGTTGACATCATCAGCAACCCCAATAACGTACCATGTATGCATGTTGTTGATGTAGTACGTTGTTGATGTAGTTTCTTCATGCGCAATATATTTTCGTGCTTTTTACTAGATCACCACCACCATTATCTATATACTTAAAACAATTTCTACCGGAACCTACCGAACTATGTCCGAAACACATATTACAGACTCAGGACTTTTATACGTTACACACATTAACATATATATAGGAAAATCCCTTATTAATTACAAAAACTCTGAAAACTGAATGCATGGATATCAAGCTACCATGTGTTACACTTTTCGTTGTAACATGTTTCTGACATTGACACTCTTTGTAACAGTGGAGAGATGGGAGTTGAGATGGTAATGGGTCGGGTTCGGGTCGGGTATTGGTAATCCTATACCGATACCTGGTTGTAAAATTGTGTCCCATACCCGGCTCAATACCCGTCGGGTATTTGTCAGGTAATTACCCGTCGGGTATCGGGTATACCCGCGGGTATTTGTCAGGTAATTACCCGTCGGATATCAGGAATACCCGCGGGTATCGGGTATACCCATTAGTTTGTTAAAAGATGTACGTTGGGATTTCCAAATACATTTCTTTACTATTATAATTAGTATATAATTTTATTCATCCAACAACTATTACAAACAAAAATTATACATTACATACATATAAGTTATATAATAAATAATAACTTTATAATTTTTATACACTTATATGTATATACTTCACAACATATAAAATATAAATAGTATTATCAAAACGTATACTAAAAGAAGTTTTTCTTTCACATTATAAACATACTAAAATAAATCATTAATAGAGAAATGTCAATGAAAAATAAAAATATAAAGAGTTAAATATCATTTTAGTCCCTGTGGTTTGGGACATTTTGTCAGTCTAGTCCAAAGCTTTCATTTTTCTCTTGTGGGTACAAAAATGTTTCACCGTTGGGATTTTAGTCCACTAGGTCAACTTCATCAATTATTTCTATTAACGAGAATGACAATTCGGTAATTTTATATGGTCGAATTTCTCTTCTAGCTAACAGAATTACATATAAAATGACCGAATTGTCGTTCTCATTAATAGAAAAAATGGATGAATTTGACCCAGTGGACTAAAATGGTGGCAACGGTGAAATCTTTTTGGACCCACAAGCGAAAAATGAAACATTTGGACTAAACTGGCAAAATGGTCCAAATCACAGGGACTAAAATGACATTTAGCTCAAATATAAATTAAAAAGTTCGGGTATATATTTCGGGTAAACGGGTATGTGATTTCCGGTAATCTGGTAGGGTATCACCATATCCCATACCCGCAAATTTTTTTTAAAACCAATCCCATACCCGGCCCAATACCCATCGGATATCGGTAAACCCGTCCCATTTGTGTTGGGTTTCGGGTATTCCCGTCGTGCTCGGGTATTTTTGTCATCCCTAGATGAGAGAGATTGTGTTACATTTTTCAGGTGTTCACATATTGTGTAACTTCACATATTATACTTTTTATGGGTTTTCGACATCAGTTTTTTAAATTATACGAAGTGTACAGATTTTAGAACTCAAAATATAATTTACGCAGATTTTATTCTGTAATGAACGTAAAAATATGATATATTTTTATAGGGAGATTTTTTTGTGTGTAATAATTGTAGTTGTTACATCTTTTTATGTCAGATGAGAGAAGAGAAAAAAGATGTAATGTTGTTACACCTTTTTGTCAAACTGTTACATTGTCTGAAAAAGCACATTTTTTCTTATTATATCAGTTTAATCTTCACCATATATTAGATGAGATGAATGGTGGATATGAGGTTTTCTAGGTTTCTTCAACATTGATTTTCTTCAAATCCTCCATTATATATATATATATGAGAAGGATCCGTTAGGAACCACCATTTATTATGAGAACCGCGAGAACCAGTGTGAATACAAACAATAATACCTAAAAAAAAAATCTAAAAAACACCCAAATTTTTTTTACTATTTTTTTTTGGAAAAATCGCTATATTTGGTTTATAATAAAAAAAAAATTTCGAGTCACATATATCCATGTACATTTGTATCGTTTCTTTGACAAATTCCGTAATTCATTACAAATATTAGACAACTGCACTTTCATTTACACTACCACGTGTAATACACTACTTTTTACGTTAACAATATTAGAAATGCACATGTGCATCTATATGTATCAACATGAAATAAGGTGTGTTGGTACACTACTTTCTCTTTCATCTATCATTTCATCCATAATACACAAACATGCACATGTGCATTTTTGTCATGTCTTTTACAAATTCCGTAATTCATTCCAAATATTAGACAATTGCACTTTCATTTACACTACCATATGTAATACACTACTTTTTACATTACCAATATTAGAAATGCACATATATGTATCAACATGAAATAAGGTGTTTTGGTACACTACTTTGAATACACTTTCCCTTTCATCTATCATACCATCCATAATACACTACCATTACCTCCTACCATCCATAATACAATATCATTACCTCCTACCATCCATAATACAACACCATTACCAATATTTTCACTTTATTACATGTATATCAACACCATTTATACCATCCAATCATCATATTACATCATAAAGTAATAACTATAGCCAAACCATCAACCACTAGATATAACTAGCAAAAAAACATTTATATGGGCCTACTTCTCCATTCAAAATCACAAACTTTTTGTACCAAAACATGTTATATCATGGTTATATGATGTGCGTGAATTAAATATATTTTTAATTTAGTTTTTCTTCATACAAATTTAGTTTTAAAAATGGTTTTTCACCTAGGAACTAACTACACACACAAAAGGGTAAGTGTACCCGTCGGGTGGTAATATCGCTAATCGGCAAGAACCAGATATCAATCCGTGGTTGCGGTGTCTCGATACTAAACTTTTGCTACTTTAAATCCTTTTCAATTGGTGGGTTGATTTTCATAACTTAACATGCAAATAAGTAAACTACTAAAATTCTAGAAAAGAACAACATCTAAGAAAGGTTGCCTAAACTAAGTATCCACTAACTCACATGTGACAACAAAGAGGAAAGGTTTGTGATGATGCAAGCTCTAAATTCAACTAAGTCCCCAATCAAGGCTTCCTAGTCTATAATTCTTAGGAAAAATAAAAATGAATTAACATCTTAATCACCTAAAAATTATTCTTTTAAGTTCACTTGCTAAGTTGATGTTAATCTTTAATCATTAGTTATTTGTTTGTCAAAACTCCTAACTCTACAAATTAGGAAAACTAATTTGAACAACACACTAATCACCCTAACTTGGTTTCAAGTAGTTGGCACTATCATCATGTTCTTGATAGGAACCACAAGCATGGTCATGCTAGCTAACAACCTTGGCCTAAATCATCAACCCAACATGAACACAAACTATAGAATTCATATAAACATACTTTTGATTGTTCCAAATCTAGATGCAAGAATTCATACACATGCTCAAATCATCATTCATATCACATTAGCAATCACCATTCCTAGTTTCATGCTATGAATCATCCTAATAAGTTAACAAGATTCAATAATCATAATTTTTACATGGGCTTTCCAACACAAAATGTAAATACTTATGAGCAAACATTCAAGAACAAGAACGTTAAGCATGCACATGAACTCCAAGAACAAAATAAAGTGTCAACATGAAGATTAGCAAGAACATTAATCACATCTACTTCCATGTTATCACATATTCATTAGCTTCAACAAAGTTTAGACAACACAAATGTTTAGCCCATAAGGCTCATGTCTACCAAATCAAGTGCAATAAAACATAAATTGTTCATAATGTAGTAAGCTAACCAAGTTAAAGACAAGATTAAAATGATGTTTGAGTAGATCTTCAAGTGATTAAGTCCTCTTCAAGGCTCCCTCTTGGCTCCAACAAGCTTCCAAGACCAGATTCTCTAGAGAAAAGTTCACCAAAATGCTCCAACTCTCCTCCAAATGAGCTAGAAACTCGTATTTAAGCTGCTGGGAGAATCGCACGACCATGCCACCTTTTGGCACGGTCGTGCTTGGTAAGTGTCAGAACCACTTTCTCGATTGTTGACCATGTTTGCTACAATTTTGGGAAAAACCCCGCTCAAACGTTCCCGAGGTGGCACGACCGTGCTGGGCCAAGGCGTGGTCGTGCGTGCCGATAGTGCTCGACAATGACTGAAGTGATCTCGGAAATAAGATAATCAGATGATGATTTTCACTGAGCACGGTCGTGCCTGTGTCCGGCACTGTCGTGCCTGAGCTAGTCTTCGATGATTGTGATGCTGGGTGCTAGTGCTGGATGAGAGTGCCGATTCTGGAAAGGCTGGCACGGTCGTGCGCCTGTTTGGCACAGTAGTGCCACTTATGGCAGTTTGCTGGAATGCTCCGTTTTCGCTCCATTTTGCTCCAAAAGCCTCCGTTTCAACACCGGACCGAAGCCCGAACCTGTATTTTCACAAACAACTCAAATGAGTACCAAAATCAATGAAAATACAAAGAGTTTTCGCATAAACGGGGCGTATTTGACGTTTAAAAGATGTATAAATTCTTATACATCATTATACCTGATGATGCACATGTGCATTTTAAATATTGGTTAGTGTTGTAAAAGTCTGCCTACTCGGCCTTGTACTCGGCGAGTACTTGGTCCTCGGACCACCTCCGAGGCGAGTTTACCCTAGTCGGACTTGACTAGTCGGCGGCGGTCAAAATCGGCTTACTCAGCCTGTACTCGGACTACTCGGCCTTGTACTCAGACTAGTCGGCCTTGTATTCAGAATACTTCGGACTTCTACTCGGCCTACTTAGCCTTGTACTCGGACTACTTGGCCTACTTGGCCTTGTCCTCGGACTACTCGGCCTTATACTCGGTGAGATTTTAACTTCAAACTTGTTTCATTTTAAATTATACTCATTTTAACATTAATTATGCTTCTTTTAACATATATATATAATATACACTTCAAACTAGGGACCGCCTAGCGACTTTTGCAACACTGATATTGGTAATGTAAAAAGTAGTGTATTACGAATAGTATTGTAAATTAAAGTGCAATTGTCTATTACTGATGACTGATAACGTATTACGGAATTTGTCGAAGTAATGATATATATGCACATGTGCATGGATAACTGTTACTCAAAAAAAAAATTTTTGGTAACTAAATATAGCGATTTTTGGTAAAAAAATATTAAAAAAAAATTTTTGAGTACTTTTTTGATTATTTTTATATTTTATTTTGTGTTCACATTGGTTCTCGCGGTTCTTGCAATAAGGGTGGTTCTCAAATGAACCTTACCCCCCCTCTCTCTCTCTCTCTATATATATATATATATATAGGAATAAGTTAAAATGAGAACCACCTCGAGTTGTAAGAACCCGCGAGAACCACCCCCGCGGGGGGCCGTTGACCACGATTTTTTTTTACAACTAGATGTGTATATTTTAACAACCTACGTAAAGTTTGGGTTTAAACGGCGCGCCCGAGGGGGTAGTTTTTTACGCCCAAAGTTTGGTTAAAAAAAAGAAAAATTAAAAAAAAATAAAAAAACCCAAACTTTGGGCGTAAAAAACTACCCCCTCGGGCGCGCCGTTTAAACCCAAACTTTACGTAGGTTGTTAAAATATACACATCTAGTTGTAAAAAAAAAATCGTGGTCAACGCCCCCCCGCGGGGGTGGTTCTCGCGGGTTCTTACAACTCGAGGTGGTTCTCATTTTAACCTTCCCCTATATATATATATATATATATATATATATGTATAAGTATATATATGAATATAGGTATGAGTTAAAATGAGAACCACCACGAGTTGTGACAACCGTGAGAACTTCTTGATCGCGCGCGAGTTGGGCCAATTTTTTTTTGCACAAATGTAGATGAAAATATTATAAACATATCTGTAATAAAGTAAAATAAAAATTGTCAAGTCGTTAGTTTTGACTGATACAAGTTTTTTTACACGCTAGTGTAAAATTTGTATGAAGATAAATATTTTTTTAACAGAGTGTCAAAAGACATGCATCAGTCAAAACTAACGACTCGACAATTTTTTTTTACTTTTTTTTACAGATGTGTTTATAATGTTTTCATCTACGTTTGTGCAAAAAAAATTGGCCCAACTCGGACACGCTCAAAAAATTCTCACGGTTCTCACAACTCGTGGTGGTTTTCATTTGAACCGGATCCTCTTTCTCTCTCTTTCTATATATATATATATATATATATATAGGGGCAGGATTTTCATGGAAAACATTGAGAAATGTGAAAACGGTTCTGATCCGTCTGATCAAAACAATCTATGGATTAGATTGGCACGGTGGCGTGTTCGTAAATAACATAAATTTTTTAAAGTGGACGCGCTTCATTAAGGGCAAAAAGGTAAATGTGCATCTACAAAAGCCATCAAACAAGACCGAAACGTATATACTTCCCAGAGAAACCTCCCAAACTCCTACCAAAAATGCGAAAACCCTAGAAAATGTGAAACCACAAATATTATGGCGTCTAAAGATCAAAAAAGATCCAGAGGCAAAAATTAGAGTGAGTTAACTTCGATTTACATTGTGCGTTTTATGATGTTTTTGGCTGTTAGGATCTGAGTTTAATTGTTTGTGTTTGTTTTATAAGATGATTTATGAAAGAAGATAATAAGATGAAATAATTTCAGCAGAAATGAAGAAAACTTTATAACACAAATAATGGAAGAACAACTTTCATCATAAATACTTTAAGTTGAATGATTGTATTACACAATGATTCAATCACGTATGCATGAATTGCTATCTCCCCCTCAGCCTGAGATCATAGTGATTGTTCGTACAAAATGCAAGTCATGAAGTGAGCTAACAGAATAGTACAGGCACTGTCTATTTAGAGTACAATTCTAACCACTGTTGTATCTTGGCTGACGTCACTGAGATAGTGACATCGAACAATAATAAAAACCTCTAAACACTGCTAATGCTAAACACTGTTACATTAACAAAACACTAATTACAAGACACTGTTGATGCTATCCTCTGATGAGCTCAACCTCTAATGAAGCTTTAGTAGTGATTTCCACAAAGGGTGATCAGACCTTTAACTTCCAGCAGATCTTTGACTTCTTCAGTGGTTTAGCCATCAACATGCTTTATAATCCTGCAGAGCTTAGCACTGAGCAGACCTTTGAAACAGCAGTTGTTAGATGTCTTGCCATTGAAGGAAGAAGTTATTCAGAACACTGTTATTATGGATCAGTTATTGCAGAACTGTTTTGGCTTTGTATCATCTCTTCTCAAGGAAAGTTTCACGTGAGACAATAATCTCCCCTAGAATAGATGATGCCAAAACCCTTCATTATTTCTGATCTTTATTTCCTCATCAGCAATTCCCGATTTGCCCTTTGAATTGAAGTTCAAAGTCCAAGGAATCCATGTCTTCTTTATCCCTTATCAGTTGAAGGTTCAAAAGATCTTGAAGGTCATCTGCACTCAGACCATATGCATCCTTCCTGTTATCCTTTCAACATTACCATCTGATCTGAGAAAAGTCAATACGTGGGTGTCTGAGGATAACTTCCTCTTTAGTATTTTTGGATCGGATGGTTTTCTTGGGATGAGAGTTATTTGTGATGAGTTTGGAGAATGAGGTCTACTTGCCAACTGTTTAATTGTTTCAGCTAGTTGAGTAGTGAGTAGGTCAGTAACATCATCCATTTGAAATCGAATCTAGCATCCGATCCCCTCTTTTCTATATTCTTCAAACCTCTGCTCATCCTCCTCACCTCTCTGCCTTTACCTTTTTAGTTGATTCAAGGCATTTATGGGTAAAGCAGATGATAAGAGAAGCTTTTTGGAGGTTTGGGTCTGTTGGGGTCTGCCAGCAGTGGTTGGAGGATAGACTGGCTTTCTAGGAACTGTTGGGTCTTTTGCTCTGAGCTCTTCTAGATTTTTGTAGGTCTCTTCAACATTAAGTTTTGACCATCTAGCTATTGACCTTGCAGATCCATAATCAGTAGCAACAAGCTCTGCTCTCATTCTCTTGAACTTTAATGCTTCATCTGGATCATTTTGCTTGGATTTCTTCCAATTTGGTGCAGTTTTCTTAACCAGAGGATCAACGTTCATCTTTGTGATTCTATTAATTTCATCCCTGAGAGCATCTGTTGACCAATCTTTGAATTGGGCGTTTGTTGCTTTGTAGGGCTTGTGCTTCATAATGTGGTCTAAGTAATCAACCCTTAGTTCCTCTTGAATCTCAGTATCCAAAGGCTGCTCATACATGGATTTACTAAGGTCTTTAGCAAATTATTCAAGCTTTCTGACTTTGTTAAGCCCATGTGATAGCAAACCTTGGTATCTCCTGTCACCTAACCCTTTGCTTTCTTCTCTGGCCGTAACCTCTGCGTGTTTTGCTTTCAATTTCAAGTACTCATCTAAGTTCTGAGGTTTTCTGAAGCCATAGAGAGATGGGAAGGTTCTTTTGGATGGATCCTCTGTCTTGTAAAAAGATTCCATTTCACTTTGAACTGCAAGCAGTTCTAGAGGATATTAAGCAGCTAAAGGGATGACGGATGGTAGTGTACTAGTGGGTGGATTGTGAAGTGGATTTATGAGTGGAGATGATGAGGGTGGAGTGATTTGAACGGGAGAAGATGATAAAGGGATTGGTGATAGAATCTCCTTATCATCATCATGCAAAACAAATTTTATTTTGCGTGCATAAAAAAATTTGGGTGGTGGAAGAGTTTCCAATGGAGAAGGTGGTTTAGGTGAAGAAGGTGGCTGTGAAGGGAATCTTTGGGGTGTAGGAGGTGGTTATGTTGATGGTGGTGTGTTAAAATGAATGGTAGAAGTGGTTTGGCTAACCTCTACTGAAACAACTGGTGTTTCAACAGCTGTTTGCCTAACATCTATTGATGGTTTTGTTGCATCAACGTCTGTTGGTTTAGTGGGTCAGGATGGTGGTTTTGAATCTATTTTCTACTTGTTTTGTGGTAGTTTTTGAGGTGAAGGTTTGGATTTTGGTGAAGCAGAGGATACATGCCTTTTAGGAGCAGCAGATGTTTTGGGAAATATGGCTATTGGTGGTCTGTTATTTCTAAAAGACTTTCTTCTTTGTGAACTACCAATGTTTTCTCTTTTTATCTTTTCCTCCTGCTCTTTCTTCCAGTTGTAGGCTTTGCTCTCTTCTGTATCATGCTTCTTCTGCTTTTCTAAAATCTTCTCATCAGTTTGGGCATTTAGGGTCTCATCAATTCCCTTTTTTCTTTCAAACATGATTTTTCAGAAGTTTTTGCAGAAGTTTCTTTAGCAGATCCTGGCTTTGGTTTTTGTTGGCCCTTTGGTTTTACTTTAGGATCAGGCTCCAACTTTCTTAAAGAGTCTTTCTCCCCCTTTTTGGCATCAACATCATTATTTTTTTAAAATACAGGAGCAGGGGAGGAGCCAGTGAGTTTGACCAGGGACTCTTTGATACCCCTAATATCTGCTTGAATATCCTTGTACCTAGCCTCAACCATGATTCGAATCAATTCCTTGTGCTTGTTGTGGTTGAGTCCAGCTAATTCTCTTTGTGCAGCAAGGATTGGTTGCACTGAATTCCAGATTTCTTGGGATATTTTCTGAGTACTAGGCTGACATTTAGAAGCCTCCAACATCTGTTTCATAAGATCCTTTATTTCACCAACAGTGTTTTCAATGGATGACATTCTATCCGTCAATTATCTATATCTTAATTCATCACCAAACTTAATAGGATCATCTGAATTCCCACTAGAGGTGGTTGTATTTGTTTTGGTGATAGGAGTAGACTCCAAATCATCAGAAACAAATGCCCATTTGTCTTGGTTCAAGGGACTTCCCACTGAAACAGAGGTTACCATAGTAGCCTCAACAGTGGTTGCCTTCAAGGGAGTCTAAGTAATGAAACTACTGTCCAAATGTAAATAAGTAGATTCAACATTTGTAGTAGCTGCTCCACTTGAACTACCATCAAGAGTTTCGTAAACTCAAGAGGGGTAACCTCCTTAACTGTTTGTGGGATAGCATATTGAACAAGTTCAGACATAGTCATTTATGGTATTGTACTCTCAGTAATGTGTTGGTGAGTGGGATTGCTTTGGGTATGAATGTCAATTGCTTCAAACAATGGTACAAGGGTTGGTGGAATAGGAGATTAAGTGAGTGGTGTTGAAAGAGACATTGCCCCAGGAGAAGGGCTTATAAGCATACTTTCAAATGAAAGTATTGCTTCATATTGTGGTGTCCATGTGTTTACAAAATGTTCCTTTTGTGAGGAAACATGAGGAGTTAGGTCTATGGGTTGAGATCCTTCCACATGATTTGACGAAGTAGCAGCAGTGGTTTCAAGTGACATTGGTTTTGTCACTGGGTTAACCTCTGGGATCTCATCTTACATTTTTTATTAGGTTTGGTGGGCTTTTTGGATTTTGTTTTGGTCTTTTTGGGTTTTGCTGGTGGGGGCTTCACAGTAGTGGTTGTGGTGTTGTGATCACCAGGAGCAGTGGGCTCAGCAACAGAGGTTTGACGAGCAGATGTGGAGTCATCTAAAATTTGCTCATTCCCCTTTGCTTGTGTTTTGGAAACATTTAACTCTTTGGCCATAAGGCAAGTAAAAGTTTCAGAAGTTAGACTATTCATTTTAAAAGGTGCACCTTGCTCAAAAGCCTTTTTAGAAACATGTTTTTGTATGTAGTAGCTTAATAGTCTTGGGTACATGAAAAAAGTAGCATTTTTCCCTTTTTCAATGTTTTTCATATTTGAAACCAAATCTTGAAACAGTGCTTGGGAGTAGTTAAAATCTGAATTTGTTAAAATTACATACCCCAAATACTGAATTTTCAAAGGTATTTCATTGAAAGCAGTGGTTTTTAAAGAGAGACATGTTAAGAGGGTATGGAAAAAGAATTTCATTG
The DNA here is from genome assembly GCA_030545235.1 of Helianthus tuberosus. Classification (NCBI taxonomy): domain Eukaryota; kingdom Viridiplantae; phylum Streptophyta; class Magnoliopsida; order Asterales; family Asteraceae; genus Helianthus; species Helianthus tuberosus. The sequence goes on from CM060358.1 coordinate 125,793,871, forward strand.
GGGGTGGAAAATTTGGTTTTAACATAGTAGCCCCTTTTAACTGTCCATCATACCCCCTCTCAATCAACTATGTATGATCATTTTTAGGATAAGATGTCTTACATGCCAAGTCATTCAACCCAAATGTTGTTGAAATGGTGGTTGAGGTTATTGCAACTAGTTCACCTCCGACTTTTGAAGTTATACCAAAGGGCTCTTTGTTTTGTTCTTCAATTTTAGCATTTGCCCAAAAGTCTCAGAGTATAGCATGGTAAATTGGTGATTCGGCAGTAAGAATTTCTTTATATTTGGATGATGTAAGGATGTTAATTATTGAGTGGAAATCGGTGTTTTTGTCGGTTTTCTCTAAAATGGAGGGGTAGTTATGAGGGTTTTTAATTGTCAGAGCCATGATCGGATTCGAAAATTGCGAAAGGTTGAAGAAGAAGTGAAGAAGAAGATGGTAACCGCTTTGGAGAATTTCTGAATTCGATACGGCGAGTAAAATCTCTGTTTGGGGATAAAACATGGTTTTATAAAGTGAAAAAGTGAATGCCGATGTGGCAGCGGTTTCAAAGATCTGACGGCTAACATTTGTCCACGTGGCAACCTCTGTTTGAGTAATGGAAGACAATTGTTTGAGAACCACTGTTGGACAATAACAGTTGTTGGGAACAGTGAATGAACAGTGGCTGATTTTTATCTATCAGTGGATAGACATCAATGGATGAGACCAACAGCTGTTTGATCAATAGTGGTCCATGAGCAGTGGATAAGGGGTAACAGAGGATACCTTTCAGTAGTGGGTGAATTTTTAGCCAATCAGAGGTTTAAAACATCAGTGGTTATGGACAAACTTTTAAGGATTCATGAAAATTTTTCATTTTATGCTATTTTTAAGGATGAATTTTTGACTTCCTAAAAACATTTTAATGCTTTTTATTCATGGAAAACAAGTTTTTTTCCCTTCTAATCCATGGTTAGCATTCTAATTCTAGAGATTAATCTTTCAAAAGGTAGATGTGTCTAATGCTTTTGTTAGCACATCTGCCAGCTGATCCTGAGTTGGAACATGATGTAGAGAAAGCAAACCTTTTTCATAGCAATCTCTCACAAAGTGATGTCTGATGTCAATGTGCTTGGTGGTTGAATGGGATACTGGATTTTTGATGATATTTTCAGCTGCTTGACTATCCAACAGGAGAGGTGTCTTTAGAGCAGTTATACCAAAATCCAATAACTAGTTTTGAAGCCACAACAGTTGGGCTGTACAGCTTGCAGCAGCAATGTATTTTTCTTCAGCAGTGGATGTGGAAACAGCTGCTTGGTTTTTTTCTTTGCCAAGATACTAAGCAATTTCCTAGAAATTGACACCCTCCTGATGTATACTTCCTTGTGGTGTTGCATCCAGCAAAATCACCATCTGAAAAACCTGAAAGCTTGATATTCCCATTAGCAGGATACCAGATACTAAGTGTGGGAGCACCTTTTATGTATCTGAATATTCTTTTCACAGCAATGAGATTAGAATTCCTAGGTGCTGACTGGGACCTGGCACAGACACATGTTGCAAATATGATGTCTGGCCTTGATGCAGTTAGGTACAATAAATACCAAGTCATGCTTCTGTATAAAGTCTGATCAACCAAGTCATCTTTTTCATCAGCAGTGACAAGCTTTGTGGTTGCCATGGGTGTACTACATGGTTTACAATCATTCATCTCAAATTTGTTTAAAAGTTCTTTTACATATTTGTTTTGATGAATGAATGTTCCATTTCGCAATTGCTTAACTTGGAGACCAAGAAAGCATTGGATTTCACCCACGGCACTCATTTCAAACTCTGCTATCATGAGTTTTCTGAATTCTTCACACATGGAGGTACATGTGGATCCAAAAATTATATCATCAACATAAATTTGGACAATCATAAGATCCCTCCCTTTCCATTTCAAAAACAGAGTTTTGTCAATTTTACCCCTTGTAAACCCAAGTGAAATTAGAAAGGTGGGGAGAGTTTCATACTAGGCTCTTGGTGCTTGTTTCAAGCCATACAAAGCTTTATGGAGCTTATAGACATGATCTGGATAAATGGCATCTTCAAAACCAGGAGGTTGACAAACATACACCTCCTCTTGGATCTTTCCATACAAAAATGAACATTTTATATCCATTTGATACACCTTGATGTTGTGGTTGACAACAAAGGCTACGAAAAGTCTGATGGCTTCAAGCCTTGTCACAGGAGCAAAGGTCTCATCATAATCTATGCCCTCTTCTTGTCTAAAGCCTTGAACCACTAACTTGGCTTTATTCTTGACAACAATTCCCCTTTCATCAGTTTTGTTTTTGAAGACCCACTTTGTGCCAATTGGACATACATCCTTAGGCAGTGGTATAAGTTCCCATACTTGTTGTCTTTTAAACTGTTGGAGCTCCTCTTTCATGGCTTCTACCCAACTATTGTCTTCTAGTGCCTCTTGGTACTTGACTGGTTGGATAAGAGATAGAAAGCCTGCAAAAAGACAGATGTTTTGGGATTGAATTCTTGTGAGAACCCCTTCACTGATGTTGCTAATGATTTGGTCTGGTGGATGAGATTTAAGGAAGATTAAATCCCCGTTATATGGAACAATGGCATTGAATGGGGAAGGCTGCAGATGTGAATCATCTGAGCTAACATCTGTTGGCAATTTTGAAGAGCCAACATGTGTTGGTGATGGAGGTGGAGGAATGGGTGTGGCACAATGTTGGTGTTTTTCAACAGAGGTTGGACTTGATGAAGTGGCAGGGGTTTGATGAACAACTGTTGATTCAGAAGTGGCAGAGTTTTGACAACTGTTTTGAATATCTGCTTCTCTGGTGGTGGTAGTGACTTTGTATTGTGGAATCACAATATCACATCCATTATCTTATGAGAAAGATTGTGGTGTACCTGCATGGTTAGACTTGACAGACATATTCAAATGTAAATTATCAAGGTCAAACAGTTCCGCAGGATTTGCAGGGAATGTCAATGATGAAAGTTCATTGAACTTTACCTTCAAAGTCTCTTCCACGCACCTAGTCCTTGTGTTAAACACATTATAAGTGGTTGAGTATCCCAGATGATAACCACAATCTACTTTGGCTGCAAATTTTGAAATTGAATCTTTTAAGTTTAAGATAAAACATGGGTAGCTAAAGATTTTGAAATAGGAGATCAGTGGTTTGATATTGAACAGAGTTTTATAGGCAGTCTTTTGATGTCTGGGGTTGATTAAAACTCTGTTCTGCTCATAACAAGCTGTGTTTACAGCCTCTGCCCAAAAAGTTAAGGGTAAACCTGAGTTAGCAAGCATTGTTCTGACAGTTTCAATCAAAGTTCTGTTTTTCCTTTCAACCACCCCATTCTGTTCTGGTGTTATTGGGATGCTATACTGCCTCACAATCCCTTTTGACACACAGAACTCATCCAACTTCTTGTTTCTAAACTCTGTTCCATTATCACTTCTAAAGACTTTTACTGGCAAGTCAAATTTCTTTTAACCTGTTTAACAAAGTCTTGCAAGATACATGTAGTCTCATCCTTAGAATGTAAAAAATAAGTCCATGTAAACCTAGAAAACTCATCAACAATGACTAGACAATATATTTTCTTTTTCAAACTCATGATTTTTAGTGGGCTAAACAAATCCATGTGTAACATTTGTAGACACTTGGTTGTTTTGGACTCTTCAATGGACTTGTAAGAGATTTTATGTTATTTACCTTTTAAAAAGGAAACACAATGCTTATTGTAAGTAAAAAGTTTTTGTGGGAGACCTCTTACAAGGCCTTGTTTTGAGAGTGTGGTGATAGTCTTAAGATTTGTGTGCCCAAGTCTCCTGTGCCATAATTCTGTCTCTTTGGTAGAGGCAGCTGAGAACCGACAAGCATCAGCCATTGGGTTATCTTTTAACATATCAACCACATACACATTGCGACTCCTTTGAGCAACAAGCTGTGTTTTACTCCCAGCTATGATTTCTTCAATCTTTTTAACCACTTCTGGCCCAACAATCATACAAGTTTCCTTAGTGAAGAACGACCCACAACCCTTATCACTCATTTGTGAAACACTAAGGAGGTTAAATTTAAGATTGTCAATAAGTTTGACATTTTCAAACTTGAGTTTCCCAGCCTGAATAGTCCCTGACCCCAACACCTTCCCTTTTGAATTGTTACCAAAGGATATATCACCCCTCCATGTTTTTTGAAATCTTTAAGTAGGGTTCTACATTCTGTCATGTGCCTGGAGCCTCCACTATCTAAGCATGCAAAAGCTCCCTGCACATCAAGTAACAAATTAGTTCAGGTGGGTCTCCAAAGGCAAAATGGCTTTGGATGGGGTCACAGACATGTTCGCCTCAAGTCCATGAGCATGAACATTGGTTAGGTCAGGGATTTGAATAGATTTTTAGCAGATTTTTGTAACCACTATTGTGGACTATCTCTTGTCATATTTTGATAACCAAAAGGATACCTATTCATTTTTGGCTTTGATGGCCTTTTGTAGGCTTCATATGCATGAGGGACCTTTTGGTAAGATGGTTAACCATATCCTCTTGGGAATTGGTTTGTTGGTGGTGCATTTGTCACTTGTACCTCTTTGGGAACAGAGGTTTTGTTCAATTGTTTAGTAACAGATGTTTGAACAGGCACAAAGGTCTATTTGTTTTTGAGAGTTGGTTTTTGTGGACTCTCCAGTGTTTTAGATGCATACTCTTTTCTTTTAACCTCAAACGTTTTGAGATACACACATTGTTGAGTAAGATGATTTGTTTTTCCACAAATTGTGCACTTAGGTGCAGGCTCAATGATACTTGTTTTGTTTATATCATATGCTTTTAAAAGAAGATAGTCTTTTCTAGCATGATTCTTCTTTTCACAAAAGTCACAAAACATGTTTTTCACCTTTTCTCTTTTCTTCCTCTTTTCAACTTCCTTTTCAACGGAGTTTTTAACCTTTGCTAGGATGTCTTTTAGAGGAATGATTTTGGCCTTGGGTGCTTTGACACCCTCAATTGTGGAAAAATACATTGGCTTAAAGTTTTCAAGGATATCACATTCATCAGACCAGGTGGGTTTGAATTGATATTATTCTATCTCTTCAAAGGTTGATGACCCCTATGGCCTTTCTAAAACAATTTTGTTTCCATTTTATCAGTGAATTTGATCTCTTGACCAGCCAAATTGGTTGGGATAACTCCAACAAAGCCAGAATCAATTTCAACAGTGTTTTCTGAAATTTGGTCATTTTTCCTAAACACAATGCCAAATTTCACATTGATCTTGATCTACCTTTTCAACATCAGCTCATAACCTTTACAAGACTCCACCCATTTTTCACAAGTGATTTGGGTGGACTCAAGCTCCTTTTTGCAACTCTTGTATTTTTCTACCATAGTTTCGAGTTGGTCTTTGGTTATGTTGGATTCATGTTTTAAGCTGCTGATCTCATTTTCTTTTTCAAACAATTTGTTTTTCAACTCTTTAAAAGTATTTTCAAATTGTACTTCATCGTTTAAGATTTTGTTTCTAAGGTTTTCATTCACCTCTTTTATGTTAGAAAAATCAATAATGCATTTATTTGAACACAAATCTTTTAAGACCTGAGGTGATACCTTAGCAGCAGCCATCATGGCACAGTCACATTCACCATCACATACACTGGCATCTCATGGACTAACCAGAGGTTCCAACAGAGGTCCAGCTTATTTCTCTTCTAACATCTGTTTACCAACAATATCTGTTGTAACCATTGTTTCAGCAACTTCTTCCACAACTTCGGATCTGGACTCCACTTCCGCAGATTCTTGCCATTCAGGTATTGTCTCTAATGCAATGACACAAATTCATCAGGTGAAACATCAGGATTAACAATTAGAGCAAAATTTTCATCAGTTAAGTCCTCAGGTAAGCTACTCTAATCAACAAAGCCCTGTGTAAAGAAACTCTGTTGACTGGCCTCTACTAGAGCAGATGGTTGTGCAGCTTGTTGTGGTGCAGTTTGCACTTGAACCTGGGGTGTAGGGGCTTGAACATACTGAATCCGTGGAACAGTGGTTTGGACATATTAAACAGGAATAGTGTTTACAGGATGTGCAAAATGGGCAGTGTTTTACATATAAGGAGCAGGGGTATATTGAGAATAGTGGACAATGCTTTGGGTGTTTTGAGGTCTTGGACTAGGGAGAGTGATAATTGGTCCACTGTTTTGACTCTTACATTCCCTAGCAAAATGACCAAGCCTATTACACTTATAGCACTAGATTTTCAATTTATCCAACCCAACCTTTAAGTTCCCATGCAACCCTGGAAACTTCCTACCAATTCTTTTATGGAACTTGTTTGTTCTCACACTTAACAAGGCAAGCTGATGCAAAATATCCATCTCTTCTAGATCTGTGGGATCAAAATGTTGAAGGTCATTCAATTCAAAGGATAAGTTATCAGAGATCTGGTTTTCCCTATTAGTTGTGGAAGCATAATTGGGTGACGAAGGCTTAGAGTTGAAAGCTCGACCTGTAGTTATGTCAATATAGTGATCATAACTCTGGTCCTTACTACCACTAGATGACTCTTCCTGACCAAAAACTGTTGTGTTACCAAAAGAGTAATCATCAGCCACTTTTCCAGATTCCTACAACTTCTTTTTCTGGTTAAGCTCTCTTTCATATGTGAGAAGCCTACCATGAAGTTGGGTCAGACTCATCTCCTTGAACCCAACAGAATTTCTAGTCACAAAGGCTATAGTGTCCCACTTTTCTGGTAATGATCTAAGGAACCTAATATTTAAAGTAGAGTTAGCATATTCAACATTAACCAGTTTTAGCTCACTAATCAGACAACTAAACCTCTCAAACTGTTGGGTCAATGACTCTCCCTTAACATGACAAAATGTTTCATATTGTTGGTTCAGCACCTCTCTGTTGTTTTCAATAACCTCTTTTGTCCCATCAAATTTCTCTTTGAGTGCATCCCATAGCTCTTTTGCACTGTTATAGTGTAACAGGCCATCATATATGTCATTAGGTAGTGTTGTAGCAACTATACTGAATGCTTTAGCATCTAACTCAATCTTCTAAAAATCCTGCTTAGAGTAATTTTCAGGTTTCATAGGTACTTAGACCTTGCGATCTTCTGCACTTGCTACCATTGGAACATGATGTCCAAAGATAACCGACTTCCAGCAACTGGTGTTTTGCTGTGCAAGGAAATGGCCCATCCTACGTTACCAGATATTGTATTCAGATCTGACAAGCATAGGTGGCTAGTACAGTGTGCCGGTGTTGTGAGAATCTTATGATTGTGAAGACATTTTGGTTGTTTTACAAAGTGTTTGATTAATCAACTCTGAACGTGATTAAGCTTATACTATGTTTTTCAATAAATACGAACAACACAGTATCAATGAAATTGAGCTGATCTTTTATGTCAAATTGATTGTTAAATCGAATTTGACTGACCTATGCCCTAATACCAATTGTTAGGATCTGAGTTTAATTGTTTGTGTTTGTTTTATAAGATGATTTATGAAAGAAGATAATAAGATGAAATAATTGCAGCGGATATGAACAAAACTTTATAACACAAACAAAACTTAATAATGATTGTATTACACAATGATTCAATCACGTATACATGAATTGCTATCTCCCCCTCAGCCTGAGATCACAGTGATTGTTCGTACAAAATGCAAGTGACGAAATGATCTAATAGAACAGTACAGGCACTGTCTATTTATAGCACAATCCTAACCACTATGGCATCTTGGCTGACGTCACCGAGACAGTGACATCTAACAATACTAACAACCTCTAAACACTGCTAATGCTAAACACTATTACATTAATAAAACACTGATTATAAGACACTGTTGATGCTATCCTCTAATGAGCTCAACCTCTGATGAAGCTTTAGAAGTGCTTTCCACAATGGGTCATCAGACCTTTGACTTCCAGCAGATGTTTGACTTCTTCAGTGGTTTTAGTCTTCAACAAGCTTTATAATCCAGCAGAGCTTAGCACTGAGCAGACCTTCGAAACAGCAATTGTTAGATGTCTTGCCGTTGAAGGAAGAAGTAATCTAAAACACTGTTATTATGGATCAGTTGTTTCAGAACTGTTTTAGCTTTGTATCATCTGTTCTCAAGGAAAGTTTCACATGAGCCAACGTTGGCGCTCTAATTTTATCAATAAATGTGTAGTTTCTATGGGTGTGGAAGAGTAAGGGTCATCTTCTCCAAAACGCCAAAGAACCACCAAGCAAAGAAAGAAGACAACAACAAAACATGGTGCCGATGGTTACTTTTTATGATGTTTGTTTATAAAACTCCATATATCATGTAATATACATTGATAGTTTGTTACTAAACGCCAAAAAATGTATCGTTTGTATAATATTGTTTAATTGTATGAGAATGCCATTTTACATATATCATTTGTGTTATTAAACGCCATGTATAAACTGTGATTGTCTTTTTCAACAACATATATCATTTGTGTGTGCTATTAAACGAAATGTATCATTTGTATAATATTGTTTAATTGTATGAGAATGCCATTTTACATATATCATTTGTGTTATTAAGCGCCATGTATAAACTGTGATTGTCTTTTTGAACAACATATATCATTTGTGTGTGTTATTAAACGACATGTATCATTTATGTTATTAAACGCCATGAATACCTAAAACGCTATTGAAATTAATCAAGTTTTATATGCGAAGAGGGGTTGAGAGTAAGGCCCAAAATGCCAATAAGAGGAAGGCCTTAAGTCAGGATGTTAAGGTTGAGGAAGAACCATTTTATGAGTTCAGTGGGGCTAGGGTTTTGTTAAGAGTAAAACCTACAAACTTGACTGCTTGGTTTATAAATCTAAATCAAAATCAAAGCCAAGCAGTAGAAAACATGGGTTTTGGTGTTGCCCTAAGGATGAAAATAGACAACATACCACAATGCTTGGGTACTGGTTGGTTGAAAATTAGAATGAAAGAACAAACAACCTAAATGTTGGCAACCATACAATACATATCAATCAAGAATTGATAAACTCTTTAACGGGTATACTGAATGGAGAGGTGGTCGTGTAGGGGAAAAGAAGGTCAACAACTAAAGACCAAGTAGTGGCTGAGTGGATCGCACAGTTCAAAGGGACTGCCTGGATTAGCAGACCAAGTGTGAAGCTCTAACTTGATGACATCTTGCCTGAGATGGATAGCTTCGGGAGAAACTTCTGCCTAAATTTCCTTGTAGCATTCTTCACTATAATTGGGCATGCAAGTGATAATGCGATCATCAACCAATAGTTCTTGCACAACATTAAACAAAACATTCAAATAAACCAACTAAACTGGTATGGTTATCTCCAAAAAAGCGCATGGTCTCCAAAAAAGCATTTCACTAGGCCCTTGATCATACTTGCGGTAAGAAAAAAATTCCCTATATAATAGTTTGCACAAAATAACAATTTAAAAATTAAAAATGTCTTGTGTTACAGCTTGCATTGGTGAATGATGCTGCAATAGAAAAAGATTTGAACGAAAACAAGGATACCCGATTGAGTGGGTTACAACAAGAACTCTTAACATGTTTGAGGGTGCACTGGTTAAAAAGAAATATGGTGGAGAGCCAAAACGCCATGATGGCAAAGAAGTTAAAAAGAAAACTGTTAAGAAGGCTTAGGAAACCACACCCAAGACAACAGAAAAAATGCAGCGTGTTGATGAAAAAATTGCTGATGGGGATGATGTTGAAATGAAGATGAAGATGATGTTGGCAATGTTGATGAGCGTGCTGATAATGATGATGATGATGGTTTTGATCATGATGATCATTATGATTATGCTGAAATGAAGTGCAAAACGCCATACAAATCAATGATGAGAATGAGAATGAGAATGATGAGAAAGACAATGAAGAGGCTTTCATTCAAAGGATTGTGGCTGAAGATGTAGAAAACCAGAATAGGATGTTTGAAGTTTCTGTATCAAGGTACCATGCTCTGGTCAGAGCACTAACACAGTATGAAGACCATGGTGCTTGTGAAGAAGAACAAAACAATGAAACTGAGCAGGTATATTGTTCGAATAATAAGTTTAACAAAAAACAAAAAACGCCATACTTAATAAATTACTTTTTTTATTTAACAGGCAATAAGTTAGAAGTTTGATGGGGCATACAAAGAATTAGAAGACTGTTACAATAAAATGAGCAAATTGTTAAGACAGTCAAAGATTGAATGTCGCAACCCCCGATCCCTTATCTGTCCCGGGAACGGGTGGACGCGAACTCAGAATTCTGGTGGTATCAGTTGGTTAATTTGGCAGCGGAAATTACATCTGGACCGTAGTTAGGAAATGTTTATCAGAGTAAAACCACCATTTATATATAAATAAACATATTGGGATGAAACCCAAGTTTCTTATTACAACATGTTTATAGGGATAAACCCTATTTTATTTAATTTAAAACATCATCTTTTAGGTAACTTTTATAGCCACAGTTTTCCCAAGCCTTCAGTGCTCTCCAGCTGGCTTTTTACTAATTGGTTGTCACATTGTGTTACCTGAAACGCGTTTTAAAAACATTTTTCAGTGGGAAATACTGGTGAGTGAATCCCAGTTTAATCAAGAAATATTAATTTAATTTAATTTAAACTTAACAGTATGGAGGGCGATTACAATGTTTATATCTACCCAATTACTCATTCGGTACTGTCAATCCTGACTTGTGGGTCATATTACACATTGGCTAACTCTTCGTCCAGTGGTAACGTTACTCACATTTTGTATACAAAACCCCAACATACCGGCAGTAATCGTAGAATTACAAAGACTCAATCACTGCTAAATTGCATTGTAAAATAGTTAAGGTTTTGAAAAAAAGTGTTTGCAAAAAGGAGATTACTCACATTGCTTTCTTAGGTTTTCCGTAAGGGTTTCCTGAGAATTATCTATAATTTACACAAATGTACACGCGTTAGTGGTAACGTTACTCACATTTTTAATGTTATATTGTATTTCGGGCTCGGTTTTCACATACGGGTTGTATTTTGGGACATATTGGGATATTTTAAAATATATTAGGGTGTCAATTTATTTAGGATTGTTACATCCTCCCCACCTTGTTTTAGAGCTCGTCCTCGAGATCTACTGGAACAAGTATGGATATTTCCTTTGCATTTCAGACTGGAGCTCCCATGTGTACTCAGGTCCTCTTTTGGAGTCCCACTTCACTTTGACCAGAACTAATCTCTTATGCTTGAGGTTCTTGACTTTCCTGTCTTCAATCTGTAGAGGCCTTTCTACAAACTTGAGTTGTTCATTTACCTCTATATCCTTAAGAGGTACTACTAGTGATTCATCAGCTAAGCATTTCTTGAGATTAGATACATGAAACACATTATGTATTCCTGCCATTTCCTCTGGCAGTTGTAGCTGATAGGCTACAGGTCCTATTCTTCTAATAATCTCAAAAGGTCCAACATACCTGGGACTTAGCTTTCCTCTTTTGATGAATCTTACCACTACTTTCCAAGGAAAGACCTTTAACAATACTTTATCTCCTACTTGAAATTCCAATGGTTTTCGTCGGTTATCAGCATCATCCTTGATTACTGATTCTTGTGCTTCTCTTATTTGATCATTTAAATCTACTTGTAGATTTAATTTAGGAGAACGTACCCTTCTTGGCTTTTCATGATATTTTCGACTTAAAGCTTCTGCCACTACACTTGCTTTTCCTTCATGGTACTGGATATCACAATTATAATCACTAAGCATCTCCATCCAGCGTCTTTGTCGCATATTTAACTCCTTTTGCCCGAAAACATACCTTAAACTCTTGTGATCAGTGAATATGGTAAACTTACTACCATAAAGGTAATGTCTCCAAATCTTAAGGGCAAAAATTATAGCTCATAGCTCTAGATCATGGGTTGAATAATTCTCTTCATGATTCTTAAGTTGTCTAGATGCGTATGTTATAACCTTTTGGCGTTGCATTAACCTAACTTAGAAGCGTCACAATAGACTACAAAGTCTTCAGTTTCTGGTAACACTAGTATGGGTGTATTAGTTAATCTATACTTAAGAATTCTAAATGCTTCTTCTTGTTTTGGTCCCCATTCAAACTTAATGGATTTACAGGTTAACTTAGTTTAAGGAATGGCTATTCTAGAAAAATCTTGAATAAATCTTCTATAGTAACCGGCCAATCCAAAGAAACTTCTAACCTCGGTTGGTGATTCAGGGGTTTTCCATTTGGTAATCGCCTCGATCTTTGTTGGATCCACATGAATTCCTTCATGATTAACTAAATGTCCAAGAAATTGTAACTGTTCTAACCAAAATTCGCACTTTGAAAATTTAGCATAAAGCTTTTCCTTTCTTAATAGACTTAAAAGTGTGTGCAAATGCTTTGCATGATCCTCTTTATTCTTAGAGTAAATTAGAATATCATCTATGAAAACAATTATGAATTTATCCAAATATGGCTTACATATTCGGTTCATCATGTCCATAAATGCGGCTAGGGCATTGGTTAAACCAAATGGCATGACAGTAAATTCATAATGTCCATACCTTGTTCTGAACGCGGTCTTAGGAATGTCCTCTTCCTGTACCTTTAATTGATGATATCCTGACCTTAAATCGATTTTAGAGAAAAATCGAGCTCCTTGCAGTTGATCGAACAGATCATCGATTCTCGGTAATGGGTACCGATTCTTAATCGTGACTTTGTTCAATTCAAGGTAATCAATGCACATACGCATTAATCCGTCCTTCTTTTTAACGAATAAAATCGGCGCTCCCCATGGCGACGAACTTGGCTGTATGAATCCTTTTTCCAGCAATTCATCCAATTGTTTCTTCAGTTCCTGCATTTCAGCGGGTGCCAGACGGTAAGGTGCTTTGGCAATCGGTGCTGTTCCAGGTAGTAGGTGAATTCTGAATTCAACTTCTCTGTCTGGTGGTAGTCCTGGCAATTCTTCTGGAAATACATCTGAAAACTGAGACACTACTGGAATGTCTTTTAGTTCTTTCCCTTTAGTGTTAGTGATTATAGAAATCAAATACACTATAGAACATTTTCTTATATAACTTGCAGTTTTCATCACAGAGATGATTTTAGTAGATCTAGATGGTTTATTTCCTTTAATTGTGATCTTTTCACCTTTTGGTGAATTTACTTGAATTGACTTTTGATCACATAAAATACTGGCTTTATTGGCTATTAACCAATCCATTCCTAATACAATATCAAATCCTGCCAGATTCATTGGGTAAAGGTTTGCCATAAACTTCTGTTTTAAAATTTCTATTCTTGCTCCCTGCAAGATTTCAGTAATCCTAACAGTTTCTCCATTAGCTGTCTCTACTAGACATTCTTGTGGTAGTTTAGTTAATGACTGATTTAGAAGTTTGCAAAACGAAGTATTAATGAAACTTTGGTTTGCACCAGAGTCAAATAATACTTTAGCAAAAACATCATTAACTAAAATCGTACCAGCTATCACGTCTGGAATCATCTTGGCTTTATCTGCAGTCAGAACGAATGCTCTATCATTTTTAGTGTTCTTATTGTTTGCAGTTGGAGCCAATTTTGGACAGTTTGGCTTGATATGACCTTGTTCCCCACAATTGTAGCATACTCTGTTGTTGGCTTTCCTCCTGCAGTCTTCTTCCTTGTGATATGATATTTTGCAGAAATTGCAATATATGGAGCATTTTCCAAAATGCTTCCTTTTGCAATACTTGCAATAAGGTGCAGAAGTATAACCCATATTCCTACGGTTGTAATTCCCAGAACGGAATTCTTGGGTAAGTCTTTGGGCTAGGTTTTTCCTCTGGTCTTCTTCTCTGGTACGGACTAGTTCATCTGTCAAGGTGTTTGTTAATTCTACAGCTTCTTCTATGGTTTGAGGTCTAGCTGCCTTGACTACATGTCTAATCTCTCCAATTAATCCCAGATGTAACGGGAGATTAATACCGGCTCTGGTGATGCAAGGGTTGGTACTATTCTAGCATATTCAAAGAATAACTTGGTGTACCCCTTACTATCCACTCCATTCATTCTAAGGTTTAGGAATTTGTTTGCTATTTGTTCTTTTTCATTAGGAGGGCAGAACTTCCTTTCTACCATGTTCCTAAATTCTTCCCATTCCATATTGTATACCCTATCACTTCCTCTTGATTGGAGGATAGTGTTCCACCATTCTAAGGCTGAGTTCTTAAATAGATTAGAAGCAAACATTATCTTGTCCTCTTTCGCACATTTACTTATTTTCAGAACAACCTCAGTCTTTTCTATCCAGCGTAGAGCTGCAATAGGTTCTTCATTGCCCGTGAATTCTATTGGTTTACAGGACCAAAATTCCTTGCAAGAACAACCATAAGGCATGGTTCTCCTTCTTTTGGGAATGGGCACCTGAAGTACGGGTCCATTGTTCACACTGTGTTCTGGTTCAATTGGTCGCTTACTGCTATGCTTACTTTTATTATTCGCTTCTTGAATCATTTGAATAATAAATGGCATTGCATCTATAATTCCTTGTGCCACTATGTGTTGAACGACACTATTATCCATTTGGTTTCCATTGTTATTGACGCTCGGATTCTCATTAACCACGTTAATGTTACTCTGGTTATCGTTATTCAGATTATCTTGATTTCCTTCGTCGGCCATCTGAATTTTAAACATTTACCCCATATTAATATCACAAAATAATAGCTAATATAGTCAATCACATGACACGCATTTTTGCCAAAAACGTCGATCATTGCGACTTTACTTTATTCATATACTATTATGCATCTATTACACACCAGTACTGAAATAAAAATTACAATACCAACTGAAATAGAATTACACTAATAGTAATAGGCATCCATACACACATATTTTGTTTTATTATTATTATTACTACTACCGTCTCACCATCACATCTACGGATATGGATTCATCCAGAAATCCATATTGCGCTTGTCGTACTTCCAGACGAGTCGCTCTCCCACCTGTCGCATTCTCTTACTGCTATCTAAAATTTCCTCACCAAATGTCCTAAGTTCTTGTACGTTTTCTGCACTCATTGGGGGTGCAGGTTCTAGGACTGGGTTCGGAATCTGGGGTGCGGGTTCCTGGTGTGGGGGTGTAGGTGCCTGAAATTGGTAAGGATCTTCTAAAATTTCCCTAATGTACTCATCGTGAAAATAGGGATCTAAAGGGTCCAAACCTAGATAAGCTCCTACGTTCTGCATGGGTGTATCTTCATGTATCGGGTAACGTTGCACATAGTCCCTAACGTCATCCCACTAGGGATCGTAATTTGGGTCTAGGGGGTTTGGTGCTGGTACCCTAGGGATTTCTTCCAGATTGAAGTCATGCATCTCTACTTGGTTTTCAGGGTTTTCTATATCCATGGGTTGGTCAGGGATTGGCAGTTGTGGTTGGGGTGCTATTATTTGCTCCAGATTTGGGTCAGCTGCAGTGGTGGCTAAGATATGGATGTTGGCTATACCCCTATTTATCATATCCTGGGCATAGGCATCTGTCTCTCTCTTGGCTGCGGCTAATGCTCTCTGGTCTTGTAACTTTTTCATACGCTTCCTACGCTCGTGTGCCCCTCGACTGAACCATCCCCTCTTTTTCTGAGGAAATGGCTCTTCTGACTGAGCCTTAAACACAAAGATTCCTTCTTCCGTATCAGCAGAGTACCCTGAGAGGGCAGACTGAGAAGAGGAGGTGCCTTCGCTTCTAGGCGAACCAGATAATTGACGGTATGCGTCAGATGGTCCTTGGTCGCTCATACTGTAAACTAACAGATAGTCAAATAACACATAACAATAAAATACAGTTAGGCACGTATTTCCGTAATTCATTTCCTAACACAAAATTTAAAATTTAAGTGTCAGCAGAACACTTCTTTGGCTTAGACCAGTGGCTAGGCTCTGATACCACCTTCTGTCGCAACCCCAGATCCCTTATCTGTCCCGGGAACGGGCGGACGCGAACTCAGAATTCTGGTGGTATCAGTTGGTTAATTTGGCAGCGGAAATTACATCAGGACCGTAGTTAGGAAATGTTTATCAGAGTAAAACCACCATTTATATATAAAAAAACATATTGGGATGAAACCCAAGTTTCTTATTACAACATGTTTATAGGGATAAACCCTATTTTATTTAATTTAAAACATCATCTTTTAGGTAACTTTTATAGCCACATTTTTTCCAAGCCTTCAGTGCTCTCCAGCTGGCTTTTTACTAATTGGCTGTCACATTGTGTTACCTGAAACGCGTTTTAAAAACATTTGTCAGTGGGAAATACTAGTGAGCGAATCCCAGTTTAATCAAGAAATATTAATTTAAACTTAACAATATTGAGGGCGATTACAATGTTTATATCTACCCAATTACTCATTCAGTACTGTCAATCCTGACTTGTGGGTCATATTACACATTGGCTAACTCTTCGTCCAGTGGTAACGTTACTCACATTTTGTATACAAAACCCCAACATACCGGTAGTAATCGTAGAATTACAAAGACTCAATCACTGCTAAATTGCATTGTAAAATAGTTAAGGTTTTGTAAAAACTGTTTGCAAAAAGGAGATTACTCACATTGCTTTCTTAGGTTTTCCGTAAGGGTTTCTTGAGAATTATCTATAATTTACACAAATGTACATGCGTTAGTATAATAACCCATTTTAACATTAGTAATACCCTCCCCGAGATGGCATTCCAACGACTACGTCGGGCAGAACCACGGCAGCCGTTACGGAACCCTAGATCAATCGGGCAGCGTATCTAATACGTATCCAGGTGTTATAATACTTACAACGGAGCAGAACTTCGCTATTTAGGGGGGTATAATACCCGCTTATATTGCCTATAATTCAGAATTTGAGAGAAGAAAACGTTCGTGAGCGAATTCCGAAAGAAATCCGATGGCTTGCTTATATAGTGCTGAATCCTGACTCTCTCGCGGCCCGCGTAAAACAAAGACAGGGCTTACGCGGCCC
The DNA here is from genome assembly GCA_030545235.1 of Helianthus tuberosus. Classification (NCBI taxonomy): domain Eukaryota; kingdom Viridiplantae; phylum Streptophyta; class Magnoliopsida; order Asterales; family Asteraceae; genus Helianthus; species Helianthus tuberosus. Next base: position 125,810,900 of record CM060358.1, read on the forward strand.
GCGTCAATCCTTGGTCAAAGCGTAGCTGATCCTGGTCAGCGTCTAGACTTGCCACGATGATGACACGTGTCATCACCGGGCTGCGCCATCTTTCCGATCTCACGCGGCCCGCGTAAGTGGTAAGGTTAGCTTACGCGGCCCGCCTAAACTTAAAACTCAACGAAATCAGGTTTTGACCTTTATACCGCCCGCGTAAGGTTGGGGTGGGTCTTACACGGCCCGCCTTAACTTAATTTTTTCTTGTTTTTCATTTATTTTTAATGTTATATTGTATTTCGGGCTCGGTTTTCACATACGGGTTGTATTTTGGGACATATTGGGATATTTTAAAATATATTAGGGTGTCGATTTATTTAGGATTATTACATTGTACATCCAAACAGCCTCTTGGTACACATTAAATACTCACAATGTCTGACATTGTTGGAGAACGTGTCAAAATTTGTTGATGAAAACGCCAAGGAAGTGGCAGTTGAGAGAAAAGAAGGTGAAAATGAAGGTGAGGTTAAAAACAAGCTGAAGGCGAAAAGGAAGTGGAAGTAAAAGGTGAAAAGGAAGGAGAAAGGAGGAGGAGATGGCTGGAAAACAAAACGCCATAGAAGTGGAAACAGTTGTTGATGAAAACGCCAATGTAGTTGAAAAGGAAAGAGAAGGGGAAGGGGAAGGAGAAGGGGAATGAGAAAGGGTAGGGGAAGTAGAAGGGGAAGGGGAAGGAGAAGAGGAAGGGGAGATGGCTGGAGACCAAAACGCTAAACCCTCAACTGCTACACCAACCCCCATAAATAATGATGCTCATCATGAAAATGAAAAGGAGACTGAGGGTGGTGATGAGAATCCTATATTGAAAGCTGGGATTGTGATTACAAGACACTTGAATATCATATTTTCAGAAATAATGGGGAAAAATAACTAAAAGGAGTATTGCTGAGGTTTTGGAACTACCGGGACAAGAACTAAAACAAATGATTGAACTAAAAGAAGGTTTAGATTGTCTAAAGATGGTGGATTAAATGATTAAAGCTATAAAAAACCACCTGCACCCAAAAAAAATGCCTGTATTTGATACAACACCAAACATCCCCCCAACAGAAACACAATACAGTCAGGGGTTCATGACTGAACTAGAAAAAACTGAAGGGAGATGGTGAACAAAAGTGTTGATCAGCAAGGTGCAGTGGTTGATAAAATGCCATGTCAGCAGCCACCATCTGAAGGTGGGAAGAACCTCTTGCAAACTTTGGAAGAAGAAAAGACATCCCAGAAACCGCAAGATGAAAATGCCACTAACACATCACCAACCAAAATGCCAAACATGGTAGATGTGCAGGAGAAGGGTGATGAGGATAAAATGGCAGACATCACAAAATTAATGCAAGATAACACAATTTTAAACCCAGAAAAGTTGCCTGGTGAAGAAGAAGATGATGAAGATGATGAAAATAAAAAGGAAGAGACTATGGAAGAAAAACAGAAGAGAGAAACAAAGAAGAGTTTGGTATGTTTGTCACTTATGTCAGGAGGCAATTGGTTATAAATGCACCAAGGGCGACCCAAGATACCAACATTGCCACATATATATTCACTAGAATGGGTGAATGGCTGTATGTACACTTCTCACTCTTAAAAACGCCAAACTTTGCATTTTTTACGTTAAAAATATACATGCATATGTAAACACCCAAAACGCCATGTCTTATATTAGAATGAGTTTGGATAACTAAGACACCATATGCTACTTTTTTCAGGAGTACCGTGTTCAAGATGGAAGGAGTGTCAGAACTCTGAAGGGTGATTTGTGATAGCATCCGACTAGGATTCTATGCACACGTCGTCGTTGTTCAATGTTGAGTGAATATCCTGAACTCTGAAGAAAGATAAAAGGCTCTAGAATCACCCTCAAGATTATTTTGCACAGAAATAATGCTGGTAACTCTTTTGCTATATTTAATTGATGCAATTATATTATGACTTTGTTTTATTGTTAAAAATGTGGTTCCTCAAAATTACAGAATACACCTGCGTATAAAAAGACAGACATTTATCGATACAAAGAATTCAAAGCCAACATGGAAATGGTTTTGAAAAATGACCGTTTCAAAGAAGACTGGAAAGATAGAAAGATAACTGATTTTGAACTGTTCTTCGTGCCAATAATATAGGAAAAAACATTTCTATGTTGTCTGCTTCAATCTAAAACACAACAGAGTTGATGTATTGGATAACAACGTTGTAGAGGATAAACTCAGCATCAAAGACAAGTATGAAGGATGGGTGGGAAAGTTGGTAAGTATCTTAAAAACTTTGTATGTAGAAACTATGTTGACAAAACGCCATACTAATATATGCAAAAATGTGAAACTGCAGCATAATGCTTTTGCAAACTACTTACGTATTAAAAGACACCCAATGGCTAAGATCATGAAGTCGGCGCCTGTTATCAGATAAAAGATGGATTGGAGGACAACGTTTAACGTGATCAACTGTGTGATTTTTGAAATGAGGCATATGGAAACGTATATGGGGCAGATGGCTGGTTGGGAATGTGGTTTGGCAAAAGAAGATGCCCCAAATTTCCTACAGCAAAAACAACTAAATGACCTCAGGATGAAATACATTGCAAAAATCCTGCTGCATAGCCAAAATGAAAACAGAAGACAAGTGGTCAAATCTGTAAGAAAATTCTTGGATTTAGGGGGAGCACAAATAAATGAAATGTATAAAACAGGGCACAAGAGAATAGTGAAAAGGATGGAGAAATATGTAGATTAGCTTAAACGTCATGAATTACTTACATTTTTATAATTTTAATGTTGACTAATGTATTTTGGTTTAGACTATTGCATCTACTTGTTTCTTAATAAAAGTATATTTCGTTATTGGGTATTCATCATGGTATTTTCAATAATGTGTGTGCCTAGATGTGAGAAATCCATGAAAACGCCATGATGAATAATCCACAATGAAAACAACATTAGTTGAATAATAAACAATAAGAACTAATCTTAATGTCTTCCTAAAACATGTTAATGAAAACGACATGATTTGAATAATTAGCAAATAGTAACCAGGTGTAAAACGCCATTGATCATAAACAATAAGCATAAATTAGAACCCAAACGACAATTAACATTAATATTTAAAACGCCAAATATTGAACATAGGAAGAATGCCATTGAAAAATAAACGCTAATTCAAAACAAAATTACTTTGAAAAAAACATTGAAAGAAGCAAAAAGAACAAAATGCCATATCTGTTGAATATAGGAAGAACGCCATTGGAACATAAATGTCATTTAAAAAAAATTACTTTAAAAAAACGCCATTGAAACAAGCGTAAAGAACAAAACGCCATTTCTATTGAAATTTAGTTTGAAACGGAATTATAACGCCATTTATTGAGGGAAACGTGGATGATGCGTTTGTGGTGTACTATAATTTTATGTATATTTTTAGCCCTTTTTAACCACTTTAGTCAAGTTTTAAATTTATAAAACACGATATTTACTAACACCAAACACACATATGGGCAAGTGCACCCATCGTGAGCGTAGTATAGTGTTGGTAAGATACCGAGGTCGTCTAAGGACACAAGAGCTTTTAATACCGGTTTATCCTCAACGTCTAATCAAATCAAAAATTTAGGAAAAGGGTTTTAAACTACAAAATAAAAACAAAAATGCTGAAAATAAAAATAAAATAAAATAAAACAGATAGACAAGATGAATCACTTGGATCCGACTCGCCTTTAGTGTAACCTTTGATTATTTCCGCACTTTTGCACTTTTTAAGAGATTATCTTAGTTATTGTAGTAGGCCCCTCTTTTGAAGGTGACGTTACCCTCAACCCGGTAGTTTGAGTCAGCAAGGATACAATCCTAAAGGGTCGGATTATTGAAAGATAATTAATTAAATTATTAATGCATAATGTGGTAGGCCCCTCTTTTGAATGTGACGTTATCCTCGGCTAAGTAGTCTGAGTCAGCAGGGATACAGTCCTAAGTAGCCGGGTTAAAGTTTTAATAGTAGTTTACATATGATGGGATCAAAGAGTTTGGACCCCCGCCATCCAATACCATTGGGTATTGAAGGAGGTCCTACTAAATTTGACTCAGGTCCTTGCAGGATCTATACACGGAACAATGGCAAGACTCTTACCAAACCATTCCCTTTACCCCTGACCAGGAAGCCAACATATCTCCATATAGACCGTGGAGATATGAATGGTGAAAATCTTTTATTTTAAACAGACAGTAAAATAATGCCAAGACACCACGGACAAATGATAAGGAAGAATCACCTTCAACATATGAAACTAGTTATTAAAGTCATTAATACATAACCAAATAAAAAGTGCGAAAAGATTAAAAATAAAAAGTATTACACTAAATGCTTGTCTTCACCAAGTGATGTAAGAGACTTAAGCAAACATGGCCTTTGATTGTCAAGAACTCTTACGATCAATCTTGGATCCCGAGACTACTCACACACTCTATGATGGATGATGGATGATGGATGATGGTGGTGGATGATAGTGTTGTGGTGGTGGTGGAGTGTGGGTGAAGTGTGAGAGAGGTGGTGTGCCAAGGGATGATTTGCAAGTGAGCGAAGCACCCCTATTTATAGCCTGAACAGAAGCTCGGGCACGGCCCCGTGTTCATTGGGCACGGCCCCGTGCCCATCCCTCTTCTCTTTCTTCATTAATTGCAGTTTGTCTGCATTAGTTGACCACGCCCCTGTGTCCGTTGGGCACGCCCCCGTGTCCGTTGGGCACGACCCCGTGTGCAGAAGCGTATCTGTACTATCAAGATTTCCTCAGATTCTGCGAATCTTATAGTTGACCACGGCCCCGTGTCCGCTGGGCACGCCCCCGTGGTGGGTGATAGAAGCTTCTACAGCTTTGTCTTTTCTGCAGACACTTGGGCACGCCTCCGTGCTCATTGAGCACGGGGCGTGTTCGGCCTTCTGTTCTCTTGTTTTTGCTTGGGAAGATGCTGTCGGGGGGGGGGGGGTCGGGCATGCCACGTTTGTTCCTTTTCTTGTATTTATGTTAGATTCAGCTATCTTTTTGCTTCTTTTGTTCATTTGAGCTCATTTAATCCTGAAAAATACAAAAGGAAGACAAAAACACCCTTTTTCCGACATTAGTACTAAAAAGGGTTAGTTTTATGTCATAATTGATGTAATTTATATGTTGCATTTTGTACACATCAAATACCCCCACACTTGAATCTTTGCTTGTCCTCAAGCAAAACCCTTTATAATGTGGCTTTTCACTCCCAAATGGAATGGGTAGAAGAGAAGGTTTTTGGGCTTGTCATAGAGTGTCGGGATTCCAAGATTTTTATTAGGTTTTATTTTTATTTTATTTACAATCCTGTTCGTCATGATTTATTTAAAACATTACATAAGATAAATTATTTATTTGGGAATAACATGCCTTTTTAAAATTCCATTTATATACAAGTTCACATACCTCACGGGAGATCACTCAACACTCGGCCGAAAATGTATTTTTGTGAAGCACTCGAGAGCGGCATGGAACTTACTCCTACCATATGCTTGCCAAGCAATCAATCCTCCTCCTTTTTAACTATATACCTTTGTAAATATCAAGAGGACTTTTGGGGTGAAGGGTTAGGCTTGGGTTAAAGGTAGGTGGTTGGGTTAGTGGTTAGTAGAAAAAGGGCGAAAGGCGTAAAAAAGCATCGGTTTTCGTAAGACTTTTTATTTTTCATAACTTTTTTATTTTGATGAAACAATTCTTCAAACAAATTTGTTTTTGATAAACTTGTTTGTTTATTTCTTTTTGGCTTCATCATTATCATCAAAAAAAATATTTTTTTTTAATAATGAAGTCATAAGAAAAACCGAAATTTGTTAATAAAATAAAGGGTTTAAAATAAAAAGGTTTTGGTGGGTAAAAGGGTGTTTGTTTTGGGTTAAGAAATGAAAAGGTTTAGGCTCAAAGGGGTTAACTAGGGGGATTTTGGGTAGGTGATAAAAAAAAGAAAAATAATGGTGTATAAATAAAAAGGGTTAGTCATAATGCCTCCATCATTTACTTACTTGGGTTTAAGTTGGTAAGGACCAGGAATGTATCGTCGTGGCAAGTTCTAGAGTTGTAAGAAACCAAGCGGATATTCACACAAGAAATGAAAAATGAGCATTTAGTTTAAAGATATGTATTTGTATGCTCAATAAAGGCTCAAAACTCACTTTTGTGGAAATGAGTTTTTATGTGATCAAGTATATATAATCAAATTTTAACTAGATTTGTCATGCCGTTTCATAATTTTCTTATGTTGGTTCTTTTTATCACGACGCTATCGGTTGTAAATTTGTAAAAACATAACCTTTTTAAAACTTGTAATTCCCAACTTAAACCAAGACAAGTAAAAAAAAAATTTGAAAAAAATTTGAAAAAAATTGGGGTGATTAGCGGTTCCAATAGAGTTTTGTGTAAGGCTTGTGATTAGGACTTGCAAAAATTCAAGGTTTAGCATCCCCCCCCCCCCCCCACACTTAAATTACACATTGTCCTCAATGTGTCCCAAAAATAAGTTTTTAGGTTGATTGAATGTGTAAAAAGGTGTGAAAAAGCAAAAATTTATGTTACTGGGCGTCTGGACACGGCCCCGTGCTCGTTGAGCATGACCCCGTGTTCAGAGTGCCAGTAACGAAAACTTACAGAAGGTGGGCACGGGGGCGTGTCGGCTGGACACGACCCCGTGTCTGGTAAAAATCTGCAGAACTAAACAAACAGCAGGTCTGGGGTAATGGGCACGAGGGCATGTTGGCTGAACACGACCCCGTGTGGACAAACTGCAAAGTTGAAAAACAGGTTTCTGGCTTCGGTTTTCCTGTCCCGGCTTTAGTAGCACTAATGTTTAGTACTCTAATCCTCGTATGTACCTGTTTTGTCAATAAACACTACACCAAACCATAGCAAGCATCCTAAATTACCATTGTTCAAACATCCATACCACAAAGTTAAAAAGAAAAATAAATGCAGAAAGTAAAAAGAGTTAAAGGAAGTAAATTGTTCAACACACGGTACGCAGGCTGGAAATTGTTCATAAGAAAAGAGGGTTAACCTGTGGGACCGCCAACCAGCTGCTCCTACCTCCACTCATCCCGCCTAGTCCATGTCCTCGTCTTCATCATCATCTCCTCCTCCGTACCCTGCCATGTACTCCCGGATGCTCCCAATGTCATCCTGTATGTCGGATATGTTTCTCTCAATTGCTCCGACCCGGGTGTACGTGTTGCTGGCCAAGTTATAGGTGTTCCTGTTGCACATGAGGTTTTCCTGCAATAAGTCATATAAGCTTTGAAAATTAGGAAAACTGCCTCCTTGTGAGGAGGATAGGCCCGGATCACCATGGGGCTGGTATTGGTATTGAGGAGGTGGTTGGAACTATGGAGCATGAAGGACGAGTGCCTCTTGCGGGTTCCATGCATGCCCCTGGACTCTTTGGAAGCTAACTGTCCCGTCTTCGGCTTCATAAATCAAGTTCATGGAGTGGCAGATGTGTATGTCCACTCTTCCTGACCATGGGCTCTTTTGGAAAGACCTGTGCATGTTCACGAAATGCTTGAAGAGACTGTATATCCACCCCCCGAAGAAGATAGGGGTTGGTGGAGTAGCGAGCCGGTTCCAATGCACGTTTCGGAGCAGGAGGTACGGAACATCGAGGTGTCTGCGGGTATGAATGCAATGAAGAACCACCAGATCTCTTAACCCTACGACGCCACTGCTATCATGCCTTTGACTGAGAGAGTAAGTGAGGACCCGATGAATGTAACGGTAAAGAGGGTCCCTCAACCTAGTGCTCTTAGTGCTGCTTGGGTTGTAGTGCCCATCTCCTATTTGAGCCCAAGCGGCTTGGCGTTCGTTTTCAGCTAATTCACGTAATCCTCCGGTGTTTTCTTCGTTACCCGCCTCTTCCTCCGCATACAACCCCACTATCGACCCAAACTGTGCCATCGAGATTGAGTACTTAGTCCCTCCACATCGGAATTCTACCCCATCATTATCAAATGGGTCGCATCTTGAATTGAACACGAATGTGCTATAGAATTCCAGATTATATTCGTGGACTGAGCGAAGGTGGATAGTTAGGGCGGTTCTCAGCGGCCCAGTGACTAGGTTGTTGAAACGGTCCTATTGGTTCACTGCTCCTAGAAGATCCATGCACACTTGTCGTGGGTATTCCTCCGGTCTGGTTCGAAGCACATCGTATCTTGCTTTGGCATCCAACTCGTTTGCATTGAACCGTGTGAACTTCTTAGACATCTGAAAGGAAACACCAAACAATTAGCGTGATACAGTGAAATTTTTCGGAGAAACTGAAAACAGTCGGCTGAACACGACCCCGTGTTTAGTGGACACGCCCCATGTTGGTCAGAAAATGGCTGGACACGCCCCCGTGCTCAGCGAGCACGACCCCGTGTCCAGACGTCTGCTTCCCAAAAATCTCATTTTTCGACCCGGTCCCGAAAACTTGAAAATTTTTGGTCCAGTAGGGGCGGTTTTCCCCAAAAATGAAACCCCAAGTGCCGTTTTCCCAAAACAAACCGTTTACCTCTTCAATTTTATCTTTTTCGGTTCAAAAACAAGGGTTTGGGGTTTTTGTGAGAAATCGGGCAAATCTATGAACAATAGAAGTGGATTTACTTCCTATAACATGAATATAAATTAATGCTAACAGATTTATGCAAAAATTTGAGGTTCGATCCGGATGAAGTTCAAGAACCCTAGATTTTCCCCAAATTTTTAATGTTTTAACTACATGAAAGTGCTTAATCTAACTACTAATGATGATAGAATCATACCTTGATGTTGTTAGAAGTAGAGGAGACGTCGAAATCTTGCAGAAAACTCACCTGAACCAGAGAGTTTTCGGGGAAACGGGGCGTGTGGAAATGAAGAAACTGTTTGAAAAAGGGGTTTTATCCCGACAGTTGCGCGAACACGGCCCTGTGTCCAACGGACACGGCCCCGTGTCGGGCGAATTTTAAAAAATATTATTATATTTATTTTTTTATTATTTTTATTTATTTATTTATTTATTTAAGTGCTCGTGTGAGTGCCCTGTTTTCCCAAAACTTGGTTAGAAGACTTACCGATTTAGATGTCAATCCGCTTGTTCGTAACTTACTAGGCATAATGTTGATGCTTTTACTCTTCGACCGTTTGAAGCGATATTTCTTCCTATTCATCCTCAATGAATCCTTGATAGAGTTTCAGCCGTTGGCCATTGACTTTGAATGGAATTCCATTCCGAGATTTAATTTCTACAGCACCGTGGGGGAAAATATGGGTGATGGAAAAAGGTCCTGACCACCTAGACTTTAATTTTCCAGGAAACAATCGAAGTCGTGAATTAAATAAAAGAACTTGATCTCCTACCCGAAATTCATTAGGTTTAATATGTTTATCATGCAAATTTTTCATTCTTTCCTTATAAATTTCGGAGTTAGAATATGCATAATTCCTTAGTTCGTCTAATTCATTTAATTGACACAATCGATTCTTACCAGCAAATTCTACATCTAAGTTCACATTTTTAATTGCCCAGTAGGCTTTGTGTGCTATTTCTACCGGCAAATGACAACTTTTTCCGTAGACTAGCTTATATGGGGTTGTACCTATTGTTGTTTTATAAGCAGTTCAAAAAGCCCATAAAGCATCATCTAATTTATCGGCCCATTCCTTTTTATTCAACCCTACGGTTTTTTCGAGTATTCGTTTTAAACCTCTGTTAGTCACTTCGGCTTGTCCATTTATTTGAGGGTGATATGCTGTTGAGACCCGGTTTTAGACCCCATACCTTGTTAAAAAAATTTCGAGTTGATGGTTAAAAAAATGGGTACCTCTATCCCTTATTAATGCTTTTGGTGTTCCAATACGAGAGAATATTTTTTTCTGAAATCCTACCACGACTCTTCCATCATTTGCTGGAAGTGCCTCGGCCTCGGCCCATTTAGACAAGTAATCTACCGCCACAAGTATATATTTGTTTCCTTTTGACGGTGGGAAGGGTCCCATAAAGTCGAGTCCCCACACATCAAAAATTTCACAAATAAGAATGCCATTTTGTAGCATTTCGTTTTTGGAAGAAATATTACCTGTTCGTTGGCAAGCATCACATGTCATTACAAGACTTTGTGCGTCTTTGTAAATGGTCGGCCAATAAAATCCTGAATCAAATACCTTTCGTGCGGTACTAGCGGCACCATGATGTCCTCCGTATGGACCTTCATGACAATCGCGGAGAATTCTTCTTGCTTCAATACCATGTACGCATTGGCGGATGAGTTGATCGGCACACATTTTGAAAAGATAAGGATCCTCCCAAAAATAATGCTTCACATCGGCAAAGAATTTTTTTTCTTTGATGATGTGGCCAACCTTTTGCGACTATACCGCTAGCTAAGTAGTTAGCATAGTCGGCGTACCATGGTTCTTCTCGGCATTCCACCATTTCCAGGGACTCCGCTGGAAATTTTTCGTTGATTTGCTCGTCCCTGGTTTCCTCCAAAGCTGGGTCTTCTAAGCGCGAAAGATGATCTGCTGCGGTGTTTTCTGCTCCTCTTTTGTCTTTTACTTCAATATCAAATTCTTGGAGGAGTAGAATCCATCGAATCAAACGTGGTTTAGCATCCTGTTTCTTGAAGAGATATCGAATGGCTGATTTCGAAAGATGGGTCTTCTAAGCGCGAAAGATGATCTGTATAGACTATTGTTTTAGAAAGAACAAGATAAGAACAAAATTTATCAAAAGCAAATACCATGGCTAGTAATTCTTTTTCTGTAGTTGTGTAATTTTCTTGTGCATTGTTAAGTGTTTTACTAGCATAATAAATTGGGTGAAAATGCTTTTCTTTTCTTTGTCCCAAGACAGCTCCAACTGCAAAGTCGCTTGCATCACACATGATTTCGAAAGGTAATTTCCAATCAGGCGCTATCATGATAGGTGCATTGACTAGCATTTCTTTTAGTGTTAGAAATGCTTGATTGCAATCCTTGTCAAAGATGAAAGGGGCATCTTTTTCAAGTAATTTTGTTAGAGGCCTTGAGATTTTAGAAAAGTCTTTGATAAATCGCCTATAAAATCCGGCATGCCCTAGGAAACTTCTGATGGCTCTAACGGAGGATGGGGGTGGTAATCGAGAAATAGTGTCTACTTTGGCTCGATCCACCTCCATTCCCTCGCTTGAGATTTTGTGACCGAGTACTATTCCCTCCGTTACCATGAAATGGTATTTTTCCCAATTAAGGGCGAGGTTAGTTTCCTCACATCGGGATAGCATTCGTTCAAGATTATCGAGGCATTGGTCGTATGAATCTCCAAAGATAGAAAAGTCGTCCATGAAGACTTCCATTGTCTTTTCTATCATGTCATGGAAGATGGCCACCATGCAACGTTGGAAAGTTGCAGGGGCATTGCATAGACCAAATGGCATGCCTCGATAAGCAAAAGTTCCATAGGGACATGTGAATGTTGTCTTTTCTTGGTCTTCGGGTGCTATCGGAATTTGAAAGTAACCTGAAAAACCATCCAAGAAACAATAAAATTTATGACCGGATAATCTTTCTAGCATTTGATCAATGAAGGGCAAAGGAAAGTGATCTTTCCTTGTTGCTTCATTTAATCGTCTATAATCTATACACACTCTCCATCCTGTGACGGTTCTCGTTGGTATTAATTCATTTTTTTCGTTAGTTATTACCGTCATACTTCCTTTCTTTGGAACTACTTGGACGGGACTTACCCAAGGACTATCGGAGATCGGGTAAATGAGTCCGGCGTCAAGTAATTTGATGACTTCGTTTTTAACCACTTCTTGGACATTTGGATTTACCCTACGTTGTGTTTGTATTACCGATTTGTAGTCATCATTCATTAAAATTTTGTGCATGCACATGGAAGGACTTGTTCCTTTAATATCTACAAGCTTCCAAACGATCGCATTTTTGTGTTTTTTCAAGAGTTTAATTAATTTTTCTTTTTCTAAACTACTTAACTTAGACGAAATAATTACAGGTGATTTACCATCTTTGTCTAGAAAAGTATATTCCAAACCTTTTGGAAGTTCTTTGAGCTCAAGAGGTGGGTCTTTTGGAGACTCCTTATTTGGTTGCTCATTTTTATCAAGAACCATAAAAGTTTGTTCTATGGCGACCTCTTCTTCAACAAAGTGGTCAATCTCTTGACTTGTATCGGGTGGTTCATCTTCATCTTCAATTAGGGGGTCATTATTGCCGAATGGATATTTCATTGAACGCTCAAGATCGACACTTTTTTTAAATGCCCCTAATTGAATAGATAGATTATTGTACTTCCGGTTTTTCAAGGCTTCGTGTGTTTTACAAAAGGTCGTCCCAACACTAGAGGAGCGTCATCAATGATGACAAAGTTGGTTGGGATTACCATTTGATTTGTTTGGACCAAGACGTCCTCAACTATACCGATTGATTTTATTACTTTCCGATTAGATAGAAAAATGGGTATTTGAAGTGGAGAAAAATCACTAATACTTAATTTTTTGAAAATGTAGTTCGGCATTATATTAACACAAATATCTTTATCAATTGTAATATTACTATTAAAGGAGTTTTGAAAAAAAAATGGAACCGGTGTAATGTTGATTTCAAATGGGTCTTCTTTTATTAGCGAAATCTGATCATTTGTTAAGTTAATGCTTACCATTTCATCAATTTTAGTGTTAGTGTTTAACTCTTTTAAAAACTTAGCATGAGTGGGTATTAAACAATGATTTTCGAAAGAAGGTGACAAGAGATTAATTTCTTGAAAATTAGACTCTTCTTGAATTTTAACGTTATCGGACTCACCTTTTTCGTTGTTTAACTCATGTGTCGGTTTTTCACTTATTTGTTCTTACATTTTCACCTCTTCAACTATTTCTTCGTTATTATTACAAGTTAATTCTTCCCTTGCGCGGGACTCCTCTTCCCTTGCGCGAGATTCTTTTATGTAACGCTCAATAGTTTTAAGGTGTTCTAGTATCTTTTCGGTTACTTCAGTGATAGAATAAGGATCGGGATCCTCAAAGCTTGAATCCGGATGTTCGATCCTTGGTTCCTCATAGTACTCATATGAAGTGGATGGTTCGCACCATTGTTCTTCATTGTAAGTATATGATGGATAAGGGTCGTAATTTTGTTCTTCATAATACTCATATGAGGTGGGTTGTTCACGCCATGGTTCCTCATAATAAGTATATGAAGGTGGTGGCTCATATCTTGGTTCCTCAAAGTATGAGTATGAGGGCTCATACCTTGGTTCATCAAAATATGAGTATGAGGGAGAAGGTTCATACCTTTTGTCTTCATAGGATGTATATGAAGTCGATGGATCGTACTTGGGCTCCTCATAATAGGTGTATGAAGTGGATGGTTGAAATAAGTCACAATATTGAACCGAGTGCGGGTCACCACAAATAGTGCAATAGTCTTCCCTATAATCATCCTCCTCATAGGTGTAGTTGTAGGCTCCTGAGTATTGATCCATAAGAATCACTCAGCAGACCACAACAGAGTCTCGGGACCAGAAAACAAAAATAAAATTGGAAACAAAGGTTGGACACGGCCCCGTGTTCAGTGGACACGGCCCGTGTTCAGGGTCTGTATCTGGGCGTTTGAATAAAAGTTGCTGGTTCTGTTCAGCACGGGGGCATGTTCAGTGAGCACGGCCCCATGTTCAGACTCTGTACCTGGGTGTTTTTTATGAAAATATGCAGCACGGCCCCGTGTTCAGTGAGCACGGCCCGTGTTCAACCTACTGTAAATGCAAAACTAACTAAAATGCAGAAAAATGTGCGCGCGTTTTGAAAAATGTTTGAAAAACTGATTAGGCCGTCGATTTTAAGCTTTCTTAAAATCCTTGTGTCTCCGGCAACGGCGCCAAAAACTTGATGCGTGTGTGGTGTACTATAATTTTATGTATATTTTTAGCCCTTTTTAACCACTTTAGTCAAGTTTTAAATTTATAAAACACGATATTTACTAACACCAAACACACATATGGGCAAGTGCACCCATCGTGAGCGTAGTATAGTGTTGGTAAGATACCGAGGTCGTCCAAGAACACAAGAGCTTTTAATACCGGTTTATCCTCAACGTCTAATCAAATAAAAAATTTAGGAAAAAGGTTTTAAACTACAAAATAAAAACTAAAATGCTGAAAATAAAAATAAAATAAAATAAAACAGATAGACAAGATGAATCACTTGGATCCGACTCGCCTTTAGTGTAACCTTTGATTATTTCTGCACTTTTGCACTTTTTAAGAGATTATCTTGGTTATTGTAGTAGGCCCCTCTTTTGAAGGTGACGTTACCCTCAACCCAGTAGTTTGAGTCAGCAAGGATAAAATCATAAAGGGTCAGATTATTGAAAGATAATTAATTAAGTTATTAATGCATAATGTGGTAGGCCCCTCTTTTGAAGGTGACGTTACCCTCGGCTAAGTAGTCTGAGTCAGCAGGGATACAGTCCTAAGTAGCCGGGTTAAAGTTTTAATACTAGTTTACATATGAGGGGATCAAAGAGTTTGGACCCTCGCCATCCAATATCATTGGGTATTGAAGGAGGTCCTACTAAATTTGACCCAGGTCCTTGCAGGATCTATACACTGAACAATGGCAAGACTCTTACCAAATCATTCCCTTAACCCCCGACCAGGTAGCCAACATATCTCCATATAGACCGTGGAGATATGAATGGTGAAAATTTTTATTTTATATAGACAGTAAAATAATGCCAAGACACCACGGACAAATGATAAGGAAGAATCACCTTCAACATATGAAACTAGTTATTAAAGTCATTAATACATAACCAAATAAAAAGTGCGAAAAGATTAAAAATAAAAAGTATTACACTAAATGCTTGTCTTCACCAAGTGATGTAAGAGACTTAGGCAAACATGGCCTTTGATTGTCAAGAACTCTTATGATCAATCTTGGATCCCGAGACTACTCACACACTCTATGATGGATGATGGATGATGGTGGTGGATGATGGTGTTGTGGTGGTGGTGGAGTGTGGGTGAAGTGTGAGAGAGGTGGTGTGCCAAGAGATGATTTGCAAGTGAGCGAAACACCCCTATTTATAGCCTGAACAGAAGCTCGGGCACGGCCCCGTGTTCATTGGGCACAGCCCCGTGCCCATCCCTCTTCTCTTTCTTCATTAATTGCAGTTTGTCTGCATTAGTTGACCACGCCCCCGTGTCCGCTGGGCACGACCCCGTGTGCAGAAGCGTATCTGTACTATCAAGATTTCCTCAGATTATGCGAATCTTAGAGGTGACCACGGCCCCGTGTCTGCTGGGCACGCCCCCGTGGTGGGTGATAGAAGCTTCTACAGCTTTGTCTTTTCTGCAGACACTTGGGAACTCCCCCGTGCTCATTGAGCACGGCGCGTGTTCAGCCTTCTTTTATCTTGTTTTTGCTTGGGAAGATGCTGTCGGGGGGGTCGGGCATGCAACGTTTGTTCCTTTTCTTGTATTTATGTTAGATTTAGCTGTCTTTTTGCTACTTTTATTCATTTGAGCTCATTTAATCCTTAAAATACAAAAGGGAGACAAAAAAACACACTTTTTCCAACATTAGTACTAAAAAATGGTTAGTTTTATGCCACAATTGATGTAATTTATATGTTGCATGTTGTACACATCATGGACAACGACAATCATGCCTCTACATATCACTTAGCGCCCCCTGCCAAGTGCTCGACCAGGATCCGTTCTCACCGTTTTCACACTTCCAACCGTTTTCTCCTGATCCTGTTTTATATAATACTTTTGATAATATGTTTTTGTTACTCTTAAACAATACATCAAACATTACAAAATGTATATATATAAAAAAAATAGAATGCACAAAAGGTGTTGAAACGTTGGCCTAACATGACTCAAATTTTTTTGACCCGTAAAAAATCACCCGTTTTAACATGAACCTGTTACAACCTAAAAAGAAAGATAAATAAGATTCAAACACTTCCCATTAAAAAAGGAAAAAAATCCTATTTTACAAGCATGTGGTTGACCTGAGTGGTTCATAATATTCATCTTAAAGATAAATTATTGCGAAATACAAAAATAAATCAGTAACCACAACTAATATGTGGAATATGAAAATTATATATCATATGAAAAAGCTTAAGCATGATTATTCATTTTAAAAAGTAGTAATATCATAGATTTTAAACTTATAAATAATTGCCGTTAAAAAAAGTTAAAAAGAAGTTGAAGTATTCTTTTAATAAAAACTTTAAGTATTTGCATAATACTATTAATAATCATTAATTAGAATTAGATATAAATTAAATAATATTATCAATTAATGATTTGAAGAAGAAAATGCCATGTGACATTAGTTGTAATTTTGAATAAGAAAATGTCATGTGGCATTAGTCGGAGTTTTTATTATAACTAGATATATATATATATATATATATAGGGGAACGCTAAAATGAGAACCACCTCGAGTTGTAAGAACCGCGAGAACTACACCGTAGAGGGCGCGGTGGACCAAATTTTTTTTCATAAACGTAGATGCATGTATAAAAACAACATTTGTAAAAAAAATTCAAAAAAAATGTCGTGTGTGTAGTTTTGAGCGCCACAAGTTTGTGTTTACGGGGCCCGTAAATCTGGCCGGAAAATTTACGGTACCCGTAAATGCACACTTGAGGTGCTCAAAAACTTTTTTTTTTGAATTTTTTTTTTACAAATGTTGTTTTTATACATATATCTACGTTTATGAAAAAAAATTGGTCCACCTCGCCCCATACGGTGTGGTTCTCGCGGTTCTTACAACTCGAGGTGGTTCTCATTTTAGCGTGATCCTATATATATATATATATATAGTGAATAAAATTATAATAAATAATCTCTTTATTTATATATTTTTATATTTTTACATTTTGGGTAGTTTTATCATTTTTATATCTAATTTTAAGATTACACATATGTAGAGTAGGTATTTTTACAATATGTAACTCGTAATTGTCAATATGTAAACTACACTTAACATGTATATAATCATAAAAACACATATAATAAAGTATAAAAGCACCCTAAATATAATATCGTAATATATATATATATATATATATATAATGCTTGTTTATTAAGAGTTCTTAAAGTTTTGTAGTTATTTACAGTTCTAAAATGATCCCTACCTATATATATAACGACATTTTTTTGTGAGAAGTGTGGAAGGCATATGAATTGACATGTAGGCGTGATGTTTTGGACTTAGGCATGATATTTTAGGTTGTTTGGCAAGAAAACACCAAACATAACAATTAAAGGCACAATGCAATGAATTCTAGGCTTAAAACTTAAAACATCATGTCAAGAACGTCAAGCAGTGCGTTTTAGTGTTAAGCAGTGTATTTTAAATTTCATGCCTATAAGACATTGTATTGTGTTTTAAATTGTTATGTTTCGTGTTTTTCTTACTAAAACGACTCAAAACATCATGTCTAAGTCCAAAAAATGATACTTACATGTCAGTTCCTATGGCTTTCTCACAACTCTTACGAAAAAGGTCCTTTAAACAAGGACCATACATACATACATACATACATACATACATACATACATACATACATACATACATACATACATACTACGTACGTACGTACGTACGTACGTACGTACGTACGTACACACATACATACATACGCACATACGCACATACGCACATACGCACCTACGCACATACGCACATACGCACATACGCACATACGCACATACGCACATACGCACATACGCACATACCCACATACGCACATACGCACATACACACATACACACATACATACATACATACATACATTCCATACATACATACATACATATATATAAGTAATTGTTGAATATATATATGGCATGATTTAGGGAAAACGCCTAAAAGTGTGAAAACGGTGAGAACGCATCTCATCCGTTGGATCAAACAATTTATGGATTAGAATGGCGCGGTGGCATTTTCGTAAATAACATCAACTTTATTATTTGGACGTGTTTTTTTAAGGGCAAAAGGGTATTTTTGTGACAACCCTCAAAATTACATGTATTCCGTACGATTCATTAATGTTAATTAAAGTACTTGGTGACTGTGCTGAATTACTTAACTGCTTTCTGATTTATGTGTCGTACTTACATGTGCATGTTAACATACTAGTTGTGTGCAGAAAATTTACTAAATAATCATGTGTGCTTTCCTAAGTGTTGAGAATTAAAAATGTTACAAAAATATATATATAGAACACCAAACGGAATAACTTAGCACGTTAACGAACCGGTATCAAACCGAACAATCGGACATTACCCGGAACACCAAAATAATGCTAGAAGCATTGTTTTTATTTTTCTAAGCTAGTTAAGGTCCCTGAACACCCTAACACACTATATATTACATAACACACATAAACCACTAACTAAATCACTTAATCTCCTAACTAGTTAAGCTAACTACCATTGCATCCCAACTAGACCCCCCCCCCCAAACCGGTTCTAGAAAGTGGGATCCCCACTTTGATTTCCTTTATTTGTTTAATGGGCATGTAGTGTACTTAAGGGACATTTGATCTATTGGACATTAGCATGTTGGAAGATTATATAATTATCCATAAGTTCACCATCATTCTTATCTTTCACACAACAACACTTCATCTTACTCTTCTTCTCTCCCTCTATCTTGGCCGTGAGCCACCCCCACCATCACCACCATCACTTGATCAATTTCAACCATTCCAAGAGCATCCAAAGGTGTTAGAGATCATACAACGAAGCTCGGTGTGTTCGGAAGTTGAAGGACCACTCTCATCTTCTTTTATCCACCACATTTCTTCACTTGAACTTCCCTAGTCTTGAACTAGTGGTAAGAACTTAGATACATTCATTATTCATGTTATTTAAGTGGTTAATGATGTATCATGATCAAAATGTTAAGAACCATAATGAATTTTATGTAGAAGACTTAAACATAAACTAACTTGGTGATAAAGTATGGTTAAAATGATGAAGAAATCATGATGTTCATGTGTTGTGATGCTTGTTGGTTGTTGTTACTCATGTAGTTGATATGGGTCATCATATGGTCTTGCTAGATCATGATTAAAAACATGATCTAGCAAGATGAGAAAGTAAGAATGTTGTAGGATGATTGATCATCCACACATAAACTATGAACTTGAATGAATGAATGTTTTCTTGAAAAATAAAGATCAAAGTAGGATATAATCTTGTAGATCTAAAGATCCATGAGTGGTTTTTCAAAAGAACCAAGTGAAAAATATGAGTTTCATTAAAACTTGGATATTACATAAACTAATCACATTTTTGGTGGATAAACAAGTGTAGAAACACTTGTGTAATAAGAAAAGTTCACAAAGAAATATTTTTTTTTGAAAATACGATTGGAAGTTGTAAACACCTAAACTCTTTAAAAATAAAGTTTTTAAAGAACCAATCACATTTCAAAAGGTAAGAAGACTTACTAAGTATGCTAGTAAGTTACTGCATATTTTTATAAATTTTCAAGTTCATGAGTTTATAGTTTATGCTTGTTTTTGGGCAAGTCCGATAAGTAGAGATTGTATATTATTGATTGGTGATTGTTGAGTGATGTTTACAAAAGAAAATGATATGCATATGAGCATGGACACCTCTATTTAAAAAGGAAACTCTGGCGAAATTTTCTAAAAATCCAACACTTAGAAAATATTCTTCTAACAAGTGTTTACGAATATATTCTTAACTTTGTTTTCAAAATAAACTTCGCCAAAGGTTTGTTACAAAATACAAAGTATCGGAGGTTGACTTTTACAAGCAAAATGGATAAATATATATTTTGAATATATATTTTATATTAAGACACTTGTGTGGATACTTATTTATTTTATAAGATAGTTATATATTTTAGGGAAAAATAATGTAACTTAGCAATGCAACTTGACATTCGAATTGTGTGGTATGTGATAGAAGTAACGAGTAGATAAACCATACGTAGGATACGTGTTATGCATGCATGAGAAATTGATTGTTATCTGTACTTTATTAGGACGTTCTTGATTCCTGATTATTAGAGTAACTAATCTAACCGAGCAAACCAAGGTGAGTTCACACACTTTCTAAGGCATGGGATTCCCGGTGGTTTGGGAATGGGTTAATGAATTAAAACAGAACCTACATATCCTCCTTGAGTAGGATATGTACGACCATCCTCCATAGGTAGGATGCCAATATTAATCCTGCGTATTCTCCTTGAGTAGAATACGTACGTTCGTCCTCCTTGGGTAGGACAACACCCTTAAAACTTACTAGACAAAACTCTATCATTAAGTCCCTCATTTTATATCGACTTAATCGCCGAGGCCGATGGCGAGCGGGTCATTAGTTAATAGCGCTATTAGGTTTAACAAACCTCACATCGTGCTGTTCGGACGGGCGTGTACTAATGGACTATGGCAAACTGTCAATGATGATAGAACATTGACGTAGGGCACAACAAAATTCGTTAGTAGTCGATATCATATGGTCTAGTGGTTCACATGGGGAAGCCCCCACTGATTATGGAAATGGTTTGGGTAATAAAGAAGGAACTGGTTAATCATACTTTCAACTATGGGGTAACCCCCACGGCAAATAAGCCAATGAAAGACAAACCAGGTTTTCGAAAATAACTTAAAACTAACCGTGAACTCACTCAACTTTGTTGTCGACTCGTTGTTACATGCCTTACAGGTCGCTAGATGCATATGGAGCTTGCACGAGGAAGAAGTCGTTGTGGAATATGGATGTTATGCCCCGCGCTAAACATTAAATCCTTATGAACTTATTAAACCTACGTTTTGGACTTTAAACTTATGAACTATGGAACTTATGCTTTGGGTTTTATCTTTAATGTTTCCGCTGTTTAATATGAACTTGGTTAACTAGCTTTTGGTCACCAATTGTATTGTGGTTGGTTTTATTTACTTAATTACGTCGTTCAATATGATTGGTGGCTCGATCCTGGTCATGTCACGCCTCTAAGCGGTGGTACTCCGCATGGTGGATTTTGGGGGTGTGACAGATTGGTATCAGAGCCATTGGTTATAGTAAACTTGGTTTTAAAAAGGGAAAAGCTTTTTGACAAAACCAGATTATAACCTTTACAACGCTCAACGATCCACAACGACGTTTCGCTCCACGTGCAAGACTCGACACAATAGGTGGTATGATTTATGTTATATTGTTGGTTAGATAGTTCACACTGTGCATTAATTAACGTGATAATTGCTATTTGAACCTTGTGTGCTTACTCTCTACTATCGTCCCACACTTACGCACTTTCGCGACACTTTTCTCACTTACGTTGCTTCGTTGTGAAGATCATGAACGGACGCGGAGGACGTATCAACCTAACTCAAGCCCAGTTGACGGCTTTGATCAATGAACGAGTTGCTGAGGCACTCGCAGCTGTTCCTGCAGGAGGTATAACCTGCCATATCAACCCATCTTAGGACATTTAGATCTTACCTTTGCAAACCAACCCTCGTGCTTAACCTGAACTTTTATTCTCGTGCAACAGGTCAACAAGCTCAGCCTCCCGTATGTACATTCAAAACGTTCATGGATTGCCAACCTAGTACTTTCAGCGGCACAGAAGGAGCTGTAGGCCTTCTTCACTGGTTCGAGAAGCTTGAGTCTGTTTTTGAGATGTGTGAATGCCCTGAAGATCGTAGGGTGAAATATGCTACTGGAACACTCGAAGGTGCTGCGTTAACCTGGTGGAAGGCACAGGTTCAGCTGCTAGGGCTTGCGGTTGCTAATGCCACCCCATGGAACGGTTTCAAAGAACTGATCAAAGAAGAGTACTGTAGCCGTGACGACATCCACAAGCTAGAGGTAGAATTTTTCAATCTGAAGATGACGGGGTCTGAAATCGAGGCATACACAAAGAGGTCAAACGAACTAGCTATCATGTGTCCCACTATGGTGGATCCTCCTATCAAGCGTATCGAGCTATACCTTAAGGGTTTGGTGCCAGAAATTCAAAGCCACGTGACCTCAGCTAATCTTGGCACCATTCAGCAAATCATCAAGTTGGCTCACCGTCTCACTGATCAGGCAGTTGAGCAGAACAAGCTGCCCAAGCGTATTAATGCTACTACTACTGATGCTCCCAGTGATAACAAGCGCAAGTGGGATGGAAATTCGGGCAAGGGTTCTACTTCAGTTCAGTCTCAGCAGCGAAAGACTGATGAGTACAGGAGCCCCGGTCAACAGTCTTCTGGGAATCAAGGTCAGGGTGGGTACAAGAGAAATCACCCTAAGTGCAATCGATGTAATTTGCACCACAGTGGGCAGTGCCACAAGGGTCGTTTCCTGAGGTGTAACAAGTTTAGTCATGAAGCAAATGACTGCAGGAGCGCACGACCAGCAAATCAGAATCGCCAACAACAACAACAAGCTCCACAGAACCACCAGCAACAGCAACAACAGGGCAATAAAGGATGCTTTCAGTGTGGCGTTGAAGGCCACTTTAAGAGGAACTGTCCTCAGCTGAACCAGAATCAGAACAACAACAACCAAGGAAACGGGAACAACAATGGATGCAATAATGGAGGCAACAACGGGGGTAACAATAATGGCAATGGTGCCAGGGGACGTGTGTTCGTGCTGGGTCAGGGTGATGCAAGGAACGATCCCAACGTTGTGATGGGTAAGTTTCTTCAGGATGACTTCTTTGTTACTGTTTTATTTGATTCGGGTGCCGATACTAGTTATGTGTCCTTAAAAGTTAGCCAAATGCTTAAGCGCACTCCAACAACCCTGAACACCAAACACATGGTAGAACTAGCTAACAGTAAAAGTCTTAAAGCCACACACGTAATTAAGGGTTGTAACCTCGTCTTAGCTGGTCAGACCTTCTCTATCGATCTTATTCCTATCGTTCTGGGTAGTTTCGACGTTGTTATTGGGATGAATTGGTTATCCCATCAGCAAGTGGAAATTCTTTGCAACGAGAAGATTGTCCGCATCCCTCGTTCTGATAAAGAACCTCTCATGATTCATGGCGACAAGAGTGGTGCTGATATGGGCATCATCTCTTTCCTTAAGGCCCAGAAGTGTTTGCGAAAGGGCCACACTGCTATTCTAGCCCTCGTTTCTGATACATCCTTGGAGGAAAGGAAGATAGAAGACATACCTATCGTACGTGATTTTCCTGAGGTATTTCCTGAGGAATTACCTGGTCTTCCGCCTCATCGTCAAGTTGAATTTCAAATCGAATTAGCTCCTGGAGCCGCGCCCATAGCTCGAGCACCTTATCGTCTAGCTCCATCAGAACTTGAAGAACTGTCCACGCAACTACAAGAACTATTGGAAAAGGGTTTCATACGTCCTAGCTCTTCGCCTTGGGGAGCTCCAGTGTTATTCGTGAAGAAGAAAGACGGTACCTTCAGAATGTGTATTGACTACTGCGAACTCAACAAGGTGACCGTGAAGAATCGTTATCCTCTTCCACGCATTGATGACTTGTTCGACCAGTTGCAAGGGTCGAGTTATTACTCTAAGATTGATTTGAGACCGGGATACCATCAGCTGAGAGTCCGAGAGGAGGACGTCTCCAAAACAGCATTCAGAACTCGTTACGGCTATTACGAGTTTCTGGTTATGCCTTTCGGATTAACGAATGCACCTGCGGTCTTCATGGATCTCATGAACCGAGTGTGCAAACCTTACCTGGATAAATTTTTCATAGTCTTCATCGACGACATCCTGATCTATTCTAAGAGTCAGGAGGAACACGAGCAACACCTGAGGCTTATTTTGGAACTTCTTAGAACAGAGCAGTTATATGCCAAGTTTTTGAAATGTGACTTCTGGCTTCGCGAAGTCCATTTTCTAGGCCACGTGGTAAACAAGGATGGAATTCATGTTGATCCATCCAAGGTAGACTCGATCAAGAACTGGCCTGCACCCCGCACACCAACAGAAATCCGCCAATTCTTGGGTTTGGCAGGCTACTACAGAAGGTTCATCAAGGATTTCTCTAAGATTGCGCAACCTCTCACTTCACTAACCCAGAAAGGTGTCACATATCATTGGGGTGATGCGCAGGAATGTGCGTTTCAGCACTTAAAAGATAGACTTTGTGGTGCGCCTATCCTCTCATTGCCTGAAGGCACAGATGATTTTGTGGTTTATTGCGACGCTTCCATCCAAGGACTTGGTTGCGTGTTGATGCAACGTGACAAGGTCATTGCCTACGCATCGCGCCAACTTAAAATTCACGAAAGGAACTACACTACGCACGAATTGGAATTGGGAGCAGTTGTTTTCGCGCTTAAGATATGGAGACATTACCTGTACGGTACCAAGTGCACCATTTACACCGATCACAGGAGTCTCGAGCATTTCTTCAAGCAAAAGGAATTAAACATGCGACAACGCCGATGGGTCGAGCTCTTGAATGATTACGAATGTGCGATCAAGTACCATCCGGGCAAAGCCAATGTTGTGGTCGACTCCCTCAGTCAAAAGGATACGATACCTAAGCGTGTACATGCGTTACAGCTTACCATTCACTCTAACCTTCCCGCTCAAATTCGTGATGCTCAGGTTAAAGCATTAAAAGCAGAAAAGAGTCCCTGCGAGGGTCGAGGCAGCGGTTAGAACAAAAGAAAGACGGCGCCTTCTATGTTAACGGACGCATCTGGGTTCCACTTTATGGAAACTTACACGAGCTTGTGATGGATGAAGCACATAAGTCTCGTTACTCAGTACATCCTGGTTCGGATAAGATGTACCATGACCTAAAGACTACATACTGGTGGCCTGGCATGAAAGCCCACATAGCGGCCTACGTTAGCAAATGTTTGACTTGTGCGAGAGTCAAGACCGAATATCAGAAACCATCAGGCCTACTTCAACAACCAGAGATCCCGAAATGGAAATGAGAGCAAATTTCCATGGATTTCGTTAGTGGTCTGCCTAGAACTCAACGCGGAAATGATACCATTTGGGTGATCGTGGATCGACTGACCAAGTCTGCACACTTTCTTGCCATCAAGGAAACGGATAAGTTTTCTACCCTAGCAGACATCTATCTAAAGGAAGTAGTGTCAAGGCACGGAGTGCCAACCTCCATCATTTCTGATCGTGACTCACGTTTTACATCTGAGCTGTGGCAAGCTATGCACAAGTCCTTTGGCTCCCGATTAGATATGAGCACGGCATATCATCCACAGACGGATGGGCAATCTGAACGCACCATCCAAACCCTTGAAGACATGCTTAGGGCATGTGTGATTGATTTTGGCAATGGTTGGGAAAAGCACCTCCCTTTGGTGGAGTTTTCGTATAACAACAGTTACCACACCAGCATCCAGGCCGCTCCATTCGAGGCATTGTACGGACGAAAGTGCCGATCACCTCTCTATTGGGCAGAAGTTGGTGATAGTGAAATCACAGGCCCAGAACTTGTAGTGGATACAACCGAAAGGATTGCTCAGATACGACAACGAATGGCGGCAACTCATGACCTTCAGAAAAGCTATGCTGATAAGCGAAGAAAGCCACTCGAGTTTGGGGATCGGGTGCTACTCAAAGTCTCACCTTGGAAAGGTGTAGTTCGTTTTGGCAAACGAGGCAAGCTCAATCCGCGTTATGTCGGACCGTTCGAAATCATTAAGAAAATTGGCAAGGTCGCTTACAAGCTGAATCTACCGGCAGAACTCAACGGAGTTCACAATGTTTTCCATGTGTTGAATCTGAAGAAGTGTCTGTCAGATGAGACCCTCATAGTTCCACTCAAGGAACTCACTATCGATGACCAGTTGCGATTCGTCGAGGAACCAGTAGAGATTACTGATCGTGATGTTAAGATTCTCAAGCGTACCAGAATAACTCTCGTCCAAGTTCGTTGGGATTCCCGTCGTGGCCCGGAGTATACCTGGGAACGAGAAGACCAAATAAAACTCAAGTATCCCCAGCTATTTAAGAAAAGTGCAACCACTACTGAGGCTGAAGCTACTGCAGAATTTCGGGATGAAATTCCAAACCAATGGGGGGATGATGTGAAACCCCAGGAAAACCAGGAAACCAACGCAACTCAACTAGCTACCTCAGTAACCACGCACTAAATTTCGGGACGAAATTCTCTTAACAGGGGGAGAATGTGACAACCCTCAAAATTACATGTATTCCGTACGATTCATTAATGTTAATTAAAGTACTTGGTGACTGTGCTAAATTACTTAACTGCTTTCTGATTTCTGTGTCATACTTACATGTGCATGTTAGCATATTAGTCGTGTGCAGAAAATGTACTAAATAATCATGTGTGCTTTCCTAAGTGTTGAGAATTAAAAATGTTACAAAAATATATATATATATAGGACACCAAACGGAATAACTTAGCACGTTAACGAACCGGTATCAAACCGAACAATCGGACATTACCCGGAACACCAAAATAATGCTAGAAGCATTGTTTTTATTTTTCTAAGCTAGTTAGTGTCCCCGAACACCCTAACACACTATATATTACATAACACACATAAACCACTAACTAAATCACTTAATCTCCTAACTAGTTAAGCTAACTACCATTGCATCCCAACTAGACACCCCCCCCCCCCTGAAAACCGGTTCTAGAAAGTGGGATCCCCACTTTGATTTCCTTTATTTGTTTAATGGGCATGTAGTGTACTTAAGGGACATTTGATCTATTGGACATTAGCATGTTGGAAGATTATATAATTATCCATAAGTTCACCATCATTCTTATCTTTCACACAACAACACTTCATCTTACTCTTCCTCTCTCCCTCTATCTCGGCCGTGAGCCACCCCCACTATCACCACCATCACTTGATCAATTTCAACCATTCCAAGAGCATCCAAAGGTGTTAGAGATCATACAACGAAGTTCGGTGTGTTCGGAAGTTGAAGGACCACTCTCATCTTCTTTTATTCACCACATTTCTTCACTTGAACTTCCCTAGTCTTGAACTAGTGGTAAGAACTTAGATCCATTCATTATTCATGTTATTTAAGTGGTTAATGATGTATCATGATCAAAATGTTAAGACCCATAATGAATTTTATGTAGAAGACTTAAACATAAACTAACTTGGTGATAAAGTATGGTTAAAATGATGAAGAAATCATGATGTTCATGTGTTGTGATGCTTGTTGGTTGTTGTTACTCATGTAGTTGATATGGGTCATCATATGGTCTTGCTAGATCATGATTAAAAACATGATCTAGCAAGATGAGAAAGTAAGAATGTTGTAGGATGATGGATCATCCACACATAAACTATGAACTTGAATGAATGAATGTTTTCTTGAAAAATAAAGATCAAAGTAGGATATAATCTTGTAGATCTAAAGATCCATGAGTGGTTTTTCAAAAGAACCAAGTGAAAAATATGAGTTTCATTAAAACTTGGATATTACATAAACTAATCACATTTTTGGTGGATAAACAAGTGTAGAAACACTTGTGTAATAAGAAAAGTTCACAAAGAAATATTTTTTTAGAAAATACGATTGGAAGTTGTAAACACCTAAACTCTTTAAAAATAAAGTTTTTAAAGAACCAATCACATTTCAAAAGGTAACAAGACTTACTAAGTATGCTAGTAAGTTACTACATATTTTTATAAATTTTCAAGTTCATGAGTTTATAGTTTATGCTTGTTTTTGGGCAAGTCCGGTAAGTAGAGATTGTATATTGTTGATTGGTGATTGTTGAATGATGTTTACAAAAGAAAATGATATTCATATAAGCATGGACACCTCCATTTACAAAGGAAACTCTGGCGAAATTTTCTAAAAATCCGACACTTAGAAAATATTCTTCTAACAAGTGTTTACGAATATATTCTTAACTTTGTTTTCAAAATAAACTTTGCCAAAGGTTTGTTACAAAATACAAAGTATCGGAGGTTGAATTTTACAAGCAAAATGGATAAATATATATTTTGAATATATATTTTATATTAAGACACTTGTGTGGATACTTATTTATTTTATAAGATAGTTATATATTTTAGGGAAAAATAATGTAACTTAGCAATGCAACTTGACATTCGAATTGTGTGGTATGTGATAGAAGTAACGAGTAGATAAACCATACGTAGGATACGTGTTATGCATGCATGAGAAATTGATTGTCATCTGTACTTTATTAGGACGTGTTTGATTTCTGATTATTTGAGTAACTAATCTAACCGAGCAAACCAAGGTGAGTTCACACACTTTCTAAGGCATGGGATTCCCGGTGGTTTGGGAATGGGTTAATGAATTAAAACAGAACCTACATATCCTCCTTGAGTAGGATATGTACGGCCATCCTCCATAGGTAGGATGCCAATATTAATCCTGCGTATTCTACTTGAGTAGAATACGTACGTTCGTCCTACTTGGGTAGGACAACACCCTTAAAACTTACTAGACAAAACTCTATCATTAAGTCCCTCATTTTATATCGACTTAATCGCCAAGGCCGATGGCGAGTGGGTCATTAGTTAATAGCGCTATTAGGTTTAACAAACCTCACACCGTGCCGTTCGGACGGGCGTGTACTAATGGACTATGGCAAACTGTCAATGATGATAGAACATTGACATAGGGCACAACAAAATTCGTTAGTAGTCGATATCATACGGTCTAGTGGTTCACGTGGGGAAGCCCCCACTGATTATGGAAATGGTTTGGGTAATAAAGAAGGAACTGGTTAATCATACTTTCAACTATGGGGTAACCCCCACGGAAAATAAGCCAACGAAAGACAAACCAGGTTTTCGAAAACAACTTAAAACTAACCGTGAACTCACTCAACTTTGTTGTTGACTCGTTGTTACATGCCTTACAGGTTGCTAGATGCATATGGAGCTTGCACGAGGAAGAAGTCGTTGTGGAATATGGATGTTATGCCCCGCGCTAAACATTAAATCCTTATGAACTTATTAAACCTACGTTTTGGACTTTAAACTTATGAACTATGGAACTTATGCTTTGGGTTTTATCTTTATTGCTTCCGCTGTTTAATATGAACTTGGTTAACTAGCTTTTGGTCACCAATTGTATTGTGGTTGGTTTTATTTACTTAATTACGTCGTTCAATATGATTGGTGGCTCGATCCTGGTCATGTCACGCCTCCAAGCGGTGGTACTCCGCATGGTGGATTTTGGGGGTGTGACAATTTTTTTACTGCTCTAATACAAAACGCCAAACTAATGAGCAAAACGACATTCAAAATTCTTGCCTTAACCTATAGGCCATACACATCAATCACTTCTAGATGAAACGCCATATTTAACTAAAACGCTTTTAATACAAAACGCCAAAACTTAATGATGAAACACGTTGTAGATTTCACAGATAGATTACACCTTCTTAACAACTCTGTGATTTAGCATCTTCACACGCTACAACATCCAGGATTGTGATTATATTTAAATATAGGATGCGAGATAGGCTAAACCAGTTGATGGCGTTATACGCCAATGACACAGATGATGATAAGTCTGAAGAAAGTGATGAGCAAAGCGATAGATACATCTCTGATGTAATACCATCCACATAGGAGTATTAGTTTAGTTTGATTTCATTTTATTTGCAATGTTTTGAATTATTAATGAATTAGGGAACGCCATGAACGCCAAGATATGTACTTTTATAAGACAAAAGGGATTAATTCAACTGGATAGATCTTCAAAAACGCCAACAAATTGAAACGTTTGAATTATTAAAGGTATAGAATGAATTTGGGAACGCCATGGACGCCAGTATGTTTACTTTTATAAGAAAAAAATGATTAATTTCAACTTGACAGATCTAAAAAAAAACGCCCAAAAAATTGCAATGTTTGAATTATTAATCGATTATAATAAATTTGGGAACGCCATAAACGCCAAGATATTTACATTGTAAGACAAACCGATTAATTTATCGAGGCAGATCTAAAAAAACAATAAAATGCAAGGAAGATTTTGTTTTTAACTACACGCCAAAAATCATATTTGCCACAAATGACAATGGTGTGTGAGAGATGCATTGGAAAAGAAAATTAAAGAACAAAAAAGCCCCTACGCCTTGATTATAACGCGCACCACGTGTTCGAAAATTCTCACTGTTTTCACACTTCCAACACTTTTCTTCTGATCCCGTTTATATATATATATATATATATATATATATATGGGGGTTAGGTTCATTTCAGAAGTATAAATAATTGCAGAACTTTCAGAACTCCTAATAAACAATCATTTCATAAATCTATTTTTATATTTAGGGCACTTTTATCATATATTATATGTATTTTAATGATTACATACATTTTAAAAGTAGTTTACATATGTGTAATAGTCAAATTTTATATATGTATCATAACTTATTACATATATGTAAAAATCCTAGTTTACATATATGTAATCATAAAATTACATATAAAAGATTATAAAATTACTCTTAAGATGTATGTGATGATAAAAATACATATAATAAATGATAAATTTATCCTAAATATAAAAATATATAAATAAAAAGATTGTTTATTAGGAGTTCTGCAAGTTCTGAAAATATTTAGGGTTCTGAAATGATCCTCACCCTATATATATATATATAGGGGAACGTTAAAATTAAAACCACTAGTTATTGTGAAAACTCAAAAACTAATTAAAAAAGCCAAAAAAACATACCAATTTTTTTTGCATACCAATTTTCGCAATTTTTTATATATAAAAAAATTAAAAAAAATTGTAGTGGACATGTGTAATACTACACATGTGTATTATTACACATGTGTACTACAATTTTTTTTTTTTTTGAAAAAAAGTTTTTTTCATATATAAAAAATAGCGATTTTTAATACAAAAAAGTTGTAAAAAAAATTGGTGTGTTTTTTAGGATTTTTTTACTTTGTTTTCGAGTTTTCACAATAAAAGTGGTTTTCATTTGAATCTTCCCCTATATATATATATATATATATATATAAGATAAATTAGTATGAAAGAGTGAACAAGATGAATATTTCATTTTTTATATATTTGATATAAAATACGTAAAATGTTGAAATGTAATGTTTATTTATCTAATTAGAGATTGAAGAATACAATATATACAAATTTCGTTTATTTTAACAACCTATACATATTTCAAAACACAACCTAACACATGTGTACGGAAAATTTTAATGTAAAAAACAATATAAACTATATATTTTTCAGGATTTTATGTATATAGGGGATGGATCAAATGAAAACCACTTTTATCGTGAAAACTCGAAAACTGACTAAAAATCTTAAAAAAACACACAATTTTTTTTTTCAATTTTTTTATTAAAATCGCTAGTTTTTTTATATAAAAAAACTTTTTTTCAAAAAAAAAAAAAAATTGTAGTGCACATGTTTAATAGTTCACATATGTAGTACACATATTCATGTGTACTATTACACATGTCCATTACAAAAAAAAAATTTGTGAAAAGAAGTTTTTTTTTTTTGATATAATTTAAATAGCGAAAATTGGTATGAAAAAATAAATAAATAAATAAATCTTGGTAGGTTTTTTAGGCTTTTTAGTTAGCTTTCGAGTTTCGCAAAAACGTAACAAATGGCGTGCAAAAACAACCCCGTTAAAAAACGATGCGTGAAAAGCCGGGCGTAAAAACGGCGTGAAAAAATCGACGCGCAAAAAAATTGTCTTGTTAAAAAAATATGAATTTAAAAATGTTTTTAATAAAAAAATTCTTTTTAAAAAATAAAAAGTAATATAATAAAACAAAAAAGTAATAAAAATATAATAAAGACTAAAAGACAAAAAAGAGTAATTTTACTAAACTACTCTTTTGAATTAAAATATTAAACACATAATAATAAGACAAAATATATTTAATATTAATATTAGTTACTTTTAATCTCATCAATCCATCTTGTTGATCTAGTGGTTATGAACTGGTTCTCGCGGTTCTTACAACTGAAGGTGGTTTTCATTTTAGCGGTCCCCTATAAATTTATATATATATATATTCACTTGAGTTGTGTGAAGTTAGAGAACCCGACAAAAAATGCTTTTTCAAAAAAAAGAAATTTACCAAATCTTTTTTTTTTTAAAATCAATTTTAAAAAAAAAGAAAAGAATAGTATGTGTTAATTTACACGAGTGTAAAAAAGCCTTACAGTTGGGTGAACATTGATATCAGCAATTTTTTTTACAGTGGTGTAAATGACGTATACTACCGCTCAACAATTTTTTTAGGTGTTTTTGGAAAATGTTCATATACGTTTGTTTAGAAAATGGTAGCAAAACTCACACAGAATATATGAGTTCTTTAAATTCTCACAACTCAAGAAAAAATGGTAGCAAAACTTGCACATAAAGTATGAGTTCTTTAAGTTCTCATAACTCAAGAGAGTTCCTCCTTGATCACTCTCTCTCTCTCTATATGTGTGTGTATATATGAGGTTCAATAAAAAACATTTAAAAATGGGAAACGAGGAATAGTGAATTTAACATATTAAATATATCTTAAAAATTTAATTTAAAATGCTAAAAGAATTTAAAAAAAAATTCGTAACGTTTGCCTATTTTGATTGTTAATATATATAGGTATAGTAGATGACTAGATGTACTACCAATACCATTATCTTTTTGTGTCATGCTAGCTCTTTTGCAAAAAATATAGTAAAGCAATAACGCGTTTTTAATATTTGTAAAGCTTCCAAATTAATGAAACTAATCATCTTTTGATTCTTTCGTCTAAAAAGATAACAATATATTTGGATTGAAGTTCCTGAGTTTTTGACTTTTGGGTACAACACAAGGTTATTTATTTGTTTCATTCTAAAACGGCAAAACAAGCGGATATGACTTGGATAAGAATTGTCGTGCTATGATTGCTACGTACCGGCATTCATAGAGATAGATTTGGAATTGGTTTACCTTTCTTTGTAAGAATATATGGGTTACCATAAAAATAGAATTATTGTATTGAACGTACGAAGGGACGTGAAGAAACACGGAATCACCGCCGGGATGATTGGACCGCTTTCTCTGTGAGGGTGAAGAATCACACCTTGTTCTTCCTCTTGAACCTAGATCTGCAATGGAGAAGACAAGAAAGTGGAGCAGTAGAGATGACCGGTAGGAGAAAGAATCCCCTGTTTCCAGTAACCCAAGTGTGGTGGCTCCATAACTTGTGCCCTAATAATGAGGTGAACACCTCTTTATATAGGAGATATGGGCCTCCCCTAACCTCAATGGGCCAGGTCCAGTTAGGGGTTATCTCTACAAGCACACAACCTAGTGTAGTGTAAACTACAACGCGCTAGGCTTCGCGGGTTAGTACACAATAATAATAAATATTATAATAAAAGGCGATAAGTAACGAATATGTCCGGTCGTTCGAGTTGGGTCTAATACCATACCCCATCATGTCCCCCAGTCTAGTGCTGCTCCCGCGTGCAAGCGTGGGAGGAGTACTAGACTTGTTAGGAGTGCACGAAAGTAAAGATTGAGTTTTAGGCTTACCTGTCGCCCGGGTGCGGGAAAGTTGTTGGCCATGCTTGTTGCGCCTGCCTTCAGCTGTGAGTAGAGATAATGGAACAGTGAATATCCCACGATTGTTCATCGTGGAAATTGGTTGGGTAAACCTGGCGCATGCTGATTGGTTGCAGTCAGTTGCCATTTGTACTGGCGCATTACCATGAGCTTGTTAAGGTTGCGCGTACGTGGTTAGGTCTTGTGCGCGAGTCTTGGAACTGGCTGAGTTTTGACGGTTGAGTGTGGTTAGGGCCCAACGTGCATATGACTGATTCAGCATTTGGGACCATACCCCTTCAGGTCCCCCTAGTCCAGTGTTGCTCCCGCGCGCGGATGGCAAGTGGGTGGAATTCTGGACTAGATGAGTGTCTTCCCTTCGGATGATTTTTGAGTGTGGCCCAGCTTTAGCGGTGCGCACACAGTCGTGTGGCTACTGTAAAATATTTACCCTTTGGTGTGACTTCTGTTGGTTAACGCAAGGCGCGTGCGTGTTTAACCTTGTGGAATACGTATACTTAGTGTTTAAATCTTTGTAAACTGTTGTCTACAATATTTGCACGTGTTAATCCACTTTGAGCAGGTTATCGCGAATGAGAATTAGCATAAAGTTGCGTCAGGATAATGAAGTGGAGACCCGAGACTGCGCTAATCCTCCGCTGTGCCACAACAACAATGTGGCGTGAAGCAAGGAGATGTGGCTTGTCTTGAAGATTGTAGGTGTAAACGAAACTTTATTTTAGCCAATGTGTTTTTGCGTATACCCAAAGTGGTGCGTGCATTTGTAGCACAGTTTACGTTTTGTAAGCGTTTCCATATATGGCTAAGCATGCGCGCGCGGGCGATATACACACTCGTATGTAAAGGCAGCAGGGCCGCATGGAGATTAGCACGCTTGCATGTGTAGCAGCAGACTCGTATGGAGACCGACGTGCTGGTATGTAAAAGAGCTTGCGCGCTTGGCGACTTACGTGCTCATAAGTAATGGAGCAAGCGCGTGGCGACTTACGGGCTCGTATGTAGAGGAGCATGCGACTGCTAGCGCATGTATGCTCACTCGTAAGTAAAGGAACATGCGCGCGTGGCGACTTACGTGCTCGTATGTAAAAGAGCATGCGCGTATGGCGACTTACGTGCTCGTATGTAGAGGAGCATGCGCGTATGGCGCATGTGTGCTCACGCGTAAGTAAAGGAGCATGCGACCGTGGCGAATTACGTGCTCGTATGTAAAAGAGCATGCGCGTATGGCGACTTACGTGCTCGTATGTAGAGGAGCATGCGCGTATGGCGCATGTGTGCTCGCCCGTAAGTAAAGGAGCATGCGCGCGTGGCGACTTACGTGCTCGTATGTAAAAGAGCATGCGCGTATGGCGACTTACGTGCTCGTATGTAGAGGAGCATGAGCGTATGGCACATGTGTGCTCGCTCATAAGTAAAGGAGCATGCGCGCGTGGCGACTTACGTGCTCGTATGTAAAAGAGCATGCGCGTATGGCGACTTACGTGCTCGTATGTAGAGGAGGATGCGCGTATGGCGCATGTGTGCTCGCTCGTAAGTAAAGGAGCTTGCGCGCGTGGCGACTTACGTGCTCGTATGTAAAAGAGCATGTGCGTATGGTGACTTACGTGCTCGTATGTAGAGAAGCATGCGCGTATGGCGCATGTGTGCTTGCGCGTAAGTAAAGGAGCTTGCGCGCGTGGTGACTTACGTGCTCGTATGTAAAAGAGCATGTGCGTATGGCGACTTACGTGCTCGTATGTAGAGGAGCATGCGCGTATGGCGCATGTGTGCTCGCTCGTAAGTAAAGGAGCATGCGCGCATGGCGACTTACGTGCTCGTATGTAAAAGAGCATGCGCGTATGGCGACTTACGCGCTCGTATGTAGAGGAGCATGCGCGTATGGCGCATGTGTGCTTGCTCGTAAGTAAATGAGCATGCGCGTGTGGCGACTTACGTGCTCATATGTAATGCGTCACCAAACCTGCAAAATTCATTATCAAATGCTGGTGTATCATGAGATACGCAGTCGTATATTAGTATTTCTCGAACTTAAAATAAGTTGACAAGATATATTGTAATAAAGAGTGACATATGGAATACAATGTACCGATACTTTGTCCTTAGGAGGAGTTCATGTTATGCATCCATACTTCACAATGTGTGAAAGCAACTTCGAACTTCGGAATGGTGTTGGACTATGCTAGTCCTTTTGTTTATTGCCGCAGCTAAAAATGTTAGTAGCATTGAACTTGGATAATAATAAGCAATGATACTAGTGTGCGCCGGAAATATCGCAAGGTTAATACTCGTTAAAACGATGAATTACTAGCCATGTCGTTGAATAATTTCATTTGCTAGACGTTAGCCGGTTTGTGTTATCGGGGAAAGCGTGTAACAATGCTTTACTAAATAATTCAAGTGTTCACAGCCGGTTACATATGAACATTATATATTAGCTAACATGATATGTGCCCAAATGCATATTTAAAAGTCGTACACCGACTCTTGTAGCACATAATAATGTGTTTGAGCCATAAATTGAAAGTTATGGTGCAAGATTAAGATTTAAAAAGCAGACATGTGAACTAAATAAAAACAAGTTCAAATTAGCCCTTTTAAACCTCCACAAACGAATGGTAGAGCTGACTCGTGCGGCAGAGACGCTGCCACGCAGAAGTGGTTGTTTGTTGGTCGTGCGCGACGGTTTTCTTAATCACACCCCTTTTAGGGTGGAAGTAAGGCGTGCTTAAATAATGCTAGTCGTAATGCACTAGAAAGTATATGCAATTTAGCAACGAATATGGCAATTATATAAAGTATATTGTACATAATACGTATATCTCATGGTTGCTTGATCATGACGATCTTACGCATGTGCGATGTACGATGAAGTCTTGTGTGCATGCTTTTTTGTTTAAGAGGTTGACCGACATTTGTAAATACCATCTTAGTTAAGATAATTGTCAAATCGTTTTTGCAAACCATGACATCATGGCTTGTCAGTGTTTTAATCGAATGATTTATTTTTAAAGACCCACTTATAAGCATATGGCTTGATAAAAATAACCGTGATGTAATGTATACTTTATTCAATTAACAAATCCAGTCACACTCGCCAAAAATCAATTAATTCACTAGAAATTTTGGTTCCAAGTGATATAGATAGCTCTTAAAACACAAGCATGGCTGCTGTGGATGTTGTGCTAAGCACTATAGGGTCAAACTGAAGTTGCAGTTAACTCAAAGGTCAAGGACCAAACTTGGAAAATATGTAATTGTGTAGCATTTAACGTTATTATTAAATTGTCTGTTTTATGACATTATGATGACAAGCATGCTTGTTGTCACACCCTAATATTTCCACATATTACCGGTGGGCCCGGCGGGGAGTACTGTGACGTAGTTGATATCATCATGGTCAAACATACACAGAATAGCACAGCCGAAGTCTTGGAATATAAAAATATTATTACAAACTCAATTGTCTGAAAATATCAACGTATTTATTATAGACGAGCCTGTAATATCAAATCCACAGGTGGATCTTCACAGAATGTATAAAATGAAGTTTAGCAGACTTTAAGGCATCTTTAAGGATTTGCAAGATCCTCTTTTTCGACACCGAGCAACTCCCAGCCTATTACGAGTAGTACCTGCCACTTAGTCTTTTGAAAATACGTCAGTTTTCACTGGTAAATACAATTAACTGGCTCATTTGAAAAGAGTTTATGAAAATTGATTTAAGTGCACAAGGCACAAACCATTTATAACTTGGGATAATCTTTAATAAAATCTTGTATACAGTTTTACATGTTTGTCCTACATATGGGGCCGGTTTGGAAGCCGGTCATGATTAACCGACTCACCGCTTATAAAACCCATAGAGGAGTTATCCCCAACTTGTGGGTAATTTAATATTTAGCATTTGCATCTGTCAGGTGTATGCCTACACCCCGTGCATAGGTCGTGGTCATTTATAACTTAAAGGAGCCGAGGATATCCAGGACTCGGTCGTTAATCCCCAATGTTTATGTTATAAAACAAAACAGATTAAAACGGGTTATGCAGATTTATTAAGTCACAATCCAATTAAATGATCTCATACCCGACCAAGCGGTATTAATATACCGTATCCCAAGCCCGTATAAGGGGAAATAAGTTAAAGTATTTACCTGAGCTAATACTTGATTCACAGCACAATAACTCAGTCGTATCCAATCTATCTAAATGCAGGTAGCTTTTACTGGGTGGCTCTAGTCTGGAGTGACGGTAATATATAACCAAATTCAGAATGCTAACGGTCTTATTTAAGTCGTAGACTTAGACCGGCTAGCTTAAAGTATCTAAAACGGTACGACACGCTAGATTAAGCGATGACCGGAATAGAATGTGATTTAGACCCGACAAGTTTGGATACTTGTATAATATGGTTAAACTAAACACATTCCGGATTTTGAGATGAAAATGATAAGGTTAAACCCGTTTCGGCTATTTTATGTAAACTAGTCACATAAACCGATCGGAACGCATAAACGCGTAACGGGTAACCAAATGAATTATATACAGCTCTTAATTGTTATTATGCTTAAAATATGTTAATACATCAGTAGGATGTTAACATATATGCCCAAAAAGTATTTAGAACCAATTTAAGTCCCATGGGGTATTTTGGTAATTTTAATGCTCATAAAAGAGATTTTATAATAAACTGAAGTTCTGGTCTTTTGAAATCAGTAAAAATATTTAATTTATCTCATTAAATCAGTAAGATATCATACATATGTGAAATTTACTATTTATGACCAAACTATATCCCGAAAGGGCATTTTGGTCATTTCACATAGGCTTTTAAGGGTATTTTTTGGAAGTCTGAGTTCCCGACTTATACCTACTATAATAATATTAAAATTTAATTATAAAATCAGTAGGTAACGAGTCTTAGATGTTAAATATGGTTTAAGAACCATACTATGCACCTAATTAGCGTAAAATCGCTAATTGACGATAATTAAAGGGTTTTATGGAAATCTGAGATTTTGATCAGTTTCGAATGTTCAAAATAATTTATTTAATGTAATAAATCAGTGGGAAAAGGTTTGGCATTCAAATCATTTGTAAATCTCATTTAATGCATAAAAAGGGTATTATCGTCATTTACCGAATTACACAAGAACTCAAGGATACGATCAGTTTATAATCTGATAAAAAATTCCAAAAATCCCTAAGAATAATATCTTAACAGTAGGTAATGAGTTTTGGGTCAAAATCCAAGTTTAAACATGTCTTATGCAAGATATTGCAATTTAATTAATTAAGAGCTTCTAATTACGATATCGAGCATAACTCCTATTTGGGACCAAGAACTGATGTCAAATTTTCGGTACAAGCTTATATATCATAAATAAAGGTTTTTGTCCTCTCACATTTTCAAAATTCTCATTTATATGTCAAAAGGGCGATTATGGCATTTATAAGCATAATAACGGAAACATGCATATAATTCAAACTACTAAGGACCAGGTAATACAACCTTAGGGGGTTATACTACAACATAATACGGTCCTAATGGAAGCTTAAAACATAAAGGATTTAAGCTAAATTGGGTCAGAATTGAAAGTCAAAGCAAAAGTCAAGCTTTTGCGACCTTCGGTTGCGAACCGACCCTAAACTCAGAATTGTTGGATTGAACGTGCTTAGACATGTTCTAATAATAATTACCAAGTTATTAGAGTGTTAAAATATAATTTATAACCTCTGCATCTATGGTTTTGATTATTATTCATAATTTTTGCCAAGTTTGACTTTTTAATTAAATGGTTTGACCCGACAATTAACTAAGCAAATGAACGAATTAGGATGTGCCCTTTTAAGGGTTAATCACCTACTTAACTATGGTCATATAACCACATTCATCTCGAACCGTGGCTGGACCATTTGAGTTTAAACCGAAAGTCAAAGTTAATTTACGATAACTTGACTTTTCAGTTTTTAAAACATAAAACTGAACTATAGAAAGGGCTAAGACACTTACAAAGGGTCCTAGCTATCTTTTCTACAAGAAAATAAGTTCCAATCAGATCATAAAGCTCCAGATTTGAGAGAGGATGAGATAGAATGAAAAGGTGCAAATGAAATGGATGGATTCATGTCCTATATATAGTTTTTGGGAATTTGTAGGATTATGACAAGTGTTTATTTGGCCACCAAGCAAGAGATCATGGCCATACATGTGTTTGGTTGTGGTTAAAAGCCTTGCTAAGGTGTTAACTTGGTCATTACACAAAGAACATACAAGAACAGCCCCTGAATTAACAATCTGTTGCTGAAAAACAATTTTCTGGAACTGGGCATCCTTACGCGGCCCGCGTAAGATGAGGGACAGGCCTTACGCGGCCCGCGTAAGATGAAGGACAGGCCTTACGCAGCCCGCCTGGTCCCTGCAGTTCAGCATAAGATTTAGTGATTATATATATAATGTAATTATATATGTGTTGTACGGAATATTTTTCCATGAACGAAAATATCTTCGACTACGAATTCTATTGTTACACTTGACTCACGTGGTGAGAATGATGACCTCGCGTCAATTACGAAGCTTATGGCGGATGTGGTCCCTGCAAGAGACCCTAAAGCATTGATCCCGTGGAAG
This sequence comes from Helianthus tuberosus, assembly GCA_030545235.1. Classification (NCBI taxonomy): domain Eukaryota; kingdom Viridiplantae; phylum Streptophyta; class Magnoliopsida; order Asterales; family Asteraceae; genus Helianthus; species Helianthus tuberosus. The sequence continues at coordinate 125,851,128 of CM060358.1, forward strand.
ATGGTTGTTTTCCCTCGGATGGTATATGTCTTGCTTCGGTAGTGGCGATGAGGCGGAGGTGGCGTCCTTGGACAACAACTCTACTAGTGGGAAGAGGTCCCTGAGATTCATAAAGGTCATGATTGATTACATTCTTGTTAAGGCAAGGAAGACGAGGTATTCATCTTGAAGGTTCCCCTCCAGTTGTTATTATTACGAATTCTTTTTAGACTAACGTTGTGCCCTTTCATGAATAATGACAATGGGCATTGGCACGTGGACCAGCATGAAGGTCCCTTTTTTGTTGAAGGTATATAGACAATAGACTCCTCTCTCTGACTGATCGTCTGCTTTGAACGAGAGACACTAGGTTGACCATGCAAGACAATTTATTATTACGGGGGCCCACGTAATAACAACTTGTAGTGCATGGGAATCCTGGTGGACTCTGCTGGTCAAACTAAGAGATCACTATCCTTTCGAAGTTCTTAAGTTTTTCAAATTTCTATCTAGTAGAATACTAACCAGAATGGTTACTATAACACTCTACGATACAGGAAGACTACACGTATTGTTTGCACTTAACATTCGATCTATAACACGAGTCGCTTGAGACTAGTCATCGAAATCAAACAAAACTCGTTAGCCACTCATGGAGGATTTTTCCTCAACATTCTCGAAATTCTTGTACATGGGCTGGTTCTTTGGTGTCTATGACACCTTACCTTATCTTAGTTATCGGAGATGATTACATTAAACTCTGTCGTTCGATAATCGTCTTATTCCAAGGGATGCTATGGCATGAGCCATGCTACAACCCCTTCATTGTATTATTCGACATCTATGGAAATTATAACAATTTTGTCGAAGCTTGTGGAGCTCAAGGGGTATCAACGTATTCGTCACACGGGCTAATGCGGCGAAGGATTTTTCCTACTTTGGACGATCGAGATCCAGGAAGTATGGAATACACGTTGTAAAAAAATTGTAGACGACTGATTGGTTTCTCCTCCTCAACGAATTACTTCTTTTCCCATTTAGGCATATGGCTAATACACTCAAGAGGTGTTATGCATTTTGGAATGCGTTTATTCATGAATATCATTGTTCAAACATACCTAAGAAATGCTGTCTTGAGGTTTCCATGACCAATCACATTCTTAATTCTTAGGGGCATTATAGGCTATATCTGTCCAAATAAAAGCCTAGACCCAATGATACTATGTATCAGAAACAACCTGGCGTCGAAAAAAAAAATCTACGCCTAGAAGAGGGTCGGTTAATCAGCGCCCTACTATTAAAGTTGAACTAGAGGTCATATGGAACAACATGAGGTTGTCGAGTCGACATTAGTGATGGTGTTGATGGTACCGGTAGTTCAAGTGGTTCAAATTGTCACACCCCGACCACGTAAAACAACAAAACGTGGCGGAAACGTCGGGGAGTGTTGTAACATAATTAATTGTTTCATAACCATGGAAATTAAAGTTACGTTTTATTTAACAAACAAGAGAGTTACATTGTCTTAAACAAGAAACAAAGAGTACATAACATAAATTAACTAGTTCTTGCTTCGTTTTAAGTCACTAAGGCACAGGTCCGCCTAAGTGTGTCTCGATCATCCTATGCAACAGGTCCTGAAAACACATGTGAAAATAGGTACGTCAGCATAAAAATGCCTGTGAGATACATAGGTTTTGTGAAAATAGGATTCATGACTTGAGTTTGAAGAAACTGTTTAAATAAAAAAAATAGCCATGAATCTTGTTGAGTGTTCCTTTCATAAATCATTTGAAAAGTGATAAATAAACCAAATGATATATATGTATAAAAGAACAATGTATGGTTAAGTGAATAATCATGAAAAATGAGTTTGTATAAGTTAAGTCATTTGTAAAACGATGTTTATGTGAAGATTGTATTGTAGATGTAATATGTCTAAACTGAAATGGTTTAAATAACGCTACGATATGTAATACGATAAAAGCATTTATATATAGGAAGTACCAGCGGCGTATCCACCATGTTTTTATCGTATTACACGTCGCCTCGTTACTTAAATCACTTACCCAAACAACCACCAAAATGTAATGTTTAACAATTGTAGGAATGGTTATGTATGGTCAAATATGGTTCACACGGTTCAACAGTTACAAACAGTTCACATAATCAAATGGTTACAACGGTTCACATAGTCAAATGGTTACAATGGTTCAGATAGTCAAATAGTTACAAACGGTTCAAAATGTAATATAATGTGTTCATATGCTGGATGAGCATATGCAACAAAATGTAATGTAAAACAATGTACTAAGTATGCTAAGTTAACATACAAAGCAGAAAAGTCATGTAAATCAATGTGCTAGCATGCTCAGTCAACATACATAGCAGAAATGTAAAGTAAAACAATGTACTAAGTATGCTAAGTAAACATACATAGCAAAACAATGTAATGTAAATCATGTATTATAAATGTACTAATGAACATAGCAAGTCTATGATGTGAAAACAGGAAAGCACGAAAGTAACAAGTAGGCACATGTGTTTCACCCCAAAACAGTTTGAAAACAGTAAAAGAGGGGTCTATGTACTCACTTGAGATTGCTCAATAGTCCTAGGATAACCACCAAGCAAAGCTAGAAGATCACGGGATCAAACGGCACCTAATATAGGTAACTACGTTAATAACCGGACCTAAATCGGGAGATTGGATAGAATGAGGTTTCGTAAACCAAATGAGTGTTGGAACTCATATGATATGGTTTAACAAAGCCTACATACTACAATGAAACCTAACCTAAGTGCTTACGACCGTTCAGGTAGCCTATGCTACTTTAACACGTCGTTCGCGTAAAACGCGTTCAGAACGCCTAACTAGCCCTATGATAAGTAAAATATGCCTTAACATGTCTAATATTGTTTCCAAATCAGTTTAGATATCAAAAATTATGTTACATATGCTTTAAAGTCAATTTTGGCGTAAAAAGGGCATTTTGGTAATTTACCTAAGGCATATAAACTACCTATCATACAACTAACTAAACGTCGTGACCATAAGGTATAACCTCGGAAGGTTTTTCCCTATACAACTATGGTCACCCAATGTGTTTGGTCGGATCCTAAAGATCGACCAAACGGGTCGGGTTCGAAAGTATAAGTGATTGATTAGATCGCTTACCTTTACGACCCTAGACAAGCACAAAACTAAAAGTGACGAGCTAAACACGTTAAAACGTGTTTAACAAGTTTAGAAAACAGGTTTGGTATCAAAACAAACGGTTTTGATACCCAAAAGTAGTTTGGTTACAAAATACGGAAGAATACGTATTTTGGCCGAAACTACGACTCGTCACTGAGCCTAGATAACGTGGTAATCAGTAGGTATAGTCACAAGGGACTATAACCATCGTGATTACGCTCACGTTGCGAAGTTCAACCGAACTTCGTGTTGACCATAAACTGGTCAACGCAGAAAACGCTAAAAGAACGAAGGAGGACTTACAACGGGTCCAAGAACGGAAGTTTTGATTCGAATATTCTCAGGTATGAAGTGATAAACACGTCAACTTAGAGAACAAATTCAGATTCAAAGGTGTAGGTTTTGCAAATGAGAATGGAGGGGTATTTATAGGATTTCTAGGACCGTTAAGATTGTTCCTCGAAAACAGTGCTTCAATCTCATCCAAACACCTCAAGCCCATAGTTTTAGAAAACCATTTGAGCCCCTAGTATCAGGAAATACCATGTGTAAGTGGGTTATGAGTGCATAACAGCTGTTAACAGCTGTTTAATCTGGTTTTGCTGGTCTGGGAGGTCCTTACGGACCGTATGGCTAAGTGCTTACGGTCCGTAAGCCTTGTGCAGGTCAGCAAGTTCCAAAAATGGCAGAACAGGCCCCTATGACTCCGAACTTGATTTTTGATGCGTTTTGACACGTTTAAGCCCTGTTAACCTCATTTAAAGGCTCAAATATGAAGTTAAAGTATAGGGAACTTAAAATATGCTAAAAAATATGTCGGATGTCGGTTCGTTTGGCCGTATGGTTGCGTTGTTCGGTTAATTACGACGGAAGTCGTAACAGATGCGAAAACGATCCAAATTGCGAAACGAATGAAGTTTTCTTATGCCAAACACTAAAATAAAATATTTTAATGCTTACATAAATTTTTGGATGTCCGGATGTTTTTAGAACGTAAGTTATGCGCGAAAATGCAAATTTTTGCACTTTTTGACGCTTTTAGTATCTGAATGACCCAAAAGTTTATTTTAGCACACCGAACCCCTCAAAGCCTATTTCTAAGCTATGTAAAGGATATTTATGGTATGTTTAACTTATGGTCATGTTCCAGAATGTCTGTTCCAGTACGAATCATCATACTTTCACAATTTTCGAATTTAGTCCCTGTAAGCGTTTAAACTTGATTTTGCCATACCAAAGCCTTCAAAACTTATTTCTAAGTTATGTAAAGGTTATTTAAGGTATGTTAAGCCTATGTCACTATTCCGGAGTGTTTTTTGCATTAAACTAGTTATATTTACGCATCAGTGCGCGTATAACCTTCCAGAAAGCGATTTAGAGCCCGAAATCGAACAAGAATTGACATGTGCAAATGATACACATATTTATACAAATCCCAAGTATGAAACACAAATTTCATTGATTTGGTTTTTGTTTGATGGTCGCAGTGAGCCAGGTGTCACAGTCTCCCCTACTTTAGGAAATTTCGTCCTGAAATTTATTCGTAGGAGTCTGTCTGTGACTTTGTGTTAAATGATCATCAAAGATATGGAAGGCATAATCCTGTCATTTTCCTCAACGGAAAATCTTCAAAAGTGAAAATGAACGAACGGAGTCATTTTCCTCAACGGGTTCTTCGGAAAAGGAAAATGAAGGATTTAACAAAACGGATATTCATTTCCCTCAACGGATATTCTGCAGAAGTGAAAATGAATGGATGATTCATTTTCCTCAACGGGTTCTTCGTCAGAAACGGGAATGAAAGAATAATCAACGGATATTCATTTCCCTCGACGGATACTCTTCAGAACGAAAATGAACAAACGGAGTCATTTTCCTCAACGGGTATTCTTCAGAATTGGAAATGAAGGATTAAACAAACGGATATTCATTTTCCTCAACGGGTTCTTCGTCAGAATTGGAAATGAAGGATTAAACAAACGGATATTCATTTCCCTCAACGGATATTCTTCAGAACGAAAATGAACAAACAGAGTCATTTTCCTCAACGGGTATTCTTCAGAATTGGAAATGAAGGATTTAAACAAACGGATATTCATTTCCCTCAATGGATATTCTTTCAAAAGTGAAAAATGAATAGCTAGTTCATTTTTCCCACTGACAAATGTTTTAATTAATAAAATGTTTCTTGATTAAACTGGGATTCACTCACCAGTATTTCCCACTGACAAATGTTTTTAAAACGTGTTTCAGGTAACACAATGTGACAGCCAATTAGTAAAAAGCCAGCTGGAGAGCACTGAAGGCTTGGAAAAAACGTGGCTATAAAAGTTACCTAAAAGTCGATGTTTTAAATTCAATAAAATAGGGTTTATCCCTATAAACGTATTGTAATAAGAAACTTGGGTTTTGCCCATGTGTTGATTAATAATAAATATGGTGGTTTTACTCTGATAAACATTTCCTAACTACGGTCCTGATGAAATTTCCGCTGCCAAATTAACAAGTTGATACCACCGAAATTCTGAGTTCGCGTCCGCCCGTTCCCGGGGACCAGGGATCGGGGGTTGCGACACTTAGTGTCTTTAGATACTAAGCATATACACGAATTAGAGTCATGTAGGTTAAACATGTCTTACTCTATCAAGTTAGCTAATGAGGAATTAGCGAAGTCATGTGAAGTCATTAAGGGTCGCCGATACGTTCCTATCAACCGACCCGTTGCATCCGTGTTGTTTAATACCGGTGTCGGTATTAGCTTCATCCCCATAAAATTCAAAGTATGCTTGGCCGAGTCAAGTAAACTAGACGTCCTCTCATTCAATGGGACTAGCCAATGGTAAATTATTCAAGTCAGGAAAGACATCAAAGGATGCACACTCGAACTTGGAACACGGAAATTCAGTAACGACCCATCACTCATTCAATTAGGTTGTTACGACTTAATTTCTGGCATAGACTGGTTGGCCAACAACCGAGCAAAAGTAGTTGTGCTGCGAAAACTATTATTCTTTTTCCCCCTATTTGATGAGAGAACATCTTTTGGTGCACGGAGAGAAACACGGTACACGGTTGCTGATCAACAACTGTATGAAGGCTCGGAAGAGTCTGAGAACAGGATGCATCGCCTCTGTTGCCCATGTGGTCGACAAGAAGGCCGAGTAGCGAAAGGTGGATAACATCCCTGTGGTAAGGGAATACCCTGAAGTCTTTCCAGAAGACTTGCCGGGACTACCTCAGCAGCGACAAGTCGAATTCAGTATCGATCTTGTGCAAGGAGGTGCACCGGTGGCGAAAGCTTGATATAGACTCGCACCCTCGAAGATGCAGGAATTTTCTACTCAGCTTCAGGAATTGCTTGACAAAGGATTCAATAGACCCAGTTTCTCACCTTGGGGAGCTCCGGTGCTATTTGTCAAGAAGAAAGACGGAACCTTTCGGATGTGTATAGATTACCGAGAATTGAACAAGTTAACCATAAAGAACTGGTATCCTTACCAAGGATCGACGATTCATTCGATCAGTTGCAAGATTCCAGCTTCTATTCCAAGATCGATCTAAGATCTGGATACCATCAACTAAGAATTCAAGAGGAAAGCATTCCTAAGACAGTGTTTAGGACTTGTTATGGGCATTACTAGTTCCTTGTTATGCCCTTTGGCTTAACAAACGCTCCCGCCGCGTTCATGGAATTGATGAATCGGGTATGTGAGCCATATCTCGACAAGTTCGTGATCGTATTCATTGATGACATTTTAATGTACTCACGAACCGAGGCGGAACATGAACAACACTTGAGAACAATCCTGGAGCTACTTAAGAAAGAACACTTGTATGCCAAATTCTCAAAATGCGAATTTTGGATTCGCGAGGTCCAATTTCTCGATCACGTCGTGAACAAGAATGGAATTCATGTGGACCCAGCTAAGATAGAAGCTATAAAGATCTGGAACACTCCAAAGACCCCAACGAAAGTAAGAAAATTCCTAGGTTTGGCGGGATATCATCAACGATTCATTGAGAAATTTTCAAAAATTTCTCAACCGCTAACCTCTCTCACTCTAAAGGATAAAAAGTCCGATTGGGGTGAAAAACAAGAAATGGCATTTTAGTTACTTAAAGATAAACTATGTCAAGCGCCAATCTTATCACTCCCGGACGGTACCGATGACTTCATGGTGTACTGTGATGCATCGCGTCCAGGCTTGGGTTGCGTGTTAATGTAACGTGAAAAAGTCATTGCGTACGCGTCGCGGCAGTTAAAAGTTCATGAAAAGAACTATACCACTCATGACCTGGAATTGGGTGCAGTGGTATTCGCTTTAAAAATTTGGCGCCATTATCTTTATGGTACTAAGTGTACCATATTCACAGACCATAAAAGCCTTCAACATATATTCAATCAAAAAGAATTAAACATGCGCCAACGGCGATGGGTAGAATTGTTGAATGACTATGACTGTGAAATCAAGTACCATCCGGGCAAAGCAAATGTTGTGGCAGATGCTTTGAGCCGGAAAGTGCGAGTCAAAACTTTACGAGTACGAGCTTTAGAGTTAACCATTCAGACGAACTTCACTACTCGTGTGCACGGTGCACAACTAGAAGCTCTAAAGCCGGAGAACATTCAAGCAGAATCCTTGCGAGGATTAGAGAAACAAATGGAAGAGAACAAAGATGACCCAAGGTACTTCATGGGAAGAATCTGGATTCCTTACTTTGGCGGATTGCGAGACTTAGTGTTGGATGACACACATAAGTCAAAATATTCAATACATCCCGGATCTGATAAGATGTATCAGGATGTAAAGGAATATTACTGGTGGCCAAATCTCAAAGGAGATATTGCGACCTACGTTGGGAAATGCCTAACTTGTGCAAAGGTCAAGGCCGATTATGAAAAGCCATCTGGACTATTACAACAACCCGAGATTCCCGTTCGGAAATGGGAACAAATATCAATGGATTTCATTACAAGACTCCCACAGATCTCTCGAGGTCATGACATGATTTGGGTTATCGTCGATCGAACCAAGTCAGCTCATTTCTTGCCAATTTGCGAGAAAGACAGTACAGAGAAGTTAGCTGAGGTTTATCTCAAAGAAATAGTAGCACGTCATGGAGTACCTATTTCAATAATCTCGGATCGCGATGGTCGCTTTGTGTCAAGAATATGGCAATCATTTCAGGAATCGCTTGGATCTCGTTTGGAACTAAGCACAGCATTTCAACCATAAACCGATGGCCAAAGCGAACGAACCATCCAAACATTGGAAGGCATGCTTCGCGCCTGTGTGATGGATTTGGGCGGAAACTGGGATACTCATTTACCTCTGGTAGAGTTTTCCTATAATAACAGTTATCACACAAGCATCAAAGCCGCCCCATACGAAGCACTATACGAACGGAACTGCCGATCACCGTTGTGTTGGGCGGAAGTCAGAGACAAACAACTCATTGGCCCTGAACTAGTCCAAGAGACTACTGACAAGATAGCAAGGAATCGAGACCGTATCAAAGTGGCTCGTGACAGATAAAAGAGCTACGCGGACCGAAGACGTAAACCATTATCCTTCGAGGTTGGAGACAAAGTCTTGCTAAAAGTCTCGCCTTGGAAAGGCGTAGCTAGATTCGGGAAACGCAGAAAACTAAACCCGAGATACATTGGGCCATTTGAGATTCTAGAAAAGGTCGGTACCGTCGCGTACAAGTTGAAACTACCAGAAGAACTCAGTAATGTACACGACACATTTCATGTGTCGAATCTCAAGAAAAGTCCAACTGTTGAGACAGTTATCATCCCAGCGGATGAAATTCATGTAGACGACACGCTCAAGTTTACCGAAGAACCCATCGAGGTTATGGACAAGAAAGTCCACAAGACAAGGAGAAGTCGTATCGAACTAGTCAAGGTCCGCTGGAATTCACGTCACGGCAAAATATCCCCACCTGTTCGAGAAGACTCCTGCAAAGGATGACTCAACTTGAATTTCGGGACGAAATTCTTTTTAACAGGGGGAGAATTTGACAACTGGCAAATAACTGGTAGTTCCGTACAATCTAATCAATATTTATATTTCTTAATCTCATGCATTTAGCGTAATTTAATTACGTAACTGTGTCGTATACTGGATAACAGTGTTAGGACAAGAAAACAAAGCTAAAACATATGTTGGTTTTCGTCGTATTGCGAAACCAAGCAAACAATGTCCTAAAAGTGTTGGTAGAAAGTGATGTGTGCACTATTCACGGTTACACTATTCATGCCAGCAAACTGTGAAATCAGACCGAAACGCTGAAAAACGACACTCGGATAACATAACTGAGTCCATCTATACAAGAAAACAATAATTCGAAAACATATCTTGCAAAGATACAAGACTTTCCGGTATGACGCCCTAATTGCAAAAATGTCTGTTTCGGCTTAAAATATAGTATTTGTAACTCGTCCGAACCTATAACAAAGCATTTCCGGGACTTCAGAATAAAGTCAATTGATGAAAAACACACTAAAACAATAAGATGATATCAACGGAATGTTCATAACCACAAGTTTCCGGTATTACATCGCTTTGCGCTAAAATAGTTCGTTAGCGAACCGAAGAACTAATAGGCGACATTTTTGTCACGAAACAAGCAAACGAAGAGTCTAGCGAACTAGTTAAGCTAAATTTGAGACTCGGAATCACTCCGTACATCTTTCGGATGTAGTTTGACCACTCGCGGAAATATTCGTCGGTGCGGCATAAAAGCGTCGTAAACACGCCGTCGACGAAACGAGAAGCGTTTTAAGCATCAAGACATGAATTTTACTAGTTTGGTAAACTAGTTAATATTAATTTTGATCCCTAATCCCTAATTACCCCTTAACGACGTAATTAAATCCCTAATCACCCTACTTCATCTAATGACCAAAATATCTATGTTTTAATCAACTTTTTATAAAATATTTTCATTTTACCCCCCTCATATGGGACGAAAATAGTGGGTCCCACACCCACTTGATTTTGCTTGAAGTCTTGAAGATTTGAAGCATGGTTCTTGGATTTGTTGTTGATTAATGTGTTAGATGAAGATATAACACATTACCTTCCCTTTATTATTATCTTTCCACATAAAAATCAAACACTAAAACCTTCTCCACCTTCACCTTGAAATCGGCAGCCATAACACCCCATTAAAGCACTTTCAAATCTTCATTTTCTTCTTATATTTCACATAATATAAGCCTTACAAGATCATCCTTTCATGGGGTAAACTTGGAGCATTATTTGGAGCACTTTTGGAGCTTAATTTCTTCTTATTTTCTTGTCTAACTAGTGCAATCTTGTAAGATCTCTAACCATCATTTTTAAGCTCCATATTATTAGTAGATTATTATTGTACAAGTTGATTATCTTGAATTTAAAACTTAACATAATCAAAAACCCTAAACACAAAGCTAAAAAAACACTAAATATGAATATATTATGTGTTGATTTATGTTGTTTAGTGTTAATATGTTCATATATTCATGTTGATTATGTTATTTTTGTTGGGATTAGTAGCTTAAAGCTTATGTTTATGATGATCTTGTAAATTATATCATGTAGTATTTTATATTTGTGTTCATCTTACCATGATGAACATAAATATATGATTTAAACATGAATATGTTTAAATCTTGTAAGATCATCATACTCACTTCCATGAACTAAATATGTATTTAAAAGATTTCATAAAGAAACAAGAGTTTAAAAGGGGTTTACAACCTATTTTGGGAAGATTAGTAGACTTTGATTTTACAAGACTAGTTAAAAGAATTGATTATTACAAGATATCATCATAAAAAGCCTTGTGATCAAAGGTGTTAAAGTGTGAAACTTGATTTGAATTTATGGCAAAAATGATTTATTTAGAAGTCTAGCAAAAATATGAAAATTATTTGTCATAATCAAGTTGTTAAAATACACTTGTTAAGTTCATGGAAATGAGGGATTAAAGTGTATATTATCATGTAAGTAAAGTTGAGGTATTGAAAATTTATTTGGAGAATTGATTATGATTATGGGTTAAACAGGGTTTAAACGCGTTTTTATAACGTGGGAAACGTCATAGTTTTAGGGGAAACTATGCCGAATTTTTCTAAAAATCTAATCGCGATTAAAGAGTGGATTAAAGGGTGATTAACAAGGTTAAACGCGATTAGTGGTCATAAACGTCATTTTGGAAACCCTAATGAGAATATTTGAATCTTAAATATTCAATAAGTTTTATGAACTTAAACTTATTCCTTTACAAAAAAAATAAATGGTTAAAAACGTAACCATATATGTATATATAATTTTTGGTAAAAATTATATATTTTTGGAAACTTGCTAAGTGCTTGTAATGTGTGCTATATATGTGTATGTATTAGATACCTATAGGGTGATCAAAATAAATACACATACATGTTCCTACATGGTCCAAGAAATGCTAGTAAAATCGGACAATTAAATAGAATGGTCGAAACGGAAATACATAACACTTGATGACGACAAATTGGGGGTATCGACATCGTGAACAAGTTACTACAAAGTCGAGTCTAAAATAACATATTTTAGATGTTAAAACGAGCACATATATAAGTGACCTATAACAGGAATCCGGAAAGTCGAAAACTATAAAAATTACCAAGTATTTTTTATAGGAAAAATGAACTTATTTAAAGTTTGCTACTTGGTAACATTTTGGTAAAAATTGCAAGATTATGTTAATGGACTCATGAAGTTAGAATTGGGCCTATCAAAGTTAGTAATGGGCTAGGTCCAAATTTCTTAATACATGGACTAGGGCCCAATGGCAATATAACATGGGCTAGGCCCAATAACATAGATAACATGGGCTCGGCCCAATAACATAGATAACATGGGCTCGGCCCAATAACATGGGCTCGTCCCAATAACATAGATAACATGGGCTCGGCCCAATAACATTAAAACATGGTTCAAATATGATGACAAAGATGACATGGGCTCGGCCCAATGACATGGGCTCGGCCCAATGACATGGGCTCGGCCCAATGACATGAGCAAAGGCTCAATGACATGCGTGCACTGCACGAGGACGTGTGAAGAGCGAAGCCGATCACACATAAGTCAATACACATGGAATACATGAATACACTTATGAATTCAATATGTATAGAATATATGTATACACATAACAATCGAGCGAGTAAACTATAAACACTCTAAAATACAAAGTTGTTCCAAAAATGACAAACGAGAACATAATAAAGAATTCAAGATGAACAACTTGTATGAGGTCCGAAAGACTTAGTGTCTAACGAGATTAGTACACATGTAGGTTATTGACACGTACGGACACTCACTTCGATATCATAGTACACGTAACACAAACTTGTGAGTTCATGTCCCTCCTTTCACTGATTTCAATGTTTTGTTTTCAAAAACATCGAGGGGATATACATGCTAAACTATTGGTATGTTAGTTACGGAGTAGAAGATAACATGATCAATGTGCATAAGTAGGACGATAACATTAGTAACCATTAATCACATAGTGACCAAGGTGCAAAAGGTGTAGATCTATTGGGCTTGAGGCACGCCCCACTCCTGGTTGGTATACCCTGGAGTGCTTTTGTGATCCCAAATGATGACAAAGTGTTCTCGGTTTGGTTATTTACTTATGGTACATTATGTCAGGGGGCTCGCTACCCACTGATAGATCCTTTACAGACTCCATGAATGAATCAGAACATACCATGATTACAAGATAACATTTATGAGATTTCATATGATAACAAATACTGCATGAACTCGCTCAACTTTTTGTTGACTTTTTAAAACTACATGTATTTCAGGAAACAGGTTTTGAGCCGGTGATTCACTATGGGATTCGGGAAAACAAATGACAACGATTGCCACTTGTGAAGGGTTTGTATTCTATATCCCAACTTCGTATGGGTATATAGGAAACAAAACCTTACTAAGTTTTATGTTAAAACTATCTTTTGTGATGTGTAAAACAATCTGATAACTATGTTATGTCTAATGTTGTGAACATGTATGGTACTTGAAACTACTTTTGGGAAAATATGAAAATCTTCGTTGGAATTTATATATCTATGGCATCGTTGTTGGTTCATGTTGTTAATACATTTGAATGCAATGATTACCTTTCTTACGTCACACACAATACGCTTCCGCTACTAGCAGGGTGTGACACAATTAACTAAGCAAACGAATGAATTAGGAGGTGCCCTTTTAAGGGTTAATCACCTACTTAACTATGGTCATATAACCACATTCATCTCGAACCGTGGCTGGGCCATTTGAGTTTAAACCGAAAGTCAAATTTAATTTACGATAACTTGACTTTTCAGTTTTTAAAACATAAAACTGAACTATAGAAAGGGCTAAGACACTTACAAAGGGTCCTAGCTATCTTTTCTACAAGAAAATAAGTTCCAATCAGATCATAAAGCTCCAGATTTGAGAGAGTAGGAGATAGAATGAAAAGGTGCAAATGAAATGGATGGATTCATGTCCTATATATAGTTTTTGGGAATTTGTAGGATTATGACAAGTGTTTATTTGGCCACCAAGCAAGAGATCATGGCCATACATGTGTTTGGTTGTGGTTAAAAGCCTTGCTAAGGTGTTAACTTGGTCATTACACAAAGAACTTACAAGAACAGCCCCTGAATTAACAATCTGTTGCTGAAAAACAATTTTCTGGAACTGGGCATCCTTACGCGGCCCGCCTGGTCCCTGCAGTTCAGCATAACTTTCAATATTTACAACTTAGGTCCCTGCACATACATACACCCATTTTTGGCACTTTTAACACCTGTTAAGCCATTTTCAAGGCTCTACTAGGTGGCCAAAGTATAGAGGACTCAAAATATGCTCGGAAAAGTCCCGGATGTCGGTTCGTTTGGCCGTACGGTCACGTTATTCGTCGAATTACGACGAAACTCAAACGGACGCAAAAACTATCCAAATTAAGCGACGAATGGTATTTTTTGCATGCCGAACACTAAAATAAAAATATTTTAGTGTGTACAAAAATTTGGAGGTCCAGATGTGGTTAGAACGTAAGATATGCGCGTAAATGTAAACTTACGCAGTTTATGACGCTTTTAGTCCTCTTAACGCGAAAACTTGCGCGTATTATTATTTATTAGCATCAAAGCCCTACGTAGCCCATATTAAGCATTGTCGAGAGTATGATTGTACATCAAAATGCTTTGGGTTCGTTAAAAGGTCATTCAGAGGTATAATTAAACATGTTGACGCTTTTAACCCCTCTAACTCGCAAACTTGCGCGTAACTTCACTTATTGGCATAAAAGCTTTGAATGGCCAATATTAGGCATTCCCGAGAATTTAATCAATCATTATGAAGCTCTTGGTTTGTTAAAAGGTCACTCAGAGGTAAGAATTTACATGTTGACACTTTTAACCCTTCGTTGCGCAAACTTCCACATAGTTACGCAAATGGCTCCTCTCGTCCAACAAGTGACTCATTTGAGAATACAGACATCGTATAAGGTCACTCAGAGGCCTAGTTTAGGCATGTTGACACTTTCAGTCCTTCCACATTCAAAGTTTTTGATTTTTGACGAAAATAGTCCCTTATAGTCAACGTTTGACTTTATTAGGGTTCATTACACGTGTCAGCACATTATTGGACACGATTTTATGAGGTGTTACACTTGTAAAGTTGAAACCCCATTTTAGTTGGTGAATATTCGACTTCTTTTTTACTGGCAGAATAAAGCAGCTCTTTATTCATTAGTTCATACTTGCACATTTTATTTTTTATTCTTTCTTCAAAATTTCATCTTGTAAGAAGGAAAAAAAGGTATTGTGGGAAGCACACAAACCTTAGCCTAGAAGATTAAAGCAACTCTTCCATACACTGTTGTTTCTGGTATGGAAATTAAAAAAACCATGACTTTCGACGGACCACTGTTACACGCCACCCACATCTGGCGGAATAACCATTCCTACCATGCCATCTCCGATGGACCATAATCATGCTCCGGTCATCAATGGCGTGGAGTAGGACATCATCCGTAGTTGTATAGTTTCGCGTTGCACGGGGCGATGGTCGTCCTATGGTAGAGCATGTCTGGCGCGCTCAAGGTGGCGGAGCTTGTTCGTCGCGCATGAGGTGCAGAGCATGTCCGACGCGCGCAGTGGCGGTGGAGTTTGTTCACTGCGCATGAGGTACAGAGCATGTCCGGCGCGCGCAGTGGTGGTGGAGTTTGTTCACCCCGCATGAGGTACAGTGCATGTCCAGACGCGCGCAGTGGTGGAGCATGTCCAGGGGTCGCAGATGGCGGAGTGTGCCCGGAGTAAACGGGTATCGTGCGACTGAGCTTGTCCGCCGAACATGAAAGCCGGAGCTTGACTATCACGCGCGGGTGGCAGAGCTTGTCATGCGCAGGGTGGTGGAGTGGGTATCCACCCTGCGCGATCGCGAAGTGACTGCTAGACATGCGCAGATGCCGGAATGCTTGTCCGGCATGCACTGGTGGCGGCTTAAAAATGTACAGCCGGCGCAAGTGGATAAACGACGTCCGCCGAAGTTGGTTGCGCGATGGTGTTTTTGGTTCTGAATAAGTACCTCTGGTAATATATTCGTGAAAGAATAATAGCTTTCAGGCTTCCTTCATATTTTGTGTATATCAAAATCATTTAATATAATAGAAAAAAAACATGTGATTGGGGCCCTCCCTGTAGTGTGCCAGCCATGCTATTCAGGCTAGACGACAAAATAAGTCAGAAATGTTTCCTTTCCCCTTTTTTTGTGTATATCAGATTTTCCTTTCCGATAAAAACAAAAAAAAATCCTTTTTTGTATTTAGATTTATGACAATGATAGGACTGACCTTTAATGAAGGTTGTATGTATGGAGAAACGTGTGTCAAACTTGGGAGGAGTCGGAGTCGCCCACCCGTGAATCACTTGATTAGCTCCAATTAAATAGATCTGGATAATAATTACCCATAATCTTCTTCTTTTTTTTTCTTTTTGGCGTCAACCAAACAGATCTCAAGGTGTAATTTTGAACAATCTTCATGAAAAGCACAGATTTAGAGAGAAAGCAGGGAAAAAACGTGATGTGATGAACAAGATCTGGAGGCTTCTAGATCCTGTAATCCCACAAAAAGCCTTAATGAACTTGGATCTGAAGAGTTTTTCAAGCAGAATTTGTGTATGTATTTTAAGAAAAACACAGATCTAGAATGTTTGCTAGAGAAAAGCAACAAGAGAAAAGTAACACAGATCTGAAGATCTGAGGATAGAACGAGATGTGATCCACAAATGTATAACATATACTCGGTGGGCGCCAATGAAGAAACACGGAATCACCGCCGGGATTATTGGACCGCTTTCTCTGTGAGGGTGAAGAATCACACCTTGTTCTTCCTCTTGAACCTAGATCTGCAATGGAGAAGACAAGAAAGTGGAGCAGTAGAGATGACCGGTAGGGGAAAGAATCCCCTGTTTCCAGTAACCCAAGTGTGGCGGCTCCATATCTTGTGCCCTAATAATGAGGTGAAGACCTCCTTATATAGGAGATATGGGCCTCCCCTAACCTCAATGGGCCAGGCCAAGTTAGGGGTTATCTCTACAAGCCCACAACCTAGTGTAGTGTAAACTACAACGCGCTAGGCTTCACGAGTTAGTACGCAATAATAAGAAATATTATAATAAAAGGCGATAAGTAACGGATATGTCCGGTCGTTCAGGTTGGGTCTAATACCATACCCCATCAGGACGAAAAAAAAGAGTGGTGGCATTATTGTATGAAACTATTCAAACTCGGTGGGTCTCGGCTGTTAGATTTGTTCTTTGCTAAATAGTTCAAAATAAAACATTTCTCATTAAAACATGACAAGAAACATCATATATAGTCTTTACAATCCAAACAGATTACAAATTTAAAACATTTGTCTTAGTACATATACTCTAAAATTGGATGCCAGTCGCCATGGGATCTCTGCCTCATGCCAACCACCACCTCTAACGATTAACCTGGTGTGTATATTAAAAGTCAGCTATGTTGAGTGAGTGGAGTTTAAATCAGGTAACTATAAACTTTAACAATCAATGGTCAATGAACACATCACGTAATTAAGCACATACAATTGTACACTATACAAGATTCAAGGGAATATAACACTTTATAATTCTGTACTGGAACTATATTATGCACACAATACTCTACGTAATTGATCAAGGTAAGCGGCACTTGCATTACTCCTGTCATGTAGCCTCGTAGGTAACCGCTTATCATACGTGTCATACCCCAACCGATGGCGGAAACATCAGAGTGAGAAGAAATAGATTGCTCGAGACATCATAACACTAACAATTGTGACAAGTATTTAAATAGTAAATTTCATTTCATTTCTAAAGAATAAATTACAAGAATTTGAAGTAAATACAACGTCATGAATAATGAAATACAATGCAATAAGAATACAAATTAAAGTGTGTATCTAAGCATCCTACTAGATTCCATGCACCACCAACATCATCGCTAAACCTGCAACATATTTTAAAAGCGTAGTTTAATACAAAGGTATTGGCGAGCACACTAGTTTTAGACTCGCGACATGTGTATAAAAAGTATTCTCAATCCAACATAGCATTTGGTATACAAGGTCAAACTATCATGCATAACAATATGTCAACTCTAGTGTCCACTAGTATTTAGCATCCCTCGTCACAAAAGCAACGAGACCGTTATAGAATAAAGACTTAACAAAACCCCATCGGGTGATGTGCTACTCCTATAGCGCTATATATGTTAAGTTGAGGGCTTACCAAAGTTAATGGCATATAGCATGTATAATCTAGCATGAACCTAAGTAAACAAGTAGCATGTATAATGGATTGAGAGCATAAAGAATGGTTAAGTGTGTGAGTGTGTATTTTGTATATTAACATGTTACAACCCAAAGTGCATTTAAAAGTAAATGGGTCAAGTGTATTCACAAAGTTGCATATGATTTCCGATTATCCAATGTGACGAATTGTTGAGACTAGCAAGTTGAATGTGTTCGATTTGGAATTTAAGAGGTGTCTACATATAGGGGTGTGCATGGGTCGGTTTGGGTCGGTTTTTACTATTAACCATAACTATAACCGCTAGTTCGGTTATGGAGTTTTGGTAACCATAACCATAACCAAACTTCGGTTATGGTTAATCGGTTATGAAGTCGGTTATGGTTCGGTTTTGGTTAATTTCGGTTAAGTAACCAAGCAAGGTTTGAAATAAATAGGGTTGTGCACGATTTGAACTTAGCTTGAGCCTATTTTATAAGATAACGAAGACTAAACTTTTTGGTTAAACTACCGATTTAGAGTTCATTTTTAATAAGGTAATTCTCAAACAAAAACAATTATGGCCATAACACCTTAGTTCTTTATAAAAATAAATGGCATCTACATCAAGATCATTTTGTTACTAACATACTTTTATCTTAATAAAAACCCTCTATATGGTTTTGTAAAACACAAATCTATATATAAAGTTAACATCACAACTTCGGTTCGGTTTCGGGTATATTCGGTTAACCAAAGCTTCATAACCATAACCATAACCGATTGAGCGGTTATACAAAGTTTCATAACCATAACCATTGGTTATATTGGTTATCGGTTATTAGTGGTTCGGTTATGTCGGTTATGGTTCGGTTATCGGTTATGGTGGTTAATTTGCTCACCCCTATCTACATATGGTCTAAGGATTTGGAGTTTGTGGACATGAAAATAAACGTATGAAAAGTAATCATATAATACTTGTTTGACACTATGAAACCTCAAGGGTTTAAAACGTTTTCATAGGTAGAATACCCACTAGAATCATAACAAGTTATTAGGTCTTAGATGATGTATTATAGTGCTTTGACGAATGAACACAAATTCATCATCAAAGGTTCGAATATTTGGATAGTATATATAAGTATTATATAGATTATGTATATCAATAAGTCCAATAGTTCAAGCATGAGTTAGGAGGATGAATCCTCCATTTAGGAACCTCTTTAGTGTCATAGAAGTCATGTAGGAGGTAGGAAGAACAAGTCTTCCATTTAGGTACCTCAAGGCGTTCACCACTACACTTGATGTTATGAACATTCAAGGAGGGTCATGAACATACAATAAGAAAGGAAATAAGACAACTAATCTATAGAAAAACATCAAGCAATGTGTCAATTCTCAAGTAGGATAGCCCAAGCTAATCCTAAATCAAACAATCATCAAGCTTTAGGCTTGAACATCACTTGTGGGTTAAACCCTTGAACAAAACAGAAAGTTTGTGAGGTTTACACCTCTGATTTTACATGTCTCAACCTTGTTTTTAAGCCTAACTAACCATAGATGTGGTTATAAGCATAAGGACATAGGTTTGAGATGAGTTTCCTCAAGTTTCATAAATGCTAAAATGTCATACATTGTTCAAACATGATCAAAACATAATTCAAATTTCAAACATAGTTTATTTTCTAGGTGAGTTTCTAGTCCACCCTAACTTGCTTCTTCATCACTTTGTCTATCAACCTGCAACATGTATTAAAATAACATCAACAAAAATGTTGGCGAGTATACAAGTTTGATACATAGCATAAAGTAGAATAAAAATTTTAAGTACTCATATCCAACATGAACAACATGATCCAGGTTACTACTTTGCCATTCAATATCGTTCAACATCGTTCAAATATCATTCAAATATCGTTCAACTTCACAATACCCCAAGACTCAAAGGCATTGAGATTAACACGTTCAACTTGCATAGCATATGAGATTACAAGCATCAAATTGTTTCATGTTTAAAAGTGGATAGAGTGTGATAAAAACAAGATTCAAGCGATGCGTGTTTTTTTGTATAGAATACATGTTGCACCCAAAAGTGTTAAAATAAAAATGGGATCGAGTATACTCACATTGGTTACGTATGGAGATTCCTTGAAATAACGCACGAGAAAAATATTGGGAATGTCGAAAGAACGGATGGAAACGATTATCCTAGATAGGAAAAATAACACGTAACGGTCTAGTTAATATAAAAAGAATATACTTCCTAATATTAAGGGTTCACAATTTGATTATTTGTATATTATAGCTAATCTCATAATAACCCGTTAATATTATATAGGAATTATAATAAATTGTTAATTATTATTTAAATAATTATTAAGTTTAATGATTTTAGAAGTTAAAATAAAAACTGTTTTGCTATATGGATACAGATTAAAAAAAAATGAATTCTTTACTTATTGATTTCTAGGGAATGGGTAGAAATATAAAAAGTTCAAAAAGAATCAGCCAGAAAACCCACTATTTCAAATTTTCAATTGTTGGTTACATTCATCCTAATAAAAAAAAAAACGTAGACTATATGTTTATTTACTACTCTTATGTTCAAAGGTAATATGTGAGGAATTTGGTTCATCTTCTTCCTTTTCAAGAACGAACATAAACTGTTATATGTATATTCTTTTTGTTTCAGCTTAGTTTGAAAGGCATGGTAGTTCATCTTCTTTATAAAATAAGATCACAGTCGACATAATTCCAAATCTTAGTTACTATATTATGTGTAGTTCATTTCATGGAGATTAGTAAGAGAGAAAATGAATTGGAGGAAATAAGTATACCGAAACGAAAGTGACGATTCGAGCCTCGACCGTGTTCCGACGTCGTCTTCATTTCCGGCAAGGTTGTCTTTGTTTCCGGCAACTTGTAGGTTCTCCGGCGAACTCCGACTACGGCGAATGGGCAAGTATGGCTCTTGTGATTCGTGAGAAAACGATGAAATGGATGGAGGTGGTGTGGTAAGCGGTGTCGAACAAGGGGCTGCGAACGGTGGTCGCAGTGGTGGTTTG
Organism: Helianthus tuberosus; assembly: GCA_030545235.1. Classification (NCBI taxonomy): domain Eukaryota; kingdom Viridiplantae; phylum Streptophyta; class Magnoliopsida; order Asterales; family Asteraceae; genus Helianthus; species Helianthus tuberosus. Next base: position 125,872,201 of record CM060358.1, read on the forward strand.
TGGCAGTTCAAGAGAGAAGAAGTTTTCGGGTTCTAAGAAAGGAAGAAGAGAGGTGTTTATAAGCTTGGTAGGTTGAAGGCAAAATGGGGAAAACACGTAACTGCTCAATCAATCCCGGCAAATCAGCGTGTTGTCGTAAATAGTCTTGGGCGCGTTTCGGTTAAAAAGGTGTCTAGGTTCTAGGTTCATGATTTGCGCCAAAACGGAAACGCGTAAAATCATTAAACATCGAAAAAATCAGTGCAAGTTAAGAAGGAAATATGGCTGTGATGTTGCTGGCATGTTTGGCGGCAAAAGAAAAGGAGTTTCAAAAGTATCATTAATGGTCCCTCTTGTTTTCAAACACTTAACTTTGTTAAGTAGCTAATTGTTTTAAGAATTTTGTTATAAAAGGTTTATAGGGGATGGTTCAAATGAAAACCATTTTTATTATGAAAACTCGAAAACTAACTAAAAAAAGTCTAAAAACACACCTAATTTTTTTTAAATTTTTTTATAAAAAATCGCAGGTTTTTTTATATAAAAAAAGTCTAAAAAACACATGTGTAGTATTACACATGTGCACTACAACAAAGAATTTTTTTTTTTTGAAATTTTTTTTTATATACTAAAAGTAGCGAAAATTATTATGCAAAAAAAAAAAAAATTGGTATGTTTTTTTTGGCATTTTTAATTAGTTTTCGAGTTTTCACAATAACTAGTGGTTTTCATTTGAACCTTTCCCAAGGTTTATATATATTATATCTATATATTTATACCATTATAAAAATTTAAATATAATTGAAATTCCAAGTTCAGTTAGACGCAAGAATAGTCCCAGAAAATTAACTAACTGAACTAACTAAGTTATAACATAATTAATCAAACTCTTTAACTAGTTTTAAAATGCCAAAAAGAAATTTAACTTTGTAATTTATTTAAATCAACTAATTAACTAAATAAATAAATAACATTTTTTTTTGATAATTAAAAGCATAAATCCTTCAACGTTTGTTTATTTTGCGAAAAAAATAATGAGATTCAAAAGTTAGAATCCGAATTTCAAAACGGGTCGGATTTTGTGCGTTCATTTTGACGGAAGTTACAATCCCCATGTCCACCGGTGATCAACCAAAAAATATTGCAGAAGAGATGTCTTCATCCTTACCTCCATTGAAGTGGTCGAAAGAGGCCTTCAATGACCTTGTTAAAAGCTTCAAATTTTCTAAAAGTTGGGGTGCCATTAATCCAAAAGAAGGGAAAACGGCGGCACATGCTCCGGCCGACTGCATCACCTTGTTTTGGGATTATTTCGCTAATGGAAATTTTCGATTGCCGGTTACCAAACTCGTTCTTGAAGTTCTGGGTTAAAATAAGTTTCACTTATCCCAGTTACACACTATGGGGATGGTTCGAATACGCCATTTTGAATTTCTTTGTCAATCAATGGGTATTGAACCATTGGTTGATCGATTTTGGGTATTCTACCAGGTGCATTGTTCACTGGGGTTCCACTCCTTTATGCAACGTTCTTTGGTGAAGAAGATTCTTCTTACCCCTCCGAAGTCATTCCATGAATGGAAGTCCAAATTCTTTTTCATTAAATCGGGGGTGATACCGGTGAAAATGGATTTCCGAGGTGCAGAGGAAATACCATCGGAAACCCTGGAAGCTCCGGTGACTGAGATATGGTACCAAGACATTAAGGAGATTCCTTCTATTCAACTGCCTAAAAGGGCTTTGGTTGCTGCAAAAATGAGTCTATTTTGGAAAGCAGGTCGTCGTGATAAGCCGGTGTATGTAGAAGACAAAACCAGTAAGTTATAAAATCTTTTTCTTGTATTACGTGAAACTGTTTGTTATCGGTTTTCCTTTTGCAGATGTCACCTTGTATGTAGTGGCGTATCAACGAGAGAAAGGAAAAATGACGACGGTTCAGTTGGACGCTGGAGAAAAGCCATGGTATCATCAAATGGTGAAGAACTTTGCGCTTCCCAAGGATGCAGACCTGGAGGCGCAGCCTTCTGCTAATGTTGGTAAGTTCCTCCTTTATTTCTATGTAATGTTGCAATATTACTCTTTGCTGATGTTGCGATTTGGGTAATATTGCAATATGACTTATCTTCTTTTGGCTTGGTGAGTTGATAAATTTAGGCGTAGGCCCTGAATCCAAGAAGAAGAAACGCGGACCTGTTGCCTCTACTGCACCCAAGAAGACTGACATGCCGAAGGCGGATGTTCCGAAGGTAGAGAAGAAGAAAGGTACGTGCCTTGTGTCTGATTCTTGGTGTGATTACATAGTGATGTCTAACTCATTAGAGGGTCTTGCGCATGTAGCTGTGAAACAACCAAAGGCGGAGCCTCGAGACACTGCAGACATATCAGAATCCAACCCAGATGTCCAATCGATGTGGAGTCTAGTCCTGAGCCACTGGTGAGGACTAAAGCGGTTAAGAGAAAAAAGCCTGAGGGTGGGGCTGCGATGCAGCCCGCGAAAAAGATAACAAGAAGAAATATTGGTAAAAAAGGCAACCTAGACGCCTTTGCCGCAAAACTTTCCCAGGTGAGTGTCTTTTTTAGGTTTCCGCCTTTTTCATATAATGAAATAACCTTGTTAATTTTTCTTTGCAGAAAAACCTGGTTCATCCATTGAAACGTAAACATTATCAGCTTTCAATGATGATCGCCCCCCTGTCTCCCTCCCTGAGTCTGTTAAAGAAAACTTGGAGGGTGCAAAGACTGTGGAAGCGGAGGTGGAGACAACTGATGTTGGTGTTACCAAGCCAGTTTTTCCTGGAGTTTTGGTAGTTGCGCAGGAGTCTGAAAAGAAAAAAATCTATTGAAGATGAACCACCTGTGGTAACTATTCCTTCTTCCTCTGCGCCCACTTCTGAGCCTCCCAAAGATAATATTGACAGTACTCCAGAAAATGTTGAGCATCAAGCATTTATTGTTCATGATGAAGAAGAATCTCTTATCCGCCCGGATGAGACTCCGGGGGATCATTATTATAGAACCTACACAGAAAGAAGGGCTGTTGACTTTCATGCGCCTGTGTGGAAACTTAAACAAGGCGATACTTTCTCTGACTGGTAAGTATGTCGAGATTGGTTTCAAGGCGCTTTCCCTCCTGCTAAAATCAAATTTCAAGAAGAACAAACTCATGACCGTACTTACTGTGAATACCTTCAAGAGATCTCCAGCTCTACTTCTGCTACCCATAGAATAGTGCGCGAATGGCGCAGCATGCACAAGGAGTGGGATGATGTTGAAGCTTCTAAGAAGGAGGTTGCTGAAGAGAATGTAAAAGTTGCTGCTTTGAGAACTAAGCTTGAACCTGATCAAGCCAAGTTCAAAGATGAGCAGAAAACGGAAGAATGGTCTGCCATGGGATGGAAGAAGAAGGCCGAGGCTGAAGCTGCCCTTCTTGCTGAAGAACGTAAGCTATGGAAAGAAGCTTGCGAAAGGGATAATAATGAAAAAAGAACCCTTCGAAATGAAGTGGTTAACCTTAAGGCAGAGATTGAGAAGCTGAAGAAAGAGAAGATTGATGCGGAGGCTGCCCACGATGAAACCCGGTCTCACAGAGAATGAAGCGAGCAAAGAGAGGTAGAAACTTGTGCAACTCTTGCTGTCACACCCCAACCGATGGCGGAATCATCGGGGCATGGCACTGAGCGAAACAGATTGTCCAGAAGTTTCCATAACAATTATCAATACCATTCAATTTAAATAATACGTCCCATACCGTATCTAAAACAGTAAAACAATTATTACAGACAAAATCTAGGCAAATATTCTGTTCCGACAACTCAGATTTCAAAATAGAGCAATTGTTTATCTGCTTCTAGAGACCCTTAGTTTGACCCCTACAGACAACTATTTGTTGGGCTCTAAAGCTTTAATCTAGCTTCAAATTCCTACCAAGTGTGCGTCCTAAGCACCTGTCACATACGTTAAAATAAAAGTCAATACATATAATGTAAAGGTGAGCATACAAGTTTGATAGTAGCATATAGAGTTCGAATTCATTTACGCATAACCAGCACGTACACATAGTGAAATGAAGCACGTTAGTTATCGACATAGATCCATCGATACCAATGACTGCGGGTTGACTGCCCGAGGCAGTTCGCAATACATGATTACCACCGTAATCCATGCAAGTAATGATCCTTAACAACCCCCGTGTGAACGGGTGCTGAGTCCAAACTATAGTACTATCGTTGCTAAGGCAGGTAGACAGCATTCCATGTGTAAACATAGCAAACAAGCATTCATAAGCCACGTATAACATGCATTAACGGTTAGCGTTGAAATAGTATTGAGTAGTGTGATTGATGTGGTTTGAATATTCGTAACGTATGTAATACCCAAAAGTGCTTAAAGCAAAAAGGGATCGAGTATACTCACAGCGGTTGATGGATTGAAGGGAGCGCTTAGCCAGTAAGATTAGCCTGAGTAGATTAGATTGCATAATCGATAAGTGATGCGTAGAACGTCACAAAGTATGAAAAGGGTCGGATAGTGGTTCGATCGGATGGTAATCCGATTGGACAGCAATCCGTGCGGATAACAATCCGTTCGGGTGGTCATCCGGTCGGACAGTGGTCCGGTCGGATGGCGATTCGAGTGGATTGTTTCTTCCTATAAGAAGGATGTGCTTGTGTAAGATGGTTTGGCTTTTGAAGTTTTCGTTGTAGTATTTTGAAAAAACGAAAGTATCTCTATTCATCAAGTCGGTCGATCGGATGACTGGTCGTGCGGATGACAATCCGTTCGGATGGTCATCAGGTCGGACGGTAACTTGGTGGTGAGATTACTTAGGGAAGGCAAGCTCACAACAGAAGTGTCATTCGATCGGATGGAAATCCGATCGGATGGCAACCTTGTTATTGAACATGTTGAAAATTGTTTAAGTCTTTAAAGTCTTAGTATCTCATGATCCGAAGAGTAATCCAGTCAGATGGTCGTCCGATCGGATTGCAATTCGTTCGATCATCAAACTTCAGTTAAGATTGTTTTAAAAGTGGGACCCAAGTGTGATCCGTTCGGATGACAATCCGTTCGGATGACCTATCCGATCGGACAGCAATCCGTTCAGACAGCAATCCGTTCTGGTTGTCATGTTCGTCTTACACTTGGTCGTTTTGAAGGTTTGTCGTTATGTCGAGACACTTTGACAACGTGTTAGCCAACAGAACCCCTAGTTCGACCCAGATGACCAACCCGACCAGGAATCACCCTAGTCCGGTTGGTTACCGGCTCGAGACGGTTGGTCTTGGCTAACCCGAAATCGGTAGTCTCGTGAGTATAATCCGGATCTTGAGCTAGTACAACACGACAATCGAGTAGAAGACTAAATCATGTTCGAATCCTTTCGGTTTTGAGTACTTTGAGTGCAAAAGAGTTGAAAGAGAGTTAAAACCATCTTTCAATCCTTTTTCACCATTCTTGTGTCGAGATCTTTACAAGATCTTTGTATGTTTGCGTGGAAATCGGTTAGATCTCGGTTGTTCTTGGTGGATTGAAGTCAAAACATGAAGTTCTTCAAGAACACATGACGACGTCACCCTAGAACACCCGAAATCTAGTGATTTCGCGGTTAAAAGTTAAGATTTAAAAGATAGAAAGGTGTAGGTGTGCGTGTAGATCAAGAAAGTACAAGATTTAGGGCGAGATCTTACCTGGATTGAGAGAAATCGAAGAAAAGGTAAGGAGCACGAATGGTTCGGACAGAGGGTTTCCAGAAATGGAAAGAATGACAATGACAGGGGTATTTATAGGATTCCAAAAGAGGAAAGGGTTATCCGATCGGATGATATACCGCTCGGATGGCTTATCCGATCGGATGACATCCTGGTCGGGTAACTCCTGCTTTGCAGCACAGTGGCTATCCGGTCGGATGGCTATCCGGCCGGATGGCACTTGGTTCGATTGTTTAACGCGATGATTTTTTATGTTTCGATTTCGATTGCGAGCGGCTCGCCACGATAGGGTTTCCTAGTCAAATTACTTTCAGTCCCAACTACTAATTATCATAGTTCGATTTTCGATTCGGATTCGAGTTCGATTACGTTTCGAGTTTCGATTGAGTTCGATTGATTTCCACAACATATATATATATATATATATATATATATATATATATATATATATATATATATATATATATATATATATATATATATAACACGCACAAGTAACACATAAGGCACACACACACACACACGTATAATTAACCAGATTAAGTCGAGTTGCGGTTCGTATCACGATTCGATGTCGAATAGCATAGCTTGATTATCGATTAGTTAACTTTATTGCATTGTTACTTCCTATAATTCACAGTCGTAAGTCGATTAGATATCGATTAGCACATATCGATTCTTGCAATTAACAACACCTACTCCACATAATACAATTAAAATAAAGAAATCACTATAAGTCAAATTCGTATAATCGGGCATTGACTTTGACCTTGACTTTGACTTTGACTTCCGAAAACACGGGGTGTTACAGCCTCCCCTTGTTTAGGGAATTTCGTCCCGAAATTAAGCTGGAAGCTGTACAACACCCTGAATCACGTTTGAGAATTTTCTGTTCGGACCGGTTTTGACTCCGAAACGATTGCGAACCGAACGTGTGACGTACAGAATCTGTACACGAACATGACCAAACACACGAGACGTAATATAATCGGTGATTCTATTGCTTGATATGAAATCGTACAAAGCACTAAAATCACGATGTCACTTTCTCTCTCTAGCTTTTCTCTCTAAACAACTGTGGGTACTTCGCCTTCATGTCGCTTTCGAGTTCCCAAGTGAACTCTGCGCCTCGTTTTCCTTCCCATCGGACTTTCACAATAGGAATGCGAGAGCGTCTGAGTTGCTTGGTTTGGCGATCCATGATTTCGACAGGCTTCTCCACGAAGTGTAATGTTTCGTTTACTTGTAGGTCATCGAGAGAGACATGTAAGTCGTGGTCGGCTAGGCACTTTCGGAGGTTTGACACATGGAAAGTCGGGTGGACGTTACTAAGTTCCTCCGGTAGTTCGAGTCTGTAGGCAACTTTTCTGATCCTTTCCAGAATCTTAAAAGGTCCAACATATCGAGGCGTGAGTTTTCCCTTTTTGCCGAATCGGACTACACCCTTCCAAGGTGATACCTTTAGGAGTACGTAGTCACCAACGTCAAATTCACGGGGCTTGCGTTTCTTATCGGCGTAACTTTTTTGTCGATCCCGAGCTTTCACTAGGTTGTCCCGGATTTGGAAAATTTTGTCTGTCGTTTCTTGCAGTAGCTCAGGACCGGTTAGTTGCGAGTGACCGATCTCGTGCCACACAATAGGCGATCGACATCTTCTTCCATATAATGCCTCGAATGGTGCCATTTGGATGCTAGAATGATAGCTGTTGTTATACGAGAATTCGACTAATGGCAGGTATTTATCCCAATTACCACCGAAGTCTATGACACACGAACGGAGCATGTCTTCAAGAGTACGAATCATTCTTTCAGTTTGACCATCGGTTTGAGGGTGGAATGCGGTACTTAGATTAAGAGATGTACCGAGTGCCGTTTGAAACGTTTCCCACAGTCATGAGGTAAACCGAGCATCACGATCAGAGATGATGTCACGAGGCGTCCCATGATTATAAATGATCTCGTCGGTGTAGATTCGGGCTAATCATTCTACCTTGTAGTCTTCTCGCATCGGCAGAAAGTGAGCTGATTTAGTCACACGGTCGACCACAACCCAAATGCTGTCGTGACCTGATGACTTGTGCGGAAGCTTCATTACGAAATCCATAGCTATACTTTCCCACTTCCACATAGGAATTGGTGGTTGTTCGAGTAAGCCAGAGGGTCTTTGATGTTCAGCCTTGACTCTTGCACAAGTTAGGTATTTTCCAACGTAGAGGGCAATATCCCTTTTCATGCCGGGCCACCAGTACCTCTAGCGAAGATCCTGATACATTTTGTCAGCGCCGGGATGAATAGAATACCGGGATTTGTGGGCTTCTTCCATCAAGATTTGTCACAAATTGGTCCGCTTAGGGATCCAGATTCGGTCCAGAAAGTGGAATATCCCATTGGATTTGCTCACAAGTTGGGCTCCATCGTGGTAGATTCGTTCCCTCTTCAGCGAGCGTTCGTTAAAGCACGCGTTCTGGGCTTCACGAATAAGGGCTTCGAGATCGTGTTGGGCTTGAACATTACGAGTGCTAAGCAGATAACTCCATCGGCTGAGTGTGTCGGCAATAATATTCGCTCTGCCTGGGTGATAACGGACCTCACAGTCATAATCGTTGAGAAGTTCTACCCATCGGCGTTGACGCATATTAAATTCCTTCTGATTAAAGATGTGTTGTAGGCTCCTATGATCGGTGAAGATCGTACACTTGGTACCATACAGGTAGTGTCGCCAAATCTTTAATGCAAAGACAACCGCGCCTAGCTCGAGATCATGGGTTGTATAGTTCTTCTCGTGGATTTTGAGCTGACGAGACGCGTAGGCTATAACCTTGTTTTGTTGCATGAGGACACAACCGAGACCAAGGTTGGAAGCATCACAGTAGACAATGAAATCGTCGTTTCCGTCGGGCAATGTGAGAATAGGAGCATTGCAATGCTTATGCTTGAGGGTTTGAAAGGCAGTCTCTTGTTTGGTTCCCCAGACAAAAGGCTGGTCTTTATGCGTAAAAGAGGTAAGCGGCACAGCAATCTTCGAGAATCCTTCGATAAATCGTCGGTAATAGCCCGCTAGTCCGAGAAAAGAACGGACTTCAGACGGGTTCTTAGGCGTAATCCAACTCTTAACAGCTTCAATCTTCGCAGGGTCGACGTGAATGCCTTGACTATTAACAATGTGACCCAGAAACTGAACTTCCTCCAACCAGAATTCGCACTTGGAGAACTTGGCATAGAGTTGGTTCCCCTGGAGTAACTCGAGAACCAAACGTAGATGTTGCGCGTGTTCGGCTTTCGATTGGGAATAGATCAAGACGTCGTCGATGAATACGATGACGAAATGGTCGAGATATGGTTTACACACGCGATTCATCAGATCCATGAAATCCGCAGGTGCGTTGGTTAGACCAAAGGGCATAACAACTAATTCGTAGTGGCCGTATCGGGTGCGAAACGCGGTTTTGGGTATATCATCCTCTTGTATACGCAGTTGGTGATATCCTGAACGTAGATCGATCTTCGAGCTTGTAGCTGATCAAACAAGTTGTCAATACGGGGTAGGGGATAGCGGTTCTTGATAGTTAACTTATTCAATTCCCGATAGTCGATGCACATCCGGAACGACCCATCCTTCTTTTTGACGAAAAGGACTGGTGCGCCCCATGGAGAGGTGCTTGGGCGAATGAAGCCTTTCTCAATCAATTCCTGGAGTTGGTTCGAGAGTTCACGCATTTCGGATGGCGCGAGTCGGTAGGGAGCTTTGGCAACAGGATTGGCTCCAGGAATGAGGTCAATACGAAAGTCGATATCACGACTTGGCGGTAGTCCGGGAAGATCCTATGGAAAAACATTAGGAAATTCTCGAACCACAGGAACGTCTTCCACTTCCTTCTTCTCTTTCTTTTCCTTCTCCGCTACTACAATGTTCGCCAAGAAAGCTTTGTATTCCTTGCGGAGATACTTGCTAGCTTGGACACATGACATGAGCTTGAGCCCTTTCAAGGTAGTTTCACCGTATACACACAATAAATCACCATTTGCGAGTGAGAATCGAATCATCTTATCGTAACACATAACTTCAGCATGGTTCTCGCGTAGAAATCCATGCCTACTATGACGTCGAAACTTCCGAGTTGCATCGGAATGAGGTCGATTGGGAAGATGTGATTGTTGAGTTCAAGAGTACAATCACGGATAACGGAATTAACGACGACAGTTCTTCCAGTGGCGACTTCTACATCGAACGTCGAAGAGAGATTGGAGCGTTTACGGTTAAGGAGTTTCTCGAATTCGAACGACACAAAGCAATTATCTGCTCCAGTATCAAACAAACATGATGCATAAATACCATTCACAAGGAACGTACCATTAACCATGTTGTTGTCGGCTTGGGCTTGGCGCACGTTAATGTTGAAAGTTCTGGCGCGTGCGGCCTGTTGTTGCTGCTGTTGTTGAGGCTGTTGCTGCTGGGGCTCTTGTTTCACAACCCTGTTTGGGCACATGTTGGCGAAATGGTTAGGATCGCCACATGCGAAGCAGGCTCTGGCTTTGACCGCGGGTGCCGGAGGAGCTTGTTGACCCTGTGGGGCGGTGAGTAGAGCTTGATGAGCAGGAGCTTGTCGAATACGGCAGTTGGCAGTAAAATGGCCGTATACATTGCAATGAGCACAAAAACGGCAAGCAATGGCAGTCGGGTGATGGTAGGTACAAGGATGGCAGAGCGGATGTGGCCCAGTGTATGCACGCTTAGCAAGAGGTGCATTGGTCACAGGCGCTGCCACTTGGCGCTGTAGAGCTGGTACAGATTGAACTGGTGCAGCAGTGATTGCACAGTTCTTGTTGCTGGAGCTGTTCTTTCTTTTGTTCTTCCTCTTGTTGCTCGATGAGGTGGGTTCAGCACTTGGTGAGGTAGTGGTAGCTTGATGCAGATGCTTTGAAGTCTTATCCCAGACCCCAGCCTTAACCCGCTTGTCGTTGATTTCAGCGGCCAGTAGATAAGTTTCCTCAATCGTCGTAGTCTTAGCCGCTTGCACGAAATCAGCAACGTAGTCGGGCAGGGCCCGGATGTACTTCTTGAATGCCATGTCTGGAGTCTTGACTTGATCGGGACAGATAATGCTGAGTTGTTTGAAACGAGCAGTGAGACCAGCATTGTCACCATCCTTCTGCTGTATGTGCCAAAATTCATCTTCTAGCTTTTGACGTTCGTGAGGAGGGCAGAATTCCTCTAGCATAACTTCCTTCAGCTCGTCCCATGACAGACCGTAGGCTGCATCGTTCCCTCGCTTGTTCCTCTCGGCCGTCCACCAGTCTAGTGCACGGGACTGGAAAACGCCGGTAGCATTCAGAGTACGGAGGTCATCAGGGAAACCACTCTGTCGTAGAGTAACCTCAATGGAATCAAACCAGTGAAATAATGCAGTGGGACCTCCCTCGCCAGTGAATTCTTTTGGCCTACACGACTTGAATTTCTTGAAGTTGAAAGTCTTCGCGGTAGCTTTAGGAGCTTCGGTTCTCGATTCCTCAGACGATTTGCTGGCATTCTCATAAACATCACTCACGGCCTTTGCTACACTTTTAGTGATGATGGCAGCAAGACATTTGTCTCTCTTTTCTTGTCGAGAAAGTAAGGGATGACGGGATCCAGACGACATTGTCTGCAACAGACATCGTCACAGGACTCAACTCAAAATATTCGAATCTCACCTCACACGTCTACTACTACTAAAGCTCAGGGACACGCAAATTTACGTAAACACATAACACATAGAGCACAAATCACATAAGCTCGTAGAGCACATAATCACATAACACCAAAGCATGTAGAGCAAGGAAGCAAGGAAACACATACGCATTTAATCACTAGAGGCAGTCAGAATGCAGAAACCTATCATTCAAAGTTTGCGATTATTCGAGAATAGCGATCGCGTTTTAGTATATCGAATAGCGTAGTATAAGCGTACATCGTAGCATAAGGTCGTCCATAATTCAATGATTTGTTAACGTTTTGAGATAGAAAAGCAGTGCGAGTCGTATGTGTCGATCGAAGTGAAAGCAAAAATCGAGTAAATCTCCAAAATTTAAACATATAAACAGGTAACACACATATAAACTCATAAAATCGATGAATTATCAGAGTCAGCAGTTGCGGCTCAGAATTGAAATGCGTAAAAATCGAGAGATAGACTGTCTGCGGCTAATAGACTTCGACTAACCAAAGCGATTCAACCATTTGCAAGGACTTGTTGTCTACATTTTGACTTTCAGGACTGTGTCCTTGCCTCGATTCTTGGGCGTTTGGCACACATCCCGTTAGTCATGTCATGACTTCAGGTCGTTGGAGTCCGTTGAGACTTTGGTGGGAGTTTTATAAAATGAGCGGAACAAGTCGTCAAGGTTGGGGTTTCACCCTTGGCTCAACAACTTCGTCCCTGTTTTGATAAAATAGAGGAGATTATTCATCAAATATGGATTTCACTCCCGATTTGGTATAATTTCCCCCGTTGAACAAGCGTTTGTTATTGAAAAAGAAAGAAGAAATCACTGATAAGTTGATAAAACAGCATTAATTCAAGCAATTTAGTCAGGAGTTTGTGGCTTTCACACCTAATCTCGACTTTATCGCCTGTTTATTGCTGTAAATTCGAGTGTAGTGATAGTGTAGCATAAACGAGAATAGCGAGGAATAAGCTCGTACACAATCCCTACTGGTTATGCACAATTCGGTCTGTTGGTTCCTAACTATAGACTAGGTTTCTAAGACATCGACCCGGACTAGGTCGAGTCCTGCCTAATTCCCTATAGTTATGGCTCTGATACCAATCTGTCACACCCCAACCGATGGCGGAATCATCGCGGCATGGCACTGAGCGAAACAGATTGTCCAGAAGTTTCCATAACAATTATCAATACCGTCCAATTTAAATAATACGTCCCATACCGTATCTCAAACAGTAAAACAATTATTACAGACAAAATCTAGGCAAATATTATGTTCCGACAACTCAGATTTCAAAATAGAGCAATTGTTTATCTGCTTCTAGAGATCCTTAGTTTGACCCCTACAGACAACTATTTGTTGGGCTCTAAAGCTTTATTCTAGCTTCAAATTCCTACCAAGTGTGCGTCCTAAGCACCTATCACATACGTTAAAATAAAAGTCAATACATATAATATAAAGGTGAGCATACAAGTTTGATAGTAGCATATAGAGTTTGAATTCATTTACGCATAACCAACACGTACACATAGTGAAATGAAGCACGTTAGTTATCGACATAGATCCATCGATACCAATGACTGCGGGTTGACTGCCCGAGGCAATTCGCAATATATGATTACCACCGTAATCCATGCAAGTAATGATCCTTAACAACCCCCGTGTTAACGGGTGCTGAGTCCAAACTATAGTACTATCGTTGCTAAGGCAGGTAGACAGCATTCCATGTGTAAACATAACAAACAAGCATTCATAAGCCACGTATAACATGCATTAACGGTTAGCGTTGAAATAGTATTGAGTAGTGTGATTGATGTGGTTTGAATATTCGTAACGTATGTAATACCCAAAAGTGCTTAAAGCAAAAAGGGATCGAGTATACTCACAGCGGTTGATGGATTGAAGGGAGCGCTTAGCGAGTAAGATTAGCCTGAGTAGATTAGATTGCATAATCGATAAGTGATGCGTAGAACGTCACAACGTATGAAAAGGGTCGGATAGTGGTTCGATCGGATGGTAATCCGATCGGACAGCAATCCGTGCGGATAACAATCCGTTCGGGTGGTCATCCGGTCGGACAATGGTCCGGTCGGATGGCGATTCGAGCGGATTGTTTCTTCCTATAAGAAGGATGTGCTTGTGTAAGATGGTTTGGCTTTTGAAGTTTTCGTTGTAGTATTTTGAAAAAACGAAAGTATCTCTATTCATCAAGTCGGTCGATCGGATGACTGGTCGTGCGGATGACAATCCGTTCGGATGGTCATCAGGTCGGACGGTAACTTGGTGGTGAGATTACTTAGGGAAGACAAGCTCACAACAGAAGTGTCATTCGATCGGATGGAAATCCGATCGGATGGCAACCTTGTTATTGAACATGTTGAAAATTGTTTAAGTCTTTAAAGTCTTAGTATCTCATGATCCGAAGAGTAATCCAGTCAGATGGTCGTCCGATCGGATTGCAATTCGTTCGATACTCAAACTTCAGTTAAGATTGTTTTAAAAGTGGGACCCAAGTGTGATCCGTTCGGATGACAATCCGTTCGGATGACCTATCCGATCGGACAGCAATCCGTTCAGACAACAATCCGTTCTGGTTGTCCAGTTCGTCCTACACTTGGTCGTTTTGAAGGTTTGTCGTTATGTCGAGACACTTTGACAACGTGTTAGCCAACAGAACCCCTAGTTCGACCCAGATGACCAACCCGACCAGGAATCACCCTAGTCCGGCCGGTTACCGGCTCGAGACGGTTGGTCTTGGCTAACCCGAAATCGGTAGTCTCGTGAGTAGAATCCGGATCTTGAGCTAGTACAACACGACAATCGAGTAGAAGACTAAATCAGGGTCGGATCCTATCGGGTTTGAGTACTTTGAGTGCAAAAGAGTTGAAAGAGAGTTAAAACCATCTTTCAATCCTTTTTCACCATTCTTGTGTCGAGATCTTTACAAGATCTTTGTATGTTTGCGTGGAAATCGGTTAGATCTCGGTTGTTCTTGGTGGATTGAAGTCAAAACATGAAGTTCTTCAAGAACACATGACGACGTCACCCTAGAACACCCGAAATCTAGTGATTTCGCGGTTAAAAGTTAAGATTTAAAAGATAGAAAGGTGTAGGAGTGCGTGTAGATCAAGAAAGTACAAGATTTAGGGCGAGATCTTACCTGGATTGAGAGAAATCGAAGAAAAGGTGAGGAGCACGAATGGTTCGGACAGAGGGTTTCCAGAAATGGAAAGAATGACAATGACAGGGGTATTTATAGGATTCCAAAAGAGGAAAGGGTTATCCGATCGGATGACATACCGCTCGGATGGCTTATCCGATCGGATGACATCCTGGTCGGGTGACTCCTGTTTTGCAGCGCAGTGGCTATCCGGTTGGATGGCTATCCGGCCGGATGGCACTTGGTTCAGTTGTTTGACGCGACGATTTTTGATGTTTCGATTTCGATTGCGAGCGGCTCGCCACGATAGGGTTTCCTAGTCAAATTACTTTCAGTCCCAATGTAACACCCTTAAAATTTCTACCTCTATTTAGTAATAATTCATAAGATTTTATACAAAAGATGTCTAAATTAAAACCTTAGTTTCAAGAACCAAGTTCTAAGGTAACAAACATTAGTTATCTACCGACTAATTAAAACATCCATAAGTTGTTTAACAAACGGTTTACATCATAACATTGTTTGAACAGAGTTAATTTATGCGGAAGCTTCAAAAGTTTGTGTTCGGTTCTTCAAAAGCTTGCTTGACCGTCATCCGTAATCCTTGAATACCTAGAAACTGAAATGTTTACATTAAACATTAGTATTAGAATTCATGGAATTATGGTTTAATCGAAACTACATTAGAAACGGGTTCGATTTGCTATGATATACAAAACTTAGCCAACATTTCCAGACTCTACCGTAACTTACGGTATCTACCGTAAGTTACGGTAGTCATTTTATCACTCTGGTCCACCGTAACACAGGGGTAAACCACCGTAAACATTTGATCTCTACCGTAAATTACGGTGGATACCGTAATTTACGGTAGCCACTGCAAATCCATGTTTTGTTTGATTTGGTTATTTTGCCCAAACCCAATTCCAAGATTTCTCATTCTAACAATTAACACACTGATTTCTCATATTCTAATGTGTCTTTCATGAACAATGACGATGACCGAGTGATCGTACTACAATGCATTAACCTCGCATCATTTGATTATTCGTCCCGTTTGGCTCATCTATGGAATCCTCCATTTTGAAGACTACCAATGCGATCTCACCAATTCTTTATCTATGATTCAACATAGCGAAAATTATCGCTTTAATTCAGCTCAATTTCTATTCTAAAATTCGACTACAAATATGCTAATTATTAAATTATCAAATGTAACGAGTTAAGTTACATACCTTCAAAGTAAGCCTTTCAAACGCGATTCGCCACCCGCTTGTCCACTTGACGCTCCTGCATCCTTTCCTATAGAGTTCATTTATAATACATGTTTAGAACTCCCTTTAAACCATATATCGTCTAATACACTGAAACATCAAAATTATGCGTTTCAACTTTGAATTTCAGTTTTAAGCCTTCTTTGGGCCATTTTAACAAACACTTTAAGGGCAGAATTTTATATCATTCATATTCAAGTTCATAGCTTTCTATTTAGCTAGACATAACATCAATAAAGCTTTCTTATAGCATTTAAACATCATACTTTTCTGAAATCACTTTCTATGATCAAATTACACTAGAATAATCATTCTAACCCTAATGCTCATCATTATCTTGTAAAACCCATAAACCACCTTCAAGGAGTTCATGAAATTTCCTGAATTTAGACATGATTTCACATGTTGTTGCCTAGGTTTCACTCCTAGATACTATATCATCCCTATTCTACCCGAATAGTAAACATGCAACATAAATTTTCAGATTTCCCAATTTCATGAGAATTTCAAATAGAGAATTAACACCAAATTTTACATACCTTGTAATCCTCTTGCGATAAGGATCACTAATCTATGTTCGGATTTTGATTTGGGACAGAAATTAGCCTTCAATTGATCAATTTTGTGGAGTTAGGGTTTGGTGAGGAGTTCTGGTCGCTCCCCTACGTTCTTGATCGACCAGACACACTGATTGTGTGTTTGGTTTTTATTTATTTTGTTTTAATCAGTTCTAGTTTCAAGTTCTACAACATAGGTCCCTCCACTTTTGATTTTGTAAAAGTTTTGGTTATTTTAACCCTATTTCAAGTTATTTCTAGACTTGTAGTTAACTAGGTTATAATTTCCTAGTTAAATGGATTCTTGTTTATTTAAACTTTATAATTCTAATATAAAGTTTTATATTTCCGGGGTGTTACAAGTCCACCCCCCTTAAAAAGGGTTTCGTCCCCGAACCCGAATTACGTACCAAATAATAGTGGGTAGAGTCGTTGCATTTCTTCTTCGGATTCCCATGTGGTATCCGCACCCTTCCTGTGTTCCCATTTAACCTTCACTTGGTTAATCACTTTGTTCCTCAAACTCTTCTCTTTACGATCTAAAATCGCAATTGGTTTTACTGCATAATTGAGGCTGTTATCCACATCGATATCGTCGTAGTGGATATGAGCAGTTTCGTCTGCTAAACATTTTTGGAGATGTGACACGTGGAATGTGCTATGAATCCCACTCAACTCCTCGGGTAGTTCGAGACGATATGCCACTTTGCCAAACCGCTCGGTGACTCTGAATGGCCCAATAAATCTTGGGCTCAACTTTCCTCTTTTACTGAACCGTATTATTCCTTTCCATGGTGATACTTTCAGCATTACTTTATCGCCCACTTGAAATTCAATCGGCCTCTTTCGTTTATCCGCGTACGACTTTTGTTGATCCTGAGCCGCTTTTAGGTGCGTTCGGACCATGTCGATCTTCTCATTCGTAGTTCGGATTATATCAGTAGGTGCTAGTCCTCGTGGACCCACTTCTCCCCAATATATCGGGGTTCGGCACTTTCTTCGATATAACATTTCATACGGGGCCATTTTAATGCTCGCGTGATAGCTATTGTTATATGAAAATTCGACCAAGGGTAGATAGACATCCCAACTACCCCCGAAGTCAATAATGCAAGCCCGCAGCATATCACCCAACGTTTGTATTGTTCTTTCACTCTGCCCATCCGTTTGTGGATGGTAAGTGGTGCTGATGAACAATTTAGTTCCCATTTGTTCTTGGAATTCACGCCAAAAATTTGAAGTAAACCGAGTATCTCTATCTGACACAATGGATATCGGTACCCCATGACGTGCTATGATTTCATTGGTGTACACCTCCAACATCTTCTCAGATGTATAAGTCTCACGAATCGGAATGAAGTGAGCACTTTTCGTCAATCTATCCACGACTACCCATATAGCATCAAACCCACGGTTAGTTTTGGGCAATTTGGTCAACAAATCCATGGTGATTTGTTCCCATTTCCAAACTGGGATGTCCAATGGTTGCAACTTACCATATGGTTTCTGGCGCTTTGACTTGCAAGCAGGTCAAACACTTCTCCACATATTTCACAATATCTCTTTTCATCCCGGGCCACCAATAGTTTTGTTTTAAATCATTATACATCTTGGTCGCTCCCGGATGGATGGAATAACGGGACTTGTGAGCTTCATCTAGTAGAAGCTTTTTAACTCCACATGTGTTAGGAATCCAAATTCTATTGAAACGTGTTTTCAAACCGTGGTTTCCTACTTCGAGATCCTTAACTTGGCCAACAATCCTTTTCTTTCTCCAGTTTTCCGTCTTTACTGCTTCATCTTGTGCCTCTCGGATTCGTTCAAGTAAGCCCGAGGTCACAATGAGTTGCAATGATCATACTCGTATCGGAACATAATCTGTCTTTTTGCATAGGGCATCCGCCACCACGTTTGCCCTTCCGGGGTGATAGTGTATTTCACAGTCGAAATCTTTCACTGTTTCTAACCATCGCCTTTGTCGCATATTTAACTCCTTCTGATCGAAGAAGTATTTCAAGCTCTTGTGATCGGTGAATATAGTGCACCTTACCCCATATAAGTAGTGCCTCCATATTTTTAATGCAAATACCACCGCAGCCAACTCGAGATCGTGCGTGGGATATTTCTTCTCGTGTATCTTCAATTGCCTCGAGGCATAAGCTATAACTTTGCCTCGTTGCATCAAAACGCATCCGAGTCCCGATAGTGAAGCATCCGAATAAACCACCAAGTCTTCGACCCCGTCCGACAATGTCAGTACCGGAGCTTGAGTCAACTTCTCTTTTAGCGTTTGAAACGCTCTTTCTTGATCTACACCCCAAATGAACTTTTCTTCCTTCCGGGTTAGTTTTGTTAGCGGTGACGCAATTTTGGAGAAATCTTGAATGAATCTCCTATAGTGTCTCGCAAGCCCCAAAAAGCTTCTAATTTCCGAAGGGTTCTTCGGGGGATCCCATTTTGACACGGCCTCGATCTTTGACGGATCCACCAATACTCCGTCGGCACTTATGATGTGGCCAAGAAATTGTACCTCTCGTAACCAAAAGGCACACTTAGAGAATTTCGCATACAGCCTTTCTCGTCTAAGTGTCTCTAAGACTTCTTGTAAATGGTGTGCGTGTTCAGCTTCGCTTTTCGAATACACCAAAATATCATCGATAAACACGATGACCGACTTATCCAACATTGGCTTGCAAACCCGGTTCATGAGGTCCATGAAAGCCGCGGGTGCATTTGTTAGCCCAAATGACATCACGAGGAATTCGTAATGTCCGTATCTCGTGCGGAAAGCCGTCTTCGGCACATCTTCCTCCTTGACCTTTAGTTGGTGATACCCCGATCTAAGGTCAATTTTTGAAAACCAGTTCGCACCTTGTAATTGGTCGAATAAATCACCTATCCTCGGAAGCGGGTATCGGTTCTTTACCGTGAGTTTGTTTAACTCCCGGTAATCGATACACATCCGCATGCTTCCGTCTTTCTTTTTCACGAACAGTACCGGTGCGCCCCAAGGAGACACACTCGGCCTTATAAATCCCTTGTTAAGCAGGTCTTGAATTTGGGACATCAACTCTTGTAATTCCGACGGTGTGAGTCGGTACGGTGCTTTAGCTACGGGTTTTGCGCCTGGAATCAATTCGATCCCGAACTCTACTTCCCATTCAGGCGGTATCCCCGGTAAATCCTCCGGAAACACATCTTCATATTCTCTTACTACCGGTACATCTTCAATCTTCCGTGATTCTTTTTCGGGCTCATTTGCGTATATCATGAATGCCTTGCATCCTCGTTTCATAAGCTTGTGAGCTTTCAACATTAAGCATATTATGGGGTTGCCTCCTTTTTCACCATAGATAGTGACGTGTTTCCCGCTCGGAGATATTAGCTTTATCTCCTTACGATAACACACGACCTTCGCGTGGTGCTGAGATAGCCAATCCATTCCAACGACTACTTGAAATTCCCCCATTGACATCGGGATTAGATCTATCAAGTATTCCTCATCGTCTATGCTTAATTTGCAGCTTCGACAAACATCACAAACTATAAAACTTTTGTTCTCCCCTATTTCTACTTCTAAGGGCACAGATAACTTCGTCAATACAAATGAAGGATGTCGAATAAATCCATGCGAAATGAAGTCAAAGTACTAGCAAAGTCAAAGTCAAAGGAAGAAAAGATTGCTAATTCGATCTGTCATTCCTTGCTTAATTGTACTCTTTGACTTGTTAGTCGATACTCTAGTTTAAGTTACTTTAGTTGTATTATGTGGAGTAAATGCAATAATCGCAGTTCAATCGCTAATCTATTTAACGCTAACCTATCTCATCGCAATCGCATCGCAACTTGAATCGCATGTTCTGGATATTATTTTACGTGTGTGTGTTATTATGTGTTACTTGTGCATCCTTATTATATGTTTGAGGTGATAATCGCAAACGCAATCGCAACGCAATCTCACAGCGAACTGGAAATGCAAGTTTATTTATGTTATTGTATGTTAGTTAGGTTATTGGTGTGACTATTATTTAAACCTATCGCATCGCTTATTCGACACTCGCTTAAATGCATCGCAACGCTCAACGCTCGAAACGAAAAGTCGAAATCTAACTCACTCGAACCATCCGATCGAAGGACCATTCGATCAAATGGTCATCCGTCCGGATGACCAGCCGATCGGATGGCCATCCGATCGGAAGGCCCTCCGATCGAACCACTCACACCGCCTTTCTTCCTCACCACCTATAAATATCACCTATCACATCACTGTTCATGTGATGTGACAGCTCTCGTTCGACCAGCACGCTCTTGGCCTATTTTCTCTCGATTCCTCGCGATTCTTGTAAGTTTTCATCTCCAATCTTGTACTTCTATCATCTACACACACTTTCCCATCAATTTCACCATCAAATCTTAACTTTTCACCATGAAATCCATCTGATTTGGGCTGTTCGTTGATGACGTCATCTCGGGTTCCCATGAACTCCGAAGTGTGATCTCATTCCACCAAGAACAACTTAGATCTAAGGGATTTCTACAATGTTTAAACACTGATTTCACCTAAATCTAAACATTTTTCAACTGATTTCCACTTTTCTTCAATATTCTTAACTTTTCGCTCAAAAACCGATAGAATCTAACCTCGTTTAGGCCTTCTACACATCCTCTAGTAAAGTGCCGATTTGAGAACTAATTTCTATCGATGAGATGACCGACTTAACGGGTTGAACATGAACAACTGTCAAGAACAGTTAACTGATCGGACGGGGTGATTCCTATCCGATCGGATGACTTGGACTTGATGGGGTTTCTGTTGTTTAACACGTTGTCATACCGTCTCAGTTAAACCGCAAAACTTTCTAAACTTAGCAAATTTTACAAGTTGCACGACGAACAGGTTACGGAACGGATCGCCGTCCGATCGGATAGCCATCCGATCGAACGACAATCCGATCGGGTGACTTGTGGCTCTCAAATACTTAAACTTTTTGCATTTTTTCAAAGGTTATCAGTTTCCAATGAATAGTCATCCGATCGGATGACCATGCGATCGAATGACTATTCTGTCAGGAGACTTTGAAATTCTGAAATGTCTCACTTGAACGGATCGCCATCCGATCGAATGACCATCCGTCCGGAAGACCGTTCGATCGGACGACCTGAAAGGTAGAGATACTTCTCTCTTTTTAAAATGCTACAACGAAAACTTCAAAGTCACATCATACACAAACACATCCATTCCAAATGAATGACTATCCGACCGAATGGTCATCCGTCCGGATTGTCATCCGATCGGATCACCCTTCGTCACTTGTTCCACTCGCACCGTTTAACGCACTGTTCATCGCATATGCTATCGTTCTGTAATCAGGCTAACTTTCTAGCGCTCCCTTCAATCCAATCCGAGACTGTGTTTATTCATTAAACACGATCTGTGAGTATACTTGAACCCTTTTTTCTTTACACACTTTTGCGTGTTACATACGTTACCTATTTCAAATCACAACCGACACACAACGCAAATACTTTTATACGCTAACCGTTACTGCATGTTATACGTGTTACTCGATGAATGCTTGTATGTTATGTTTACACAGTGATTGTTGCCTGACACCTTAGCAACAACAGTACTATAGTTTGGACTCGGCACATGTCGTGGACATGGGTTGTTAAGGGTTTTACTTCACGTGTCATAGTTGTGATATGTGTTGCGCATTCTATAACTTGCAGTCATGTCTGTGAATATTTCATTGTCGATAATGTGCTAGCTTCACTTTTCAACATGTTACATGCTGGTTATGCGTAAACCTCTTTCGCTATCTACTATACTAATAAACTTGTATGCTCACCTTTACACTATGTGTATTGACCTCTATTTTAACGTATGTGACAGGTGTTTAGGATGCTTGCTATGATTGCTGAATTTCCATGGAACCGAGCTAGGAGAGTCTAGAAACAAAACAATTAATTTATGAGTTGTCGGAATAATGACTGTCTTTTAGAAAAATATGTCTGTAATAACTATTTTTATTTGATATGTTATGGTATGGACGTAATGTTAGATATCTGGTAATCTTAGTTGTTGTGGATCTCTTGGACAATTTGTTTCACTCAGTGCCTCACCCCGATGTTTCCGCCATCGGTTGGGGTGTGACACACGCGCATTATAATGTTTTTCTAATTTTGACTTATACTTGGTCTCGTTAGTAGCTGCATTTTCTCGTCTTTCTTCGAGGAGGTCCAAGTTAAGCCTGCGCTCTTGTTCATTGTTCTGTTTCTCCATGGCCAGCATGCGGGGTGACGAAAGTCCGGTTTCAGCTGGGATTACGGCTTTCATTCCATAGACAAGGCTGAACGGAGTTTCACCTGTGCTGGTCTTTGGCATGGTGCGATGAGCCCAAAGTATACTAGGCAACTCATCGACCCAGCCACTTCTTGTCGTTCCCAATCTTGCCTTAATACCATCAACAATCTGCTTATTGATGCTCTCCACTTAACCATTTGCTTGCGGATGTGCCACGGAGGCAAAGTTGTGCTCGATGCGCATCTCTTTCATCCATTTTTGTAAATCTTCAGAAGCAAAATTGGTACCGTTATCTGTGATGATGCGGAGTGGTAAACCAAATTGGCAGATAATATGCTCCTTGATGAACTTCCTGATAACCATTACGGTGGTTGACGCTAGGGGTTTCGCATCTACCCATTTTGTAAAGTAATCCACAACAACTATGATGAATTTTACGGCGTCGGGCGCATCAGGAAAAGGACCTACCAGATCGATTGCCCACTGTTGGAAAGGCCATACTGTGGTTACCGGAACCAAAGGATTTTTTGGGCGAAGGGTCTTTGGAGCGTGACACTGACATGATGCACATTTTCGCAAAGTTTCGATGGCATCCAAGTGCATGCCAGGCCAGTAATATCCTACGCTCATGATTTTTGCTACCACCATACGAGGACCGGCATGAATTCCACATAATCCTTCATGGATTTCTCGAACCAAGTATTGCGCGTCATGTTTATCAACACATTGTAGAAGAGGACCCATATAGGACTTTCTGTACAGAATTCCATCAGCCATTTCATAATTCAACGCTTTGTTCTGAATTTTTCTTGCTTTCGCCTTTCCTTCCGGAAGAGATCCATGCTGTAAGAACATAATTATTGGAGACATCCAAGATGGATTCCCAACTTCCACAATGTTCACATGTCGTAGAGGAACATACGAGTTTGTGAGGAAATTGATGCACACTTCTTTTGCCAAATGTTTGAAACTTGTAGCAGCTAACTTGCTGAGTGCATCCGCATGCTTGTTTTCACCTCGGTTAATATGAATGACCTTGAATGTTTGAAACTTAGCAATTAAGGCTTTCGCCTGTTCAAGATATAGAGCCATTGTCTCACCCTTCGCGTCATAGAGACCGTTGATCTGCCCAGCAACTTACAGAGAGTCAACGTGCGCCTCCAGATTCTTTGCTCCCATTTTAATTGCTAACCGAAGTCCTACAAGAAATGCTTCATACTCTGCTTCATTGTTGGTGCTTTTGAAATATAACCGAATGGCGTAAGTAAACTCGTGATTGTCGAGGCTGACTAAACCAAGACCAGCCCCTGCGCCGTCATCGTTAGAAGCACCATCTGTATGCAAGATCCAGACACTGTCGTCGAAGACTGGGACATGATTCTGTATAGCCTCACATTCTTGGACTTTATCGATCGGAACTTCAGTAACGAAATCTGCAAGAACTTGGCCCTTGATAGCTAGGCGCGGCTTATACAAGATATTATGTCCACCCAATTCAATGGCCCATTTTGCCAACCGGCCAGCAACATCCGGTTTGGATAGAATCTGACCCAGATGATAATTTGTAAGAACAGTTATGACGTGACCAGAAAAATACCTTCGTAGTCTGCACGAGGCTTGAACTAATTCCAGAACAAGCTTTTCCATGATTGAATAACGGGTTTCAGGACTGGTCAACATCTTGCTGATATAATAAATTCATGTTTGGACCCCATCTCGTTCTACCAACAACACTGCGCCTACCGCAACATCAGATGCAGAAAGATACAAAATTAACGGTTCTTCTTTCCGCAGAGCCGTTAAGGTCGGCAACTAGATTAAGCATTCTTTCATCTATTGAATAGCTTTCTCGGCCTCTGGAGTCCATTGAAACTGGCTCTTTTTGACACAATTGTGCAATGTGCTTATGAACGGGAAAGACTTGGCAGCGTGATTCGCCAAGAATCGATTAAGCGCAACAAGTCTTCCAGTTAAGCGTTGCATCTCTTTGATAGATGTTGGTGACGGCATGCACTGAATAGCCTCCACTTTCTCTGGATTTACTTTAAAATCGTCTTTAGTTACGATGAGTCCCAAGAATTTACCCTCCTCCATGCCAAACGAACATTTTACTGGATTCAGCTTCAAATTAACTTTGCGCAAGCAATCGAAGGTGCGCTGAATATTCTTGAGCATTAGTTCTTCATCTGGACTCATGATGACAAGGTCATCAATATAAACCTCGACTGTAATGCCGATATCTTCTCCAAAGACTTTATCCATCAGACGTTGGTACGTAGCTCCCGCATTGCAGAGACCAAAAGGCATCTTTGTATAACAGAAAATACCTTTATCCGTGCGAAAAGCTGTCTTATCCTCTTCTTCTTCTTTCATTTGCACTTGATGATAGCCTTTGTAACGATCTAGAAAACATTTCCAGCGGAAGGAAGCCAAAGATTCTACCTTCTTGTCAATCTCCGGAAGAGAATAACAGTCCTTTGGACACGCTTTGTTGATGTCCTTAAAATCAACACACATACGCCATCCACCGTTATGCTTTTGAACCATCACTGGGTTAGCCACCCATGTTTGATATCGGACTTCTCGTAATATACCTGCTTGAAGCAGTTTAGCTACTTGCTCATTCATTGCGGGAGTCTTTTCTGATCCTAGACTACGCTTCCCTTGAACCACTGGTTCTACTGAAGGACGAACATTCAGACAGTGTTCCGCCACATCTCTTGGCACCCCCGGTCATATCCGCTGGAGACCATGCGAAAATATCCATATTCTCGAATAAAATTTGTTTAAGTCGTATGTGAATTGTTGGAGATACTGCTGGTCCTAGCAGAACAGTTTGCTCAGGATATTTGCTATTAAGAACCCACTTCTCCGGTTCGTTGGAAAAAGAATGTTTCACGACTTTTACTGGTGGCTCATCATCAACCAACATGATTTCTTTTCTTAAATACAGAATCGCTATGCCAATTTTAGTTGGAAAACCGCAAGCAGCGTGTGGAATAGAAGTAATCATGCTAAATTCTCGTTGCGAACGTCTTCCCAATAAAACATCATGACGAGAAGTAGCTGGCATAACCATAAAATTAACTTGAACAGTACGCTTGTGTTTGCCATCTGAGAGCGTAACAGGGAACGAAATCTGACCCAGCGAAAAAACGGCTTCATTGTAGAAACCAGTTAATGGGAAATCAACTGGATCTAAGCGCGCCTTATCCTATGAGTCTAACTGTTTGAAACATTATTCATAGATAATATCCATAGAACTACCCGGGTCGACAAACAGATAATCAATACGGTAATGACCAAAAATACCAGTTATCACGACCGGACGTTCTTCTTGCGGGCCTCCAGGTACCATAGGAAAAATCACTTGTTGTTCGCACCACCTTAAACCATGCAAGTTTGCTTTGCTTTCTTATTGCTTGGACCTTCATCCTCGCGGTAATTTGGCGAACCTCCTTGCGCACGTTTTACACCAAGTTAGTGAGCTTCCCGCTTTTGAGTGCCTTTTCGACTTCGGTGCGCAAGCTAATACAATTGTCAGTCGTGTGGCCCGTATCCTTGTGATAATCACAATACTTGGTTTTCATCTGCTGCGACTGTTTGAACTGATAATTCTCCGTACTTAGAACCTCCGCGGGAGTTTTGGTTAGAGGAGTCCACTACCTCTCCCGATTCTCTTGCTTAATTGCTTTTTGAGCAGCAATTTTGTTGATCGCTGCGCGGGCATCTTCTGAAGAGTAAGTGCTTGAACCTGAATCCTTCCAACTCTTCTTGAATTTTCGACCATTGTTCCTGCTCATGTCTTGCGGACGATTCTGAGGTAATGGAGGTCGATTAGAGCTTAAGTTGCGCTTAGTTTGAGCGTAAACTTTAGTTGATGCCATAAGTTTCTCCCAACTCTTCGGTAACCCTTCAGTTCCGGATAACACCTTGATCATGTCATCACACCGTACCGCATACTTGAGCTGCGCGCGAATCAAATACTCATGTACGTCACCGATCTCAAGTACTTCCTTGTTATATCGCGTAATGAAATCCTCCAGACTTTCATTATCTCTCCGCCAGATGTTCATGACATCTGCGGAATCTCTGATGGAACGTTGTTGCTGACTAAAATGAACTAAGATTTTTTCCTTAAGGTCATTCCAGGAAGTCAGTTTACATGTTGGCAAGTTTTCAAACCAAAGGCGCGCAGCTCCTATAAGAGTTTGAACAAATAGGTGACACCACATAGGTAATGTCCATCCTCCAATTAGCCCTGCGCTGGTGTACAAGCGCAAATGATCATCAGGATCTGACAATCCATTAAACTTCCCCACGTTGGATGGTTTTTGCACGCTCGAGGGGAGCCAATGCAATTTCCCTGACAAACTTGGAATTCTTAGTAGCTTCAGTCGGTCGATAGATCAAATTGTAACCATGCTCCGCTTCTGGATTATACACCGCACGTATTTTTGGCTTATAACTTGCATGATCCTTTTGTAACCGTTGGAAAACACTTGCGTTATCATCCTCATTATATGTTCTATCATAATCATCAGTCTGGGTGTCCCGCTTTTGTGAGAAACGCGGGCCCAACCTTGAATGAACAGATTGACATTTCTGAGAGTGTTGCTCTTCGTGATAATCCCGACGTCTAGTGCCAGAATAAGTAGACTCATATCTGGTACTGGACTGAGAATAAACTTTTCTATCTACGACCGACATGTATGATGGTGAATCATAATGTAACACTCGAGGCGCATTTGGAGTTCGCACCTGAGCTGCAGATCTACATGCCTGTGGTGTTGTTTGAGCAGTTTGTGCACAAAGTTGTGCATAAACGGCGTTGAAAGCACCTTGGGATTTAACATACCAGGAGATCGGAGGTTCACCAGGTGGTAAAATAGAACTGATCGGAATTACAGGCTGAACTCCTGGAGTGACAGGATCGTTCACATGATTGGCATCATGATGAACATCATTATCATCTGACGCTTCTTCCACGACTCCGTTGACACGAGAAGCATAAGCGAAATTGCCTCTGTTCTCGGATCGAGGGCCTAGTGGTTGATTTGATGGACCTTCTGCCATAGAAACAGAAGAGAGAATGAAATCGAACGAGAATAGGAGAAATGAAAGAAGTAATTGGTGGGTGCCAATGAAGAAACACCAGATCTAAATGACTAGAATCAGTTCAGATATGGGGGTAGGGTTTCTGCATAAAATGGTTAATCCTCTCGCCGATAACTGCTGGACACTACTTCGCCGGAAATCGCTGCAAAACAGAAACGTCGTTAGCCTCGCCATGGGGAGAAAGGGGGGTTCTCTCCGTGACCACCCTCCAGCGTGAGAATAAGTACAGTGATCTCCAGAAGAAGATGAAGTAGTAAGAGTGAAAGTAAGTGAAAGTCAATGAATAACGTGCACCTGAATTCCCATATTTATAGCCGAAGTTTGGCGCCAAGAATATCACGGAGGAAATAACGGAATCTCCTTTTCCGTTAACACTTATCTCCCCATCCATGCACACGGATCGCAATTCTGATCAACGGCTAGGGAGATGCCACGTTGAAAGTTTCTTGATCTAGATCTACATGTAAATTGTTGCCATCCTCGTGACTTAGATGAAGGTTCCAGATATTGCCACGTCACATTCGGTTACAACCAAATGCGGTTTGTGCACGATGAACATTTAATGCCTTCTAGAAGATCTACAGCTGTAAACCATTGATCATTTGCCACGTGTTCATTCTATTATAATGGAAAAGATTCCTTTTGTTCAAGTCCTTATTTCATGCGCGCGGATGTGTTCAAGACTTGTCTTTTGTTGTTAATTCTTCAAGCTTAATTGTACCCTTGTGCGGGTCTGCGCAAGGGTGTTAGTTGAGTATTTGTATTTCCTTTCTCCGACGCATGGTTACTAAAGACTGATCTTTCCAAATTCTATTTAAACTCGTTGCGCGGCCGCGTAAGGTCTATTTGAGATGAATTTGGAGTGTAATTATGGTATGGTTCTCTACGCTTATGCAGGGTTTTGGGGACCATACCCCTTCACTGAGACATGTTGGGACAAAGAGCAGCGTAGTCGTTGGATCGCTTAGTGTACGTCTCGATTTCTGATCCAACCATCTTAAGCTCGTAGTACTCATTCTCGAGCTTGTGAATGTCATTCCTGTGACAGTACTCTTCTTTGATCAGATTTTTGAAGTCATCCCAAGAAGTAGCATTGGCAGTTGCCAATCCAAGCATTTGGACTTGTGCTTTCTACCATGAAAGTGCATTCCCCTCCAAGGTGTCAGTAGCAAACTTCACCCGGTTAGCAATTGGACATTTGCACATGGCGAACACAGATTCAACTTTCTCAATACAGTGCAGATGGCGTTTGGCTCCTTCAGTGTCATTGAAAGGGATAGGTTTGCAATCCATGAGAGTTTTGAAAGTGCAAACAAGTGGTTGCACAGGTGCAGGTTGACCTGTCGCAGAAGACGACGCGAACAGATTTAGGAACGATAAGACGATACGAGAGTTGGATCTAAATATCCCAGACCGACAAGTTTACCTCCAGGATGGGCTGCAAAAGCTGCATCCACAGTGTTAATCAGGTTTGTAAAGTGATTCTGAGTTGTAAAACCCTTACTTGATTTATATGATTTTCATATAAATATCGGCTATAAATGTATATTTACTAATACACACACATAAGAAAATACGAGTTTATTAAAACATTGTAAGGTTTAAAACATTTCAACATCATACATTGATATCGTCGTTTATAACATGACCACGACACGTAACGCAGAAGCTTGAATCTTGACCGTGTTCAGTTCTTCATCGAGCTTGATCATCATCCGGTACTGTACAGTATACCTACATTTCATAAAACATGAAATGAGTTAGTCATTTGGTGATTAAAGCATGTCCAAACAATTTCGCGAGTCGAAACAAGCAAACATCAAGATTCAACAAACAAATTTCCGGATTTACAAGTCGTCGCGTGCCGCGACGGTATTTAGAGTTTCTGTCACGTGACTAGAGCCACATCGCGGGCCGCGACCGAACAAGTGATCTCCGTCGCGCGGCGCGAGGGATCGATTTCGTCAAAAAGATTTGTTGGCCAACCTGCATTTTCCCACCCAACTTCTGTTTTACTAAAATGACCATAACTTGTTCGATTTTGATCCGTTTTAGTATCCGTTTCTTCCTACGTGACCGTAAGTTGATTCTCCATCACATGGAGTTAAAATCCAACATCCGGATTAAAAATTTTCTAGATTTTAAGCTCTCGGCTTAAAATTTAATAATTAAGTTTTGACCTGTTCATGGTTTTATCAAACCATCTTGTTCCAAAATGGTCCTAAAGCATATACCAACAAATTTCATTCAAAGTTTTTAACTCGTGATCAATATTTTATGAACTACGCAGCAATTAACCAAGAAATGCGCATAATTCATTTTGACCAGTTAGAGGATTTAAGCATTTAAGCTTAAATCTAGCTCTTTCTTTTATTCACATCTTTTTTCAACATTTAATTATCAACTTGTCTTCCACCACATCTATATTTGTGGTGGATTTAATGTGATAAACTTTTCAGGCCTATATAAGACGATCTACCTCACAGCGCGAACGTCTAAAGCAACTACGGGTTTTAATCTTGGTTTAATAGACAATGGAATGTTAAGGACTTATAACCAAACCGAGACCTATTAATAACCTCGAGCTTCACAGCGACAAGTTTAGCAGAACACTTGATTTTATTAAATTACCGAATATTACTTCTAAGGTTACTTACTCGATTTTCACCCTAAAGGATTAATGATCTATTACGTGATAAAGACCGTCACCTAAATCAAGAACCCTAGCACAACCCTATTATGTGATAAAGACCGTCACCAAGGATTATAAGAAGCAATAAACAGTGATAAAATAATCGTCAAGCACGCATATGCACCAAGTTAAATTCCCGAAGCTTTTACAATACAAGAAAAATCCACAACCACGCCAAAAATCGAATAAAAAAAAACCAAACTTTATTTAATTAATGTCATTAGCCTAGGTAGTACGAAAAGTCTAGCCAATAATCATGTCAACAATCATAGCAACAATCAATATTAATTCAGAATTCATCATTAAAAACTAAGAATAAACAAAACCGAAAGATAAACAGAAGTATAGAACCCGAAAATCTTCAACTCCGAGTGTTCCCGAGCTTCCTAGATGATTCCCTGCTTTTAGTTCTTGTAAAAACTGCTCTCAAAACCATCTCTGAAGTTGTCTTCATCCCTCTGCTGTGTTCGTCCCCAGTTATCGTCTGATGATTCCTCCTTGATAATGTCCAGCCGTCCAAATATATATGGGATCTCTATTTCTTTGTGTCCAAGTCTGTCTTTTGATAGCCGCCTCTTTTCTTAATATATCCACGAAATTTAATTGCCCATTCGTAAATCACCAAACACCAGGCCCAAATACTACACAAATCATGAACTGGCCCACACACAAATTCTAATATTCTTAATTCAGTCAACATGAATTTGCTGCATCTTTCTTTTCCTTTTTGTTGTGACATGTTAGAAACATTAATTCAACTTTACCATCATGTTACTTCTGGTCCCTCGCTTTTTTAATACCATATCACAATTAATTTTCAACTTTCATGTATTGGTATTTGAGGTCCATTCTAGCTTATAAAATAGAGATAGCGGGCTTGACCCAATCACGGAAAATAGTGGCGAAATTCCTTCGGTCACTGGCATTCTACTCTGCCCGACTGGCTGGTCATTTCCACATTACTCATTTTCGCTCCATTTGCACCCGGACCTAGCCAAACACAAAATAATATAATATAATACTAAAACTAAATAAAAACAAATAATAACTATACAATAATTATACATTTTACACGGGACAAATATGTGTATTTTACCCTACATCAAATATCCCCACACTTAACTTTTTTCGTCCCCGAAAAAGAATTATGCAAAACGGAATCATAGTCGGAATAGTCATTCAGGACAAAACTTATGTTACTTTATTAAAACCGAAACTCGTGTTAGCCGCGATTACAAGTATATTGATCCACTTAAACCCAACCCGGTTCCAAGCCCTTATCATGCAATTTAGTTCAAGTGCGGTCAATCTACCTAGGGTCTCACGCTAAGAATTGCAAGTCCACCTAATCTCCCCTCAAGCTTATAGGACAAAAGGAACAACCACTGGGTTATTTCCTAACCGCCTTATGCCAAGATCAAGAGAGTTTAAAATCAAATCTATTTTCACCAATATTTTTTTTCGTTTTTACGAGCGTAGACGTTGTTTTCCCTAACCCAGAGGCATTCCGGCTGTAGAGTCGCTATCCCCAACTTGGATTACTTAGGCTTCGGTACTTTATTTATTTATTTATTTTTTCTTTATTTGCAAGGTCGATTTCACAAACCCTAGCGGTAATCCGGCTGTAGAGTCGCTATCCCAACCCAGACTACATAGAAGTGGCTACTTTCATTTAGTTTCTAGCTCTTTTATTATTTTTTTTCAACGAGATAATGACCAAAAAACTCTAACGATCTTAGCTTATAACGGCATCCCTTATACTATTATTGGCGGTTTCAATTTTCCCACTTTCCCTAGATGGGAACCCACTAGTAGACCGACAATTAGGTAATTTTAAGATCAAAGGAACCCAGAACCGAACCGAGCCTACCCGCGCATCCCAAACTAGACAGAAGCTCAATTATTTTATCTCATATTATCATTATTTGAACCCGAACAAAAATCCAACTTTTCTATCATTTTCCGTTTCTTATTTTTGCAAACTTCTTATTTCAAAAGACATTTTCTGATTTTTTAATTTTTTTGTATTTTTCAAATTTTTTTAATTTTTTTTTTGACTTTTTGACTCGACTAACTATACTAACGACACTAAACGATAGTTTCCCATCCCCACACTTAAACTCTACATTGCCCTCAATGTAGGATGGAAACCGACTCAAAAGACTAAAATAAATAAGAAAAAATAAAAGACAAAGGGCAAAATTGGAAAGGACTTTGCTGGTAATATAACGTGTAAGCTCCAAACTCTCGTCCAATCCAGCTCGATCGTATAGCATTTCAGTCGCGATCGGCATTGACTCTGACTAATACACTCGGAAAATGCCTGATATTCGATAAGCAGCTCCAAAATCACCCGAATGGAGATTGAGTACGGGTGGTACATATTCAAACCTGCATAAACAAAGACAAACAAAAACCAAAGCAGTACCGACTCGACATAAAAACTGACTCAATACTACTAAATTAGACTCATAGTACAGAATAAAAGACTCAGAATACAAACTCTACAAGTGGGTCACAACTGTTCACACACTCATGGAGGATCATACAAGCACAACTCACCTCCATACCAACTCTTACGGGCCGTAGCACTACCATTCCTAACATTGCCCGCATCTCTCCTATCCTCATATCTCTCACAACCTCTCAACTCATCATCGGGCGGTTTGAATCTAGATGTTTCATATCGAAACCTGTTAGTGCACTATGTCTATTGACTTCGTCTTGTATCGAGTTTAGGATTTGAATTGTTAGATTAGATCTTGTTATACGAGAGTATAGGAGGTTTTAGAGTATGTTTAAGGTATTTTAGCTTGAAAGTGGTGATTTACCTTGAAAGTGTCACATGACAGTTTCAAGCTAAATCAACATGTTGATTTCCCTTGAAAGTGGCATGTGTCATTTCAAGCTAAATCAACATCACTATAAATAGCATTCAAGCTAAATCATTTGCAAGTTTTAGAAAGTTTGGAGCTTGGTGCTTAGAGAGAGAAAGTAGAGAGAGAAAGTGCTCTAGGTGATTCACGGTTCTTGTACGATTTCAGATTTATCAAAGAATCACGTTTATATTACGTCACATGTGTTAGGTCGCGTTCGTGTACGGTTTCCGCACGTTTCACGTTCGTTTCGCAATCGTTTCGGAGTTAAAACCGGTCCTACAAGTGGTATCAAAGCAGGAGCTCGATTGCACTGATCTATCACACGATTTCGCACAGGATTACATCGATTTCAGATCTGAATATCATCGATTTCTTCATATTCTACTTATTTTTCACGTTTTCTACAGTTTTTCGACCAATTGAACGGGATTTTACGGTCCGAATCGGCTGATTTTTTAGTATATTGTGCGAAAACAGTTGATCTACAATCCTACCAAGTTTCAGATTCAAACTCCTAGTCGTTTAGGAGAATTTCGATTTTTTGTGACCGATTTCGTTGGAAACAGCAAGATTTCGCTTGAACCAGTTAAATTTCGCTTGAAAAATTCAAGCGAAATCCTTATATGTGAGATTTCGCTTGAGATATTCTGAGGATTTCGCTTGAATATCTGCTGGTGTTTGAAAATACGTGTACCGCTTGAACAATTGTTTGAGATATATCTGACTTAACAGTTTACGAGGTTGTTAGTAATTGGGAAAAGAGAACATGTGAATTATGTCAGGTTTCATCAATTTGATCATTAAGTCGACTGTATTAGATGTATTAAGTGAATGTGCGCTATTTGGTTTGAAAAGGTCTGCCAACATAATCGATAAGTCATCGGATTCATTAATTGATAATTCTGAGTGCATGTGACTCTGATTTAATCGGTCAAATCATAGTTTAAAGGTGTTGGTTATTTTCAAAAGATATTGTTGTGCAACAGTCCACTAAAAGTGGTGGCCAAATAGAATTAAATATCAAATTTGAGTTGTTGGTTACTTTTAAGTGAAGGTCCAATCAGAATTTGATATACAATTAAAGTTGTTGACCTATGTGACTTTATTTCACTTGCATGTGATCGATGTCAGTCAACATATTTCATGTGATCAGTATTTGTTATATGAGGTCCAATCATATTGGTTTTATGTGATAATATCTAGAGTTTATTGAGTTTGTGTGTTGTAGTCATAAAAAGTATCATATATAGTTGAAGTTTATCATTGCGATTTTGGTTCAAAGTGTTTGATTTGTCAGGTCGTTTTGTATAGACAAGTCGCGTGATATTGTCCAGTTCATACAGTTCGGAGTTCAAAGGTTTCAAAAATTCAAGTTACTTGAATTCGATTCGGGTTCTAGAAGTCCGTACTGTTGGTCAACGTTTAGTTCGCACAGAAAATCATCAGTTTGAGTACCAGTCTTGTTCTGTTAATTAATAAGTGTTTTAAACTGATTGTGTTTTGTTTGATTGTTTTTACTAGGTAATTGAAGATGTCAAACAACGGGAAGAGTTCTACAATACTTTCTACAACGCGTTCACTTCCGAATCATCAGATAGAAGATCTGAGATGAAAGAATATTCAAGAGAGATTTCGGAGAATTTGAAGTTTGAGAACATGTACGGAAGCCAACAGAAGCCACCAAAGTTAATGAAAGTTGAAGACTATCACTGGTGGAAAAACAGATTTGAGGGTTGGGTAAAAGCTTTCGCTCCTGAAAGTTGGATAAAAATGACAGATGGATATACTGAACCAGTAAAAGAGGGAGGAGAGTTAATAGATCCAAAAGATTTCTCAGACATAGATGTAAAAAATGTTGTGGCTGAATCTAAAATGATCACATTAATCAAACAGTCAGGGAGAGAGGATATTATCTCATTACTTGAACAAGAGAAGACTTCAAAGAGTTTGTGGGAAGCGTTAGGGAAAAAGTGTGTAGGAAGTAATGAAATTGTCAAAAACAAAAAGAAATTGTTGCGTAAAGAGTTTGATTTATTCAGTTGTATGAAAAATGAATCTGTTTGTAAAATGATTGAGAGATTCGGATATCTGAAAATGGAGCTGATCAGACATGAAATTTTACCTTCTGAAGAGGAGCTGGTGGATAAACTGTTTGATTCATTGCCAAATGATCAAGAGTGGCAATATTTCGCTCTAATGTTGAAAAATACTATCAAGCCTGAAGATTTGAAAGTGGATTTGCTGATTGAAAGACTTGAAAGCCATGAGTTGGAGATAAAGAGATCTAAAGTCAACAATTCAGCTTATCAACAGAATGTGGAGCTTTACTACAGAGGAAATATACCACAGGCTGGATCTCCAAAAACAGCATTTTCTGCAGAAAGTTCAAGATCAGTAAACAATGAAAGTCTTCACAGTGGTTTTCACAATGGATCTTCTTCAACAACTTCTGATCAATCTGCTTCAAAGAATTTGTTTCAGTGTAATATCACAGTGGATCTGAAGAATGGGCAGAATTTCAGCGAAGAATCGGCAAAACAACAGATGGTTTTCTTGGCATCTGTACTTGAATCGTATGAAAGCCTCGTGGCAGGGAAGATCGGCAACACCAATTTGACTAAAGAAGATTATGATCAATTAGACCCCGAGGAGATGGAACTAATGGATATAAGATGGTGCATGGCCAGTGCGGTTCGTCGGGCACAGCGGTTCATGGAGATCACGGGGAGAAAGTCAATTGGTGGACCATCTACCAAACTGGGATTTGATAAATCTAAGGTGACATGCTTCAAATGCAAACAAAGAGGTCACTTTAAGCGCGAGTGCAGAAATGCGTATGCTGCTGATGATTCTGAAAACCCGTTCAACGAAGATTATTACAAGAAAGCGATCTATCATCAGAACAAGTCTGAGCCTCCAAGATTGAAACAGTCTGAAGAAAAATCAAGGGCTCTTGCAGTTATATATGACGATGAAGGTTACGAATGGAGTCAAGTATGCCCTGAGGAAGATGTAGTTGGATATGCATTTGTGGCTAATGCTGATCCTGATAGATATTGGAAAGCAGACTATGCAAGATGGGAAATTGGAAAATTAAATGAACCATTCAAAGAAGCCCAGAGAGCAAAAAGATGGAATGAAGAGTTGGAATGTTACATGGATCCACGGGGTAATCCAGTTGTTGATCCATCAAAAGTGGATTTCGAAGCTGTAACAAATTTGGTTCCAAAGCAGGCTACTTTCAACACACGAAGGTTATCTGATAAAGCATATCTGCCTGATTTGGAGAAAAAGATAAGAGAGGTTTGTGAAGCAAGTCTACCGAAGGTGGTAGAAATGAAGAAGAGAAAAGAAGAAGAATTGAAGAAGATGATTGAAGAAGTAAAGAATGATGTGAAGATTGCTGCTGAAGAAGATCAGAAAGCTAAAGAAGAACAGAAGAATGAAGAAGCTCAGAAAGAAGAAAAGGAGAAAGATCAAAAAGTTGAGACAGAAGAACCGGTGCTGAATAAGACTGAGGTTAGAAAATCTTCTGATCTATCGAATGTTGAATTGGTTGATGAAAATGAAAACAAGTGCAGGAATTGCATAGAAATGTGCAAAGCCTGTACTCAAAAAGATGACATCATAAAAGTAAAAGAAATTGAAGCAACCAAATTTGAAAATGTTTTCAAAATAAAATGTAAAGAAATGGTTGAAACAGAAGAAATGTTGAAATTAAAAGTTGAAAAGCTAACACAGAAATGTCAAGGTTTGGAAAAGGATAATGATGCTTATAGACAACTGTGTTCAGCAAAATGTGTTGATTGTGTTGAAAAAGAATCTAAATTTCAATATTTACAAAAATAGTATGATTCTTTAAAGTGGTCGAGTCAGAGGGTACAAGAAGCTTATGATACTTTGAAGAGCCAAGTCAAAAGTTTTGATCAAAGATTGTCAGAAACTTTAGTCACTAAAGAAATGTATGAAAGAAAGTTTAAAGAAAAGCAACTTGAATTAAACAAATGTGTTGATGAAATTGCTAATCTTAAACAAGTCTTGGCTGAAAAAGAAAAGGTTGTTACAAAACTTCAAAGTTATCATAACTCTTCGTACATTCTCGAACGCATTTTCAACATCACACCAGATGACAAAGATACTGAAAATTGCAAAAAGGGTATTGGTTCAGAATTTCATCAGGTACCACCACCATTGAGAAACAATTATACTTTTTATGATGAGGAAAAGGTGGCAAAGGGTTTGAACATAGCTGACCAATTACCTGAAAGTATCGATGTGACTTACTCCAAATCTGATGATGCTAATGATTCAGAGGTGGTAAGTAAGGTTGTTGAAAGCGTTTTGAAAGATGAGTCTACAAAAGGTAAGTCTGAATCACAGGATGAAGATGAAGGAAATCTTTATGATGGTTATCTGAAAAACACAAAATCCGAGAAAAATTTGAATGATGATTCAAAAGGATTGGTTTATACCATGATTGGATCGGACAACTTATTCTTGGATGTTGTATTCCCGATTCAGAATGTGATTTCAGAAAAGGTTGATAAAGTTTTCAAAATGGTTGAGATTGAGAAGTCGGAAATTTCAAAGTTTGCTGGTAAAGGTCATAAATCTTTTTATAACAAACCTGGTTTTAAGAAGAAAAACATGAAGGCTGGTTTGGGTTATAAAAAGAAACAGAATCGAAAACAAAATTAAAAACAGGATTTGCAACAAAAATTAAATTTTGTTCAAGGAAAAAGTTTGAAAGAAGAGGAAAAACTCAAATTTGGACAACAGTCTAATGAGGAGTTTGAGGCTAAGAAAAAGAAACAACAACAGGCCAAGGATGTTTCAAAGAAAGTGTGTTTTAAATGTGATCAAATTGGACATGTTGCACGAAAGTGTCCAAATCCAAAGCCTGTTGATGTTGAAAAACAGAAATCTGAGAATGAGAAACCAAGGTCAACCAGATTTGATTCGAAACAAACTTGGAGGTACAATACAAACAAGTTTGCTTCAAATCAAAATTGGAAATCAAACTCGAACAGGTTCGATTCAAGACAGACCTGGAACTCTCACACACCCAGATTCAAAACAACACAAAGTTGGAGAACATCTGTTGATATGACAAAACCTCAAGAGTTTTGGAAACCTAAAAATGTTATTAAAAAACAAAAGGTTCAAAAAGAGACAAATTTTTACAAAAGAGGTACTCCGGAAGGTCAAATGTGGAGTGCTAAGAAACAAGTGACGTCGGTAAAAGATGAGAAAGTTGAAGTCAATGCTGAAAAAGTTTTAAATGACAAAGAGTTTCCGAAATTAAATGAACATTATTGTGTTGAAATGCCTAAGGTCCAACAGACCTGGGCTAAGTTGTTCAAATGATTGATAAATTTTGAATGTGCAGGTGCTCAACGAAGCTGAAGATTGTGAGAATGGTAGTTGGAGCAACCTGGCACAGGAAGAGGTTGCAGGACCCTGGTTTGGTTGAACAGGGAGTTTAGTTTGAGTGATGTTTGTACATAAATAAACAATATTTTCAAAATCCTAAAAAATTGAAAATTTTAAAACCAAAAATATGTTTTTAGTTTAGAAAATCTAAAAACATTTGAAAATTTGAAAATGACAAAAACATGATAAAATTTAAAAATTTGAGTTTTGTGTAAAAAGAGGAAATGATAGTACATCAGTAGACAGTTACAGTATGCTAAAGAAATGGAAAGTTTAAATGTGTTAAACGATCTCACCGTGGATGTGTCGGTAGATTTTTATACATTTAGTAAACTTTTCGGGATATAAACCTAAATTCAAATACTTGCTTATTTCGTGGGGAACACTACTTGAATATATAGGTAACCCCTGAAATCTCGTTTGAAAGGTTTCGTATTCTGATATACAGGTTTTCATACTCAGTGATATCTGGGGTATTATTCCGGGACTTCTGCTGAATGGAAGTTCTGACCTAGTCCTCGAATAATACTTTCTGCAATGCTTGAAACACAGCATCACCCTCAGCATATATGATAAGACAATAAAATTGCTTAGCAATGCTGTTGTAAAAAAGATCCTCTAAAGGGGACACACCCATAAGTTGAGTCATGATTTCTCTGCTGAACGATGGTTCTGACCTGAGCTCTCATGATTCTTCATAATTTATTAACCCCTTACAGATATCATTTGTGTTATAATTGCCTGTAAGACTGAATATTGGGATCTGGATACGGGAGTATATTCAAGAGGTGGGACACATGAATAGGTTTAAGTTTTTAAAATACCTAATTCGTATCCTGAATCAGTTGAAATTTGTATGAAAATTTAAGTGGATCAGTATATCGACAATCTAAGTGAATTGTTTAATTCTTACTGTGTAATTAAGCTCAACGGTACTTGTGACTTGTCATAAACTGATATGATCCTCTGACGCATACTCAAAACAAAAATATTGTCTGTAAATATGTTTGTACATATTTCGTTATTGCTTTATATTTTCAGAAAATACAAAAAGATTTTGATTTCTGCTTTGAGTGCTGAGTTTCAAAATCTAAGTAAGCTGATCGTGTTTCTGAAAATAAAACAAGTTCATTAATTTGAAACTTGAAGTTTTAAAATCAAAATTTCAAAAACAGTTTGTAATATCTCCAAGGTCATTAAGTTGAACTTGGATGATTAACTGTGGGGGAGTTGGATGCTTATACTGTTATAGAGCTAGTTTCTGATTCGATTCGATGAAACTGCCAAATTCATGAAAATTGTTTGTTTAGAATGTTTGAGTGAGCCAGGATACAATTCCTGGATAGCTGAAATTTGAAATGCTGTTACTTATAAATGTTTGAGTGATTGCAGATGAGATTCCAGACTACGATCCCGGAAGCTGAGTCTAAGGGGGAGTCTGAAGACGAGCTCAAAGCAAGGGGGAGCTTGTAGATGGAAAGCTAGGTGTTGATCCCAAAGCATGGAAGCTTGATGAAAGGGGGAGCCTGAAGCTGATGGAAAGAAGATAAAGATTGAAGGATGCTTACAGTGTTACAATTCGGATAGAGTTTGAAGACTGATCAAGACTGAAGAGGTGTCATGATAAAGATTGGACACTGAAGACTTCGTCAATATCCAAGGGGGAGTCTGTTAGTGCACTATGTCTATTGACTTCGTCTTGTATCGAGTTTAGGATTTGAATTGTTAGATTAGATCTTGTTATATGAGAGTATAGGAGGTTTTAGAGTATGTTTAAGGTATTTTAGCTTGAAAGTGGTGATTTACCTTGAAAGTGTCACATGACAGTTTCAAGCTAAATCAACATGTTGATTTCCCTTGAAAGTGGCATGTGTCATTTCAAGCTAAATCAACATCACTATAAATAGCATTCAAGCTAAATCATTTGCAAGTTTTAGAAAGTTTGGAGCTTGGTGCTTAGAGAGAGAAAGTAGAGAGAGAAAGTGCTCTAGGTGATTCACGGTTCCTGTACGATTTCAGATTTATCAAAGAATCACGTTTATATTACGTCACATGTGTTAGGTCGCGTTCGTGTACGGTTTCTGCAAGTTTCACGTTCGTTTCGCAATCGTTTCGGAGTTAAAACCGGTCCTACAAAACCTATCCCCACACTGAGCCTTACTCAGTGTCTCTATCTTAGAGTCTAATCTCAGCATTCTCTCTTCTAATTCCTCTACTCTCCTTTCAGGTGGATCCCCACACTTGGGTTTTATCACCTTCTCTAAACTTGGCTCACTCACCACCTTTTTCTCATCACTCTCAAACCTCTCATCCTCCCCCACTGACGCTATCGCCTCGACTCTCTCATCCGACCCTCTCGCATTATTCACCTTGAAAACTACCGATTCGTCGCCCGCTCTAAGTGTGATTGTGCCTAAGAAGACATCTATAAGCACTTTAGCAGTGTTCAAGAACGGGCGTCCTAAAATCAACGGTACGTTTTCATCGGCCTCCATATCTAACACTACAAAATCTGGCGGGAAGACAAACTCGTCCACCTTCACTAATAAATTCTCTATGATCCCCCTAGGATACTTAACTGTCTTATCGGCTAACGAGAGGGTCATACGAGTTGTCTTCAAATCACCAAGGCCTAGTTTTTCATAAAATGAATATGGCATCAAATTAATACTAGCACCAAGGTCTGCCAACGCGTGGTTCTTAACATCAC
The DNA here is from genome assembly GCA_030545235.1 of Helianthus tuberosus. Classification (NCBI taxonomy): domain Eukaryota; kingdom Viridiplantae; phylum Streptophyta; class Magnoliopsida; order Asterales; family Asteraceae; genus Helianthus; species Helianthus tuberosus. Next base: position 125,913,719 of record CM060358.1, read on the forward strand.
CACCAACCAAACAAGGGATCGTGAATATGCCAGGATCGGTGAGTTTCTCAGGATGTTTAGTCAGGATCACTGCAGAACAATCTCCATTCAATGGAGTACTAGAACACTCACCTACCCTATCCTTACGCTTGAGAAAATCCTTAAGGAACTTGGCGTATTTGGGCATGGATCTCAGGGACTCTATGAACGAAAGATTTACTTTTAACTGGGTGAACATCTCAAGAAATTTCTCGTATTCCCTAGCGTATTGCTGTTGCTTATAACGGGTGGGAAAAGGAAGACGGGAGGGATCAAATACGTGCGGCGACCTAACCCTAACTGGTTGCTTCTCTACTTTCTTCTCAACCTGAGGCTCCTCGGTATGTGCGGTACTTGCTGGGCCTAGCCTATGTTGCACCTTACCTGGGGCCTCCATCTCGATCTCCTCATCTACCTCATCATCACTCCCTAACTCAGCATTCTCTCTCACGACCTCCCCTAGATTCTTCCCACTACGAGTAGTAATTGCTTTCACAGAATGGTTGGTTGGGTGTGTAGTACCTGAAAACTGCCCGGAAGAGGATTCTCTCAACTGCCTAGCTATATCCCCTACTGTTCTATTAAGATCTAAAAGAGTAGACTCTTGATTTTTAAGCTGAAGATCATGACTTTTATTAATCTGCACCTGACTTTTAACGAACGCCTGATTCTGCGTCATCATCTGAGCGAACATCTCCTCCATCCTGGTCAAACTACCCTGTAAAGCCTTGTCACTGCCTTGGCTCTCTTGATTCGACCCCCCACTAGCAAACTGACCTCCTGAACCACTATACTGACCACTCTGACCCGAACCACTACTCGTGTAAAGACCCGGCCCCCTATTTTGATACTGACCCGATGGGAAACCAGGGGGATTGCCTGAAGGGCGATATCCACTACTACTACCACTACCCTGCCAGCTGGAGTTAAAAATATTATTATTATTACTAAATTGACCCCTAGACTGACCCGCTATGAACTCAACCTGCTCTAGAGTAAGAGTGGGACAATTGAGCGTGTCGTGACCTCCCCTACAAACCTCACACCTATCAACTTTCTTCTTAATCTCATTCAACTCTTGCCTCATCTCTTGCCTCAAACTCTCGACTATAGCAGCTATCGATGGATCCAAGCTAACTTGGTTTACCCCTCGACCGGCCGAGGTGGTATGAACAGGAATGGAAGTCCTGCTGATAGTGCCGTAATCCATATTAGAGTGGGCGAAACTCTCAAACAAATCGTTACACTCATTCAGTGTCTTTTTACCCATAAGCTGCCCTCCTGCTGAAGTATCGAAACGAGCTCTAATCTCAGGAGTAAGACCATTGTAAAACTTTTCAACTAACGCCCAATCAGACAAACCATGCTGCGAACAACGAGAAAGAAGCGTCTGGAAACGCTCCCATGCTAAGTGGTATGGCTCATCAGGCTCCATACGGAAGGAGTGAATCTGATCACGAAGTCGAGAGGCCTTGGCTGGTGGGAAGTATTTGGCTATGAAAGCATCGCGAAGACCAGCCCAAGTAGTGAAAGTGCCGGCGGGCTGAGAATCGAACCAGACGGCTGCGCTTCCAGCGAGAGAGAATGGGAAAACCTGAAGGTACCTGGTCTCTAGATTAACACCCTCAATGGAGAAGGTGCTGCAAAGGCGAGTGATGCGATTTATATGAGCGGGAGCATCCGCGTCGTCACGACCATGGAACTGGCACGAATTTGTAATGGCCGTCATGATGTAAGAAGGAATCTGCCAGGACCTATCATTCGCGATATTCGGAAGGGTGATGGGTGAAGTAGCGCCAGCGAAACCGGTGGTAGCCTGCTCGTAAACGGTGCGGTTTGCCATAGCGGGTGGAGGACTAGGTGTACGAGAACGGGAGGGTGGTGGGGAAACGTGTGGTGAAACGTGGGGTGATGACTTCGGTGTGAAATCGAAAGCGGGGGTGGACTGCGAAAACGAAGAAGAGCTAGAAGAACTTAACTCGGATGCAGAAGACGAGAAGGAAGATTTGATCGTAAACGGATTCGGCGGAGGTCCCTGCGAACGTGTATGGGGCATCAACTGCAAAACCAAATACGAACAAGTAAAAAGACTCTAACAACGACTCACTAATCTAGAAAAGACACTAAAACAAATATATTTTTTTTTATTTTTTTTTTATGATTTTTAGACTCCTACGACTCAACGAACACAAATAGCACGTAATATGTCAACTAAGTCCAAACAAAGTAATTAACGCAATCGCCAAAGAGTCCCCGGCAACGGCGCCAAAAACTTGATGTGCTAAAAGTGGTTTAACTAAATTAACTAAATTAAACCCTAAACTAGACTCTCTAAGTTTTAAATTTATAAAACAAAGACTCTCTAAAACCTAAACCACACGACCGGCAAGTGTACCGATTGATGCAGTATAGCCTAAGGAAGTCCGAGTATCGAACCCAAGAGACTCTACTAAATTACGCTAATGACTCTATCTAGACTTAGACTGACACGGACTTCAACTAATTTTTTATTGATGGGGGGGTTTTCTAAAAATCCTAAGAATGCAAAAAACGAAAAACTAGATTAGCTAAATAACTAACACGAACTCGAACGAAGACTTTGACCAGTGGTGATGAAGACTACCTAGGCTAGACGCAAGCTAAACTCAGAATGGATTTCTATTCGATGATTTTGTGGTGTGGAACCGGGATATTTAGATACTAAACCTATTAAGACACCACTAAGCCCCTCAAACACTCTCAAGGCGATTCTTGTGGCACTACCTAGGCTGTTACGCTCACCGGTTTTCTAGATTTCCTCACAGTCCTCTAGTTTCTTGAAAGTGCCTATATAAGACGATCTACCTCACAGCGCGAACGTCTAAAGCAACTACGGGTTTTAATCTTGGTTTAATAGACAATGGAATGTTAAGGACTTATAACCAAACCGAGACCTATTAATAACCTCGAGCCTCACAGCGACAAGTTTAGCAGAACACTTGATTTTATTAAATTACCGAATATTACTTCTAAGGTTACTTACTCGATTTTCACCCTAAAGGATTAATGATCTATTACGTGATAAAGACCGTCACCTAAATCAAGAACCCTAGCACAACCCTATTATGTGATAAAGACCGTCACCAAGGATTATACAAAGCAATAAACAGTGATAAAATAATCGTCAAGCACGCATATGCACCAAGTTAAATTCCCGAAGCTTTTACAATACAAGAAAAATCCACAACCACGCCAAAAATCGAATAAAAAAACCAAACTTTATTTAATTAATGTCATTAGCCTAGGTAGTACGAAAAGTCTAGCCAATAATCATGTCAACAATCATAGCAACAATGAATATTAATTCAGAATTCATCATTAAAAACTAAGAATAAACGAAACCGAAAGATAAACAGAAGTATAGAACCCGAAAATCTTCAACTCCGAGTGTTCCCGAGCTTCCTAGATGATTCCCTGCTTTTAGTTCTTGTAAAAACTGCTCTCAAAACCGTCTCTGAAGTTGTCTTCGTCCCTCTGCTGTGTTCGTCCCCAGTTATCGTCTGATGATTCCTCCTTAATAATGTCCAGCCGTCCAAATATATATGGGATCTCTATTTCTTTGTGTCCAAGTCTGTCTTTTGATAGCCGCCTCTTTTCTTAATATATCCATGAAATTTAATTGCCCATTCTTAAATCACCAAACACCAGGCCCAAATACTACACAAATCATGAACTGGCCCACACACAAATTCTAATATTCTTAATTCAGTCAACATGAATTTGCTGCATCTTTCTTTTCCTTTTTGTTGTGACATGTTAGAAACATTAATTCAACTTTACCATCATGTTACTTCTGGTCCCTCGCTTTTTTAATACCATATCACAATTAATTTTCAACTTTCATGTATTGGCATTTGAGGTCCCTTCTAGCTTATAAAATAGAGATAGTGGGCTTGACCCAATCACGGAAAATAGTGGCGAAATTCCTTCGGTCACTGGCGTTCTACTCTGCCCGACTGGCTGGTCATTTCCACATTACTCATTTTTGCTCCATTTGCACCAGGACATAGCCAAACACAAAATAATATAATATAATACTAAAACTAAATAAAAACAAATAATAACTATACAATAATTATACATTTTACACGGGACAAATATGTGTATTTTACCCTACATCAAATATCTCCACACTTAACTTTTTTTCGTCCTCGAAAAAGAATTATGCAAAACGGAATCATAGTCGGAATAGTCATTCGGGACAAAACTTATGTTACTTTATTAAAACCGAAACTCGTGTTAGCCGCGATTACAAGTATATTGATCCACTTAAACCCAACCCGGTTCCAAGCCCTTATCATGCAATTTAGTTCAAGTGCGGTCAATCTACCTAGGGTCTCACGCTAAGAATTGCAAGTCCACCTAATCTCCCCTCAAGCTTATAGGATAAAAGGAACAACCACTGGGTTATTTCCTAACCGCCTTATGCCAAGATCAAGAGAGTTTAAAATCAAATCTATTTTCACCAATATTTTTTTCCTTTTTACGAGCGTAGACGTTGTTTTCCCTAACCCAGAGGCATTCCGGCTGTAGAGTCGCTATCCCCAACTCGGATTACTTAGGCTTCGGTACTTTATTTATTTATTTATTTTTTCTTTATTTGCAAGGTCGATTTCACACACCCTAGCGGTAATCCAGCTGTAGAGTCGCTATCCCCAACCCAGACTACATAGAAGTGGCTACTTTCATTTAGTTTCTAGCTCTTTTATTATTTTTTTTCAACGAGATAATGACCAAAAAACGCTAACGATCTTAGCTTATAACGGCATCCCTTATACTATTATTGGCGGTTTCAATTTCCCCACTTTCCCTAGATGAGAACCCACTAGTAGACCGACAATTAGGTAATTTTAAGATCAAAGGAACCCAGAACCGAACCGAGCCTACCCGCGCATCCCAAACTAGACGGAAGCTCAATTATTTTATCTCATATTATCATTATTTGAACCCGAACAAAAATCCAACTTTTCTATCATTTTCCGTTTCTTATTTTTGCAAACTTCTTATTTCAAAAGACATTTTCTGATTTTTTAATTTTTTTGTATTTTTCAAATTTTTTTAATTTTTTTTTGACTCAACTAACTATACTAACGACACTAAACGATAGTTTCCCATCCCCACACTTAAACTCTACATTGCCCTCAATGTAGGATGGAAACCGACTCAAAAGACTAAAATAAATAAGAAAAAATAAAAGACAAAGGGCAAAATTGGAAAGGACTTAGCTGGTAATATAACGTGTAAGCTCCAAACTCTCGTGCAATCCAGCTCGATCGTATAGCATTTCAGTCGCGATCGGCATTGACTCTGACTGATACACTCGAAAAATGCCTAATATTCGATAAGCAGCTCCAAAATCACCCGAATGGAGATTGAGTACGGGTGGTACATATTCAAACCTGCATAAACAAAGACAAACAAAAACCAAAGCAGTACCGACTCGACATAAAAACTGACTCAATACTACTAAATTAGACTCATAGTACAGAATAAAAGACTCAAAATACAAACTCTACAAGTGGGTCACAACTATTCACACACTCATGGAGGATCATACAAGCGCAACTCACCTCCATACCAACTCTTACGGGCCGTAGCACTACCATTCCTAACATAGTCCGCATCTCTCCTATCCTCATATCTCTCACAACCTCTCAACTCATCATCGGGCGGTTTGAATCTAGATGTTTCATATCGAAACCTATCCCCACATTGAGCCTTACTCAGTGTCTCTATCTTAGACTCTAATCTCAGCATTCTCTCTTCTAATTCCTCTACTCTCCTATCAGGTGGATCCCCACACTTGGGTTTTATCACCTTCTCTAAACTTGGCTCACTCACCACCTTTTTCTCATCACTCTCAAACCTCTCATCCTCCCCCACTGACGCTATCGCCTCGACTCTCTCATCCGGCCCTCTCACATTATTCACCTTGAAAACTACCGATTCGTCGCCCGCTTTAAGTGTGATTGTGCCTAAGAAGACATCTAGAAGCGCTTTAGCAGTGTTCAAGAACGGGCGTCCTAAAATCAACGGTACGTTTTCATCGGCCTCCATATCTAACACTACAAAATCTGCCGGGAAGACAAACTCGTCCACCTTCACTAATAAATTCTCTATGATCCCCCTAGGATACTTAACTGTCTTATCGGCTAACGAGAGGGTCATACGAGTTGGCTTCAAATCACCAAGGCCTAGTTTTTCATAAAATGAATATGGCATGAAATTAATACTAGCACCAAGGACTGCCAACGCGTGGTTCTTAACATCACCACCAAACAAACAAGGGATCATGAATATGCCAGGATCGGTGAGTTTCTCAAGAAGTTTAGTCAGGATCACTGCAGAACAATCTCCATTCAATGGAGTACTAGAACTCTCACCTACCCTATCCTTACGCTTGAGAAAGTCCTTAAGGAACTTGGCGTATTTGGGCATGGATCTCAGGGCCTCTATGAACGGAAGATTTACTTTTAACTGGGTGAACATCTCAAGAAATTTCTCGTATTCCCTAGCGTATTGCTGTTGCTTATAACGGGCGGGAAAAGGAAGACGGGAGGGATCAAATACGTGCGGCGGCCTAACCCTAACTGGTTGCTTCTCTACTTTCTTCTCAACCTGAGGCTCCTCGGTATGTGCAGTACTTGCTGGGCCTAGCCTATGTTGCACCTTACCTGGGGCCTCCATCTCGATCTCCTCATCTACCTCATCATCACTCCCTAACTCAGCATTCTCTCTCACGACCTCCCCTAGATTCTTCCCACTACGAGTAGTAATTGCTTTCACAGAATGGTTGGTTGGGTGTGTAGTACCTGAAAACTGCCCGGAAGAGGATTCTCTCAACTGCCTAGCTATATCCCCTACTGTTCTCTTAAGATCTAAAAGAGTAGACTCTTGATTTTTAAGCTGAAGATCGTGACTTTTATTAATCTGCTCCTGACTTTTAACGAACGCCTGATTCTGCATCATCATCTGAGCGAACATCTCCCCCATCCTGCTCAAACTACCCTGTAAAGCCTTATCACTGCCTTGGCTCTCTTGATTCGACCCCCCACTAGCAAACTGACCTCCTGAACCACTATACTGACCACTCTGACCCGAACCACTACTCGTGTAAAGACCCGGCCCCCTATTTTGATACTGACCCGATGGGAAACCAGGGGGATTGCCTGAAGGGCGATATCCACTACTACTACCACTACCCTGCCAGCTGGAGTTAAAAATATTATTATTATTACTAAATTGACCCCTAGACTGACCCGCTATGAACTCAACCTGCTCTAGAGTAAGAGTGGGACAATCGAGCGTGTCGTGACCTCCCCTACAAACCTCACACCTATCAACTTTCTTCTTAATCTCATTCAACTCTTGCCTCATCTCTTGCCTCAAACTCTCGACTATAGCAGCTATCGATGGATCCAAGCTAACTTGGTTTACCCATCGACCAGCCGAGGTGGTATGAACAGGAATGGAAGTCCTGCTGATAGTGCCGTAATCCATATCAGAGTGGGCGAAACTCTCAAACAAATCGTTACACTCATTCACTGTCTTTTTACCCATAAGCTGCCCTCCCGCTGAAGTATCGAAACGAGCTCTAATCTCAGGAGTAAGACCATTGTAAAACTTTTCAACTAACGCCCAATCAGACAAACCATGCTGCGAACAACGAGAAAGAAGCGTCTGGAAACGCTCCCATGCTAAGTGGTATGGCTCATCAGGCTCCATACGGAAGGAGTGAATCTGATCACGAAGGCGAGACGCCTTGGCTGGTGGGAAGTATTTGGCTATGAAAGCATCGCGAAGACCAGCCCAAGTAGTGAAAGTGCCGGCGGGCTGAGAATCGAACCAGACGGTTGGGCGTCCAGCGAGAGAGAATGGGAAAACCTGAAGGTACCTGGTCTCTAGATTAACACCCTCAATGGAGAAGGTGCTGCAAAGGCGAGTGATGCGATTTATATGAGCGAGAGCATCCTCGTCGTCACGACCATGGAACTGGCACGAATTTGTAATGGCCGTCATGATGTAAGAAGGAATCTGCCAGGACCTATCATTCGCGATATTCGGAAGGGTGATGGGTGAAGTAGTGCCAGCGAAACCGGTGGTAGCCTGCTCGTAAACGGTGCGGTTTGCCATAGCGGGTGGAGGACTAGGTGTACGAGAACGGGAGGGTGGTGGGGAAACGTGTGGTGAAACGTGGGGTGATGACTTCGGTGTGAAATCGAAAGCGGGGGTGGACTGCGAAAACGAAGAAGAGCTAGAAGAACTTAACTCGGATGCAGAAGGCGAGAAGGAAGATTTGATCGTAAACGGATTCGGCGGAGGTCCCTGCGAACGTGTATGGGGCATCAACTGCAAAACCAAATACGAACAAGTAAAAAGACTCTAACAACGACTCACTAATCTAGAAAAGACACTAAAACAAATATATATTTTTTTTTATTTTTTTTTTATGATTTTTAGATTCCTACGACTCAACGAACACAAATAGCACGTAATATGTCAACTAAGTCCAAACAAAGTAATTAACGCAATCGCCAAAGAGTCCCTGGCAACGGCGCCAAAAACTTGATGTGCTAAAAGTGGTTTAACTAAATTAACTAAATTAAACCCTAAACTAGACTCTCTAAGTTTTAAATTTATAAAACAAAGACTCTCTAAAACCTAAACCACACGACCGGCAAGTGTACCGATCGATGCAGTATAGCCTAAGGAAGTCCGAGTATCGAACCCAAGAGACTCTACTAAATTACGCTAATGACTCTATCTAGACTTAGACTGACACGGACTTCAACTAATTTTTTATTGATGGGGGGTTTTCTAAAAATCCTAAGAATGCAAAAAACGAAAAACTAGATTAGCTAAATAACTAACACGAACTCGAACGAAGACTTTGACCAGTGGTGATGAAGACTACCTAGGCTAGACGCAAGCTAAACTCAGAATGGATTTCTATTCGATGATTTTGTGGTGTGGAACCGGGATCTTTAGATACTAAACCTATTAAGACACCACTAAGCCCCTCAAACACTCTCAAGGCGATTCTTGTGGCACTACCTAGGCTGTTACGCTCACCGGTTTTCTAGATTTCCTCACAGTCCTCTAGTTTCTTGAAAGTGCCTATATAAGACGATCTACCTCACAGCGCGAACGTCTAAAGCAACTACGAGTTTTAATCTTGGTTTAATAGACAATGGAATGTTAAGGACTTATAACCAAACCGAGACCTATTAATAACCTCGAGCCTCACAGCGACAAGTTTAGCAGAACACTTGATTTTATTAAATTACCGAATATTACTTCTAAGGTTACTTACTCGATTTTCACCCTAAAGGATTAATGATCTATTACGTGATAAAGACCGTCACCTAAATCAAGAACCCTAGCACAACCCTATTATGTGATAAAGACCGTCACCAAGGATTATACGAAGCAATAAACAGTGATAAAATAATCGTCAAGCACGCATATGCACCAAGTTAAATTCCCGAAGCTTTTACAATACAAGAAAAATCCACAACCACGCCAAAAATCGAATAAAAAAAACCAAACTTTATTTAATTAATGTCATTAGCCTAGGTAGTACGAAAAGTCTAGCCAATAATCATGTCAACAATCATAGCAACAATCAATATTAATTCAGAATTCATCATTAAAAACTAAGAATAAACGAAACCGAAAGATAAACAGAAGTATAGAACCCGAAAATCTTCAACTCCGAGTGTTCCCGAGCTTCCTAGATGATTCCCTGCTTTTAGTTCTTGTAAAAACTGCTCTCAAAACCGTCTCTGAAGTTGTCTTCGTCCCTCTGCTGTGTTCGTCCCCAGTTATCGTCTGATGATTCCTCCTTAATAATGTCCAGCCGTCCAAATATATATGGGATCTCTATTTCTTTGTGTCCAAGTCTGTCTTTTGATAGCCTCCTCTTTTCTTAATATATCCACGAAATTTAATTGCCCATTCGTAAATCACCAAACACCAGGCCCAAATACTACACAAATCATGTACTGGCCCACACACAAATTCTAATATTCTTAATTCAGTCAACATGAATTTGCTGCATCTTTCTTTTCCTTTTTGTTGTGACATGTTAGAAACATTAATTCAACTTTACAATCATGTTACTTCTGGTCCCTCGCTTTTTTAATACCATATCACAATTAATTTTCAACTTTCATGTATTGGCATTTGAGGTCCCTTCTAGCTTATAAAATAGAGATAGTGGGCTTGACCCAATCACGGAAAATAGTGGCGAAATTCCTTCGGTCACTGGCGTTCTACTCTGCCCGACTGGCTGGTCATTTCCACATTACTCATTTTTGCTCCATTTGCACCAGGACCTAGCCAAACACAAAATAATATAATATAATACTAAAACTAATTAAAAACAAATAATAACTATACAATAATTATACATTTTACACGGGACAAATATGTGTATTTTACCCTACATCAAATATCCCCACACTTAACTTTTTTTCGTCCCCGAAAAAGAATAATGCAAAACGGAATCATTGTCGGAATAGTCATTCGGGACAAAACTTATGTTACTTTATTAAAACCGAAACTCGTGTTAGCCGCGATTACAAGTATATTGATCCACTTAAACCCAAACCGGTTCCAAGCCCTTATCATGCAATTTAGTTCAAGTGCGGTCAATCTACCTAGGGTCTCACGCTAAGAATTGCAAGTCCACCTAATCTCCCCTCAAGCTTATAGGACAAAAGGAACAACCACTGGGTTATTTCCTAACCGCCTTATGCTAAGATCAAGAGAGTTTAAAATCAAATCTATTTTCACCAATATTTTTTCCTTTTTATGAGCGTAGACGTTGTTTTCCCTAACCCAGAGGCATTCCGGCTGTAGCGTCGCTATCCCCAACTCGGATTACTTAGGCTTCGGTACTTTATTTATTTATTTATTTTTTCTTTATTTGCAAGGTCGATTTCACACACCCTAGCGGTAATCCGGCTGTAGAGTCGCTATCCCCAACCCAGACTACATAGAAGTGGCTACTTTCATTTAGTTTCTAGCTCTTTTATTATTTTTTTTCAACGAGATAATGACCAAAAAACTCTAACGATCTTACCTTATAACGGCATCCCTTATACTATTATTGGCGGTTTCAATTTCCCCACTTTCCCTAGATGAGAACCCACTAGTAGACCGACAATTAGGTAATTTTAAGATCAAAGGAACCCAGAACCGAACCGAGCCTACCCGCGCATCCCAAACTAGACAGAAGCTCAATTATTTTATCTCATATTATCATTATTTGAAACCGAACAAAAATCCACATTTTCTATCATTTTCCGTTTCTTACTTTTGCAAACTTCTTATTTCAAAAGACATTTTCTGATTTTTTAATTTTTTTGTATTTTTCAAATTTTTTTAATTTTTTTTGACTCGACTAACTATACTAACGACACTAAACGATAGTTTCCCATCCCCACACTTAAACTCTACATTGCCCTCAATGTAGGATGGAAACCGACTCAAAAGACTAAAATAAATAAGAAAAAATAAAAGACAAAGGACAAAATTGGAAAGGACTTAGCTGGTAATATAACGTGTAAGCTCCAAAGTCTCGTCCAATCCAGCTCGATCGTATAGCATTTCAGTCGCGATCGGCATTGACTCTGACTGATACACTCGGAAAATGACTGATATTCGATAAGCAGCTCCAAAATCACCTGAATGGAGATTGAGTACGGGTGGTACATATTCAAACCTGCATAAACAAAGACAAACAAAAACCAAAGCAGTACCGACTCGACATAAAAACTGACTCAATACTAGTAAATTAGACTCATAGTACAGAATAAAAGACTCAAAATACAAACTCTACAAGTGGGTCACAACTGTTCACACACTCATGGAGGATCATACAAGCGCAAGTCACCTCCATACCAACTCTTACGGGCCGTAGCACTACCATTCCTAACATTGCCCGCATCTCTCCTATCCTCATATCTCTCACAACCTCTCAACTCATCATCGGGCGGTTTGAATCTAGATGTTTCATATCGAAACCTATCCCCACACTGAGCCTTACTCAGTGTCTCTATCTTAGACTCTAATCTCAGCATTCTCTCTTCTAATTCCTCTACTCTCCTATCAGGTGGATCCCCACACTTGGGTTTTATCACCTTCTCTAAACTTGGCTCACTCACCACCTTTTTCTCATCACTCTCAAACCTCTCATCCTCCCCCACTGACGTTATCGCCTCGACTCTCTCATCCGGCCCTCTCGCATTATTCACCTTGAAAACTACCGATTCGTCGCCTGCTCTAAGTGTGATTGTGCCTAAGAAGACATCTATAAGCGCTTTAGCAGTGTTCAAGAACGGGCGTCCTAAAATCAATGGTACGTTTTCATCAGCCTCCATATCTAACACTACAAAATCTGCCGGGAAGACAAACTCGTCCACCTTCACTAATAAATTCTCTATGATCCCCCTAGGATACTTAACTGTCTTATCGGCTAACGAGAGGGTCATACGAGTTGGCTTCAAATCACCAAGGCCTAGTTTTTCATAAAATGAATATGGCATCAAATTAATACTAGCACCAAGGTCTGCCAACGCGTGGTTCTTAACATCACCACCAAACAAACAAGGGATCATGAATATGCCAGGATCGGTGAGTTTCTCAGGAAGTTTAGTCAGGATCACTGCAGAACAATCTCCATTCAATGGAGTACTAGAACACTCACCACCCCTACCCTATCCTTACGCTTGAGAAAATCCTTAAGGAACTTGGCGTATTTAGGCATGGATCTCAGGGCCTCTATGAACGGAAGATTTACTTTTAACTGGGTGAACATCTCAAGAAATTTCTCGTATTCCCTAGCGTATTGCTGTTGCTTATAACGGGCGGGAAAAGGAAGACGGGAGGGATCAAATACGTGCGGCGGCCTAAGCCTAACTGGTTGCTTCTCTACTTTCTTCTCAACCTGAGGCTCCTCGGTATGTGCGGTACTTGCTGGGCCTAGCCTATGTTGCACCTTACCTGGGGCCTCCATCTCGATCTCCTCATCTACCTCATCATCACTCCCTAACTCAGCATTCTCTCTCACGACCTCCCCTAGATTCTTCCCACTACGAGTAGTAATTGCTTTCACAGAATGGTTGGTTGGGTGTGTAGTACCGGAAAACTGCCCGGAAGAGGATTCTCTCAACTGCCTAGCTATATCCCCTACTGTTCTCTTAAGATCTAAAAGAGTAGACTCTTGATTTTTAAGCTAAAGATCGTGACTTTTATTAATCTGCTCCTGACTTTTAATGAACGCCTGATTCTGCGTCATCATCTGAGCGAACATCTCCCCCATCCTGCTCAAACTACCCTGTAAAGCCTTGTCACTGCCTTGGCTCTCTTGATTCGACCCCCCACTAGCAAACTGACCTCCTGAACCACTATACTGACCACTATGACCCGAACCACTACTCGTGTAAAGACCCGGCCCCCTATTTTGATACTGACCCGATGGGAAACCAGGGGGATTGCCTGAAGGGCGATATCCACTACTACTACCACTACCCTGCCAGCTGGAGTTAAAAATATTATTATTATTACTAAATTGACCCCTAGACTGACCCGCTATGAACTCAACCTGCTCTAGAGTAAGAGTGGGACAATCGAGCGTGTCGTGACCTCCCCTACAAACCTCACACCTATCAACTTTCTTCTTAATCTCATTCAACTCTTGCCTCATCTCTTGCCTCAAACTCTCGACTATAGCAGCTATCGATGGATCCAAGCTAACTTGGTTTACCCCTCGACCGGCCGAGGTGGTATGAACAGGAATGGAAGTCCTGCTGATAGTGCCGTAATCCATATCAGAGTGGGCGAAACTCTCAAACAAATCGTTAGACTCATTCACTATCTTTTTACCCATAAGATGCCCTCCTGCTGAAGTATCGAAACAAGCTCTAATCTCAGGAGTAAGACCATTGTAAAACTTTTCAACTAACGCTCAATCAGACAAACGAAGAAGAGCTAGAAGAACTTAACTCGGATGCAGAAGACGAGAAGGAAGATTTGATCGTAAACGGATTCGGCGGAGGTCCCTGCGAACGTGTATGGGGCATCAACTGCAAAACCAAATACGAACAAGTAAAAAGACTCTAACAACGACTCACTAATCTAGAAAAGACACTAAAACAAATATATATTTTTTTTATTTTTTTTATGATTTTTAGACTCCTACGACTCAACGAACACAAATAGCACGTAATATGTCAACTAAGTCCAAACAAAGTAATTAACGCAATCGCCAAAGAGTCCCCGGCAACGGCGCCAAAAACTTGATGTGCTAAAAGTGGTTTAACTAAATTAACTAAATTAAACCCTAAACTAGACTCTCTAAGTTTTAAATTTATAAAACAAAGACTCTCTAAAACCTAAACCACACGACCGGCAAGTGTACCGATCGATGCAGTATAGCCTAAGGAAGTCCGAGTATCGAACCCAAGAGACTCTACTAAATTACGCTAATGACTCTATCTAGACTTAGACTGACACGGACTTCAACTAATTTTTTATTGATGGGGGGGTTTTCTAAAAATCCTAAGAATGCAAAAAACGAAAAACTAGATTAGCTAAATAACTAACACGAACTCGAACGAAGACTTTGACCAGTGGTGATGAAGACTACCTAGGCTAGACGCAAGCTAAACTCAGAATGGATTTCTATTCGATGATTTTGTGGTGTGGAACCGGGATATTTAGATACTAAACCTATTAAGACACCACTAAGCCCCTCAAACACTCTCAAGGAGATTCTTGTGGCACTACCTAGGCTGTTACGCTCACCGGTTTTCTAGATTTCCTCACAGTCCTCTAGTTTCTTGAAAGTGCCTATATAAGACGATAAAGCAACTACGGGTTTTAATCTTGGTTTAATAGACAATGGAATGTTAAGGACTTATAACCAAACCGAGACCTATTAATAACCTCGAGCCTCACAGCGACAAGTTTAGCAGAACACTTGATTTTATTAAATTACCGAATATTACTTCTAAGGTTACTTACTCGATTTTCACCCTAAAGGATTAATGATCTATTACGTGATAAAGACCGTCACCTAAATCAAGAACCCTAGCACAACCCTATTATGTGATAAAGACCGTCACCAAGGATTATACGAAGCAATAAACAGTGATAAAATAATCGTCAAGCACGCATATGCACCAAGTTAAATTCCCGAAGCTTTTACAATACAAGAAAAATCCACAACCACGCCAAAAATCGAATAAAAAAAACCAAACTTTATTTAATTAATGTCATTAGCCTAGGTAGTACGAAAAGTCTAGCCAATAATCATGTCAACAATCATAGCAACAATCAATATTAATTCAGAATTCATCATTAAAAACTAATAATAAACGAAACCGAAAGATAAACAGAAGTATAGAACCCGAAAATCTTCAACTCCGAGTGTTCCCGAGCTTCCTAGATGATTCCCTGCTTTTAGTTCTTGTAAAAACTGCTCTCAAAACCGTCTCTGAAGTTGTCTTCGTCCCTCTGCTGTGTTCGTCCCCAGTTATCGTCTGATGATTCCTCCTTGATAATGTCCAGCCGTCCAAATATATATGGGATCTCTCTTTCTTTGTGTCCAAGTCTGTCTTTTGATAGCCGCCTCTTTTCTTAATATATCCACGAAATTTAATTGCCCATTCGTAAATCACCAAACACCAGGCCCAAATACTACACAAATCATGAACTGGCCCACACACAAATTCTAATATTCTTAATTCAGTCAACATGAATTTGCTGCATCTTTCTTTTCCTTTTTGTTGTGACATGTTAGAAACATTAATTCAACTTTACCATCATGTTACTTCTGGTCCCTCGCTTTTTTAATACCATATCACAATTAATTTTCAACTTTCATGTATTGGCATTTGAGGTCCTTTCTAGCTTATAAAATAGAGATAGTGGGCTTGACCCAATCACGGAAAATAGTGGCGAAATTCCTTCGGTCACTGGCGTTCTACTCTGCCCGACTGGCTGGTCATTTCCACATTACTCATTTTTGCTCCATTTGCACCAGGACCTAGCCAAACACAAAATAATATAATATAATACTAAAACTAAATAAAAACAAATAATAACTATACAATAATTATACATTTTACACGGGACAAATATGTTTATTTTACCCTACATCAGTGAGAATAAGTACAGTGATCTCCAGAAGAAGATGAAGTAGTAAGAGTGAAAGTAAGTGAAAGTGAATGAATAACGTGCACCTGAATTCCCATATTTGTAGCCGAAGTTTGGCGCCAAGAATATCACGGAGGAAATAACGGAATCTCCTTTTCCGTTAACACTTATCTCCCCATCCATGCACACGGATCGCAATTCTGATCAACGGCTAGGGAGATGCCACGTTGAAAGTTGCTTGATCTAGATCTACATGTAAATTGTTGCCATCCTCGTGACTTAGATGAAGGTTCCAGATATTGCCACGTCACATTCGGTTACAACCAAATGCGGTTTGTACACGATGAACATTTAATGCCTTCTAGAAGATCTACAGCTGTAAACCATTGATCATTTGCCACGTGTTCATTCTATTATAATGGAAAAGATTCCTTTTGTTCATGTCCTTATTTCATGCGCGCGGATGTGTTCAAGACTTGTCTTTTGTTGTTAATTCTTCAAGCTTAATTGTACCCTTGTGCGGGTCCGCGCAAGGGTGTTAGTTGAGTATTTATCTTTCCTTTCTCCGACGCATGGTTACTAAAGACTGATCTTTCCAAATTCTATTTAAACTCGTTGCGCGGCCGCGTAAGGTCTGTTTGAGATGAATTTGGAGTGTAATTATGGTATGGTTCTCTACGCTTATGCAGGGTTTTGGGGACCATACCCCTTCACTGAGACATGTTGGGACAAAGAGCAGTGTAGTCGTTGGATCGCTTAGTGTACGTCTCGATTTCTGATCCAACCATCTTAAGCTCGTAGTACTCATTCTCGAGCTTGTGAATGTCATTCCTGTGACAGTACTCTTCTTTGATCAGATTTTTGAAGTCATCCCAAGAAGTAGCATTGGCAGTTGCCAATCCAAGCATTTGGACTTGTGCTTTCTACCATGAAAGTGCATTCCCCTCCAAGGTGTCAGTAGCAAACTTCACCCGGTTAGCAATTGGACATTTGCACATGGCGAACACAGATTCAACTTTCTCAATCCAGTGCAGATGGCGTTTGGCTCCTTCAGTGTCATTGAAAGGGATAGGTTTGCAATCCATGAGAGTTTTGAAAGTGCAAACAAGTGGTTGCACAGGTGCAGGTTGACCTGTCGCGGAAGACGAAGCGAACATATTTAGGAACGATAAGACGATACGAGAGTTGGATCTAAATATCCCAGACCGACAAGTTTACCTCCAGGATGGGCTGCAAAAGCTGCATCCACAGTGTTAATCAGGTTTGTAAAGTGATTCTGAGTTGTAAAACCCTTACTTGATTTATATGATTTTCATATAAATATCGGCTATAAATGTATATTTACTAATACACACACATAAGAAAATATGAGTTTATTAAAACATTATAAGGTTTAAAACATTTCAACATCATACATTGATATCGTTGTTTATAACATGACCACGACACGTAACGCGGAAGCTTGAATCTTGACCGTGTTCAGTTCTTCATCGAGCTTGATCATCATTCGGTACTGTACAGTATACCTACATTTCATAAAACATGAAATGAGTTAGTCATTTGGTGATTAAAGCATGTCCAAACAATTTCGCGAGTCGAAACAAGCAAACATCAAGATTCAACAAACAAATTTCCGGATTTACAAGTCGTCGCGTGCCGCGACGGTATTTAGAGTTTCTGTCACGTGACTAGAGCCACGTCACGGGCCGCGACCGAACAAGTGATCTCCGTCGCGCGGCGCGAGGGATCGATTTCGTCAAAAAGATTTGTTGGCCAACCTGCATTTTCCCAGCCAAGTTCTGTTTTACTAAAATGACCATAACTTGTTCGATTTTGATCCGTTTTAGTATTCGTTTCTTCCTACGTGACCGTAAGTTGATTCTCCATCACATGGAGTTAAAATCCAACATCCGGATTAAAAATTTTCTAGATTTTAAGCCCTCGGCTTAAAATTTAATAATTAAGTTTTGACCTGTTCATGGTTTTATCAAACCATCTTGTTCCAAAATGGTCCTAAAGCATATACCAACAAATTTCATTCAAAGTTTTTAACTCGTGATCAATATTTTATGAACTACGCAGCAATTAACCAAGAAATGTGCATAATTCATTTTGACCAGTTAGAGGATTTAAGCATTTAAGCTTAAATCTCGCTCTTTCTTTTATTCACATCTTATTTCCACATTTAATTATCAACTTGTCTTCCACCACATCTATATTTGTGGTGGATTTAATGTGATAAACTTTTCAGGCCGAGTTATGGCAACGCATTGACCCGTTTTAGTATCTCATCAATTAAGTTGCTAGTTAATAGCAACGCATATTCCACACGCTATTCATTCCTATGATCATTATACTCAACAAACAATGATTAGTCATTATCGTCAAATGGTGACATCTTCACCGTTTGACCCGTTTGGTCTAAATGACCATTTTATCCTTGTGAGATGGTATTATTTGTCATCTCATCTATGTAACCCGTTCCGGTTTACACCGTACGGTCACATTACGTATAACTCATTTCTTAATTCTTTTGATCTATCATGGCTTATGCCATGAAGTGTCTTTCAAAACTCACGTTTATCATCAACGCGTGACCAAATTACCGTTTTGCCCTTTATTATTCGTTTTGGCTTACCCTATAAGGTAACCATTCAAAACTCATTTTCTGTTCATCATAGCATGACCAAATAATCATATTATTCCTTTTTAACCATTAAACATGGCTTCTTATTATTTTCATTTATTTCGTTCCGTACGACTACACGTTAGAACATCATATTTCAAATATTTATTCATCTTATTCGTAATCAATACGATAAGAAATATTCTACAAATTAACAAAAGTGTAAACTTTACTTACCTTGCATCCAAATTATGCTTTTCCTTCACACTTAATCCGTTTGACCCGCTTCCTTCCCAAGCTTCCACCTAGCTGTTAAGCGTCAAACTATCATGATAATTCGTAAGATGGTTAGATTAGTCATTATCAATCACGACTATTCCATCTTATAGTTTTTATGTCGAAATTATCATTCGGGCGTATCATTGGTCCAGTAAGAAATTACACGATGTAGCTCAACTACTCGTTTAAGTACTTTTTCAAAGGTCCGGTAAGCATCAGTCTTATGCTACCTTTTTAACCACTTTATTAACCAAGTTTTTGTAACCGTAATTCATCGAATTAACAGAACATCAATCATTCGTAACACATGATGATATCAAACATTATTTTAACATGAATATATCATCATTTTCATCTTATCATACAAAACCCATTTCATGGCGAGTATGATTTATGTACTCGAACACCTAAATTTTTCACGTATCTTCTTATTAATATTATGTATGATGATTCTAATTATAATTATATCATCAATTTCATCATATGATTAAAACCCACTTATCTTAGAGTGGTAAATCATCTAAACATTCAATTCATGGAAATATATGTATAATTTTCACTTAGGGTTTTGTTCCTAAGCAAGTATACATCACAATTCAGCCATAACTTCTATAATTCATCCATAATTCGCAAATTATGATGTTTCTTCAAATTTCACAACTTTATAAATCATCAAAATTCTACATACCTTATGATCCCCTAGCTTGGGTGATCATTAATTCACGTTAAATTGTGAATTTGAGCTTCGTTTAGCCCTTCAATTTGATGGTTTTGATAGAACTAGGGTTTTGGCTCCTGGGGAGCTTCTTTTGGTCGAACAGAACACACACCATGTGTGTGTTGTTTTAAATCTTCTTTTTATTAAATAACTTTCAATTATCCCACTTTGACCCCTCAAGTTTTGTTAGTTATTAAGTAGGCTACAACATACTTATTTCCAACAATATTTTCTCTTATTAACTAGGTTAAACATTCCTAGTTAACTGAGTGGGTCCGGGGAGGTTATAACCCGTTTTATTTTATGCCCCGTTAACTCGGGCCTCTTGAAAACTTTATTTCCTCAAAATCTTTCTTTCACCTTTTATTTAATATTAGGCTTATTTATTTAAATCCTAATATTCGCCGGGTTAATTTTACCACTAACGGTACTCTACCAGTCTTTTAGTATTAACATGGTTTGATTACCAAACTCGTTTTCAGGGTGTTATAAGTCTACCCCCCTTAAAGAGGTTTCGTCCCCGAAACCTTTCTCACGTAGTTCATTGAGATTAAACTCAATGCACTTGGTCTCGGTACATTTGAGCATTGCTCATATTTTAACAATTTGTTAGTATTTCAGGAAAATATGGTAATAGCTTTCTGGTTACAAAGCATAAGCGTGTTTCATGCAAAATAATGTAACATCAAAATAACGTAATTTCATTATTTCAACCAGTTTGGTTAACTTAGCGAAATCCATCGCTTTTATACTATCGAATTCTTCATGAATCCGTATTCTAACCCGTTTGGATGTTGTAGTGTAATTCTTCACTTTTAACAACCAAACTCTTTCATTTCCGAATTTATTCATTCGGTTCATTAATACGGAATCCACCGCTTAATAACAAGCCGAATTTCTTGATTTTTATCTTAATTATATAACACAAATCATTATGTAATATTAACGAAATTCTATAAAGCATATAACCACATACCTTATAGCTTTATCCTTCAATCGTGCTTTGGCTTGATTTGACTTCCCGACACTTCGCTTGTGTTGCCTTATGATCGCTCAATATAGGCAATCAATACTCTTCGTTAGTAAGGCCTCATAGACCGTCATTTTCGTTTTGTATGCATTTACCCTTATTGTCTTGTTTGACCGAGTCGCCAATTTGGCCACTTGGTTATATAAGTTTATCGACTATGTTTATTTCACGCTAATCTTATAGTGAATAGTGTATTTAAACAAACTCTTAATTTAAATTTTGACCTTAACCGGTCTTACTGGCTAGACTTATTAGTCCAGTTGCCTTATACCCATTACTCGGGCTACAATGTGATTATATTCCACATTACTTTCCTTAACCGTGATTACATCACGTCATATCTAAGTTTATGTCAACTCTTCATTATCGAAAATCTTCTTTTCGAATGTATTGTCTTGCACATATCGGTGTCAAGACCTATATCTTTTAATATTAATCATTTCCCAATCCATCTCATACTATGTATATTTGATAAAACGTTGTTTTTGACTAAAACTGAATTTTAGTTTAACGTTTTATCTTTAATTTATGTCAAGCAATTTTGACGACTTCTCATTTATTCTTTTACAGTCCTTGTTTTATGCGGGGATTCTCAACCGGATTCCTCGCTTTGTCTAAGTAACCCGTAGGTTCTTTCACTTAGCCTCGTATGCTATTTCTCTAGGTTTTCACCTCTTTAAGGCGAGGCATTTATGATCCATCACTTTCTATTCATAACCCGTGGGTCATTTTGGTCCTGTGGAGCTTTACACTATTTATAACCCGAAGGTTATAATGATCCCATAGATCATTCTTTTTACTCGTGTCATTATTAAAATATATGTTTGGTGTCAAGGCAATCGTTTTATGTTCGAAAATCATTTGTTTTCACGCTTGAAATCTGTTAACTTTGACTGTAGTCCGTGACTACAATCGTTTTCTTTCGGATAATTCTTTCGACTCTATGACTTATTACGTCATCTGAGCGTCGTTTTTTCTCACACTTACCGATATCCGGTTTAATTCTATATTCATATTTAATTATGTCCCATTACCGGGCTCATTATTCTTTTGTGTTTAACGCTACCATTATCCGGTTTGCGCTTCCTTCTGCCATCAACCATTATACTTTATTCAACCCGTTTGACTTGTTCGTGTGAAATCCATCACTTATGAACAATCAAAGTTTATTCTTTATTCAACCTGTTCAACCTCAAAATAGTTGAACATAATTATCAAAATTTCTGTTTGTGAAATTTTATGGTCTTTTAGTCATAACTCATAATCCGAGTCTTTTGACTTTCAATCCGCATTCCCGTTTCTCAGTTTACGCATATGTTTAAATCCTTACCCATCAACCAGGTACTTTACCGAAGTCATAATTAATGCAACCATTCCGGTATGTATTAAGACTTCGTTTTGACTTGTTTGGTTGTCTTAGCGAAATCTATCGCTTTTATTTGACCAAACCTTTATTCTTTATTTTGACCATCCTTGATGGCCTTATAATTTCAGAATGATGATTATCATCGCCATCCTTTCTTTACTACGACCAAAGTCAACGACTTTGATCGTTTTTCTGTGTAGGCAATACCTTCGTTTCTATGACCACGCGGGTCATTTATACTTCAGTTTTACAATGCCTTTTTGTTAATCATGACTCTTTCGTCCATAATGACTTACTTCACGAATTTCCTTGAGTCATTTATTTCTATATGTGCCATATATGGTTTTTTATGGTTCCCACGAAAACCATTTATACGAGTATGCCCATAAGATTCCTTGACCCTGAGGAACCTTTAACTTTTCATTCGTCTCAACCTTACCACATCGGACATAAATGCGCTCATTATAAGAAGCTCATGGTATCATGTGTTCACTACTTACTTGGCCAGAGTAAGCGATCAACACATGGTACGCATGACCTTATTATAATTACCACATCATGTCCCATGCAAGTAACTCCTCAATTTATTTCCATATTTATGATTTCATTTGGTAAAACTTTATTTAATTATCAGTTAACAATTATTAGTTTTACCCGTTTTGTCCTTGAACATATAAAATGTTTCCTTTTCATAAACATTTATATAATCACATTCGTTGATGTGATCGTTACTTTTCTCAATAAGATTTATATTGAGAATACTTACTTGGATGATTACTCTCGTCCAAGTTTCTGTATAAACTGAATTCTGTTATTGTCTTATTATTCACAATCGTGAATAATGCGTATTCTCTACAAAATTTCTCTTGGAAACGTTATCCTGGATAGGTACCCTATCCAGGTTTCCCAAGTTTTATATTCTATATGCAACTGTCATTCACTAAGTATTTGTTGCATATTATTGTTTGTACTATAAGTTTAAGACGTGTACCTTGTAGATACTCGCCCTGATAAACTCTCCTTGTTGTTCGATCTCTTATTCGAGATCATTTCTTGATTTA
This sequence comes from Helianthus tuberosus, assembly GCA_030545235.1. Lineage (NCBI taxonomy): Eukaryota > Viridiplantae > Streptophyta > Magnoliopsida > Asterales > Asteraceae > Helianthus > Helianthus tuberosus. Next base: position 125,937,020 of record CM060358.1, read on the forward strand.
TGTCTTGGGCGTGTATTGCTTACTTGTCATACTTCAGACCCTTTCTTCATCGTATAGATAATTCTTTAGACTCTCGTCATCTTCGGATGCGAGGGTCCTTCAACTAATACATTTACAAAGATTAGTAATGTTGACATTAACTAGCGCCCGTATTATAATACAAGGCTTTCTAGGACACGTATTAACACACGTAATTCGTTAACTATATCGGTCTTTTATCAATTTAATTTGGGATAACGTGTTCTACACGATAACCCTATGTGTTTTTTAAAACACTTTAACATGCTAGACCGATAATGTACATAGTAACTTACCGGATTGTGCGATCAAGTCTCGAACCGAACACTTTACTCTTTAACCTTGAGCTCTGATTATGAACTTGTAAGACCCTTACTTGATTTATACGATTTTCATATAAATATCGGCTATAAATGTATATTTACTAATACACATACATAAGAAAATATGAGTTTATTAAAAAATTTTAAGGTTTAAAACATTTCAACATCATATACTGACATCGTCGTTTAAAACATGACGATGATACGTAACGCGGAAGCTTGAATCTTGATCGTGTTCGGTTCTTCATTGAGGTTGATCGTCATCTGGTACGGTACCGTACAGTATACTACATTTCATAAAACATGAAATGAGTTAGTCATTCGGCGTTTAAAACATGTCCAAACAAGTTCGCGAGTCAAAACAAGCAAACAACAAGATTCAGCAAACAAATTTCCGGATTTACAAGCCGTCGCGTGCCGCGACGGCATTTAGAGTTTCTGTCGCGTGACACGAGTCACGTCGCGGGCCGCGACTGAACAAGTGATCTCTGTCGCGTGGCGCGAGGGATCGATTTCAACAGAAATATTTGTTTGCCAACCTGCATATTCCCAGCCAAGTTATGTTTTACTAAAATGGCCATAACTTGTTCTATTTTGATTCTTTTTACGATCCGTATCTTCCTACGTGATCGTAAATTGATTCTCCATCACATGGAGTTAAAATCTAACATCTGGGTTAACAATTTTCTAGAATTTAAGCCCTCGACTTAAAATTTAATTATTAAGTTTTGACCCGTTCATGGTTTTATCAAACCATCTTGTTCCAAAATGGTCCTAAAGCATATACCAACATATTTCATTCAAAGTTTTTAACTTGTGATCAATCTTTTATAAATTATGAAGCAATTAACCAAGAAATGCGCATAATTCATTTGACCCGTTTAGAGGATTTAAGCATTTAAGCTTAAATCTCGCTCTTTCTTTTATTCACATCTTATTTCCGAATTTAATTATCAACTTGTCTTCCACCACATCTATATTTTTGGTGGATTTGATGTGATAAACTTTTCAAGCCGAGTTATACCCCTCGGTTTGCCATTTTACGGAGAAGAGTCATTTCGAGGCATTTGACCCAAAAGAGTTCATACCTTAACTTTTTCTCTTATAAAAAATACTTATTAAATCATAAAACTCATTTTCAAACAAGCTTTAAGGATCGTTTGGCCGGTTTATCATTTAAGGGCGTTGTGGTCAACTTTAGCCCTTCTTTTACGACGAAGGATTTTAAGGACATGTTTGACCAAAATCCCACTTTTTAACTATGATCTTGTTTAAAAGTCATTCTGTTTCTAAAAACACAATGACTATAATTTAAATTATTAGGTTTACCTAGTAAGGTAACCCAATGTCAATTTTTGACTTTGTCTAACTCTCATCGAACCTTAAGTTCTAAACGAGAAGTTGACCTATTATACATACCTGGCTCGGATCAACATATTGACCAGTTTTAGTATCTCATCAATTAAGTGGCTAGTTAATAGCAACACATATTCCACACGCTATTCATTCCTATGATCATTATATTCAACAAACAATGATTAGTCATTATCGTCACATGGTGACATCTTCACCGTTTGACCCGTTAGGGTCTAAATGACCATTTTATCCTTGTGAGATGGTATTATTTGTCATCTCATCTATGTAACCCGTTCCGGTTTACATCGTACGGTCACATTACCTATAACTCATTTCTTAATTCTTTTGACCTATCATGGCTTATGCCGTGAAGTGCCTTTCAAAACAAACGTTTATCGTCAACGCGTGACCAAATTACCGTTTTACCCTTTATTATTCGTTTTGGCTTACCCTATAAGGTAACCATTCAAAATTGATTTTCTATTCGTCATAGCATGACTGAATAATCATATTATTCCTTTTTAACAATTAAACATGGCTTCTTATTATTTTCATTTATTTCATTCCATATGACTACACGTCAGAACATCAAATTTCAAATATTTATTCATCTTATTCGTAATCAATACGATAAGAAATATTCTATAAATTAACAAGAGTGTAAGCTTTACTTACGTTGCATCCAAATTATGCTTTTCCTTCATACTTAATCTGTTTGACCCGCTTCCTCCCCAACTTCCACCTAGCTTGTTAAGCGTCAAACTATCATGATAATTCGTAAGATGGTTAGATTAGTCATTATCAATCATGACTATTCCATCTTACAGTTTTTTGTGTTGAAATTATCATTCGATCGTATCATCGGTCAGTTTGACTTTTAAAAAAGTCAAACTGCCTATTGACATAAGAAATTACACGATGTAGCTCAACTACTCGTTTAAGTACTTTTTCAAAGGTCCGGTAAGCATCATTCTTATGCTACCATTTTAACCACTTTATTAACCAAGTTTTTGTAACCATAATTCATCGAATTAACACAACATCAATCACTCTTAACACATGATGATATCAAACATTATTTTAACATGAATATATCATTATTTTCATCTTATCATACAAAATCCATTTCATGGCGAGTATGATTTATGTACTCGAATGTAACACCCGTCTTAATTACTACTTGAAATTAGGAATAATTCACAATAGTTTATATAAAAGATGTCTAGGTTAAAACATAAGTTCCAAAAGTAACATTCTAAGGTAACAAACATTTGTCAACAACTAATTAATTTAAACTTTTAAAGTTATTTAGCAAAATAGTTACATCATAACATTGTCTAAACAGAATTAATCAACGCGGAAGCTTCAAAAGTTTGTGTTCGGTTCTTCAAAAGCTTGCTTGACCGTCATCCGTAATCCTTGAATACCTAGAAACAGAAATGTTTACATTAAACATTAGTATTAGAATACTTAGAAATAATACATAATCGAAACTACGTTTAAAACGGATTCGATTTAACGAAGAAATACAAAATTTATCATAAATTCCAAGGCTCTACCGTAACTTACGGTAGTTACCGTAAGTTACTGTAGCTCCTGGGAAATTTTGGTTCCACCGTAACACAGGAGGAACCCACCGTAACCTTTTGGTCTCTACCGTAAATTACGGTATATACCGTAATTTACGGTAGACTCTGGAAGGTTATGTTTTGTTTGATTTGTTTGTCTACTTAAGTCAAGTTCTCGGATTTCAATCCTACAAACCAACATGTTTAATCCTCGTATTTCTAATATGTCATTTGTCGATGATAACAAAAGACCAATCAATCATATTACGAAGCAATATCTATGATTTAATTGATTATTCGACCCGTTTGGCTCATCTACGGAAACTTCCTCTATGATGACTACCAACGAGATCTTATTCATCCTTGATCCAGTATTCAATTTAGCGAATATCATCGCTTTTAAATTTACACAACTTCTTTTCTACAATACGACTATACGTAATTTAACAAAATTTCACTTAAGTAACGGTCAAGTTACATACCTTCAAAGTAAGCCCTTCAAACGCGATTCGCCACCTGCTTGCCCGCTTGACGCTCCTGCGTCCTTTCCTATAGAGTCCATTTATATCATGTTTAGAACTCCCTTTAAACCATATATCGTGTAATTCACTGAAACATCAAAATTATGCGTTTCGACTTTGAATTTCAGTTTTAAGCCTTCTTTGAGGTATTTCCACAAACACTATAAGGGCATAATTTTATATCATTCATATTCAAGTTCATAGCTTGCTATTTAGCTAAACTTAACATCAATAAAGCTTTCATATAGCATTTAAACATCATACTTTTCTGAAATCACTTTCTAAGATCAAATTACACTAGAATAATCATTCTAAACCCTAGTGTTCATCATTATCTTGTAAAACCCATAACCCACCTTCAATGTGTTCATGGAATTTCCTGAATTTGGACATGATTTCACATGTAGTTGTCTAGGTTTTACTTCTAGACACTATATCATCCCTAATCTAACCAAATCACAAACATGCATCATCAAATTTTGAATCTCCCAAATTCATAAGAATTTCAAACAGAGAATTTTCAAAGAGTTTTACATACCTTACAACCCCCTTGTGATGGGGATCATGAATCTATGCTCGATTTTCGTTTTGGACTGAGTTTGATCCTTCAATTTAGGGATTTTGTGAAACTTAGGGTTTTGGAGAAGCTTGGTCGCCCCCCTTGTTCCTGGTCGATCACCGTACTCAATTTTGAGTAGGTGTTTTAATGAAAATGTTTTTATTAAAATTATTTTCAAGTTTAACACTTTTGGTCCCTCTAGTTTCTTTTACTTTCTTTCTATGTCTTAAACTATTCATAAGTAATAAACTAACTAGGTTAGTGTCATTACTAATTAGATTATTTTACTAATTTAATCACAACTTAATTGGAAATTTAAAAATTTGTATTTTCGGGATGTTACAAGTCCACCCCCTTTAAAAAGGGTTTCGTCCCCGAAACCAAAGCACGTACCGAATAGTGTAGGGTAGAGACGTCGCATCTCTTCTTCGGACTCCCATGTAGTGTCCGAGCCCTTCCTATGCTCCCACTTGATCTTTACTTGATCGATTTGTTTGTTTCGTAAGTGCTTAGTCTTTCGATCTAAAACTTCTATGGGTCTTACGATATAATTCAAGCGATCATCCACTTCGATATCATTGTAGTGAATATAAGTTGTCTCATCCGCTAGACACTTCCGAAGATGTGACACATGAAATGTGCTATGAATTCCGCTTAGTTCCTCCGGTAGTTCAAGGCGGTAAGCTACATTTCCTACCCGTTCTATGATCGCAAACGGCCCTATAAACCTCGGGCTTAATTTTCCTCTTTTTCTAAACCTGATAACCCCCTTCCATGGGGATACTTTGAGAATAACCTTGTCGCCAACCTGGAATTCGATTGGACTATTCCTTTTGTCGGCATACGCCTTTTGTCTATCTTGAGCCGCTTTCAAGTGTGCCCGAACCACATCAATCTTTTCATTAGTGGCTCGTACTATATCTTGGTGGGCGAGTTCACGTGGACCCACTTCACCCCAACATACCGGGGTTCGGTATTTCCTACCATAGAGCATTTCGTACGGTGCCATCTTAATACTAGCATGGTAGCTGTTGTTATACGAAAACTCGACCAATGGTAGGTAAACATCCCAACTTCCTCCAAAGTCGATTATACATGCCCGTAGCATGTCCTCCAATGTTTGTATTGTTCTTTCACTCTGTCCATCTGTTTGGGGATGGTACGTAGTGCTAATGAACAATTTGGTTCCCATTTGCTCTTGGAAATCTCGCCAGAAATTTGAAGTGAACCGGGTATCCCTATCAGACACGATGGATACCGGTACTCCATGACCTGCTATTATCTCATTAGTGTAAACTTCTGACATCTTTTCTGACGTATACGTCTCACGAATCGGAATGAAGTGAGCACTTTTCGTCAATCTATCCACCACTACCCATATGGTATCGAAACCGCGGTTTGTCTTTGGTAGTTTGGTTAATAGGTCCATCGTAATATGTTCCCATTTCCAAACCGGAATTTCCAACGGTTGAAGTTTACCGTATGGTTTTTGGTGTTTTGCCTTGACTTGTAAACATGTCAAGCATTTTTCCACGTACTTCACCACATCTCTTTTCATTCCGTGCCACCAATAGTTTTGCTTTAAGTCGTTATACATTTTGGTTGCTCCCGGATGGATGGAATAACGAGACTTATGAGCTTCATCGAGTAGAAGCTTTTTAACTCCACATGTGTTAGGAACCCAAATTCTGTTGAAACGTGTTTTCAAACCGTGGTTGCCTACTTCAAGATCTTTAACTTGGCCCACAATCCTTTCTTTTCTCCAGTTTTCCGTCTTTACTGCTTCATCTTGTGCTTCTCGGATTCGTTCGAGTAAGCCTGAAGTCACAATGAGTTTTAATGATCGTACTCGTATCGGGACATAATCTGCCTTTCTGCTTAGGGCATCTGCCACCACATTTGCCCTTCCGGGGTGATAGTGTATTTCACAGTCGAAATCTTTCACCGTTTCTAACCATCATCTTTGTCGCATATTTAACTCCTTCTGATCGAAGAAGTATTTTAAGCTTTTGTGATCGGTGAATATGGTGCACTTTACTCCATATAAATAGTGCCTCCATATTTTTAATGCAAATACTACCGCAGCCAACTCGAGATCGTGCGTGGTATATTTCTTCTCGTGTATCTTCAATTGCCTCGAGGCATAAGCTATAACTTTGCCCCGTTGCATCAAAACGCATCCGAGCCCCGATAGTGAAGCATCCGAATAAACCACCAAGTCTTCGACCCCGTCCGGCAAGGTTAGTACTGGAGCTTGAGTTAATTTCTCTTTTAGCGTTTGAAATGCTCTTTCTTGATCAACACCCCAAATGAACTTTTCTTCCTTCCGGGCCAGCTTTATTAGTGGCGACGCAATCTTGGAGAAATCTTGTATGAATCTCCTATAGTATCCCGCAAGCCCCAAAAAGCTTCTAATTTCCGAAGGGTTCTTCGGGGGATTCCATTTTGACACGGCCTCGATCTTTGACGGATCCACCAATACTCCGTCAGCACTTATGATGTGGCCAAGAAATTGTACCTCTCGTAACCAAAAGGTACACTTAGAGAATTTTGCATACAACCTTTCTCGTCTAAGCGTCTCTAACACCTCTTGTAAGTGGTGTGCATGTTCAGCTTCGCTTTTCGAATACACCAAAATATCATCGATAAACACGATGACTGACTTATCCAACATTGGCTTGCAAACCCGGTTCATGAGGTCCATGAAAGCCGCGAGTGCATTTGTTAGTCCAAATGACATCACGGGGAATTCGTAATGTCCGTATCTCGTGCGGAAAGCCGTCTTCGGCACATCTTCCTCCTTGACCTTTAGTTGGTGATACCCCGATCTAAGGTCAATTTTTGAAAACCAGTTCGCACCTTGTAATTGGTCGAATAAATCATCTATCCTCGGAAGCGGGTATCGGTTCTTTACCATGAGTTTGTTTAACTCCCGGTAATGGATACACATGCGCATGCTTCCGTCTTTCTTTTTCACGAACAGTACCGGTGCGCCCCAAGGAGACACACTCGGCCTTATGAATCCTTTGTCAAGCAGGTCTTGAATTTGGGACATCAACTCTTGTAATTCCGATGGTGCGAGTCGGTACGGTGCTTTTGCTACGGGTTTTGCGCCCGGAATCAATTCGATCCCGAACTCTACTTCCCGTTCAGGCGGTATCCTCGGTAAATCCTCCGGAAACACATCTTCATAGTCTCGTACTACCGGTACGTCTTCAATCTTCCGTGATCCTTTCTCGGGCTCATTTGCGTATATCATGAATACCTTGCATCCTCGCTTCATAAGTTTGTGAGCTTTCAACGTTGAGCATATTATAGGGTTGCCTCCTTTTTCTCCATAGATAGTGACGTGTTTCCCGCTCAGAGATATTAGCTTTATCTCCTTACGAAAACACACGACCTTCGCATGGTGCCGAGAAAGACAATCCATCCCAACGACTACTTGAAATTCCCCCATTGACATCGGGATTAGATCTATCAAGTATTCCTCATCGTCTATGTTTAATTTGCAGCTTCGACAAACGTCACAAACTATAAAACTTTTGTTGTCCCCTATTTCTACTTCTAAGGGCACAGATAATTTTGTCAATACAAATGAAGGATGTCGAATAAATCCATGCGAAATGAAGGATTTATTCGCACCCGTATCAAACAATACACGTGCTGGAACTGAGTTAATTGTGAATATACCTAAGACCACATCGGGTTCTATCTTTGCTTCGGCCGTGGTAAGTTGGAAGGACCTAGCCTTCGCCTTTGGAGCTTCCGTTGGAGACTCTTTTGTGTCTCCCTTTCCAACTAACTCGAGGCATTCAGACTTTTTGTGGCCGGGTTGATAACATTTGTAACAAACGGAAACTTTTCCGGGACATAGCGATGCAGTGTGCCCCGTCTTCCCACATACTGGACATGGCTTGTCTTTGAAGCGGCACTCACCTTTGTGCCCCTTTCCACATACCTTGCAACTTGGCGACCCACCTTTAGTCTCCACTTTCTTCCCTGATTCAGCAGTTCTAGCTTTCTTTGTAGGGCTTGGATTCACATCCTGTGCCCTTCGCTCACCCCTTTCCACTTGTTTCTTTAACTCGATTTCCCGCTCCCTGGCGGTGTTGATGATTTCTGTGAGAGTTTCATATTTTGAGGGAGTCATAAACTCCCGGTATTCAGCACTCAGCATGTTGTAATAGTAGTATATGTTCTGCTCTTCAGTGGTGACCAACTCGTCACAGAATCTCAGCTTATCCATGAAGATGCCCGTGATTTTATCAATTGATTCCTCTTTGATCCTGTTGATAACTGCTTTGGGACTATGGTGTTTAAGGAACGACACCTTAAACTCATCCCAAGTCATGACCCTTGCCGCTTCAGCTCCTATTTCCTTCTTTTTATTGTCCCACCAATCTTTGGCTTGACCCCTCAATTGACCCGTTCCGTACGCAACAAAGTCACCTACGTCACAGTGGGTTCGTTCGAACACTCCTTCAACATCACTTAACCATCTTTGGCATATTATCGGGTCGACCTCCCCGTTATAGATTGGCGGTTTACACGCCATGAATTCATTGTACGAACACCCCTTGCGTTCTCCTGATTTTCCTTTTATAAGGTTGACACTATCTTCCAACCTTTTGACTCGCTCTTCGACAAGCGACAACACCGTGCTTTGAATTTTGTCTATAAACCCGGATAGACTACCTTTAATTGCCTTCCCTACTTCTTCGGCAATTATTTCTTTCATTTGTTCGGTGCTTGTTTGCAGCGGATTATCATCGTTTCCATCAGACATCTTGAAACTGAAATGTTTACATTTAAACGTTAAACATTTCATTTATAGCATTACTTCATTTGTTTCGGTTTAGCCAAGTTCTCAACTTGCTTTAACCGTTCACATTCGGTGCACTTTCCGGGTTTGAGTGTGTTAACATGCTCTTCCCATGCACATCAATTAATTTCTCATTTCTTACATAAATATAATCTGTTAAAATAATAAGTTAATTCTTATCGGACGATCGATCAAGCTTGAACCGAACACTTTGTTGACAACCTTAAGCTCTGATTACCAACTTGTAACACCCGTCTTAATTACTACTTGAAATTAGGAATAATTCACAATAGTTTATATAAAAGATGTCTAGGTTAAAACATAAGTTCCAAAAGTAACATTCTAAGGTAACAAACATTTGTCAACTACTAATTAATTTAAACTTTTAAAGTTATTTAGCAAAATAGTTACATCATAACATTGTCTAAACAGAATTAATCAACGCGGAAGCTTCAAAAGTTTGTGTTCGGTTCTTCAAAAGCTTGCTTAACCGTCATCCGTAATCCTTGAATACCTAGAAACTGAAATGTTTACATTAAACATTAATATTAGAATACTTAGAAATAATACATAATCGAAACTACGTTTAAAACGGATTCGATTTAACGAAGAAATACAAAATTTATCATAAATTCCAAGGCTCTACCGTAACTTACGGTAGTTACCGTAAGTTACGGTAGCTCCTGGGAAATTTTGGTTCCACCGTAACACAGGAGGAACCCACCGTAACCTTTTGGTCTCTACCGTAAATTACGGTATATACCGTAATTTACGGTAGACTCTGGAAGGTTATGTTTTGTTTGTCTACTTAAGTCAAGTTCTCGGATTTCAATCCTACAAACCAACATGTTTAATCCTCGTATTTCTAATATGTCATTTGTCGATGATAACAAAAGACCAATCAATCATATTACGAAGCAATATCTATGCTTTAATTGATTATTCGACCTGTTTGGCTCATCTACGGAATCTTCCTCTATGATGACTACCAACGAGATCTTATTCATCCTTGATCCATTATTCAATTTAGCGAATATCATCGCTTTTAAATTTACACAACTTCTTTTCTACAATACGACTATACGTAATTTAACAAAATTTCACTTAAGTAACGGTCAAGTTACATACCTTCAAAGTAAGCCCTTCAAACGCGATTCGCCACCTGCTTGCCCGCTTGACGCTCCTGCGTCCTTTCCTATAGAGTCCATTTATATTATGTTTAGAACTCCCTTTAAACCATGTATCGTGTAATTTACTGAAACATCAAAATTATGCGTTTCGACTTTGAATTTCAGTTTTAAGCCTTCTTTGAGGCATTTCCACAAACACTATAAGGGCAGAATTTTATATCATTCATATTCAAGTTCATAGCTTGCTATTTAGCTAAACTTAACATCAATAAAGCTTTCATATAGCATTTAAACATCATACTTTTCTGAAATCACTTTCTATGATCAAATTACACTAGAATAATCATTCTAAACCCTAGTGTTCATCATTATCTTGTAAAACCCATAACCCACCTTCAATGTGTTCATGGAATTTCCTGAATTTGGACATGATTTCACATGTATTTGTCTAGGTTTTACTTCTAGACACTATATCATCCCTAATCTAACCAAATCACAAACATGCATCATCAAATTTTGAATCTCCCAAATTCATAAGAATTTCAAACAGAGAATTTTCATAGAGTTTTACATACCTTACAACCCCCTTGTGATGGGGATCATGAATCTATGCTCGATTTTCATTTTGGACTGAGTTTGATCCTTCAATTTAGGGATTTTGTGAAACTTAGGGTTTTGGAGAAGCTTGGTCGCCCCCCCTCCCCTTGTTCCTGGTCGATCACCGTACTCAATTTTGAGTAGGTGTTTTAATGAAAATGTTTTTATTAAAATTATTTTCAAGTTTAACCCTTTTGGTCCCTCTAGTTTCTTTTACTTTCTTTCTATGTCTTAAACTATTCATAAGTAATAAACTAACTAGGTTAGTGTCATTACTAATTAGATTATTTTACTAATTTATTCACAACTTAATTGCAAATTTAAAAATTTGTACTTTCGGGATGTTACATCGAACACCTAAATTGTTCAAGTATCTTCTTATTTTTCATCATATCATTAAAACCCACTTATCTTAGAGTAGTAAATCATCTAAACATTCAATTCATGGCAATATATGTCTAATTTTCACTTAGGGTTTTGTTCCTAAGCAAGTATACATCACAATTAAGCCATAACTTCTATAATTCATCCATAATTCACAAATTATGATGTTTCTTCAAATTTCACAACTTTACAAATCATCAAATTCTACCTACCTTATGATTCCCTAGCTTGGGTGATCATTATATTCACGTTAAATTGTGAATTTGAGCTTCGTTTAGCCCTTCAATTTGATGGTTTTGATAGAACTAGGGTTTTGGCTCCTAGGGAGCTTCTTCTGGTCGAATAGAACACACACCATGTGTTTGTTTTGTTTTAAATCTTCTTTTTATTAAATAACTTTCAATTATCCCACTTTGACCCCTCAAATCTTGTTAGTTGTTAAGTAGGCTACAACCTACTTATTTCCAACAATATTTTCTCTTATTAACTAGGTTAAACATTCCTAGTTAACTGAGTGGGTCCGGGGAGGTTAAAACTGTGACAACCGGGATTTCTAAGGCTCTCTTTGTGCGTATTGTCTCTACTCTTGGTAGCTACGTGTGATAACCCGAACCCTCAAGGTTAGCCTCATTAGTTCTGAAACTTTTAGCTTCGTATCATTCCTTTCTTATATTCCACTATGCGTTAAACAGTGGGTGCGCGTTATGATGAACTTGTTAAATGTTATTTGTTGTATTTGGTTGTTATAATTGAATGTTGTATGTTAGTGTATACTGAGTACTAAGCCGGCTAGAACAGTCGCACACTTTGATCGAACCACATACTTCTATTTCGACCGCACACTCCCTCGCACCCTCCTGGTCGTTCTCGGCCCGAATGCTTTAGGCACATGTTGCCCCAAGTCCAACCCTTAAAATCCTGCGTATACATGAAGGGCACGTATGGTGTTGCAACAAAACCCTACTTTCCCCTTGTCACACCCCAACCGCGTTAAAACAACGAAACCGCGGCGGAAACGTCGGGGAGTGGAGCAACAGAATTATTGTTTCACAACCATGGATTCAAAAGTTTCATTTTATTTAGATAATTAACATTTACATTGTTTTGAAATTTAAAACAAACAAGTTAAACATAGTCTGTCATCGTTATTTAGTCACTAAGGCCTCGTCCAGTCCTTTGTGAGCATGCATCCTAGTCTCAATCAACATCATTCAACACCACCTGAAACATATGTAAAAATAAAGTCAGCAAAGAAATGCCGGCGAGCACATAGGTTTTGTGTGAGTGTCAGATTCATGGCTCATTTATATGTTGAAAGAACTTATACAACTTCGTTAATCGATATTAGAAAACCTTGTTTTGTAAAATGTTTGTGTTGTAAAATGAATAACCAAGTCAAAACATATTGGTTATTGTTTATAAAACCTTGATACCATGAATCTTAACCCAAAACATTTCTTTCTGTAAACCAAATCGTAAATCGTTCTCGTAAAATAACTCGTATGGTTTATATCGTTTAGCAAATATCGTTTGTGTGACATTGTTTAAAGTCGTTCGTCCAAGTGAACTAAATAACTCCACAGAATGTAATATGATAAAAACACTTATATATAAGAAGTACCAGCGGCGTATCTACTATGCTTTTATCTCATTACACCCGTCCCGTTATCTAAACACTAACCAAAACCATTCGTTCGTTTAACTCGTTGAAATTGTTCTATCGTTCTATATCGTTCAATCATTCAAAGTCGTACAATCGTTTAAAGTCGTTCAATCGTTCTCGTTTTAATTGTGAAAACTACTTTTGGTCGTCTCGTGGAATACATTCAAACCTTCGTAACTCGTCCATCGTTCAACTCGTATTAACAAACCACCATAGGGTAAGTTAACAATTAACAGGTTCAGTCGTTACCCACATAACCCCCACACATAACGATGGGTGCAGTCCGATAACGGGATTTGTTAGATCCTATGGTACCATAACCTAATATTGGTCGGCTTGGCCAAAGCTAATGAATGGCATTCTTTATGTAAATACGTCCAACAAGTTCGTTCACATTATCGAAATCGTTATTTGTTTAATATAAACCATAGCATTCATTTTTGAAATCATCGTTGAAATCATCGAAATCGTTTAACACATATGAATCACCCCAAAACAATTGAAAATAGTAAAATAGGGGAACTATGTACGCACATTGATTTGGAAAGTATCCTCGATCTAATGAACTTAACGAAGCTCAGGCAAACCAAGGAAATCAAGTAGTACCTAGTAATAGGATCGCTAGTTAATAAATCGACACCTAAATCGGAAGATCGGGTAGAATGAGGTCTCGTAACCCAAATGAGTATTGGAACTCATGTGATATGGTTTAACAAGGCCTACGTTCTAAATCGGAACCTATCCTAAGTGCTTACGACCCGTTACGACCCATTAAGGTAGCTTACGCTACTTTAACGCGTCGTTCGAGCGAAAGCGCGTTCGAGACGCCTAACTAGTCCTATGACAACTATTATATGCCTAAACATGTTAAAATATGTTGCATAATCAGTTTAAGTGACAAAAGTTAAGTTACATATGCTTAAATACCAATTATGCATGAAAAGGGCATTTTGGTCATTTTCCTAAGGCATATAAACTACCTATCATACAACTAATTGAACTAAGTCACCATAAGGTGTAACCCCGGAAGGTTATTCCCTATACAACTATGGTCACAAAATATGCTTATTCGAATCCTAACGATTGACCAAACGGGTCGAGTTCGAAAGTCTAAGCGGTGGTTTAGACCGCTTGACTTACGACTCTTAAACAAGCACTAGACTAAAAGTGACGAGTTAAACATGTTAAAACATGTTTAACTAAGTTAGAAAACAGGTTTGATATCAAAACAAAGTGTTTTGATACCCAAAAATAGCTTCGACGCAAAATACGCATAAACAAATATTTTGACCGAAACTTTGACTCGTCACTTCGACTAATCGACATGGTAAACAGTAGGTATAGTCACACGGGACTATAACCATCGTGATTACGCTCACGTTGCAAAGTTGGAACGAACTTTATGTTGACAAACTCGTGGTCAAAGCAGAAAGTAAAACACTGTTTGACTTTCATGCTTGAAAAGCATAAAAAGCATGAAAGGAACTTACAAAAGGTCCAAGCTAGAATCAAGAACAAAGAAAACTAGAAAATGAAGCCTTCAACCAAAGGGATAGCTTCAATAATCAGATGAGAGCTGATTTAAATGGAATGAGCAATGAACTTCAAAAACCCAAGCTATTTATAGGAAGTTAGGATCAAGGAGATCATTCCAAGTGTTTAGAAGGTGTAATCTTGACGCTACACTTGTGGGACATGGTATTTAATACAATGGGAATCAAAAACCAGCTCTACGTATTGAGAAATTTGCATAATTAACTCTGGAAATCAAGCCAGATGATGAAAATGATCTGCTGAGTTTTGGTCCCTATCACGTGGCACGCCAGGTACTCCAGGGCTTGGCGCGTGGAGCGGGGGAGCTCGGTTTCAAGTTTCCAGAATTGGCAGAACATGCCCCTGCATGCTTAAAACATGATTTTCGGCACGTTTAAGCCCCGTTAACCCCATTTTAAGTCTCCATAATGAAGTAAAAGCATAGGGAACATGAAATATGCTTGAAAACATCTTGGATGTCGGTTCGTTTGGCCGTACGGTTGCGTTATTCGGTTAATTACGATGAAAACTCGAACGGACGCAAAAACGATCCAAATTACGATTCGTCGCGCAATTTTTTATACCAATCACTAAAATTTAATATTTTAATGATTACAAAAAAATTTTGGATGTCCAGATATGTTCAGAACGTAAGATATGCACTTTTTGACGCTTTTAGTCCCTATTGATCAAATAAGTTTATTTTCGCATACCAGACCCCTCAAAGCCTATTTCTAAGCTATGTAAATGATATTTAGGGTATGTTTAGCTTATGATCAAGTTTCGGAATGTTCGTTGCTACACAAATCGGCATAGTTTCGCAGTTTGACACAAATAGTCCATGCGATCGAATAAACTTGTTTTCGACACACCAAACCATCCAAAACTTATTTCTAAGTTAGTAAAGGTTATTTAAGGTATGTTAAGCCTATATCACTATTCTGTAGTGTTTGTCGCGTTAAACTGATTACGTTAAACTGAACACGCCCCCGTGCCCAATCTTTGGTACTGGCAATCCTGTTTTAAGTCAGACAGTAGTTGAACACGGGGCCGTGCCCACTAAACACGTCCTCGTGCTGTGACAACCCTCACAAACCCAGGTATCCGTACAAATTAATTAATATTTAATTAGTGCTTAATTACTGTGCTTGATTACAATTGTGATTAAACTGCTTATTGATTTCTGTTACATACATACTCATGTATCACACTTTATACTGTCACTCTATTATTTACACACAAACTTTAGTGACAACCACGATGCACAAAGCACAGTTAGCACAGTGAGCGGATAACCCAGACAACATGCTGACAATGCCAGCACCTAGACAGACACTATATTGAGGCCCAGTATGAGCCGGGAATAAAGTACTACACTGGTAGGGAGTGTAGGGAGGTGAGGATCATAAAACTGCATCACTAGGTGATAGTTATAGTGCCCGGAAGTGCCTAAAACATACTTTAATTACAAAATTCTGCACTACATACCAAAATTCAGCATTTAACAATGCTAGTAAAGTGCAAAAACTTGGCAAATTAGTCCTAGACACTTTCCAAAGTGTTGGTAATTTAATGTGTCACTAAAAATAACATAAAAGACACTTTATAGCTTTACTTAACACTTTAACGGATTAATATCCAACCGAACAACCGGACTTTACCCGGAACATAAAAATATTGCCAAATACATTGTTTTTACTTTTCTGAGCTAGTTAGGGTCCCCGAACACCCTAACACCCTTTATATTAGACAACACACTTAATACACTAACTAAATATCATTAGAAACTAACTAGATTTGTAACCTTATCATCACCACCCAACCCTATACCCCCCCCCCCTCACTTTGACGGTCACAAGGGGTGACCCACCCCTTGCTTTCCTTTTGATTATTTTATTCACTATTGTTGGATATCAAGAGAACATATTATATGATGGATAAAGGGTGAATTGGATTATAAATTTACATGAGGGTTATGCATTCCATTTCATCTAACAACAAACACAAGCTCATCTCTCTCTCTCCTTTCCCTTGTGTTCGGCCGAGAACACTAGCACCACCACCATCCACTTTCAAGTTTCCTTCAAGCAAACTTCATACTCCCAAAGGTGTTGAAGATCCAACAACGAAGCTCGGTGCATTCGGAAGTTCAAGGACCACTCTAGATTCCTTTTATCCACCGCTTTTACGCCTTGTTTCTTCCCTAGCCTTGTGCTAGTAGTAAGTGCTTCTAATCATCATCTTGATCTTGTTTTTGGTGGTTAATAGATGATTTAATGGTGAAAAATTAAGAAACACTAAAGAACATGAACAAGTCTTAAACATAAAGTGTTAACGGGTGGATAAAGAGAAGTTATGTGTGTAAATCATGTAAATCTTGTGTAGTTATGATTATTTGATGTTGTTTGTTAGTAAAAGTTGGATGGATCATCATCTAGACATGCTAGATCATGTTCAAGAACATGAACTAGTAAGATGTTAGTGTTAGAGATATGAAAGATGATGAAACCACCCACCATGAACTTGAAACTTGAATAAACATAATTTTTCTTGAAAAGTAAGGTTATAAACTTGTAGATCTAAAGATCTACAAGTGGTTTTTCGGAAGAACCAAGTGAAAGATACTAGTTGTGTTAAAACCCGGATATTTTATGAACCAAAGGCATTCTTGCTAAATAAACAAGTGTATGAACATTTGTGTAACAAGGAAATTTCATAAAGAAATATTTTGTAAATTATGACTAGAAGTTGTTAAACTCCAAATTCTTTAAAAATAAAGTTTTTAAGGAACTAATCATGTTTTTAAAGATAACAAGACCCACTAAATGTGTTGGTGATTTATTACATATTCTTACAAAACTCTCAAGTTCATGAGTTGTGATTTAGTCTTATTTTTGTCAAGATTAGTGATTAAAGATTGTATGTTGTTGGTTGGTAAATTGTTTGAATGATTTTGAAAAGAAAATGATACGCTAGTAAGCGTGGACACCTCCATTTACAAAGGAAACTCTGGCGAAATTTTTCTAGAATTATAACACTTAGAAGTATTTTTCTAACAAATGTTTACAAATATATTTTTAACTTTATTTTAGAAATAAACTTCACCATGATTTTTATTACAAAAATATTAAAGTGCCGGAGGTTGATTTTCGTAAGTAAAATTTGATAAATATATATTTAGAATATATATTTATTGCTAAAACTCTTGTGTGATTATTTGATTATTTTGTGAACTAGATATATATTATTTTTAGGATAAAAATAATATAACTTGAAAATACGGTGAAATTACGACTCCAAAATAATACCAACGCTCTCACAAATAAATATTTAAGTTACAACGGTATTGTTATTACAACGCGAACTCAAAATGTAACTTATGCATATTTCGGAAAAATACTCTTATACGTATATTTTGACAAGTATTATTTTGGAGAAACTTATGAAATAAAATATATTATTTTTGGGAAAAATATGCATATTTTGGAGTTAGAATATTTTAGACAAGTAATTGAAAATATATTTTCAAGTGGGACTTAAATTATATTAATCGGAATTATAACGCGTACATGTATAAAAACCCCCATCCTTGGGAAGGAATATACTTATAACATAAATAAGAAGTGTGAATACGGAATAGTTACCTAACTATTTCTCCAAAAACGTTAAACCCTAAGCCAAGGCACGGCCATCCGACTAATAGGCATTAGTACGTGTAGGTCGTCATGCAGCAGGTTGAGTTGGAGACTTACATTTCAGGATACGCACTTCAGTGAGTTCATGTCCCCCTTTTCTCTTAACTATTTTCAGGTTTTATACTTCGGGGGTGGAATACATGTTACAATATTTACAGACACAATTATACATGGTATGGTTAGCTTAAGGAGGGTTTACTACTTAGATCATGTGAGTGGGTAGGTTTTACTTGGGGCCATTAATCCTCGTTGTAGGACTGAGGGTCAAGAGCGGTAGATCTATTTGGGTGTAGCGAGCCTAGCTCCTGAGTCCACTGTACGGACCATGGGGTGACTTTGAGCCCGACGCATAAATCCGCTAGGTTTGAGTCTTCCTGCATCACTTCACACATATCATTGGCTTTCCAACCCAATGGTGATCTCTTTTTCCTTAATTGCTACATACTAGGGATTTTTCATACATACAGACAAATTACAACGGTTTATACATACTCACTTTTACATGAACTCGCTCAACTTTTTGTTGATTATTCAAATTACATGTATATCAGGAAATTAGGGGATCTGGCAAGGTATGCAATGCCGTCAAGCTACGTAGGAGTAATGATGTCATCCGAGTTTAGGAAATGTGACTTTTGCCTCGACGGGTCACAAGTCTTAAACTGTGTTTTTATTCATGTCTTTTGGTTGTGTCTCGTGAACAAGTTTTTAATTATGACGTTGTTGTAATCAGTGTTAAGTGTCAACTTTTTAAACAATGTGGTTGTGGTAACTTTTAAGACTTGTTGAATGGATTAACATCATGGTTTTATTTTCATATAGCATTGTTGTGATTATGCTATGGTATTAAGAAGTCACACCAAAATAAACCCACGCTTCCGCAAAGCCAGGGTGTGACAGCTTGGTATCAGAGCATCGATCAAAGCGAACTAGGGTTCTTTCTCGAGTCTAGACTATGATCACTAGGGCTCTCACGAAAACATTTTTACACTGCATACCCTAAAACGTCCAGATCCAGGATACAAAACATTTTTACAAATAAAAGGCACAAATACACTTTTTCAAAATTTATATATTTCAGTCTTAGAGACTGAGGGAGGATCAGTCTTAGAGACTGAGGGAGGATCAGTCTTAGAGGCTGAGGGAGGATCGGTCTTAGAGACTGAGGGAGGATCGGCCTTAGAGGCTGAGGGAGGATCGGCCTTAGAGGCTGGGGATAATTTAGTCTTAGAGACTGGGAGGTTGGTCTTAGAGACCAGGGATTTAGTCTTAGAGACTGGGAGGTTGGTCTTAGAGACCAGGGAGTTAGTCTGAGAGTCTAGGAAGTTCAGTTTGAGAGGCTGGGAGGGTAGTCTGGGAAGACTAGGATGATTACTTGTTTGCTTTATTGTGACTTACATGTTTATTTGACTTTATGATTGATATATGTGCATATATGTGATTGTGTTACAGACGTCATGGTTTCATCGTCAGACACAGGAGTATCGGACACACTAGACCCCATGGCGATCGTGTTAGATGACGAGATTCCGTCAGAGCGAGAGGTCTACACATCAGACACCACCAGCACGGACGACGATGATTTCCAGCCGTTCGTGCTGCCTGACGTCGAAGTTGAGCCTGCTGATGGCCTTCCTGCCGGGGATTTACCACTTGCGGTGATCCCTGCTCCCATTCCGCTAGCTGTTTTTCCAGTAGTTGATATGCCCCTCGATGTCGTTTCTGACGACGACATCGATCCATTTGAGGAGGATCCGCCTGAGGCTGACTATGAGGGCGGGGCCCCTATTGGTGCTGACGTTATTCTTCCCATCGCTGAGGCCCCTGTAGAGGAGCTTCCTATTGGTTCGCCTGTCCCGGACTCATTGGAGTCTGTGGCATCTGCATCTTTGCACGACCATGGTGTGCAGTCTCACTCTTCTGACCCTGACATGGCGATGTCAGCTGCACCCGGTCCATCACACGAGTTCGAGTTTGACCACGAGGTCGATGACACTTTTGAGCCGATCTTTCCCCCTGATTTTGACCCTGATCGCGATATTGAGTTTATTCACATGGATCAGCCCCTAGAGGCGCCCGTAGATCCTATTGACCCTTTACTTGACATCCCTGCTGATTTCGATATGGATCTTGTTGACTCGGAGCCTGCTGTGGCCCCAGAGTCTGTAGTTGCTCCTGACCCTGCATTAGAGCAAGACCCTGTACATGATGATGCACCAGCTGCTGCACCTCTGGTTGGTGATATACCCGCTGTTGATCTTCTCGCTGTTGCTCCACCCTTGATAGATGATCCTGTTGTTGAGGCACCATTTCCTGATCCCGTGCCGGTACTGTTTGACCGTGCACCTTTTGCTACTCATATAGATCCACGTTACGCCGACACCCGTAACGGGTGGATCGATGACGATGACGATTACCCACCATTTGTGTTACCTGTTACACCTCCAGTAGTACCTGTTATTGCACCCACTGATATTCCCTTGATTCCCCCACACACCACAGATGTTCACCACACTGATCTTCTGATTACCTTTCTTCAGGACATCCCTCTACCACGTCCTGGGGAGGGTTCATCGCGACAGCCTTTTGGTCACGTACCTTTCATGTCAGGAGACAGCCAGCTTACACCACAGATTTCTCATCCTACTTTTGTTCCACCCGTGCTGCCATCATCCTTACCGTTCATACCACAGTTTCTTTCTTTTGCACCACCTACTGCACCATCTTTTATACCGTCTAGCGAGCCATTTTTATGGACTACGCCCCCTATCATGCCACTGTCTGATCCGTACCACCCGTACCATGTTGGGTACTCTACGGAGGACATCCTTACTTCCTTGATGATACAGCAGGATGCATTGACACGTCGTATTCAGGATTTGGAGAGAGCTCCACGTCCATCTTGTCATTGTCAGACCCCATTTGCAGCACCACACACTCCTCGTCCACTTTCCCCTGACTCAGACGCTCGCTTTTGGACTTCTGAGCAGCAGATAGCATATTTGCTTCGGGCCTATCGTGCCTTAGAGGAGGACTGGTTACACATGCGTCGTTTACTTTTCTCTCATTTCCCTCCTCCTCCTCCACCGCCATCAGCATAGGCATATTTTTGGTTTTATGCAGGTCGATATTTTGGTGAGAAGGTCGCTATTGAGCCAGCTTATGAAGCCTTTTGAGAGATCACACCTTTTGTATATGATAGGTGTAGACAGATTTGTACTTTTGGGGGTGATGTAGCCCCATGATCTTACTTTGACATGTGATGTACTATTAAACTTGTAAAACACTGTTGTGGTCCTGATAATGAAAAGCTCAATGGCAACATTCTCACTACATGCTTTGTTGGGTTATACATTTAAATTTATAACATGAGATGTTATGTGTGGATGAACGTTACTGTATATGTATAATTATCATACATACTATGACCTGACCTATATGATCATCTTTTAGAAGATGCCTCCAAGACGTGATGTACGCATGCCCACTACAGAGGTGGAACTCCAAGGGATCATTGCTGCAGCCATAGCTCAATATGCAGCCTCCCAAGGAGGAACAAGCGGAAGCCAGTCGAGCAACAACGGCAACAACAATCCACCCCATGGTAATGTCAAGTGGCTTGAGACATATTACCATATATTTGGATATTTATAGCACGTCCGCTAATACCATTGGTAAATTTTAACGTATGTTCAGGGTGCACCTATAAGCAATTTCTCGACTGTAAGCCCGTGAATTTCGACGGCACAGGAGGTGCCGTTGCGTTTGTTAGGTGGGCTGAAAAGACAGACTCTATCTTAAGAATGAGCAAATGCGCTCCCGAGCAACAAGTAACCTACATCTCAGGCCTGTTTCTGGACGGAGCCCTATCATGGTGGAATTTGCAAGTGCAAACGTTATGAGAAGCTGCTGCTTATGCGTTAACCTGGACCGAGTTTAAAGAACTAATGAGAAAGAAGTACTGCTCGCGTGCTAAAATACAGAGGCTAGAAACTGAGTTCTGGCATCTAAGAATGGATGGTCCTAAGATTGCAGAGTATGTTCAGAGGTTTCATGATTTATCTCACATAGTGCCGTACATGGTCACACCCGAGTTTAAACGTGTTGAGAGATTTATCTGGGGATTGGCACCCCAGATAATGAGTATGGTTACCATGTCCAAACCTGCCACGATCACGGAAGCAATTGATCTTAGTGTGGCGCTTACTGAGGAGGCTATTCGGTTGAACAAGTTTTCGGGTACTGAGCAGAAGAAGAAAGAGACTCACGTGGAGTCGTCTGGGGAAAACAAGCGAAAATTTTCGAATTTCAAGCAAGGTACCAATGTTGTGAGCAAGAAAGGTGAGTCGAGCACACCGGCCAGGGTCAAAACCGGTGTTGAAAGCAGAGGAAAAGGTTATATGGGCACTCTGCCCAGGTGTGATACATGCCAGCACCATCATTCTGGCCCGTGCGGATTGAGAAAATGCGAGTCATGTGGGAGGAACGGCCACTCGACGGATACGTGTTGGGCCGGAACTGGTACTGGGCGTGGTGGTAATCGAGGTTATGGGACTGGAAATGGAAATCGTCCGCAAGGGAATAATGGAGGAAACGGAAACCGTGGGAACTTTGCAAACCAAGCTGGGAGTGGAAATCGCTACCAAAACAACGCTCAAGGTGGAAATGGAAATGGAAATGGGAATGGCCGAGGGCCAGGATGTTTCAATTGTGGAGATGTTGGGCACTTTAAGAGGGAATGCCCAAAGCTGAATCAAGCCCGTGGAAGAGTCTTTAACATCGGCGCAAGGGAAGCGCGCCAGGATCCGAACGTAGTCACCGGTACGTTCCCTGTAAACCAACATTTTGCATCTATTATGTTTGATACTGGTGCCAATTATAGTTTCGTATCATTAGAATTTAAGAATATACTTGGGTTGACACCTAGTAAGTTAGACATTCCATACTCGATCGAATTGGCGAATGGGAAACTAGTTGAAACGGGTGAAGTCATTAGAGGATGCGCGATTGAGCTGGGAGAACGCGAGTTCACTTTGGATCTACTGCCAGTCGAATTGGGAAGTTTCGACGTGGTGGTAGGGATGGATTGGCTATCGAGCAACAAGGCCGAGATTGTTTGCCACGAAAAGACCATCCGCATCCCAATAGAAGACGGAGAGACGATCGTAGTTCATGGAGAGAAGCGTGATACGCCTCTGAGAATTATTAGCTGCCTGAAAGCTAGAAAGTGTTTACAGAAGGGATGTGTTGCATTCTTAGCACACATCGTGGATAAAGCAGCTGCTGAGCCAAAGATCGAGGACATTCCAGTCGTGAAAGAATATCCTGAAGTCTTTCCAGAAGACTTGCCAGGATTACCGCCGCAAAGACAAGTCGAGTTCCACATTGACTTAGTCCCAGGCGCCGCACCTGTGGCTAAGGCACCTTACCGACTTGCGCCTTTAGAGATGCAGGAGTTGTCGACACAACTCCAGGAGCTATTGGATAAAGGATTTATCAGGCCAAGCTTCTCACCTTGGGGAGCTCCAGTACTGTTCGTTAAAAAGAAGGATGGTAGTTTTCGGATGTGTATAGACTACCGCGAGCTTAATAAGTTGACTATCAAGAATAGATATCCCCTGCCGAGAATCGATGACCTGTTTGATCAGCTGCAAGGTTTGAGCTTTTATTCAAAAATAGACCTTCGATCAGGATATCATCAACTAAGGATACAAGAGGAAAGTATCCCGAAAATGGCCTTTAGGACTCGTTACGGACATTACGAGTTCCTGGTAATGCCGTTTGGGTTAACGAACGCACCGGTAGTTTTCATGGATCTAATGAATAGAGTTTGCAAGCCATACCTCGACAAGTTCGTGATTGTGTTTATTGATGACATTCTAATCTACTCGAAGACGAAGGACGAGCACGAACAGCATTTAAGAACTATTCTAGAGCTACTGAAGAAGGAAAAGTTATACGATAAGTTCTCAAAGTGCGAGTTCTGGCTGCGTGAAGTCCAATTTCGTGGACATGTGGTTAACGGAAATGGAATCCATGTGGATCCAACAAAGATCGAGGCGATCAAGAGTTGGGAGACTCCAAAAACGCCGACCGAGATCCGATAATTCCTAGGGTTGGTTGGCTATTATCGAAGATTCATTGAGGATTTCTCTAAAATCGCTCAACCTCTGACTGCGCTCACACAGAAGGACAAAAAGTTTGATTGGAGTGACAAGCAAGAAGAAGCATTTCAGTTGTTGAAGAACAAACTTTATGACGCACCGATCCTATCGTTACCCGAAGGAACGGATAACTTCGTGGTATATTGTGACGCCTCGCGTCAAGGCTTGGGTTGCGTGCTGATGCAGCGCAAGAAAGTTATAGCTTATGCGTCACGCCAGTTGAAGATTCACGAGAGTAACTATACCACGCACGACTTGGAGCTAGGCGCGTTTGTATTTGCGTTAAAGATCTGGCGCCACTACTTATATGGCACACGCTACACAATCTTCACTGATCACAAAAGCCTATAACACATATTCGATCAGAAGGAACTCAACATGAGGCAAAGACGCTGGGTAGAACTATTGAATGATTATGATTGCGAGATCAAATACCACCCAGGGAAAGCAAATGTGGTTGCTGATGCCCTGAGTCGAAAAGAGAGGATCAAGCCCATAAGGGTTAGGGCTTTGGAGATGATTGTCCAGACAGACCTCTCTTTGCGCATTCGTGCCGCACAAAGAGAAGCTTTGAAAGAAAGGAATATTGAAGATGAGTATCTGCGTGGGATGAAGAAGCAGTTAATACCAAACGAGGAAGGAACTTTATGCTTCATGAAACGGATTTGGGTTCCTCTGTTTGGTGGTTTGAGGAAGGTTATTTTTTATGAAGCTCACAAATCTCGGTACTCGATTCATCCTGGTGCGGATAAGATGTACCAAGATCTCAAGGATTTCTACTGGTGGCCTAGGATGAAAGGCGATGTTGCAATATATGTTAGCAAATGTTTAACGCGCGCCAAGGTTAAGGCCGAATACCAAAAGCCTTCAGGTCTCCTACAGCAACCTGAAATACCCAAATGGAAGTGGGAGCAGATTTCAATGGATTTCATAACGAAGTTGCCAAAGACGCCCAAGGGCCATGACACAATTTGGGTAATAGTAGACCGTCTAACAAAGTCTGCGCACTTCCTACCAATCAAGGAGAAAGACAACACCAGTAAACTTGCTGAAATATACATGCGAGAGATTGTTGCACGCCATGGAGTGCCTCTCTCGATTATCTCTGATAGAGATGGACGCTTCGTGTCAAGGATTTGGCAGTCTTTCCAAGAAGCTTTTGGCTCACAGTTGAATCTAAGTACTGCGTTTCACCCGCAGACTGATGGCCAAAGTGAACGAACTATTCAGACGTTGGAGGATATGCTGAGAGCATGTGTAATGGACCTAGGTGGTAGCAGGGATAATCACTTATCATTAGTCGAGTTTTCATAAAACAACAGCTACCACACAAGCATTGGAGCCGCTCCATTCGAAGCCCTTTATGGACGCAAGTGTCGATCACCATTGTGCTGGGCTGATGCGGGTGATAGACAGCTTGTTGGTCCCGAAATAGTCCAAGAGACGACAGACAATATTGCACAAATTCGAAAGCGTATCGAGGCGGCTCGCTACAGACAGAAAGCCTATGCAAATCAAAGAAGAAAACCTCTACAGTTTGAGGTGGGATATATGGTTTTATTGAAGGTTTCACCCAGGAAGGGTGTGGCATGCTTTGGAAAGCGTGGGAAGTTGAATCCGCGTTACATTGGCCCTTTCAGAATCCTGCAAAGGATTGGGCTTGTAGCATACAAGTTGGACCTACCCGCCGAACTTAATGGCGTTCACGATACATTTCACGTATCTAACCTGAAAAAGATTCCAACACAAGAGACAGTGATCATTCCTGCGGACGAAGTTCATATTGACGATACGCTCCACTTTACTGAAGAACCCGTTGAGCTTACGGATTGGAAAGTTAACAAAACACGCAGGAATAGTGTCAAACTCATCAAAGTTTGATGGATTGCAAGACACGGTCCATAATTCACGTGGGAACGTGAGGATCGTATGAAAGAGAAATACCCCCATTTATTTCCCAAGACCCCTGCAACTAGAAGCAGAGCCTAAAATTTTGGGATGAAATTCCTCTAACGGGGGGAGAATGTGACAACCCTCACAAACCCAGGTATCCGTACAAATTAATTTATATTTAATTAGTGCTTAATTACAGTGCTTGATTACAATTGTGATTAAACTGCTTACTGATTTCTGTTACATACATACTCATGCATCACACTTTATACTGTCACTCTATTATTTACACACAAACTTTAGTGACAACTATGATGCACAAAGCACAGTTAGCATAGTGAGCGGATAACCCAGACAACATGCTAACAATGCCAGCACCTAGACAGACACTATATTGAGGCCCAGTATGAGCCGGGAATAAAGTACTACACTGGTAGGGAGTGTAGGGAGGTGAGGATCATAAAACTGCGTCACTAGGTGATAGTTATAGTGCCCGGAAGTGCCTAAAACATACTTTAATTACAAAATTCTGCACTACATACCAAAATTCAGCATTTAACAATGCTAGTAAAGTGCAAAAACTTGGCAAATTAGTCCTAGACACTTTCCAAAGTGTTGGTAATTTAATGTGTCACTAAAAATAACATAAAAGACACTTTATAGCTTTACTTAACACTTTAACGGATTAATATCCAACCGAACAACCGGACTTTACCCGGAACATAAAAATATTGCCAAATACATTGTTTTTACTTTTCTGAGCTAGTTAGGGTCCCCGAACACCCTAACACCCTTTATATTAGACAACACACTTAATACACTAACAAAATATCATTAGAAACTAACTAGATTTGTAACCTTATCATCACCACCCAACCCTATACCCCCCCCCCCTCACTTTGACGGTCACAAGGGGTGACCCACCCCTTGCTTTCCTTTTGATTATTTTATTCACTATTGTTGGATATCAAGAGAACATATTATATGATGGATAAAGGGTGAATTGGATTATAAATTTACATGAGGGTTATGCATTCCATTTCATCTAACAACAAACACAAGCTCATCTCTCTCTCTCTCTCTCTCCTTTCCCTTGTGTTCGGCCGAGAACACTAGCACCACCACCATCCACTTTCAAGTTTCCTTCAAGCAAACTTCATACTCCCAAAGGTGTTGAAGATGCAACAACGAAGCTCGGTGCACTCGGAAGTTCAAGGACCACTCTAGATTCCTTTTATCCACCGCTTTTATGCCTTGTTTCTTCCCTAGCCTTGTGCTAGTAGTAAGTGCTTCTAATCATCATCTTGATCTTGTTTTTGGTGGTTAATAGATGATTTAATGGTGAAAAATTAAGAAACACTAAAGAACATGAACAAGTCTTAAACATAAAGTGTTAAAGGGTGGATAAAGAGAAGTTATGTGTGTAAATCATGTAAATCTTGTGTAGTTATGATTATTTGATGTTGTTTATTAGTAAAAGTTGGATGGATCATCATCTAGACATGCTAGATCATGTTTAAGAACATGAACTAGTAAGATGTTAGTGTTAGAGATATGAAAGATAATGAAACCACCAACCATGAACTTGAAACTTGAATAAACATAATTTTTCTTGAAAAGTAAGGTTATAAACTTGTAGATCTAAAGATCTACAAGTGGTTTTTCGGAAGAACCAAGTGAAAGATACTAGTTGTGTTAAAACCCGGATATTTTATGAACCAAAGGCATTCTTGGTAAATAAACAAGTGTATGAACATTTGTGTAACAAGGAAATTTCGTAAAGAAATATTTTGTAAATTATGACTAGAAGTTGTTAAACTCCAAATTCTTTAAAAATAAAGTTTTTAAGAAACTAATCATGTTTTTAAAGATAACAAGACCCACTAAATGTGTTGGTGATTTATTACATATTCTTACAAAACTCTCAAGTTCATGAGTTGTGATTTAGTCTTATTTTTGTCAAGATTAGTTATTAAAGATTGTATGTTGTTGGTTGGTAAATTGTTTGAATGATTTTGAAAAGAAAATGATACGCTAGTAAGCGTGGACACCTCCATTTACAAAGGAAACTCTGGCGAAATTTTTCTAGAATTATAACACTTAGAAATATTTTTCTAACAAATGTTTACAAATATATTTTTAACTTTATTTTCAAAATAAACTTCACCATGATTTTTATTACAAAAATATTAAAGTGCCGGAGGTTGATTTTCATAAGTAAAATTTGATAAATATATATTTAGAATATATATTTATTGCTAAAACTCTTGTGTGATTATTTGATTATTTTGTGAACTAGATATATATTATTTTTAGGATAAAAATAATATAACTTGAAAATACTGTGAAATTACGACTCTAAAATAATACCAATGCTCCCACAAATAAATATTTAAGTTACACCGGTATTGTTATTACAATGCGAACTCAAAATGTAACTTATGCATATTTCGGAAAAATACTCTTATACGTATATTTTGACAAGTATTATTTTGGAGAAACTTATGAAATAAAATATAATATTTTTGGGAAAAATATGCATATTTTGGAGTTAGAATATTTTAGATAAGTAATTGAAAATATATTTTCAAGTGGGACTTAAAATATATTAATCGGAATTATAACGCGTACATGTATAAAAACCCCCATCCTTGGGAAGGAATATACTTATAACATAAATAAGAAGTGTGAATACGGAATAGTTACCTAACTATTTCTCCAAAAACGTTAAACCCTAAGCCAAGGCACGGCCATCCGACTAATAGGCATTAGTACGTGTAGGTCGTCACGCAGCATGTTGAGTTGGAGACTTACATTTCAGGATACGCACTTCAGTGAGTTCATGTCCCCCTTTTCTCTTAACTGTTTTCAGGTTTTATACTTTGGGGGTGGAATACATGTTACAATATTTACAGACACGATTATACATGGTATGGTTAGCTTAAGGAGGGTTTACTACTTAGATCATGTGAGTGGGTAGGTTTTACTTGGGGCCATTAAAGGTTGGTCTTGCCCACCGGTATTTAGGTTAGGAATCTCCCTTTCCGGTAAACTCATGCGTTCTTGTCTAAAACTAGGGCAACTTAGGTATCTCAGGCACTTCGGTGTTGTTCCATCCAGTAAGGAACCACCCGATCCGGATAAACTCCTTAAAAATAGATGAAACTTCATAAAAACTTCTAGCCACGGGGTCGTGTCCAGGTCAGCACGCCCCCGTGTCTACCCAAAGATTCCCGTCTGACTTTTGGTCAGAATACGGACAAAACAGTGTCAGAATTTTGTCTGCACACGTGGCCGTGTCCAGCCGACACGGGGCCGTGTTCAGCGTGCTGTCGTTTTCTATAAAAGTAGTAAGATTCCTGCACTCTTGGACCCATTCCAAAGACAAAGATCTGGTGGGATCTTCACATATACCATACAAGGTATATTCTAAAGAAGGTTCTCAACAACCATCTTGTCTTTTCTACTTTTGTCCATTGCCTTCTTCTTCATTTTCTCCTCAAAACCTCCATTAAAGTTTGAAATCTCCATGTTTTCAAGCTTTATTGTGATATTTGTTAGGTTTTTATTCAAGGAATCTTGTCAAAAATAAGTTTTACAACACTGTTTTAAGTTATTTCTGCTTAAAAATGCTTCAAAAGTCAGAAAGATAATTTAAAGCTTCAAGATTCCTTGTTTCAAAAAACCTGCAGCGAGGTGGCCACGGGGCCGTGCTTAGCGAGCACGGGGCCGTGGCCGAGGTACTGTTTCATTAAATTGAACTTTTCGACTTGTTTTTTCGTAGAATATCAAGCCAGAATAGTGGAACCTCTTCAGCACATTCAAGGAACAGTCGTAGTGAATGAAGGCCTTCAATCGAAGCAACTCTTGTGCACTATGTGATGGCACTACGAGAAGCTCTCTACGAAATGACATCCGTAGAAGAAGACCAAATCGACCGTATTAACTATCTCACGGTAGGGCTACAAAACAGTTTCCAAGAAATCAACCTCTTGCACCAAAGGTTGAACATTCTTGTAACACCTCCCATGGAACCAATTCTTCCCCAAGAGGATTGGAACTTAGCAAATGGAGTCATTAACCCCACCGGGTGGGATTGACATCCCCGCGGAACCTCCTCTTAACAATTTACAAGAGGTTCTGGTGGAACTCACACCCCCTCAAAACGAGGACGCCAATGATCACGCCTTCATTCTCCCTCGGGAGTAGAAGAATGGCTTAACGATGTATGAGGGGCCCTTCCTGGAAAAGAAGTTCTTCAAGCCGCATTCAACCAAGAAAGTTACCTTTTTCGAAAATTTTGCTCTTAAAATAAACTATAGGCTAGGACTTCCTTGTGGTTTTAGATTTCTTGTGTTTCATGACCTACTTATCCAAATTTAGTTTATGCTTTTATTTTCTAGGAACTAATGTAATTCACTATTTAATGAATGATGGTTTTTAAGTAGTAAATGGTGTTTGGATGATGTTGTAATGGATAAAACACACTCAAAATGGTGGAGGTTACTAAGGGAAACTTAAACCCACACCCCATGCACAAAAACAGAGCCTCCCGACAATTTTTCTTCATTACAGCAAGTTCAACACGGGGCCGTGCTCAGCCTAACACGCCCCGTGCCTGAGGTTCTGCAGAAAACGCCCAGTTCAGGTAACTGGACACGGGGCCGTGCTCACTGAACACGCCCCCGTGCCCAGCCTTCTGTAAATTATGATACTTGCCATCTGAACACGGGGCCTTGCCTGGATCAACACGGGCCCGTGCCTAGACGTCCAGTAACATAAATTTTTGTTTTAAACACCTTTTTACACATTCAATCAACCTAAAAATTTATTTTTGGGACACATTGAGGACAATGTGTAATTTAAGTGTGGGGAGGGATGCCAAAACCTTGAATTTTGCAAGTCCTAATAACAAGCCTTACACAAAACTCTATTGGAACCGCTAATCACCCCAATTTTTTTCAAAAACTTTTCATTTTTTACTTGTCTTGGTTTAATTTGGGAATAAAAAGTTTTAAAAAGGTTATATTTTTACAAATTTACAACCGATAGCGTCGTGATAAAAAGAACCAACATAAGAAAATTATGAAAATGCATGACAAATCTAGTTAAAATTTGATTATATATAGTTGATCACATTATAAACCATTTCCCACAAAAAAGTGAGTTTTGAGCCTTTATTGAGCATACAAATATATATCTTTAAATTAAATGCTCATTTTTCGTTTATTGTGTAAATAGCCGCTTGGTTTCTTACAACTCTAGAACTTGCCATGACGATACAATCCCGGTCCTTACCAACTTAAACCCAAGTAAGTAAATGATGGAGGCATTAGGACTAACCCTTTTTATTTTCAACACCATTATTTTTCATTTTTTTATCACCTACCCAAAATCCCCCTAGTTAACCCCTTTGAGCCTAAACTTTTTCGTTTCTAAACCCACAAAACAAACACCCTTTACCCACCAAAACCCTTTTTATTTTTAAACCCTTTATTTTAGTAAAAACCTCGGTCTTCATGTGACATTCCTTCTTAAAAAAATGAAGTCTAGCATAAACAAACAAGTTTCTCAATGAAACTTTGTTTGAAAAAGTTTTGTTTGAATAAAAGTCACAAAAACAAAAAGTTTTACGACGACCGACGCTTTTTATGCTTTTATCCCTTTCTACTAACCACTAACCCAAAACCACCTACCTTTAACCCAAGCCTAACCGTTCCCCAAGTCCTCTTGATATTTACAAAGGTTTATAGTTAAAAAGGAGGAGGATTGATTGCTTGGCAAGCATATGGTAGGATTAAGTTCCATGCCGGTCTCGAGTGTTACACAAAAATACATCTTCGGCCGAGTGTTGAGTGA
Organism: Helianthus tuberosus; assembly: GCA_030545235.1. Taxonomy (NCBI): domain Eukaryota; kingdom Viridiplantae; phylum Streptophyta; class Magnoliopsida; order Asterales; family Asteraceae; genus Helianthus; species Helianthus tuberosus. The sequence goes on from CM060358.1 coordinate 125,969,105, forward strand.
TCTCCCGTGAGGTATGTGAACTAGTATATAAATGGAATTTTAAATATGCATGTTATGCCCAAATAAGTAATTTCTCTTATGAAACGTTCTAAATAAATCATAACGAATAGGATTGTAAATAACATAAAAATTGTGACACCTGTGTCACTTCAGCCATCAAAAAAATGCCAAACCAATGAAATATTGTATTTCATACTTGGGATTTGTAAAAATACGTGAATCGTTTGCACATATCAAATCTTGTTCGATTTCAAGCTTTAAATCGCTTTCTGGAGGGTTATACGCGCTCTGATGCGTAGATATAACTAGTTTAACGCAACGAACACTCTGGAATAGTGAAATAGGATTAACATACCTTAAATAACCTTTACATAACTTAGAAATAAGTTTTGAAGGCTTTGGTATGGCAAAATCGAGTTAAATCGCTTACAGGGACTAAAGTTGACAAACTGCGAAAGTATGCCAATTTGAACTGTAACAGACATTCCGGAACATGACCATAAGTTAAACATACCATAAATATCCTTTACATAGCATATAAATAGGCTTTGAGGTGTTCGGTGTGCTAAAATAAACTTTTGGGTCATTCAGGGACTAAAAGCGTCAAAAAGTGCACAAGTTTGCATTTTCGCGCATAACTTACGTTCTGAATACATCCGGACATCCAAAAATTTATGTAAGCACTAAAATATTTTATTTCAGTCTTTGGCATAAGAAAAATCCATTCGTCGCGTCATTTGGATCGTTTTTCGCGCTTATGCGCATTCCGTCGTAATTAAGCGAACATCGCGATCGTACGACCAAACGAACCGACATCCGAGATATTTTTGAGCACATTTTAAGTTCCCTATACTTTAACTTCATTTTAGAGCTTTGAAGTGGGCTTAACGGGCCTTAAACGTGTCGGAAATGGCCTTATTACATAACAGGGACCAAATCTGCCATTCTGCCAAACTTGAAGGCTTACGGACCGTAAGCCTAACCCTTACGGTCCGTAAGGGGTCTCCAGAACATCAGAAGCTTCCGTACAGCCTATTAACAGCTGCAACCCACTACTAATCTCACTTCCAAGTGTTGATACCTTATGGTGGGTGGCCAATTCTAGTACCACAACATTCCAACATGTGTACGGCTTAGATCGTGCCCCCTTTTCCAAGAAATGATCTTAACGGTAGTCCGAACACTATAAATACCCAACCCATTCCATAACTAAAACCCACTAGAATCTGATTTGAGGAGCTCTAAGTTGAAACCTTTGTTTCATACCTGAGCTACTTGAATCACGATTAGCATTCGGGGACCCTTCGTAAGTATTCCTTCGTTCTTTTATTGCTTTTCGAGTCCGAAAGTCAAACTTTGTTTGACTTTCTGCGTTGACCAGTTTATGGTCAATGCGAAGTTCATTTGAACTTCGCAACGTGATTGTAATCACGACGGTTATAGTCCCTTGTGACTATGCCTACTGATTACCACGTTGTCTAGGGTCGTAAGGGTAAGCGATCTAATAAATCGCTTATACCTTCGAACCCGACCCATTTGGTCGATCATTAGGATACGACCAAATACATTAGGTGACCATAGTATATAGGGAATAACCTTCCGAGGTTATACCTTATGGTCGCTTCGTTAAGTAGTTGTATGATAGGTAGTTTATATGCCTTAGGTAAATTACCAAAATACCCTTTTCATGTGTAATTGGTAATTAAGCATATGTAACCTAAACTTTCGTCACTTAACTGATTATGTTACATAATTAAACATTTTAGGCATATAATACTTGTCATAGGACTAGTTAGGCGAACGCGTTTCACGCGAACGACACGTTAAAGTAGCATAAGCTACCTAAACGGGTCGTAATGGGTCTTAAGCACTTATGTTAGGTTTCATTTAGTATGTAGGCTTTGTTAAACCATATTACACGAGTTCCCATACTCGTTTGGTTTACGAACCCTCATTCTATCCGATCCTCCGATTTAGGTCCAATTTATTAACATAGTTACCTATATTAGGTGCCGTTTGATTCCGTGATCTCTAGCATTGCTTGGTGGTTATCTTAGGACTTCTGAGCAATCTCAAGTGAGTACATAGACCCCTCTTTTACTGTTTTCCAAACATTTTGGGGTGAAACACATGTGCCTACTTGTTACTTTCACGCTTTCACATCATATACCGCTATGTTCATTAGACATTTATAGTACATGATTTCATTACATTTCATGCTATGTATGCCCATTGTGTGCGTACTTAGTACATTGCCTTACATTACATGCTATGTATGCCCATTGTGTGCGTACTTAGTACATTGTTATACATTACACTTTATGCTATGTATGTCTTTTGTTGCATACTTAGTACATTGTTATACATTACACTTTATGCTATGTATGTCTTTTGTTGCATACTTAGTACATTTGTTATTCATCACATGCTTACATTTTGGATACACATTACATGATTTACATTAGACATGAACATTTTACTTTGGTAGTTTGGTTTGAGTAAGTGATTAAGTAACGAGGCGTGTGTAATATGATACAAGCATGGTGGATACGCCGCTCGTACTTCCTATATATAAGTGTTTGTATGGTATTACATATCGTAGCGTTATTTGAATCATTTCAGTTTGAGACATATAACATTTTATACAAATAACATACTTTTCACAAGACATTGATTTACAAACAACTTATCTTATACAAACTCATCTTACATGGTTATTCATTTAACCATACATTATTCTCTTATTTATACATATCATCTGATCTTATCGTTTTTCAAATGATTTACAAGACAAAGCAAATTACAAGGTTCATGACTAAACATTTTCTCAAACATAAGTCATGAATCCTATTTTCTCAAAACCTATGTATCTCACAGGAATTTTTATGCTGACGTACCTATTTTCACATGTGTTTTTAGGAGATGATGCATAGGACTTATCAAGACATACTTAGGCGGACATGTGCCTTAGTGACTTAAAACGAGACAAGAACTAGTTAAATTTTGTTATGTACTCTTTATTTCTTGTTTAAAGACAACGTAACTCGCTTGTATGTTGAATAAAACGAACCTTTAAATTTCCATGGTTGTGAAACATTAATTCTGTTACAACACTCCCCGACGTTTCCGCCACATTTCGTTGTCTCACGTGGTCGGGGTGTGACAGAAAAGATGGTATCAGAGCTCATGGTTATAGGGAATTAGGTTATTAGTAATGCTTTGACCTAGTCTATAACCTTCCTAGGACCCTAACATGAGTTTACTTGCGTTTAGTCATAAAAACAATACCGTCACCTATCCTTAGGCGACAATCACAACAAGAACATAAATTTCAAAACCACTTTAAAAACTAATCATCTGTTCTAGGATGATTGATTACTAGGTTTTGAACCCTCTATTGTAAGGTTTTGAACCCCCTGTTATAAGGTTTTGAACCCCTTTAAAATTTCAAAACTCTCGTTAAAGTTTTGGGTCCTAAATAGTGTGAACACGTGCAAACTGGAAGAGTGAATGCCTGTACCCTGAGTTTTCTGTCTAAGGCTAGAGTGTTCGTACAAATCCACATAATCGGACCAGTCACGCTTACCTGGGAACTCTTGGGGTGAGTGTCCACTTATAGGCGAGCATGTCTTCGCGATACATTATGAGGATCTATTTGCTTTGACTCAGCCTTTGTGTTGTTTGTTTGCTTCATGGTTCAAACAAATGACCATCACCCATGATTTTGGTCGGTAATTGTAACATCCTATTCTTACCCAATACCATTTCATTTGTTTTCTCTCTTGTTTCCCCTTTTAGAATGCCTCCACGACGCGAAAATCAGGTATCTATTGAAGATCTGGCAGCTGTCATTACACAGCAAATAACAGCTGCAATCCCGAACATCGTTGCCCAATGTCACCAAGCTCTCAACAACAATAATGCCCTCTGCAACTTCAAGATGTTCAACTCGGCTAAGCCATCAAAGTTTTCTGGGTCTCAAGGAGCGACTGCACTTCTACAATGGTTCGAGAGTCTAGAGAGCACCTTCAGGCATGTTCAATGTCCAAACGAGCGAAAGGTAGATTTCGCATCTAGTGTCTTTGAGAAACGAGCTTTGACGTGGTGGAACGGTGTGGTGAGAGATAGGGGTGCCGAAGTGGCACTGGCCCAAACTTGGGAAGAACTTCGAACACTGATGATGAAGGAATTCTGTCCTCGTCACGAGATCAGGGCATTGGAAAGGGAATTCGACGATCTTAAGCAAGACAGCGGTGAACATCGAGCATACACTGATCGATATGAGGAGCTGAGCCTGTTGTGCCCTACCATGGTTACGCCTTTGGATAAGGCGATCGAGAAATACATTGATGGTCTCCCTGACTCAGTTCATGTTGGGATTGAACCCTATCAGAGGAACAGATAATTAAAGCCAAAACTGGATCAGAGCAGTGGATCCAGAATAAGCAGATGTTTACATACAAATCTCTCCCCTTGAAAGTGATTTCATATCTGCTGACCTCCTATCTGCTATTCTTGCAAAGTGCTGACTTACAACTACTGCTCAAAGTAAAGATCTGATGAAAGAACTAAAGCCCTGCTGATTCTATCTACTGCCTTGAGTCAAGCACTGCTGATCCGGATAAGTACTGCTGGGTTCACAGCAGTGGAAAGTTGCAGCAGCTGATCTATAGTCTGTTTTGTAATGTAATGTAATAGCAGTAGTTAACATAGCAGTGCTTGTATAGATCAGAGGTTAGAGTTTGTTAGGAGGTTAGATGTCACTTTCATGGTGACGTCAGCCAAGATGCTCAGTGGTTTGCTAGTGCCTATAAATAGTTCAGTACTTTGTACTGTTCTATCAGCTCTTTTGCATCATCGTCTTCTTTGCACGAACAAACAACTGAGCTCTGGCTGAGGGGGAGTTTGCATTCATTCATCAATCATTGTAATCGTTATTGAAATAAATTCAATCTTCCGATTCATTGTGAAAAGATGTTTGATTAAAGTATTACTCTCGTTTGATTGTATGCAAAGTTTGTTTTCATCATAATTCTGCTGCACACTCATCCATCTTCATTTTAATTACAAACACAAAATACAATCAGAAACAAACTCAGATCCAACAATTGGTATCAGAGCTTGGACAGTCAAATTTGATTTAACAATCATTTTGACGTAAATAGTTCAGCTCATAACAGTTGATACTGATCGTTTGTTCGTTTGTTGAAAAACAGAGCAAGGATTAATCACCATTAAAGTTGATTTCTCAGTGTCTGTAAAACAACAAGAATGACGTCACAATCTCAGGATGATAAAAACAACATCGGTTCTCTTTTTAAACCACCTATGCTAAAAAGAAATGAGTACAATATCTGGCAGAGGAGGATGGGTCACATCCTTGCTCAACAAAGCACAGGTTGTTGGAGATCTGTCATTTATGGTCCCCATGTTCCTACAGTGCCAAGCGCTGAAGATGCTAAAAAGTTCGTTCCAAAACCAGTTGAAAATTATACCGAAACCGACTATCAAAATTTCGAACTAGATGCTAAAGCATTTAGCATCATAGCATCAGCGCTGCCCAATGAGATATATGCTGGACTGTTACACTGTAACAGTGCCAAAGAGTTATGGGACGCACTTAAGGAACAATTTGGGGGAACATAAGAAGTCATAGAAAACAATAGGGAAATCCTGAACCAACAGTATGAAACATTTTGTTACGTTAAAGGTGAATCACTAACGCAACAATTTGAGCGTTTCAGTTGTCTCATCAGTGAACTGAGGCTTGTTAACACCACTTTTACGAACTCAACTCAAAATAGCAGGTTCCTCAGGTCACTGCCAGAAAAATGGGACACCATAGCTTTTGTCACCCGAAACTCACCTGAGTTCAAGGATCTGACCTTGACCCAACTCCAAGGTCGACTCCTGACCTACGAAAGGGAGTTGAACCAGAAAAGGAGGTTACAAGAGTCAGGAAAAGTTACTGATGATTACACTTTCGGTAATACTGCTCTTCTGGGTCAAGAAGAATCTGGGAGCAGTGGTAAGGATCAGGGTTATGATCACTTCATTGACATAACTGCTGGTGCAAATTTTAACAACCCTGATCCTCACTCTGCTAGTTATGCATTCACTGCAAACGAAAACAAGATGTCAGACAATTTATGCTTTGAACTCAATGATTTGCAACATTTTGATCCCACTGACTTAGAGGAAATGGACATCCTGCACCAACTGGCTTTGCTAAGTGTTAGAACTAGCAAATTTTACAAAAGAACAGGGCGAAAATTCCCAGGTTTGCATGGGAATCTAAGGGTTGGGTTGGATAAATCGAAAATCAAGTGCTACAAGTGTAATAGGTTGGGACATTTTGCTAGGGAATGTAGGAGTCAAACTACTGGTCCTATAATTACTCATCCTAGCTCAAATCCTAGACCTCAAAACCAAAGCACTGTGCACTATGCCCAGTATGCCCCAGCAGCTCAAGTGAAAACTGCTCACTATGCTGCTGCCCCTGTGCCAGTGCACTATGTCCAAACTACTGTTCCACAGATCCAATATGTTCAAACCCTTGTTCCCCAGGCACAAGTGCAACCTGCACCTCAAACCACTGCTCTAGCAGCAGTACAACCAGATCAACAAAGTTTTTTCACTCAAGGGTTTGTTGACTGGAGCAGTATGCCTGAAGACCTTAGTGATGAAAATTTTGCACTCTATGCTTCTAATGATTCTTCTCATAATGAGTTTTGTTTGATGGCATTAGAGTCAATACAGGAGGGGGTTGAAACTAAAGAGGAACAGCTGAGTATTAAAACAGTGGATGAGGTGACTGAAGCAGTGGTTACTGCTGTAGCTGGTGAACTACTGTTGGGAGAAAGTTCAGGTACCCTGATTGAACCAATGACAGATCCATGGTCCGAAGAGGACAAAGAAGAAGAGAAGGAAGTAAAGGCTGGTGAAAAGAAGGTGAAAGCTGATGATGAAGAAGATCATCAATGTGATTGTGCAATGATGGCAGCTGCCAAGGGAGCTTCTGCATTCTTTGATAGTCTTTGGTATGTAGATAGTGGAGGCTCCAGGCACATGACAGGATGTAAAGCCCTCCTCAAAGACTTTAAAATCCATGGTGGGGGTGATATATCCTTTGGGAATAATAGTAAAGGGAAAGTTCTGGGGTCTGGTACAGTGCAATCTGGAAATGTAAAATTTGAAAATGTCAATCTAATAGATAATCTAAAATTCAACCTTCTGAGTGTATCACAAATGAGTGACAAAGGGTTTGGGTCATTCTTCACAAAAGATTGTTGTAGGATTGTTGGACCAGAAATGGTCAAAAAGATTGAAGCAATAATGAAAACTGGTCAAACTAAACTTGTTGCTCAAAGAAGTGGCAATGTTTATGTTGTGGACATGTCAAAAGAGTGTCCCAGAGCTGATGCCTGTCTGTTCTTAGCTGCCTCTAACAAAGAGACAGAACTTTGGCACAGAAGGCTGGGGCACACAAATCTTAAGACAATTACTGAAATTTCAAAAAATGGGTTGGTGAGAGGCCTACCACAAAAATTGTTTTCATGCCCTGAACATTGCATTTCCTGTTTAAAAGGAAAACAACATAAAAGTTCTTATAAGTCCATTGAAGAGTCCAAAACAACCCAGTGTTTGCAAATGCTACACATGGATTTGTTTGGCCCAGTTCAAGTCATGAGCCTCAAAAAGAAAAGATATTGTTTGGTTATTATTGATGACTTTTCTAGGTTTACATGGACTTTCTTTTTACACTCAAAAGATGAGACTGCAGGCATTTTGCAAGACTTTGTAACACAGGTTGAAAAGCAATTTGACCTTCCAGTGAAAAGCTTCAGGAGTGACAATGGCACAGAATTCAAAAATAAGGAGTTGGATGCCTTCTGTGTGAAGAAAGGGATTGTAAGGCAGTACATCATCCCTAGAACACCAGAGCAGAATGGGGTAGTGGAAAGGAAGAACAGAACTTTGATTGAGGCTACCAGAACCATGCTTGCAGATTCAGGTTTGCCATTAACTTTCTGGGCAGAGGCAGTTAACACTGCTTGCTATGTTCAGAACAGAGTTTTAATAAACCCCAGGCACAAAAAGACTGCTTATGAAATTCTGTATAAAATCAAACCACTGATCTCATATTTCAAAGTGTTTGGCTGCCCGTGTTTTATTTTGAACTTAAAAGATTCTATTTCAAAATTTGCAGCCAAAATTGATTGTGGTTATCATCTGGGATACTCAACCACTGCCAAGGCCTACAAAGTGTTCAATACACGGACCAAGGCAGTGGAGGAGACTTTGAATGTTAAGTTCAATGAACTTTCATCAATGAAAATCCCAGCAAATCCTACAGATTTGTTTGATCTTGAAAAATTCACTTTTGAAAATACTGCTGTCAAGACTAACAGTGCAGGTCCATCAGAGGATACAACACTAGACTATGGGTATGAAATCATCATCCCTCAAAGGTCTACCACAAAGGGAAAAGCACCAGCTGTTCAAAACAGTTGTCAAAGCTCAACCACTGCTACCTCAACAATTGTTGACCAAAGTAGCCCATCCACCACTGCTTCCACATCCTCAAACACTGCTGACAAAAGTCCTCAAACAGTGGACAAAAGTAAGCAGATGTCCACTTCATTACCTCCTATTCCACCACCTTTTGAAGCCACTGCTGGATCATCAAAGTCCCCAGCAGTGGTTAGCTCAGATGATACACATTTGCAGCCTTCACCAACAAATGCCATCATACCATACCAAGGAGATTTAATCTTCTTGAGATCTCATCCACCTGATCAAATCATTGGCAACATAAATGAAGGGGTTCTCACAAGAAGCCAAACCCAAAACATTTGTCTTTTTGCTGGTTTTCTATCACTCCATCAGCCAGTCAAGTACCAAGAGGCACTGAAAGACAACAGCTGGGTAGAAGCCATGCAAGAGGAGCTCCAACAGCTTAAAAGACAACAAGTAAGGGAGCTTGTACCACTGCCAGAAGAGGTTAGTCCCATTGGCACAAAGTGGGTCTTCAAGAACAAAACTGATGAAAGGGGTATTGTTGTCAAGAATAAAGCCAGGCTTGTGGTTCAAGGTTACAGACATGAAGAGGGGATTGATTATGATGAAACATTTGCCCCTGTTGCAAGATTGGAAGCCATTAGACTGTTCCTGGCCTTTGCTGTCAACCACAATATGAAGGTGTTTCAAATGGATATCAAAAGTGCTTTCCTCTATGGTACAATTCAAGAAGAGGTGTATGTTTGTCAACCTCCAGGTTTTGAGGATCCATTTTATCCAGATCATGTCTACAGGCTAAACAAAGCCTTGTATGGCTTGAAACAAGCACCAAGGGCCTGGTATGAAACTCTTTCCAACTTCCTACTCTCAAATGGTTTCAAAAGAGGTACCATTGATAAAACACTGTTTTTAAAATGGAGAGGGAAGGATTTAATGATTGTCCAGATTTATGTGGATAACATTATTTTTGGAAGCACATGTAACTCAATGTGTGAAGAGTTTAGAGAACTCATGATAGCTGAGTTTGAAATGAGTGCAATGGGTGAGCTGCAATGCTTTCTTGGTCTCCAAGTTCAGCAAATGCAAAATGGAACTTTCATTCATCAAAGCAAATATGCTAAAGAACTTTTGACCAAATTTGATATGAATGATTGTAAACCATGCAGCACACCCATGGCAACAAATAAGCTGGTCATGTCTGATGAAAAAGATGAGCTGATTGACCAAACACTTTATAGAAGCATGATTGGGTCTTTATTGTACCTAACTGCATCTAGACCAGACATCATGTTTGCAACATGTGTCTGTGCAAGAAGTCAATCAGCTCCCAGAAAATCAAATCTCATTGCTGTAAAAAGGATCTTCAGATACATAAAAGGTGCTCCCACACTTGGTATCTGGTATCCAGCTAATGGGAATATCAAGCTTTCAGGCTTTTCAGACAGTGACTTTGCTGGATGTAACACTACAAGGAAGTCCACATCAGGAGGGTGCCAGTTTCTAGGTGATTGCTTAGTTTCATGGCAAAGCAAAAAGCAAGCAGCTGTTTCAACATCCACTGCTGAAGCTGAATACATTGCTGCTGCAAGCTGTACAGCCCAACTCCTGTGGCTTCAAAATCAGTTGCTGGATTTTGGTATCACTGCCTTAAAGACACCACTCATGTTGGACAGCCAGGCAGCAGAAAATATCATCAAAAATCCAGTTTCCCATTCAACCACCAAACACATCGACATCAGACATCACTTTGTGAGGGATTGCTATGAAAAAGGTTTGATTTCTCTGCATCATGTCGCAACTAAAGACCAGCTGGCAGATGTGCTCACAAAAGCACTTGATACAGCTACTTTTGAAAGCTTGGTCTCTAGGATTGGGATGCTGAACATGGAATAACAAGCAACATCTTGTTTCTCTATGAATAAAAGCAACAAAATGTTTTCAGAAAATCAAAAATCCATCCTTAAAAATAGCTAACAATGAAATTTTCATTAAAATCCTTAAAAGTCTGCCATAACCACTGATTGTTCAAAAGTCTGTTCTACTTCAAAAGTTTGTCCACTGCTGAAAGTCAACCCCTGTTCTCTCATTCCTTTGATAAACTCTGTTGTTTAAAAGCAGTGTCTTATCCACTGATATGCTATCCACTGATAGTGAAAATCATCCACTGCTTTCATACCACTGCCTTCATCAGTCACTTTCACAAAAGTATTGTCCTTCACTTTCACCAGGGTTTGTCACGTGGGCAGTACATAGTGATCAGACCTTTTGTAACGGCTGCCACGTCAGCATTCACTTCCTTCCCTATAAAATCCCCCACTCACCACCAAAACAGGGTTTTACTGTCGAATTGAATTCTTAAAAATTCTCTTCTCAAAGCAGTTTTTCATCTCATTTGTTCACAAATTTCTTCGATCATCATCTTCAAAATGACAAAATCGAAGTCATCTTCAAAACCCTCATCCAAATCTTCATCGAAAACAGCCTCTCAAAAGGCAATTTCCACTGAAATTCCATATAAACCATCCCACAATCTCCTGGGTCTTCTCACTAAACCAGGAACCACCAATGTTTTCGATTCCATCATTGACACCATGGCAAAATCAAAGTACAAAACTTTGTTCACCGTCGATGCACCAATCTATTTGGAGACCCAAAGGGAGTTTTGGAAGAATGCAACCCTTAAAAAACAAGGAGACATTGCAACCACCATACACTCTTCTATAAAGGGTAAAGCTGTCCAAATCACGCCACAATCCATTTCAGAGGTCTTTCAACTTGATGATCAAGAAGGTAAAATGTCTTTCACTAAAAACGAGTTGCAAACTGACTTCATTGAAAGAGGGTATGAAGCCACAATGATGAAGAAACTTACCTTACAAAAAGGTTATTTTCCTTCTGCAACCAGATTTTTATTTCATACCCTCCTACTATGTGTTTCAAATAAAACCACTTCTTTTAATGAAATCCCTTTAAAGATTCAAAATCTGGGATATGCAATTCTTCAAGAAGAAAATTTTAACTATTCTCGGGAAATTTTTAAAGATTTGGTTAATAATGTTGAAACAAAATCATTCTTACTGTTTCCAAGGTTTTTAGGTTACTATTTTGCAAAGAAATTCAGTAAGGATGATTTAGCTGCAATAAACCAAGGTGATTCTACTCAAATAAACAGTTTAACAACTGAAACTTTTTCAAGAATGTTAGCACCTTGCAAAACACAAGCAGAGGTGCCTGAGCAGATTTTAGCAGTTACAACTGCTCCTCAGGTATCTGCTGCTGAGCCCACTGCTCAAGGTGATCAAAGCTGCAGACCAGCTGTTTTGAAACCCACACCTACAATTCACAAAAAGCCACACAAAAAGAAAAATCAAAAACCCCCCAAACCAATCAAAAAGGAAACTCTGGAGGATGAGATACCAGAGCAAATGCCTGTGACAACACAAAAGTCCCAAGAAACCACTGCTGCTTCTTCCTCACAGCAGTTGGTACAAATATCTCAACCCATAACCGAAACTCCTCCTGCTTCTTCACAAAAAGAACAGGTTGTACAAATAGGGTCTCCACATCATGATGCTCTGGAAACACTTGTTTCTATCATCCACAGCTCAATACCCGGGGCAAATCCACTTTCTACACCACCCATCACATCCACAATTCCCCCACCAACTAAACTGTTGTTGGATGCAATTGATTTGAACCAGGCACTAACCAGTCCTTCTCAATCACCTATCAATGAGAATACACCTCAACAACTGACTGGGTCTGATGAATCAATCTTTGCTAACTCACTAACACAACCTGAGGAGGTTACACCCCTTGAGTTACAAGTAACTCTTGGTGGTAGTCCAAGTGAAGCAGCCACTACAACTGTTGAACCCACTGGTTTACAGTTGGACAGTGGTTACATCAATAAGACTTCCTTGGAGGCAATTCCTTTTATAGCACCTCTGCCAACCACCAGTGGATTTATTTATCCTACTGGCAACATCAAAAGGTTGTCAAGTGTTGAAGGGAGAAGACCCAGTACCAAGAAAAAGGGGCATCAGTGGTTAATGTTTGGAGTACACTCCCTACCTCAACTACTGATAAAACCACTTTTAGTGGGAAATCAGATGATCCCATTAAATTGGGTGATGGTTTAAAGTACCAGAAATTGACGGATCGTATTAAAAAGCTTGATAACTCTGTTGCAGAACTCAAAGATATGCTACAACAGTTATTACAAGTACAAAAGGTACAATCAACTGTTGTTCCATCTCAAGCACCTTGTCCACAACAGGCACCTGCTACAAATGAGCTCTGGAATTTGTTTCAACCTTTTCTCCATCAACAAGCACAATTAGCAGATCAGCAACATGAAAAACATGTCCAACAGCTGAGAAATGCAATGGAGTCAAGGTTCAAGAACACTCAGGCTGATCTAAAGGCTCTCAAAACTCAGATCCTGCACACCACTGGCACTGCTCCTCCAAAAGTTCGCTTCATTTATCAACTTCCCCCAGATAATGCCAAAAAGGGGGAGAAAATTCAGGAGTGGAAAAAGAAGGGAATAGAGGATGGTCTCTACATTGAACCAAAAAATGCAAACATGACCAAACAGATCCCTTTGCCAGATGGAAGCAAGAAAATTGATGTGACTACAAATGCACTGGCAGAAGCAGTTGCAAGTGTAAAAAGGGATAGAGAGGCCAAAAGGAACTTCAGGATCAAAAGATGATGAAAATCTTGTTGATGAAAAGAAGAAGCCTACAAGAAGAGTAAGGCTACCCAAATCCATTCCAACCAGACGTTCAAAGTCTGCTCCAAAACCACCACCTAAAACAGCTGTTGTAACTCCTGTTGTATCAACAACTGTTGGTACTTCAGTGGTTTCAACATCTGCTCCCACTTCAACACACACCACTTCAACATACACCAAATCCACTGCTTTACCACCATTACCACCAAAAACAAAATCACCTCCTGCCAAAAAGCAGAAGACAGTAGTTGTTACAACATCTGCTGTAATGATAACAGTGGTTGGAACACCAGTTGTTTCAACAACTGTTAGTCAATCACAAACCACTGCCACTACATCCACCACCACTATTCCATCCAAAACATCATCAGCCCCTCCTCAAACAAAGAGGAGACGGCTAATTCTCAAAGATGATGACACTTCACCACCACAACCATCTTCAAAATCTTTAGCTCTTGTCACAATACCAAAACCAGTTCCTCTCTCTTCAGTTCCAATGAACAAGCCCTTACCTCCTGCAGGTGTTCAATTTCCTCTTGAACTAGCAGCTGTTAGAGAAGAAATAAAATCTTTTTACTTTGAGGATGACCCTGCCAAAAGGAGTTTGCCATCAATAAAAGGATATCCTTGGCCTAAAAATGTTGATGAGTATTTGAAAATCAAGGCCAAGCAAGCAGAGGATATCTCAAAAAGAAATACAAAAGGGAAATCTGACAAAGAAATTTCAAGAAATCTTCAATATCTGCTCACACAGGTCAGATCCCTAGAACAATTTGCAAAAAATGTCAGTCAACAAATTTCAGAAAGAGCAGCTGAAACTTTGAAGAAAGACTACATTGAAAGCATCATGGCTCACAAGAAGTACAAAGGAGAGAGATACATGTACAAAGAGTGGACTGTTCCTGAGCTTGAAAATGAAGCAGCAAGAATTCAAGACATGATAAAAAGGAAAGTCACTCACACTCCTCCTGTCTGGGCAAAGTTTAGAAAGAAAGTACCTGACAAACAGGCAGAACTGAAAAGAATGAAAGAAGAACTGGTTGCTGCTGAATATGGAAACAAAAGACAAGTTGCTAGATGGAAAGAAGATGTGGTCAGGATCACCTACAAAAGGTTGGAGGAACTAAGAAAGAAAGATCCAAATGTTCCTCAAAAGCCTGACTATCCTGAAGCAGAGGTTTCAAAAAGACCAACAAAGCTGCAGATCAGGAGAGCCACTGCTCCAACTGGTGCTGCAATCTATAAAAGAAGGGCACACAAACAGTTGAGAGGTGAAACCATCCAAGAGATGATAAAAGGAGATGACATTGTAAAAGAAGGCATAAAGAAAATGATCATAGAAACTCTTGGTTTGGATCAAACTGCAAGTACTGCTCAGCCAGTTTTGAATAGGCCAGCCTCACCAAATACTTCTGCAAATAAACATCTCCCAAGAAACCCACCAGGCTCAAAAATACAAAAGTGGGAAACTGATAAACAGACCTGCGTATTGACTTTGCTCAGGTCTGGTGGAGAAGTGGAGAAAATATCAACGGAACTGTCACACCCGCTCATAGCGGAAGCGCGAGGTGTGATCTGATCGGTTCTCATTGCATAACAATATAAGTGAACATACTAAATGAATAAAAACAAGCTCCAATGCCATTGTCATAATCGTTTCAAAAGAACGCAACATAAGTTAAATGTAATGGTTAGAAACCATCAAATGAAAATAAATTGTCATTGTTTTATACATCAAAATGTAAGTCTTAAAATGTCAAGGCTTTGACCACTATATTACCGCAAAGAGGCGGTATATAACGGGCAAACCCTTTAAATGGTGGCATGGAGTCTTGATACTTGCTTTCCTTGACTGAAATGTCTGCATGGTCCACTAATTTCCTGAAATACATGTTAAGTTTGAAAACATCAACAAAAGTTGGCGAGTTCATGCAGTTTAGTTGTATGAGATGTATCTATAAAATGTGAGTTGTATAAAATGTATCTGTAAAATGTGAGATGTATAAAATGTATCTGTAAAATGTGAGTTGTATAAAATGTATCCATAAAATGTGAGTTGTATAAATTGTATCCATAAAATGTGAGTTGTATAAGATGTATCTGTATGTAATAATGTAGTATGTAAAGCGTCAATGAAATCGTTGATCATTAATGTTTCGCGAGGACATTAATATGTGTGACGAATTAGGAAGCAATCTAAACCTAGACGATTTTGTGTCGACTACTATCGACTGGGACACAAACGCACTCTTCTGTATGGGTCCACGACCAAGAGTGGGGCTCGCCAAAACCCATTAGATCTAACCACTTGTACCTAGGTCCAAACTGGATTAAAGGTGCTTAGATGTATAACCCTAATTCGCACATGATCTGAGGTGTTTCATTCCCTAACTTTAACATAAGTTGTACATGTATTTTCCCCGATAGTTGTAAAGTTGTAAAACATTTAAATGAATAGGGGACATGAACTCACAGTATCGCGTCCTGTGAATAGAAGTAACTATGATCTCACGTGCGGTCGTCCTGAATAGTGTTGCGACCTACAAATGTTCTTATATTTGTTAGACACTTTGGTCTTTGTAATAACTTGAGTACAAGTCTTGTGTCTTAAATATGTGTAAGACTTGTATGTCTTTACTGTTCATTGAACTGTATATTTAGATGAATGATTTGTTAAACTGCTATATATATATATATATATATATATATATATATATTTCGCCAAATATATATATACATATATATATGTCATCTTGTATCTTGTGAGTTGTATCATCGGGTCTTGTCTTCTTGATTTCGTGTCGTTGTGTAAGTAAATTGTATAATTGAATTTCCAATAATGGTGTCATTGGGCCGAGCCCATGTTTTCATGTTATTGGGCCCCAAATAGTGTTGGGCCTAAATAGTGTTGGGCCTCAATAGTGTTGGGCCTCAATAGTGTTGGGCCAAAATAGTGTTGGGCTTAAATAGTGTTGGGCCTAAATAGTGTTGGGCTTAAATAGTGTTGGGCTTAAATAGTGTTGGGCTTAAATAGTGTTGGGCCTTGGCCCATATGTTTGGTATTGGGCTTAGCCCATGAGTTTTTGATATTGGGCTTAGCCCATGTATTTATGTTAAGCCCATTATAAAATGTAAGCCTATTTGTATAAAGTAGCCCATTAAGAAATGTAAGCCCATTTGTATAAAATAGCCCATTAAGAAATTTAAGCCCATTAAGAAAGTATAAGTCTTTCATTTCTATAAAACATTTTTATAAAAATTCACTAAGTATTCTTTTTAGTAACTAAAAACATAATAGTTTTTATAAGTTTAAAAAATGTCCGAATTTTGTTAATGGTAACGTAAATTTTGTGTCCGCGTCGAAAGATCGCCTATACGTCGTAGTAAGTCCTCGGATTGGCGATATGTTTATAGATTCGCCTGTCGTCCGTTTTGACCATAAGTTGTGTCCGAAAACTCGGAATGTCCGTAAGTTGTTTTCAAGTGTGTCTATATGTATTCTTGTAAGTCTTTAGTTGTAAGTATGTCTTGTATTTATTTGTGTCATTGTTTTCAAGTCTCTAACTTTTATATATAACTAATACAAATAATAACACATAGCATATACTTGATATGTTCAATAAATATGTATTTTACCAAAATATATATTTATGTCAATTTTTATGTTTAGAAAGACCAACTTTCTAATCTTGTAAAGACTTTGTAAATAAAAAATGATAGTTTTTCTAACATATGATTTCTAAGAAAAGTTGTCCATAGTTCCTTTGTAATATGAACTTTGCCATGTTTATTTACATATCATTTTCTTTTCAAATCATCAACAATTTCTCATATCATTTCTAAAAAAAACACATGAGATTTATAACATAACCTCATTAAGATGATCTCAAAATCATGTAGGATTTTATACATGATCCTAACATATGCTAACTAGTTCAAAAACCAAGTTTAATTCTAGTTTTAACAACTTTTATAAAAAATCTCAAGTTGTATGTTACTTTTTATAATCTTGTAAAAGTATTGTTTTTAGTGAAAAACCTCAAATACTTTCACAAGATCAAATGTTATGATTATCCCTTTAAACCTTTATGTTAAAAACCCTTTAACTTAAACATGCGTAATTGTTAGATCATATTTTTAAAACATCCTCTAACAATTTATTTATAACATAATCATCATAACAAGATCGAATATGCATATAACAAGTCTTAGATCAAAATATAAACCAACATAAATATATCATGATTATTATTTTTGCTTCTTTGTATTTTTCATGTTTATTATGTATGATTATTTAGTTATTTATTAGTTATAATAACAATCATAAACATTTTATAAGTATATAAAAAATAGATCTTGAAGCTTACTTCTAGCACTTGGCTAGGGATGATCTTGGAGGATGATTAAGAAATACAAAGATGAAGATCTTGATGATTTAAGGCTCTTGAATGGATGAATACACTTCCTTTAACTTGCAAATGCTTTAGATCACCTTAAGCTCCATGAAGCTCCATGTTGATCATCAAGATGTGATAAAATTTAAATGGGTTTTTATGGTGTTCTTGGTGAAAAAGATGAAGGTTGAAAGAGTATTCTTAAGTGTGTGTAGAATAAGGTGAATTGTGAGGATAAAATGCTAGTAACTTATGAGATTTAATGTTATAATCATCCACTAACTTATCCACTTGCAATTTAATCAAAATATCTAGATATTTAATATCAAAATTAGAGTGTGGGACCCCTTAAAAACGTGAATATGAGGGAGGGGTGGGTCTTGTATTTTTTTCAAAGTGTTAGTAAATTCTCATGGTTCAAAATGAGGTAAAATGGTTAAGTGTTTAGGTGTTTAAGTTTTTGCAATTTTTCGAGATGATTCATGATCAATAATGGTCATAAATAAGCTTTATTTGGCCAAAAATAATATTCACTAATTTGTAATCTATGTCAAAATATAGTTCGGATGGTCGTTTAGCGCTCGTTCTGCAAGTAGATAGTCGAAAGGTTAACATATGAAAGTTGTAGGGAAAAATTCGGTTATGTATATAAATGATATTCCCTATGTATTTTTATATGAAATATGTGTTTAAACAACACTTTTGCATCTTGTAATAAAAGCACCAATGCTGAATTTTGCGGAAAAATTATTGAAATGGTAACTTTTAGCGCTTTTTAGGCAGTTTCTAGTGCTACCGGACATTGGGAAAGTATTAGACCAAACCCTTGCATTTCCAATTAGGGTTTAATGTATATTTGATGTTGGACTTTCGTTTGAGTCCTAAAGATGTCATTTAGATGGTTTATGCGGATCCTGAGTTTTCGTCAGCACACCAGTTTACTAGGTACTACTCTAGTTGTTTCGATGCATTGTTTACACTATTTCAAATGTAACCAATAAAAATGAATAATGTGCATCATAAATGAGTATTCCATAAGTGTTCTAAGATGTATATCATGTAATCAAGCAATTCGGATATTCAAACACATATTTGTATAATGTAAATCATTGCTTTAAATGTACGTAAATTACCAGAAAGTGGCAGTTGTCACATTCTCCTCCTGTTATTGAGAATTTCGTCCCGAAATTCAAGCTAAGTCATCCTTTGCAGGAGTATTCTCGAACAGGTGGGGGTGTTTTGGTTTTGATTTGATTTTCAAGTTCCCAAGTATATTCGGGTCCATGTCGAGAGTTCCAATGAATTTTTGTTAATATGGTACGACTCCTTCATGTTTCCTGGACCTTCCGGTCCATGACCTCTACAGGTGCTTTGGCGAATTGGAGTTTGTTATCGATGTGAACCTCATCCGCCGGGATGATAACCGTTTCTTGCGTTGGACTCCTCTTAAGATTCGACACATGAAATGTGTCGTGTACACTACTAAGTTCTTCTGGTAACTTTAGCTTGTAGGCAACAGTGCCAATCTTCTCTAAGATTTCAAATGGTCCTACATATCGAGGTTTAAGATTTCCACGCTTACCGAATCTCGCTACGCCCTTCCAAGGTGAGACTTTCAACAAGACCTTGTCTCCGACCTCGAAAGATAATGGCTTCCGTCTCTTGCCTGCGTAGCTCTTTTGTCGATCGCGAGCCGCCTTGATACGGTCTCGGATCTGAAAGATTTTATTTGTAGTCTCTTGGACTAATTCCGGACCGATTAGTTGTTTATCGCTCGCTACCGCCCAACATAGCGGAGAGCGACACTTTTGACCGTAAAGAGCTTTGAACGGTGCAGCTTGTATACTAGTGTGGTAGCTGTTATTGTAGGAAAACTCAACTAAAGGTAGATGAGTATCCCAATTGCCGCCTAAATCCATAACACATGCACGAAGCATATCTTCGAGTGTTTGGATTGTCCGTTCGCTCTGGCCGTCAGTTTGTGGGTGAAAGGCCGTACTTAGATTCAAATGAGATCCAAAGGCCTGTTGAAATGATTTCCAAATTCTTGAAACAAAACGACCATCTTGGTTAGAGATGATTGAAATAGGTACTCCATGACGAGCCACTATTTCCTTGAGATAGGGTTCCGCTAGTCTCTCTGTACTATCCTCCTCTCGAATCGGTAAGAAGTGTGCGGACTTTGTTAGTCTATCGATGATTACCCAATCATGTCATGACCGCATGAGGTCCTGGATAACTTCGTAATGAAGTCCATGGATATTTGTTCCCATTACCAAACGGGAATCTCGGGTTGTTGTAACAAGTCCGAGGGATTTTGCTACTCGACTTTGACTTTTGCGCAAGTCAAGCATTCTCCGACATAAGTCGCGATATCACTTTTGAGGTTAGGCCACCAATAGTATTCTTTCAATACTTAGGCCTATGTGCTTCCTGAAAATATCATCTCGAAGGCCACCAAAGAATGAAACCCAATTTCGACCCATAATGTATAAAGTTCCATCTTTTTTCGGCACTAATTGTTCCTTCATGCCTCGAAGTGTTTCTACTTGAATATGCTCTTCCTTGAGCGCTTGTGAATCATCTTCTCTAATTCTTGAGTTCTCAATGTTCTAACTCGCTCCTTGTGGCTCATGGCGTCAGCTACAACATTCGCCTTGCCCGGATGGTACTTTATTTCACAATCATAGTCGTTCAACAATTCAACCCAACATCGTTGACGCATATTTATTTCTTTTTGGTTGAATATGTGTTGAAGACTTTTATGATCCGTGAAAATAATGCATTGAGTACCATATAAATAATGTCGCCATAATTTTTAAAGCGAATACCACCGCGCCTAACTCAAGGTCGAGAGTGGTATAGTTCTTCTCGTGAAATTTTTAATTGGCGCGACATGTACACGATAACTTTTTCACGTTGCATGAGTACGCAACCCAATCCTTGATGCGAAGCATCATAGTTTACAACAAAGTCATCGGTATCGTCGGATAATGATAAGGTTGTAAAATGCTATGCACCAATCTTAAGAATAAGTTGTAATGCTATTTCTTGTTTTTCGATTGGGGCGAATTTATTGTCTTTATTGGTGAGGGAGGTTAGCAATTGAGTAATTTAAAAAAAAAAAATTCTCAATAGATCTCTGATGATATCCCGATAATCCCAAAAAAAAAAATTGTCGGACTCCAGTTGGAGTCTTGGGCGCTTCCCAACTCTTGATTGCTTCAAACTTTGATGGGTCTACATGAATGCCTTTCTCGTTCACTACATGCCCGAGAAATTGTACCTCGCGAATACAAATTCGCACTTGGAAAATTTCGCGAATAGTTTCTCCTTCTTTAGTAGATCTAAAATGGTTCTCAACTATTGCTCGTGCTCATCCGTTGATCTTGAGTATATTAATATGTCATCAATGAATATCATGACGAATTTGTCGAGATACGGCTTGCACACGCGATTCATTAAATCCATAAGGATCGCTGGTGTGTTCGTTAAACCAAAAGGTATAACGAGAAACTCGTAATGATCGTAACGAGTCCGAAAAGCCGTTTTCGGTATGCTTTCCTCTTGAATTCATAATTGATGATACTCCGATCGTAAGTCTATCTTGGAGTAGAAGCTAGAATCTTTCTTAAACCATCTGAGTTAGTTGGAAATTCATTTGTAACATGGTTTAGAAATATGAATTTTTGTTCATCGAAATGTTATGCATATTTTTTTTTTCAAATCTCGCATGTCTTTTCACCCCCAAAACCTTTATGAAGATGTATAATGGTAAAGAGTGGGGGTCATGGACTCACAACCTCCTTATTCGGTCTACTACAAGGTTCAGAAGGTGCTAATCGATATGAAGATTTGGCTATGGGTGTGGCTCCCGTTACCAAGTCGATGTGAAACTCGACTTGTCGATATGGTGGTAGTCCTGGCAAGTCTTCAGGAAAGACTTCAAGGAATTCTTTTACCACATGAATATCTATCATCTGAGGCCCATCGGCCTTCTTGTCGACAACAAGTGCTAGAAAGGTAATACAACCTTTTCGTAAGCAATTTTGTGCCTTCATACAATTTATGGTCCGCAATGGTGTGCCGTGCTTCTCTCCATGAATAACAAATGTCTCTTCGTTCGGTAGTGGTAGGCGAATGATCTTCTCATGACAGAAGACTTCGGTTCGGTTATCGGGTAGTCATTCCATGCTAAGCACTACGTCGAACCTACCCAACTGAACGGGTAACAGATCAATATTGAATTTCCGCTCCTGACTCGACTAGTTCACCATTTGCCAATTCTATAGGATGAGGAGACGTCTAGCTTGCTTGACTCTAGGCCAAGTACATTTTGAATTCTATGTAGTGAAAAATTTACTGTATAATTTTAGATGTAGAACAATCCAGTTCCTATGTTTAGATGTAGGATAACCCAATCCCTATGTTCAGATGTAGGATAACCCAATCCCCTAATTGTAGCTAGGATAATCCCGTCACTAGCCATGAAACTATGCATGTGAAATGTTGAGATAAAGCTAAAAAAAATCGGCAATGGTATCAAATAATATGGATGTGAAATGTTGATTGATAGGATACGTACCGGTGACCCTTAATGATTTGACATGTCTCAGCTTATTCCCCAATAGCTAACTTGTTATAGTAATGTGTCCAACATGACTCTAATTCGAGTATATGCTTAACATCTAAAGACACTAGCTAAGCTCGGTGTTGGTATTAAAAGAATCGATACATGATGATCGTAAAGTGTACGTACTCATGACATCATTGGGATTTTGTGGAGTATTCACACATCCTCGGTGAGATTAACTGCGAGAGTTACTGTTTGAGTGATCGAGGTAGAGTAAGAAAATGTGACCATACTTTGGATTTTAGGGCTAAACTTAAATTGTAACACTCAAGGCGTTTGAATTCAGGCGTTACCAAGTATGGAACAACCCTTGAGAAACCGTGAAAGCATCGAATGTAACCAACAACATTGGCTCTAGTCGTGATCGAGTTCTAGAATCAAAATCATATGAAAATTGATATGCAAATCAGATATATAAAAAAATGATGTATGGTTAAATAAATAACCAATTGAAATGTAGTGTATGGAATATATCATGTCTTGAAATAGAATATTATGTCTTGTGTAGAGGATGTCGCGTCTTGTGCAAAAATGTAATGTCTTGTCTTTGTCAAAGAGGTTTGAATAACACCACGATATGGAATATAATATAAGCACTTATATATAGGAAGTACCAGCGGCGTATCCACCATGCTTTTATCATATTACACACGTCTCATCACTTACAAATAACCACCAAAAATGTCTTGTGTATGCCAACGTCAAATGCCATGTATAACAATGTCTTGTGTAACAATGTCTTGTGTAACAATGTCATGTATAAACCACGCCTTGTGTAAAAGCAATGATTTTTAACACATAACTTTTGACTTAAACATTTGATTCTTTTGGCACCATGATCTTTTTAATACACACTATTAAAAAAATCTAGACATGTATTTAGATAAATAAAGTCTATCGGGTGCCCAAGAATGAAGAATGCAATCAATCGGTCATGGAAACCTCAAGACCGCATTGTTCATACATGTTTGAATAAATGATAATGTGGATAACCAAAAACCAAAAGGTGTAATGCCTCTTGCATGTATTGGTCATATGTCTAAATGGAAAAAGAAAAATAATTCGTTCAGGAGGGGAAACCAACCCGTGGCCTCCGTCCCTATAATATGGGTTCCCTACTCTATGACCTCAATTGTCCGAAGTAGAGAAAATCCTTTGTCTTATTTGTCCATGTGACCATTATGGTAATAGTGCTTGAGTTTTACGAGCTCTAGCAAGATGATTAGAATCTAAAAAAAATGTCGAATAGAATGCAATGAGGGAATTGTAGCATGGCTCATGCCATACCTTTCCTTGGGAAAAGACAATGTCAAACAACGGAATTTATTGTATCACTTCCAATGAATATGATAAGGTGGAATATGATAAGGTAGGGTAAGGTAAAGTAGGGTAAAGTGTCATAGACACCATGGAACCAACCCATGTTCAAGAATTTCGAGAATGTTGAGGAAAATCCTCCATGAGTAGCTAACAAGTTTTGTTTGTTTAAATGACTAGT
Organism: Helianthus tuberosus; assembly: GCA_030545235.1. Classification (NCBI taxonomy): domain Eukaryota; kingdom Viridiplantae; phylum Streptophyta; class Magnoliopsida; order Asterales; family Asteraceae; genus Helianthus; species Helianthus tuberosus. The sequence continues at coordinate 125,992,888 of CM060358.1, forward strand.
CTCAACTGAATCGTGATATAGATCGAATGTTAGGTGTGAACAAATACGTGTCGTCTTCCTGTATTGTATTGTATTGTATGGTGTTATACTAACCACCTCAGTTCGTGTTCTAATAGATAAGAAAAATTGAATCTCAAGTAATAACTTAAGAATTTTGAACGACTAGTGATCATTAGCTTGGCCCGCAGAGTCCACCAGAATTCCCATGCACTACAAGTTGTTATTACGTAGGCCTCCGTAATAATAAATTGCCTTGCATGGTCACCCTAGCGTTCTCTCGTACAAAACAGCCGATCATTCAGAGGGGGGACACTATTGTCTATATACCTTCAACATAGGAGGGACCTTCGTGATAGATCACGTGTCAACGTCCGTTTTCATTACTCACAAATCAGCACAGCGTTAGATGGAATAGAAATGGAAAGAATCTGTAACAATAACAACTGAAGGGGCACCTTCAAGATGAGTACTTCATCTTCCTTGTAGGGACAAGAGTATATCAACTTTGATTAGTATGAGTCACAGGGATCTCGTCCCACTAATGGAGTTGTTGTCCAAGGTTACCACCTCCGCCTCGTTGTCATTTATCATGGTCAGGCATCTCAGCATTCGCGAGAAGCAACCATATTTTACGGAATTAAGTTTAAGATTTCACTTAGGAATCATGTTCGCCATAAGCTCCACAGTAGACTTGCGGTCGATATTTTCATCGTGTGAGTAAAGAATAATAATAGAGTTTGAAGTCGAAGGTATTTTGTCCTTGGCAAAATATTTTGTACAACACATATATAAATAAATCATATATATATGTATATATATATAATCACATGAAATCCTATCTAACAAGGAATTCTATCTTGCATAAGTTGAATTTGTATATGTTGAACTTGTAAACTGTTTATGATGTGTAAACTGATAATGTAATGTGTCTATCTTGTATAAGCACTGATAATGTAATGTATTGTAGGCACATAGTCTGTTAATGTAATGTATCTATTTCTCATAGACTTCACTCATGGTAATGTCCTTGCTTGGTTTATATGAAATGAATTTTGTTTGTAGTGGACCTTGAAAAATGTTTATGCAATGAAAACTCTTGTTCTTGTGTAAATTGTTTCGTGAGAGGTTCCCCAGTGATTGTAGACTAGACTCGAGAAAGAATCCTGGTTCACTACAATCGAAGCTCTGATACCAATCTGTCACACCCGCTCATAGCGGAAGCGCGAGGTGTGATCTGATCGGTCCTCATTGCATAACAATATAAGTGAACATACTAAATGAATAAAAACAAGCTCCAATGCCATTGTCATAATCGTTTCAAAAGAACGCAACATAAGTTAAATGTATTGGTTACAAACCATCAAATGAAAATAAATTGTCATTGTTTTATACATCAAAATGTAAGTCTTAAAATGTCAAGGCTTTGACCACTATATTACCGCAAAGAGGCGGTATATAACGGGCAAACCCTTTAAATGGTGGCATGGAGTCTTGATACTTGCTTTCCTTGACTGAAATGTCTGCATGGTCCACTAATTTCCTGAAATACATGTTAAGTTTGAAAACATCAACAAAAGTTGGCAAGTTCATGCAGTTTAGTTGTATGAGATGTATCTGTAAAATGTGAGTTGTATAAAATGTATCTGTAAAATGTGAGATGTATAAAATGTATCTGTAAAATGTGAGTTGTATAAAATGTATCCATAAAATGTGAGTTGTATAAATTGTATCCATAAAATGTGAGTTGTATAAGATGTATCTGTATGTAATAATGTAGTATGTAAAGCGTCAATGAAATCGTTGATCATTAATGTTTCGCGAGGACATTAATATGTGTGACGAATTAGGAAGCAATCCAAACCTAGACGATTTTGTGTCGACTACTATCGACTGGGACACAAACGCACTCTTATGTATGGGTCCACGACCAAGAGTGGGGCTCACCAAAACCCATTAGATCTAACCACTTGTACCTAGGTCCAAACTGGATTAATGGTGCTTAGATGTATAACCCTAATTCGCACATGATCTGAGGTGTTTCATTCCCTAACTTTAACATACGTTGTACATGTATTTTCCCCGATAGTTGTAAAGTTGTAAAACATTTAAATGAATAGGGGACATGAACTCACAGTATCGCGTCCTGTGAATAGAAGTAACTGTGATCTCACGTGCAGTCGTCCTGAATAGTGTTGCGACCTACAAATGTTCTTATATTTGTTAGACACTTTGGTCTTTGTAATAACTTGAGTACAAGTCTTGTGTCTTAAATATGTGTAAGACTTGTATGTCTTTACTGTTCGTTGAACTGTATATTTAGATGAATGATTTGTTAAACTGCTATATATATATATATATATTTCACCAAATATATATATATATATATATATATATATGTCATCTTGTATCTTGTGAGTTGTATCATCGGGTCTTGTCTTCTTGATTTCGTGTCGTTGTGTAAGTAAATTGTATAATTGAATTTCCAATAATGGTGTCATTGGGCCGAGCCCATGTTTTCATGTTATTGGGCCCCAAATAGTGTTGGGCCTAAATAGTGTTGGGCCTAAATAGTGTTGGGCCTCAATAGTGTTGGGCCTCAATAGTGTTGGGCCTAAATAGTGTTGGGCTTAAATAGTGTTGGGCCTAAATAGTGTTGGGCTTAAATAGTGTTGGGCTTAAATAGTGTTGGGCCTTGGCCCATATGTTTGGTATTGGGCTTAGCCCATGAGTTTTTGATATTGGGCTTAGCCCATGTATTTATGTTAAGCCCATTATAAAATGTAAGCCTATTTGTATAAAGTAGCCCATTAAGAAATGTAAGCCCATTTGTATAAAATAGCCCATTAAGAAATGTAAGCCCATTAAGAAAGTATAAGTCTTTCATTTCTATAAAACATTTTTATAAAAATTCACTAAGTATTCTTTTTAGTAAATAAAAACATAATAGTTTTTATAAGTTTAAAAAATGTCCGAATTTTGTTAATGGTAACGTAAATTTTGTGTCCGCGTCGAAAGATCGCCTATACGTCGTAGTAAGTCCTCGGATTGGCGATATGTTTATAGATTCGCCTGTCGTCCGTTTTGACCATAGGTTGTGTCCGAAAGCTCGGAATGTCCGTAAGTTGTTTTCAAGTGTGTCTATATGTATTCTTGTAAGTCTTTAGTTGTAAGTATGTCTTGTATTTATTTGTGTCATTGTTATCAAGTCTCTAACTTTTATATATAACTAATACAAATAATAACACATAGCATATACTTGATATGTTCAATAAATATGTATTTTACCATATGTATTTTACCAAAATATATATTTATGTCAATTTTTATGTTTAGAAAGACCAACTTTCTAATCTTGTAAAGACTTTGTAAAAAAAATGATAGTTTTTCTAACATATGATTTCTAAGAAAAGTTGTCCATAGTTCCTTTGTAATATGAACTTTGCCATGTTTATTTACATATCATTTTCCTTTCAAATCATCAACAATTTCTCATATCATTTCTAAAAAAAACACATGAGATTTATAACATAACCTCATTAAGATGATCTCAAAATCATGTAGGATTTTATACATGATCCTAACATATGCTAACTAGTTCAAAAACCAAGTTTAATTCTAGTTTTAACAACTTTTATAAAAAATCTCAAGTTGTATGTTACTTTTTATAGTCTTGTAAAAGTATTGTTTTTAGTGAAAAACCTCAAATACTTTCACAAGATCAAATGTTATGATTATCCCTTTAAACCTTTATGTTAAAAACCCTTTAACTTAAACATGTGTAATTGTTAGATCATATTTTTAAAACATCCTCTAACAATTTATTTATAACATAATCATCATAACAAGATCGAATATGCATATAACAAGTCTTAGATCACAATATAAACCAACATAAATATATCATGATTATTATTTTTGCTTCTTTGTATTTTTCATGTTTATTATGTATGATTATTTAGTTATTTATTAGTTATAATAACAATCATAAACATTTTATAAGTATATAAAAAATAGATCTTGAAGCTTACTTCTAGCACTTGGCTAGGGATGATCTTGGAGGATGATTAAGAAATACAAAGATGAAGATCTTGATGATTTAAGGCTCTTGAATGGATGAATACACTTCCTTTAACTTGCAAATGCTTTAGATCACCTTAAGCTCCATGAAGCTCCATGTTGATCATCAAGATGTGATAAAATTTAAATGGGTTTTTATGGTGTTCTTGGTGAAAAAGATGAAGGTTGAAAGAGTATTCTTAAGTGTGTGTAGAATAAGGTGAATTGTGAGGATAAAATGCTAGTAACTTATGAGATTTAATGTTATAATCATCCACTAACTTATCCACTTGCAATTTAATCAAAATATCTAGATATTTAACATCAAAATTAGAGTGTGGGACCCCTTAAAAACGTGAATATGAGGGAGGGGTGGGTCTTGTATTTTTTTCAAAGTGTTAGTAAATTCTCATGGTTCAAAATGAGGTAAAATGGTTAAGTGTTTAGGTGTTTAAGTTTTTGCAATTTTTAGAGATGATTCATGATCAATAATGGTCATAAATAAGCTTTATTTGGCCAAAAATAATATTCACTAATTTGTAATCTATGTCAAAATATAGTTCGGATGGTCGTTTAGCGCTCGTTCTGCAAGTAGATAGTCGAAAGGTTAACATATGAAAGTTGTAGGGAAAAATTCGGTTATGTATATAAATGATATTCCCTATGTATTTTTATATGAAATATGTGTTTAAACAACACTTTTGCATCTTGTAATGCTGAATTTTGCGGAAAAATTATTGAAATGGTAACTTTTAGCGCTTTTTAGGCAGTTTCTAGTGCTACCGGACATTGAGAAAGTATTAGACCAAACCCTTGCATTTCCAATTAGGGTTTAATGTATATTTGATGTTGGACTTTCGTTTGAGTCCTAAAGATGTCATTTAGATGGTTTATGCGGATCCTGAGTTTTCGTCAGCACACCAGTTTACTAGGTACTACTCTAGTTGTTTCGATGCATTGTTTACACTATTTCAAATGTAACCAATAAAAATGAATAATGTGCATCATAAATGAGTATTCCATAAGTGTTCTAAGATGTATATCATGTAATCAAGCAATTCGGATATTCAAACACATATTTGTATAATGTAAATCATTGCTTTAAATGTACGTAAATTACCAGAAAGTGGCAGTTGTCACAGGAACAAGCTCTTGGCCTGAGTCTTGAAGATTTGCAGGATCTCCTTGATCTTCCACTTAGCAGGGATGATGAAGATACAGATGCCCTAGACTTTGAATTACAATTTAAAGGTCAGATAAGGGAACTGTTGATGAGGCAATAAAGAATTCCACAATAATGAAGATTTTGGCATTATCTGTTCCAGGGGGAGATTGTTGGGATTGAACCCTATCAGAGGAACAGATAATTAAAGCCAAAACTGGATCAGAGCAGTGGATCCAGAATAAGCAGATGTTTACATACAAATCTCTCCCCTTGAAAGTGATTTCATATCTGCTGACCTCCTATCTGCTGTTCTTGCAAAGTGCTGACTTACAACTGCTGCTCAAAGTAAAGATCTGATGAAAGAACTAAAGCCCTGCTGATTCTATCTACTGCCTTGAGTCAAGCACTGCTGATCCGGACAAGTACTGCTGGCTTCACAGCAGTGGAAAGTTGCAGCAGTTGATCTATAGTCTGTTTTGTAATGTAATGTAATAGCAGTAGTTAACATAGCAGTGCTTGTATAGATCAGAGGTCAGAGTTTGTTAGGAGGTTAGATGTCACTTTCATGGTGACGTCAGCTAAGATGCTCAGTGGTTTGCTAGTGCCTATAAATAGTTCAGTACTTTGTACTGTTCTATCAGCTCTTTTGCATCATTGTCTTCTTTGCACGAACAAACAACTGAGCTCTGGCTGAGGGGGAGTTTGCATTCATTCATCAATCATTGTAATCATTATTGAAATAAATTCAATCTTCCGATTCATTGTGAAAAGATATTTGATTAAAGTATTACTCTCGTTTGATTGTATGTAAAGTTTGTTTTCATCATAATTCCGCTGCACACTCATCCATCTTCATTTTAATTACAAACACAAAATACAATCAGAAACAAACTCAGATCCAACAGTTCAGGACATTGTTACTGGTAGTAACCCCCCTACGGTTAGGCAGGCCATTGAGCTATCTGCAACCTTGACTGAATCTCAGATCAGAAAGCATAAACTTTTTCGAAAGGGTGACAAGAAGCCAATCGAGGAATCAAAGACCATGGATGAACAGACTGGATACCCTGAGAAGTCTAAGAAGCGTAAGGCTTCGCAGAATTGTGCGATTGCTACTCAACCCAACCAAAACACCCGCAACCAACCAACTCAACCTCCTGCAAAGAAACCTTATGCCGGTACTGCACTGATATGCGACAAATGTAATGCACACCACTTAGCTCACCTACAGTGTCGTTTATGTGCATCATGTGAGAGACTCGGTCACCTGGCAAAGGCTTGTCGATTTACCCCAAACCAAGGTGGTCCAAACCAACCTCAAGAAAATCCTGCTCAAGCTCGTCTTCCACCAGGACCTTGCTTCAACTGTGGCGAGATGGGCCATTTCCGAATAAATTGCCCAAAGCTTGCTAATGTGAATCCAGTGTAGGGATGAGCATCGGACCAACTAGAAGACAATGTTGTGTAGAGATAATCAAGCCTTATGTATTATTTTCTTTTGTAGTCAAGGTCCATGAAACAGTTGTTGTTGTTTATAAATAAATCTTTTTATTTTACATTGCAATGTACAAATGTGATGGCATGTATAAACAACGTATCCTCTACAATACCGACAATCAAGGAACCGTATTCCTTGAAGAACAGACTACCCCGTAATTTCTTCCATTTTTTATAATCTCTTGCGATTTCCTACAAAAATCCTAAGTACCCGTTTCTTCCAAGGAAACGAAGGACAAGGCGCAAGTTACAACTCTGTACGAATACCCAAAGTACCACTATAAATTCTTAATAGGGTACCTAAGGGTATTTCCGTATATTAAAATTTTTGTACCTTAATTCGAATATTGCGTTTTCTTGAAAACGAAATCGAATTTTTTGAAGATCTTTCTATCTTCATAGTTAGATTCTTGCTAATGTTTAAAGTACCAAATGAAATCCACGAAATGGATTCCTAGTGTGCTTTAAATGCATGTACGTAATTAACAAAACAAAACTTACAAATTAAAGATCTAGATAAACAATTTTGTGGTTATGTGACTATGTGTTTATGCATCTTGTCTCTCCATTTATGCATTTTGTGTTTTTGTATACTCTGGATATTCACTATCCAAATCCTCGTAGAATCTTTCATACCTTCATATGAGGGATTCGTAGTAGGAGATTCAAAAAGGTACTATCTTAAATCCTTAATGGACTTCTACGTTGTAGTTAAGTCCCTTGGATTATAAAGTACTATTCCAAAGTTTAAGGACAACATGTGTTGATATAGTTGAAGAGATTGGTTCGACAATCTAGTTAAAGACATCCTACGTCGATGTAGTTAAATATTCCCCGTGGGTAGTTTAGTTAAATAGATCATTCGTTGATCTAAGAGATTGGTTCGACAATCTAGTTGAATATATCATGCGTTGATATAGTTAAAAAGGCCCTCTGGTGGTCTAGTTAAAGAGATCCTACGTCGATCTAAGTTAAATAGATTGGTTCGACAATCTAGTTAAAGACATCCTACGTTGATGTAGTTAAATATTTCTCTTGGGTAGTTTAGCTAAAGAGATTGTTCGTTGATCTAATCCTTTGGTGACCTAGTTAAAGAGACTCTATTGCAGTCAAGTTAAATCACCACAGGATTATTCGTTTGATTTTTTTTCCCATACACATTATGAAATGAACTGTGCGGACTGTGCAAGGAAGTACGTAATTATGGAGGCCTACATAATTATGGAATTCAGTGCACAGAAACCACATGAAGTTTTGTCATGTGTAAAGACCAATAGTGACAAGAGTAATGATACGGGAGAAGTCTTGGACTTTGACCGATGTCATTTTATCTTACACTTCCCAATCGTAAACTTAAGTTCCTATGATAAGTCTTCATGGGAAACGTTCTCCTATCAATAGTTTGAAACTCCATGTTTTGCTGCTACAAGGACTTCACTTTGAGGGATTGACAATTTCGCTAAGAACCCTATCATGGTCCAGAGTTCTACTTAGGGTTCAAGGGGTTCATTCAAAGCGAAAACATCACCGTCGTCCTCACAAGTTTCTCCTAAAATTAAATTTCGGGACAAAATTTCCTAAAGTAGGGGAGACTGTGACACCTGTGTCACTTCAGCCATCAAACAAATTCCAAACCAATGAAATATTGTATTTCATACTTGGGATTTGTAAAAATATGTGAATCGTTTGCACATATCAACTCTTGTTCGATTTCAAGCTTTAAATCGCTTTCTGGAGGGTTATACGCGCTCTGATGCGTAGATATAACCAGTTTAATGCAACGAACACTCTGGAATAGTGAAATAGGATTAACATACCTTAAATAACCTTTACATAACTTAGAAATACGTTTTGAAGGCTTTGGTATGGCAAAATCGAGTTAAATCGCTTACAGGGACTAAAGATGACAAACTGCGAAAGTATGCCAATTTGAACTGTAACAGACATTCCAGAACATGACTATAAGTTAAACATACCATAAATATCCTTTACATAGCATAGAAATAGGCTTTGAGGTGTTCGGTGTGCTAAAATAAACTTTTGGGTCATTCAGGGACTAAAAGCGTCAAAAAGTGCACAAGTTTGCATTTTCGCGCATAACTTATGTTCTGAATACATCCGGACATCCAAAAATTTATGTAAGCACTAAAATATTTTATTTTAGTGTTTGGCATAAGAAAAATCCATTCGTCGCGTCATTTGGATCGTTTTTCGCGCTTATGCGCATTCCGTCGTAATTAAGCGAACATCGCGATCGTACGGCCAAACGAACCGACATCCGAGATATTTTTGAGCACATTTTAAGTTCCCTATACTTTAAATTCATTTTAGAGCTTTGAAATGGGGTTAACGGGCCTTAAACGTGTCGGAAATGGCCTTATTACATAAAAGGGACCAAATCTGCCATTCTGCCAAACTTGAAGGCTTACGGACCGTAAGCCTAACCCTTACGGTCCGTAAGGGGTCTCCAGAACATCAGAAGCTTCCGTACAGCCTGTTAACAGCTGCAACCCACTACTAATCTCACTTCCAAGTGTTGATACCTTATGGTGGGTGGCCCCTTTTCCAAGAAATGATCTTAACGGTAGTCCGAACACTATAAATACCCAACCCATTCCATAACTAAAACCCACTAGAATCTGATTTGAGGAGCTCTAAGTTGAAACCTTTGTTTCATACCTGAGCTACTTGAATCACGATTAGCATTCGGGGACCCTTCGTAAGTATTCCTTCGTTCTTTTATTGCTTTTCGAGTCCGAAAGTCAAACTTTGTTTGACTTTCTGCGTTGACCAGTTTATGGTCAATGCGAAGTTCATTTGAACTTCGCAACGTGATTGTAATCACGACGGTTATAGTCCCTTGTGACTATGCCTACTGATTACCACGTTGTCTAGGGTCGTAAGGGTAAGCGATCTAATAAATCGCTTATACCTTCGAACCCGACCCATTTGGTCGATCATTAGGATACGACCAAATACATTAGGTGACCATAGTATATAGGGAATAACCTTCCGAGGTTATACCTTATGGTCTCTTCGTTAAGTAGTTGTATGATAGGTAGTTTATATGCCTTAGGTAAATTACCAAAATACCCTTTTCATGTGTAATTGGTAATTAAGCATATGTAACCTAAACTTTCGTCAATTAACTGATTATGTTACATAATTAAACATTTTAGGCATATAATACTTGTCATAGGACTAGTTAGGCGAACGCGTTTCACGCGAACGACGCGTTAAAGTAGCATAAGCTACCTAAACGGGTCGTAATGGGTCGTAAGCACTTATGTTAGGTTTCATTTAGTATGTAGGCTTTGTTAAACCATATTACACGAGTTCCCATACTCGTTTGCCTAAGTCTCTTACATCACTTGGTGAAGACAAGCGTTTAGTGTAATACTTTTGATTTTTAATCTTTTCGCAATTTTTATTTGGTTTTCTATTAATGACTTTAATAACTAGTTTCTTATGTTGAAGGTGAAACTTCCTTATCATTTGTCTGTGGTGTCTTGGCATTATTTTACTGTCTATATAAAATAAAAGATTTTCACCATTCATATCTCTATGGTTTATATAGAGATATGTTGGCTACCTGGTCGGGGGTTAAGGGAATGGTTTGGTAAGGTTCTTGCCTTGTTCAGTGTATAGATCCTGCAAGGACCTGGGTCAAGCTTACTAGGACCTCCTTCAATACCCACTAGTATTGGATGGCGGGGGTGCGAATGGCTTGATCCCCTCATATGTAAACTACTATTAATACATTAACCCGGCCACTTGGGATTGTATCCCTGCTGTCTCAAACCACTTAGCCGAGGGTAATGTCACCTTCAAAAGAAGGGCCTACCAGATTACACATTAATAACTTAATTAGTTATCTTTCAATATTCCGACCCTTTAGGATTGTATCCTTGCTGACTCAAACTACTGCGTTGAGGGTAACGTCACCTTCAAAATAGGGGCCTACTACTATAACTAAGATAATCTCTTAAAAAGTGCAAAAGTGCGGAACTCATCAAAGGTTACACTAAAGGCGAGTCGGATCTAAGTGATTCATCTTGTCTATCTGTTTTTATTTTATTTTATTTTTCAGCATTTTTAGTTTTTAATTTTCATGTTTAAAACCTTTTCTAAACTTTTGATTTGATTAGACGTTGATGATAAACCGGTATTAAAAGCTCTTGGGTCCTTGGACGACCTCGGTATCTTACCAACGCTATACTACGCTCACAACGGGTGCACTTACCCATATGTGTGTTTAGTGTTAGTAGAATATCGTGTTTTATAAATTTAAAACTTGACTAAAGTGTTAAAAAGGGCTTAAAATAATAATTAAAAAAATATATCACGCTACACACACATCAAGTTTTTGTCGCCGTTGCCGGGGACACAAGGATTTTAAGAAAGTTAGGAATCAACGGCCTAATTAGTTTTTCTTCTTTTTCTGTTTTTTTTTTTAGGATTTTTCTTAATTTTTCAGCTTTTGCAGAGCTCAGCACGGGGTCGTGCCCGCTGAACACGCCCCCGTGCCCAATCTTTGGTACTGGCAATCCTGTTTTAAGTCAGACAGTAGTTGAACACGGGGCCGTGCCCACTAAACACGCCCTCGTGCTCAAGTTTCAGATACTAAAAACAGAACCGTAAGATCCCGACGGTTGGTAATTTCTGACACAAACATGAGTGATACTGATCATTTTTACTTTCGCTCCTCTTATGGTACGTGATGTCAAATATGTGGCGGAACTCATGAAGATTTAAAATGTTATTTTTTAAATTACACTCCCCACTATATAGACCCATCGTTTTCCTGTATCCTTAAGATGGGCGAAAGTAAAAATAATCCATATCTCTCCCTCGAATGCTCTCAATCATCCCTTCTAAATGAAATGATTCTTGAAGAATCATTTCAAATGGAAGAACTAATTCTCCAATGGATAAAAGAACTTGAGATGGAAATAACTAATTCATCTCAAGACGACGATCAAGGAGAATTATTGAGATCGCATTCGGATTGTAACAACATCGTTGCTCCCGAAATCAGCTCTAACTCTTGCGAGGACTTGAGCGATAGTCGTCCCTGTGTCGATTGTGCCATGAAGGATTCTCCATCGGTTTCCGCCGATGCATACATAGACCTGAGCGATTCGACATACACCTTCTTTAACGAGAGCCCGGATAAGGGAAATAAAGGTTGGTCTTGCCCACCGGTATTTAGCTTAGGAATCACCCTTTCCAATAAACTCTTGCATTCTTGTCTAAAACTAGGGCAACTTAGCTATCTCAGGCACTTCGGTGTTGTTCCATCCATTAAGGAACCACCCGATCCGGATAAACTCCTTAAAAATAGACGAAACTTCATAAAAACTTCTAGCCACGGGGTCGTGTCTAGGTCAGCAAGCCCCCGTGTCTACCCAAAGATTCCCGTCTGACTTTTGGTCAAAATACAGACAAAACAGTGTCAGAATTTTGTCTGCACACGGGGCCGTGTCCAGCCGACACGGGGCCGTGTTCAGCGTGCTGTCGTTTTCTATAAATGCAGTAAGATTCCTGCACTCTTGGACCCATTCCAAAGACAAAGATTTGGTGGGATCTTCACATATACCATACAAGGTATATTCTAAAGAATGTTCTCAACAACCATCTTGTCTTTTCTACTTTTCTCCATTGCCTTCTTCTTCATTTTCTCCTCAAAACCTCCATTAAAGTTTGAAATCTCCATGTTTTCAAGCTTTATTATGATATTTGTTAGGTTTTTATTCAAGGAATCTTGTCAAAAATAAGTTTTACAACACTGTTTTAAGTTATTTCTGCTTAAAATGCTTCAAAAGTCAAAAAGATAATTTAAAGCTTCAAGATTCCTTGTTTCAAAAAACCTGTTGCGAGGTGGCCATGGGGCCGTGCTCAGCGAGCACGGGGCCATTGCCGAGGTACTGTTTAATTAAATTGAACTTTTCGACTTGTTTTTTCGTAGAATGTCAAGCCAGAATAGTTGAACCTCTTCAGCACATTCAAGGAACAGTCGTAGGGAATGAAGGCCTTCAATCGAAGCAACTCTTATGCGCTATGTGATGGCACTACGTGAAGCTCTCGATGAAATGACATCTCTAGAAGAATTCCAAATCGACCGTATTAACTATCTCACGGTAGGGCTAGAAAACAGTTTCCAAGAAATCAACCTCTTGCACCAAAGGTTGAACATTCTTGTAACACCTCCCATGAAACCAATTCTTCCCCAAGAGGATTGGAACTTAGCACATGGAGTCATTAACCCCACCGGGTGGGATTGACATCCCCGCAGAACCTCCTCTTGACAATTTACAAGAGGTTCTGGTGGAAGTCACACCCCCTCAAAATGAGGACGCCAATGAGCCCGCCTTCCTTCTCCCTCGGGAGTAGAAGAATGGCTTAACGATGTATGAGGGGCCCCTCCCGGAGAAGAAGTTCTTCAAGCCGCATTCAACCGAGAAATTTACCTTTTTTGGAAATTTTGCTCTTAAAATAAACTATAGGCTAGGACTTCCTTGAGGTTTTAGATTTCTTGTGTTTCATGACCTACTTATCCAGATTTAGTTTATGCTTTTATTTTCTAGGAACTAGTGTAATTCACTCTTTAATGAATGATGGTTTTGAAGTAGTAAATGGTGTTTGGATGATGTTGTAATGGATAAAACACACTCGGAATGGTGGAGGTTACTAAGGGAAACTTGAACCCACACCCCATGCACAAAAACAGAGCCTCCCGACAATTTTTCTTCATTACAGCAAGTTCAGCACGGGGCCGTGCTCAGCCCAACACGCCCCGTGCCTGAGGTTCTGAAGAAAACGCCCAGTTTAGGTAACTAGACACGGGGCCGTGCTCACTGAACACGCCCCCGTGCCCAGCCTTCTGTAAATTATGATACTTGCGATCTGAACACGGGGCCGTGCCCGGATCAACACGGGCCCGTGCCTAGACGCTTAGTAACATAAATTTTTGTTTTAAACACCTTTTTACACATTCAATTAACCTAAAAATTTATTTTTGGGACACATTGAGGATAATATGTAAATTAAGTGTGGGGGGGGGGGGGGATGCTAAAACCTTGAATTTTGCAAGTCCTTATAACAAGCCTTACACAAAACTCTATTGGAACCGCTAATCACCCCAATTTTTTTCAAAAACTTTTCATTTTTTTACTTTTTCTTGGTTTAATTTGGGAATAAAACGTTCTAAAAAGGTTATATTTTTACAAATTTACAACCGATAGCTTCGTGATAAAAAGAACCAACATAAGAAAATTATGAAAAGGCATGACAAATCTAGTTAAAATTTGATTACATATAATTGATCACATTATAAACCCTTTACCACAAAAAGTGAGTTTTGAGCCTTTATTGATCATACAAATATATATCTTTAAATTAAATGCTTATTTTTCGTTTATTGTGTAAATAGCCGCTTGGTTTCTTACAACTCTAGAACTTGCCATGACGATACATTCCCGGTCCTTACCAACTTAAACCCAAGTAAGTAAATAATGGAGGCATTAGGACTAACCCTTTTTCTTTTCAACACCATTATTTTTCATTTTTTTATTACCTACCCAAAATCCCCCTAGTTAACCCCTTTGAGCCTAAACCTTTTCGTTTCTAAACCCACAAAACAAACACCCTTTACCCACCAAAACCCTTTTTATTTTTAAACCCTTTATTTTTGTAAAAACCTCGGTCTTCATGTGACATTCCTTCTTAAAAAAATGAAGTCTAGCAATAAATAAACAAGTTTCTCAAAGAAACTTTGTTTGAAAAGGTTTTGTTTGAATAAAAGTCACAAAAACAAAAAGTTTTATGACGACCGGCACTTTTATGTTTTTATCCCTTTCTACTAACCACTAACCCAAAACCACCTACCTTTCACCCAAGCCTAACCGTTCCTCAAGTCATCTTGATATTTACAAAGGTTTAGAGTCAAAAAGGAGGATGATTGATTGCTTGGCAAGCATATGGTAGGATTAAGTACCATGCCGGTCTCGAGTGTTTCACAAAAATATATCTTCGGCTGAGTGTTGAGTGATCTCCCGTGAGGTATGTGAACTTGTATATAAATGGAATTTTAAATAGGCATGTTATGCCCAAATAAGTAATTTCTCTTATGAAACGTTCTAAATAACTCATAACGAATAGGATTTTAAATAACATAAAAATAAAACCTAATAAAAGATCTTGGATTCCCGACACTCAAGACAAGCCCAAAACTTCTCTTCTACCCATTCCATTTGGGAGTGTAAGCCACATTATAAAGAGTTTTGCTTGAGTACAAGCAAAGATTCAAGTGTGGGGGTATTTGATGTGTGTAAAATGCAACATTTAAAATACATCAATTGAGGCATACAACTAACCCTTTTTAGTACTAATGTTGGAAAAAGTGTGCTTTTGTCTTCCTTTTGTATTTTTAGGACTAAATGAGCGTAAATGAACAAAAGGAACAAATATGCAGCAAAATGTAACATAAATACAAGAAAGGGAATAAACGTGGCACGCCCGACCCCTCGATAGCATCTTCCCAAGCAAAAACAAAGAAACAGAAGGCTGACCACGGCCCCGTGCCCAGCGGACACGGGGGCGTGGCCAGTTGTCTGTAGAAAAGACAAAGTTGTAGAAGTTTCTATTCACAGCACGGGGGTGTGCCCAGCTCAACACGGGCTGTGGTCAACGCTAAGATTCGCAGAATCCAAACAAATCTTGATAGTACAGATACGCTTCTGCACACGGGACCGTGTTTGGGCTTCTGTGCATGCTATAAATAGACGTGCTTGGTTCATTACAAAGGCATCCCTTGGCAAACCTCCTCTCTCCCACTTCACCCACACTCCACCACCACTATAACCCACATCCACCACCATCATCCATCATCCATCTTAGAGTGTGTGTAGTAGTCTCGGGAACCAAGATTGATAGTAAGAGTTCTTGACAATCAAAGGCCATGTTTGCCTAAGTCTCTTACATCACTTGGTGAAGACAAGCATTTAGTGTAATACTTTTGATTTTTAATCCTTTCGCACTTTTTATTTGGTTTTGTATTAATGACTTTAATAACTAGTTTCTTATGTTGAAGGTGAAACTTCCTTATCATTTGTCCGTTGTGTCTTGGCATTATTTTACTGTCTATATAAAATAAAAGATTTTCACCATTCATATCTCCACAGTGTATATAGAGATATGTTGGCTACCTGGTCGGGGGTTAAGGGAATGGTTTGGTAAGGTTCTTGTGACAACTGTCAAATTTGCATGTATCCGTACAATTATTAAATAATGATTAGTGCTTAATGACTGTACTGAATTACAATTAATGACTTGAATTGCTTTCTGATTATTGCTTTATACTTACATGTGCATCACATATTGCATGAGAACTTTATTGACTCAAATGATGCACGAAACACAGTTAGCACGGTTATCAGACAAACCGGGAATATGCTGACGGAGTTCAGTAAATAGACAGACGTTGTGTTGAGAGCTAGAATGGGCTAGAACCAAGTATTGCACTAGTATAGTGTGTAGGAAAGTAAGGATCACAAAACTGCCTTCCTAGTGATAGTTTAAGTGCTGGAAAGTGCCTAAAACTCACATAAACTGCAGAATTCTGCAGAATTCAGCAAAATTCAGCATTTGAACAACTTAATATCATGTAGAAATATGGTTAAATGGTCCTGAATGCTTTCCTAAGAATCGGGAATCAAAACTGTCATAAAAAGTAACATAAAGCACACTAAACTGCAAAGTTTAGCACCTTAACGAACCGGTAACCAACCAAACAACCGGACATTACCCGAAACACCAAATTTTCACTAGAAGCACTGTTTTAACATTACCAAGCTAGTTATGATCCCCGCACATCATAACACACTATATAACATACTAGTAACTAAATACCCTAACTAAACACTTGGATTCGAACTAGATGATCTAACTAACATTACATTCTAACTCTATACCCCCCATACCTACGGCCTACATGTGGCCCCCACTTCTTGATTTCATTTGGTTATTTTATTAGATTATGTCTACACCTTTAGAAGCATATTAACCTTTAGATAAGAATGTGTTGGAAAGTTTTATTATAAACCCACTAGTAACCTTCATTCTCACATATCACCATCACCATCTTCTTCTTTCCTTCTCCATACTCTCGGCCGAACACACTACCCACACCACCACCATTTTTCATTCAAGTTCCATTCATTCTACATACAAATAAGGGTGTAAGAAGGTGCATAAGGAAGCTTGGAGCTTTCGGAAGTTCAAGGACCTTCACCATTTGCTTTTATCCACTTCATTACTTCTCTTGATCATCCCTAGCCTTCAGCTAGTAGTAAGAACACTAATCTTTCCATTTTACATCTTGTGCAAGTGGTTAAAAGATGATACATGTTGATTATCATGAAGAACACTAAGAAATAAGAAGATGAAACATGAACATAAGCTTAAAATTATAAGAAATCTTAAAGAAATCATGTTGTTTAGTGTTGTTGTGATACTTGGTGATTGATTGCTTATTATAATGATGTAAATCATCATATGATCTTGCTAGATCATGATTAAAAACATAATCTAGCAAGATAAGAGGATGAAAGTGTTAAAGATTCATAGATCATCCTCATGAAAGCCATGAACTTAAAAGAATATAATGTTTTCTTATAAAGTGATAATCAAAGTAAGATGTAAATCTTGTAAATCTAAGATTTCAAGAAACCAAGTTAAAAATACAAGTTTTACATAATCTTGGTTCTTAAATAAATAAACCTCATTTTTGGTGGTTAATAAGGTGTAGAAGCATATGTGTAACAAGTAAATCCAAGAAGAAACATTTTTAGAAAATGTGACTAGAAGTTGTAAAGATCTATTTTCTTTAAAAATGATGTTTTTAAAGAATCAACCACACTTTAAAGGGTAACAAGGCTTACTAAATACACTAGTAAGTTACTACAAATTTTTATAAATTTTCAAGTTCATGAAGTGGTAGTTTATGCTTGATTTTGGCAAAATTGGTAAGTGTAGATTGTCTAATGTTGATTGTGGATTGATTGTGTTGATTTACAAAAGAAAATGATATACCTTCAAGGTATGGAAACCTCCATTTTTAGGGGAAACTATGGCAAAATTTTACGAGAAATTAAACACTTAGAAATATATTTTTAAACAAATATTTACAAGTGTATTTTAAACCATAAATTTTCATGCAATGTTTTCCATAATTTTTTTTTACAAAAATATAAATATTGGAGGTTGGTCTTTTTTAAATAAAAGTGACTAAATATGTATTTAGGAAATATATACTTAGAAGTCACCATGTGTGTGATTATTTGTATATTATGTGTATTAGTTATATTATTTTAGGGCTGAAATAATATAACTCATCAAAATACCAAAAATTACAATCCAAAATATTAACAAAATTCCAAGGAATAAATATAAAAAGAATACCCAAAATTATTGGTGAAACCAAACGAAGGAATGTAACTTACTAAATATTCCGGAAGATTTATTCGCAAGTATATTTTGGAAAATAGTATTTTGGACACTAGGAGAACAAAAATATGATTTTTACAAATATTACGATATATATATCATACTTTTGACAAGAAGAAAATATATTATTTTAGGTGAATAAAAATATATATATTTTCTTGGAATTATTCGAAGGTATATTACCTTTGGAAGAAATATATATTTTCTCTAATAAATATGAAATATATTATTTTTGGAGAAAAATAAGTTTATATATATTTTCTTAGTTAGACTTGAAAATATATTATTTTTGGAATTTATATGAAAATACAAATATTTTTGCCAAAGAAAAATTATATATAATTTTTCTAAGTAGTATTTCTTAACATATATATATTTTGGAAATATATATAGTGATGGATTTTATTCCGGGAAAAGTTAAATACAAAATTTAGTATAAAGAATACTTAACAATTACAAGAAAATATGTATTTTTGTACGTGTAAATACACTACGGAATACGACACCAATACATGGCAAAAATATACAAGTTTAAGAATACGAATACAAATACACCCATCCTTGGGAAGGAAATACATGTATAAATACTTGTAAAGTAACAAGTTAAAATATATTGTTTTAACCATTATTCCAAAATATAATAAATATAATTTAAGTTAAAATATTTATTATTTTAACAAATAATTATATAACTTGGAATAATATTGAAGACACAAAGAACGTAACTCAAAGTCACTAACTAATACTAAATCAAGGCACGACCCGATCGTCTAATAGACCTTAGTAAGTTGTATGTAGTCGTGTATATCCGAAGGAGCTTTGAGTTACCGTTGAAGAACGCAAAACCGTGAGTTCATGTCCCCCCTTTTCTTTTAACTGTTTTCAGTTTTATAACTTCGGGGGTGAAGTACATGTTACTAAATGTTTACTGACAATTACAAATGGTATGTTTAGCTAAGGAAAATGCTGTTAGATCATGTGAATGGGTAGGCACACTCTTAAGACCATTAATCCTCGTGTTAGGACCGATGGGCATGAGTGATAGATCTATTTGGGTGTAGCAAGCCCACACCCATGTGGACCAGGGTGGCCCATGAGGTAACTATGTCTTACCGCCGGAGGTCCGGTATAAAATATGTTAGGTTTGAGCCTTCCTACGCCGTTTCACACATGTTAATGTATTAGCTACACATTAATTAATTTGTTCCTTATTGCTTCATACCAGTTTACAAATACATACCTACATACTTACAAATGTTTTCAAGGATAATTCGTGCACACACACAAATCACATGAACTCGCTCAACTTTTTTTGATGTTTTCTAACTACATGTATTTCAGGAAACTAAGTATGGATCTTGCAGGCGTTGAAGTTACAAGTGTTGTTTGAAATAAAAGATGTCATCCGGTGTCGAATGGTTTAGAGTGTGTATTCTATCCTGGATAGGTTACGCATTCCAAAGCCTAGTTTTTTATAATGTGTTTTGAGAAGTCCTTATGGAATTCTAAAACAAATTGCATGGTTTGTAACTCAGACTCAAATTCTGTGTTTGGATTCTAAAACAATGTTATTATTATGTTTTTAAACTTAAATTTATGGATGACATCATGGATTATTCATATAGTTGTTTGTTATGGTTGAATGCAATGATATTAAGCAATTCACACCAAATCACGCTTTTGCAAAAGTTAGGGTGTGACAGTTTGGTATCAGAGCTTCGATTGTAGCGAACTAGGATTCTTTCTCGAGTCTAGACTACAATCATTAGGGCTCTCACGAAAATATTTTTACAACATGTTTTCATTGGATACATGAAACACCCAGATCCAGGGAAACAAACATTTTTACAAACAGACACGAAACACGATAGTACGGTTGCACAAGTGGTTTAGTCTGGGAGACTAAGTGGTTTAGGCTGGGAGACTAAGTGGTTTAGTCCGGGAGACTAAGTGGTTTAGTCCAGGAGACTAGGTGGTTTAGTCCGGGAGACTAGGTGGTTTAGTCCGGGAGACTAGGTGGTTTAGTCTGGGAGACTAGGTGATTTAGTCTGGGAGACTGGGTGGTTTAGTCTAGGAGACTAGGAAGGATACATGATTTCATAATGAATTGACTTTGCTTGCATACTTAATGTTGGTAGTTAATATATGTGCATATGTTGTGATTGTTACGTTACAGACACTATGTCTTCATCCGAGAGCGGATTGTCCGATACTGATGACCCTATGACTATTGTCTCCGATGATGAGATTACCCCGGAGCCAGAGATCCTTACATCCAATACAGAGAGCGACCCAGATTTGCTATCAGACGACGACGACTTTCAGCCGTTCGCGTTGCCTGACTTTGGAGATGACTTACCGCTTGCTGATGGCATTCCAGATGAGGATCCTTTTGTTGTTCCCACCCCTGTCCATGATCATCTTATCATCGATCATCCCGATGGTGAGCATATTGGGGCACCGATCCTCGCTCCTGTTGTCATCCCTCCTGAGGATTGGCCTTTTGACGATTTGATTGATGTTAATGTTGATTTGTTTGTTGATGGCCCTCCTGATGATGCCCCTGGTGATGAAGAGCTAGATTAGGACGTTGTTGCTATTCCACTTTTTGAGATCCCTGTTATTGAGATTTCCTCTGACTCTAGTTTACACTCAGTCTCAGATTCCTTTGAGTCTGTGACGTCTTCCGCCTTGCAGGCTGATGGATTACAATGCTATGCCACTGATTCTGATGATGATACCGCCATGTCAGTTGCACTATCTCCTCCACATGACTTTGAGCTTGACCTTGAGCTAGATTTTGTTCCTGTTGATCAGCCCGTTGTTGCACCCGCTGATCCTGAGCCTTTACCTGTTCATCACCCTATTCCTTTTGGCATACCTGACATTGCACCCCTCATACCTGATCCAGTTCCTGCACCCGTTGAACCTCCTGTTATTGAGCCCCTTATTCCCCCACCTGCACCGGCACCCGCTGATGTTGCTCCTTTTCACCCAGTGGAGTCTGACGTTCATCATGTTGATGTACCTATCGTTTTCTTACAGGACACCCATGCACCCCGTCCAGGGGAAGGTACTTCAGTCCAGCAGCCTAGTCATGACCCTTACGTTTCAGCAGCTTTTCCACACATTCCCCAGCCTGCACCATTTGCTCCTTTTACTTCTTCACCAACTGATGAGCCATTCCGAGGGTCCCCGCCGCATTCCATGCCGACCTCAGACCCCTACCATCCCTCGCATTTTGTTGGCTATACACTGGATGAGTTACTTTATTCGTTTCAGCTTCGATTTGAAGTTATGAGTCGCAGAGTCTTGGAGCTTGAGTCGATACCGCGTCCTTTACCGTGTCCTTGTCAGCATGCTTCCATTCCCCCTCATTCATCACCGCCTCCTTTCGCACACCCACCTGCTCCTCTTACTCCTTTTCCAGAGTTTGATGCTCGATTTCTTACGGTCGAGAAACAGATTCATTATTTGCTTCGTCATATGCACAAGTTCGAGGAGGAGCTCGCACATGTTCCCAGTTTAATTTTCCTCCCTCCTCCTCCTCCGCCATCAGTACAGTAGGTTTTTGTGACACCGTAGGAAAACCAGGAAAACCATGCAACTTAACTAGCTTCCTCAGTGAGTACATGCTAAATTTCGTGGCGAAATTTCTTTCAACTTGGGGATGATGTGACAACTCGTATTTCTGGACCTATCTTTGTGTTTAATGTAACGTGTATAAACTCTATGTGGCAAGTTGATATGTTAGTTTTAATGAATAAGTGCTACATGTTATGTGATTTTGTGTAACGTATGTATGTAATGTAATCGCACAAGTTCATTCGGGCCACACTATTTGTACTCGAAACCCAAGGGCAACCCATGAAGGGTTCGGCCCACTCCCTTAGCTCGCATAGCACCTAGGGTGTTAGTATAAATCCTACACTTCACCAAATCACACAAAGTTTAGCAAACCCTAAATCTCTCCTCTCTCTCCCTCTCAAAGCCGACGGCAACACACCCCTCTCCATTGAAGCTTTTGTGTTTGGATCAATCTTTGCTCTCTTCTCTAACCGGTTAGTGTTTTAACTACTGATTGTATGTTACATGATGTTGTGATCTATATGTTCTACATGATGATTTAGGGATGATATGTGATTGATTGTGATGTAAACTGTTAAGGTTTGGTGTCCATATAATCCGCGCACATGTGTAGATATACGGATCGATATAGGGTTTAATGATGCTATGATTTGAATGATGATATAAAATTGAAAGCATGATAATCAGCTGTGATGTATTTATGTTCGGATGATTGGTTGGGTTGTCATGATTAGGATGCATGCTAGTAATCAAGAACATAAATCGTGTTAATATAGTTGATGTTACGTTTTGAACATGATTAGGGTTCATAAGAAATTGGTGTTAAAACTCTAATTTGATCGATTTTGGTATGATTGGAAACTGTTAATTGGATCGTGCGAATTAATTGGAGTTAGTAACTAATTGCATGATTTAAGCAAATTTATAATTAAGCGCACAATTCCGCCAGTCGCACAAGAGCTAGTCGCACAAGCTCTGGTCGCACAAGTTGGGTACAACCACATAAAGCACAGTGTACAACTACAGAGTGCATGATCGCACAAGATCTGTGGATCGCACAAGACAGTGCCGATCGCACAAATCTTGGGCCACACACGGTAGTTATAATTGACCTATATTTATGGGCTGAATGGCCCAACCCAGTCGTACAACTTAACTGGATCGCACAAGGACTTTTCAATAGCACAAGTCCATCCGGACCGCACAAGTTATTGGGCTTATTCATAAACTGGGCCGGGTAAACATTCGATCGCACAATATGATGTGGGTCGCACAAGGCTGTGCTAACCGCACAACATGTTGGGCCGGGTAGTTGTTTGGGTTTCAATTATTCCAATCGCACAAGATGTTATTGGGCTTGCATACTTCAGCCCAATACATCCTGATCGCAGAACCACGGGATTTATGTGTTGAACTGATTGGTTTAACATGATCTATGTGTATGTCATGATCATTACGTGTTGTAACCTGATAGTTTATGTGTAAAACTTATGTGCACTACTTGAACCTGGACCTGACTTGTATGGTAATCATGTTAGGACATGGTTGACCACTTATAGCTCAAGTGACCTTTTCGTGTATTTGCCGAGCAAACCAAGGTAAGTTTACACTCTTAAGGCATGGGATTCCCGGTGGGTTGGGAATGGGATTAAGAAGCTAAGATGAAACCTGTATATTCACCACTATTAGACTACATTTAACCTGCGTATTCTCGGATTGGGAAGAATACGTACCTCCGTCCTTAGATTGGGAAGGATGCCTACACTAAACCTGCGTATTCTCGGATTGGGAAGAATACGTACCTCCATCCTCGGATTGGGAAGGACGACTACATTTAACCTGCGTATTCTCGGTTGGGTAGAATACGCACCTCCGTCCTCGGATTGGGAAGGACGTCAATATATAACTAGTCTAGTGGTTTACAACATGGGGTAGCCCCTATTGTATATGGATTGGAAAACAAGGAAAGCTGGTTAGCATATAGTTGCACACAAACTCATGGTTTTTGAAACAACTTTAAAGCGAACACCAACTGTGAACTCGCTCAACTTTGTTGTTGACTCGTTGTTACATGCCTTGCAGGTCGTTAGGTACTTAAGGAGCTTGCATGGGAGCAGGAGGGATCATTGTGGAATAAACCATTGTGTGCCATGTTAACATTTAGACTTACTGAACTTATGTTTTGGTTTTACGTTTTATGCTTCCGCTGTTGAACTTAAACTTGGATAACTTATTTTGGAACACCAATTATATTGTGAGGTTGAACGATTATTACTTTACTATGTTGTTCCATATGATTGGTGGCTTGATCATGGTCATGTCATGCCTCCTGCGGTGATACTCCGCGTGTGGATTTGGGGGGGGGGTGACAGTTTTTGGTTTTATGCAGATGCATTACCTTTGATGAGCGTACCACTTTTGAGCTAAGCTTGTGAAGCCTTTTTGAGACCACCTTTTGATTGTAAGACTTTTGTAGCGTGGTAGACTTGTTGGACAAGGGTAGTGTGACCCTGTGACCCCTTTTGATATGACACACTTTGTAAAACATGTAACAATACTTCGTGGTCGATGATTAATGAAAGCTCAATCATCATGTTCTCATTAAACATGTAAATCAACAACGTGCTTGCTTGTTATGTTCTCATTAAACATATTCCCATTTACTTGTTTATGCTATAATTGTGCTGTTGTTTGATTGTTTGAGATGGTGATTTAATATGTGTATGTATATATGACCTCTAAACAACTATATACATTCCCTGAACAAATAAGACCTGACCAATCCGAACTCCTTCTTAAAAGATTCCTCCTCAAGAGATCATTCGGCTGACCGAGGCAGAATTACCAGCACACATCTCACGGGCCATAGCTCGGCGCAAGGTTCTTCGCTACAGACACAGCGGAAGTACCTCATGGAATAACCCACCTAACGGTAATGTTTAAGTCACCTAAGACATATTACAATACGTTTGGACATTTCCGAATGTGCTTTGCTCATGCCTTCTATGATGATGTTGCTTGGGTACAGGTTGTACCTACAAGCAGTTTTTGGACTGCAAGCCTCTGAACTTCGACGACACTGGGGGTGCCGTAGCTTTTGTGATATGGGTCGAGAATACGGATTTTGTTTTGCGAATGAGTGGATGTATGCCAGAAAAACAAGTCACATACGTTTCTGGATTGTTTCAAGATGAGGCTCTGTCACGATGGAACCTTCGGGTTCAGACAATGGGCGAGGCTGCTGCGTATGCTTTGACATGGGATGAGTTGAAAGAAATGATGCGTAAGGAGTATTGTTCTCAGATGGAGATCCAGAAGCTGGAAATTAAATTCTGGAACCTGAAGATGGAAGGTCCAAAGGTGGTGGATTACGTGCAGAAACTTCACGAATTGTCGCGAGTCATTCCATATCTGGTGGAACCGGAGTTTAAGAGGATAGGACGATTCATCTGGGGATTGGCGCCTCAGATTCTGAGCTTGATAATGGCATCAACGCCTCCAACAACTATCGATGCAAGTAACTTGAGTGTGGCGCTCACTAAGGAAGCACTTAGATTGGAAAAACTTTCGACCCCTAACGAGAAGAAGGAGACTCAGGTGACGTCATTTGGAAAGAACAAAAGGAAGCTCACTGATTTCCAAGAAGGTGCTCAGGCAAATACACGCATCGAGGCCAAAAAGGGAAAAGATACATGGGTATCCTCCCTAAGTGCGACAACAGTCTACGTCATCATATTGGGCGATGTAGGTATAGGAAATGTTAAACTTGTGGGAAAATTGGTCATCTTAAGGAGACGTGTTGGTATGGTGCTGGACATGGAAAAGAAGGTCAAGATGGTAGCGGAAATCGCGAAGGAAACAACGACAACAACAACTATCAAGGCGGAAATGGCACTGACCAAGAGCTAGGTCAAGATTGCTTTAATCGTGGTAGCATAGGACATCCCAGGAAGGATTACTCTGGAGACAATCAGGCCAGTGGGAAGGTTTACTTGGGAACTAAGCCGAGATGTGATGAGTGCAAGTATCACCATGAAGGTCGATGTCTGAAGCCTAAGTGCGATAGGTGCGGAAAGGAAGGACACAACAAGGATGCCTGTTGGGTGAAGCATCCCAGGCAAGGAGGAAATGATGACGGCAACCAAGACGGAAACGAAGATGATAAAGTTCCAGGCTGCTACAGATATGGGGACGTGGGGCACCTTAGGAAAGAGTATCCTAGGAAGATTAACCAAGACCATGGAAGAGCGTACAACATTGGAGCTAGTGAAGCATGCCAGGGTCCGAACGAAGTCACTGGTACGTTCCCTGCTAATCAACGCTTTGCAACTGGGCTATTTGATACTAGTACCGACTATAGCTCGTATACCTATAGTTTAAGAATATACTTGGTTCAATAGCCAGTAGGTTAGATATCCCGAACTCGATAGAACTAACTAATGGGAAGCTTTGAGGTTGTAATTGGGATGGATTGGTTGTCGATTAATCATGCGAAGATTGTTCGCCATGAGAAGATTTTCCGCAGCCCGATGGCGAGTGAAGAGATGATCGTGATTCATGAAGGTAAGCATGATACGCCTCTGTGAATTATTAGTTGACCTAAGGCACAAAAGTTTTTACGAAAAGGTTGTGTTGCCCTCTTGGCTCACGTTGTTGATAAAGAAGCCGAAGAATCAAAGCTCGAAGATATCCCTATGGTACGGGAATATCCTGAAGTCTTCCCAGAAAACTTGCCAGGATTACCGCCGCAACGACAAGTCGAGTTCCGTATTGACTTGGTTCCAGGCACCGTGCCTGTAGCCAAGGCACCTTATCGACTTGCGCCTTCAAAGATGCAAGAGTCGTCAACGCAGCTCCAGGAGCTACTAGACAAGGGATTCATCAGACCAAGCTTCTCACCTCGGGGTGCTCCAGTTCTGTTAGTCAAAAAGAAGGATGGTAGCATTCGAGCGTGTATCGGCTACCAGGAGCTGAACAAGCTATCCATCAAGAAATTAGTATCCCTGCCGAAGATTAATGATTTAATTCGGCCAGCTGCAAGGATCCAACTACTATCCCAAGATCGGTCTTCGATCAGGCTATCGCCAACAGCGAATTTCGGAAGAAAGTATACCAAAGTACAGTGAGTCAACCACTTGTTTTAAACATACGCTAATATTGTGTTTTCTACACGATGCATAAAATAGTTTTACACGAGAATACGAAACCTTGAAAACCTAGGAAAACATGTACTTAGGACCTTCGGGAACTTAGGTCAAAACTCATAAAAGGTTATCACTTAGGAACCGCGTCTGTTAACTAAAGCAAACCCCATTATTCTGACAAATATGCTATTTCAGTTAGTCGAACAAGTAAAGTACTCAAATTTCTTATATTGAAATTCCACTTTTGCTTCTAGCGAGTAGATTTTTGCATCTCTACTCCTCTTAATGGTAGTTGCATCACGACAATTTTCTTCATTAAAGCAAACACTCCTTTGTCTCGATACTTGATTATTCTCTCATTAAAGCGAATACTCATTGGTTCATTACTTGGAAATGCATATGTTACGCATGCACCATTTGTTATGCACGTGGTTTCGTTTCGAATGAGCGCTTCATCAAAGTTCAAATATTATTTTGTTAAATCTTATTATTGATTTGTGATTCGAATGACCGACACTATTGTAATTGTTGGCTCCTTTGCTATCAAGTCAACACACTTTCTTGAAACTTCTTTTCTTTCAAGTTACATACATAGTTTATCTTTGCAACCATGCCAGAATCCCCTTGTCGATACATACATTTTATTGTCAGATTGCGCTGAAACCAAGTTCAATTCCTTGAACTTGTCCATTTCGCATCTTCAATTCAAGACACCATACGATGTATTAAGAGCAGCATATTCAAATCCATTTTTGCAAATGTTTCTTTTGTCCCGAGTCGTAGTAGACTTGTTTGGTCTACAACTCCATTAAGTCGTCTGTTGATTTCGACACCTTGTGGTAATGTTTTCACAAGATTGAAGCTTGCGCTAAACTCATTTACATCTCCCATACACGGATTTAGTTGTTTATTGAATTGACTTGCTCTAAATCTGTTCTGATTTATCATGATTAAAGCAGTCTTAACACAATTGTGAGTCAAGACAATGGTACATAAATTTGTTTTATAGTTCGGTGTACCTCCTAGCGGTTCTTTCATTAACAATCGAATACCTTACAGTATTTATTGCTTTTTCATCTTCGATCGGAAACATTAGTTCTTTGGTGCTCTATATTCAATTGGAAAATCCTACGATTCCGTTTGAATCAAAATCTTCAGGTTTGCTTCATTTCGCTTTCATTTGAATTCAATCACGGTGAACTTGTTCGGTCACCACTATTATTGAATTATGTCATTACGACACCTTGTGGTGTCGGTACAAACTTGTAGCTTGTGCTAATTATGGTCACTCGTTTCACACGAAACTACACCTACTTTTGTTTGACTTGCCATTTAAACACTCTTAATGCAACTACGTACTAAGACAACGATACACCAGTTTCGGTTGAATTTCCTTTCGGTGTATTCTCGCGATCCAATAACGTCAACACACTAATTTTATTCATTCATTTGTCCGGAAGTTGACGCGTCATTTTCATGTCATTATTACATTTGAGCATGCTGATTCTGAATCCATCTAGTGGATGTTATTGTTTCTAGAACTTATTTGCATACTGTGAACGATCGTTTGGAATTCTATTGGTCGAAACTCCTCTTTTATTGAACCCATGTGGAATAAGTTACACTAGATTATACATCTATACGTCTCGTGTCCTTCGACATCAAATTCTGGAACACATATCTTCTAACCATTGGGTTCTTATTGCTGCCGTGTGCCCTTGGATTTATCTGATTCGAATAAGTTTTGATTCGGTTTCGTGGTTAAAGCACTTTGGTATTATTCATATCCATACACGCATAACGTAACCCTAAGGAGTTAATGCAGTATAAATTTCGAGGACGAAATTTTCTTAACAGGGGGAGAATGTGACAACTGTCAAATTTGCATGTATCCGTACAATTATTAAATAATGATTAGTGTTTAATGACTGTACTGAATTACAATTAATGACTTGAATTGCTTTCTGATTATTGCTTTATACTTACATGTGCATCAAATATTGCTTAATGTCATATCATTATTGCATGAGAACTTTATTAACTCAAATGATGCACGAAACACAGTTAGCACAGTTATCAGACAAACCGGGAAAAAGCTGACGGAGTTCAGTAAATAGACAGACGTTGTGTTGAGACCTGGAATGGGCCAGAAACCAAGTATTACACTAGTATAGTGTGTAGGAAAGTAAGGATCACAAAATTGGCTTCCTAGTGATAGTTTAAGTGCCGGAAAGTGCCTAAAACTCATATAAACTGCAGAATTCTGTATAATTCAGCAAAATTCAGCATTTGAACAACTTTATATCATGTAGAAATATGGTTAAATGGTCCTGAATGCTTTCCTAAGTATCGGGAATCAAAACTGTCATAAAAAGTAACATAAAGCACACTAAACTGCAAAGTTTAGCACCTTAACGAACCGAACAACCGGACACTACCCAGAATACCAAATTTTCACTAGAAGCACTGTTTTAACATTACCAAGCTAGTTATGATCCCTGCACATCATAACACACTATATAACATACTAGTAACTAAATACCCTAACTAAACACTTGGATTTGAACTAGATGATCTAACTAACATTACATTCTAACTCTATACCCCCCCCCCCATACCTACGGCCTACATGTGGCCCCCACTTCTTGATTTCATTTGGTTATTTTATTAGATTATGTCTACACCTTTAGAAGCATATTAACCCACTACAAAAAAAATGCCATTTAGCGGCACACGTTTTTTATGGCATTTACCTTTTGTGCCAGTAATTTAAGTTTTAATGGCACTTTATGTATGCCATATTTGATTAGCACACATTTTTAATGTCATTTAGCTTTTATGCTACTAATTTAGGATTTTAATGACACTTTGTATATGCCACTGAAACTTATATAGATTTTTAATGGTGCTTTGTATATGCCACTGAAACTTATATAGCTTTTAATGGCACCTTGGATATGCCATTCAAATTTTCAACTGCCATTACAATAAAAATAAATGATTTTTCAAGCAATTTTAAAAGCTTAAATTTTCAATTATCCCTTTTCCCTCCATAGACTATACGGTGGGGGCGTGGAAGCCATTCCACGCCGGGCACACCATCCCAGATACGGCGTGGAGGCCGGCGTTGTTTAAGGGGCGAAAGAATTCCACCGGCGTGGAGGGTATAGTGGGAGAGGACGTGACCGCGTGTGACTGAATGCAATTATATTAATTTTTTTATTTAAGTTTAATTGATTTTATATAATTTTTAAGTATAAAAGTGTGTGCCATATGTCGAACAACACCGCTCTTCCACGCCCTATAACATACCTCCCGTTTTTACACCACACCCCATTTCTAACACATGCTTACGTGTCATCCACGTATATAACACCACATTTTTAAAACCATCCACACCGTATGGTCTTAAAAACCCATTAATAAAATTTCTTTTGAAAAACTTAAATTTTCAATCATCCCTTTTTCCCTGCTTAAAAATCCTATAATAAATTTTCATCTAAATTGTTTTCCCTCCCAATTTTTTTAGTTTTCGTTCTCTAGTTTTAACACAATTAAGGGCATGTTTGGGTAAGCTTTTTGAAACAACTTATTGACTTATTGGCTTTTTGAAAAGTCATAAGCTCTAAAATGATGTTTGGCAAAGAGGGTGTATGTGAGGGGAAAAAGCCAATAAGTCAATAAGTCATAAAATCCTGACTTTTCCAAGAAGCTAATAAGTCAATAAGTTGTTTCTAAAAGCTTACCCAAACATGCCCTAAACCATCTCCCTAAAATCAATTTCTCATACCCAAAATCACGTTTCACCAGAATCAGTTTCCTTCCACCAACCCTTCATCGATTTCAGTTCTCATTCGCATTAGCGCTCAAGGTGTCAAGCTTCTAAGGTACCTTTTCTCTCTACTTCGTCGTAGGAATCATTAACTTCTTCGCCCAATTACACCACCAGAAGTCACCAATGAAGCGGAATTAACTTCTAATCTAACTTATTCGGTATCGGCTGAACCATATGAAACAGCTAGGGTTAGGGTTAGGTCGTGCTATGTTCATCTTCGTCTTCGTTTTATCTGTTTGGAAAGAGTGAGTTTCATTTTTCATATTTCAGATCTATCTCGTTTGAAAATGAAATGTTCTGTGTGATTAGTTGTTTTGCTTTTATAATCAGATCTGAATGTTATGTATATGGATGTATGTATATTAAGTGTGGTTGTTGATCTATAATGGTGTTTGTTTACTTAATAGAAGCTTTAATGGAGATTTAGGGTTTAGTTTAGTTATTAGGTGTTTTGATTCTGAATAGACTCAATGTGGATTAAGCAAAGGGTAGTACACATGAATGTTAAAATGTTGATGTTTGACACTCAAGATTTGAGTATGAGTAACAATGTCTGATCTAAAAGTCTTGTTCTATGACAATTGTTTCTCAAATATTGCGGTATGGTCCAATATCTCGCATTGACTTGTTTTGTATAAATGTATGTGTATCTTTTTTCGTAGATGTAAGTGCATCTTTGTATTGGTAATTGTGTTGAAATTTTATCACATTTCTACAATTGTGTAGAACTTCAGCCGTGAGGAATTCCATCTCGCATTTTCATTGCTAAATATTTTTTTCAAGCTGAAAATGGTTATGGTTCTAAAGAGGATAATAGGGTCGCCCTTAATTTTCTTTCAAAGATTAAGCTTACACAAGACCAGTAAGCAGAATCGTTAGCTGCTGGAATCACGAAACACTTGGAAACCATTGTAGGGATACATGTCATATAATATATAGCGCTACCCTTGCCTCATCCTTCCTAATCCTCTATTACGCCATGTCTGATACCTCATGAAAAGCTACATCATTTTTAGATTTTTGTTTCTCATTCTCTTTGTAAATTGGAAATTTTATCATTCTTTATTTTCTGTTTTGTATAATTACACGTTCAAGCTGTCCAGCAGGGATGGAGACGGAGATCAGGACCAGAGTTCGAGAGTTGGAGTTAGAGAAAGGGAGAGGAGAGACAGAGATAACAATCGAGAGAAGGAAAGGGAAAGGGAAAGAGAGAGATAGAAAAGAGATACAAAAGGAGCCGAAGTCACTCAAGGCACGAACGAGAAAGAGATCTTGAATCAAGAGAGAGCAGGTGAACAAGTTTTCACTTTTTTGTTTATATCAATAAGTTTTCATAGATATGTTGTAGATTTTATGTGGCTGAGAAGCAACATTTGTATAGTTACGAGCATTAATTTACATAACAAATGATGTTATTGTAGTCATTATTATTGAATTGATTAGCATCGAGTCAGATCGAGTTGATGGCGGCGAATGGTACGATAATTCTTGGTAGTGTGTATAATTCAACCATCCTAGAAAAAGAAAAAAATATTTTTTTTTCTGTTTCTCAATTTTATAAATCTTCTATTGGCTTGTTGTATTCACCGAGGGAATCTCACTTGCAGTACCTTTTATGAGAACATGGTAAAGGTTGCAAAATGTGTCACATACAATAAGGTCAGAAATAGTTGCGATAAAAGTTACCAATTTTTCATTTTCTGTTTCTAAAAGGCTATCTGTTATAATCTTTTTTACTAAGAATGTTCTTTACTTAAATTATGCAGGTGGTTGGTGTATTTGGTTTTTACCGGTGAATATCATATTGAAAAGGTCAGTTTTATGCCAGTCTTGGTCAGCATTTTCCACATATTTGTTAATCGGGCTGTTGTTTTCGGGGTGCCCATCGGAGGCATGTTCTTAAACACAGGTCGTTGTTAATTGGTACTAATATACTTATGATATGGAGGTTTACTGTTTTTTCAATGTTGACTTATAGGCCATCTGTTTGTGGAGGGTCTACTGTTAGGTGTTCAGTAAAATGCAATTAGTTGTGCTCATTAAACAGTTTGACTATTGGCTTTTTTGGTATTTAACAATAAGCTGTGGTGTACCAGTGCTTAACTTTTTTACTCATTAGTGATTTCCATGTTAGGTGTTCAGTAAAATGCAAAAAGTAGAAACATAATTCCACTTTTAATATGAAATAAGAGAAAAATAGAAACTGACTTGCTTTTGGTTTTGGTTTTTAGCGACCAGCTTAGCAAGCTACTTCTCTTTATATATTGTTGAGGCTGTGGTGGTGGGTTCGAGCCAAACAAGGCATGGTTGTGTCGGTTTCATCAAGAATGGACTAGGAGTTAATGTGGATCGCAAGGTAAGCATATATAATCCTTTAGTTTGGTTCTAATCATGATCTAAGGGCTGTTATGGGGGTTCAATGATTGTCAAGGCCAAGTAAGGGCTTCCCAAAGGCCCAGTGTGACAGTTTCGGTAATCTTGGACCCGAACGTGTGAAACAGACAACGAATCAATGCATAAATGTTAAAGTTATGTTTGTATCCAGTTAGGTTCTGTTTTTTAGCATATTTTTAGAACTGAATTCGTGGCCCACAATGAAGGGTTTGATAGATAGGTTAAATGCTAACTGTATGTGTGTTAATTTTGTTGTATTTGGTCGATTCAGGTGCATTTTGGGCTTAATCATCATGACCAAGGACCATGGTTCAAGTCTAGGGCTGAAGAGAGGATCATTTGGGAGTCTTGAAATGAGTGTGACTAGCCTAGAACATGCTGAATTTGATGAGGGTGTCGGCCAAAGGGGAAACGTCGGAAATCGCAAACCCATAAACAAAAAATGGTGTTGTCAGGTGATCTAAAAGCTTTGTATAATGGAGAAATGGAAAAATGGTGCTATTAGGTGATCTACAAGTGACTTACGACTGCGTTCGGGTGTGGGAAGCCGAGAAAGCCGAACGGTGTAATTGGGTGTGGCGAACAGGGGACTAGGAACCACCTTCGTGTCCAAGCACGTCAAGGAAGTCAACGAGTCAGTAGAAAACTCAAATGTACGGAGATTCATGAACACAATGAAGTTTTGAGTTTTTATTCACACTTGTTAGTTTATTTGGGTTATATGTTTGATCAATAGACTTAGATCGTCACTTATTAGACATTTGGAATCTTTGGAAGATTGATTAATATTTTAATTGAAGTGATTATTTTATGATTTCTACATTTTATAATTTTGTTTTTATTTTTTAATGTAAATAAATGATAATTGTAATTAACTAAAATTAATATGATAAACGTCAATGGCATTTAATTTTATGTGATTTTTGTGGCAAAAAATATGTGCCACTGAAAGCTCAAAAGTTTGTACTGGCAGATAAAAAAGTGCCACTAAAAGCCTAAAAACTTTGTGCGACACATTGAAAAAGTGCCACTAAAAGGCTTTAGCGTCAGCACCTCTTGTGGCACTTTTTTTGTGTGCCGCCCATTCTTACAAGGTTCTTTAGTGGCACTTTCTTGTTTTTCTGTGGCACTTTTTGCATGCCACTAGATGGCATTTTTTTTGTAGTGACCTTTAGATAAGAATGTGTTGGAAAGTTTTATTATAAACCTACTATTAACCTTCATTCTCACATATCACCATCACCATCACCATCACCATCACCATCACCATCTTCTTCTTTCCTTCTCCCTACTCTCGGCCGAACACACTACCCACACCACCCCTATTTTTCATTCAAGTTCCATTCATTCTACATACAAATAAGGGTGTAAGAAGGTGCATAAGGAAGCTTGGAGCTTTCAGAAGTTCAAGGACCTTCACCAATTGCTTTTATCCACTTCATTACTTCTCTTGATCATCCCTAGTCTTGAGCTAGTAGTAAGAACACTAATCTTTCCATTTTACATCTTGTGCAAGTGATTAAAAGATGATACATGTTGATTATCATAAAGAACACTAAGAAATAAGAAGATGAAACATGAACATAAGCTTAAAATTAAAGAAATCTTAAAGAAATCGTGTTGTTTAGTGTTGTTGTGATACTTGGTGATTGATTGCTTATGATAATGATGTAGATCATCATATGATCTTGCTAGATCATGATTAAAAACATAATCTAGCAAGATGAGAGAATGAAAGTGTTAAAGATTCATAGATCATCCCCATGAAAGACATGAACTTGAAAGAATATAATGTTTTCTTATAAAGTGATGATCAAAGTAAGATGTAAATCTTGTAAATCTAAGATTTCAAGAGTGATTTTTCAAGAAACCGAGTTAAAAATACAAGTTTTACATAATCTTGGTTCTTAAATAAATAAACCTCATTTTTGGTGGTTAATAAGGTGTAGAAGCATATGTGTAACAAGAAAAATCCAAGAAGAAACATTTTTAGAAAATGTGACTAGAAGTTGTAAAGATCTATTTTCTTTTAAAATGATGTTTTTAAAGAATCAACCACACTTTAAAGGGTAACAAGGCTTACTAAATACACTAGTAAGTTACTACAAATTTTTATAAATTTTCAAGTTCATGAAGTGGTAGTTTATGCTTGATTTTGGCAAAATTGGTAAGTGTAGATTGTCTAATGTTGATTGTGGATTGATTGTGTTGATTTATTTACAAATGAAAATGATATACTTTTAAGGTATGGAAACCTCCATTTTTAGGAGAAACTATGGCAAATTTTTCTAGAAACTAAACACATGGAAATATATTTTTAAACAAATATTTACAAGCGTATTTTAAACCATAAATTTTCATACAAAGTTTGCCATAATTTTTGTTACAAAAATATAAATATTGGAGGTTGTTTTTTTTAAATAAAAGTGACTAAATATGTATTTAGGAAATATATATTTAGAAGTCACCATGTGTGTGTTTATTTGTATATTATGTGTATTAGTTATATTATTTTAGGACTTGAAATAATATAACTCATCAAAATACCAAAAATTACAATCCAAAATATTACCAAAATTCCAAGGAATAAATAAACAAAGAATACCCAAAATTATTGGTGAAACCGAACAAAGGAATGTAACTTACTAAATATTCCGGAAGATTTATTCGCAAGTATATTTTGGAAAATAGTATTTTGGACACCAGGAGAACGAAAATATGATTTTTACAAATATTACGATATATATATATCATACTTTTGACAAGAAAAAATATATTATTTTGGGTGAATAAAAATATATATATCTTCTTGGAATTATTAGAAGGTATATTACCTTTAGAAGAAATATATATTTTCTCAAATAAATATGAAATATATTATTTTTGGAGAAAAATAAGTTTGTATATATTTTCTAAGTTAGACTTGAAAATATATTATTTTTGGAACTTATATGAAAATACAAATATTTTTGCCAAATAAAAATTATAAATAATTTTTCTAAGTAGTATTTCTTAACATATATATATTTTGGAAATATATATAGTGATTGATTTTATTCCGGGAAAAGTTAAATACAAAATTTAGTATAAAGAGTACTTAACAATTACAAGAAAATACGTATTTTTGTACGTGTAAATACACTCCAGAATACGACACCAATACATGGCAAAAATATACAAATTTAAGAATACGAATACAAATACACTCATCCTTGTGAAGGAAATACATGTATAAATACTTGAAAAGTAACAAGTTAAAATATATTGTTTTAACCATTATTCCAAAATTTAATAAATATAATTTAAGTTAATATATTTATTATTTTAACAAATAATTATATAACTTGGAATAATATTGAAGACACAAAGAACGTAACTCAAAGATACTAACTAATACTAAATCAAGGCACGACCCGATCGTCTAATAGACCTTAGTACGTTGTATGTAGTCGTGTATATCCGAAGGAGCTTTGATTTACCGTTGAAGAACGCAAAACCGTGATTTCATGTCCCCCTTTTCTTTTAACTGTTTTCAGTTTTGTAACTTCGAGGGTGAAGTACATGTAACTAAAAGTTTACTGACAATTACAAATGGTATGTTTAGCTAAGGAAAATACTGTTAGATCATGTGAATGGGTAGGCGCATTCTTAAGACCATTAATCCTCGTGTTAGGACCGCGGGGCATGAATGATAGATCTATTTGGGTGTAGCAAGCCTACACCCATGTGGACCAGGGTGGCCCATGAGGTGACTATGTCTTACCGCCGGAGGCTCGGTACAAAATCTGCTAGGTTTGAGCCTTCCTACGCCGTTTCACACAAGTTAATGTATTAGCTACACATTAATTGATCTGTTCCTTGTTGCTTCATACCAGTTTACAAATACATACCTACATACTTTCAAATGTTTTCAAGGATGATTCGTGCACACACACAAATCACATGAACTCGCTCAACTTTTGTTGATGTTTTCAAACTACATGTATTTCAGGAAACTAAGTATGGATCTGGCAGGCGTTGAAGTTACAAGTGTTGTTTGAAATAAAAGATGTCATCCGGTGTCGAATGGTTTAGAGTGTGTATTCTATCCTGGATAGGTTACGTATTCCAAAGCCTAGTTTTTGATAATGTCTTTTCAGAAGTCCTTATGGAATTCTAAAACAAATTGCATGGTTTGTAACTCAGACTCAAAGTCCGTGTTTGGATTCTAAAACAATGTTATTATTATGTTTTTAAACTTAAATTTATGGATGACATCATGGATTATTCATATAGTTGTTTGTTATGGTTGAATGCAATGATATTAAGCAAATTACATCAAATCACGCTTCCGCAAAAGTCTTGCCTTGTTCACTGTATAGATCTTGTAAGGACCTGGGTCAAGCTTACTAAGACCTCCTTTAATACCCACTGGTATTGGATGGCGGGGGTGCGAATGGCTTGATCCCTCATATGTAAACTACTATTAATACATTAACCAGGCTACTTGGGATTGTATCCCTGCTGACTCAAACCACTTAGCCGAGGGTAACGTCACCTTCAAAAGAGGGGCCTACCACATTACGCATTAATAACTTAATTAATTATCTTTCAATATTCCGACCCTTTAGGATTGTATCCTTGCTGTCTCAAACTACTGTGTTGAGGGTAACGTCACCTTCAAAAGAGAGGCCTACTACTATAACTAAGATAATCTCTTAAAAAGTGCAAAAGTGCGGAAATCATCAAAGGTTACACTAAAAGCGATTCGGATCCAAGTGATTCATCTTGTCTATCTATTTTTTTTTATTTTTCATCTTTTTTAGTTTTTAATTTTCATGTTTAAAACCTTTTCTAAACTTTTGATTTGATTAGACGTTGAGGATAAACCGGTATTAAAAGCTCTTGTGTCCTTGGATGACCTCAGTATCTTACCAACGCTATACTACGCTCACGATGGGTGCACTTGTGACGACCGGTGATTTACGGCTCCTAATTACGTGATTAACAGATGATTAACGCGACAATAAATAGTGTTTAAGACGCAAATTAACTTAATTAGGCCTTTGGAGTGCCTAGGAACATTTATTCGACTATACAGTGCGCATGTGGTGATTTACGGGAAATCTACTGAATATTACGCGGCAACGAACTGATACCGTACAAAATACTGACAACGCCGACAAGTATGAATATTACACGAATATTTTATGTCTATGAAATTAATTTTGTGAATTTATTGGGCTTCCGTGCGACACAAATGCAAAAGTGAACTGAAAACGCGACGGTAGGAAACGCATCGGCAACAAAACGGAAGCGACGGAGACGCCTGTCACCTTTGAAACTTACATTTACGCTATATTTAGCTCCGTAATAAAATTTTGATAACCGCAGTCGAAACCAGATCGAAAAACGGATTAAAACGGCAATGACGCGATTTTACGCGATTTATACCGTAATCGACGATCAAACGCACAAACAACGACTACCGATCGTATTTTATGTATTTTAATACTAGAATTTTAGCTTCCGGCGTTAAACGGAGTTCGGGTTTTGACAACGTGTTCGAAGGAAATACGGGCCACCTGAACACGGGGATTGGGCTTCTGGGCCTTGGGCCCAAGCCCCAAGCCCAAAACCCACAAACTAAACCTACAACTAAATCTTGATCAAATCTTCAAATTTATTATTTAAACACGATGTCTGTCCTATATGATACAAATAGATCTTTTGCTTAGATCTTCATCTCAAATCTTACCAAAATCTCTACAAGATCTTACCAAAATCTCTTGATCAGATTTTTTAAGTGTCCTATTTACTATTTCTCCTTCTATATATGGGGCATCAAGAACACAAATGAGGAACCAGAGCTTCCATCAAACATATAACAACAACAGACCTCCTATCTCTCTCTGTTATACGCAGGCAACAAACTAAACCCACTGCCCTTCATCTTCTACACTAGGAAACCCTAATCTCTATATACACACATAAACACAAACACTATGTCTTTCCCTCTCTCGATACAACCGCAACACACCAACACCCCTGATCCATCTTTCTCTCGAGACAATGACTCTGGCGATCGGAGGGTTTCTGACCGGTGTCTATTATGCTCCGGTGAACCCCCACCACTCCACCTCCCTGTCCTGATTAACTTGTTGCCGGAGCCGATTAACCGGTCGGCGGAGGTGGGTTTCAACAACTCACCCAAACACCCACACCCCTATTTCTTTTTCGACAGCTGGAACGGCGACCACCACCATCAGGTGGTGGTGAGTGACGGCGGCATCGGCAAAACCGAGAAGAAGAAAGGCAGGAGAGAGAGAGACCGGAGAGGAAGAGAAGAGGCGGAGCAGTCCGGCGACTGCCCGTCGGCGGCGGCGGCACAGGTGGAGCTGTTTTTCCCGACATTTTCTCGATAAGCCACCGGTAAACACGAGTCTTTTTCCCCGTTTTCTTTTAATTGTTTGATGATGGATGGGGACTGATTATGTTGATGACATTAATGGTGTTATGCGGCAGTGGCGGTGGTTATGTTGGTAGTGGACAGCCGTGGTTCGGGTTTGTTTGGTTCAAGCTTCGGATGTGTTTCGGGTTTTATTCGGTATGGGTTCGGGTTTAACTAAGATTTGGGTTCGGTTCACTAAGATTTTAGGCAGGTTTATCTTGGCTTGGCTCGGATGGTCTTGTGGCTCAGTTTGGATTGTTTCGATCTTTCGGGTCAGCTTCGGTTCGGGTCTCACGGTTCAATTCAGCCGTACGGTTCGGTTGACTCGGTCAGCTCCGCCGGTCAACTCAGCGAGTCAACTCGGTTGACTCGGTCAACACAGTCAAGTTGTCAGTTTTTCGACCCGAGATTTGGTAAAGTTTTAATAACGAGATTAATGATTACGATTTACTATAGTTTTAATGGATTACGGGAAATACGAGCTCTCGAACCGAACAATTTTGTAATTTTTTTTAGTTAAAGATTTACTTGGAATTACTTATTGTCGTGCTTCTATAAACTGAATATATATATATATATATATACATTGTTGTTTATTGGTTGAATCTTGATTAACTAACAACAACCTTTGTTGTCAGGGGCTTCCAAAAACAGAGGAAACTAATCCCGTTTTTCGAGAAAATCCGTAAAAATTAACGTGTTTTATTAGAAAACGAAACCTTACGGATTCAAACGATTTTATAAACATAGATACAAACGCGTATTTGATTTGGCGACGCCTTTTAACCTACACAAAATAAGCCGATAACTTTTCGATGAACATGTTTACTAAATAATGGAATTCTGTATTCTTTTATAAATTTTCGATGAACATGTTTACTAAATAACGGAATTCTGTATTCTTTTATAAATTAAATATAACTATTTATGTTTGGTTTAAATATCGAAACTCGGAAACGCTTTTATAAAAAAAAATATAAATATATATTTATTTCGAACATCAAACAAAATGACAATTCTTTTATAAACTTAAATATAGTTTATATGTTATTTCGAATATCAACGACATGAATTCGTTTTATGAAAATAAATATAGTTTTATATTTATTTCAAATACCGTACCACACGAATTCCTTTACAAAAAATAGATATAATTTAGCTATTTATTTCAAACATTCAACAACTCGATGATACTTTTGTAAAATAAATATAACTTTTTATATTTATTTCAAACACCGAAACGGCATATACGTATATTTTGGCAAATATATACAAGACGCAATATATGTAATACAAGTTTATTATTTATTGCTTTCATACGAATATTCCTATATACACAAACGATTTCTCGAGACGACAAGCGACCTTAACAATATATTTATATGTTTTGATATAAATATTTATTTACTTTCAAATATCTTGAGAATCAAGTCTTTTCAAGACTTGTTAGTTATTGTCAACGATGAGCGAAACTTATCAAATATGACATAATCGTTTCCATTGACTTAACAACTTACCGTTGAATAGTTCGGTTAACGATTCAGTAGAGCTCGGTGACACGTAGTTTAGTTACCGTATTTATTTAGAAACTTATAAGATATTCCGTGTTAGGAATATTGTAGAATGCACACTAGCGAGCCTCATCTTGGAAACGACATCACGAAGTTGTAATTAGCTAACTTTGCACGAGACAATTCAGGTGAGTTTATAACCCCACCTTTTTACAGTTTTACATTTTTGTAAATGTTTTCGGGGTGGAAAGACATGCAAGTTTTGCAGAAGCATACAAAATTTTCGATGAACAAAGATGTCATATTCTAGACAAAGCACGTTTTGCAAGAACATACAAAGTTTTTGAATGAACGAAAACTCATATCTTTTTGAGACATGTTACGAACGGATTTCAAGGAACTCAAATGGTTTACGAATGAATCA
The DNA here is from genome assembly GCA_030545235.1 of Helianthus tuberosus. Lineage (NCBI taxonomy): Eukaryota > Viridiplantae > Streptophyta > Magnoliopsida > Asterales > Asteraceae > Helianthus > Helianthus tuberosus. The sequence goes on from CM060358.1 coordinate 126,034,437, forward strand.
TTTTAAATATACCTGTTTTTACAAAACAAATGCGTATTATCAAAATGTGAATGATTTTCATAACAAGGGATGGATCGTCTGGTGATAATATAGAGAGACTGGGGAGTTGGCCTTAGAGGCTGGGGAGGTTCAGTCTTAGAGGCTGGGGAGGTTTAGCCTTAGAGGCTGGGGAGGTTCAGCCTTAGAGGCTGGGGAGGTTCAGCCTTAGAGGATGGGGTAAAATACATGTTACAATTATACAGACACTTTTATACATGGTATGGTTAGCCTAAGGAGGGTTTACTACTAGATCATGTTAGGGGTGGGCACAACACTTAAGGCCATTAATCCTCTTCGTAGGACCGAGGGACATGAGTGATAGATCTATTTGGGTGTAGCGAGCCCACACCTATGAGGCCAGGGCGGCCCATAGAGGTGACTATGTCTTCCAGCCGGAAGCCCGGTACAAATTTGCTAGGTTTGAGTTCTTCCTGCACCTTTTCACACATACCATTGGCTTTGCAACCCATTGGTGATCTCTTTTTCCTTATTGCTACATACCAGGGACATACATACTTACAGAAATACTTGATTTTTACAAATTACATACCATGTTTTATACAAATTCAAAACATATGATTATGCGGGCATGGAGTCAAAGTCAGGGTGGGCATTGACGGTTATACGAACATAACAAATGCCAGAGTTACAAATACATGGTTCATTATCCTACCAAAACAAGTTCCATAAAGCAACAAATATTTCTAAGATCTTTCTCAAATTATTTCACAAACCGGTTATATGAAAATGATTTCTAAATTCTTTTCTCAATATTATTCACAAACCGGTAATTCTAAAGTTTTATTTCGCATGTTTCTTTGACAACCCTCACATTTACAGGTAGCCGTATAATTAATTAATTTTAATTATGTCCTTAATACTTGCTTGATTACAACTGACACCTGAACTGCTTATGATTTTGTATCATACATACCCACCCCCCCCACTCCACCATTTCATACCTCCCATTCATTACATTACACAAACATTAGTGACATACTTGATGCACAAAGCACAATTAGCACACTGAGCGGATAATTCAGAAACAAGCTGACAATGCCAGCAAATAGACAGACAACATTTTTAAGGCCCAGTATGGGCCAGGGACAAGGTACTACACTAGTACGGACTGTAGGGAAGTGAGGACCATAAAACTGCGTCACTAGGTGATAGTTAAAGTGCCGGGAAGTGCCAAAAACACACTTTAAGTGCAGAATTCTGCATTTTCAGCAAAAATTCAGCATTTAGCATGCTAGTAAGGTGCCAAAAATATGGCAGAATGGTCCTGTATGCTTTCCTAAGTGCCGGGAATTAATTGTGTTACAAAAATATATATAAAAGACACTTTACGGAATAATTAAACACTTTAACGGAACGGTATCTAACCGAACAACCGGACATTACCGGGAACACTAATTTTTTGTCAAATACATTGTTTACTTATTTTTGAGCTAGTCATGGTCCCCGTACACCATAACACCCACTAAATCCTCTAGTAAACTAACTATGAAATCATATTCTTGGGATGTGACTAATAATTACCATCTAACATCAAAAACTTACATCAAGCCCCCCCCCCCCCCATACCCGAATTCGGTCCCAAGAGGACCCACCAAAATCCCTACCATGCCTTCCTAGATTATATCCTAATATTATATTGGATTGATTACTTGTAGTAGTGAGCAAAATATGATGAAAATCCTTATAAGTATGGCAAGACCATAACCTCAAATCATTCCATGATCTTCACACTCTCTCACTCACTCTCTTCTCTCTCCCTCTCGGCCACACATAACCACCACCACCACCACCATAATTCAACCATCTTCCTCCATTTTTGAGCTTCATACAAGACTAGAAGGTGATTCAAGGAAGCTTGCAACTTGTAGATCATCAAGGAGCTTCATACATTGCTTTTCACCATCATTTTCTTCATCTTTTTCACTAGAGAACATCCCTAGCCTTTGTGCTAGTAGTAAGTTCTTGTTAAACTCTTGTTCATCTTGTTTTTATGGTTAAAAGTTGTAGTATGATGAGTATGTTTAAAACACTAAAGAACAAGAACTAAGAAGATGAACATAAAGCTTTATATAAAGTTTACATGAAGATGGAATGTTGTTAGTAGGATGTTGTAGTGATGATGTTGTTAATTGCATGATGATTCTTGGTTATGTGATGGTAATCACCATATGGAGCTTGTTAAATGATGTTTAGAAACATGATTTAACAAGACTAAGAAGATGATTATGTGAAACATAAAATAATCATATTCTAGTTAAATATGAACTTGATGAAAATGATTTTCTAGAAAAATAAGTGAACAAAGTAAGTTGAGGATCATGTAAATCCAAGAGTTACAAAAGACTTTTCTAAATAAACCAAGTTCAAGAACCGACTTTTAGAAAATCATGACTTGTACATACACTTACACCATGTTTGGAAATGAAATAAGTGTAGAAACCTTTTATTTACAAGAAGAGTTCAAAAGTGTTATTTTTGTAAAAATTATTTACAAGTTGTAAACACTAAACTTTTGTGAGAAAAATGATTTTTAAAGAAATAATTACGCTTTGGAAGGTAACTAAGTCCACTAGACGCTTTACTAAGTTACTACGAATTTTTGTGATATATCAAGTTCATGATTAACATGAAACGCATATAGTTTTGCTCTCGGTGATGTGAAATTGTTTAAGGATTGGTTATTGATTGGTTTTGAAAAGAAAATGATATCCTTATTAGCATGGACGCCTCCATTTACAAATGAAACTCTGGCGAAATTTCCTAAAAATTTCAATATTTAGAAATTATTTTCTAAAGAATGTTTGCAAATATGTTTTAAACATTGTCTTTCAAAATAAACTTCGCCATGAGTTTTGTTACAAAATTTCAAAGTATCGGAGGTTGGTTTTCGCAAATAAAAGCGGATAAATATTATTTAGAATATATATTTTATACTAAAACGCTTGTGTGAATATTCGTTTGACTTGTGAACTAGTTATATTGTTTAGGTCAAAATAATATAACTTAACACAGTACCGCTACAAGTATATTTTGGATGGATAATATTTTGGATAACGAGAAATATGAATTATCACGAAAATACATGTATAAAATACCCCCATCCTTGGGAAGGAAATACGCACATAAAATACTTGAGAAGTATGAATACGAAATAGTTGTCTAACTATTATTTCAAGACCTATAAATATAATGTAAGTTAAAATAATTATTATTATTTTAACAATAAGTTATAACTTGGAATAATATCAAAGTAACGTAACTCAAACCCGTAAATACTAAGCCAAGGCACGGCCTGTTCGTCTAATAGACATTAGTACGTTGTAGGTCGTTGTATAGCTGACAAGGTTTGAGTACGAGCACAGGAGACGCACTACAAGGAGTTCATGTCCCCCTTTTCTCTTAACTGTTTTCAGTTTTATAACTTCGGGGGTGAAATACATGTTACAATTATACAGACATTTTTATACATGGTATGGTTAGCTTAAGGATGGACTTTCATACATCTTTAGATCATGTGAGTGGGTAGGCGGCTACTAAAGGCCATTATTCCTCGTTGTAGGACCAAGGGACATGAGTGATAGATCTATTTGGGTGTAGCGAGCCCACACCCATGAGGCCGGGGCGGCCCATAGTGTTGACTGTGTCTTACAGCTGGAAGCCTGGTGCAACTCCGCTAGGTTTGAGTCTTCCTGCATCACTTCACACATATCAATGGCCTTGCAAACCATTGGTGATCTCTTTTTTTTTCCTTATTGCTACATACCAGGGACTTTCATACATCTTTCAGGGGTTATGCATACATCGTTTACAAAGGTTTATACATACTCACATACACATGAACTCGCTCAACTTTTTGTTGATTTTTCAAACTACATGTATTTCAGGGAATTGATCGGATCTGGCGGGTGATGCACGTTAAGTTGCGTATTAAATAAAAGATGTCATCCAGGGGTGTAGGGTTTGGGACGGGTCACACGTCTCCAAACCTCGTTTTATTTAAGGACTTTTGTTAAGTCCATTGGGAACTCATTTTTAAACAAGTCATGGTTGTAACTTATTTTGGGTTGATGATTCAAGACAATTATGTTATGGTATTTTCTAACTATATTAATGGATGAGCATCTTGTGTTTTTATCATATAACATTGTTATGATTGTTGCTATGGTATTAAGAAGTCACACCAAATAAACCCACGCTTCCGCAAAAGCCAGGGTGTGACAGCTTGGTATTAGAGCCTCGATCATAGCGAACTAGGATTCATTCTCGAGTCTAGACTATGATCACTAGGGCTCTCACGAAAATGTTTTCAAACATTTTTACATTCCATACACTAAAAGTCCAGATCCGGGGCACAAACATTTTACAAACAATGGGCACAAATACATCGTTCAAAATTCATATTTCAGTCTTAGAGACTGAGGGAGGTTTAGTCTTAGAGACTGAGGGAGGTTTAGTCTTAGTGATTGGGGGAAATTTAGTCTTAAAGACTGGAAGGTTGGTCTTAGAGACCAGGGAGTTGGTCTTAGAGACCAGGGAGTATAGTCTGGGGAAGACTAGGATGATTACTTGCTTACATTGTTGTGACTTACATGCTTATTTGATTATATGTTGATATATGTGCAATTGTCGTGATTGTTTTATTATAGACGTCATGTCTTCTTCGAGTGGAGTTTCTGACCCCGTGGCAGTAGATTCAGATGACCTGATGCACACAGATCCGGAGGTCTTTACATCTGATACGGACAGGAGTGACAACGACGATTTCCAGCCTTTCGCGTTGCCGGATTTCGGTGACGATGTTCAGCTCGCTGATGGTATTCCTGATGGGGATCTACCCCTCGTTCCGATTCCTTCACCTGTTCCCCTTGCCGCATTTCCCGTAGAGGATTTGCCACTCGATGTTGTGTCTGATGACGACATCGACCTTTTCGTCGAGGGTCCCCCTGAGGACGACCATGGGGGTGGGGCCCCAATTGCTGATGATGTCGCCATTCCTTTGGTTGAGGTTCCGGTTGCGGATGCTGTCGTTTTACCACCTGTTGAGGCTCCCGCTGAGGAGATTTTATCTAATCAGCCCGGAACTGATTCTTTTAAGTCAGTATCATCTTCCACTTTGGACACCGTCGAATTGCGTCGATATCCTACTGACTCCGACTCCGATACAGCTATGTCAGCTGTACCTGGTTCACCCCATGAGTTTGAGTTTGATCCTGAGTTCGAGGACGAGTTTGATCCAGTTTTTCCTCCTGATTTTGATCCCGGTCACGAGATCGAGTTTATTCCTCAAGACCAGCCCTTGGAGGCACTAGTGGTTCCTATTAATCAGCTTCTTGATGTACCTGCCGACTTCGATATGGCCTTTGCTGACCCTGAGCCTGTCATGGCACTAGAGCCTGTTGTTGCTCATGACCCTATACCTGTGCACGACGATGTTCTTGATGATGCTCCAGTCGTTGCACCGCCTGTTGTGGATGCACCAGCCATTGCACCACCCATTGTTGATATTCCCGTTATTGCACCGATATTACCTGATTCGGCCCCTGTGTATGCTGACCATGCACCTTTTGCCACTCACATCGATCCTCGTTATGCTGACACCCGTAATGGGTGGATCGAGGATGATGATGACTACCCTCCGTTTGTGCTCTCAGTCACTCCCCCTACCGCACCTGTTTTTGCACCAGTTGATGTTCCACTGTTCCACCCGCACACATCTGATATCCATCGCACCGACCTTCCTATCACTTTTCTCCAGGACATTCCTCCACCTCGTCCTGGGGAGGGTTTGTCGAGACAGCAGCCTGCTTTCGTACCGCCTGTATCGTCAGCTGTTCCATTCATGTCTCAGTTTCCTCACACTACACCAACTTTTGTACCTTCGGGCGAGCCGTTTCTGTGGTCTTCACCCAATGTTATGACGTTATTAGACCCGTATCACCCTTTTCATGTGGGGTACACGACGGACGATATATTCATCTCCTTACAGTTACAGCAGGAGGCACTGAGCCGGAGAGTTCATGAGTTTGAGAGGATTCCACGTCCTCCCCCATGCCATGCCATTGCCAGTCTCCTTTTGCTACGCCACCAGCTCATCTTCCACTACCCCCAGACTCTAATGTCCGCTTCCTCACACCTGAGCAGCAGATTGCGTACCTGCTACGCGTTGTCCACGCACTTGAGGAGGATTGGGTGCTTATGCGCCGTTTGCTTTTCTCTTTTCCTCCTCCTCCTCCGCCATCAGCGTGGCTATATTTTTGGTTTGATGCAGGTAGATTGTTTTGGTGAGAAAGTCGTAATTGGACCAACACGAAGACTTTTGGAAGACCACGTTTTTGTATATGTTTTGTGTAGACTGACTTGTATTTTGGGGTGATGTAACCCTATGATCTTATTTTGATGTATGATGTACTATGAAACATGTAAAACTATATTGTGGTCATGATTAAATGAAAGCTCAATGGCAACGTTCTCACTACATGCATTGTTGAATTATTTGTTTTATATTATAACATGGGATGTTATGTGTTATGAGGTTGATGGATGTTATTATATACGCATATTACTTACTTACCATACTTACTATGACCTGATCGATATGATCTTCTTTTAGAAGATGCCGCCACGACGAGAACCACGTTTGCCTACTACTGAGGCAGAATTACAGGAACGTATTTCAAAAGCAATAGCTGATTATGAGGCCTCGCGTGCCGAAACAAGCAGGAATAACTCAAACAACAACAACAACAACAACAACAACAACCCACCAAATGGTAGTGTCCAAGTCGCTTGAGACACACTACATTACATTCGGATATTCCTTGCATATCCACTAATGCTTACTGTAAATGATATTGCCTGTACAGGCTGTACTTACAAACAATTCCTGGATTGTAAGCCCCTGAACTACGATGGCACTGGAGGTGCTGTTACCTTTGTCAGATGGACCGAAAAAATGGATTCTGTAATAAGGATGAGCAAGTGTGCTCCTGAAAACCAAGTTACTTACGTCTCAGGACTCTTTCTTGATGGTGCTCTATCATGGTGGAACTTACAGGTTCAAACCTTAGGAGAGGTGGCGGCGTATGCACTGACATGGGCTGAGCTGAAAGAGCTCATGAGGAAGAAGTATTGTTCACGGGCAGAAATACAGAAACTGGAGACGGAATTCTGGAACCTAAAAATGGATGGACCAAAAATTGCTGAATATGTCCAGAGGTTCCACGACTTGTCACGCATTGTGCCATATATGGTTGATCCTGAATTTAAACGCATTGAGCGTTTCATCTGGGGATTGGCACCCCAGATCATGAGCATGGTAACAACGTCCAAGCCTCCAATGATTACCGAAGTCATTGACCTTAGTGTGGCACTTACTGAGGAAGCCATTCGGTTAAATAAGTTCTCAATTTTTGAACCAAAGAAGAAAGAAACTCATGTTGAATCGTCGGGGGAGAACAAGAGGAAATTCTCCAACTTCAAAACAAGTACCGGCAATGCAAACAAGTGGAAGGATGTGAACCGACCAGCTGAAAATAAGCGTGGTTCTGAAGCCAAAGGGAAAGGATACATGGGCACTCTGCCCAAGTGCGAATTATGCCAGTTTCATCATGCTGGCCGGTGCAGAGTTAGCAAATGTGAATCCTGTGGAAGGATGCGTCACTTAAAAGACACTTGTTGGGTTGGTACTGGCCGTGGTGGCCAAAAAGGATTTGGTAACAACAACCGTGGAGGTAACGGGAATGGGAACCGCAACGGCGGAAATGGTAATCGCGGTAACTTCGGGAATCAAGCAGGAAATGGTAACCGCAATCAAAACAACAATCAAGGCGGTAATGAAGATGGTAACGGTCAAGGACCGGGATGTTTTAACTGCGGAGACATCGGGCACTTCAAGCGTGAATGCCCAAAACTCAATCAAGCTCGTGGAAGGGTATTCAACATTGGAGCAAGGGAAGCACGCCAGGACCCGAATGTTGTCACTGGTACGTTCCCTATAAATTAACGCTTTGCATCTGTTGTATTCGACACTGGTGCCGACTATAGTTTTGTATCGCTAGAATTTAAGAAAATGCTTGGGTTAACTGCTAGTAAGTTAGATATTCCTTACTCAATTGAACTGGCTAATGGAAAGCTAGTTGAAACAAATGAAGTCATCAGAGGATGCGTGATCGAATTGGGAGAGCACGAGTTTACACTGGATTTACTGCCAGTCGAGTTGGGAAGCTTCGACGTGGTAGTAGGGATGGATTGGTTGTCAAGCAACAAAGCCGAAATTATATGTCACGAGAAAACCATTCGCATTCCAATGACGAATGGAGAGACGATTGTGGTACACGGAGAAAAGCGTGATACGCCCCTGCGGATCATTAGTTGCTTGAAGGCTAGGAAATGTTTGAAGAAGGGATGTATTGCCTTCTTGGCACACATCGTAGATAAGGAAGCCGCTGAGCCGAAACTAAAAGATATTCCAGTCGTAAGGGAGTATCCTGAAGTCTTTCCAGAAGACTTGCCAGGATTGCCGCCACAAAGACAAGTCGAGTTCCATATTGACTTAGTTCCAGGCGCCGCGCCTGTGGCTAAGGCACCTTATAGACTTGCACCTTCGGAAATGCAGGAATTGTCGACACAACTTCAGGAGTTGTTAGACAAGGGATTTATCCGACCAAGCTTCTCACCTTGGGGAGCTCCAATTTTGTTTGTCAAGAAGAAGGATGGTAGTTTCCGCATGTGTATTGAGTACCGGGAACTGAACAAGCTGACAATTAAGAACAGATATCCTTTGCCAAGGATTGACGACCTGTTCGATCAGTTACAAGGTTCGAGTTTTTACTCAAAGATCGATATACGATCAGGTTATCACCAGTTGAGGATTCAAGAAGAAAGTATCCCAAAGACGGCCTTTAGGACTCGCTATGGACATTATGAGTTCTTGGTTATGCCGTTCGGGTTGACAAACGTGCCAGCTGTGTTCATGGACTTGATGAACAGAGTTTGTAAACCGTACCTTGATAAGTTTGTAATTGTGTTCATTGACGATATTTTGATCTACTCAAAGACGAAGGAAGAACACGAGCAACATCTAAGAGCCATCTTAGAGCTGCTTAAGAAGGAGAAGTTATACGCGAAGTTTTCGAAGTGCGAGTTCTGGTTACGGGAAGTCCAGTTTCTTGGTCATGTGGTTAATGGAAACGGAATCCATGTGGATCCTACGAAGATTGAAGCAATCAAGAATTGGGAGACTCCGAAAACGCCAACTGAGATTTGACAATTCTTGGGTTTGGCCGGGTATTATCGCAGATTCATTGAGGATTTCTCGAAAATCGCTCAACCTCTGACTGCTCTCATATAGAAGGATAAAAAGTTTGATTGGGGAGACAAACAAGAAGAGGCATTTCAGTTATTGAAGAACAAACTTTGTGATGCACCGATCTTATCTCTACCCGAAGGCACGGACGACTTCGTGGTATATTGCGACGCCTCGCGTCAGGGTTTAGGCTGCGTGCTGATGCAGCGACAGAAGGTTATAGCATATGCTTCTCGCCAGCTGAAAGTCCACGAGAAAAACTACACCACGCATGATTTGGAATTAGGCGCGGTGGTATTTGCTTTGAAAATCTGGCGACATTACTTGTATGGCACGCGATGCACAATATTTACTGATCACAAGAGCCTGCAGCACATTTTCGACCAAAAAGAGCTTAACATGAGGCAAAGACGCTGGGTTGAACTATTGAACGATTATGATTGTGAGATCAAGTATCACCCAGGGAAGGCGAATGTGGCCGCCGATGCCCTGAGCCGGAAGGAAAGAATTAAGCCCATAAGGGTTAGGGCTTTGGAAATGATTGTTCAGACAGACCTCACGTTGCGCATTCGTACTGCGCAAAGGGAAGCTCTTAGAAGGGAAAATCTTGAGAATGAGTATCTCCGAGGGATGGAGAATCAATTGGTACCAAAGGAGGATGGAACATTGTGTTTCTTGGGAAGAATTTGGGTTCCCCTCTTTGGTGGTCTTAGAGAAGTTATTTTCGATGAAGCACACAAGTCACGGTACTCGATCCATCCAGGATCGGATAAAATGTACCAAGATCTAAAGGAATTTTATTGGTGGCCAAGGATGAAAGGCGACGTTGCAATATATGTTGGCAAATGTTTGACTTGCGCCAAGGTTAAGGCCGAATACCAGAAGCCTTCAGGTCTCTTGCAACAACCCGAAATACCTCAGTGGAAGTGGGAACAAATTTCCATGGATTTTATAACAAAATTTCCAAGAACGCCCAGAGGTCATGATACGATCTGGGTAATCGTAAACCGCTTAACGAAATCAGCACACTTTTTGCCAATCAAGGAAAAAGACAACACGAGCAAACTTGCTGAGATATATCTGAGAGAGATTGTTGCACGTCATGGAATGCCTCTCTCAATTATCTCCGACAGAGACGGAAGATTCGTATCAAGGATTTGGCAATACTTTCAAGAAGCTTTTGGTTCTCCGTTGAATCTGAGTACTGCTTTTCATCCGCAGACAGACGGACAGAGTGAATGGACGATTCAAACGTTAGAAGACATGTTACGAGCTTGCGTTATGGATTTAGGTGGAAGCTGGGACACTCACCTACCATTGGTCGAATTTTCATACAATAACAGCTATCATGCAAGAATTCAAGCCGCACCGTTCGAAGCTCTCTATGGGCATAAGTGTCGATCACCCTTATGCTGGGCAGACGCGGGGGATAGACAGCTAGTTGGTCCGGAATTGGTCCAGGAAACAACAGACAAGATCTTCCAGATCCGAGAACACATCAAAGCGGCTCGAGATTGACAAAAGTGTTATGCGGACCGCAGAAGAAAACCTATGGAATTTGAGGTGGGAGATATGGTATTGTTGAAGGTTTCACCCTGGAAGGGTGTGGCACGCTTTGGGAAGCGTGGGAAGTTGAACCCCAGATACAATGGTCCATTCAGAATCCTGGAACGGATTGGTCTCGTTGCATACAAGTTGGATTTACCTGTAGAGCTAAATGACGTTCATGATACATTCCATGTATCAAATTTGAAAAAGAGTCCAACTCCGGAAACCGTGGTCATTCCTACCGACGAAATTCATGTTGACGACATACTCCACTTTATTGAAGAACCGGTTGAGGTTACGGATTGGAAGGTTAACAAAACACGCAGGAGTACTGTCAAGCTCGTCAAGGTTCGTTGGAATGCACGGCATGGCCCAGAATTCACATGGGAACGTGAGGATCGTATGAAGGCCAAGTACCCACATTTATTCCCCAAGACCCCTGCAACTAGAAGCAGAACCTAAAATTTCGGGACAAAATTTTCTTAACGGGGGGAGAATGTGACAACCCTCACAATTACAGGTATCCATACAATTAATTAATTTTAATTATGTGCTTAATGACTATGCTTGATTACAACTGACAACTTGAACTGCTTTACGATTTTTGTATCATACATACATATGCATCACATTTCATACCGTCACTCCATTTATTACATACAAACATTAGTGACATACTTGATGCACAAAGCACAGTTAGCACACTGAGCGGATAATTCGGAAACATGCTGACAATGCCAGCAAATAGATAGACATCGGTTTTAAGGCCTAGTATGGGCCAGGGACAAGGTACTACACTAGTATGGAGTGTAGGGAAGTGAGGACCATAAAACTGCGTCACTAGGTGATAGTTAAAGTGCCGAGAAGTGCCAAAAACACACTTTAAGTGCAGAATTCTGCATTTTTAGCAAAAATTCAGCATTTAGCATGCTAGTAAGGTGCCAAAAATATGGCAGAATGGTCTTGTATGCTTTCCTAAGTGCCGGGAATTAATTGTGTTACAAAAATATATATAAAAGACACTTTACGGAATAATTAAACACTTTAACGGAATGGTATCTAACCGAACAACCGGACATTACCCGGAACACTAAATTTTTGTCAAATACATTGTTTACTTATTTTTGAGCTAGTCATGGTCCCCGTACACCATAACACCCACTAAATCCTCTAGTAAACTAACTATGAAATCATATACTTGGGATGTGACTAATAATTACCAACTAACATCAAAAACTTACATAAAGCCCCCCCCCCCCCCCCCATACCCGAATTCGGTCCCAAGAGGACCAACCAAAATCCCCACCATGCCTTCCTAGATTATATCCTAATATTATATCGGATTGATTACTTGTAGTAGTGAGTAAAATATGATGAAAATCCTTATAAGTATGGCAAGACCATAACCTCAAATCATTCCATGATCTTCACACTCTCTCACTCACTCTCTTCTCTCTCCCTCTCGGCCACACATAACCGCCACCACCACCACCATATTTCAACCATCTTCATCCATTTTTGAGCTTCATACAAGACTAGAAGGTGATTCAAGGAAGCTTGCAACTTGTAGATCATCAAAGAGCTTAATACATTGCTTTTCACCATCATTTTCTTCATCTTTTTCACTAGAGAACATCCCTAGCCTTTGTGCTAGTAGTAAGTTCTTGTTAAACTCTTGTTCATCTTGTTTTTATTGTTAAAAGTTGTAGTATGATGAGTATGTTTAAAACACTAAAGAACAAGAACTAAGAAGATGAACATAAAGCTTTACATAAAGTTTACATGAAGATGGAATGTTGTTAGTAGGATGTTGTAGTGATGATGTTGTTAATTGCATGATGATTCTTGGTTATGTGATGGTAATCACCATATGGAGCTTGTTAAATGATGTTTAGAAACATGATTTAACAAGACTAAGAAGATGATTATGTGAAACATAAAATAATCATCTTCTAGTTGATTATGAACTTGGTGAAAATGATTTTCTAGAAAAATAAGTGAACAAAGTAAGTTGAGGATCATGTAAATCCAAGAGTTACAAAAGACTTTTCAAAATAAACCAAGTCCAAGAACCGACTTTTAGAAAATCATGATTTGTACATACACTTACACCATGTTTGGAAATGAAATAAGTGTAGAAACACTTACACCATGTTTGGAAATGAAATAAGTGTAGAAACCTTTTATTTACAAGAAGAGTTCAAAAGTGTTATTTTCGTAAAAATTATTTACAAGTTGTAAACACTAAACTTTTGTGAGAAAAATGATTTTTAAAGAAATAATTACACTTTGGAAGGTAACTAAGTCCACTAGACGCTTTACTAAGTTACTACGCATTTTTGTGATATATCAAGTTCATGATTAACATGAAACGCATATAGTTTTGCTCTCGGTGATGTGAAATTGTTTAAGGATTGGTTATTGATTGGTTTTGAAAAGAAAATGATATGCTTATTAGCATGGACGCCTCCATTTACAAAGGAAACTCTGGCGAAATTTCCTAAAATTTCAATATTTAGAAATTATTTTCTAAAGAATGTTTGCAAGTATGTTTTAAACATTGTGTTTCAAAATAAACTTCGCCAGAAGTTTTGTTACAAAATTTCAAAGTATCGGAGGTTGGTTTTCGCAAATAAAAGCGGATAAATATATATTTAGAATATATATTTTATACTAAAACGCTTGTGTGAATATTCGTTTGACTTGTGAACTAGTTATATTGTGTAGGTCAAAATAATATAACTTAACACAGTACCGCTAACAGTATATTTTGGATGGATAATATTTTGGATAACGAGAAATATGAATTATCACAAAAATACATGTATAAAATACCCCCATCATTGGGAAGGAAATACGCACATAAAATACTTGAGAAGTATGAATACGAAATAGTTGTCTAACTATTATTTCAAGACCTATAAATATAATGTAAGTTAAAATAATTATTATTATTTTAACAATAAGTTATAACTTGGAATAATATCAAAGTAACGTAACTCAAACCCGTAAATACTAAGCCAAGGCTCGGCCCGTTCGTCTAATAGACATTAGTACGTTGTAGGTCGTTGTATAGCTGACAAGGTTTGAGTACGAGCACAGGAGACGCACTACAATGAGTTCATGTCCCCCTTTTCTCTTAACTGTTTTCAGTTTTATAACTTCGGGGTTGAAATACATGTTACAATTATACAGACATTTTTATACATGGTATGGTTAGCTTAAGGAGGGACTTTCATACATCTTTAGATCATGTGAGTGGGTAGGCGGCTACTAAAGGCCATTAATCCTCGTCGTAGGACCAAGGGACATGAGTGATAGATCTATTTGCGTGTAGCGAGCCCACACCCATGAGGCCGGGGCGGCCCATAGTGGTGACTGTGTCTTACAGCCGGAAGCCCGGTGCAACTCCGCTAGGTTTGAGTCTTCCTGCATCACTTCACACATATCAATGGCCTTGCAAACCATTAGTGATCTCTTTTTTTTTCCTTATTGCTACATACCAGGGACTTTCATACATCTTTAAGGGGTTATGCATACATCGTTTACAAAGGTTTATACATACTCACATACACATGAACTCGCTCAACTTTTTGTTGATTTTTCAAACTACATGTATTTCAGGGAATTGATCGGATCTGGCGGGTGATGCACGTTAAGCTGCGTATTAAATAAAAGATGTCATCCAGGGGTGTAGGGTTTGGGAGGTGTAACCCTTGCCTGGACGGGTCACACGTCTCCAAACCTCGTTTTATTTAAGGACTTTTGTTGAGTCCATTGGGAACTCATTTTTAAACAAGTCATGGTTGTAACTTATTTTGGGTTGATGATTCAAGACAATTATGTTATGGTATTTTCTAACTATATTAATGGATGGGCATCTTGTGTTTTTATCATGTAGCATTGTTATGATTGTTGCTATGGTATTAAGAAGTCACACCAAATAAACCCACGCTTCCGCAAAAGCCAGGGTGTGACATTCTTTCTCTGGTCACATTTCAAAGTTATGGCATGGTTGGAATAGGAGAACCATGTGGAGTCGAGTACTTAGTGGGCGTTCGTTTTCTAAAAGTCTTAGCTTATTTTCTTCCGCTGTGCAATGAAGATACCAGTCCAGTCACGCCAGCTCTGATAATTTCGGGGTGTGACAGATTGGTATCAGAGCTATAGGTTACAGCGAATAGGGTTTCTGTAGAGATACCTAGGCCCTAACCTCGCCTTTATCTGGGACATCGATTTTTAAAACCTGAATACATACAGAACGCATAGTACTCGAATATGGTCTCCAACCGTTGCCGAAAAAACAAACAGTCAAAATTTTGTTTTCAAACATACGCTATTATGGTGTTTTATACATGGTACACAAAAACAATTACATACAACACACAAAACTCTGAGAGTGTAGGAAACATGCATTTAAGACCTTCGGAAACTCATGTTAAAGTTCATTAAAGGTCATCACATAGGAACCGTGAATATAAACTCGGGTACACACTATTATCCATATTGTCTATGATATTTTAACTTCCCGAGCAGGCAGCCTACGCATAACGAAATGTTAGTGCACGAGAATACATGGAACTCAAATTTTACGTCAATAGATGTCCGAGTACATCACATTCTACGAGGAACGAAACGCTAGTGCACAGGTATACGTAAAACTTAACCTATACATCAACGGAGGTTGAAGTACGACACATACGACTATCGAGGCGAGGCCTTTGAAAAGACACGATGACGCAATTCAACGACGACGCTAGATTCCGGTCAGCAGGAGAACTAACGATCAGGAAACGACAACTTGTCACGTGATCCTGCAACGACACGAATCACTCCATGGAGAAGACGTATGTTTCCACATCCCCCTATATCAGTTAACGACGAATACGCTATGTTCGACATTCCATGGTAATGTCACCTAATAACCGGTCATCACATGAAACCCCAGGTAAAGTCCTTAAATTTCTTTTATTGAAATTTCGACTTTCACATTTACTGAGTAGATTTTTACATCTCTACTCCTCTTAATGGTCATTGTGTCACGATCATTTCTTTCATTATAGCGAACACTCATTGCTTCATTTCTTGAAAAATTCATATGTTACGCATGCATCGTTTGTTACGCATGTGGTTTCGTTTCGAATAAGCGTTTCATCAAAATTCAAACCATTGTTTCGCTAAACCTAATTATTGATTTGTGATTTGAATGACCCGCATTATTGTGATTGTTGGCTCCTTTGTTATCAAGTCAACACATTTTCTTTAAATTTCTCTTCTTTTCAAGTTACATACATGGTTTTTCGTTGTGACCATGCCGAAAGTTTTCTTGTCGATACATGTATTTATTGTCGCCTTGCGCCAAAACCAAGTTCAATTGTTTGAACTTGTCCATTACACATATTCACTTCAGAGCATCATATGATGTGTTAGGAGCATCATATTCAAAATTCGTTTTAACAAGTGTTGCATTTGTTCCGAGTCGAAGTAAACTTGTTTGGCATTCGACTCCATTAAATTGTTTGTTGATTACGACAACTTGTGGTGGTATTTTCACTTATTTAAAGCTTGCGCTAAACTCGTTTACATATCTTATGCATGGACTTAATTATTTATTTATTGATTTAAATTAATTCCGCTTTGATTTATCACATTACAACAGTCTTAACACAATCGTGTGATAAGGCAAGGGTACACAAAATTCATTTCATATTCCGGTGTACCTCCTAACGGTCCTTTCAACATCGATCGAATGTTTTGTGATATTCATTGCTTCTTCGTCTTCGATCGAAAACATTATTTCTTTGATGTTCAAATTTCAATCGAAAATCCTATGATGTTATTAGAAACAAATTTTCATATTTACTTCATTGCGCTTTCAATTAACTGCAAAACACAGGTGATACTTGTTCGATCACCCCTATTATTGAATTGTTTCATTCATTGCGACACCTTGTGGCGTTAGTATAACTTGCAGCTTGTGCTGATCACGATCGAGCATTTCATACAAACTAGTACATTTGAGATTGTTGATTCTAAGTTCATCCAGTGGATGTTATTGCTTCTAGAACTCATTTACTTATTGTGAACGTTCATATGGAATTCGATTGGTCGAAGTTCCTGTTCATTGTTGGATCCCTGTTAACTTAGTCACATTAGTGACTGTAATTATATGTCTTGTTTCCTTTGACATCAATTTCTGAAACACATTTCTTTTAAACCGTTGGGTTCTTATTGTTGAGGAATGTCATTAAATTCACATGATTCGAATAAGTCTTGTTTCGATTATGCGGTCATTCACTTTGTTATTATTCGGACTTACCTGCGAACAACACGATTCTGAGGAGATAACATAGTCTAAATTTCGAGGACGAAATTTCTGTAACAGGGGGAGAATGTGACAACCGGTGATTTACGGCTCCTAATTACGTGATTAACAGATGATTAACGTGACAGTAAATAGTGTTTAAGACGCAAATTAACTTAATTAGGCCTTTGGAGTGCCCAGGAACGTTTATTCGACTATACAGTGCGCATGTGGTGATTTACGGGAAATCTACTGAATATTACGCTACAACGAACTGATACCGTATAAAATACTGACAACGCCGACAAGTATGAATATTACATGAATATTTTATGTCTATGAAATTAATTTTGTGAATTTATTGGGCTTCCGTGCGACACAAATGCAAACGTGAACTAAAATCGCGAGGGTAGGAAACGCATCGGCAACAAAACGGAAGCGACGGAGGCGCCTGTCACCTTCGAAACTTACATTTTACGCTATATTTAGCTCCGTAATAAAATTTTGATAACCGCAGTCGAAACCAGATCGAAAAACGGATTAAAACGGAAATGAATCTTACCAAAATCTCTACAAGATCTTACCAAAATCTCTTGATCAGATTTTTTAAGTGTCCTATTTACTCTTTCTCCTTCTATATATGGGGCATCAAGAACACAAATGAGGAACCAGAGCTTCCATCAAACACATAACAACAACAGACCTCCTATCTCTCTCTGTTATACGCAGGCAACAAACTAAACCCACTGCCCTTCATCTTCTACACTAGGAAACCCTAATCTCTATATACACACATAAACACAGACACTATGTCTCTCCCTCTCTCGATACAACCGCAATACACCAACACCCCTGATCCATCTTTCTCTCGATACAATGACTCCGGCGATCGGAGGGTTTAGGACCGGTGTCTGTTATGCTCCGGCGAACCCCCACCACTCCACCTCCCTGTCCCGATTAACTTGTTGCCGGAGCCGATTAACCGGCCGGCGGAGGTGGGTTTCAGCAACTCACCCAAACACCCACACCCCTATTTCCTTTTCGGCAGCTGGAACGGCAACCACCACCATCAGGTGGTGGTGAGTGACGGCGGCATCGGCAAAACCGAGAAGAAGAGAGGCAAGAGAGAGAGAGAGATCGGAGAGGAAGAGAAGAGGCGGAGCAGTCCAGCGACTGCCCGTCGGCGGCGGCGGCGGCACTGGTGGAGCTGTTTTTCTCGACATTTTCTCGATAAGCCACCGGTAAACACGAGTCTTTTTCCCCGTTTTCTTTTAATTGTTTGATGATGGATAGGGACTGATTATGTTGATGACATTAATGGTGTTATGCGGGAGTGGCGGTGGTTATGTTGGCAGTGGACAGCCGTGGTTCAGGTTTGTTTGGTTCAAGCTTCGGATGTGTTTCGGGTTTTATTCGGTATGGGTTCGGGTTTAACTAAGATTTGGGTTTGGTTCACTAAGATTTTAGGCAAGTTTATCTTGGCTTGGCTCGGATGGTCTTGTGGCTCAGTTTGGATTGTTTCGAGTTTTCGGGTCAGCTTCGGTTCGGGTCTCACGGTTCAGTTCAGCGGTACGGTTCGGTTGACTCGGTCAGCTACGCTGGTCAACTCAGCGAGTCAACTCAGTTGACTCGGTCAACACATTCAACTTGTCAGTTTTTCGACACGAGATTTGGTAAAGTTTTAATAACGAGATTAATGATTACGATTTACTGTAGTTTTAATGGATTACGGGAAATACGAGCTCTCGAACCGAACAATTTAGTAAAATTTTTTAGTTAAAGATTTACTTGGAATTACTTATTATCGTGCTTATATAAACTGAATATATATATATACATTGTTGTTTATTGGTTGAATCTTGATTAACTAACGACAACCTGTGTTGTCAGGGGCGTCCAAAAACAGAGGAAACTCTGCCCGTTTTTCGAGAAAATCCGTAAAAATTAACGTGTTTTATTAGAAAACGAAACCTTACGGATTCAAACGATTTTATAAACATAGATACAAACGCGTATTTGATTTGACGACGCCTTTTAACCTATACAAAATAAGCCGATAACTTTTCGATGAACATGTTTACTAAATAACGGAATTCTGTATTCTTTTATAAATTAAATTTAACTATTTATGTTTGGTTTAAACATCGAAACTCGGAAACACTTTTATAAAAAAAGTATATATATATAATTATATATTTATATCGAACATCAAACAAAATGACAATTCTTTTATAAACTTAAATATAGTTTATATGTTATTTCGAATATCAACAACATGAATTCGTTTTATGAAAATAAATATAGTTTTATATTTATTTCAAATACCGTACCACACGAATTCCTTTACAAAAAATAGATATAATTTAGCTATTTATTTTAAACATTCAACAACTCGATGATACTTTTGTAAAATAAATATAACTTTTTATATTTATTTCAAACACCGAAACGGCATATACGTATATTTTGGCAAATATATACAAGACGCAATATATGTAATACAAGTTTATTATATATTGCTTTCATACGAATATTCCTATATACACAAACGATTTCTCGAGACGACAAGCGACCTTAACAATATATTTATATGTTTTGATATAAATATTTATTTACTTTCAAATATCTCGAGAATCAAGTCTTTTCAAGACTTGTTAGTTATTATCAACGATGAGCGAAACTTATCAAATATGACCTAATCGTTTCCATTGAGTTAACAACTTACCGTTGAATCGTTCGGTTAACGATTCAGTAGAGCTCGGTGACACGTAGTTTAGTTACTGTATTTATTTAGAAACTTATAAGATATTCCGTGTTAGGAATATTGTAGAATGCACGCTAGCGAGCCTCATCTTGGAAACGACATCACGAAGTCGTAATTAGCTAGCTTTGCACGAGACAATTCAGGTGAGTTCATAACCCCACCTTTTTACGGTTTTACATTTTTGTAAATGTTTTCAGGGTGGAAAGACATGCACGTTTTGCAGAAGCATACAAAATTTTCGATGAACAAAGATGTCATATTCTAGACCAAGCACGTTTTGCAAGAACATACAAAGTTTCTGAATGAACGAAAACTCATATCTTTTTAAGACATGTTACAAACGGATTTCAAGGAACTCAAATGGTTTACGAATGAATCATATTAAATATACCGGTTTTTACAAAACAAATGCGTATTATTGAAATGTGAATGATTTTCATAACTAGGGATGGATCGTCTGGTGATAATATAGAGAGACTGGGGAGTTGGCCTTAGAGGCTGGGGAGGTTCAGCCTTAGAGGCTGGGGAGGTTCAGCCTTAGAGGCTGGGGTAAAATACATGTTACAATTATACAGACACTTTTATACATGGTATGGTTAGCCTAAGGAGGGTTTACTACTAGATCATGTGAGGGGTAGGTACAACACTTAAGGCCATTAATCCTCGTCGTAGGACCGAGGGACATGAGTGATAGATCTATTTGGGTGTAGCGAGCCCACACCCATGAGGTCGGGGCGGCCCAAAGAGGTGACTATGTCTTCCAGCCGGAAGCCCGGTACAAATTTGCTAGGTTTGAGTTTGTAGGTCCACCGGGAGGATCGAGTAACCTCTATTCCCTGTTTTCCGACAAACCCGAAAGTGCGGAATCCAAACGGGTAAGTTAAACCAAGTGACGAACACGTAAAACACAAGATTCACGATTAACACTCCATTGTATTAATCTAGAAAACGGTTACAATACAATGTTTACAAGATGCTCTCATAAACTCTCAGTGTGTGTGTGTTTACAGTGTTCGCTCCGAGAAATCTACTCAGACTTCGTTAGTATGTTCTGTTCTGAGTCTGTGTTTATATACTACACATGTTTACGAAAACAAGAACTGGACGAAATCAGGTGATTTCGTCCTATTTTGTTTTCATCCCATTTGGTTTTCATCCCATTTGGTTTTCACCAAAAGGGATTTCGTCCAACATGTTGGCCCAGGGGATTTCGTCCAATTCATGTTGGGCCTGGGGACTTGTCAACTGGGCTTCATCATGGATTGGACCAAACATAAACAAGACAACACTAGACTTAACAAATATGCATACCGCACACACGCAGTAGCATTTACATCAAACACTACGAAATAAAACTCATACCGAGTCAAGATAGGAGGATATCTTGACTACGGCCTTCACTTCGTAGCCGAGTCGAACCGAGCTGAGCCGTATCCACACAATATGTATCAACAAACTCCCCCTTGGATGCTGCTCGCGAGGTTCATAATCTCGTTCTCCATCTCTTGATGGTTCATTCATTCTTGTCGTAGGATCTCCAAAGTCTTCACGTATTGCACGTAGAAAGTGTATTAACAAACTCCCGTTTTCATTTAGGAAGTGTATCAATAAACTCCCCTTTTGATTATGCTCGAATCTTTCGATCTTCAATGCTTTAGATCCTTGTGGTGTTGATGAGTGATCAGCGGCAACTCGATCATCTTAATCATTTAAGTGCCTTCACGTCGTGTCTTCATTCCGAAGCTTGTCATCGAACATGTTCTCATTGCCTTTAGCATCTGCACATGCAAGAAAGCTAAACGCGTAATGAGAACAATGCTTGGAATATAGTTAACATAAAACAAATGACACACAGGTGACCAATATTTTCAACTACCGTCCGACAGTTTAGTTTGAAAAGTTAACAGATTTTTCAATTTTGATTATTAACTTTCAAAACTTGCAAACTCTGACCGTTTATGAAGATTTAGTCGTTTTGGTTTTCAATCAGATTTCAGGCAACGAAGACTTGAGTTCCTACATCGGTTAATCAAAACTAAAGCAGAAATAAAATCTTTTTGGCTTTTATAAAGTTTATATTAAAACACACCTAAAATCTTTTTGGTATTTTGAATATTTCAAATTTAAAGACTGAAAGCAGTAAATAAATATATACAGAGTTGCAGAAACTAAGAAAAGTAAATATATACAAACATTCTTTTTGCGAGTTTCGAGGGTAAGAGAATCATATCAGTGTACGGTCATGCCAAAACGCTCTTGTTGTTCTTATTGTTAATATTAAGATAAACATCCTATAACGATTATCGGTATTGTTATCCACATAAGCTCAACTTATCAGATGTAATCATGGCGAGGGGATACGTTAAGGTATGATTTATACTTACCGACCGGTGTTCATCCACATCACGACACATTCCCGTATCAAGGTATGCACGAGGGTTCATCTTACTGGTGAGTATACCATTTATCAACTGTTTTGACGTATATGAAAATGTGAGAAACTCACTTATTTGAATTGAAAACAAGCCCTATGTGATAGAATCACTTATTGATGAGGAACTTGATTTTCAGATGCATGAAGGGCACAAGAGCAAGTCCGTGAACAGGTCAGTACTTTCGTACAGCAAAGAGACGAACTTGACTCCCGGATGAATGTGATATATTATCACTTGTTTTGAGGGACATGTGATTTTTGATCACTTATTGAGGTCGTATGCAGTATGTACACGTATGTATGATATCATGGAAGATCTAGACTTCGTCTCCGTTTGTTTCGGTAAAAGAAACAACCATGATACCCAGATGATAAACAGCATAAAGACCACATATCTCAGAACCTCGGCAATCTTTCAAACGAAATTTCGGTACTAAGACCATATGCCAATGAGTGGTTCCCACCTGGTCTTCAGTCGATTTAAGTTTATATCACCCTGCACATTTTAAGATGATTGTGAGCCTACCGATACATCTTATATAGAGCTGCTTAACATTTTTCATTTTGCATTTTAGTTTAAAGAGGTTTAGACAGACCACTGATGTACTATCATTTTCTCTTTTGCTCGCCAGGTTACTCATTTTTTTTCTATTGTTTTTGGGTTTTGAAATTTTTCGATGTTTTTGAATTTTTCAAATTTGGAATTACTCCCCCTAAAATCAACAAACTTACAATAATTTTAAAAACACAAAGATATTTACGAAAACGATTTTCCGATGCGGATTACTCTTGCGTGACCTTAATGCCGTTTACCAAAATAAAAAGTCAAATCTTGAATTATCAAATGCTTTGTTAAAAAGGTCGGCACGTTGGTCATCAGTGTGGACCATGACAACATTGACGAGTTTCATAGTGAAACAATCACGTGTGAAGTGATATTCGAGTTCAACGTGTCAGGTCAAAGATTGCTGTATGAGATGATAATAATTCATAAAGCAGCTTAAATATCGACAAGTATAGGAGAGATTAGAAATTCAAAACCGTATCCTGCACCTGCTTCTTGCATTGCAAGGAATCTGAGTGCTCTCCCAAAGTCGATTTTGTAGCTATTGAGAAATCTCTTCCCAGCAACAAGATTATAGACCTCCGGTCCGGCTGGTCTTCCACATTGTACCAGGGAAGGTATTTGTCTTTCTCTTTGAGAAGTAGTGTGCGGTTGTTAAATCCACGCCAAGGCATCCGCACACCCAGTTGGTTTGTTCAACAAACACATTTTCTTCAAACACACCGTACACGTTCATCTTGTGGACTTTGAACTTCTTGTGGAAGAAAAATCCATGAATCTTAGAAAAGCTTCAGACGTGTTGCAGGCGCGTACTTTTCATTTGAATCTATCATGTTGACCCGATTAAAAACCATAACAACCAAATTTTTGGCACATATTTCATCTGGTCGAATTTTTCAACTTCATTTCTTTTTCCTCTCCATCAATGGCAACAATATTCTCCTAGATGTAACAATGTTTCGGAGCCTTATGTCGCCGATCTTGTGCATGGACGCTCCACTATCAACAATCCTAAGACTATCAATAGTTCATCCTGGAACATCCTACACACTCATTCAGAGATTAGTTGGAGAGGGGGACCCAAGCCTTCACAGACTTGGGTCGTCCGTCATCATCGAGAATTGTAACATCCATTTCCCGATGATTCGGAAATGATGTAGCTCCCCCTGAAACGGTTACTGGTTTTGGTTTCCAAATCTGTTTTTGTTTTCATTTTTAACTTCTAACTTAACAGACTGTGTTTGGATAACCTCTGGTTTTAAAACCTTTTCAACATTTTTCCGTTGTTTCTTTCTCTGTTTCACTTCTTGTTGTTTAACAAGACGAGGGTCCTGTTTTGGTGAAACAAATCTTTTATGGTAATTCTTACCATGGGGGGCATCAACCTTTGCCTTTCCTTTCGTGAGATATGGACAATTTCTGACAATGTGCCCATACTCACCACATTCAAAGCATGATCTCCGCTCAACAAACCTCGGAGTATCATAACTGTAGGAGCTTGATGATGAACTTCGTGATCTTGAGGTACTTGGTCCTACATCACAACCGTTTGTGTGTTGTGTGTAATTGTTTTGACTGTTTCTTTTCAAAATTTTACTTTGTTTAACAAAATCCGTGTTGGATTTGTTTTCGAAAGTTTCAATTTTATCAGTCCCTCTGGATTTCACGAAGTTTATCTTCTGAATCTTTTTCTTGTTTTGGCTCTGTTTTCCTTTTCCCTTTCCTTGGGCAGCGTGATTTTTCTTTCGTTGATTGCTTTGTTGTTGCAATTTTTGATTCCCATATTTCTTTCTAACTTCGGATTTTGGGATAGGAGCACACTGAGTTACTACAACTCCTGGGCTCGACTTTCCCAAAAACTTACTGGTAGAATCTTCGAAAACTTTATCAATCAAAGATTGATTGACATTCTTGATTGGAAAATCATTGTCTGAGTATATTTTATCAGATCCAATCAACGTGTAAAGCAAGTTCACGCTTTCACAGCTTCCAGATGAGGATTCAACAGACTTGGTTGTAGTAGTCACAAACGGTTTTGCAGGTGGATCACAAAGAATATGATTTTCGAGAGGTATGTTTTCCTCTTTTGTTACCGTTTCTGACTGTTCAGAGTTGGTATCCTCGGATTCATCATCTGACGAATCAGGATCCTCAACAATGACTGGAGGATCCTGATTTTGTTCAGCGGTTGACACTTTCACATCTGCTGATTCATCCGAATCTGAGGATACTTCCTTTTTGTAACCTAGCCCAATTGTGAATTCCTCAAGGCTCAATGAAACTGAGGGCTCAAAATGAGGTTTATTTTCCTCATCAGGCATCGAAGAATAATCGTGTTTAATAGGTGGTGGACACTTCTTATAACCTATGCATGTGACATCAGTTTTCTTTTTCTGAACATCAATGATGTGATCCAGCACATAGCTAGAGCTTAAATAGCTGTCTAACTTGAGTCGGATCGCCTCACTTTCAGTTTTAACACAAGCCATTTCTTTTTGCATTAACTCGAGCCTATTGATGTAAAGATTTATTTCAGTTTGTTTTCTTTAAACCATTTTCGTTAGGTCGTTCTTATCATGTTTTAATGTTTCAATTATCTTTTTAAATTCCTTTTCATAATTTTCACGAAACATGTTGGCCTCTGTGCATTTTGAAAGATCCACTATCAACTTTTAATTGTGCATATTTGTCACTTCAAATTTGTTTTGCAAATCCTCATGTTTGCTTTGCAAATCACACCACTTATTATCTAAAGAAACATGTTTGTTTTGCAAGTCAAACAATTCAGCATTTAAAGCATCATGTTTGCTTTGCAACTCAGACATATTAGCATTTAAATCAGCACATTTAACACTTAAGCTAGCACAATTATCACAATTTACGAGAGTTGGTTCATCGACACATACCTGACTGGAATCACTCTCAGATGTTGACCTATCTACATCAGAATCAACAACCTCTCTTGATGATTCACATTCAAATCCATCCTCGCTTGAACTTGAGCTTGAAGTTGTAACATCTTCAACTGAAGTTGAAACGTCTTCAACTGAACTGTTGTCATGTTCAGAACTGTCATTGTTTCCCGATGATTCTCCATTGCTGGCATCTTTGACAACTTTAGCATAAAACGCCGTTTTTGTTTGACTACAGTTCCTTGGATCAAGAGATGATGGTGCTATCGTAGAACGATGGCACTGTGAAGCAACTGGTGGTAATGGATTTCCATACAAGTCTGTGGTTGGAGCTGGCTTTACAGGAACTTGTATCGGATTGCCATATAAATCTGTGCTTATGACAAACGCCGTTTGAAATGGAGCGTGTGAATCAGGTCTTGCAGAAGTGCTAGGAGTTCCATAATACATATCAGTATTATGTCGCACTGGTATTGCAGAAGTGGTAGGAGTTCCATAATACTTATCAGTATTTTGTCACACTGGTATTGCATTATGTCGCACTGGTATTGCAGAAGTGGTAGGAGTTCCATAATACTTATCAGTATTTTGTCGCACTGGTATTGCAGAAGTGGGTGCGGGATTTTCGGCCCATGAAGGCGATAAACGTGATGGATTACCCCACCAGTTCGAACTCATTTTTTATGTTTAATGACTAATACCTGAACAAATCACACAAATTAAACAGTTAAAAATGTTTTACAAGTCTTATGTTTAAAAATAACACAAGTACGTGATGAAAATAGGGGTTTTCGTTGCTAATATGTTTGATTTTGTCGCTGAAATGGTGATTTCGTTGCTGAAATGTTTTACTGACACTTCTGATTTCGTCAGGAAAAGTGATTTCGTCCAGAATTAGTTGATTTCGTCGCTGAAAGGCCTTTTATGACGAAAACAGGTGTTGTTTTGTTGCTGAACTGTTGATGACGAAAATAGAATTGTTGCTGAACTGTTGTTGACGAAAATAGAGGGATTTCGTCTGGATATGTTTGACAAAATCAGATGTATTTTCGTCCAGTATGATATTGTTGACCAGGGTGTTTTCGTTGACTGGATGTTTGAAGAAAATGGTTGAATTTCGTCGAGACACAAGTGTTTTCGTCCAAACAAGTGTTTTCGTCCAATGGGATTTCGTCCAGCAGCCGATTTTGTTGACTAATGTGAGATTTCGTTGAAATCACTTTTGTCCAGCCTGATTTTCGTTGATGTAAGTGATTTCGTCCAGCAAACATGCACAAGTGATTTCGTCCAGCTTGATTAACAAGACCTGGTGATTTCGTTGACAATTTGGTACAGACAAGTTGATATTTCTTCAAACCTTATCCTTATCTTCTGACAACAACAACCTTCTTTTTCAAACTAAGCATGCTTTCGGCCACTGTGGTTACCAACTATCAATCATATCTGTGACACAATATTCAAACAATTTATATTATAACAATAACAACACAATCTTTCATCAAACAAAGATCAAACATATAAATATATGAAGAACACTTTGAATAAAAAGATGAACATGATGAATATCCTGTTGATCCGAACAACAATTTTTACACAAAAGTTCAATAAAAATCCTTTCTTAACATGTATAGATGAAAACTAGCAAGATTTTTATAAGAACAATTAGCAAAAACACAAGATTTTCAAAGATTTAAACCTGATTTTTCTGAAAATATAAAATTTCTGTTTCAAAAATCAAGAACAAATCTGGAAACACATGAAAATCTACTTGGTTTTAACAAGGAATCGAGCCAATGCTCTGATACCAATTGTAGGTCCACCCGGAGGATCGAGTAACCTCTATTCCCTGTTTTCCGACAAACCCGAAAGTGCGGAATCCAAACGGGTAAGTTAAACCAAGTGACGAACACGTAAAACACAAGATTCACGATTAACACTCCATTGTATTAATCTAGAAAACGGTTACAATACAATGTTTACAAGATGCTCTCATAAACTCTCAGTGTGTATGTGTTTACATTGTTCGCTCCGAGAAATCTATTCAGACTTCGTTAGTATGTTCTGTTCTGAGTCTGTGTTTATATACTACACATGTTTACGAAAACAAGAACTGGACGAAATCAGGCGATTTCGTCCTATTTTGTTTTCATCCCATTTGGTTTTCATCCCATTTGGTTTTCACCAAAAGGGATTTCGTCCAACATGTTGGCCCAGGGGATTTCGTCCAATTCATGTTGGGCCTGGGCTTGACTTGTCAACTGGGCTTCATCATGGATTGGACCAAACATAAACAAGACAACACTAGACTTAACAAATATGCATACCGCACACACGCAGTAGCATTTACATCAAACGTTACGAAATAAAACGCATACCGAGTCAAGATAGGAGGATATCTTTACTACGGCCTTCACTTCGTAGCCGAGTCGAACCGAGCTGAGCCGTATCCACACAATATGTATCAACAGAGTTCTTCCTGCACCTTTTCACACATACCATTGGCTTTGCAACCCATTGGTGATCTCTTTTTCCTTATTGCTACATACCAGGGACATACATACTTACAGAAATATTTGATTTTTACAAATTACATACCATGTTTTATACAAATTCAAAACATAGGATTATGCGGGCATGGAGTCAAAGTCAGGGTGGGCATTGACGGTTATACGAACATTACAAATGCGAGAGTTTACAAATACATGGTTTTACGAACATTATGCGTTACAAATACAAAGTTTCCATATAACTTGGCAAGAAAATGATTTCTAAATTCGTTTTCTCAATATTATTTCACAAACCGGTTATTCAAAAGATTTATTTCAAATCTTTTACAAACAAACTATGAACTCGCTCAACTTTATGTTGACTTTTTCGCATGTTTCTTTCTCAGGTCACATTTCAAAGTTATGGCACGGTTGGAATAGGAGAACCATGTGGAGTCGAGTACTTAGTGGGCGTTCGTTTTCTAAAAGTCTTAGCTTATTTGCTTCCGCTGTGCAATGAAGATACCAGTCCAGTCACACCAGCTCTGATAATTTCGGGGTGTGACAGCACGTGCCCATATGTGTGTTTAGTGTTAGTAGAATATCGTGTTTTATAAATTTAAAACTTGACTAAAGTGTTAAAAAGGGCTTAAAATAATAATTAAAAAGATATATCACGCTACACACACATCAGCCTACACACCAGCTTGATGTCAAAAATGCGTTTTTACACGGCCATCTAAAAGAAACTGTATACATATTTCAACCTCCCGGCTTCACCTCTTCCACCCATCCCAAACACATTTGCAGGCTGAACAAATCTTTATATGGTCTAAAACAAGCTCCACGAGCTTGGTATCAACATTTTGTAGGTTATTTACACAGGTGCGGATTCAGGAGCAGTGTTTGTGATACATCTTTATTCATTTACTAGCATGGAGACCAGATGACCTACCTCTTGCTTTACATGGACGATATCATTTTAGCCGCTTCCAGTGATGGCTTACTACAGAATATCATTAAATCCCTCACTGTTGAATTTAAGATGACTGACTTGGGCACATTGCACCATTTTTTGGCCGGGAATTGCTGTAACAAAACAGGCTAACGAGTTATTTTTATCCCAATCTACATATGCAGCCGACATTCTGTCGTGCAAACATGTCCAATTGCAAACCTGCTAACACCCCTATCGAAATTGGATCTAAATTAAGCGCCGACAGTGGTTCTACATTTTCAGATGGTTCTTTATACAGGAGCCTAGCCGGGGCCCTTCAATATCTCACCATCACCAGACCCGATATTGCCTATGCTGTTCAACAGGTCTGTCCCTTCATGCATGCTCCTAGAGAACCTCACTATCAGTTTCTGAAGAGGATCCTTCGTTATATTAAGGGCACCTTAGATCATCGCTTATTGCTTTCCCCATCCTCCTCTACTGCCTTAACTGCCTACTCTGATGTTGATTGGGGTGGATGCACCGACTCCAGACGATCCACGTCTGGCTACTGCGTCTATATGGGATCCAACTTTATCTCCTGGTCTTCAAAACGATAATCAACAATCTCCAGGTCAAGTGCAAAAGCTAAATACAGAGGCGTGGCGAATACGGTTGCTGAACTTAGCTGGGTTCGCAATCTCTTACTTGAATTACATGTTCCCGTTCGCCACACGTCCATCGTTTATTGTGACAACAACTCGGTTGTGTACCTATCCGATAATCCAGTTCAACACCAACGCACCAAACACATCAAACTGGATATTCACTTTGTCCTAGAAAAGGTTCGTATTGGCACTGTCAAAGTACTTCACGTCCCTGCCGACTATCAATATGCAGACACCTTCACAAAAGGTCTACCGAAGCACTTATTCCAAAAATTCCGTTCCAGTCTATGCCTTCGGTCTCCTCCGGCTCAGACTGCGGGGGCGTGTTAACCGATAATTGTGGATCACAATTATCGCCCTCCTATAATTGTGGATCTCAAGCATTTTGTATTAAATTGTATTTATGTGTATTTACTTGTTTCCGTATATATCTCTTGTTTTGTAACTATTTATAGTGTATTATTATTCAATGAAGGGGTTACCTTAACTTACAATATCATGTCAAAATGGTAACAAGTGAAATTTTCGGATTAACACACTTTGCCACTAATGTAAATAGAAATAATTGGTGTTTGTGTAAATGAAACATACGATTATTATTCTTTTTACACACTTTGCTAATGTTAACAGAAATAATTGGTGCTTCATGTAAATAAACAGAATTAAATGGTGCTTCGTGTAAATGAAACTTGTCAAAAAAATTAGTACGAATACAGTAAGTAATACGTTTGTTTATAGTATGTAGATACTTTGAAAGCCCAAAAAGAAAGTAGAGTATTTATTAATGTGTTAAAGTGGCAGTGATGTATAGAAAAGACCAATGGTAGATGGAGGTTGCCCAAAGATAGATCACCCCAGGGTTTCCATTTTCTTCACACATTTCTCTTTTGAGAACTCATTTCTCTCTCTCTCCCCTCTTATTTTATCTATATTCAAAACACTAGTTTCATGAATTAAAGGAACTTCTAAAAGTGGGTGTTCTCTTAACCAAGAGTAGAATTGTTGCAGAAAGGAAAAAAACACAAATAAAAAACATCTTTTTTTACAAATAATCATGGGAAGAGGGAGAGTAGAACTGAAGAGGATAGAGAACAAAATTAACAGGCAAGTTACTTTTGCTAAGAGAAGAAATGGGCTTCTCAAAAAAGCTTATGAACTCTCAGTTCTTTGTGATGCTGAAGTTGCTCTTATCATCTTCTCTAATCGTGGCAAGCTATATGAGTTTTGTAGCAGCTCTAGGTATAATATTTTTGTGACTTTTGTTTTCAATCTTTTCAGCTGTACGTGTGTGTGTTTGTTTGTGTGGTTTTATTTGTTGTACAGTTTTATAAACAAAAAAGTTTGAGATCTTTTGATTTCTTTTGTAGATTTACATATGATCTATGTATTTCTTGCTTTTAAAATCCTGATCATCTTTTAAAGTCTTTCAAATCTCATAAAATTCAAAAGATTCATCCTGGCCATGTTAAATATGAGAATTCTTGTAAAGATCTGCTATTTTATTATATTTTTTAGTGTTCTAAAATGTTTGATTAAGAGAATTTTAACATTTTTACGTACTAATCGAATATATGTTATCAAAGGATTTGGTATCCAGGGTTTTATTTAACTTTTTCTTGGTTTTTATAAGTTTAAACTATTTACTGGATTTTTGATAATTTTTTGATTATATCTAGAACTAGATCCAGGGTTTTGGTGTGTTGTGTAAATCAAAAAAATAAAATAAGATAACCACTGTTCAGATTTATTTTCTTTCCTGTTAGATTTGATGTTATATGAGAGAAGAGATCAGAAAAGGCTGCAAAATTGCATATCATTCGAAACCCTATGATTTTGCATATCAAATTTTTAATTTTGAACCCTAGCTAATATATATATATTTTTTAAACTGTATTTTATTAAAAACATTAAAACCTTCATTTTGTTTAGGGATTTTTTTTTTCTTTTATTGTGGGTAAATTTAATTGAAACAAAGAAAACAGTTCAATCTTCATCTTTTCTTCTCATTTTGCTCTAACAGACGCTCCAAGTTGTTTATTATATATTTATATCTTAAAACAAAATAAAATGATCTTCATCATCTTTATGTTCATCTTCACTTTCTTTCTCCAAAAACTAAAAAATTCTAAAGGAGCACAGATCCAGTCTACTAACATAAAATAAAAATTTATACAAATCAAGCTGATCAAATTCAAGTGTTAAGCTATTTATAACCTGAAAATAACCCCATAAGAATAAAACAGTTGTTAAAAAAATTGGTTCTTTTTGTTCCATACATCTTTTTCATAAATATGACATATGTTATTGGAATTTTACAGTCTTTGAAGCATGGTGACTTTTAGTAGGAAGAATCAAGAATCTTTACCCATTTCTTTCACTTTTATGACCATGATTATGCATTTGGGTTCCTTCTGCTAGAAAATATTTTAATAATATAGCATACTGTTAGTGGCATACCATTTTGGGCGTTATGCATAAATAAGTTATGTCAAATTAGAGCATAACCCAGAAGAGAAAAGACATACATTTGGAGTATAATTTTATTTTCTTCTGTTACTAATTTTTGTTCATGATTCTTCCATTTTAAGCATGGTGAAAACCCTTGAGAAGTACCACAGCTGTAGTTTTGGATCATTGAAAGCCACCCAACCAGAAAATGAGAGCCAGGTTTGTTGCTAATAGTCCAAAGATTTCTATTTTGACATCATCATTAACAAAATATTTTGACATACCATACTAAAAAAAAAGACACCTTTTTTTTTCTTTGACTTGTAGCATCACCTAGATTTATAGATGCACCATGATGAACAAACTGAGCCATTGATGCAAAATTATGATTAGGGTACATTGAAGAACCCTTTGGACATCCATATAAAAACCATAAGATAATAAGATGAGTTCATCATGGTGTTTTCACATATGATAAATTTATACAGTTTTATATATATGATATGATGTGGGACAAGAAATTTCAGTATTATGATGATCCATACTTGACCAAGACATTTAAATATTTGAGCAGTACAATTACCACGAATATCTAAGGCTAAAGGCAAGGGTGGAGGTTCTGCAACGGTCTCAAAGGTATAACACTGGTTCCAAATTTTACAGATGTAGAGTTAAGTTCTTCAGTGTTTTATAATCCAAAAACTAGCTA
The DNA here is from genome assembly GCA_030545235.1 of Helianthus tuberosus. NCBI lineage: Eukaryota > Viridiplantae > Streptophyta > Magnoliopsida > Asterales > Asteraceae > Helianthus > Helianthus tuberosus. The sequence goes on from CM060358.1 coordinate 126,067,576, forward strand.
TTTGTTTGATTTCTATTAAGTTTTTCTGTTTTAAAAAATCAAAAAATATTTGTTTGAAACAAAAAGATGAAATACAATTGTTATAACATGCTTAATAAATGACTTTACGGATGTAGAGTTCTTCAGTGTAAAAAATTCCAAATAATAATTTTTGATTTCTTTAATCCCAAGAAAAAAATTATTGTTGTAACATGCTTAATACCAATGATCTTACAGGCGTAGAGTTTTTCAGTGTTTAAAAAATACAAAAAAAAAAAAAAAAGATTTATTTTCTTTAATCTCGAAGATTAACAATTGATGTAACATGCTTAATATGGCAGTTAATATGATTTTACACAGAGTTCTTCAGTATTTTGAAATCCAAAAACTATTTTTGATTTCTTTAAACACAAAGAAAAAAAAAATATTGTTTTAACATGCTTAATACGTAATTAAATGATCTAACACATGTAGAGTTCTTCAGTGTGTAAAAATCTAATATTATTTTTTATTTCTTTAATCCTAAAGGAAACATATTGTTGTAACATACTTAATATCATAATTATAATGATCTATGCAGAAATCTTCTTGGAGAAGATTTGGCCCCATTGAACACTAAGGAGCTAGAGCAACTTGAGCATCAACTGGAGACTTCTTTGAGGAAAATCAGATCAACTAAGGTACAGACTTGAGCCCAGAATTAACAAAAGAAATATGGTCTTATTTTCGATAACATATCATGTGTTCGTACACATAGAAATATAAGGTTATGCAACTAAGGTTGGAAGATCATATGAACTCTTTAACTGTTTCGTTGTTTATATGTTATCTCTTTTTCAGACTCAATCCATGTTGAATCAGCTTGCTGAGCTACAAAGAAAGGTATATATGTGTCCATGAATGCAAATTGATTATACTACAAGAATGAAAGTTGGCTAATAACTAGTTTCTTTATATGTTCTTGTTTTCTTACTTGTAATTATTTCCCATTTTTGCAGGAGCAAGTTCTTGCTGAAACAAATAAAGCCTTAAGGAATAAGGTAACAATTTTTCTTCCTTCAAAACACCCTAACCAAATTCTTATACTTTAGCTCACTACCCTCCATGATTATTTCAAAAAGAATTGATATTGGGCAACAACACATGTGGAAAACTATGGCAAAGATCGTCTGTTGATGTTAATTACTCATGAATGTTTTAACTTTCGCGTGGAATCTCCATCATGTCATTAGTTTAAATCTTAGAAAATAAAACAGATTTATATCATTTTAGATCTAAAAGTAATACTTTCACATGCTGATTTTCTGAAAGTCCAACAAGTAGATTTAGTTAAACCATGCATATATTAGTTTACAACCTTAAAACTAATCTTTTTATACACCTATTATAATAATAACTTTATTAATGAACTATTTTGTGCAGCTTGAAGAAAATGCTCAGGAGTTTCCAAGGCAAATGTGGGAAGCTAATGCACAAACAATCCCCTATAATCCCCTTCCTACACACTCTGATGAGTTCTTCCAGCCTTTAGGATTGAACACCGCCATGCACAACAGGTTCACTTTTCTCGATTTCGCATTAAAAACATACAAAAGATGGATAAAATCACACTAGTTTTTACCAATACTGACTCCTTTCAATGTTGTGTATATCTCCAGTTTCAATGGATTGAGATACAACCCCATCGGCTCGGATGAGATGAATGTTGCTGGTGTCAATGCCAACAATCATAATGGATTGTTTCCGGGTTGGATGCTGTAGTTGAAGAAATGTGTAACCCTAATTTTCACAAGGGTAAAAATAAGGTAATATCTTGTCTTAGAATGAAGCTTGTATCATGTTTTTTGGTTGTTTGTATTATGTGTGTTTATGCAAGTTGTAAGTATTTTTCGAAGCGATCGAAGACTTCATAAGTCGTTGAGCGGACGACGATGCCTTCGATTTGAACACGCTATGGATTATTGGGATGTATGTCCTTAATTGCATAAGATTTGAAGTATTTTGGATTTGTGATAATTATTTTTGTTAACTATATATCCTTTTCCATCTATGTTCATTTCAAGATAATACTACTGAACTTGATTCTTGACTTCTTTCCTTGTCAAACATATATGGAATAGTATGTCACTTAGAAAATGAGACATATGGGAAATTTCTAACAACTTTATATATGTCCTTATATATAAACAAATAGCATTTTTCAGCCAATTTTTCTTTTAAAACAAAATTTCATTCACTACTAATATAAACCAATTTTCAAATTTTTATATCACCTAATTTATCTTTATATAAATTCATTTGTTTAGTTTAAGAGTAATTCATGTGGTTATAACTTTTTTTACATGTTTAATGTTGATACATATTTTCCGTTTTAATAAACCTTGTTTATAATCATATTTTTATACATGATTTTTATTTTATATATATTATTCATTTTATTTAATTATTCAACAGTCAACATCAGTAATAACATTTCTCACGACCCTATCTTAGGTTTGCTATTGGTGAGATTTACTATGTATGATGATGATGACGACTAATATAAAAGTTGATTTAACTTTTTTAGAGGTTCTATATATGTGTAGTGGTAATAGCACCCCCCTTCAAATGAAGTCTTTTCATTTACTACTCAATGGGTTCCACACGCGGATTTTTGCACCTTCCTCTCGCGCCCGTTACCACACTCATGGGTGCCTTTGATGCCCTCCTTTGTACATTGTACCCATGGCGTAATGTTTAACACCCCTTAAGTTGATATGGCTGGTGGCATGGCGTCCACAACGCTGTGTCTTTATGCTAAAAGTATTTTAACTTCAATTTCCTCACAAAAAAAATCCTCGTAGTAAATGAGAAAATTGAAGTGTGCAGGTAGTCATGGAATTTGTTTGATCCACTTGGCTTGTTCTTTTGTGTGAAGTTGTTGTCCCATGAAAATATCGATGTTCTGATGATTTTATCTGCTACAGAAACTAAACACTCAAATAGATTTACAATCATGGTATTCAAGTTAGCTTTCTGAAATGATTACCTGTGATAAAAACAAGCAACATGCTTATTGTCATAAATGGTTATTGGAAGTAAATAGATTACGAGAATTTAGGAAATAAAAAAAACCCATTAAATATGAGAAACACCAAATAATTAAGAGAAAAAAAAAACCCATTAAATTATTAGGAACTGAAAGCTCTAATAAATAACTAGAATTAAAAACTAATATTTTTAACAACTTTTTTTTACATCTAAATACCACCGAATATTTCACTTGCAAGAATTTGAAGTCACGCCACTTTTATGGTGAAACATTATACCACTAGATCATTAGGTTATAATTTAGAGTGTTAATTTTATCGAATTAACGAGACATAAGAGATAGACATCCGAATAAGATCAAAAATATGATCAATTGATTCTTTTTTTCTAAGCATTTTATGATCTTAATTTGAATTGAACCTCACTTTGTTATATTACCATCGTATGTAATTATAACATTTGATAGGTTTCACTAGTTTAATAAAATTTTCTTGCTAGCAACTAATTAGTTGTGGATGTATTGCATACCTTTCAATGATGCAAACCGTAAGAATCCTACTCAACCGTTACTAAGTTTATTATTTGATTTTTACTTCTAATAAGTTCATAACTGACAGTTATAGTGTGTTTAACCAAAAAACTGACGATTAATAAATGAAAAATTAGTGAGAATATGGACGTACCCAGTGGCGGATCTAGAAAACTTTCATAGGGGTAACGTTTTATAAGAAAGGGGTAACGAAATCGAAAAAACGTTAAAAAAACGTCATTTTTTCAAAAATTTACACTAACGCCCGAGCGTCAAGGGGTAGCGGAGGCTACCCCTTATGATAAGGTACATCCGCCCCTGGACGTACCCTAACACACTTATTTAGTTTTATGGTTATAGCCGTTGTTTCGTTGTGTTTATTTTTGTTTATGCTATCAAAGTTAGATATACTAGTTTTGTGGATATTTAAATTGTATCCGTCTTATGTTATGCATTAATGTTTGTTTCTAACAAGTAAACGTATATAATTCTCAAGAAGCTATGTCTTCATTTCCTTTGCGTTTAATACATTTTGTTCCCCTTGCTCCTGAAGCTGTTAGCTTTTTGGACAGAGTGCAGAGGGTCGTGTACAACAATTTCGCAACGGCAAAGAACCAAAGTTTTTTTCGGTAAAGTTAAATTTGGTATTCAAAAGTGGGTTGCAACGCAGATTGTTCCCCGTTTACCTGTCATACTTATGTATTTTTTTCAATGTTTAGTTGATCGAGTTAAATTATATTCAATCATATTTTTTCAAAATTCTTCTAGTTAAGCCGCATAAAATTTTTTATATTCATGAAGGATGGTATGACGAACTTAGATTTCTAGAATAATTACTTCACCATAGAACTCTTATTATCCAGGTAACCCCTAATGAGTATTGATTTATCTATCTCTAATTTTTTTTATCTTTAACATGAGTCTTAATCAAGGCTCAGGGTTACATTGAGGAAGTTGGTAAGACATATATTACATTCATGGGGTAGGAGAGAATCATATATGTGATCAAGAATATGCGTAAAGAAACCACAATTCTACACGCTATAACCATATCGTTATTATCCTTGCATAATACCAAAACAAACAAATTGACGACGGAATCTTGTAATTAACTAAAAGAGTTATCGTATATCAAATGACGACTATCATAATTAAAAATCCAGTGCGTTGACGTATGTTAAGTTCCAATCCTGATCTCAAAACCTTTCGATTTTGTTTTGCAAAAATGTGATGATCTTGCATAGGAACTTAATCTTCAGTCTTCACCACAGGTTGGTAAGATATCGATGTGATCCTCTTCTTGCTTGGGTTTTGGTTTTAGCTGGTAACAAAGAAATTAATAAATTTGTTTAAAAAAAATGAACTATTTGTCAAATTGAATTATAAAAGGCATGAAGTCTACCACTATAAGGGTATACCACTAGAAAACGCAAATCACTATACATGGGTTGTATTATACTAATATCATTTTGTTAAATTAAACTTTCAATATTTATTAACTTTTCAACGAAATAAGTAACAGTTATTTGTATTAATCACAACACATATGAGAGGAAAAAAAACGCTAAAATATTTTATAGGATCTCATATTTTCAATCGGATCTCGATCTTCAAAAATAACAGCGTAGACGGTACAAACTAAAAACTTGATCTTTACAACCTTTTGTACGTTATCATTGATAAAGTCATAAATTTTATTTTGTAGTAAGATTTGATTGTTCACTTATCATCTTTTGTGTTATATATATGTACTTAGAATGATTCATTCATAGTGAACATGTCTAGGGTTAAGAACGCAAACCATGTGCCAGACAAAAAGTTTGGTGTTGTTTAGGGTCATCATCTTTTTTAAATCTTAAATCTAATTATTCACAAGTGCGAGGCATGGAATTTGTGAATTATGATATTTTATGAATAGTAGTTTTAGTATTATAATAATACTAGTGGGATTTCTATACGCTTCACTACGGGAATTTGATCATTATTGGTCTGATTCACTACGGTACATGTACTATACTGGTACTCGGCATAACAATTGTTGCCAATCGACACATTTTTACATCGATTGCAAACAATAAAAACGAATACCTGTACCGGTAACGGTGTTGTTCGGTTGGTATCGGTCCGTTATGATATCAGTATTGTACAGACACTCGATACAGCTTGTGATACCAAAAAATACTTTATTGCGAATATAACTTTGTGTTCAACAAATTTTATATCGCCACGTCGAGAAAACTATATAAATGAATTCGGTACCGTTACCAATGTTGTTTGGTCGGTATATGTTCGGTTTGCGATGATAAAAAAATCAACTATATATGGCTCATTCAAATAGAACTTTTATCGAATCGTACATGGTAATAAGCACATGACGACGCTAATAATAATAATAAAAAAATATATTGATAGTATGTGGTACGGTACTGATGTTGTTCAGACAATATCAGTAATAATAAAAAAAGAAATATGTTTAACATTAAAAGCAAATATAATAGTAATCTATTTTAATATTGAAATGATAAAAGTATGGGAAAAAACTATATATCTTGCTATAAAAATCAAACTTTCCAATCGGGCTAAATTGCACTTTTCGTCCTTTATGTTTCAGGGTTTCTGCAGGCACTGTCCTTTAAGTTTAAAAATTACACTCTATGTCCTTTATGTTTGCAACCTATAACGGGCGGTGTCCTTTCTCATAAACTCAGTTAACTTTTTATGTTAAAACCCCTTTTTGTAAAGCTTCTTAACAACAAGGACCATATCTGTAATTTTACCCTCTTCCCCAACCTTCAACCATTCATCTAAATCTCTGTAATCTGTATCTATATATTACAATACACCCACATAAAACTTCATCATCCTCCCTAAACACCCATTGACCTTATATCTTCACACTCTTTCTATCTCGATTCCACTTACAAACATAGATACACAGACACTTACACTCACCTGCCACACCCCTCATCCCCACAGCCACTCGATTGAACACCGGCAGCCAAGGAGGAGCCGGCTGCCGGTCATCTGGTGCTCCGGCGGTTCATCTCGTCGACAAAGCACATCCCCCTCTCTATCCTCGATTTCGACGACGGCAAGAACCGACGAGGGTTCCGGTGCCGGTGACGGCAAGCACAGCCGGTAGGGTGAAGATGGACATGGGTGGGTGGGTGGTGTCGGCCACCATCTCCGACGGCAAGCACAGCCGGTGCCGCCGCTCACGGCGACGGCAGTGGAGACGACCACATGATTTCCGGTAAGAACCACCCCCTATTTTCTTCATTTTTTTAAGAATGATGGCTGATGATGTTTGGATCGGGTTTTTCAAGCGGGTTATGTTCGGTTCAGATTTGACTCGGGTTCGATTTGTTGTTCGAAGAGAGAAGAAGTAGAGTTTTTTGTATTACGGTGGGCTGTGAATTCGATTTGTTGGTGTGTCTTCATCGTAGAAGAAGATGTTGTTGCAGGTTTTTTATTACGAGATTTGAGAACGCTTTGTTGTTGTGATATATTTCTCGCACAGAAAAGAAAAATATTTGGATTGAAACACAAATTATTCAAGCATTACATACAATTCAAATCTGGATCGTTGTTTGGTTGATTGAGAATGGAGATGAAGGTGGGGTTTAAATTCGGTCCAATAGAATTTCAGTATTGCACATGTGGTCCCTGTTGTTATGTAGTTTTACAAAGTTACAATTTGGGCTGTTTTAACATAAAAAGTTAACTGGGTTTATGAGAAAGGACACCGCCCGTTATAGGTTGCAAACATAAAGGACATAGAGTGTAATTTTTAAACTTAAAGGACAGCGCCTGCAGAATCCTTGAAACATAAAGGACGAAAAGTGCAATTTTGCCTTCCAATCGTATATATAAATATTAGATATAAATAATAATATGTATAATAGAATCTATTCTAGTATTAAAACAATAAAAATATGAAGAAAAAAACTATATATTTGTTATAATAATAAAGTTATTATTCATACTCGTTTTCCAATTATATATACTAGTGGGTTTTCCCGCACTTCGTGGCGGGTTTTCGGTAGGTATCGGTTTGGTTCATTATGAAACTGATACGATACGGGAACTCAATATAGCAATCAAAGAAACAAAAATGAATACATGGACTAATACAACTCTGTCTTCGACTAAACTTATGCCGATATTGAATAGTAGCAACTGACAAGGTTTTAGCGGTACTGATATTATTTTGTCGGAATCAGATTGGTTAATCCGTAAACCCGTAGGAACATCGAAAAAAGCGTAAAAACAAATATCAGTACTTATGTTGCTCATACGATAACGGTTCGATTCATCATCATTATAAACAACCAATTACATATATGATTTATTTATAACTGAAGCAATATAACTTGATTATAATTGAACGCAGGGCCAGCTATGATGGTGTGCGGGGAGGACTTCCGCACAAGGCCCGTGATTTCGAGGGGGACGAGATTTTTTAAAAGAATTCGATATATATATATATTATGTATATATATATATACATATATATATATAGGGGAAGGTTCATTTGAGAAGAAAATTTTATTAAGAATAAAAAGAACAAAAGGGTACAATGGTAAAACACTAAATAGTTTTTTCTCATCTCATTTATTATTATGTTTGACTAATTAATTAGTCATTAAGACTATCATCCTCCACACTAAAAAAATTTGCCTACACACATCAAAAGTTATCCTACACATTTCGAAATTTATCCTACACATATTGAAATTTATCCTACACAACTCGTAATTTATCCTACACGCCTCGTATTTATCCTACACTATAAATGAATTTTTATTTTTATTTTTTCAGAAAAATATATATCTTAAAAATAAGTTACAAATTTAATATAATTAGTTATTAAAGATAAAACTACCAATTAATGATGTATGTAAGTTTACCAATATATCCTTATAGTTACATTAAGTACAAATATTAAATGAAGTCTAATGAAGCATTTCTATTGGTTGAAATTTCTTTTTTTTTCTTCTTATAAAGAATTTCTTCTCATTTGAACTCTCCACTATATATATATATATATATATGTGTGTGTGTGTGTGAGTGTGTGTGTGTGTGTGTGTTACTTTTTAAAAAAAATGTAAACACATACCAATTCTAATATAGGCCTGTTATCAAATACTTTTTAATGATTTATAATTCAGCCCACTGTGCATTAGGTTTATTGGTCCAATACTAATATGATTTTAATAAAAATTATAACACTAAACGACAATTTCATGGACTCCTGGAATCTGAAAGGACGAGACGAACAAACTCATCCGAGAACCAACAGTCGAACATCATCACTTCATCAGAACTTTGCTTAATCGCTAGGCCTGGGCCGCTGTGAACAGAAGATTCAGAGATGTGAACAAGAGCAACATCGATCAGAGACGTGAAAAAGAACATCGATCAGAAGATTCAGAACTCAAAAGGTTCATTTGTCGGTTTAGTGTTAATTGTTAAACGGTTAGTCTGTTAATTGTTGTTAACATCAAAACCATGTTACCCGTATCCGCGTATGGCGTATCGTATTGAATTGACTATTGAGTATTGTCATATATTGGTAGATCGCGGTAATATACAAATAACGATGTAAATTGTATATTAATCATACTAGATAGTTGTGTTGTGATCCGCAAATGGTTATAATTTGTCAACCATGTATTAAATATTAATCTATATAAAAGAAGAATCATTGTATAAGTTACCATCAATGGAGGAATCTTTGTATGGAATTCTTGTTAATTGAACATCGATTATTATTTTTTGGCGTTAATGGCTCCTAAACAAGCATCCGGATGGCAAAAAAGTCAAAAAAGGAAACGAGCGGAAGAATTGGTGAAGTCTTAAGCCGGTGCTATACAAAAGTTTTTGGCGTCTAATCCACCTATAGTTAATGTTGAAAATCAACAAGAAGATGTTGAAGTAGAAGTAGAACAGGAACAAGAACATGTGGAAGTAGAAGATGAGGAAGAACGTGTTGTAGTAGAAGACGTTGAAAAGCAACAATAAAATGTTGAAAAGAAACAAGAGCAAGAACGTGCGGATATATTTGATCTAAGAAGGTGGGAAGGACTTAATACGGATGAGCTTAAGGTATTGGCAGCGAAAGGTCCTAAAAGGGATACTAGCATAGACTTGGTCCACTTAATCAATATAATAGACGATTTTTGTAACAACCCGCACGTTCGTGCGTTGTTACTACTCGTTATACTCGTTACGCCTAGTACCAGAGATTCGGATCATAATGTATCTATATCACATACATCGCTAAATTGCAGTATTTTCGCATATTACGCATACTTTATCGCTATCACATCACATTTCACTTGCTGACAACCACGATGATGTCGAGTGAGGACCAACTCTACCCTCCTTGATAGCCGTACTGTGTCGCAATGTAAAGCAATACTCAAAAACGCACTCGCAGGCACGCGTAACTCGATTATCGCAGAATTTGAAATATGGATATGTATATACGACCCAACGTGACTAATTATAATAAATATATGAAAATGTGGATGAAAATGTGTAACCAAACTATCGCAGCACTTAACGATCGAATCGAAACACCGAAACACAACTCGCCGGATGCCACCGATCGAGGTGTCACTCGATCGGGCAGCCGTCCGATCCGATTCACTGCACCGCCTCCACTCCTTTCTTGCCTATAAATACCCCCACTGTCACATCATTCACAGTGATGTGACAGCTCCCGTTCGACCAGACGCTCTTCGCCAGTTTTTGCCAGATTTCTAGCGATTCTTGTAAGTTTTTAGCTTAAATCTTGTACTTCTATGATCTACACGCACTCCTTCACCTTTTTCACCATCAAATCTCCCTTTTTCACCGTTAAATCTTCGGATTTGAGCTATTCTAAGGTGATGTCTTCAAAGAGTTCTTAGGAACAGTGAAGTGTGACCTCATCTCATCAAGAATAGTTCAGATCTGGTAGATTCCACATGATAGAAACATTAATCTCGCATAAATCTAAGCCGAATCTACAATTTTCAAGTTTTTCTTCAAACTCTCTTAACTTTTTACTTAAAGCCGATAGGAACAGGGCTCATTCAGACCTTCTACTCATTCTTTAGTGAAGTGGTGGTTTGAGGACTGGTTCCTATCGACGAGATGACTGGCTTAACGTGTTGAACACGAATGACCGTCAAGGACAGTTAACTGATTGGACGGGGTGATTCCCATCCGGTCCGATGACTTGGACTCGGTGGAGTTCCATTGTTTAGCTCGTAGTCATACCGTCTCGGTCAAATCACAAAACTTAACAAAATACTCAAGTTACAAGACGATCAGATTACAGGACGGATTGCTATCCGATCGGACTGCCACCCTAATCGACCTGCAATCCGATCGGGTTGCACTTGGGATCATGACTTAAACAATTTCAAAGACCTGAACGACGAACGGATCGCCGTCCGATCGAATTGCCTTCCGATCGAACGACTACCCGATCGGTTGACGTTTGGATCTTCAACAATTAAACATTTTACAAATCTTCATCGCACATCAGTTCCAACGGATTGTCATCCGATCGGATCGCCACCCGATCGAGTGACCAGTCTGCTATGAACATTCATCAACCAAAGTGTCTCACCAATCGGATCACCGTCCGATGGAACAGCCACCCGATCGAACGATCGTTCGATCGACCGACCTGAGGGGTAGAGATACTTCCATATTTTCAAAATGCTACAACGAAAACTTCAAAGTTACATCATACACCAACTTATCGCACCAAAACGAGTGACAATCCAATCAAATGACCGCCCGATCGGGTGACCATCCGATCGGATTGTCATCCGATCGACTGGCCATCCGATCGGATTGCCACCCGACACTTGGTCACTTCTCACCGCTTATCGCACTGTTCATCGCTTACACTATCGCTTTATAATCAATATAATCTCAGACGCGCTCCCTTCAATCCAACCATGTTGTGTTCACTTGCTGAACACCGACTGTGAGTATACTCGAACCCCTTTTTATCGCATTTTGGGTGTAACATACGTTCCTATTAAATTGAATTTATCAAAATGAATTATTCAATCAAACTATTTATCACTTGCGAATAACTGTTATGCATACTTACACGTGATGCTAGTTACATATGTGTTAGGACCTATACTCGCGACGTCCCGCCTTAACTAGTATAGTACTATAGTACCCAACGGGGTCTAGTTAGGATGAATAGCAATCGCAATCGCAGCTCGAGTGACTTAGCTGGTAGTATGTCGGATCGTTGTACAACCTGAATGAGTCGATCAGAAGAGTTGTTTATCCGAATCAAAGGCGGAATCAATGACACGGACGCTCGATTCAATTTAAATGTCTCTTGTATTGATTCTGATAGAATTACAGCACCTGGAGATGATTCGGCAGCACTTCGTTACCGATTACAAGATCTAATTCCCCTTCAATTAAAACAGACAAGTGCCCTATTTATAGTTGACCTGATTTCGCTTGAAATGGACAAGACATGTTCAAGCGAAATCAATAATGTTGATTTCGCTTGAACTTGCCATTTGCTGTTTAAAGCGAAATTAGCATAAAACTCACTATATTCTGTTTCTAGCATCCCGAGCACTGATTATCCTATCCTATTACATTATATGACTCGATACAAGACGAAGTCAATAGACATAGTGCCCTAACAGACTCCCCCTTGGATGTTGACGAAGTCTTCAGTGTCGAGTCTTTATCATGACACATCTTCAGTCTTGATCAGTCTTCACGCTCTATCTCTGGCTCTATCATTATCAACTTCTTCAGGCTCCCCCTTTCATCAAGCTTCCGTGCTTTTAGGGATCGACACCTTGCTTTCTGGTTACAAGCTCCCCCTAGCTTTGAGCTCGTCTTCAGACTTCCCCTTAGACTTAGCTTCCGGGATCGTAGTCTGGTATTACATCTGCAACACTCATACGTTTATAAGTAACAACATTTTGATCATCCAGAATTTGAAAATCTAACTCTATCAACCTTCCTAAATAAACACTTTTTAACAAAAACTTAGAATTTTGCAGTTTCAGTGAACCGAATCGGAAACTAGCTCTTTAACAATATAAGCAGCCAAATCTCTCACAGTTAATCATCCAAGTCCAAACTAATGACCTTGGAGATATCACAAACTGTTTTGATTTTTGTTAAAAATTCAAGTTTCAAATTAATGAACTTATTTTATTTTCAGAAACACAGTCAGCTTACTTAGATTTTGACACTCAGCATCTTAGACATCAGTTGTCGAAAATAAAGCAGAATCAAAAATCTTTTTGTATTTTCTGAAATATAAAGCAGTAAAGAAATATGTACAAGCATATTTATAGACACTATTTTTGTTTGAGTTTGCGTTAGAGGATCATATCAGTTTACGACAAGTCACAAGTACCATTGAGCTTAGTTACACATTAAGAATTAAACAATTCACTTAGATTGTCGATATACTGATCCATTTAAATTTTCACACAAATTTCAACTAATTCAGGATACGAATTAGGTGTATTAAAAACTTAAACTCATTCATGTGTCTCACCTCTTGAATATACTCCCGTATCCAGATCCCAATATTCAGTCTTACAGGTGAGTATACCTAGATGATATCTGTAAGGGGTTAAATTGCGAAGAACCGTGATAGCTCAGGTCAGAACTTCCGTTCAGCAAAGAGATGACGGCTTCGATTTTTGGTGTGTCCCCTTTAGAGGATCTTTTCTTCAACAGCAATGATTATCAATTTTATTGTTTCATCATTTTTGCTAAGGGCGATGCTATGTTTCAAGCAAGCAGAAAGTATTATACGGGGACTAGGCCATTGCTTCCGCAAAATCAGAAGTCCCGGGATAATACCCCAGATATGACTAAGCATAAAGACCTAGTATCTCAGAAAGAGGGGTCCTTCAAACAAGATTTCAGGGGTTACCTATATATTCAAGTAGTGTTCCCCACGAAATAAGCAAGTTTAAATTTAAGTTTATATCCCGAAAAAGTTTACTAAATGTATAAAAATCTACCGACACATCCAAAATTTTCCCATTATATGATCTCTTGCGTTTCCACGAAATTCCTAAGTACCCATTTATTCTAACGAAACGAAGTACAAGGCGCAAGTTACAACACTGGACGAATACCCAAAGTACCACTATAAATCCTTAATAGGGTACCTAAGGGTATTTCCGTAAATCCTAAATTTTTTGTGTTCCTTAATTCGAATATTACATTTCTTTGAAAAAAATCGAATTTTTGGGAGATCTACCTATCTCTTCAGATAGATCCCAGAGGACATTGAAGTCCATCGACTGGTTTCCATATCCGTTCTCAATCGATAGCAAATGAATAACAAATTAATAACCAAGTTAAACAACTATGTGATTATGTGCTTATGAACATTACAAGACAAACTGTGCGGACTGTGCAAGGAATTACGTAATTATGGATGCATACATAATTATGGAATTTAGTGCACAGAAACCACAGCGAGCCTTGTCATGTGCCTAGAAGTTAACTCTATTCATTTCCATTTCTGAGGAAGCACCCGTTGAAAATGACTCCGTTTGTTCATTTTCGTTTCTGAAGATTGTCCGTTGAGGAAATGAATATCCGTTTGTCTATCCTTTTCATTTCCATTTCTGAGGAAGCACCTGTTGAAAATGACTCCGTTTGTTCATTTTCGTTTCTGAAGATTGTCCGTTGAGGAAATGAATATCCGTTTGTCTATCCTTTTCATTTCCATTTCTGAGGAAGCACCTGTTGAAAATGACTCCGTTTGTTCATTTTCGTTTCTGAAGATTGTCCGTTGAGGAAATGAATATCCGTTTATCTATCCTTTTCATTTCCATTTCCGAGGAAGCACCCGTTGAAAATGACTCCGTTTGTTCATTTTCGTTTCTGAAGATTTGTCCGTTGAGGAAATGAATATCCGTTTGTTTCTCCTTTTCATTTCCATTTCTGATGAAGCACCTGTTGAAAATGACTCCGTTTGTTCATTTTCGTTTCTGAAGATTTGTCCGTTAAGGAAATGAATATCCGTTTGTTTCTCCTTTTCATTTCCAATTCTGATGAAGCACCCGTTGAAAATGACTCTGTTTGTTCATTTTCGTTTCTGAAGATTTGTCCGTTGAGGAAATGAATATCCGTTTGTTTCTCCTTTTCATTTCCATTTCTGATGAAGCACCGTTGAAAATGACTCCGTAAGTTCATTTTAAGTTTCTGAAGATTTCCCGTTGAGGAAATGAATCCCCGTTTGATTATTCCTTCATTTCCGCTTCTGAAGAATACTCTTTGAGGAAAATGACTCCGTCTGTTCATTTTCGTTCTGAAGAATGTCCGTTAAGGAAATGACAGGATTATGCCTTACATATCTCTGGTGATTATTTGACACAAAGTCACAAATAGACTCCTACGAATAAATTTCGGGACGAAATTTCCTAAAGTAGGGGAGACTGTGACACCTGTGTCACTTCAACCATCAGACAAATGCCAAACCAATGAAATATTGTATTTCATACTTGGGATTTGTAAAAATATGTGTATCGTTTACACATATCAACTCTTGTTCGATTTCAAGCTTTAAATCACTTTCTGGAGGGTTATACGCGCACTGATGCGTAAATATAACCAGTTTAATGCAACGAACACTCCGGAATAGTGAAATAGGCTTAACATACCTTAAGTAACCTTTACATAACTTAGAAATAAGTTTTGAAGGCTTTGGTATGGCAAAATCTAGTTTATTCGCTTACAGGGACTAAACTTGACAAACTGCGAAAATATGCCAATTTGAACTGTAACGAACATTCCGGAACATGACCATAAGTTAAACACACCTTAAATATCCTTTACATAGCTTAGAAATAGGCTTTGAAGTGTTCGGTGTGCTAAAATAAACTTTTGGGTCATTCAGGGACTAAAAGTGTCAAAAAGTGCACAAGTTGCATTTTCGCGCATAACGTACGTTCTGAATACATCTGGACATCCAAAAATTTATGTAAGCACTAACATATTTTTATTTTAGTGTTTGGCATAAGAAAAATCCATTCGTTGCGTCATTTGGATCGTTTTTAGCGCTTGTGCGCATTCCGTCGTAATTAAGCGAACATCGCGTTCGTACGACCAAACGAACCAACATCCGACATATTTTTGAGCACGTTTCATGTCCACAATGTTTAGGCATCATTTTAGGGCCTTAAAGTTGGCTTTACGGGCCTTAGAAGTGTCGGAAATGGCTTAAATACACAACAGGGACCAAAACTGTCATTTTTGAAACTTATTTTCTGATCAGAACCCCCATGCGGCCCGCATTAGTTTTAGTGTATCCTAAAGCGGGCCGCGTCAGCCTTCCAGAACAGATAAGATCGATTAGTCAGCTGATTCCAGCTGTTAATCCACAACCACACATTCTAACTTGCCCTTTCAGCTCATGGGGGATCATTTTTAGTTACCACAACAATTGGACAAGTGTACGCACAAGATTCAAGCACGGTTTCCATGAAACGATCTTAACGGTTACCCGAAAACTATAAATACCCATCCACCCCCATTGCAAAACCCACTAGAATCTGATCATTTGTGCTCTAAGTTGAAACCTTTGTTTCATACCTGAGATATTTTGATCTAGATTAGCATTCGGGGACCCTTCGTAAGTATTCCTTCGTTCTTTTATTGCTTTTCGAGTCTTTTCGAGTCTGAAAGTCAAACTTTGTTTGACTTTCTACGTTGACCAGTTTATGGTCAATGCGAAGTTCGTTTGAACTTCACAACGTGAGTGTAATCACGTTGGTTATAGTCCCTTGGGACTATGCCTACTGATTACCACGTTGTCTAGGGTCGTAGGGTAAGCGATCTGATAAATCGCTTATACCTTCGAACCCGACCCATTTGGTCGATCATTAGGATTCGACCAAACGCATTAGGTGACCATAGCATATAGGGAATAACCTTCCGAGGTTATACCTTATGGTCGCTTCGTTAAGTAGTTGTATGATAGGTAGTTTATATGCCTTAGGTAAATTACCAGAATACCCTTTTCATGTATAATTGGTAATTAAGCATATGTAACCTAAAATTTTGCCACATTACTAATTATGTAACATGTTTAGGCATATAACACTTGTCATAGGGCTAGTTAGACGTCTCGAGTGCACTTTTGCGCGCACGACGCGTTAAAGTAGCATAAGCTACCTAAACGGGTCGTAATGGGTCGGAAACACTTAGGTTAAGTTTCGTTTTAGTATATAGGCTTTGTTAAACCATATTACACGAGTCTCCACACTCGTTTGGTTTACGAACCCTCATTCTATCCGATCCTCCGATTTAGGTCCGGTTTATTAACATAGTTACCTATATTAGGTGCCGTTTGATATCCGTGATCTCTAGCATTGTTTGGTTGTCACTCAAGGACTACTGAGCATTCTCAAGTGAGTACATAGACCCCTCTTTTACTGTTTTCCAAATTGTTTTGGGGTGAAACACATGTGCCTACTTGTTACTTTCATGCTTTCCATGTTTTCACATCATATACTTGCTATGTTCGTTAGTACATTATAGTACATGATTTCATTGTGTTCATACTATGTATGCCCATTGTGTGCGTACTTAGTACATCGTTTTACATTACATTTTATGCTATGTATGTCCAATTAGTTCATACTTAGTACATTGTTTTACATTGCATTTCTGTTGCATATGCTCATCCAGCATGTGAACACATTATACTACATTTTGAACTGTTGTAATCTTTTGACTATGTGAACCGTCGTAACCGTTTGATTATATGAACCGTTTGTAACTATTGAACCGTGTGAACCGTTTGTATCTGTGAACTGTTTGTATCTGTGAACCGTTTGTATCTGTGAACCGTGTGAACCGTATTTGATCATACATAAACATTTCTACAAATTGTTAAACATTACTTTGGTGGTTTGGTTTGATTAAGTGATTAAGTAACGATGCGTGTGTAATATGATACAAGCATGGTGGATACGCCGCTGGTACTTCCTATATATAAGTGTTGTATGGTATTACATATCGTAGCGTTATTTGAATCATTTCAGTTTGATACATATAACATTTTATACAAATAACATACTTTTCACAAGACATTGATTTACAAACAACTTATCTTATACAAACTCATTTTACAATGGTTATTCATTTAACCATACATTATTCTCTTATTTATACATATCATCTGATCTTATCGTTTTTCAAATGATTTACAAAACAAAGCAAATTACAAGGTTCATGACTAAACATTTTCTCAAACATAAGTCATGAAACCTATTTTCACAAAACCTATGTATCTCACAGGCATTTTTATGCTGACGTACCTATTTTCACATGTGTTTTTCAGGAGCTGTTGCATAAGATGATCAAGATACACATAGGCAGACTTGGGCTTTAGTGACAATAAAAGATGCAAGACTAGTTAATTATGTTGTATTTCCTTGTTTGTTAAGACATTGTAACACTTTTAATCAATAAAACGAAACTTCAATTGCCATGGATTTGAAACAATTAATTCTGTTACAACACTCCCCGACATTTCCGCCACGTTTTGTATGTTCTACGTGGTCGGGGTGTGACAGAAAATATGGTATCAGAGCCAATGGTTATAGGGAATTAGGTTATTAGTAATGCTTTGACCTAGTCTATAACCTTTCTAGGACCCTAACGCGAGTTTACTTGCGTTTAGTCATAAAACAATACCGTCACCTATCCTTAGGCGACGACCACAGCAAGAACATAAATTTCAAAACCGCTTTGAAAACTAATCATCTGTTCTAGGATGATTGATTACTAGGTTTTGAACCCTCTATTGTAAGGTTTTGAACCCCTTTGAGTTTTCAAAATCTCGTCAAGGTTTTGGGTTTTAAATAATGTGAACACGTGCAAACTGGAAGGGTGAATGCCTGTATTCTGGGTTTTCTGTCTAGGCAAGCACTTCGTATATATCTCATCAGACGCGAGACCAGTTGTGCTTACCTGGGAATTCTTGGGATGAGTGTTCACTTATAGGCGAGCATGTCTTCGCGATACATTATTTTTGATCCATTTACTTTGATTAGTCACCAGGGTCGTTTGTTGCTTTGTAGTAACAAACAAATGACCACTATCCTTGCTTCATCAGATTTGTTTCATCTCATTCTTTTCGTCTAATACTCTCACTCGTTTCCTTTCATGTTTCCTCTTTTAGAATGCCTCCTCGACGCGAAAACCAGATAGCGACTGCCGAACTGGCAGAAATTATTGCGCAGCAAATGGCTGCTCAATTCCCAAACCTCTTTGCTCAATGGAACCAAGCCAACAACAACAACAATGGTCCATGCAATTTCAAGAGTTTTAACTCGGCTAAACCACTCAAGTTTAGTGGTTCTGAGGGAGCGACTGGGCTTCTTCAATGGTTCGAGAGCATTGAGAATACTTTCCGCCACGTGCAGTGCCCTGACAATCGCAAGGTCGAGTTTTCTTCGAGTGTGTTTTAGAAGAGGGCTCTTACATGGTGGAACGGGGTTATGAGAGATCGTGGAGCAGAAGTTGCTCTAGCACAGACATGGGCTGAACTTAGGGCCCTTATGATGAAGGAATTATGTCCTCGTCACGAGATCAGGGCCTTGGAAAGGGAATTCGACAATCTTGAGATAGACAGCGGTGAGCATCGAGCCTACACGGACCGTTATGAGGAGTTAAGTCTGTTATGCCCAAACATGGTCACGCCTTTGGATAAGGAAATCGAAAAGTACATTGATGGCCTCCCTGACTCAATACAAGACATTGTGACTGGTAGCAACCCTACTACAGTTAGACAGGCCATTGAGCTATCTGCAACCTTGACTGAATCAAAGATCAGGAAAGGTAAACTTTTCCGAAAAGGTGACAAGAAACCGGTCGAGGAATCGAACCCAATCGAGGAATCAAAGACCATGGATGAACAGACTGGATCCCCTAAGAGGTCAAAGAAGCGAAAGGCTTCTCAGAACTTTGCCATGGTTACTCACAATGATCAAGCCGTCCCCAACCAACCAGCTCAACCCCCTGCTAGGAAGCCATACAATGGAACTGCACCCTTGTGCAACCAATGTGGCCTACATCATCATGCTGGTGTGAAGTGCCGCACCTGCCAAGTTTGCGGACTTATAGGTCATACAGCGAGGGTTTGCCCAGCTGCAGCTGCACCAAACCAAGCTGGCAACAATCCTGCTCAAGGTCGTTTCCTACCAGGTTCTTGCTTCAACTGTGGCGAGATGGGTCATTTCCAAAGAAATTGCCCTAAGCTTGCTAATGCAATTCCAGCACAGGGATGAGCATCTGACTGACTAGAAGACAACGCTGTTTAGAAATAATCAATCCTTATGTATTATTTTCTTTAGTTGTCAAGGTCCAAGAAACAGTTGTTATCGTTGTTTATAAATAAATCTTTTATATACATTACAATGTATTTATGTGGTTGCATGTATAAACAACATATCTCTTACAATACCGACAATCAAGGAACCGTATTCCTTGAAGAACAAACTACCTCCAAAATTTTCCCATTATATGATCTCTTGCGTTTCCACGAAATTCCTAAGTACCCATTTATTCTAACGAAACGAAGTACAAGGCGCAAGTTACAACACTGGACGAATACCCAAAGTACCACTATAAATCCTTAATAGGGTACCTAAGGGTATTTCCGTAAATCCTAAAATTTTTGTGTTCCTTAATTCGAATATTACATTTCTTTGAAAAAAATCGAATTTTTGGGAGATCTACCTATCTCTTCAGATAGATCCCAGAGGACATTGAAGTCCATCGACTGGTTTCCATATCCGTTCTCAATCGATAGCAAATGAATAACAAATTAATAACCAAGTTAAACAACTATGTGATTATGTGCTTATGAACATTACAAGACAAACTGTGCGGACTGTGCAAGGAATTACGTAATTATGGATGCATACATAATTATGGAATTTAGTGCACAGAAACCACAGCGAGCCTTGTCATGTGCCTAGAAGTTAACTCTATTCATTTCCATTTCTGAGGAAGCACCCGTTGAAAATGACTCCGTTTGTTCATTTTCGTTTCTGAAGATTGTCCGTTGAGGAAATGAATATCCGTTTGTCTATCCTTTTCATTTCCATTTCTGAGGAAGCACCTGTTGAAAATGACTCCGTTTGTTCATTTTCGTTTCTGAAGATTGTCCGTTGAGGAAATGAATATCCGTTTGTCTATCCTTTTCATTTCCATTTCTGAGGAAGCACCTGTTGAAAATGACTCCGTTTGTTCATTTTCGTTTCTGAAGATTGTCCGTTGAGGAAATGAATATCCGTTTATCTATCCTTTTCATTTCCATTTCCGAGGAAGCACCCGTTGAAAATGACTCCGTTTGTTCTTTTTCGTTTCTGAAGATTTGTCCGTTGAGGAAATGAATATCCGTTTGTTTCTCCTTTTCATTTCCATTTCTGATGAAGCACCTGTTGAAAATGACTCCGTTTGTTCATTTTCGTTTCTGAAGATTTGTCCGTTAAGGAAATGAATATCCGTTTGTTTCTCCTTTTCATTTCCAATTCTGATGAAGCACCCGTTGAAAATGACTCTGTTTGTTCATTTTCGTTTCTGAAGATTTGTCCGTTGAGGAAATGAATATCCGTTTGTTTCTCCTTTTCATTTCCATTTCTGATGAAGCACCGTTGAAAATGACTCCGTAAGTTCATTTTAAGTTTCTGAAGATTTCCCGTTGAGGAAATGAATCCCCGTTTGATTATTCCTTCATTTCCGCTTCTGAAGAATACTCTTTGAGGAAAATGACTCCGTCTGTTCATTTTCGTTCTGAAGAATGTCCGTTAAGGAAATGACAGGATTATGCCTTACATATCTCTGGTGATTATTTGACACAAAGTCACAAATAGACTCCTACGAATAAATTTCGGGACGAAATTTCCTAAAGTAGGGGAGACTGTGACACCTGTGTCACTTCAACCATCAGACAAATGCCAAACCAATGAAATATTGTATTTCATACTTGGGATTTGTAAAAATATGTGTATCGTTTACACATATCAACTCTTGTTCGATTTCAAGCTTTAAATCACTTTCTGGAGGGTTATACGCGCACTGATGCGTAAATATAACCAGTTTAATGCAACGAACACTCCGTAATAGTGAAATAGGCTTAACATACCTTAAGTAACCTTTACATAACTTAGAAATAAGTTTTGAAGGCTTTGGTATGGCAAAATCTAGTTTATTCGCTTACAGGGACTAAACTTGACAAACTGCGAAAATATGCCAATTTGAACTGTAACGAACATTCCGGAACATGACCATAAGTTAAACACACCTTAAATATCCTTTACATAGCTTAGAAATAGGCTTTGAAGTGTTCGGTGTGCTAAAATAAACTTTTGGGTCATTCAGGGACTAAAAGTGTCAAAAAGTGCACAAGTTGCATTTTCGCGCATAACGTACGTTCTGAATACATCTGGACATCCAAAAATTTATGTAAGCACTAACATATTTTTATTTTAGTGTTTGGCATAAGAAAAATCCATTCGTTGCGTCATTTGGATCGTTTTTAGCGCTTGTGCGCATTCCGTCGTAATTAAGCGAACATCGCGTTCGTACGACCAAACGAACCAACATCCGACATATTTTTGAGCACGTTTCATGTCCACAATGTTTAGGCATCATTTTAGGGCCTTAAAGTTGGCTTTACGGGCCTTAGAAGTGTCGGAAATGGCTTAAATACACAACAGGGACCAAAACTGTCATTTTTTAAACTTATTTTCTGATCAGAACCCCCATGCGGCCCGCATTAGTTTTGGTGTATCCTGAAGCGGGCCGCATCAGCCTTCCAGAACAGATAAGATCGATTAGTCAGCTGATTCCAGCTGTTTAATCCACAACCACACATTCTAACTTGCCCTTTCAGCTCATGGGGGATCATTTTTAGTTACCACAACAATTGGACAAGTGTACGCACAAGATTCAAGCACGGTTTCCATGAAACGATCTTAACGGTTACCCGAAAACTATAAATACCCATCCACCCCCATTGCAAAACCCACTAGAATCTGATCATTTGTGCTCTAAGTTGAAACCTTTGTTTCATACCTGAGCTATTTTGATCTAGATTAGTATTCGGGGACCCTTCGTAAGTATTCCTTCGTTCTTTTATTGCTTTTCGAGTCTTTTCAAGTCTGAAAGTCAAACTTTGTTTGACTTCTGCGTTGACCAGTTTATGGTCAATGCGAAGTTCGTTTGAACTTCGCAACGTGAGTGTAATCACGTTAGTTATAGTCCCTTGGGACTATGCCTACTGATTACCACGTTGTCTAGGGTCGTAGGGTAAGCGATCTGATAAATCGCTTATACCTTCGAACCTGACCCATTTGGTCGATCATTAGGATCCGACCAAACGCATTAGGTGACCATAGCATATAGGGAATAACCTTCCGAGGTTATACCTTATGGTCGCTTCGTTAAGTAGTTGTATGATAGGTAGTTTATATGCCTTAGGTAAATTACCAGAATACCCTTTTCATGTATAATTGGTAATTAAGCATATGTCACCTAAACTTTTGCCACATAACTAATTATGTAACATGTTTAGGCATATAACACTTGTCATAGGGCTAGTTAGACGTCTCGAGTGCACTTTTGCGCGCACGACGCGTTAAAGTAGCATAAGCTACCTAAACGGGTCGTAATGGGTCGGAAACACTTAGGTTAAGTTTCGTTTTAGTATGTAGGCTTTGTTAAACCATATTACACGAGTCTCCACACTCGTTTGGTTTACGAACCCTCACTCTATCCGATCCTCCGATTTAGGTCCGGTTTATTAACATAGTTACCTATATTAGGTGCTGTTTGATATCCCGTGATCTCTAGGATTGTTTGGTTGTCACTCAAGGACTACTGAGCATTCTCAAGTGAGTACATAGACCCCTCTTTTACTGTTTTCCAAACTGTTTTGGGGTGAAACACATGTGCCTACTTGTTACTTTCATGCTTTCCATGTTTTCACATCATATACTTGCTATGTTCGTTAGTACATTATAGTACATGATTTCATTGTGTTCATACTATGTATGCCCATTGTGTGCGTACTTAGTACATCGTTTTACATTACATTTTATGCTATGTATGTCCAATTAGTTCATACTTAGTACATTGTTTTACATTGCATTTCTGTTGCATATGCTCATCCAGCATGTGAACAAATTATACTACATTTTGAACTGTTGTAATCTTTTGACTATGTGAACCGTCGTAACCGTTTGATTATATGAACCATTTGTAACTATTGAACCGTGTGAACCGTTTGTATCTGTGAACCGTTTGTATCTGTGAACTGTTTGTATCTATGAACCGTGTGAACCGTATTTGATCATACATAAACATTTCTACAAATTGTTAAACATTACTTTGGTGGTTTGGTTTGATTAGGTGATTAAGTAACAATGCGTGTGTAATATGATACAAGCATGGTGGATACGCCGCTGGTACTTCCTATATATAAGTGTTGTATGGTATTACATATCGTAGCGTTATTTGAATCATTTCAGTTTGATACATATAACATTTTATACAAATAACATACTTTTCACAAGACATTGATTTACAAACAACTTATCTTATACAAACTCATTTTACAATGGTTATTCATTTAACCATACATTATTCTCTTATTTATACATATCATCTGATCTTATCCTTTTTCAAATGATTTACAAAACAAAGCAAATTACAAGGTTCATGACTAAACATTTTCTCAAACATAAGTCATGAAACCTATTTTCACAAAACCTATGTATCTCACAGGCATTTTTATGCTGACGTACCTATTTTCACATGTGTTTTTCAGGAGCTGTTGCATAAGATGATCAAGATACACATAGGCAGACTTGGGCTTTAGTGACAATAAAAGATGCAAGACTAGTTAATTATGTTGTATTTCCTTGTTTGTTAAGACATTGTAACACTTTTAATCAATAAAACGAAACTTCAATTGCCATGGATTTGAAACAATTAATTCTGTTACAACACTCCCCGACATTTCCGCCACGTTTTGTATGTTCTACGTGGTCGGGGTGTGACAAATACTCCCCCTAAAATGCAAAATCATTTAAAGAAAATTTGACAACCAATACTGATAGCTTTGTCTCGCCATCCATTTTCTGCTTAATGTGTACCGAATTGCATGAAAAGCAGTAAATACCCCCATGATTTACAACACATTGATATTTTACAGTTTGAAAACCGTTTTTTAATCTTGTGAAATTAATCATGTTTGTTCAGCCGTGAGGGTTTCGGCGTATTCAATCAACATATTTTTGTAATTTTTGAATTTTTAACAAATTTAAAAACAAATATATTTTTGGTTTTTCAAAAATTTTAAATTTTTAGGGTTTTTGAAATATTGTTTATTTATGACAGAAAACAATCAAACTTCCTGTTTCAACCAACACAGGATTCAGCAGCCTCCTCTCCTCGTTGTGCCAGGCTGCTCCAACTTCCAATTTCACAATCTTCGGTTTTGTTGAGCACCTCCACATTCAAACTTCTTGATTACTTGAACAATTTAGCCCAGGTCTGTTGGACCTTAGGCATTTCAACACAATATGTATGATACAGTTTAGGAAAATCTTTTTCATCAAAAACTTTTTCAACTTTGACTTCAACTTTCTCATCTTTTACAGAAGTCACTTGTTTCTTAACACTCCATGTTTGACCTTTCGGAGTACCTCTTTTGTAAAAATGTGAATCTTTTTGTACATTTTGTTTTTGAACAACAACTTTTGGTTTCCAAAACTCTTGGGGTTTTGTCATATCAACAGATGTTTTCCAACTTTGAGTTGTTCTGACTCTGGGTGTATGAGAGTTCCAGGTCTGTTCTGAATCGAACCTATTCGGTTTTGATTTCCAAGTTTGGTTCGAAACAAACTTGTTTGTGTTGTACCTCCAAGTTTGTTTTGAGTCAAATTTGGTTGACCTGTGTTTCACATCCTCAGATTTCTGTTTCTCAACATCATCAGACTTCTTTTTATCAACATCCACAGGTTTCAGATTAGGACACTTGCGTGCAAGATGTCCCATTTCATCACATTTAAAACATGTTCTCTTGGACACATCTTTGACCTGTGGTTGTTGCTTTTTCTTTTGAGCATAGAACTCTTCATTAGACTGTTGTCTAAATTGAAGTTCTTTTTCTTCATCAAAACTTTTTCCTTGAACAAAACTCATCTTTGTCTGAAAATTCGGAGTTTCATTTCTTTTCCAACCTTGTTTCTTCTTATAACCCAACCCATCCTTCATGTTCTTCTTTTTGTAACCAGGTTTGTTATAAAATGTTTTGTGACCTTTTCCAGCAAACTTTGAAATCTCAGATTTCTCAATTTTAACCATCTTAAAAACTTTATCAACCTTTTCTGAAATCACATTCTGAATCGGGAATACAACATCTAAGAATAATTTGTCCGATCCAATCATGATATAAACCAATCCTTTTGAATCATCATTCAAATTTTTCTTGGATTTTGAATCTTTCAGATATCCATCATGAAAATTACCTTCATTTTCATCCTGTGATTCAGATTTACCTGTATCAACCGACTCTTCTTTCAACACACTTTCAACGACCTTACCTACCACCTCTGAATCACTAGAATCATCAGATTTGGAATAGGTTATGTCAATGTTATCTGGTAATTGATCTACCATGTTGAAAGCTTTTTCGACCTTTTCATCATCATAAAATGCAAATTTTCCCGGTGGTGGAACTTGATGAAACTCTGAGCCAATGCCTTTCTTGTTTTGCTCAGACTCACCATCTCCCGGTTTTATATTGAAAATACGTTCAAGCACATATGACGACACGTGATAACTTTTTAACTTGTTGTTATCCTGTTCTAAATCAGCAATCTGTCGCTTTAGCTTAGCAACATCCTCAAAGTAAGTACTAACAACACCTTGTTTTATTTCATACATTCGTTTTAGCTCTTTAGTTGTTTCAGAAAGATAATTCATTCTTGATTGAGCAAATTTCATTTCATCTTTCACTTTTTCATATGTCTCTTTTGTAATGTGATATGCCAATTTTATTGAATCATATTCTTTCTTCATTTCTTGACAAACAATTTCCTTTTGGTCACATTCTTCTGTCTTTTTCAAAGCATTTTCTTTCAAAACTTCATTTTCTTTTTCTAACTTTTTACATTTTTCCAAAAGTTTTTCATCATTTTCTTTCAAAAATTTTTCGTTTTCTAACATTTCTTTACATTTATTTTTGAAAACTTCTTCAATTTTATTAAATTCAATATTTCTTATTTTGAATTGTTTGTCTTTTTTATTACAAGCACTGCACGTTTCCATGCATTTCTTGCACTGTTCAACAGTTTTCAAGATTTCAGAATCTGAATTTACCTCAGTGATTGGCACTTCGGTGTTTTCTGCTGCATCTGTCTGATCAGCATCATTCTTTTGTTTTTCTTCAATACTAATTTTATCACCAGCACCAGCATCACTCTTCACTTCACCAGTACCAGCATCACTCTTCATTTCACCAGTACCAGCATCACCAACACTATCAGCTGAACCTTCATCTTTCTTTTCAGCTTCTTCAACAACTTGCTGTTCTTCAGTAACAGCTTTCTCAACTTCTATATTCATAACAACTTCTTCTTTCACTTCTTCAACAATCTTCACATCTTCTTCTTTAACTACTTCTACTTTAACCTCTTTAGCAGCTTTCTTCAGATTATTTACCATCTCTTCAACATTCTTCTTCATTCTCTCTTCATCCCTCTTCTTCAAACTTGAAGTCATGACATCTCTTAAGAGTTTTTCAAACTTCTTCACATAAGTTTTGTCGTTTCCCACATTTGTCTAGTATTCGACGGAACGAGGAATTACTAGAAGAACATCATCATAAACTATGTCCTTTTTGGGAACAACTGGTTCTCCATTTCTGTTGACATAACATTCTCGTTTGATATCCCATCTCTTATTACTCACAGCATCTTCATACTCTTCATGCATATCATCCATTCTGTTCCAAGCAATACTTCTTTCTCTGCATGTTTTCTCATTCAGAATCTCTTCTCTGGTTTTCTCTTTTATTACAGCTACAACGTTTTCTTCTTTGTTTTCATCTTTGATTTCAGCAACAAAAACATAATGGTTGTTCTTTGATATAGTTTTGCCATGAGCTGTTTTTCGAATATCAACACGATCTTCTTCTGGACAAATCTGACTCCAATCATATCCTTCATCATCATGGAATACAGCAAGTGCCCTTGATTTTTCTCTAGGTTTATCTTCAATCATTTTCGGCTCTTCTTTGCTTCGGTGGTAGATTTCCTTTCGGTAGTAATCATCATTGAACGGATGTTCATTTCCACCAACCGCAGAATTGTTACATTCTCTCTTGAAATGACCTTTTTGCTTACATTTGAAACAGGTCACCTTAGACTTATCAAATCCAAGTTTTGTTGATGCACCACCAAGAGACTGTTTCCCAGTAATTTCCATGTATCTCTGAGCTCTGCGGATGCAGCTTGCCGAGCACCATCTGATGTCAATGAGTTCCATCTCTTCTGGATCAATCTGGTCGTAGTCTTCTTTGGTTAACTCTGAGTTTCCAATTTTACCTGCTACAAGACCTTCATACGATTCCAGAACTGATGCAAGGAAGCTCATTTGCTGTTTAGCTGCATTGATACTCATTGCTGGAGAGTTTTTCAACTTAAGAGCAATGTTGCACAGTATCTCCTCTGCTTCTTCAGAACTAGCTTTTGAATCCGATGAATGATAACCTGGATTATAGCTTGATGAGCTTTTCTGAGGTTCCTTCGTCCTCTCACCACTGAATGTTGTCTTTGGTGAACTATCGGCTTTCACCGAAGGTAAATTACCTTTGTAATACAGACCAATATTCTGTTGATGTGAAGAACTGCTCATCTTGCTTTGTTTCTGCAACTCTAGTTCATGACTTTCAATTTTTTCTATCAAAACATCAAGAGAAATTTCATCATACAAAGCATCATTTTTCAGAATAAAAACAAACGTTTGCCACTGATCAGCTCGTGGTAACGCTTCTATGATCTTATCAATGATTTCCTCTCTTGTTTTAATAATTCCAAAACGATCAAGTTCAATTTTTAAATGACCAAATCTTTCTATCATTTTCCTGACTGATTCACCACTCAAACTATCAAACAAATCAAATTCTTTCTTTAGTAAAGCAATTTTGTTCTTTTTGATTTGTTTACCCCCCTCAGCTTTAACTCCTAAAGCTTCCCAGATAGATTTTGATGTTCCATCATGTTGCAGTAACGCAAACATATCATTTTTGATTGGTGATTGTATTAAGGCAATCATTCTCTGTTCAGCTGAGAATTCGGCTTTGTCTTCTTTGGATAAACCTTTCAGAGGGAGATCTTCTCCTTTATCATCAGTCGGCCTTTTATACCCAAACTCCAAACAGAACCAGCTTTCATGAGCATACGCTTTTGCCCAATTAATGAATCGATCTTTCCACCAAGTATAATCTTCAATGCTTTCCATAGTTGGTGGTTTTGAATGTGTGCCATAAAAGTTATCATGCTTGATGTTCTCATTGATCGCTTTTGTAATGGTTTTTGGTGTAACGGTTGTAATCTCGGAAGATTCTGATGTAAACGCGTTGTAGAACGTGTTGTTGAATTCTTCAGCCATGATTTGAAATTCTTGAATTACCTGGAGATGAAACAATCAAACAAACACAATCAGTTTAAACACTACCAAACAATTTGAAATAAACTGACACTCGGTTGACGTGAAATGATCTTGACGCGAAAAAGTCCACTTTTGGAGCGAAATAAGTATTTCAAGCGAAATCACTTTTGGAGCGAAATCACTTGTTCAAGCGGAATTGCAACTTTCAAGCAAAATCCCTAGATGACACTTCAAGCGAAATAAGGACTTTGAACAGAATCCGGACTTTCATGCAAAATCACTGATTCAAGCGAAATCAGGTGCTAAATTCAAGCGAAATAATGACTTGAAGCGAAATCAGCTAGACTTTTCAAGCGAAATCAGAATTTTCGTTCAAGCGGAATTAGGTTTTAGGTCCATTTTAGTCACTTTTAAGCCGAATTTAGGTCTGAATCTCTCAAGGCTTTGTTAAAGCACTATTTCGCATGTACTGTGAAAAATTCAATCCATTTTGACCAAGATTTCACGGTCAATTTTGAAAAGAAGGTGTAGAAGTCAGAAAACAGATGCAATCAAGCTGAACTCTTCTTCCTGAGCTCTAATACCACTTGTAGGACCGTTGTACAACCTGAATGAGTCGATCAGAAGAGTTGTTTATCCGAATCAAAGGCGGAATCAATGACACGGACGCTCGATTCAATTTAAATGTCTCTTGTATTGATTATGATAGAATTACAGCACCTGGAGATGATTCGGCAGCACTTCGTTACCGATTACAAGATCTAATTCCCCTTCAAATAAAACAGACAAGTGCCCTATTTATAGTTGACCTGATTTCGCTTGAAATGGACAAGACATGTTCAAGCGAAATCAATAATGTTGATTTCGCTTGAACTTGCCATTTGCTGTTTCAAGCGAAATTAGCATAAAACTCACTATATTCAGTTTCTAGCATCCCGAGCACTGATTATCCTATCCTATCCTATCCTATTACATTATATGACTCGATACAAGACGAAGTCAATAGATATAGTGCACTAACATAGTATCTGTCTTTTGCATGTATGTTGAAGTATCCCGTTTATGTATTTGGTAATTCGCAGCACTTTTAACTATTTTATGCTACTCTATCAAAACTTGTATACTCGCCAATACTTTTGTATTGACGTTGTTTTAACGTATGTTGCAGGTTTAGTCGCATTCTACATCAAATCAAGTTAGGAAGTCTAGAAACTCACCTAAAATCTATGTTGTCGGATTTGTATTGTTCAACAGGACAAGAAATCTGTGATACCTTGTGTGATTGTATTGTTTATTAGTATGGGATAATGAACGCATTAAATACTGTCGCAATATAGTTGTTATGGATTCTCTTGAGCAATCTGATTCGCCTAGTGCCACGCCCTGATGATTCCGCCATCGGTTGGGGTGTGACATATTGGTATCAGAGCCATAACTATAGGGAATTAGGTAAAATTTTGTGACTCGACCTATTTCGGGTCGACGTCTTAGAAATTGACCTTGTCTATAGTCTAAGTACCAACAGGCCGACTCGTACGAACCCAATAGGGTTTGTATGGGCCTACTTGATACTCTCGGTCGAAATTGCTAAAAACTACAACTTTGTGTGAACACCGCGTACTACAGCTTCACACGAAGAAGCCTTTCCTAAGGCTGAAATACTACTTGGCCTTTCCTAAGGCTGACACAATGCACACGTTTTCGAAAATACTCGCATAACGAAATCGAGTGACCAAGTCGAGACCAGGTGTGAAAACCAAGAACTCTCGATGAGATCGCTCACTCAGCGCATTTTTCTAGCACGAGAACCTTTCATCGAGCTAGGAGTGACATCCACATCTCGACAAAAGTCTCCATTTCGAGATCTAGTGGAACTCACGAATTTATTCGAAGAGCATAACCACAATTAGGAACGAAGTTGTTAAGTCAGGGGTGAAACCTGTATCTTAATAAACTGTTCCACTCTCTAAAATGGTTTTCGAAAAGCTCTCACCAAGGACTCGACCATAACGGTGACTCGAGCCACGCGCTGACTAGGAGGACGAATGCCATGAGCTGCATCCCAGTGGAAGCATAAGTCTTCTAGGTCAACGCGCGTGCACGAACTTGTTGGGTATAGTTGGGTTACCTTGGGTAGTCGACGCCAAAACACCCAGGGCATTCTATCGAATTTTCTAGCCTACAATTCGCTGGTTTTACTTATATACGCTTACGTGTTTACGATTTAAATTTTTATGCTTTAATGATTTCTCGGTTTATTAATTTTCTCTCCTTGTTCTACAAAATGCACAACTCGCACAGCCATCGCAATCTAAAACAAAAACAGAATGTTCGTAACAAAACTAATGGCTAATTACTCGCTAACGCTCTCCCTCTCTCTCTCTCTTCATCGCGTCCTCGCGCATTCTGCACCGATATGTATGTGTGTAAGTATAAACTACAACTATCTATATCTAAAAACAAACAAATCATTGTGTGGGAACTTAGGAAATCTCGTGTCTCCTATGTGGCTCCTATGTGAAATATATTATACTACCTGCAACAAGTTTTGATCGCGCTCAATCGCATCGCAAAACTCAAAATCATTATGATCGAATCTCACTCCAAATCTCTCTCTGTCCAGATGCCTTCCAACGACTCTACCTCGAGACGAACAGCTAGGAGAAGAGCTAAACGAAGCGCCGAGAAGAGGATTGCCTCGCTTGTGGCTAGGGAAGTGGCCAAGGTCATTCCTCAGATTGTCACTCAAGTTCACTCTCTCAGCAACTCTCGAACCTCAGAAGACTCTAAGACGGAAGCACCGCAATCTGCTTTCCTCTACAAACACTTCAAAGCCTGTGACCCGATGGAGTTCACGGGTGAAGGAGGTGTGTCCCAACTACTCCAGTGGTTCAATTCTATCGAAGTTACCCTTCGTCAGAGTGGGTGTCCCGATAGTTTCCGTACTACTTGCGCTACCGGAGTATTTCAATCGCAAGCACTCGACTGGTGGACAGCCGAACGTAACAAACGTGGGATCTCCGCAGCTTACGCTCTCTCTTGGAATGAGCTGAAAGAGCTCATGAAGAAAGAGTACTGCCCTCCCCACGAAGTTCAGAAGCTAGAAGACAAATTTTGAAAAATCAAGCAAGTCGAAGGTGACAATGCTGGCTACACCGCAAGGTTCAAACGGCTTAGCATAATCTGCCTAAGTCAAGTCAACACTTCAGAGAAAGCCATCACGAAGTACATTCGCGGCTTGCCCGAGTGTGTGGGTGATTTTTTCGAAGCTGCAAGACCTGCTACCATTGAAGAAACCTACCGCTTGGCCACAGAAATCAACGACAAGCGAGTCTTGGACGGATTCTTCTCCAAGAATCCTTTCAAACAAGCTCATCAAGCAATCGTCATCGATTCACCCGGCGATTCTTCCAATGATTCTACTGACTATTCTTCTGAAGATTCCTCTGACGATGCCTCCAGCGAATCGTCAGACGAATCCGCCGACGACACTGCATCATCTCAGGGAGCTCAGCCCAACCGTAAACGAAAGACCATGAGCCCAGACTCTTCAACAACTGGACTGTCACAACTAGAACCTCTCCAAGCAGCTCCAGTTCACTTGAAACGCGCCTACAACGGAGCTCATCCCCTGTGTTTCACGTGTACGTATCATCACCCGCCAGAAGCTAACTGTCGCTATTGCGCAAATTGCAACTGGTATGGTCATCTTACGCAGCACTGTCGCACGGGACCGCAGCCTTGAGGAATATCAGCAACAACCGCAGTCTCCGCAGCAGTCCTCCACGGCAACGTTATTTTGCTTCTAATGTTGTTGTAATAATACGACTTTTCGCCGTCAATTTCTTTTATGTGTGGAAACTTATTCTCTCTTTCGACGTATGTGGATTCTATTTCTCTCTTATACTCTCGCACATTCTATATGCTAGAATCAGATTAATCACGGGTGCACACGGGATTATTTTGGTTAGTACACGAGGATCGTAGTAAGTTTCAATGATGCCTTAACGTTCAGGGCATGGTTAAGCGTGGTGGATACGCCACTGGTACTTCCTATATATAAGCGTCTTGACCATGTCTGACGAAGTGTGACACCTATTCACGGAACAAAGGCGTATGGTTGAAACATGACGGTGTTTCGCAATGCTACCCAAATTTTTGTGAAGAAAGTGCCATGTGGAGTTGGAACGTAGACCTATCATATTATTGTGGTTATTTTAGACACACTATACTACATCGCAAGGCGTAACAATCTCAATCGCAACTCAAGCGTGTGATCACAAGACTTTTTGTAAGTCACCACTCTCGCAATCGCATTATCGCTAGAATCTATCTCGCAAATCGCAATCGTTTATTATGTGTCTCGCGCTATCGCTTAATTGTGTGCTCGCAATCTCAATCGCTTATTATATGGATCGCTATCGCTTATGATGTTTTCGCTTAATCGCATATTTTGTGTGTATCGCTCCATCGCTTACCGCCTACTGTGCATCGCTTACTGTGAGTCGCGTATCGTGGATCGCTTGACGAGCATCGCGCATCACTCGTCGCTTTTCGCCTCAGCGCTCCTCGCACCTATCTCATCGCTTCGACACTCTTATCACGTATCGCTATTTGTGTTATCTGTGTTACCTGCGTTATGTCAGCACACATGACCTCGCTTCACGAGACGAAACTAATAGGGCTAAGACATGGTGGTGTTTTAGCTGTATCAGCAGACTTTCGTGGAAAAAGTCCATGTGGGCTAATGTTAGTTAAAATTGTGGTGTTGTTAAATCTAATCAAATCGCATGTCTCCAACGCTTGCAACGCATCGACTGTCGCTTATCGCTCGACAGTTGTCGTTTTTCGCTTGTCGCTTATCGCTTTTCGCTTATTGCCGCCGTCTTCGTTTGGTGTTTGGTGCTGGTGTTATCGATTATCGCGTACCGATCATCGCTTATCGCGCTCGTGTCACTAAACCAAGTTCAGAAACGACTTCATTGCTCAGTTCGCCCTTTTAAGACTCGATCCAACCCTTTCCCGTTTGGATCGAGTCATCGCAAATTTGTCCGTATTATGTCGACACGGGTGACACTGCCTCACGAGACGGAAGCCATATGGATAAAACATGGTGGATATGCCGCTGGTACTTCCTATATATAAGTGTTTTAGCCATATTGTAGAACTTTCGTGGAAATGTGCCATGTGGGGCCGACCTTAAAAATTAAATTTTTGATATTATTAAAAAGGCCTTGTTTACACAGAGTTTAAACCAACTTTTTCTATAAAACTTTTTCCAAAACCTTTGTACAAAACGAGATTTTCCTGTAACACTGGTGTGACAATCGACTTAAGTTAACGCCGTGTGGCGAGAAAATTTCGTAAAACGAATTTGGAACACTTTTAGATCTTTTCGTAATCCAACCAAAACCCTTTTCATTGCGCTGGTGTGGATATAAATACAGTTAACGCCGCACCGTGAGAAGATTTTCATAAACAAGTTTTTCCTAATTAATCGACTTTTCAAAAATTTAAAACGCTTTGGAATCGCATTCTCGTGTGTGTTTTATCGCCTTTGATCATACGAATCGCTTTAACTCGTCGCTCTCGCTTAGTCTTTGCAATGCCCTCGCGCGTTAATTCTCTATTGATCGCTCGCTATCTCGTCGCTTTTATCGCTTACTCGCTCATATCAACTCTCGCGACCCTTCTTGTGTTGTTACTACTCGTTATACTCGTATCAACCTAAAGCAGGGGAGACTGTAACAACCCGCACGTTCGTGCGTTGTTACTACTCGTTATACTAGTTACGCCTAGCACCAGAGATTTAGATCATAATGTAACTATATCGCATACATCGCTAAATCGCAGTATTTTCGCATATTACGCATACTTTATCGCTATCACATCACATTTCACTTGCTGGCAACCACGATGATGTCGAGTGAGGACCAACTCTACCCTCCTTGATAGCCGTGATGTGTAGCAATGTAAAGTAATACTCAAAAACGCACTCGCAGGCACGCGTAACTCGATTATCGCAGGATTTGAAATATGGATATGTATATATGACCCAACGTGACTAATTATAATAAATATATGAAAATGTGGATGAAAATGTGTAACCAAACTATCGCAACACTTAACGATCGAATCGAAACATCGAAACACAACTCGCCGAATGCCACCGATCGACTGACCACTCGATCGGATGGCCATCCGATCGGATTACCATCCGATTGGATTGCCACCCGATCGAGGTGTCACTCGATTGGACAGCCGTCCGATCCGATTCACTGCACCGCCTCCACTCCTCTCTTGCCTATAAATACCCCCACTGTCACATCATTCACACTGATGTGACAGCTCCCGTTCGACCAGACGCTCTTCGCCACTTTTTGCCAGATTTCTCGCGATTCTTGTAAGTTTTCAGCTTAAATCTTGTACTTCTATGATCTACACGCACTCCTTCACCTTTTTCACCATCAAATCTCCCCTTTTCACCGTTAAATCTTCGGATTTGAGCTATTCTAAGGTGATGTCATCATAGAGTTCTTAGGAACAGTGAAGTGTGACCTCATTTAATCAAGAATAGTTCAGATCTGGTAGATTCCACAGGATATAAACATTAATCTCGCATAAATCTAAGCCAAATCTACGATTTTCAAGTTTTTCTTCAAACTCTCTCAACTTGTTACTTAAAGCCGATAGGAACAGGGCTCATTCAGACCTTCTACTCATTCTTTAGTGAAGTGTCGGTTTGAGGACTGGTTCCTATCGACGAGATGACCGGCTTAGCGTGTTGAACACGAACGACCGTCAAGGACAGTTAACTGATCGGACGGGGTGATTCCCATCCGGTCCGATGACTTGGACTCGATGGAGTTCCGTTGTTTAGCTCGTAGTCATACCGTCTCGGTCAAATCGCAAAACTTAACAAAATACCTAAGTTACAAGACGATCAGATTGCGGGACGGATTGCCGTCCGATCGGACCGCCACCCGATCGACCTGCAATCCGATCGGGTTGAACTTGGGATCATGACTTAAACAATTTCAAAGACCTGAACGACGAATGGATCGCCGTCCGATCGGATTGTTTTCCGATCGAACGACCACCCGATCGATTGACGTTTGGATCTTCAACAATTAAACATTTTACAAATCTTCATCGCACATCAGTTCCAACGGATTGTCATCCGATCGGATCGCCACCCGATCGAGTGACCAGTCTGCTATGAACATTCATCAACCAAAGTGTCTCACCAATCGGATCACCGTCCGATCGAACAGCCACCCGATCGAACGATCGTTCGATCGACCGACCTGAGGGGTAGAGATACTTCCCTATTTTCAAAATGCTACAATGAAAACTTCAAAGTTACATCATACACCAACTTATCGCACCAAAACGAGTGACAATCAAATCGAATGACCGCCCGATCGGGTGACCATCCGATCGGATTGTCATCCGATCGACTGGCCATCCGGTCGGATTGCCACCCGACACTTGGTCACTTCTCACCGCTTATCGCATTGTTCATCACTTACGCTATCACTTTATAATCAGGATAATCTCAGACGCGCTCCCTTCAATCCAACCAAGTTGTGTTCACTTGCTGAACACCGACTGTGAATATACTCGAACCCCTTTTTATCGCATTTTGGGTGTAACATACGTTCCTATTAAATCGAATTTATCAAAACGAATTATTCAATCAAACTATTTATCACTTGCGAATAATTGTTATGCATACTTACACGTGATGCTAGTTACATATGTGTTAGGACCTATACTCGCGACGTCCCGCCTAAATTAGTATAGTACTATAGTACCCGACGGGGTCTAGTTAGGATGAATAGCAATCGCAATCGCAGCTCGAGTGACTTAGCTGGTATGTATTTGGTAATTCGCAGCACTTTTAACTATTTTACGCTACTCTATCAAAACTTGTATACTCGCCAATACTTTTGTATTGACGTTGTTTTAACGTATGTTGCAGGTTTAGTCGCAGTCTACATCAAATCAAGTTAGGAAGTCTAGAAACTCACCTAAAATCTATGTTGTCGGATTTGTATTGTTCGAGAGGACAAGAAATTTGTGATACCTTGTGTGATTGTATTGTTTATTAGTATGGGATAATGAACGCAATAAATACTGTCGCAATATAGTTGTTATGGATTCTCTTGAGCAATCTGATTCGCCTAGTGCCGCGCCCCGATGATTCCGCCATCGGTTGGGGTGTGACAATTTTCGACACAATTGTTGTCATTTTTCGTAATTATTGTTTATCGTTAAAGCATATGGGCACTTTTTTTTGAGCTCGAACAAGGTACGTGAATTCTCAGAGACGTCACTGATTGAACGAAATATTTAATTTAATATATTTTTAAGAATGAAACACTGAAACTTGAAATTTTAAACAAAAAAAATAAACAACTACTTGGTATTCACTTAGGTACTATTCATCAAGAGATTGCATTAATATATATAGTGGGATTCCTGCTTCGCTGCGGATCTTTGGTCATTATCCTTTTGGTTCATTACAGTATTAGTACGATACAGACACTAAGCATAATAATCGTTGTCAATCGACAGGTGTTTTACATCGATTCAAAACAATAAAACGAACATAAATACCAGTACTGGTGTTGTTCGGTCAGTACCGGTCAGTTACGAAACCGGTATTGTACTAACACTAGATATACTTACGATACCAAAAAATACTTTATTGCGAATATAACTTTGTGTTCAATGAATTTTATACCGTCATGTCTAGAAATCTATAAAAAAGAATACGGTACCGTTACCAATGTTGTTTGGTTGGTTTATGTTCGGTTTGTGATGATAAAGAAAATCAACTATATATGGCCCGTTCGAATAGAACTTTTATCGAATCGTACATAAAAATAAGCACATGATGACGCTAATAATAAAAAAAACTATACCGATGTTAACTTACACTAAGGGTAATATTGTCAAAAAAACCCATGCACGTGCCATTCACATACCAAAACCATGCAAGTCGCATGCATATTCCACCATCTTTTTTAAACTCCCGTAACTTTTCTATACATGATTATTTAAAAAAAATTACATCATAAAATCGAGTGTTTTATTATCTTTCCAATGAGTATACTATTGCTATACTTTTGAAATTAAAAAAATGACATGAACTGGGTGTTCAAATAAAAACGCCATAAAAACACCCAATTCAAAAAAAACGCAATGAAAATACCCAGTTGAAAACGCCATAAAACACCCAGTTTAGAAAAACATCATGAAAAACTCAGTTGAAAACGCCATAAAAACACCCGGTTCAGAAAAACGCCATGAAAATACCTAGTTGAAAACGCCATAAAACACATAGTTCAGAAAAAAAAAACCCATGAAAACCCAGTTGAAAACGCCATAAAAACACACACTTCACAAAAACGCCATAAAAACACCCAGTTCAGAAAAACGCCATAAAAACCCAGTTGAAAACGCCATAAATAACTCAGTTCATTTTTTTCGAAAAATATATTAATAGTATACTTGTTGGAAAGATAAAAAACGCTGAGTTTTATGGTGTAAGTTTTTTTAGAAAAATAACCACGTATAAAAAGGTTATTAACGTTTAAATATGATTGGGGAAATGGCATGTGATTAGCATGTGCACCCTTGTTTGGATTTTCCAATTTTACCCCTCCTGGTAGTTCTAAGGTTCCAATTATTTATAACAATGCCACCGCATCGTCTTAGCCACAATTCACAAAGATCTTATGGTTGAAAATCGTTCTCACCGTTTTAACACTTCTATTTGTTTTCTCCTGAACCCATTTCTATATATATATATATATGCACCCTTATTTGGATCTTCTAATTTTACCCCCTGGTAGTTCTAAGGTTCTCATTACTTACAAAAATGTCACCGCGTCATCTTAGCCACAAATCACAAAGATCTTATGGCTAAAAATCGTTCTCACCGTTTTTACACTGATAGTTTTTTTCTCCTGGACCCATATATATATATACTAAATATAGAGTTGAGTTATAGTAAAAAGCGGTTTATAAATATAGGATTAGGATCAAATACAAAGGAAATATAAATAAGAAGGATTTTGGTTCATCTAAAATTTGGAGGGTTGAGATTAGTTAAAAAAAAGAGAAGATAATGAAAGTGTATAAAAGGAATCCTACATTTATTTACTTTCTCTCTCAACATCCAAGTCACATGTCAATTTTCCCCCATCAATTTAAAACGTCGATAACTTTTTCATACGGTATTTAAAAAAAAATTCACCATAATAATAAGCATTTTTTATTTTTAATATGCGTATGATATTGTTATATAAAATAAAATAAAATTTTCATTTTTACTGGGTTTTCTTTGAATTGTGTTAAAGGTTCAGATCATTGTGTCTTTTAAGTGAGAAGGGCAATTCGGTCATTTTATATGGCCGAATTACCTTTGTAGTTAACAGAATTACATATAAAATGACCGAATTGTCCTTCTCGTTAACCAAAAAAATGGATGAAGTTAACTTAGTGGACTAAAATGGCAACGGTGAAACCTTTTTGGATCCACATGCGAAAAATGAAACATTTGGACTAAATTTGTAAAATGGTCCAAACCACAAGGACTAAAATGGAATTTAACTCTATATTATCTAGTAAAATTATATACTTACTAAATTTATCTTTATATACCATAATTTCTGTACTATAAATTTTCAACAATTGTATGCATAGAGTGGGTGTACCCAATGCTTAGGGGGATTTAAAAAAAAAAACTTGAGTTTTCACTTTTAAGCCAAATCTACTTGTTTTTTTTTTACTTTTAACCCAAAAGTGTTCGTCTTTCGCAATTTAACAACACAATTTTTTTTAGTTTCAACTTTGGTCCCTTATATTTTTCATCTTACGCAAATTTTTCATTTTACGTTTCGTTTTAAATTCTGCGAGTTAACACGGCGCAATGTGTGTGCGTTTCAACATTTTTACGTTGTCTATTTTTTCCAGTTTGATAGGTTCGTTGCTACGCATGAGTTCTAGGTCAACTTAGTTATTCTTTTCTATGTTTTACGTTTTGGTCTAAGTTATTCGTATTAATACGCCGCAAGTTCAGTATTGATGCCACGCCGCAACGCGAGGTGCTTAATACTAGTTTGGTTTAATTAAGTTAATTTTATCAAAAACTTTTATGCTAACTTAATTTGTTTTTTATATAACACAGAATTAAATTGAGAAAATATCTTTACCAAAACTTTTAATAAGATTAAATGGTTGTAATTATAATTGTTTTTTTTTAATATTGCAATATGTATTTTTTTAACCAATCTTTTCTTTATATTTTTAATATATATTTTTTTATTTTCTGATGGTGACTAATTATATAACACTTAAAAATTGAAAGTGTCAGTAATATTAGGTATATTAAATAAAGTAGTTAAATTAATGGATTAGTTTTTAAGGATGAATAGTATTTTTCTAAATTAGATGAAATTTAGCCTATCCAAAAATTTGTTCAATATTTGAGAAAACATTGGAGGGAGATCCCAATTGTTGTCCTTATATCTCCATATTTGGAGGAAGATGCACTTTTGTAGGTAACATTAGTGAATAGTGCCTAATTCGTAGTTATTTAAATAGATATTGACACCAAAAAAATCTAATGTGTTAATAACATGAATTTAAAATAATACTTTAGCATTTTATATGTTACTCAATCAACTTATGTAGCAAAACTTCTTTTACACACACATCTTTAATAATAAAAGGAAAATAATTTTGTTACTAGATTGTGGACCCCGTATGTTACACGGATTGAATAAAGAAAATATATCACGTAAATAAAGATTATAAATACTATAAAATTTGCTTAAGACCACTCATAATGAGAAAAATCCCCATTTCTTTGAAATTTAAAGAAAATCAAAATAAATTAACTCAATTTAAGATGCTAATATATCATAGATAATTATTGCTATTTAACAATGTACACATAACTTAAAACTTACAATAAGGCAACTTGAATTATGAATAATTTGAAATGTTGATCGAAGCTGAATTCATGCCGCATTGTGCTGTAACACCCCGAAAATATAAATACTGATATCAGGAAATTAAGGATTTCATAAACAAGAATTGACCATCTAAGAAATTTTAACCTAGTTAAAATTACAAGGCTAGAACTAACTAACACTAAGTTAAAAGCACTAGTAATTAAAGCTAGATGATAAGTGAGGGACTAAACTTGCCTAAGAATGAAAGATAAATGCTGGATTTTAACAAAATCAAACCAAACACACAACAACTTGTGTGTCTGGTCGATCAGGAGAAAGGGGGGCGACCTGGGTGTTCTCCAAACTCTAGCTTCACATGAAAATCTGCAAAATTGAAGCCTCAAATCCGTTCCAAATCAGATTCTAAACACAAATTAGTAACCACCTTGTTGTAAGGATCAAAAGGTATGTAAAATTTTGGTACTTTGATCCATCATGAATTCTAGGTTAAATGTGAAAAACTGAAATCTAGCCTAGTTATGACATGCATGAATGAATGTTGAAATAATATGATGTTTAGAATCAAACCCTAGGTGATTCCTTGTGAAAACTTTGCATCTTAGTTGTAAAGTTTGGGGTTTACATGTTAGGAGGCTATGAGCTTGAAGAATACTAGAATTATGATTATTGTTATAGTGAAATCTGAATTTGTTAAAGTAAATTCAGAAATATAGATGTCAAGTTGTATGTAAAATTTATAAATTTGGCAAAAATAGATGTTAATTACAAATCATGAACTTGGTGATAAATATAGAAGGATCTGACCCGTTAGGTGTTTGTTGAAATGCCTAAGAGAGGATTTAAATGATAAAAATATGATGAGAACGCAGATTTGATCATGTTTCACAATGATATGAATATGGTCATGAAAAGAGTTCTAAACAAGTTGTAAAACTAAATTTCTAGGCAAAGAGTCCGGATCATCAAGCGGACAAGCCGGAGGAAATTCACGAGGGAAAGGCGTGCTTTAGAGGTACGAAATTATCGTTTCGTTACATTATGTATTATTTGATAGATTTATGTTGTAGTTTGAAAACATGGTAAACAAGATGAATCAATATATCACGGAAGTGACTTTTCGTCTTAATCTAGTGAGACGGGTCAAAACAATTGTTAGAAATTGAGGTTTGAATTACATTGGTTGATAATTAACTCTTGGTGTCTAAACGGGTCGAATAATCTAACAAGGCATGATTAATACTTCGATTTTGATTAAAAGATCTTTAATGATTGGTTAATATATATATCATTTAAGTAATATGAGGTTTTTAATGTTTCGGTATCATAGATGAACTGAAATTTGAGAGTTAGAATCTTGGTGTGAAAACCAAAACAAAGCAAAACTTGAAACTCCAGGTACTACCGTAAATTACGGTAGTACCGTAATTTACGGTGGATGAAAATTGTTTACGGTGGAAACCACCTGATTTACGGTGGTCATATGCCTTCAAAACTCACCGTAAATTACGGTAACACCGTAATTTACGGTGAACCCGGAAAATTTCAATTTGTTTTATTTTAAGTTGATGATGGGACTATATGTTTAAATATTACGTACAAAAGTCAAAACTAATATTTTTAACGGTTTTGATCCTAGGTGTTTAGATGGATCGTACGGATGGTGATCAAGCAATGACGAAAGAACCGAACACAACTTTTGAAGCTTCCGCTATGTGTCTTAATCTTGCTTAAACTTTGTTCATGGGTTGTATCTAAATTCTCAAACAACTTTTGAATGTTCTAATTTGGTCAAGTGTTGACTATGTTTTATCATACTTCTAAAACTTATGTAAATCTAGTATCTTTTGGTATAAATATGTATAAATCTAGTGATAAATTCTAGTTAAAATTG
This sequence comes from Helianthus tuberosus, assembly GCA_030545235.1. Lineage (NCBI taxonomy): Eukaryota > Viridiplantae > Streptophyta > Magnoliopsida > Asterales > Asteraceae > Helianthus > Helianthus tuberosus. Next base: position 126,110,711 of record CM060358.1, read on the forward strand.
AAGGGTGTTACAAGTTGGTAATCAGAGCTCAAGGTTGTCAATAAGTGTTCGGTTCAAGCTTGATCGATCGTCCGGTAAGAATTAACTTGTTTTGTTAACAAATTATGTACTATGTATAAAATGAGAAATGAACAAAAATGCATGAAAAGAGTGTGTAAGCTCACTCAAAAACAAGAAATGCATGAAACAAGAATGATTAAATCAAGTCACGGACTTGATTGAATAGAAACAAGAATGATTAAATCAAGTCACGGACTTGATTGAATAGAAACAAGAATGATTAAATCAAGTTACGGACTTGATTGAATAGAAACAAGAATTATTAAATCAAGTTGCGAACTTGATTGAATTGAAACAAGAATGATTAAATCAAGTTGTGAACTTGATTAAATCAAAACAAGTAAAGCATGTGTTATAAATGGAATGTCTAACAATCTATGTAAACATTTCAGAAATCGAGATGGCTGATGGAGGCAATGATAATGCGGTGCCAAGAGTCACCGAACAAGTGAGGGAAGTGATTGCCGAAGAGGTTGGAAAGGCGATCGAAAACAGTTTGTCGGGCTTTATTAATAAAATCCAAAACACGGTTTTATCAATAGTAGAAGATAGAATCAAGAAACTGGAAGATGATTCAAATGTAGCAAAGGAAAAGCGTGGAGGACGAAAGCCTTGTTCATACAAGGAATTCATGGCTTGTAAACCACCAACATATAATGGGGAGGTTGACCCAATAGTGTGCCAACGATGGCTAAGTGACATCGAAGGGGTATTCGAGAGAACCCATTGTGACGAAGAAGACTACGTAGCCTATGGTACGGGTCAACTAAGGAGTCAAGCGAAAGATTGGTGGGATAACAAAAAGAAGGAGATTGGAAGTGAAGCGGCTAAGGCCATGACTTGGGAGGAGTTTAAGACGCCGTTTCTTAAACACCATAGTCCCAAGGCGGTCATAAATAAAATCAAGGAAGAATTCATGCAACTCAGACACAAAGGTGAATCCATAGACAAGATCACGGGGATGTTTATGGACAAGATGAAGTTCTGTGATGATTTGATAACGAATGAAGAGCAAAAGGTTTATTATTATCATAACATGCTAAGCGCGGAGTATAGAGAGTTCATAACCCCTTCAAAGTACGAGACCCTTACCGAGATTGTCAATGCTGCTCGGGAAAGGGAGATCGAATTGAAGAAGAGTATAGAACGGGGTGAACGAAGGGCACAAGATGTGAATCCAAGCCCTGCCAAGAAAGCAAGAACGAATGAATCAGCAAAGAAATCAGATGCTAAAGGTAGTACATCAGGTTGCAAAATTTGTGGGAAAAATCATAAAGGCGAATGTCGTTACAAGGATAAGCCTTGTCCCATATGCAAGAAAACGGGACATATGGCTATGTCGTGCCCGGAGAAAGTGACGGTTTGTTACAATTGTTATCGAACGGGTCACAAAAAGTCGGAATGCCCGGAACTGATTGGAAAGAAAGATGGGCAGGAACCGAAAGGTGAAGCCCCAAAAGCAAAGGCAAGATCTTTTCAATTAACCGCCGCAGAAGCGAAGATTGAACCTGACGTAGTCTTAGGTATATTTGCTGTAAATTCAATTCCCGCACACGTGTTATTTGATACGAGTGCGAATAAATCCTTTGTTTCATATGGGTTTATTCGACATCCTTCATTTGTTCTAACCAAATTACCTGTGCCTTTAGAAGTAGAGATAGGTAATAACAAAAGCTTTATTGTTTGTGATGTATGTGAAAATTGTAAACTGAGCATCGATGATGAAGAATATTTGATAAATCTAATCCCGATGTCGATGGGAGAATTCCAAGTAGTCGTGGGGATGGATTGGCTATCTCAATACCATGCAAAGGTTGTGTGTTTCCACAAAGAGATAAAACTAAAATCTCCGAGCGGAAAACACGTCACCATTTATGGCGAAAAAGGAGGCAACCCCATAGTATGTTCGATGTTGAAAGCTCACAAGCTCATGAAGCGAGGATGCAAGGCATTTATGATATACGCTAATGAGCCAGAAAAAGAATCACGAAGGATTGGAGATGTACCGGTAGTACGAGATTATGAAGATGTCTTTCCAGAAGATTTACCGGGGATACCGCCTGAACGGGAAGTAGAGTTCGGGTTCGAATTGATTCCGGGCGCGAAACCCGTAGCGAAAGCCCCGTACCGACTTGCACCGTCGGAACTACAAGAGTTGATGTCCCAAATCCAAGACCTGCTTGACAAGGGATTCATAAGGCCGAGTGTGTCTCCTTGGGGCGCACCGGTATTGTTCGTGAGAAAGAAAGACGGGAGCATGCGTATGTGTATTGATTACCGGGAGTTAAACAAACTCACGGTAAAGAATCGATACCCGCTCCCGAGGATAGATGATTTATTCGACCAACTACAAGGTGCGAAATGGTTTTCCAAAATTGACCTTAGATCGGGGTATCATCAACTAAAGGTCAAAGAAGAAGATGTGCCGAAGACGGCTTTCCGCACGAGATACGGACATTACGAATTCCTCGTGATGTCATTTGGGCTAACAAATGCACCCGCTGCTTTCATGGACCTCATGAACCGGGTTTGCAAGCCAATGTTGGATAAGTCGGTCATCGTGTTTATCGATGATATCTTGGTGTACTCGAGAAGTGAAGCTGAACACGCACACCACTTACAAGAAGTGTTAGAGACACTTAGGCGAGAGAAGTTATATGCAAAATTCTCTAAATGTGCCTTTTGGTTACGAGAGGTTCAATTCTTAGGCCATGTCATAAATGCCGACGGAGTATTGGTGGATCCGTCAAAGATAGAGGCTGTGTCAAAATGGAAACCCCCGAAGAACCCTTCAGAAATTAGAAGCTTTTTGGGGCTTGCAGGGTACTATAGGAGATTCATTCAAGATTTTTCCAAGATTGCGTCGCCGCTAACGAAACTAACCCAAAAGAAAGCAAAGTTTATTTGGGGAATCGATCAAGAAAAAGCGTTTCAAACGCTAAAAGAAAAGCTAACTCAAGCTCCGGTACTGACATTGCCGGACGGAGTCGAAGACATGGTGGTCTATTCGGATGCTTCATTATCGGGGCTCGGTTGCGTGTTGATGCAACGGGGCAAGGTAATAGCCTATGCCTCGAGACAATTGAAGATGCACGAGAAGAAATACCCCACGCACGATCTCGAATTGGCAGCGGTAGTGTTTGCGTTAAAAATATGGAGGCATTATTTGTATGGGGTAAAGTGCACCATATTCACCGATCACAAGAGCTTGAAATACTTCTTTGATCAGAAGGAGTTAAATATGCGACAAAGGCGATGGCTGGAAACGGTGAAGGACTACGACTGTGAGATACATTATCACCCCGGAAAAGCAAACGTGGTAGCGGACGCTCTAAGCAGAAAAGCGGACTATGCCCCAATACGAGTGAGGTCGATGCAACTCGTGGTGACATCGGGTATACTTGAACGTATTCGAGAGGCGCAGTTAGAAGCAGTAAAAGAAGAGAATTGGAAGAAAGAAAGAATAATTGGTCAATTGAAAGATTTGACGGATGGGAATCATGGGTTGAAGACTCGATCCGGAAGGATATGGGTCCCACATACTTGTGGAGTAAAGACGCTTCTACTTAACGAAGCTCATAAATCCCGTTATTCGATTCATCCGGGTGCAACCAAGATGTACAATGATTTGAAACAAAATTATTGGTGGCCCGGAATGAAGAGGGACGTGGCGAAATACGTGGAAAAATGCTTGACATGTTTACAAGTCAAGGCGGAGCACCAGAAACCATACGGCAAACTCCAACCGTTAGAAATTCCGGTTTGGAAATGGGAACATATTACAATGGACCTGTTAACCAAGTTTCCTAAGACGAATCGTGGTTTTGATGCCATATGGGTAGTGGTGGATAGATTGACGAAAAGTGCTCACTTCATTCCGATTCGTGAGACTTATACGTCAGAGAAGATGTCAGAAGTCTATACCAATGAAATCATAGCACGTCATGGAGTGCCGGTGTCCATCGTGTCCGATAGGGATACCCGAATTACCTCGAAATTCTGGCGTGAATTCCAAGAATAAATGGGGACCAAATTGTTCATTAGCACTGCGTACCATCCTCAAACGGATGGACAAAGTGAAAGAACGATACAAATATTGGGAGACATGCTACGGGCGTGTATAATCGACTTTGGAGGCAGTTGGGATGTTCACCTACCGTTAGTCGAGTTTTCGTATAACAACAGTTACCAATCTAGTATTAAAATGGCACCATACGAAATGCTTTACGGTAGGAAGTGTCGAACCCCGGTTTGTTGGGGTGAAGTGGGTCCACGTGAACTTGCCCACCAAGATATAGTACGAGCCACGAACGAAAAGATCGATAAAGTTCGGGCACACTTGAAAGCGGCTCAAGACAGGCAAAAGGCGTATGTTGATAAAAGGAAAAGGCCAATTGAATTTCAAGTCGGTGACATGGTCATGCTAAAGGTGTCCCCATGGAAAGGCGTTATTAGATTCAGAAAAAGGGGAAAGTTAAGCCCAAGGTTTATCGGGCCATTTAAAATTATCGGGAGAGCTGGCAAGGTAGCTTACCGTCTTGAATTACCGGAGGAGCTAAGTGGGATCCATGGCACGTTTCACGTATCGCAATTAAGAAAGTGCCTAGCAGACGAAACGACCTATATCCATTACGATGATATTGAAGTGGATAATAGTCTAAATTATGCGGTAAGACCGGTTGAAATTTTAGACAGAAAGGTCAAGCGTTTACGAAATAAACAAATTGATCAAGTCAAAGTCAAATGGGAGCATAGAAAAGGCTCTGACACCACGTGGGAGACCGAGGAAGAGATGCGTCGGCTTTATCCTACTTTATTTGGTACGTAATTCGGTTTCGGGGACGAAACCCTTTTAAGGGGGGTGGACTTGTAACACCCCGAAAATATAAATACTGATATCAGGAAATTAAGGATTTCATAAACAAGAATTGACCATCTAAGAAATTTTAACCTAGTTAAAATTACAAGGCTAGAACTAACTAACACTAAGTTAAAAGCACTAGTAATTAAAGCTAGATGATAAGTGAGGGACTAAACTTTCCTAAGAATGAAAGATAAATGCTGGATTTTAACAAAATCAAACCAAACACACAACAACTTGTGTGTCTGGTCGATCAGGAGAAAGGGGGGCGACCTGGGTGTTCTCCAAACTCTAGCTTCACATGAAAATCTGCAAAATTGAAGCCTCAAATCCGTTCCAAATCAGATTCTAAACACAAATTAGTAACCACCTTGTTGTAAGGATCAAAAGGTATGTAAAATTTTGGTACTTTGATCCATCATGAATTCTAGGTTAAATGTGAAAAACTGAAATCTAGCCTAGTTATGACATGCATGAATGAATGTTGAAATAATATGATGTTTAGAATCAAACCCTAGGTGATTCCTTGTGAAAACTTTGCATCTTAGTTGTAAAGTTTGGGGTTTACATGTTAGGAGGCTATGAGCTTGAAGAATACTAGAATTATGATTATTGTTATAGTGAAATCTGAATTTGTTAAAGTAAATTCAGAAATATAGATGTCAAGTTGTATGTAAAATTTATAAATTTGGCAAAAATAGATGTTAATTACAAATCATGAACTTGGTGATAAATATAGAAGGATCTGACCCGTTAGGTGTTTGTTGAAATGCCTAAGAGAGGATTTAAATGATAAAAATATGATGAGAACGCAGATTTGATCATGTTTCACAATGATATGAATATGGTCATGAAAAGAGTTCTAAACAAGTTGTAAAACTAAATTTCTAGGCAAAGAGTCCGGATCATCAAGCGGACAAGCCGGAGGAAATTCACGAGGGAAAGGCGTGCTTTAGAGGTACGAAATTATCGTTTCGTTACATTATGTATTATTTGATAGATTTATGTTGTAGTTTGAAAACATGGTAAACAAGATGAATCAATATATCACGGAAGTGACTTTTCGTCTTAATCTAGTGAGACGGGTCAAAACAATTGTTAGAAATTGAGGTTTGAATTACATTGGTTGATAATTAACTCTTGGTGTCTAAACGGGTCGAATAATCTAACAAGGCATGATTAATACTTCGATTTTGATTAAAAGATCTTTAATGATTGGTTAATATATATATCATTTAAGTAATATGAGGTTTTTAATGTTTCGGTATCATAGATGAACTGAAATTTGAGAGTTAGAATCTTGGTGTGAAAACCAAAACAAAGCAAAACTTGAAACTCCAGGTACTACCGTAAATTACGGTAGTACCGTAATTTACGGTGGATGAAAATTGTTTACGGTGGAAACCACCTGATTTACGGTGGTCATATGCCTTCAAAACTCACCGTAAATTACGGTAACACCGTAATTTACGGTGAACCCGGAAAATTTCAATTTGTTTTATTTTAAGTTGATGATGGGACTATATGTTTAAATATTACGTACAAAAGTCAAAACTAATATTTTTAACGGTTTTGATCCTAGGTGTTTAGATGGATCGTACGGATGGTGATCAAGCAATGACGAAAGAACCGAACACAACTTTTGAAGCTTCCGCTATGTGTCTTAATCTTGCTTAAACTTTGTTCATGGGTTGTATCTAAATTCTCAAACAACTTTTGAATGTTCTAATTTGGTCAAGTGTTGACTATGTTTTATCATACTTCTAAAACTTATGTAAATCTAGTATCTTTTGGTATAAATATGTATAAATCTAGTGATAAATTCTAGTTAAAATTTAAGGGTGTTACATGTGCGAGGGATTCCACTATTTATAACTTTAAATTATATATTTATTATTACTAATAACTAAAAAAACTATAACTCAACCCATAATGTATTCCACCTAACAAATTAACAAATGTAAACTCAAAGCGCTATGTAAATATAATAATGAAAAATAGCTTATATATACGATTGATCGTAAATAGATTACAAACATGCGTTAAATAAAATTTGGTAACTATATAAAATAATTTAAATTCAAAAGTGTATATTTGTTAATTCTCCAGCCTTATACAGCTATATTCAACAATAATTTATATTTATATTATATTATATATATATATATATTAATAAAATAATATTAGAATTAAATTAGACCTATGTGAATTAGATCAATATCCTTATGTTATATATTATTAATAATAATATTAGAATTATTAGAAAATATCCTTTATGTTATTATATTAGGGTGGGGCGCGGCTACAAAGTCAAATTTTCCTACAAAGTGTACAAAGTCATAAAACACTACAATTCCAACCATAAAACACTTTTAAAGCCCACAAATAACATAGTGAATATTACTAAAACACAATATCCAAACCTTAACAGTCCTTAAAAACTTCAAACACACCATCATACAACTATGAATATAAAATACAACATGATAATCAACATAAAACACACTAATGTTAGTCATTCGATAATCAAAGCCTTTTCATCCAAAACACAACCCAAAACCCACAAATATGGTGCTTTAGTAATCTTCATTATGTTATTTGTGGGTTTTGAGTATGTTTTATGGTTGACAATATAGTGTTTTATGACTTTTTACACTTTGTAGCCAACTCTCACCCATTATATTATATTAATAATAATAATTAATAATAATAAAATACCTATATTAAAGAAGAAAATGTCACATGATATAAGTTCGTGTATTACACGGGTTAAATAAAAAAATCTTGATTGACTATATATTTTATTTTATTTATATGTGTTATAAATCGTGTATTACATGCGTTAAATATAAAAAAATATAAATCATAAACTTTTATATAATCAATATCACATGGTTAAAGAATATATAAATATTATAATCTTATACATTATAATTCATGATTTTTATCACACAGGTCGAGGAAATACGAACTATATTATTATAAAAATGTGTAATACCATTAAGAAACGTAAACTCTAAATGTAATAATATTATAAAGTAAAAATTAACTTATGATTTTAGCTTCAAAACATCTTGCTTTTTAATCTCTATGTATTATGTGTATTTTACGTAACATATTTGTAAAGATTTCTTGTTTCTTAATCTTTATATAACAATTGAAATTCGTCAAACATAACCGTACTTGACCATGAGTAAGCATACAAAATCAAAATTCATCATTTATCAAAAGGACTTTTAATGAATTAGTGAAAAGCTTTATTAACTTTATTCATAAGAGGTTAAATAAACCATAATTTCCTAATATCATTTTATAATAGTAGGAAGATGTTTTAATATATAATATTATTTAAAGTTAGACAAGAGAGATAATAAAAATTAAAATTGAGATAATAATAATAATAATAATAATAATAATAATAATAATAACAAATTATTTTTAAATAAATTAAAGGTAAAATTGTGAGGTTGAAGGATAGATTGTTATGTGCCATTAATTGGAGTTTTTTTTGTTAATATTTAGATTAGATTAGATTTTTTAACGTAGTAAAAGTTTAATGAAAAAATGTTCATTAAATGTTGACTCTTTCAATATTACGTTTTACGATTGGTATAGACTTTGTCATCATGTTCATTTATGTAAAATTGGAAATGTTTTTTTTGGCTCTAAACAATCTTTTACAGTCACAAATCACAAGCTGGTCAAATATTTGACATGCTTATATAATATGTTAGTTTGGAACATATCATTTACAACCATAACCGCTACCAAAACAACAAGAACTTTATATATTTAAATCAACTAGGTTTAAAGAAGTTCGCCGCGTTGCGGCGAATTTATTTTATTATTTAGTCAGTGTTTATATGTGTTTTGAAATCACTACAAGCGTGCTGCGAACGGAACTGCTGACAAGAATAAAAAGAAAATGTAGAAAAAAACACTAAAAGATAACCGAAAGAAAATCAACCTGCTGACTCCAGGATCCGGTGAGTTTGACGGAGCTTTGATCCAGAAATGACGTGTTCGGTGCGTTTATTACGACTAAGAAAGGAGTAGAAGATAGATACGACACCGATCAGTCATTTACAATCTGGTCTCTATTGATTATTCAACGTTTACAGCACCACGAGACCAGTTGGACATCATGTCTCCTCTGGGAACCAAAAGCTTGTCCAAATGGGAACCTCAAGTCCCTATTTATAGACATCACCTACACTATGTGTCCATCCGATCGGATTGCCATCCGACCGGATGGTCATCCGTCCGGATGGACCTTTACAACATCAAAACCTGTCCAACTTTCTCTATTGTATACAATATTCAACACACGCTCTATCTAACTATTCGCACAGTGGCAGGCGTACGAAATATGCACCAACACAACCAAAAAGTTGTATGGTAACGATGTTGTTCGTATGAAACCCGTGGTCAGAGATGAGCAAATTGTTCTGGGTACCGGTACCAAATTTGCCGAACCGAAAGTTCTTAGGTACAAATTCGGTACCGACTTTTGGCGTTCCTGGTACTGGTTCACTACCGTTTTTTACCTTCATATACCGGTACCGAAACCGGTATTTTCGGTATCATTACCGATTATGTATCGGTTGGCACCGAGCTCATCCCTACCCCTGAAACTAAAAAAAGAAAAAATTAAAAGTTGAAGATAATCATCAAAAAAAAGTTGTACGATACTGTTGTTTGTACGGTAACCGTGATCAGGGATGAGCAAATGGTACCGGGTAGCAGCACTGAATTTCCCGAACCAAAAGATTCCAATATCAGTTCGGCACCAACTTTTTGCGTTTTCTGTATTAATGCCGGTTTTTACCTTCATGTATTGATACCGAACAGGTCCGTACCGGCATTTTCGATATCAGTACTGGTTCGATACCGGTTGACACCAAACTTATCCCAACCCCTGATATTAAAAAAGGATTAAAATTAAAAAGTAAAGAAAATAACTATTATTATAATATTAAAATAATAAAAGTATTAAAAAACTATATATTGTTATAATATTAAAATCACTATTCATTTCGATTCTTTCATTAATATATAGTAAAGTAATAATAATTTAGCAGTTCATATCGAAGTAACACATATAATTATCCCCCACCAAAATCATTGAAATTATATAAAAATAAAGCACCTGTAGTAAATGAATGATATAAAAAGAAATCACCAGCAGAATTCAAAGTCATCCATAATTCACTCATAATCATCCAAGAACTCACAAATCGATGCTAACAAAGTTGCGTTTTTCGAACTTTCACCAAATGCACATCGATATGAAGGTGTCGTAGAGCCACTTGCAGAGAGGATCGTCGTCAGAACCGGAGGTGGTGGTTGCTAGCCGGATTGTGAGAGTCAAGTTCGGGTAAGAGTGTGGATAAGAGATGGTTGCGAGATCGGTGTTGTTATTGGTGGTGGTGGTTGTTAAGGCGGCGGCGCTTGCCGTGGTGGTTATGGTAGTGGTAGTTGGGGTGGTAGTGGTGGCTGTGACAACTCGAGTTTTCAAGGTCTTTCCTCAACACGTTATTTGTTTCACAACTATGTCTGTACAACTTGTTGCTTTGTAATTGTGCACGTTTGTTATATGTTTGAGATATTGTGTCATTTTCTGGTTGATGATTAATGTAATATGATTACGAATGGTACATGAGTTGTGTGTTACACTATTGTTTGATTAACTAATGATTTAAAGTTAGGTTGAGATTTAATATACTTAACACACCTTGTTCTCACCCCTGTGACGACGAAACCTAGGAGTTACCCCATACCCCACCCGACGAAACATAGGAGTTTCGCCACCTAGGGGATTCGTCATACCCTTCACGACGAAACATAGAGTTTCGTCGGCTCCCTTTGATGTTTCGTGGTTATGGGCTTTCAGCCCAGGCATAGCCCAAATCTCATCAACAGTTACGTTATTTATATCACACTATCATTCATGAAACCCTAGACTCTCTTTCTCTCAAACAACCCGACGACAGCCCCTCCCAGTCGAAGTAGATCTTCCTTGTTTGATCATTCTTACTCGCGTCCCGTAGATCGGTCAGTAATCCCACACATAGTTGGCTTGAATTCAAAATATATGATTATGATGTTTTGAACATGTTCTTGATTGTGATATGTATGATTAGTTGATTACATGACTTTATGCGAATCATGATATCGGCATAGGGTTTGGATAATCAATGTGTGCTTGAACGGGATTATATAAAGCATGTATCTTGTTAATCAAAAGAAATAAGGATAGCACTTGAGGTATGAATACCGAATCTGAATTGATGTATTGGTGATTGATAGGATTAGATTAATGACCACTGTTCATGTCTGTTTGAGGTTTGCAAATCATGTTATCGCTTGTTTATAAACGTTAAATGAATATGTGTTACAACTGCGTACATGTCAATAATCTGATAGCATGTGATTCTTGGCTAGGTTGGATGTTGATGATCAATTGTTGCATTGTATTTAGGGTTTCTGTGTGTGTGCGTCAACTGTTAATATGACGTAACTTATGCATGTTGACGAAACACACATATCGACGAAACTTGGGAGTTTCGTCCATGAAAGGTCACGACGAAACATGAGAGTTTCGTCAAGAGAGGTCACGACGAAACCTTGGGGTTTCGTCAAGAGGGGACCACAGCGAAACATGGGTGTTTTGTCAGGAGGGTAAACAGACTCAGTTAACCAATTTAATTCTTTTTGTGGACAACTATGCTAGTGAAGATTAAGTAACATTTAGTTAACTGATATGGATGGCAAGTAACTGTTATTTATTGTATATATGTGAAGCATGGTTTGCATGAGCTTGATTAACTGTTAAGTGCTATGTGGTAGTTGTTGCTTGGATACACATTGCGATCATGAATTATACGTGAACTATCTGGATATACATTGATTGTGTATACATGCATGTTATAGGCTTTGACTGAATTATTTGTGAACAAGTAGTTAAGCATACCGAGCAAACTGAGGTGACTTCACACTATCTATAAGGCATGGGATTCCCAGTGGTTAGGAATGGGTAAAGGATTAAATCGGAAACTGCGTGATCTCCTGGTTTGGAACACGTACTACATCCTCTTTATTGAAGGGTGACAACACGGAACCTGCGTGATCTCCTGGTTTGGGGACACGTACCACATCCTCTTTATTGAAGGGTGACAACGCTGATACTAGACCAAAAACTCGATCATGAAGTCCCTCATTTTTATATCGACTTAATCGCAGGGCCAATGGCGAGCGGGTCATTAGTTAGATAGCGCTATTTAGGTTTGACAAGCCTCACACCGTGCCGTAGAGGACGGGCGTGAACTAATGGATCTGGGCACTAGTCAATGATGATAGACATTGACGTTAGGGCACCAACATACTTCAGTCAGTGGTCGATATGGTAACGGGTCTAGTGGTTCACATGGGGAAGCCCCCACTGGTTATGGTTTGGGAAACAAGGAATCGGTTAACACTTGGTTTACAAATGAACTTATGGTTTTGGAACAACTTTAAAATGAACACCAACTGTGAACTCGCTCAACTTTGTTGTTGACTCGTTGTTACATGCCTTGCAGATCGTTAGGTACTTATGGAGCTTGCACGAGAAGGAGGAGTCGTTGTGGGACATGGACCGTTTAGTGCCATGTTAAACTTTATGAACTTATGACTTATGTTTTGGTTTTACATTTTATGCTTCCGCTGATTAACTTGAATTTGGTTAGCTTGTTTTGAACACCAATTATATTGTGTGCTTGAACTTTTATTTACTTTACTATATTGTTCAATATGATTGGTGGCTTGATCCTGGTCAGTCACGCCTCCTGCGGTGATAATCCGCTAGTGGATTTTAGGGGTGTGACAGATTGGTATCAGAGCCATTGGTTATAGTGAACTTGGTTTAAAAAAAAGGGAAAAGCTTTTTGACAAAACCAGACTATAACCTGAACAGTGCTTAACGATCCACAACGATGCTTCGCTCCACGTGCAAGACTCAACACTATAGGTGGTATGGCTTGTACTTATATTGCCTGTCTATTAGTTTGCATAGTGCATTGTTTATGGTATGCTTAGTTAACGTAACAACTATTGATTGAACCATGTGTGCTTACTCTCTTCTGTCACTCCACACTTACGCACTTTCGCGACACCTTTCTCACTTATGCTTTCTTTGATGTGAAGATCATGAGTGGATGTTTGAATTTGACTCAAGCCCAGCTGACGGCTCTAATCAATGAACGAGTGGCTGAGGCACTCGCAGCAGTCTCTGCAGGAGGTCAGCATGCTCAGCCTCCCGTATGTACGTTCAAAACTTTCATGGATTGCCGACCCAGTACTTTCAACGGCACAGAAGGAGCTGTAGGTCTTCTTCACTGGTTCGAGAAGATCGAGTCTGTTTTTTAAATGTGTGAATGCCCTAAGGCTCGTAGGGTAAAGTTTGCTACTGGAACACTCAAAGGTGCTGCGTTGACTTGGTGGAATGCACAGGTTCAGATGTTAGGGTTGGTAGCTGCTAATGCCACCCCATGGAACGACTTCAAGGATCTGATCAAAGAGGAGTACTGTCATCGCGACGACATTCACAAGCTGGAAGTAGAGTTTTATAATTTGAAGATGACGGGGTCTGAAATTGAGGTGTATACGAAGAGATCGAACGAGTTGGCTATTTTGTGTCCTACCATGGTGGATCCTCCTATCAAACGTATCGAGTTGTATCTCAAGGGTTTAGTGCCAGAAATTCAGAGCCATGTGACTGCAGCTAACCTTGGTACCATCCTGCAAGTCATTCGACTAGCCCATCGCCTCACTGATCAGGCAGTAGAGCAGAACAAGATGCCTAAGCGTATTGGTACTACTACCACTTCTGATGCTCCTAGCGACAACAAGCGCAAGTGGGATGGAAATTCGAGCAAAGGTTCTACTTCTGTTCAGTCCCAGTCTCAGCAGCGAAAGACTGACGACTTCAAGATCCCTGGTCAGCAATCCTCAGGTAATCAGAATCAAGGTCCGAGTGGATACAAGGGAAATCACCCCAAATGAAATCGTTGTGGCTTTCACCACAGCGGACCATGCACTAAGGGCAACTGTCAAAGATGTAACAAGCATGGCCATATGGCCAAGGATTGCAGGAGCCTCTATCCTGCGAACCAACGATGACAGCAACAGCAGCAGACCCCACAGAACCAGCAGCAAGAGCAGCAACAGAGGGGTAACAACAAGGGATGCTTTCAGTGTGGTGCTGAAGGCCACTTCAAGAGAGACTATCCCCAGCTGAACCAGAATCAGAACAACAACAACAACAACCAGGGGAATGGAAACAACGGGGGTAACAACGGTGGCAATGGTGCCAGGGGTCGTGCTTTTGTGATTAGTCAGGGTGATGCGAGGAATGATCCCAACGTTGTGATGGGTAAGTTTCTACTGGACGACTTCTTTGTTTCAGTTTTATTTGATTCGGGTGCCGATACTAGTTATGTGTCCTTAAAAGTTAGTCAGATGCTTAAGCTTACCCCAACACTTTTGAACACCAAGCACATTATAGAGCTAGCAAATGGTAAAAGTCTTGAAGCCACACACATAGTTAAGGGTTGTAATCTCGGCTGGTCAGACCTTTTCTATCGATCTTATCCCCATCGTTCTTGGTAGTTTCGATGTCGTCTTTGGGATGGACTGGTTGTCTCAACCTCAAGCGGAGATTCTTTGCAAGGAGAAAATTGTTCGCATCCCCCGTTATGGTGAAGAACCTCTCGTGATTCGTGGTGACAAGAGTGGTGCTGTGGTAGGCATCATATCTTTCCTTAAGGCCCAGAAGTTTTTACGTAAGGGTCACACTGCCATATTAGCTCTCGTTACTGACACCTCAACGAAAGAGAAGAACATAGAAGACATTCCTATTGTACGCGACTTTCCAGAGGTATTTCCTGAGGAATTACCTGGTTTTCCGCCTCATCGACAAGTCTAGTTTCAAATCGAGCTAGCTCCTGGAGCAGCACCCATAGCTCGTGCACCTTATCGGTTAGCCCCATCAGAACTAGAAGAACTGTCCGCGCAACTACAAGAGCTCTTGGACAAGGGTTTCATTCGTCCTAGCTCATCGCCCTGGGGAGCCCCAGTTTTGTTTGTGAAGAAGAAAGACGGTACCTTCCGTATGTGTATTGACTATCGCGAACTCAACAAGGTGACCGTGAAGAATCGTTATCCTCTTCCATGTATTGATGACCTATTCGACCAGCTGCAAGGGTCAAGCTTTTATTCCAAGATTGATCTGAGATCGGGCTACCATCAGCTGAGAGTCCGAGACGAGGATATCTCCAAGACAACATTCAGAACTCGTTACGGGCACTACGAGTTTCTATTTATGCCTTTCGGACTGACAAACGCACCTGCGGTCTTCATGGATCTCATGAACCGAGTGTGCAAACCTTACTTGGATAAGTTCATTATTGTTTTTATTGACGACATCCTGATCTATTCCAAGAGTCAGGAGGAACACGAGCAGAATCTATGACTTATTTTAGAACTTCTTCGAGCAGAACAGCTGTATGCTAAGTTTTCGAAATGCGACTTTTGGCTTCGTGAAGTCCATTTCCTAGGCCATGTGGTAAAACAGGATGGGATTCACGTTGATCCATCCAAGGTTGACTCGATCAAGGACTGGCCTGCGCCCCGTACACCAACAGAAATCCACCATTTCTTGGGTTTGGCGGGTTACTAGAGAAGATTCATCAAAGATTTCTCGAAGATTGCACAACCTCTCACTTCACTAACTCAAAAGGGTGTCACCTATTATTGGGGTGATGCACAGGAATCCGCGTTTCAGCACTTAAAGGAGAGACTTTGTAGCGCACCTATTCTCTCGTTACTTGAAGGCACTGAAGATTTTGTGGTTTATTACGACGCATCTATCCAAGGACTTGGTTGTGTGTTGATGCAACGGGATAAAGTCATTTCTTATGCATCGCGCCAACTTAAAGTTCACGAAAGGAACTACACTACTCATGATCTGGAGCTGGGAGCTGTTGTTTTTGCACTCAAGATATGGAGGCATTACCTGTACGGTACCAAGTGCACCATCTACACCGATCACAGGAGTCTCCAGCATATCTTCGAACAGAAGGAGTTGAACATGCGAAAGCGTCGATGGGTCGAACTCCTGAACGATTATGAATGCGCGATTAAGTACCATCCAGGCAAAGCCAATGTTGTGGCCGATGCCCTCAGCCGGAAGGAGCCTAAACCTAAGCGTGTACGTGCGTTGCAGCTTACCATTCACTCTAGCCTTCCCGCTCAAATTCGTGATACTCAGGTCGAAGCATTGAAAGCAGAGAACATCAGGGCTGAATCCTTGCGAGGATCGAAGAAACAATTAGAACAAAAGGAAGACGGCGCTTTTTACGTGACAGGGCGCATCTGGGTTCCACTATATGGTAATTTACGTGAACTTGTGATGGATGAAGCACATAAGTCTCGTTACTCAGTACATCCTGGTTCGGATAAGATGTACCATGAACTAAAAACTACGTACTGGTGGCCTAGCATGAAAGCCAACATAGCAACCTGTTATGGGCCATTTTCTGAACATATATCCTGACTAATATTCTACTTTTGATTGTTTATTTGTGATCAGGATACCGGATCAGGATATTGGTAACATCCTGATGTGATATCCTGGTAATGACTAATTTAACCATTTGCAGATTAGAAGGTGCGGGTCCCTAACGGTCAAGTGGACCTCTTCTCCTTAAGACTCGGGCAAACCAGTTATATGAGAGACGTTGAACCTGGAAGAAGTGGACTACAACGTTCACTTGAGGAATATTCGAAGCATACTGGTTTAATAGGATAGTTAGTTGATTTCGTTTAACTATAAATAGATTGATCGGATCAGATTAAGTCACTCACTCTCTTTCGCACACTTTACTCTCTAGCTACTAGCAATCACTACACACAAACATTTGTACTCAAATTACATTGTAACACCTAGTTGATCCGCATCATATCTTGCACTGTATCCTGATATTTGAAGTAATAGAAGAACAAGGCAGCTGCGATTGTCAGCTCCCGAGGTTTTGTGCCGGCGATCTAGATTGATCAAGGGCTTTCCTCGTACATCTCGTGTCACTTTTTACTCTTTTGCTCATTGTTTGATCATAGATACAGCTTTATATCCTGGGCTGTATCCTGAAACTGTTTTTGCAAATAACTTGATTAACATATTTTCAACACACATTTCTAGCACACTACCTTACTTAACTAATTTGATCACTTAATTGCTTCGGTAATTTTTGACCAAAACAATTTGGTGCCCACCGTGGGGCAAGTGGTGCTATTTCTACTAAAAGCTTTTGCGAAATTGTTACTTGGTTTTCTATTTTCAAAACTTTTTGCTACACTATTTTCAATGACCTCAAGATCAAACATGAGATCTTCCACCGTGTCTGCTACAACCTCTGCAACAATTGGTTTGGTGCTTCCACCACCTCCTCCGAGAATGCAAGCCTCTTCACAGGGAACTGAAAGTCATGTGGCTCGGGATGTTATCCCTGCTCGCAATGTCCAGGGATCCGGTCCTGTTTTGGCTTCTAACGAAGAAATTCTGAATTTGTTTGGTAGTGTACAGGAACAGATAAGGCAACAGCAGGAAACTAATCAGATGCTGATAAGAGAGATACAACTCTTGAAATCTGGCCCGAGTAGGCCTGCTGAAGATATTGTCACTCCCTTGCAACCCAGGGCTTTGAACTTCAGTTCTGCAGTTTATACTGAGGATAACCGGGGGAATATTGTGCCTAGCCATTCCCAGAATCATACTCCTGAGATACCTTCTTCAGTAAGAGTATCAACTGTGAGAAGCTCAGGATATGGCCAAAACCCCCCAAGCTGGTAATGTAGATAATAATAATAATACTCTTGCTACTAATGGTGTTGGATCTTTGCAGGATGCAGGTATGACATCAGCATTTTCCAGGGAGCTTCAAAAACTGAAGGACATGATATCTAGTGTACCTGGGGTGGTTCAGCCAATTCCTGAAGTATCCCAGGACAGCCACAGGATATCCCGGTTTGCATATCCCATTTGTGATGCTGAAATCCCAAAAAGATTTCAAACCCCCAACATGAAGCTCTATGACGGAACTACGGATCCTGAGGAGCATATTGCCCAGTATAGGGAAAGGATGGAAATCAACCTTATCCCTCCAGACCTCAAAGAAGCATGCTTGTCCAAGGGTTTCGGTTCTACCTTAACAGGATCAGCCTTAAAATGGCTGTTAAATGTTCCTCCTCACTCAATTACTTCTTTTGCTCATTTAGTTAATTTATTTAATAGTCAACTTTCTTGCAGCTGGAGTTTTGAGAAACTAACCAGTGATCTTTACAGGATAACTCAAGGACCTCAGGAATCCTTGAGGGATTATGTGAACAAGTTTAGTCGGGAATCCTTAGATATCCCACATCTTGATGTTGCAACAGCTGTGCAAGCCTTCAAGATGGGGTTGCAAAAGGATTCTCAATTTTATCAGGATCTTGTAATGAGTCCCTGCAGAAATCTGGACGAAGCTCGTAACAGGGCTTTAAGATACATTCGGCTGGAGGATGATAAAAAGATGCAAGAGTGAATGAATTCATCCACAACCAATGAGTCAACCAACAGGAAATCAGAATCCTCGTATAAACCATATCGCTCAAGGCCATATGGCAGAAATGATAGCAAAAAAGTGAATGTTGTTGAAGACGAGGATCCTGAGGAGTATCCTGAGTTGTCTGAATATTGTTTTTCTGTTAACATACCGGAACTAATGTATGCTATGCAGGGTTTAGGAGACAAAGCAAGATGGCCCCGAAAGAATCAACAAAAGGCTGATTGGAAGGACAAGTCCAAATGGTGTGCTTTCCATGAGGACTTCGGGCATGTTACTGAGGATTGCATCGCTTTGAGAAAAGAAATAAGCTATCTCTTAAGCAAGGGATATCTGAAGTGACAAATTCATCACGTTCGATAATGATGACAGGGATACTGTCCAGGATCCCCATCATGACGCCTTAGTGATAACGTTATATGTTGCTAACCATTTTGTACGCAGGATATTAGTGCATAATGGCAGCTCAGTCAACATAATTCAGCTGGAAACATTGAAGAGGATGATTGTATCTCCGATGGACATTACTTCAAAGTCCACTGTGCTCGTTGGTTTCAGTGGAGAAGCTAGGAATACCGTAGGAGAGATAAAGTTGCCCGTGTATATTCAAGGGTTCAACTCAATGCAGCGCTTTTGTGTCATGGACTCTTTATCCTGCTATAATATTATACTAGGTAGGCCTTGGATCCATGATATGAAAGCTGTTCCGTCAACCTACCATCAATGCATCAAGATCCCTACTCCTTGGGGAGTTGTCAAGGTGGAAAGTGATCAACAGGAAGCAAAGGAGTGTTATTCTTCTTCGATGAAATCCTCAACAAAGCCTAGTGCAGCATAGCAATTAAAGATTTGAGGCCAGGATATCATGGAGGCTTCAGAGCAGGATGTAAAGAAAGTGGTCCTGGATCAGAATAATCCGGATATCTCGGTGCTCGTGGGAACCAATATCCCTCAGGATATTGAAGATCAATTGACTAATTTTTTGAAATGCAGGATGTCAACATTCGCGTGGAAACACGAGGACATGACAGGTATTTCCAAGGATATTATAACACATAAGCTCGGTATTGACAGGTCATTCAAGTATGTCCAACAAAAGAGAAGGAAGTTTGCTCCGGAGCGAAATGTGATCATCCAAGAGGAAGTCGAAAGACTACTAAGGAGCAAGATGATTAGGGAAGTGAAGTTTGCTAAATGGCTGGCGAATGTAGTTGTGGTACAAAAGAAAAATGGGAAATGGAGAGTTTGTGTAGATTACACAGACTTAAACAAAGCTTGTCCCAAAGACCCATTTCCTCTTCCTCATATTGACTCAATGGTGGATGCTACTGCCGGCCATGAGATGTTAACCTTCATGGATGCATCTTCAGGATTCCAGCAGATCCAAATGGAACCTTCAGACCAGGAGGATACTGCCTTCATGACGCCAACAGGTATTTATTGCTACACTACTATGCCCTTTGGTTTGAAAAATGCAGGTGCAAAATATCAAAGATTGGTGAACATGATGTTCAAAGACAAGCTGGGGGACACTATGGAGGTGTACATCGACGACATGGTAGTAAAATCTAAAAAGGCTGAGGATCATCTCCAGGATATCAAGGGAGCATTTGATATCCTGGATCAGTATAACATGAAGCTAAATCCTGCTAAGTGCCATTTTAGAGTGGGGGCAGGAAAGTTTCTAGGATATATGGTGACTAAAAGAGGGATAGAAGCAAGCCCGGAGCAGATTAAAGCTATCCTGGATATTAAGTCACCTTCAAATATGAAGGATGTTCAACGGTTGACAGGATGAGTCGTAGCATTAAATAGATTTATTTCAAGATCCTCAGAAAAATGCAAGGAATTTTATGATATCCTGAAGAAGAATAAGAAGTTTGAATGGGGAGCAAAGCATGAAGCAGCCTTGCAGGATTTGAAGCAGTATCTTTCAACCGCACCTTTATTGATGAAGCCTGAGGATGGTAAACCATTATCCCTGTATCTTGCGGTATCAGGGAATGCAGTAAGTGTTGTCCTTGTAATGGATCATGAAGGTCAACAGTATCCTGTTTATTATGTTAGTAAAAGTTTATTAGATGCTGAAACTAGGTATTCCCACTTAGAGAAACTGATTTTAGCCCTAGTTATGGCGTCAACAAAACTTAGACATTATTTTGAAACACATAGGATTCACGTTAAAACCAACTATCCTGTTAAAAATGTGCTTAGGAAACCCGAGATGTTAGGTAGGATGGCTAAATGGTCAGTGAAATTAAGTGCCTTTGATCTAGTATATGAACCTAGAAATGCCATAAAGTCTCAGGCTTTAGCTGACTTTGTGGCTGATTTCAGTAGTGATATTCAAAACGAAGTAGACCTAAAAGTACAACAGCTAGGAGAAAACTTAGAATCCTGGACGTTATATACTGATGGTGCATCTAATGTAAGAGGTGTGGGTTTAGGTATACTACTAAAATCGCCACAGGGGGACATATTACCCCAGGCTATTAGATGTGAGTTTCCTGCCACTAATAATGAGGCAGAATATGAAGCTTTAATTACAGGATTAGAATTGGCTAAAAGTATTAATATCAAGAGTTTGCAAGTATATGTTGATTCTTTGTTAATTACTAATCATTTTAATGGAACCTATGCAGTTAAAGGTGAGAAATTAATCGAGTATCTCGAAATTCTCAAAAAATTAGCAGGATATTTCGATATTTTTACACTGGAACAGGTACCAAGAGAGGATAATGCTGAAGCTGATGCCTTGGAAAATCTAGGATCATCAGTCAGGATACCGGAAGGAACCCAAATACCAATATTACATATCCTATATCCTGCGATGGATCCTCAGGATAAGGAAGTAGTAAGTGTTCAGGATCCTGATGATGAGTATCCTGAGAAGGATCCTAGGTCTTGGAAGGCTCCAATCATAAGATATTTCAAGGAAGGACACATCCCAAAGGATGAGAATCCTAAGGCCTTTAGAATGAAGGTATCACGATTCACTATTATAAAAAATGTCTTGTATAAGAAATCGCTTGTAGGACCATATCTGAGGTGCTTAGAAGATCCCGAAACCAAGGAAGTGCTTCAGGATATACACGAAGGGGATTGTGGTAACCATACTGGGGGCAGGTCGTTGTTCTCAAAGGCATTAAGAACAGGATATTATTGGCCGACAATGAGAAAAGATGCTGCAGAATACGCTCGAAGATGTGATGCATGTCAAAGACACAGTAATATATTACATCAGCCGGCCGAGCCACTTTATCCTATAGCTTCCCCTTGGCCGTTCATGAAGTGGGGAATGGATATAGTAGGAAAATTGCCAAAGGCTCCAGGAGGAAAGGTCTTCATGCTGGCAATGACCGATTATTTCTCTAAGTGGGTCGAAGCTGAAGCATTTGTTCAAGTTAGAGATCAAGAAGTGGTATCCTTCATAAAAAGGAATATCCTGACTAGGTTTGGAGTACCAGCTGAGATAATTTGTGACAACAGATCTCAATTTATAAGTAAGAGGACTACTGACTTTTGCAAGAGTTGGGGAATCAAAATGATTACATCCACACCGATACATCCTCAAGCAAATGGACAAGCAGAATCCTCAAACAAGATAATTGTAAACAACCTGAAAAAGAGACTAGGGGCTAAAAAAGGAAGATGGGCAGAAGAACTACCCTTTCTTTTGTGGGCTGATAGGACGACGGTGAAAAGTGCAACTGGCCAAACCCCGTTTTCCTTGGTATTTGGAGCGGAAGCGGTGATCCCGACAGAAATGGTAATACCTACAGCGAGATCCAACCTCCGGGATCCTGAGCAGAATCCTGAAGTCCTATGCAAGGAATTGGATACTGTTGATGAAACAAGAGACGCAGCAAGACTAAGGATGGCGGCATATCAACAGAGGATATCTAAAGCATATAACAAGAATATAAGGACTAGAAGGCTCCAGGTTGGAGATTGGGTATTGAAGAAGGCTTTTCAGAATACTACTAATCCTGCTGATGGAAAGTTGGCTCCAAAATGGGAAGGACCCTATGAGATTGAATCAGAATCAGGAAAAGGAGCATACCGACTCAAGAATATGGAGGGGGATATGCTACCAAGATCCTGAAATGCTATACATCTAAAGCTCTATTTCAAGTGAGTTTGGAATTTAAATTCTAACTCAGGATGGTTGGATTCTATCTCTTTTATTAAATTTTAATATTATTTATTGTTTTGAACCCATTACTGACTTAAGCATCGGAGGGGTGTTAGCCAGGCTAACGCCCACCTTAGCTTACAGTTGTTTTGCAGTATATGCTTC
Source organism: Helianthus tuberosus (assembly GCA_030545235.1). NCBI lineage: Eukaryota > Viridiplantae > Streptophyta > Magnoliopsida > Asterales > Asteraceae > Helianthus > Helianthus tuberosus. The sequence continues at coordinate 126,133,572 of CM060358.1, forward strand.
GGGATATAGCTGCAGGATGTACATTCATGATACTTCGAAAGATTAGAGGATTGGCCCCCTCTCTCACGTTTAAGGGATCCTGATCCCTTCACAGGTTTAAAGGTATTCACCTTTCCCTCGAATTGGGTTTAAACACCCTGCCTGGAGCGCAAGTTATCCAAGGATAGTTCAAGGTGGCGGGACCAGTTCATGTAAAAGTGGCTGACAATTTCGTCACTATTGGCTATATCCTGGATTCTCAAGGTATATGAGGATTGATCACCCTCTCTCACGGAAGGGTATTTTCATACTCTCTAAGGTTTAAAGGTTATCACCTTTCTAAGTCTTGGAGTTTATACACTCCCGCCTGTAGCGCATGAAAATATGGGATTTTCCCCAGGATACTTATGGGATTTTCCCCAGGATACTAAGGATTTATCTCCAGTATGTTTTTGGGTTTTACCCCAGTAACACAAGAACTGTCCAAACAGTTAGAACTTGAATTCAAAAAAATTTCTAAGTGATTCGAAGGCTTTATGCACAGGGGACATTCCTCCTAAGGCGATTATGTAAGGCTCAAGGAATCAAACTCAAACCTAGTATACTAGGTATCTCGGACTGGGGACATCTTAGTTGAAGAAGTTGCAAAAGGATTGAAGTTCGATACTAGGGTTACACTATATTCCTGGTATGATCTTTCCTTTGTGAACCTTACATAAGTTGTTTAAACTTTTGAAACTGTGTTTAAGGCTCAAATATCTTGATAAGGATATATCTTTAGGATATGTTCTCAAAATGTGTTTTCGGGATACGTTTCAGGATATTTGATTGGGATATTTGGGAAATAATACTTGGGTTGAAAATTAGTACTCTGGTCAAACAAGTGTTATCAAAACGGATTTTGAAAAATAAACTATCTTTTATTCTTTAGAGACTTTGTCTAAATTATTTGGATTTTGAGAAGTCCTATTTGACGAAAGTCTTCGTAGGATACCATTGAGTATATTGATCAGGATATTTTCAAAAAATAATTGCACAAATTTTGCAAAGCTAAAATTTAAACTAAGTAATACATGACAAAAAATTAAAAGGCAACAGCAAGTAAATCACAAGGAGGTAATATTGTCTAAAATAAGCAATACTAGTTGATAACCGAAGGCTTCATCCTAAAACCTAGGACCCATCCACCTTTGGTTATCTAACGGTTGAAATTTAAATGAAAATTGTTCAACAAACCATAACAATCAAAATTAAGAAAGAAAAAGAAAGGGGTAAGTTTTAGGAGGCAGCGCCTTCTTCGTTCATCACAGCATCCACCTCAGGATTAGCTTGAACATCTGTCTCGGCTTCATCATTGGCACCAGTTGTTTTTTTAACCACTTTTGAAGGCCCTTCAGCTATAGGTTTAACAGGATCGCCGCCGAGACTCCTTAGCTTGGTCTCCCAAGCGTTGACATCCCAAGAAGGGCATTCGAACCCCAGGGCTTTGGCTTCGTTGGCCATCTTTAGCCTGGCCTGAAGAAGGGAAGTAACGACGGAACTCTTAAGGCCCTCCCGGTAGGTGATCATGTCCCGTTCATGTTGGGCATGGGCGGCGTCGAGATGAGCTTGGGCCTCGAGAGTAGCTTTGTTAAGGGCAGCCTGGTGTTCCTGGGTCATAGCCTTGAACTTATCCTCGTAATGCCGGGATTTGGCAGCAGCAATCATGCCCTGGTCGTAAATGGTGACCTCGGCTTTCTTCAATTTGGACTCGAGTATCTTGTTGAGCTCACGGGATTCTTGATATAGATGAACCAGATGTTCAAGGCCCTACATCCAAAAGTACATGTATTATGATAACCAGGATATTGATTTGGCATATATGTGCAGGATAAGGAATAAGACTTTATACCTGGTTGAGAAAAGAGGTCATGAACCCGCTCGCTTCGATAAACCCATGAGTTTCGTAGGGAAACGTATCAGAAATGGCAGGTGAATCGGTCTCTTTCCTTTTGTGGGAACTTGAACTCCGAGGTTTAGTAGCTGGTGATGGTTTAGGAATGATGATGGCTTTGGAGTTGCTGGGCTTAGATGTAGCTGTAGCTTTGGGACTAGGCTCCTTCTTGACCTGGACGTGATCGGAGTAACTGTCTAACTCCTCAAGGTCGAAAACTTCTGGGATTTTGGCTAGTGCTGCATAAAAGGAGAGTTCTAAACTCTTATTGTTCTTTCGTTATATTATCAATTGTTTGTAAAATAACTCTTACCAGACATCTCGGATGATGAGTATTGGCTGGAACTTGGGAGGTGTGTGGAAAAACTCCTGTCACCTTCTGGTAGCTGGTAAATTGCTTTGATCCTTTTTTCAGATTCTACAGTAGGGGGAGCTACTTCCTTAAAATTCACTGCAAAAAAGACCAAATAAGAAAATATTAGCACAAGACAGAGGCCTAAAAGTGTCTATGGATATTCTTGAAGCCCTAAACCCTACCGGTGGTTAACCACTCCACTGGAAGGCTAGCACCCTCTTAGATGGAATCTCGCTTGATGAAAAAGAATTTACGTTGCCATCCATCTTCGTTTTTGGTGGCTTTAAGAATGAGAGGTTTGCTGGAAGTTGAAAAAAGCAAGAATCGGCTGGAACCGTGTGATCGGAGGAGGTAAGCGATTGGGATATCTTCAATGCAGAGATCAGGACAATGAAGATGTTTGATTTGGTTAAGTACGATTAGTACCCTCCAAACCATGGGCATTGTTTGGGCGAAGGAAATACCAGCGGTTCAAAAAAACTGCATCATTAATTCAGGAAATGGGTATCGAAGACCTAACGAGAAAGGGTATGCTGGAAAATGAACCCATTCGGCAGAAGAAAGATCCGACCGAATTGATCGGTCAAATGGCCTGAAAATCGTGCCATCGGGGAAAGCGTCGGAGGCCCTCAGCGCGGAAATATCCGCGTTGTCGAAAGCACAGATCTCCTTCTCGGGATTTTTGAGAAGATTTTGCTGGACAAAGGTGCCCGATGATTCACCGGTTTTGGAGTGGGTCCTGGTGGCCATTGGAAGAAGGATGGAAAAACTAACAGGAAATGAAGAAGGAATAAGCGATTACCTGGAGACTCTGTTGATGATATCTGATTTTCAAACAAGAAGAGAGAAGATATAGGGGCATAGTGGATATCCATAGAGTAAAAACTGCGTTGGAAGTTGCATAAAGCTACCCCAAACGTCGCCTCGTTTTAATTGCCTCGGACTACGAGATAATGTTTTAAAATATATCCGTTGGATTGGTATACCGACAGATATATTTTGGGGATAATTGTTATGGGCCATTTTCTGAACATATATCCCGACTAATATTCTGCTTTTGATTGTTTATTTGTGATCAGGATACCGGATCAGGATATTGGTAACATCCTGATGTGATATCCTGGTAATGACTAATTTAACCACGTGTAGATTAGAAGGTGCGGGTCCCTAACGGTCAAGTGGACCTCTTCTCCTTAAGACTCAGGCAAACCAGTTATATGAGAGACGTTGAACCCGGAAGAAGTGGACTACAACGTTCACTTGAGGAATATTCGAAGCATCCCGGTTTAACAGGATAGTTAGTTGATTTCGTTTAACTATAAATAGATTGATCGGATCAGATTAAGTCACTCACTCTCTTTCGCACACTTTACTCTCTAGCTACTAGCAATCACTACACACAAACACTTGTACTCAAATTACATTGTAACACCTAGTTGATCCGCATCATATCCTGCACTGTATCCTGATATTTGAAGTAATAGAAGAACAAGGCAGCTGCGATTGTCAGCTCCTGAGGTTTTGTGCCGGCGATCTAGATTGATCAAGGGTTTTCCTCGTACATCTCGTGTCACTTTTTACTCTTTTGCTCATTGTTTGATCATAGATACAGCTTTATATCCTGGGCTGTATCCTGAAACTGTTTTTGCAAATAACTTGATTAACATATTTTCAACACACATTTCTAGCACACTACCTCACTTAACTAATTTGATCACTTAATTGCTTCGGTAATTTTTGATCAAAACACAACCTACGTTAGTAAATGCTTGACTTGTGCGAGAGTCAAAATTGAGTACCAGAAACCATCAGGCCTACTTCAACAACCAGAGATACCGACTTGGAAATGGGAGCAAATTTCCATGGATTTCGTTACTTGCCTGCCTAGATCTCAACGCGGAAATGATACCATTTGGGTGATCGTGGATCGTCTGACCAAGTCTGCACATTTTCTGGCTATCAAGGAAACGGATAAGTTTTCTACTCTAGCAGACATCTACCTAAAGGAAGTAGTATCAAGGCACGGGGTGCCAACCTCCATCATTTCTGATCGTGACTCACGTTTTACATCTGAATTATGGCAAGTTATGCACAAGTCCTTTGGCTCCCGATTAGACATGAGCACAGCATATCATCCACAGACGGATGGGCAGTCTGAACGCACCATCCAAACCCTTAAAGACATGCTTCGGGCATGTGTAATCGACTTTGGCAATGGATGGGAAAGACATCTCCCGTTAGTGGAGTTTTAGTATAACAACAGTTACCACACCAGCATCCAGGTTGCACCGTTTGAGGCGTTGTACGGACGTAAGTGCCGATCACCTCTTTGTTGGGCAGAGGTTGGAGACAGTCAAATCACTGGCCCAGAACTGGTCGTAGACACAACAGAGAAGATTGCTCAGATACGACAACGAATGGCGGCATCTCGTGACCGTCAGAAAAGCTACGTTGATAAGCGCAGGAAACCACTCGAGTTCCAGGTTGGGGATCGAGTGCTACTCAAAGTCTCACCTTGGAAAGGTGTAGTTTGTTTTGGGAAACGAGGTAAACTCAACCCGCGATATGTCGAACCCTTCGAAATCATAGAGAAAATAGGCAAGGTGGCCTACAAACTGGACCTACCTGAAGAACTCAACGGAGTTCACAACGTATTCCACGTGTCAAATCTGAAGAAGTGTCTGTCAGATGAGACCTTCATAGTTCCTCTCAAGGAGCTCACTATCGACGATCAACTGCGATTCGTTGAGGAACCAGTAGAGATTACTGACCGAGACGTTAAGGTTCTCAAGCGCACCAGAATACCTCTTGTTCGAGTTCGGTGGAACTCCCAACATGGCCCAGATTTTACCTGGGAATGAGAAGACCAAAAGAAACTCAAGTATCCCCAGTTCTTCGAGAAAAGTGCAACCACTACTGAGGCTGAAGCTACTGCGAAATTTCAGGACGAAATTCGAAACCAACGTGGGAATGATGTGACACCCCAGGAAAACCAGGAAACCACCCAACATAACTAGCTTCCTCAGTAACCACGTGCTAAATTTCGGGACGAAATTTCTTTCAAGTTGGGGATGATGTGACAACTCGAGTTTTCAAGGTCTTTCCTCAACACGTTATTTGTTTCACAACTATGTCTGTACAACTTGTTGCTTTGTAATTGTGCACGTATGTTATATGTTTGAGATATTGTGTCATTGTCTGGTTGATGATTAATGTAATTTGATTACGAATGGTACATGAGTTGTGTGTTACACTATTGTTTGATTAACTAATGATTTAAAGTTAGGCTGAGATTTAATATACTTAACACACCTGGTTCTCACCCCTGTGACGACGAAACCTAGGAGTTACCCCACACCCCACCCGACGAAACATAGGAGTTTCGCCACCTAGGGGATTCGTCATACCCTTCACGACGAAACATAGAGTTTCGTCGGCTCCCTTTGATGTTTCGTGGTTATGGGCTTTCGGCCCAGGCATAGCCCAAATCTCATCAACTGTTATGTTATTTATATCACACTATCATTCATGAAACCCTAGACTCACTTTCTCTCAAACAACCCGACGGCAGCCCCTCCCAGTCGAAGTAGATCTTCCTTGTTTGATCATTCTTACTCGCGTCCCGTAGATCGGTCAGTAATCCCACACATAGTTGGCTTGAATTATAAATATATGATTATGATGTTTTGAACATGTTCTTGATTGTGATATGTATGATTAGTTGATTACATGACTTTATGCGAATCATGATATCGGCATAGGGTTTGGATAATCTATGTGTGCTTGAACGGGATTATATAAGGCATGTATCTTGTTAATCAAAAGAAATAAGGATAGCACTTAGGGTATGAATATCGAATCTGAATTGATGTATTGGTGATTGATAGGATTAGATTAATGACCACTGTTCATGTCTGTTTGTGGTTTGCAAATCATGTTATCGCTTGTTTATTAACGTTAAATGAATATGTGTTACAACTGCGTACATGTCATAATCTGATAGCATGTGATTCGTGGCTAGGTTGGATGTTGATGATCAACTGTTGCATTGTATTTAGGATTTCTGTGTGTGTGCGTCAACTGTTAATATAACGTAACTTATGCATGTTGACGAAACTCACATATCGACGAAACTTGGGAGTTTCGTCCATGAAAGGTCACGACGAAACATGAGAGTTTCGTCAAGAGAGGTCACGACGAAACCTGGGGGTTTCGTCAAGAGGGGACCACGGCGAAACATGGGTGTTTTGTCAGGAGGGTAAACAGACACAGTTAACCAAGTCAATTCTGTTTATGGACAACTATGCTAGTGAAGATTAAGTAACATTTAGTTAACTGATATGGATGGCAAGTAACTGTTATGTATTGTATATATGTGAAGCATGGTTTGCATGAGCTTGATTAACTGTTAAGTGCTATGTGGTAGTTGTTGCTTGGATACACATTGCGATCATGAATTATACGTGAACTATCTGGATATACACTGATTGTGTATACATGCATGTTATTGGCTTTGACTGAATTATTTGTGAACAAGTAGTTAAGCATACCGAGCAAACCGAGGTGATTTCACACTATCTATAAGGCATGGGATTCCCGGTGGTTGGGAATGGGTAAAGGATTAAATCGGAAACTGCGTGATCTCCTGGTTTGGAACACGTACTACATCCTCTTTATTGAAGGGTGACAACACGGAACCTGCGTGATCTCCTGGTTTCGGGACACGTACCACATCCTTTTTATTGAAGGGTGACAACGCTGATACTAGACCAAAATCTCTATCATGAAGTCCCTCATTTTTATATCGACTTAATCGTCAGGCCAATGGCGAGCGGGTCATTAGTTAGATAGCGCTATTTAGGTTTGACAAGCCTCACACCGTGCCGTAGAGGACGGGCGTGAACTAATGGATCTGGGCACTAGTCAATGATGATAGACATTGACGTTAGGGCACCAACTTATTTCAGTCAGTGGTCGATATGGTAACGGGTCTAGTGGTTCACATGGGGAAGCCCCCACTGGTTATGGTTTGGGAAACAAGGAATCGGTTAACACTTGGTTTACAAATGAACTTATGGTTTTGGAACAACTTTAAAATGAACAACAACTATGAACTCGCTCAACTTTGTTGTTGACTCGTTGTTACATGCCTTGCAGGTCGTTAGGTACTTATGGAGCTTGCACGAGAAGGAGGAGTCGTTGTGGGACATGGACCGTTTAGTGCCATGTTAAACTTTATGAACTTATGACTTATGTTTTGGTTTTACATTTTATACTTCCGCTGATTAACTTGAATTTGGTTAGCTTGTTTTGAACACCAATTATATTGTGTGGTTGAACTTTTATTTACTTTACTATATTGTTCAATATGATTGGTGGCTTGATCCTTGTCAGTCACGCCTCCTGCGGTGATACTCCGCTAGTGGATTTTGGGGGTGTGACAGTGGCGGTGGGTGATAGTGTGGCGAAGTGGTGGTGGTGGTGTAGGATTGAGTTGAAGAGAAATAAAATGGGTTTTTTAGATCCGGGGGTATTTGAGATTGGTTGGACTGAAATGCCCTTCCCTGTGATTTTTGTTATTTGTCACATGTCATCCTATCATTGCTTCCTACCACTCTTACCTAAATTATAGATCTTTTCCCTTCATAGGATATGCTTTAAAACCATTTTAATGAGCTTTTAAAATCTAAGTTTGGATAGTTTCAGATCTTCACTTGTTTCTCCCCTTTTGTTTAAGGAAAAAGAAAAACGCTATTAAGAATACATAAGATCTTTGTTTTTTCCCTCAGGGGCGAGGCTTGGTTTTTAGTAGATTAGGGTTTTCCATTCAGAAGGGGATGGCGGCGCAGTTTGTTGCCCGTCTACCTGCTATTCTTATGTAATTTGCCGTGTTGATTGGAATGAAAAAAAATAGCTAAAAAAAATGATATAATGCATATTTTATTCATTCAATATAATACACAACTTTTTCATTCATGTTGTACGATATACCTTTTAACTTTGTCATGCAAGTTTATTATACCTGAAGTGGTATGGTCTCAACTGATGTGCGGGCCGGCGTGTCGTGATTAAGCTTCTGCATGCACAGGATCATACCTACACTTAATCCAAAAACGCTCTATTGGCCCCAACGTTTCACTACAAGCAACTCTCGTGGGCGCGCAACGTCAGACTAACTCAGAGGAGAGACAATACAAGTCGAAAGTGACATGCAACCAATCATCGTGCACCACGTCCCATGCCAAAAGAACTCCACAATACACAGTCGTGCAGGAGACAAAAGTTACACTTGAGAGCGACGTGTGGCCAATCATGAGGCGCCAACAAACCTTTCTTTAATCTCCACTAACAGCTAATGACAAACGAGACAAGAAGAACATCCTAAAATCGACGTGTAGCCAATTATCGGTGAGCAACCGTCCTCCCACCTCTGTGGGTACTAACTGCCACCACAGAGGGGACCAAATGGATATTCCATGACCACAACGTCTCGTCCAATCAGCCTCTCTCCTTCTCCAATCCTTCGGCTATAAACACCAATCTCCACCAAAGGTTTAAGGATTCCGATCTCTCTACTCTCACTATTAACACACACACGTTCTTATCTCTCTAGAAAGAATATTACTTACTCTCAAGCCAGATGGTGGTTAAGAGAGGAACCCCCAGACCCCACCTCTCATTCTCCTAACGAGTTCACGGTATTGTTTAGTTTTGCAGATTATCGTCTTTGGATTCAAGCTCATGGTGATCAAGAAATATACCCCCTCGGTCGAGACATTCCCGTCTTTGGATTCAACCTCACTAGTGTTTCTTCAATACCAGAAACAAGAATACAAATATGAAATAGATGAAAATTAGAAAACATGTTGATATTTTGCTTTTGTTAACTTTAAAGTAGTTTGTTGTTATTTTCATTTAGAGTTTCATTGCGTGAGAGAATTCAAGTTGTAGCTTACATGGGTCTCAATTACGTGTCACAAGTTATATCTGTGAGATAGTTTTTGTTTGATTGTTTATAATTCCGCAATAATAACCATCTTTGTAATCGAGTGTATTTTATCATTGTACATGAAACGAATTACATGTATTTTATAACAAAAGTAAGGTGTTTATGTGTTATTAACATAACACAAGTAAGAAAATCTATTTCTAGTGTGTCAAATGATGATGCAAATTTATTTAAAATGTATTAGCAAATGTAGATCAGATAAGTATTTATATGATATTTACGTCAACTAATTACATAGCATTCACATATGCAATGATTGTGATACTAAAAGAAGTTTATACTATGTGCAAGTCTTAAGAAAAAAATATATATATATTATTTCTACAGGTTAATGGATTTAAACACCCCCAACTATGGTCATTTGGCCTATGGCACTCTCAACTTTCACTTTGCCTCAGACCACTCCCAACTTAACACATCGATTGTCATGGCACCCCCTCGTTAAATATTCACTAACCAGGTTACTAAAATTAGCCTATGTGGCAATTTAATCTGATGTGGTATTTCATACGTGTCAAGTATACTCATTCACCTTCTTTAAAAGCCCCAATCCCTAACAAACTCATTCTGTAAACCCTAATCCTAACTCATTGAGCAAATCAGACGCACCTTGGAGCAAATCCATCATCAACATACGATCCGGTCGATTTCCGTGAAGAACAAGCCCTAATCTTGAATCAAAATGAGCTCCTCTTCTACGTCTTCATCCATAGTATCCAGAAACCCTAAATTGTTTAAGGTTGATTTGGAGGGTAATGTGTACTGCCATCATGATGTTGTAGCAGTTGTTCGAGTTGTTGGATAGAAAAGTGTGCGGCAAGGTCAACAATTCTATGGATGCTCTCATTGGCCGGTATGTTCCACCTTAAATCCAAGTATTTTTCTTGAATTGAATTGATTGATTAGCTGAGGTGTTGTTGGCTTTTGCAGAGATCAGACTCCAAGTTCTTGTTATGGAAAGATCCCTACTTTCATAACACCCAGAATCCATTGCATACTCTAACAACTCAAAGTATGCAATATGATCAACATCCATACGTATCAACTTTGATTCACCTCCAATATATTGAGGTTGATCAAAACTAAAATCCAATGTTCCACCATACCATAGCATCACATCGATAACCTCCATCAGTGCAATCAGTGAACAATACCAATATATTGAGAGAAAACGTACCTCTGGTCGATTAGGGTTTGATCGCCATTGATGAACTTGAGAGCTTCTGATATGTTTTTATCTTGGTTTGAGTGAAGTGATACTGTGTTTTGGGGATTATAAACTTCACGAATGAGGGATTATCCACATCAGAGTATACTTGACACGTATGAATGCCACATCAGATTAAATTGCCACATAGGCTAATTTTAGTAACCTGGTTAGTGAATATTTAACGAGGGGGTGCCATGACAATCGATTTGTTAAGTTGGGAGTAGTCTGAGCCAAAGTGAAAGTTGAGAGTGCCATCGGCCAAATGGCCATAGTTGGGGGTGTTTAAATCCATTAACCCTATTTCTACATATCTATCAAAAAATATATATATAAAATTTTGTTAAATACAACTCATATACGCAAATATTTAGATAATTAAATATAAAACAGTTACAAACATAGAATAAAAAGTCATTTTCGGTATTGAACATCATCCTAAAATAACTAGTTTAAATGGATTAGAAAACAAAGTTTAAGATAAAAATAGGAAACCTTAAGGCCGTACAGTTCATGATAATCATCTACATTGTCGAAGCACTGAACATGGATTGTTTGGCGCACAAGTCTAAATCAGATCATATACTGATATACTCAACTTGGGGTTTGAACTTCAAGATAAAGTAATTGGAATTCAAAGCTGAAAAGATATCTCCTTTATAGTGAACAATCAGGTGTGAACAAAGACATAACATATGTTTATGCAGAACAAAGGTGTAGCTTAATCATAATTTGGACTACATAAGTTAAGTTGAAAGCTACATTAAACATATATGATAAAGACAAGAAAAATAATGATAGAGCAATAACGAACGCATGTTGAATCTGCTATTCCACCAATATCAAGCAAAAATAATGTTACAAAATATAATGTTAGTGTGAGGTTAAATATATTATTATTGTAATAATTAATCTTGTAGCCATTATAATCATTTATATTATATAGATCAAAATATATTAATAATCTATTAATAATTAGTTGGTAATTGTTGATGAACCATATTACCCTTATTAACTAATTAGGTTTCCTCTTAGGTGTATATATAAGGAGATTATTAGAGAGTTTAAGGGTTACACAAGTTAGACAACTTTCACAACCCTCATAACATCACAATCGGCTCTCCCTCCCTAATCGAAACCTCCCTAGTTTCGGTTTCATCACCATCATAACTTTACACCCTAAGGAGGAACCAGATCAACCTGACAAGTATGTCGAACTCAATGGCTGCATCTCTGACTAGATTCTCTACTGGCCTGTCTGCTGTAACAGGTATGTTATTCATGTTTTCCATTATGTTTAAACAGAGCTGATCAACATGTGGTATCAGAGCCTATGTTGATAAATCAGTTATGTTTTCGTATCCATTATTCTGGGATTAAAATCTGGAAAACAGAAATTTTTAAAGCCTTAAAAAATCACGGCTGTTTTCGGGTTACATTGAGACGAAATCAGTGTTTTGACAAAAGGGGTGATTAATCATGTCACCCGAAACCAATATGGGTAAACTAATGTCCGAAATCTATTAACAAAAGTCTTAAATTTAAGGTTTCGGATCCCAGAATTATGTTTTAATTTTCTAGGGTTCATCATTTGTTCTAAGAAAACTCGAAAAATTCCTTAAGTTTTGGAATATGATTTGGATTAGTGGATGTTTTTTACTGTTTGATCTGAATTTTATCTATTAAAATTTTTGAAAACTGTTAAAAGATAACCAGTTATTATTTTTGAAATCTTTTAATAAGTTTAGATCAGCAGTAAAACAGGAAACACTATCCCACAATTCCTAAAATTTCAAGTTTTCAGTTATTATCACAATAACAGCTGTTAACAATGGACTCGGGACCATCAGATTACGGCTCGAGACCATCAGATCTCGACTCGAGACCATCAGATCTCGACTCGAGACTACAAGGTCTCGACTCGAAATCATCAGGTTCTCAAATCTTTACAACTCGAGACAAAGGTCTCGACTCGAGACCATAAGGTCATAACTCGAGACCATAAGGTTGCGACTCGAGACCATAAAGCTACAACTTGAGACCAAGGTTGCGACTCGAGACCATAAGGTCACAACTCGAGACCATAAGGTTGCGACTTGAGACCATAAAGCTACAACTCGAGACCAAGGTTGCGACTCGAGACCTCATAACTAACTCGAGATCTCATAATTCAGTCGATACCTAACTCGAGACCTCACTCGAAACCTCATTACCTTAGGCTGTTTGATGTGAACTAAATTTCAGCTCGGGGCTCTGCCCCGAACCCCGTGCTAACAGGTGGTTTGCTATTAAATACTTAGTTTTGTTAACACTTAATTAACTAATCAGAATCAGATAATTTTTTTACAAAACCAAAATAGCTTTACTTGAATGAGCTTCTGATGTATCATTTCTGGCCAAAGCTGATTTAATACATCTATTTATTGTTCAAGTATTATAAAAGCTATGTTGAGTATGCATTAAAAACATGAAATATCTTAATTCTGGCCAAAGCTGATTTAATTCATTTATGTTTAGCATGCTTGACAAGTGCATAACTAAAGTAATTGTCTCATTTCTGGCCAAAGCTGATTTGTCATGATTACTTTGCACACATACTTAAATGATTACACTTCTGGCCAAAGCTGATTTGTCTTCGTTTAAGTAGAATTTTACTAAGTCTATTATTTTGATGTCAGTAATAGACCATATCACAGCTTCATAATTAAAATGGTCATTATTTATGCCTGCCTTAGTATAACATGCCCTTAGATCACATTAGGACTTCTTTCATAGTATCATAACTTGCTCATCTTATTTCCACTATCAGCACCCAATTGCGGGATTCCACCTTTGACTGGTGATAACTTTGCTGAATGGAAGGATGCTCTCATGCTTACACTAGGATTGCTAGACTTCGATTATGCTCTTAGAGAGAATAAGCCAGCGGATCTTACTACTCAAAGTACTGCTGCTGAGCAGATAGTTCATGAAAAATGGACTAGGTGTAACCGCATGTCTCTCATGTTCATGAAGCAGTCCATTCATAATGCAATTAGAGGAGCTATTCCTGATTCTGAAGATGCTAAAACCTACCTGGCTTCTGTGGAGGCTCAATTCAAAGGAACATCAAAAGCACACGCTAGCACTCTTATCCTCAAGCTGGTGATGACTAAGTATGATGGGAGGAGCGGCATTCGCGAGCACATCATGACGATGCATGACATGGCCAATAAGCTGAAAGGGCTAGAGATGGAAATCAGTGATGGTTTTCTTGTTCACTTCATCATCACTTCGCTTCCTTCATCCTATGAAGCATTCAAGATCAATTACAACACTCAGAAAGAAAAATGGACGATGAGTGAGCTGGTCGCTATGTGCGTACAGGAGGAAGAGCGTATGAAGATGGATCGCACTACTGATGTTGCTAACTTCACCACCTCCAGCTCTAAGAAGAGGAAGAACAATCATCAAAGAAATTATGCTTCCAAAGTCCAAAAGCCAAATCCTAATACAAGTGCACCTTCCAGCTCTAAGAACTCCTTAGGCAAACCCTATTGCAAGTTCTGTAAGAAAACAGGACATAAGCAAAAGGAATGCCCTGACTTCAAGGAGTGGCTGGCTAAGAAAGGTAACGATTTTTTCATAATACTTGAGTCCTTTAATTTAAATGTTCCTGCTAATTCTTGGTGGTTTGATTCTGGTTCTATGGTTCATGTAACTAACTCTACTCAGGGACTCCTTTCAATCCGGAAGCTGGGAAGAAACCAAAGAACACTTAAAGTTGGGGATGATCGGGAATTAGAAGTGAAGGCCATAGGAACATTACAATTATTTTTGAAAACTGGTTTATGTATTAAACTTTATGATACCTTATATGTTCCTGAGGTAACTCGGAACCTAGTATCAGGGCCAAAGTTTGACATGGACGGTTTTGTTGTTTCCCATGGTCATCGCAAACTCTCTATTCTCTATGATTCCGTTTTTTATGGTACTGTCATTCTGGATGGTGGTCTCTATAGATTAGAACTAGATGATAATTTTTCCAAATCTTTGTTGTCATATAATATTAATGAATCACTCACAAAGATGAAACAGATTCGAGACTTAGAGACTTCATCTATGTTGTGGCATCAACGTTTAGGCCACATCTCAAGAGAACGATCAAATCGTCTTGTAAAGGATGAAGTCTTACCTTCTCTCGATTTCACTGATTTTGGAACATGTGTAAAATGTCTTAAAGGCAAAATGACATTAGCGAATAAGAAAGGTGCCACTAGGAGCTCTAATTTATTAGAACTCATTCATACTGATATTAGTGGTCCCTACCAAATCGCTGGCATAACAGGACATACTTCATTTATCACTTTCATTAATGATTATTCTCGTTACATATACTTGTATCTTATTAAGGAAAAGTCTGAATCTCTTACAACTTTTAAAGATTATAAAGCTGAAGTTGAAAAGCAATTAGATCGTCAGATTAAAGTTGTGAGATCAGATAGAGGCGGTGAATATTATGGAAGACATACTGATGTGGGTCAAGCTCCTGGTCTATTCTATGAGTTTTGTAAGGGCCAGGGGATTGTGAACCAATACACCATGCCTGGTACACCTCAGCAGAACGGTGTCGCTGAACGAAGAAATCGTACCCTTATGAACATGGTGCGCAGTATGTTAGCCAACACTAATTTACCATTATTCCTCTGGACTGAAGCGTTAAAAGCAGCTGTTCATATACTCAATAGAGTTCCTTCTAAGTCTGTCCCTAAAACTCCTTATGAACTTTGGACAGGAAGGAAACCGAGTCTTAAATATATGAAAGTATGGGGCTGCATTACTGAAGCAAAACTCTATAATCCTTTCCTAAGGAAACTTGACCCTAAAACAGTTACCTGTTTCTTTATCGGGTATCCTGATCATTCGAAGGGTTATCATTTATATTGTCCTTCCCATGTCACCCGTATTGTTGAAACCAAGCGTGCTGCGTTCCTGGAGGATTTCAAGGTCAGTGGGAGCAGTACCAACCCTTATGAAGAATTGCAAGAAGTACAAGACGTGGGGGGGGGAGACTCGTCGCTTACCATTACTCCGTTTACTCCTCTTGTACCCAATGCAACAACTGCACCTGAAGCTACTGCACAAATTCCATCTCCACAATCAGAACCCATTATACCTCATAACGAAGGCACATCAAACGCTCAAAACCAAGACAACGCCGAACCCGATAATCAACTCAGGAGGTCATCTAGGCAAAGAAGGCCTACTAATTGGGATGATTATGTTACCTACCTGACTGAAATGGATGCTGGAAAGCTCAATGATCCTATCTCTTATAATGAAGCCATTAGCAGTGATCAGTCTTCTGAATGGAATAAAGCAATGATTGATGAGCTTGAATCCATGAAGAAAAATGACGTTTGGGATTTGATAGAATTACCCAACAGTGTTAAACTTGTAGGTTGTAAATGGGTGTTCAAAACAAAACTGGATCCGAATGGGAACGTTGAACGCTTTAAAGCGAGATTGGTTGCAAAGGGCTACACACAGAAAGAGGGGATTGATTATCAAGAGAGGCTTTCACCTGTCTCTCGTAAAGATTCATTAAGGATCGTTATGGACCTAGTAGCTCATTTTGATTTAGAGCTGCATCAGATGGACGTCAAAACTGCTTTCCTTAACGGAGACTTAGACGAAGATGTTTACATGAAACAACCTGAAGGTCAGGAGCATCTAGTCTGTAAGTTAAAGAAATCCATTTATGGGCTAAAACAAGCATCACGTCAATGGTACCTCAAGTTTGATGAAGTCATGAAGAGACAAGGTTTTATGAAGAATCAAGTGGATCAATGCACCTACCTCAAAATGAGTGGGAGTAATTTTACTATACTTGTCCTCTACGTAGATGATATTCTATTGGCAAGTAATAGTTTAGACATGTTGCATGAGTCGAAGCGGTTACTCTCGCATAACTTCGACATGAAGGATCTCAGAGATGCTTCTTACGTCATTGGCATCGAAATTCACCGAGATAGACACAAAGGGATCTTAGGATTGTCTCAGAAGACTTACATAGATCGTGTCCTTACACGTTACAACATGCAACAGTGCAAACCCTCTGTCGCTCCAGTAGTTAAAGGAGATGTTTTCGGTTCTTTCCAGTGTCTGACAACAGAGGTTGAAAAGGAGCAAATGAACCAGATACCTTACGCGTCAGTAGTCGGGAGCCTGATGTATGCTCAAGTCTGTACTCGCCTAGATATCACTTATATTGCTGGAATGATAGGCCGTTATCAAACTAATCCTGGCCTAGATCACTGGAAAGCAGCTAAGAAGGTCCTTAGATATCTGCAAGGGACGAAAGACTATAAACTGACTTATAGAAGAAGTGATCACTTAGAAGTTTTAGGTTATTCTGATTCTGACTTTGCCAAATGCAAAGATGACAAGAAATCCACTTCAGGCTACATCTTTACACTACTAGAAAAGTGGTCATTTTGCTACGGAAATTTCCTACGCAAAAAATGCGTCGCAAATTCTGACACATTTACTACGCATTTCCTACGGAAAAAAGAACTTGATTATTTTGGGCAATTTGTGACACAATAGTGACAAATATATTAATTCTAAGTATTGTGTTGGAAATGCGTAGAAACTTGCTACGCATTTCCGACGGAACCATTATTTATTTGTTGGAATTAGATTTATATGTTAAATTCATTTAAATATTAATTGTTGCATCAGAAATGCGTAGCAACTTGCTACGCATTTATGACGAATTATTTATTATTATACTTAGATTATATTTTAATGTTTAATCAGCATTATTATTAATTATTGCGTAGGAAATGTGTAGCAACTTGTTACGCATTTGTGATGGAAAATTTATAGTGTAGGAAATGTGTAGCAACTTGCTACGCATTTGTGATGGAAAATTTATTATCATATTGTGTAGGAAATGTGTAGCAACTAGCTACGCATTTGTGATGGAAAATTTATTGTGTAGGAAATGTGTAGCAACTTGCTACGCATTTGTGATGGAAAATTTATTGTGTAGGAAATCTGTAGCAACTTGCTACGCATTTGTGATGGAAAATGTATTACCATATCGACGTTTTTCCCGGCTACTTTAACGGTTTGGTTTTGATGGTGAAGACGATTTGCTATTGTTGGTAATGTTGGTGGTTCGGATACTTCCAGATCGATTCAGGTTTGGTTAAAATAGATGACATCAGCTTCATGATGGTTCCGGTTTTGTTTCGGCTCGGGTCACGGTTCGGTTCAGGTCAGATTTAACGCGGGTCAATCTGTGTATACCCGTGTTATACATATGTATTGTTAACCTGGTCAATATCAAGCTTCTTCAACTCAGCCGGTCAAAGACGGCAGTAGTGGTAGTGGCTTGGTTCAGACTCAGTGGAGGCAACTAGTTTTATTATTACCATATTTTATTATTACCATATAAACACGTGATGGAGGCATGTGGTAAATAAATCACTTTCAAATATAAACATGTGAGCCAATCAAAATGTTGTGACAATCGGTAATTTACGGCTCTTAATTTCTCGCAAAACAAGCATTAGAACGATAATAAATAGTGTTTAAGGCGAACGTTACCTCTGTTCATATTAAATCTTATTTGATAGTTGTAAATAAAAAGAATAACGAAACATATTTATACATTATAAATTATCAATATGTTGATGCATTGAGTAGTTGTACTCTATACTTAGGGAGATTTTAAAAAAATTAATATAATTACACTTTTAATGTGACTTATAAAAACAAATTGATATAATTACACTTTTAATGTGATTTATAAAAACAAATTGATATAACTAGTTTATAACAAATTTAAGATTTAAAATCTAATTACATGACATATAGTTTACGAAAAATGTGATTTATAAAAAACTGGATATAATTTATGTGCCACCATATTATTAATAATAAAAATATTTTTCATTAATAAACTAGTTAATAATAATACAAGTAATAGATTCCAATTTTCTAATTTATGAAAAGGATAATGGAGGCACAATGTTTTACACATAATTGAGCCAATCAAAGGCTTTAGTTAAACTTCACACGGATCACCATCCTACGGTCCATTGCTCACCTAATTTTCAATCCAACGGTTTAAAATAACCTCTAGAAACACAAAATCCTTAAACACAAAATAACCTCTCAAACACGCACAACCCAAGATCCCTGCCCCCACCCTTTTTGCTTCAGTTCAACCACCAGAATCGTGACCACTGTAGGCGGCGGTGAGGGCTGAGGAAGTGGTGGGGAGTACCAAGAGAGAGAGGCAGAGTACCGATGGCAGTTCGACCACTGTCGGGTCGTTGTTCGAGCGAGAGAGAGAGGCGGAGTACCGATGGCAGGGATAGTACCGATACCAGGTTCCGGCCTCCACCACGCCACCGTGATTTGATAATGTCTTTAGCATATTTTTTGACAGTATCCACGGTAGTATGTTCCCAAATGTACATCAGAATTTCTAAAAGCTCAGTCTTCCCTTAATATTTTGTGCTTGGAATTGACCTGAAAAGTCAAATATCTTTCATAACTAGAAACCAATGTTGGATTTGCTTGTTGCTTACACAAATATATCTTGTTTATACAAAGAAAAAGATAGCAATTAGATCTTGGAAGACAGAAAGATAAAGCATGGAAAAAGAGAAAGTGGAAGGTATCCAATACCTCATTAAAGAAGCATAAGTTCGGAGGTCATTCGATGAGGTTTGAGAAGAAAAGCAACAAGAGGGTGAACTATCTGACTTGGCGAGTACCGATGCCGTTTACTGACGTGGCGATGGCAGGGATAGTACCGATACCAGGTAGGTTCCGGCAGTTTTAGTTTCAATCAGTTCTTGTTTTTGTTCTTCTTGTTGTTCGTCCACCACGGGTTCCGACTTTAATTGAATGAAAGTCTGAAACTTGATGTTTTTTAATGCTCGGAAGGTGTTCGATGATTTGCCTGAATGAAATGGAATTCTTTTCTCACCACTTGAGTTGTTGATGTTGAGTTGCTGAGTTGCTCGGAAGGTGTTCGATGTTGGTTTCGATTCTCCAGAGCTGAAAAATGAGATGGGTGTGGGTTAATGTTATTGAATTTGTTAAAGGAATATGTAATTTTATTTTCTTTATGTTGGTAGATTTTATACATTTTTTGTTTGTAAATTTGTATAAATTTATGATTAATGTTATTGAAATTTTATAGTTTTTAGTTTTATTTGCTTTTGTATCCGATCTCTCGGATGTTTTATAAATAGAATAAAACTAGAAAAAACATTAAATTTCGTGACAATTGTGTAGCAAAAATAAAAAATTAACTTCCGTTAAATGGGTAGGAAAATGCGTAGAAAAATGTGTAGCAATTTCTGACAGCCCTTTTCTGTCAGAAATGGGTAGGAAAATGCGTAGAAAATGCGTAAAGAAACCAGTTTCCTACGAGTGGTTTAACTACATATGCATTTCGTCACAAATTCGTAGAAAATTAAATTTCGTGACAATTGTGTAGCAAAAATTAAAAATTAACTTCCGTTAAATGGATAGGAAAACGCGTAGAAAATGTGTAGCAATTTGTGACACCCTTTTCTGTCAGAAATGGGTAGGAAAATGCGTAGAAAATGCATAAGAAACCAGTTTCCTACGAGTGGTTTTCCTACATACGCATTTCGTCACAAATTCGTAGAAAATCGCGAGTTGTGACGCATTTCCTACGGAAAATGGTGTCAGAAATTTTAATTTTTCTAGTAGTGTTATGTTAGCAGGCGGACCTATCTCATGGAAGAGTCATAAACAACAGTTAACTACAACTTCCACAATGATGGCAGAATACATTGTTGTTTACAACGCAACCTGTCATGGAATGTTGCTTAGAAATCTGATCACTGGACTCAAAATCGTTAATTCCATTTCTAGACCATTGAAGCTTTACTGTGATAACTCAGCTGCCGTTAGTTTCTCGAACAGTAACAGTTCGACTGGAGCTGGTTTATATCTCGATACAAAATATTTGTTCGTACGTGAACGAGTTGAGGGAAATAATCTTTGTATTGAGTATATTAGTACTAAAGATATGCTTGCGGATCCGATAACTAAAGGTCTCCCACCTAAAGTTTTTGAAGAACATGTATCGAATATGGGACTTACTAAAGACCTTATTTAATGGCATATTGTACTAGCTTATGTTTTAATTAATGAAATTTCCTTAGTTTGATTTTGTATCTGTGTAACATATGTTCTGCCGGTGTAATGACATATAGACAAATATAAATACAAATCAGACGCTAAAGGGCTTATGCATATTTTGATCGTAACTATTAGGTTTTAAATTGAGGCTATAGTATGACTAATGGGGGTCCTGAGTCGAATGATGATTCAACGGCTGTATTTCTCGGCTATAGTTCTTGGTTTAAAGCTAAAATGAGTGTTAACTCCTGGCCAGGCTCATCTAATACTCATGATAAATGATTACTCGGCTAAGTGGGAGAATGTGAGATTAAATATATTATTATTATAATATTTAATCTTGTAGCCATTATAATCATTTATATTATATAGATCAAAATATATTAATAACCTATTAATAATTAGTTGGTAATTGTTGATGGACCATATTACCCTTATTAACTAATTAGGTTTCCTCTTGGGTGTATATATAAGGAGATTATTAGAGAGTTTAAGGGTTACACAAGTTAGACAACTTTCACAACCCTCATAACATCACAATCGGCTCTCTCTCCCTAATCGAAACCTCCCTAGTTTCGGTTTCATCACCATCATAACTTTACACCCTAAGGAGAAAACAGATCATCCTGACAAGTATGTCGAACTCAATGGCTGCATCTCTGACTGGATTCTCTGCTGGCCTGTCTGCTGTAATAGGTATGTTATTCATGTTTTCCATTATGTTTAAACAGAACTGATCAACAGTTAGTTGTCAAGACACCAACATGTAACAATTCATCTTCTCCACCGACATCATAAGGGGTTCTATTCACCATCAAAGTAAGTCTCTTCACTTGTGTCCTAGTGGTAGGAGGCTTGGGTTTTACAATGAAGACAGCGTGGGCCTGGTTAAAACAACATAGACTGGTCAGAGTGTGACAATACGGTTATACGGGTCCTCTAATTTGAAGGGTGTGGTAACCTTATACATGAAGTTCACTGTTAAAAAAATAATAATAAAAAACGAAAATAAAACATCAAAGTATTCTGCCTTGAGTAAGTGTACAACCACCCAATAATTCTATAACAAATTGAATTGGTCTCATACTCATTTACAAGTTATAAGTTCTAGATATGACTAGAATCGTTTTTTCATAATTCGAGTCTATGTATTCCACCTTTATATCCAGGTAATCAATCAAATCCATCACTACTCAAA
The DNA here is from genome assembly GCA_030545235.1 of Helianthus tuberosus. NCBI lineage: Eukaryota > Viridiplantae > Streptophyta > Magnoliopsida > Asterales > Asteraceae > Helianthus > Helianthus tuberosus. The sequence continues at coordinate 126,155,432 of CM060358.1, forward strand.
GTCATGTTTCCGCCCTTAACAAGTTACTCTAAAAGTCAATAAACGAAAACAAATGTTGATAAACCAAACCAAACCTTTTTCATATTAATAACAAAAAAATGATTTATAATTCAACTTTTCATATTGCGTATACATATCAAGTTATCAACATTGAATTAGACTTTAATCGGGTCACTTTTCAATTCACCCGTCCAAATCTAGATTCCAATTCAGGTTGTGGACCAGCCTTCCAAATATGAACCATCCTTAGTTCCCTACAACACAGGCTCGAGTACAAAGTGGTCCCCTATCCACCAGACAGTAGCTGGGTGTCTTTGCAAATCCACCAATCAGGGTTCGACAGCGTTTCTGGTAAAACCACTCTGGTTTTGCAAACCACCTTATATTCTACGATACCACTTGTGTTGGATTCTTTCTTGTGTCATCCCAGTTTTTATTCTACTTTCTTTGATTATTTCATGTAAAACTTTCTTTGATTATTTCATGTAAAAAGATATCTAATAATGAATATAAAGTTGAAAGTGTATTCACTAGCGAACCCGAGAATTATTTTCTAGGATACGAACGAAAGAGTTTAATGTAACTTTCAAATGGTGCGATGAGTAGAAAAAAAAAAGTAAGGCGGCACACGCCCCATTCAAGGCTGTACACTTGGGTACGCCCCTACTTATATTTCACTTAACTAACTTTTGACGCTAAAATTCGTCCATTACCTTAGATATAGAATTTTTTTATAAAGCAGGAAAGTATAATTTAATTCTATTTTAATATTACTAATTTCTTTTTTACTCATTTGTGAAATAGTAAAATAACGATCAATTGTGAAAAAAATTATCGGTCATACATAACCGTTAACTTAGATCATAACTTTATAACAACTAATTATTAATTAAATTTGTATAACAATTCGTAATAATAATATCAAATCTAATATATTACATCTCAATAAATTTATTTTCATTACTTTAAGTAAAAGTTATAGTTAAAAGATACATATAATAAATATAATATTATCTATATAAAATCTTACATCAGTCATTTGAAGAATATATATATATATATATATATATATATATATATATATATATATATATACACACACATATATAGGGTCAGGATTTAGAGAAAACGGTGAAAAGTGTGAGAACAGAGAGAACGGTTAGGGATCCCTCTGTTTCCGGTTAATGATCCCTCTGTTTCCGGTTGATGAGCCTTGCCCAGTTTGCCGCAAAGTTTGTTTAGATACTTTTGGCGAGCATGCGGTTCATTGTAAGGAGTTGCCTGGTTTTAAATACAGACATGATTTGGTAAGGGATATTCTGTTTGATGTTTTAAAGCGGGCGGGGATTTCGGCAAAAAAGGAGGCTCCGGTGAACTTTCTGACGGATCCGCTCGATGGGAGGTCTACTCTTCGACCAGCTGATATTCTTGTGTTTGGGTGGGCCAGGGGAAAACACGCTTGTGTGGACCTTACAGGAGTGTCCCCTCTTGTTGGGCTCAGAGATAATGGGTTTGTTGCTGGCCAAGCTGCGTTGAAAGCGGAATCAAGCAAAGTCGCTAAACACGAGAAGGCTTGTTTAGAGAATCAACATGTGTTTATCCCATTCGCTTTTGATACATTTGGTTCCCTAGCCCCAGAGGCTGTGGAATTTCTAAACAGGGTCCAACAGGTTGTGAATAGTAATATCTCAACCTTTAAGGGTCGTTTCGTCTTTAGTAGGATTGGTTTTGCAATTCAAAAGGGGATTGCGGCGCAGCTTGTTGCCCGTTTACCTGCCACTTGTTAGGGATCGTCCGATCAAAACAATCTATTGATTAGATGACGCGGTGGCGTTTTCGTAAATAACATAACTTTTATTGTTGCGGCGCGCTTCATTAAGGGTAAAAACGTCTTTTGACTTCTCTACACAAAACGCCATCGCATGAAATAAAACGCCATTAGATATAAAACGCCAAAATTAATTATAATAAAATCCCCGCCTAAAAAAACCGCCAAAACATCCTATATATAAAACATCTCAGACCTTCCATTAAAACACACAAAAACCCAAACGCCATATTTAATATATACCATTCGTCTTAGAAACGCCGAAAAACCCAAACATCAAATATCCTCTAAACCAAAACTTTTATTTGAAATTCAGTTTGGTTGTCGGTAAGGTTTCGCTCAATGTAATGGACAAAATCCTTAAGTGAGGATATTGTCCATTTCATTGAGTAAAATTTTATTGACTTTATCCTCAACTTCCATCCAATTTATAACGCCAAAATATACAAAAACGTTATTGAGGTTTGTTGTCAATAAAGTTTAGCTGTATGGGATGGACAACATTGTCAGACATCTTTCTTAACTGAGGATTAACAATGTTGTCCATCACCATACAACAAAACATTATTGATTTAGCATGATCAAAATTTAGAGTTTTAAGATGCTTTTATTTAGTGGCGTTCTTTTTCTCAGTAAAACGCCAAAAAAGTTAAAAAAAATCAAACATCGTTCATTGGAAATTCAAAGATTGTTGGCTGAATGGTGTAAATTCAATAACATTTTGCTGCATGAGATGGACAAATATTCAAGAAAAAGAGCCTGATTTCAGACTTTATGCTTCCACACGGCGACAAAAAAACTACTTCAAAAAACAAAAATAAAAAAAATCATACGAAAGTCGAAACAGCCAGTGAAGATGCTTCAAAAGAAGAAAGAGACTGGTGACAGTGAAGATTTGGAAGATCAATTGTTTATATATATATATATATATATATATATATATATATATATTTTAATTTTCTTTTTCAGTTGATTGTTATATAATAACAACGTCATATGTAATCAAAACGCCATATAGCCAAATGTTTGTCAAAACGCCAACATGCCATAAAACGCCCCCAAAACTACCAAACCATAATAAAATTACTTTGGACAAGTATTATAAAAAACCCAAAAAATAAAAATAAAAAATAAAAAAAATAAAAAATAAAAACTAAACTTGAAAATGTAACTAGAAACAGTAACTACAAAACAGTAAAACTGAAGAGACGGAAAATTTATTATATTAGAATCTAAAACGCCAAACTTGAAAGATGGGACGTGTTACAGACTTCAGAGATAAAAGCTTATCAAAAACAATAATTACAAAAAAGTAACTGAAACGACGAATACTTTATTTTAATAATGCACCGCCTAACCTACGCGCCAAAAAGACATCCTTATAAAATGATACGTCTCAGCAACTTCCATTTGATCAAACCAAAAAAACAAACGCCAATACTACTAAATACCACTCACTGTAAAACGCCAAAAATTAAAAAAATCAAAGATGGCTAATGTGCTTTCTTGGATATTCAGTATTGTTCTTCGTGAAGTTTCACTTAATGGATTGTTAGCTAAGGGGAGTAACTCAGTAAGATTTTGCTGCATGAGATGGATAAAAATTCAAGAAAAAGATACTGATGACAGTCATATGTCATTTTGTGTTCTTTGTTCTTGAAGAAGGCTTGGATTAGGAGAAGAGATCAATTACACTGAAGAGTGGGATGGTTATAAAGATGAAGATCAAGTTGAACAACAAAGTGAAAAAACACACCCACACTGTCACACCCCAACCGATGGCGAAAACATCGGGATGAGATGAAGTGCGTAGATTGTAAGAGACTTCATAACACTATGTGACAATATTAATTTAATTCCAATTCATTTCAAACTAATTGTCATACAAGGTTCAAATAAAATAACAACATTGTTTCATAACAAAAACATAACAACAAAAATAGATGATTTAATCTAGGTGTGTATCTAGTCCACCCTAAATCTTGTTTCATCTTGTAACACCACCTCATCAATTAACCTGCAACATGTATTAAAATAGAGTTCAATGCAAAAGCAAAGGTGAGTATACAAGTTTGGTTACATAGCATAAATAGAATAAAAAGTGCCCATATCCAACATGATTCATAATATGTGAGTACTAGTATGCAAATATGGCGTACAATATATTCAAACCCGAGAATACAACGCGTTAAAAGAGCCTAATCCCAAGAGTTTAGCGGGTGGTAACATGTTTAACTTAACAATACCCCAAGTCTAACGGGCGGTGCGTTAATCCTATAGCGCTATAATTGTTAAGGGAGGCTAGCAAAGTTAATGAGCATATAACGTCCAAGTAGTTTACATAGCATACGAGAATAACAAGTATCACATAAATTTTCATGTTAAGCATGGATAGAGTATGTTTAAAATAGTTTGAGTGTCATTTTGTATAATATACATGTTGCATCCCAAAATGGTAAAAGGGAAAAGGGATCGAGTATACTCACGGTTTTTGCAAGCTTTTCTACTTGATGTTCCGTGAGTGTTAGTTGTTTAGATTGAAGCACCTTGTCCTCCTACACAAGGAACATAGGTGTGTGAGTTGGGGATAACGGTAGATTATAGATTTGGAGTTTAAAAGTGCAAGAACATAACATAGGAAAGTAACCATCCATTACATATGATGTTTAGATGGTGTACTTACTAACTTGACAATGACCACTTGTTCATCATCAAGGGTTCGGTTTGTTTGAATATTATATAAGTATTACTTAGGTTATAGTATATCATATATGTCAAACATGAGGTAGAAGACTAAGGTCTTCATTTAGGCACCTCAAAGTGTCATAGAAATCATACATGAGGCAGGAAGAACAAGCTCCCATTTAGGTACCTCCAATGTTCACCACTACACTTGATGTAAAAACATTCAAGGAGGGTCTTGAACTTACATAAGAAATGAAATGAACAACTATTCTATGAGAAAACATCAAGAAGTGAGTGGATGTTCAGGAAAGATAGCCCAAGCTAGTCTAACCATCACACTTTTACCAAGCTTCAAGCTTGAACACTTCTTGTGGGTAGAACCCTAACTAAAACAGAAAGTTTATGAGGTTATATCCTCTGATTTTAAGTGTCTCAACTTTGTTTTTAAGCCCAACTAACCATTCATTTGATTATGAGCATTAGGACATAGGTTTGAGATGAGAAAACTCAAGTTTGGTTAAGTTTAACAAAGATTTCATGAAAACAAAAACAATCAGTGGACTTTGGAGCCTTTTTGCCGGAGTTCCAGGGACTTATTTACTGTGAAAAACCCATGGAATCGAAGCTACGGTCAAACCAAGCACATAGGAAAAAGAATGAGCAAAAACGGACAAGAAACGAGTGAGATATGCTCACTTTTGTGAAGTAGGATGAATCTGCTCGAACACCAATTTGCAGCTGCGTTTTTGATGATTTGAGAGTGATTTGGATGAGTTTGTAAAGTGAAATGAGCTTGGATTAGCTTGGTATTTATAGGAGAGGGTTTAGGTTAGGTTATGGTTGAGTATTTAATGTTATAACATGTTTAAAACTCAAAACAAACCCAAAATCCCGCTCAAACAGCGAGCTAAAGGGTCTGGTCGCGCTGATCAGGCCTTTTAAACGAGTGTTTAAATGATATTTGGGCCAGGTTTATAACCATCAGAAGGCCGCAGCCCAGCGGTTAGTTTGTGTGTGTGCGAGACGGGTTACCCGGGTTCGAGTCCCGGTAGCCCCTTTTTATTTGTTTTAATTATTTATAGTTTCAGAAGTTACCCAATTGGTCCCTGCAGGTTTAAACTTTCAGCTAAATGCATAACACACCCCCGAATTATTAGATCACCAAGTCATATTAAAAGAAAACTAACTTTTTGTTTCTTTTTCTTTAGTTTAAACTAACTAAGTTAGTTTACTAACTGTAATATCTAACGAGGTTAACTAGTTTATTAATAAACATGACCTTTAAATAACAAATTAATTAATTTAATTAGTCTAATTAGTTTAAATAATTGAATAATGTCCATAATTATAACGAATAAAATTCTTTAAATGATTATTCATTTCGTGGAGCTTTCGAGTCTCAGTATTTCAGGAGTTTTAACCAGTTTAACGAGTATCAAGTGTCGATAAATAAGAATCCTTGAATAATATTTCGTTCAAACGAGTAATTGACTAACGGTTGCACATAAGTCTAATATGAATACACAAAATAGTTTCGTTTTCATTATGATCAATAGTCTCGATTTACAATGACACGAAAGTAGATTACAAAGAGAGTACAAGTGTCTAAATATGGAAAGTACAACATGACTTGCTAAAATAAGAAAGTGCGGAAATGCGGTGCGTTACAGTCTCCCCTCCTTTAGGGAATTTCGTCCCGAAATTTAGGAAGATGCAGGGAAAAGATGTGGATACTTCGTCTTCATGTCACTCTTTAGTTCCCAAGTGAATTCGGCGCTACCTTTCCCTTCCCATCGAACCTTGACGATAGGAATTTTACTGCGCCTTAACAACTTGACTCCTTGATCCATGATTTCGACGGGTTTTTCCACAAAATGCATAGTTTCGTTGACTTGAAGATCTTCGAGGGGAACTTGAAGCCCTTCTTCAGCGAGACACTTCTTTAGATTCGAGACATGGAACGTTGGATGAACGTTGTTAAGTGCTTGAGGTAAATCGAGTCGGTAGGCCACCTTACCAATCCTTTCGAGTATCTTGAAAGGACCAACATAGCGAGGGGCAAGCTTTCCCCTTTTACCAAAACGAACTACTCCTTTCCAAGGAGACACTTTGAGTAGAACATGGTCACTAACATTAAATTCCAATGGTTTGCGTCGCTTGTCAGCGTAGCTCTTTTGTCGATTTCGAGCCTTGAGTAGATTATCACGGATTGGGAGAATCTTATCCGTTGTTTCTTGTATGATTTCAGGGCCAGTAAATTGCTTGTCACCAATCTCGTGCCAGCTTAAAAGAGATCGGCATTTGCGACCATACAATGCCTCGAATGGAGCCATTTGAATACTGGAGTGGTAGCTATTGTTGTACGAGAACTCGATCAAAGGTAAATGCACATCCCAACTACCACCAAAGTCGATGACACAAGAACGGAGCATGTCCTCTAGGGTTTGGATAGTACGTTCAGTCTGTCCATCCGTTTGAGGATGAAAGGCCGTACTCAGATTCAAATGAGTACCCATAGCGGACTGGAAAGTTTGCCAAAGACGTGAAGTGAAACGACCATCACGATCAGAAATGATGTCGAGAGGTATACCATGACGGCGTATGACTTCGTCAGTATAGATGCGAGCAAGTCGTTCAACCTTGAAATCTTCGCGAATAGGGATGAATTGAGCAGACTTGGTTAAACGATCGATAATTACCCAAATACTATCGTGACCAGAAGGTGTACGAGGGAGTTTGGTTATGAAGTCCATCGCAATGCTATCCCATTTCCAAACGGGGATTTCAGGTTGTTCGAGTAGACCAGAAGGTCGTTGATGCTCGGCTTTAACTTTCGAACAGGTAAGACACTTAGAAACGTATGCGGCAATGTCTCTCTTCATACCAGGCCACCAATAGGATGTACGTAGATTATGGTACATCTTGTCAGCACCATGATGAATTGAGTACTTAGATTTGTGTGACTCGTTCATAATGAGATCACGAAGATTGTCGCGATCTGGTACCCAGATGCGATCACGACAGTAAAGCAGACCATCAGATTTCGCTTCATGAATGCAAGTGTGAAGATTGCTCGAGATATGAAAACAACGAATATAATCTACATGAGTCTTACCACTAAGTGCATCGGCCACGACATTTGCTTTACCAGGGTGGTAGCGAATCTCGCAGTCATAGTCGTTAAGTAATTCCACCCAACGTCGCTGACGCATATTAAGCTCTTTTTGGTCAAAGATGTGTTGTAGGCTCTTATGGTCAGTGAAAACCACACACTTTGTACCGTATAGGTAGTGTCGTCAAATCTTTAACGCAAAAACAACTGCGCCAAGCTCGAGGTCGTGGGTAGTATAATTTTTCTCATGTATTTTGAGTTGACGAGAGGCATAAGCGATGACCTTGCCTCGCTGCATGAGAACACAGCCAAGACCACGGTTTGAGGCATCACAATACACTACAAAATCATCATTCCCATCAGGAAGAGCGAGAATAGGAGCATTGCAAAGCAAATCTTTGAGGGTCTGAAAAGATTCCTCTTGCTCAGGACCCCAAGCAAAAGGTTTCTCTTTTTGAGTCAACGAAGTAAGAGGAACGGCGATCTTTGAAAAGTTCGAGATGAATCGGCGGTAACAACCCGCCAATCCTAAGAAGGAACGGATTTCGGAAGGAGATTTAGGTGCGGTCCAATTCTTCACGGCTTCAATTTTTGAAGGGTCAACGTGGATTCCTTTTTCACTAACAACGTGTCCAAGGAATTGGACTTCTTTAATCCAGAACTCGCACTTAGAGAACTTCGCGTATAAGCGTTCGACACGTAAGAGCTCGAGTATAAGACGAAGATGACGTTCATGATCGGCTTAAGATTTAGAATAAATGAGATTATCATCAATGAAGACGATCACAAAGCGATCCAAGTAGGGCTTACAAACACGATTCATAAGATCAATGAACACAGCGGGTGCGTTGGTCAAGCCAAAAGGCATAACCACGAACTCGTAGTGCCCATAGCGAGTGCGAAAAGAGGTTTTGGGGATGTCCTCATCGAGAACATGAAGTTGGTGATAACCAGAACGAAGATCGATCTTGGAGAAACAGGTAGCGCCTTGAAGTTGATCAAAGAGATCGTCGATACGCGGATGAGGGTAAGGATTTTTTACGGTGAGTTTGTTAAGCTCACGATAGTCGATGCACATGCGGAAAGAGCCATCCTTCTTTTTTACGAAGAGCACAGGAGCACCCCAAGGTGAGGTACTTGGACGAATGAAACCCTTATCAAGGAGTTCTTGAAGTTGCGTGGATAATTCTTGCATCTCAGAAGGTGCAAGACGAAAAGGAGCTTTGGCAACAAGAGTCGCACCAGGTACGAGGTCAATACGAAAGTCAACAGATCGAGGTGGAGGAGGACCAGTCAAATCTTCAGGAAAGACGTCAGGGAAGTCGCGCACCACTGGAACATCACTTACGCTTTTTCCCTTGCCCTTTTCTTCCACAACGTGGGCTAAAAAGGCAAAGTACTGTTTGCGTAAGTATTTGTTCGCTTGTGTGCAGGACATCAACTTCAGTCCCTTTGAAGGTCGGTCTCCATAGACGTGCAAAACATCGCCAGATGGAAGGGGTAAACGAACGTACTTCTCGTGACAAGCGATTTCAGCATGGTTCTTTTGAAGCCAATCCATGCCTATGATGACGTCGAAGCTACCCAGTTGCATGGGTATGAGGTCGATAGTAAAAACGTGCTCGTTAAGAGTAAGACGACAATCGAGAAGAACGGAATCGACTAAGATAGACTTGCCATTGGCGACTTCAACGGAAAACGACTTAGGTAGCTTAGAGCGTGTGCAATTTAACAATGATTCGAATTCTAAGGACAAAAAGATTTTTTCCGCACCAGTATCAAACAGTATCGAAGCATAAAGATGGTTAACAAGAAACGTACCGTTAACGACATCATTGTCGTTGCGCGCTTGATTTGCGTTCAGGTTGAAAGCGCGTCCACGAGGAGGTTGTTGTTGCTCTTGATTCCATTGTGGGCATTGAGGACGAAGATGATTAGTATCCCCACATTTGAAACAAGCCCTAACTGGTCTTGCGTTTTGAGGAGCAGGTGGAGCTTGTTGTGCTTGTTGAGCTTGTGGTGCTTGTTGTTGTTGGTTGCTGCGGCAATACGCGGTATCGTGCCCATAACGGTTGCAATTGGTACAACGGCGACAGTTAGCATTTGGGGGATGGTGATAGTTACAAGTGGCACACTTGGGGTGAATCCCAGTGTACAACTTTCGAGTGTTATCAGGAGCAACGGGATTTGGGTTAATGGGTGGCACAATCGCATTGCAAACAGGGTTCGATTGCTTTCGCTTCTTCCCCCTATTGCTACTCGACTGTTGGGTAATTTGGTTTGCTGGCTTGGATGAAACGGGGTTTGCGGCTTGCTTATCGCGAATGCGATTGTTGTTTAGGGAAGCGGCCAAACGGTAGACAGCTTCGATATTGTCGAGTTTAGCTGCCTCGATCGTATCGCGCATGCTAGAAGGTAACCCATTGATGTACTTCCTTATCTTGCGTTCGGTGGTCATAACGAGGTGAGGAACAATGAAGCTAAGTTGCTTAAAACGAGTAGTGTAGGCTAGGTTCTCATCACCCACTTGTTTTAGAGCCCAAAATTCTTCTTCCAACCTTTGTTGCTCATGCGGAGGACAAAATTCTTCCATCATGAGGGTCTTGACTTCTCCCTATGGCAAAGCATAAGTCTCTTCGTTCGAACGGATGTTCCTTTCGTTCGTCCACCACTCGAGAGCTCGGGCTTGGAATACCCCAGTTGCACTACGCGTTTTGAGCTCTTTGGGGCATTCACTGTTGATGAACGTGACCTCCATGCTATCAAACCACTCGAGCATGGCAGTCACCCCATCGTTTCCCGTGAATGGCTTGGGGTTGCATGACGAAAAGTGTTTAAAGTTAAACGATACGGGCTTGCGTGCTTCAACCTTAGAGTCGACGGAGGAGTGTGGAGTATCGGAAGCTCGAATTTCGGTAACGACCTTTGGGACGATGCGCGCAATTTGGTTGGCCATGAAAACCATCATCCTCTTCTTGGAACGGGACTTTGACTTCTTAGACGAGTTGGAATGAGTAGAAGACATCTAAGATTCAAAAGAACGAATAGGTGAGAAATGATTCATATAGCATAAAGTGTCACATAGCATAAAGGGTTCAAATTGATTTCACATAGCATAAAAGGTTTAAACGTCTCATATAGCATAATCATGAATTTCACATAGCATAACATGAATAAATGAAAGCATCGTAAATTTAGTTTGTTCATAAGAGGTTATTATTGTTTTTTTATTTCGATAAACGTGCGAAATGAGTAAAAAGTTTGAAATGAACGAACGTTCAAGTATAAAATCACATATAAATTGAGATACATAAAAGAGAGGCTCAATTAAAACATTGGATTGTTTCGGGTAGAGAAACGTCGACTATTCCAAAGTGGGTCGAAAGTCCTTTCGAATTAGAGAAATCGTGCTTTGGCCTATAGGTAAGATACTCTTGTCGAGAAGCGATTAACGGTATCTTACCCTTCCAGTTACTACACGTCTCTAATCGATTGAAACAATCGGGGCTTTGGCGAGATCGGAGATCGAAAATCGAGGAATGGGACTTAATCGACAAGGTGCGGGTTTCACCCCTAACTTGAAGATTTCGTACCCTAATGTGGTTAGTACTCGTCGGGTCAAAATAAATTTCGACACTTTGACGAGGGTCCACTAGATTTGAAATGGAAATTACCATTAAGTTGTGGATTTCGCTCCTAGCTTAATGGTGTAATTTCGTGCAAAAATAGTTTAAGGTAGAATGAGAGTCGTTTACCAAATTGTGGGTTTCACGCCTATTTTGGTAACGTCGTCTCGTTTATGTTACGAGTGTTGTCAAAATAAAAATGTATTCATGTTAGCCTTAGGAAAGGTATATAAATTTAATCAAATAAGAAGTATTGCTAGGAAGCATGCAAGGTAGAGTACATAAGTTTTAAACAACAAATAAGAGACAAAGTTCCTAAAACTATAGACTAGGGCAAAGCATTCCTACTTTTTCCTAATTCCCTATAGTTATGGCTCTGATACCAATCTGTTACACCCCAACCGATGGAGGAAACATCGGGATGAGACGAAGTGCGTAGATTGTAAGAGACTTCATAACACTATGTGACAATATTAATTTAATTCCAATTCATTTCAAACTAATTGTCATACAAGGTTCAAATAAAATAACAACATTGTTTCATAACAAAAACATAACAACAAAAATAGATGATTTAATCTAGGTGTGTATCTAGTCCACCCTAAATCTTGTTTCATCTTGTAACACCACCTCATCAATTAACCTGCAACATGTATTAAAATAGAGTTCAATGCAAAAGCAAAGGCGAGTATACAAGTTTGGTTACATAGCATAAATAGAATAAAAAGTACCCATATCCAACATGATTCATAATATGTGAGTACTAGTATGCAAATATGGCGTACAATATGTTCAAACCCGATAATACAACGCGTTAAAAGAGCCTAATCCCAAGAGTTTAGCGGGTGGTACCATGTTTAACTTAACAATACCCCAAGTCTAACGGGTGGTGCGTTAATCCTATAGCGCTATAATTGTTAAGGGAGGCTAGCAAAGTTAATGAGCATATAACGTCCAAGTAGTTTACATAGCATACGAGAATAACAAGTATCACATAAATTTTCATGTTAAGCATGGATAGAGTATGTTTAAAATAGTTTGAGTGTCATTTTGTATAATATACATGTTGCATCCCAAAATGGTAAAAGGGAAAAGGGATCGAGTATACTCACGGTTTTTGCAAGCTTTCCTACTTGATGTTCCGTGAGTGTTAGTTGTTTAGATTGAAGCACCTTGTCCTCCTACACAAGGAACATAGGTGTGTGAGTTGGGGATAACGGTAGATTATAGATTTGGAGTTTAAAAGTTCAAGAGTATAACATAGGAAAGTAACCATCCATTACATATGATGTTTATATGGTATACTTACTAACTTGACAATGACCACTTGTTCATCATCAAGGGTTCGGTTTGTTTGAATATTATATAAGTATTACTTAGGTTATAGTATATCATATATGTCAAGCATGAGGTAGAAGACTAAGGTCTTCATTTAGGCACCTCAAAGTGTCATAGAAATCATACATGAGGCAGGAAGAACAAGCTCCCATTTAGGTACCTCCAATGTTCACCACTACACTTGATGTAAAAACATTCAAGGAGGGTCTTGAACTTACATAAGAAATGAAATGAACAACTATTCTATGAGAAAACATCAAGAAGTGAGTGGATGTTCATGAAAGATAGCCCAAGCTAGTCTAACCATCACACTTTTACCAAGCTTCAAGCTTGAACACTTCTTGTGGGTAGAACCCTAACTAAAACAGAAAGTTTATGAGGTTATATCCTCTGATTTTAAGTGTCTCAACCTTGTTTTAAAGCCCAACTAACCATTCATTTGATTATGAGCATTAGGACATAGGTTTGAGATGAGAAAACTCAAGTTTGGTTAAGTTTAACAAAGATTTCATGAAAACAAAAACAATCAGTGGACTTTGGAGCCTTTTTGCCGGAGTTCCGGGGACTTATTTACTGTGAAAAACCCATGGAATCGAAGCTATGGTCAAACCAAGCACATAGGAAAAAGAATGAGCAAAAACGGACAAGAAACGAGTGAGATATGCTCACTTTTGTGAAGTATGATGAATCTGCTCGAACACCAATTTGCAGCTGCGTTTTTGATGATTTGAAAGTGATTTGGATGAGTTTGTAAAGTGAAATGAGCTTGGATTAGCTTGGTATTTATAGGAGAGGGTTTAGGTTAGGTTATGGTTGAGTATTTAATGTTATAACATGTTTAAAACTCAAAACAAACCCAAAATCCCGCTCAAACAGCGAGCTAAAGGGTCTGGTCGCGCTGATCAGGCCTTTTAAACGAGTGTTTAAATGATATTTGGGCCAGGTTTATAACCATCAGAAGGCCGCAGCCCAGCGGTTAGTTTGTGTGTTTGCGAGACGGGTTACCCGTGTTCGAGTCCTGGCAGCCCCTTTTTATTTGTTTTAATTATTTATAGTTTCAGAAGTTACCCAATTGGTCCCTGCAGGTTTAAACTTTCAGCTAAATGCATAACACACCCCCGAATTATTAGATCACCAAGTCATATTAAAAGAAAACTAACTTTTTGTTTCTTTTTCTTTAGTTTAAACTAACTAAGTTAGTTTACTAACTGTAATATCTAACGAGGTTAACTAGTTTATTAATAAACATGACCTTTAAATAACAAATTAATTAATTTAATTAGTCTAATTAGTTTAAATAATTGAATAATGTCCATAATTATAACGAATAAAATTCTTTAAATGATTATTCATTTCGTGGAGCTTTCGAGTCTCAGTATTTCAGGAGTTTTAACCAGTTTAACGAGTATCAAGTGTCGATAAATAAGAATCCTTGAATAATATTTCGTTCAAATGAGTAATTAACTAACGGTTGCAGATAAGTCTAATATGAATATACAAAATAGTTTCGTTTTCATTATGATCAATAGTCTCGATTTACAATGACACGAAAGTAGATTACAAAGAGAGTACAAGTGTCTAAATATGGAAAGTACAACATGACTTGCTAAAATAAGAAAGTGCGGAAATGCGGAGCGTTACACACACGCCATACATCTGTGTCCCCAAACATCCACAAAAAGGCAATTCAACAGACGAGCAGGCAAAAAAATCAAACATATGGGTTTGTTAAGTTTTACATAAAACGCCATATATTTGGTGACAGTTCTTGTAGTATTAATGAAGAGAGAAACTGATGACAGTGAAGATTGTGAAGAGAGATCCGATTAGGATTTTTAATTTATTTTTTTCGCTTCTATTTTTTTCCCTTTGGTTGTAATATAATTTTAGAATTGTAAAACGCCAAGATACCACAAACGACAAAGTGTATATAAAAAATAATAGAACGATGGGCCATATTGTCTAAAACGCCTTGAAAAACGCGCCATAAACGCCAAAATGTTAATATAATGAAACCATTAAAAAGCCATATAATTATTGAATTTGGTTAACGCCAAAAATCTTAAACCCCAAAAATAAATCAATATTGTGAAAAGCGGAATTAGAAAAGCGGAAGATAAAATGACAAAAAAGCCCCTCCGCCCTTATCTATGTCGCGTGACACGTGTTGGGCCATGATGCGTTCTCACCGTTCTCACATTTTTTGACGTTTTCTCCTGATCCCGTTTCTCTCTCTCTCTATATATATATATGTATTACATAATGTTTAGTATTCAACATTTGTAATAGGCAGGCTATTATTTATTTTATTGTATTTAGTTAATATATGTCAGTTTTTGTGATATAATCAAGTTAATTGTGTGAATTGTCATATGGTAATAAAAATACCTTAGTTATATGATTTTTTTATAAATTATACTGTTTTTATTGTACAAAATCATATAATTTACCAATCTATAACCAATTAAAATATATATGTTGACGGATCAATACGAAATTGAAAAATTATACCAAGCTTGTGAAATAGATCTGGGTCATTTATTAAGTTTCTTCAGTGATTAAGAAAGATGTGGTGACATGACAAGATCATAAATAATACAAGGATGATGATGGCTGAAAGGGAAAAAACGAAAAATCTGCACTATTGACCTTTTTTATTAAACCTAATTTCATCAACCTTTTCTAAATCAAATAATCTTTAAATATTTCATTAATTTTTAAAAATTATAATACAAAACCAAGACTTATTTTCTTTAGTTTCAATATAATGTATAGGTATATATCAATTACGTGGTTATAGTGTTTAATTATATCAGGGTCGGCTCATTGGTAATTAAATCCAAGCGTGGGCTTTGGGCCACCACTTGAATAGGGCATCCAAGTTTAAAAAAAACAGTTATTTTATATATTTGAGAAGTAGGCTGGATAAAATTAAACAAGCTCTTGGTTTAGTGGTAAACTACATTTCCGTGTACATTAGAAGCACACCCCACGCAACAGATTGTATTTGTGCAGTTTGGGTGGGGGCGTCATGCTACGCGGTTGAACTGGCAGTATAAACTTCTGGTCCTTTGTTTTTCAAGAGCTGGTCAAGCCCGGTAATGCGCACAACCTCCGGACCCTGCGCTTTATCATGAACAGTTGTAGCAGCGGTCTCGTTTTCCTTCAAAATTTCCTTTTCAGACATCATATTGCCCGCAGGCTCCTCAACTCTCTTTTCCACTTCCTTCTCAGGAATGATCTTCAGAGGGATAATAGTAAACTTGGTCTTTTTAGCCTCCGGTTCCTTAGTCTTAACCTCAGGCTTCTTCAGCGCCTCTGAAAGGGAAAAGTGTTAAAAATTTACTAAGAAAAAAGATGGAAGGGTTAAAACATTTACCTGGTGAGAATTTATACAAGCTCCGCAACTTCCCTTGTTTCCCTATAGGCTTGGTTGCAATAGCTTTCTGCGCTGGTGGAGTTGTAGCAGCTGCCTCTTCACGAGATCTTTTTCTCACCACCAGCTTGGTAGCTTCCTCTTTAACTTCTTCTTCTTCACAAATGGAACAAGGGGTTGCGCCTGACTCGGGAGCCCTGGATCCTGCGCTCCCCGAGCTCTTTGATGCAGCCGCGCTGCTCTTCGGCTTCTCGCCTATATGAAATAAACCTTCCAATGAATCACTGGCCACAACATAATCTTCAATGTTACTCTGTCGAAAGCGAAGAGTACCTTTTTGAGGGATCTCAGCAGTCGCGCGGCCACCTCCCGCCTTCTTGCTGGTCGCGCCAGCTTCGACAGTCACTTTTTTCTTCGTCGCAGCTTTCTTCTTCGTCGCGGCTTTCTTAGGAACGTATGTTACACCCAAAATGCGATAAAAAGGGTTCGAGTATACTCACAGTCGGTGTTCAGCAAGTAAACACAACTTGGTTGGATTGAAGGGAGCGCGTCTGAGATTAGCCTGATTACAGATTGATGGCGTAAGCGTTGGACAGTGCGTTAAATGGTGGCGAGAGAATTGAGTGTCGAATGGCAATCCGATCGAATGGCTATCCGATCGGTTGGCCACTCGATCAGATGTCAATCCGTTCGGATGGTCATCCGATCGGATGACCATTTGATTGGATTGACATTCGTTTGGGATGTATGTGTTTGTGAACGATGGCTTTGAAGTTTTCGTTGTAGCATTTTGAAAATAGAGAAGTATCTCTACCCTTCAGGTCGATGACCGTTCGATCGGATAGCAATCCGATTGGCGAGACATTTCTAGTGAGAACAAGTTCACATCAGGATGGTTACTCGATCGGATGGTGTAACATCCCGAAAATACAAATTCTTAAATTCGTAATTTAGTTGCAAATAAATTGTGAGATAATCTAGTTAGTAAAGACACTAACCTAGTTAGTTTATCACTTATTAGTAGCTTGAGACATAGAAATAAAATAAAAACAAACAAGAGGGGCCAAAAGTGTTAAAATTGAAAATAGTTTTAATAAAAACTAGAGTTAATTGCCATTTTCGCCCCTGAGGTTTGGGCACACTTGTCATTTTCGTCCAAAATGAAGGTTTTGTACCATTTTGCCCCCAACGTTTGTAACTTTTTGCCATTTTCATCCAAATACCTAACCAAGTTACTTTATATCTTATTATGGGTTATTTTTAACCTAACCAAGTTAGTTTATACCTTATTATTGGGTATTTTTGAAATTTATCAATTATAAGAGGGTAATTTATAAATTATCTTCTAGTTATTATTTATCAGCCTTTATAAATTATCTTCTAGTAATAGTAATAAATTAAATTTTGACTACTTTTGTGTCATAATAAATAAGTTTAAAAATAAGAATACACAATTTAAGAATGATTGCTTAAAAACTAAAATGATATGTACATTTATGATTAAAGCATTAACATGCAAACAATATTAAAATAAAAATTTTCGGGTTAAAATGGTGGTTTTTGCATTAATTCGGGAATATACGTGTCGTGTTTGGGTTTATGTACGTGACATCACGACCCGTTTAGTAACCCTAATAAAATCAATAGGTGATTTTGGTTCAATAATTTTAGTGAAAGTTCTAGGTTGAATTGTTAATTGTGATCTGTAAAATTACATTTTAATTACAAGACTTTTAACGTTTAATTTTTTTTTTTGTAAAACTGTAAATGCAAACATATTAAAGTATAAATGCTTATATTATTAATGTAAAAAATATATACACAGCTAAAAATCGTGTTATATTATAAAAATGTTAACACCAATGTGATCTTATTTAGGTATACAAACATAGAAATAGATAAAAGCGTAACAATGAACAAAGCATATGTTATCATATGAATTGTATTTTTATAATTCGAATCTTTAATAATAGACCATCTCCAATATATATGCATTAATTAAAGTAACATTTAAAATTTAATGCTGGATCATCTTTTTCAAAAATAATAACTAGAAGATAATTTATAAAGGCTGATACATAATAACTAGAAGATAATTTATAAATTACCCGCTTATAATTGATAAATTTCAAAAATACCCATAATAAGGTATAAACTAACTTGGTTAGGTTAAAAATAACCCATAATAAGATATAAAGTAACTTAGTTAGGTATTTGGATGAAAATGACAAAAAGTTACAAACGTTGGGGGCAAAATGGTACAAAACCTTCATTTTGGACGAAAATGGCAAGTGTGCCCAAACCTCAGGGGCGAAAATGGCAATTAACTCTAAAAACTATTTTATTAAAACACAAACTAAAAATCTGGAAGTGGGGATCGACCAGAACAAGGAGAGGGGCGACCTGGACTCTTTCAAAACCCTGGTTCATATTAAATCCCACAAATTGAAGATCCAATTGGCTCCCAAATCGAAATCTGAGTTAAGATTAGTAATCCCCATCACAAGGGGGTTGTAAGGTATGTAAAATTCTATGAAAATTCTCTGTTTGAAATTCTTATGAATTTGGGAGATTCAAAATTTGATGATGCATGTATGTGATTTGGTTAGATTAGGGATAATATAGTGTCTAGAAGTGAAACCTAGACAACTACATCTGAAATCATGTCCAAATTCAGGAAATTCCATGAACACATTGAAGGTGGGTTGTGGGTTTTACAATATGATGATGAACACTAGGGTTTAGAATGATTATTCTAGTGTAATTTGATGATAGAAAGTGATTTCAGAAAAGTATGATGTTTAAATGCTATATGAAGGCTTTATTGATGTTAAGTTAGCTAATTAGCAAGCTATGAACTTGAATATGAAAGATATAAAAATTCTGCCCTTATAGTGTTTGTAGAAATGCCTCAAAGAAGGCTTGAAACTGAATTGTTAAATTAAAACGCATAATTATGATGTATGACAAAATGTGCGTTATGTATGTGAAACAAAGAGTTCTAAACATAAGGTGATTGAACTCTATAGGAAAGGAAGCCGGGGCATCTAGCGGGCAAACCGGTGTGGACGCACGTTTGAAGGGCTTGCTTTGAAGGTATGTAACTTGATTTGTTACATTTGAGTAAATTTTTGTTGTTTAGTATATATGTAATTGATTGGTGAATAAAAGTCGAGTTGGAATTAAGCGATGGTGTTCGCTAGTTCGAATAATAGGCCAAGAAATTGGTTAGACCTCATTGGTTGTCATCAAAATTGGAGGATTCCTTGGATGAGCTAAACGGGTCAAATAACCAATTAAGGCATGGAATGTATTGTAGCACGGTTATTCGGTCTTTGTTAACAATTATAAAAGACCTATTTGATTATGAAAAATCAGTGTATTGGTTGGTTAGAATGAGGAATTTGAGAAAAGGGTTTGGGCAAAACAAACAAGAAACCAAAACAGAATGTTACAGAGACTACCGTAAGTTACGGTGTCACCGTAACTTACGATAGAGATCAGGGTGTTTACGGTGGGTGTCTACTGGTTTACGGTAGACCATAAGTTTCAAATGCCTACCGTAACTTACGGTAGGTACCGTAAGTTACGGTAGACCTCTGAAATGTCTATAGATGTTGGCTTTTAATAGTTAAATCGAATCCGTTTTAAATGTAGTTTCGATTATGTATTCCTTTTAAGTACTTTAATACTAATGTTTAATGTAAACATTTCAGCTTTTAGGTAACCAAGGACTACGGATGACGGTCAAGCCAGTTTTTGAAGAACCGAACACAAAGTTTTGAAGCTTCCACATAAATTAACTCTGTTTAAAACAATGATAAGCTGTAAACCGTTTGTTAAACAACTTATGGATGTTTTAATTAGTTGGTAGATAACTAATGTTTGTTACACTAGAACTTGGTTCTTGAAACTAAGTTTTTAATATGGATATCTTTATATATAATCTTATAAATTATTACTAAATTCCAGTAGACATTTTAAGGGTGTTACAAGTTGGTGATCAGAGCTTAAGGTTGTCAACAAAGTGTTCGGTTCAAGCTTGATCGATCGTCCGGTAAGAATTAACTTATTATGTTAATAAATTATGTATTATGTAAGGAATGAGAAACGAATTGATATGCATGGGAAGTGCGTGTTAACACACTCAAACCCTTAAATTGCACTAAATGTGAACGGTTAAAGCAAGTTAGGAACTTGGCTAAACCGAAACAAACGAAGCAATGTCATGAATGAAATGTTTAACGTTTGATGTAAACATTTCAGTTTCAAGATGTCGAAAGGGGGCAATAATGATCTGGTGCCGACAAGCACCGAACAAATGAAAGAAATAATTGCCGAGGAAGTAGGAAAGGCAATTGAAAGCAGTCTATCCGGGTTTATAGACAAGATTCAAGGTACGGTGTTGTCACTCGTAGAAGAACGAGTTAAAAGGTTGGAGGATACGGTCAACCTTATGAAAGACAAAACTGGAGAACGTAAAGGGTGCTCATATAAGGAATTCATGGCGTGTAAACCGCCAATCTATAACGGGGAAGTCGACCCGATAATTTGCCAAAGATGGTTGGGTGACATTGAAGGGGTGTTTGAAAGGACCCATTGCGACGAAAGCGATTTCGTTGCTTACGGAACGGGTCAGTTAAGGGGACAAGCCAAGGATTTGTGGGATAACAAAAAGAATGAAATAGGGGCCGAAGCGGCAAGGGCCATGACATGGGAAGAGTTTAAGACACCATTTCTTAAACATCATAGTCCCAAAGCGGTCATTAACAAAATCAAGGAAGAGTTCATGCAACTTAGGCACAAGGGTGAAACCATAGACAAGATCACGGCGATGTTTATGGATAAAATGAAGTTTAGTAGTGAATTGGTGACGAACGAAGAACAGAAAATATACTACTACTACAATATGTTGAGCGCTGAATATAGGGAGTTTATGACTCCTTCAAAATACGAGACCCTTACCGAAATCATTAACGTTGCTCGGGAACGGGAAATTGAGTTGAAGAAACAAGTCGAAAGAGGGGAGCGAAGGGCACATGATGTGAATCCAAGCCCTACAAAGAAAGCCCGAACTGGAGAATAGGGAAAGAAGGTGGATGTTAAAGGTGGGTCGCCAAGTTGTAAAGTGTGCGGGAAGGGACACAAAGGGGAATGTCGGTTCAAGGACAAGCCATGCCCCATATGTAATAAGACGGGGCACACGGCCTCGCTATGCCCGGGAAAAGTCTCTATTTGCTACAACTGTTATCAACCCGGCCACAAAAAGTCCGAATGTCCAGACTTAGTTGGAAAGAGAGATGTTAAAGAATCTCCAACAGAAGCTCCCAAAGCGAAGGCTAGGTCCTTCCAACTTACCGCGGCTGAAGCGAAGACAGAACCCGATGTGGTTTCAGGTATATTCACAATTAACTCAATTCCAGCACGTGTATTGTTTGATACGGGTGCGAATAAATCCTTCTTTTCGCATGGATTTATTCGACATCCTTCATTTGTATTGACGAAATTACCTGTGCCCTTAGAAGTTGAAATAGGGGACAACAAAAGTTTTATAGTTTGTGATATTTGTCGAGGCTGCAAATTAAGCATCGACGATGAGGAATACCTTATAGACCTAATCCCGATGTCAATGGGGGAATTCCAAGTAGTCGTTGGGATGGATTGGCTAGCCCAGCACCATGCAAAAGTCGTGTGTTTTCGTAAAGAGATAAAATTAACATCTCCGAGCGGGAAACACGTTACCATTTATGGCGAAAAAGGAGGTAACCCCATAGTGTGCTCAATGTTGAAAGCTCACAAGCTTATGAAGCGAGGATGCAAGGCGTTCATGATATACGCAAATGAGCCCGAGAAAGAATCACGGAAGATTGAAGATGTACCGGTAGTACGAGATTATGGAGATGTGTTTCCGGAGGATTTACCGGGGATACCGCCTGAACGGGAAGTAGAGTTCGGGATCGAATTGATTCCAGGCGCAAAACCCATAGCAAAAGCCCCGTACCGACTCGCACCGTCGGAATTACAAGAGTTGATGTCCCAAATTCAAGACCTGCTTGACAAGGGATTCATAAGGCCGAGTGTGTCTCCTTGGGGCGCACCGGTATTGTTCGTGAGAAAGAAAGACGGGAGCATGCGCATGTGTATCGATTACCGGGAGTTAAACAAACTCACGGTAAAGAACCGATACCCGCTTCCGAGGATAGATGATTTATTCGACCAATTACAAGGTGCAAACTGGTTTTCAAAAATTGACCTTAGATCTGGGTATCACCAACTAAAGGTCAAGGAAGAAGATGTGCCTAAGACGGCTTTCCGCACGAGATACGGACATTACGAATTCCTCGTGATGTCATTTGGGCTAACAAATGCACCCGCGGCTTTCATGGACCTCATGAATCGGGTTTGCAAGCCAATGTTGAATAAGTCGGTCATCGTGTTTATCGATGATATTTTGGTATATTCAAAAAGTGAAGCTGAACACGCACACCACTTGCAAGAAGTGTTAGAGACACTTAGACGAGAAAGGCTGTATGCGAAATTCTCTAAGTGTGCCTTTTGGTTACGAGAGGTACAATTTCTTGGCCACGTCATAAGTGCCGACGGAGTATTGGTGGATCCTTCGAAGATCGAGGCTGTGTCAAAATGGAATCCCCCGAAGAACCCTTCGGAAATTAGAAGCTTTTTGGGGCTTGCGGGATATTATAGGAGATTCATTCAAGATTTCTCCAAGATTGCGTCACCGCTAACAAAGCTAACCCGAAAGAAAGAAAAGTTCATTTGGGGTGTCGATCAAGAAAAAGCGTTTCAAACGCTAAAAGAAAAGTTAACTCAAGCTCCGGTATTGACATTGCCCGACGGAGTTGAAGATATGGTGGTTTATTCGGATGCTTCACTATCGGGGCTCGGATGCGTTTTGATGCAACGGGGCAAGGTTATAGCTTATGCCTCGAGGCAATTGAAGATACACGAGAAGAAATACCCCACGCACGATCTCGAGTTGGCTGCGGTGGTATTTGCGTTAAAAATATGGAGGCATTACTTATATGGGGTAAAGTGCACCATATTCACCGACCACAAGAGCTTGAAATACTTCTTCGATCAGAAGGAGTTAAATATGCGACAAAGGCGATGGCTAGAAACGGTGAAAGATTTCGACTGTGAAATACATTACCACCCCGGAAAGGCAAATGTGGTAGCGGATGCTCTGAGCAGAAAAGCGGACTACGTCCCAATACGAGTAAGGTCGATGCAACTCGTGGTGACCTCGGGTATACTTGAACGTATTCGAGAGGCGCAGTTAGAAGCAGTAAAAGAAGAGAATTGGAAGAAAGAAAGAATAATCGGTCAATTGAAAGATTTGTCGGATGGGAATCACGGGTTAAAGACTCGATCCGGAAGGATATGGGTTCCAAATACTTGTGGGGTGAAGGCGCTTCTACTTGATGAAGCTCATAAATCCCGATATTCAATCCATCCGGGTGCGACCAAAATGTACAATGATCTGAAACAAAATTATTGGTGGCCTGGAATAAAGAGGGATGTGGCAAAGTATGTGGAAAAATGCTTGACATGTTTACAAGTCAAGGCGGAGCACCAGAAACCATACGGCAAACTCCAACCGTTAGAAATTCCGGTTTGGAAATGGGAACATATTACAATGGACCTACTAACCAAGTTGCCTAAGACAAATCGTGGTTTCGATGCCATATGGGTAGTGGTGGATAGATTGACGAAAAGTGCTCACTTCATTCCGATCCGTGAGACTTATACGTCAGAAAAGATGTCAGAAGTTTACACTAATGAAATAATAGCACGTCATGGGGTACCGGTATCCATCGTGTCTGATAGGGATACCCGGTTTACTTCAAATTTCTGGCGAGATTTCCAAGAGAAAATGGGAACCAAGTTGTTCATTAGCAGTGCGTACCATCCTCAAACAGATGGACAGAGTGAAAGAACAATATAAACACTGGAGGACATGCTACGGGCGTGTATAATAGACTTTGGAGGAAGTTGGGATGTTCACCTACCGTTAGTCAAGTTTTCGTATAATAATAGCTACCAATCTAGTATTAAGATGGCACCGTACGAAATGCTCTATGGTAGGAAGTGTCGAACCCCGGTATGTTGGGGTGAAGTGGGCCCACGTGAACTAGCCCACCAAGAAGTAGTACGAGCCACTAATGAAAAGATTGATGTGGTTCGGGCACACTTGAAAGCGGCCCAAGATAGGCAAAAGGCTTATGCTGACAAAAGGAACAGGCCAATCGAATTCCAGGTTGGCGACAAGGTTATGCTGAAAGTATCGCCGTGGAAGGGGATAATACGATTCAGAAAAAGAGGAAAATTAAGCCCAAGATTTATTGGGCCATTCAGAATCACCGAACGAGTCGGTAAAGTAGCTTATCGTCTCGAATTACCTGAGGAGTTGAGTGGGATACATAGTACATTCCACGTGTCACATCTCCGAAAATGTTTGGCAGACGAAACTGCTCGTATCCACTACGATGATATCGAGGTGGATAACAGCCTCAACTATGCAGTAAAGCCAATTGCGATTTTAGATCGTAAAGAGAAGAGTTTGAGGAACAAAGTAATTAATCAAGTCAAGGTCAAATGGGAGCATAGGAAAGGTTCGGACACTACATGGGAGCCCGAAGAAGAGATGCGACGTCTCTACCCTACACTATTCGGTACGTACCTTGGTTTCGGGGACGAAACCCTTTTAAGGGGGATGGACTTGTAACATCCCGAAAATACAAATTCTTAAATTCGTAATTTAGTTGCAAATAAATTGTGAGATAATCTAGTTAGTAAAGACACTAACCTAGTTAGTTTATCACTTATTAGTAGCTTGAGACATAGAAATAAAATAAAAACAAACAAGAGGGGCCAAAAGTGTTAAAATTGAAAATAGTTTTAATAAAAAC
This sequence comes from Helianthus tuberosus, assembly GCA_030545235.1. Taxonomy (NCBI): domain Eukaryota; kingdom Viridiplantae; phylum Streptophyta; class Magnoliopsida; order Asterales; family Asteraceae; genus Helianthus; species Helianthus tuberosus. The sequence continues at coordinate 126,180,327 of CM060358.1, forward strand.
TATTTTATTAAAACACAAACTAAAAATTTGGAAGTGGGGATCGACCAGAACAAGGAGAGGGGCGACCTGGACTCTTTCAAAACCCTGGTTCATGTTAAATCCCACAAATTGAAGATCTAATTGGCTCCCAAATCGAAATCTGAGTTAAGATTAGTAATCCCCGTCACAAGGGGGTTGTAAGGTATGTAAAATTCTATGAAAATTCTCTGTTTGAAATTCTTAAGAATTTGGGAGATTCAAAATTTGATGATGCATGTATGTGATTTGGTTAGATTACGGATAATATAGTGTCTAGAAGTGAAACCTAGACAACTACATCTGAAATCATGTCCAAATTCAGGAAATTCCATGAACACATTGAAGGTGGGTTGTGGGTTTTACAATATGATGATGAACACTAGGGTTTAGAATGATTATTCTAGTGTAATTTGATGATAGAAAGTGATTTCAGAAAAGTATGATGTTTAAATGCTATATGAAGGCTTTATTGATGTTAAGTTAGCTAATTAGCAAGCTATGAACTTGAATATGAAAGATATAAAAATTCTGCCCTTATAGTGTTTGTAGAAATGCCTCAAAGAAGGCTTGAAACTGAATTGTTAAATTAAAACGCATAATTATGATGTATGACAAAATGTGCGTTATGTATGCGAAACAAAGAGTTCTAAACATAAGGTGATTGAACTCTATAGGAAAGGAAGCCGGGGCATCTAGCGGGCAAACCGGTGTGGACGCACGTTTGAAGGGCTTGCTTTGAAGGTATGTAACTTGATTTGTTACATTTGAGTAAATTTTTGTTGTTTAGTATATATGTAATTGATTGGTGAATAAAAGTCGAGTTGGAATTAAGCGATGGTGTTCGCTAGTTCGAATAATAGGCCAATAAATTGGTTAGACCTCATTGGTTGTCATCAAAATTGGAGGATTCCTTGGATGAGCTAAACAGGTCAAATAACCAATTAAGGCATGGAATGTATTGTAGCACGGTTATTCGGTCTTTGTTAACAGTTATAAAAGACCTATTTGATTATGAAAAATCAGTGTATTGGTTGGTCAGAATGAGGAATTTGAGAAAAGGGTTTGGGCAAAACAAACAAGAAACCAAAACAGAATGTTACAGAGACTACCGTAAGTTACGGTGTCACCGTAACTTACGATAGAGATCAGGGTGTTTACGGTGGGTGTCTACTGGTTTCGATTATGTATTCCTTTTAAGTACTTTAATACTAATGTTTAATGTAAACATTTCAGCTTTTAGGTAACCAAGGACTACGGATGACGGTCAAGCCAGTTTTTGAAGAACCGAACACAAAGTTTTGAAGCTTCCGCATAAATTAACTCTGTTTAAAACAATGATAAGCTGTAAACCGTTTGTTAAACAACTTATGGATGTTTTAATTAGTTGGTAGATAACTAATGTTTGTTACACTAGAACTTGGTTCTTGAAACTAAGTTTTTAATATGGATATCTTTATATATAATCTTATGAATTATTACTAAATTCCAGTAGACATTTTAAGGGTGTTACAGATGGCAATCTGATCGGATGGCTGTCTGTTAGTTACTGTTGTTCTTTGAAAGTTGAGTGTCGAAGTTCCAAATGTCAATTGATCGGATGGTCGTTCGATCGGACGGCTATCCGATCCGACGTCAATCCGTTCGACGTTTAGATACTTTAAAAGTTTGAAAATTACTAAGTGTGGAATCAAGTGCAATCCGATCGGATTGCAGTTCTATCGGACGACAATCCGATCGGACGGCAATCCGATCGGACGGCAGTCCGTTCCAACGATCTGATCGTCTTTGAATTTGATTATTTTGAAAATTTGCGGTTTGATCGAGATGCTATGACAACGTTTTAAACAATGGAACTCCACCAAGGCTAAGTCATCAGATCGGATGGGAATCACCCCGTCCGATCAGTTAACTGTCCTTGACGGTTGTTCGTGTTCTACCCGTTGATCGGTCATCTCGTCGATAGAAACCAGATCTTGAACTAACACATCACTAAGAAGGTGTAGAAGATCAGAACAAGCTCCGAGTCTATCGGTTTTGAGGGCATTGAGTGTAAAAGAGTTGAAAGAAAGTTAGAAAACCATCTTTCAATCCTTTTAACCATGAATATGTGTAGATCTATGCGGAAACATTGTTGAATCTGGTGGAAATCCTTCAGATCTAAGTTGTTCTTGGTGGAATGAGGTCAAGACTTGAAGTTCATAAGAACTCCATGATGACATCACCCTAGAACACCTCCAATCCACTGATTTCACGGTTGAAAGTTAAGATTCAAAGGTGAAAATGATGGAGAAGTGTGTGTAGATCATAGAAGTACAAGATTTGAGGTAGAAACTTACAAGAATCGCGAGGAATCGAGAGAAAAAGGTCCAAGAGCGTGCTGGTCGAACGAGAGATGTCACATCACTGTTCAAGTGAGGTGACAAGTGCTATTTATAGGTGAAAAGGAGTGAAGGTGATGGAGTGCCATGGATCGGATGGCAATCCGATCGGATGGCTATCCGATCGGTTGGCCATCCGATCGAACAGTCACTCGATCGGTGGTCTCCGGCGAATTGCGTCTCGATGTTTCGTTTTGTTCGCTAAGCATCGTGATAGTTTGGTCACACATTTTCATACACACATTCATATATTTATTATAATTAGTCACATAGGGTCATATAAATATCCACATTTCAAAGTCTGCGTTGCGATAATCGAGTTGCGCATTTCGAATATGCGTTGCGTTGCGACACATTATGGCTATCAAGGAGGTTAGAATAGGTCCTCACTCAATGTCATCGTGAGTGTTAGTATGTGCGATGTGATGTGTTATAGCGATAAAGTATGCGTAATATGCGAAAATACTGCGAAATAGCGATGTATACGATATAGCGACATTATGATCCGAATCTCTGGTGCTAGGCGTAACGAGTATAACGAGTAGTAACAACGCACGAACGTGCGGGTTGTTACAACTAGGTCGCGCAGAACACCTGCAAATATTTCAGACCATGAACTTAGCTCTTCATTCGACGAGCCTACGGACTCCTCCCTGGAAAGATAAAGAATCTCTTTCCCATCGGAAGTCACGCCTCGCAAGGGCCTTGGTTTGGGAAAGTCGCGCACCTTCGGTTGTAGTGGGAGGACTAGCAAAGCTCCCCGCTGGAGGATACATGAAGATTTTCTTAATTTGTTCGTACCCGAAGGGTTCACCGTCACCTAGGGGTCGCACACCCATTGCCCCACCAAAAGTAGGGAATGCACTCTGATAGAGCTCAGCAACTGCATCAACAAATAACAATCAGGCGCAAGTGTTCCTAAAAGAAAAAGACAACAAAAATATCATATATTCCTTCACCGTTGAACATCAAAACAGGCACTTCTTCACTGCGCTCCGGCCACTTATCGTTCATCTCCGTCGCAACCAAAACCTGCTCTTCAAATACCCGGTTGGGGTAGCCATCAACCTCATATACCAATCTACTTCTTTTGGAATCGTAAGTTCCTCTTTCTCGATCTTATCAGACTCTTGGAAGATCATTGCAATCGGAATAACCTCTTCCCGGATGAAGAAGAACTTCATCTTCCAGTCATGGAAGCTCTTCGGTGGATTTATCAGTGTCTTCTTTGCACCACAGAGACCAAAAGAATAGAATACCATGTTCCGGATCAACTGGTAGAAGGCCCTAAATTTATTAACTGTTGGCTCTTGTCCCTGTGATCTACAAATGAACTCAAAATGGCGAATCCTCACCATTCCCATCGGACTAAGTTGGGAGATGTGGAAGCCATAAAAGTGCAAGATCGCTGCCATGAAATGACTGGCCGGTAGTCGGAAGTTGCCGTCGATAAAGAAATCGGCGAACAACGTAATATAACAGGTGGTGCATCAGCCGCCATTTGGCCCTGCTGGGGATAACGAGCATCCCACTCGGCCGGAAATTGGAATCCCCTAACGATATGTTCAAACAAACCCTGGTCCCATTTGAGAACCGGGACCGGACCAGCACCTTCTTCAACTGGGATAACTTCTTCTTCGGCCATCGTATGAAGATTTAAAAAAACTGATGAAGATCTCCACAAACTATGGAAAAGGCTTGAAGATTATCAAGAAACTTTTGAAGATTTGAAGATTCAAAAGAATTTAAAAAGAGAAGAGGAGAATTCGAAAAAGCAGTTGTGAATTCTCTCTCTATCTTCGAATATATATAACCATCGTATTTAATGCGATGAGTAACCGTGCCAAACGCACCGCGCGCGTACCCAATCAGGGACCGCCACGTAAGGCGGGATTTCCGGGGTGACGGTTACCACGCGCGCGTAGTCCTCACTCGCCTAACAGCACACGAACCGCCACAGTGAGAACATGATGATCGTCATGCCAGCAGTCAACTCAAGGGTCGCTATCAATGACATTAGCACCAACCTGTCAGGACTCAAATTTCAAGGAGTTTCCCGCCTAATTTTAAAAGAAACTTCATGATGAAGACAGCAAGAGCTGCACCGCATGCATCATCAGTCAATGATCATGCTTGCCACCTCTTATGCGCAAGCAAATAAATAACAAGTTAAACACCAAGCTCATAGAAACAAAACCTTTCAAGTAGCAAGTCTGATAACCGCGCCGTAGTAATTGCCAAACACTTACGTGCGCGCCGACTACCAAGACTTAGAAAATGCTCGAAAGACCAACCCACCTAGTTCTTTTTTCTGAGTCTAGAGCTCCAACCATTTACTTCGCGCATGGATGTAGCACTGGACTGGGGGACTTGAAGGGGTATGGTTCCAAAAAGCCACGCAGACCAATCAGGTCGCACGCGAGACCATACTCCTAATACATCAATCTGATAAACCTACAAACTCCGTGCCGACTAAATAGGTAAAACCTCACTTAGCGTCCTGGATGAAAACTCTCACTCCCTAGACCTTGCGCCGACTGCATGGATATATATTGCACGAGGGTAGAGGCGCAGATTCATTCCAGATAGCATGAAAGGTACGAGTGGCAGAAGAATGAGCCAATCAGCGTCCAACAGGCTGTATCCTATCGTGCTCCACGATCAACAATCGTGCAGGAGAAAAGAAGGTACACAAGGACGCCTACGTGGCATCAATCAGGGGGCGGCAACACCTGCCCCATGATCTCCACTCACCTGCTGATGTCAGGGAGATAACAAGGACGACAACCCGGACACGTGGCTCCACTTAAGGTGCGCCAACTCCGGTGAGCTTCTAGAAACACTAACGGTCATCATAGAAGAGACAAAAAGGATATTCCTTGTTGTCGACTCTAGGCCCAAGGCCCGTCAGCTCATCTCCTTCTACACTACTCCGGCTATAAATAGGGACCTACATGTACAAGTTAATTCATTCTGTTCTCTGTTCTCTCACTCTAAACACACACTTATTTACTCAAAACAAATACATATTCTCACGCTGGAGAGTGGTTAAGAGGGAAACCCCCATATTCCCTTCTTAACGAGCTTAACGGGGTGTTGATTGTTTTGCAGGAAGGATCAAGACTTTAGCTCAGGAAGGATTAAGAAGATTAACCTCTATGGTCGAAACATAAACCAAACTAATAAAACTAAAATTAGTTCCGTGTTTCTTCAGCATTGAACGTCAATACACAATTTCAAGTCACGAAAATACATATACATCTTTTATAGAATGACTAACTAATACACCCGCTAATCCTAATCTTATATATATATCACCTTGGGACCGCTAGGTTCACAAAGATACATTATTTGCAAAATGAAAAAAAATGTCACATACATAGATCTCCTTGCTAGCCCACATGTCGTAATACAATAAACGTGACATACTGTAGCTTTCCATGAGGGTAGTTATAGAAAATAATGATTTAAAGAATGAGTATCTTGACCTAGTGGTGCACAAATCGGGTTTTTTTAAAAACTGGATTTCGGGTAGGATCGGGTTCGGGTAGGATCGGGTTTTACAAAATCGGGTTTTTTTAAAAACCGGGTCGGGTCCGGGTCCGGGTTTTCTACCAAAAATGTATACCCTATATACCCGGGTTCGGGTAGGGTTCGGGTCGGGTTTTATAAAACCCGGGTATTATAATACCCTATTTCCGGGTTCGGGTATTCATCGGGTAGGGTTCGGGTATGCATCGAGTTGGGAAAAAACCCGCACCGGGTATTAAAAAAACCCGACCGGAACTATGCTTATAAAATGTATCAAACATAACTTTCACACATAGACATCAAATCTATTGATAAACAGAGGCACAATTTATAAACAGATGCACAATTTATAGTTCTTCATGTGGTTATTCTTGAACTTTATAAACAGATGCACAATTTATTAAATACAAAAACTAATAATGATATTAAACAAACAAAGAAAATAGAAGGGCCAACATATATTGGCATATTTGTTTCCACTTGTAATGAAATATACTAAATAATTAAGTAGCGGTGGCAAATATCATTAGAAACCTAATAATTAAACAAGATTACATCAAAGTGCATACATAATTTTGTTAAATCATAAGAACTAGAAGTCTTAATGCATACATAATTAAACAAGATTACATCAAAATCGAGTTTTTTAAAAAAACCGGTTCCGGGTATTTATAAAACTCGGTTCCGGGTTCAGGTATTTATAAAACCGGGTTTCGGGTATAAACCGGGTATAAAAAAAACCGGTTCCGGGTTCGGGTTTTAGATCAAATATGCATACCCGGTCCCTACCCTACGGGTGGGGTCGGGTTCGGGTATAAAAAACCCGGGTTTTATAATACCCGGTTCCGGGTTTTTTTTCCGGATCCGGGTCCGGGTTCGGGTTTTTTGTGCACCACTATCTTGACCACCCAATAGGCCCAACAGGACATTTTCAGTGACTATAAGCAACAAAAGTCTTTATGGGTGCATACCTAAATTTGCCCCAGTAGTTATTATTTTTTAGGCTTATTCATTCTTAAATATATCAACCAATTTCCTAAAGAAATTCTAGTTTAATCATGTAATCCATAAATACTAATAATCCAATAAAAATAATCTAAAAAGACATGCTATTAAATTATTTTGGTATTAAGGTGTCAAGTCTAATATCCTGATAGTCATCACACATGACGATCAAGTTATGTGAAGTTAAACATGCTTCCACTAATGGAAACATGTTATAGCTAAAGATTATAAGTGATGTCTAAGGATTACTACCAAATTTGTGTTGAAGAGTGAAAGAACATTTTGCTATTGATGGTAAGTAGTTAAATGGTAATGGTTGTACTACCAAAAAACATGTAACTTGCTTCTGATGTAAGCTATGAAACTACTACCAATGAAGCAAGATCAAGTTCATGCTTATGAACTAAATTATTACTAAACCATAGTTGCAACATTAGTCTGATATCAATTGAGTTGAGAGACTATGAATTCTCGTGTTCTTGATCGAACAATAACCATAACTGATTAACTACTTCCGATGCGAATCAAACTAAATTTTTGGTTATTTCAATCAATTAGGTTCTTAGTGAAGTCACAAATTTGATCCAACATATGGTTTATTTATCACCAAATAATCTAGAAAGAAGTTGATATGGAGATTTCTTTAACAATAATTGATCAAATTTATGAATGGCAAATGGCATACCTGATCAGAATGACAAATATGTGAATGGCAAACCAACCGAAAAAAAATCAAAAATTTTAAGGACAAATGAAAATTGAGTGAAAAATCGAAATGTTGATGTCCTATAGTAAAAACTGAATTAATCGTCGAAGACTCAAGAAAAATCATATGGACTGGATTCAGGTGTCGGCGTTGAAAAATCAATCGACGAGATGGATTGATCTCCTCTAAGCGGTAGGTGGTTTCAAATCAACTTCACTAAAAACATAGAAAGCCCAATATAACCAGTAAATTAATTAATGAGGTGGTGGTTCATTGGTAAAGACAAAGCCAACACTTGGGGTTTGGGAGAAGCAGGTCTTGGTTTCAAGTCCCATAGACAACAAAGATTAAAAGAATATGAAAATAATTAAGTTTTGGAAACTCATTGTGGACAAATTTAATGTTAAACTTTCATGTTGGAAAGCAAAACGTTTATCCTTGGCGGGTAGGGTCACGCTAGCTAAAGCAGTCCTTGGGGATCTTCCGAATTAATATTTTTCATTATTTTTCCTTTTCGTTTAATCGTAAAGTCACCAGATTGTGGAAAGATACTGGAGGTATCGAAAAAGATTTCAGCAAGAAAGGTTCGTCTCTTATGAAAAATATCAAAGGAGTGGTTGGGTCGGGGGACAAACTTGTTTTTGTATAGATAATTGGGCTGGACCAGGGCCTTTAAAGGATAAATTTAAATGTCTTTTTCAAAATAGCCCATAATAAAGAAGCTAGAGTCTTAGATTACATGTAATTATAAGTTTCGTAGTGGGCTAGATTTTTGGGTATGGGATAAATGTAGTAGTGAACCTTTGAAAGTTTCGGAAGTGAGAAATTTGCTTCATGATGCGGAGAAGAAGGATGACGAACAACTTTGGCATTTTTGGAATAACTGGATTCCATCGAAAATTGATACTTTCGGGTGGAGGGCGTGCCATGACAGGATCCCATTTAAAGATAGTCTTGCAAAGAGGGGAGTTTTCATTCAGAACCAGGCGTGCTCTAGATGCGGTTTGCGTGAAGAAACGAAGTTTCATGTTCTTTGGGATTGTTGGGTTGCAAAAGCTATATGTTGGTGTATTCTAGTGTGGCTTAAGATCCCATTTCCCTCATATGAGGTATCTCTAGAGCAACTTCTTGAAATGGTGTCAAACATGAAAGGGTCTAAGGATTGAAAGAAGATAATCGAAGGGGTTCTTTTGGTCGCGGCTTGGGAGATATGGAAGGCTACAAATAAAGCTATGTTCAATAATAACCATCTCCACTTCAATAGCACGGCGAACACTATTAAAGAAAATGCATTTTTTTTTGGATTTGTAGTCGGTCTAAATATGTAAACCTTAATTGGGTGAGATGGCGTGTGTTTAATATTTGGGATGTAATTGTTTAACTTTGAGGTTCGAGTTTCTTGGTGACCTTTTTTCTATATTATTTATTTATTTATTTATTGCAAAGCTATTAGGCCGATTATGTCTATGGTAACGGCTATTAAATAGTGAGATATGATTTAGTAATATGCATCATCTGTTTGGCTATTATTTATATTATGTTGAAAGTAAATCACAGAATTAATTCACCACTAACATCAAAGAACAAAGATGAGGAATCGAAAACCTTTAATATAAATAATACTAGGTTATATACCCGTGAGCTTCACGGGTTATGGGTTGTGTTAAAAAAAATCTATATCTATAAATGTATTTTTTTTTATGATTTATAGCCTGATAACTCTTCATGCTAAGACACATATAACCCTGTGTAAAAACATGAGTGGTTTTTAGAAAATTTACATACCAGATCTTATTAAACGACAAATGGATACACATTTTTTAAGGTTTATTAAAAATGTATTATAAAGAAAGGGAACATCTTTTAAATAACAAACATGTTTAATCGTTTTAAAACAATAAACCGAAACCTAAATACAATCGTTTTAAATAACAAATAAACTAACAGATTCCTCTTCTAAAAAAAATACCTTCCATATTTTAAAAACATGTTTGATGACTAAATCTTACAAAGATGCAGGTGAGTAACAAAGAAACTAAAAACAGAAAAAGAAAGATTAATGTTGTCTTTCAATGAACTTTTGATAATGTATGGTTCCATTTATGCTAGCCGGAACCCACGCGATAAGGCGGCAACAATTTAAAACGCGGTACTCGTTTTATGTATGGTACACTGGTTTTCTTATTGGTAGCATTGATGTTTGTCAATGACCCATCTATTATCAACCATTATATAACATACGCAAGTATATGTAGATGAGCCTCGACCGCGTTATTAAGTTGTAAATATGCACCACAAAACGTATGATTGTAAAACAGGCAAGTTGAGTCTCAAATCATAAAGTGGGTCGCGATTAAACTCACAAGTCTCTTTTTCCATGTCAACTTAATGGAATGATCAAGTAAATTAGGTGATCCTGGGTTAGGGTTGGGCTATATGAACACACCAATTCAACTCAATTTGCCACCTCTAATTAATAGTATAAGTTAAAATGGGTTGGACCGACTCGCAAAAACTTCTTTTTGTCTTTGCTTTATTAAATTATACAAATAATTATTGCGCTAAAATCATTGGAAAAAAATAAATATTATTACAAAATAATCGAACTTACTTTTTATAAAACGTTTATAACAATCTATATTGAACAAATTTTAAGGGTAATATAATCCCACCATGTCATATTTACGTTCACATCTAAAACTTGAAATCCCCCTCCATGAAATAAACCAAGAGGTGAGAACAAACTAAGCACAACATCAGTAATATGAACTTTGGCTACATGGCGAAGCTTGAGATTTCCGACCGAGGGGTCGAAAACGTATATACCAAAAAATTTCTATAAAACCGGGTAAAAAACGTATATACTCAAAAATTTCTATACAAAAACTACATACTCTCCACTACTGAGCGAAAAGTTCGGGGGGTCGGTCGCCCCCTCCCGCCCCCACTAAGCTACGCCAATGGCTACATCAGCTTTGACATCCGCATTAGCAGGCGTGCCAAATAGGACTACACGTGCCCCAAGCAGAGTCCAAAAGTTGAACTTGTACCCTACATCAAAACCAAATCCAAATCACCACAAATTGCAAAATTGTTAAAATTTCACTTTTTTTAGTTGCTCATAAAATCACTTTCTAGTCATGTTATCATATTTTGGGCATCTCTATACGTCATCATATCTCATATCATACCCCTATGGAATCATATTGTCCATCATCCGTACAAACGCCAACAAATGGTATGTCAACCAATGTACACATACCACCCAAAGAAGCACATATTTAAAGCAACACAAACCTTCATTTACTCTTCATCACAATATGATAAAATGAAAATTAGCCTAACCGCTACAAACAATTACACCTACGGAGACACATAAAAAAGTACCGCTATATATAGCGAGCTAAAGGCTGTGCCTAACAGTAATCTAATGTATACTTGGTTACATCACGGACAGATGGTAATCTAATATATACTAAGGCCATGTCATAAATTTCAGCTTTGTAAGTCAAGTAATGAGAATGATCGTGGATAATAATATAATAACATAATTGAAATACCAAATCATGGAGTTCAAAATTCAAATAGCTTATCAGAAGCTCAAAGAGCAAAATGGCGATGCCAAGGAGTTAAAATATATTTCATACTTGGATATATTTTGTACCTTACATGTTGCTCCAAACACATCTTCCATAGGTTTTGACAGTAGGAAGTTAATCCACTTTTCCGCGATCTGTTAATATACATAAAATTATTATTAGAATTAACTACAAATCTGTAGATGATTATTTTATGAACCACATTTGTACTCATATATCGTTTAAATTGACTTTCTTAATACTTACAACCTAGTCTTAGCTATCTAAATTATCGTATAATCATATCAATTATCAGGAACATCATGAAGAAAGACTATACTGATATACCAAACTATTTTGATGTAAGTACTAAATAGCATAAGCTACAAACTTGTGATATAAAGAAACATAACACACACCGAAAATTTTAGACGAACCCGTACCCGAAAATCTTGTCATACATATGAACCCGAACACGACCCGATATTCGCGGGTTGACCCCGAACACGACCCGTTCAACTCGAATTTTTTTACTTTCTAAATTTTTTTCCGCAAATTAATATATTAAAATTCACTAAAAAAACACAAATGTATATAATAAAATTACATTTAAATTAAGAAATATTATTTTAATTTCTCATTTTAAGTTATAATTAGGACATATAATACACACCCAAGTCAATTTATGATATAAAAAATATAGTAAAAAATATAATATAATACAAATGGGTTAAACGGGTCAACCCACCAACCCGGCCGAGTTGACCCAAACCTAACCCATTTAGCTAAACGGGTTCACGGGTTCAACTTGAAACTGACCCGACCCCGTTACCCAAACCCACAAATTTCGTATTAGCCCCATTGACGTTTGCATTTCTCATCACATTACACCCTTCTGTCAATTGACCGATTGTTTGGCCGATATGTTGTTAACACCTATGTGGATATTATTGGACACAAGCGCGTACACTATGCAAACGTCAATGGGGCAGGTGCAAATTGACATTTACTCAAAAAAGAAACTTCATAATATAAAGTGTCACCTGTAAATACTTGAACCTGGTGTATAGATCACACATTCCCACTTAAAATGAGGATGATTTTAGAAATAATAAGACATAGAATGCAACGTTTTCTCACAAGTTAAGCCTTTTGAAACAATTCAGAGTAACCATGTGACTTGATGAAGTCTCCTAATGTTTAGTTGTCAATAATGGTCCTTATTGTGTTGTCTCACATAAAACAATATCGGAAATGAAGAACTAAATAAAAAACAAAACTATAAATATAAATGAAACTTAATTGGTATTAATGATCTTACAGTTGCAGCCACTCTCTTTGGTTGATCTTTTGTATGTTTTTGAGCTGCACGATTTAATTTCTCAAAGCTGTTATTTATTTGAAATGATTCTTCGGTATACAACAGGCCTGCTGCTGCATAAAACATCTCTCATTTAGAAAAAAAAGATATTCAAACTAAGAACATGTTCATTTATGAGGAGCAATACATAACGAAATATAGAAACCAATAATGCCCAGTTAGCCTTGTAGAGCTCAAGCTTAGCTCAACTCTTCCACACCCCTAAGTTTGCTTTCAATCAAAATAATCATATAAATTTGTAATGTTTAAAAATAAGATGAGAAAAACGATTATTTTTGGATTTGAAATAATGAGAAAACAGTCCCCTTCGTAGAAGACATAGGTGGTATAAATAGTAAATCGGCCCACGTGTCGCACCAAGAAGGGACGATATTGGCTTTCCTTTACAACATTTAGCGATTTCCCTATTCCCACCTATTGTAAATTCATATATGCAGCTGGAATAAAAGAAAACGATTACACAGTTAACAACGAACAAACTCATGTGATGGATTGAATGATAAACATGATGTACAAATTGTATATTGGCAACTGATTTATTTAGGTTGTTCGTCGTAATTTTTTTTTTTGGAAATTTAAACTACAAGATCACAAATACTGTACTTTATCTCAACTCATTACAGTTCATAATTTGTTTTCATGTCATGTATGTAATAATAATATGTATGTTTACAATGTATGTATTTATGGCTTCTCCAAAACAAAACCAATTCTTGTTTTTATATCCACCACCACAACCAAAGTGAGTTTATCATCTTCTGGTTTGTTTTACCCAAAATCATAGATCACATATTTTGGTTTAAAAATAATGTTCAACACTAAAATCCATGTGTAGATCACATAATTTGTTCATCATTAAGGGTCACTTCCAGGCTCAACGGCATGGATTATACTCAAAGAATGAACAATACCTTAACCAAACTAAACACAAAGGACAAAAAATTGAACTAACCGATGAACTACACAGAGGAATTCCAGGCGATGCAAGTCATGAGCTGAAATAACATCAAAACAACAATAAGTTACAAAAAAGGCTCTAATCTTTATTATATCGACCACACAAAATGGAAAACAACTACAATTCAAAAATCTCCAAACCTTATCCTTTAATCATCTGCCATATGATCCTAATTTAACCTCCAGACTATCTATATGCAAGAAAATAGAACTTTGTCGAAAAAAGGTCCAACTTACCTTAGTCACCGGTAAACTGCTTGTAGTTAATCGCGGTTGTTCATGATCGTACACCACCACCATCATTGAATGTTGTTGACCGAAACCCTAGATGACCACAAACCGCCTAATCTCAATTCAAAAACCCTTTGATAATTCCAACTAATCTCTCCAACTATCTGTGTTTCATCTCTTCACCGTGTTCAACCATCGTTTCCGATGTCTAGACTACCACACCCTGACAACCGTCATACTTGACGGTGAAACCATCAGCCGCCACCGCCTTCTACCATGGTTTCCACCGTCAAAAGCCCCACATAATCACCACCGGTCTGACGGGACGGCTAGGGTTTCGATGAAGGATTGTATCAGAGGGAGAGGGAGGGAGAAGAGAAGGAGTACACGAGAAGGAGAGGAAGATTTAGATCTAGGGTTTTACAAAAGGAATCGTACATAGTCGGGTCATGAAACGGATCCCGTGTCAACCCATATACAAAAATCTTTTACCCGCACTTGACACGTGGAAATAAGAAAGGGAGTGTTGCATTTGCTGACACGTGTCCTAACAAACTTTTCCTTTATTATATAGGAAGATTACCAAGTATTATTGAATTCAGTATTGCATTGATTAAAAACGACCGTGAAGAATTAGAATAAAAATGAATCGTAAGAAAATATCAAAGAATCATCTTATCATCTATATACAATTCGGTTGCGATCATACCAACACTAATGCACCGGATCCCATCAGATCTTTGTAGTTAAGCGTGTTTGGGCGAAAGTAGTACTAGGATGGGTAACCCCCTGGGAAGTCCTCGTGTTGCAACCCACTAAAAAGGAAAGCTGGTGTAGTGGTAAACCCCCATCTTTACCAACAAGAGATCATGAGTTCAATCCTTATATAGTCAACTAGGTTAATGCCCGCGTTAAACGCGGCTTGAACCAAAAACATAATATTTACTTTGAAATTTAATATTCTATACACACGCATACATTGGAAGAAACAAACAGAAAATTATTGTCGTATGTGTTAACATCAAACCCAAGAGCATGAAAAGAGGCCGTTGATTAACATCACCTGCTAAAGGCCTGTCTTTGATTGGCAAGAGTTTCTTCTCCAATCGTCCATTTATTAATTTCCATTGTCTTGACTATCTCTCCTGGCCATCTCCATAGCAGTAATTGTTGACTTTTATAGCTCTTTACATCAAGCTGTTGACTTTTACATTTGTTATAACAAATGCTAATCCACTTTGAGCTTTTATTAGAAAACACATTAGCAAGTCGTTGGCTTTTCTTGATTCTCACAAATTGGTCATCAAGCACTTCTTGGCATATTCATGCAGACCATATCATTAGCGTTTTCGTATAAAAAAATTAATCACATAATAAGACCTATATACAATGATAAATATAATCAGAAACTTGGTTTTAAAAGGCGTGTAGCGATCTGATGCACTTTGATCCCAATAGCTGATGCGTGATGAGCAATGCGCGAACCCCACGCATCACGTATGCGAGGCGTTCTTTATCAAAAAAATAAAAAAAAATATTGATACCTAACATCTTAACTTGTCAACCTTTAAACACTAAATATAAGACACTCTCACCATTTATTTTCAGATTTGTTCAAGCGACAACTTGTTCAAATACTGGTCAATTGTATAAAGCGCCACATCCGACTAATAAAGATAGCCATGTTTTCACTTCGTGGGTTCCTTTAAAAACCATGCGTACGTGATGGTTAGGTTTTTTTTAAGTTTTTTTAAGGTTTTTTTTTTTTTTTTGGGGGGGAGGGGGGGAGAGGGTTAGGTTTTTTTTGGTTTTTTTGGTGTGTTCATATTGGTTCTCACAATAAATGTGGTTCTCAAATGAACATTACCATATATATATATATATATATATATATATATATATAGGGGAAGGTTAAAATGAGAACCACCTCGAGTTGTAAGAACCAGCGAGAACCACCCCCGCGGGGGGCCGTTGACCACGATTTTTTTTTTACAACTAGATGTGTATATTTTAACACCCTACGTAAAGTTTGGGTTTAAACGGCGCGCCCGAGGGGGTAGTTTTTTACGCCCAAAGTTTGGGTTTTTTTATTTTTCTTTTTTTTTAACCAAATTTTGGGCGTAAAAAACTACCCCCTCGGGCGCGCCGTTTAAACCTAAATTTTACGTAGGTTGTTAAAATATACACATCTAGTTGTAAAAAAAAATCGTGGTCAACGGCCTCTCGCGGGGGTGGTTCTCGCTGGTTCTTACAACTCGAGGTGGTTCTCATTTTAACTTATTCCTATATATATATATATATATATATTAGATACAAACATCATGAGAGAATATTTAATGAAGTTTTTCTTGGTAAGGGTACTAAAGAGTGCTCACTTTTGTTATTGCTCCGAGAACGAAAAGGAAAGTTGTCACACCCCGACCGCGTAAAACAACGAAACCGCGACGGAAACGTCGGGGAGTGTTGCAACAGAATTATTGTTTCACAACCATGGCAATTAAAGTTATGTTTTATTTATAAACAAAGGTGTCACACTGTCTTAAAACAACTGAAACAAAGAGTACATCACATAATTAAACTAGTTCAAGCTTCGTTTTATGTCACTAAGGCACAGGTCCGCCTAAGTGTATCTTGACCATCCTATGCAACAGCTCCTGAAAACACATGTGAAAATAGGTACGTCAGCATAAAAATGCCTGTGAGATACATAGGTTTTGTTAAAATAGGATTCATGACTTAAGTTTAAGGAAATGTTTAATAAAAATTAGTCATGAATCTTGTTTAATGTTTTTCTTTTATAAATCTTATAAAAGTGATAAGAAAATCTGATGGTATATAAAAGAAAGATGTTTAGTTAAATAATTAAGTAAAAGTAAGTTGATTGTAAAACATGTTGTAAATGTAATATGTCTAAACTGAAATGGTTTAAATAACGCTACGATATGTAATACCGTAAAAACACTTATATATAGGAAGTACCAGCGGCGTATCCACCATACTTTTATCATATTACACGTCGCCTCGTTATGTAAATCACTTACCCAAACAAACCACCATAATGTAATGTTCAAACAAATGTTAAAATGTTATTATGTAAACAAATGTAATGTATAGTGAATAAAAGTATTTACTCAACCCTATAAGAAGAATGTACAAAACAATGTAATTGATGTAAAACACAGTTTAAACCAAAGATATGTTTTGTAAAAAATGCATGCTATACTGATACAAACACTTATGTGGTAATGTTAAACGTATACATTCAAGCCTTGAGACTGTAGGATAACCTTAGAGTAAAGGTTATCAAAATGTTTTCGGATTCAGTCATTCCTTATATCCAAACAAACCTAGGATATCAGGAATGGGAGTTGTCAAGTCCTATGATACCACTACTTACTACCGAGCGGCGTAGCTAATGTTAATGAACGTATTTTAGTTCGTCAAACAAACCAAATGTCATACCAAATGTAAGCATGTTTTATGAAAACAATGTACCTAGTATGCTAAGTGAACATACAAGGTAGAAATGTAAAACAATGTGTCCATATGCTGAGTAAACATATGCAACAGAAATGTAATGTAAAACAATGTGCTAGCATGCTAAGTGAACATACATATCAAAACATGCAAGAAATCATGTACTATAAGTGTACTAATGAACATAACAAGCATATGATACGAAAACATGGAAAGCACGAAAGTAACAAATAGGCACATGTGTTCCACCCCAAAACAGTTTGAAAACAGTAAAAGAGGGGACTATGTACTCATTTGAGATTGCTCAATAGTCTTTGGATAACCACCAAGCAATGCTAGAAAGATCACGGAATCAAACTGCATCTAATATAGGTAACTATGTTAATAAACGGACCTAAATCGGAGGATCGGATAGAATGAGGTTTCGTAAACCAAATGAGTACAAGAACTCATGTAATATGGTTTAACAAAGCCTACATTCTAAAACGGAACCTATCCTAAGTGCTTACAACCCATTACGACTCGTTTAGTGTAACACCCCGAAAACGGGTTTGGTAATCAAACCCTGTTAAATACTACAAGACGGGTAAAGTACCGTTAGTGGTAAAAGTAGCCCGATGAATATTAGGATTTAAATAAATAATCCTAATATTAATTAAAAAGTGGATAAGAACTTTCAAGAAATAAAAACAAGGCATATAAAAGGCCCGAGTTAATGGGACTTAAAATAAAACGGGTCCCAAACTCATTAAGTTAACTCGGAATAATTGACCTAATTGGTAATATGTGATTAAGTGATAAATAATGAATTATAGCCTACTTGGTAACAAACCAAAAAAAGATGGGCTAAAGGTGGGTAATTAGGAAAGTGTTTTAATTAAACATTTATAAAAAAAAATAACAAAACACACACACAGGAGGTGTGTTCGATCGACCAGAGCCAGAGAAAAAGGGGATGAACCCTAATTCAACAAAACCTTCAAATTGGAGGATCAAACGAAGGCCAAATTCAGATTTGAATATATATAAACGATCACCAAGTCAAGAGGATCGTAAGGTATGTCGATTTTTTGACATTCATGAAGTTGTGAAAATTAGTTAACTTTGCATGATGCGATCTATGTATGAATCGTAGAGGCTATGGCCGAATTAATGAAGTGTGATTGCTTTGGAACAAACCCTAAGTAGAAATATGAAGTAAATTCAGATTTGTTGATGCTAAATTTATGTATGTGATGTTTTTAGGGTTTTGATTGCTAAAACTAGTGTTATGATGTCATGAACATGCTTTAATTGAAAGCTGAATCCAAACAGCTTCTGATAAGAATTTACAGCCGACTTGTATTAGCTGTAACATGGATAAAACTTAACAAAAGCATATGTTTCTTGAGTCTAAAATGTAATTCCAGGAAATATCTTTAAAACCCCACTGGAATCGCATTTTTTCGACGAAAATTGAGCGTTTTATGAATTTTTCCGTATTGAATGTTCAAGCTGCGTTTTCTGGTAGAATTTGCAGCCCATTACGAATGTGATAACTCAATTTAGGGATTTAGTTATGATATCAAATTTTTACTGTAGATAGTTTTAAGTGATTAAAAGAATCGTCAATTAGAATTTCATCAATCGGATAAACAAGGAATTTTAAATGAATTTTTCCGTAAGCTGTAGTCAGAAGTGACGAATCTGATTGCAGCGTAGTAAATGAATTTTTACGAATTTTTGGTAAAGAGTTAGATCTTGAAATTTTAACACAAAGCCTAACCCTCCGCGAGGTATGCCACATAAAAAAATCATAATTTTTGAAGACTTGTAAACAGGTTAAACAAGTCACCAAAAACAGCCCATTTTCAGTGATATGAAATGCCTAAATGAAATCGCCGTCTACGTGGTTGTATGTAAAATTTGATTTCATTAAGAGTTCGGATGAAATATGCCTAATTGAGTTCAATGAACCAAATGTGCATTTGAATATGTTGATAAGTCAATTGACTTTTAAAAAGTCAAACCGACCAATGATTAAATCGAATGATAATTTTGATATGGTCGAATGATAAATTCGACATAAAACCCGTAGGATGGAATAGTCGTAAACGATTATGACTAATCTAACCGTCTTATGAATTGTGATGATAATAGTTTGACTCTAGACAAGCTAGATGAAGACTTGGGAAAGAAGCGGGTCAAACGGATCGAGTACGCGGAAAAAGGACATAACCGGATGCAAGGTAAGTGAAACTTAAACTTTTTGTAGAATATGTGTTTGTTCTAAAAGTTTCTTATACTATTAAGATGCTATTCATGATATGGCTCCGACACGAAACGATATGGGTCGAAGCATATCTAATGATGAAAAACCATGTTTTATGATAAAGAGGCAAAATGGTCATGAAGTGACATAAATAAAAATGGGTTTTCGAACGGCTATTTTATAAGTAAGCCTAAACGAGTAAAAAGGGGAAACAGTGATTTAGTCACGAACAAATAGGTAAAAGTTGAAATATAAAACCACACTAAGCGACATAAGTCATGTCGGGCTAAATGCGTAAGAAAAAGGGTTTAAGAGACATAGTTAAAGAGGTGAGAAATCTGAATTTAGTTATTTAATGAAATGGTAAATAGATACCATTCCAATATAAGCGTAAAGTGTTTAAATCGTTTAGACCAAACGGGTCAAATGGTAATGTAGATACCACTTGACAAATAATGACTAATAAGTGCGTGTCGAGTCTTATGTGCATAGGATAAAATGGTTATGATTAAGCGGTGCTATGAATTAGCATATTATGGACGCAAGGTATTAAACGGGACAATATGTTGATCCGAGCCAGGTACGCATATTTTGTATTGTAGTTAGAAACGATATCGTGGTCAATTATTAGCAAAAGCTCTTCATCGCAAAATGAAGGATTTTTAATTGAGTCCTTGGGATATGTATAAAATGGAGATAGGGTGTAAGCTAAAAGAAGCGTGAATTAGGCTTAAAAGTGTTAAATACCCCGTAACGGGTCAAAATGAGTAGATATGCAAAACGGGTTAAGATTTGCATAAGAACCCGTAATTTGGACCTTGAATATTAGAAAACTGATATAATGTGATTTGCATGACATTTTGAAGGTAATTAACAAGTTTGTTTGATTAAATCGTAAACGGGTCAAAAGTGTTGAAAAGGGATTTCAAGCCGAGAGCTGGAAATCTGAATTTTTGAAGTAGTTTAATATCAGGTATTGATTCCAAGAAATGGAGAATTAAATTACGAACGCGTAGGAAAAAGAATCGTGCAAAACGGATTAGTAGAATGAAAGTTATGGCATTTTAAAGTTTAGAGTTTGATCAAAACTAGAGCTGGGCAGGAAATGCAGGTCCAGATACGGACCTGCTGGAAAAGAGCTTCCCCCGCACCACGCGAGGGACCACCTGAAACCGGGCGCGACAGGCGTCGCGGCATGCGAAAGAACGAGTTGAGCCTCTCGCGTGGCGCGAGAAGCATAAATCTGAGAAATTATTTTTGTTTTGTTGTTTGATGCGATGTACATGTTTTAAGCTATTATTTAAGTATCGAAACTAACTTTTAGGTTGGTTTCGATCACAGGTTAATTTCAAGAGTTACCGGAGGACGATCAAGCTCAACGGAGAACCGAACACGAAGAAGATAAAAGCTTCCGCACGTCGTTTCGTCGTAACTTTTAAACGACGAACTCAATTATGTTATGTTGTATTATTTTAAAATTGTAAAGTTTAAACAAACCCGTATTTTACAAAGTATATGTAGTCATAATTACATGTTTGTCGTATACTTTACAAAAACCATTAAATAATGACAAGGGTGTTACAAGTTGGTAATCAGAGCTCATGGTTAAAGAATAAAGTGTGTTCGGTTCGAGGCTTGATCGCAAATTTGGTAAGTACAAGTATGTTAATGGTCTAGTATGATTAAAGTGTTGTGAACAACACATAGGGTATCGTGTAATACACGTTACACCAACGAAAATGATTAGTATAGTTAACGAAATCACGTGCAGTAAAAAGCCTTGTATTACAATACGTGCATTTATTAATGTCGAAATTACTAACTTTTGTAAATATTTAGTTGAAAGATACTCGCATCTGAAGATAGCGGCAGTGTAACAAATCTCGGATATGACGGAGGAACGGTCCGAGGCATGACGAGCAGAGCATACTCATTAAGGACCTAAATCGCGTGACGATCGCGAACAAAGATAACGGCAAGAGAAGCCCGTAAGGGCAAGCATTACCAGGTCCACGCTTATAAATTTAATCGCACAAGTAGTAATATGCAACAAACACGTAGGGGATAACTGTTGCATATATCTGATAAAACTTGAATAGAATATTTATTCAGGATGATGTTTCCAAGAGAAGTTTAATAGAAACATGTGTTATTCACGATGATGAATAACAAAGAAATAATAGGATTAGTTCATATGGAAACTTGGACGGGGGGTAATTATCCAAGTGGAAAACTCTCAATATAATGCTATTGAGAAAAGTAGCGATCACATTAAGGAATGTGATTATATAATAGTTCAATAGAAAAGAAACACATTTTGTATGTACAAAAGTAAAACTAGTAAAAAAACTAATGATTGTTGTTTTGCAATTAAATAAAGTTTTTGTCACACCCCGACTACGTAAAACAACAAAACGTGGCGGAAACGTCGGGGAGTGTTGTAACAGAATCATTGTTTCACAACCATGGATTAAATAATTTCGTTTTATTGAATTATTGAACTCATTGTATATTACAAATCAAATAAATACAATTATTATCTTTCAAGTTTTAAAGTCGCTAAGGCACGAATCCATCCTATGTATAGCATGTATCAACAATCATCGCAAAGCATTACCTGAAACATGTGTAAAAATAGGTACGTCAGCATAAAAATGCATGTGAGATATATAGGTTTTGTTTATGCAGGATTCATGACTTGTTAGTTTAAAAGAATGTTTTAACAAAGTGGTCATGAATCCTTAATAAATGTTTTCTTTCATAAACAAGTGATAAGAAATCAGATTATAAAAGAAAGATGTATAAATAAATACTTAAGTAAAATAAGTTTGTAAAATAGTGTTTTGATAACAAGGTTTGTAGTATATATAAAAATATACTTTGGTTTTTAAGAAAGTCGATTAGGCAATATATCAAAATATATTTCGGTTCCAAAATCGTTAAACAGATAGTATATTAAATATACTTTGGTTGTCAAAATAATTGTTTTTGATAGTATATCAAAAGTATACTTTGGATTTATGAATAACATATTAAACTATGTTTTGGTTGAATAAATAACATATTTAAAATATGTTTTGGCAGTTAACAAAATATATGTTGTTTTGTACAATATCACACATGAGAGTATATCAAAATATACTTTTGGGAGTGTAATAAAATATACAATAAAAATGTGATTTAAGAATTCAATCAGACCTAGTGCATCAAAATACACCTTTGAGACTATAGGGATACCACAAAGGCAATCCCTATTTGGATGGAGAAACAAATTGGTTTCAGACATTCCATGACAACAGGAATGGGGTGTCAAATCCTATAGCGCTATATCATACTACCAATCGGTCTGGTGAACAAAATATGTACTATCCAACAATTAATTTTATAATCTTTGAAAAAATAGTGTTTAGATCATAATTAATCATTTGGTTTGTCAAAAGATAGGAACTAATATGTATAATCAATTATACTTTGAAATCGTAAACATAACAAATAGGTACACATGCTTCACCCCAAAACATTGAAAAACAGTAAAAGAGGGGACTATGTACTCACTTGATGGTGCTTAGAAGTCTTGAGTAACAACCAAGCAAAGCTAGAGGGAGTACGGAATCAAACGGCACCTAATATAGGTAACTATGTTATTATACGAATCCTAAATCGGGAGATAGGATAGAATGATGTTCTATAAATCAAATGAGTATTTGAACTCATATGGCATGATTTAATAGAGCCAACATTCTGATTTGAAAGTCTACCGAAGTGCTTTTGACCCGTTTCGTCCCATTATGGTAGTATAGGCTACTATAATGCGTCGTTTGCGCAAAACTATGTTCGGATAGTTAACTATGTGCTATGTTAAGTCTTACATGCCCAATTATACCTAAACATGTTACTAAATCAGATTAGATGTCAAAAATATGTTCACATATGCACATTATGGATTTATACTTCAAAAGGGCATTTTAGTCATTTCCTATGGGCATGTAAACCAATTAACGAATAGCTAACCAATCCTATGTGATCATAAGGTATAACCTCAGGGGTTATTCCCTATGCAACTATGATCACTAAGAAAGTTTGGTCGGATCCTAATGATCGACCCAACGGTCGGGTTCGAAAGTCTAAGCGGTTGTCTAGACCGCTTAACTTACGACCCTAAACAAGCACTAAACTAATAGTGATGAGTTAAACTTGTCAAAACATGTTTAACCTACTTAGAAAACTGATTTGGTATCAAAACAATGGGTTTTGATACCCGAAAATAGTTCCGTTGCAAAATGCGTGCTAAAACGCATTCTGACCGAAACTTTGACTCGTCACTACGCCTAGTTAACGTGGTAATCAGTAGGTATAATCGCTAAGGATTATAACTATCATGATTACAATCACGTTGCAAAGTTCAATTGAACTTTGACTTGACCAATTGATGGTCAAAACCGAAAGTCAAACTGTTGGCCAAACTGTTTAACTTTCTGCACTAACATAAATAAAAGAATGAAAGAATGCTCACAAAAGGTCCTTGCTATCTTTTCTACAAAGAACAAGTTCCTTATCAGATGAGAGAGCTCCCAATTCAGATGAGAAGAGAGAAATGAGAAGAATGAGCAAAGAATCAAGTGAATGGCCTTGCTATTTATAGTGATCATGGGATCACAAGATCATTCCAAGTGTTTGTGTGGCCAACAAGGATTAAATCATAGCCACACATGTGTTAGGAACTGATTAGAGACCTTGGAGAACACTTAAACTTGCTCAACACACCAAGAAATTGCACAAACAGCCCCTGAATTAGCAAACTGTTGCTGAAAACACATTTCTGGTCGCTGGGATAGTCAGGCGGCCTGCGTAAGTATGTGGGGTGAGCTTACGCGGCCCGTATGGGTTCCCCAGTTCAACAAAGTTTGATATAATTACAGTTTAGGTCCCTGCACTTGGTTTAAGCTCATTTCAGGCCCTGTTGACCCCCGTTAAGCCATTTTCAAGGATCTATAAGGTCAATAAAGTTTAGAGGACTCAAAATGTGCTCGGAGAACTCTCGGATGTCGGCTCGTTTGGTCGTACGGTCGCGTTGTTCGTTAAATTACGACGAAACTCAAACGGACGCGAAAACGAACCAAATTAAGCGACAAATGGTATTTTTTGCATACCGACCACTAAAATAAAAATATTTTAGTGTGTACAAAAATTTTGGATGTCCAGATGTGGTCAGAACGTAAGATATGCGCGAAAATGCAAACTTACGTCGTTTTTGACACTTTTAGTCCCTGTAAGATCGAATAAGCATATTTTCACACACCGAACCACTCAAAGCTTATTTCTAAGCTATGTTTAGGTTATTTATGGTATGTTTAGCTTATGATCAAGTTCCGGACTATACGTTGCCTTACGAAACAGCAGACTTTTACAGTTTAACGCAAATAGTCCCTGTGAGTGATTAAACTTGATTTCGGCATACCGAACCTTCCAAAACTTATTTCTAAGTTATGTAAAGGTTATTTAAGGTATGTTAAGCCCATGTCACTATTCCGGAGTGTTTTTTGTGTTAAACTAGTTATATTTATGCATTAGATTGCGTATAACCTTCCAGAAAGCGATTTAAAGCTCGAAATCGAACAAGAATTGATATGTGCAAACGATACACATATTTATACAAATACCAAGTATGAAACACAATATATCATTGGTTTGGTATTTGTATGATGGTTGAAGTGACACAGGTGTCACAATTTTACTAAATGAAATCAGAGATATGAAATAGATAGAGGCGTTACTTACATAGGGTGTGATGTGAAAACTATAAAAAGCTCATGTGTGTCATGCGTTAAATGCTTACTCTGGCCAAGTAAGTAGTGCCATATGATACCATGAACTTTTTGTAGTGGACATACTTACATCCGATGTAGTAAGGACAGGGTGAATGGGACAAACTTAAAAAGGCACCCAAATGAATCAAACAAGTAAGATGTTTGATAATAAACGTAAACGCATCAAAATACACCTTTGAGACTATAGGGATACCACAAAGGCAATCCTATTTGGATGGAGAAACAAATTGGTTTCAGACATTCCATGACAATAGGAATGGGGTTTCAAATCCTATAGCGCTATATCATACTAGCAATCGGTCTGGTGAACAAAATATGTACTATCCAATAATTAATTTTATAATCTTTGAAAAATCAGTGTTTAGATCATAATTAATCATTTGGGTTGTCAAAAGATAGGAACTAATATGTATAATCAATTATACTTTGAAATCGTAAACATAACAAATAGGTACACATGCTTCACCCCAAAACATTGAAAAACAGTAAAAAAAAGGGACTATGTACTCACTTGACGGTGCTTAGAAGTCTTGAGGAACAACCAAGCAAAGCTAGAGGGAGTACGGAATCAAACGGCACCTAATATAGGTAACTATGTTATTAAACGGATCCTAAATCGGGAGATAGGATAGAATGATGTTCTATAAATCAAATGAGTATTTGAACTCATATGGCATGATTTAATAGAGCCAACATTCTGATTTGAAAGTCTACCTAAGTGCTTTTGACCCGTTTCGTCCCATTATGGTAGTATAGGCTACTATAATGCGTCGTTTGCGCAAAACTATGTTTGGATGATTAACTATGTGCTATGTTAAGTCTTACATGCCCAATTATACCTAAACATGTTACTAAATCAGATTAGTTGTCAAAAATATGTTCACATATGCACATTATGGATTTATGCTTCAAAAGGGCATTTTAGTCATTTCCTTTGGGCATGTAAACCAATTAACGAATAGCTAACCAATCCTATGTGATCATAAGGTATAACCTCAGGGGTTATTCCCTATGCAACTATGATCACTAAGCAAGCTTGGTCGGATCCTAATGATCGACCCAACTGGTCGGGTTCGAAAGTCTAAGCGGTTGTCTAGACCGCTTAACTTACTACCCTAAACAAGCACTAAACTAATAGTGACGAGTTAAACATGTCAAAACATGTTTAACCTACTTAGAAAACTGATTTGGTATCAAAACAATGGGTTTTGATACCCGAAAATAGTTTCATTGCAAAATGCGTGTTAAAACGCATTCTGACCGAAACTTTGACTCGTCACTACTGTCACACCCTAACCGATGGCGGAATCATCGGGGCATGGCACTGAGCGAAACAGATTGTCCAGAAGTTTCCATAACAATTATCAATACCATTCAATTTAAATAATACGTCCCATACCGTATCTCAAACAGTAAAACAATTATTACAGACAAAAATCTAGGCAAATATTCTGTTCCGACAACTCAGATATCAAAATAGAGCAATTGTTTATCTGCTTCTTGAGACCCTTGGTTTGACCACTACAGACAACTATTTGTTGGGCTCTAAAGCTTTATTCTAGCTTCAAATTCCTACCAAGTGTGCGTCCTAAGCACCTGTCACATACGTTAAAATAAAGTCAATACATATAATGTAAAGGTGAGCATACAAGTTTGATAATAGCATATAGAGTTCGAATTCGTTTACGCATAACCAGCACGTACACATAGTGAAATGAAGCACGTTAGTTATCGACATAGATCCATCGATACCAATGACTGCGGGTTGACTGCCCGAGGCAGTTCGCAATACATGATTACCACCGTAATCCATGCAAGTAATGATCCTTAACAACCCCCGTGTGAACGGGTGCTGAGTCCAAACTATAGTACTATCGTTGCTAAGGAAGGTAGACATCATTCCATGTGTAAACATAACAAACAAGCATTCATAGGCCACGTATAACATGCATTAACGGTTAGCGTTCAAATAGTATTGAGTAGTGTGATAGATGTGATTTGAATAGTTGTAACGTATGTAACACCTAAAAGTGCTTAAAGCAAAAAGGGATCGGTATACTCACAGCGGTTGATGGATTGAAGGGAGCGCTTAGCGAGTAAGATTAGCCTGAGTAGATTAGATAGCATAACGATAAGTGATGTGTAAAACGTCACGAAGTGTGAAAGGGTCGGATAGTGGTTCGATCGGATGGTGATCCGATCGGATGGTAATCCGTTCGGGTGGTCATCCGGTCAGACAGTGGTCTGGTCGGATGGCGATTCAAATGGATTGTTTCTTCCTATAAAGAGAATGTGTTTGTGTATGATGGCTTGACTTTTGAAGTTTTCGTTGTAGCATTTTGAAAACACGAAAGTATCTCTATCCATCAAGTCGGTCGATCGGATGACTGGTCGTGCGGATGACTATCCGTTCGGATGGTCATCCGGTCGGACAGTGGTCCGGTCGGACGGCGACTTAGTGATGAGGTTACTTACTGAAGGAAAGTTCACAACAGAAGTGTCATTCGATCGGATGGCAACCTTGTTATTGAACATGTTGAAAATTGTTTAAGTCTTTAAAGTCTTAGTATCTCATGATTCGAAGAGTAATCCAGTCAGATGGTCATCCGATCGGATTACATTTCATTCAATAATCAAACTTTAGATGAGGTTGTTTAAAAGGTGGGACCCAAGTGTGATCCGTTCGGATGAAAATCCGTTCGGGTGACCTATCCGATTGGACATCAATCCGTTCCGATTGTTCCGTTCGTCCTACACTTGATCGTTTTGATGGTTTGTCGTTATGTCGAGACACTTTGACAACGTGTTAACCAACAGAACCCCTAGTTCGACCCAGATGACCAACCCGACCAGGAATCACCCTAGTCCGGCCGGTTACCGGCTCGAGACGGTTGATCTTGGCTAACCCGAAATCGGTAGTCTCGTGAGTAGAATCTGGATCTTGAGCTAGTACAACACTACAATCGAGTAGAAGACTAAATCAGGGTCAGATCCTATCGGTTTTGAGTACTTTGAGTGCAAAAGAGTTGAAAGAAAGTTAAAACCATCCTTCAATCCTTTTTCACCATTTTTGTGTTGAGATCTTTACAAGATCTTTGTATGTTTGCGTGGAAATCTATTAGATCTCGGTTGTTCTTGGTGGATTGAAGTCAAAATATGAAGTTCTTGAAGAACACATGATGACGTCATCCTAGAACACCCGAAATCTAGTGATTTCACGGTTAAAAGTTAAGATTTAAAAGATAGAAAGGTGTAGGAGTGCGTGTAGATCAAGAAAGTACAAGATTTAGGGCGAGATCTTACCTGGATTGAGAGAAATCGAAGAAAAGGTGAGGAGCACGAATGGTTCGGACAGAGGGTTTCCAGAAATGGAAAGAATGACAATGATAGGGGTATTTATAGGATTCCAAAAGAGGAAAGGGTTATCCGATCGGATGACACACCGCTCGGATGGTTTATCCGGTCGGATGACATCCTGGTCGGATGACTCCTGTTTTGTAGCGCAGTGGCTATCCGGTCGGATGGCTATCCGGCCGGATGGCACTTGGTTCGATTGTTTGTCGCGACGATTTTTGATGTTTCGATTTCAATTGCGAGCGGCTCGTCACGATAGGGTTTCCTAGTCAAATTACTTTTAGTCCCAACTACTAATTATCATAGTTTCGATTTAGATTCGGATTCGAGTTTGATTACGTTTCGGGTTTCGATTGATTTCCACAACATATATATATATATATATATATATATATATATATATATATATATAACACGCACAAGCAACACATAAGGCACACACACACGTATAATAACCAAATTAAGTCGAGTTGCGGTTCGTATCACGATTCGATGTCGAGTAGCCTAGCCTGATTATCGATTAGTTAACTTTATCGCATTGTTACTTCCTATCATTCACAGTCGTAAGTCGATTAGATAGCGATTAACACACATCGACTTTAGCAATTAACAACACTTACTCCACATAATACAATTAAAATAAGGAAATTACTATAAGTCAAATTCGTACAATCGGTCGTTGACTTTGCCCGTGACTTTGACTTTGACTTCCGAAAACACGGGGTGTTACAACTACGCCTAGTTAACGTGGTAATCAGTAGGTATAATCGCTAAGGATTATAACTATCGTGATTACAATCACGTTGCAAAGTTCAATTGAACTTTGACTTGACCAATTGATGGTCAAAACCGAAAGTCAAACTGTTGGCCAAACTGTTTGACTTTCTGCACTAACATAAATAAAAGAATGAAAGAATGCTCACAAAAGGTCCTTGCTATCTTTTCTACAAAGAACAAGTTCCTTATCAGATGAGAGAGCTCCCAATTCAGATGAGAAGAGAGAAATGAGAAGAATGAGCAAAGAATCAAGTGAATGGCCTTGCTATTTATAGTGATCATGGGATCACAGGATCATTCCAAGTGTTTGTGTGGCCAACAAGGATTAAATCATAGCCACACATGTGTTAGGAACTGATTAGAGACCTTGGAGAACACTTAAACTTGCTCAACACACCAAGAAATTGCACAAACAGCCTCTGAATTAGCAAACTGTTGCTGAAAACACATTTCTGGTCACTGGGCTAGTCAGGCGGCCTGCGTAAGTATGTGGGGTGAGCTTACGCGGCCCGTATGGGTTCCCAGTTCAACAAAGTTTGATATAATTACAGTTTAGGTCCCTGCACTTGGTTTAAGCTCATTTCAGGTCCTTTTGACCCCCGTTAACCCATTTTCAAGGCTCTATAAGGTCAATAAAGTTTAGAGGACTCAAAATGTGCTCGGAGAACTCTCGGATGTCGGCTCGTTTGGTCGTACGGTCGCGTTGTTTGTTAAATTACGACGAAACTCAAACGGACGCGAAAACAAACCAAATTAAGCGACGAATGGTATTTTTGCATACCGACCACTAAAATAAAAATATTTTAGTGTGTAAAAAAATTTTGGATGTCCAGATGTGGTCAGAACGTAAGATATGCGCGAAAATGCAAACTTACGTCATTTTTGACACTTTTAGTCCCTGTAAGATCGAATAAGCATATTTTCACACACCGAACCACTCAAAGCTTATTTCTAAGCTATGTTTAGGTTATTTATGGTATGTTTAGCTTATGATCAAGTTCCGGACTATACGTTGCCTTACGAAACAGCAGACTTTTGCAGTTTGACGCAAATAGTCCCTATGAGTGATTAAACTTGATTTCGGCATACCGAACCTTCCAAAACTTATTTCTAAGTTATGTAAAGGTTATTTAAGGTATGTTAAGCCCATGTCACTATTACAGAGTGTTTGTTGTGTTAAACTGGTTATATTTACGCATTAGATTGCGTATAACCTTCCAGAAAGCGATTTAAAGATCGAAATCGAACAAGAATTGATATGTGCAAACGATACACATATTTATACAAATCCCAAGTATGAAACAAAATATTTCATTGGTTTGGTATTTGTATGATGGTTGAAGTGACACAGGTGTCACAGTCTCCCTTACTTTAGGAAATTTCGTCCCAAAATTTAATTTTAGAGGAAACTTGTGAAGATAACTGTGATTGTTTCGCTTTCGAATGAATCCCTCGAACCCTAAGTAAAACTCTGGGTCATGTCAGGATTCTTAGCGAAATTGTCAACTCTCAAAGTGAAGTCCTTGTAGCAACAAAACATGGAGTTTCGAACTGTCACACCCTCAAATTACCACCTAGGGAGTGTCCCTGTTAGGCGTGTGACCACTAGTAATGAGCCACCAATTACATTGAATCCGTAAGCTTAAAATAAAGTTTCATCATTTAATAGTAATAAAATCCAAACATAAGTAATTCAAAAACCATCAAGTTCAGCGGAAGCGTTAACGTAACATAATGTAAATACTTTCCAAACAACCATAGTAAATAAATGTTTGATAGATAAACCCATTAATGCGACCATGACCACTCACGCCCTCCAGCCAGCAAGTTCCTGTTCCCAAGTACCTAACGACATGCGAGCATGTAACAAGTGTATCAGACAAAGCTGGCGAGTTCACAGTTTTAGAAAACGTTTGTTACCAGTTGTATGTAAAACAGTTCAATAACCAATGCAAGTAATATTGTTAATATCTCAATTCCGAACAAGACGGCTCCTGATGTACATGACTGCCCTATCCCACGTACTCCTATCTAGTACTGGGCCCGACTGGGTCATTAGTTCACATCCGTCCTATCTAGGAGCGGTGTGAGGGTGCCAAACCTAAGTAGCGCTACCAACTAATACCCGTTACCCTCCAGGTAACATAATAAGGGACTTACAAAAATGATAGGTGAGAATATTAACCAATATACCCGTTTTTACCCAAACCACTGACTGTCCCCAACCACTGGGATGCATGCTTGAATGTAGTGAACTCACCTTTGGTTTGCTCGGTAGGTTATGTTAATTTACCCGCTCCAAGTTGGTCAACCAAGCCCTACCGTGGTTACCAAAAATAATTAGCTTGTATACACTTAATCACATAGTCTTTAAGCACATTACAACTGTAGCGTGTCCGTAACACACGTACCAATATGCAAGTTGCAACAAGAGATCATGTAACACATAGTAAACGTCTGAGCCACACACTATTTCTAACATCGGTCAATATGTCACATAACAATTTCGCAACCCATTCCATTTATCCTACCCATATGCGGCCCAGTTATCATTTACAGCCCAAGTAAATATGCCACACCAAACCTTTGTATAACATAAAGCATATAATAGACTTGTTTCATGCATATAATTGTCCTACTATGTGGCTGTACAAAAGAAAGCATGTGGGGACCCCACATAACATGTGCGCCGCCCACTAAGATGACCACATGATCAGATCATCAATTGTCACTTCATAAACATTTTGATTGTACTTTGAATTCTTGTATTTCAATAACTTGACAGGGTCATCACGTGATGTTGGTTTTGAGGTCCAATTGAAATCAATTGGTTTTATGGATTGTCAGCCCATTTAATATTATAAATGTTCACCTTAATAATAAAAGAGATGTTGAATAAGTGAACATATTGATGATAAGTGTTTGTTCGACCAAGGAGTTTCCTGGTCAACATGTACTGTTCGTGAATATAGGTCCCCACCCCAAATTTCGTGACTGATTCCTTTCATGCAATCATAACCATGTGCTTCAATGAATTTATATATTCAAGCAATACTATATATTGACAAGCCATTCAAGACAACATAATATTGAATATAATCCATCACAGAATTATGGTTTCATAGCTTTTATGACTCGTTAACCACTTCCAATCATAATCTAATAGTTTCATTATGAATCTGGTTTCACAAATCAAACAACACCGTAGTTATCATTCAATCAATTCCAATAGATAAACACCTCATAAAATCACCTAATTATTCCGTGAACAACATTCATAATCTCGACTCATGTTACTAAATCAGTACCAATCCGGTTTACGTATCAACATAAATCAAGACTTGACACCCAACCCTTTCCATAACCACCTATTACGAGATCATATTCGTGAATACCACACCGGCCGATATCATCGAGTCTCACTTAAACATTATTCAGTAAATCATCATTCAAGCCTTTTATTAACAATACTCTAGGTTCAGATTCTTATCTCACATACATATTATAACACACATATTTCTAAATCAATAATCACGATCACACATAAGCAAACAATCAAGAAATTATAACTAACAAGCTATCGTACTTACCGAATGCAAGAGGTGATGTTTCGAGGGAAGAGGGCTTCAATGAGAAAAGTTGTCGCCACTCCAAGAGAGGGGATTAGGGTGCTAGGGTTCGGCTTCCAAGAATCAGTGTGGGATAATGAAATTCATGTACAATCTTGGGTGTGTATGACTTCGACTAAGTGGGCCAAGCCCGCTTAGGTTTTGCTTCGGGCTCAAAGGAGGTGGACCAAGAATAATTTAAACCATAGAGGAGGTGTTCGGCCCATGCACAAGGTGTGCGACTTATCGTAATGTGCGACCAAGCGTTCCAATCATAACCATAATCATATAATAACTCGCGACCAATAAATAGAACCCACTTCATTATCCATAAATAAAACCAACTTCATTATCCATTGCGTATCACATACACGAAATCACGACATACAATGAATCATGAGAAGGAGGCTAACACTTAGGAAACATCTGGAACCGCGAGTTGTCACACGAACTACGGACAGAAGAACGTTTCTTATGAAGACTATCATAGGAAACTTGTGTGTGCTTGAAATCAGTGTAGGGGAATGAAAGATAAGACAACATTGGTCAAGGTCCAGGACTTCTAGTAACTTAAATAATGCTACGTTCGCAATGTAATAAGGAACATTTATATATAGGAAGTACCAGCGGCGTATCCACCATGCCCTTTTTACATTGTTCCCGTATCGTTATTCTCATCACTATAGGTCTTTAACACATGACAAAACTTGCGGTGGTTTCTGTGCACTGAATTCCATAATTACGTATGCATCCATAATTACGTAATTCCTTGCACAGTCCGCACAGTTCATTTCATAATGTGTAGGGAAAAATCGATCGAATAAACATGAAGCGACTTGACTAGACCACCAATGGATCTTTTTAAGTAGATCAACGAACGATCTTTTTAACTCGATCAACACATGATCTTCTTAACTAGACCGTCGTACGATCTCCTTAAATTGATCACTTAAGGGATCTTTTCAGCTATATCATCACATGATATTTCTAACCATATTTTTGAATCAATCTGTTTAACTAGACCACTCAAGGGGTCCAATTATAGAATTGTACTTTATAATCCAAGGGACTTAACTACGACGTAGAAGTCCATTAAGGATTTAAGATAGTACCTTTTGATATCCTACTATGAATCCCTCATATTGAAATATGGAAGATTCTATGAGGATTTGGATAATTCACATAAAACCATGGAACATGTAAGAAAACACATAAGCACATAATTGTTTATCTTGATCTTCATTTTGTTAATTTTCTTGTTAATTGAGCACACGAGTATTTAAAGTATATCAGGAATTCAATCCGTGAATTCCATTTGGTACTTTAAATATCGTCAAGAATCTAACTATGAAGATAGGAAGATCTTAATAGAGATTTGTCTTTGTTTCTTAAAAAGAAACGTGTATATAAGATTTTCGGGGAGATCACAAGTGATCATAAAATGACAGAACCACACGAGTAGTTTGTCTTAGTGTCGACATCGAAGGGTTGGATCAAACATTCACACAATCGTATCAGTTTTGTAAAATAAAATTGAAACATCAAATTTTATTTATATAACAACTGAATTGTTCCATCGTCAAAAGATAAAAAACAAGGAAATACAAAAGACTAATTGTTCACTGCTGCATCGTTGTTCACGTTTGCCTCATTTATGTTAAACACTCGTCCACGCACTGGATTTGCGTTAACAAGTCTTGGGCAATTGTTTCTGTAGTGAGTAAGGTCACCACAGTTATAACACGACCCAGGTGGGAATCGTGCTTGAACAGCAGCAGGATTTGCATAACGGCAGGTATCGACCAAATGCCCCAATCTTCCATAGTGGGTACATTTGTGACACTGCTCTTGCTCCAAATGATGACGGTTGCATTTGTTGCACAAAGGTGCGGGACCAACATAATTTTTCCTCTTACGAGGTTGTGCTGGTTGGTTTGGTGCAACCTGGTTATTCTGAGCAGTTATGGCGCAGTTTTGAGAAGCCTTATGCTTCTTCTTCTTGGATACCTCGGCCTGTTTTTCCTTTGGTTCAACTTGGGCAGCCTTGTCAGATGGTCTTGGGTCGCCTTTTCGAAAAAGCTTACCCTTCCTGATATGGGATTCAATCAGGGTGGCTGACAATTCAATGGCCTGTCTGACAGTAGTAGGGTTGCTGCCAGTAACGATATCCTGAACTAAATCAGGAAGACCATCAATGTACTTCTCAATCGCCTTATCCATAGGCGTGACCATAGCAGGACATAACAGACTTAATTCCTCATAACGATCAGTATAGGCTCGATGTTCACCACTGTCTTGTTTAAGATCGTCAAATTCCCGTTCCAAAGCCCTGAGCTCATGACGAGGACATAATTCCTTCATCATTAGAGCCCGAAGCTCTTCCCAGGTTTGTGCCATTGCCACATCGGCACCTCTATCACGCATCACACCGTTCCACCATGTAAGAGCACGCTTCTCGAACGCACTGGATGCAAACTCAACCTTACGCTCATTCGGGCATTACACGTGCCTGAATGTGCTCTCCAAACTTTCGAACCATTGCAGGAGTGCGGTTGCTCCTTGAGATCCAGAAAACTTTGAAGGTTTGGCAGAGTTGAAGGTCTTGAAATTACACTGGGTGTTGTTGTTGTTATATAACTCATGGATCTGAGTTACTACGCCTGGAAGCACTGCAGCCATTTGTTGAGAAACAAGGGCTGCGACTTCCTCAGCAGTAAAAGATTGAGCATCACGTCGAGGAGGCATTGTCTAAAAGGAACAAGGGAAAATGAGAAACGAGTGAGGTCGATGATTGGAAAACAAAAGAGGTATTGAAAACATCGATAAAACATAAAGAAGGCGATCATTCGTTCGTTACCTCGAACAAACAAACGACACGCAGTGACTGATCAAAGTAAATGGATCATAATAATGTATCACCGAAGACATGCTCGCCTATAAGTGAACACTCACCCCAAGAGTTCCCAGGTAAGAGTGACTGGTCCGATACTGCGGATTTGTACGAACACTCTAGCCTTAGACAGAAAACTCAGGGTACAGGCATTCACCCATCCAGTTTGCATGTGTTCACATTATTTTAGACCCAAACTTTGACGAGATTTTAAAAACTTTGAAGGTTTAAAACCTTACAATAAATCATCCTAGAACAGATGATTGATTTTCAAAGCGGATTCGAATTTTGTATTCTTATTGTGGTTGTCACCTAAGGATAGGTGACGGCATTCTTTTAAAGCTAAACACAAGATAACTTGTGTTAGGGTCCTAGGAAGGTTATAGTCTAGGTCAAAGCATTACTAATAACCTAATTCCCTATAACCATTGGCTCTGATACCAACTTTTCTGCCACACCCCGACCACGTAAAACAACAAAACGTGGCGGAAACGTCGGGGAGTGTTGTAACAGAATCATTGTTTCACAACCATGGATTAAATAATTTTGTTTTATTGAATTAATGAACTCATTGTTTATTACAAATCAAATAAATACAATTATTATCTTTCAAGTTTTAAAGTCGCTAAGGCACGAGTCCATCCTATGTATAGCATGTATCAACAATCATCGCAAAGCAGTACCTGAAACATGTGTAAAAATAGGTACGTCAGCATAAAAATGCCTGTGAGATACATAGGTTTTGTTTATGCAGGATTCACGACTTGTTAGTTTAAAAGAATGTTTTAACAAAGTGGTCATGAATCCTTAATAAATGTTTTCTTTCATAAACAAGTGATAAGAAATCAGATTATAAAAGAAAGATGTATAAATAAATACTTAAGTAAAATAGTGTTTTGATAACAAGGTTTGTAGTATATATAAAAATATACTTTGGTTTTTAAGAAAGTCGATTAGGCAATATATCAAAATATATTTCGGTTCCAAAATCGTTAAACAAATAGTATATTAAATATACTTTGGTTGTCAAAATAATTGTTTTTGATAGTATATCAAAAGTATACTTTGGATTTATGAATAACATATTAAACTATGTTTTGGTTGAATAAATAACATATTTAAAATATGTTTTAGCAGTTAACAAAATATATGTTGTTTTGTACAATATCACACATGAGAGTATATCAAAATATACTTTTGGGAGTGTAATAAAATATACAATAAAAATGTGATTTAAGAATTCAATCAGACCTAGTGCATCAAAATACACCTTTGAGACTATAGGGATACCACAAAGGCAATCCCTATTTGGATGGAGAAACAAATTGGTTTCAGACATTCCATGACAACAGGAATGGGGTGTCAAATCCTATAGCGCTATATCATACTACCAATCGGTCTGGTGAACAAAATATGTACTATCCAACAATTAATTTTATAATCTTTGAAAAATTAGTGTTTAGATCATAATTAATCATTTGGTTTGTCAAAAGATAGGAACTAATATGCATAATCAAT
Organism: Helianthus tuberosus; assembly: GCA_030545235.1. NCBI lineage: Eukaryota > Viridiplantae > Streptophyta > Magnoliopsida > Asterales > Asteraceae > Helianthus > Helianthus tuberosus. The sequence continues at coordinate 126,217,815 of CM060358.1, forward strand.
TATACTTTGAAATCGTAAACATAACAAATAGGTACACATGCTTCACCCCAAAACATTGAAAAACAGTAAAAGAGGGGACTATGTACTCACTTGAGGGTGCTTAGAAGTCTTGAGTAACAACCAAGCAAAGCTAGAGGGAGTACGGAATCAAACGGCACCTAATATAGGTAACTATGTTATTATACGAATCCTAAATCGGGAGATAGGATAGAATGATGTTCTATAAATCAAATGAGTACTTGAACTCATATGGCATGATTTAATAGAGCCAACATTCTGATTTGAAAGTCTACCGAAGTGCTTTTGACCCGTTTCGTCCCATTATGGTAGTATAGGCTACTATAATGCGTCGTTTGCGCAAAACTATGTTCGGATAGTTAACTATGTGCTATGTTAAGTCTTACATGCCCAATTATACCTAAACATGTTACTAAATCAGATTAGATGTCAAAAATATGTTCACATATGCACATTATGGATTTATGCTTCAAAAGGGCATTTTAGTCATTTCCTATGGGCATGTAAACCAATTAACGAATAGCTAACCAATCCTATGTGATCATAAGGTATAACCTCAGGGGTTATTCCCTATGCAACTATGATCACTAAGAAAGCTTGGTCGGATCCTAATGATCGACCCAACGGTCGGGTTTGAAAGTCTAAGCGGTTGTCTAGACCGCTTAACTTACGACCCTAAACAAGCACTAAACTAATAGTGACGAGTTAAACATGTCAAAACATGTTTAACCTACTTAGAAAACTGATTTGGTATCAAAACAATGGGTTTTGATACCCGAAAATAGTTCCGTTGCAAAATGCGTGCTAAAACGCATTCTGACCGAAACTTTGACTCGTCACTACGCCTAGTTAACGTGGTAATCAGTAGGTATAATCGCTAAGGATTATAACTATCGTGATTACAATCACGTTGCAAAGTTCAATTGAACTTTGACTTGACCAATTGATGGTCAAAACCGAAAGTCAAACTGTTGGCCAAACTGTTTGACTTTCTGCACTAGCATAAATAAAAGAATGAAAGAATGCTCACAAAAGGTCCTTGCTATCTTTTCTACAAAGAACAAGTTCCTTATCAGATGAGAGAGCGCCCAATTCAAATGAGAAGAGAGAAATGAGAAGAATGAGCAAAGAATCAAGTGAATGGCCTTGCTATTTATAGTGATCATGGGATCACAAGATCATTCCAAGTGTTTGTGTGGCCAACAAGGATTAAATCATAGCCACACATGTGTTAGGAACTGATTAGAGACCTTGGAGAACACTTAAACTTGCTCAACACACCAAGAAATTGAACAAACAGCCCCTGAATTAGCAAACTGTTGCTGAAAACACATTTCTGGTCGCTGGGCTAGTCAGGCGGCCTGCGTAAGTATGTGGGGTGAGCTTACGCGGCCCGTATGTGTTCCCCAGTTCAACAAAGTTTGATATAATTACAGTTTAGGTCCCTGCACTTGGTTTAAGCTCATTTCAGGCCCTGTTGACCCCCGTTAAGCCATTTTCAAGGCTCTATAAGGTCAATAAAGTTTAGAGGACTCAAAATGTGCTCGGAGAACTCTCGGATGTCGGCTCGTTTGGTCGTACGGTCGCGTTGTTCGTTAAATTACGACTAAACTCAAACGGACGCGAAAACGAACCAAATTAAGTGACGAATGGTATTTTTGCATACCGACCACTAAAATAAAAACATTTTAGTGTGTACAAAAATTTTGGATGTCGTGATGTGGTCAGAACGTAAGATATGCGCGAAAATGCAAACTTACGTCGTTTTTGACACTTTTAGTCCCTGTAAGATCGAATAAGCTTATTTTCACACACCGAACCACTCAAAGCTTATTTCTAAGCTATGTTTAGGTTATTTATGGTATGTTTAGCTTATGATCAAGTTCCGGGCTATACGTTGCCTTACGAAACAGCAGACTTTTGCAGTTTAACGCAAATAGTCCATGTGAGTGATTAAATTTGATTTCGGCATACCGAACCTTCCAAAACTTATTTCTAAGTTATGTAAAGGTTATTTAAGGTATGTTAAGCCCATGTCACTATTCCGGAGTGTTTTTTGTGTTAAACTGGTTATATTTACGCATTAGATTGCGTATAACCTTCCAGAAAGCGATTTAAAGCTCGAAATCGAACAAGAATTGATATGTGCAAACGATACACATATTTATACAAATCCCAAGTATGAAACACAATATTTCATTGGTTTGGTATTTGTATGATGGTTGAAGTGACACAGGTGTCACAATTTTACTAAATGAAATCAGAGATATGAAATAGATAGAGGCGTTACTTACATAGGGTGTGATGTGAAAACTATAAAAAGGTCATGTGTGTCATGCGTTAAATGCTTACTCTGGCCAAGTAAGTAGTGCCATATGATACCATGAACTTTTTGTAGTGGACATACTTACATCCGATGTAGTAAGGACAGGGTGAATGGGACAAACTTAAAAGGTACCCAAATGAATCAAACAAGTAAGATGTTTGATAATAAACGTAAACGCAAGTCGGATGACAGTGAGCGTATTACGTTAGAATAACGAGCCCAAGAGAAGGGACAAAGATTAAAGTAAATGAAAATGCATACCAACTAATGAGAATGCTAAGGCATAAAGATAAAGTTTGACTGTCATAAGTGATTAAATTCACACAGACAAGTCAAAGGGGTAGAATAAAAGAATAAAAGACTTGACTAAATAAAAGCAATGGATTTCGCTAAGACGATCAAATAAATTAAGATGATGTCTAAAACCATATAAGAATGGTTACTTGATGATAACTTCGGTAAAGATACCCGATAGATGGGTAGGATTTTGAAAGCATGCGTAAACCAAGAGACGGGTACGCGAAATAGAAAGTCAAAGGACTCGGATTAAGAGTCATGACTAAAAGACGATGAGAATTTGCAAACAGAAATTTTGATAACTACGTTCAACTATTCTAAAGTTGAACGGGTCGAATAAAGAATGAAGTTTGACGTTCATGAGTAATGAAATCTCACACGAATAAGTCAAACGAGATAAATAAAGTATAAAAGCTTGGTAGTGCAAGTAAGCACAAACCGAATAATGGAAGAGTGAAATAATAAAGAACCCGGGTAACGGGTCGTAAAGAAGTATAATTATGAACCGGGGAAACGGTGAGCGTAGAACAAACCGACGTGTAAATGACGTAAAGAGTCATAAAGTCGGAAGATTAGTCCAAGAGTAAACGAACGAAGCTTTAGACTACGGTCAACGCTAACTAAAGTTCAAAAGCGAAAATAAACAATTCCAAACATAATAAGAGATGCTTTGAAGCTATATATGTATATATACATTTGAATATAGACATGGATAAAAGACGATCTACGGGATCATCATAACCTACGGGATTATAAATAGTGTTAAAGTCTACGGGACCAAAAAGACCTTCGGGTCACAAATAGAAAGAAACGAATGGTTGGGGTTCTCACCTTAAAAAGGTGAAAATCTAAAGAAAAAGCTTACGAGGCTAAGTAAAAGAACTTGCGGGTCACTTGGATAAAACGAGGAAAACTGGTTGTAACTCCCCGCGTAAAATAATAATGGGAAGTAAAGTTAGTATAAAAGCTATGAGTTTCGCTAAGTTAATCGAATGGGTTAAAGTGAAGAATCTCACTAAAACATTTAAACGTACAAAATCGACAAAAGAATCCACAATTATTTAAATTGTGTTACGCCACAAAAAGGGCGAAGTCATTACCGAAATGACAACAGAAGGGGATAAACTTGTTAACAGACTGATGAGACTAAGTGGTCAAATGACAACTCGGTCAATAAAGATAAAGGATATAAGCTAAAGGTAACGGCCCGCGAGGCCTTACACATGAAAGACGTACGCGTCAATATAAATGAAAACGTTAGATAGAAAGGAACGAATGAATGTCTTGAAAATGAAACTAAGTTCGTTTAGTCTAAATTAAAAGAATTACGTATATAAGGTTTCGGGGACGAAACCTCTTTAAGGGGGGTAGACTTGTAACACCACGAAAACGGGTTTGGTAATAAAACCCTGTTAAATACTACAAGATGGGTAAAGTACCGTTAGTGGTAAAAGTAGCCCGGTGAATATTAGGATTTAAATAAATAATCCTAATATTAATTAAAAAGTGGATAAGAACTTTCAAGAAATAAAAACAAGGCATATAAAAGGCCAGAGTTAACGGGACTTAAAATAAAACGGGTCCAAAACTCATTAAGTTAACTCGGAATAATTGACCTAGTTGGTAATATGTGATTAAGTGATAAATAATGAATTATAGCCTACTTGGTAACAAACCAAAATAAGAGGGGCTAAAGGTGGGTAATTAGGAAAGTGTTTTAATTAAACATTTATAAAAAAAATAACAAAACACACACACAGGAGGTGTGTTCGATCTACCAGAGCCAGAGAAAAAGGGGATGAACCCTAATTCAACAAAACCTTCAAATTGGAGTATCAAACGAAGACCAAATTCAGATTTGAATATATATAAACGATCACCAAGTCAAGAGGATCGTAAGGTATGTCGAATTTTTGACATTCATGAAGTTGTGAAAATTAGTTAACTTTGCATGATGCGATCTATGTATGAGTCGTAGAGGCTATGGCCGAATTAATGAAGTGTGATTGCTTAGGAACAAACCCTAAGTAGAAATATGAAGTAAATTCAGATTTGTTGATGCTAAATTCATGTATGTGATGTTTTTAGGGTTTTGATTGCTAAAACTAGTGTTATGATGTCATGAACATGCTTTAATTGAAAGCTGAATCCAAACAGCTTCTTATCAGAATTTACAGCCGACTTGTATTGGCTGTAACATGGACAAAACTTGACAAAAGCATATGTTTCTTGAGTCTAAAATGTAATTCCAGGAAATATCTTTAAAATCCCACTGGAATCACATTTTAAAATTTGATTTCATTAAGAGTTCGGATGAAATATGCCTAAGTGAGTTCAATGAACCAAATGTGCATTTGAATATGTTGATAAGTCAATTGACTTTTAAAAAGTCAAACTGACCAATGATTAAATCGAATGATAATTTTGATATAGTCGAATGATAAATTCGACATAAAACCCGTAGGATGGAATAGTCGTAAACAATTATGACTAATCTAACCGTCTTACGAATTGTGATGATGATAGTTTGACTCTAGACAAGCTCGATGAAGACTTGGGAAAGAAGCGGGAAAAGGACATAACAGGATGCAAGGTAAGTGAAACTTACACTTTTTGTAGAATATGTGTTTGTTCTAAAAGTTTCCTATACGATTAAGATGATATTCATGATATGGCTCCGACACGAAATGATACGGGTCGGAGCATATCTAATGATGAAAAACCATGTTTTATGATAAATAGGCAAAATGGTCATGAAGTGACATAAATAAAAATGGGTTTTTGAACGGCTATTTTATAAGTAAGCCTAAACGAGTAAAAAGGGGAAACGGTGATTTAGTCACGAACAAATAGGTAAAAGTTGAAATATAAAACCACACTAAGCGACATAAGTCATGTCGGGCTAAATGTGTAAGAAAAAGGGTTTATGAGACATAGTTAAAGAGGTGAGAAATCTGAATTTAGTTATTTAATGAAATGGTAAATAGATACCATTCCAATATAAGCGTAAAGTGTTTAAATCGTTTAGACCAAACGGGTCAAATGGTAATGTAGATACCACTTGACAAATAATGACTAATAAGTTCTTGTCGAGTCTTATGTGCACAGGATAAAATGGTTATGATTTAGCGGTGCTATGAATTAGCATATTATGGACGCAAGGTATTAAACGGGTCAATATGTTGATCCGAGCCAGGTACGCATATTTTGTATTGTAGTTAGAAACGATATCATGGTCAATTATTGGTGAAAGCTCTTCGTCGCAAAATGAAGGATTTTTAATTGAGTCCTTGGGATATGTATAAAATGGAGATAGGGTGTAAGCTAAAAGAAGCGTGAATTAAGCTTAAAAGTGTTAAATACCCCGTAACGGGTCAAAATGAGTAGATATGCAAAACGGGTTAAGATTTGCATAAGAACCCGTAATTTGGACCTTGAATATTAGAAAACTGATATAATGTGATTTGCATGACATTTTGAAGGTAATTAACAAGTTTGTTTGATTAAATCGTAAACGGGTCAAAAGTGTTGAAAAGGGATTTCAAACCGAGACCTTGAAATCTGAATTTTTGAAGTATTTTAATTTCAGGTATTGACTCCATGAAATGGAGAATTAAATTACGAACGCGTAGGAAAAAGAATCGTGCAAAACGGATTAGTAGAATGAAAGTTATGGCATTTTGAAGTTTAGAGTTTGATCAAAACTAGAGCTGGGCAGGAAATGCAGGTCCAGATACGGACCTGCTGGAAAAGAGCTTCCCCCGCGCCACGCGAGGGACCACCTGAAATCGGGCAGTACACGCGACAGGCGTCGCGGCACGCGAAAGAACGAGTTGAGCCTCTCGCGTGGCGCGAGAGGCATAAATCTGAGAAATTATTTTTGTTTTGTTGTTTGATGCGATGTACATGTTTTAAGCTATTATTTAAGTACCGAAACTAACTTTTAGGTTGGTTTCGATCACAGGTTAATTTCAAGAGTTACCGGAGGACGGTCAAGCTAAACGGAGAACCTAAGACGAATAAGAAAAAAGCTTCCGCACGTCGTTTCGTCGTAACTTTTAAATGACGAACTCAATTATGTTATGTTGTATTATTTTAAAATTGTAACATTTAAACAAACCCGTATTTTACAAAGTGTATGTAGTCATAATTACATGTTGTTTGTCGTATACTTTACAAAAACCATTAAATAATGACAAGGGTGTTACATTTAGGTAGCTTACGCTACTTTAACTCGTCGTTTGCGTAAAAGGCGTTCGGACCACCTAACTAGTCCTATGAAAAGTAATATATGCCTTAACATGTCTAATATTGTTGTCTAATCAGTTTTGATGTCAAAATTTATGTTACATATGCTTAAAATGTAATTTGGCGCAAAAAGGGCATTTTGGTCATTTTTGCTAAGGAATATAATCACCTATCATACAACTAAGTAGACTAAGTGACCATAAAGTATAACCTCGGAAGGTTATTCCTTATGCAACTATGGTCACAAAATGTGTTTGGTCGAATCCTAATGATTGACCAAACGGGTCGGGTTCGAAAGTCTAAGCGGTTGTTTAGACCGCTTATCTTACGACCCTATATAAGCACTAAACCTAAAGTGACGAGCTAAACATGTTAAAAGATGTTTAACGAGGTTTGAAAACAGGTTTGGTATCAAAACAAAGGGTCTTGATACCTAAAAGTAGTTTGGTTGCAAAATACGCAAGAATACGTATTTTGACCAAAACTACGACTCGTCACTATGCCTAAATAACGTGGTAATCAGTAGGTATAGTCACAAAGGACTATGACCATCGTGATTACGCTCACGTTACGAAGTTCAAACGAACTTCGTGTTGACTATAAACTGGTCAAAGCTGAAAGTCAAACATTTGTTTGACTTTCACGCTTAAAACACGCAAAAGAACAAAAGAATACTTACAAAAGGTCCAAGAAATGGAAGTTTGATCTAATTATTCTCAGGTATGGAGTGTTAGAACTCCAACTTAGAGAACAAATCATATCAAGGTGTGGGTTTGAAGCAAATGGGGTTGGGTATTTATTGATTTCGAAGAACTGTTAGGATCGTTTCTTGAAATCCGAGCTTCGATCTGAGCCGTACAAGTGCACCCCCTGATTTAGAATACCATTGGCACCCCTAAACAAGCCCATAGATTGCCCAAAACCATTTGTACACATGGGGAACAGCTAGATCAAGCTGGAAACCAGTTTCTGCTGTCTGGGGCATGCTTACGGACCGCAAAGGGTCCCTTACGGTCCGTAAGGACCTTCCAGACCAGCCATTTTTTAAGTTTGGCAGTTTTGGTCCCTCTGTGTGTATTAACGTGTTTTGGCACTTCTAACACCCGTCAAGCCCATTTTTAACCTCCATAAGGATGTTAAAGCATATGGAACTGAAATATGCTCAGAAATGTTACGGATGTCGGTTCGTTTGGCTGTACGGTTGCGTTGTTCGGTTACTTACGACGGAACGAATGAAGTTTTGGCATACCAATCACTAAAATAAAATATTTTAATGATTACAAAAATTTTTGGATGTCCGGATGTATTCAGAACATAAGATATGCGCGAAAATGCAAACTTATGCACTTTTTGACGCTTTTAGTCCCTGAATGACCAAAAAGTTTATTTTAGCACACCGAACCCCTTAAAGCCTATTTATAAGCTATGTAAAGGATATTTAGGGTATGTTTAACTTATGATCATATTCCGGAATGTCCTTTACAGTACGAATCGGCATACTTTCGCAGTTTGTCGAATTTAGTCCCTGTAAGCGAATAAACTTGATTTTGCCATACCAAAGCCTTTAAAACTTATTTCTAAGTTATGTAGAGGTTATTTAAGGTATGTCAAGCATAAATTGATGTTCTGGAGTATATGTCGCGTTAAACTGATTATGTTTACGCATCGGTTTGCGTATAACTCTCCAGAAAGCGATATATAGCTTGAAATTGAACAAAAACCAAAACATGCAAAATGTCAAACATAAATAAAAAATATTGGGATCAAATAACATTGCTTTATTAATGACTGAACTATTTACAATGATTACAAGCACAGGTGTCACCGTCTCCCCTACTTGTGGAAATTTCGTCCCGAAATTTATTTAGAGGAAACTCGTGAGAAAAGGTGTGGATATTTCGCCTTCATTTGTTCTTCACGTTCCCAAGTAAACTCTGGTCCACGTTTAGATTCCCAGCGAACTTTGACTAATGGAATGCGCTTGCGTTTGAGCCACTTGACTTCACGGTCCATGATTTCCACAGGTTTCTCAACAAAATGCATCGTGTTATCAACACGAATCTCATCAAGTGGTATGTGGAGGTTCTCATCAGCTAAACACTTCTTGAGGTTGGACATGTGAAAAGTTGGATGAACGTTTCGAAGTTTAGGAGGTAACTCAAGTCTGTAGGCTACCTTACCGATTCTTTCGACGATCTTGAATGGTCCAACATATCTAGGTGCAAGTTTTCCTGTCTTTCCAAATCTGATCACACCTTTCCAAGGTGAGACCTTAAGTAATACACGATCACCAACTTGAAATTCCAAGGGCTTGCGTCATCGGTCCGCGTAATTCTTTTGACGGCTTCTAGCTGTCTGAAGGTTATCACGAACTTTCTTAACCTTGTCTGTTGTCTCTAGAATGAGGTCAGGTCTAGTAAGCATACTCACCGATCTCATTCCAGCAGACTGGTGAACGACATTTTCGGCCATAGAGAGCCTCGAAAGGAGCCATGTTGATGCTGGAGTGATAACTATTGTTGTAGGAGAATTCAATCAACGGAAGATACGAATCCCAACTACCACCAAAATCGATCACACAAGCTCTAAGCATGTCCTCCAAAGTCTGGATTTTTCTTTCAGATTGGCCATCTGATTGTGGATGATAAGCTATGGGGTCCCCATAGCAGATTGCATGGTTCTCCAGAAACGAGACGGGAATCGAGGATCTCTGTCAGAAATAATGTTCAAAGGAACACCATGTCGAGATACAATTTCATCCACATAGATTTTAGCAAGCTTGTCAGCAGATAGATCCTCACGGATCGGCAAGAAATGTGCTGACTTTGTAAGACGATCAACAACTACCCAGATGGCATCATGACCTCTTTTTGTTCGCGGAAGTGTGTTAATAAGATCCATAGCAATGTTTTCCCATTTCCAAACTGGAATCTCTGGTTGCTCCAATAAACCAGAAGGATGTTGATGTTCAGCCTTAACCTTAAGACAAGTAAGGTATTTGGACACGTACAACGCAATGTCTTTCTTCATACCAGGCCACCAATACTGAGTACGAAGATCCTTATACATTTTATCTATACCAGGATGAATAGAATAACGAGACTTATGAGCTTCATCCATAAGCAAGGTGCGAAGATTGTCTTGACTTGGGACCCACAAACGGTCCATGAAGTAATATGATCCATTGTCCTTAAGCTCGAGATCAGGCTTGATATGAAATGGTAATTCCTTACCCATCAAGTCTTGCGAAACACAAGAACGTTGAGCCTGAGAAATGCGGGTTTGAATATCAGATCGAACTTTGACACAATGAAGATTGACACGTTCCTTACGACTCAATGCGTCAGCCACGACATTCTCTACATTCGCCTTACCAGGATGGTAGCGAATTTCGCAGTCATAGTCGTTTAGAAGTTCAACCCAACGTCGTTGCCTCATTTTGAGTTCTTTCTGATTGAAAATGTCCTGAAGACTTTTGTGGTCATTGAAAACCACACATTTTGTGCCATACAAATAGTGTCTCCAGATTTTGAGAGCGAACACAACTGCACCTAACTCAAGATCATGAGTGGTGTAGTTCTTTTCGTGTATCTTCAACTGCCTTGATGCATATGCTATGACTTTGTTCCTTTGCATGAGAACACAACCAAGACCCAAGTTCGATGCATCACAATACATGATAAAATCATCATTGCCCTCAGGCAAAGATAGAAAAGGCGCATCACAAAGCTTCTGCTTCAAGGTCTGAAATGCTTCTTCTTGTTTGGTTCCCCATTCGAAGGGTTTGTTCTTCTGAGTTAGAGAAGTTAGAGGAACTGCAATCTTGGAGAAGTTCTCGATGAAGCAACGGTAATAACCCGCAAGACCAAGAAAAGAACGAACCTCAGTAGGAGTAGTAGGCGTATCCCAATCCTTAATCACACTGATCTTGGAGGGATCTACATGAATACCTTGTTCGTTGACGATATGTCCTAAAAATTGAACTTCCTTAAGCCAAAATTCACATTTAGAGAATTTGGCAAAAAGTTGCTCTTTCTTCAGGAGTTCCAGAGTAAGACGAAGATGTTGCTCGTGATCAGCTTGCGTCTTAGAGTATATCAAAATGTCATCAATGAAAACGATGATGAACTTATCTAAATAAGGCTTACAAACCCTATTCATCAAGTCCATGAAAACAACAGGAGCATTAGTCAAACCGAATGGCATAACTGTGAACTCATAATGCCCATATCGAGTGCGAAAAGCAGTCTTGGGAATATCTTCTTCAAGCACACGAAGCTGATGATACCCAGAACGCAGATCAATCTTTGAAAAACAAGTAGCACCTTGTAACTGATCAAAGAGATCATCAATGCGAGGTAGGGGATATCGATTCTTGACGGTAAGCTTGTTAAGCTCACGGTAATCGATACACATTCTGAAAGATCCATCCTTCTTCTTGACAAAAAGAATGGGAGCACCCCAAGGTGAAAAGCTAGGACAAATAAAACCTTTGTCAGAAAGCTCCTGAAGCCGCTTATACAATTCTTGCATCTCAAACGGTGCAAGACGATATGGAGATCGGGCAATAGGATTTGCACCAGGTACAAGATCAATAGGGAACTCGACTTGGCATGCTGGGGGTAAACCAGGTAACTCTTCAGGAAACAACTCAGGATAATCCCGAACAACAGGGATATCTTGAATAGACTTACCTTTACCTTTATCTGCTACAATATGTGCCAAGAAGGCCACATAGTTCTTTCACAGATACTTCCGAGCCTGAGTACAAGATATGAGCTTGAGACTACTAGCAGGTTTCTCACTACGAACCTGTAAAATCTCACCTGTCGAGAGCAGAACACGAACAATCTTGTCAAAGCAAACTACTTCTGCGTGATACTTGGCTAACCAATCCATTCCCACTATAATGTCGAAGCTTCCAAGTTGCATCGGTGTGAGGTCGATAGGAAAAAGATGGTCATTAAGGTTTAACTGACAATTCCGAAGAATAGAATCGAGAACAATGGGTTCACCACTAGCAACTTCTACTGTCAAAGGCTTTCCTAGTTACGTTCTAGACATGCGAAGCAAAGGCTCAAAAGACAATGACACAAAACTCTTATCGGCACCTGAATAAAAAAGACCAGAAGCAGACTGATTGTTAACAAAGAACGTTCCGTTCACCACCTCGTTGTCTGCACGTGCCTCATTAGCATTCATGTTGAAGACTCGACCTCGAGCCTGAGCCTGATTCTGATTCTGATTTGCGTTGGCCAGTCTTGGACACTGGTTTCTGTAGTGGGTCAGATCCCCACAGTTATAGCAAGAACCAGGTGGGTAGTGAGGTCGTGCAGCTTGAGCCTGTTGTTGAGCAGGAGGCTGAGCAGCTTGCTGAGCTAGGTTCTGAGCTGCTCGATTCTGATTAGCAGGAAGACGACATGTGGCAGCAAGATGACCAGATCTTCCACAATTAGTACAATAACGACACTGGATGTGCGGCTGATGATGACCGTTACACCTGTTGCACAGAGGTGCATTGCCAAGGTATGGTTTCTTGGCAAGTGGTTGCTGTTTTGGTCAAAAATTACCAAAGTAATTAAGTGATCAAATTAGTTAAGTGAGGTAGTGTGCTAGAAGTAAGTGTCAAAAATGTGTTAATTAAATTACTTGCAAAAACAGTTTCAGGATACGGCTCGGGATATTGAGCTGTATCGACGATCAAACAATGAGCAAATAATGAGTAAAAAGTAAAGGAAGTGACACGAGATGTACGAGGAAAGCCCTTGATCAATCTAGATCGCCGGCATAAAACCTCGGGAGCTGACAATCGCAGCTGCCTTGTTCTTCAATTGCTTCAAAAATCAGGATACAGTGCAGGATGTGGTACGGATCGACTAAGTGTTACAACGAAAATGAAATACAAGTGTGGTGTTTGCAATTAGCTAGAGTGTGATTGTGTTCGAGAGTGTAAGTGTGAAACGATGTGTTCTAAGCTGATCCGACCTCATCTATTTATAGTAAAGATAAAATAACTAACTACCCTAAACTTGCGGGATCCACCGAATATTCCTTCTTGGAACGTTGTAGAGCTGGTCTTTCGGGCTCAACGTCTCTTTCTCAACAAATTCGTCCGAGTCTTGAGGAGAAGAAGTCCTCTTGACCGTTAGCAAGCCTTTGCCCTTAACCTGCACGTGGTTAATTCAATAAGCCTCAGGATATCGCCCAAGATGTCAGCAATATCCTCTTCCAGCATCCTGATCACAAATAAACAAACAAAGGCAGGATATTGGTCAGGATACATATGTTAAGAAAATGACCCCTAACAATTGTCCCCAAATATATCAGTTGGGATACCAATCCAACGGATATATTTCAAAACTTTACTTCACAATTTAAGGCAATTAATATGACTAGACTCTTGAAATGACAGCGGTGCAACTTCCAAGGCATTATTTACTTTTTACCCCCCTATATTCATCCTATATTAACCGAGGGACTCCTTGTCTCGGTTATCCTTATCTTCGAGCAAGCATCAGGTATTTTCTCTTCTAATCTCCTCTCTTTAATTTTTCATAATTTGCTCAATGGCACCACGAACAAAATCCCGCTCAGACCGGTCAGCCTCAACCCTCATAAGTCAAAACTTTATCACCGATCCAGCAAAGGAGATTTGCTGTTTCAATAATGCTGATATTGCTGCTCTCAAAGACTCCGGTGCCTTTCCCACCGGAACGGTCTTTCGCCCCTTTGACAAGGAAGCCCGATCGGATGCATCATCCGACGAGTGGGTTTGTTTTTTCGCTTATCCTTTCTCTCTTGGACTCCGATATCCATTTCCACCCTTTATCTCCAGTTTTTTCGACCTTACCGGCCTTAGTTATGCCCAAGTTATGCCAATGGTCTGGCGAATCTTGATAGTGTTGGATCAAATAAAATCTCGTCATTATCCTAACCTACTCGTCGAGGACCTTCCCGTAGCATACCGGTTAAGATCTCACGGCAATCACCGTTATCTTCTGTTCTCCATCAAGAGCCCTTTGGTCCTTAAAGCCACCAAGAATGAGGATCGATGGCGACGAAAATTCTTTTTCGTCAAAAGAGACTCCATTGATAAGGGTTTCGATCTACCGGTTAAATGGTTAACCAAGGGTAGGATTTTAGGGTTTTAGGAATATCCCCAATCATATCTTCAAACTGTATCCTGATTTATATTCTGATGTTTTTATGCAGCGAATTTCAGAGATTTAGTGCCTCCTAGCGCAGAATCCGAATCCAAGATCAAGGAAATCTACCGTCTTCCTGCCAGTGAAAGAACTTTTTCCCTGTCTCTCACAGATCCTCATCAAAAATCAAGCTCAGAAATGTCTGGTAAGCATATCTTCATATGTTAATTATTTGTCAAAAATATGATGAGTTTTAAGAATACCTTCCCTTATGTAGTACCAGTCGTCAACCTTGAAGCTTTCGAACTCGATGAGCTGGATTGCTATTCCAGCCTTGAACCCGCCAAACAAGAATCCAAGACAAAGCCATCTGCTACGCCAAAGCCTACCTCCTCAAAGACTGTTTCAGCCCCCAAAGGTCCTCCGGCATCCAGGACCAGGGCATCCAGCTCTCGGAAGAGAAAGGAGACTGACTCCCCAGCTGTTTCTGAAACATTCTCTCTTGAGAATCATGGGTTTAACGAAGCCACCTCATTTCTCAAACAGGTAGAATTTTCTTTCCGATATCCTGTACAAGTATGTTAGTCTTTATCCTGCTTATTTTTTACATTAATACCTGTGTCTTTATCTATAGGGTCTGGATCGCCTCATGCATTTATACGAAGATGCTAGCGGTCTTAACAAGATGTTGCAGATTCAGCTGGAGAAAGCTCAAGCCACCATAGCTGATCAAGGAACCATTGCAGCTGCCAAATCCCAGCACTATGAGGACAAATACAAGGCAATGACTCAGGAACATCAAGCCGCCCTTCACAAAGCTAATGAGGATGCCCAAGCCAAGCTGGATGCCGCTCTTCTCCAATATCAGCAGAATATGAGCTCATACCGGGATAGCCTAAAAACTTCGGTGGTCGTCTCTCTTCTCCAAGCCAGGATAAGGATGGCTTATGAAGCCATGGATCTGGGTTTTGAATGCCCTTCCTGGAATGTAAAGGCTTGGGAGGAGAAACTACAGGGCCTCGGAGGTCATCCCGTTGCTCATCCTGCAAAACATATTGGTGAAGAGCCTTCTAAGGCGGCAGAGGAGGTGGCCAATGCTGATGATGGTGCTGAGAAGAATCCTGAGGGTGATGCTGGCAAGGAGGTTGCTGTTCAAGAAGGTGCTGCCCCTTAGGCAGCAGAGTGGGCGATGATGGATATACATGCCAAGGCCGGAGCCCACTTTTTAATTTCATGGTTGTGGTTGCATAAACAATTTACTTTTCCTGTCCTTGAACAATTTACTTTTCCTGCACTAGAACAATGTGATGACCAAAGGTGGATGGGTCCTAGGTTTTAGGATAAAGCCCTTGGTCATCAATTAGTATAATTTGTTTTGAACATAGTAACGGTTGTAGGTAAACGGGTCCTGTTTTGAGACAGATCCTGCAACCGTTACAAAATTATGGTAACAACTAATTGTGCTTTTGGCGGATGGGCCTTACCAAAACCACAACTTTTGACTTGTTAATAATATAACTATCTTTTGACTTATTTTTTGTTACTTTGCATTGTTTAGTGTAAGTCTTAGCTTTGTAAAAATTTCATACTGTTATTTTACAAAATATCCTGACCAGTATGCTTAGAAACATACTGCAGAAGCCTTTTAAATGGATCTTCCAGACGTTCTTTCAATTTTATAAAAATTTCTTTAGAAAGTAAGAAATAGTTTATCTCCTCAAAACCAAGTTTTGATGATGATCAAAGTTCCAAGCCAATACTAGTTTCAAACATCCTAATCAAATATCCTTAAAAGGACTTTGAGGATATATGTCAGGATACTTAACATAATGTTACTAAAAACTTAAATGAGGCTTACAAAGGAAAGATCATACCAGACATAGGATATAAACCTATTACCGAACTTCAATCCCTTTGCAACTCTTCCAATGAAGATGTCCCCAGTGCAAGGTACTTAGTGCATTAGTCGCAAACTTCATTCTTTTAGCTTTACACCACCATCTTGGCAGGGATGTCCCCTGTGTACAATGTCTTCAAGTATCTTAGAAATCTACTTAATGTCAGTTTCTATGGCATAAGTAATTTTTCACATCCCGAGGGTATAAGCCAAGGATGTACTGGAGATAAATCCTTTGTATCCTGAGGAAAATCCCAATTTTTCATGCGCTACAGGCGGGAGTGTATAAACTCCAAGACTTAGAAAGGTGAAAACCTTTAAACCTTAGAGAGTATGAAAATACCCTTTCGTGAGAGAGGGTGATCAATCCTCATATACCGTTAGGATTCAGGATATAGCCAATAGTGACGAAATTGTCAGCCACTTTTACATGGACTGGTCCCGCCACCTTGAACTATCCCTGAATAACTTGCGCTCCAGGCGGGGTGTTTAAACCCAATTCGGAAGAAAGGTGAATACCTTTAAACCTGTGAAGGGATCAGTATCCCTTAAAAGTGAGAGAGGGGGCCAATCCTCTAATCTTCTGAGTTATCCCGAGTGCATATTCTGGAGCTATATCCTGAAACATATCTTGCAAAACAAATGTAAACTAAGGTGGGTGTTAGCTTGGCTAACACCCCTCCAATGCTTAAGTCAGTATCAGGTTATAAATTACACCAAACACATTTAAAAGAAGTAAGAATTCATACCATCTTGAGTTAGAAATTAAATTCTAGACTCACTTGAAATAGAGCTTAAGGTGTATAGCGTTCCAAGATCTCGGTAGCATATCCCCCTCCGTGTTCTTGAGTCTATATGCTCCTTTCCCTGCTTCGGACTCAACTTCATATGGTCCTTCCCATTTTGGGGCTAACTTGCCATCGGCAGGATTAGTAGTATTCTGAAAAGCCTTTCTTAACACCCAATCTCCAATCTTAAATCTTCTGGTTCTAATATTCTTGTTATATGCCCTGGATATTCTCTGTTGATATGATGCCATCCTTAGCCTTGCCGCATCTCTCTTTTCATCTATAGTGTCCAAATCCTGACTCAAGGCTTCGGGATTCTGCTCAGGATCACTTAAGATAGATCTTGCAGTAGGTATTGTCATCTCCGTTGGAATCACTGCTTCTGCTCCAAACACCAACGAAAATGGGGTTTGGCCTGTTGCATTCTTTACCGTTGTCCTATCAGCCCATAAAACAAAGGGTAATTTTTCTGCCCATCTTCCTTTTTTGGCTCCAAGCCTTTTCTTTAAGTTATTGACAATTATCTTGTTAGAGGATTCTGCTTGTCCATTTGCTTGAGGATGTACCGGAGTAGATGTGATCATTTTGATCCCCCAACTCTTGCAAAAGTCAGTAGTCCTCTTACTTATGAACTGAGAACCATTGTCACAGATTATCTCAGCTGGTACTCCGAATCTGGTCAGGATATTTCTCTTGATGAAGGATACTACTTCTTGGTCTCTTACTTGAACGAATGCTTCTGCTTCAACCCATTTAGAGAAATAATCCGTCATCGCTAGCATAAAGACTTTTCCTCCCGGAGCTTTTGGTAGCTTTCCCACTATATCCATACCCCACTTCATAAATGGCCAAGGGGAAACAATAGGATATAATGGTTCAGCTGGTTGATGTAGTATGTTACTATATCTTTGACATGAGTCACATCTTCGAGCATATTCTGCGGCATCTTTTCTCATTGTTGGCCAATAATATCCTGTTCTTAATACTTTTGAGAATAACGATCTGCCCCCAGCATGGTTACCACAATCCCCTTCATGTATATCCTGAAGTACCTCTTTGGCTTCAGGATCCTCCAAGCATCTCAAATACGGTCCTGCAAGAGATTTTTTGTATAAAATATTATTTATAATAGTGAATCGTGATACCTTCATCCTAAATGCCTTAGGATTTTCATTTCCAGGGATGTGTCCTTCTTTGAGATATCTCCTGATTGGAGCCGTCCAGGATTTAGGATCCTCCTCAGGATGTTCTGCTCCAGGATTCTGTATACTAGCTACTTCTTTATCCTGAGGATTCGTTGCAGGATATAAGACATGTAATATTGGTATTTGCGTCCCTTCAGGTATCCTGATCGATGATCCCAAATTTGCTAGGGCATCCGCTTCAGCATTATCCTCCCTTGGTACGTTCAAGTATAAAAACATCGAAATATCCTGCTAATTTTTTGAGAATATCGAGATATTCGATTAATTTCTCACCCTTAACTGCATAGGATCCATTAAAATGGTTAGTAATTAACAAAGAGTCAACATACACTTGCAAATTTTTGATACTCATGCTCTTAGCCAACTCTAATCCTGCAATTAAAGCCTCATACTCTGCTTCATTATTAGTAGCAGGAAATTCACACCTAATAGCCTGGGGTAATATGTCCCCCTGTGGCGATTTTAGTAGTATTCCTAATCCTACTCCTCTTACATTAGATGCACCGTCAGTATATAATGTCCAGGATCCTGAGGATTCTCCTAGCTGTTGAACTTCTAGATCTACTTCATCCTGAATGTCGCTACTAAAATCAGCCATAAAGTCAGCTAAAGCCTGAGATTTTATGGCACTTCTAGGTTCATATACTAAATCATAAGCACTCAACTTTACTGACCACTTGGCCATCCTGCCTGACATCTCTGGTTTCCTAAGCACATTTTTGACAGGATAATTTGTTTTAACATGTATCCTATGTGTCTCGAAATAATGCCTAAGTTTCGTTGATGCCATGACTAGAGCTAATATCAATTTTTCTAAATGAGAATACCTAGTTTCAGCATCTAACAAACTTTTACTAACATAATAAACAGGATACTGCTGACCTTCATGGTCTTTTATAAGAACGGCACTTACAGCATTCCCTGACACAGCAAGGTACAGGGATAGTGGTTCACCATTTTCGGGCTTCATCAATAGAGGTGCGGTTGAAAGATACCGTTTCAAATCCTGCAGGGCTGCTTCATGCTTTTCCCCCCATTCGAATCTTTTGTTCTTCTTTAGGATATCATAGAAGTCTTTGCATTTTTCTGAGGATCTTGAGATAAATCTGTTTAGAGCTGCTACCCGGCCTGTTAATCTTTGTACGTCCTTCATATTTGAGGGTGATTTTATGTCTAGGATAGCTTTGATCTGCTCTGGGCTTGCTTCTATCCCCCTTTTTGTCACCATATATCCAAGAAACTTCCCTGCCCCCACTCCGAAATGGCATTTAGCAGGATTTAGCTTCATGTTGTAGTGATCCAGGATATCAAATGCTCCCTTGATATCCTGGAGGTGATCCTCAGACTTTTTAGATTTCACCACCATGTCATCGATATATACCTCCATGGTGTCCCCCAGTTTGTCTTTGAACATCATGTTCACCAATCTTTGGTATGTTGCACCTGCATTTTTCAAACCAAAAGGCATAGCTGTATAACAATAAATACCTGTTGGTGTCATGAAGGCGGTATCCTCCTGGTCGGAAGGCTCCATTTGGATCTGTTGAAATCCTGAGGATGCGTCCATGAAGGTCAGCATTTCATGCCCGGCAGTGGCATCTACCATTGCATCAATATGGGGAAGAGGAAATGGGTCTTTAGGACAAGCTTTGTTTAAGTCTGTGTAGTCTACACAAACTCTCCATTTCCCATTCTTCTTCTGCACCACAACCACGTTTGCTAGCCACCTTGGGAACTTAACCTCTCTGATCATTCTTGACTTTAATAATCTTTCAACTTCCTCCTGGATAATCGTGTTCCGCTCAGGAGCAAACTTCCTTCTTTTTTGTTGCACAGGCTTGAATGACTTATCAATTCCAAGCTTGTGAGTGATAATATCTTTGGATATGCCTGTCATATCCTCATGCTTCCATGCAAACGTTGACATCCTGCATTTTAAAAAGTTAATTAACTGCTCTTCAATATCCTGAGGGATATTGGTCCCTACGAGCACCGAAATATTGGGGTTATCCTGGTCCAGGATAACTTTCTTCACATCCTGCTCCGGATCCTCCACAATATCCTGGGCCCGCGTCTTTAATTGCTATGCTGCACTAGGTTTGGCTGAGGATTTCATCGAGGATGAGTAGCACTCTTTCGCCTCCTGCTGATCACTATCAACTTTGACCACTCCCCAAGGGGTAGGTATCTTGATGCATTGGTGATATGTTGATGGCACGGCCTTCATATCGTGAATCCACGGTCTTCCCAATATGATGTTATAGCAGGATAGAGAATCCATCACACAGAAACGTTGTATAGAATTGACTCCTTCAACGTATACTGGCAACTTTATCTCTCCCACTGTGTTTCTAGCCTCTCCACTGAATCCAACAAGCACGGTAGACTTTGAAGTGATATCCATTGGAGATACATTCATTCTCTTCAGAGTTTCTAGTTGGATTATGTTGACGGAGCTGCCATTATCAACCAATATCCTGCGTACAAAATGGTTAGCCACATATAACGTTATTACTAGAGCATCATGGTGAGGATCCTGGACAGTATCCCTGTCATCTGCATCAAAAGTGATCACTTTGTCAGTCGTGAGGGTAGTCATCCTGACAGGTCTGTCTCCTCTTTCGGCCTTAGCTTCCTTTGCATGTCTCTTTGCTGCCGAATACGAGGTCCCACAAATGTCGGATCCTCCTGAAATGAAGTTGATTATCTTGGCATCCGAGGGAGGTGATGCTGCTCGTTCAGGATCCTTGTCAGTATCCTGACCCTTATTCTTCTTTTTTCCTAAGAGATCTTTCAGATATCCCTTGCTTAGAAGATAGCTTATTTCTTTCCTTAAAGCAATGCAATCCTCAGTCATATGTCCGAAATCTTCGTGGAAAGCACACCATTTTGACTTATCTTTCCAGTCAGCCTTTTGTTGATTCTTTCGAGGCCATCTAGCCTTGTCTCCTAGACCCTGCATAGCATACATCAATTCAGGAATATTAACAGAAAAGCAATATTCAGACAACTCAGGATACTCTTCAGGATCCTCATCTTCGACAGCATTCACTCTCTTGTTTTCATTTCTACCATATGGCTTAGGCCGATATGACTTAAATGAGGATTCTGACTTCCTATTAGTCGATTCATAAGTGTTGGATGAGTTCATCCTTTCTTGCATCTTCTTGTCATCTTCCAGACGGATATATCTCAAAGCCCTGTTACGAGCTTCATCGAGATTCCTGCAGGGATTCATTACAAGATCCTGATAAAACTGAGAATCCTTTTGTAATCCCATCTTAAAAGCTTGCACAGCTGTTGCAACAACAAGATGTGGGATATCCAAGGATTCTCGACTGAATTTGTTCACATAATCCCTCAAGGATTCCTGAGGCCCTTGAGTTATCCTGTAAAGATCACTGGTTAGTTTTTCAAAGCTCCGACTACAGGAAAATTGACTGTTAAATAAATTAACCAAATGAGCAAATGAAGTAATTGAGTGAGGAGGAACGTTTAACAGCCATTTTAAGGCTGATCCTGTTAGAGTAGAACCAAATCCCTTGCACAAGCATGCTTCCTTGAGCTCCGGAGGGATAGGGTTAATCTCCATTCTTTCCCTATACTGGGCAATATGCTCCTCAGGATCCGTAGTCCCATCATAAAGCTTCATGTTGGGGGTTTGGAATCTCTTTGGGATCTCAGCATCACAGATAGGATACGCGAAACGAGATATCTTGTGGCTGTCTTGAGACACTTCCGGGATCGGTTGGACCACCCCAGGTACACTAGATATCATGTCCTTTAACTTCTGAAGTTCCCTGGTAAGTGCTGATGTCACACCTGCATCCTGCAAAGATCCACCACCGTTAGCAGCATGAGTATTATTATTATTAGACACGTTACCAGTTGGAGGATTCTGCCCATATCCTGAAGCATATCCTGAGCTCCTTATGGTTGGCATCCTAACCAAGGAGGGTATTTCAGGAGTACGATTCTGAGGAAGACTGGGCACGATATTCCCCCTATTATCCTCGGTATATACAGCCGAACTAAAGTTCAACGCTCTGGGGTGTAACGGAGTGACATTGTCCTCCGCAGATCTGCTCGAGCCAGCCTTCAGGAGTTGTATTTCCCTCAAAAGCATTTGGTTTGTTTCCTGTTGCTGCCTCATTTGTTCCTGCACACTTCCAAATAAGGTTAAAATTTCATCATTAGAAGCTAAAACGGGAGCAGATCCCTGGACACTCCGAGTTGGGATAACATCTTGAGATTGTGTAGAGGCTGGCATCCTTGGAGGAGGTGGTGGAAGCACCGAACCGGTAGTAGCAGAAGTCATAGCAGACATAGTAGAGGAACTCATGTTTGATCTTGAGGCCATTATGGACAATGTGGCAAAAAGTTTTGAAAATAGAAAACCGATTAGCGATTTGACAAAAAGTTTTAGTAAAAAGAGCACCACTTGCCCCACGGTGGGCGCCAAATTGTTTTGGTCAAAAATTACCAAAGTAATTAAGTGATCAAATTAGTTAAGTGAGGTAGTGTGCTAGAAGTAAGTGTCAAAAATGTGTTAATTAAATTACTTGTAAAAACAGTTTCAGGATACGGCTCGGGATATTGAGCTGTATCGACGATCAAACAATGAGCAAATAATGAGTAAAAAGTAAAGGAAGTGACACGAGATGTACGAGGAAAGCCCTTGATCAATCTAGATCGCCGGCATAAAACCTCGGGAGCTGACAATCGCAGCTGCCTTGTTCTTCAATTGCTTCAAAAATCAGGATACAGTGCAGGATGTGGTACGGATCGACTAAGTGTTACAACGAAAATGAAATACAAGTGTGGTGTTTGCAATTAGCTAGAGTGTGATTGTGTTCGAGAGTGTAAGTGTGAAACGATGTGTTCTAAGCTGATCCGACCTCATCTATTTATAGTAAAGATAAAATAACTAACTACCCTAAACTTGCGGGATCCACCAAATATTCCTTCTTGGAACGTTGTAGAGCTGGTCTTTCGGGCTCAACGTCTCTTTCTCAACAAATTCGTCCGAGTCTTGAGGAGAAGAAGTCCTCTTGACCGTTAGCAAGCCTTTGCCCTTAACCTGCACGTGGTTAATTCAATAAGCCTCAGGATATCGCCCAAGATGTCAGCAATATCCTCTTCCAGCATCCTGATCACAAATAAACAAACAAAGGCAGGATATTGGTCAGGATACATATGTTAAGAAAATGATCCCTAACAGTTGCGCAGGCTGATTTGGAGCAGCTTGATTGTCCTGTGCGGTAACGGCGAAGTTTTGGGAAGCCTTTCGCTTCCTAGACTTCTTAGTAGATCCTGCTTTCTTTCCCTTCTTGTTCTCACCCTTATCAGACGTTTGCTTCTTATCCTTGTCACCCTTCCTATGAAGCTTCCCCTTTCTGATCTGCGACTCAGTCAATGTCGCAGATAGCTCGATTGCCTGACAAACTGTGGTAGGGTTACTACCAGTGACGATGTCTTGTACGGAGTCAGGTAAGCCATCAATATACCTCTCGATATCTTTCTCGAGTGGGGTAACCATTGTAGGGCAAAGTAAGCTCAACTCTTCATACCTGTCGGTGTAAGCCCGGTGTTCACCACTATCCTGCTTCAAGTCATCAAACTCCCTTTCTAAAGCCCTTAGCTCATGACGAGGACATAATTCCCTCATCATAAGAGCCCTAAGCTCGGCCCAAGTCTGTGCTAACACAACCTCAGCACCACGGTCTCTCATAACCCCGTTCCACCAAGTAAGGGCCCTCTTTTGAAAAACGCTGGAAGCAAACTCGACTTTGTGATTATCAGGACACTGAACATGACGAAACGCACTCTCAATGCTCTCGAGCCATTGTAGGAGCCCAGTTGCTCCTTCAGAACCACTAAACTTGAGTGGTTTAGCCGAATTGAAACTCTTGAAATTGCATGGAGCATTCTGGTTATTGTTGGCTTGGTTCACTTGAGCAATAATGTCTGGGAGTACAGCAGCCATATGCTGCACCATGATGGCTGCCATTTCAGCATTAGGTAGCAGATTTTCGCGTTGAGGAGGCATTCTAAAAGAAGAAACATGAGAGAAAACGAGTGAGACGATTAGATGAAAAGAATGAGATGATACAAAAATCGACAAAAGCAAAGATGGTGGTCATTCGTTTGTACCACAAAGCAAACAAATGACGCACATTGACTAATCAAAGTAAATGGGTCAAAAATAATGTATCGCGAAGACATGCTCGCCTATAAGTGAACACTCACCCCGAGAGTTCCCAGGTAAGAGTGACTGGTCCGATTATGTGGATTTGTACGAACACTCTAGCCTTAGACAGAAAATTCAAGGTACATGCATTCACCCTTCCAGTTTGCACGTGTTCACACTATTTAGACCCAAAACTTTGACGAGATTTTGAAAACTTGGAAGGCACAAGGCCAAAAAGAATCATTCAAAAACGGATGATTAAATTTTCGAAATCATTCTGAAAAATTGAAGGGTTCAAAACCTTATAACAAATCATTTAAAATCAGATGATTGCTTTTCAAAAAGCGTTTTGGAAAATCGTGTTCTTGTTTTGGGCAATCACCTAAGGATAGGTGAAGTGCATGTTTTAAGATCTAAACACAGGATAACTTGTGTTGGGGTCCTAGAAAAGTTATAGTCTAGGTCAAAGCGTTTTGGAAATCAGATGATTGCTTTTCAAAAAGCGTTTTGGAAAATCGTGTTCTTGTTTTGGGCAATCACCTAAGGATAGGTGAAGTGCATGTTTTAAGATCTAAACACAGGATAACTTGTGTTGGGGTCCTAGAAAAGTTATAGTCTAGGTCAAAGCATTACTAATAACCTAATTCCCTACAACCATTGGTTCTGATACCAACTCTTCTGTTACACCCCGACCGCGTAAAACAACGAAACTGCGGCGGAAACGTCGGGGAGTGTTGCAACAGAATTATTGTTTCACAACCATGGAAATTAAAGTTATGTTTTATTTATAAACAAAGGTGTCACACCGTCTTAAAACAACTGAAACAAAGAGTACATCACATAATTAAACTAGTTCTAGCTTCGTTTTATGTCACTAAGGCACAGGTCCGCCTAAGTGTATCTTGACCATCCTATGCAACAGCTCCTGAAAACACATGTGAAAATAGGTACGTCAGCATAAAAATGCCTGTGAGATACATAGGTTTTGTTAAAATAGGATTCATGACTTAAGTTTAAGGAAGTGTTTAATAAAAATTAGTCATGAATCTTGTTTAATGTTTTTCTTTTATAAATCTTATAAAAGTGATAAGAAAATCTGATGGTATATAAAAGAAAGATGTTTAGTTAAATAATTAAGTAAAAGTAAGTTGATTGTAAAACATGTTGTAAATGTAATATGTCTAAATTGAAATGGTTTAAATAACGCTACGATATGTAATACCGTAAAAGCACTTATATATAGGAAGTACCAGCGGCGTATCCACCGTGCTTTTATCATATTACACGTCGCCTCGTTATGTAAATCACTTACCCAAACAAACCACCATAATGTAATGTTCAAACAAATGTTAAAATGTTATTATGTAAACAAATGTAATGTATAGTGAATAAAAGTATTTACTCAACCCTATAAGAAGAATGTACAAAACAATGTAATTGATGTAAAACACAATTTAAACCAAAGATATGTTTTGTAAAAAATGCATGCTATACTGATACAATCACTTATGTGGTAATGTTAAACGTATACATTCAAGCCTTGAGACTGTAGGATAACCTTAGAGTAAAGGTTATCAAAATGTTTTCGGATTCAGTCATTCCTTATATCCAAACAAACCTAGGATATCAGGAATGGGAGTTGTCAAGTCCTATGGTACCACTACTTACTACCGAGCGGCGTAGCTAATGTTAATGAACATATTTTAGTTCGTTAAACAAACCAAATGTCATACCAAATGTAAGCATGTTTTATGAAAACAATGTACCTAGTATGCTAAGTGAACATACAAGGTAGAAATGTAAAACAATGTGTCCATATGCTGAGTAAACATATGCAATAGAAATGTAATGTAAAACAATGTGCTAGCATGCTAAGTGAACATACATAGCAAAACATGAAAGAAATCATGTACTATAAGTGTACCAATGAACATAACAAGCATATGATACGAAAACATGGAAAGCACGAAAGTAACAAATAGGCACATGTGTTCCACCCCAAAACAGTTTGAAAACAGTAAAAGAGGGGACTATGTGCTCACTTGAGATTGCTCAATAGTCTGTGGATAACCACCAAGCAATGCTAGAAAGATCACGGAATCAAACGGCACCTAATATAGGTAACTATGTTAATAAACGGACCTAAATCGGAGGATCGGATAGAATGAGGTTTCGTAAATCAAATGAGTACAAGAACTCATGTAATATGGTTTAACAAAGCCTACATTCTAAAATGGAACCTATCCTAAGTGCTTACGACCCATTACGACTCGTTTAGGTAGCTTACGCTACTTTAACGCGTCGTTTGCGTAAAAGGCGTTCGGACCACCTAACTAGTCCTATGACAAGTAATATATGCCTTAACATGACTAATATTGTTGCCTAATCAGTTTTGATGTCAAAATTTATGTTACATATGCTTAAAATGAAATTTGGCGCAAAAAGGGCATTTTGGTCATTTTTCCTAAGGCATATAATCACCTATCATACAACTAAGTATACTAAGTGACCATAAAGTATAACCTCGGAAGGTTATTCCTTATGCAACTATGGTCACAAAATGTGTTTGGACGAATCCTAATGATTGACCAAACGGGTCGAGTTCGAAAGTCTAAGCGGTTGTTTAGACCGCTTATCTTACGACCCTATATAAGCACTAAACCTAAAGTGACGAGCTAAACATGTTAAAAGATGTTTAACGAGGTTTGAAAACAGGTTTGGTATCAAAACAAAGGGTCTTGATACCTAAAAGTAGTTTGGTTGCAAAATACGCAAGAATACGTATTTTGACAGAAACTACGACTCGTCACTATGCCTAAATAACGTGGTAATAAGTAGGTATAGTCACAAAGGACTATGACCATCGTGATAACGCTCACGTTACGAAGTTCAAACTAACTTCGTGTTGACCATAAACTGGTCAAAGCTGAAAGTCAAACACTTGTTTGACTTTCACGCTTAAAACGCGTAAAAGAACGAAAGAATACTTACAAAAGGTCCAAGAAATGGATGTTTGATCTAATTATTCTCAGGTATGGAGTGTTAGAACTCCAACTTAGAGAACAAATCAGATCAAGGTGTGGGTTTGAGGCAAATGGGGTTGGGTATTTATAGATTTTGGAGAACCGTTAGGATCGTTTCATGAAATCCGAGCTTCGATCTTAGCCGTACAAGTGCACCCCCTGATTTAGAATACCATGGGCACCCCTAAACCAGCCCATAGATTGCCCAAAACCATTTACACACATGGGGAACAGCTGGATCAAGCTGGAAACCAGTTTCTGCTGTCTGGGGTATGCTTACGGACTGCAAAGGGTCCCTTACGGTCAGTAAGGACCTTGCAGACCAGCTCTTTTTGAAGTTTGGCAGTTTTGGTCCCTCTGTGTGTATTAACGTGTTTTGGCACTTCTAACACCCGTCAAGCCCATTTTTAAGCTCCATAAGGATGTTAAAGCATAGGGAACTTGAAATATGCTCAGAAATGTTATGGATGTCGGTTCGTTTGGCTGTACGGTTGCGTTGTTTGGTTAATTACGACAGAAGTCGTAACGGACGCGAAAACGATCCAAATTGCGAAACAAATGAAGTTTTGGCATACCAATCACTAAAATAAAATATTTTAATGATTACAAAAATTTTTGGATGTCCGGATGTATTCAGAACGTAAGATATGCGCGAAAATGCAAACTTATGCACTTTTTGACGCTTTTAGTCCCTGAATGACCAAAAAGTTTATTTTAGCACACCGAAAGCCTATTTCTAAACTATGTAAAGGATATTTAGGGTATGTTTAACTTATGATCATATTCCAGAATGTCCGTTATAGTACGAATCGGCATACTTTCGCAGTTTGTCGAATTTAGTCCCTGTAAGCGAATAAACTTGATTTTGCCATACCAAAGCCTTCAAAACTTATTTCTAAGTTATGTAGAGGTTATTTAAGGTATGTCAAGAATAAATTGATGTTCCGGAGTATTTTTCATGTTAAACTGATTATGTTTACACATCGGTTTGCGTATAACTCTACAGAAAGCGATATAGAGTTTGAAATTGAACAAAAACCAAAACATGCAAAATGTCAAACATAAATAAACAAATATTGGGATCAAATAACATTGCTTTATTGATGACTAAACTGTTTACAATGATTATAAGCATAGGTGTCACAAAAGTGAAGTATAGGTTTTGAACACACTTGGGATGATTCAAGACACGATCATACATCAACTGAAGATTTGCACCCCTCTAAATTGAAACCAGCAAATACTTTAGTTAATTAATTAACAGCTTCTAACTGACATATTACTGACTTTTTTAACATTAAGATCCATAAGGGAAACGATAACATGTAGTCTTACAGGTCACAAACCTGATTGGTTTTTTCGTCAAGTAGATAATCAGTAGCTATGTGGACAGAAATTGAGGAATGCAGTCCCGACTTCAACCTGTATAGCACTTTTTTCTCTGGGCAGCTATTTCCCAATGAATCTGCACAAAAAGGTGATTTCAATGAGTTATACTAAATGAACTCTTCAAAAATAGACATACAAACATAGGAGAACTTGGGCTTACATTCTGGACAAAGTTGTGAATATACAGCATCCCATACTCTTCTAGCTTGTCACACCCTGGCTTTGCGAAAGCGTGGGTTTATTATGGTGTGACTTCTTAATACCATAGCTTAATCACAACAAAGCTATATGAAATAAAACCATGAAGATCATCCGTTGATTTAAGTTCGAAAAGTAAATTACGACAACATTGTTTAGAGTCGACACACGCAACGAGTTACAACCCAACAAAATAAAAACATTGTTCATACGACATAACCACAATCATAAAATAAACACCGTTTAAGACTTGCGACTCGTCCAGGTAAAAGTCACAATCCCTAAATGTGGATGACCTCATAACTCTTACGCAGCGTGAAAACGTAGCATACTTCGCCAGATCCCTAATTCCCTGAAATACATGTAAGTTGAAAAATCAACATAAAGTTGAGCGAGTTCATGTGAAAGTGAGTATGTAAAACCTTTGTAAGTATAAAATCCCTGGTATGTAGCAAATAAGGAAATAAAGAGATCACCAATGGTTTGCAAGGCCATTGATATGTGTGAAGTGCTGTAGGAAGACTCAAACCTAGCAGATTTTTGCGTCGGGTACCAAGTCACCCCGAGGTCCGTACTGTTGGGCCTGGGGCTGGGCTCGCTACACCCAGATAGATCTACCGCTAAAGACCCTCGGTCCTACAATGAGGATTAATGGCCTCCAGTTCCCGCCTACCCACTCACATGATCTAAGTAGTAACCCTCCTTACGCTAACCATACCATGTAAAAAGTATTCGTAATCATAGTAACATGTATTTCACCCCCGACGTATAAAAACTGAAAACAGTTAAGAGAAAGGGGGGACATGAACTCACTGAAGTGCGTCTCGAAATAGTAAATCCCCAAATCAACCTGCTGCGTGACGACCTACACGTACTAACTTCTATTAGACGGACGGTCGTGCCTTGGCTTAAGGTTTAACGTTTTTGGGAAATAGTTAGGCAACTATTTCGTATTTACACTTCTTAATTATTAAATAGTTGTATTCCTTCCCAAGGATGGGGGTTTTAATACATGTGCGTTTTTGTAATTCCAAAAATATATTATTAAGTCTCACTTAATAAAATATATTTTATTCATTCGACTAAAATATTCTATCTCCAAAATATACATATTTTTCCCAAAAATATTATATTTTATACCTTACAATTTCCAAAATAACACTTTTATCAAAATACGCATTTAAGAGTATTTTTCCAAAAATACATAAGTTACGTTTTAAAGTTCGTGTGGTAATAATAGTACCGGTGTAACTTAAATATTTATTTGTGATAGCGTTGGTATTATTTTGGAGTCGTGCTCTCATAATATTTTCCAGGTTATATTATTTTTACTCTAAAAATAATATGTAGTTCACAAAATAATCGTAAAATCACACAAGCGTTTTACTATGAAATATATATTCTCAACATATATTTAACAAGTTTTATTTACGAGACACTTGGTAATTTTGTAATAAAAATTATGGCGAAGTTTGTTTGGAAAACAAGTCAAAATTATATTCATAACACTTGTCACAAAAATATTTCCAAGTGTTATATTTCTGGAAAAATTTCGCCAGAGTTTCCTCTGTAACTGGAGGTGGCCACGCTTTCTAGCGTATCATTTTCTTTTCAAAATTCAAACAACAATTTTCCAATCATCAACAAAACAATATTCAAACATTAAACTAGTCAAAACAAGTATAAATTGCAAACACATGAACTTGTAAGTTGTGTGAAAATACGTAGTAATCTTCCAACACTTTTAGTAGATCTTTCTATCTTTAAAAATAAAGTCAGTTTCTTGAATACTTTATTTTTAAAGAACATGTAACTTCACAACTTCTAGTCAAAAAATTACAGAAGCATTTCTTTGTTAAATCCTTTTGTTACACAAGTGTCTACACACTTGTTTGTTCACAAAAATGCTTTTAGATCATGAAAGATCCGGCTTTAAAAATAAGACTTGTATATTTCACTTGGTTCTTCGAAAATACCACTTGTAGATCTTTAGATCTACTAGTTTAGAACTCCGTTTTACAAGAAAAACTATTTTACACAAGTTCATGTTTATGTATGAAAGGGTTCGTCATCTTGTAACTTTCCTACTTAACATAATGCTAGTTCATGTTCCATGAACATGATCTAGCGTGGTTAGATGACGATCCGTTCCACTACTAGCAACCAACATCATAAAATAACCATTACAAAACAAGATTCATGAATTTTACACCATTATTTACCCTTTAACCACCATGTTCATCTTTCTAGCAAGACTTTTAGTTTTGTTTTCGCATGTTCATGAATTTTATCCCTTAAACTTCTTATTAACCACTTTAAACAAGATCAAGAGGGTGTTTAGAATCACTACTAGCTCAAGGCTAGGGAAGAATCAAAGCGAAAACTAGGTGGTTAATAGCGATGTAGAGAGGTCCTTGTGATTCCGTAAGCACCGAGCTTCCTTATGTGAACTCTAGCACACTTGAGTATGTAAGAAATGGTTGATCAAGACTTGAAGGTAGGGGTGGTGATGATGGTTGTGTTCGTCCGAAGGTAAGGAGAGGGAGAGAGAAATGAGCAAAGTTTGTGTGTTGTGTTTAGTGAATGATAATGAGCTCTTGGTTAAATTTATAAACCATTTAACTTGATTAACCAAGGGATTATGTGTTCTCTAGATATAAGACATCAACAATTAAAATATTCAAACTTTGTGGAGGGTGTCCCCACATGGGACCGATTCGGTCAAGGGGGGGGGGGGTTATGGTTCAATTTCAACTAATTAGTTAAGAACTAGTTAGTTAGTTAGTTAGAGATTTAAAATTAGTTACTAGTGTGTTGTGTGTTATAACGGGTGTTGGGGTATTCGGGGACCCTAACTAGCTCAGAAAAGGAAAAACAATGTCATTGACATTATTTTTATGTTCCGGGTAAAGTCCGGTTGTTCGGTTGGATATTAATCCGTTAAAGTGCTAAATAAGCATTTAAAGTGTCGTTAATATTTGTTTTAGTGACACAATGAATTCCTGACACTTTGGAAAGTGTCTAGTATTATTTTCCCATATTTTTGCACTTTACTAGTTAGCTTAAATGCTGAATTTTTGTATTAAAGTGCAGAATTTTGTACTTAAAGCATGTTTTTAGGCACATCCGGTCACTATAACTATCACCTAGTGACGCAGTTTAACAGTCCTCACCTCCCTACACTCACTACTGGTATAGTAAACTATTCCCGGCTCATAATGGCCTCAGAGACAGTGTCTGTCTGATGCTGGCTATGTCAGCATGTTTACTGGGTATCCCGTATAGTGTGCTACTGTGCTTTTGTGCATCAAGTTTGTCACTATAGTTCTGTGTAAATAATGGAGTGACAGCAATAAAGTATGATGCATGTATGTGTATGTATCAGCATTCAAGTAGCAGTTTAACCACAGTTGTAAGCAAGCACAGTAATTAAGCATTAATTAAATATTAATTAATTCGTACGGATACCTGGTTTGGTGAGGGTTGTCACATTCTCCCCCCGTTAAATAAATTTCGTCCCGAAATTTAGGCTCTGCTTCTAGCTGCAGGGTTCTTGGGAAATAAATGGGGGTATTTCTCTTTCATACGATCCTCATGTTCCCACGTGAATTCAGGTCCATGCCTAGCATTCCAACGAACTTTGACGAGTTTGACACTGCTCCTGCGAGTTTTGTTAACTTTCCAATCCGTAACCTCGACGGATTCTTCAGTGAAGTGGAGCGTGTCGTCGATATGAACTTCGTCAGCGGGAATGATCACTGTCTCCTGTGTTGGACTCTTTCTCAAGTTTGATACATGGAATGTATCGTGAGCACCATTGAGTTCCGCAGGTAGGTCCAACTTGTAGGCAACAAGCCCAATCCTTTGCAGGATTCTGAAAGGGCCAATGTAGTGTGGATTCAACTTCCCACGCTTTCCGAAGAGTGCTACACCCTTCCAGGGTGAAACCTTCAATAAAACCATATCCCCAACTTGAAATTCCAAGGGTTTCCTCTTTGGATCTGCATAGGCTTTCTGCATGTCGCGAGCCGCCTCGATGCGCTTTCGAATTTGTGCGATCTTGTCCGATGTCTCTTGGACTATTTCAGGACCAACGAGTTGTCTATCACCGGCATCAGCCCAGCATAGTGGTGATCGACACTTGCGTCCGTAAAGAGCTTCGAATGGCGCGACTCTAATACTGGTGTTGTAGCTGTTGTTGTACGAAAACTCGACCAATGGTAAATGATTATCCCAGCTACCACCAAGATCCATTACACATGCTCTCAGCATATCTTCCAATGTCTGAATAGTTCGTTCACTTTGGCCGTCAGTTTGCGTATGAAATGCAGTGCTCAGATTCAACTGCGAGCCAAAAGCTTCTTGGAAGGATTGCCAAATCCTTGATACAAATCTCCCATCTCTATCAGAGATGATCGAGAGAGGCACTCCATGACGTGTAACGATCTCTCGCATGTATATTTCTGCAAGCTTACTCGTGTTGTCCTTTTCTTTGATTTGTAAGAAATGTGCGGACTTTGTTAGGCGGTCAACTATTACCCAAATCATATCATGGCCTCTGGGTGTCTTTGGCAGCTTTGTTATGAAATCCATTGAGATTTGTTCCCATTTCCACTTGGGAATTTCAGGTTGCTGCAGAAGTCCTGAAGGCTTCTGGTATTCAGCTTTCACTTTGGCGCACGTCAAACACTTGCTAACATAAACAGCAACATCGCCTTTCATCCTAGGCCACCAATAATAGTCCTTAAGATCCTGGTACATCTTATCCGCTCCTGGGTGGATAGAGTACCGTGATTTGTGGGCTTCATCAAAAATAACTTTTCTCAAACCACCAAACAGAGGAACCCAAATCCTTTTCATGAAACAGAGTGTTCCTTCCTCGTTTGGCACTAATTGCTTCTCCATCCCACGGAGATATTCTTCTTCAATGTTCCTTTCTTTCAGAGCCTCTTTCTGAGCGGCGCGAATGCGTAATGAGAGATCTGTCTGGACAATCATCTCCAAAGCCCTAACCCTTATGGGATTGATCCTCTCCTTTCGACTCAGGGCATTAGCGACCACGTTCGCTTTCCCTGGATGATACTTGATCTCGCAATCATAATCGTTCAATAATTCGACCCAACGTCTTTGTCTCATATTAAGCTCTTTCTGGTCGAATATGTGCTGCAGACTCTTATGATCCGTAAAGATTGTACACTTTGTACCATACAAATAATGTCTCCAGATTTTCAACGCAAATACCATTCCGCCTAGCTCTAGATCATGCGTGGTATAGTTCTTTTCATGAACTTTCAATTGTCGCGAAGCGTAAGCTATAACTTTCTGGCGTTGCATCAACACGCAACCCAATCCTTGACGCGAGGCGTCACAGTATACCACGAAATCATCAGTTCCTTCTGGTGGCGATAAAATCGGCGCATTGCAAAGCTTGTCTTTCAGTAACTGGAATGCTTCTTCCTGTTTGATTCCCCAATCAAACTTTTTATCCTTCTGTGTGAGGAAGGTCAATGGTTGAGCGATCTTTGAAAAATCCTCAATAAATCTTCGATAGTAGCCAGCCAAACCTAAGAACTGGCGAATCTCGGTCGGCGTTTTTGGAGTCTCCCAGCTCTTAATCGCCTCGATATTTGTGGGATCAACATGGATTCCATTTTCATTAACCACGTGTCCAAGAAACTGGACTTCGCGTAGCCAAAACTCGCACTTGGAGAATTTGGCATACAACTTTTCCTTTTTCAGCAATTCCAAAATAGCTCTTAGATGCTGTTGGTGTTCATCCTTCGTCTTTGAATAAATCAAGATATCGTCTATGAACACAATCACAAACTTGTCCAAGTACGGCTTACACACTCTATTCATCAAATCCATAAAAACAGCTGGCGCGTTTGTCAACCCAAACGGCATCACCAGAAACTCGTAGTGCCCATAGCGAGTTCTAAAAGCGGTTCTAGGAATACTTTCCTCTTGTATTCTCAGCTGATGGTAACCAGATCGCAAATCGATCTTCGAGTAGTAGCTTGAACCTTGCAGTTGGTCGAAAAGATCATCGATTCTCGGCAAAGGGTATTTGTTCTTGATAGTCAACTTATTAAGCTGGCGGTAGTCTATACACATACGAAAACTACCGTCCTTCTTCTTAACGAACAGTACCGGAGCTCCCCAAGGTGAGAAGCTTGGTCTGATGAATCCTTTATCCAACAACTCTTGGAGTTGTGTCGACAACTCCTGCATCTCTGACGGCGCAAGTCTATAGGGTGCCTTGGCTACAGGCGCGGCACCTGGAACCAAGTCAATGTGAAACTCAACTTGCCTTTGAGGTGGTAATCCTGGCAAGTCTTCTGGAAAGACCTCCGGATATTCCTTGACGACTGGAATGTCTTCAATCTTCGGCTCAGCAGCTTTCTTATCCACGATGTGTGCCAAGAATGCAACACATCCCTTCTTCAAGCACTTCCTAGCTTTCAGGCAGCTAATAATTCTTAGTGGCATATCATGCTTCTCTCCGTGCACTATGATCGTTTCTTCATCCGTCAACGGGATGCGGGTGGTCTTCTCATGGCAAATGATCTCGGCTTTGTTACTCGATAGCCAATCCATTCCCACTACCACATCAAAGCTTCCCAACTCGACAGGTAGTAAGTCTAGCGTAAACGCGTGTCCTCCTAGTTCAATCACACGTCCTCGGACAACTTCACTGGTCTCAACTAGTTTCCCATTTGCTAATTCGATGGAGTACGGAACGTCTAACTTACTAGGCGTCAACCCAAGTATTTTCTTAAATTCTAATGACACGAAACTATAATCCGCACCTGTATCAAACAAAACGGATGCAAAGCGTTGGTTTATAGGGAACGTACCAGTAACAATGTTGGGATCCTGGCGCGCTTCCCTCGCCTCAATGTTAAACACTCTTCCGCGGGCTTGATTCAATCCTGGGCAGTTCCTCTTAAAATGCCCAATGTCGCCACAGTTAAAACAACCCAATCTTTGGCCATTACCTCCTCCGTTCCCCGCTTGATTGTTGTTTTGATTTCGATTCGCGTCCCCAGCCTGATTTGCATTGTTGCCTCGGTTTCCATTTCCTTCATTGTTTCCTTGTACACGATTTCCATTGCCACCACGATTATTGTTCCGATTACCAAAACCTCCTTGGCCTCCCCGGCCTGCACTAGCCCAGCAGTTATCCTTCAGGTGGCCAACTTTTCCACAAGATTCACATACTTTTGGCCCACACCGGCCAGAATGATGACGTTGGCAGGAGTTACACTTGGGATGCGTACCCATATATCCTTTTCCTTTCTTCCCAGCACCGGGTGCAGCTTGGACCGGTGTGCTTGATTCTCCTTTCTTGCCAACATTGCTAGTTCCCTGCTTGAAGTTCGAGAATTTTCTCTTATTCTCACCAGACGACTCTATGTGAGTCTCTTTCTTCTTTGGCTCAACATTCGAAAACTTGTTCAGGCGGATGGCTTCCTCAGTAAGAGACACGCTCAGATCGATAGCCTCTGTGATAGTCGCAAGCTTGGAAGTAGTGACCATACTCATGATCTGTGGAGCTAAACCCCAAATAAAGCGCTCAATTCGCTTGAACTCCGGTGTAACCATTTAAGGTACCACATGAGACAGGTCGCGGAATCTCTGAACATATTCCGCGATTTTGGGACCGTCCATCCTCAAATGCCAAAACTCGGTCTCCAACCTTTGTATCTCAGCACGAGAACAATACTTCCTTCGCATCAATTCTTTTAACTCAGCCCAGCTCAACGCGTAAGCAGCGGCTTCACCAAGAGTTTGCACTTGTAAGTTCCACCAGGACAGGGCTCCGTCCAAAAATAGCCCAGAAATGTAAGTCACTTGCTGGTCTGGAGCGCACTTGGTCATTCGGAGAACAGACTCCGTCTTTTCGGCCCATCTTACAAAAGGAACAGCACCTCCGGTGCCGTCAAAGTTCACAGGCTTGCAGTCTAGGAACTGCTTGTAAGTGCACCTTGCACATACGTTAGAATATACAAATGGTATTAGCGGACGTGCTATAAATATCCTAATGTATTGTAATATGTCCCAAATGACTTAACATTACCATGTGGTGGATTGTTATTGCCGTTATTGTTCGAATTGCTTCCGCTGGTTCCTCCTTGTGAGGTTGCATACTGCGCAATGGCGGCAGCAATGATTCCTTGGAGTTCTGCCTCGTTGGCAGGCATACGCGTTTCGCGTCTTGGTGGCATCTTCTAAAAGATGGTTCACGTTGGTCAGGTCATAGTAAGTAAAGTGTACGTATATATTCAACAATATCAACACATAACATCTCATGTTATAAATAAATCAACCACATAACATCTCATGTTATAGAACATAAACAATCACTCAATATCACATATAATGAGAATACTGCGATTGCGTTGTCATAAATCAAGACCACAATGTAAGGTTTACAAGTACATAACTGTATCGTACATTGATGTGGGGTAAAATACACATATTTGTCCCGTGTAAAGTGTATAATTAGTGTATAGTTTTTTTTTTGTTTTATTTAGTTTTTAGTATTATATTACATTATTTTATTTTGGGCCAGGTCCTGGTGCAAATGGAGCGAAAAAGAGTAATAAATAAATAACCAGTCAGTTGAGCAGAGTAGAATGCCAGTGACCAAAGTAAAATTGATGCTATTTTCTATGATTTGGGCCGAACCCGCTATCTCCATGTTATCTAAAAAGGGCCTATCTATATATCTCTGTCTCCATGGAAGTCTTGTAGCCCAACAGTACGTGAATTATGAGATGTTGGAATTTTGAACAATTATAAGTCATTATAATATAACCCTAATGAGAAGGAATCTAGTGATATACATATATAATTCTTGGATGCATACATCAGCCATATATTTGAAGGAATATAAGGGAATCTTGACATATTTTATTCGACCAACAAAGAAACATGAGAAAAAAAAAGCCATCTTATACGCACACATATATCAAACATTAGAGAATTAATTCATATTGGGGGGCGGCTATTATTTTTGGAGCGACAGAAACTAATTGGGCCAAGCCCATTACGAATAAACATCAGACGAATAAAGGAGGCGGCTGGACATCATAAAGAGGGATATATCGACAGAAGCAATAGGAGTCGCACAACAGAGACGGACGAAGTCAGCCAGGGGACGAATTCTTGGAGCTTCTTTGGCAAGGTTTTGAGCCACGGAATCGTTGGGTTGAAGCAAGAAGCTTGGAGAGCAAGGAATAACCGGGTTTTGCCATTCGGTTTCTTTTATTTTCTAGTCTTTTTGTTTTAATTCAATGAATTCATTACTTGAACCTTGTTTGATTATTTTTGAGACTTCGTTTGTTATGATTCTTGGCTAGACTTTTTCATACTACCTAGGTTATGACAATGGTTTAAATAAAGTTTGGATTTTTATTCGGTTTTTGGCGTGGTTTATGGATTTTCTTGTATTGTAAAGGCTATGGAATTTTAACTTGGTGTATATGCATGCTTGATATTTGTTTTATCGCTGTTTATTGCTTCGTATAATCCTTGGTGACGGTCTTTATCACATAATAGGGTTGTGCTAGGGTTCTTGATTTAGGTGAGTGTCTATATCACGTAATAGATTATTAATCCTTTAGGGTGAAAACGCGTAAGTAACCTTAGAAGTAATATTCGGTAATTTAATAAAATCAAGTGTTCTGCTAATCTTGTCGCTGTGAGGCTCGAGGTTATTAATAGGTCTCGGTTTGGTTTATAGCTAGGTCTAAGAGCTGGTCTAGTCCTTAAACATTCCATTGTCTATTAAACCAAGATTAAAACCCGTAGTTGCTTTAGACTTTCGCGCTGTGAGGTAGATCGTCTTATGTAGGCACTTTCAAGAAGCTAGAGAACTGTGAGGAAATCTAGAAAACCGGTAAGCGTAACAGCCTAGGTAGTGCCACAAGAATCGCCTTGAGAGTGTTTGAGGGGCTTAGTGGTGTCTTAATAGGTTTAGTATCCAAAGATCTCGGTTCCATACCACAAAACTATCAAATAGAAATCCATTCTGAGTTAAACTTGAGTCTAGCCTAGATAGTCTTCATCATCTCTGGTCAAAGTCTTCGTTCGAGTTCGTGTTAGTTATTTAGCTAATCTAGTTATTCGTTATTTGCATTCTTAGGATTTTTAGAACCCCCCCCCCCCAATCAATAAACAAATAGTTTGAGTCGTGTCAGTGTAAGTCTAGATAGAGTCTTTAGCGTAATTTAGTAGAGTCTCTTGGGTTCGATACTCGGACTTCCTTAGGCTATATTACATCGATCGGTACACTTGCCGGTCGTGTGGTTTAGGTTTTAGAGAGTCTTAGTTTTATAAATTTAAATCTTAGAGTGTCTAGATTTAGGGTAATTTTAGTTGTTTTTAGTTAACCACTTTGTGCACATCAAGTTTTTGGCGCCGTTGCCGGGGACTCTTTGGCGATTGCGTTAATTACTTTGTTTGGACTTGTTTGACATCATACGTGCTATTTGTTCGTTTCTTTGAGTCGTAGGAGTCTAATAAAAAAATAATTTTAGTGTCGTTTATATTTTGTCGAGTCGTTTGTAGTGTCTTCTTGCTTGCTTGTTTTCGGTTTTTTAGTGGATGCCCCATACACGTTCGCAAGGACCTCCGCCAAATCCGCTTACGATCAAGTCTTCCTTCTCGTCTTCTTCGTCACAGGTTAGTTCTTCTTCTTCACACTTCACCCCTTCTGACTCTACTCTCCACTCTAAACCACCAGCCTTTGACTTCACACCGAAGTCATCACCACACAATTCACCACCACCTTCCTGTCCTGCTAGCCCACAACCCGTTGTCCATATGGCCAACTGTCGTCAAACCGTTTATCAGGAATCCACCGCTGGTTTCACCGGTGCGAACTCACCCATTACCCTTCCCTCCATCAATAGTGACAAGTCTTGGAAAATCCCGTCCTACATCTTTGCCGTTATCACCAACTCGTGCCAATTTCACGGTCGTGATGACGAGGATGCCCCAGCTCACATCAGCCGCCTTACCCGCCTCTGCAGCACCTTTTACATTGAAGGTGCCAACCTTGACGCTCGTTTCCTTCAGGTCTTCCCATTCTCACTTGCAGGTCGCGCAGCCACCTGGCTTGATTCACAACCCGCGGGTACGTTTACCACATGGGTCACCCTTCGAGATGCCTTCCTTTCCAAATACTTCCCACCCGCCAAAGCATCTCGTCTTCGTGATCAGATCCATTCGTTTCGGATGGAGCCTGACGAGCCCTACCACTTAGCCTGGGAAAGATTCCAAACCCTACTCTCTCGCTGCACTCAACATGGGTTATTTGATTGGGCAATTGTAGAGAAATTCTACAACGGTCTCACTCCAGAGACTCGAGCCCGTTTTGACACTTCAGCAGGAGGCCACCTCCTATGTAAGAAAACAGTGGCCGAATGCAATGACCTTTTGGAGAGTTTCGCCAATTCCGACATCGATCATTGCGCCATCGGCAGGATTTCCATTCCTGTGACTAGTACTCCCTCGGCTGGTCGAGGAGTACACCAAGTTAGCTTGGATACATCGATGGTCGCGACAATGGAAAACCTTGAGAGAAAGCTTACTAGTAGGATTAGCAATTTAGAGGCAAGGGTAGATAGGTGTGAAGTGTGTAGAGGGGGCCACGATACTATAGATTGTCCCACACTCACTGTTGAGCAGGTAGAGTTTATAGCCAATAGAGGTCCAACGAACCCTTTCAATAATTCAAATTTAGGGTCCAATTGGCGTAGTAACAATAACATCTTCTGCTCTTCTGGTAATCCCCCCGGTTTCCAATCATATTCAAATCAAAACAGGGGACATGGTTATTATTCTAGTGGGGGTTCGAATCAGCAAGGTCAGTTTGGTAGTTCAGGTTCAGGAGGTCAGTTCAATAGTGGGGGGTCAAACAGTCAAGGTTCAAACAACCAAGACTTGGGTAGTGGTCTAGATGAGATTAAAGCTATGTTATCCCAAATACTAGTTAAGAATCAAGCAACCGAAAGGACCTTAGAAGCAACCCAAAGGGCCTTAGAGGCCACTCAAAGAACCTTAGAGGATCATTCCATATTTTTAAAGAACAATCACTCCAACTTTTTGGACCTTCAAAGGCAAGTCAGTGACATAAATAGTCAATTGCAAGAAAGGTCTTCCGGTCAGTTCTCGGGTAACACCCAACCTAACACAACCAATCATCACGTTAAAGCTATATCTACTAGGTCGGGTCTAAATTTAAGAGAGGTTGGTTCACCACCGGTTCGAATAGAGGCAGTGGCATCGGTGGGAAAGAGTAAAGGATGTGAGAGAATAGAGACAGAGAGGGTGAGCGATCCTAGGTTAGAGCCAATGTTAGAACCTAAGTGTGGGGATCCACCCGATGGGAGAGTAGAGGATCTTGAAAAAATAGTACAGTGTTTAGAATCGAAGCTAGAAGCACTGAGTGAAGCTCAGTGTGGGGATAGATTTAGGTTTGAAACGTATAAGTTCAAACCGCCTGATGATGAGTTGAGAGGTTGTGAGAGGTATGAGGAGGTTTGGAGAGATTCGGGTAATCATAGGTATGATGGTGCTACAGCCCGTGAGATTTGGTACACAGGTGAGCCGCGTTTACATGATCCTCCGTGAGTGTTAGAAAAGTTGATAGCCCACTTGTAGAGTTTGTAGATTTTGAGTATTTATCGTAGTTTTAGGTATTTTCGTGTTTTCATGTTTTCTTGTATTTTGAGTCAGTCTTTTGTTTAGAGTCGGTACTGCTTTGGTTTTTGCTTGTTTTCGTTTATGCAGGTTCGAATATGTACCACCCGTACTCAATCTCTATTCGGGTGATTTTGGAGCTGCTTATCAAATTCCAGGCATTTATCGAGTGTACTAGTCAGTGTCAGAAGCCGATCGCGAATGAAATGCTATACGATCGAGCTGGATTGGACGAGAGATTTGGAGCATACGTGTTATTAACCAGCTAAGTCCTTTCCAAATTTGCCCTTTGTCTTTTTATTTCTTATTTATTTTTAGTTTTTTTTAGTCGGTTTCCATCCTACATTGAGGGCAATGGAGAGTTTAAGTGTGGGGATGGGAAACTATCGTTTAGTGTCGTTAGTATAGTTAGTCGAGTCATACAAGTTGAAAAAAAAAAATTAAAAATCCAAAAAAATTAAAAAATTAGAAAATGTCTTTTGAAATAAGAAGTTTGCAAAATAAAAAAACGGAAGATGATAGAAAAGTCGGGTTTTTGTTCGGGTTCAAATAATGATAATATGAGATAAAATAATTGAGCTTGTGTCTAGTTTGGGATGTGCGGGTAGGCTCGATTCGGTTCTAAGTTTCTTTGATCTTAAAATATACCTAATTGTCGGTCTACTAGTGGGTTCTCATCTAGGGAAAGTGGAGAAATTGAAACCGCCGATAATAGTATAAGGGATGCCGTTATAAGCTAAGATCGTTAGAGTTTTTTGTCATATCTCGTTGAAAAAGGAAAAAATGAAGAAAAAAAAGAGAGCTAGAAACTGAATGAAAGTAGCCATTTCTATGTAGTCTGGGTTGGGGATAGCGACTCTACAGCCGGATTACCGCTAGGGTGTGTGAAATCAACCTTGCAAAGAAAATAAAAAGTACCGAAGCCTAAGTAATCCGAGTTGGGGATAGCGACTCTACAGCCGAAATGCCTCTGGGTTAGGGAAAGCAACGTCTATGCTCGAAAAAAAATGAAAAAGTGATAAAAAAAATGAAAAAGAAAAAAAATAAGAATAGATTTGATTCTAAACTCTCTTGATCTTGGTATAAAACGGTTAGGAAATAACCCAGTGGTGGTTCCTTTTGTCCTATAAGCTTGAGGGGGGATTAGGTGGACTTGCGATTCTTAGTGTGAGACCCTAGGTAGATTGACCGCACTTGAACTAAACTTGCATGATAAGGGCTTGGAATCGGATTTGGGTTTAACAGGACAAGTATACTTGCAATCGCGGCTAACACAAGTTTCGATTTTAATAAGTAATTTAAGCTTTTGTCCCGAACGACTATTCCGACTATGATTCCGTTATGCATAAGTCTTTTTCGGGGACGAAAAAAAGGTTAAGTGTGGGGATATTTGATATGGGGTAAAATACACATATTTGTCCCGTGTAAAGTGTATAATTGGTGTATAGTTTTTTTTGTTTTATTTAGTTTTTAGTATTATATTACATTATTTTATGTTGGGCCAGGTCCTGGTGCAAATGGAGCGAAAAAGAGTAATAAATAAATAACCAGTCAGTTGAGCAGAGTAGAATGCCAGTGACCAAAGTAAAATTGATGCTATTTTCTATGATTTGGGCCGAACCCGCTATCTCCATGTTATCTAAAAAGGGCCTATCTATATATCTCTGTCTCCATGGAAGTCTTGTAGCCCAACAGTACGTGAATTATGAGATGTTGGAATTTTGAACAATTATAAGTCATTATAATATAACCCTAATGAGAAGGAATCTAGTGATATACATATATAATTCTTGGATGCATACATCAGCCATATATTTGAAGGAATATAAGGGAATCTTGACATATTTTATTCGACCAACAAAGAAACATGAGAAAAAAAAAAGTCATCTTATACGCACACATATATCAAACATTAGAGAATTAATTCATATTGGGGGGCGTCTATTATTTTTGGAGCGACAGAAACTAATTGGGCCAAGCCCATTACGAATAAACATCAGACGAATAAAGGAGGCGGCTGGACATCATAAAGAGGGATATATCGACAGAAGCAATAGGAGTCGCACAACAGAGACGGACGAAGTCAGCCAGGGGACGAATTCTTGGAGCTTCTTTGGCAAGGTTTTGAGCCACGGAATCGTTGGGTTGAAGCAAGAAGCTTGGAGAGCAAGGAATAACCGGGTTTTGCCATTCGGTTTCTTTTATTTTCTAGTCTTTTTGTTTTAATTCAATGAATTCATTACTTGAACCTTGTTTGATTATTTTTGAGACTTCGTTTGTTAT
The DNA here is from genome assembly GCA_030545235.1 of Helianthus tuberosus. Classification (NCBI taxonomy): domain Eukaryota; kingdom Viridiplantae; phylum Streptophyta; class Magnoliopsida; order Asterales; family Asteraceae; genus Helianthus; species Helianthus tuberosus. Next base: position 126,261,533 of record CM060358.1, read on the forward strand.
GATTCTTGGCTAGACTTTTTCATACTACCTAGGTTATGACAATGGTTTAAATAAAGTTTGGATTTTTATTCGGTTTTTGGCGTGGTTTATGGATTTTCTTGTATTGTAAAGGCTATGGAATTTTAACTTGGTGTATATGCATGCTTGATATTTGTTTTATCGCTGTTTATTGCTTCGTATAATCCTTGGTGACGGTCTTTATCACATAATAGGGTTGTGCTAGGGTTCTTGATTTAGGTGAGTGTCTATATCACGTAATAGATTATTAATCCTTTAGGGTGAAAACGCGTAAGTAACCTTAGAAGTAATATTCGGTAATTTAATAAAATCAAGTGTTCTGCTAATCTTGTCGCTGTGAGGCTCGAGGTTATTAATAGGTCTCGGTTTGGTTTATAGCTAGGTCTAAGAGCTGGTCTAGTCCTTAAACATTCCATTGTCTATTAAACCAAGATTAAAACCCGTAGTTGCTTTAGACTTTCGCGCTGTGAGGTAGATCGTCTTATATAGGCACTTTCAAGAAGCTAGAGGACTGTGAGGAAATCTAGAAAACCGGTAAGCGTAACAGCCTAGGTAGTGCCACAAGAATCGCCTTGAGAGTGTTTGAGGGGCTTAGTGGTGTCTTAATAGGTTTGGTATCCAAAGATCCCGGTTCCATACCACAAAACTATCGAATGGAAATCCATTCTGAGTTAAACTTGCGTCTAGCCTAGGTAGTCTTCATCATCTCTGGTCAAAGTCTTCGTTCGAGTTCGTGTTAGTTATTTAGCTAATCTAGTTATTCGTTATTTGCATTCTTAGGATTTTTAGAACCCCCCCCCCCCCCCCAATCAATAAACAAATAGTTTGAGTCGTGTCAGTCTAAGTCTAGATAGAGTCTTTAGCGTAATTTAGTAGAGTCTCTTGGGTTCGATACTCGGACTTCCTTAGGCTATATTACATCGATCGGTACACTTGCCGGTCGTGTGGTTTAGGTTTTAGAGAGTCTTAGTTTTATAAATTTAAATCTTAGAGTGTCTAGATTTAGGGTAATTTTAGTTGTTTTTAGTTAACCACTTTGTGCACATCATACATCATCAGTGACTAAGGGCCACATCGCCCTAGTCCAAAATATCTAGTCAGTGACAACAACATCAAATATACAAATCATCAAAAGTCATAACTCCCAAAATGTGGTCTCCAAAAGCTGTGTAGTCTGCACAATCGCGGTCGTCTCACCAAAAGTCTACCCGTGTCGTACAAAAAGGCCTAAGCTGATGGCGGTGGAGGAGGGGGAAAACGAGAAAAGAGTAAACGTCGCATATGAAGCCAGTCCTCCTCCATAGCGCAATGAGAGCGCAATAAGTATGCTATCTGCTGCTCCGGAGTCCAAACACGAGCGGCAGAATCAGGTGAAAGTGGTCGAGGAGGGTGTGATACGGCAGGTGGGGTCTGGCACTGGCACGGGAGTCGCTAAGCTTTCTCTAGCTCCTGTACGCGACGGGTCAGCGCCTCCTGCTGTATCATGAAAGATGTGAGAACATCCTCCGTAGAATACCCCACGTGGTATGGGTGATACGGATCCGTCGGTGGCATAATGGGGGGCGTGGTCCAGAGGAATGGCTCACTAGATGGAGCGAAGGATGGTACAGCAAATGGTGCAGCAGTGGGAACAACAGTGGGATGAACAATCTGAGGCACTGTAACATCCCGAAAATACAAAACTTTATATTAAAATTATAAAGTTTAAATAAACAAGAATTTATCTAACTAGGAAATTATAACCTAGTTAACTATAAGTCTATGAATAACTAGAATTAAGGCTAAAATAACCAAACTATAAGTTAAATAAAAGTAGAAGGGCCAATATTGTTAAAATTGAAACTATTGTTATTAGTTTTGATTAAAAACAAACCAAACACCCCATTAGAAGGGGTCTGGTCGATCAAGAACCACAGGGGGCGACACCCACACTTCCACAACCCTAACTTCTACTAAACTCTCAAATTGAAGGCTCAAATCATGTTGTAATCGAAATCTGAACCTAGAATCATGATCACCTCGTCAAGGAGATCATAAGGTATGTCAAATTAGGTTGTTTTGATTCAACTCAAATTCTTGCATGTGATTGAAATCGAAGGTTGAGCTTGATTATGTGTTGTAAAACATGAAATTGGAAGTAATGTGAGGTCTAGGGACAAACCCTAGATGATTCTTGTCAAAATCTTGCATGTTAGTTGTAAGGATCAAAATCACTATAGTGGGTGATTAATAAGTTAGTAGAACTTGATAAACACTAGGATTAAGACTCTTTCTCTAGTGTAAACTGAAATTGTGAGATAATCTCTGAAATTATTGATGTCAAAATATGTGTATATTGTCTAATTGAAGTCAATTTGGGTGGTAATTTCAAGTCATGAACTTGGTTTAGATCATGTAGAAATCTGACCCGCAAGGTGTTTGATAAAACGCCTAAATGAGGGTTAAAATGTTGAAAGTTGAGTGAAAACGCAGATTTGACTATGTTAAGAAACAATGCGTTAAAGCTTATGAAAGAGTTCTAAACTGTTATGAATTGAACTCTTTAGGCAAGGAATCCGGAACGTCAAGCAGACACACCGGAGGGGATACGCGTGGAAAAGGTGTGCTTTGAAGGTACGTGACTTTAGTCTCGTTATATTGTGTAATAATGTTTGGTTTTAGTGTATAAATGATGACGTATTGTAATAGATGCGTTTGATGCGTCGTTAAAGTGGCGAAGTTCACTAGATCATCAAACGGGTCAAAACAAAGATTTGAAATTTGGTTTGGCTTGTTAATAAAGTGATGATCTTCACTAGATAGCCAAACGGGCCAAAATGTTGCTTGTAAATGAATCGTGTGAGTAGAAACTTGAAAATCTCATATCTCGTTAAGTGATGGATGGTACCACACCAATAAATTGGATATGATATTTTAAGTCTACGAATCCGGGATATCGGGTCAAATAATAGAAGTCAATAGAATGTGTCGTTGGAAACGGAATGCTTGAATTCCATGAAAACAAGTGTTTAGTTCTAAGAGAACGCAAAGCCATTGTATGGCGCGAATACTCCAAGGTTATAAACCCGGGGAAATGGGGTAACTATGTCTAAAGTGTCTTTAGGATTGATATATGGAATTATGCACTTTTGCTAATGGGTTGGATAATTAAAATAAGGAAATTGTGAGCCGAATGCCGGTATCTCGGTTTCTGTGATGTGAAATTTATATGGTTAGATCCGAAATTTTATTGCGGACTCATAGGAAAAAGAATCGGTTAAATCGGACTAATGAGTAAAAAGTTATGATCTTTTAAAGTTGAAAAATAGTTAAAGGACAAAAATGCAGAGCCCACCGTAACTTACGCTTCCACCGTAATTTACGGTGGAAACCAAAAATGTTACGGTGTGTTATCCCTGTGTTACGGCAGAACCAGAGTTATTCAGGGTCTACCGTAACTTACTGTAGACACCGTAAGTTACGGTGGAACCCAGAAAAACTTGTATTTTATTTAACATTATTCCATTTCGGAATTCGTTTATATGTATTATATTAATGTCAAAACTAATGTTTTTAGTGTTTGACCCTAGGTATGGATGAGGTCCTTCCGGATGGTGATCAAGTACGTTGTCAAGAACCGAACACGCATTTTGAAGCTTCCGCACTAAACTTAACTTTGTCTAGATTTTAATCATGTTGTAAATGTTTTTGTTAACCATGTTTGGAATCCTTTAAACTAGTTGTAGTTGACTAGCAAGGGTTAACTTTAAACTCGTTATGCATTATCTTGGATGTGTTTGATACTATCACAAGTATGTATGGTTTTAAACACGAAATGTTTTTGTAAACTCTGATTTCTATAAAGTTCATATAATTATTATTTAAATACTATCCAAATATTAAGGGTGTTACAAGTTGGTAATCAGAGCCCAAGGTTGTTAACAGGTGTGTTCGGTTCAAGCTTGATCAAACATCCGGTAAGAGTTAATTGTTCTAAAGTAGAGTTACTAAGTATAAAAAGGGAAATAATGAATGGAAATGCATGGGAAGAGCGTGTTAACACACTCAAACCCGGAAAGTGCATTAAATAAGAACGGTGAAAACAAGTTATGAACTTGAATAAACCGAAGTAAATAAACCATATGTCATAGATGAAATGTTTAACACTTAATGTAAACATTTCAGTTAAAGATGACTGATAAAGGTAATGATGATGCGGTGCCAAGAGTCACCGAGCAAATGAGAGAAGTGATTGCTGAGGAAGTAGGAAAAGCAATCGAAAATAGTTTGTCGGGTTTCATTGACAAAATCCAAAACACGGTATTATCAGGGTGGAAGAAAGAATTAAGAAATTGGAGGATAATACCAATTTAGCAAAGGAGAAGTCGGGAGGACGAAAATCTTGTTCTTATAAAGAGTTCATGGCGTGCAAACCGCCAATTTACAATGGGGAGGTTGACCCGATAATATGCCAACGCTGGCTAAGCGATATGGATGGGGTATTCGAAAGGACTCATTGTATGGCACGGGTCAGTTAAGGGGTCAAGCGAAAGATTGGTGGGATAACAAGAAGAAATAAATTGGAAGCGAAGCGGCTAAAGCTATGACATGGGACGAGTTTAAGACGCCGTTTCTTAAACATCACAGTCCCAAGGCAGTCATTAACAAGATCAAGGAAGAATTCATGCAGCTTCGACACAAGGGTGAATCTATTGATAAAATCACGGGAATGTTCATGGATAAGATGAAGTTTTGTGATGAATTGATAACAAATGAGGAGCAGAAAATATATTATTATTATAATATGTTGAGCGCCGAGTATAGGGAGTTTATGACTCCTTCAAAGTATGAGACTCTCACCGAGATTATAAACGTTGCTCGGGAACGGGAGATAGAGTTGAAGAAACAGATTGAAAGAGGTGAAAGAAGGGCGCAGATAGTCAATCCAAGCCCAACGAAAAAGGCGCGTACAACAGAATCCTCAAAGAAACAAGAAGGGAAAAGCGGGTCATCAAACTGCAAGATATGCGGGAAGGGGCACAAAGGTGAGTGCCAGTTCAAAGACAAACCGTGTCCTATATGTGGGAAAACGGGGCACACGGCTGCATTGTGCCCGAGGAAGGTATCGGTGTGTTACAAATGCTACCAACCGGGTCACAAGAAATCTGAGTGCCCGGAGTTGGTCGGAAAGAAAAACGACAAGAATCCGCACATTGAGGCACCAAGAGCAAAGGCAAGATCCTTTCAGTTAACAGCAGTGGAGGCGAAAATGGAGCCCGATGTTGTCTCAGGTATATTCGCCATAAATTCAATTCCTGCACATGTGTTATTTGATACGGGTGCGAATAAATCCTTTGTTTTACATGGATTTATTCGACATCCTTCTTTTGTACTAACAAAATTGCCTATGCCATTAGAAGTAGAGATAGGTGATAACAAAAGTTTCCTTGTATGTGATGTATGTCGAGATTGTAAGATAAACATTGACGATGAAGAATATTCAATAGACTTGATTCCTATGTCGATGGGGGAATTCCAAGTAGTAGTCGGGATGGATTGGCTATCCCGATACCATGCGAAAGTCGTATGTTTCCGCAAGGAGATAAAATTAACATCTCCAAGTGGAAAACCGGTTACCATATATGGCGAGAAAGGGGGTAATCCTGTTATGTGCTCAATGCTAAAAGCTCACAAGCTCATGAAGCACGGTTGTAAGGCGTTCATGATATACACAAACGAACCAGACAAGGGATCGCTAAAGATTGAAGACGTACCGGTGGTGCGCGAATATGCCGACGTATTTCCGGAGGATCTACCGGGAATACCGCCAGAACGGGAGGTAGAGTTCGGAATCGAATTGATTCCGGGTGCAAAACCCGTAGCCAAGGCGCCATATCGGCTCGCGCCTTCAGAATTGCAAGAATTGATGTCACAAATTCAAGATCTCCTCGACAAAGGGTTTATTCGGCCAAGTGTATCCCCATGGGGCGCACCGGTGCTGTTTGTGAAAAAGAAGGACGGAAGTATGCGAATGTGCATCGATTACCGGGAGTTAAATAAACTCATGGTGAAGAATCGATATCCACTTCCAAGAATCGATGACTTATTCGACCAATTGCAAGGCGCAAGTTGGTTTTCCAAGATTGACCTTAGATCGGGATACCATCAATTGAAAGTCAAAAAGGAAGATATACCGAAGACGGCTTTCCGTACACGGTACGGACATTACGAGTTTCTTGTGATGTCCTTCGGGTTAACAAATGCACCCGCGGCTTTCATGGACCTAATGAACCGGGTTTGCAAGCCTATGCTAGACAAGTCGGTGATAGTGTTTATTGACGACATCTTGATATATTCGAAGAATGAAGCGGAACACGCAAGTCATTTGCGCGAAGTATTAGAGACACTCAGAAAAGAGAAGCTGTATGCAAAATTCTCAAAATGTGCCTTCTGGTTAAGGGAGGTGCAATTTCTTGGGCACATCATTAGTACGAACGGGGTGTTAGTAGACCCGTCAAAAATAGAAGCTGTGGCAAGATGGACTCCACCGAAGAATCCTTCGGAAATCAGAAGCTTCTTGGGGCTTGCGGGTTATTATCGGAGATTCATACAAGATTTCTCCAAAATTGCTATGCCATTAACCAAATTAACCCGTAAGGATGAAAAGTTTAACTGGGGTAATGATCAAGAAAGGGCGTTCCAAACGCTTAAGGAAAAACTGACCCATGTACCGGTATTGGCATTACCGGATGGAACGGAGGATATGGTAGTTTACTCGGATGCATCGCATTCGAGGCTTGGTTGCGTTTTGATGCAACGAGGCAAGGTTATAGCCTATGCCTCGAGGCAGCTAAAAACCCATGAAAAGAAATATCCTACGCACGACCTCGAGTTGGCAGCGGTGGTGTTCGCCTTAAAGATATGGAGGCATTATTTATATGGGGTAAGATGCACTATCTTTACCGACCATAAAAGTTTGAAGTATTTCTTTGATCAGAAGGAATTGAATATGAGGCAGAGGCGGTGGTTGGAAACTGTCAAAGACTTTGATTGTGATATACATTACCACCCCGGGAAGGCTAATGTAGTGGCGGACGTGTTGAGCCGAAAGACAGATCATACGCCTATTCGAGTGCGTTCGATGCAACTAATTGTGACATCGGGTTTGCTTGAACAAATCCGAAAATCCCAAACTGAAGCAATGAAGGAAGAAAATGTGAAGAAGGAAAGAATAGTTGGCCAGTTGAAAGATTTGACAGATGGTAACCAAGGGTTGAAGACTCGATTCGGGAGGATATGGGTTCCAAATTCGTGTGGAGCCAAGGCGCTTCTACTTGACGAGGCCCATAAGTCTCGTTATTCGGTACATCCGGGGGCTACCAAGATGTATAATGAGTTAAAACAAAATTATTGGTGGCCCGGGATGAAACGAGACATTGTGAAGTATGTGGAGAAGTGTTTGACCTGTTTGCAAGTCAAAGCAGAACACCAGAAGCCGTATGGTAAATTGCAACCATTGGATATCCTAGTTTGGAAATGGGAACAAATCACGATGGATTTGTTGACCAAATTGCCCAAAACCAATCATGGGTTTGATGCTATATGGGTAGTCGTGGATAGATTGACGAAAAGTGCTCACTTCATTCCGATTCGTGAGACTTATACATCCGAGAAGATGTCGGAGGTGTACACTAATGAAATCATAGCACGTCATGGGGTACCGATATCCATTGTGTCAGACAGAGATACTCGGTTTACTTTGAATTTTTGGCGAGAATTCCAAGAACAAATGGGAACCAAGCTGTTCATCAGCACCGCTTACCATCCACAAATGGATTGGCAGAGTGAAAGAACAATACAAACATTGGAGGATATGCTGCGGGCTTGCATTATTGACTTCGGGGGTAGTTGGGATGTCTATCTACCCTTGGTCGAATTTTCATATTACAATAGCTATCAATCGAGCATTAAAATGGCCCCGTATGAGATGTTATATGGTAGAAAGTGTCAAACCCCAGTGTGTTGGGGTCCTGGGGAGAAGTGGGTCCACGAGGATTAGCACCTACTAATATAATCCGAACTACGAATGAGAAGATCGACTTGGTCCGAGCTCACCTAAAGGCAGCTCAGGATCGACAAAAAGCATACGCGGATAAACGGAATAGACCGATTGAATTTCAAGTGGGCGATAAGGTAATGCTGAACGTATCGCCGTGGAAAGGAATAATACGGTTTAGAAAAAGAGGGAAGTTGAGCCCAAGATTTATTGGGCCATTCAGAATCACCGAACGGGTTGGTAAAGTAGCATATCGTCTTGAACTACCTGATGAGTTAAGTGGGATTCATAGCACATTCCACGTGTCACATCTCCGAAAATGTTTAGCAGATGAAACCGCTCGCATTCACTATGATGATATCGAGGTGGATAATAGCCTCAACTATGCAGTAAAGCCAATTGCGATATTAGATCGTAAGGAGAAGAGTTTGAGGAGCAAATTAATTAACCAAGTGAAGGTTAAATGGGAACACGGGAAGGGTGCGGATACCACATGGGAGTCCGAAGAAGAGATGCAACGGCTTTACCCTAAACTATTTGGTACGTATTACGGTTTCGGGGACGAAACCCTTTTTAAGTGGGGTGGACTTGTAACATCCCGAAAATACAAAACTTTATATTAAAATTATAAAGTTTAAATAAACAAGAATTTATCTAACTAGGAAATTATAACCTAGTTAACTATAAGTCTATGAATAACTAGAATTAAGGCTAAAATAACCAAACTATAAGTTAAATAAAAGTAGAAGGGCCAATATTGTTAAAATTGAAACTATTGTTATTAGTTTTGATTAAAAACAAACCAAACACCCCATTAGAAGGGGTCTGGTCGATCAAGAACCACAGGGGGCGACACCCACACTTCCACAACCCTAACTTCTACTAAACTCTCAAATTGAAGGCTCAAATCATGTTGTAATCGAAATCTGAACCTAGAATCGTGATCACCTCGTCAAGGAGATCATAAGGTATGTCAAATTAGGTTGTTTTGATTCAACTCAAATTCTTGCATGTGATTGAAATCGAAGGTTGAGCTTGATTATGTGTTGTAAAACATGAAATTGGAAGTAATGTGAGGTCTAGGGACAAACCCTAGATGATTCTTGTCAAAATCTTGCATGTTAGTTGTAAGGATCAAAATCACTATAGTGGGTGATTAATAAGTTAGTAGAACTTGATAAACACTAGGATTAAGACTCTTTCTCTAGTGTAAACTGAAATTGTGAGATAATCTCTGAAATTATTGATGTCAAAATATGTGTATATTGTCTAATTGAAGTCAATTTGGGTGGTAATTTCAAGTCATGAACTTGGTTTAGATCATGTAGAAATCTGACCCGCAAGGTGTTTGATAAAACGCCTAAATAAGGGTTAAAATGTTGAAAGTTGAGTGAAAACGCAGATTTGACTATGTTAAGAAACAATGCGTTAAAGCTTTTGAAAGAGTTCTAAACTGTTATGAATTGAACTCTTTAGGCAAGGAATCCGGAACGTCAAGCGGACACACCGGAGGGGATACGCGTGGAAAAGGTGTGCTTTGAAGGTACGTGACTTTAGTCTCGTTATATTATGTTATAATGTTTGGTTTTAGTGTATAAATGATGACGTATTGTAATAGATGCGTTTGATGCGTCGTTAAAGTGGCGAAGTTCACTAGATCATCAAACGGGTCAAAACAAAGATTTGAAATTTGGTTTGGCTTGTTAATAAAGTGATGGTCTTCACTAGATAGCCAAACGGGCCAAAATGTTTCTTGTAAATGAATCGTGTGAGTAGAAACTTGAAAATCTCATATCTCGTTAAGTGATGGATGGTACCACACCAATTATTTGGATATGATATTTTAAGTCTACGAATCCGGGATATCGGGTCAAATAATAGAAGTCAATACAATGTGTCGTTGGAAACGGAATGCTTGAATTCCATGAAAACAAGTGTTTAGTTCTAAGAGAACGCAAAGCCATTGTATGGCGCGAATACTCCAAGGTTATAAACCCGGGGAAATGGGGTAACTATGTCTAAAGTGTCTTTAGGATTGATATATGGAATTATGCACTTTTGCTAATGGGTTGGATAATTGAAATAAGGAAATTGTGAGCCGAATGCCGGTATCTCGGTTTCTGTGATGTGAAATTTATATGGTTAGATCCGAAATTTTATTACGGACTCATAGGAAAAAGAATCGGTTAAATCGGACTAATGAGTAAAAAGTTATGATCTTTTAAAGTTGAAAAATAGTTAAAGGACAAAAATGCAGAGCCCACCGTAACTTACGGTTCCACCGTAATTTACGGTGGAAACCAAAAATGTTACGGTGTGTTATCCCTGTGTTACGGCAGAACCAGAGTTATTCAGGGTCTACCGTAACTTACTGTAGACACCGTAAGTTACGGTGGAACCCAGAAAAACTTGTATTTTATTTAACATTATTCCATTTCGGAATTCGTTTATATGTATTATATTAATGTCAAAACTAATGTTTTTAGTGTTTGACCCTAGGTATGGATGAGGTCCTTCCGGATGGTGATCAAGTACGTTGTCAAGAACCGAACACGCATTTTGAAGCTTCCGCACTAAACTTAACTTTGTCTAGATTTTAATCATGTTGTAAATGTTTTTGTTAACCATGTTTGGAATCCTTTAAACTAGTTGTAGTTGACTAGCAAGGGTTAACTTTAAACTCGTTATGCATTATCTTAGATGTGTTTGATACTATCACAAGTGTGTATGGTTTTAAACACGAAATGTTTTTTGTAAACTCTGATTTCTATAAAGTTCATATAATTATTATTTAAATACTGTCCGAATATTAAGGGTGTTACAGGCACAAACTGGCCTCCTCCTGAAACAAAAGGTGTATGACCAAATGGATGACGTGACGAACCCTCCCCAGGACGGGGTGGAGGAATGTCTTAGAGATAAGTGATCGGGAGATCTGTGCAGTGAGTATCTGTGATATGTGGAGGAATCAAAGGAACATCAATGGGAGCTGAAACAGGAGCTGAAACGGGGGCTACAGGTGGTGTAACAGATACCACGAAAGGTGGGAAATCATCGTCGTCATCTATCCACCCATTGCGGGTGTGTGCGTATCGTGGATCAATATGGGTCGCGAAAGGTGCACGGTCGAACATCACCGGCACTGGATCAGGAAGTGGGGCGACAACAGGGTCCTCTAACAACAATGGAGCATCAACAGCATGATCATCCACCAACTGTGGAACAACAACAGGATGATCATCAACAGGTATATCATCAACCAAAAGAGCAACAGCAGGTGCATCGGCATGAACTGGGTCATGCTCCAATGCGGGGTCAGGAGCAACGCCTGGCTCAGGGGCCACAGTCGGCTCCGGATTAACAAACTCCATCTCAAAATCAGCGGGATCAGCAAACAAAGGATCGACAGGGGCTACAGGATCCTCTAGGGGCTGGTCTAAGTGTATGAACTCAATGTCATGGTCTGGATCAAAACCAGGTGGAAAAACAGGATCATCCTCAATATCGTGATCAAACTCAAAGTCATGTGTAGGTGCAGCTGATGACGCCATATCAGGGTCGGCGTCGTGTGAGTGGTGCTGCACTCCCTGTGTATGCAAGGATGCGGACGCCACAGACTCAAATGAGTCTGGGACAGGGGAATGAGCATGAGCCTCCTCTGCAGGAGCGTCAGCAAGAAGTAGGATATCACCGGCAGCAATATGGGCCTCGCCCTCAAGGTCATCCTCCAGTGGGTCCTCCTCAAATAAATCGACATCATCGTCAGAAACATCAACAAGTGGCATATCAACAACCGGATAAGCGGCAAGGGGTATAGGAGCAGGGATCACCACGAGTGGTAAATCCCCAGCGAGATGGCCATCAGCAGGCTCGGCTACGAAATCCGGCAGCGCAAAGGGCTGAAAGTCGTCATCATCTGTGCTGGTAGTATCGGAAGTGTACACCTCGTGCTCCGATGAAACTATGTCGTCTGATACTATTGCCATAGGGTCCCGAGTATCGGAAACTCCAGTGTCTGATGAAGAAGGCATGATGTCTGTAACACAAACACACACACATACAAACAGTCAATCATATAATCAAACAAACATGTTAGTCACCAATAAGCAATCAAGCAATTTTCCTAGTCCCACTAGTCTATCCTCCCAGCCTCTCAGACTGATCCTCCTAGTCCCACTAGATTAACCTCCCAGCCTCTCAGACTGAATCTCCTAGTCCCACTAGATTAACCTCCCAACCTCTCAGACTGAGCCTCCTAGTCCCACTAGACTACTTCCTCAGCCTCTCAGACTAAGCCTCCTAGTCCCACTAGACTACTCCCTCAGCCTCTCAGACTGAGCCTCCTAGTCCCACTAGACTACTCCCTCAGCCTCTCAGACTGAGCCATAACTTTTAAAAATATTTGCACTCTGGATCTGGACGTAGTGTATGCAATGTAAAAATGTTTTTGTGAGAGCCCTAGTGATCATAGTCTAGACTCGAGAAGGAATCCTAGTTCGCTATGATCAAGGATCTGATACCAAGCTGTCACACCCTGGCTTTGCGGAAGCGTGGGTTTATTATGGTGTGACTTCTTAATACCATAGCTTAATCACAACAAAGCTATATGAAATAAAACCATGAAGATCATCCGTTGATTTAAGTTCGAAAAGTAAATTACGACAACATTGTTTAGAGTCGACACATGCAACGAGTTACAACCCAACAAAATAAAAACATTGTTCATACGACATAACCACAATCATAAAATAAACACCGTTTAAGACTTGCGACTCGTCCAGGTAAAAGTCACAATCCCTAAATGTGAATGACCTCATAACTCTTACGCAGCATGAAAACGTAGCATACTTCGCCAGATCCCTAATTCCCTGAAATACATGTAAGTTGAAAAATCAACATAAAGTTGAGCGAGTTCATGTGAAAATGAGTATGTAAAACCTTTGTAAGTATAAAATCCCTGGTATGTAGCAAATAAGGAAATAAAGAGATCACCAATGGTTTGCAAAGCCATTGATATGTGTGAAGTGCTGTAGGAAGACTCAAACCTAGCAGATTTTTGCGTCGGGTACCAAGTCACCCCGAGGTCCGTACTGTTGGGCCTGGGGCTGGGCTCGCTACACCCAGATAGATCTACCGCTAAAGACCCTCGGTCCTACAATGAGGATTAATGGCCTCCAGTTCCCGCCTACCCACTCACATGATCTAAGTAGTAACCCTCCTTACGCTAACCATACCATGTAAAAAGTATTCGTAATCATAGTAACATGTATTTCACCCCCGAAGTATAAAAACTGAAAACAGTTAAGAGAAAGGGGGGACATGAACTCACTGAAGTGCGTCTCGAAATAGTAAATCCCCAAATCAACCTGCTGCGTGACGACCTACACGTACTAACTTCTATTAGACGGACGGCCGTGCCTTGGCTTAAGGTTTAACGTTTTTGGGAAATAGTTAGGCAACTATTTCGTATTTACACTTCTTAATTATTAAATAGTTGTATTCCTTCCCAAGGATGGGGGTTTTAATACATGTGCGTTTTTGTAATTCCAAAAATATATTATTAAGTCTCACTTAATAAAATATATTTTATTCATTCGACTAAAATATTCTATCTCCAAAATATACATATTTTTCCCAAAAATATTATATTTTATACCTTACAATTTCCAAAATAACACTTTTATCAAAATACGCATTTAAGAGTATTTTTCCAAAAATACATAAGTTACGTTTTAAAGTTCGTGTGGTAATAATAGTACCGGTGTAACTTAAATATTTATTTGTGATTGCGTTGGTATTATTTTGGAGTCGTGCTCTCATAATATTTTCCAGGTTATATTATTTTTACTCTAAAAATAATATGTAGTTCACAAAATAATCGTAAAATCACACAAGCGTTTTACTATGAAATATATATTCTCAATATATATTTAACAAGTTTTATTTACGAAAACCCACCTCCGACACTTGGTAATTTTGTAATAAAAATTATGGCGAAGTTTGTTTGGAAAACAAGTCAAAAATATATTCATAACACTTGTCACAAAAATATTTCCAAGTGTTATATTTCTAGAAAAATTTCGCCAGAGTGTAACTGGAGGTGGCCACGCTTTCTAGCGTATCATTTTCTTTTCAAAATTCAAACAACAATTTTCCAATCATCAACAAAACAATATTCAAACATTAAACTAGTCAAAACAAGTATAAATTGCAAACACATGAACTTGTAAGTTGTGTGAAAATACGTAGTAATCTTCCAACACTTTTAGTAGATCTTTCTATCTTTAAAAATAAAGTCGGTTTCTTGAATACTTTATTCTTAAAGAACATGTAACTTCACAACTTCTAGTCAAAAAATTACGAAAACATTTCTTTGTTAAATCCTTTTGTTACACAAGTGTCTACACACTTGTTTGTTCACAAAAATGCTTTTAGATCATGAAAGATCCGGCTTTAAAAATAAGACTTGTATATTTCACTTGGTTCTTCGAAAGTACCACTTGTAGATCTTTAGATCTACTAGTTTAGAACTCCGTTTTACAAGAAAAACTATTTTACACAAGTTCATGTTTATGTATGAAAGGGTTCGTCATCTTGTAACTTTCCTACTTAACATAATGCTAGTTCATGTTCCATGAACATGATCTAGCGTGGTTAGATGACGATCCGTTCCACTACTAGCAACCAACATCATAAAATAACCATTACAAAACAAGATTCATGAGTTTTACACCATTATTTACCCTTTAACCACCATGTTCATGTTTCTAGCAAGACTTTTAGTTTTGTTTTCGCATGTTCATGAATTTTATCCGTTCAACTTCTTATTAACCACTTTAAACAAGATCAAGAGGGTGTTTAGAATCACTACTAGCTCAAGGCTAGGGAAGAATCAAAGCGAAAACTAGGTGGTTAATAGCGATGTAGAGAGGTCCTTGTGATTCTGTAAGCACCGAGCTTCCTTATGTGAACTCTAGCACACTTGAGTATGTAAGAAATGGTTGATCAAGACTTGAAGGTAGGGGTAGTGATGATGGTTGTGTTCGGCCGAAGGTAAGGAGAGGGAGAGAGAGATGAGCAAAGTTTGTGTGTTGTGTTTAGTGAATGATAATGAGCTCTTGGTTAAATTTATAAACCATTTAACTTGATTAACCAAGGGATTATGTGTTCTCTAGATATAAGACATCAACAAATAAAATATTCAAAATTTGTGGAGGGTGTCCCCACATGGGACCGATTCGGTCAGGGGGGGGGGGGGGTTATGGTTCAATTTCAACTAATTAGTTAAGCACTAGTTAGTTAGTTAGTTAGAGATTTAAAATTAGTTACTAGTGTGTTGTGTGTTATAACGGGTGTTGGGGTATTCGGGGACCCTAACTAGCTCAGAAAAGGAAAAACAATGTCATTGACATTATTTTTATGTTCCAGGTAAAGTCCGGTTGTTCGGTTGGATATTAATCCGTTAAAGTGCTAAATAAGCATTTAAAGTGTCGTTATTATTTGTTTTAGTGACACAATCAATTCCTGACACTTTGGAAAGTGTCTAGTATTATTTTCCCATGTTTTTGCACTTTACTAGTTAGCTTAAATGCTGAATTTTTGTATTAAAGTGCAGAATTTTGTACTTAAAGCATGTTTTTAGGCACATCCGGTCACTATAACTATCACCTAGTGACGCAGTTTAACAGTCCTCACCTCCCTACACTCCCTACTGGTATAGTAAACTATTCCCGGCTCATAATGGCCTCAGAGACAGTGTCTGTCTGATGCTGGCTATGTCAGCATGTTTACTGGGTATCCCGTATAGTGTGCTACTGTGCATTAAGTTTGTCACTATAGTTCTGTGTAAATACTGGAGTGACAACAATAAAGTATGATGCATGTATGTGTATGTATCAGCATTCAAGTAGTAGTTTAACCACAGTTGTAAGCAAGCACAGTAATTAAGCATTAATTAAATATTAATTAATTCGTACGGATACCTGGTTTGGTGAGGGTTGTCACATAGCTGACGGTCCTGAGTAACCTGTGTGACGTTCGGGATTCAGTTGCAAATTCAGAATTTTATCTGTAGATTAAAGAATTTCAATCTATAGTTAAGAGTTTTCAATTGAAACAAAGTATTCCAAAAATAAAACAGGTGTTGTAGGTAATGACTGTTATAAGTTTCATCATAGTTAGTCCATGGATCAACAACAGCCTCTGGCTTTCCCTCCTGGCATATAAGATCATTTGTTGGAATGACATGCAGTAACTAATAAAGATAATCAGACGTGAAATCTACTTATTCAATATTCAAGATTTATGTTCAAAACTTTTGCTGATTACTGCCATATTTGCGGATCAATTTAATGTAATCAACATATTTCAAAAAAATGAAGAATTAGTTCAAACGGACAGGATAAAAGTATAACCTATCACCAGCATATCGTTCCGGAATAGCTTTTATTTGTGGTTCCAAAGATCACATGGCCATTTAAGATTCCACCTGCATTATAGTTTCAAACCGTTAACGAAGACATTGATCATACTCTGTTGTAAACATGAAAAATGAAAAGAAATGAAACTGTTTGAAGAGAGGTGATTAACAAATGAGAGGAAGAAGGGTAACACAAAACCTTAACGGGGAGAATTATTTTTAAAAATTGTGAACAACCTGTAAGATAAGCGTAAATAATAATGAAATATAAAAGAAATTGTACCTTGAAGATGTAAAATGGATGTTTGATGTCTGCAATCCAATAGAACAAATCGATCACATTGCTAATTAGCAACTCAAAATTCCAAAATAGGATGAAAATAAAAAAAGACGGCATAAAAAGAAGCCCTTTTTTGTGACCAAGTTGTTCCACCAAAATTCCGACGCCGGGCACTTTAAATCCAACTGTGCAGCGAGCATTCCTCTTACGTCTTTAGCTGAAAAAGCAGTCTCTTTACATTCTTTCCATGTCCAAGCAGATTTTATACAAGCAACAAATTTATAGAGATTACACTATAACCTTATAGCAAATTTGGTGTAGAAAAATTGGCATAGTGAAAAAAAAAAGAATCAGTTTACCAAATACAAGTTCTCTTTATAGTAGTATCCTTGAATATTATGGCATAACGAACTTCATCACCCAATGGGATATCAAACTCTTGTGTGTCACACCCCAAATTTCCACGTGTCACCGGTGGGCCCGGTGGGGGAGTATCGTGACGTAATTGATATCATCATAGTCAAACAACACAATATATAAATGCACAGCGGAAGCAAAAGATAAATATATTACAATCCGAATATAAGGTAATATCAGAGTATTACAACGGAAAGTAAAAAGATCCACAGGCGGATCGAATAATCATAATCATTGTTCAGCAGACTTTAGACGCCTAGGACTTGTAAGATTCCTTATAATCGCCCTGAGCTTCCAGCCAATTACGTTCAGTACCTGTCACTTAACCTTTTGGGAAAATACGTCAGTTTTCACTGGTAAATACAATTTAACTGACTCATTTTGAAAAGAGTTTGAAAATTGATTTGAGTGCAAACGGCACAAAATCTTTTGACACATTGATTAAAATGCACAGAGGCAAGATTAATCTTTTATAACTTGGGACAATTTTATTAATAAAAATCTTGTATCCGATTTACATGTTTGTCCAACATTTAGGGCCGGTGATTATACAATACAATACAATACAAGCCGGACAAGATTAATCGACACACCACAAATATAATCTCACAAGAAGTTATCCTCACGAGTGAGTATACGTTTTACATATGCAACAGGAGGTGTTTTGTCTACACCTTGTGCTTACGTCGTGGCCATTCACTTTTTAAAATGAGCCAAGGATATCCAGGACACGGTCATTAACCCCCAATGTTATTTGTTATCAAGCAATACGAATTAAAACGGGATTATGCAATTCAATCATCTCCGATCAAAAGGTTTCTACACCCGACCAAGCGGTATTTTTATAATACCGTACCCCAAGCCCGTATAAGGGAAAATAAGTTAAAAGTATTTACCTGAGCTAGCTCCTGTCTTAATTAATAAGAATTTAATAACTCAGCCGTGTTCGCTTAAGTAAGCGTAGGTACCATTTACCGGAAGACTCTAGTCTGGAATGATGACATAAATAATTAATTAGAATGCTAACGGGTCTTTAATTAAGCCAAAGCTTAGACCGGTTAGACTTAAGGAAATATACGGTTCAAACGCACGATTAAGCGAAGACCGGATAGAATGTGATTTAGACCCGACAAGTTTGAATACTTGTATAATATGGGTATACTAAATACATTCTGGATTTTGAGATAAAAATGATAACGTTTGACCCGTTTCGGTCAATTTACGCAAACTAGTTACGTAAACCGAACCGAACGCAAAAGGGCGTTACGGGTAACCAAAAGAGTCATATGCAAGTTCCTTGAGATAATATGCTTTAAATATGATATAATATCAGAAAGTTATGTTCTATTATGCCCCGAATAATTTTTAAACTCAATTTATGCCTTAGAAGGGCATTTTGGTCATTTAAAATGTTATAAAAGAGTTAAATTGGAAATCTGGGTTTCGGGTTTGATTTATACAGTACATATACTTAATTTGGCATATTATAACAGTAGAGTATGACCCATATACCAACTTATCATTTAAAACCAAACTATGCACCATATGGGCATTTTGGTAATTTCACAAGGGCTAAAAATGCCAAAACTGGAAATCTGAGTTTATAATATTGTACTTACTGTTTTTATATGAAAATATGCTAATTACATCAGTAGGTATAAGTCTTATATGTTTGACATGGTTATAGCATATACTATGCGTTAAAAATGCCTAAAAAGGCGAATTAGAGCCGTTTCCGGGTTTGTAAAAGAAAGCTGAGATTTTTATACTTCCAGAAGGTTCAACATACATTATTTAATAAATAAAATCAGTAGGAAGTGGTTTGGGGTCAATCGGATGTATAAAACTCATTTTATGGCTTAAACGGTCAAAACCGGCATTAACCGAATCGACTTAGCGACGTATGATCCGATCAGCCAAAAATTAAATAAAAATCTTCAAAAATCCCAGAATATTATATAACATCAGTGGGTAAAAAGTTTTATATCGAAAAGTGGCCTGAAATAGGTTATACGCTAAATGCGCCGTTTATTTAACATAAAGATATAGTTTTACGCTATCGGCCATAACTCAAAATCTGGACCACCAACTGATCTCAAATTTTCGGTGCAAGTTTATAAATTAATAATAAAGATTTCTACTCTTTCACTTTTCCAAAAATCACGTTTTATATCAAAAAGGGCAAAATAGTCAACTTTTAAGCATAATCGGAAACACGCATATGAATCGGTTAAGCATAGACTCAAGATGTAAAAATTCCAGAAAGTTATACATAAATAAAAATGGTCAAAAATACACTCCAATACAGATCTCAAACATGCATGCACGGATCCGAATCGATAGTCTACGAAAAAGTCGTTTTATAAGACTTTCGGTTCCGATCCGAGTTTATACTAAAGATTGTCGAGTTGATTATGAAAAAAAAACATTCTTATATTCATTATAAGTTATTTTTGATGATCAAACTGATTGCATGTCATCTACATTACCATTTATGCTATATTTCGCAAAAACGATTTCTGTTGACTTTTTAAGAACATCTTTGACTCGACAAATAGCATGCTTAGAGTGGGAATCAGAGAATACCCTTTGGAGGGTTTGTTTCCCACATAAATACCAACATATCAGTGGTTTCAATTGAGAAATGACAGAGCCAAACTCGTTTAATCGAAAAGTCAAACTATATGAACAACGGTTTGACTTTTAACTAATAATCAAAGCAAGAACGAATTATAAACTGATATGGAAGCTTACAAAGGTCCTAATGAAGCTTAGTTAACACTTAGAGGCTGCCTTGTCGTTCAGAAATGCTCCAGAAGTTGCCTTGAGAGTTTTGCAAGTTGTGGGTGTTCTTGATCACAATGCAAGTGCCTCAAAGATGAGAGCTTTTGATCTAATTTATGGTGAATTCAGATGTTACAAGAGTGCAACAGGTGTCCCAACATGCATGAGGGCTGATTGGTGAGTTTTAGAGGTGATACCAGCTGTCAAGCACTCAAAATTCGGACCCAAACAGCAGCTGGTCGCAATTCAGCACCTGGGGCTGCCAAACTTAAATTAAAAATGGCAGCTTTGGTCCCTGTCTTTGCACGCGAGGTTTTGGCTATTTATTTTGACTCGTAAACCCCCAAACTTGGTTTTTAAGAACCTTGGGACATTTACCAACATGGTAATGTCCTCGGATAACTTTGCGCTCACCCGAAAAGCCATGAAATTCGACGTTGACGCTTTTAGCCCCTCAAGTACGGTTTTGGCCATAACTTTCTCATACGATAACGAAACTTCATGAAATTTTTACCACATATTCTAGTGAGTATATTATAGCATTACAAAGCTTCGGGGCTGCCAAAAGTTCACTCAGAGGTATAAATTCAACATGTTGACACTTTTAGTCCCTATAGTTTGTAATTCCTCACTTTCGTGCATTTTCCGCTTCGTATGATCCATGATCCATCCGTTTAAGGTTATAAACATTATGTAGGGTTATTATGGAGTCTATTTATCAATCGTTGACCCTTTGAACCCTTGAATTTACATAGTTTCACCGTTTGTCAACTTTAGTCCCTCTAAAGTTTGTTTTCACATATCCAAAGCTTATGACACGTGTCCAGACATTATTGGACGTAAATTTTCGAGGTGTTACATCCTCACCCCCTTAAAATAAATCTCGACCTCGAGATTTGCTTAAAATAAAGGGAGTACTTTCTGTCCTGCACTGAACTTAAACTTCCTCAGTACATTTGGGCCTTTATGGCACTCCAGCTGTCCTCTATAATAGGTCATGTATCCTTTTGGAGTTTCTTAACCTGCCGATCCTAAATCGATACGGTTTGCTCAACATATAATAAATACGCATATCATTATGTGATAATGCTTCTCAACTTATTGGTGAACACATCCTTAAATCATTAGTGTGTTATTGTGTTGCGAGCTCCGCCAAGCTCCTTAAACAGGTTTTAGCTTATAAACTATTTGATCTCGATACATTCGATTCCTTCGTATGATTTTATATATTCAGAGCTTAACTAGTCTGATAATTAATAAATTGGTACACCCTTCCAGGGTGATATCTTTGTTGAACCTTATTCCAATGCAACTTTCAGATCCTGATAAGTGGACTTCCCAAAGTCTCTTCCATTAAGCGGATGTTTTAATATTTCATCTATACAAGGTCTCCGAAAGAGCCACCTTGATACTTATATAACGATTATTATAAAAAGCTTATCTTAAGGTGAAATGGTTATTCTAACCATTGCTTAAAACTAATCTTAAGGAATTAGCTATTCCTTGCCGTTAGTCGAACAAATCGACGATCCTGGGCAGCTGATAAAAATTCTTAATTGTTGCCTAATTCGGGTTGCGGTAATCAATACATAAGCAAAATGTACCGTCTTCCTTAATTAATCATACCGAATTTTCCGGATATTGAATCAGGCTATATGAATCTATATCTTAAAATTTACTTAATCAGGGTTTCGATTATTCCATGATCAACACGGAGTTCCTACCACACTCTAATCTTAAGCGGGATGTTAATCTTAACTCTACTTGCTTCTCAGAAGGTAAACAGGATAATCTTAGGAGAAGATAATTATGACACACAGAGATGTCAGAGGTGTCTGTATTTTCAGGCTTGAGTTTATCTATCGATGTCGGTGTCAGATAAATGACATATTCTCTTTATATGCAAGGATGTCCTAAGTAGAGATACTTATAAGGACATTTTTATATTGGATATCTTCCTTGAATACTACTAGTCGACTTTAGTACAATATGACCATCGGGATATCTCAGGGGTTCCATGTATTAAACCTCCATGCTGATCAGACATGGAAATAATCTATGGGACACACTAGGATACGCCAATCCTCATATGACACTTTTATCAAACATAGTTTGGCATTCGTAGGCGATAGAAGAACAATGAGAAAAATAATTAAAATAACATATGTTGTCGTACTCCACGCAAGGAAAGAGTGCTCTTAGATTTTCGGAAGGATTCCTTGCCGATCTATAAGAATCGGTTGCTATGGTTTCCTTGGTAGTTATACTTTGTGGATATAATAAACATTTTGCTAAGTTTATAGTTCAGGAAGATTTATTATTGCCCGTATAAAAAAAACAGGACACTTAGCAGGAATTATCATTGATAAATGATAAGGAAGTTTATTGTACAAGTGCTTATATTTAATTAATAATGGAAGTTTCACAAACTAGGCACCTAGCTCAGTTGGCTAGGCGCGCGAAAGGGTGCGGCCTAGACCCAGGTTCGATTCCGGGGACGGCCGATTTCCACCATTTTTACGACTTATCGATTTCTTACAAGAACAGAAAATAGTTCTGATAAATTTTCTACTTGTAAGTATTTACCTTACACTTAATATATATATTGCCCTTATGAAGAGTTTTAAAAACTTGTTATACTTATAGTTTATGAAGGATTTACCGGTATCCGAACCAAGATAAAAACTCTTAACATTTAAATTACTGATAAAATGCCAAGGAATGTACCTGATGACATTTTTATAGGCTAGCTTAGAGATTTTAGGCGCTTTCAATCTTAGGCTTTACTTCCTTAGCCGCCTTTCCTTTGACAGATTCAAGGCACGTGGTCTTGATGTGGCCTTTCTCATAACAGCCGAAGCAGACTGCATCCTTCATATACTTGCAGTCCAACGTTTTATGATCCTTCGATTTGCAGATCCCACAAACCCTCGGCCGCGATCGGGATTTTGGTTCGAACCTGCATTTCCCATAATGGCGCTTCTTGCAAATCTCGCATACAGGTTTCTGGTTGGACTTTTGTTTGTTCTTTTTCTTAGAACTCTGGGAGTTATCTTCCTCCCTTTTCCTCTTTAGTTCATCCCTTGCCTTAGAGGTATGGACGAGATCCTTCTCGTGAGTAAGGTCGTGTGGTCTTGGATGAGACTTTGAGCAATTAGCATTGGGCTCCTTGAACTTTTTCACGGCCTCCTTCACAGCTTTTCCAACAGCTGCGTCTATCATAGTTTGAAGGACATCATTGGAAATTCTAAGGTTCACAATTGTAGTATCATTGGCATGCGTCGCATCATCCATAGCACGATCAACGGCTGTCTTATCTGAGCTCGCCATACTTGATATTGGTTCCTAACATTGATGAAACAATTACTTAATTGCCATCCGACAACCGCTATTCATCATCCTGGCAATTTATCATATACTATCCATGGTACCATTAGACCATAGGCCAATATAACATGAATATTCTAAATGAACATTGTTTAGATATGTATACTTATTAATTTTACTTAGCCTAGGCCATAAGAGACCATCGAGGGCATTTAGGGTCTGGACCTAGTCCATCACCTTTTTGACAGGGGATCGAAATGTCACAACTGTCTTTATTATATTGATGAAGTTGGATAGCTTGAAAGCTTGCCATAAGGATATTAGAAAAGAGTGGTTCCTAATAGATATAAAATATCTTTCTAGGGTTCGTCGGAGCATTCTCCAAGGTATCATCGGCCAATCTCTACCTCACGTCAAATGGCCGGAGTTTAAATCAGGCGAAGACAACAGTTCTTAACATTTATCTCTCATTAAAGAATCATATGTGCCAGCATAAAGAAAAATAATTTTATGCATAACTTCCTGATAAGAAAAAGTACCTGCTATATGGTTAGCATTCTGTACCACTTCGCGGCGTTCCTCTGGAAGACTCATGCTTTTGTTTTTCCTGGCCTTTCTCGGCTTCTTTAAAGTCTTTGGGCAGTTAGTCTTGATATGCCCTTCCTTGTTACAATTGTAACAGGTCGCGTTCTTCAACTCCTTGCAATCTAAAGTCTTGTGACCCTTGGTTTTGCAAATTCCACACAGTTTGGCACCTGGGTCAATTGTACACTTCCCAGTATGTTGCTTTTTGCAGTTACTGCACTTGGGTCTGTTATTAGACTGACTCGAGTTTTTCCTAAACTCGGAATCCTTTTTGTTCCTTAAGCTTCCCTTTTTCTTCTTATCAGATCGATGAGAGTTCTCTTCTTCTCTTTCTCTCTTTCCTTCACCAGAAGCCTTAACAGACTTATTTCTGATTGCATCTAAGGTGAGAGATAAGGATAAGTCCACTGCGGACCTATATGTGGTTGGCCTAGATGCTTTAACATTTCCTTTTATCTCTGGTGCTAGGCCTCCAATGAAACGCGCTATGCGTTTAGGTTCAGGGGTGACTAAATAAGGAACTAGGCGGGACATAGTGTTAAAACTTGTCACGTATGCCTGGCAAGCTAAATCCTTCATGACTAGAGTCAAGAAGTCTGATTCTATCTCTTCTACCTCATGCTGAGGGCAAAAATTTTCCTTGACTAATGCAACAAATTGATCCCAAGATAAGTTGTAGAGTAGAACCTTTCCCGTGGCTTGGAGCAATGATCTCCACCATGCTAATGCTTCTCCTTTGAATGACTGTGAAACAAATTTCACAACATTCTGCTTTGCACAACCGCTGATATCCACAACAGCGTCCATCTCATCGAGCCATGTCATGCAATCGATGGCCCCTTCTTCTCCTGTAAAGTCTCTGGGCTTGCAGGAGACAAAATATTTATATGTGCAGGTCTTAACTGGTGCCTCTTGGTGAAACATGACCTGAATAGGCGGAACACTCCTTCGATGTGATGAGTTATGAACATCGTCTTCCTCTAACTCATTTGATTTGGGAGGGGGCTTAATACGAGCCACAGATAGAGTCGTAGAGTGGTTATCATTTGATTCATTATACTGACTGTCAAGAGCTTGAGTAATAGCACTATTTATTAGTGCCTGCAGTTCCGCTTCAGTCATGCTAATTCTGGTAATATCATTGTTCTTTTTCGGGTGGCTGTTGGCCTCCTCTGATCCAGCCATGTAGCTTGATTGCTACATAAACAATGGTAATGATTTATTCAGAGGTTATTATGATATCCCCATTTTTTTTTTTTTTTTTTTGACAATTCATCAACCATGGTAATATAAACCATATCGGTTAATTTGTTAGTTATTTTTAAATTAGTATTTTCCATTATAATTTATCCTAGTTATAAAACATGTTTAGGATATTAAAGTGGCGCAGAAGGCCTAGTCACAAGGACAGTTTTAAATTTATAAGCCATGATCGTTTGGGATCGAGGCATTTAAGGTTTGAGCATAGTCGGTTACTTTTCTTAGCAGGGAGTCGAAGACTACAACTGCCTTTTGTCTTTTAGGACAATAGATATAGCCCGTGGGCATTCCTTTCTGAGGGATGTTTATGATATGATCATCTTTTCAGATGCTATTAGTCAACATCGTTAGGATCATACCGACTATTATGCTTGGACATGGTCCAACGTTTTTAGACAGGAGGTCAAAGATCACCACTGTCGTCTTATCGGGCAACCAATTTAGCCCGTAGGCACTTCATCACTTACGGATGTTTATAATATGATCATCTTATAAGATGATATAAGCCCTGATTACAAGGTAAATTAGAAAAAAAATTCCAATATAGAGATGACTGTTGTGATTTTGTCGAATCACATTTGTCAGGAGTGCTAACACGTTCTCAGGTGTTAACAGGGATCTGAATCCCGAGAGTAGGTTTCACCATCTTGGCCGCGTAGGCTAGGTTTCACCTTTAAGATTCTTTTTAAATGCATACTGACAGGGAAGGAAGGATATTTATTTCATTCAGGATTTTCCTCATAAATCTTAATTTACAAGTTAATAATAGCACAAATGGCCTAGTCGCGTAGACAAGTTTATAAGCCATGACTTCAGAGAATCGAGGCATTCAAGTTTTTAATAATGGCACAAATGGCCTAGTCACGTAGACAAGTTTATAAGTCATGACTTCAGAGAATCGAGGCATTAAAGTTTCATTAATGGCACAAATGGCCTAGTCACGTAGACAAGTTTATAAGCCATGATTTCAGAGAGTCGAGGCATTAAAGTTTTAATAATGGCACAAGTGGCCTAGTCATGTAGACAAGTTTGTAAGCCATGATTTCAGAGAGTCGAGGCAATTAGGTGTGAATCAACGTTCATTACCTTTTCTTGACAGGGAGTTGTAGGCTACTACTGTCTTTAGTCTCAGAAGACGTTAATTATAGCCCGTAGGCACTTCCCTTCAAAGGGATGTTATTTTCCATTTATTTCATGTTTCATGTTTAGAATGAAACTTTGTTTAATCAATCCATTATATGGAGATAAAAGTACAGAGTTGCCCTAAGCGGGTCTTCGAAAGGAATAATGTGTCCTCGAAGGGACTGAAAGAAAAATATATATATAACAAATACGTCCTTAGAAGGACTATTAAGGAAACGATCTTCAGTAAGAGGAGTTTCTTCTTCATTCTTATTTCTGAATGCTTTCTCCTTGTAGGCTCGTTTCATCCTGGCCGCGGTACGAAGCTCAGCATTTCAAGGCTCCGGGTGTGGAGGATTCCTATTACAGCTTCTTCGCTTGGCGACGTATTCAATTAGAATTGGAAGCAAAATTTCCAGATTAGGATTGAGATTATTCCTATGTTAAGTCTAGACTCAGAAGGTCAAAGAATGTGCTATTGTGTCATTGAGATTAAACACAAAAAGGATAGTGTTTAATTCCCTCAATGTTGGCTCTGATACCAACCTGTCACACCCCGAATTCCACGTGTCACCGGTGGGCCCGGTGGGGGAGTATCGTGACGTAATTGATATCATCATAGTCAAACAACACAATATATAAATGCACAGCGGAAGCAAAAGATAAATATATTACAATCCGAATATAAGGTAATATCAGAGTATTACAACGGAAAGTAAAAAGATCCACAGGCGGATCGAATAATCATAATCATTGTTCAGCAGACTTTAGACGCCTAGGACTTGTAAGATTCCTTATAATCGCCCTGAGCTTCCAGCCAATTACGTTCAGTACCTGTCACTTAACCTTTTGGGAAAATACGTCAGTTTTCACTGGTAAATACAATTTAACTGACTCATTTTGAAAAGAGTTTGAAAATTGATTTGAGTGCAAACGGCACAAAATCTTTTGACACATTGATTAAAATGCACAGAGGCAAGATTAATCTTTTATAACTTGGGACAATTTTATTAATAAAAATCTTGTATCCGATTTACATGTTTGTCCAACATTTAGGGCCGGTGATTATACAATACAATACAATACAAGCCGGACAAGATTAATCGACACACCACAAATATAATCTCACAAGAAGTTATCCTCACGAGTGAGTATACGTTTTACATATGCAACAGGAGGTGTTTTGTCTACACCTTGTGCTTACGTCGTGGCCATTCACTTTTTAAAATGAGCCAAGGATATCCAGGACACGGTCATTAACCCCCAATGTTATTTGTTATCAAGCAATACGAATTAAAACGGGATTATGCAATTCAATCATCTCCGATCAAAAGGTTTCTACACCCGACCAAGCGGTATTTTTATAATACCGTACCCCAAGCCCGTATAAGGGAAAATAAGTTAAAAGTATTTACCTGAGCTAGCTCCTGTCTTAATTAATAAGAATTTAATAACTCAGCCGTGTTCGCTTAAGTAAGCGTAGGTACCATTTACCGGAAGACTCTAGTCTGGAATGATGACATAAATAATTAATTAGAATGCTAACGGGTCTTTAATTAAGCCAAAGCTTAGACCGGTTAGACTTAAGGAAATATACGGTTCAAACGCACGATTAAGCGAAGACCGGATAGAATGTGATTTAGACCCGACAAGTTTGAATACTTGTATAATATGGGTATACTAAATACATTCTGGATTTTGAGATAAAAATGATAACGTTTGACCCGTTTCGGTCAATTTACGCAAACTAGTTACGTAAACCGAACCGAACGCAAAAGGGCGTTACGGGTAACCAAAAGAGTCATATGCAAGTTCCTTGAGATAATATGCTTTAAATATGATATAATATCAGCAAGTTATGTTCTATTATGCCCCGAATAATTTTTAAACTCAATTTATGCCTTAGAAGGGCATTTTGGTCATTTAAAATGTTATAAAAGAGTTAAATTGGAAATCTGGGTTTCGGGTTTGATTTATACAGTACATATACTTAATTTGGCATATTATAACAGTAGAGTATGACCCATATACCAACTTATCATTTAAAACCAAACTATGCACCATATGGGCATTTTGGTAATTTCACAAGGGCTAAAAATGCCAAAACTGGAAATCTGAGTTTATAATATTGTACTTACTGTTTTTATATGAAAATATGCTAATTACATCAGTAGGTATAAGTCTTATATGTTTGACATGGTTATAGCATATACTATGCGTTAAAAATGCCTAAAAAGGCGAATTAGAGCCGTTTCCGGGTTTGTAAAAGAAAGCTGAGATTTTTATACTTCCAGAAGGTTCAACATACATTATTTAATAAATAAAATCAGTAGGAAGTGGTTTGGGGTCAATCGGATGTATAAAACTCATTTTATGGCTTAAACGGTCAAAACCGGCATTAACCGAATCGACTTAGCGACGTATGATCCGATCAGCCAAAAATTAAATAAAAATCTTCAAAAATCCCAGAATATTATATAACATCAGTGGGTAAAAAGTTTTATATCGAAAAGTGGCCTGAAATAGGTTATACGCTAAATGCGCCGTTTATTTAACATAAAGATATAGTTTTACGCTATCGGCCATAACTCAAAATCTGGACCACCAACTGATCTCAAATTTTCGGTGCAAGTTTATAAATTAATAATAAAGATTTCTACTCTTTCACTTTTCCAAAAATCACGTTTTATATCAAAAAGGGCAAAATAGTCAACTTTTAAGCATAATCGGAAACACGCATATGAATCGGTTAAGCATAGACTCAAGATGTAAAAATTCCAGAAAGTTATACATAAATAAAAATGGTCAAAAATACACTCCAATACAGATCTCAAACATGCATGCACGGATCCGAATCGATAGTCTACGAAAAAGTCGTTTTATAAGACTTTCGGTTCCGATCCGAGTTTATACTAAAGATTGTCGAGTTGATTATGAAAAAAAAACATTCTTATATTCATTATAAGTTATTTTTGATGATCAAACTGATTGCATGTCATCTACATTACCATTTATGCTATATTTCGCAAAAACGATTTCTGTTGACTTTTTAAGAACATCTTTGACTCGACAAATAGCATGCTTAGAGTGGGAATCAGAGAATACCCTTTGGAGGGTTTGTTTCCCACATAAATACCAACATATCAGTGGTTTCAATTGAGAAATGACAGAGCCAAACTCGTTTAATCGAAAAGTCAAACTATATGAACAACGGTTTGACTTTTAACTAATAATCAAAGCAAGAACGAATTATAAACTGATATGGAAGCTTACAAAGGTCCTAATGAAGCTTAGTTAACACTTAGAGGCTGCCTTGTCGTTCAGAAATTCTCCAGAAGTTGCCTTGAGAGTTTTGCAAGTTGTGGGTGTTCTTGATCACAATGCAAGTGCCTCAAAGATGAGAGCTTTTGATCTAATTTATGGTGAATTCAGATGTTACAAGAGTGCAACAGGTGTCCCAACATGCATGAGGGCTGATTGGTGAGTTTTAGAGGTGATACCAGCTGTCAAGCACTCAAAATTCGGACCCAAACAGCAGCTGGTCGCAATTCTGCACCTGGGGCTGCCAAACTTAAATTAAAAATGGCAGCTTTGGTCCCTGTCTTTACACGCGAGGTTTTGGCTATTTATTTTGACTCGTAAACCCCCAAACTTGGTTTTTAAGAACCTTGGGACATTTACCAACATGGTAATGTCCTCGGATAACTTTGCGCTCACCCGAAAAGCCATGAAATTCGATGTTGACGCTTTTAGCCCCTCAAGTACGGTTTTGGCCATAACTTTCTCATACGATAACGAAACTTCATGAAATTTTTACCACATATTCTAGTGAGTATATTCTAGCATTACAAAGCTTCGGGGCTGCCAAAAGTTCACTCAGAGGTATAAATTCAACATGTTGACACTTTTAGTCCCTATAGTTTGTAATTCCTCACTTTCGTGCATTTTCCGCTTCGTATGATCCATGATCCATCCGTTTAAGGTTATAAACATTATGTAGGGTTATTATGGAGTCTATTTATCAATCGTTGACCCTTTGAACCCTTGAATTTACATAGTTTCACCGTTTGTCAACTTTAGTCCCTCTAAAGTTTGTTTTCACATATCCAAAGCTTATGACACGTGTCCAGACATTATTGGACGTAAATTTTCGAGGTGTTACATTGTGCAACCCTTCTATACATTTAATAATAACAATAATAAATGAATAACTTCGATTTAAGTTCAAGCTAAGCATGGAAGGTTGAATTACATTGCAAAATTAGGATTACCTAGAAACTAATACGGCCATGACACGGCAGGGCTGAGTGATGGCAATGGCTTCAGCCTTGATGCCTTGATGTAGCCACCTCTGTGTAAGATTTGAGAGAGTTTAGCGCCAGCCTCATGCCGTCGTACTACCGCTGAAATTGGCTTTCCGAAACTATACCGATAGCTTAACTGATGGCGCAAGAGATCGCTATAGTTTGTCCACAAAATATATAAAATCCAATCTATGATATAGTCACGTCGGCAAACACCGCCACCACGAACCAATGAAACCCTTTTTACTAATATGTTCAAAAGGAATTTTTTTGTAACAAAGAAAATGAAATCAGAACCAACCATTTCATTAACAACAATCATAATCTTGTTTTATACTAAACGCTACATAAGTGACCAGATCTTGTATATGGAAATAAACAATCACCCTAATTTTCAAAACAAAAAATTATGAACTGGAATATTATGAGCAGAAATCATCATCAAATATAAGCTACATAAAACTATACTAACTTTCATTTAGACGATAAGAATAACAGGATAACGAAAACCCTAAACCATAATGTTTAACATGAAATCGATGGAAGAAAGGCAAAGTGAGAAAAAAATACATGAACACAAACATACCTTGATTGACTGCGAGATAATAGATCATCTTCCATACCCCTTTGACTAACGAACCAGAAAAATACCTTGAAAAGAAAATTCCATGAACATAAAAGCAGAACACCAAATACGATGGCCATACGATTGTTCTCAGTTTTTGATAAAAAGAAAAAACAAATGCAGATGGTAGGGAGATTCTTGAAGAGGAAATGAAGCGATGCTAGGGTTTTGGTAGATGACGACTTAGAGAAACAAATGAGGATTTAAGTTTTTAGAAGATTTATATACCGCGGGTCAAAACACATTCCTTTAATACCAAATTTTTGAGTCTTTGACCAGTTCGACCCAATCGACCCATATAAAAGTTGGTGCTTCTTTTTTTTACTTCTACATGATTGATTTTTTAAACATAACAAAAGCAAACCGTTAATAACATATAAGTGAGGATTGCCACATGTAGTTATTTTGATTTTCTTAATGAAAGTTGAAGTTACTTATGTAAGAGGCTAAGACAACTTTTACTTGTTCAACCCGTTTGACCCATTTACTTTTAGCTAATTTTTCCGCTTTTACAATTTGACCTATCAGTTTTTAGCTAAAGCATTTGGGTGTCTATCCAAGCATTTGATCCTTTACAGAAGAATGCAGAAGAGTTTCTGACACAACTACTAAATCGGGATCAGAAAATCTGCAACATGCTAACTGATCTGAAAAACAAAAGAGAGTGTGAAATCACATGGAGAAAGACCAGAATCTATGAAATCCTAGTAAGTGTTAACTCTAATGTGTAATAGTTTATGAATATTTCAGTTAATTTTTATTTTTCTATGTATGTTTATTTAATTTAATAAAAACTATCAACATTTTCAACACTTGTTTCTTCATAATCAAATTAAACCATAGATAATCAAAATAAGAAACAAACCTAAAATGCAAAGGTCTCCTCTCAACGAAGGCAGCACATATAACTTTTGACGATATTGCACCAACCTACACTTTGTATAAAAGAAGAAAACCTCAATGACATAAGAAAAGCTGACTTTTGATTTAACGATGGGTGAACAATGCAACTCTCCCATCAAAGAAGGTAGCACATACAACTTTTCACGATGTTACAACAATGATACTGCAACATCGATGTTGAAAGGTTGATGTGTGAAGGGAAGCTTCATTGAAACGACGATTTTGGAACAATGATACTGGAACGACAATATGTAAACAGAAGTTCAAACACATGATATTGGAACGATGATGTGTAAACAGAATCAACAAATGTTCGAACAAAGAAGTGTAATCAGAGATTAGCCGGCTGAATCATGAGAGTTATGCATTTGAGAGAGAGAGATGCGCTCGCAGATATGAGCGAGAGAGATAGAGTTGAAATTTGAATGTGGAGCCAGATTCATATATCTTATTTATAGGATTCGAATATATGATTTGAATTTTGAATTTTGAATTTTGAATTTTGAATTTTGAATTTTGAATCTGGAGCTAGAATTTTGAATCTGGCCAGAAGTTTACTTTATTTACGATGAGCAGAGGTTTGAATGTAAAGTGAAGAGCAGATGTTTTAATTGTAAAGGAAGTATATATGTTATTGGCAGAGGTTTGAGTGAATTTAAAATGATTTTATATATTAGGCTTTATGATGCAGTAATGACATAAAAAAAGCTTTGTTGGACAGCCTCTCTGGCTGACACATCAGCTTTTCTTATGTCATCGGGATTTCTCCTTTTATAGAAAGTATGGGTAGATTTCTATGGAGGTATTTCGTTAAAGGTGTGTTCCGCTGAACCATTCAAAAAAAATCTATATACTAACAAATCTAACTGTAAACAATGCAAATTATTTATTGGACCATTTTCATTTAAATATTTACTATGCAGCCTGGCCTACATGTATTATCTATATATTAAAAATAGAAGGCAATGAATAGTAAATTTAATATTATAATATTATATAAAATTTTTTATACTTTTATTATTTTAATGTTATAATAATAATTATTATTATCTATATATTAAAAATAGAAGTCAATGAATAGTAAATTTAATATTATAAATAGAAGGCAATGAATAGAAAATTTAATATTATCTATATATTAAAAATAGAAGGCAATGAATAGTAAATTTAATATTATAATATTATATATAGTTTTTTATACTTTTATTATTTTAATGTTATAATAATAATTATTATTATTATGTATAGAAGTCAATGAATAGTAAATTTAATATTATAAATAGAAGGCAATGAATAGTAAATTTAATATTATAATATTATATATAGTTTTTTATACTTTTATTATTTTAATGTTATAATTATTATTATTATTATTATTATTATTATTATTATTATTATGTATATATTAAAAATAGAAGGCAATGAATAGTAAATTTAATATTATAATATTATATATAGTTTTTTATACTTTTATTATTCTAATGTTATAATAATAATTATTTCCTTAACTTTTTAAGTTTAATAGATTTTCATATTTTTTCTTAACTTAAATGATTTCTTTTTAGTGTCACAGGCTGGGATAGGCTTGATTTCAACCGGTATTGAATTGGTATTGGTTAAATTGAATACATTTTCATATTTTTCTTAGCTTTAATGATTTTATATTTGATGGGTTTATTTCATTTTATCTAACTATGCATGCTATTTGTGATTGTGTGTATATATTGCAATATTTATAACTAAAAAGATAATACATTTATATTGTTTATTATTTTATTTAAACATATTCATTATATCATATTATAACTTAAACATATTCATATATCATATTATAATATGCTACAATTACAATTGGCATCTACAATAAAAATTTCCTTCTTTTAAATCTTTTTTAATACATGTACCTCAATCTTTACCGGTATACTTAAAATCCTTCAACTTTCTAAACATTTTGTAATCGAGTTTTACGTGTTTATATATATATATATATTACCGGTATAAATTCAAGTTGATTACGTTTTGACGTATTTTTTTTTGGAAATGAGTCGGGTCAAATAATATGTTTTTGTGCTAATTATTATGTACGTTTTCTGTTGGTCTACGTTTTAACATAAATTTTGATCGAAAGAAATTCGGGTCAAAATAATACGTTTTCATTAGACGTATAAATTCGAGTTACTTCACATTTTAACGCCGCCGCATCGTGTCATATCATTCTTTAACTTCAAAAACATTATTTTCTTATGTGCTTATTTTTATGTGTGTGTCCGTATAAATTCAAATTGGTTTACATTTCGACGAAAATTTCTTTGCCAAATAAGTCGGATAAAATAAAATATATTTACGCGCTTATATTTATATAGATTTTCAGCAGTTCTACGTTTTGACGTAAATTTTGTTCGGAAACGAGTCGGGTCATATATAATACGTTTTCAGGACGGTATAAATTCGAGTTACTTTATGTTTTGAAGGCACCATAACGTGTGGAGAAAATTACTAGTTATATAACAAGCTGTTATGGTTTCTAACACGGACACTAAAGAAAATAATTTATTTTCTATAGTAGTAACACCTAGCATCTGGTAGTAGTAACTCTACTTTAGTCACTAGTAACTTGTTTCTAATGTTAGCATTAAGTCATCATTTGTAGTAACTGTTCCTACTAATCATTAGTACGTTCTTACATGTTACCTTCTACTAACCACATAAGTTTCTATAGATAGACTAGCTTCTTACGGACCATAATTGTAGTTGTTGATTGACCATTGCTACTAACATTCATCAGCACCAACCCTAAATTTCCCCACTTGACTTTATGTTTATTTTCGCAATATATTTTAACAGTTTCAACCTTATAGAAAGTTCTAATCCCAACATGTTGAGCAAATGTTAAACACATTCAAACACTATAAAAAGTAGGATGTAGTAACGCCTTTGGAAACATATCAATAACATTTCATTAGTATCAACTTGTTCCTCTTATCATACAACATGTTCTTTATAGAATTATTGCATCCCTTGTATTATACAAGGCTAAGGTATCATTGATCTTAACCACAACTTTTGTCACCAAGCCCTTGAGCCTCAAACAATGATATATACTCAGCTTGAGTAGTTAACAGTGCTACAATATGTTATAATGTTGATTTCTTACTAATAAGGTGTAAGGACCTAACTTAGAGGCTTCTGCATCAACTTACAAGACTTAGGCTTTAGGTGTGTGTATCATGAACATGTATTCATAGTTTTGGTAGTAAGGTCATGGGCCAGACCATGTGGGCCGAGAACATGTGTGACCTATATATTGTATGTCTTGAATCATTATTAGGTTCGCGGTTCTGTTGTTCAACTTTATCATTGTGCTTTGCTCTCAAGAATATTAATCGAGTAACCATTGATAAGATTATTTTTCTTAATCTTAAATCACCTCTGTACTTGATTCCGCCAGTTATTGTGATTACCATTGATATGGGTTTAGGGAGATCTATTGAAGATTGAGACTTACAATTGGTAACAGAGCCTAAGAAGCTTGTTCTAGGCTCATTTGATATCAAGATTCTAGAAAAAGGTTCTGTTCTTACTATTTTCAGATTTAGTTTCTAATGATTTGTTTATATTCGGTGAAAACAGGTTTTGGTTTTGTTTAAACTACTTTCGGCCAACACTATTTATCGACATATGGACTAGAGTTGTTAAAGATCACCGGTGTGTTCATTGTCTTCATCATGTTCATTTGTATTTTAATTTAGATCTACAGAAGATTTGATTTGCTATATTAAAGGAATGTATCCTAAAGTATAGTGAAGTTAGTTTGGAAAGGATATCTTTAACACTCACGGTCAAGCGTTCTCGGTCCTGTTCTTGGGTGTTTAGTCGGTGTTTTGTTCATGGTACCTAGTTTGCGGCATTATTATCATATACAATGTTTTGCGATTTATAAACTCTTATAGTTTTTGGGTAGTTGTTGCTTTACGTTACTTTCTATAGTTTCTAGGATCAAAGGGTTCAAGACATTTGATTTTTTTTGTTGGATCAAATTAGACCGTTGGTTAGCTACATGTGTTCAACATCTAAGGACGGCATATTTAGCTACCTGTGTATTTATAAATATGCAGGTTAGCCGATTATTATATATACATCGGCACACACTAAATTCCAAGCTTCTTGGACTAGTGTGTGTATTTCTTGGTGTTTTGAATCCTTTTCTCTGATCTATTGTGCTAAACATATATCCAGGATCTTGATTGTGTTATATCATATGGGATTGCATATCTTTGTTGGTTTACCAGACTTCTAAAATCCATCACCTTCATCTTATATTTCTTTGGTTTACTCACTCAAACACCTAATCAATAGGTGTTTGTGTGTTAATCAATCATCACCACTGGGATCCGTAGTGTTTTGGGATCTACAATTTAGTATCAGAGCATTTGTACTCTTGATTTATTTTTTTTCAAAGATTTTCAAAGTTTTGAAAGTTTTCCAAAGTTTTCAAGGTTTTTCAAAAAGTTTGGGTAAAAATGACCTGATTTGGTGTGTTAAATACTTAGGAAGTTATTAATCAGTGTTTAGGGTTTGTTTTGGGTCATTTAGATACAAGATACCATGGTTTTTGGGTTGTTTTTGGGTTGTTTTTGGGTTGTTTAGTGGGTTTTGGTTCGTGTTTAAAACCCTTCTGGGCTTATTTGTTGAAGATTCAGCGTAGAACACTAATTTGGCTGCGTATTTGTTCATCTGGCGCACGTAGTTGTGTATCTATTATGCATCAACGCTTTTGTCTTGGTCGCGTAATTATCTGAAGGCAACTTCGGGGTCAGTGATATAAATCTCCTGTGATTTTATCACGATGTTTAGAGTTGTTTCTAGCGTCATTATTTTGATCTTAGATCTTCCAGCGTATTTAGTATATCCGCTAGTCCAAGCAGCGTTTTTGTTATCCAGCACAACAATCAAACCAGCATAATTATCTATCAGAACAAACCAGCGCATTTGACCCTTCAGCGTATTAACTTCTTTTTTTGTGCCCCGTAACCTAAAACCAGCGTATTTAACCTGTTATTAACAATTCAGACTTAAAATCAAATCAAAAATGTCGCTTAATTAACAAAACCCGATTACACAAGCTGAACTTGAGACCGGAACTGAAACCCAATCACCAAGACTCAAGGAATCTACTAATTTTGGCTGTTGGAAAAACCAAATCAAATCATTTTTCGAGTATACGGACCATACTCAATGGATTTCGGTTATTGTTAGACCACATGTCTCTATGACAAACACACACGACATTCGGGTGATCAATCATGATCCTACTACATATACAGATGAAGACAAGACATTCATCCAACGTGACCGCCGGGCTCACGCTTCACTTACAATGGCCTTGTCAACTGATGATTGCAACTGTTGATGCATATGTCTGTTGCCTACGTCATGATGTAATAGGGTTAGAACATGTCAAATATGAGTTGTGTATGTAAAACAGGGTCATCTGTATGGATGTAGCTCATCCGCACGAATGAGCTGGTCCGCACGATGATAATCACCTTCGTACAAAGGTAGTTTATGTCCGTACGATGTAATATCTAGTCCGCACAAATGTAAACATCTATAAATAGAGGTGCAGACTGAGTGTTTGGTAAGCTTGTGTGACGGACTGTGAGGTGAAGCTCTGTCAAATTTGTACCGTGACTGTGAACTTAATAGAAAACTTTAGAAAATTGCGAAATCTTGTGTTTTTACCTATTTCTGATGGATTCCACACATCTGACTTAGGATTAGATATCTCCATAAACGTGAACATCGATCCGCAAACCGTACTTACAAGTGGTATCAGAGCAGGAGGCTGATATCTACAGAAACTACAAGACTTGGACACTTAAAATATTCTTTCTACACATTTTCTTGTTTTCATAGTTTTCACGGTTAAACTGGACTGATTTTTCCAAGGATTGTGAAAAACTCAGCTTTAAACAACACATTGCAAAATCAGCTTAAAATTCAAATGTTTTCATGCCAAAATTTTCAAAAAACGAGAAAAACCAGATTTTTCTTCTTCGTATGGAAGTACTCGTTCGCACGGACTAGATTACATCCGAACAAACCAAGTACATCCGCACGGAAGTAACACTTGGTTTGTTTTCTAAAAAAATTCATTCGCATGAACGTGTGTTACGTTCGCACGAACGAGAACTACGTTCGCATGAAAGTGCTTTCATCTGTTTGAATTGCTTCGTCCGCACGAAAGTGAT
The DNA here is from genome assembly GCA_030545235.1 of Helianthus tuberosus. Lineage (NCBI taxonomy): Eukaryota > Viridiplantae > Streptophyta > Magnoliopsida > Asterales > Asteraceae > Helianthus > Helianthus tuberosus. The sequence continues at coordinate 126,299,863 of CM060358.1, forward strand.
TTCTTTTGTACAAATCTGTTTTTCATCCGCACGAAAGTAAGTATTTTTCGCAAATCAGTCTCATTCGCACGAAAGAGACTAATCCGCATGAAAATATTTTCATCCGCACGAAAGGATTTTGTCCATTTAAACGGGTTCAAAAAATGTTTGGTTGACAAAATTTGTTAAAATGCCGAAAAGTGATTATTAAAGGTACAGAAATCAAGGGAATATAAGAGACAAATATGAATATTTTAAAATCAAAGAAGATGAGATGTTAGATGAAGGGTTAGACAGATATAGAAAATTATTGAAACAAATGAATAAATTTGGTGTCTATAAACCCTATGTAAAGAAGAATGAAAAATTAATCGAATCTTTATCATCAAATTTGTATGAAGTGTTGAGCAAAATAAGGACTGATGATTATGTCTATGAAGATGATTTTATTGATATGAAAAGAGAAAAGATGGTGGTGAAGAATATTGAAGTCAAAGAATCCGTGACATCTACAAATGAGGCTTCATGCTGGGAACAAGTGTGCTCAAAATGCGATAAATTCAGATCAGATAATGCCAAACTCCTGAAAGATGCGGGGAGTTTGACGTTAGAAAATAAAAATTTTAAACAAAATGAAAAATCAAATAATGTCTGTATAATGTCTGTAGCTTTCGTCTGTATTTAGTCTATTTTGTCCTAGTTGTTGTCTATGTATAGTTTTGTATGTGTTATATATCGAATCCAGGACGAAACGAAGATAACTTATTTTGTAAAGTCCATCCGGACGGATGGAGTCCATCCGATCGGATGGACATGCCCATCCGGACGGCTTGTGGTTTTGACCGGATGGAGCGCGCCTATAAATAGGAGGTCTTGGTTCTCATTTGAGACATTCAGTTCTGACTCATGTGGCGAAGCTCTTGCAAAAATTCTCTGGAACCTTGTACTTTTCTACTATTTCAGTGAGAGTGTATACTTTGAACGGTGTCCACGTTGTCGATCTTACTCCTACACTACAATTGGATTCCTCATAATCGTAGTGATCGCAGATCTGACCTGAGCGAGTTCATTTGAACCGAATTCCCGGTCCTCAAAAGTGGTATTAGAGCATGGAGGTCGGATTCAGAGAAGATCTACAGCAAATTGACAGAGATTCGACCGATTTCAGAGATTTACAGCCGATTCTACTCGAGATTTCATCATTCTCTTCATTTATTTCTCTGATTTCATCTTAGTTCTACATTTTCTCATCTTAAACACCTTAAAATCCAAAATTAACTGAGATTTCACGGATAAAATGGCATAAAATTCACACATGCTGGGCGCAATCTACTAAATAACAATCCTACAAAGTTTCATAGCTTAATTCGAACAAAATTGTATCAAAATCAGTGAAAAACCATGATTTTCAAAACACGAGTTGCTGACATCATCGCCCATACGATCGGATAAGCCATCCGAACGGATTGTATTGTTGCTGTTCTTGACTGTTGCTGATGTCACTGACCATCCGATCGGATAGCCATCCGACCGGATTGAGCTTTTGTTGTTTAAAACTTGTGATTGTTTGCTAGTTGGTGTCCATCCGATTGGATAGCCATCCGACCGGATATTCATCCGACAGCCTTGACCCATCCGACAAGTTACTCATCCGACAATTGTCCATTCGATCAATCTCATTCGGATAGCCATCCGAATGATTGGTCATTCGTTCAATTGTTTTTGTGTGTATTCAATCAAGTTTGACCGTGTGTGATATTTTTCCAGGAACTTGGAATCATGAGTGACGAATTTCTAAACCCATTCGGTGACTTTTTCGCCTACAACAGCACCGGAGCAACATTATCAGAGGCAAATCCAAAGACAACTACAAAAGCGATATCAGACTCGCTTAGCGTGGACAATGCCTACGGGACGTATAATAAACCACCTAAGCTTATGGCTATCGAGGACTATAACCGCTGGGCTAAATGGTTCGATAATTGGTTGAGAGCCTTTGCTTTTGATAGTTGGAAGTGTGTTAAAAACGGATACAATCCTACAAGAACATATTTTGAGAATTTACAAGATGACGAGCAAGAAGAATTCGTGGCTGAGCAAAAGGCTATTGCATCGTTACACCAATCTGTAAAGGATGATTTATTTCTCTAATAGATTACGAGAATGCAAAAGATTTGTGGAGTAAGTTGGAGAAAAAGTGCATGGGGGGTGAAGAGATCGTTAAGAATAAGAAATCATTGTTGAAAAAGGAGTTTGATCTGTTTGCCTGCATGAAAAACGAAACTGTTCATTAGATGATAGAAAGGTTTTGCTACTTGAAAGCCGAACTTGACAGATTCAATATTAAAAAGGACCAAAAGGAGATAGTTGCTAAGTTGTTTGAAGCGTTACCAAATAAACACGATTGGCATTATTTTGCATTGATGCTAAAGAACACAAAGCCCATGGAAGATATTACACTCAACTGGCTGATAGAGAAGCTGGAAGGGCACGAGCTGGAGATCAAAAAGCTGAACAAAGTGAATAATACAAATTATCAACATAATGTGGATTTGTACTACAGGGGTAGCATGATTTCCAAAGCCTCATCACCAAAGACAGCTTTCAGTGCTGAAAGTTCGAACACTGCTGCTAAAGAAAATTCAGGAAGTGGGTCATCAAGCTCAAGTGGATATGGTTATCATGGTACTAGATCAAGTACACCAGCATCATCTGCTTCAAACAATCAGCAAAATCAAAATGCTCCAAATACTAATGTCTTTCAATGCAACATTGCCGTCAACCTCAACAACGCCCAAAATTTCAAAGAAGAAACCGCTAAACAACAGATGGTTTTTCTTGCATCGATCTTAGAGTCATATGAGAGTCTCATAGCGGGGAAGATTGGGAACATGAGTCTTACTAAAGAAGATTATGATCAGATCAACCCGGAGGAAATGGAGCTCATAGATATCAGATGGGGCATGGTAAGTGTTATCCGTCGGGCACAGCGATTTATGGAAATCATGGGGCAACAATCGATTGGGGGGCCGTCAACAAAGTTAGGATTTGACAAGTCAAAGGTAACTTGTTTCAAATGTAAACAAAAAGGTCATTTCAAGAGGGAATGCAGAAACTCGGTCGCTGATGAAACTGCGAACCCATTTCATGATGACTACTACAGAAAAGTCATTTATCACAGAAACCATGAAGAACCACCAAAGATGAAACAAATCGAAGACAATCCAAAAGAGAAATCGAGGGCTCTTGCGATTATTCAGGATGACGAACGTTTCACCTGGAATGATTTTCTTCCAGAATAAGATGTTGTTGGAAACGCTTTCATGGCCCAAGTTGAAACAGAATCAGTGTATAACAGAGAAAGAAGTCTGGCACAGAGAAAATTGAAAAGAATTCGTGAAGCCTACAAAGAGGCAGTGAAGGCGAAGAGGTGGGATCCAGACAGAGAATGTTATTTAGATCCGAAAGGAAATATCTGCACTGATCCGAAATCAATCGATTTTGAAGCTCTTGTAAGGTCAATTCCGTCAGTAGAGGAGCAGATGAAAATAGATGCAAAGAAAAGGGCTGAAAAAGAGAGACTGCGACAGGAGAGATATGAGGAATTTGTGAAGTCTAAGAAGTCTGAGAATTTGGATGAAGGAATTATCGATGTTAAGGCAGAGATGACAGCTGAGAACTTAACAAAGATGGCTGACCAAGTCATGATGGCGAAGGCACTAGAGGCAGATTCCAAATCCGCTTCTGAGTCTGAGTCATCGGGAAAGGTCAGTTCTATTGGTTCAGATGATGAACCAGGTAAGGCTGAGAAAGCAAAAACAGAAAGTGATTGCAGAAATTGCATGAAAGATTGCAAAGTCTGTAATACACACAAGTATCTCTCAAGATCTCAAATCCAGGAGTGGTTAATCGAGACAAACTTGTGAGAAGTTCAACTAAAAGAATCAATGAGTTAAATGAGAAAATAAAAAATGATGAAAATGATGCTGAACGCTTTCGAAAAGAAAATGAAAAGTTTATGCTTGAAAACAGAAAACTCACTGAGGATTTTGAAAAGTTAAAATGAACGATTAAAGACTCAGATGAACGAAACATTAAGACTCGTAAAGAAAACTCAAATTTGTCAGGTGTTCTTCAAGCAAAAGAAAAATTGATAAATGATCAGTTGGATGAGATTGCTAATCTCAAGCTTCAGTATCAAGAAGCTAATATTGAGAATGAGAGAATTAATTTGAAATTGAATAGTTACACTTCTGCCAGCTTTGTTCTCCAACACATAGTTCCCAAACCGATTGGAAAGAACAAAGAGGGTGAAGATATATACTCTGAGGGAACCGGGGTTGGGTATCACAAGGTTCCACCACCCATGAGCAATAACTTCACTAAAAAACAATCAGGGTTGGTTAATGAATCAGATTCGTGTGAGAAAAGTGAAGCTGAGAAATTACCTGATAACATTGTTGTTACTTTTAGCTCACAATCCGATGAAGATAGCATCGAATCTGAGGTTGTGAAGGATGTTGTTGAAAAAGTTTTAAAATCTGACAGTGATTCTACAAAAGAAGATGATGATTGTTTTCTGAACAATTACATCCCGAAACCTAAGTCCAAGAATAACTTAGAGGACGAACTGACTCTTGTCATGTACAAGATGAATGGTTCAGATAAGTTGTACTCGGATAAAGAGTTTCCAATTGAAAATGTCAATGTGGATAAGCTAAAGAAAGTTTTCAAGTTGGTTGAAATTGATGTTTCTGAGGTCAATGGTTTGTCGAGTACAAAAAGGTTTTTGAATTTTCAAAGAGATAAATCTTACTATAATAAACCTAATGCCCCACCACGTTTTCACAATAACAACCAAAACAGAGGGTTTGGTGGGCAACAGGGTGGTAAGAATTATCAACGAAGGAATTTTCAGAAATCAAAGTTTGTGAAAAAGACAACTTTTGTGAAAAGTTCGAGTTCAATGACCGAACAAGAATCTGAAATCTTTTCGAAAGCCAATGAAGAGTTTTTCATGAAGAAAGTCTCACAACCACACACTGATGGTCAGAATCGGGTTGTCGACGCCCGAACGTGCTTCAAATGCAATCAGATTGGTCATATTGCACGAAAGTGCACCAATCAACGACCTAAGTCTGTGATTGACGAGAATTCCAAGAAGTTGAACGATGCAAAAGGCAAGGTGCCTATGTTTGTTGAGAAGAAGATTCCGAAAAATGAAAATGTTAAAATCAATTCTAAACCGATCAAACAACCAGTCAAGAAAACTAGTGAATCTTCCAAATGTTTCACCCCTAAACAACAAACATGGATGCCAAAGTCTCAAGTCAAGGCATCAACTGAAGCAAAACCAAAGGTTCCTGAAAAACAAACTTCAACAACCAAATCGGTGTCTGTACCTTTGGATTTGTATCAGAAGTTAGAAAAACAAACTTCTTCGACTCCACCGGTCAAGAAGTATGTTCCCAAAAAGGTCCAACCATCTGGTCAACCTGAAAAAGATGAATTTTTCTTATATCAAAAGGTTGAGGTTGGAACCGAGAAGAACTTGGAGATAAACGACAAGAACTTTCCATCACTTTACACCATGAAAACGCACTTAAACGTCAAGCTACCCGAGTCAAATGAGGCTTGGGTTGCTTCATCTAAATAAATCACATTTTAAATGTGCAGGAGCTCTCGAGATCAATTTCAAAGTGGATAATGGATAGCGGAGCATCCAGGCACATGACGGGGCGAAAAACCCTGTTATATGATGTTAGAGGGTTTAATGGTGGATACGTTGGTTTTGCCGGAAACCCAGGTGGAAGAATTATCGGGGAGGGCACTTTATCCAATGGTGTCGTATCATTTGAACGAGTCAACTACATACCGGAACTGGAGAACAATTTACTGAGCATCTCTCAATCTGTGACCAAATGTACACAACACACTTTACCGACAAAGAATGTCTGATTCCGAAACCGGGGTTTGTTATCCCCGAAGAATGGATCATCATGCAAGCACCGAGGTAGAATGACTTATACATTCTAGACATGAGCATAGCTACAACAACTTCGGATCATCCTCAGTGTTTTGTGTCAAAAGCTACCGAGAAAGAGTCAATTTTGTGGCATCGGAAGATGGGCCACATCCACCTGCGAAAGATGAATCACCTGGTGCACTATGATTTAGTCAAAGGTGTGAATCTGATGAGTTTTCACTTGGAAGGAGAGTGCATCAGCTGTCAAAAAGGTAAAAAAACAAAGAAGTCTCACCCCAGGAAGATGGAAAACTCGATCTCGAGGCCGCTAAAAAGACTTAACATGGATCTCTTTGGTCCTGTGAACGTGAAGAGCATAACTGGTGATTTTTAATGTTTAGTGGTTACAAACAACTACTCGAGATATTCGTGGGTGATGTTCTTGAAGTCAAAGGATCAAACATATGAGAGTTTGCTGAATCTGTTTAGGAAGATAGAGAATTTGTACCAAAGGCGCATATGTCGATTACGAAGCGATAATGGTACAGAGTTTAAAAACAGTCAGATGGAGGAATTTTGTGACAGAAAGGGTATACTGCAAGAATTCAGTGCGCCGTACACTCCACAACGGAATGGAGTAGCAGAAAGGAAAAGTCGGACACTGCAAGAATTCAGTGCACGAACAATCTTGGCCGACTCAAAGCTTCCTGTGAACTTTTGGGGAGAAGTCGTATCTGCTGCTTGCTATACTCTAAATCGGGTTTTAACTGTGAAGAAGCATAACAAAACGTGTTTTGAGCTGATTAATAACCGAAAGCCTAACTTGGAATATCTAGAGCCGTTTGGGTCTCCCTGCACGGTTTTGGATCCTGATGGGACATTTGGTTCTAAGAGTTTGGAAGGAATCTTTATAGGTTATTCTAGTCCACTTAGACGAGTATTCGTTCCGAATCTTGGTAAAATCATTGAAGCTCAGCATGTCGAATGTCAGGGTTATACTATGCCTCCACAAAACCCTGGTGACTCATGGCGATTCAACTACGAGAAGTTATGGGAGTCATTTGATCTACCTGAAGAGCCAGAATTTATTGACCAGATCAATCTATATCAGGAATACGAAGCTTCCTAGATGAACAAATGGCCAACTAAGTCTTCCAAGCGTCAACTTAATTTAAATGATCATGAAGCTGGTCCCAGTCACAGTGGTCACAGTGATGCAGATTTGCAGCAAACTCGGACAACTCCAGAACAGGAGCCTGCTCAAGAAAATCAGACAACAGTTTTTTATGAATCAGAGTCTGATTCGGATAGCCTGACCTTTGATCGAGGTGATTCAGAACCTGAGGGGGAGCAGATCCAGTCATCAGATCAGACAATTCAAGTCAATGAACAAGTTGCAGATCAAAATGTCACTAATTTGGAAAGCGAGGTGGATGTTCCTGGTGAAGTTATGCCAAGGACTCTATCTTATCACCCCGAAGAGTTGATAATTGGAGAACTGCAGTCAGGAGTTAGAACCAAACGTTAAATTCACCAAGGCTTTGCTTGTTTTTACACTAAAATTGTACCATTACAAAATGATTTTTCACTCAGTTGCTTTATTTCACAGGTTGAACCGAGAACGTATAAAGAAGCACTGAAAGAGGAGACATGGGTTAATACGATGCAAGAGGAGCTCGATCAGTTTGAAAAGCTTGGTGTGTGGAAGCTAGTCGATCTTCCTGGTGGTCATAGAAAGATTAACACCAAGTGGGTGTTCAAATGCAAGCGAGATGATAGGGGAGTGATCGTGCGAAACACAGCTCACCTAGTTGTTCAGGGCTTTAGTCAACAGGAGGGAATAGACTTCACGGAAGTTTATGCTCCGGTCGCCAGACTAGAAGCCATCAGAATCTTTCTCGCATTCGCTTCATGGAAAAGGGTTTAAAGTCTATCAAATGGATGTTAAGTCGGCGTTCCTGTACGGCAAAGTGAAAGAGGAGGTCTACGTCGGTCAGCCACCGGGCTTCACCGATCCGATTCACAAAGACAAAGTCTACCTCTTGGACAAAGCGCTTTACGGATTGCACCAGGCTCCGAGAGCCTGGTATGAGACGCTCTCTCAACATTTTCTTTCCAACGGCTTTATTCTAGGAAAGGTGGATGCTACTCTTTTCATGAAGGAGGTCGCCGGACATCTTCTAATCGTGCAAATATATGTTGATGATATTATCTTTGGGTCCACGAACGAGAAACTCTACAAAGAATTCGAAAACGTGATGAAGTAGAAGTTCGAGATGTCGTCGATGGGTGAGATGAAGTTTTTCCTTGGGCTACAAGTCGATCAGCTGCCTGAGGGGATCTTCATACATCAAACAAAGTATGTCCACGACGTTTTGGAGAAATTCGGGATGTCAGATACTGCACCTATGTCCACCCCGTTAGCAACTAATCACAGTATCAACCCTGATCTCACTGGAGAGAAGGTCGATGAAACTCTTTACCGCTCAATGATTGGTTCGCTAATGTACCTCACTGCATCTCGGCCTGATATAATGTAGCCGACCTGCCTCGCGGCCCATTATCAGTTGAGTCCAAGATCCTCGCATATGGTTATCGTCAAGCGGATTCTACGCTACCTGAGAGGAACTCCAAGCTTGGGGTTGTGGTATCCAAAAGACGGTGATTTTAGACTGGAAGGCTACCCTGACTCTGATTTTGGATGCTGCAAACTGAATTCAAAGTCTACAACAACAGGGTGCCAGTTTTTCGGACCACGTCTGGTGACTTGGCATAGTAAGAACCAGACTGTAACGCCCAGCTCTTTTGTACTTTCCATTTATAGAAAGTTTTGTTCGTATTTCTATTTTTGGAAACTTTGTATTCTTGTAATCATTCCTTCTTTGTAATCGTTGTAAAACCGAGACTTGGATCATTAATGAAACTCGTATTTTGTTACAGTTATGTTCTACACACTCTATATACGCTCGTATGTTCGAATTGGTGAATCAATTGGTGTTTAATCATTATTCTTGGAAACTATGTGCTAAACTTGTAATTAATCTAAACTTATGCCTAAAACGTGTATTGAACGTAAACGAAACTTGATTATGATACTTATACACTCAATTATACTTCGGTTTTGATCGCCATGCTTGAATGTACCTTAAACAATGTTTATATGCTAAAACAGGTCCCTAAACTATCAAGAATGCATCTAAAGGGATCAAATAGGAAACTTCAGGGGCTAAATTGTAATTTATGAAACTTTATGTCAAATAAGCAAGCCCGGGCGGCCCGCTTCAACTTACCTGATATCTCAGGCGGGCCGCATGGCCTTCAGCTTCGCAGAAAACAAACACAGCTGCAATCAGACGCGAATTTGGCACGAAATCCCATCTTCTAACCCTCCCCAATCACCATTAAGCCACCTCTAAACACCTCCAATCACACTCAAACTCTTCCACTATAAATATACACCTTCTCCAAGCATTCCTACACTTTCAACACACTCAAATCACTCAAAATTCACTCTCAAATCAGTAGCAAATCTGCATTTTCGGACAGATTCACACTCTTGCACTAAAGTGAGTATAACTTGCTCATTTCTTAACGAAATCACTTGATTCTTCTTCCTACTTGCTTGGATAATCATGAGGTTTGATTCCTTGATTTCTCCTTGGAGAAATCAGACCTGGAAATGCCCCGAAATTGTCCACAAACTTTCTGTTTTGTTACATACTCTTTCAAACTTGTTTAAACTTCATCCAACTTGTGTCTAACACATCTCACACCAATGTCCTAATGCTTACAACCTCTCTTATGGTTGGTTAAGCTTAAAAACATGGCTGAGACACTAAGAATCAGAGGTTAAAACCTCAAATACTTTCTGTTTTGTTAGGGTATTCAACCCACAAATCATGTCAAGCTTAGACTTTGATGAATGAGTGATTGTGGAACAACTTGGGTTATTCCAACATAAAATCCTCACATGATTTGATGATTTCTTTTAGTTTAGATTATTTACATACTTGTATTAATCCTAGTTCTTGACCCTCCTTGGTTGTCTTTACATCAAGTGAAGTGGTGAACATTCAAGGGGTTCCTAAATGGAAGCTTGTCTTCCTACCCCATACATGACATCCATGAATAACTCGAGGTGCCTAAACGAAGATCTTAATCTTCTACCTCCTACTTGAATTATTGAACTTAATAATATGTAATACTTAACTTAAATATATATATACACTCATTCGAACCTTTAATATTAAACTTGTGTTTATATGTTAAAGTAGTAGAATACCGTCTAAGACTTAACACTCCAAGTATGATTCTAATGGGCATACTACCCATGAAATACAATATAACCCTAGTGGTTACGTAGTGTCATATAAGAGTATAAGTTAAAGATGATTATTTTGATATCATACTTTATGTTATATTAAACTCCAAATTTATAATCTTCCGTTGAACGCCAAACTCACACACCTACGTTTCCTTGTGTAGAAGGACTAGGTGCTCCAACTTAATCCATCCACCGAACTCGCTCGCGGGATTTCAAGTAGGAAAGCTTACAACCACCGTGAGTATACTCGATCCCTTTTCCCCTTTACACTTTGGGATGCAACATGTATAATTATGCAAACATCTTTAAACTAAACTAAACATACTCAATCCTTGTACAAACATGAAACTAATGTGCTTTACTTATGATTCTTGTATGCTCTATTTGAACGATTTGGAACGTATATGCTCATTAACTTTGCTAGCCCACCTTAACAATTATAGCGCTATAGGATTTACGCACCGCCCGTTAAACTTGGGGTATTGTTAAGTTAAACATTTACCATGCCGCTATCAATTGGGATTAGGTTATTTTATGCGTTGGATTCTTGGGTTTGATCATAGTGTACGCCAAAATTGCATGCTAGTAATTCACATATTATGAATCATGTTGGATTTGAGCCTTTTAGTCTATTATGCTATGTAAACAAACTTGTATACTCGCTCATTGCCTTTGCATTGAAACTCTATTTTAATACATGTTGCAGGTTGATTATTGGAGTATGGATGAATGATGAAACAAGTTTAGGGTGGACTAGATACACACCTTAAGTCTATTTATCTTTTGTTGATTTGAATTTGAACAATGTTGTATTTCCATTTTGAATGTTGTATGACAATTTAGTTCTTGAAATGAAATTCGAATTTAATTAAATATTGTCACATAGTGTTATGATGTTTTGAGCAATTTGTTCGTCTCATCCCGATGTTTCCGCCATCGGTTGGGGTGTGACAGATTGGTATCAGAGCCATAACTATAGGGAATTAGGAAAATTGCCATGCTTTTGCCCTAATCTATAGTTTTAGGAATTTTTGCCTCTTATGTGTTGTTTAAAACTTTTGTACTCTACCATGCATGCTTCCTAGCTACATTTCTTGATGATTAAATTTATATGCCTTTCCTAAGGTTAACATGAATACACTTTTGTTTATTTGTATACTCTTGTAACACAAACGAGACAACTTTACCAAAATAGGCGTGAAACCCACAATTTGGTAAACGACTCTCATTCTATCTTAAACTATTTCTTTTTGCACGAAATTACACCATTAAGCTAGGAGTGAAATCCACAACTTAATGGTAATTTCCATTTCAACTCTAGTGGACCCTTGTCATAGTGTCGAAATTTTATTTTGACCCGACAAGTACCAACCACATTTAGGGTACGAAATCGTCAAGTTAGGGGTGAAACCCGCATCTCGTCGATTAAGTCCCATTCCTCGATTTTCAATCTCGCCAAAGTCCCGATTGTTTCAATCAATTAGAGATGTGTAGTAACCGGAAGGGTAAGATACCGTTAATCGCTTCTCGACGAGAGTATTTTACCAATAGGCCAAAGCACGTTTTCTCTAATTCGAAAGAACTTTCGACCCACTTTGGAATAGTCGACGTTTCTCTACCCGAAACAATCCAATGTTTTATTGAGCCTCTCTTTTATGTATCTCAATTTATATGTGATTTTATACTTGAACGTTCGTTCATTTCAAAATTTCGTTTTTTTAATCGTTTCGCACGTTATCGCAATCACAAACAATAAATAATCCCTCGTGAACAAACTAAATTTACAATGCTTTCATTTATCCATGTTATGCTATGTTGAACTCATGACTATGCTTTATGTGATGTCTAAACACTTTATGTTATGTGAAACAATTTGAACCTTTTATGCTATGTGACACTTTATGCTATGTGAATCATTTTATGCAACAATTTTCTTAAACAAACATTATGATCAAGTCTCACCTATTTCGTTCTTTTGAAATCTTAGATGTCTTCTCAACTCATCAAATCGTCTAAGAAGTCAAAGACCCGTGCCACGAAAAAGATGATGGCTTTCATGGCCGACCAATTTGCGCGCGTCGTCCCCAAAGTCATCACCGAGATTCGAGCTACTGAAACACCCCCCTCTTCCGTCGACTCTAAGGTCGAATTACGCAAGCCCGCTTCGTTCAACTTCAAGCACTTTACCTCGTTCAATCCCAAGCCATTCACTGGCAATGATGGGGTGACCGCCATGCTCGAATGGTTTGATAGCATAGAGGTCACGTTCATCAACAGTGACTGCCCTGACGAGCTCAGAACGCATAGTGCGACTGGGGTATTCCAAGCCCGAGCTCTCGAGTGGTGGTCGAACGAAAGAAACATCTGCTCGAACGAACTGGCCTATGCGTTGACTTGGGAAGAAGTTAAGGCCCTAATGATGGACGAGTTTTGCCCTCCGCATGAGCAACAAAAGCTAGAGGAAGAATTTTGGGCACTCAAACAAGTGGGAGATGAGAACCTAGCCTATACCACCCGTTTCAAACAACTTAGCGTCATTGTTCCCCACCTTGTCATGACCACTGCGCGCAAGATAACTAAATACATCAATGGGTTACCCTCTGCCATGCGCGACACGATCGAAGCTGCCAAACTCGACAATATCGAAGCTGTTTATCGTTTGGCCGCTTCCCTGAACAACAATCGTGTTCGCGATAAGCAAGCCGCAAACCCCGTTTCATTCAAGCCAGCTCACCAAATTACCCAACAGTCAAGTAGCAATAGGGGAAAGAAGCGAAAGCAATCGAACCCTGTTTGCAATGCGATCGTACCACCCGTTTACCCAAACCCTGTTGCTCCTGATAACACCCAAAAGTCGTACACTGGGATTCACCCCAAGTGTGCCACTTGTAATTTCCATCATCCCGCAAACGCTAGGTGCCGTCTTTGTGACAATTGCAACCGTTATGGACATACTACCAACTTTTGTCGCTATCAACAACAACAAGCACCACCAGCTCAGCAAGCTCAGCAAGCCCTACCTGCTCCTCAAAACGCAAGACCCGCTAGAGCTTGTTTCAAATGTGGGGATGCTAATCATCTTCGTCCTCAATGCCCACAATGGAATCAAGAGCAACAACAACCTCCTCGTGGACGCTGTTTCAACCTGAACGCGAATCAAGTGCGCAACGACAATGATGTCGTTAACGGTACATTTCTTGTCAACCATCTTTATGCTTCGATACTATTTGATACTGGTGCGGACAAAAGCTTTGTGTCCTTAGAATTCGAATCATTGTTAAATTGCACACGCTCTAAGCTACCTAAGTCGTTTTCCGTTGAAATCGCAAATGGCAAATCTATCCTAGTCGATTCCGTTCTTCGTGATTGTCGTCTTACCCTTAACGAACACGTTTTCCCTATCGACCTCATACCCATGCAACTGGGTAGTTTCGACATCATCATAGGCATGGATTGGCTTCAAAAGAACCATGCTGAAATCGCTTGTCACGAGAAATACGTCCGTTTACCCCTTCCATCTGGTGATGTTTTGCACGTCTATGGAGACCGACCTTCAAAAGGGCTGAAGTTGATGTCCTGCACACAAGCGAACAAGTACTTACACAAAAAGTACTTTGCCTTTTTAGCCCACGTTGTGGAAGAAAAGGGCAAGGGAAAAAGCATAAGTGATGTCCCAGTGGTGCGCGACTTCCCTGACGTCTTTCCTGAAGATTTACCTGGTCCTCCTCCACCTCGAGCTGTTGACTTCCGTATTGACCTTGTACCTGGTGCGACTCCTGTTGCTAAAGCTCCTTATCGTCTTGCACCTTCCGAGATGCAAGAACTATCTACGCAACTTCAAGAACTCCTCGATAAGGGTTTTATTTGTCCAAGTACCTCACCTTGGGGTGCTCCTGTACTTTTCGTTAAAAAGAAAGATGGTTCTTTCCGCATGTGTATCGATTATCGTGAGCTTAACAAACTCACCATCAAGAATCGTTACCCCCTTCCGCGTATCGACGATCTCTTTGATCAACTTCAAGGCGCTACTTGTTTCTCCAAAATCGACCTTCGTTCTGGCTATCACCAACTTCGGGTCCTCGAAGAGGACATTCCCAAAACCGCTTTTCGCACTCGCTATGGACACTACGAGTTCGTGGTTATGCCTTTTGGCTTGACCAACGCACCCGCTGTGTTCATGGATCTCATGAATCGTGTTTGTAAGCCTTATTTGGATCGTTTCGTGATCGTCTTCATTGATGATATCCTCATTTATTCTAAATCTCGAGCCGATCATGAACGTCATCTTCGTCTTATACTTGAGCTCTTACGTATGGAATGATTATACGCTAAGTTCTCTAAATGCGAGTTTTGGATTAAAGAAGTCCAATTCCTTGGACATGTCGTTAGTGAAAAAGGAATCCATGTCGACCCTGCAAAGATCGAAGCCGTAAAGAACTGGACCGCGCCTAAATCTCCTTCTGAAATCCGTTCCTTCTTAGGATTGGCGGGTTATTACCGTCGATTCATCTCAAATTTTTCAAAAATCGCCGTTCCTCTCACTTCGTTAACTCAAAAAGAGAACCCTTTTGTTTGGGGTCCTGAGCAAGAGAAATCTTTTCAGACTCTCAAGGACATGCTTTGCAACGCTCCTATTCTTACTCTTCCTGATGGGAATGATGATTTCGTGGTGTATTGTGATGCCTCAAACCGTGGTCTTGGTTGCGTTCTCATGCAACGAGGCAAGGTCATCGCTTATGCCTCTCGCCAACTCAAAATACACGAGAAAAACTATACTACCCATGACCTTGAACTTGGCGCAGTTGTTTTTGTGTTGAAGATTTGGCGACACTACCTTTATGGTACTAAGTGTGTGGTTTTCACTGACCACAAGAGCCTTCAACGTATCTTCGACCAAAAGGAACTGAACATGCGTCAACGTCGTTGGGTGGAACTGTTAAACGACTACGACTGCGAAATCAAGTACCACCCAGGTAAAGCAAATGTCGTGGCCGATGCACTTAGTCGTAAGACTCATGTAGATTATATGCGATGTTTTCGTATCTCGAGCGACCTTCCTCAACGCATTTGTGAAGCTCAGTACGCCTCTATTAACGAAGGTAACTTCCATGTTGAGATACGAGGCGCTAGAGAGCATGATCTCATCTCCAAGGCCGATGGTATCCTATACCTCGACAATCGTGCCTGGATCCCTGATCGTGAAGAACTTCGAGACTTCCTTATGAACGAGGCACACAAATCCAAGTACTCAATTCATCCTGGTGCCGACAAGATGTATCATAATCTACGTACATCCTATTGGTGGCCTGGTATGAAGAAAGACATTGCCGTTTACGTCTCTGAGTGTCTTACGTGTTCAAAAGTCAAAGCCGAACATCAACGACCTTCTGGTCTACTCGAACAACCTGAAATCCCCGTTTGGAAATGGGATAGTATTGCAATGGACTTCATAACCAAACTCCCTCGAACGTCTTCTGGTCACGATAGCATTTGGGTGATCATCGATCGTTTGACCAAGTCCGCTCAATTCATTCCTATTCGTGAAGATTTCAAGGTTGAACGACTTGCTCGCATCTATACCGATGAAGTCATACGACATCATGGTGTTCCCCTCGACATCATTTCTGATCGTGATGGCCAATTTACTTCGCGTCTCTGGCAAACCTTTCAGTCCGCTATGGGTACTCATCTGAATCTCAGTACGGCTTTTCATCCTCAAACGGATGGACAGACTGAACGTACTATCCAAACCCTAGAGGACATGCTTCGTTCTTGTGTCATCGACTTTGGTGGTAGTTGGGATGTGCATTTACCTTTGGTCGAGTTCTCGTATAACAATAGCTACCACTCCAGTATTAAAATGGCTCCATTCGAGGCATTGTATGGTCGCAAATGCCGATCTCCTTTAAACTGGCACGAGATTGGTGACAAACACTTTACTGGCCCTGAAATCATATAAGAAGCAACGGATAAGAATCACCAAATCCGTGATAATCTACTCAAGGCTCGTGAACGTCAAAAGGTCTATGCTGATAAGGGACGCAAACCTATGCAATTCAACGTTGGAGATCACGTCCTACTCAAAGTGTCTCCTTGGAAAGGAGTGGTTCGTTTTGGTAAAAAGGGAAAACTTGCCCCTCGCTATGTTGGTCCTTTCAAGATACTCGAAAGGATTGGTGCGGTGGCTTATCGACTCGATTTACCTCAAGAACTCAACAACGTGCATCCAACGTTTCATGTCTCAAATCTAAAGAAGTGTCACGCTGAAGAAGGAATTCAAGTTCCTCTCGAAGATCTCCAAATAAACGACACTTTGCATTTCGTGGAAAAACCCGTCGAAATTATGGATCAAGGAGTCAAGTTATTGAGGCGCAGCAAAATTCCTATCGTCAAGGTTCGATGGGAAGGTAAACGAGGCGCCGAATTTACTTGGGAACTCAAGAGCGAGATGAAAAAGAAGTATCCTCATCTCTTCCCTACGTCTTCCTAAATTTCGGGACGAAATTTCCTAAAGGAGGGGAGACTGTAACGCCCGGCTCTTTTGTACTTTCCATTTATAGAAAGTTTTGTTCGTATTTCTATTTTTGGAAACTTTGTATTCTTGTAATCATTCCTTCTTTGTAATCGTTGTAAAACCGAGACTTGGATCATTAATGAAACTCGTATTTTGTTACAGTTATGTTCTACACACTCTATATACGCTCGTATGTTCGAATTGGTGAATCAATTGGTGTTTAATCATTATTCTTGGAAACTATGTGCTAAACTTGTAATTAATCTAAACTTATGCCTAAAACGTGTATTGAACGTAAACGAAACTTGATTATGATACTTATACACTCATATATACTTCGGTTTTGATCGCCATGCTTGAATGTACCTTAAACTATGTTTATATGCTAAAACAAGTCCCTAAACTATCAAGAATGCATCTAAAGGGATCAAATAGGAAACTTCAGGGGCTAAATTGTAATTTATGAAACTTTATGTCAAATAAGCAAGCCTGGGCGGCCCGCTTCAACTTACCTGATATCTCAGGTGGGCCGCATGGCCTTCAGCTTCACAGAAAACAAACACAGCTGCAATCAGACGCGAATTTGGCACGAAATCCCATCTTCTAACCCTCCCCAATCACCATTAAGCCACCTCTAAACACCTCCAATCACACTCAAACTCTTCCACTATAAATATACACCTTCTCCAAGCATTCCTACACTTTCAACACTCTCAAATCACTCCAAATTCACTCTCAAATCAGTAGCAAATCTGCATTTTCGGACAGATTCACACTCTTGCACTAAAGTGAGTATAACTTGCTCATTTCTTAACGAAATCACTTGATTCTTCTTCCTACTTGCTTGGATAATCATGGGGTTTGATTCCTTTATTTCTCCTTGGAGAAATCAGACCTGGAAATGCCCCGAAATTGTCCACAAACTTTCTGTTTTGTTACATACTCTTTCAAACTTGTTTAAACTTCATCCAACTTGTGTCTAACACATCTCACACCAATGTCCTAATGCTTACAACCTCTCTTATGGTTGGTTAAGCTTAAAAACATGGTTGAGACACCATGAATCAGAGGTTAAAACCTCAAATACTTTCTGTTTTGTTAGGGTATTCAACCCACAAATCATGTCAAGCTTAGACTTTGATGAATGAGTGATTGTGGAACAACTTGGGTTGTTCCAACATAAAATCCTCACATGATTTGATGATTTCTTTTAGTTTAGATTATTTACATACTTGTATTAATCCTAGTTCTTGACCCTCCTTGGTTGTCTTTATATCAAGTGAAGTGGTGAACATTCAAGGGGTTCCTAAATGGAAGCTTGTCTTCCTACCCCATACATGACATCCATGAATAACTCGAGGTGCCTAAACGAAGATCTTAATCTTCTACCTCCTACTTGAATTATTGAACTTAATAATATGTAATACTTAACTTAAATATATATATACACTCATTCGAACCTTTAATATTAAACTTGTGTTTATATGTTAAAGTAGTAGAATACCATCTAAGACTTAACACTCCAAGTATGATTCTAATGGGCATACTACCCATGAAATACAATATAACCCTAGTGGTTACGTAGTGTCATATAAGAGTATAAGTTAAAGATGATTATTTTGATATCATACTTTATGTTATATTAAACTCCAAATTTATAATCTTCCGTTGAACGCCAAACTCACACACCTACGTTTCCTTGTGTAGAAGGACTTGGTGCTCCAACTTAATCCATCCACCGAACTCGCTCGCGGGATTTCAAGTAGGAAAGCTTGCAACCACCATGAGTATACTCGATCCCTTTTCCCCTTTACACTTTGGGATGCAACATGTATAATTATGCAAACATCTTTAAACTAAACTAAACATACTCAATCCTTGTACAAACATGAAACTAATGTGCTTTACTTATGATTCTTGTATGCTCTATTTGAACGATTTGGAACGTATGCTCATTAACTTTGCTAGCCCACCTTAACAATTATAGCGCTATAGGATTTATGCACCGCCCGTTAAACTTGGGGTATTGTTAAGTTAAACATTTATCATCCCGCTATCAATTGGGATTAGGTTATTTTATGCGTTGGATTCTTGGGTTTGATCATAGTGTACGCCAAAATTGCATGCTAGTAATTCACATATTATGAATCATGTTGGATTTGATCCTTTTAGTCTAATATGCTATGTAAACAAACTTGTATACTCGCTCATTGCCTTTGCATTGAAACTCTATTTTAATACATGTTGCAGGTTGATTATTGGAGTATGGATGAATGATGAAACAAGTTTAGGGTGGACTAGATACACACCTTAAGTCTATTTATCTTTTGTTGATTTGAATTTGAACAATGTTGTATTTCTATTTTGAATGTTGTATGACAATTTAGTTCTTGAAATGAAATTCGAATTTAATTAAATATTGTCACATAGTGTTATGATGTTTTGAGAAATTTGTTCGTCTCATCCCGATGTTTCCGCCATCGGTTGGGGTGTGACACAGACCACCGTAGCACTCTCAACGTGTGAAGCAGAGTATGTCTCAGCAAGCAGTTGCTGCTCTCAGATTCTATGGATCCAACAACAAACGAGGGATTACAGTTTGCAATTTCTTACTATTCCTATTTTTGTTGACAATGAGGCAGCAATCAACATAACTAAAAACCCGGTACATCACGCTAAAACAAAACATATTGAAATTCGACATCACTTCATCCGTGATTGCTACGAGAAGAAGTTGATTCGAATTGGAAAAATCCACACCGACGAACAAAAAGCTTAGTTACACACTAAACCGTTTGATAAGTCACGTTTTCAATACTTATTAAAACTAAACGGTATGAAGCTTTTGTCGTCAGGGGGAGAAATTGTTGGCGTTGATGAGCAATCCAAAGCAGAGGACGTCGAGAAGCAATCTGCTATGGTTTGTCGCATTTTTCGTTGTTTTGGTATTTAGGGGGAGATAGTTTTATACAGAAAATACTAAAACATTAAAAAAAATGTAACAATACAAAAATAATAGAAATTTCAAAATGTAAAAAAACAATAGAAAACCCAAAAAGAGTTTGAGGAAATGTGTGACATCTGTGCTTGTGTAATCATTGTTGTATAAACTCTGAACAGTTCAATTATCAATAAAGCAATGTGATTTGATCCCAATATTTGTTTATTTATGTTTGACATTTTGCACGTTTTGATTTTGTTCGATATTAAACTCTAAATCGCTTTCTAGAAAGTTATACGCAAACTGATGCGTAAATGTAATCAGTTTAACGCGAAAAACACTCCGGAACATCAACATAAGCTTAACATATCTTAATAACCTTTACATAACTTAGAAATAAGTTTTAAAGGGTTTGGTATGGCAAAAACAAGTTTATTCGCTCACATGGACTATTTGTGACAAACTGCGAAAGTCTGCCGAATCGGATAGTAACGTACACTCCAGAACATGATCATAAGCTAAACATACCATAAATATCCTTTACATAGCTTAGAAATAGGCTTTGAAAGGTTCGGTATGCGAATATATGCTTATTTGATCAAACAGGGACTAAAAGCGTCAAAAAGTGCATAAGTTTGCATTTACGCGCATATCTTACGTTCTGAACATATCCAGACATCCAAGATTTTTTTTAATCATTAAAATATTTTATTTTAGTGATTGGAATGCTAAAATACCATTCGTCGCGCAATTTGGATCGTTTTTCGCGTCCGTTTGCTTTTCGTCGTAATTAACCGAATAACGTGACCGTACAATCAAACGAACCGACATCCGTGATATTTTCAAGCATATTTCAAGTACCCTATTGTTTGACATCATTATTGAACCTTGAAAATGGGTTAACGGGGCTTAAACGTGTCGAAAATCAACTTTATAGCATGCAGGGGCTGTTTCTGCCAAATTTCAAACTTCTGGACAGCAAGTCCTCGCTCGGCGCGAAGACTGAGGCTGTATCCTTCGTGGCCCGCGACAGATGGAGCTGGGCAGATTCTCTAAATCTTCAAAAACAGCCTGTTTCCCATGGTTTTAATCCTAGTTTTTCAATACTTGGAGCTGGTTTAAGTGTTCCCCAAGCCCTCTAATGAATGTACAACAAGTGTAAGGCCATGATCATGTTTTAAAACACTTGGAATGATCCTATGGATCAAGAAAATCTATAAATACCCACCAATTTTTCATTTCAACTTGCTCATGCATCCTCTTCTTCTACACCTGCTCTCTTGAAGCTATCCCTTTTGGTTGAAGGCTTCAAACTTCAGTATTCTTTGTTCTTAATCCAAGCTTGGACCTCTTGTAAGTTTCTTTCATGCTTGGTTATGTATTTCAAGCATGAAAGTCAAACAGTGTATGACTTTCTTCTTTGACCATGTTTTGGTCAAGTCAAAGTTCGTATGAACTTTGCAACGTGAGCGTAATCACGATGGTTATAGTTCCTTGTGACTATACCTACTGATTACCACGTTGATTAGTCGAAGTGACGAGTCAAAGTTTCGGTCAAAATGCGTATTTATGCGCATTTTGCAACGAAGCTATTTTCGGGTATCAAAACTGTAACACCTGTGCCTTCACGGCTATCAAATAAATACCGAACTAATGAAACATTATATTTCATACTTGGGATTTGTAAAAATATGTGTATCATTTGCACATATCAATTTTTGTTCAATTTCAAACTCTAAATCACTTTCTGGAAGGTTATACGCGCACTGATGCGTAAATATAACCAGTTTAATGCAACAAACACTCCGTAATAGTGAAATAGGCTTAACATACCTTAAATAACCTTTACACAACTTAGAAATAAGTTTCGAAGGCTTTTGGTATGGCAAAAATAAGTTAATTCGCTTACAGGGACTAAACTTGACAAACTGCGAAAGTATGCCAATTTGAACTGTAACGAACATTCCGGAACATGACCATAAGTTAAACACACCTTAAATATCCTTTATATAGCTTAGAAATAGGCTTTGAGGGGTTCGGTGTGCTAAAATAAACTTTTGGGTCATTCAGGGACTAAAAGCGTCAAAAAGTGCACAAGTTTGCATTTTCGCGCATAACTTACGTTCTGAATACATCTGGACATCCAAAAATTTATGTAAGCATGACTATATTATTCTTTAGTGTTTGGCTTGCCAAAAATCCATTCGTTGCGTCATTTGGATCGTTTTTCGCGCTTATGCGCATTCCGTCGTAATTAAGCGAACATCGCGTTCGTACGACCAAACGAACCAACACCCGGCGTATTTTTGAGCATGTTTCATGTCCACAATGTTTAGGCATCATTTTAGGGCCTTAAAGTTGGCTTTACGGGCCTTAGAAGTGTCGGAAATGGCTTAAATACACAACAGGGACCAAAACTGTCATTTTTGAAACTTATTTTCTGATCAGAACCCCCATGCGGCCCGCATTAGTTTTGGTGTATCCTGAAGCGGGCCACCACAGCCTCTGCAGACCAGATTCAATGTTTAACAGCCTGTTTGCAGCTGTTTTGCACCCCCAATCCCAATTCCAAGTGTCAATTTCCTATGGTGAGTGGCAAATGAGCTACCATAAGGTTCCGACAAGTGTACGGCTTTGATCGTGCCCCCTTTTCCAAGAAACGACCTTAACGGTTCTCCGAATACTATAAATACCCAACCCACTTCACTTCTAAACTCACAAGAATCTGATCCAAAAGACTCTAAGTTGGAACCATTGTTTCACACCTGAGTTATTTGGATCTAGATTAGCATTCGGGGACCCTTCGTAAGTATTCTTTCGTTCTTTTATTGCTTTTCGAGTCTTTTCGAGTCTGAAAGTCAAACTTTGTTTGACTTTCTGCGTTGACCAGTTTATGGTCAATGCGAAGTTCGTTTGAACTTCGCAACGTGAGTGTAATCACGTTGGTTATAGTCCCTTGGGACTATGCCTACTGATTACCACGTTGTCTAGGGTCGTAGGGTAAGCGATCTGATAAATCGCTTATACCTTCGAACCCGACCCATTTGGTCGATCATTAGGATCCGACCAAATACATTAGGTGACCATAGTATATAGGGAATAACCTTCCGAGGTTATACCTTATGGTCGCTTCGTTTAAGTAGTTGTATGATAGGTAGTTTATATGCCTTAGGTAAATTACCAGAATACCCTTTTCATGTATAATTGGTAATTAAGCATATGTAACCTAAACTTTTGTCACATAACTGATTATGTAACATGTTTAGGCATATAACACTTGTCATAGGACTAGTTAGGCGGTCCGAACGCGTTTCACGCGAACGACGCGTTAAAGTAGCATAAGCTACCTAAACGGGTCGTAAAGGGTCGTAAGCACTTATGTTAGGTTTCATTTAGTATGTAGGCTTTGTTAAACCATATTACACGAGTTTCCATACTCGTTTGGTTTACAAACCCTCATTCTATCAAATCTTCCGATTTAGGTCCGGTTATTAACATAGTATATTAGGTGCCGTTTGATATCCGCGATCTCTAGAATTGTTTGGTTGTTACTCAAGGACTACTAAGCAATCTCAAGTGAGTACATAGACCCCTCTTTTACTGTTTTCCAAACATTTTGGGGTGGAACACATGTGCCTACTTGTTACTTTCATGCTTTCCTGTTTTCACATCAGATACTTGTTATGTTCAATAGTACACTTATAGTACATGATTTCATTGTTTTCATGCTATGTATGTCCATTTAGTACATGCTTAGTACATTATTTTACATTGCAGCTCTGTTGCATATGTTCCAGTAACATATGGACACATTGTTTTACAGCTCTACCTTGTATGTTTACTCTAGCATACTGGGTACATTATCTTCATAAAACATGCTTACATTTTGGTATGACATTTGGTTTGTTTAAACTATACTATACATTCATTAACACCGATCATGCCGCTCGGTAGTAGGTAGTGGTACCATAGGACTTGACAAATCCCATTCCTGAAATCTCGGGTTTGTTTGGACGTAAGGAATGACCGAATCCGAATACATATTCTTTTGATAACTCATTTTTACATAGTTATCCGACTGTCTCAAGGCTTGGATGTATGAATTTTCACAATACCGCATAAATGTTCATATTCAGTATAGCATGCATATATTTTACAAAACATAACTTTTTGATTTACTCAAAATACTTTGTTTTGTACATTTTTACTTATGGTTTAAGTAGTCTTATTTTACTTACCATACATAAACATTTGTTACACATTACTTGACTACTTTTGGACTATCAACATTTGACATGGTTTATACAAGGACTTTTGACATAAACATTTTACTTCGGGGGTTTGGTTTGAGTAAGTGATTTAAGTAACGAGGCGTGTGTAATATGATACAAGCATGGTGGATACGCCGCTGGTACTTCCTATATATAAGTGCTTGTATGATATCACGTATTGTAGCGTTATTTGAATCATTTCAATTTGAGATATATAACATTTTATACAAATAACATACTTTTCACAAGACATTGTTTTACAAAACAACTTATCTTTTACAAACTCATTTTACTTGGTTATTCACTTAACCATACATAATTCTCTAACTTATACATATCATCTGATCTTATTGCTTTTTAAACGATTTACAAAACAAAGCAAACTAAAAGGTTCATGACTAAACATTTTCTTAAACATAAGTCATGAATCTCATTTTCACAAAACCTATGTGTCTCACAGGCATTTTTATGCTGACGTACCTATTTTCACATGTGTTTTCAGGAGATGATGCATAGGACTTATCAAGACATACTTAGGCGGACCTGTGCCTTAGTGACTTAAAACGAGACAAGAACTAGTTAATTTATGTTATGTACTCTTTACTTCTTGTTTAAAGAAAATGTAACTCGCTTGTTTGATGAATAAAACGAAACTTTAATATCCATGGTTGTGAAACATTAATTCTGTTACAACACTCCCCGATGTTTCCGCCACGTTTTGTATGTTCTACGTGGTCGGGGTGTGACAAAAACCCTTTGTTTTGATATCAAACATGTTTTCTAACTTAGTTAAACATGTTTTAACATGTTTAACTCGTCACTTTTAGTCTAGTGCTTATATAGGGTCGTAAGTTAAGCGGTCTAAACAATCGCTTATACTTTCGAACCTGACCCATTTGGTCGATAATTAGGATCTGACCAAACATATTTTGTGACCATAGTTGTATAGGGAATAACCTTCTGAGGTTATACCTTATGGTCACTTTGTTTAGTTAGTTGTATGATAGGTAGTTTATATGCCTTAGGAAAATGACCAAAATGCCCTTTTTACGCATAATTTCATTTTAAGCATATGTAACCTAAATTTTTACATCTAAACTGATTATGCAATGTTATTAGACATGTTAAGGCATATAATACTTGTCATAGGACTAGTTTGGCGGTCCGAATGCGCTTTTGCGCGAACGACACGTTAAAGTAGCGTATACTAGCTTAAGGAGTCGTAACGGGTCATAAGGACTTAGGATAGGTTCCAACTTAGAATGTAGGCTTTGTTAAACCATATCATATGAGTTCCAATACTCATTTGGTTTACGAGACCTCATTCTATCCGATCTTCCGATTTAGGTTCGGTTTAATAACGTAGTTACCTATATTAGGTGTCGTTTGATTCCGTAATCCTTCGAGCGTTACTTGGTTGTTATTCCAAGACAATTATGCAATATCAAGTGAGTATATAGTCCCCTCTTTTAGCGTTTTCAAATATTTTGGGGTGATACACATGTGCCTACTTGTTACTTTCGTGCTTTCATGACATATACTTGCTATGTTCATTAGTACGCATATAGTACATGATTTCCATTATGCTTTGCTATGTATATTTACTTAGCATGCTAGCACATTGATTTACATTACATTTTTGCTATGTATGTTTACTTAGCATGTTAGCACATTGATTTCATAAACATTTATACTTTGTATGTTTACTTAGCATACTTAGTACATGATTTTTACATAACATGCTTACATTTGGTATGATATTTGGTGTGTTTAACGGGACAAAAATACGTTCATTAACACTGATCAGGCCGCTTGGTAGTATGTAGTGGTACCATAGGAATTGACAACTCCCGTTCCTGGATTCCTAGGTTTGTTTGGAAGTAAGGAATGACAGAATCCGATATACATAATTGATAAACCTTTAACTTGTTAAGGGTTTGTCCGACAGTTGCAAGGCTTGAATGTATGCGATAAACATTACTGCATAAATGTTCGTAACAATAAAGCATTGATTTTGCAAAACATAACTTTTGATCTAAACTATGGTTTATTCAAAAACATTGTTTTGTACATGACATTTGGTTTTACATGACATTTGATTATACATTGACATATACATGTGGTTTGAGTAAATACTTTTTATTCACCATACAAGACATTGTTGTTACTTGACATTTTCTATACAAGACATGATTGACACATGACATAGAGACATTAAACATTGTTATACATGAACATTTGACATTAGATAAACAAGACATTT
Organism: Helianthus tuberosus; assembly: GCA_030545235.1. NCBI lineage: Eukaryota > Viridiplantae > Streptophyta > Magnoliopsida > Asterales > Asteraceae > Helianthus > Helianthus tuberosus. Next base: position 126,326,120 of record CM060358.1, read on the forward strand.
TGGTTGGTTATTGGTAAGTGGTCTATATAACGAGACGTGTGTAATATGATAAAAGCATGGTAGATACGCCGCTGGTACTTCCTATATATAAGTGCTTTTATGATATTACATATCGTAGCGTTATCTAAATCATTTCGACAAAGACACGATACATTTTATACAAATGACATATTTTCACAAGACATTGTTTTACAAGCGACACATTTTGTACAAAATTCATTTTTACTTGGTTATTTATTTAACCATGCATTATTCTTTTATATCATCTGATTTTCTTATCGATTTTCGTATGATTTATAAAAGAAAACATTTATATAAGGTTCATGACTACTCTTTGTTAAACACTTCTTGTTAAACTACAAGTCATGAATCCTGCATCAACAAAACCTATGTATCTCACAGGCATTTTTATGCTGACGTACCTATTTTCACATGTGTTTTCAGGAGCTAATGCATGATATGGATCGTGATACACTTAGGTGGACTCGGGCCTTAGTGACTTAAAAGATGCAAGAACAGTTTAACTTATGTTATGTTATCTTTGTTTTTACGACAATTTAATCACTTTAATCTAAATAAAACCAAACTTTGAATGCCATAGTTGTGAAACAATAATTTTGTCGCTCCACTCCCCGACGTTTCCGCTGCGGTTTGTTGTTTTACGCGGTCGGGGTGTGATAGAAGAGTTGGTATCAGAGCTCATGGTTATAGGGAATTAGGTTATTAGTAATGCTTTGACCTAGACTATAACCTTTCTAGGACCCTAACACAAGCTATCTTGTGTTTAGATCTTAAAACATACACGTCACCTATCTTTAGGTGATTACCAAAACGAGAACACGAATTTCCAAAACGATTTTCAAAATCAATCATCTATTCTTGAATGATTCTTTTGGCTTAATGCCTTCCAAGTTTTCAAAATCTCGTCAAAGTTTGGGACTAAATAATGTAAACACGTGCAATCTGGAAGGGTGGGTGCCTGTACCTTGAGTTTTCTGTCTAGGCTAGAGTGTTTGTACAAATCCACATAATCGGACCAGTCACTCTTACTTGGGAACTCTTGGGGTGAGTGTCCACTTATAGGGTAAAGCACGTCTTCACGATACATTATTATGACCTATTTACTTTGATTAGTCATTGTGTGTCGTTTGTTTGTTCTTTGGTAACGAACGAATGACCACCATCCTTACTTTTTGTCGATATTTGTAACATCTCAATTTTATCCCATGACATCTCATTTTTCATCATATCATCTCACTCGCTTTCTCTCATGTTTTCCTCTTTTAGAATGCCTCCTCGACGAGACGCATAACCACCTAACGTCGAACTGACGGCTATCATAGGGCAGCAAATGGCTGCTGCACTCCCAAATCTCATCGCTCAAATTAACCAAGCCAAGAATAACAATGTTAATCCACCTGCTCCGTGCAACTTTAAACAATTCAATTCGGCTAAACCGCTCAAGTTTAGTGGTTCTGAAGGAGAAACTGGGCTCCTACAGTGGTTCGAGAGTATTGAGAGTACTTTTCGCCATGTTTAGTGTCCGGATAATCATAAAGTCGAGTTTGCTTCCAGTGTATTCCAAAAGAGGGCTCTTACTTGGTGAAATGGAGTAATGAGAGACCGTGGTGCTGATGTTGCTTTAGCTCAGACTTGGTCAAAGCTTGGGGCTCTAATGATGAGGGAATTATGTCCTCGTCATGAACTCAGGGCTTTGGAAAGAGAGTTTGATGATTTGAAACAAGACAGTGGTGAGCACCATGCTTATACCAACAGATATGAGGAGTTGAGTTTACATTGTCCCACAATGGTTACCCCTCTGGATAAAGCCATTGAAAGGTATGTCGATGGTTTGCCTGACCCTGTGCAAGATATCGTTACTAGTGGCAATCCTACCACTGTTCGTCAGGCCATTAAGCTAGCTGCAACCCTGACTGAGTCCCAGATTAGGAAGGGTAAACTCCACAAAAAGGGTGACAAGAAATCGTCTGACAAGAGTGAGAAACAGAAGGGTAAGAAAGCTGAGTCTTCAAGGAGGTCTAGGAAGCGTAAGGCTTCCAAGAATTATGTTGTTACAGCACAGGCAAACCAAGCTGCTCCCAATCAGCCCGCACAGCCTCCTGCCAAGAAACAATATGCTGGCAATGCACCTTTGTGCAACAGATGTAACAGTCACCATCAACCGCAGGTTCAGTGCCGTTTTTGTACCAACTGTGGGAAATATGGTCATCTCGCCAACAGATGCCATTTTGCTCCTAATCAAGCAACACAAAACCCTACTCAGCAACCTGCTCAACAGCCTGCTCAACAACCTGCTCAACAACCAGCACAAGCTGCACGACCCCACTACCCGCCTGGTTCTTGCTACAATTGTGGGGATCTGACCCACTACAGAAACCAATGTCCAAGGTTGGTAAATGCAAATCAGGCTCAAGCTCGTGGACGAGTCTTCAACATGAATGCAAACGAGGCATGTGCAGACAATGAGGTGGTGGATGGTATGTTCTTTGTTAACAATCAGCATGCTTCTGTTCTTTTTTATTCGGGTGCCGATAAGAGTTTTGTGTCATTATCTTTTGAACCTTTGCTTTGCATGACTAGAACAAAATTAGGGAAGCCTTTGACAGTAGAGGTAGCTAGTGGTGAACCCATTGTACTCGATTCTGTTCTTCGAAATTGTCAGTTCAACCTTAATAACCATCTTTTTCCTATTAACCTCACACCAATGCAACTTGGAAGTTTCGACATTATAGTGGGAATGGATTGGTTAGCCAAGTACCACGCTGAGGTAGTTTGTTTTGAGAAGATTGTTCGTGTGCCACTTTCGACTGGTGAGATCTTAGAGGTTCGTGGTGAGAAACCTGCTAGTAGTCTCAAACTCATGACATGTACTCAAGCTCAAAAGTACCTACGTAAGAACTATGTGGCCTTCTTGGCGCATGTCGTAGAGGAGAAGGGAAAAGGTAAGACTATTCAAGATACCCCTATTGTTCGGGATTACCCTGAAGTATTTCCTGAAGAATTACCTGGTTTACCCCCAGCACGCCAAGTTGAGTTTCGTATTGATCTTGTACATGGTGCTAATCCTATTGCTAAATCTCCTTATCGTCTTGCACCTTCTGAGATGCAAGAGTTATTTAAACAACTTCAGGAGCTTTCTGACAAAGGTTTCATTCTTCCTAGCTTTTCACCGTGGGGTGCTCCCATTCTATTCGTTAAAAATAAAGATGGATCTTTCAGGATGTGTATCGATTATCGTGAGCTCAACAAGCTTAGCATCAAGAATCGATATCCCCTACCTCGCATTGATGATCTCTTTGATCAGTTACAGGGTGCTACTTGTTTTTCAAAGATTAAACTACGTTCTGGGTATCATCAGCTACATGTACTCGAAGAAGATATTCCCAAAACAACATTCCACATAAGATATGGTCACTATGAGTTTACTGTTATGCCCTTCGGTTTAACCTAATGCTCCTGCTGTTTTCATGGACTTGATGAATAGGGTTTGTAAGCCTTATTTGGACAAGTTCATCATTGTTTTCATTGATGACATTTTGATCTATTCTAAGACACGAGCCGATCATGAACAACATCTCCGTCTTACTGTGGAACTCCTGAAGAAAGAACAACTTTTCGCCAAGTTCTCTAAGTGCGAATTTTGGCTTAAGGAAGTTCAATTTTTGGGACACATCGTTAACGAACAAGGTATTCATGTTGATCCCGCCAAAATCAGTGCGATTAAGGATTGGGATACACCTTCTACTCCTACCGAGGTTCATTCATTTCTTGGTCTCGCGGGTTATTACCGCCGTTTTATTGAAAACTTCTCCAAGATTGTGGTTCCTCTCACTGCTTTAACTCAAAAGAATAGACCTTTTGAGTGGGGATCCAAACAGGAAGAAGCCTTTCAGACCCTGAAACAGAAACTCTGTGATGCACCTATTTTATCTTTACCTGAGGGCAAGGATGATTTTGTCGTCTATTGTGATGCATCCAAATTAGGCCTTGGCTGTGTTCTCATGCAAAGAAACAAAGTCATAGCCTACGCATCAAGATAGTTGAGGATACACGAGAAGAACTACACAACTCATGATCTTGAGTTAGATGCAGTAGTTTTTGCTCTCAAAATCCAGAGACACTACCTGTATGGTACTAAATGTATTGTTTTCACTGACCACAAAAGTCTCCAGCATATTTTCAATCAGAAGGAACTTAATATGAGGTAACGAATAACTGGTGCAAGTTTGGCCACAGTGCTCAAAAGTCCAATCAAGATTACAGAAGAAGCTGGAGTGATGACTATTACATATCAAATTAGTGTTATGATTTGAGTGTTTGGTCTGAAAGAGAAGATTGGTATGATAACAGGTGTGTTACAGCTATGGAGAAAATGGACACATTGTTGTTAACTGCCTGAGAAAGAGATTTTATTAGGGAAGATACTATGATTGTCAAATCAAAGGACATGTTGCCAAAGATTGTCCAACGAGTTCAAAAAGAGAATCATTGGATAAATCTCCCAAGAAGGATAAGAAAAAGAAAGAAGAAAAGAAGACTGAGAAAGAAGGAGAAAGCCCAAAGAACTGAGAGTGAAATTATCTTAAGGGCAGAAACATAAATTGAGAAAGAAAAGAAAGAAAGTTCGAGAATATTTGATGAATTTTTTTTCCTTGGATACAACAATGAATTCAGATACTAGTTCTGATGAATCGTTTTGCTCTCCAAAGAATGATCAGTCAAGTAAAACAAATTCATCAGATACAAATATGAGGACAGAAGAAAGTGATTCATCAAACAAAGAAAGTTTGATTTTCAGATGAAAAATCTATCAAATTGTTTGATGACAAAAGAGATTGTGAATGGATTGCTATTACTAAAATTGATAAATTTGGTCAACCTAAATTCGTTATGGATTGGGTTCCAATTCAAAACTGATTAAAGTTCATTTGATTATGTAGAATAACCAGACTTCAAGCAAACGTCTATTCAGAAGTAGTGGTTGTTCGTGCAGAGTTTGAAGAAAGTTTTGGTATTCTACAGGAACAAAATGGTAGTCTCGCGTTTGATCGGAGTGTCGCGCTCTGGTCAAAGATAAGATTTATAGTCCCACATTACCATTAACAAATGTGTTAGTGGTAGTAAGGGGTCGAACCACGAAGAGTTTGTGGTTTGCGAATGGACTTGGTTGATTTATAATGGTTTTCACAATTATGAAGCTTACTAGATTAATTTTTATGGTTTTTGTTTGTTTGAAAAGATATTGAATTCAATTAACAAAGTTGATTGGATTAATTAACTACTAGAAATAGAATGGTTGCAAGAAAACTTTATTAATGAATATAAAATAAGATGGAAAAACAAGGTTCGCACCCGGTTTCAACAAATGCAGAATCTAGGGTTTGTAGGATCGAGAATCGATCTAAACGAGTCTATCAGAAGAGTTCTAATCCATATCAAAGGCGGAATTCAATGATATAGACTTGATTACAGCTTAATTCACTCTTTAATTGTCTTGTATATTGATATAACAATGTTACAGATCAGATGACACGTCGGCAGCACTTCGGTACCGGAATCATGAACTGTTCCAAATGAAATGGCAGCTCACCTATTTATAGGGAATGCATTTCGTACGAAATGGTTAAGTTTCATTTCGTACGAAATGGTTAAGTGTCATTTCGTGCGAAATGGACTCTTCCCTTTCGTGCGGAATGGTCAGTCACAACCAATTTCATCTAAACTAACCTACCGAGCTCCATTCTATCCAATCTAGACACAAGACTCGATACAAGACGAAGTCGACAGACATATGCACCAACAGACTCCCCCTTGGATGTTGACGAAGTCTTCAGTGTCGAGTCTTTGGCATGACACGTCTTCAATCTTGATATGTCTCTGTGTATCTGACAGTGTAAGCATCATTCAATCTCTTTCTTTTCCAGCAACTCAATCTGGCTCTTTATCATTCAAACTCCCCCTTGAATGTTGATCTAACAATCTCCAGCCTCCTCTTGTCATCACAATTTCAGAATTGCAACCTGGCTCTTGAGCTTTCTAATTCTCTTGATTAGATCTCTTGACCTTGCTCACACTCTGCTCAGGTTTAGCCATGGGAACCTGCAACAATCTCTACCTAACAATAAATTTCACAAATTTAAAATTTGACAAATTTATAGTCCACTTGCAGATATTTAACAAAATGATTTAACATTTTAAAATCTTTGATGATCACATGTAAGAATAACATTCAGATTTGACAATTTCATTTTTAAAATATTTTCTCATTTCAAATAAATTTTCCCAAACCATTTGTTCATCATGTTTAGCACTCGGAATTTTGAAAATCCGCTTTTCAACATCAGTTGTCAAAAAAATCTTTTTGTATTTTTCAAAATTTTATGCTAAAACACACTGAAAATATTTTTGGAATTTTGATTTATAATGAAATGCAGTAAAGAAATATTTACAATCTAGGTTTATATAGTCTGTAAATATTTTTGCGAGTTTGTGTAAGAGGATCATATCAGTTTATGAGACAAATCACTAACACCGTTAAGCTTTAAACATTTTAAGTTCTAAACGATTCACTTAGATTGTCAGTATACTGATCCACTTAAATTTTCACACAAAGTTCAACTGTTTCGAGATACGAGTTTAATGTTTTAAGCACTTAAACTTATGCGCGTGTCCCACCTCAGAATATACTCCCGTATCCAGACTCCTATATTCAATCTTACAGGTGAATGTACACTAGTGATATCTGTAAAGGGTTAAATGCGAGACCATGAGAGCTAAGGCTATTGCTTCCGCAAAATCAGACAGATGATGGTTCGCTTTTCGGTGGGTTCCCTTTAGAGAATCTTTTATTTACAACAGCACATGATTAGCATTTTTCAATGTTTCATCATTTTTTATGCTGAGGGTGGGCTTTATGAATAAAGCTGTGCAAAGTATTATACGAGGACTAGGCTATTACTCCCGCAAAATCAGAAGTCCAGGTATAATACCCCAGATATCACCACGCACAAAGACCTAGTATGTCAGAAATAGAAAGCCCTTCAAACAAGATTTCAGGGGTTACCTATATATCCGAGAGATGTTCCCTACGAAATAAGCAAGTTTGATATTTAGGTTTATATCTCGAACACAATCTACTAAGCGTGTAAAAACCTACTGGCATATCATTAGTGAGACCGTTTATCACATTTGACTTTCCAATTCTTTAGCGTGCTGTGATAGTCCACTGATGTACTATCATTTCCTCTTTTTCACAACAAAACTCGATTTTGAATTTTTTAATGTTTTTGGCTTTTTAGATTTTATCATGTTTTTGGCTTTTTCAAATTTTTTAAATTTCTAAAATTTTTACTCCCCCTAAAATCAAAATATGTTTCAATTTTGATTTTCTCGGAAAATTTTGAAAACAAACTGTACAAATAAAGTGATAACTGTTGTGAATTGCTTCAATTCGCCATCCACTTGGCATAAACAATTAGAACTCCCCCTGACAACAAACTATTTTCCCATTATGATTTCAAAACACTTAAGTTTGTTTTAATCAAATGGTTTTTTCGGAAAATAAGTTTTATTGATTTTACCATTTGTAAGATCGGGGTTATGATCATCACTTTGTTTTCTTAACCACTTGAATGAATGTTAAATCAAGTTCAACTTAATGACCTTGATTAACCACTTGTCGATTCAACCATACTATTTGTAAAATGAAATATGACAATTTTCAGGAATAACTACCACATGAAGGTTGAAATACCACTTGTACTTGTAGAAATAGGCCGATTCCTACTCCACACTTACCAACCTGGGAGTTCCGGCAAGTCACACTTGTAAAATTTTAACACTTTTAATATTTTTCACAAAAACAAATTTTTTTTTAAAAAAATGATGCCGATTCATGCTCCACGATTACCAACTTGGGAGCTCCGGCAAGTCAGGGTTTTAAATAGAAAATGTTGTCACCCAAGCCTGACCAGCCTTTGGTGATTTTGATTCATCTCTATCCCACCATCTTTTTTATTTGTAAAAATCTTTCACATCCTTTACCTTCCTGTCAACCATCTTCCCAAAAATATGTTTTACTTTTCCATTAAAAGCTTTTTCAGCATCAAATTCTTCTTTACCAGAGAAGAATTGATCTGAAATTTCAACCTTACCAACTTTCAACTTCAAGTTTTCTTTTGACAATAGCGAAAAGTTTTCATCGTTCATTTCTGGAACGGAATTCTTCTCTCTTTTCTCAACAAATGACTCCTCTGACTTTGACGAGTCAGATTCATTGTCAGAACTACTCTCTGATTTAACAACCCATTTTTGTTTGTTCAAATTGACTTTTCTTTTGTAAAAACGTTTCGAACTTTCACCAGTTTCGAAGGTCGAATTTTTGAACACTTTGAATTTTTCTGAGGATTGTTTTGTTTTATCAACACATTTCTCTTTCTGCTTTGAGTTAGAAGAAACTCCCTGTTTTGTATAAGTGGACTTGGGGCAATTCCAAGCGATGTGTCCAACTTCTTGGCATTTGAAACATGTTCTTCGTTCAACTCACTTCTCAGATTCCTTCACCAAATTCTTTTTCCTTTCAGCAAGAAACTCTTTGTTTGTCTGTCTCCAGAATTGTTTCTTCTCTTCTTCTACTGAGCTTGTACCTGAAACAAATTTAGTTTTTGGTTTATAAGTTTTCTCATTTTTAGGATTTTCTGGGGGAATGAAACCTAATCCCTGTTTTTTGAAATTACCGTTATGGTTTGGTTTCTTTCGATAACCTAAACCAGAACTGTAACCTTTTTTCTTGTTCAATCTCTGTTGAACTCTTGAAGTGTATTTTTTAGGTTTTACATCAAGATTTAAATCTTTTATTTCAGAAATATTAATTTCCGTTAATTTGAAAACCTGTTTGATCATTTCAGTTTTGACACTTCTAATTGGAAATTCTTCATCAGAAAATAATTTGTCAGAATCATTCAAAGTATATGCTACTTTAAATGTTTCGTCTTTCAAATTATTTTTCAACATCAGAAATTCTTTATTGTAAACCCGTTTGACTGGTGAACTCGGACTCTTGTCTGATGAACTCGAACTTTCAGGTTTAGACTCCGACTTTGACTCTTCATCCATATCCAACACCTGATCGACCACTTTCTTTAATAACTCAGACTCATGATCAGTGTCAGACGCTGTGAATGTGACGTCAATGTTGTCTGGTAACTCATCAATGGTTTTAGACTTTAACTTTATGTTGACTACCTTTTTTAATCGTTCCTCATTTGGCTTTCTGAGAGAATAACTTTCCCAGATCGGAGGCGGACACTTGGTATATTTGACACTTTGTTTCTTACCGGTATCCGTATCTTCATTCTTTTTATCTTGAAAAGCTTCAAGACCTGCAACAGTAGGATAAACTCGATCAATCAAATAATCACAAGTTGTATAACTCAACAACAATCGTTTGATTCTTTCACTTTCAATCTTTTCGAGTTCCAAATCCTGCTTTAGTTTTGCACAATCTTCAATATACTCATTGATGACCTTCTGCTTTGTCATTAATGTTGAACTCATCATCGTCATAGCAGCATCAACTTCTAAGTTTGTCTTGTTCAGACTGTCAACCGTCTTGTTCAGCACATCATACGACTCTTTCACATATTTAACATCAAATAACAATTTTTCTTTCAATTCTTCTAGTTCACGATACTTCTTGTCTTTCTCCTCATAATCTTTGCAAGGTTTCAAGCATTTCAGACAAGGTTTCGTTACCTCAACAATCTTTTCAACTTCGATAATCTTTTCAACTTCGACAATTTTCTCCACCACTTTCTCAATCACCTTTTCAACGATCAGTTCTTTATCAAATTCTATTCTTACTTCACACTCTTCAACTTTGACCTTCTCTGTTGAACTTTCTTCAGCTTTTGCTTTCTCAGCTTCCAATTTTACCTTTTCTTCAGCTATCCTTTTTGCTTCCAGTTCTCTCTTCAATCTAGCATCCTTCTTCTCATTCAACATCTCGATCTTATCTGCAAAAAACAAATTAAAACTATAAGTATCCAGACCTTTTCTAGCTTTATTGATATACTCTTCTTCATCATCGGTGTCTGCATCACATCCTAATTCCTCAAAAATTGGTATTCTTTTCGGACTAGATTTGACTGACTCTTCTTCCAGGATTTGATCAACAAAAGCTGATTTTTCTAAGTATTCTTTATCTGGAATGTATTTATCCCAGCTGAATCCTTCTGTCAATTTTTCATCATCTTGATTTACAAGATAAGCTTTCTTCTTTCCATCTTCAATGGCATGGGATGATGATGGTTGTTGAGTAAGCTGATGATAAACTGATTTTCGATGATAATCATTGGTTCCAAATGGATCTTGTCTTCCGGTTGCTTCTTTGTTTTTTACATTCTCGTTTAAAATGCCCCTTTTCTCAGCAACGAAAACAAGTAACCTTTGATTTGTCAACCCCTAATGAAGATGTAGCAACATCACGAAGATCATCTCTACCAGTGATTTATGTAAATTTTTCCGCTCTTCTTACAGCACTGGCTAAACACCACTTGATATCCATCAACTCAAGTTCTTCAGCATCAATCTGGTCATAATCCTCTTTGGTGAGCATCGAATTTCCAATTCGTCCAGCAACTAAACTTTCATACGATTCTAACACAGTTACAAGCGATGCCATGTGTTGCTTTGCGGTTTCTGGAGAGAGATTTTGACCATTTTGAATATTCAATGTAACATTGCATTGCAGATTTGTTGAACTCTGTCGTTGTGAACTTGGTGTTGAGAAATTTGGATCAAAACTTGAATAAGATGAAGAATGTCCACCACTCTGAGTCACAGTACTAACATTTGTTCCAGAAGAACTATCAGCACTGAAAGCAGTCTTGATCTTTGGATTTGGAGTAGTCTCAAATTTGTTTCCTCTGTAATATAGACTAACATCCTGTTGAGCATTTGGATTATTCATGATAGCAGTTTTCTGAATATCCAATTCATGTTCTTCAATCTTTTGAATGAACTTACTCAAATTCATACTTTCAGATTTTCTCATATGTTTCAAAATCAACAAATATGTTCCCCATTTATTTTGTGGTAGAGCATCAGTAAGCTTATCAACCCATTCGTCGTCTTCTTTTTTTATCTCCAATCTTCCCATTTCCCGAACAAGATGACAATATCTATCGATAGTCGTTTTTGTTGATTCACCTTCAAATGCTACAAACATATCAAATGATTTCTTTAGTAATGCACGTTTGTTTTTTATCATATCAGCGCTTCCCTTAAACTTATTAATCAATGCCAACCAAATTGATCTAGCAGTTTCTTCATGTTGAAGTAACACGAAGATATCTTCTTTTACGGATTGTTGGAGAAGACTAATCATCATTTTTTCACTGGTGTATTTCAATTTCTCAACCGTTGAATAGTCACTTAAAGCTTTTTCAATCCCACGTTCATCTTTCGGTTTAACGTAATCTACATCTAACGAACACCATGCATCAAACTTATAGGCTTGAACCCAGTTTTCAAAACGATTTTGCCATCCTTTAAAATCCTCGATGTACATAAGCTTTGGAGGCTTTTGAGACGTTCCCGTTTCATTGTCGATTTCAATGGTTTCAATAGTAGTAACTGGAGCAGCTGGAGTAGTAGCAAACGCGTTGTAAAACTCTTCTTCCATGTTTTGGAAACAATTTTCACAAATTCTCAAAGTTCACACGAAATGCAAGTTCAAACAAAATGGATGCTTTGATGCGAAATGGACTCTGGTGCGAAATGGCCTCTTCAAGCGAAATGACAATCTGATGCGAAATGACTGATTTCGTACGAAATGGCACAACAGATGATTTTGTACGAAATGAAATGTAGTTTCAAGCGAAATGGAGGTCCTTTCAAACGAAATGGAGATCAGTTCAAGCGAAATGGCAATTTGGAGCGAAATGGGTCAATTCGTGCTAAATGGGAGGTCACAGGGTTCAATTCGTACGAAATGAAATGTCTGTTTCACACAAAATGGCTCATTTCATACGAAAAGCTGCTGATGTCACCTATTCGATCGGATTTTTGTCAAATTGAACAGGTTTTAGGTTGATTTTAGGTCCAATTCTCTCAAGGATTCGTTAAAACAGTGTTTCGCTTATAATCTGAGAAAATCAATCCATTTTAACCGTGAAAACTTGTTAATTTTGAAAAAGAAGGTGTAGAAGACAGAATTTTGAAGAAATCAAGCTGAATTCGGTAAGAACTCTTCCTCCTGAGCTCTGATACCACTTGTAGGATCGAGAATCGATCTAAACGAGTCTATCAGAAGAGTTCTAATCCATATCAAAGGCGGAATTCAATGATATAGACTTGATTACAGCTTAATTCATTCTTTAATTGTCTTGTATACTGATATAACACTGTTACAGATCAGATGACACGTCGGCAGCACTTCGGTACCGGAATCACGAACTGTTCCAAATGAAATGGCAGCTCACCTATTTATAGGGAATGCATTTTGTACGAAATGGTTAAGTGTCATTTCGTGAGAAATGGACTCTTCCATTTCGTGGGGAATGGTCAGTCACAACCAATTTCATCTAAACTAACCTACCAAGCTCCATTCTATCCAATCTAGACACAAGACTCCATACAAGACGAAGTCGACAGACATATGCACCAACAGGGTTACTGCACATTTTTCTTTGGTTTAACCGAATTAGTTCATTAACAGGTTAACAATCACAAAGCTTAGGTGCCAATCGCTATCAACGTCATAGACAACGGACCACGATGCACTTCGTTACCTTGGACTAGCAAATCCTTTCAAAAGACAAGGCATAATACGCATATTCGTTTCACAAAGTCAAATTTAATAATTCACTCGACAATTTGTAAATTCAATACAACGTATGACAATTGTCTAAAGATTCAAAATCTATTCAATTTGTCACAAACCAAACATCAAACAAGTAATAAAAAACCTAAATCTTACAAAAGTCTACACCAGGGTGAAACCTCCAAGGAATTAGCTGCTCATGATCGAAGGGACTTGATCACCAGATGTTAAGAACTTGAAATTGGTCATCTTGAAACTTGAAGAATGATGGAAGGATGATGGTTAGGGTTTTGGTGAGTGATGGTGATGAGAGGATGGATGAATGGTTGAACTAGGGTTTGGAGGATGATGATGATGATGAATTGGATGATGATTCGGTTGATTCCGATGATGGAAGGTGTTAGAGATGGATTGATATTGAAGATGGTGATGTATTATGGCTCCAAGACTGATTTCAAACTCAATTCAAGATGTAACTCCCGAATAATGATGATTATTCTCATTAAAACTCGTTCCCAACCCAAAAGAAACAAAAATTCGCGACGTGATTATGCCGAAGCTGTCGCCGACGGTCCAAGGACCCGTCACTGACGGCACGTGTTTGTTTCAGTTTTGTCCGACGGTTTAACTTGCTGTCTACAGAGAAATGAAGGGACGGGACCATCAGTGTGGCGTTGCCGACGGCCCATATAGGCGTCGGCAACGGGTCTTCTAGACTTAACTTTCTGTTTTCTTCAATTCTTGATCCCGGTTGAATCAATTCGCGTCCCGGTAGTTCGTTTTTCGTTCCAGTGGTCCGTTAAGCCCTCGAAAAGCTCCTTAAACTCCTTAAGACTTGCAAAACACAAATCCCATTAAAAGTAGATTATTTGAGATTAAAAGTTAAGTAAAAACCTAAACTTACACATAAACGAACACCGTTATTTGACCACGTATCAGCGTTATTCGTTGTTTGGTTAACACGGAAGAATTTTATTTTTGATTTTGAAAAGATGTTTTCAATTTTAGGGGGAGAAATTTTTTTTTAAATTGTCAAAATTTCTGTAAAATTGAAAAGCATCATTTCAAATCATTTCAGATAGATAAAAATTTTCAAAATCCAAAAACAATAGTAAATCTCAAAATGTCAAAACATTGAAAAAATGAAAATGAGATTTATTGTGCGAAAAGAGGAAATGATAGTATATCAGTGGACTATCAGTGCATGCTAAAGATATGTAGTGTTTAAAATGGTTAAACAATCTCACTAAAGATGTGTCGGTAGGCTCAGCTAGACTAGTAGTTTTGCAAAAAAAAAAAAAAAAACGATATAAACTAAATAGATAAGCCTAGTTCTAGTGGGAAACGCGATTGAAAGCTTAGTACTTTGTTTTGTCCTTCGTGACTATGTACCTACTCGGTAATCGCTGAATGCTGAAAAGCATAAAAACCGGCCAGTTTGTGAACTTTCAAAACATACTAAAAAAAGTCACTGTGATTGTTCATTTCTTTTTCAAAAGATTTAAACTTGTTTTATTTCTTTATTTTTGTTTAAGCATTGGACATCCTCTGCGTATACGAAAGTATCGAACTTGATGTTAGTGCCTGAACGTTTCTGCATTATTTTACTTGGTGTTTCATTTAAATCTTGGATTACCTCTGCGTATATGAGAATATCAAAATGGTGGTTAAGATCTAAACAATTTCAACTTATTTTTTACTTCTTATTTTGTTAAAACATTGGACTTTTTCTGCGTATCGAAAGATCGACCTGATTGTGAATGTTTAAACATTCTGCGTTTTTTTGTACAAATCACAGTTGATGAAAGTTTAAAAGTATTACTTGAGTCATTGTATTACATGATGAGGGGATATGCTGAGATCGTGGGGTCCATAAGAACTTAGTAAAATTTAATATACCTTAACATATCGGTAAGCATTACGAAAGTTTTTAGATTGAGTTTAAGTGAACAACAATACCGACAATCCATGTGAATCGTTTAAACTAAGTGTGTCTTAGATCAACGGTGCAACTGATATGTCTCGTTAAACTGATATGATCCTCTGACACGTTTTCTCACAAAAATACAAATTGTAAATATTACATTTGAGTTTGTTTGCATTTTTTCTTTCAATATACAAAATTCAAAAAGATTTTCTTTCAAAATCTTCCATTAAAACCAAATAATGTTGAATGAGAGTTGGACAAACGAGATTATTTAGATACTGTTTGTATGTGGAGAATCATTCAAGGGGGAGACCGTGTGTATTCACTTGAAAATGTTGATCAAGAGTGCAGATCAAGACTGCGACAACATCCAAGGGAGAGACTGTTGATGCATATGTCTATTGCCCATGATGTAATAGGGCTAGAACATGTCAAATATGAGTTGTGTATGTAAAACAGGCTCATCCATACAGATGTAGCACATCCGCACGAAGATAATCACCTTCGTACGAAGGTAGTTTATGTCCATACGAATGTAATCTTTAGTCCGCACGAATGTAAACGTCTATAAATAGACGTGCGGACTGAGTGTTCGGTAAGCTTGTGTGACGGACTGTGAGGCGAAGCTCTGTCAAACTTGTACCGTGACTGTGAAGTTAATAGAAAACTTAGAAAATTGTGAAATCTTGTGTTTCTATCTATTTCTGATGGATTCCGCACTTCTGACTTAGGATTAGATATCTCCATAAACGTGAACATCGATCCGTAAACTGGACCTACAAATTTACTACCATCATTATTTAGAGTTTTTTATGGTTGTTGCTCTGATTCTCTTAGCTATATTTTATGTTATCTTAATTACTATATTGTATATATAAGAAAAGGTTTTTCAAGAGGGGGTCTCAGTAGGAACAACCTCTCTGTCAATTGTTCTGTTAGAGGTGAGATTATACTAAGCGGTCGTTTGGTTCACAAAATCTATTGAAATTAGAATGGAATTGGAATTAATTCCATTAAAATGTATTTTTCGTTGGTAAACTTTAAAATTAGTATTAAAATAGATTCATCCATTCATGGGAAAGTAACTTTCCATCACATCCCCCATAGAATCTGAAAACATTCATAAGGAATGCATTCAAGATTACCTAAAAGCCCTTTCCTTTCCCAAGTATACCTTATTCATTGCATAATCAATTCGCACTTATCCCCATTAGTATATATTGTTCTTCATTGTCTTCGTTCGTTCTTAAACCCAATTCCTAAATCTGACCCAATCAACATCTTGTCACTCATTTTATATTGTCATGTTTGACTATTTTGCATCATTTGTCTTCAATTGATTGCACATGCATAATTTTTTTGTAAACTCTTTTGTTTGTTTGTGATTATATGATTACACAGAGACAAGAATACTTGGTTTTGGTGTTCAATTTGGTCAAGTTTGAAGTTGCTGATTGTTTTTTATTCATTTTGTCATTGTCACTCATCCCTCATCCATTATGTTGATTGTTTTTTATTCATTATGTCATTGCCACTCATCCATTATTTTATTAATTCCCCCACAAGATTCAATTTCATAATTACTTGTCATAGTTCTACAGATTATTAGCAATATGTACCTTGATACTTGTTTTCGTAATTGATCCTCATGCTTACGAATATAGAAAGAAAGGGGTAACATTTGATGAACACCTCACTAATGTTATTTTACACCAATCTTAACACTATATGTCTATTTTTGCAAAGTGTTTGGATTCTTACATTGTCGATTGAATTTGTCCTACTATCTGATTATTACATTGTTGATTAAATTTTGTTATTATCTCATTGTTTTCTATATGTTTCTTCATGTAGGAGATGACTAGGCTTACTTTAACAACTCCAAAACATAGGAAAAAAAAAAGAAACACATGGTGTTATTGCTTGCTTTGTAATTTCAATTTACATGTTAGCATCGGAATACAAATTGGATAAACCTCCTATTAGGTAATCTTTTGGAGAAATTTACCGATGTCCGATATTGCACAAGTATGTTTTTTGATAGTGATGCTATGTCTATATCACAAACTCGGATGAATCAATTGTGTTTCATAAAATTGTGTGGCATGCTTAAAACATGTGGAGGATTAAAATCAAGTCAGAATATGGAAATTAATGAACAAGTACCCATTTTCCTTCACATAGCTTATAATGTTATAAATTTTGTAATGATAAGTCAATTTCATTATTAAGGTGAAACAAGTAGTAGAGTAGTTTCTCGGGTGTGCAATGTTGTGACATGATTACATTCACACTTGCTTAAGGAACCAGAACTTGTTCCTGAGGATTCTATTGATCAAAGATGGAAATGGTTTAAGGTATCACTACTCATTATAATTTTGTCACATACTTACTTGGGTTTCATAAATAACTAGCTTTTGTTTCAGAATTGTCTAGGAGCTTTGGATGGGATATATATAAAGTTCTTAGCACTACTAGATGAGAAACCTAGATATAGAACAAGATAAGGTGATATCGCTACAAGATATGCAATTTATTTTTGTTCTACCGGTTTAGGAGGGGTCTGCAGGCGATGGTAGAGTACTCAAAGATGCTCTTGATAGTCTTCACGGACTAAAAGTTCCAAGATGGTATCCTTTGGACATTTGCAAATCAAAAACTAATACTCTTTACATGTATTTCTAGGTTATTATTTCGTAAACGCGGGATACAGAAATGGACAAGTGTAAGTGTAGTACCTGGTGACCGAAGATTATCAGTGTCATACAGAATTAATAGCAACAGTTAAGGGGGACTACGTAAGTGCAGTAACCTGTCGGGTAATTGTGGCTTGTAAGACGCCAAACTCCGGGTGTCTCACAGTCGGGTGATCATTGTATATATAGTCAAAAATTAAATCTTTTGTTTTAACACTTCAGAGAGTACGTTGTACAAAAATAAATTTAAGTCAAATTCCCAAAACATAGGAAGCATCTAAATTTAAATACAAAATTTAATGTATAAAATTTGGTTTATTAAACAAGTGTCTTCAACTAGAAATGCCATCTTCAAATCCCGGGTAGCTTCATGCAATGTCCAAGAGACCGCTTGATCATCCAACTAACTAACCTGTAATCAATCTAAAGTGCATGCAAAAGTTAGCTAGGCTGAGTGAGTTCAAGTTTTATAATGTAAACAAAAAAAAAACACTTATAAAACATTTTCACCATGTAAATAAATAAATGTATTCATTTTATCATCAAAATTAAAATTCATCTTTTAATGAGTCAAGCGCACAACGCAGATCTCCTCACCTTAAATCCCAAACACAAAGTAGGGGATAAAAGAATTTTTCTTCTCTTCTTGCCCCAAGGGCAGATAAACTACTAGGGGACTTCTTCTTGCCCCAAGGACAGATAAATAGTCAGGGGACTTCATCTTGCCCCAAGGATAGATAAACTGTTAGGGAACTTCTTCATTTCGACCTGGTTGTGGCATGACCCAACACATTACACGCAAGTACACAAAACGGCAAGCAAATAATTCTCATGTATAATTGGTATGTAAATACATGTAACTATACAACATCATAAAAAAAGTTTTCATCCAAGTAATACATCAAACATGCATGTTAGCCCTAAACATTGAAAACGTTTACAAAAAAGGGCATCATTAACTCTCACATAAATGCATATATGTGTATTTATATATATACACACATGTATGCTTAAATCATCGTACGTATACCTTCGTACATACAAGGCTTATACATAAATATCGTCGCTTCATAAACTCGAGTATAAATATATCACTACAAGAATTACATATCAATACCGACGACACATGTTGCTGCTAAAGGTACCTTTTGTTGTCGCTAATGACGTCATCGCTAGAACTTGGCCGCTAATGATCAAAATGTCATTGCTAATACAGCCGCCACCGCTGATGCCTCTAGCGGAGAATTGCCAAAAAGCTCACCAGAGACGGATGCATTTGCCAGAGAATTGCAGGAAAGCTTGCCGAAAAGCTCATATATTCATTCAGATTTCTACAAATTTTCATAATCTCAAAATACACATATTTTCTTAAATTCAAAATACACAAATTCTAGTAAACTCAAATATCTATAAAATTTTCATTCAATCTCATATATATATATATATATATATATATATATATATATATAGGTACGGGATCAGAAGAAAACGCCCTAAAGTGTGAGAACGGTGAGAACGCATGTAACATCTGTGCTTGTAATCATTGTGAACAGTTCAATTATCAATAAAACAATGTTATTTGATCCCAATGTTAGTTTGGTTGTGTTTTACATTTTTCATGTTTTGACTTTTGTCCAATTTCAAACTCTATATCGCTTTCTGGGGAGTTATACGCAAACTGGTGCGTAAACATAATCAGTTTAATGCGAAAAATACTCCGGAACATCAAAATATACTTAACATACCTTAAATAACCTTTACATAACTTAGAAATAAGTTTTAAAGGCTTTGGTATGGCAAAAACAAGTTAATTCGCCTACAGGGACTAAATTTGACAAACTGCGAAAGTATGCCAATTTGAACTTTAACAGACATTCCAGAACATGACCATAAGTTAAACATACCATAAATATCCTTTATATAGCTTATAAATAGGCTTTGAGGGGTTCGGTGTGCTAAAATAAACTTTTGGGTCATTCAGGGACTAAAAGTGTCAAAAAGTGCACAAGTTTGCACTTTTGCGCATAACTCACGTTCTGAATACATCCGGACATCCAAAAATTTATGTAAGCACTAAAATATTTTATTTTAGTGTTTGGCATAATAAAATTCCATTCGTCGCGTCATTTGGATCGTTTTTCGCGCTTGTGCGCATTCCGTCGTAATTAAGCGAACATCGCGATCGTACGACTAAACGAACTGACATCCGACATATTTTTGAGCATGTTTCATGTCCACAATGTTTAGGCATCATTTTAGGGCCTTAACGTTGGCTTAACGGGCCTTAAACGTGTCAGAAATGGCTTAAATACGTAACAGGGACCAAAACTGTCATTTATGAAAGTTGGTTTCTGACCAGTTAGGCCAGGCGGCCCGCGTAAAACCAGGGCTATCCTTTACGCGGCCCGCGTCAGGCTCCCAGATCAGATAAGATCAATTAATCAGCAGATTACAGCTGTTAAACTCCCAACCACACACCCACACTTGCCCTTTCAGTTCATGAGGGGCCATTTTTTTGTCACCACAACATTCCAACAAGTGTACGCCTTAGATTCGATCACGGTTTCCAAGAAACGATCCTAACGGTTCGGGAAATCCAATAAATACCCACATCCCCCAACTTCAAAACCCACTAGAATCTGATTTGAGAAGCTCTAAGTTGAAACCTTTGTTTCATACCTGAGCTACTTGAATCAAGATTAGCATTCGGGGACCCTTCGTAAGTAATCCTTCGTTCTTTTATTGCTTTTCGAGTCCGAAAGTCAAACTTTGTTTGACTTTCTGTGTTGACCAGTTTATGGTCAATGCGAAGTTCGTTTGAACTTCGCAACGTGATTGTAATCACGATGGTTATAGTCCCTTGTGACTATGCCTACTGATTACCACGTTGTCTAGGGTCGTAAAGGTAAGCGATCTAATAAATCGCTTATACCTTCGAACCCGACCCATTTGGTCGATCATTAGGATTCGACCAAATACATTAGGTGACCATAGTAGGTAGGGAATAACCTTCCGAGGTTATACCTTATGGTCACGACGTTTAAGTAGTTGTATGATAGGTAGTTTATATGCCTTAGGTAAATTACCAAAATACCCCTTTGATGCCAAAATTCATTATAAACATATGTGACATAACTTTTGACATCTAAACTGATTTGGCGACAATATTAGGCATGTTAAGGCATATTCTACTTGTCATAGGACTAGTTAGGCGGTCCGAGCGTGTTTCACGCGAACGACGCGTTAAAGTAGCATAAGCTACCTAAACGGGTCGTAATGGGTCGTAAGCACTTATGTTAGGTTTCATCTAGTATGTAGGCTTTGTTAAACCATATTACACGAGTCTCCATACTCGTTTGGTTTACGAACCCTCATTCTATCCGATCCTCCGATTTAGGTCCGGTTTATTAACATAGTTACCTATATTAGGTGCCGTTTGATATCCGTGAACTCTAGCATTGTTTAGTTTATACTCAAGGACTACTAAGCAATCTCAAGTGAGTACATAGACCCCTCTTTTACTGTTTTCCAAACGTTTTGGGGTGAAACACATGTGCCTACTTGTTACTTTCATGCTTTCCTGTTTTCACATCATATACCTGCTATGTTTGTTAGTACATTATAGTACATGATTTCATTACATTTCATGCTATGTATGCCCATTGTGTGCGTACTTAGTACATCATTTTACATTACATTTCATGCTATATATGCCCGTTGTGTGCATACTTAGTACATTGTTTCACATTACATTTCATGCTATGTATGCCCATTGTGTGCATACTTAGTACATTTGTTTCACGTCATATACTATGTATGTCCACTTGTTACATATTTAGTACAGTTGTTTTCATAACATGCTTACATTTTGGTATGACATTTGGGTTGTTTACAATGGAACAATACATTCATTAACATTAGCTACGCCATTCGTTAGTAGGTAGTGGTACCATAGGAATTGACAACTCCCGTTCCGGACCTCCTGCGTAGCTTTGGATGAAAGGAATGACCGAATTCGATACACATAACTTAGATAAACCTTTAATTTGTTTAAGGGTTTATCGCCACACTCTCAAGGCTTGGATGTATGCATTTTCACAATACCGCATAAATGTTTGTATCAGTATAGCATGCATTTGTTCCACAAAACATAACTTTGATTTAAACCATGCTTTACTTCAATACCTTGTTTTTGTGCATTTTACATATGGTTTAGTTGATATATTTCACTTACCATACATGATATTTTTGGGTACACATTACATGATCTACATTAAACATAAACATTTTGACATTGATATACACATTTAGTGGTTTACATTGGACATAGACATTTCGATACGGTTTACACATTAACACATGACAATTAATTTATACATAAACAATTTACATTGGTGGTTGGTTTGAGTAAGTGATTTGAGTAACGAGGCGTGTGTAATATGATACAAGCATGGTGGATACGCCGATGGTACTTCCTATATATAAGTGTTTGTATGACATTACATGTCGTAGCGTTACTTAAATCATTTCAATATTTGACATATTTCGTTTTACATAAACAACTTATTTTCACAAGACATTGATTTACAAAACAACTTATCTTATACAAACTCATTTCACCTGGTTATTCATTTAACCTTACATTATTCTCTTATTTATACATATCATCGCTTTTTGAATGATTTACAAAACAAAACAATTTACAAGGTTCATGACTGACTTTTGTTAAACAACTTTTTCTAAACTTATAAGTCATGAATCCTATTTTCACAAATCCTATGTATCTCACAGGCATTTTGTAACACCCCAAAAATGGGTTTGGTAATTAAACCACGTTATTAGTGACGACGGGTAAAATACCCTTAGTGGTAAAAATTAACCCGGTTAACATTGGGATTTAAATAGATAAATTTGATGCTAATTAAAGGAGGGTAAACAGTAAAGAAAACATGAAGTTCTAGTCCCTAATAATTAAAATCTAAACTTGAGGGACCTAAATCGTTAAAAAGGAAACAATTTCTATTAAATAAATAAAAAACACACCACACACACACCTTGTGTGTGTGGATCGATCATCAGGAGCGACCAAGAAGGGTCAAACCCTAATCAACACAATTTCATCAAATTGAAGGGGCAAATCAAGTCCAAATCAAAATCCGAGTATGAATTAGTGATCTCCATTGAAAAAGGAGTCACGAGGTATGCAAATTTCTTGAGAAATCTCTAGTTGAAATTCTGAGCAAACCTAGAGAACTCGAATCTAAGCTTGCATGTTTGTTGTTTGGATGAAATTAGTGATGAAACTATGTCTAGGAGTAAACCCTAGTCATATATTTGTTGAATTGATGTTCATGGTTGTGAATTCATGATCATACACTCATGTGTCAAGTGGGTTTTGATTATGTAGTAAAGATGATGATGTACACATGTTTAAAATCATCATAGTTGCTAGTAGAAACAAGATACTTGAACAATTTGCAAGTTTGAGTGTTGAACATACATGACTTGAATTGGGTTTTGGATAATTTAATGAAATTAATGTTGTATGGGTGTTTATAAACACCATACTAACTTGTATAAATGAACTATTTGAACAAAATGGGGATTTGATAAGGGTTCATACTTGATTTGAAGTGGGTCTTGACACAAGAATTAAACTCATAATTTATGATTTAGTTCAATAGGAAAAGTAGTCAAGGGTTCATAAGGTGTGAAAGTCATGATTTAGAATGACTAATCTAACAACCTTGTGAATAATGAATGATAGTTGGCGCTTAACAAGCTAGATGAAGCTTGGGGAGCAAGCGGGTCGATCGAAGCAAGTGAGAAAAGAAAAGCGTAATTTGGATGTGAGGTAAGTTAAACTTACACCTTTTATTTGATATCTATTGGTATTATAGACTTATAAGTAAATTGACCGTACGGTGTAAACCGGTACAAGTTATGTAGACGAGATGATAATAATTCCATCTCGTAAAAGTAAACGGTCATATAAGACCAAACGGGTCAAAAGGTGAAAATATCACCCTTTGACAATATCGGCTAATGTTTTGTCGAGTTGCATTATTACAGAAATAATTATCGATTGAATGATGACATCGCTATTACTTAGCGCCACTAAGGCAAGGTATAGTAACGGGTCAATACAACGATCCGGGCCAGGTATGTAAATAACACAACTCATCATGCAGAATTTGGAGTTCTATAAGAGTTAGACAAGGTTGAAATATAGATATTCGGTTATCTTTTAGGTAAACCGAATAAATTGAATTATGTTTATGGTGATTTAGAAGCACATGGGTCTATAAACAAGATTATAGTCAGAATGGTCGGATTTTGGGTCAAACAAGTATTTAAAGGACCTTGTAGTAAAAAGGGGATGAAAATTAACCAAATTGCCCTTGTAAGCTAATTCGTAGGAATGACCCTTAAAGGTGGTTTAGAAACGAGTCTTATGACCAAATAAATGCTTAGAATAAGTATAGGTTGTGAAAGATGTAAATTCTTGGGTCTAAAGACTTTATATGAGTCCTTGCCGTAAAATGATAATTCGAAGGGTAAAACTCGAAACATATAGATCTCTACATTAAATCCACCACAAATAAAGTTATGGTGGAAGATTACTTGATAAGAAATGTAGGAATAGGATGTTAGAAATAAACGAGTATGAATTATGCGGAAAAGTGCATAAATACCCTTAACGGGTCAAAATAAGTATTTAAGAACGAACGGGTTAAGAATATACATAAACTCGTGAATTGAACTTATTATGATAGGAAATAATGAAATTATAAGATTCATGTGAGTTGGGATCAAACAAATATGTTTGTTTGACAAAATGCATAAACGGGTTAAAATCCGGTAAAAGGGCAACAAGTCGAAGGCTTAGAAGTCTGAAAATTTGTTATGTTGGATGTAGGATTTCAACTCCACAAGGTAGAGAATCAAATTACAAACACGTAGAAAGAAAGGGAGGTCAAACGGACAAGCGGATTGAAAGATACGGAGGTTTTCGTGTCAAAAACGGCAAAATGGAAAGGTTGGTTGCAGGGGCCACCGTAACTTACGGTGCCACCGTAAGTTACGGTGTCGCAAAAATGGTTATGGCAGATCCCCGCTGATTTACGGTGGGGGGAAATTAACAATCAGAGGCCACCGTAACTTACGGTGGCACCGTAAGTTACGGTGGAGGCCAATTTGAAATCAATGTTTTTGGATCATGAGATTTTTATTGGGATTTCCTTCCATTATCATTTATCTTGTCTTGTACCGTTGTTTAGATTATCAAAACTAACTGTTAAGTTGGTTTTGAACACAGGTATATGTCGAGAGCCCGGATGAAGATAAAGCGTCGAGCAAGAACCGAACACATGTTAAATAAAGCTTCCGCAAGTTGTTTCGTTCGTTATTCTAAAACGGCGAATTAAATCGCATTATGTTATATCACTATAAATTGTAAAAAGTTTTTAACAAGCCCGTATTTCCGATGTATATGAAATTATTAATTACATGATTATTTCGCAAAATATACCTTAAACCTTGATTTATAAGAACGGGTGTTACAAGTTGGTATCAGAGCCTTGGTTTAAGAGATTCAAGTATGGCGGAAAAAAAACTATGCTTGGACTTAAACCTTATGCTCTTAATAAAGATTGGTGTTCGGTTCGAGGCTTGATCGCAAATCCGGTAAGTATATGTATGTAATTGTTTAGCATGCTAAAGTGTTGTAAACAACACATAGGGCTATCGTGTGATACACGTTACCCCAATTAAAATGACTGAGATAGTTGACAAAAAAAAATACGCGTGTTGACGCATATAGCAGAAAAAGCCTTGTATTATAATACGGGCGATTATTTAAAGTTGACGTTACTAACTTTTGTGAATGTTTTAATTGAAGGACACTCGCGTTTGAAGATGACGAGAGTCAAACGAATTTTGGGTATGATGATGGAACGGTCCGAGATATGACAAGAAGAGCATACTCATGAAGGACCTAAATCGCGTAACGATCGCAAAATAAGTAATGGCAAGAAAGCCCGTTAAGGCAAGCATTACCAGGTGCACATTTTAAATATAATTGAACAAATAGTAATTTGCAACAAATATGTAGAAATTGAAAGTTGCATATGTAGATTAAAAACTTGGAAAAAACCCGAATAGAAAATGTATTCAGGATATTGTTTCCAAGAGAAACGAATAGAGGTATTATTTACATAGGGTGTGATGTGAAAACTATAAAAAGGTCATGCGTGTCATGTGTTAATCGCTTACTCTGGCCAAGTAAGTAGTTGCATATGATACCATGAACTTCTTATAGCGGACACATTTATGTCCGATGTAGTAAGGGTGGGGTGAATGGGACTAACTTAAATGGTACCCAAATGAATCAAAAAAGTAAGATGTTTGATAGTAAACGTAAACATAAGTCGGATGACGGAAGCGTATTATGTAAGAATAACGAGCCCGAGAGAAGGGACAAGGATCAAGTAAAAAGAAAATACAGACCGACCAATAGGAATGCTAAGGCATAGGGATAAAAGTTTGACTATTACAAGTGATGAAATTCACATGGACAAGTCAAACGAATCGAATAAAGAATAAAGGACTTGATTGAATAAAAGCGATGGATCTTGCTAAGACGACCAAATAAATTAAAATAACGTCTAAAACCATATAAGAATGGTTACTTGAAAATGATTACGGTAAAAGATACCCGATGAATGGGTAGGATTTGGAAAGAATGCGTAAACCAAGATACGGGAACGCGAGATAGAAAGTTAAAAGACTCGGAATATGAGTCATGAATAAAAGACAATGAGAATTTGCAAACAGAATGTTAATAACTACGCTCAACTATTTCAAAGCTGAACGGGTTAAACAAAGACTGAAGTTTGGCATTCATAAGTGATGAATGTTCACACGAACAAGTCAAACAAATTTAATAAAGGATGACACTTGCTAAAGTAAGTAAGCGCGAATCGGATAAATAAAAGTGCGAAATATTAATAAACCTATGTAAAGGAGTTATAGACGTTAAAAACATTGAAATAAAAGAACCCGGGTAATGGGACGTAAAAAAAAATACAGTTAAGAACCGGGTAACGGTAAGTGTATGGAAAACCGACGTGTAAATTGACATTAGAAGTCGAGAAGTTGGAAAGATGATTCGAAAGAAAACAATGTAGCCTTAGACTACGGTTAAGATCAAATGAAATCCAAAAAGTAAAGGTGAATAATTATAAACATAAAAAGGGGTGCCTTAACGCCATATGCGTATATAAACGTATACACATTTGAATAAAGACTTGAATGCAAGATGATCTATGGGATCATCATAACCTACGGGATACTAATTAGTGTTAAGGTCTACGGGGCCAAAATGATCCACGAATAATGAATTGAAGCAAATGGATAGTAAAAGGGGCATCGCTTTAAAGAGGCCAAAGTTTAAGGAAATAGCCTACGAGGTCGAGTGAAGGAACCTACGGGTCAATAGTGTAAGGTGAGGGAACTTGTTACGATTCCCCGCATAAAACCAAGACTGTAAAGGAATAAATTATGGACTGTCAGTATCCATAATTCTAACAAAGTTAAAGAGAAGATCCTAAAACTAAAACTTTGGTTTTAGTAAGAAATAACGTTTTTACAAATATAAATTCTGATAGGAATTTAAATAAGTAAGCATGAAGGATACAAGTCTTGACACAAATAGGCGCAAGACGATATATTCGAAAAAGTGATGTTTTCGAGAATGAAAGGTTGATATGAATTAAACATGATGTGACACGATCACGGTCAAGAAATGCAATGTGAGGTAGAATCACATTATAACCAAGTGAGCGGTAAAAGTAACTGAGCTAATAAGTCTAGTTAGTGAGACCGTTTAAGGTCACCAATTCAAATCAAGAAATCTGGTTTGCTTGTAAACGATAGATTCGGTATAACTGAACCGAATAAATAAATTGAAAACAAAAGAATTTGTTGCTGAAAGTGAAGGATTTCACTAAAGACCTTTAAACGGGTCAAAGTAACGGATTCATAAAGAATTCAATAGTATATGAAAGCGATGGACATCGCTAAGTTAACTAAACTAATGGAAATAACGAGATTACGTTATTTCAAGTTACACTATGTCATAAGAGATACGTGGACGATTAGTAATCAAAAGGATATTATCATACTTTTCGAATAATATCAACAATTGGTTAAAATATGAGCAATGCCCAAATTGATTATCGAGATCAAATGCATGGAGTTAAACTCGATAAACCATGTAAGAAAAAGGTTTCGAGGACAAAACCTCTTTAAGGGGGGTAGACTTGTAACACCCCAAAAATGGGTTTGGTAATTAAACCACGTTATTAGTGACGACGGGTAAAATACCCTTAGTGGTAAAAATTAACCCGGTTAACATTGGGATTTAAATAGATAATTTTGATGCTAATTAAAGGAGGGTAAATAAGTAAAGAAAACATGAAGTTCTAGTCCCTAATAATTAAAATCTAAACTTGAGGGACCTAAATCGTTAAAAAGGAAACAAGTTCTATTAAATAAAAAAAACACACCACACACACACCTTGTGTGTGTGGATCGATCATCAGGAGCGACCAAGAAGGGTCAAACCCTAATCAACACAATTTCATCAAATTGAAGGGGCAAATCAAGTCCAAATCAAAATCCGAGTATGAATTAGTGATCTCCATTGAAAAAGGAGTCACGAGGTATGTAAATTTCTTGAGAAATCTCTAGTTGAAATTCTGAGCAAACCTAGAGAACTCGAATCTGAGCTTGCATGTTTGTTGTTTGGATGAAATTAGTGATGAAACAATGTCTAGGAGTAAACCCTAGTCATGTATTTGTTGAATTGATGTTCATGGTTGTGAATTCATGATCATACACTCATGTGTCAAGTGGGTTTTGATTATGTAGTAAAGATGATGATGTACACATGTTTAAAATCATCATAGTTGCTAGTAGAAACAAGATACTTGAACAATTTGCAAGTTTGAGTGTTGAACATACATGACTTGAATTGGGTTTTGGATAATTTAATGAAATTAATGTTGTATGGGTGTTTATAAACACCATACTAACTTGTATAAATGAACTATTTGAACAAAATGGGGATTTGATAAGGGTTCATACTTGATTTGAAGTGGGTCTTGACACAAGAATTAAACTCATAATTTATGATTTAGTTCAATAGGAAAAGTAGTCAAGGGTTCATGAGGTGTGAAAGTCATGATTTAGAATGACTAATCTAACAACCTTGTGAATAATGAATGATAGTTGGCGCTTAACAAGCTAGATGAAGTTTGGGGAGCAAGCGGGTCGATCGAAGCAAGTGAGAAAAGAAAAGCGTAATTTGGATGTGAGGTAAGTTAAACTTACACCTTTTATTTGATATCTATTGGTATTATAGACTTATAAGTAAATTGACCGTACGGTGTAAACCGGTACGAGTTATGTAGACGAGATGATAATAATTCCATCTCGTAAAAGTAAACGGTCATATAAGACCAAACGGGTCAAAAGGTGAAAATATCACCCTTTGACAATATCGGCTAATGTTTTGTCGAGTTGCATGATTACAGAAATAATTATCGATTGAATGATGACATCGCTATTACTTAGCGCCACTAAGGCAAGGTATAGTAACGGGTCAATACAACGATCCGGGCCAGGTATGTAAAATAACACAACTCATCATGCAGAATTTGGAGTTCTATAAGAGTTAGACAAGGTTGAAATATAGATATTCGGTTATCTTTTAGGTAAACCGAATAAATTGAATTATGTTTATGGTGATTTAGAAGCACATGGGTTTATAAACAAGATTATAGTTAGAAGGGTCGGATTTTGGGTCAAACAAGTATTTAAAGGACCTTGTAGTAAAAAGGGGATGAAAATTAACCAAATTGCCCTTGTAAGCTAATTCGTAGGAACGACCCTTAAAGGTGGTTTAGAAACGAGTCTTATGACCAAATAAATGCTTAGAATAAGTATAGGTAGTGAAAGACGTAAATTCTTGGGTCTAAAGACTTTATATGAGTCCTTGCCGTAAAATGATAATTCGAAGGGTAAAACTCGGAACATATAGATCTCTACATTAAATCCACCACAAATAAAGTTGTGGTGGAAGATTACTTGATAAGAAATGTAGGAATAGGATGTTAGAAATAAACGAGTATGAATTATGCGGAAAAGTGCATAAATACCCTTAACGGGTCAAAATAAGTATTTAAGAACGAACGGGTTAAGAATATACATAAACTCGTGAATTGAACTTATTATGAAAGGAAATAATGAAATTATAAGATTCATGTGAGTTGGGATCAAACAAATATGTTTGTTTGACAAAATGCATAAACGGGTTAAAATCCGGTAAAAGGGCAACAAGTCGAAGGCTTAGAAGTCTGAAAATTTGTTATGTTGGATGTAGGATTTCAACTCCACAAGGTAGAGAATCAAATTACAAACACGTAGAAAGAAACGGTAGGTCAAACGGACAAGCGGATTGAAAGATACGGAGGTTTTCGTGTCAAAAACGGCAAAATGGAAAGGTTGGTTGCAGGGGCCACCGTAACTTACGGTGCCACCGTAAGTTACGGTGTAGCAAAAATGGTTATGGCAGATCCCCGCTGATTTACGGTGGGGGGAAATTAACAATCAGAGGCCACCGTAACTTACGGTGCCACCGTAAGTTACGGTGGAGGCCAATTTGAAATCAATGTTTTTTGGATCATGAGATTTTTATTGGGATTTCCTTCCATTATCATTTATCTTGTCTTGTATCGTTGTTTAGATTATCAAAACTAACTGTTAAGTTGGTTTTGAACACAGGTATATGTCGAGAGCCCGGATGAAGATAAAGCGTCGAGCAAGAACCGAACACATGTTAAATAAAGCTTCCGCAAGTTGTTTCGTTCGTTATTCTAAAACGGCGAATTAAATCGCATTATGTTATATCACTATAAATTGTAAAAAGTTTTTAACAAGCCCGTATTTCCGATGTATATGAAATTATTAATTACATGATTATTTCGCAAAATATACCTTAAACCTTGATTTATAAGAACGGGTGTTACAAGTTGGTATCAGAGCCTTGGTTTAAGAGATTCAAGTATGGCGGAAAAAAAAACTATGCTTGGACTTAAACCTTATGCTCTTAATAAAGATTGGTGTTCGGTTCGTGGCTTGATCGCAAATCCGGTAAGTATATGTATGTAATAGTTTAGCATGCTAAAGTGTTGTAAACAACACATAGGGCTATCGTGTGATACACGTTACCTCAATTAAAATGACTGAGATAGTTGACAAAAAAAAAAATACGCGCGTTGACGCATATAGTAGAAAAAGCCTTGTATTATAATACGGGCGATTATTTAAAGTTGACGTTACTAACTTTTGTGAATGTTTTAATTGAAGGACACTCGCGTTTGAAGACGACGAGAGTCAAACGAATTTTGGGTATGATGATGGAACGGTCCGAGATATGACAAGAAGAGCATACTCATCAAGGACCTAAATCGCGTAACGATCGCAAAATAAGTAATGGCAAGAAAGCCCGTTAAGGCAAGCATTACCAGGTGCACATTTTAAATATAATTGAACAAATAGTAATTTGCAACAAATATGTAGAAATTGAAAGTTGCATATGTAGATTAAAAACTTGGAAAAAACCCGAATAGAAAATGTATTCGGGATATTGTTTCCAAGAGAAACGAATAGAGGTATTACTTACATAGGGTGTGATGTGAAAACTATAAAAAGGTCATGCGTGTCATGTGTTAATCGCTTACTCTGGCCAAGTAAGTAGTTGCATATGATACCATGAACTTCTTATAGCGGACACATTTATGTCCGATGTAGTAAGGGTGGGGTGAATGGGACTAACTTAAATGGTACCCAAATGAATCAAATAAGTAAGATGTTTGATAGTAAACGTAAACGTAAGTCGGATGACGGAAGCGTATTATGTAAGAATAACGAGCCCGAGAGAAGGGACAAGGATCAAGTAAAAAGAAAATACAGACCGACCAATAGGAATGCTAAGGCATAGGGATAAAAGTTTGACTGTTACAAGTGATGAAATTCACATGGACAAGTCAAACGAATCGAATAAAGAATAAAGGACTTGATTGAATAAAAGCGATGGATCTTGCTAAGACGACCAAATAAATTAAAATAACGTCTAAAACCATATAAGAATGGTTACTTGAAAATGATTATGGTAAAAGATACCCGATGAATGGGTAGGATTTGGAAAGAATGCGTAAACCAAGATACGGGAACGCGAGATAGAAAGTCAAAAGACTCGGAATATGAGTTATGAATAAAAGACAATGAGTATTTGCAAACAGAATGTTAATAACTACGCTCAACTATTTCAAATCTGAACGGGTTAAACAAAGACTGAAGTTTGGCATTCATAAGTGATGAATGTTCACACAAACAAGTCAAACAAATTTAATAAAGGATGACACTTGCTAAAGTAAGTAAGCGCGAATCGGATAAATAAAAGTGCGAAATATTAATAAACCTATGTAAAGGAGTTATAGACGTTAAAAACATTGAAATAAAAGAACCCGGGTAATGGGACGTAAAAAAAATACAGTTAAGAACCGGATAACGGTAAGTGTATGGAAAACCGACGTGTAAATTGACATTAGAAGTCGAGAAGTTGGAAAGATGATTCGAAAGAAAACAATGTAGCCTTAGACTACGGTTAAGATCAAATGAAATCCAAAAAGTAAAGGTGAATAATTATAAACATAAAAAGGGGTGCCTTAACGCCATATGCGTATATAAACGTATACACATTTGAATAAAGACTTGAATGCAAGATGATCTATGGGATCATCATAACCTACGGGATACTAATTAGTGTTAAGGTCTACGGGGCCAAAATGATCCACGAATCATGAATTGAAGCAAATGGATAGTAAAAGGGGCATCGCTTTAAAGAGGCCAAAGTTTAAGGAAATAGCCTACGAGGTCGAGTGAAGGAACCTACGGGTCAATAGTGTAAGGTGAGGGAACTTGTTACGATTCCCCGCATAAAACCAAGACTGTAAAGGAATAAATTATGGACTGTCAGTATCCATAATTCTGACAAAGTTAAAGAGAAGATCCTAAAACTAAAACTTTGGTTTTAGTAAGAAATAACGTTTTTACAAATATAAATTCTGATAAGAATTTAAATAAGTAAGCATGAAGGATACAAGTCTTGACACAAATAGGCGCAAGACGATATATTCGAAAAAGTGATGTTTTCGAGAATGAAAGGTTGATATGAATTAAACATGATGTGACACGATCACGGTCAAGAAATGCAATGTGAGGTAGAATCACATTATAACCAAGCGAGCGGTAAAAGTAACTGAGCTAATAAGTCTAGTTAGTGAGACCGTTTAAGGTCACCAATTCAAATCAAGAAATCTGGTTTGCTTGTAAACGATAGATTCGGCATAACTGAACCGAATAAATAAATTGAAAACAAAAGAATTTGTTGCTGAAAGTGAAGGATTTCACTAAAGACCTTTAAACGGGTCAAAGTAACGGATTCATAAAGAATTCAATAGTATATGAAAGCGATGGACATCGCTAAGTTAACTAAACTAGTGGAAATAACGAGATTACGTTATTTCAAGTTACACTATGTCATAAGAGATACGTGGACGATTAGTAATCAAAAGGATATTATCATACTTTTCGAATAATATCAACAATTGGTTAAAATATGAGCAATGCCCAAATTGATTATCGAGATCAAATGCATGGAGTTAAACTCGATAAACCATGTAAGAAAAAGGTTTCGAGGACGAAACCTCTTTAAGGGGGGTAGACTTGTAACACCCCAAAAATGGGTTTGGTAATTAAACCACGTTATTAGTGACGACGGGTAAAATACCCTTAGTGGTAAAAATTAACCCGGTTAACATTAGGATTTAAATAGATAAATTTGATGCTAATTAAAGGAGGGTAAATAAGTAAAGAAAACATGAAGTTCTAGTCCCTAATAATTAAAATCTAAACTTGAGGGACCTAAATCGTTAAAAAGGAAACAAGTTCTATTAAATAAAAAAAACACACCACACACACACCTTGTGTGTGTGGATCGATCATCAGGAGCGACCAAGAAGGGTCAAACCCTAATCAACACAATTTCATCAAATTGAAGGGGCAAATCAAGTCCAAATCAAAATCCGAGTATGAATTAGTGATCTCCATTGAAAAAGGAGTCACGAGGTATGTAAATTTCTTGAGAAATCTCTAGTTGAAATTCTGAGCAAACCTAGAGAACTCGAATCTGAGCTTGCATGTTTGTTGTTTGGATGAAATTAGTGATGAAACAATGTCTAGGAGTAAACCCTAGTCATGTATTTGTTGAATTGATGTTCATGGTTGTGAATTCATGATCATACACTCATGTGTCAAGTGGGTTTTGATTATGTAGTAAAGATGATGATGTACACATGTTTAAAATCATCATAGTTGCTAGTAGAAACAAGATACTTGAACAATTTGCAAGTTTGAGTGTTGAACATACATGACTTGAATTGGGTTTTGGATAATTTAATGAAATTAATGTTGTATGGGTGTTTATAAACACCATACTAACTTGTATAAATGAACTATTTGAACAAAATGGGGATTTGATAAGGGTTCATACTTGATTTGAAGTGGGTCTTGACACAAGAATTAAACTCATAATTTATGATTTAGTTCAATAGGAAAAGTAGTCAAGGGTTCATAAGGTGTGAAAGTCATGATTTAGAATGACTAATCTAACAACCTTGTGAATAATGAATGATAGTTGGCGCTTAACAAGCTAGATGAAGTTTGGGGAGCAAGCGGGTCGATCGAAGCAAGTGAGAAAAGAAAAGCGTAATTTGGATGTGAGGTAAGTTAAACTTACACCTTTTATTTGATATCTATTGGTATTATAGACTTATAAGTAAATTGACCGTACGGTGTAAACCGGTACGAGTTATGTAGACGAGATGATAATAATTCCATCTCGTAAAAGTAAACGGTCATATAAGACCAAACAGGTCAAAAGGTGAAAATATCACCCTTTGACAATATCGGCTAATGTTTTGTCGAGTTGCATGATTACAGAAATAATTATCGATTGAATGATGACATCGCTATTACTTAGCGCCACTAAGGCAAGGTATAGTAACGGGTCAATACAACGATCCGGGCCAGGTATGTAAAATAACACAACTCATCATGCAGAATTTGGAGTTCTATAAGAGTTAGACAAGGTTGAAATATAGATATTCGGTTATCTTTTAGGTAAACCGAATAAATTGAATTATGTTTATGGTGATTTAGAAGCACATGGGTTTATAAACAAGATTATAGTTAGAAGGGTCGGATTTTGGGTCAAACAAGTATTTAAAGGACCTTGTAGTAAAAAGGGGATGAAAATTAACCAAATTGCCCTTGTAAGCTAATTCGTAGGAACGACCCTTAAAGGTGGTTTAGAAACGAGTCTTATGACCAAATAAATGCTTAGAATAAGTATAGGTAGTGAAAGACGTAAATTCTTGGGTCTAAAGACTTTATATGAGTCCTTGCCGTAAAATGATAATTCGAAGGGTAAAACTCGGAACATATAGATCTCTACATTAAATCCACCACAAATAAAGTTGTGGTGGAAGATTACTTGATAAGAAATGTAGGAATAGGATGTTAGAAATAAACGAGTATGAATTATGCGGAAAAGTGCATAAATACCCTTAACGGGTCAAAATAAGTATTTAAGAACGAACGGGTTAAGAATATACATAAACTCGTGAATTGAACTTATTATGATAGGAAATAATGAAATTATAAGATTCATGTGAGTTGGGATCAAACAAATATGTTTGTTTGACAAAATGCATAAACGGGTTAAAATCCGGTAAAAGGGCAACAAGTCGAAGGCTTAGAAGTCTGAAAATTTGTTATGTTGGATGTAGGATTTCAACTCCACAAGGTAGAGAATCAAATTACAAACACGTAGAAAGAAACGGTAGGTCAAACGGACAAGCGGATTGAAAGATACGGAGGTTTTCGTGTCAAAAACGGCAAAATGGAAAGGTTGGTTGCATGGGCCATCGTAACTTACGGTGTAGCAAAAATGGTTACGGCAGATCCCCCCTGATTTACGGTGGGGGGGAATTAACAATCAGAGGCCACCGTAACTTACGGTGCCACCGTAAGTTATGGTGGAGGCCAATTTGAAATCAATGTTTTTGGATCATGAGATTTTTATTGGGATTTCCTTCCATTATCATTTATATTGTCTTGTACCGTTATTTAGATTATCAAAACTAACTGTTAAGTTGGTTTTGAACACAGGTATATGTCGAGAGCCCGGATGAAGATAAAGCGTCGAGCAAGAACCGAACACATGTTAAATAAAGCTTCCGCAAGTTGTTTCGTTCGTTATTCTAAAACGGCGAATTAAATCGCATTATGTTATATCACTATAAATTGTAAAAAGTTTTTAACAAGCCCATATTTCCGATGTATATGAAATTATTAATTACATGATTATTTCGCAAAATATACGTTAAACCTTGACTTATAAGAACGGGTGTTACACATTTTTATGCTGACGTACCTATTTTCACATGTGTTTTCAGGAGCTTTTGCGTAGGATGATGATCGTAACACTAGGGCGGACCTGTGCCTTAGAGACTAAAACTGAAGATAGACTAGTTTAATTATGTTATGAACTCTTTGTTTCCTGTTTAAGACAATGTAACTCTTATGTTTATAAATAAAATACAACTTTGAATGCCATGGTTATGAAACAATTAATTCTGTTACAACACTCCCCGACGTTTTCCGCCACGTTTTGTATGTTATACGTGGTCGGGGTGTGACAGAAGAGTTGGTATCAGAGCCAATGGTTATAGGGAATTAGGTTATTAGTAATCCTTTGACCTAGACTATAACCTTTCTAGGACCCTAACACAAGTTATCTTGTGTTTAGATCTTAAAACATGTACATCACCTATCCTTAGGTGATTATCAAAACAAAAACCAAATTTTCCGAAACGATTTTTGAAAAACAATCTTCTGTTTTTGAATGATTTATTACAAGGTTTTGAACCCTCTATTGTAAGGTTTTGAACCCTCTGTTATAAGGTTTTGAACCCCTTTCAAATTTTCAAAATCTCGTCAAAGTTTTGGGTTCTAAATAGTGTGAACACGTGCAAACTGGAAGAGTGAATGCATGTACCCTGGGTTTTCAGTCTAAGGCTAGAGTGTTCGTACAAATCCACATAATCGGACCAGTCACTCTTACCTGGGAACTCTTGGGGTGAGTGTTCACTTATAGGCGAGCATGTCTTCGCGATACATTATTTTTGACCCATTTACTTTGATTAGTCACTGTGTGTCGTTTGTTTGCTTTGTAATGCGGACAAATGACCACCATCTTTGCTTTTGTTGATTTTGTTTCATCTCATTCTCTTCATCCAATCATCTCACTCGTTTCCTTTCATGTTTTCCTCTTTTAGAATGCCTCCTCGACGTGAAAACCAGATAGCCACTGCCGAACTGGCAGAAATCATTGCGCAGCAAACGGCTGCTCAATTCCCAAACCTCTTTGCTCAATTGAACCAAGCCAACAACAACAACAATGCTCCATGAAAATACAAGGATTTTAACTCGGCTAAACCACTCAGGTTTAGTGGTTCTGAAGGAGCGACCGGGCTTCTTCAATGGTTCGAGAGCATTGAGAATACTTTTCGCCACGTGCAGTGTCCTGACAATCGCAAGGTCGAGTTTTCTTCGAGTGTGTTTCAGAAGAGGGCTCTCACATGGTGGAACGGGGTTATAAGAGACCGTGGTGCAGAAGTTGCTCTAGCACAAACTTGGGCTGAACTCAGGGCCCTTATGATGAGGGAGTTCTGTCCTCGTCATGAACAACGAGCTTTGGAGAGAGAGTTCGATGACTTGAAACAAGACAGTGGCGAACACAGGGCATATACCGATAGATTTGAGGAGTTGAGTCTGCTTTGCCCAACAATGGTTACCCCACTCGACAAGGCTATCGAAAGGTACATCGACGGCCTACCTGACTCAGTGCAAGACATCATTACTGGTAGTAACCCTGCCACACTCTGTCAGGCTATCGAGTTAGCAGCGACATTGACTGAGTCGCAGATTCGGAAGAATAAGTTACACAGGAAGGGTGACAAGGGCAAGAAACAGTCGGCTGACAAGGAAGATAGCAAGAAAGGTCAAAACAAGAATGGAAAGGATTCTGGTTCATCAAAAAGGGCAAGGAATCGTAAGGCTTCCCAAAACTATGCTGTCACTGCCCAAGCTAACCAGGCAGCTCCCAACCAACCCGCACAGCCTCCAGTGAAGAAGCCCTATTCAGGGAATGCACCTTTGTGCAATAGATGCAACAGTCACCATCAGCCGCAACATCAGTGTCGTTTCTGTAATAACTGTGGGAAGTCGGGTCATCTTGCCAATGTTTGTCGGTTTGCTCAGAATCAGGCAGTCCAGAACCCGGCTCAACAAGTTGCTCAGCCTCCTGCTCAGCAACAGGGTCAAGCTACACGACCACACTACCCACCAGGTGCTTGTTATAACTGTGGGGATCTGACCCACTACCGTAATCAATGTCCAAGATTGGTGAATGCGAATCCAGCTCAGGCTCCTGCTCGAGGTCGAGTCTTCAACATGAATGCCCAAGAGGCGCAGGCGGATGATAATGTGGTGAACGGTACGTTCTTTATTAATAATCAGCCTGCATTTGTTCTTTTCGATTCTGGTGCCGACAAGAGTTTTGTGTCATTGTCTTTTGAGCCAATGCTTCGCGTGTCTAGAATGAAACTAGGAAAACCCTTGACAGTAGAAGTTGCTAGTGGTGAACCCATTGTTCTTGATTCTGTTCTACGCAACTGCCAGTTGAACCTTAACGACCATCTTTTTCCTATCAACCTCACGCCTATGCAACTTGGAAGCTTCGACGTCATTGTGGGTATGGACTGGTTATCCAAGCATCACGCAGAAGTAGTTTGTTTCGAGAAGATCGTTCGTGTGCCGCTTTCGACAGGCGAGATCCTACAGGTTCAAGGTGAGAAACCGTCTGGTGGTCTCAAGCTCATGTCTTGTTTTAAAGCTCGGAAATATCTGCGGAAGAACTATGTGGCTTTCTTAGCACATGTTACAGCAGATAAAGGCAAGGGTAAGTCTATTTTAGATATCCCTGTCGTTCGGGATTATTCTGAAGTTTTCCCTGAAGAGTTACCTGGTCTACCCCCAGCACGCCAAGTCGAGTTCCGCATTGATCTCGTACCTGGTGCAAATCCCATTGCCAGAGCTCCATATCGTCTTGCACCGTCTAAGATGCAAGAGTTGTCTAAGAAGCTTCAGGAGCTCTCTGACAAAGGTTTTATACGTCGTAGCTTTTCACCCTGGGGTGCTCCCGTTCTTTTTGTCAAAAAGAAGGATGGATCCTTTAGGATGTGTATCGATTATCGTGAGCTTAACAAGCTTACCATCAAGAATCGATATCCCCTACCGCGCATAGACGATCTCTTTGATCAGTTACAGGGCACTTCTTATTTTTCGAAGATTGATTTGCGTTCCGGGTATCATCAACTTCGTGTGCATGAAGAAGATATTCCCAAGACAGCTTTCCGCACTCGTTATGGGCATTACGAGTTCACAGTCATGCCATTCGGTTTGACTAATGCTCCTGCTGTTTTCATGGACTTAATGAATAGGGTCTGCAAACCTTATTTGGATCAGTTCGTCATTGTTTTTATTGACGACATATTGATTTATTCTAAGACGCGAGCTGATCACGAGCAACATCTTCGTCTTACTTTGGAACTCCTAAAGAAAGAGCAACTTTTCGCCAAATTCTCCAATGTGAATTCTGGCTTAAAGAAGTTCAATTTTTAGGACATATTATCAACGAACAAGGTATTCATGTAGATCCCTCCAAGATCAGTGCGATTAAGGATTGGGATACGCCTACTACTCCTACTGAAGTTCGTTCTTTTCTTGGTCTAGCGGGTTATTACCGCCGCTTCATTGAGAACTTCTCGAAGATTGCAGTTCTTCTAACTGCTCTAACTCAGAAGAACAAGCCCTTTGATTGGGGATTCAAGCAAGAGGAAGCGTTTCTGACTTTGAAACAGAAACTTTGTGACGCGCCTGTTCTAACTTTGCCTGAGGGCAATGATGATTTCGTCGTTTATTGCGATGCATCTAAATTGGGTCTTGGCTGTGTTCTGATGCAAAGGAACAAAGTCATAGGATACGCATCGAGGCAGTTGAAGATACATGAGAAGAACTACACCACCCATGATCTTGAGTTGGGTGCAGTTGTCTTCGCTCTTAAGATCTGGAGACACTATTTGTACGGTATAAAATGTGTGGTTTTCACGGACCACAAAAGTCTTCAGCATATCTTCAACCAGAAAGAACTCAACATGAGGCAACGACGTTGGGTCGAGCTTCTAAACGACTATGACTGCGAAATTCGCTACCATCCTGGTAAGGCGAATGTCGTAGCCGATGCATTGAGTCGCAAGGAACGTACTAAGCTTCATTGTGTTCGTGTTCAATCTGTTATTCAAGCTCGATCTGATATCTAAGCACGCATTTCTCAGGCTCAACAATCTTGTGTTTCACAAGGTTTAATGGATAAGGAATTTCCCTATCATATAACACCTGATCTGGAACTGAAGGACAATGGATCGTATTACTTCATGGACCGTTTGTGGGTCCCAAGCCAAGATAACCTTCACACCTTGCTTATGGATGAAGCCCATAAGTCTCGTTATTCTGTTCATCCTGGCTGTGATAAGATGTATAAGGATCTTCGTATTCAGTATTGGTGGCCTGGTATGAAGAAAGACATTGCCTTATATGTATCAAAATGCCTTACTTGTCTTAAGGTTAAGGCTGAACATCAGCGTCCTTCTGGTTTATTGGTGCAACCAGAGATCCCAGTTTGGAAATGGGAAAACATTACTATGGATCTCATTACCAAACTTCCGCGCACAAAGAAAGGTCATGATGCCATCTGGGTAGTTGTTGATCATCTTACTAAGTCAGCACATTTCTTGCCAATCCGTGAGGATTTTCCTGCTGACAAACTTGCTAAAATCTATGTGGATGAAATAGTAGCTCGACATGGTGTTCCTTTGAACATCATTTCTGACAGAGATGCTCGTTTCACTTCTCATTTTTGGAGAACCATGCAATCTGCTATGGGGACCCAACTTAATCTGAGCACAGCTTATCATCCGCAAACGGATGGTCAATCTGAAAGAACAATCCAGACTCTGGAGGATATGTTTAGAGCTTGTGTGATCGACTTTGGTGGTAGTTGGGATTCACATCTTCCGTTAATTGAATTCTCCTACAACAACAGTTATCACACCAGCATCAAAATGGCTCCTTTCGAAGCTCTCTATGGTCGAAAATGTCGTTCACCAGTCTGCTGGAATGAGATCGGTGAGGCTCAGCTTACTGGACCTGCCCTCATTTTAGAGACAGCTGATAAGATTAAGAAAGTTCGTGATAACCTTCAGACAGCTAGAAGCCGTCAAAAGAGTTACGCGGACCCAAAACGCAAACCCTTGGAATTTTAAGTCGGTGATCGAGTATTACTTAAGGTCTCACCTTGGAAAGGTGTGATCAGATTTGGAAAGAAAGGAAAACTTGCACCTAGATACGTTGGACCATTCAAGATCGTCGAAAGAATCGGTAAGGTAGCCTACAGACTTGAGTTACCTCCTGAACTTGGAAATGTTCATCCAATTTTTCACGTGTCCAATCTCAAGAGGTGTTTAGCTGATGAGAACCTCCACATACCACTTGACGAAATTCGTGTTGATAAAACATTGAAATTTGTTGAGAAGCCAGTGGAAATCATGGAACGTGAAGTTAAGTGGCTTAAACGCAAGCGCATTCCTTTGGTCAAAGTTCGCTGGGAAGCTAAACGCGGACCCGAGTTTACTTGGGAACGCGAAGATCAAATGAAGGCGAAATATCCGCATCTTTTCCCACGAGTTTCCTCTAAATAAATTTCGGGACGAAATTTCCACAAGTAGGGGAGACTGTAACATCTGTGCTTGTAATCATTGTGAACAGTTCAATTATCAATAAAACAACGTTATTTGATCCCAATGTTAGTTTGGTTGTGTTTTACATTTTTCATGTTTTGACTTTTGTCCAATTTCAAACTCTATATCGCTTTCTGGGGAGTTATACGCAAACTGGTGTGTAAACATAATCAGTTTAATGCGAAAAATACTCCGGAACATCAACATATACTTAACATACCTTAAATAACCTTTACATAACTTAGAAATAAGTTTTAAAGGCTTTGGTATGGCAAAAACAAGTCAATTCGCCTACAGGGACTAAATTTGACAAACTGCGAATGTATGCCAATTTGAACTGTAACAGACATTCCGGAACATGACCATAAGTTAAACATACCATAAATATCCTTTATATAGCTTATAAATAGGCTTTGAGGGGTTCGGTGTGCTAAAATAAACTTTTGGGTCATTCAGGGACTAAAAGTGTCAAAAAGTGCACAAGTTTGCACTTTTGCGCATAACTCACGTTCTGAATACATCCGGACATCCGAAAATTTATGTAAGCACTAAAATATTTTATTTTAGTGTTTGGCATAAGAAAAATCCATTCGTCGCGTCATTTGGATCGTTTTTCGCGCTTGTGCGCATTCCGTCGTAATTAAGCGAACATCGCGATCGTACGAACAAACGAACTGACATCCGACTTATTTTTTAGCATGTTTCATGTCCACAATGTTTAGGCATCATTTTAGGGCCTTAACGTTGGCTTAACGGGCCTTAAACGTGTCGGAAATGGCTTAAATACGTAACAGGGACCAAAACTGTCATTTATGAAAGTTGGTTTCTGACCAGTCAGGCCAGGCGGCCCGCGTAAAACCAGGGCTATCCATTACGCGGCCCGCGTCAGGCTCCCAGATCAGATAAGATCAATTAATCAGCAGATTACAGCTGTTAAACTCCCAACCACACACCCACACTTGCCCTTTCAGTTCATGAGGGGCCATTTTTTTGTCACCACAACATTCCAACAAGTGTACGCCTTAGATTCGATCACGGTTTCCAAGAAACGATCCTAACGGTTCGGGAAATCCTATAAATACCCACATCCCCCAACTTCAAAACCCACTAGAATCTGATTTGAGAAGCTCTAAGTTGAAACCTTTGTTTCATACCTGAGCTACTTGAATCAAGATTAGCATTCGGGGACCCTTCGTAAGTATTCCTTCGTTCTTTTATTGCTTTTCGAGTCCGAAAGTCAAACTTTGTTTGACTTTCTGCGTTGACCAGTTTATGGTCAATGCGAAGTTCGTTTGAACTTCGCAACGTGATTGTAATCACGATGGTTATAGTCCCTTGTGACTATGCCTACTGATTACCACGTTGTCTAGGGTCGTAAGGGTAAGCGATCTAATAAATCGCTTATACCTTCGAACCCGACCCATATGGTCGATCATTAGGATTCGACCAAATACATTAGGTGACCATAGTAGGTAGGGAATAACCTTCCGAGGTTATACCTTATGGTCACGACGTTTAAGTAGTTGTATGATAGGTAGTTTATATGCCTTAGGTAAATTACCAAAATACCCCTTTGATGCCAAAATTCATTATAAACATATGTGACATAACTTTTGACATCTAAACTGATTTGGCGACAATATTAGGCATGTTAAGGCATATTCTACTTGTCATAGGACTAGTTAGGCGGTCCGAGCACGTTTCACGCGAACGACGCGTTAAAGTAGCATAAGCTACCTAAACGGGTCGTAAGCACTTATGTTAGGTTTCATTTAGTATGTAGGCTTTGTTAAACCATATTACACGAGTCTCCATACTCGTTTGGTTTACGAACCCTCATTCTATCCGATCCTCCGATTTAGGTCCGGTTTATTAACATAGTTACCTATATTAGGTGTCGTTTGATATCCGTGATCTCTAGCATTGTTTGGTTGATACTCAAGGACTACTAAGCAATCTCAAGTGAGTACATAGGCCCCTCTTTTACTGTTTTCCAAACGTCTTGGGGTGAAACACATGTGCCTACTTGTTACTTTCATGCTTTCCTGTTTTCACATCATATACCTGCTATGTTTGTTAGTACATTATAGTACATGATTTCATTACATTTCATGCTATGTATGCCCATTGTGTGCGTACTTAGTACATCATTTTACATTACATTTCATGCTATATATGCCCATTGTGTGCATACTTAGTACATTGTTTCACATTACATTTCATGCTATGTATGCCCATTGTGTGCATACTTAGTACATTTGTTTCACGTCATATACTATGTATGTCCGCTTGTTACATATTTAGTACAGTTGTTTTCAAAACATGCTTACATTTTGGTATGACATTTGGGTTGTTTACAATGGAACAATACATTCATTAACATTAGCTACGCCGTTCGTTCGTTAGTAGGTAGTGGTACCATAGGAATTGACAACTCCCGTTCCGGACATCCTGGGTAGGTTTGGATGAAAGGAATGACCGAATTCGATACACATAACTTAGATAAACCTTTAATTTGTTTAAGGGTTTATCGCCACAGTCTCAAGGCTTGGATGTATGCATTTTCACAATACCGCATAAATGTTTGTATCAGTATAGCATGCATTTGTTCCACAAAACATAACTTTGATTTAAACCATGCTTTACTTCAATACCTTGTTTTTGTGCATTTTACATATGGTTTAGTTGATATATTTCACTTACCATACATGATATTTTTGGGTACACATTACATGATCTACATTAAACATAAACATTTTGACATTGATATACACATTTAGTGGTTTACATTGGACATAGACATTTCGATATGGTTTACACATTAACACATGACAATTCATTTATACATAAACAATTTACATTGGTGGTTGGTTTGAGTAAGTGATTTGAGTAACGAGGCGTGTGTAATATGATACAAGCATGGTGGATACGCCGATGGTACTTCCTATATATAAGTGTTTGTATGACATTACATGTCGTAGCGTTACTTAAATCATTTCAATATTTGACATATTTCGTTTTACATAAA
Source organism: Helianthus tuberosus (assembly GCA_030545235.1). NCBI lineage: Eukaryota > Viridiplantae > Streptophyta > Magnoliopsida > Asterales > Asteraceae > Helianthus > Helianthus tuberosus. The sequence goes on from CM060358.1 coordinate 126,370,722, forward strand.
CAACTTATTTTCACAAGACATTGATTTACAAAACAACTTATCTTATACAAACTCATTTCACCTGGTTATTCATTTAACCTTACATTATTCTCTTATTTATACATATCATCACTTTTTGAATGATTTACAAAACAAAACAATTTACAAGGTTCATGACTGACTTTTGTTAAACAACTTTTTCTAAACTTATAAGTCATGAATCCTCTTTTCACAAATCCTATGTATCTCACATGCATTTTTATGCTGACGTACCTATTTTCACATGTGTTTTCAGGAGCTTTTGCGTAGGATGATGATCGTAACACTAGGGCGGACCTGTGCCTTAGAGACTAAAACTGAAGATAGACTAGTTTAATTATGTTATGAACTCTTTGTTTCCTGTTTAAGACAATGTAACTCTTATGTTTATAAATAAAATACAACTTTGAATGCCATGGTTATGAAACAATTAATTCTGTTACAACACTCCCCGACGTTTTCCGCCACGTTTTGTATGTTATACGTGGTCGGGGTGTGACAACGCATCCTGGCCCAACACGTGGTGCGCGATATAATTAGGGCGTATGGGCTTTTTTGTCATTTTATCTTCCGCTTTTCACAATATTGCTTCATTTTTGGCGTTTAAGATTTTTTGGCTTTAACCAAATTCAATAATTACATGGCGTTTTAATGGTTTCATTGTATTAATATTTTGGCGTTTATGGCGTTTCCAAATCGTAGGCCATTGGAACTCCAAGGGTTAGAATAACTCTCTGAATGGCTTCATCCATACTAAGTATGGCCAGGACTTTTTAGGATGATGCCCCATTGTTTGTTCTTAGATCCAAAGGCGTTTTAGACAAGATGGCCCATTGTTCTATTATTTTTTATATACATTTTGGCGTTTGCGGTATCTTGGCGTTTGCGGTATCTTGGCGTTTTACAATCGGAAAATTATATTACAACCACATGGGGAAAAAATAGAAGCGAAAAAAATAAATTAAAATCCTAATCGGATCTCTCTTCACAATCTTCACTGTCATCAATCTATCTCTTCTTTAATAGTACAAGAACTGTCACCAAATATATGACGTTTTATGTAAAACTTAACAGGGACATAGATCGATGACGTTTGGGTGGGTTTTTCGCTTTGCTCTTCAACTTTATCTTCATCTTTTTAATCATCCCACTCTTCAGTGTCATTGATCTCTTCTCCTCATCCAAGCCTTCTTCAAGAATAAAGAACACAAAATGACATATGACTGTCATCAGTATCTTTTTCTTGAAGATTTGTCCATCTCATGCAGCAAAATCTTACTGAGTTACTCCCCTCACCTAACAATCCATTCAGTGAAACTTCACGAAGAACAATACTGAATATCCAAGAAAGCATGTTAGCCATCTTTGATTTTTTTAAATTTTTGGCGTTTTACAGTGAGTGGTATTTAGGAATATTGGCGTTTGTTTGTTTTTTAGTGTGATCAAATAGAAGTTGCTGAGAGGTATCATTTTATAGGATATCTTTGGCGCGTAGGTTAGGCGGTGTATTATTATAGTAAAGTACTTGTCGTTTCAGTTACTGTTTGTAATTACTGTTTTTGATAAGCTTTATCTCTGAAGTCTGTAACATGTCCCATCTTTCAAGTTTGACGTTTTAGATTTTTAATATATTAAATGTTTTCAATAATAAAGTTTCCGTCACTTCAGTTTTACTGTTTTGTAGTTACTGTTTCTAGTTACCTTTTTGAGATTTTGGCATTTTTTATTTATAATGAGGTTTTGTATAATACTTGTCCAAAGTAATTTTATTATAGTTTGGGAGTTTTGGGGCATTTATGGGATGATGGCGTTTTCACAAGCATTTGTCTGTGTCACACCCCCAAAATCCACACGCGGAGTATCACCGCTTGGAGGCGTGACTGGCCAGGATCCAGCCACCAATCATATTGAACTAGTAGATAAGTAAACATAATTCAACAAACCAATATGAAAGGTGTTCAAAACCAAAGCATAGTTAAATGTTTAGCGGAAGCATAATTTGTAGAAGAAACCATAGCAAGCATTAAATATGAAATAAGGTAAAGTCTAAAGCATGGCAAACATCGCCATGTCCCACAACGACCGTTCCTCCCTGTGCAAGCTCCATGGGTACCTAATGACCTGCAAGGCATGTAGCAACGAATCAACAACAAAGTTGAGCGAGTTCACAGTTGGTTGTTTGGTTAACGTATTCATTTCATAAATCGTATGTATTCGTTTTGTAAACCATGTATCGCGTTAATCCTTGCTGCCAGTCCAGGCATGCGTGCGATGATTAGTGGGGGCTTCCCATGTGTTACAAGACCACGCGTATCGACTGCTACGAAAATATAATAAGTGCCCTAAGTCAATGTCTATCAGCATTGACCCTTTGCCCATAGTCCATTAGTACACGCCCGTCCGACTGGCACGGTGTGAGGTTTGTTAAACCTAATAGCGCTATTAACTAATGACCCGCTCGCCCTAGGCCTCGGCGATTAAGTCGATAATTGAGGGACTTCCTTTGATAGAGGTGATGGTCTTAAGATCGTGTACGTAGGCTTTACGTACGTGCCCTTCAATCCGAGGACAGTAGTAAGTATAACTGTACGTAGGTTTTACGTACGTGCCCTTCAACCCGAGGACAGTAATAATTAGTTTAATAGTTGTATGAGTAGTTATCCAATCCCATTCCCAACCCCTGGGAATCCCATGCCTTGGCTAGTGTGAACTCACCTTGGTTTGCTCGGCAGATTACACAGAAAGGTCAGGTCTAGAAGCTAGTGGTCACCCACGTCCTAACATGGTTATCATACATGTCATGTTTAGGTTCAAGTAAAGTACGTATGATTACACATAGGTAGCAGAGCATGTACACAAGTTGATCATGGCAGCACATAACACACGTTAACACCTTAACAGTAACAGTCAAGCACTCATCATGTCTAACTTGTACGATCCGAGAGTAATAGCCCCAAAAACAGTCGGCCCAACATGTTGTGCGGTCGGCACAGCCTTGTGCGACCCACATCATGTTGTGCGACTCAGATAAATACCCGGCCCAAAAAAAGTCAAAAGCCCAAACATACAATTACACGGCCCAATCTAACAACATACAAAAGTCTTGTGCGATCCGAATGATCTTGTACGACCCGGATAGCTTGTGCGATCCATTTGGGTTACCCACTTAACTGAATTAATAACTAACAGACCTATATATACTAACTGAGTTAATTACTTAACAGCATTACATACATCACCGAAGCACATGCATAACGTAACAGAGTTAACCAAAGTGAATACTTAACTGAGTAACCAATTTAAATCAGTTGGGCCGAAAACTCTTCAGCCGAAATCACCTAGTTAACGAAATCAGAAGGTGATTTCATTGGTTGTGTGTTTTCGTTGGGTATCATGATCATCAACAGCAACAGTTACAATTTTCCCAAAATCCTATCATTCTAACAGGTACTTCGAATATATCATACATAACATGATCATTTACTAAGTAGTCAACGGCACATGACAAGTTGTCAGATTATCACCATCATGCTAAACCAAAAGAAATCAAAGTTGCAAACAAATAAACCTTATGCTTTCTGACAAACTCATGTGCATATATTAATGCAAAGCCGATCATGTGGTTATCATTCATTTATTCAATTGGCTTCTCATCATCAATATTCAATAATGTCTACCTATAGTGGCCGACAACCACTCATCACATATATTCAATTAATGAAACCCTCAACATGAAATCATATCATCCCATCAATATACAGTAGCCGACAACCTTATGCAAGTCATGTGCTCATCATCATCAAAATCGTTATTCAATATTTGCAGGTTAATATAATCATTTACGGCATGCACATAATAGAACCATATCATTCATTCATATTCACCCTTTCAAAATCACAAGTATTCACATAACCATCAAGTAAGCAACTTAAGAAATCACATCTGATTATTACGCACTAACCGAGGTGGAAGAAAAATAATGGATTAATCGCTAAGGAAAGCTTCGGGAACTTCAAACAGCCGTCACACCGGGAAAGATCTCTAGGGTTTTCGGTTGTGGTGATGAGTTTCACGAATGAAACAGTTTTGTGAGATATAACTCACGTAACAGGGTTGGGCCCTTAACTGGGCTTCGGCGTATTTGGGCTTGGCGAAACAGACTTCTGTTTCGTCGAGATGTATATGGCGAAACAGTTTATGTTTTTCTAATATAACAAGTCTCAAGTCATAATATCAATCCCATACATGCAACAATCACAATACAATACGTCTCATTATAACACGTACATGTACAGTTACAAGTCAAACAACCAAACAGTCAAAGTCAACGTGCAATAAATACGAAAGTGAAAGTCGGAAACTCGAGTTGTCACATTATCCCCAACTTGAAAGAAATTTCGTCCCGAAATTTAGCATGCGGTTACTGAGGAAGCTAGTAGTGTTGCGTAGTTTTACTGGTTTTCCTGGGGTGTCACATCATCCACCCGTTGATTTGGAATTTCGTCCCGAAATTCTGTAGTAGCTTCAGCCTCAGTAGTGGTTGCATTGTTTCCGAATAACTGGGGATACTTGAGTTCCATTTGGTCTTCACGCTCCCAGGTGAACTCTGGGCCGCGACGGGAGTTCCAACGAACTCGTACAAGAGGGATTCTCGTGTTCTTGAGGACCTTAACATCCCGGTCCGTGATTTCAACTGGTTCCTCGACGAACTGCAACCGCTCGTCGATAGTGAGCTCCTTCAAAGGAACTATGAGGGTCTCATCTGACAGACACTTCTTCAGATTCGACACGTGGAAAATGTTGTGAACTGCACTGAGTTCTGCTGGTAAATTCAGTCTGTAGGCCACTTTGCCTATTTTCTCTAAGACTTCGAATGATCCAACGTATCGTGGATTGAGCTTGCCTCGTTTGCCAAAACGAACCACACCCTTCCAGGGTGAAACTTTGAGTAGCACTCGATCCCCAACCTGGAACTCGAGTGGTTTCCTGTCTTTATCGGCCTATGCTTTCTGACGGTCACGAGCTGCCGCCATGCGTTGTCGTATTTGAGCAATATTTTCAGTAGTATCAACTACCATTTCTGGACCTGTGTTTTGACTATCACCCACCTCTGCCCAACAAAGAGGTGACCGGCATTTACGTCCGTACAATGCCTCGAATGGAGCGGCTTTAATGCTGGTGTGGTAGCTGTTGTTGTACGAGAACTCCACTAACGGGAGATGTTTTCCCGGCCGTTGCCAAAATCGATTACACACGCACGAAGCATGTCTTCTAGAGTTTGAATAGTGCGTTCAGACTGCCCATCCGTCTGAGGGTGATAAGCTGTGCTCATCTCTAAACGAGTGCCAAAAGATTTGTGCATTGCTTGCCACAGTTCTGAAGTAAAACGTGCGTCACGATCAGAGATAATGGAGGTTGGCACCCCGTGCCTTGAAACCACTTCCTTAAGATAGATGTCTGCTAAGGTAGAGAACTTGTCTGTTTCCTTAATAGCCAAGAAATGTGCAGACTTTGTGAGTCGATCCACGATCACCCAAATAGTATCATTTCCGCGCTGAGATCTAGGTAAGCCAGTAACAAAATCCATGGAAATTTGTTCCCACTTCCATTGTGGTATCTCAGGTTGTTGGAGTGGACCTGATGGTTTCTGATATTCCGCTTTAACTCTCGCACAAGTCAAGCACTTGTTAACGTAAGTGGCTATGTGAGCTTTCATGCTAGGCCACCAATATGTAGTTCTGAGGTCGTGGTACATCTTATCTGAACCAGGATGTACTGAGTAGCGAGACTTATGAGCTTCTTCCATTACAAGCTCGCGTAAGTTGCCGTAGAGTGGGACCCAGATGCGTCCTGTTACATAGTAGGCGCCGTCTGTCTTTTGTTCTAACCGTTGCCTTGAGCCGCGCAGAGCTTCAGCCCTGACGTTTTCTGGTTTCAATGCTTCTACCTGAGCATCTCGTATCTGTGAAGGAAGACTAGACTGAATAGTGAGTTGCAACGCTCGTACACGCCTAGGTGTAGTATCCTTTCGACTGAGGGCGTCGGCCACCACATTGGCTTTGCCCGGATGGTACTTTATACACATTCGTAATCGTTCAGTAGTTCGACCCATCTACGTTGTCGCATGTTCAATTCTTTCTGCTTGAATATGTGCTCGAGACTCCTGTGATCGGTGTAGATGGTGCATTTAGTGCCATACAGGTAATGTCGCCATATCTTGATCGCAAAAACAACAGCTCCCAGCTCTAAATCGTGTGTGGTGTAATTCCGTTCGTGAATCTTAAGTTGGCGCGAAGCATAAACAATGACTTTATCCCGCTGCATCAACACACATCCAAGACCCTGGATAGACGCGTCGCAGTAGACTACAAAATCGTCCGTGCCTTCAGGCAATGAGAGGATAGGTGCGCTACAAAGTCTATCCTTTAAGTGCTGAAACGTTGTTTCCTGTGTATTACCCCAACGATAAACAACACCTTTCTGTGTCAGTAATGTGAGCGGCTGTGCAATCTTTGAGAAGTCTTTGATGAACCGTCTGTAATAACCCGCCAAACCCAAGAATTGGCGTATTTCTGTTGGTGTGCGAGGTGCAGGCCAGTTCTTGATCGAATCTACCTTGGATGGATCAACATGAATCCCATCCTTGTTTACCACGTGGCCTAGGAAGTGGACTTCACGAAGCCAGAAGTCGTATTTTCAAAACTTAGCGTACAGCTGTTCCGTTCGAAGGAGTTCCAAAATAAGTCGTAAGTGCTGCTCGTGTTCCTCCTGACTCTTCGAATAGATCAGGATGTCGTCGATGAAAACAATGACGAACTTGTCAAGATAAGGTTTGCACACCCTGTTCATAAAACCCATGAAAACCGCAGGCGCGTTTGTTAGCCCGAATGGCATGACTAGAAACTCGTAGTGGCCGTAGCGTGTTCTGAATGCTGTTTTGGGAGACGTCCTCATCCCGGACTCTCAGTTGGTGATATCCTGACCTCAGGTCAATCTTTGAGTAATAGCTCGACCCTTGAAACTGGTCGAATAAGTCGTCGATACGTGGAAGAGGATAGCGATTCTTCACAGTCACCTTGTTCAGTTCGCGGTAATCTATGCACATACGGAAGGTACCGTCTTTCTTCTTCACAAATAATACTGGAGCTCCCCAGGGCGAAGAGCTGGGGCGAATGAAACCCTTTTCCAAGAGTTCTTGCAGTTGCTTAGACAGTTCTTCCAGTTCCGTTGGAGCTAAGCGATAAGGTGCTCGAGCTATGGGTGCTGCTCCTGGAGCTAACTCGATCTGAAATTCGACCTGGCGATGAGGCGGTAGCCCAGGTAACTCTTTAGGAAAAACTTGAGGAAAAACGCGTACTACAGGAATATCCTCAATCTTTTTCTCTTTCTTCGATGTATCAGTAACGAGTGCTAAAACAGCTGTGTGGCCCTTTCGCAAACACTTCTGAGCCTTCAAGAAGGAGATGATGCCACTCACGACACCACTCTTGTCGCCTTGAACTTCGAGAGGTTCTTTACCAGTACGGGGAATGCGAACAATCTTCTCTTTGTAAAGAATCTCTGCTCGATGTTGAGGTAGCTAATCCATACCAATAATGATGTCGAAACTATCACAACGTTGGGGTTATCCCTAGCATCACCACTGGCAACGACCCCTGTTGCACTGACCACTGTGGTGCCTGTTGCATCTATTGCACTTTGGGTGATTTCCTCGATATCCACCCTGCCCTTGACTACCAGACGACTGCTGACTGGGGCTCTGGTAGTTATCTGTCTTTCACTGATGTGCCTGGGACTGAACCGAAGTTGAACCCTTGCTGGAGGTTCCATCCCATTTTTGCTTGTTATCACTGGGAATAGCAGAGGTAGTAATAGTAGTGGTAGCACCGATACGTTTAGGCAGCCTGTTCTGTTCCACTGCCTGGTCTGTGAGACGATGAGCAAAACGAGTAACATCCTGGATGGTAGCAAGGTTGGCAGAAGTCACATGACTTTGAATCTCTGGTACTAAGCCTTTGAGGTACAGCTCAATGCGTTTGATGGGAAGATCCACCATAGTTAGACATAACACTGCCAGTTCGTTGGATCGTTTCGTGTACGCTTCTACCTCTGGTCCCGTCATCTTCAGGCTAAAGAACTCCACTTCCAGCTTGTGGATGCCATCACGACTACAATATTCACGTTTGATCAGTTCCTGAAAATCATTCCATGGGGTGGCATTAGCAGCCGCCAGCCCCAGCATCTGAACTTGCGCGTACCACCAAGTTAGCGCAGTGCCTTCGAGAGTATCAGTGGCGTACTTCACCCTACGAGCCTCAGGGCATTCACACATATCGAAGACCAATTCGAGCTTCTCGAACCAGTGGAGGAGTCCAACGGCCCCTTCAGTGCCACTAAAAGTAGTAGGACGACAGTCCATGAAAGTTTGGAACGTGCACACAGGTGGCTGAGCGTGTTGACCTGTCGTGTGTGTAAGAGTAAACCTACTTGAGCACAAGTGTTGGTTTACGAGAGTAGGATCTAAAGATCCTAGAGTAAGTGGTGATGGCAGGTTACACCTCCTGCCTGGGCAGCTGCGGGTGCTGCAGTAACTTGTTCAGTGATCGAAGCCTCCAACTGGGCTTGAGTTAGGTTAACGCGTCCACTCATGATCTTGATAGCAAATATGACATAAGTGAGAGAAGTTCGCGAGTAGTGCGATGACAGAAGAGAGTAAGCACACATGTGTTCAAACAACTGTAGCTATACTAACTAAGCATATCATGAGCAAAGTTCTATGCAATTCTAGCAAGTAGGTAATAAAACATATACCATATTACCTAGGATGTTGAGTCTTGCACGTGGAGCGAGGCGTCGTTGTGGATCGTTGAGCACTGTTCTGGTTATAGTCTGGTTTTAATAAAAACGTTTTCCCCTTATTAAAACCGAGTTCTCTATAACCAATGGCTCTGATACCAATCTGTCACACCCCCAAAATCCACACGCGGAGTATCACCGCTTGGAGGCGTGACTGACCAGGATCCAGCCACCAATCATATTGAACTAGTAGATAAGTAAACATAATTCAACAAACCAATATGAAAGGTGTTCAAAACCAAAGCATAGTTAAATGTTTAGCGGAAGCATAATTTGTAGAAGAAACCATAGCAAGCATTAAATATGAAATAAGGTAAAGTCTAAAGCATGGCAAACATCGCCATGTCCCACAACGACCGTTCCTCCCTGTGCAAGCTCCATGGGTACCTAATGACCTGCAAGGCATGTAGCAACGAATCAACAACAAAGTTGAGCGAGTTCACAGTTGGTTGTTTGGTTAACGTATTCATTTCATAAATCGTATGTATTCGTTTTGTAAACCATGTATCGCGTTAATCCTTGCTGCCAGTCCAGGCATGCGTGCGATGATTAGTGGGGGCTTCCCATGTGTTACAAGACCACGCGTATCGACTGCTACGAAAATATAATAAGTGCCCTAAGTCAATGTCTATCAGCATTGACCCTTTGCCCATAGTCCATTAGTACACGCCCGTCCGACTGGCACGGTGTGAGGTTTGTTAAACCTAATAGCGCTATTAACTAATGACCCGCTCGCCCTAGGCCTCGGCGATTAAGTCGATAATTGAGGGACTTCCTTTGATAGAGGTGATGGTCTTAAGATCGTGTACGTAGGCTTTACGTACGTGCCCTTCAATCCGAGGACAGTAGTAAGTATAACTGTACGTAGGTTTTACGTACGTGCCCTTCAACCCGAGGACAGTAATAATTAGTTTAATAGTTGTATGAGTAGTTATCCAATCCCATTCCCAACCCCTGGGAATCCCATGCCTTGGCTAGTGTGAACTCACCTTGGTTTGCTCGGCAGATTACACAGAAAGGTCAGGTCTAGAAGCTAGTGGTCACCCACGTCCTAACATGGTTATCATACATGTCATGTTTAGGTTCAAGTAAAGTACGTATGATTACACATAGGTAGCAGAGCATGTACACAAGTTGATCATGGCAGCACATAACACACGTTAACACCTTAACAGTAACAGTCAAGCACTCATCATGTCTAACTTGTACGATCCGAGAGTAATAGCCCCAAAAACAGTCGGCCCAACATGTTGTGCGGTCGGCACAGCCTTGTGCGACCCACATCATGTTGTGCGACTCAGATAAATACCCGGCCCAAAAAAAGTCAAAAGCCCAAACATACAATTACACGGCCCAATCTAACAACATACAAAAGTCTTGTGCGATCCGAATGATCTTGTACGACCCGGATAGCTTGTGCGATCCATTTGGGTTACCCACTTAACTGAATTAATAACTAACAGACCTATATATACTAACTGAGTTAATTACTTAACAGCATTACATACATCACCGAAGCACATGCATAACGTAACAGAGTTAACCAAAGTGAATACTTAACTGAGTAACCAATTTAAATCAGTTGGGCCGAAAACTCTTCAGCCGAAATCACCTAGTTAACGAAATCAGAAGGTGATTTCATTGGTTGTGTGTTTTCGTTGGGTATCATGATCATCAACAGCAACAGTTACAATTTTCCCAAAATCCTATCATTCTAACAGGTACTTCGAATATATCATACATAACATGATCATTTACTAAGTAGTCAACGGCACATGACAAGTTGTCAGATTATCACCATCATGCTAAACCAAAAGAAATCAAAGTTGCAAACAAATAAACCTTATGCTTTCTGACAAACTCATGTGCATATATTAATGCAAAGCCGATCATGTGGTTATCATTCATTTATTCAATTGGCTTCTCATCATCAATATTCAATAATGTCTACCTATAGTGGCCGACAACCACTCATCACATATATTCAATTAATGAAACCCTCAACATGAAATCATATCATCCCATCAATATACAGTAGCCGACAACCTTATGCAAGTCATGTGCTCATCATCATCAAAATCGTTATTCAATATTTGCAGGTTAATATAATCATTTACGGCATGCACATAATAGAACCATATCATTCATTCATATTCACCCTTTCAAAATCACAAGTATTCACATAACCATCAAGTAAGCAACTTAAGAAATCACATCTGATTATTACGCACTAACCGAGGTGGAAGAAAAATAATGGATTAATCGCTAAGGAAAGCTTCGGGAACTTCAAACAGCCGTCACACCGGGAAAGATCTCTAGGGTTTTCGGTTGTGGTGATGAGTTTCACGAATGAAACAGTTTTGTGAGATATAACTCATGTAACAGGGTTGGGCCCTTAACTGGGCTTCGGCGTATTTGGGCTTGGCGAAACAGACTTCTGTTTCGTCGAGATGTATATGGCGAAACAGTTTATGTTTTTCTAATATAACAAGTCTCAAGTCATAATATCAATCCCATACATGCAACAATCACAATACAATACGTCTCATTATAACACGTACATGTACAGTTACAAGTCAAACAACCAAACAGTCAAAGTCAACGTGCAATAAATACGAAAGTGAAAGTCGGAAACTCGAGTTGTCACATTATCCCCAACTTGAAAGAAATTTCGTCCCGAAATTTAGCATGCGGTTACTGAGGAAGCTAGTAGTGTTGCGTAGTTTTACTGGTTTTCCTGGGGTGTCACATCATCCACCCGTTGATTTGGAATTTCGTCCCGAAATTCTGTAGTAGCTTCAGCCTCAGTAGTGGTTGCATTGTTTCCGAATAACTGGGGATACTTGAGTTCCATTTGGTCTTCACGCTCCCAGGTGAACTCTGGGCCGCGACGGGAGTTCCAACGAACTCGTACAAGAGGGATTCTCGTGTTCTTGAGGACCTTAACATCCCGGTCCGTGATTTCAACTGGTTCCTCGACGAACTGCAACCGCTCGTCGATAGTGAGCTCCTTCAAAGGAACTATGAGGGTCTCATCTGACAGACACTTCTTCAGATTCGACACGTGGAAAATGTTGTGAACTGCACTGAGTTCTGCTGGTAAATTCAGTCTGTAGGCCACTTTGCCTATTTTCTCTAAGACTTCGAATGATCCAACGTATCGTGGATTGAGCTTGCCTCGTTTGCCAAAACGAACCACACCCTTCCAGGGTGAAACTTTGAGTAGCACTCGATCCCCAACCTGGAACTCGAGTGGTTTCCTGTCTTTATCGGCGTATGCTTTCTGACGGTCACGAGCTGCCGCCATGCGTTGTCGTATTTGAGCAATCTTTTCAGTAGTATCAACTACCATTTCTGGACCTGTGTTTTGACTATCACCCACCTCTGCCCAACAAAGAGGTGACCGGCATTTACGTCCGTACAATGCCTCGAATGGAGCGGCTTTAATGCTGGTGTGGTAGCTGTTGTTGTACGAGAACTCCACTAACGGGAGATGTTTTCCCGGCCGTTGCCAAAATCGATTACACACGCACGAAGCATGTCTTCTAGAGTTTGAATAGTGCGTTCAGACTGCCCATCCCATCCGTATAAACAATTGATCTTCCAAATCTTCACTGTCATCAGTCTCTTTCTTCTTTTTTGAATCATCTTAACTGGCTCTTTCGACTTTCATATGATTCATTTTGTTTTTTTGTTTTTGAAGTAGCTTTTTTGTCGCCGTTTGGAAGCACAAAGTGTGACATCAGCCTCTTTTTCTTGAAGATTTGTCCATCTCATGCAGCAAAATGTTATTGAGTTACACCCCTCAGCTAACAATCCATTCGGCGAAACTTCGCGTAGAACAATATTGAATATCCAAGGAACGATGTTTGATGTTTTAACTTTTTGGCGTTTTACCGAGAAAAAGAACGCCACTAAATAAAAGTACCTTAAATCTCTAAATTTGGTCATGCTAAACTCAATAATGTTTTGCTGTATGAGATGGACAACATTGTTAATCCTCAGTTAAGAAAGATGTCTAACAATGTTGTCCATCCCATACAGCTAAACTTTATTGAGAACAAAACTCAATAATGTTTTTGTATGTTTTGGCGTTATAAATTGGATGGAAGTTGATGATAAAGTCAATAAGATTTTACTCAATGAAATGGACAATATCCTCACTTAAGGATTTTGTCCATTACATTGAGCGAAACCTTACCGACAACCAAACTGAATTTCAAAGAAACGTTTTGTTTTAGGGGATATTTGATGTTTCGGTTTTTTGGCGTTTCTAAGACGAATGGTATATATTAAATATGGTGTTTTAGGTTTTGTGTGTTTAATGGAAGGTTTGAGATGTTGTATATATAGAATGTGTTTTGGCGGTTTTTTTAGGCGGGATTTTATTATAATAAATGCTAGTAATTAAGTCCCGTCGTTTCAACTGTTTGTTCAGCTTTATCGTTTAAAACAAGTTTGGCGTTTTATATCTAATGGCGTTTAGATTAGGATGGTGTGTGCTATGTAGGTTAAGGCGGTAATTTTAACGGCGTTTTATTCATGAGATGGCGTTTTGTGTAGAGAAGTCAAAAGACTTTTTTACCCTTAATGAAGCGCGCCACACTAATAAAAGTGATGTTATTTATGAAAACGTCACCGCGTCATCTAGTCCATAGATTGTTTTAATCTGACGATCCATAACTGTTCTCTCCGTTCTCACACTTTTCACCGTTTTCTCTAAATCCTGATCCTATATATATATATATATGAGATGGATCATGAGAAAACTAGTTTAAATGAGAAAACCAAAAAAACTAACTTAAAAAAGCCTAAAAAACATACCAATTTTTTTATTAAAAAATCGCTATTTCTTATACATGAAAAAAAAATTTCAAAAAAACAAAATTGTACTGCACATGTGCACTAATGCGGAAAGCCTAAACCACTTAACCCACCCCCTACCGACACCCCCCAAAAACCTAAACCCCCCCACCCCCACCCCCACCCCCAAAAACCTAAATTCACCATCCCAACAAAAGCCTAACCCCCCACCCCCCAAAAACCTAAACCCCCAACCCCCCTCCCAAAAACCTAAAACTAAACCCTAAACATAAACAAAAAAAAAACCTAAACCCCCCCCCCCCACCCCCACACCCCAAAAACCTAAACCCCTCCACACACCCAAAAACCTAATCCTAATCCTAAACCTTCAAAAAAACTAACCCTAAAAGCTAAACTAGACTCAAAAATCTAATTTTAAGCATGTAATGCACATGTGTAGTACACATATAATGAACATGTGCAGTACAAGTTTTTTTTTAAAATTTTGTTATATATATAAAAAATAGCGATTTTTTTATAAAAAATTGTAAAAAAATAATTTTTTTGGTATGTTTTTTTTGCTTTTTTTAGGCTTTTTTAGTTAGTTTTCTAGTTTTCTCATTTATATATACTTTTCTCATGATCATCTCCCTATATGTATATATATACACACACACACTCAAACAAGGCATTTCATATAAGATTAAACCACACATTTTCTACATAAAAGGAAGAAGAGCTTGAGCTGGAGCTTGATTACGCTAAAAATCACGACAACCGAAGCTTGAGCTTTCACCGGTCCGGTGGTGGTTGACGGTGGCAGATAGAGGCTGAATCAGAGGAACGGTGCGGTGGTTGTAGGGTGTGTCAACGGTGGGGGGGTGGTGAATCGGAGAAAGGAACGATTGATGATGGTGGTTAATTGAAGGAGAAAGGGATAGTTGATGATTATGGAGAAAGATACAGTTGGTGATGGTGGTGTTTGAGAAGGTGGTTGTGTTTGAGGATGTAAAGAAGTGTGTTTGTTTAAGGAAAAACAAGACCATCAGATCATCTTTTAATCAACGGCCAGGAGCAGGCATTGGATAAGCACACGGATCGAACCCTTTAACGGCGGTATTCCGTCGTCAGTATTTCTTTTGTCGTTGGTATTGATATAAGTCGCTGCTATTGGTATATGTTGTTGGTATTTCTGGCGCCGCTAATAGGTGGATTTCTAGTAGTGTATATATATAAATATAATTATACGTAAATATTATTCTACTCAATGTTTGTCTTCACACTAACAGGTATATAAAAACATATAACCCTACTTAATTCTCATGCTTAAAAGCCATATAAGTAAACATGAATCTTATACATACGTATAAAGCTTTACCACTTTCTTTATAAAAATAATCATACGGGTTTAGCATACACATTAGCCATAAAGATTTAAAATATTTAAAAGAGTGGAAAATACTTGTGATAAGTTCCGGATTTGATGCTTTCCCTATATATACGGGTATTGTATGACAGACTAGAAGATACTTTTGGAGAGTTTGTGTTAGAGATCATTTTAAAGAGAGAGAGAGAGAGAGAGAGAGAGCTTAGAGAGAGAAAGTATGGGTGTAGGTCTTTGTGACCTAAACCAGATTGTCGAATATGTGTATTGTAAATTTGCGATGACTATTGATTAATGAAGAGTTTCTTCTACACTTGCTTCTAAATTTTACATTTAGGTCTTGAATGAAGTGCAATGTTATGGTGTTAGTCATTGATCCAAAAGGTTTTGCGGACCTAGCAGTGGCATCAGAGCATGGTGCTCGATTCAGAATGGTCTAACTGCCTTCCGAATCACCATTGCTCTTGATTTGATGCTTTTTCGCCAAACATCTTGAAGACGTGAAATTAAGTGCAATTTTGATGAATTCAAAGTGTGTTTCTGGATTCTAGATAAAAATCAAGTTGTTATGATGTGTTTGATTGAAGTTTTCAGCTGAAAACCTGAAGAATGGGTTTCTGACTAATTTCAGCAGATAAATGATTGTTCTGAAACAGTTCGGAAGTTGTTACAAAATTCCGAAAAATTCACAAGGTTTTTGTGTGTTTATCATGCGTTGACTGAATTTTCCCGGTAGTGATCTTTAGTTATAGGTTACTTAGAACTATCTGGGATATTATTCTAGATTTGTTAAAAGCTCTGAAATTTTTTAAAGTGAAAGGATATTTTGTCCAGAAAACACAAGGTTCCGGAAAAGAATGAGTTCCGGGAAACATGAGGATCAATCAAGGGGATTGAGTTCCGAAAAACACTAGCTTCCAAAAAAAGATGTGGATCAGGAGTATTCAAGGTCAGGGAAATAGTTAAGGCATTTTTTGTTTGTGGTGTTGAGAAGAGTGTGTACGAAAAATTTGGTGATAGATTTTTTTTTGGAAATTTTCATAACTTTTGTACGATAGTGATGGATAATGGTTATTTTCAAGATTTTAAATGTTTAGAGTTGAGGGTTTGGTGACAATTTGGGATTTTTATCATGCATTTGATAAGGTAGAAAGAAAGAAAGAAAGAAAGAAAGAAAGGCTTGGACTTTTAGTTTTTGCAAAGAAAAGGGGGAGTAAAAATTTAAAAATTATTTATTTCTTTGCAAAAACAAAATGCTCGAGGTGCGTCAAAGATATAAGTTCGTGTTAGAATCTTAAGATTAACTTGGTTAATCTTATCGGTGGCAAACATTTAAAACATGATACAAGTTTGAGCATTTGTATGATGGATTTTAGTCAAATATGTCTGTGCTTAATCAAGTTTGTTTGTGATGAACCGAATTAGTCGGTGGATGATTAGTTGAAGATTAATCCTTATCATATGTCGGTTAGAGGAGAGAAGATTAGTTTTCTTGGTCCCTTTTAAAGATTGGATGCTAGTCGAATTCTCGAAATAATTTGGAGGGTCTTAAATTGAGGGGGAGATCGGAGATGAAAGGCATCGGGTAATTTGTGAAGAAACGAGTTTAATTCATGAAGACATGAGATGAAATGATATCAGACATTCGGTTGAAAACGTTGGTCAAGATGGTAGTTGTATGTTTTCTGATTTTAGTTTGTTATTCACTTATCAAACTGAATATCCTGGCTTTATGGAAGTTGAAGTCTTTGATGTTGGACATTGGAATTTCAACTTCTCTGTCATTTTCCGGTTAAATTTGTTTAACTTGGCGGTGGTTATGGTTGAGGGGGAGAGCTTTCGTGTTTGATATTGGATTCTTCGAGTTTCTTAGAGCTGCCGTTTGAGTAATCGACAAAAAGTCTTTAATTAGAAAGGTTAAAGATTATTGTACTCAACCAGGAAGATCAAGTCTTTGCCAAAGTGAAAAGCAGACATGTTTTCATCAGTTAAGGGAGAGTCTGTAAGTGTAGTAGCTGGTGACTAAAGATTATCAGTGTCATACAGAATTGATAGCAACAGCTAAGGAGGAGTTTGTAAGTGCAATAACTTGTCGGGTAATAATGGCTTTATCAATTCTATGAAAAACCAAGTCCAAAGCAGAAGTCAAAGTCAAAGATAAAGCAGGAAAACTCTGGAGTTCCGGATTATTAAGTGTTATAAACTATTGAGAATTCTGGATTACTGGTATTCCGGAGTTTAAGTGTTTGGGATAGTCCGGAATATTAGATTGTGTGTGTGTTCAGGGAAAGTAATGTTTCCTTGAACAAGATAGTTCCACATTATAGGGAATAGTCCGAAACTTATGATAAGTTCTGGATTTGATGAATTCCCTATATATACGGGTATGGTATGACTGACTGGGATAGACTTTTGGAGAGTTTGTGTGAGAGATCAGTTTAGAGAGAGAGAGAGATCTTAGAGAGAGAAAGTATCCAGATTGTCGAAGATGTGTACTCTTTCAGTTATTGTAATTCTTTGATGACTATTGATTAATGAAAGAGACTCTTCTACACTTTCTTCTATATTTTACATCTACGTCTTCAATCAAGTGAAATGTTTTTGTGTTAGTCATCGATCCAAGAGGTTTCGCCGACCTAACAACAAGGTTTTCTCGCTCCTTATAAAGGTCAAAGTTGTCATTCGAAGGATTGCGTTATGGGCATCAACCCACCGCCAAAAGAATTATATAATATGAAATTGTCATCCGCAATAAATGCTTTTGAAAGATGTTTTGGTATTTTTTGGGCAAGGTGGAGAATTCGGAAGGATAACTTGTATTATTCCAATGACTTAAAAAAATAAAATCATGACGGCACTTTGTCTTCTCCATAATTTTATAAGATAAGAAATGTCAATCGATCTGTTTCAGATAGATAATGTAGCGGATGAGGAAGCAAACAACATTGAAGATGTCGATGAGGATAATATAACTTCTATTGGGACTTCAAATGAGTGCACTACATTTATAAATAATCTTGCACATAGCATGTTTAAGTCTTCAAATATTACCAATTGATTAGAACTAGAGCGGGGGATTCATTAGTTATATATCATATTAGATGACATGCAAATGTTTTTTACATGACCGCGAGCCAGTGTGTAAAACATAGAAAAGAATAACTAAATCGATCCCTGACCCGCGCGTTGCGACAGACCTATCAAATGGGAAAGAGTAGCCGTGCTGCGATGGACCTTTCAAACAGGAAAAAGTAGATGAAAAAACGTTGAACCCCACACGCACGTTACAGCGTGTTAACTTGGAAAATTTAGTACGAAACATCAAACAGAAAATTTGCGAAAGATGAAAAGTACAAGGGATCAAAATTGAAAGTAAAAAAGTGTTGGTGTTAAATTGTAAAAGATGAAAAATTTTGAGTTAAAAGCAAAATAATCAAGGGGTTAAATTGAAAAAGGTGAAAACTTTTGAATTAGAAGTGAAAAAATCAAATTAATCAAAGGGGTTAAATTACTAAAGATTGAAAGTTTAGACTTAAATTGTCAAGGATTCAAACTTTAAGGTTAAAAATGAAAATGTTATTTTTTTTTTGGAAAACTCCCAAGGCCAACAATACAACTAACTTTGTTAGGATATGAGTTTCTATTGATTGTGTTTTTGTTTGAGAATTAATGAAGATGAACAAGTAATTGCAGCGGAAACTGAATATGGAAACAAACTTTCATACACAATCAAACAAGAGAATTGTTTTCAACACACAAGTTTATCATTGAACTGAATGATTGAATTTATTTCAAACATCAATTACAATTGCATGCATGTATCACAAACTCCCCCTCAGCCTGAGCTCACAATAAATTGTTCGTGCAGGAAGACAAGTGATGAAAGAGCTAATAGAACAGTACAGGGTACTGTTCTATTTATAGGCACGAGCAAACCACTGAAGCATCTTGGCTGACGTCACCATGAAAGTGACATCTAACCTCCTAACAACCTGTAACTACTGATCTAATACAACAACTGCTTGCTAACTACTGATTACATTACAATACAAAGAAATAGACTAAACTACTGCTTTCTCCTTCCACTGTTGTGACTCCAGTAGTACTTTATGTCTTCAGCAATGCTTGACCCATAACAGTAGATTGATCATCAGGGCTTTAGTCTTCATCAGTCTTTATACTTGATCTGTGACAACCCGAGATTCTAAGATCTTTCCTACACGCATCAGTTATGTTGCAATCTTGTTTTTACAATTTGTTTTGCGTAGGGTAATCTGTAGCTTAATTGAACGATTAAAGTATATGTTAGTGATTAAATGTGTAATGACCTATGTGACATGTTAGTGTAAAATGTTAGTGATTAAATGTTTATGTGTGTGTGTTGGGTAATTATACATGAAACCATTTATATGCTTATTGGTTAGTCAATTAAACTGGGCCGCAAACCTGCTCGAGACACACACACACTTCGTAGCTATTTGGGCTCCTCTCGTCTTGGCCCACTCACTAAATCAGGCCGAACCCAAAACCCCAGCCCATGTGTATGCGCATACATGATAGGGAGGTGTAATGTTACGTATTATTTGGAAATCTAGTAGCAAACCCTAAACAACTTCATCCCTCCCTTGAATCGCAACGACAGCCCCTTCATCTTCGAAGTCTTCCATTCGCACACCCTCTATTCTGGTTAGTATGATAACTCATTAGTTAGAGTTTCTTGAATGCTTGTTTGTGTTGTGTTCATGCATGCAAAACTGAATTTCATGCTTAGATTATGATTGATATTTGCAAATTAATAGAATGATCATATGAGGAAATAAGAATTAGGGTGTGAAATCATGATTAGATAAGGGAGGATATGCAACAATATGTTAACCCTTGAACTATTTGACATCTAATTGTTAATTGGTAATCATCTTGAGCATGTGTGTTGTGATCATCAACTGTCATTATAAATTTGCAAGGTGATTGTGCAAAATTTAAGGGTCTTATACGTATCTATATGCATGATAAATGGTGATGAAATTGATGAAACAATGAACTGGTAAACCAAGATGAGTAACATATCTGAATGAGTTATGTGGCGATTTGATTATGTGCTAGAATCATGTTATAAGTCATGTGAAATCTTGGAAGTTGCTTTAAATTGTGGGTTAGGAATTATAACTGTTGCCATAACATTAGATGGAATTATTCAAAATATTGGGCCTCGGATTAATGGATCGCATAATGTTACCGACCTACTAGTTTGGGCTGCACTCCTTGATTAAAGCACAACACTAAAGTACACGTTTTCTTGGGCTTTGGTAGTATATGGGTTGTTATTGCATATTGGGCAGAGGATAACATTGGGCCACACTCAATTGTAAGATGCACATATCCAGCACATTGGACTAGACTTGATTTCGTTTGGGCCGTTACCCAACTGGGTTGTACACGGGTTGTTAAATATTAGGCATGGTATGTGTGTATGTGATTTGCATAATCTAACAGTTAGTGAGAATCTTTGTGAAAATTGTGACATCCCATAATGGATTCAGTATGTGTACTAAGTATCTAAGGTGTGACATGAGATATTATGCATGATGTGTAAGATGTTAGTTATGTAATCATGAAATGTAAGTGCTTGTGAACTAATTGCAAATGTACCGTATTAGGACTTGGTTGAATCACCTGAACACGTAGCTAATCTTACCGAGCAACCGAAGGTGAGTTCATTTCTCTTGAGCATGCGTCCCAGTGGTTGGGACAGTCATTGGGTATCCCTGAGAGGGATGGGTTTTCGGGTAAATCAATTGGGTATTCCTGAGAGGAATACGTCTTGTGGGTAAAATCTGGAATGTTGGATAATATACTCATCCTATCACCTTTAAGTCCCATCTTGTTTGTTACCTGAGAGGTAACTAAGTATTAGTTGGTAGCGCTATCTAGGTTTGGCACCCTCACCCCGTACCTGAGAGGACGGGTGTGAACTAATGACTCAGTCATGCCCAATGCTTTGATAGGAGCATTGGGGAAATGGCAAAATAAATCAGGAGCCGTCTTTTATTCGGGGTATTATCAACATTATTATCTATGAACTGAACTAAACACTTGGTACTAACATTTTCACAAAACTATGAACTCGCCAGCTTTGGCTGATACACTTGTGTGCGTGCTCGCAGGTTATAGATTATCAGGGTCATGGAACTTGCTGTCTGGGATGCTGGAGTGGTCATGGGTCGAGATACATGGAATCGCCAGATGAGTCTAATGATTATCATACATATGGTTTATGAAACACTTAATTAATGATTTATTATTCCGCTGAATACGATGGTTTGTATTTACTGTTTTGTAACACTTTACGTTAATGAATGAAAGTTTTATTTAAAATCTTGTATGAGTTCAATGTGATTGGTGGCTAGATCCTGGTACGTCACACGCCTCGCGGGGGTTTCCGCTTGGAGTATTTTTGGGGGTGTGACATGATCAGTTGTTTGTAGAACAGCAGTTGTATATAATCAGTGGATGAAGGCCATTAGTTGTTAGAACCACTTTCAAGGGGAGAGTATTGAATACAACATCTGCGTATTCTGGATCCACTTCTCTGATCCAGTTTTGGCTTTAATCAACTGTTCCTTTGGTAGGGTTCAATCCCAAGAAACTTATGCATAAATATGTTAATAATTTATAGTTTTGTAATGTAATGTATTATCTTGATTTACGTTGAAACTTATTTGAGACTTCAAATTTGACAATTTAACAATTTAAGAATTTAAAATTTTTAATTTATGTTTTGAGAGTAACGTGAAAATATTTTAATGTTTATGTTTTTGAAATACTTTTAACTTATGTTTAATTTTAATAATTACTTAACGACACTCTATAAATTTTACAAATATTTATTGTATCCTAAAGAGAAATGTAAGTGGACCTTTTTGTATTAACCCTAAAACTTTTGACAACATTCACTATTTACACTCAAACTTTTGATGAGATTCACTATTAACCTTTAAACTTTGGCAGCATTCACTATTAACCCTTAAATTTTGACATAAAACATTATTAATTCTTATCTTTATGTAAGTTAAACTTTCACTTCTAACTTTTGTTAATTGACAACTTTAATTTTCCAACATTTTCTACTGAATAACGTGACACTTCTTTTGTTTAACTACTTTGACTCTCTTCACTTCTAACTTTTGCTAATTAAAATTTTTGACCCTCTAACTTTTTTATTTAATAACATTACACCTCATTTTGTTTAAATTACTTTTATAACTTTACACCACAACATGTGACACGTTATTATACTTTTTTTATCTATGCCTAACCCGTTAGTTTCTAAATTACTTTTACGACTTTACACCGCAACGTCCAAGACATATTTTTTTATCAATGACGTTAATGTCACAAAGGTAATGTGTGTAAAAAAGTTAAAAATGTGTAATGGTACGTGCGCGTACCACACGTTAATGCCATTATTGCTACGCATGTAACGAAGCCACAAACGTGAGTTTGCCACTGCATCACGTGACACGGGTTAAATTCTAGTTTGTTCTTATTTTCAAAGATATAATTATAAATAGACAATAACTTACAAAAATAGAATAAAAAGGTAATTGTGTCATTTGCCATATTATTTTACATTCCGTTTCCTTTTACAAATTTACTAACCAAACTAGATTGTATCAAAGTATTCAATTACAGTCTAGTCTGTCAATTAAATGTGTTTCAGAAATTCATTCCAACTCCTTCAGATTTCAATTCATTTAACAAATTGAAATTTCATTGAAAAATATTATGTGAACCAGATAAGCTTCAAGTATTTTTGCTTGTTTGTTTTATCTCCATTTGCATTATATGCTTCTCATAGTTTTTAAGGCTATGTGGAGTGGGCGGCAAAGAGGTTCGGCAAAGTGTGTTTGTTGATCGGGCACACCGCCGCCAACCTTCTTTACCGCGCAGGGTGATTAACGATCGGGGACAGAACGCCGCTCGGGAAAGGTTGTTTCAAACGGCTATATAGTCGTTAACATTAATAAAAAAAATCAATTTTAAACTTTATAAATTAAAACAAATCCATTTCCATCTTCACCAAACAAACTCAATCTCCATATTCACTACAATTCTCACTCAATTTTTCAAATCTTTTCAAAGAAATGGAATGCTCAAACAAAGGTGAAGGCAAGAAAAAAAATGTAGGGTCCGGTTCAAAGGCGAGGGTTCAAGATAAACGCGGTGGTTCGGGTGGTTCTAGTGTGCCGTTTCATCCCCAACTTGGCTTTGCGAATCAAACCCAACCTCCATTTTTTTAACCAACTCATGCATCCAAATTTCGGTTTTGTTAGCCAACCCTTCCAAAATTGGATGCAACACGGTCCGACGATGGTTCGACCCAGTTTTTATGATTACCCCCTAGACGCCCAAAATGCTTTTTGACCCGTTTGCTTTTCAAACCCCAAGCTCACAATCACCGAGAGACATACAAGATGACTCCGATGAAGAGGTTGTGTCGGATACCCAAGAGCAACATGACGATGAGGATGAAGATGTTGCGGTTCAAGAAAATCCCGTGAACCAAAATGAAGCCACACCGGAAAGAAGAGGAAAAGCAAAACGGGAAAATTGGACGCCTAAACAAGAAGAGGCGTTGGCAAAGGCTTATGTTCATTGCACTTTGAATAAAAAGAAAGGCAATCAACAAAAGACGGATGGTTTTTGGAAGCAAGTTCTAAACCACTTCAATCAAACGGTTGGAGGAAGTAACCGAACACACCACCAAGTTCGATCAAAATGGCTCGCGATGCAAACAAAATTGAACACATTCAACGGTTTATATAATCAAGCGGTATACTTTATTATTTATATACAGTGTATTTTTTAATGAAGTATTTGGATTAAGTTGTTAATAATTTATTATTTTAGGATCGTCTACATCCTAGCGGGAGTGACGATTCTTTTGTAATGAAGCAAGCCCTAAAGGATTACAAAAGCAAAGAAAGATATGACTTTGCTCATATTGCGGCTTGGGAGGTTGTTAGAACAAATCAAAAGTGGTCGCCAGTACCCATGTTGGGTGAAGAAAGCTCCGGCTCGAGTCAAAAAAGAAAGTCTTCGGATTCGGGAAATTATAGAGCGGATACACCGAATGTCGAAGTCTCGAGTGGTATTCCTGACATAAACGAGGATCCCTCGCCAAGACGACAAAAGAGAAAGGTGAAAAAGGACAAAGGGCCGTCTTCAAGAAACGAAAATCCAAGAGATATAACCAGTAGATTCGAAGAATACAAGGCCATGGAAAAAAGTTGATGGATATTAAACGTATACGAGAAGAAAAATACTTGACCGTGGCGGATGAGCAACGAGAGGCGTTGCGACAAACAATGTATGACAAGGACTTGGAGACTTTCAATCGGCCTCACGACAATGTTCACCCTTCGATGTTGGAAATCACACTCGCTAGAAAACATGAGATCGCAAAAAAAATATGGATGGCCTTGTAATTTTTAGTTTTTTTTAAACTTAGATTTTAATGTAATGCTTTTTTTTATTTATAAAAGTTTGATGTTTTATTCATTTTATCTTAAATTAAAAATATAAAAAAAATTTACCACTTCAGCAAGTATCTAACCATTGTCAACACTTTTCAGCATAGTTTAAACACTTTTCACTGATTGACATGGCACACTCTCATTGGTTGATTTTTAAGTTTACGACTCTCAAGTGATTAACCACTCCTTATACCCTAAGATATATATGAGTTCTGGAATGAACAGGGCCTTAATTTTAAGAGTAAACTTTTGTTTTGCTCCCTGTGGTTTGGTCGTTTTTGTCACACCCTGACTTTTGCGGAAGCGTGATTATGTGTGACTTGCTTAATATCATTGCATTCAATCATAACAACAACTATATGATAAAACTAAAGATGGTCATCCATTAAATACGATTTAAAAGATAACTACATTGTCTTGAAACCAAATACAACTTCAAATTCGAGTACAAACCATGCAACGTGTTTTTAGAGTTCACAAGGACTCGACAAAAGACATTAAATAAAACCAGGCTTTGGAAGATGTGTCTTATCTAGGATAAGAAATACAATCCAAATCCTCAGACATCGGATGACACCTTTTATTCTCAACCTCACTTGAAACATCCAAACGCCTGTCAGATCCACTTTTAATTCCCTGAAATACATGTAGTTTGAAAACATCAACAAAAGTTGAGCGATTTCATGTGTTTGTTTGTGTGTACGAATAAACCTTTGTAATCATTGTATGTATGTATGTTTTGTAAATCCCGGTATGAAAGCAGACAAGGAAACAGATCAATTAATGGTTTGCAAGGCCATTAACAAGTGTGCAACGGCGTAGGAAGGCTCAAACCTAGCAAACTTTGTACCGGGCCGCCGGCTGTAAGACATAGTCACCTCATGGGCCAAACCCCGGTCCACATGGGTGTGGGTTCGCTACACCCAAATAGATCTATCACTCATGTCCCTCGGTCCTAACACGAGGATTAATGGTCTTAGGAGTGCGCCTACCCATTCACATGATCTACAGTGCATTCCATAGCTAACCATACCAATTGTAATCGTTTGTAAACATTTTGTAATATGTACTTCACCCCCGAAGTTATAAAACAAAAACAGTTAAAATAAAAGGGGGACATGAACTCACAATCTTGCGTTCTTCAACGGTAACTCAAAGCTCCTTTGGATGTACACGACTACCTACAACGTACTAAGGTCTATTAGACAAGCGGGTCGTGCCTTGATTTAGTATTAATTAGTGTCTTTGAGTTACGCTCTTTGTGCCTTCAATATTATTCCATGTTATAACTATTTGTTAAAATAATAAATATTTTAACTTAAATTATATTTATTAAATTTTGGAATAATAGTTAAAATAATATATTTTAACTTGATACCTTTCAAGTATTTATACATGTATT
Source organism: Helianthus tuberosus (assembly GCA_030545235.1). NCBI lineage: Eukaryota > Viridiplantae > Streptophyta > Magnoliopsida > Asterales > Asteraceae > Helianthus > Helianthus tuberosus. Next base: position 126,396,721 of record CM060358.1, read on the forward strand.
TCCTTCCCAAGGATGGGTGTATCTGTATTAGTATCCTTATACTTGTATATTTTTGCCATATATTGGTGCCGTATTCCAGTGTGTATTTATGCGTACGAAAATACGTATTTCTTGTAATTATTAAGTATCCTTATACTTAATTTTGTATAAATTTTTCCGGAATAATATCTTTAATAGAGATTCATCAATATATATTTCCAAAATATATATTTTAAGAATATTACTTAGAAAACTTATTTATAATTTTTCCCTTGGCAAAAATATTTGTATTTTCATATAAGTTCTAAAAATAATATATTTTCAAGTCTAACTTGGAAAATATATGTAAACTTATTTTTCTCCCAAAAATAATATATTTCATGTATACTTGAGAAAATATATATTTTTCCAAAAATAATATATCTTCTATTAATTCCAAGAAAATATAATTTTGTCCACCAAAAATAATATATTTTCTTCTTGTAAAAAATATGATATAAATTTGTAATAATTGTAAAAAATCATATTTTCGTTACTTGGTGTCCAAAATATTAATTACCAAAATATACTCATGAATAATATTTCCGGAATAATTTTTGAGAGTTATATTACTTAGTTCGGTTTCACCAATATTTTGTGTATAACTTTGTACATTCATATTCTTGGAATTTTGATAATATTTTGGATTGTAATTTTTGGTATTTTGATGAGTTATATTATTTCAAGTCCTAAAATAATATAACTAATACACATAATATACAAATAATCACACACATGGTGCCCTCTAAATATATATTTCCTAAATACATATTTAGTTACTTTTATTTATAAAAACCAACCTCCAATGTTTGTAATTTTAGTAACAAAAATTATGGCAAAGTTTATGTAAAAATTAATGGTTTGAAATATACTCACAAATATTTGTTTAGAAATATTTTTCTAAGTGTTAAATTTTTAGAAAAAATTTGTCATAGTTTCCCCTAAAAATGAAGGTTTCCATACCTTGAAGGTATATCATTTTCTTTTGTAAATCAACACAATCAATCCACAATCAACAATAAACAATCTACACTTACTAATTTTGCCAAAAACAAGCATAAACTACCACTTCATAAACTTGAAAATTTATAAAAATTTGTAGTAACTTACTAGTGTATTTAGTAAGTCTTGTTACCCTTTAAAGTGTGGTTGATTCTTTAAAAACATCATTTTTAAAGAAAATAGATCTTTACAACTTGTGATCACATTTTCTAAAAATGTTTTTTCATTGATTTTTCTTGTTACACATGTGTTTCTACACTTTATTAACCACAAAAAATGAGGTTTATTTATTTAAGAATCAAGATTTAGTAAAACTTGTATTTTTAACTTGGTTTCTTGGAAAATAATCCATGAAATTTTAGATCTACAAGACTTATATCTTACTTTGATCATCACTTTGTAGGAAAACATTATATTCTTTCAAGTTCATGTCTTTCATGAGGATGATTCATTAAACTCTAACATGTTCATCTTCTTATCTTGCTAGATTATGTTTTTAATCATGATCTAGCAAGATCATATGATGATCTACATCATTTTCATAAGCAATCAACAATCAACAAGTAAAGTAACACAATAACAACATGGTTTCTTCATGATTTAAGCTTATGTTCAAGTTTCATTCTCTTGATTCTTAGTGTTCTTCAAGTTAATCATCATGTATCATCTTTTAACCACTTATATGAGATGTAAAATGGAGTGTATGATGTTCTTACCACTAGCTCAAGGCTAGGGATGATCAAGAGAAGAAAAGAGATGGATAATAGCAAATAAAGAAGGTCCTTGAACTTCCGAAAGCTCCTAGCTTCCTTATGCAACCTCTAACACCTTTGTATATGCTTGAAATGTATGAGAAATGAGTGATGATGGTGGTGGTATTGTTGTTGGGGTTCGGCCGAGAACAAGGCAAGGGAGAGGAAGAAGAGTGTGTGTTGAATGTGTGAAAGTTATGAAGCTTATACTCACAAGTGTTTACTTATAATCCATCTAATACCTAGTTTACATTGTATAATATGTCTTTAAAGTAGAGACAAGATCAAATATAATAGTCTTATAAAATCTTGAGGTGGGGGCCATGTTGGCCGATTACAGAGGTGGGGGGTATGTAGGTGTAACACCCCGTCTCGATTTGGGCTGACGTGTTACACAATTCGGTAATCAGAGATAATTAATAACTTAATTAAAACATAAATTCCATATGTTTAAAACAAAAATCCCCAAAATGACTTAACGGTCTCATCAGAAAAACATAAATGTCTAAATTTATTAAATATAAAGTTTTATTAAACTCCTTGCTTCCAACTCTTGCCTTTTTATTATCACTCTTCACACATTCCCCCGATTTCCCTGAGTACCTGTTTAAGAGATAGTAAAAAAAAACAACAAAAAGAAACGGTTGAGCCAAAAATTGCCCAGTAATGGAGAAACAATAGCACTTAACACATTAATAATAGGAGCAATACAATAGACACTTTAACGATGCAAACAATACAATATGCTGAATGATCACTGATGAATACCATAAAGGTATATTAGAAATACCCATGTGAGCCACTAACAAATAAACACTAACACTTTGTACATTAGCTGCAGTTCCAATGCACCATTATGTAGAGGGGATGTGGGCACTCACACCTATCCCACTACCACTAACACTTACACTTACACTCCTAGGATCGATCCATACGCCTCTCAATAATCAATAAGTGCAATCACTTAGCACACAATACAATATAGAGACGCCGTGGGCCTTTCGCACCGCCACGGATGGTGCACGTCAACTGTGCCTATGATGACGCCCTATGTCCCCATAGGTGGATATGCTCGGGTATTGAGGTCAATAAAACGATTCACTCAAGTCAAGGCAAATACACTAAGGATACACTAAGGCTATATCACATCTAGCCAATGATCAATAATAAATCATAAAAAAAAAAACTTGTGGGAACATGCGACAATGAGTGAAAAAAAAATGTAACCTATCACATGAGTATTAAAGGCAATAATTCAATACGAGATGTGTAACAATAAATCATAGAACGGTGACGATGGATACTACAATATTATGAAGCGAGTAAACACTTTACACTACGAGTGACGGACCGAATATCCGTGCACTATGAGAATAAAGAAAAACAATATTATGCTAAAAGCAAGAGACCACAAAATCCGTACCTTAATTTGCAAATAATAATAACCGTAGCTTCCAACTAACGTGACACTAGCGTCTCTCTTGAATAATATGGTGACCTAAAATATACCGGTTGGGGTTAAAATTTGTTTCGAAACCATTATAGTAAGTTTGTACGTGAAATTATGTATATATATATATATATATATGTACAGATTTAGTTTTTTATATATGTTTAGGATCAACAGTAGTTGTCCACTTATTATTATGGTTATTATTATTATTATTATTATTATTATTATTATTACTATTATTATTATCTTTCTAAAGACAATACTAAATATTTAAATGGACTACTCATAATTTGTATGGACAAGATAGTCACGGACATGTTATCGTCTCCGGTGATCGGAAACGGTTCAAAAACATGTTCAATTAGTATTCTAATTTTAATGGTTTAAAATTATAAAAATAGAACTAGTAATCCAAGATTTGAAAAGACCAGGGATGGTTTTCTTATCTTAAGCTCCACTTCATCTATGTTTGGTTGCCAAAATAAGTCAACAGTAGATGTGAGGCTTTAGTTTAGATAACTTATGAACAGTAAAACAATACAATTAGCAGTATGTTTAAAACGGTTACCGTAGTCGTCAAGCGAGATGGGTATGAAAGCAATGGATGGCGGCTTGCGGACAATCGGGCATGGACAGAAACGAGTGTTTGATGGGGCTGTGCGAATTAATGGAACAACACCCGATACGTAAGTCAGAATGTCACAAGAACATGATTCGACAGCAGATACATGGTGATTTCGGTTACCTGGTTCAAACACTTCAAGGGCTAGTCGGCAGAAATCCGAGACCGGTAGGCTCCTCCGACAGTTCTTCGTGTTCCACCGTGGTCGGCGGCTGCAGAGGTTGCGGTGATGCGGTGTCGTTTTGGTGCCGGGAGACTAAACGGTGACTTCTCGTTAGCGTAGCAGTTGTGATTTTGGATTGATTTAAAGTTTGATTATGCTCCTATACGTTTGTAGAATGGTTAATATTGTGATTGAGCTCACAAGTTTAGAAAAGATTACAAGTGATTCGGTGATTGAATACGGAAAAGGAATGAGACGTGGATTGAAACGAAAATTTCTAAAGAGGATGAAGATGGTAACTGTGTAGTTGACTTCCTCCATATATGTGTTTCATTCAATATTTCATTTAAAATATTATTATATATATTTCTGTTATTATGGACCCAATTTGGAAGGCATTTTTTTCCCTATTTTACATAAGCTCAAGATATAAAACTAATTATGTATTTGTACCTATTTAATGTTACTATATCATTTTTTTTAACAATTATATTTTTACAATAAAGGTTTTAGATGCATATAAACCTTTTGTAATACATATAGCATTAATTATTTTAGGGTTTGGAAGTTTCGTATATTACAATTCTACCCCCCTTAAATAAAATTTCGTCCTCGAAATTAACATTATATGGCACTATACAATTCGGGTATTTCAACTCTCTACCCCTTAAAATAATTTCGTCCACGAAATTAGCGATTACGAATATGGTATACTATTTATGTTACACATTAACGATGCGGATAACGATAACGAAGTTGCAAACACAATTTGCAAAAGAGTCGAAAAGACACACTAGTGAGTTTGATACACGAAAATTTAACCATTAGGAACACTAACCTTAGGTTTTGAATAGATATGGATATTGAGAACGGATCGCTTCCTCCGATTCCCAAGTGGCTTCACGTTCTAGATGATTTTTCCACAAGATTTTGACGAACGGAAAAGACTTCTTACGCATCACGCGTTCTTGTCGGTCCAAGATAGCCTCTGGTTCCTCTTCGTATGATAAGTCCTCATGAATCTCGTGTAGAGAATAGTTCACCACATGGAGAGGATGGTAATTATACCCACGTAACAGTGAAATATGGAACACATTATGCACGTGCGACAATTGTGGCGGTAGAGCTAACCGATAAGAAACTTCGCCGACTCTTTCCAAAATTTCAAATGGTCCGATAAAGCGAGGACTCAGCTTTCCCTTTATACCAAAACGTCGGACACCTCTGCATGGTGAGACTTTTAAGAATACTTTTTCACCTACATTAAATTCCAAAGCCCTTCGGTGGCGATCAGCATACCTCTTCTGTCTACTTTGGGCTTCCTTAAGTTTCTCACGAGCAATAGCAACCTTTTCGTTCGTGATCTGCACCAGTTCAGGACCCTCTATCATCTTTTCTCCGACCTCGTCCCAACATGTGGGAGCTCGACATTTACGCCCGTATAACAATTCAAAAGGTGCCATGTCAATGCTAGCTTGCCAACTATTGTTGTAGGCAAACTCCACCAAGCACAAGTATTCATCCCAGTTTCCCGTCCACTCAAGTGCACACGATCTAAGCATATCCTCCAAGGTCTGAATAGTACGTTCAGACTGTCCATCAGTTTGCGGATGGAAAGTAGTGCTGAAACGTATCTTCGTATCCCAAGCATTTTGGAAACCCTTCCAGAACCGTGATGTGAAACGTGGATCTCTATCACACACTATCGAAGATGGTGTACCATGCAATCGAACAATCTCACGAAGGAATATCTATGATAGCTTACTCACCGTGTACTCCTTACGAATGGGCAAGAAATGAGCAGACTTTGAAAGTCTATCTACCACAACCCAAATAGCATCGTTCTTCATACGGGTTCTTGGTAGACCAGTTACAAAGTCCATAGAAATATCATCCCACTTCCAAACAGGAATATCTAAAGACTGTAATAATCCACTAGCCCGTTGATATTCAATCTTCACTTGCTGACAAATCAAACACTGGCTCACATGTCTAGCTACATCTTCTTTCATACCACTCCACCAAAAATGTTGCCTCAAATCCCTATACATCTTTGTGGATCCAGGGTGTATAGAATAAGGTGAACTGTGTGCCTCAGTCAGTAATGATTCACGAAGAGAGGAATCATCTGGCACACATAAACGCTTCCCACACCATATTGTTCCATGTTCATCCACTCGAAATTCAGATTGTTTTCCTACTCCCAAATTTTGTAAGACTGCCCAAAGCTCACCATCTTCTTTTTGAGCTTCCTTTATCTGAGTGATGAGGTTCGGTTTGATCTTCAGTCTAGCCAAATAACCACCAGACTCACCAACCTGTATACCAATATCCATGCGTCTCAGGTCTGATTGAATTTGAGGCTCAAGAGTCAAGCATGCCAAACCCCCAGAGTTCTTCCTACTCAGTGCATCTGCAACAACATTTGCTTTACCAGGGTGGTATTGAATGTTGGCATCATAATCCTTGAGTAGCTCTAGCCATCTCCTCTGCCTCATGTTAAGCTCCTGTTGAGTGAAAATATACTTGAGGCTCTTATAGTCGGTGAATATGTTACATGTCTCCCCATATAAATAATGCCTCAAAATCTTAAGTGCAAAAACAACTGCTGCTAACTCTAGATCATGTGTTGGGTAATTCACATCGTAGGGTTTAAGCTGACGCGAGGCATAAGCAATAACATTTCCATGCTACATGAGAACACAACCAAGCCCTTTCTTCGATGCATCACTGTATATATCGAATCCGCCTGTGCCAGAAGGTAGAGTAAGAATAGGAGCGGATACCAGTTTCTGCTTCAATGCCTCAAAACTCTTTTCTCGATCATCATTCCAAGTAAATTTTACCCCTTTCCTCAAGAGTTGAGTGAGAGGTAATGCCAAAATAGAAAATCCCTCTACGAAACGTCGATAATAACCCGCTAGACCAAGAAAACTTTGAACTTCGGTAACTGAAATTGGTCTGGGCCATTTAGTGATAGCTTCCACCTTTGATGGATCAATTGTTATACCTTCCGCTGATACAATGTGGCCTAGAAACGCCACTTGTTCAAGCCAAAAGTCGCACTTAGAAAATTTTGCGTATAACTTCTCCTAGCGTAAAGTTTCTAGAACAGTGCGAAGATGGTCCTCATGCTCTCCTCTACTTTTAGAAAACACCAAGATGTCATCGATGAATACAAACACGAACCGATCCAAGTACTCATGAAATACTCGATTCATAAGATCGATGAAAACAGCAGGAGCATTTGTCAAACCAAAAGTCATGACTTGAAACTCATAGTGACCATACCGGGTGCAGAATGCTGTCTTGTGAACATCTTGATCCCTGACCCTCAACTGATGGTACCCTGATCTGAGATCAATCTTTGAGAAAAAACTTTGCTCCTTGGAGTTGGTCAAAAAGGTCATCAATACGCGGTAAGGGGTAGCGATTACGAATGGTGATCTTATTCAACTCTCTGTAGTCGATGCATAAACGCATGCTACCATCTTTCTTCTTCACAAATAAAACCGGTGCTCCCCAAGGTGAAACACTAGGTCTAATGAATCCAAGTTCCAAAAGTTCTTGCAGCTGTTCTTTCAATTCCTTTAACTCCAATGGGGCCATACGATAGGGTGCTTTAGAAATAGGTTCAGCTCCGGGAATCAGATCAATAGTGAACTCTACTTCCCGTTCAGGTGGTATCCCAGGCAATTCTTCTGAAAAGACATCAGAGAAGTCTCGAACAATAGGAACGTCTTCAACACGTGGTGTATCCACTGAGGTATCTTTAATAGAAGCTAAGAATCCCTCGCATCCATGGGATATAAGTTTTTGAGCTTTAAGAGCAGAGATGATTTTAATGGATTTTCGAGGTTGAGATCCTTGATAAATACATTCAGGATTCAGAATATCACCAAAAATGACTCGTTTGGAGTGACAATCAATGGTAGCTCGATGCATGGATAACCAATCCATGCCTAGTATGACATCAAAATCTCCCATTTGCATGGGATAAAGATTCGCTATACGAATAACATTTCCGACCACAAGCGGGCAATCAATATAGACGTGAGTAATAACTAAAGGATTTCCCATTGGTGTAGAAATAACTAAAGCTTGATCCAATGGGGAAGGCAAAATTTTTAGATGTCGGGCAATTAGTTGTGATACTATTGAGTGGGTTGCCCCAGTATCAAATAACACATACAATTCATGCTCACCCAAATAAATACTACCCGAAACGGTACCTAGTGAATCGATAAACAATAAGACACAAACAATCGTATGAAAACCATAAACAACTAAGCAAGCAAAATAATAATACTAAAAGGAACATTTATCAGAGACGCTACCTGGAGCATTAGCAGCTTCCCCTGCAGTCAAAGAGAAAACACGCCCTCCAGTAGTAGGTGGCACAGTAGCTCCCCTAGTGGTATCAGTTGGTCGGTTACCAGCCTTTGGGCACTCATTAATCTTATGCCCCATATCTCCACACTTAAGGCAAGCCCCAGTAAGTCGACGACAGATGCCTGGGTGACGCTTGTTGCAATGGTTACACACTGGAGGCTGGGTAGGGTTCTGGTTACCTCTCTGGTTTACGGGTTGAGCTTGGGTTGGTGGCTGGTAGGGTTTGATCTGACCCTGATTTTGGCTCCTTCCCTGCCATGGTCTATTATTCCTTCCCGATGACCTATTCCCCATGTTGTTTTGATTATTTCGAGTAGGTGCTTGAGACGACTCACTAGTGAACGGAGTGCGGTATTCGTCTCTGTTTCTCTTCCTACTATTATTGGAACCACCCAAAAATTCTTTGTTCTCCATATCAACCTTTTTGGCAGCCTTAGCGGCCTCTATAACAATGGGGAACGTTCACTGGATGATTGCTCTACGAATCCGATCACAAATTGCCCATTGATATTTCTCTGCTTGTTCCTCTGGTGTTCCAGCGGCTGACCCAAGAAATCCGACTAGTCTATAAAATCGATCAGTGAAGTCAGAAAGTGGTTCGTCATTCCTCTGACGGATATTGTGATACTCTCGTGTGTACGAACTCTTATCCACACTTTTAAAATATTTCTCGAAGAAAATAGCACAGAAATCTGCCCAAGGTAAATTCTCCACAAATGGGTCTCCTCCTCTTTCCTCCAATACACCTTCCCACCAAGTTTGCGCATCTTCTTCTAGTTTATACGATGCTAACCTCGATTTAAATTCATCGCCAACTCCTAACGCCCGGAATATTTTCTCGATGTGAGCAATCCAATCCCTTGCTACAATTGGAGTGGTTACCTTTGTGAAAGATCTTGGTTTCTGTTTTATGAACTTATCTAGCCAATCCCCAATTGCACCGTTTGGATTAGGGTTCGGGTTTGGATTTGGTTTGGGATTAGGGTTCGGATTAGGATTGGGGTTAGGGTTCGGATTAGGATTGGGGTTATTGGGGTTAGGGTTCGGATTAGGATCAGGACCACGTACGGCCTGAACAAGTGCGGGCAATATAGCAGTAAAGGCATGAGTGATTGCAGCTACGATATTTGGATCAGGCTCATTTGGTCCACCACCATTACGACGACCAGAGTTGCGTGTCACACGACGAGGAGGCATCTAGAAAACACATTAAGAATTTAGATAAAGCAAAAATAAGGACCTATCGCATAAGGAAATACCTAACCCAATGTCTACCCAATCCTCACATATCTTAATTATTTGGTTAATGTTTTCTACAGGATAGAGCCTAAGCTCTGATACCATAACTGTAACACCCCGTCCCGATTTGGGCTGACGTGTTACACAATTTGGTAATCAGAGATAACTAATAACTTAATTAAAACATAAATTCCATATGTTTAAAACAAAAATCCCCAAAATGACTTAACAGTCTCATCAGAAAAACATAAATGTCTAAATTTATTAAATATAAAGTTTTATTAAACTCCTTGCTTCCAACTCTAGCCTTTTTATTATCACTCTTCACACATTCCCCCGATTTCCCTGAGTACCTGTTTAAGAGATAGTAAAAAAAAACAACAAAAAGAAACGGTTGAGCCAAAAATTGCCCAGTAACGGAGAAACAATAGCACTTAACACATTAATAATAGGAGCAATACAATAGACACTTTAACGATGCAAACAATACAATATGCTGAATGATCACTGATGAATACCATAAAGGTATATTAGAAATACCCATGTGAGCCACTAACAAATAAACACTAACACTTTGTACATTAGCTGCAGTTCCAATGCACCATTATGTAGAGGGGATGTAGGCACTCACACCTATCCCACTACCACTAACACTTACACTTACACTCCTAAGATCGATCCATACGCCTCTCAATAATCAATAAGTGCAATCACTTAGCACACAATACAATATAGAGACGCCGTGGGCCTTTCGCACCGCCACGGATGGTGCACGTCAACTGTGCCTATGATGACGCCCTATGTCCCCATAGGTGGATATGCTCGGGTATTGAGGTCAATAAAACGATTCACTCAAGTCAAGGAAAATACACTAAGGATACACTAAGGCTATATCACATCTAGCCAATGATCAATAATAAATCATAAAAAAAAACTTGTGGGAACATGCGACAATGAGTGAAAAAAAAAATGTAACCTATCGCATGCGTATTAAAGGCAATAATTCAATACGAGATGTGTAACAATAAATCATAGAACGGTGATGATGGATACTACAATATTATGAAGCGAGTAAACACTTTACACTACGAGTGACGGACCGAATATCCGTGCACTATGAGAATAAAGAAAAACAATATTATGCTAAAAGCAAGAGACCACAAAATCCGTACCTTAATTTGCAAATAATAATAACCGTAGCTTCCAACTAACGTGACACTAGCGTCTCTCTTGAATAATATGGTGACCTAAAATATACCGGTTGGGGTTAAAATTTGTTTCGAAACCATTATAGTAAGTTTGTACGTGAAATTATGTATATATATATGTACAGATTTAGTTTTTTATATATGTTTAGGATCAACAGTAGTTGTCCACTTATTATTATGGTTATTATTATTATTACTATTATTATTATTATTATTATCTTTCTAAAGACAATACTAAATATTTAAATGGACTACTCATGATTTGTATGGACAAGATAGTCATGGACATGTTATCGTCTCCGGTGATCGGAAACGGTTCAAAAACATGTTCAATTAGTATTCTAATTTTAATGGTTTAAAATTAAAAAAATAGAACTAGTAATCCAAGATTTGAAAAGACCAGAGATGGTTTTCTTATCTTAAGCTCCACTTCATCTATGTTTGGTTGCTAAAATAAGTCAACAGTAGATGTGAGGATTTAGTTTAGATAACTTATGGATAGTATAACAATACAATTAGCGGAATGTTTAAAACGGTTACCGTAGTCGTCAAGTGAGATGGGTATGAAAGCAATGGATGGCGGCTTGTGGACAATCGGGCATGGACAGAAACGAGTGTTTGATGGGGCTGTGCGAATTAATGGAACAATACCCGATACGTAAGTCAGAAAGTCACAAGAACATGATTCGACAGCAGATACATGGTGATTTCGGTTACCTGGTTCAAACGCTTCAAGGGCTAGTCGGCAGAAATCCGAGACCGGTAGGCTCCTCCGACTGTTCTTCGTGTTCCACCGTGGTCGGCGGCTGCAGAGGTTGCGGTGATGCGGTGTCGTTTTGGTGCCGGGAGACTAAACGGTGACTTCTCGTTAGCGTAGCAGTTGTGATTTTGGATTGATTTAAAGTTTGATTATGCTCCTATACGCTTGTAGAATGGTTAATATTGTGATTGAGCTCACAAGTTTAGAAAAGATTACAAGTGATTCGGTGATTGAATACGGAAAAGGAATGAGACGTGGATTGAAACGAAAATTTCTAAAGAGGATGAAGATGGTAACTGTGTAGTTGACTTCTGTAACATATGTGCTTGTAATCATTATGAACAGTACCATTATCAATAAAACAATGTCATTTGATCCCAATGTTTGTTTGGTTATGTTTTACATTTTTCAACTCTACATCGCTTTCTGGAGATTTATACGCAAACTGGTGCGTAAACGTAGTCAGTTTAATGCGAAAAATACTCTGGAACATCAACATATACTTAACATACCTTAAACAACCCTTACATAACTTAGAAATAAGTTTTGAAGGCTTTGGTATGGCAAAAACAAGTTAATTCGCTTACAGGGACTAAACTTGACAAACTGCGAAAGTATGCCAATTTGAACTATAACGAACATTCCGAACATGACCATAAGTTAAACATACCATAAATATCCTTTACATAGCTTAGAAATAGGCATTGAGGGGTTCGGTATGCTAAAATAAACTTTTGGGGTCATTCAGGGACTAAAAGCGTCAAAAAAGTGCACAAGTTTGCATTTTCGCGCATAACTTACGTTCTGAATACATCCGGACATCCAAAAATTTATGTAAGCACTAAAATATTTTATTTTAGTGTTTGGCATAAGAAAAATCCATTCGTCACGCCATTTGGATCATTTTTCGCGCTTATGCGCATTCCGTCGTAATTAACCGAACAACGTAACCGTACGGCTAAACGAACCGATACCCGAGATATTTTTGAACACATTTTAAGTTCCCTATACTTTAACTTCATTTTAGAGCTTTGAAATAGGGTTAACGGGGCTTAAACGTGTCAAAAACGCATCGAAAACCAAGTTTTGAGGTTGCAGGGACTGAAACTGTAAATCTGCCAAACTAGGTCCGTAAGTAGGGGCCAGATGCAGCAAAATGTTTTTTTTCAGCTGTTAACAGCCCTTAACACTCTCCAAAGGCCAAGTGCCAAGTGTCAAACTCTTATGGTGGATGGCAAATGAGTTACCACAACTTTCCAACAAGTGTACGGCTTAGATCGTGCCCCCTTTTCCAAGAAATGATCCTAACGGTGAACCAAAAACTATAAATACCCACCTCCACCCTTCACTTTTCCTCACAAGAATCTGATCTAATGTGCTCTAAGTTGAAACCTTTGTTTCATACCTGAGCTATTTTGATCTAGTTTAGCATTCGGGGACCCTTCGTAAGTGTTCCTTCGTTCTTTTATTGTTTTTCGAGTCTGAAAGTCAAACTTTGTTTGACTTTCTGCATTGCCCAGTTTATGGTCAATGCGAAGTTCGTTTGAACTTCGCAACGTGATTGTAATCACGATGGTTATAGTCCCTTGTGACTATACCTACTGATTACCACGTTGTCTAGGGTCGTAAGGGTAAGCGATCTAATAAATCGCTTATACCTTCGAACCCGACACATTTGGTCGATCATTAGGATCCGACCAAACACATTAGGTGACCATAGTATATAGGGAATAACCTTCCAAGGTTATACCTTATGGTCGCTTCGTTTAAGTAGTTGTATGATAGGTAGTTTATATGCCTTAGGTAAATTACCAAAATACCCCTTTGATGCCAAAATTCATTTTAAACATATGTAACATAACTTTTGACATCTAAACTGATTTGACAACAATATTAGACATGTTAAGGCATATGTTACTTGTCATAGGACTAGTTAAGCGGTCCGAACGCGTTTCACGCGAGCGACGCTTTAAAGTAGCATAAGCTACCTAAACGGGTCGTAATGGGTCGTAAGCACTTAAGTTAGGTTTCAATTAGTATGTAGGCTTTGTTAAACCATATGACACGAGTCTCCATACTCGTTTGGTTTACGAACCCTCATTCTATCTAAATCTTCCGATATTAGGTCCGATTTATTAACATAGCTACCTATATTAGGTGCCGTTTGATTCCGTGATCTCTAGCATTGCTTAGTGGTTATCTTAGGACTTCTGAGCAATCTCAAGTGAGTACATAGACCCCTCTTTTACTGTTTTCCAAACTGTTTTTGGGGTGAAACACATGTGCCTACTTGTTACTTTCATGCTTTCCTGTTTTCACATCATATCCCTGCTATGTTCGTTAGTACATTATAGTACATGTTTTACATTACATTTCATGCTATGTATGCCCATTGTGTGCGTACTTAGTACATTGCTTTACATTACATTTCATGCTATGTATGCCCATTGTGTGCGTACTTAGTACATTGCTTTACATTACATTTCATACTATGTATGCCCATTGTGTGCATACTTAGTACATTGTTTTACATTACATTTCATGCTATGTATGCCCATTGTGTGCGTACTTAGTACATTGCTTTACATTACATTTCATGCTATGTATGCCCATTGTGTGCGTACTTAGTACATTGTTTTACATTACATTTCATGCTATGTATGCCCATTGTGTGCGTACTTAGTACATTGTTTTACATTACATTTCATGCTATGTATGCCCATTGTGTGCGTACTTAGTACATTGCTTTACATTACATTTCATATTATGTATGCCCATTGTGTGCGTACTTAGTACATTGCTTTACATTACATTTCATGCTATGTATGCCCATTGTGTGCGTACTTAGTACATTGTTTTACATTACATTTCATGCTATGTATGTCCATTGTGTGCATACTTAGTACAGTTGTTTTCATCACATGTTTACATTTTGGTATGACATTTGGGTTGTTTACAAGGGAACAATACATTCATTAACATTAGCTACGTCGTTCGTTAGTAGGTAGTGGTACCATAGGAATTGACAACTCCCGTTCCTGAAATCCTGGGTTTGTTTGGATTGGAAGGAATGACCGAATTCGATATACATAACTTAGATAAACCTTTAATTTGTTTAAGGGTTTATCGCCACAGTCTCAAGGCTTGGATGTATGCATTTTCACAATACCGCATAAATGTTTGTATCAGTAAAGCATGCATTTGTTCCACAAAACATAACTTTGATTTAAACCATGTTTTACTTCAATACCTTGTTTTTGTGCATTTTACATATGGTTTAGTTGATATATTTCACTTACCATACATGATATTTTTGGGTAAACATTACATGATCTACATTAACATAAACATTTTGACATTGATATACACATTTAGTGGTTTACATTGGACATAGACATTTCAATATGGTTTACACATTAACACATGACAGTTCATTTATACATAAACAATATACATTGATGGTTGGTTTGGGTAAATGATTCGAGTAACGAGGCGGGTGTAATATAATACAAACATGGTGGATACGCCGCTGGTACTTCCTATAAATAAGTGTTTGTATGATATTTCATGTCGTAGCGTTACTTAAATCATTTCAATATTTGACATATTACATTTTACATAAACAACTTATTTTCACAAGACATTGATTTACAAAACAACTTATCTTATACAAACTCATTTTTACTGGGTTATTCATTTAACCTTACATTATTCTCTTATTTATACATATGATTACTTTTTAATGATTTACAAAACAAAACAACTTACAAGGTTCATGACTGACTGTTATTAAACAATTTTTCCTAAACTTATAAGTCATGAATCCTATTTTTACAAAACCTATGTATCTCACAGGCATTTTTATGCTGACGTACCTATTTTCACATGTGTTTTCAGGAGCTTTTCCGTAGGATGATGATCGTGACACTAGGGCGGACCTGTGCCTTAGAGACATAAAATGAAGATAGACTTAGTTTAATTATGTTCTGAACTCTTTATTTCCTGTTTAAGACAATGTAACTCTTATGTTTATAAATAAAATACAACTTTGAATGCCATGGTTATGAAACAATTAATTCTGTTACAACACTCCCTGACGTTTCCGCCGTGGTTGCATGTTATACGCGGTCGGGGTGTGACAGAAGAGTTGGTATCAGAGCCAATGGTTGTAGGGAATTAGGTTATTAGTAATGCTTTGACCTAGACTATAACCTTTCTTGGACCCTAACATAAGTTATCTTGTGTTTAGATCTTAAAACATGCACATCACCTATCCTTAGGTGATTATCAAAACAAAAACCAAATTTTCCGAAACGATTTTTGAAAAACAATCATCTGTTTTTGGATAATTTATTACAAGGTTTTGAACCCTCTTTTTGTAAGGTTTTGAACCCTTCCAGTTTGACTAAATTTTTGGCCTTGTGCCTTCAAATTTTCAAAATCTCGTCAACGTTTTGGGTTTTAAATAATGTGAACACGTGCAAACTGGAAGAGTGAATGCCTGTATTCTGGGTTTTCTGTCTAGGCAAGCACTTCGTATATATCTCATCAGACGCGAGACCAGTTGTGCTTACCTGGGGATTCTTGGGATGAGTGTTCACTTATAGGCAAGCATGTCTTCGCAATACATTATTTTTGATCCATTTACTTTGATTAGTCACTGTGTGTCGTTTGTTTGCTTGGTAATGCGGACGAATGACCACCATCTTTTCTTTTGTTAATTTTGTTTCATCTCATTCTCTTCATCCAATCATCTCACTCGTTTCCTTTCATGTTTTCCTCTTTTAGAATGCCTCCTCGACGCGACAATCTGATTGCGACTGCCGAACTGGCAGAAATTATTGCGCAGCAGATGGCTGCTCAATTTCCAAATCTCTTTGCTCAATGGCACCAAGCCAACAACAACAACAATGCTCCATGCAAATACAAGGATTTTAACTCGGCTAAACCACTCAAGTTTAGTGGTTCTGAAGGAGCGACTGGGCTTCTTCAATGGTTCGAGAGCATTGAGAATACTTTCCGCCACGTGCAATGTCCGGATAATCGCAAGGTCGAGTTTTCTTCGAGCGTGTTTCAGAAGAGGGCTCTCACATGGTGGAACGGGGTTATGAGAGACCGAGGTGCAGAAGTTGCTCTAGCACAAACTTGGGCTGAACTTAGGGCCCTTATGATGAGGGAATTCTGTCCTCGCCATGAACAGCGAGCGTTGGAGAAAGAGTTTGATGACTTGAAGCAAGATAGTGGCGAGCACAGGGCGTATACTGATAGGTTTGAGGAGTTGAGTCTGCTTTGCCCAACAATGGTTACCCCACTCGACAAGGCTATCGAAAGGTACATCGACGGCCTACCTGACTCAGTGCAAGACATCATTACTGGTAGTAACCCTACCACACTCCGTCAGGCGATCGAGTTATCAGCGACATTGACTGAATCGCAGGTTCGAAAGGGGAAGCTGCATAAAAAGGGTGACAAGGGCAAGAAACAGACATCCGACAAAGAAGATAGCAAGAAAGGTCAAAACAAGAATGGAAAGGATTCTGGTTCATCAAAAAGGGCAAGGAAGCGTAAGGCCTCCCAAAACTATGCTGTCACTGCCCAAGCTAACCAGGCAGCTCCCAACCAACCCGCACAACCTCCAGCGAAGAAGCCGTATTCAGGGAATGCGCCTTTGTGCAATAGATGCAACAGTCACCATCAGCCGCAACATCAGTGCCGTTTCTGTACTAACTGTGGGAAGTCAGGTCATCTTGCCGATGTTTGTCGGTTTGCTCAGAATCGGGCAGTTCAGAACCCGGCTCAACAAGTTGCTCAGCCTCCTGCTCAGCAACAGGGTCAACTGCACGACCACAATACCCACCAGGTGCTTGTTATAACTGTGGGGATCTGACCCACTACAGAAACCGGTGCCTAAGGCTAGCTAACCAGAATCAGAATCCAAATCAGAATCAGGCTCAGGCTCAAGGGCGAGTCTTCAACATGAATGCCCAAGAGGCGCAGGCGGACGATAATGTGGTGAACGGTACGTTCTTTATTAATAATCAGCCTGCATCTGTTCTTTTTTATTCGGGTGCCGACAAGAGTTTTGTGTCATTGTCTTTTGAGCCAATGCTTCGCGTGTCTAGAACGAAACTAGGAAAACCCTTGACAGTAGAAGTTGCTAGTGGTGAACCCATTGTTCTTGATTCTGTTCTACGCAACTGCCAGTTGGATCTTAACGACCATCTTTTTCCTATCGACCTCACGCCTATGCAACTTGGAAGCTTCGACGTTATTGTGGGAATGGATTGGTTATCCAAGCATCACGCGGAGGTAGTTTGTTTCGAGAAGATAGTTCGTGTGCCGCTTTCGACAGGCGAGATCCTACAGGTTCAAGGTGAGAAACCGTCTGGTGGCCTCAAGCTCATGTCTTGTTTTAAAGCTCAGAAATATCTGCGGAAGAACTATGTGGCATTCTTAGCACATGTTACAGCAGATAAAGGCAAGGGTAAGTCTATTTCAGATATTCCTGTCGTTCGGGATTATTCTGAAGTATTCCCTGAAGAGTTACCTGGTCTACCCCCAGCAAGCCAAGTCGAGTTCCGAATTGATCTCGTACCTGGTGCAAATCCCATTGACAGAGCTCCATATCGTCTTGCTCCATATGAGATGCAAGAGTTGTCTAAGCAGCTTCAGGAGCTTTCTGACAAAGGCTTTATCCGTCCTAGCTTTTCACCCTGGGGTGCTCCCGTTCTTTTTGTCAAGAAGAAGGATGGATCCTTTAGGATGTGTATCGATTATCGTGAGCTTAACAAGCTTACCATCAAGAATCGATATCCCCTACCTCGCATAGATGATCTCTTTGATCAGTTATAGGGCGCTTCTTATTTTTCGAAGATTGATTTACGTTCCGGATATCATCAACTTCGTGTGCATGAAGAAAATATTCCCAAGACGGCGTTCCGCACTCGGTATGGGCATTACGAGTTCACAGTCATGCCATTCGGTTTGAGTAATGCTCCTGCTGTTTTCATGGACTTAATGAATAGGGTCTGCAAACCTTATTTGGATCAGTTCGTCATTGTTTTTATTGACGACATCTTGATTTATTCTAAGACACGAGCTGATCACGAGCAACATCTTCGTCTTACTCTGGAACTCCTAAAGAAAGAGCAACTTTTCGCCAAATTCTCCAAGTGTGAATTCTAGCTTAAAGAAGTTCAATTCTTAGGACATATCATCAACGAACAAGGTATTCATGTAGATCCCTCCAAGATCAGTGCGATTAAGGATTGGGATACGCCTACTACTCCTACTGAAGTTCGTTCTTTTCTTGGTCTAGCGGGTTATTACCGCCGCTTCATTGAAAACTTCTCAAAGATTGCAGTTCCTCTAACTGCTCTAACTCAGAAGAACAAACCCTTTGTTTGGGGATTCAAACAAGAGGAAGCTTTTCAACACTTGAAGCGGAAGCTTTGCGACGCGCCTGTTCTAACTTTGCCTGAGGGCAATGATGATTTCGTCATTTATTGCGATGCATCTAAATTGGGTCTTGGCTGTGTCCTGATGCAAGGGAACAAAGTCATAGCATATGCATCGAGGCAGTTGAAGATACATGAGAAGAACTACACCACTCATGATCTTGAGTTGGGTGCAGTTGTCTTCGCTCTTAAGATCTGGAGACACTATTTGTACGGTACAAAATGTGTGGTTTTCACTGACCACAAAAGTCTTCAGCATATCTTCAATCAGAAAGAACTCAACATGAGGCAACAACGTTGGGTTGAGCTACTAAACGACTATGACTGCGAAATTCGCTACCATCCTGGTAAGGCGAATGTCGTAGCCGATGCATTGAGTCGTAAGGAACGTACTAAGCTTCATTGTGTACGTATTCAATCTGTTATTCAAGCTCGATCCGATATCCAAGCACGCATTTCTCAGGCTCAACAATCTTGTGTTTCACAAGGTTTGATGGATAAGGAATTTCCCTATCACATAACTCCTGATCTGGAACTGAAGGACAATGGATCGTATTACTTCATGGACCGCTTGTGGGTCCCAAGCCAGGATGATCTTCGTACCTTGCTTATGGATGATGCCCATAAGTATCGTTATTCTATTCATCCGGGCTCAGATAAGATGTATAAGGATCTTTGTATTCATTATTGGTGGCCTGGTATGAAGAAAGACATTGCCTTATACGTATCAAAATGCCTTACTTGTCTTAAGGTTAAGGCTGAACATCAACGTCCTTCGGGTTTATTGGTGCAACCAGAGATCCCAGTTTGGAAATGGGAAAACATTACTATGGATCTTGTTACCAAACTTCCACGCACAAAGAAAGGTCATGATGCCATCTGGGTAGTTGTTGATCGTCTTACTAAGTCAGCGCATTTCTTGCCAATCCGTGAGGATTTTTCTGCTGACAAACTTGCTAAAATCTATGTGGAAGAAATAGTAGCTCGACATGGTGTTCCTTTGAACATCATTTCTGACAGAGATGCTCGCTTCACTTCTCATTTTTGGAGAACCATGCAATCTGCTATGGGGACCCAACTTAATCTGAGCACGGCTTATCATCCGCAAACGGATGGTCAATCTGAGAGAACAATCCAGACTCTGGAGGATATGCTTAGAGCTTGTGTGATCGATTTTGGTGGTAGTTGGGATTCACATCTTCAGTTGATTGAATTCTCCTACAATAACAGTTATCACACCAGCATCAAAATGGCTCCTTTCGAGGCTCTCTATGGTCGAAAATGTCGTTCACCAGTCTGCTGGAATGAGATCGGCGAGGCTCAGCTTACTGGACCTGCCCTCATTTTAGAGACAACAGATAAGGCCAAGAAAGTTCGTGATAACCTTCAGACAGCTAGAAGCCGTCAGAAGAGTTACGCAGACCCAAAACGCAAGCCCTTGGAATTTCAAGTCGGTGATCGAGTGTTACTTAAGGTCTCACCTTGGAAAGGTGTGATCAGATTTGGAAAGAAAGGAAAACTTGCACCTAGATACGTTGGACCATTCAAGATCGTCGAAAGAATCGGTAAGGTAGACTACAGACTTGAGTTACATCCTGAACTTGGAAATGTTCATCCAACTTTTCACGTGTCCAATCTCAAGAGGTGTTTAGCTGATGAGAACCTCCACATACCACTTGACGAAATTCGTGTTGGTAAAACACTGAAATTTGTTGAGAAACCTGTGGAAATCATGGAACGTGAAGTCAAGTGGCTCAAACGCAAGCGCATTCCTTTGGTCAAAGTTCGTTGGGAAGCTAAACGTGGACCTGAGTTTACTTGGGAACGCGAAGATCAAATGAAGGCGAAATATCCGCAACTTTTCCCACGAGTTTCCTCTAAATTAATTTCGGGACGAAATTTCCACAAGTAGGGGAGACTGTAACATCTGTGCTTGTAATCATTATGAACAGTACCATTATCAATAAAACAATGTCATTTGATCCCAATGTTTGTTTGGTTATGTTTTACATTTTTCATGTTTTGACTTTTATCCAATTTCAAACTCTACATCGCTTTCTTGAGATTTATACGCAAACTGGTGCGTAAACGTAGTCAGTTTAATGCGAAAAATACTCTGGAACATCAACATATACTTAACATACCTTAAACAACCCTTACATAACTTAGAAATAAGTTTTGAAGGCTTTGGTATGGCAAAAACAAGTTAATTCGCTTACAGGGACTAAACTTGACAAACTGCGATAGTATGCCAATTTGAACTATAACGAACATTCCAAAACATGAACATAAGTTAAACATACCATAAATATCCTTTACATAGCTTATAAATAGGCTTTGAGGGGTTCGGTATGCTAAAATAAACTTTTGGGGTCATTCAGGGACTAAAAGCGTCAAAAAAGTGCACAAGTTTGCATTTTCGCGCATAACTTACGTTCTGAATACATCCGGACATCCACAAATTTATGTAAGCACTAAAATATTTTATTTTAGTGTTTGGCATAAGAAAAATCCATTCGTCACGACATTTGGATCATTTTTCGCGCTTATGCGCATTCCGTCGTAATTAACCGAACAACGTAACCGTACGGCTAAACGAACCGACACCCGAGATATTTTTGAACACATTTTAAGTTCCCTATACTTTAACTTCATTTTAGAGCTTTGAAATAGGGTTAACGGGGCTTAAACGTGTCAAAAAACGCATCGAAAACCAAGTTTTGAGGTTGCAGGGACTGAAACTGTAAATCTGCCAAACTAGGTCCGTAAGTAGGGGCCAGATGCAGCAAAACGTTTTTTTTCAGCTGTTAACAGCCCTTAACACTCTCCAAAGGCCAAGTGCCAAGTGTCAAACTCTTATGGTGGATGGCAAATGAGTTACCACAACTTTCCAACAAGTGTACGGCTTAGATCGTGCCCCCTTTTCCAAGAAATGATCTTAACGGTGAACCAAAAACTATAAATACCCACCTCCACCCTTCACTTTTCCACACAAGAATCTGATCTAATGTGCTCTAAGTTGAAACCTTTGTTTCATACCTGAGCTATTTTGATCTAGATTAGCATTCGGGGACCCTTCGTAAGTGTTCCTTCGTTCTTTTATTGTTTTTCGAGTCCGAAAGTCAAACTTTGTTTGACTTTCTGCATTGACCAGTTCATGGTCAATGCGAAGTTCATTTGAACTTCGCAACGTGATTGTAATCACGATGGTTATAGTCCCTTGTGACTATACCTACTGATTACCACGTTGTCTAGGGTCGTAAGGGTAAGTGATCTAATAAATCGCTTATACCTTCGAACCCGACCCATTTGGTCGATCATTAGGATCCGACCAAACACATTAGGTGACCATAGTATATAGGGAATAACCTTCCGAGGTTATACCTTATGGTCGCTTCGTTTAAGTAGTTGTATGATAGGTAGTTTATATGCCTTAGGTAAATTACCAAAATACCCCTTTGATGCCAAAATTCATTTTAAACATATGTAACATAACTTTTGACATCTAAACTGATTTGACAACAATATTAGACATGTTAAGGCATATGTTACTTGTCATAGGACTAGTTAAGCGGTCCGAACGCGTTTCACGCGAGCGACGCGTTAAAGTAGCATAAGCTACCTAAACGGGTCGTAATGGGTCGTAAGCACTTAAGTTAGGTTTCAATTAGTATGTAGGCTTTGTTAAACCATATGACACGAGTCTCCATACTCGTTTGGTTTACGAACCCTCATTCTATCTAAATCTTCCGATATTAGGTCCGGTTTATTAACATAGCTACCTATATTAGGTGCCGTTTGATTCCGTGATCTCTAGCATTGCTTGGTGGTTATCTTAGGACTTCTGAGCAATCTCAAGTGAGTACATAGACCCCTCTTTTACTGTTTTCCAAACTGTTTTTGGGTGAAACACATGTGCCTACTTGTTACTTTCATGTTTTCCTGTTTTCATATCATATCCCTGCTATGTTCGTTAGTACATTATAGTACATGTTTTACATTACATTTCATGCTATGTATGCCCATTGTGTGCGTACTTAGTACATTGCTTTACATTACATTTCATGCTATGTATACCCATTGTGTGCGTACTTAGTACATTGCTTTACATTACATTTCATGCTATGTATGCCCATTGTGTGCGTACTTAGTACATTGCTTTACATTACATTACATTTCATGCTATGTATGCCCATTGTGTGCGTACTTAGTACATTGCTTTACATTACATTTCATGCTATGTATGCCCATTGTGTGCGTACTTAGTACATTGCTTTACATTACATTTCATACTATGTATGCCCATTGTGTGCGTACTTAGTACATTGCTTTACATTACATTTCATGCTATGTATGCCCATTGTGTGCGTACTTAGTACATTGTTTTACATTACATTTCATGCTATGTATGTCCATTGTGTGCATACTTAGTACAGTTGTTTTCATCACATGTTTACATTTTGGTATGACATTTGGGTTGTTTACAATGGAACAATACATTCATTAACATTAGCTACGCCGTTCGTTAGTAGGTAGTGGTACCATAGGAATTGACAACTCCCGTTCCTGAAATCCTGGGTTTGTTTGGATTGGAAGGAATGACCGAATTCGATATACATAACTTAGATAAACCTTTAATTTGTTTAAGGGTTTATCGCCACAGTCTCAAGGCTTGGATGTATGCATTTTCACAATACCGCATAAATGTTTGTATCAGTAAAGCATGCATTTGTTCCACAAAACATAACTTTGATTTAAACCATGTTTTACTTCAATACCTTGTTTTTGTGCATTTTACATATGGTTTAGTTGATATATTTTACTTACCATACATGATATTTTTGGGTAAACATTACATGATCTACATTAACATAAACATTTTGACATTGATATACACATTTAGTGGTTTACATTGGACATAGACATTTCAATATGGTTTACACATTAACACATGACAATTCATTTATACATAAACAATATACATTGATGGTTGGTTTGGGTAAATGATTCGAGTAACGAGGCGGGTGTAATATAATACAAGCATGGTGGATACGCCGCTGGTACTTCCTATAAATAAGTGTTTGTATAATATTTCATGTCGTAGCGTTACTTAAATCATTTCAATATTTGACATATTACATTTTACATAAACAACTTATTTTCACAAGACATTGATTTACAAAACAACTTATCTTATACAAACTCATTTTTACTTGGTTATTCATTTAACCTTACATTATTCTCTTATTTATACATATGATTGCTTTTTAATGATTTACAAAACAAAACAACTTACAAGGTTCATGACTGACTGTTATTAAACAATTTTTCCTAAACTTATAAGTGATGAATCCTATTTTTACAAAACCTATGTATCTCACAGGCATTTTTATGCTGACGTACCTATTTTCACATGTGTTTTCAGGAGCTTTTCCGTAGGATGACGATCGTGACACTAGGGCGGACCTGTGCCTTAGAGACATAAAATGAAGATAGACTTAGTTTAATTATGTTCTGAACTCTTTATTTCCTGTTTAAGACAATGTAACTCTTATGTTTATAAATAAAATACAACTTTGAATGCCATGGTTATGAAACAATTAATTCTATTACAACACTCCCCGACGTTTCCGCCGCGGTTGCATGTTATACGCGGTCGGGGTGTGACAACTTCCTCCATATATGTGTTTCATTCAATATTTCATTTAAAATATTATTATATATATTTCTGTTATTATGGACCCAATTTGGAAGGCATTTTTTTCCCTATTTTACATAAGCTCAAGATATAAAACTAATTATGTATTTGTACCTATTTAATGTTACGATATCATTTTTTTTTACAATTATATTTTTACAATAAAGGTTTTAGATGCATATAAACCTTTTGTAATACATATAGCATTATTTATTTTAGGGTTTGGAAGTTTCGTATATTACAGTAGGCTAGGTTGTAACCAAGTTAGATTTTTAGGTTAGAATGTAAGTATATAGTTAGGTGTTTAGTTAGTTGATATTTATATAGTGTGTTATAATGTTTGGGGACCATAACTAGCTTGGTAATGTTAAAACAGTGTTTCTAGTGTAAATTTGGTGTTTCGGGTAGTGTCCGATTGTTCGGTTGGTTACCGGTTCGTTAAGGTGCTAAACTTTGCAGTTTAGTGTGCTTTATGTATCCCTTTTGTGACACTTTTGATTCCCGACACTTAGGAAAGCATTCAGTACCATTTAAGCATATTTCTGCATAATATAAGAGTGTTTAAATGCTGAATTTGCTTATTTTCTGCAAAATTCTGCAGTTTATGTGAGTTTTAGGCACTTTCCAGCACTTAAACTATCTCTAGGAAGGCAGTTTTGTGATCCTTACTTTCCTACACACTATACTAGTGTCATACTTGGTTTCTGGCCCATTTTGTGTCTCAATACCTGTTCTATCTATGTACTGAACTCCGTCAGCATTTTTCTGATTTGTCTGATAATTGTGCTAACTGTGTTTCGTGCATCATTTGAGTCAATAAAGTTCTCATGCAATAATGATATGTCATTTGCAATATGTGATGCACATGTAAGTATAAAGTAGTAATCAGAAGGCAGTTCAAATCATTAATTGTGATACAGCACAGTCATTAAGCACTAATCATTCTTTAATAGTTGTACGGATACCTGGAATTTTGACAGTTGTCACAATTTTAACTGTTTTACTCCAATCCTTTAAAAACTATCATTTTGCTCCAACAGTTTACTATGTTTTTTTCTGATTTGCTCCCCGCCTTTAACTCCATCCAAAATAATTGTTAAAAGTAAAGGTATTTTGGTATCTTCACATATAATGAGAAGGTCTGGTAATTTGACAAATAACGATTTAATTATTTATAATTAATCAATGAAATCATCTTTTATTCTCATCCCTTCCTCCCTTAACTCTTCTCTATCACCACAACCAACCACCATCAACTATACCATCACCACCAATCACAATCAGCCACCACCGCCACCACTACCACCACTAATCTGAAGACCACCCGCCAGATCGTCACCACCACCTCACCCCGTCAGCTGAACCCTAACCCACCACCAACCGCCACTAGCGACCACCACCACCACAACCCAAAAAAACAAAGAAACGGTGGCCGGAAAAACCCTTCATACAAAACCGCTGATACTATAAAGCATATTGAACCTCTGACCTAGACCCTTCCACGTCGGAACCCTAATTTCAAGTACAACCGTCATAGATCTGTTACAGATCTTATATGAAATCGAACAGAGGTATGGAGAGATCTGTGTAAATAACGACCCCTAAACCCATCTCTCTTTAGGGTTGCTCCGGCAAAGTTGCAGGTGATTGCCATTTTCATTGTTGCTTCCGTCGTTCGCTAGCCAGCTGATGGCGATATGGTTCTCGTTTAGAGCTACCGGTTGGCTGTCGAGATGGTGGCGAGGTGGGTTGTCGTTAAATGCTACCGACGATGATGGTGGTGCTAATCGGCAAGTAGTGTTCGGTAGGTGGTGGTGTTACTTGGTGGCGGCTACTAGTATATACATAGAGAGAGAGTGTCTGTTCAAAAAAGAAATAGAGAGATTGACTGAAAGAAATGTGAGGATGTATTCATAAATATTAATCTATAAAATTACTAAAATGCCCTCCCTTGTAACATACATTTTGGATGGAGTTAATACTGTGGAGCAAACTGGCGACAAAATTAAACTGAAACGTCAAGGAGTAAAATAAGTATTTTTAAAAGATTAAGACAAAACCGTTAAAACGATCAAATCACATAGAGCAAAATAAATTTTACTCTAATTTAATGTGCTAACAGCAGTATGGCTCAAAATAACACATTTCCCTTAAATAAAATTACAATAATAAAAGCTTGAAAGTGCGACCCGGTGTTTCTAGCCGATCATAATTTCATTTTTCATTAATTAAAATCAAAACAGATCTATTAGTTTAGTATAATCTTAAATCTCTTTGAAATCCGCATAAACGCAAAACCAGAAGTTAATCATAAAATAATCCACACGGTTTATGTAAAAATTTATAAATATACCTTGTTCGGTGAATCCGAATAATTGGATAATCTTGTGCACGTCTACTTACACATGTAGCACTTAATTAAGAGTTGACCAAACGTATTTTATGTCTCCAAATCTGCCTAAACACTTCAACGTACAACGTAGATCTAGATTTTCTCCACCAAATGGTTATATCCTAAATTCAACACTCACTATTAAATTAAAAAGACCAAAAAAAAACAACCTTACAGCTCTTTATGCTACCCACGATCATAAACATAGGACCCACCATTGAATAAAAGGGGGTAGTTAACCTCTATAAATCACTAAAAACGTGTTTGAATTTTCCATCAATCATAAGAGAATCGAAGATGCTGAAGGTGAGGAGCAAACTGGGTGGGTGCAACTCGATGCGGACGCGTGTTCAAGTCCGTTCGCCATCACCGCGCCACAAGAAGTCTTATAGTTTGGGCCGGTTGAATGATGGTGTCAAGACAGTTGCTTTTTCGGGCAGCGAAAACAGCAGCGTGGAGCTGAATTTCGATATCAGCCGCGAGATGTCCAAGGGAGAAACCGCGACGTGTGACGACGGGTTGGGGAATAAGGTGATGGTGGTGGTTGATTCGAGTAACGAATCAAAAGGTGCACTTCAGTGGGCTCTTGATCATACTGTTCAAAATCAAGATACCATGATTCTCCTTCATGTTGCTGGTGCTTCAAAACTAGGTACTTAGTTGATTTTTATTTTGTTGGGTGCTAGTAAAATGATATTTCTGGTTACAAAAAAATGTGTTAAATTATAGATTAATTATATAATAGTAGTATAAGTTTTAAAACAATATATTTAGTCTAATAAATCCATTCCATCTATTTAATATTTTTTCAATAAACCAAGTTTTATGATTTAACCGTATTTTTCACAAAACACCACTTTTTATCATAGTAAAAATGAAACAAATAAAAAATATGTTAATCCTTACCAACTCGCTGTTGTCATCCCTAACAACAAACATGCATTGACCATTTAACGAAATATATGTCCCGATAGTCCAAAGTCTTGATGGTGACCTTTTAGTTAAAAACTAGTAATAAGAACCCCACGCGTTGCGGTGTGGGTACTTCGCAAATATCTAACGAATTAGTCCAGGCATTATGTGATGTGTTAACCATATGAAAACACACGTTTGACGTATCTGATTGAACTCAATGTATCCTATAGTCGCATTGCGATTGGATCAAAACGTAACGTAAATCGAATTTATATCGTACAATCACAATGTATTATATGTGACCCGACTAACTCGAATTTGTATCGTCAAGACAAAACTCTCGAGGGGGTCAAAGTGGCATTTACAAAGTTCATAAAAAGTTAAGTGATTAAAAATTGCATCTCCTGAACTTAAGAGGTAAGAAAGGGTAAAGATAATATTTAATAAAGTTTTGGGGTAAGAAGAAAACTATAACAAAGTTGTGGCTGAGAACGAAACTACCACAAAGTTGGGGCGTTAAAAGCGAACTATTTGTAAAATGAAGTAGTAGTTTAGCGTCTAAATTTACCATTTTATGAAACTTTGAAGATACCAAAACCAAGGGGCTAAAATTGCAAAATCGTGAAAGTATGAGAGAGGGGGAGGCAAAGCCGGTGGGGTTTCCACTGACTTTGTCTTTTAAGACTGTTAGTAATGTGTACGCGTAGTAAATAGGTTAAAACTGCCATCTCTAATTTAATAATTTGAATCATGAAAGTCATTTTGGTTGGTTTTGTTTACGTTTGAAGGTTGTAAATCAAGTGGGGGAGTTAACCAAAGAATGTACGAACGTCTCTACTCCATGAAGAAAAATATTCAAGTCAAGAGGCCCGAGGTATATAATATAAGAACTCGACATTTAAAATGTATGTTGTTGTGCAAGTTACAAAGTTTTAATTTTGCGATTTTCGTCAAAAGGTAAAAGTTGAGATAGAAGTAAGACAAGGAAAGGAAAAGGGTCCAACGATAGTGGAAGTCGCGAAGCAAGAAAGAGCTTCATTGTTGGTTTTGGGTCAGCCAAAGCAGTCGATGATAAGGAGAATCCGAACAATGTGGGCAGGGAAGAGAAGCCAAAGCCGAGCGGTGGATTATTGTATTCAAAATGCTAATTGTATGACGATCGCAGTGAGGAGAAAGAACAAACGACATGGTGGTTATCTCATAACAACAAAGAGACACAAGAACTTTTGGCTTTTGGCTTAATCATGTGTTGAGTTCATATCAATATGTACATTTGTGAGCCTTTTGAGTTCGAATTTCATAGCAAAATGAAAATGGAAACTTTTGATTGAAACGGCAAACGAATTACAGAAAAAAAAGTCAAGTGCATGAGAGTTATATGACTCGTATTGCACGTATTTCAGTTTTAAATGTAGGTTATATACTTTGTAATGTTTTGGATCGTCTATTCTGAACCTTGCCATCACTATCAGATTAGATTGAAGTATTTTCTATAGGTGTTTCGAAACCACAATCCGGATAATTTTAAATATCAAGACCAAGTATGTATTAATCGTTTTATACGTAGGTTGTGATGTCGTTTTGTTAAAACGACACAATACTTCATGAAAGAATGTATGTTTGGTGGTTAAAGAGTTTGCGGTTAATTATGATCATCGGTATCTATCAACCACTAATGGTAGTTTATGTCAACGGTAACTTAAGTTTCTGCTGATCACATAGTTACTGTAATGTTGATCAGTTCTGTTTAAACATAATGGAAAACATGAATAACATACCTGTTACAACAGACAGACTAGTAGAGAATCCAGTCAGAGATGCAGCCATTGAGTTTGAAATACTTTTCAGGATGATCTGGTTCCTCCTTAGGGTGTAATGTTATGATGGTGATGAACCGAAACAAGGGTTGGTTTCAGTTAGGAGAGAGAGCCGAAAGTGATGTTATTAGGGTTGTGTGAATTGTGTAATTGTCTAATTGTCTAACCCTTAAACTCTCCAATAATCTCCTTATATATACACCCAAGAGGAAACCTAATTAGTTAATAAGGGTAATATGGTCCATCAACAATTACCAACTAATTATTAATAGGTTATTAATATATTTTGATCTATATAATATAAATGATTATAATGGCTACAAGATTAAATATTATAACAATAATATATTTAATCTCACATTCTCCCACTTAGCCGGGTAATCATTTATCATGAGTATTAGATGAGCCTAGCCAGGAGTTAACACTCATTTTAGCTTTAAACCAAAAACTATAGCAGAGAAATACAGCCGTTGAATCATCATTCGACTCAGGACCCCCATTAGTCATACTATAGCCTCAATTTAAAACCTAGTAGTTACGATCAAAATATGCATAAGCCCTTTAGCGTTTGATTTGTATTTATAGTTGTCTATATGTCATTACACCGGCAGAACATACGTTAGAGACATACAAAATCAAACTGAGGAAATTTTATTAATTAAAACATAAGCTGGTACAATATGCCATGAAATAAGGTCTTTAGTAAGTCCCATATTCGATACATGTTCTTCGAAAACTTTAGGTGAGAGACCTTTAATCATCGGATCCGCAAGCGTATCTTTAGTACTAATATACTCAATACAAAGATTATTTTCCTCAACTCGTTCACGTACGAACAAATATTTTGTATCGAGATATAAACCAGCTCCATTCGAACTGTTACTGTTCGAGAAACTAACGACAGCTGAGTTATCACAGTAAAGCTTCAATGGTATAAAATGGAATTAACGATTTTGAGTCCAGTGATCAGATTTCTAAGCAACATTCCATGACAGGTTGCGTTGTAAACAGCAATGTATTATGCCATCATTGTGGAAGTTGTCGTTAACTGTTGTTTATGACTCTTCCATGAGATAGGTCCGCCTGCTAACATAAAGATTTAGCCCGAAGTGGATTTCTTGTCATCTTTGCATTTGGCAAAGTCAGAATCAGAATAACCTACCACTTCTAAGTGATCATTTCTTCTATAAGTCAGTTTATAGTCTTTCGTCCCTTGCAGATATCTAAGGACCTTCTTAGCTGCTTTCCAGTGATCTAGTCCAGGATTAGTCTGATAACGGCCTAGCATTCCAGCAATATAAGCGATATCTGGGCAAGTACAGACTTGAGCATACATCAGGCTCCCGACTACTGACACGTAAGGTATCTGGCTCATTTGCTCCTTTTCAACCTCTGTTGTCGGACACTGGAATGAACCGAAAACATCTCCCTTAACTACTGGAGCAACTGTGGGTTTGCACTGTTGCATGTTGTAACGTGTAAGGACACGATCTATGTAAGTCTTCTGAGACAATCCTAAGATCCCTTTGTGTCTATCTCGGTAAATTTCGATGCCAATGATGTAAGAAGCATCTCCGAGATCCTTCATGTCAAAGTTATGCGAGAGTAACTGCTTCGACTCATGCAACATGTCTAAACTATTACTTGCCAATAGAATATCATCTACGTAAAGGACAAGTATAGTAAAGTTACTCCCACTCATCTTGAGGTAAGTGCATTGATCCACATGATTCTTCATAAAACCTTGTCTCTTCATGACTTCATCAAACTTGAGGTACCATTGACGTGATGCTTGTTTTAACCCGTAAATGAATTTCTTCAACTTACAGACTAGATGCTCCTGACCTTCAGGTTTAAAGCCTTCAGGTTGTTTCATGTAAATATCTTCGTCTAAGTCTCTGTTAAGGAAAGCAGTTTTGACATCCATATGATGCAGCTCTAAATCAAAATGAGCTACTAGGGCCATAACGATCCTTAATGAATCTTTACGAGAAACAGGTGAAAACTTCCCTTGATAATCAATTCCCTCTTTCTGAGTGTAGCCCTTTGCAACCAATCTCGCTTTATAGCGTTCAACGTTCCCATTCGGATCTAGTTTTGTTTTGAACACCCATTTACATCCTACAGGCTTAACACCGTTGGGTAATTCTACCAAATCCCAAACGTCATTTTTCTTCGTGGATTCAAGCTCATCAATCATTGCTTTGTTCCATTCAGAAGACTGATCACTACTAATGGCTTCATTATAAGAGATAGGATCATTGAGCTTTCCAGCATCCATTTCAGTCAGGTAGGTAACATAATCATCCCAATTAGTAGGCCTTCTTTGCCTAGATGACCTCCTGAGTTGATTATCGGGTTCAGCGTTGTCTTGGTTTTGAGCGTTTGATGTGCCTTCATTATGAGGTATAATGGGTTCTGATTGTGGAGATGGAATTTGTGCAGTAGCTTCAGGTGCATTGGGTACAAGAGGAGTAAACAGAGTAATGGTAAGCGACGAGTCTCCCCCACCCCCCCCCCCCCGCGTCTTGTACTTCATGCAATTCTTCGTAAGGGTTGGTACTGCTCCCACTGACCTTGAAATCCTCCAGGAACGCAGCACGCTTGGTTTCAACAATACGGGTGACATGGGAAGGACAATAGAGACGATAACCCTTCAAATGATCAGGATACCCGATAAAGAAACAGGTAACTGTTTTAGGGTCAAGTTTCCTTAGGAAAGGATTATAGAGTTTTGCTTCAGCAATGCAGCCCCATACTTTCATATATTTAAGACTCGGTTTCCTTACTGTCCAAAGTTCATAAGGAGTTTTAGGGACAGACTTAGAAGGAACTCTGTTGAGTATATGAACAGCTGCTTTTAACGCTTCAGTCCAGAGGAATAATGGTAAATTAGTGTTGGCTAACATACTGCGCACCATGTTCATAAGGGTGCGATTTCTTCGTTCAGCGACACCGTTCTACTGAGGTGTACCAGGCATGGTGTATTGGTTTACAATCCCCTGGCCCTTACAAAACTCATAAAATGGACCAGGAGCTTGACCCACATCAGTATGTCTTCCATAATATTCACCGCCTCTATCTGATCTCACAACTTTAATCTGCCGATCTAATTGCTTTTCAACTTCAGCTTTATAATCTTTAAATGTTGTAAGAGATTCAGATTTTTCCTTAATGAGATACAAGTACATGTATCGAGAATAATCATCAATGAAAGTGATAAATGAAGTATGTCCTGTTATGCCAGCGATTTGGTAGGGACCACTAATGTCAGTATAAATGAGTTCTAAAAAATTAGAGCTCCTAGTGGCACCTTTCTTATTCGCTAATGTCATTTTGCCTTTAAGACATTTGACACATGTTCCAAAATCAGTGAAATCGAGAGGAGGTAAGACTTCATCCTTTACGAGACGATTTAATCGTTCTCTTGAGATGTGGCCTAAACATTGATGCTACAACATAGATGAAGTCTCTGAGTCTCGATTCTGTTTCATCTTTGTGAGTGATTCATTAATGTTATATGACAACAAAGATTTGGAAAAATTATCATCTAGTTCTAATCTATAGAGACCACCATCCAGAATGCCAGTACCATAAACAACGGAATCATAGAGAATAGAGAGTTTGCGATGACCATAGAAAACAACAAAACCGTCTATGTCTAACTTTGGTCCTGATACAAGGTTTCGAGTTACCTCAGGAACATATAAGGTATCATAAAGTTTAATACATAAACCAGTTTTCAAAAATAATTGTAATGTTCCTATGGCCTTCCCTTCTAACTCCCGATCATCCCCAACTTTAAGTGTTCTTTGGTTTCTTCCCAGCTTCCGGATTGAAAGGAATCCCTGA
The DNA here is from genome assembly GCA_030545235.1 of Helianthus tuberosus. Taxonomy (NCBI): domain Eukaryota; kingdom Viridiplantae; phylum Streptophyta; class Magnoliopsida; order Asterales; family Asteraceae; genus Helianthus; species Helianthus tuberosus. Next base: position 126,430,461 of record CM060358.1, read on the forward strand.
GTAGAGTTGGTTACATGAACCATAGAACCAGAATCAAACCACTAAGAATTAGCAGGAACATTTAAATTGAAGGACTCAAGTATCATGAAAAAATCGTTACATTTCTTAGCCAGCCACTCCTTGAAGTCAGGGCATTCCTTTTGCTTATGTCCTGTTTTCTTACAGAACTTGCAGTAGGGTTTGCCTAAGGAGCTCTTAGAGCTAGAAGGTGTACTTGTATTAGGATTTGGCTTTTGAACTTTAGAAGCATCCTTTCTATGATAATTGTTCTTCCTCTTCTTAGAGTTGGAGGTGGTGAAGTTAGCAACATCAGTAGTGCGATCCATCTTCATACGATCTTCCTCCTGTACGCACATAGCGACCAGCTCACTCATCGTCCATTTGTCCTTCTGGGTGTTATAATTGATCTTGAATGCTTCATAGGACGAAGGAAGCGAAGTGAGGATGAAGTGAACAAGAAAACCATCACTGATTTCCATCTCTAGCCCTTTCAGCTTATTGGCCATCTCATGCATCATCATGATGTGTTCGCGAATGCCGCTCCTCCCATCATACTTAGTCATCACCAGCTTGAGGATAAGAGTGCTAGCATGTGCTTTTGATGTTCCTTTGAATTGTGCCTCCACAGAAGCCAGGTAGGTTTTGGCGTCATCAGAATCAGGAATGGCTCCTCTGATCGCATTATGTATGGATTGCTTCATGAACATGAGAGACATGCGGTTACACCTAGTCCATTTTTTCATGAACTATCTGCTCATCAGCAGTACTTTGAGTGGTAAGGTCTGCTGGCTTATTCTCTCTTAGAGCATAATCAAAGTCCAGCAATCCAAGTGTAAGCATGAGGGCATCCTTCCATTCAGCAAAGTTATCACCAGTCAAAGGTGGAATCCCGCAATTGGGTGCTGATAGTGGAAATAAGATGAGCAAGTTATGATACTAAGAAAGAAGTCCTAATGTGATCTAAGGGCATGTTATACTAAGCCAGGCATAAATAATGACCATTTTAATTATGAAGTTGTGATATTGTCTATTACTAACATCAAAATAATAGACTTACTTAAAATTCTACTTAAACGAAGACAAATCAGCTTTGGCCAGAAGTGTAATAATTTAAGTATGTGTGCAAAGTAATCGTGACAAATCGGCTTTGGCCAGAAATGAGACAATCACTTTAGTTATGCACTTGTCAAGTATGCTAGACATAAATGAATTAAAATCAACTTTGGCCAGAAATTAAGACATTTCACGTTTGTAATGCTTACTCAACATAGCTTTTATAATACTTGAACAATAAATAGATGTATTAAATCAGCTTTGGCCAGAAATGATACATCAGAAGCTCATCCAAGTTAAACTATTTAGGTTTTGTAAAAAGTTATATGATTCTGATTAGGTAATTAAGTGTTTACAAAACCAAGTATTTAATAGCAAACCACCTGATTAGCTAAATTTTTAGTTCACATTAAACAGCCTAATAGAATGAGGTTTCGAGTGAGGTCTCTAGTGAGGTCTCGACTGAGTTATGAGATCTCGAGTCAGTAATGAGGTCTCGAGTCGCAACCTTGGTCTCGACTACTGTGTTTTATGAGATCTCGACTCCATAATGAGATCTCGAGTCACAACCACGATCTCGAGTTGTGAAGATTGAAGCCTTTAGTCGAAACCTCAGTGGTCTCGAGTCGAGACTGTTGTCTCGAGTTGTAAAGTTTTGAGAACCTTTATGATTTCGAGTCGAGACCTTGTGGTCTCGAGTCCACTGTTAACAGCTTTTATTGTGATAATAACTGAAAACTCGAAATTTTAGGGATGTGGGATAATGTTTCCTGTTTCATTGCTGATCTAAACTTATCAAAAGATTTCGAAAAATATAACTTGTTATCTATTAACAGTTTTCGAAGTTTTAGAAGATAAAATTCAGATAAAAAATAGTAAAAACACCTATTAATCCAAATTATATTCCAAAACTTAAGGAATTTTTGAGTTTTCTTAGAACAAGTGATGAACCCTAAAAAATTAAAACATAATTCTGGAAACCCGAAACCTGAATTTTAACGGTTTTGTAATGGATTTCGGACATTAATTTACCCATAGTGATTTCGGGTGACATGATTAACCACCCTTATCTTAAAACACTGATTTTTGCACAATGAAACCCGAAAACAGTCGTGATTTTTATAAACTTTCAAAAATTCTGTTTTCCAGATTTTAATCCCAGAATAATGGATACGAAAACAGAACTGATTTATCAACATATGCACTGATACCACATGTTGATCAGTTCTGTTTAAACATAATGGAAAACATGAATAACATACCTGTTACAGCAGACAGGCCAGCAGAGAATCCAGTCAGAGATGCAGCCATTGAGTTTAACATACTTGTCAGGATGATCTGGTTCATCCTTAGGGTGTAATGTTATGATGGTGATGAACCGAAACAAAGGTTGGTTTCGGTTAGGAGAGACAGCCGAAAGTGATGTTATTAGGGTTGTGTGAATTGTGTAATTGTCTAATTGTCTAACCCTTAAACTCTATAATAATCTCCTTATATATACACCCAAGAGGAAACCTAATTAGTTAATAAGGGTAATATGGTCCATCAATAATTACCAACTAATTATTAATAGGTTATTAGTATATTTTGATCTATATAATATAAATGATTATAATGGCTACAAGATTAAATATTATAACAATAATATATTTAATCTCACATGTAATCCATAGGTACTTCTCATTACTGTTGGTCACATGGTTGTGGTCGATCACGCGGTCATTTTCCAATTCAAAAAACGGGTAAATCCTGAACCGGTTTCACCAAAAACCTGTTTAGCTACCCTAGTTTAGTATAAAAACAATAAAATATTCAAATTGTAAAAACAAGAAACATATATACAAATCAGATCAAACTTTTGTAACCAAAACAAAGCTTTAGTTAGAGAAACAAAGTGAATTATTTTTTTGTAAAGAGAATGGATAGGTTGAGGACTTGAGGGCATCTTCAAACATTAACATGCAAATAACTATATTTTATCATTCTTTCACATCTCTCTCTCTCTCTCTCTCTCTCTCGTGTGGTTCTTTCTTTAATGGCAAACTAACCTACTTTCAAATACTTATATACATGGGCGTAACATAGTGGGGGCCAGGAGGGGCGCCCGACCCCCCAAACTTTTCACTCGATAGGGTCAGGTATGTAGTTTTCGTATAGAATTTTTTAGGTATATACGTTTCGACCAACCGGTTTGTGGTTTTTTATGTATAATTTTAGGTCCGGTGACTTCCGAACCCCCGGTCGGAAATCTCAAGCTTCGCCACTGCTTATATACCTACACTTTACAGGATTTGAACCCCTCACCTTTTGGATATGGGGGAGCCACGTTACCACCATTTTCACGTGTTAGGTGGTGTTGTTGTTGCTGTTATTGTTGGTGGTGTTGTTCTAAGTTTCTAACCTTTTTTTTTGTTTAGGCATGAAAACATCCTTAGGACTTTTGACATTTAAAACCCTATTAAACCCACGCAACTACGACTGAACATTGACCCCTAGCGGTAGTCTGCACCACCCGTTAATCTCGACGCCTCCTATTCAGACTGCACGCTCCAATCAACACAATACCCATTCACGACTACTCTCACAACCCTCTGATTCACATAATCTTTGAAAACGTAGACTCACTAAAATCTCTTTTTTCCAACTTATCTTCTTACCGAGTGTCACACCCTCAAATTCCACATGAGGAGTGCTACCGCGAGGTGTGTGGCCAACCAGGATCAAGCCACCAATCATATTGAACAATTATAATAATAGTAAAATAGTTTCACCAAGCCAATACGATTAGTGACAATTAAAGTTTAAGTCTAGAGCTTTCAAGTTCAAAACAGCATTTTAAGAGAACAACGGAAGCATGATTAAAACGGTTCAACATAAGTTCACAGTTCATAATTATTAAAAGAACCCAACACGGGTTAGCTTGTCCACTACACTCCCAATGTTGCAAGCTCCTGAGTCACTGTGTACCTGCAAAGCATGCAATAGGGTGTCAACATAAAGTTGGCGAGTTCACGAGTTGTCAAGTTTTAAATTCCATGAAACATATTTAAGTTGTTAAGTTACTCATTTATATCTTGTCATGGGGAGCTACCCCATATGTAAGCTACTAAACTGCGTAATACCGAATACTTTGCGACCACACATTTCGTGATTTGCCCCGTTTGTCAATGTCTAGCATCATTGACGGTTTGCCAGATCTATTAGTTCACGCCCGATCCTATCCAGGCACGGTGTGAGGTTGGTGAGACCTAATAGCGCTATCAACCAATAACCCGTTCGCTAGGTCAGGCGACTAATCGGTATAGTAAGTGGGGACTTCCGTGATAGAGTTTCGTTTAGTACGCTTGTTGCATCTAATATAAATAGTAATTAACTGAACGTCCCACACAAGGGGAGAATGTACCCGTATCCCACACAGGGAGATAGTATTACCCGTATCCCACACAAGGAGATAGTGTTGTTCGTTCTATTTCCCAACCACCGGGAACACATGCTTTTAGAAAAAGTTGTGAACTCACCTTAGTTTGCTCGGCAGATAGTTTTACTTGTTAAATAACTTTGGTTAATCTCGTCCTATTATAGTTATCACGTCAAATCAGATTCGTATGTGATGTGCTAAAAGTGGTCTAACTAAATTAACTAAAATCAAACCCTAAACTAGACTCTCTAAGGTTTAAAATTTATAACTAAGACTCTCTAAACCTAGACCATACAACCGGCAAGTGTACTGGTCAATGCAGTATAGCCTAAGTAAGTCCGAGTATCGAACCCACGAGACTCTCTAATTAGGCTAATTAACTACTATCTAGACTTAGACTGACACGGAATCTAACTGTTTTTATGTTTGAGGGGGGTTTTCTAAATATCCTAAAATTACGATTAAAATAAACTAACTAAATAAGTTAACTAGACGTGAATTTGGATGAAGGTTTTAACTCGGTAGTGATGAAGACTACCTAGGCTAGAATTCTATTTAACTAGGAGTGGATTTCTATTCGAAATTAAAGTGGTATGGAACCGGGATCTTTGTGTGCTAAACCCTAAGAAATCCCTACTAAGACCTCCCGACCCTTCTCAGGAAGAAACCTGTGAGACTATACAGAGCTGTTTTGACTACCGGTTGGTTAGATTTCCTCTCAGTCCTCTAACTTCTTTAAAAGTGCCTTAATATGACGATCTACCTCTCAGCGCGAAAGTCTAAGGCAATTATGGATTTTAACTTGGTTTAATAGACACGAATATGATTAGGGAACTAAGACCGATTTCTCTCAAAACCTAATCTATATATATAATAAAAGAAACCATTGGGGGACACATGTCACCCCATGGTTAAGCCACATATGCAGTACATGTGGCATATCTCTAAGGCCAGGATTTGAGAGCTTCTATTATACGCTTCATTATACTCTCTCTCATTCTCTCATCATTCGTCGTTCCTCAATCAAACACACTCACAATCTGTTATCCGATCAATCTATCTAGCCATGGCTGACGAAATCGAAAAACTCATCAGAGTTTTGTTCGACGATAAACCTAAATCTTCATCATCGATCGAGTTCAGACTCCGCGGCGAGAAATTAGGGCTCGAAAAGTTGTATTTGATCCTCAAACAAGGCGTTGATGCTGATAGTGATGGAAAATTAGGGCTTAAACGCTGGGAACCGGCTCATATTCAAGCCGTTGTTTCCGTTGGTTATGCGATTGTTTGTTCAAATCGATCTGTTTCTGGTAGGTTTTGTTATTAGGTTTTTGCTATTTGTGTTTTGATTTTGGTTTTTAAGTTGTTTGAGTGAAATATGTGTGTGTACTTTTTTGTGATTTGACAATGGAGCAAGTGGAACCGATAATTGTTGTTGTGATGGAGCAGTCGTTGGAGTTTGTTCTTTGTTGTTTGGAGAAGTCAGTTGCTACCAGTGATGATTTAAGTTTTATTCAGGTTTGTTATTTTCTTTTATTGCTTAGTTGTCTAATTATTAATTATGCATAACTTTCGTTTGAGTTTAATCTGTTTGCGTGGTAATTTACATGGTTATATATATATCATCACACATTATGTTGAATTTGGTTAAGTTAATATTTTGCTCGGCGTTGTGTTATATTGCTCGACATTGTGTTATAGTTTGCAATCCATTGTGTCTTTTTTCCTCGGCATTGTGTTATATTTCTCGGTATTGTGTTATATTGATAGACATTGTGTTATATTTTCTCGCCTTTTTCCCTATATATTATTTAGATCCATTCGAAATGCGCATTAAATACTAATGATTATATATGGTTACAACTTAGCTAAATTTATTTTTTTCGCAGGTAATGTAAATGTTATCAAGAACTTGAATTCTGAGAGCGTGGAAGGCTTGCAAGAGTGGCAGGTAATTATGTTACAAACACAATTTGTGACAGTTCGACTTCTTTGATTATGAAAGTGATTTAGGTCGTGTTTGATCTCAAACGGGTTAAATTAAAAAATAAGCTTAATTGTTTGAACATGCTAAATGATATTTAAAATCTACTTTCAAAGCACATGCATAATTTTTGATATTTTAATTGGCATATTAGTACAAAAAATGTAAAAAAAAAGTGTTTGTGGGTCAAACCGACCCGACCCGTACTACAAAACACCTCTAATATGCAGATTATTTTTTAAACAGTATTGATTTTGTATCATAACTATTATATTAATCATTTATAGGAAAAGCAACAAAAAGTGTTCGCGGGTCAAAATGACAGGGCAAGACAACCGCTGAGGTGCATTTAGAAAGCGCTAGACAACCGCTAAGTCAAGTTGAGCTGGCTAAAGTGGCAGATCTTAGACAAAAATAACTGCTTTTGGAGTGATCCTGGCCGTCCAATTTGAGCAATTATTTGTGAGGATAAATCTCAGTGTGGAAGGCTTGTAAGAGTGGCAGGTAATTATGTTACATACACAATTTGTGACAGTTCGACTTCTTTGATTATGAAAGTGATTTGGGTCGTGTTTGATCTCAAACGGGTTAAATTAAAAAAACAGCTTACCTGGTTGAACATGCTAAATGATATTTAAAATCTACTTTTAAAGCACATGCATAATTTTTGATATTTTAATTGGCATATTAGTTCAAAAAATGTAAAAAAAAAAACAGTGTTTGTGGGTCAAACCGACCCGACCCGTACTGCAAAACACCTCTAACATGCAGATTATTTTTTAAAGAGTATTGATTTTGTATCATAACTATTATATTAATCATTTATCAGAAAAGCAACAAAAAGTGTTTGCGGGTCAAAATGACAGGGCCAGACAACCGCTGAGGTGCATTTTGAAAGCGCTAGACAACCGCTAAGTCAAGCTGAGCTGGCTAAAGTGGCAGATCTTATTGCAGCAGTGGATGTGTTCCCGTTTGAAGACGACATGACAGATGGGTATGGCTGCCATCTGGCAGCTTCTCGGTTCGCAACGCAAGAAAGGTTATAAAAAATAAATATTTCAACAAAATGGGTATAGAATTTACGTAGAATGGGTACCACTTAAGGTTTTTTTTTTGGTATGGCAGGTCGTTTTATATAGATGACCAACTGCTGAAAATTTAAGGCGAAGAAATGTCCATTTACCATAGTTACGTGCAAGCTTTGTGGTCTAGGGGATGAATCGGCGACTCATTTGTCTGTGACATGTGCTTTAGCTCAACAACTCTAGGACTTCATTGCCAAGTGGTGCAAGATTGGGCCACGTTTTGTGCTGGAACTTAGAGATTTTGCTGCACTACATAATCGCTATAGAGGGTCAAAAAGATGCCGAATGTTGTGCTATCTATTATCCAGCTTGCCTTGTGGGTGTTATTAAAATATGTAGTGAGTTTGGATGGGTTTGATATCTCACATCTTTTCTAACGGTTTACGTTGTTGAATTTGTGCAGGAGCTTGTGGATCTGTGTTTTAGTCGTAAGAGTAGTGAAGAAGATGAGAAGAATTATGTTTTGATTAGTCCACGCCGGTGCAAAACCATCGGTCGTTTGATCGATGGTTACCTTGCAGAAGTTGCAAGTGATCGGAACCTCTCACACACTGTTTTCACAGTGTTATCACGGTCAATCCCTGATGCTGCTAGACCGGTACATGATGGAATCTATGGCGCTATTGACGTTTACTTGAAATAACACCCAACGTTAACTGAAGTCGAAAGGAAGAAAGTTTGTGAGTTAATTGATGTGAAAAAGTTGTCAGCACACGCATCCATACACGCTGCACAGAAGGATCGGCTTCTGCTGCGAATGGTGGTGCAGATCCTGTTCCACGAGCAGGTTCGAGCCACTACTGTGATCAAAGAGGCAGCACGTGGCAACCGGGCGCTGGAACAAGACTGGGAGATTAAAATTCCGTTGCGTTCTAAGTCACTAAGAACACCTTCATGGATGAGGTTTGGTGATGGGGATGTGAAGGAGGTGTCGAGTGGTTGTAGCATGCGGTTTCTGCCATCGAGTTCACGGAGGTTTTTGGATAGGTTTTGGGTGGTAGGGATGGGTCGGCGGCATGGAGAGAGCAAGAGCACCGGGACGTCTGGTAGTTCGCAATCTAAGTTTTCGAGTTCATCGTCAAGGAAACAGAGGTATTCGATTTCTTAAACGGCAGATTAGGTTTCTGGGGCTAGGTTTAGTTTGTTTTAAAACAAATGTGTTTCAGTAGATGTATAAAATGCATGAGTTGATTTAGGTGTAAGAAGATCTTAACATGCCTTTTCTTTTTGTATTTTAATAATTCGGTTCTATTTATATATTTTCATAGTATGCTTATGAGTTGATTACATGAATTGTTTGGTGGTGTTTTTAAATCCTTATTGCTTTAATTTCAATTTGTAGAAACAATAATTTTCTGGATATGGAGGGTGATACACAGAGTAATGGTTCTATCTCATTATGTTTGAACATCTGAAAAATATCGATGTGAATTGACAATTGTGTATTATAATGTCGGAATGATAGGTCTTCGCAAAAGAGTGGATAATCTTAAGAATTTATAAAGAGGGTTGATACTGATGATGGCTTTGACTTTGTATGTCTTACATATCCAGATGACCATATCCCACGGGTCTCTTAGTTATATATATATATTTCAATATTATTATTCATTATCTTTTTTTTGTTTGCACAGATTAGGAGAACGCTTGAGGAGCACTTTGGGCAATGCGAAGAGAGTTCAAGCATGTCTAATCTTAAAGATTTTGAATTTGGTGGTTCTAAAGGGTAGGCTTTATATTCTCCTCCGGAAGCGTGCGTTCGTCGCTGGCATGCACTAATACATCATCTACAACAATTATTCCGGCGAGAATACTATCTTGTGACTATAGGTTTGGGATGTAGCAACTGGTACAAAGGAATACACTTTTGAAGGTGATAATAATGCTCCCGTTTATTCCCTATACCCTTACTTCAAGGAAAACATTCAGGTAAACTGGTCGGATGAGTGGAGCAGGGTCAAGCGGATTGGAAGTCGCCTAAAGTGTTAAACTGTACAAAATCAAGTTTAGAGGGATTTTTACAATTTTCTGTTTCTTTCTTCCAATGTATGCGTTTGTACAGAATATTAAATTTCAAAGTAAATAATATGTTTTTTGGTTCAAGCCGCGTTTAACGCGGGCATTAACCTAGTCCTAGCTATATACCAAACCGAGACCTATTAATAACCTCGAGCTCTCAGCGACAAGATTAGCAGAATATCAAGTTCTAAATATATTTTATTTACCATTTCTAGGGTTATTGGCCAATTCACCCAACAATTACCCAAACTCGTAAAGATTAGATAATTAACATAAACCTATTCTATGAAAGACATTCATCAAGATTTATGTGAAATGAGTAAATAATCGATAATCAAAGCAAGATACGCATATACACCAAATTAAAGATTCCAAAGTTCTTTACTTTTCAAGAAAATCCATACACAACGATAATAACGAATAAAAATCCAAACTTTGTCAAACAATCATCTTAACCTAGGTAGTAAAGAAATTTAGCCAAGAAACATCGTCTTAAAAATCAATAAACAATGTTTAAATTCAGAATTCATTGACATAATAAATAAAGAAACTAGAAAATAAAAGAAACCAAATAATAAAACCCGGTAATTCTTTGACTTCCAAGCTTCTTGATCTTCAACCGAATGATTCTTGACCTTTATTCCTTGCCAAAATAATCTTCAAAATTCGTTCAAGCAGTTCTTTGTGCGTCTGATGTTGGTGTCGTTGTCTCCCTATGATGTTGGCGAGAACAACAATAATAAGAATATTTTTCCCTCCTTTCAATGTTGTCCCCCGTAAAATAATATGGCCGCCTCCTTTTATAGCCGTCCAGCACAGCCCCTTCTCAAAACTTGCGTCTCAAAATAGTTTAATAGGGCTCCCGCTCTTTATTACCGTCGAAAAAAAAATAACGCTCCTCACTTCGAAATATATTAATAATAGGAGTCCTCCAAAAATATATAATGTGGCCCAATAGAAATCATTTGGGTCATATTATGATCTTGTAATTATATACAAAATTGATTCACATGCCCATTCAATTCACGTAAACATTGACTGTTATTCTTGTCGGCCCACTTGACTTTTGTCCAAGACTAATATGTCTTTATATAATGTTCATTAGGTTTTAAGCCTCCTACAACAATCATGGCCGCCCACTTGAATAATTGTAATTGGCAACAACTTTTATAATATAGATATAGTGGGCTCGGTCCAATCACAGAAAATAACGGCAATTTTACTTTAGTCACTGGCACCCTACTCTGCATAACTGGCTAGTTGTTTCCATATTACTCGTTTTCGCTCCATTTGAACCAGGACCTGGCCCAACACAAAATAATATAATATAACACTAAAACTAAATAAAAACTAAACAAAAATTATACAATTTACATAGGACAAATATATGTATTTTACCACTTATCAGTATGCAAGTAATTCACGTAATTGTTCACATATCTAACAAGTAGCACAAAACCATCACCTATAACCCAAGCCCAAACATGTAAACAATATTACAGCCCATCACAAACTTGTAGTGTGCGGCCCAGTCAATTTAAGTTGGTTATAGGAGTGTGCGGCCCAATAGATTTATGGCCCAACAAGGAGTGTGCGGCCCACTATCAGGTGTGCGGTATACAAGAAGGTGTGCGACCATCTGATAGTGTGCGGTCATGCAGAGTTATGTTGTACATTGTGCATCGACATTTTGTGCAGCACAAGTGTGTGCGGTTAACCCAGTGTGCGGCCTGCATCACTCTTTGTACCATGTGCAGTGATGTCCTGTACACCAGAGTGTACGGTCCCAAAGGTGTGCGGCTTAGCTTATCTTAGGTGTACATTGTGCTTTGGCAGGTTGTACCCTTTTATGGGTGTGCGACATCATTTATTCCAGCCGTCCTTTGTCTAGGTTTTTGGATCAAAACAGACAAGACAAAATAACATTCCTCCTTCCTAGGTTTCAAGCATCCATAAATCAATCATTCAAAACATAGATTTTCCGGAATTTCTAAATCCAAGTTTTGTCAATCATTCTTATACTTTCAATTACGTCCTATCCATTATTTATGAACCGAGAGCACCATAGACCGAATCATCATTTATCCAGAATCGAAATCAGAATCAACACTCTTTAATCTTCATGCATTCATGCTCATACAATAATTCTAACATTTCATCACATGAACTTCACCAAAACAACATAGAATTCATTCACAGTAAGCATCAAACATTTAGAACACATTTCACACATTCACCATTATCCATTGTTTATAAAGATTCCAACTTTAGTGGCACGATGAAGTCCTAAGCTTTATACATACACCTACCCCCTAATATATCCGATTCTTGACAATACACTATATAGGAGCATTTCTCAATCAACCATATTCATTCACACATTAAATCACACAATCATCAATCCATTATGCATTTCCATCACTCATTATCATCTAAAGTAATAATGTACTAACCTGGATCCTAAGCTAATGTGTGCGAGATAAAGAAGTAAATGATGCTCGATGATTCAAAAACACGACGGCTGCCGTCAAGATCCAAGGAAGAAGGAGAAAACTTGAGGTGTTTTCCTTAGGGTTTTTAGAGGGGTCGTATTATTGGCACACCTTGGGGGATTAAATCGACACCTTCAATACGCATCGTATAGGCCTATATGATGCGTATTGAGGTGGGTTCAAACTTCTATGCCTGCCAAAGGCTGCCATTGTCCCCTACCAAAAAGTAATACGCATCGTATAGGCCTATACGATGCGTATTCAGGGTGTCGATTTAATTTTTTTAATTTTTGCAAGGTAGGTTCCTGTCACGCGGTAGCTTTCCGTCACGCGAACGAAAAAGTAATAACGAAGATGAACATTGTATTTATCACGAAAATACTGAACAACCGAGATAACAGCTTTGGTTTCATCAGTGGCATTTTGGAACAGGAGAGTTGAAAAAACTGAAATTGGAGTTGATCTTGGAACAACATACTCTTGTTACCATATGACACGTCATAAAAGCGCTTCTCTAGACAAACTGGGATTATGTTCCGCAAATTGGGAAGCATATATTTGCTTCAAGATTTACGTCTGATGTCCATGTTTGATCACATTTGACTTCATCGAAGCTGTAGAATGAGATCCTCCACTGTTGGGTTATCATCTTTCAACCCCATTTTCCCTAAATTTATCGATTATGTTTTTCAACAGGGATGTAATGCAATGATTCCTCTCAATTGAATAGACCGACACTTGCTTCATAGGACTCACATGAATCGTCTCGGATGTAATAACAGTACGTTTTGCATCTGTGCCTACTTGAATTGCATGACACATGATAAAAGCGCTTCTTTAGACAATCTAGGATTATGTTCTGAAAACTGGGAACCACATATTCGTGTGTAAAAGCTTGGAAAGATGACCGAATAGAGATCTGTATACACCCTTGGTATTTGTTTACCACATGACACATGATAAAAGCGTTTCTTTAGACAATCTGGGATTATGTTCCGCAAATTGGGAACCACATTGTAGACTCGTGGGCTTGAATGGTTTTAATAATACTTGAAAATGGAAATAATTGTGTCAAGATCTTTATCTATCATATCATTGACCAACTGCTCAGAATCCCATTCGTTTCTCGGGTTCGCATTCGACACAACACAAGAAAAAAATAAATTCAAAACAAATAGTGGCCTGATACGTATCGTATAGGCCTATACGATGCGTATCAAGCCCGCCACCAGACATAACATGCACCTATCAGTCTGCCAGGTTTTTTACTTTATTTCAATACGCATCGTATAGGCCTATACGATGCGTATTGAATTGAAAAAATGTGCAGATAGACAGGGGGTGTGCCATTAGAAAACCCCTTTTAGAGAGAGAAAACGGATGTGGAGAGATAGAGGGAATGTTTTAGGGATTTGAGCCCTAATGATTGTTGCCAAAATCCTTCAAGTCGTCGGCTGAGAGGGCATTTATAAGGCTCTAAAGATGCCGCACACATCAACTAGTGTGCGGTGTCTCTAGTGTTTCTTGTGGGATCATGTTGGGCTTGATCCACTCACTATGTGGTGACCCAAGACAGCCACAAGGAAGTGTGGGTGTGCGGGCCCAGGGATGGTGTACGGCTCTTGGATGGGGTGTGCGGTTAGAGTTATTTGTATATATAAAAACAATAACAATAACTATGTTACTCACCATATAAATCGCATAACCATAAAATACACATAATACATGATAATTATAATATACGTTTTCATTTAATAACCTCACATAATCGTATCGTACAATAAAGTTGTGCAGGAAAAACCCGAAATGTCACATCGAGCCCTTCTGATGAAGTCCTTCCTATGGCAGTCTCAAACGCCTCATAAGCAGGGGTTACACCACTGCCTTTGCCTCCACGTGCTCTTAGATAACCTCCTATGGTAGTCTCAAATTCCTCTAGTATGGCATCAGTCAACTATGTTTGTTTCTTATCAATTGGTGTTGTACTGTTGTGATGGGAACTCTAGCATCTCTTCTACCCCGTCCATTTCTACGAGAACATCCACGCTTGACCCAATATAAACCCGTGAGTAAACGGCCACCTGAGACAAAACATTTTCATTATCATTTGAGGTTACCATTCAAAACAAAGGAGTAACAATAGACCGCCAATAACATTGATCAAGTGTGATCGATTGTCTACGTTACAATGTGTGTTCTAACCGTTTCCCAACACGGTCACACTAGTATTCTACCTTCCACGTAGTAATCATAACAGTCAATCAAAAAATTTAGAGTATATTGCCATTTTAGTCCCTGAGGTTTTTCCAAATTTTCCATTTTAGTCCAAATAGTTTTTTTCTCCTCTGGGTCCCTGACTTTTCCCTTTTGTTGCCAATTTAATCACATTGCCTAACTCCGTCCAAAAACCCCATTTTTAACCAGAGTATTTTGGGGATTTTCAATTTAAGTCTTTCAAATTGCCATTTTGATCCATTCTTTTTTTATATTGAAAAAATAAAAGAAAAATATATAATTAATGGGACCCACCCCTACCCTCCTCTTCTTAATAATATATACAAACCGTACCTTCTTCCTCCCGCAGTCAAACTAGTGAATCAAAACCTCCACCATCTCCGACACCGAGAAGCAATTCTTCACAATCAGTGGCAGATCCAGCCAGTTTTTTCACTGGGTTCCTTTTTCCAAATCATACAAGGTTTACACTACAAAAAAAAAACGTTTTTTTTCCAAATCATACAAGGTTTACACTACAAAAAAACGTTTTTTTCCAAATCGACTGGGTTCCCGGGAACCCGGTGAACCAGCCTGAATCCGCCCCTGTTCACAATCTTCATCTTCACCAACCGGTCCTGAATCGGCAACTGTTTCCACAACACTCTAACAACGATCACCATCTCGTTAACCTTTTTCTCCTCTAAATCGTTAAATCAACCGGAACCACCGGAGCATCATCCGGACACTTCCGGCAAAGCAGAATATTTGAGGCACAAGTCCACAAGTCCACCAAACAACTTCTCGTTGAAAAATATTTGAGGCACAGCATTGCTTCCTGTTCCTTCCGATCACGAAAACATGATTGGACGACTGTTGAATCTCTGCAATTTGACCATGAAAAGAAGGTGATTTGTCCTTTGAACTGTTCGTTTTCGGTTTCATCTGTTTCGGTTTTAAGTTTTACTGTCATTTTGAGTCCGGATAAACTAAACTCCTTTACGACGTCTTTTTTCGTTTTTTTATAAAGATAATCGTTTTGTGATCGATGTTGATAAGTTGTTACTCTTCTCTCGGAAGAATTTTTCGATTGCCAGTATCTGTACGACACTTTCCGGCGATGAGGTTGATTGTTTAATCAACGGTTTTGGTTTCGGTTTCTCTACTTCATCAACGATGAGAACTCCAGAAGGTGCTTCTGGTTTTGGAAGGTTGCGGATGTGGTGGAAATACAAGAGTTTGTTCAACGTTACCGTAATTTCCATTGTTTTCTAACGGTTCTTCTTTGACCTCTCTATTCTCAATTTCATCAGAGTTATTGTTACTGTTACTAAAATTGTGTGAATCAAGTGGTGTTAGGGTGGTTACTAGGTGAATTTGTGTGATGGTGAAGTGAGGTGGCGGTTGAGTGGTGTGGTTGTTGTTGATGGGAGGTTAAAGGTGATTAAAGATGGGGTGGTGGTGATGTTTCAGGTGTGGACGAGCTGGTTGAAGATGGTGGATGTTAGTTGAAGTGGAGAAGGGTTGGTCATCGGCCATTCATCGGGGAAGATGGGAAGGGGATAGGGTTGGGTTTATAAGAAATTTAAATAAATTGTCTTTATAATACAGGTGGGGCCCACAGTTTAAATAAGAATGGATCAAACTGGCATCTGGAAAGATTTAATTTGAAAATCCCTAAAATACCCTTGGTTAAAAATGGGGGTTTTTGGACGGAGTTAGGTAATGTGATCAAAATGGCAACAAAAGGGAAAAGTCAGGGACCCAGAGGAGAAAAAAAACTATTTGGACTAAAATGGCAAATTTGGACAAACCTCAGGGACTAAAATGGCAATTTACTCAAAAATTTAACTACAAATCATAAAACTTAAAACGTATATCTTAGCATGCGGCTACTCATGGTGGCATTCGTTATTTTGGTTCCACTTATAGTTTAAGTCTAGGTACTTAGGGATGCCGAGATCCCTTTAACTACTGCTCTAATACCAACTTGTAAGGCCCCAAACTAGGCACCTCATAGCTAGACATCATCACACGATACTTTAACAGACGGGTCGTGATATTCCAAATACGTAGTGCAAAAAGTAAATTCAAACAATGTTAAGTTAATGAAAAGACTAATAAAAATCTAGGGTCATTACTAAACACAAATTTGCGAATGCCAACGATACACCACGAGAAGCTCACATGCACGCCAAGAGCTCCACGTCATCCAACACTAACCAGCAAACAATCTAACATACATGCAAAAGTCAGCCACCCTGAGTGAGTTCTAATAGCAATGTTTAAAACAATAAAGCCAATACCAAAATCTCTTTATTAGAAACACGGGAACTTTGGTTTATTAAGACTCCAAACCACTTAAGACACATCATAGACCATCATCCAATTAAGACGCACCACTATCAAGCCGACAACCGCTTATGTGGAGGATTCCAACCAAGTTGGCCCATTACCAAGACTTAACTACTTCAACCCATGACCGGTTTGTCACCTCTACCTATCATGTTGGAGTTATAAATGACAACTCATCTAGAATCGACTTGCTATGGTGCAAGATCCCCACAGTACAATACAACACAAGAAAACTCAACTAATCATCAATCACATCTTATATACACGCTACCCACTACATCGTCAAATCACCAAGTGATTTAAAGTAAAGTGTATCTTTATAAAGAAAGATATAGGTTGTCAAAGTATACTAAAGTATTGCGTAGTTTTAAAGATAGTAATATTGGGGCTTCTAGCCTTAAAAGTGTCGGGAACATGATAAAGAGAGATGTGTAAAGTTAACATTCTCTAAATTACAAACCTGACACGTGTATAATTTACTAAAGTGAAAGTAATGTGATAAAGTGGTAAAGGTTGTAGTATCTAATGTATGCATGTATAATTTTAAAGGTTAAAGGAGACTTATCGCATCTAAACTCTAAAGTAGTGGTGATGTTTAAAGTTAATACCAAAGTATCAACAACGTCTAAAGTTAACGTTGTGGCCGTAAATGTGTCTAAAGTTAATGCCATGACTAGGATAAAGGGGCAATGCCTTTGTGGCTTGCCAGTGATTGTACAACTACATATAGTATAGTTGCACTTTATAGTTTATAGCACTTATGCTATATTACGTAGTGTAAAGTTATTTATTCTAATTATTGTCTTATGTGTTTGGTATTTTGAATGCTTTGTAAAGTGTACAGCTATCGTATTAAACTCAGACTCACTCGGCGAAGCTAACCTTTAGTATACACATCAAGTTAGAGTCGTATAGCTCGAGAGTCTCTTAGCTATGGCACTAGTGAAGGCTCCCACTTGAAGACCAAAATCCCATCTACGTTTATGCTTTTGTTTAATTAAAGATAGTTGTGCATGACTGGTTTGTGGGCATTTGGATGTTATATTTAAAAGTGCCATTAGTGATTAATGAAATTTATGATTTAAGAACTATATGTCGAAGAGTATTTCCAACAAATAAGACCCCCGGGTTTTTGTGTGTTTCAGATTCCCAACCCGGGTTTTTTTTTTTTCACTTCTACGTGAACTACCAATCTGTCTTTATAGTTCCTTGAGTTGTAACTAGGCATAAGCCCACCAATTCCAATATGTAGTTGAATGTTAATTGAAGCCCACTAGTTAACTTCTTTTAGAACGATGGCTCGCACACTTTATAATTATTCCACTAAACTACACTTTTTTGTCCACCACGTGAGTTGAACCCTCATCACTTGGAAAAGTACAGTCTTATCTAACATTTTGGTGTCGGTAGGCCAAAGGCTACTAGATATGCAACAATTAACTACGTGCTTCATTCTAGTATCCCATAGGCCATAACTAATTACAAGAAATCTTCTTTAATTTGCGCGTTGCATTGATATTGATGTGATAGTATTCATATATTACTATTTTAGCTAGTTTTCTTCTTAACCTACATAATATATAAGAAGAAACAAAAATAATATAATATAATTCAAAATCATATGGGTGCATTTATTATATAATTAATAGGCAATAACGTTACATGAAAGGCATTGATCATATTTGAAACGAGAAAGAGAAAAGAGATGAAAAGAGAAATATACATCGAAAAGGTCCTTTTTGTAAGGAAATTTTATCATTTGTCATTAAAATAATAATTGCCATATTAAATGCGGTAATTAAGAAAAGTAATGCAACAACTTTTTTTTTAACGGCAAATCACTTTATATATATATATATATATATATATATATATAGGGAGAAGATCATGCGAGAACCAACTCTTATTGCGAGAACCGGAGAAACAATGTGAACACAACCAAAAATGCCTAAAAATAGCTAAAAATCACAATTTTTTAATGTTTTTATATAAAAATCGCTACTTTTCGAAGCAAAAAAAAATATAAAAAAAAATAAATTTTTTTTTTTGCCACTAAAAGTAGCGATTTGAGCATAAAAAATATTAAAAAAAAATTTTTAAATTTTTTTAGGTTTTTTGGGGGTTTAGTTTTTAGCATTTTAGCTTGGGGGGGGGGGGGGGTGGGGGGGTTTAGGTTTTTGGGGGGTGGGGGGTTTAGGTTTTTTTTTTGGGGGGGGGGGGGGGTGGGGGTTAGGTTTTTTTAGGTTTTTTTAGCTATTTTAGGTTGTGTTCACATTGGTTCTCGCGGTTCTCGCAATAAGGGTGGTTCTCTCATGAACTCCTCCCTATATATATATATATAAAGAGCCAGCAAGAAGCTGGAGAAACAAGCTACAAACCAACGGAAAAACGAAAACAAACGAACAGGAACTAAACATTACAGGGAGGCCAAAATATCGAAATCTAACCAATTCCTCCACAGCAGCGGCTTGATGTTCGATCGGTTAACAAGCCAAGTATAAGCGTCTTCTTTGATTTTGTCCACTGAAACCGAGACCGGGACAAACTTATCTTCAAAGGCTTTCAAGTTTCTCGCATTCCAGATCCTCCAAATCGTAGCCAAAACAATGGTGTAGACAGACTTCTTCCATTTCACATCTCCCAGTTGATTCTTGATGAAATCAATAAACTCAGCAAGGCTGTGGATATTTGTAGGAAAACTAATCCGCATCCAGGTGAGAATATTCCACCAAATACACTTAGCCCAAAGACAATTCACAAATATATGTGCCGGGTCTTCGTCACCTATACCACACTGAGGACATGAAACATCCGAAATCTGGATTCCTCTATGCAACAGGCCTGATCTAGACGCAATTTTCCCGAGAAGGGCCCGCCAAAGCAGAAAGTTGGCCTTCGGAGGGACCTAACAATTCCATTTATAAACAGTCGGCTCGATGACACCCATATTGCAAGCCTCCTCGAGATCCATTCTGACTTGTTTGACGGAGAACGACCCATTAGGATCGTTAAGCCAAATCCAAGAGTCCCCCTGTTGTATCAACTTTTCTTTTATGCGGATATCCTTCCATACCCCCGGGATAGACTTTTTAAGGGGAATGAAAGGAGGAGGTTGAATCGGAATGATAGGACTGTGTATAGCACGAATAACTTCAGTCCACAATTGGTTCGGTTTCTCTTTAATCCTCCACCACCACTTCGATAACATTGCTCTATTAAACCCATAGATGCCGCCAAGCCCCATTCCACCCGCTTTTTTAGACTTAATCAGAAAATCCCATCATAACCATCTCATCTTGTGGCCCGTATCCGTTTTGCCCCATATAAAGTCTCTCCTTTTCTTCTTTAATTTATTTAAAATGCATTTCGGAGCAGCAAACAGCGAAAGGTAGTAGGAGGGAAGGCTACCTAAAACCGCCTTAGCTAGAGTCATACGACCAGCAAATGAGAGATACCTAGCTTTCCATTTAGACAATTTAGACGAGAATTTGTCTAACACCGGTTTCCAAAATCTAGCCCTTTTCATATTAACTCCAACAGGAATCCCCAAATAGGTGAAAGGAAAAGCCCCGACATCGCACTTAACCAACGCCGCAAAATCAGCCACTTCATCGACAGAAGTCCCGATCCCATAAATCTTGCTTTTTTGGCGGTTAATTTTGAGACCAGAGACTAGATTGAGCCAACGTAATAACCGATTCAGAGCCAGGACGTTATCTTCGGTCCAATCACCGATAAAGACCACATCGTCAGCAAAACACATGTGAGAGATCAATGGGCCATTGTTCGGGAGCTTACATCCCTGAAAAAGGCCCAAGGCTCTATTCATCAACAAGCTTATAATCTCCATAGCGATGACAAACAAAAATGGAGAGAGAGGGTCGCCTTGTCTGAGACCTCTCTTAAACTTGAATTCTTTAGTTGGGGAGCCGTTCACAAGAACAGAACCCCAAGCGGAGTGGAGACAGCCCTTGATCCACGAGATCCAAATTGGAGGGAAATCCATTTTTTCCATCATACGTAATAAGAATTTCCAATTGATTGAGTCGTAGGCCTTTTGAAAGTCCACTTTAAATACAAGAAGTTTCCTTTTTGACCTTTTAGCCCAAGCAACGATTTCATTAAGAATAAGAGGACTATCAAGGATGTTTTTACCACCCACAAAGGCCGATTGGGTAGGAGAGGAAATTTCATTCATAATTGGTTTAATTCTGTTGGCCAACACTTTAGCTAGAATTTTATATAAAGAGCCCACAAGGGAGATCGGACGAAAATTGGCTAGCACATGTGGATCTTTCGTTTTCGGAATTAAAGCTATAAAAGAAGAGTTGCACACGCCATTTATCGACCCCTTCGAGAAGAATTCAATGAAAAAAGCCATAAAAAGGGGTTTGAAATAATTCCAAAACACCTTAAAAAATTTCAAAGAAAACCTGTCAGGGCCCGGAGCTTTCCCTCCATCACAACTCTTAATCACCGCTAAAACTTCCTGTTCCGAGAATCTCTCACAGAGACTGGCTTTAAAATGGTCGGGAATAGACGGAAGCCCATCTTTAGAGAAATCTGGCCGTCTTCTTATAGGTTCGGAGGGAGGTTCCGTAACATAACTACCATCAAATTGCAGCCCATTACTACTATTTCTAGAAGCGTTAATAGCAACCATCTTATGGAAAAACGCCGTGTTTTCATCCCTAAATCTCGTCCATTTGACTGTGGCTTTTTGTTGAATATCGGAGGCTAGCAAAGATTTTAATTTATCGACCTTAACACGAAGCTCAGCTCTAGCTAATTTTTCTTCATCCGATAGGGGATTATAAATAGCTTTCTGTTCAATTTTTTCTATCGACTCCTCCATCAAAGAAATATCCTTGTTGCTATCTGCCGATACCTGTTTTCTCCAAGTCTTAATATTGGCCTTGATGGTTTTAAGAGTGTTAAGCAGGAGCACATCCATAGCAACCCCACCACCCCCCAACCCGACTTCAACGTCCACCGAATTAACAGCTCTATCAACAATATCTATCAAGTTCTAGTCACCAAATCCACGAGTTGAAAAACTTTAATGGAATGTGTCACACCCTGACTTTTGCGGAAGCGTGATTATGGTGTGACTTTCTTAATACCATAGCAATAAATCATAACAACACTATATGATAAAACCATTAGATGTTCATCCATAAATTAAGTTTGAAAATAACATAACATAATTGTCTGAAACGTTGACACCGAATTCAAATTACAACCCATGCAACATGTTTAAATGAGTTCACGAAGACTCGACAAAAGACCTTAAATAAAACCGAGTTTAGAACCATGTATCTCGTCCAGGATTAAGATACATCTCCTAAACCCTAATGACTTGGATGACATCCTTTATTCATGACGCAGCTTGAAAAACATGCATACACCTGCAAATTCCACTCATTCCAAGTTATAATTACTTGTTAAAATAATAAATATTTCAACTTAAATTATACTTAATTTTGGAATAATTCGTTAAGCAATATTTTTGTAATAATACTTCTCAAGTATTTGTATTCGTATTTCCTTCCCAAGGATGGGGGTATCTCATACATGTATATTCGTATGCTTGTATTTGTTAAGTATTCTTATGCTTAATTCCTAATTAACCATTCCGGAATAAGTATTCAATATATATTTTCAAAATATACGTTGTAAGAAGTGTTACTTAGAAAAATTATTCATAATTTTTCTTTTGGCAAAACTATTTGTAGCTCCGAATTAATATATTTTCAAGTCTCACTTTAGAAAATATATATAAACTTATTTTGTCCAAAAAAAAATGTATTTCAAGAAAATATATATTTTTCCCAAAAATCATATATCTCCTAAATAATCCAAGAAAATATATTTTTACTTCCAAAAATAATATATTTTCTCCTTGTCGAAAATATGATACAACTTTTGTAATATTCATAAAAATCATATTTTCATCCCTTATGTCCAAAATATTATTTACGAAAAATATATTTATAACGCTATTTTCCGGAATATTTTATAAGTTACATTCTTTCATTCGATTTTACAATATTATGCGTGTAACTTGTATATTTATTCCTTATGATTTTTGGTAATATTTTGGATTGAAATTTCTTGGTATATGTTAAGTTATATTACTTCAACCCTAAGATAATATAACTAATACACAAAGTATACAAACATCACATACAATGTGTTTTCTAAATATATATCTTTCAAATACATATATAGTTATTTTTATTTACAAAAACCAACCTCCAATATTTGTATTTTTGTTATAAAAATTATGGCAAAGTTTATATTGAAAACCATAGTTAAAATACACTTGTAAATATTTTGTAGCATCGTTGAATCGGTCGAGTGAGTCGATCAGAAGAGTTCTATATCAAATCAAAGGCGGAATTCAATGATTCGATCTTCATTGCAGCTTGATTAACACAAGGAATCACTTTAAATGTCGATTAGATTGATTTGAAACCGATTACAACTTATTCGACACTTCGGCAGAGCTTCGCTACCGGAATCACCAACTGTTACAAATGACAACACAACTCACCTATTTATACTAGATCTAGTTCGCATGAACCAACCACTCTCCAGTTCGCACGAACTGGTAAACCCAGTACGCACGAACTGGTCAGTTCGTGTGGATTGGCTTGCTCTGACCTGTTTGCCGTTTTTCTCGAACCACGTGATTTGATCTATCAATTCTATTACAAGACTCGATACAAGACGAATTCGACAGACATATGCACCAACAGACTCCCCCTTGGATGTTGACGAGTCTTCAGTACATCGAATCTTCAATCTTGATCAGTCTTCATGCTCTTCCCAAAATGTCTTTCTCTGTAAGCATCCTTCAATCTTTATCTTTCACTCTTCAGACTCCCCTTTGCTGACAGACTCCCCCTTAAGTTGTTCCGGGATCGCAATCTGACATAACTTTCATAGGTTCAGGAACGATTCCTGACTCTCAGTATTAACACGGGGATCTGCACAAACCTCTACCCAAAAGTAAATTTTTATTTATAACGATTTTAATCTCTGCTTAACCACGTGTAATCATAACACACAAATTTAGCCTTTGAAAATTGTGAAATTTACTTTTTTGTAGAAATCATCCAGTATCAACAATAGTTATATCAAGTTCAAATTAATGACCTTGATTAACCAACCGTAAAATCAGCTTCAAAACATTTCTCAAATTTTCTCAAACTTTAACTTGATTTTTCATATCAAACAAACTCTCCCAACGCACTGTTGTTCATCATGTTTAGCACTCGGAATTTTGAAAATCAGCTTTTCAACATCAGTTGTCGAAAATAAGATGAAATAAAATCTTTTTGATTTTTCAAAATTTTATGCTAAAACATACTAATGAAAAGCAGTAAAGAAATATTTACAGACAATATTTTTGTGAGTTTGTGTAAGAGGATCATATCAGTTTATGACAAAACACTAGCACCGTTGAGCTTTAAACACTTTAAGTTCTAAACGATTCACTTAGATTGTCAGTATACTGATCCACTTAAATTTTCACACAAATTTCATTTTTTTCGAGATACGAGATTAGTGTTTTAATGAACTTAAACTTATTCGCGTGTACCACCTTAGTATATACTCCCGTATCCAGACTCCTATATTCAGTCTTACAGGTGAATGTACACTAATGATATCTGTAAGGGGTAAATGCGAGACCATGAGAGCTCAGGCTATTGCTTCCGCAAAATCAGAGAGATGATGGCTCGTCTTTAGGTGTGTCCCGTTTGGGGATCTTTTCTTCAACAACACATGATTAGCATTTTTCAATGTTTCATCATTTTTTATGCTGAGGGTGGGCTTTATGAATAAAGCAGTGCAAAGTATTATACGAGGACTAGGCTATTGCTCCCGCAAAATCAGAAGTCCTGGTATAATACCCCAGATATCATCACGCACAAAGACCTAGTATGTCAGAAATAGAAAGCCCTTCAAACAAGATTTCAGGGGTTACCTATATATCCGAGAGATGTTCCCCACGAAATAAGTAAGTATTTGATATTTAGGTTTATATCTCGAAAACAATTTACTAAGCGTGCGAAAACCTACTGGCATATCATCAGTGAGACCGTTTATCACATTTCCTTTAGCATGCTGTGTTTGTCTACTGATGTACTATCATTTCCTCTTTTTCACAACAAAACTCATTTTTAATTTTCGATGTTTTTGGTTTTTAGATTTTATCATGTTTTTGGATTTTTCAAATTTTCAAAATTTCTAAATTTTTTACTCCCCCTAAAATCAAAATATGTTTCAATTTTGATTTTCCGGGAAAATTTGAAAATAAAAGTAATAAACTGTACAAGGTAAACTGACAAACTGATGTGAATTGCTTCAATTCGCCATCCACTTGGCCTAAAAAATCAGAACTCCCCCTGACAACAAACTATTTTCCCATTAAGATTTCAAAACACTTAAGTTTGTTTTAATCAAAATGATTTTTCCGGAAAATAACTTTTGTTTATCATTTCACAAACATGGGGTTTAATTCATCACTTTGTTCTTTTCATCCACTTGTAAGATTTAACACTTGTAGATTTTTCACAAACACATTTTTCAAGAATGATGCCGATTCATGCTCCACGATTACCAACTTGGGAGCTCCGGCAAGTCAGCTTTTTACTTTTTAAAGAATCTCACCCATGCCTGATCAATCATGGGTGAACCATCAGCATTTGGTTTAACAATTTTCGATTCATAAAATTCTTTCACTCCCTTCACCTTCCCATCAGCCATCTTTCCAAAAATGTGTAACACTTTACCATTAAATGCCTTTTCAACATCAAATTCTTCCTTATCAGAGAAGAATTGATATGAAATCTCAATCTTACCAACTTTTGACTTCAAGTTTCCGTTTGACAATGGTGGAAAATTTTCATCATCCATTGTTGGAACGGAATTCTCATCTTTTTGCACAACAGATGGCTCCTCTGACTTTGACGAGTCATATTCATTACCAGAACTATCATCTGAATTTTTAACAACCCATTTTTTGTTTGTTTAGATTTGCTCGTCTTTTGTAAAAATGTTTCGAACTTTCACCAACTTCGAAAGTCGAGTTTTTAAACTCCTTGAATTTCTCTATTGGTTGTTCTTTTTTATCAACACATTTTTCTTTCATTTTAGAGTTAGAAGAAACTCCCTGTTTTGAGTTGGTTGGCTTTGGGCAATTCCAAGCAATATGTCCAACCTCTTGACATTTGAAACAGGTTCGTCTTTCAACTCTCTGTTCAGATTCTTTCAACATATTCTTTTTCTTTTCAGCAAGAAACTCTTTGTTTGACTGTCTCCAGAATGGTTTCTCCTTCTCTTCTTCATAACTTGCTCCTGAAACAAATATAGTTTTTGGTTTATAAGTTTTCTCATTTTTATGATTTTCTGGTGGAATAAAGCCTAAACCTTTCTTTTTGAAATTACTGTTATGGTTTGGTTTCTTTCGATAACCTGAACCAGAACGGTAACCCTTTTTCTTGTTCAATCTTTGTTGAACTATTGAGGTGTACCTTTTAGGTTTTCCAGTAAGATTTACATATTTTATTTCAGAAATATTAATTTATGTTAATTTGAAAACCTTGTTAATCATTTCAGTTTTAACACCTCTTATTGGAAATTTCTCATCAGAAAATAATTTGTCGGAATCATTCAAAGTATATGCTATTTTGAATGTTTCGTCATTCAAATTATTTTGTGACATCAGAAAATCTTTATTGTAAACCCTTTTGACCGGTGAATTCGAGTTTTTGTCTGATGAACTCAAGTTTTCAGATTTAGACTCTGACTTTGACTCTTCATCTTTATCCAACACCTGATCGACCACTTTCTTAATTAACACGGACTCATGATCAGTGTCAGACGCTGTGAATGTGACATCAATATCATCTGGTAATCCATTGACAGAATCGGATTTCAGATTCGGATTGAGTGCTTCAGCCACCTTTTCAAAATCTCGGGGGGTATAGCCATCCCACATTGGATTTGGAACTCTGTTATACTTCAAACCAGTTTTCTTACCAGAATTTTCTTCATCATCTGCAAACCTATGAGCTGCAACTGCAGGATAGATGCGATCAATAACATACTCTGAACTTTGATAACTTCGAAGTAAATTGTTCACTCTTTTGGTTTCAATCTTCATTGCTGCCAATTCTTGTTTCAGCTCAGCATTCATCTCAATATATCCGTTGATTGCTCTTTGCTTTTGAAGAACTGTTGCTTTCAGATGATTTTTCATCTGAATATCCTCATCACAAGCTCCTTTGTACAAGTTCACTTTGCTGCTTAGGAGATCATATGACTCCTTTATGATCCTCACATTGTGCAGTAAGTTCTCTTTGAGCTTCTCCAATTCAGCAAGCTTTGTATCTTTTTTGAGCACAATCTTTGCAAGGTTCTAAACACTTAGTACAAGATTTTTCAACCTCTACAATCTTTTCCACTTCAACAATTGTTTCAACTTCGACGATTTTCAACTATTTTCTCCACCACCTTTTCAATCGCAATCGGTTCTTTATCAACTTCCATCTTCACTTCATTCTCTTCAACCTCGACCTTCTGTGTCAGTTTTTCTTCAACTTTCGCCTTATCAGCTTCCATCTGAACTTTAGTCTGTTCTTCAGCTACCCTTTTTGCTTCAATTTCTTCTTCAACAACCCTTCTTGCTTCCAACTCTCTCTTCAGTCTAGCAGCCCTTTTCTCTTTCAACATCTCGATTTTATCTGCAAAAAACAAATTAAAACTATAAGAATCCAATTGTTTTCTAGCTTTATTAATATACTCTTCCTCATCATCAGTATCTTCATCACTTCCTGAAGATTTAAAAATCGGTTGTCTTCTAGGATGATCCTTAGATTTGACTGATTCTTTTCCTGAGGTTGAGTCTTCAAAGATTCGAGCAACAAATGCTTTAGAAACTGAAGGTCGGTTAGGATCATAATTATCCCAATTAAATCCTTCTGGAATTCTCTCATCATCTTGGTCTAACTAACCATAACACGCTTTACCCTTTGATTCTTCAATAGTACGTGAGGGTGAAGATTGTTGTTGATATGGTTATTGAGCAACTTGATGATAAATTGCTTTTCTATGATAATCATTGTTCCCAAAAGGATCTTGTCTTCCGGTTGCTTCTCTGTTTGTACACTCTCGTTTAAAATGTCCTTTTTCTCGGCAACGAAAACAAGTAACCTTCGATTTGTCAAAACCTAGTTGAGATGTTGCAGCTTCACGAAGATCATCTCTTCCTGTGATCTGTTTGAACTTTCCTGCTCTTCTCAAAACACTTGCCAAACACCACTTGATGTCCATCAACTCAAGTTCTTCAGAATCAATCTGGTCATAATCCTATTTAGTGAGCATCGGATTTCCGATTCGTCCAGCAACCAAGCTTTCATACGACTCTAACATAGTAGCAAGTTGTAACAACTCTCATCAAATGTCATATTTATTTTATTAGTTATCCAAAAGGAAACCCTAATTGAGATACCCAAGTGATTCTACACAAACCCTAAAATTTTCAGAATTTTCAGAATCAGGATCAGGGCCCCTAAAACTCAGGGGGGGTAAAACCCTAGTTACGATTATCTACATAAAACGTTGTCAAAATTGAATTTTACGAAACTATCGACTCAGCAAGCCTACTCATGCACGTAGCTACCCTATGGTAGAATAGGAGGCCTCGCGTCACGCGAAGCCTAGGGCAGGACCCCTCGCGTCATGCGAGGGGGGTCAAAAATCGTGTATAAATAGTGGACATTGGCAATTGATTTTGGGCACTGAAACGACGTTAAAACTCAAAATATACGCTGAGTTATCGTAGAATTACTATCACAACACCCACGGATCACAAATCATTGCCGCAATCAGGGTAATAACTCGATCGCTGATATGATTCAATGTCCGATCGATTAAACTATCCAATGGATGTTTAAGTGCTGCCCACATTAGGGTTTATGCTTTGTCATTCGTTGTTAATTCAATGGATGTTTAAGTATTGCACTTTATCATTCGTTGTGAGGGTATAATCTCGTGAGTTATCGTAAATGCTGTATTAAGTTACTAACCAAATTGTGTGCCTGTTATTAAATTTAGGTTAAAAGGCTAATCAGTAGGCTAGGCTCTGCTCAAATTAAATCTGCAATGTGAGTCATTCTCTTTTTATCAAGTTGGTTTCCAAAAGCTTATTTATTTCAAAAGTTATAATTACAGGGATTAAGTCTATGTATTCTGAAATTACTGCCAGTATGTGGGGGGATGTGCACATAGCTACTAAATTATTTATCACTTGGGGGGTGAAAGGACCCAGCAAGTGACATGTCCACAGTCACAAGTCCGGTCAAGTGACAACTGGGTCAGTTAATTCAAAAGATAGAGACATTGTAATCGCTCTTAATACTGTAAATTATAACAAACAGGTCGTTTTAGTAAAACATATTTCAGGTGATCTGTTGTGATCCAGGAAAAGTGCCGAGAAGCACTACAAGCTTAAGGAAGTGGCTCAGTATAAAATAAAGAAACATGTTTTGTAAAATAAAAGATTTCTTCGTGAAATCTCAAAATTGTAAATTACCGGGTTTTTATCCCGAGTTGTGAAATAAAATAATCGGGAAATATTACAGTTTTAAAAAGATCCTGAAGAAACTTCCGCTGTTAAATAAATACCACGGGATTTTCTGTCCCGCGGCTCCTGACACGGGTCAAACCGGGTCGGGGGCCGTGACAGAAAAAGGTGGTATCAGAGCCACTGATTTAAGCCTATTAAGTATTTAGAAAATACTTAATTTTACTGATTGCCATTTTGTGATTATGTGTTTTCTTATTTGAATATTTATGTACAGTATGGGTAAGCAAAAGTTGGTAAACATCTATCTTAAATTAGATAGGTCATCCAACGAGAAGGGAAGTTCATCCCAAACCAAATCTTCAAATCACACAGTAATTCCTGAAGAAGGAATATTTGTGCGAAAGTCACAATATGAGGAACCACTATCTTCTAGTAAAAGAAATCTGATTATTAAGAAAAGCCAAGAGAAAATAAAGAAACTTCGAGAAAAGAAGATTAAACAGGAAACCCAGGAATTAACTAGTAAAACACCTTGGGAGGACAAGTTAGATGAGAAATGGGCAGATCTTTATATATTAGCCACTGTAGCAGTTAATGCAAATCTTTAAATATTTTGACCTAAGTTTCAGTTATCAGCTACCAATCTAGAAACCATATTCAGTAAATAAATAAGTAAACCCTAGTGTTTTGATTTCAGTTGTTTTGTAGTTTTCCGATATGCAATAATATTTAAAAGTTTTCTATGAAATTTTGTTATAATTAGTAATTGTGTGTATTTTGCATAACAGCATGAGTGATATATCCGAAGCCCTTCAAAATTTAAATCTCTATCCAGTAAAAATAGAGGTTTCCAGAGATTTCAATAGGTATATACCAGACATAGAAGAACCTATTGAATTCAATGCTTCACCTCCGAAAAAGCCAAAACCTCAGAAGAGAAAGAGATATGTATGGGGGAGGCGTGTGCGTAGGAAAAAGCCAGCCAAAAGACTTCCCAAAATAGTGAATCCATTAGACAAAGGGAAAGGGATTGATGTTGGGGAAGATTCCAAACAGATGGATAGGCAGTTTGAAGAATATTCTAAGCAAATAGAAATGGAGGTTGGAGAAGGTTATAGGCAAGCTCAGAGAGAAATTGGGGAAAGCTCTAGACAGGTTGAAGAATTACCCTTCCAGGAAGAATTAGATAAAGCATTAGAGAGCTGTGAAATTCTCAGGCCCATAAATAATAACCTTTATCCTTTTCGTGCTGAAAATCAACTCCCTATAAATCTTGCACCAGCAATCCCAGAACCAATAATCCATACCCAACCTTTAGGAATGGATGAATGGTGGACAAATGATTGGCAATTCCAAAACATTATCAACAGTCCTTATTCCTTTCTTCCACAATTTGATCCAGAACTATTACCAAATCCACCCATGAGTAATCATAATTTAGCAGAACTTCGTCATTTTGGCGAAGAGTTAATGGATGCGGGAAATAGAATCCGGGAGATAGAGGGACAAATTGCCTGGAAATATGATGAAAGGGAGCTTCGTTTTTAGGAAAACAAATGACGAAAGATAGTAGGTTTATGAAACTATGGTTGTGTAATAGTAATAGTAAAATCAGTATGTGAAAATAAATAATAAAACGGTTGTATATAGAAGCATGATATAATCTATAAAACAAATGAAATTTTAGAAAATTTACAATTTTGTTTGTATATTCGTTTCCGTGATTATGTGCAATTAATTGTGACATAGGATTATTTCTTTTATACTAATTATTTATTTATAAATTAATTATCAGATGGCAAACGTTGGTAATGAACCAGTAAATGAGGTTAATCAATCTGAACAACAACCGGGGGATCAATATATGACTAGACAGGATATAGAAAATATCGTTGCTCAAGGGATAGCCAATGCTATTCCAGCAATAGTTGCTGCTGTTAGAAATCCAATCGAGCCTCAACAAATCATTCCTAGCAAACGTATTTCTGAAGATAACTTCAGTAATAGCGTAAACGGAGGCAGTAATCTTAATAATCATGATAATGAACCGCGGCAAGCTCCACTCCCTAAGAAAATGAAAGCTGCAACACCTGGTTGCACTTACAAAGAATTTCTTGCTTGTAAACCTGCTGAGTTTGCAGGCAATGAAGGAGCGACTGCGGCACTGCGTTGATTAGAGAAAACCGAGGCAGTGATTACCATAAGTAAATGTGATATAAACGATCAGGTCATGTACGCTTCAAATCTTTTCAAAGAAGGGGCGTTGGAATGGTGGAACACTGTGCTTCAATCAAAAGGAAGAATGATAGCTTATGCCATGAATTGGGAAGAATTTAAGAATCTTGTAGAAAGAAAATTCTGTCCTGAGTATGAAAAAGATCAAATGGCAAATAAGTTCTTAAATCATAGAATGATGGGTGTAGATTGTCGCGGTTATACTTCGACATTCTTCGAATATGCTAGAGTGGTACCAACACTGGCTTCGCCAGAACCAGTACTTATTTCTCGCTATATTTGGGGATTGATTGGTGAAATCCGCAATATCGTTAAAGCTGCGAGACCTCGCACTATTGACGATGTTGTGGAATTAGCCAACACCCTAACTGATGAACTGGTACGCACAAGAGATGATAACAGGAAAAAGGAACTGGCTCAGAAAATTACCCAAGGATTTTGTACGGGCAATAATAACAGCTTTAAGAGAAGAGGAACAGGGCAATCTTCAACTTTGCCGTTCTGTCAAAATTGCAAAAAGAAACATTTTGGAAGATGCAAGATATATTGAAATTTTTGCAAAACTGTAGGACATCGTGAAGAAAATTGCAGGAAGAAATCCATAATTTGTTACAATTGTGGAGAAGCAGGACATTTCAAAACAGAATGTTCTAAAGTGGTCAAACCAGCAGACAATAAAGCCAAGACGGTCGACGGAACCACTAAAAAGAATGTTAGAGCATTCCAACTGACCACTCAAGAAGCAGAACTTATTCCAGATGTGATAGCTGGTACGTTCCTAGTTCACAACGTATATGCAAAAGTATTATTTGACTCTGGTGCAAACCAAAGTTTTATAAATACTTTATTCTGTCAAGCTCTTAAGTTACCTTTAACCAACATTAGGCAGATTTTTACAGTCGAAACCGCAGATGGGAATTCAGTTAAAATAGACCAGGTTTTGCAAAAAGTAGAAATAGAACTTTCAGGTCATAAATTTGCTGCAAATTTGTTACCTATGAAATTAGCTGAATTCGATGTTGTGTTAGGAATGGATTGGTTAATAGACAACCATGCTCGAATCCTTTGTGATAAAAATTCTGTAGAAATTCAGACACCTACTGAAGAAATAATCAAGATTACAGGAGATAAGCCACGTAAACCCATGAAGTTCATATCAGTAATGAAAGTTGCTAGTTATGAACGAAAGCAAGGCATAGTATATATGATTTCAGTAATCATTAATACTAAGGACAAAGAACTTAAGGAAATTCCTGTAGTCTCAGAATACCCAGATATATTCCCAGAAGAGTTACCAGGATTACCACCAGATAGGGAAGTAGAATTTAGGATTCATCTAATTCCTGGAACTACACCGATAGCTAAGGCACCTTATCGGTTAGCTCCTACCGAAATGTTAGAACTGAAAAAGCAATTAGATGAATTATTAAGCAAAAGATTCATACAACCTAGCTCATCCCCTTGGGGAGCTCCAGTGTTGTTTGTAAAGAAGAAGGATGGTTCGATGAGAATGTGTATTGATTATAGAGAACTGAATAAGGTTACAATTAAGAATCGATACCCATTACCTAGGATTGATGATCTATTTGATCAACTTCAGGGGGCTAGATATTTTTCTAAGATAGATTTACGATCCGGATATCATCAATTGAAAGTACAAGAGGAAGACATACCTAAAACCGCTTTCAGGACTAGGTATGGTCATTATGAGTTTACAGTCATGCCCTTTGGGTTAACAAATGCACCTGCTGCATTCATGGACATGATGAATAGAATCTGTAAACCGTATTTGGATAAATTTGTAATTGTTTTTATAGACGATATACTTATTTATTCCAAAAATCAGACAGAACATTGTGAGCACTTGCATGCACTCTTAACTTTGTTAAGAAAAGAAAAGCTTTATGCCAAATTCTCGAAGTGTGAATTTTGGCTAAAGGAAGTGCAATTTTTAGGACACATGGTGAATCATGAAGGTATTCATGTAGATCCTGCTAAGGTAGAGGCAATTACCAATTGGAAGGTTCCGCAATCCGCAATGGAAATTAGAAGTTTTATAGGTTTAGCTGGATATTATAGACGGTTTATTAAGGATTTTTCCAAAATAGCCGTACCATTAACTAAGCTAACCTGTAAAGCAATTAAGTTTGAATGGGGACCTAAACAAGAAGAAGCCTTTAGAATCTTGAAACAGAAGTTAACCAATGCTCCAATCTTAGCCTTACCAGAAGGAACTGAAGATTTTGAAGTATATTGTGATGCTTCAAAACTAGGATTAGGATGTGTGCTAATGCAACGCAAGAAAGTAATTGCGTATGCTTCAAGGCAATTGAAAAAGCATGAAGAAAATTATACGACTCATGACTTAGAATTAGGAGCCGTAATTTTTGCCCTTAAGATTTGGAGACATTATCTGTACGGAAGTAAATTTACTGTCTATACAGATCATAAGAGTTTAAGATATATATTTGGACAAAAAGAGTTAAACATGAGGCAAAGAAGATGGATGGAAATCCTAAGTGATTACGACTGTGATATTCAGTATCACGAAGGAAAGGCAAATGTAGTTGCAGATGCCTTAAGTCGTAAGTATCATGAAAAACAACGACGAGTTCGGGCTCTCAGATTAAATCTACAATTAGATTTAATGGAACAACTGAAGCATTTTCAAGAAACAGCAATAGAAGATGTTGCTGAAGGAATGAAGGGGCGAATAAAAGATTTAGAACAGGGAGATGATGGAATTTGGAGATTCCATAAGAAAAGGATTTGGGTACCAAAGAAGGGAGAATTAAGAAATAAGATCCTAGAGGAAGCTCATAAATCTAGGTAT
Source organism: Helianthus tuberosus (assembly GCA_030545235.1). Lineage (NCBI taxonomy): Eukaryota > Viridiplantae > Streptophyta > Magnoliopsida > Asterales > Asteraceae > Helianthus > Helianthus tuberosus. The sequence continues at coordinate 126,464,747 of CM060358.1, forward strand.
ACCATACACCCTGTAAACAATAAAATGTACCAAGATTTAAGAAAGAATTTCTGGTGGATAGGCATGAAAAAGGATATAGCTAGATATGTTTCTAAGTGTCTTACTTGTTCACAAGTTAAGGCAGAACACCAGAAATCTTCAGGTCTATTACAACAACTGGAAATGCCTGTATGGAAATGGGAACTCATAACAATGGATTTTGTTACTAAGTTACCCAAAACCAGAAAAGGTAATGATGCGATTTGGGTAATTGTGGATCGATTAACCAAATCTGCTCACTTCCTACCTATGAAAGAAACCTTTAGCATGGAAAGATTGGCAAAGTTGTATGTAGATGAAGTCGTATCTCTACATGGAGTTCCACTCTCCATTGTATCAGATAGAGATAGTTGTTTCACTTCTCATTTTTGGTCAAGTTTCCAAGAAGCAATGGGAACTCGACTAAATCTGAGTACTGCATATCATCCACAAACGGACGGACAAAGTGAAAGGACGATCCAAACTCTAGAAGATATGCTCCGAGCATGTGTGATAGATTTTGGTGGAAATTGGGACGATCACTTACCTTTGATCGAGTTCTCCTATAATAATAATTATCATTCAAGTATTGAAACTGCCCCATTCGAGACACTGTATGGAAGAAAGTGCAGAACTCCAGTTTGTTGGGCAAAAATAGGAGAAAGCCAATTGTCAGGTCCTGAAATAGTGCAAGAGACGACCGACAAGATTACACAAATCAAGGAAAGACTAAAGACAGCTCAAGATCGTCAAAAGAGCTATGCAGACAATAGACGAAAGTCGTTGGAGTTTCAAATTGGAGATAAAGTACAATTGAAAGTTTCTCCTTGGAAAGGAGTTGTTAGATTCGGTAAGAAAGGAAAGTTAAGTCCAAGATACATAGGACCATTTCCAGTGATCCAACATATAGGACCCGTTGCTTATCGTTTACAACTACCAGAAGAATTAGATGGAATACATGATGTATTTCATGTATCCAATCTCAAGAAATACCTAGCAGATGAATCTTTGGTAGTATCTCTTCAGGATATAGAGGTAAACGAAAAGTTAAAATTTGTTGAGAAACCTCTTCAGATAGAAGACAGAAAAGTGAAGTTTCTCAAGCACAAACGGTTAGTACTTGTCAAAGTTAAGTGGGATTCAAAAAGAGGAGCTGAATACACTTGGGAGCTGGAATTAGAAATGAAGCGAAAGTATCCTTACTTATTCCAGTAAATCTCGAGGACGAGATTTTTATTAAGGTGGGGAGGATGTAACAACTCTCATCAAATGTCATATTTATTTTATTAGTTATCCAAAAGGAAACCCTAATTGAGACACCCAAGTGATTCTACACAAACCCTAAAATTTTCAGAATTTTCAGAATCAGGATCAGGGCCCCTAAAACTCAGGGGGGGGGGGGGGTAAAACCCTAGTTACGATTATCTACATAAAACGTTGTCAAAATTGAATTTTACGAAACTGTCGACTCAGCAAGCCTACTCATGCACGTAACTACCCTATGGTAGAATATGAGGCCTCGCGTCACGCGAAGCCTAGGGCAGGACCCCTCGCGTCACGCGAGGGGGGTCAAAAATCGTGTATAAATAGTGGACATTGGCAATTGATTTTGGGCACTGAAACGACGTTAAAACTCAAAATATACGCTGAGTTATCGTAGAATTACTATCACAACACAAACGGATCACAAATCGTTGCCGCAATCAGGGTAATAACTCGATCGCTGATACGATTCAATGTCCGATCGATTAAACTATCCAATGGATGTTTAAGTGCTGCCCACATTAGGGTTTATGCTTTGTCATTCGTTGTTAATTCAATGGATGTTTAAGTATTGCACTTTGTCATTCATTGTGAGGGTATAATCTCGTGAGTTATCGTAAATGCTGTATTAAGTTACTAACCAAATTGTGTGCCTGTTATTAAATTTAGGTTAAAAGGCTAATTAGTAGGCTAGGCTCTGCTCAAATTAAATCTGCAATGTGAGTCATTCTCTTTTTATCAAGTTGGTTTCCAAAAGCTTATTTATTTCAAAAGTTATAATTACAGGGATTAAGTCTATGTAATCTGAAATTACTGCCAGTATGTGGGGGGATGTGCACATAGCTACTAAATTATTTATCACTTGGGGGTGAAAGGACCCAGCAAGTGATATGTCCACAGTCACAAGTCCGGTCAAGTGACAACTGGGTCAGTTAATTCAAAAGATAGAGACATTGTAATCGCTCTTAATACTGTAAATTATAACAAACAGGTCGTTTTAGTAAAATGAATGATTCACTCAGTATTTCCCGCTGACAAAACCTTTTTCAAACGTATTTCAGGTGATCTGTTGTGATCCAGGAAAAGTGCCGAGAAGCACTACAAGCTTAAGGAAGTGGCTCAGTATAAAATAAAGAAACTTGTTTTGTAAAATAAAAGATTTCTTCGTGAAATCTCAAGATTGTAAATTACCGGGTTTTTATCCCGAGTTGTGAAATAAAATAATCGGGAAATATTACAGTTTTAAAAACATCCTGAAGAAACTTCCGCTGTTAAATAAATACCACGGGATTTTCTGTCCCGCGGCTCCTGAAACGGGTCAAACCGGGTCGGGGGCCGTGACACAAGTGATGCCATGTGTTGCTTCGCAATATCTAGAGAGAAATTTTGACCATTTTGAATATTTAATGTAACATTGCATTGCAAAACTTGACCATTAAAGTTTGTTGAAGTTTGTGTTTGAGAACTTGGTGTTGAAAAATTTGGTTCAAAGCTTGAATAAAATGAAGAATATCCACCACTCTGAGTTGTAGTGCTAGCATTTGTTCCGGAGGTACCATCAGCACTGAAAGCAGTCTGAATCTTCGGACTCAGAGTAGTCTCAACTTGGCTTCCTCTATAGTATAGACTAACATCTTGTTGAGCACCCGGATTCTTTATGATAGCAGTTTTCTGAATAGCCAATTCATGTTCTTCAAGCTTCTGAATGAATTTACACAAATTCATATCTTCAAATTATCGGTTATGCTTTAAAATCAACAGATATGTTCCCCATTCATTCTGTGGTAACGCATCAGCTAGCTTATCAACCCATTCTTCATCTTCTTTCTTGATGTCCAATCTTTTCATTTCCTGGACAAGATGACAATATCTCTCGATAATCTTCCTAGTTGTCTCACCTTCAAAAGCTGTAAACATATCAAAAGATTTTTTTAGTAATGCTCGTTTATTTTTTATCATTTCAGCACTTCCCTTAAACTTTTTAATCAACGCTAACCAAATTGATCTAGCAGTTCCCTCATGTTGAAGCAAAACAAAAATATCTTCTTTTACCGCTTGTTGGAGAAGACTAATCATCATCTTTTCACTGGTGTATCTTAATTTTTCATTCGGTGTAAATTCACTTAATGGTTTTTCATTTTCAAGATCATCTTTCGGTCTAGTGTAATCTTTCTCTAACGAAACCCATGCATCAAACTTATTATCTTGCACCCAGTTTTCAAAATGATCTTGCCATCCTTTAAAGTCCTCAATGTACATAAGCTTTGGAGGCTTTTGGAAAGTTCCCGTTTCATTTTCGATGCCAACAGTTTCAGTAACGGTAACTGGAGCAACTGGAGCAGTAGCAAACGCATTGTAAAACTCGTTATCCATGTTTAGGTATCGAAAGTTCAAAAACTGATTGTTTAAAACAATCTTGGTTCGCACACGATCTAAGTGATTCAAGCAACCTGGTCCAATTCCAAACAATCTGGCCCAATTCTAAACAATCTGGCCCAATTCTAAACAATCTGACCCAATACAAAACGATCTGCTAAGATGCACCTCGTGCGAACTGGTTAAAGGCTAAACGATCTAAAATCAATCCGTGCGGCCTGGTTCAAACGAACTAGGTCTTAAACGATCTGGTTCAAATGATTTGAACTCAAACGACCTGGAAACTATTCACTTCGTGCGAACTGGGTCAAACCGTACGACCTGGTTCAATTACAAGCAACCTCGTGCGAACTGGAAGTAATTTCACACGACCTGGACCAAACCACTCACTTCGCACGACCTGGTTTACAATTTCAAATGAACTGAATGAAACTCACACGAACTGGGTTCACTACGTGCGACTTGGAGTCCAATTCCAAACGACCTGAAGTCTCAATTCGTGCGAACTGAGCTATTTTCCACACGACTTGAACTCCTTCGAACGAACTGAGGGTTTTTCACGCGGTTTCGGACCAAAAATTCACGATTTTATCAATTTATAGGTTGAATTATGTTCTGATTTCTTCAAGGATTGTTTAAAACAGTGTTTCGCATGTTATATCAAGAAATTAGATCATTTTAACCATGAAAACTTGGTGAATTTGAAGAAAAGTGTAGAAGAATGAGTAGAAATCAGATTTTCTTGATGAAATCAAGCTGAAATGGTAAGAACTCTTCCTCCTGAGCTCTGATACCACTTGTAGGATCGTTGAATCGATTGAATGAGTCGATCAGAAGAGTTCTAGATCAAATCAAAGACGAAATTCAATGATTCGATCTTCATTGCAGCTTGATTAACACAAGGAATCACTTTAAATGTCGATTAGATTGATTTGAAACCGATTACAACTTGTTCGACACTTCGGCAGAGCTTCGCTACCGGAATCACCAACTGTTACAAATGACAACACAACTCACCTATTTATACTAGATCCAGTTCGCATGAACCAACCACTCTCCAGTTCGCACGAACTGGTAAACCCAGTTCGCACGAACTGGTAAACCCAGTTCGCACGAACTGGTCAGTTCGTGTGGACTGGCTTGCTCTGACCTGTTTTCTGTTTTTCTCGAACTACGTGACTTGATCTATCAATTCTATTACAAGACTTGATATAAGACGAAGTCGACAGACATATGCACCAACATATTTGTTAGAAAATATTTTTCTAAGTGTTTATATTTTTAGAAAATTTTGCCATAGTTTCCCCTAAAAATGGAGGTGTCCATGCTATCAAAGCATATCATTTTCTTTTTAAAATCATCATAAACAATCAACAATTTTACCAACACTTACCAAGTGCAAAAACAATGCTATTTACATAACAACATGAACTTGAACTTTCATAAAAACTTGTAGTAACTTGGTAATGTGTTTAGTAGGTTTAGTTACCCTTCGAAATATATTTACTTCTTTAAAAGTTTCATTCTTGAAATATTTAGGTGTTTACAACTTGTAAACATGTTTTACAAAAACATTTCTTTATGAAATCTTCTTGCTTCCCAAGTGTTTTTACACTAGTTTAACCCTTAAAAATAGTGTTTGTTTATGTAAAAACCAAGTCTATGTAAATCTTGTTATTTAACTTAGTATCTTTGGAAAACTATTTTGGAAATCATCCACTTACAAGACTTGTATTTTGTTTAAATCATCTTCACATATGAAAACAAATTTCGTCATTCAAGTTCATGTATACAAAGTATGATCATCTTGGTCTTTCACAAGATCATCACCTTAACTTACTAGATCATGTGTTTAATCACAATCTAGTAGGTTCATATGATGTCTAACATCATAAACATAAATCATCAATCATCAAGAAGCAAATCAACACTAATCAACATGTATTCTTATGTTATTAAGCTTATGTTAAAGTTTCATGATTATGTTCTTTAGTGTTCTTCAAGATTAACAATGTTCATCATCTTTTAACCAACTAAATATGAAGTAAAATCAAGTGACAAGAAGCTTATTACTAGCACAAGGGCTAGGGAAGAACACAAGAAGATGGAGATGACAAATGGGATGGATAATAGCAAATGAGAAAGGTCCTTCAAGATCCACAAGCTCCACACTTCCTTAGACACCTTCTAGCACCTTGAGATGCCTTGAACTTGAATGAATGATGATGGTGGTGTGGGGGGTGGCTCATGGCCGTGAGGGAGCAAGAGAGGGAGAGAGAGCTTGTGTGGTGAAGTGTGTGAAAGATGGTGAGATTATGATCCTTCATGTTCACTTATAATCCAAATTTTGAGTATTAACCAATGTGTAATATGTTACTTAAGTACATGGCAATATCTTTAGGCAAATCAAATAAGATTTAAGTGAATCAAGGGTGGGGCCACCTTGGTGGCCGTCCATCATGGGGGGGGGGGGGTCTTGGTTGGGGTTTAATGGATAGTTAGGTTTAATGGTTAGATTCTAAATGTAATGTTTAGGTGTTATGCATATGATGTGTTATATAGTGTGTTAGGGTGTTCGGGGATCATAAGTAGCTCAGAAACATTAAAACAATGCTTCTAGTATAATTTTGATGTTTCGGGTAGTGTCCGGTTGTTTGGTTAGATACCGGTTTGTTAAAGTGTCAAACTATACCTTTTAGTGTTCTTTATGTGCCCTTTTTTGACACTTTTAATTCCCGACACTTTGGAAAGCATTCAGGACCATTTAGTCATATTTTTACATGTTACTAGCTTGTTAAAAAGCTGATTTTTGCTGAAATATGCTGAATTCAGCACTTTATATGGGTTTTAGGCACTTCCCGGCACTTAAACTATCACTTAGGAATGCAGTTTTATGGTCCTTACTTCCCTACACACCATACTTGTGTAGTACTTAGTCTCTGGCTCATACTGTGTCTCAAAACAACGTCTGTCTATGTACTGAACCCCATCAACATTTTTCTGAGTTATCCGCTAACTGTGCTTTGTGCATCATTTATGTCAATGAAGTTTGCTTGTAAAAATGATGTGACATTAAGAAGTGTGTGATGCACATGTAAGTATGATGCAGTAATCAGAAAGCAGTCATTTGTAATTCAGCACAGTCTTTAAGCACTAATCATGGTTAATCTAATTGTACGGATACCTGGCTTTTAGACAGTTGTCACATTCTCCCCCTGTTAAGAAAATTTCGTCCCGAAATTTTAGTTCTGCTACTAGCTGCAGGGGTCTTAGGGAATAAATGCGGATATTTTGCTTTCATGCGATCCTCACGCTCCCAAGTAAACTCTGGGCCGTGTCGTGAGTGCCAACGAACCTTGACGAGTTTAACACTACTCCTGCGTGTCTTGTTAAGCTTCCAATCAATAACCTCAACAGGTTCTTCGGTAAAGTTGAGTGTGTCGTCAATGTGAACTTCATCGGCAGGAATGACAACTGTTTCTTGAGTTGGACTCTTTTTCAGATTAGATACATGAAATGTATCATGAACGCCATTCAGTTCTGCGGGGAGATCCAACTTGTAAGCTACAAGACCAATCCTCTCCAGGATTTTGAACGGTCCAATGTATCGCGGGTTCAACTTTCCACGCTTCCCAAAGCATGCTACACCCTTCCAGGGTGAGACTCTTAGTAAAACCATGTCTCCTACTTCAAACTCCAAAGGTTTCCTCCTTTGGCCCGCATAACTCTTTTGTCGATCACGAGCCGCCTTGATGCGCTCTCGGATCTGTATAATCTTGTCTGTCATCTCTTGAATCAATTCGGGACCAACAAGCTGTGTATCACCCGCATATGCCCAGCATAACGGTGATCGACACTTGTGAACATAGAGAATTTCAAACGGTGTAGCTTGAATACTCGCATGGTAACTGTTGTTGTACGAGAATTATACCAAGGGTAAGTGAGTGTCCCAACGGCCACTCAAGTCCATTACGCAAGCTCGCAACATATCTTCCAACGTTTGAATCGTTCGTTCGCTCTGGCCATCTGTCTGTGGGTGAAATGCAGTACTCAGATTCAACTGAGAACCAAAGGCTTCTTGGAAGGATTGCCAATCCTTGACACAAATCTTCCGTCTCTATCAGAGATAATCGAGAAAGGCACTCCATGTCGTGCAACTATCTCTCTGAGGTACAGCTCAACAAGCTTGCTAGTGTTATCCTTTTCCTTGATTGCCAAAAAGTGTGCAGATTTGGTCAGACGGTCTACGATTACCCAAATCGTATCATGACCTCTGGGTGTCTTTGGTAACTTCGTTACAAAATCCATTGAAATCTGCTCCCATTTCCACATGGGTATTTCAGGTTGTTGCAGAAGACCTGAAGGCTTCTGATATTCGGCCTTTACCTTGGCACAAGTCAAACATTTGCCAACATACATTGCAACATCACCTTTTAATCTCGGCCACCAGTAGAAATCCTTTAAATCTTGGTACATCTTATCCGATCCTGGATGGATCGAGTACCTTGACTTGTGAGCTTCATCGAAAATTACTTCTCTAAGACCACCAATGAGGGGAACCCAACGTTCCTTCCTCATTGGGTACTAACTGTTTCTCCATTCGATGGAGATATTCGTCCTCAATATTCTTTTCCTTAAGAGCTTATCTCTGCGCCGCACGAATGTGCAACGAGAGATCCGTTTGAATAATCATTTCCAAAGCCCTAACCCTTATGGGCTTGATTCTCTCCTTTCGAATTAAGGCGTCTGCTATGACATTCGCCTTCCCTGGGTGATACTTGATTTCACAATCATAATCGTTTAACAACTCAACCCATCGTCTCTATCTCATGTTAAGCTCCTTCTGATCGAATATATGCTATAAGCTCTTGTGATCAGTAAAGATTGTGCATTGGGTGCCATACAAATAATGTTGCCAGATCTTTAATGCAAATACCACTGCGCCTAATTCCAAATCATGCGTGGTGTAGTTTTTCTCGTGAACCTTCTGCTGGCGTGAAGCATATACTATAACCTTCTGTCGCTGCATCAGTACACATCCCAATCCCTGACGCGAAGCGTCACAATATACCACGAAGTCGTCGGTGCCTTTGGGTAGGGATAAGATGGGTGCATCACAAAGTTTGTTCTTTAGTAACTGAAAAGCTTCCTCTTGTTTATCTCCCCATTCGTACTTCTTATCCTTTTGAGTAAGGGAGGTCAAAGGTTGTGCGATTTTCGAAAAATCCTCAATGAATCTGTGATAATATCCATCCAAACCTAAGAACTGATGGATCTCGGTTGGCGTCCTCGGAGTCTCCCAATTCTTGATCACCTCGATCTTTGTGGGATCCACTTGAATTCCATCTTCGTTAACCACGTGACCAAGGAACTGAACCTCGCGCAACCAGAACTCGCACTTTGAGAACTTTGCGTATAATTTCTCTTTCTTAAGCAGCTTTAAAATAGCTCTTAGGTGTTGTTCGTGCTCTTCCTTTGTTCTTGAGTAAATCAAAATATCGTCGATAAACACAATCACAAATTTATCGAGGTATGGCTTGCAGACTCTGTTCATCAAATCCATAAACACTGCTGGCGCGTTTGTCAAACCGAACGGCATAACCAAGAACTCGTAGTGTCCATATCGAGTTCTAAAGGCCGTCTTTGGAATACTCTCCTCTTGAATTCTCAACTGGTGATAACCTGATCGAAGATCGAACTTGGAGTAAAAACTCGAACCTTGTAGTTGGTCGAACAGATCATCAATCCTTGGCAAAGGATACCGATTCTTAATGGTCAACTTGTTTAGCTCTCGGTAGTCGATACACATGCGGAAACTACCATCTTTCTTCTTAACAAATAGCACTGGAGCTCCCCAAGGCGAGAAGATTGGTCTGATAAATCCCTTGTCCAAAAGCTCCTGAAGTTGTGTCGACAACTCTTGCATTTCTAAGGGTGCAAGTCGATAAGGTTCCTTAGCTACAGGCGCGGCGCCTGGAACTAAGTCAATGTGGAATTCGACTTGTCGCTGCGGTGGTAATCCTTGCAAGTCTTCGGGGAAGACTTCAGGATATTCCTTTACAACTGGGATGTCTTCCAACTTGGGCTCAGCGGCTTCTTTGTCCACAATGTGTGCCAAGAAGGCAACACATCCTTTCTGCAAACATCTACGGGCTTTCAAACAACTGATGATCCTTAGGGGCGTATCATGCTTCTCTCCATGCACCACAATTGTTTCTCCATTCGCCATCGGAATGCGAATGGCCTTCTCGTGACATACGATCTCTGCTCGGTTGCTCGACAACCAATCCATTCCTACTACCACGTCAAAGCTTCCCAACTCGACTGGCAGAAGATCAAGCGTAAACTCATGCTCTCCCAGTTCTATCGCGCAACCTCTAATGACTTCATTCGCTTCTACTAGCTTTCCATTAGCTAGCTCTATCGAGTACGGAATATCTAGCTTACTAGCCACCAACCCAAGTATATTCTTAAATTCTAGGGATACAAAACTATAATCGGCACCAGTATCAAACAGTACAGATGCAAAGCGTTGGTTAATAGGGAACGTACAAGTGACTACGTTCGGATCTTGGCGAGCTTCCCTAGCTCCGATGTTGAAAACCCTTCCCTGAGCTTGGTTGATCTTTGGGCATTCTCTCTTCAAATGCCCAACGTCTCCACAGTTAAAGCAACCTGGTCCCCGACCATTTCCATTTCCATTACCACCTTGATTGTTGTTTGCCCCACAGTTTCCACTACCAGCTTGGTTTCCAAAACCACCACGATTTCCGTTACCGCCATTTCCTCCTTGGTTGCGGTTCCCATACCCATTTCCACCACGATTACCATTTCCATTCTCGTTTCCATAACCTCTCTGGCCACCATTACCATGACCAGTACCAGCCCAGCACGTCTCCTTCGAATGACCAACCTTTCCACAAGACTCACACTTCCTAACTCTGCACTGGCCGGTATGATGGTACTGGCATACATCACATTTGGGCAGAGCGCCCATATAACCTTTTCCTTTGTTTCAACACCAGTCTTGACTTCAGCTGGTGGGTTCACATCCTTTTTCTTGTTAGCACTGCTGGTACCCTTCTTAAAGTTTGAGAACTTCCTTTTGTTCTCACCGGATGACTCAACGTGAGTCTCCTTCGTCTTCTGGTCAGAGATCGAGAACTTGTTCAACCTGATTACCTCTTCACTTAGCGCTACACTCAGATCAATAGCCTCAGTGATCGTGGAAGGCTTGGACGTCGTCACCATGCTCATGATTTGGGGTGCCAATCCCCAAATAAAATGCTCAATGCGCTTGAATTCCGGATCAACCATGTAAGGAACGACGCGAGATAAGTCATGAAATCTATGCACGTATTCAGCAATCTTTGGACCATCCATCTTGAGATTCCAGAACTCAGTTTCCAATTTTTTTATCTCGGCCCTTGAACAATACTTCTTGCGCATGAGTTCCTTCATCTCATCCCATGTCATGGCATATGCAGCCTCTTCTCCCAAGGTCTGAACTTGGAGATTCCACCATGATAGCGCTCCATATAAGAACAATCCAGAGATGTAGGTGACCTGGTGCACCGGCGCACACTTGCTCATTCTTATTACAGAATCCGTTTTCTCCGTCCATCTGACAAAAGCTACAGCACCCCCGGTGCCATCGAAATTCAGAGGCTTACAGTCTAAGAACTGCTTATAGGTACAACCTGTACAAGCAGCATCATTCACATAAAGCATTAGCGATCGCACATGGAATATCCAAATGTAACGTAATGTGTCTTGTAGTGACTTAAACATTACCAATAGGTGGGTTGCTTCCCGAGGTATCCCCGCTATGTTCAGAGCGTAATGCCTCGTGTTGTGCTATCACTCGTGAAATCCATTCTTGTAACTTAGCCTCTATTGTAGGCAGCTGGTTATCTCTTCGAGGAGGCATCTTCTAAAGAAGATTGTATAGGTCAGGTCTTATGTATATAAGTATGTAGTACGTGTATGTAATAACATTTTTCAATGCAAGTAAACACATGACATCTCAATCATAACACAAACAAGTAATTCAATAATGTATATAATGAGAATATTGCGATTGAGCTTTCATATATCATCGACCACGATTACAGTTTTACAAGTTCTACAAGTGTATCATATTACATCAAAAGGGACTACAGGGTCACATCACCCTTGTCCAAATCGTCTATCAATCTACAACAGTCATAAAATCAAAAAGTGGTCTTCAAATGGCTGTGCAAGCTGGGCTCAATAGCGACATTCTCACCAAAAGTATGCTACCTGCATAAAACCAAAAACCTGCTATGCTGATGGTGGAGGAGGAGGAGGTGGAGGAAGGAATAGCAAACTGCGCACATGCGCTAACTCCTCCTCAAGAGCATAAACGCGACGCAACAGATAACTAATCTGCTGCTCCATAGTAAGAAAACGAACGTCAAAATCTGGGTATGGCAGAAGAGGAGTAGGTGGAGTCACGAAAGGTGACTGACATGTATAAGGTGGAGGACATGGAATCCTCTCTAGCTCCATGACTCTGCGACACAAAATCTCCTGCTGAAGCTGCAAGGACAGGAGTAGCTCATCCCTCGTGTAACCAGTGTAGTGGAAGGGATCGTATGGATCAGAGACTGGCATAGTGTTGGGCGGAAACCATATCAGTGGCTAGCCTGAGGGTGCAGAAGCAAAATGAGTAGCAGGTGAAAACTGAGGCATGAAAGGAAATGCGGCTGACACAGGTGGAACATGGCCAAGCTGGTGGCTGGACGGACCTTCCCCTGGACGGGGTGGAGGGATATCCTGTAAGAATGTGATCGGCAGGTCAGTTCGGTGTATATCAGACACTTGTGGGTGAAATGGGGCAATATCAACAGGTGCATGTCTAGGTGCAGGTGGGGGAGTAACAGGCTCAACAAAAGGGGGCAAGTCATCATCATCCTCTATCCACCCATTGTGGGTGAATGCGTAGCAGGGATCTATCTGATCAGCAAAAGGAGCATGGTCAGCGGGTGCAGGCATAGGGTCCGGTAAAAGTGGTGCAATAACATGTATGCCAACAGGTATAGGGTCATGCTCAGGCAGAGGATCAGGAGCAGGTATAGGCTCGGGTGCAAGCATAGGCTTAGGGTCGGCTGGTGCCAGCTCAAGATCAGCGGGTACATCAAAAAGCTGATCGTCGGGAACAAAGTCAATCTCATGCTCAGGCTCATCATCAAACTCAAATTCCTATGGAGGAATAGGTGCGGCAGACATAGTGTTGGACTCTGTATGCCCAAGACACATATTAAATTGATGTGGCTAGTACGCTATGATCCAAGTCGAGTCATACCCAATAACAAGCTAGACAAACACTTACAATATTTATTTATGATATGATCAAACAAATAAATATTAACACTTACAATATTTAGAAATTGGTTTTCTAAATAATTGCACTTGACAAACTAATAAATTATATGGATAATTTATTTTGAGAGAGTATTTTATTTTGTTATTTAATTGGTTAAATAACATAATAAAAATAGCATAATTCTTATAACATATGATGTTATATTTTATAAAAGTTATAAAATATATATATATATATATGTAAGACTTATATTTTATAAAAGAAATTGAATTTTTTTTTTATAAAAGCTAGGCCGCCACCCCCCCCCCCCCCATGCTCTTACCAAGATTGTTGGTCCAATAATAGTTCATGCATTTGCATGTATCAAGATTGGGTGTTCTTCCCTAAAAGCTTTGGCCAATCACATGGCATGCAAATGCATGTGTTAGATGCATCTTGATTGGGCATGTTGGGTGGCCAAGATTCTCTCTACATCTATAAATACCAAGATGTTAAATGAATGAAGATGCAAGACTTGTGAACTTGAAAAAAACCTCTAGGAAATGCTCTCTAATTTTCGGCCATATATATGGTCTTCAAAAGGTTTTCAAGTTTGTTGTTACAAGTGCAAGAACTCTAATACTCCTCTCATAATTTTCAGCCAAGGGTTGGTTTTCAAGAGAGGTTTTTAGTGAGTTCATAAGTGTAGAAATCCTAGCTAAACATAAGGTGTTTGTTGAAAGGCTTGGGGTATACAAGCTTGAGGTCTTCTACACTTGAAGGCAACCGTTCAAGAATCATCATCTTCTTCATATTCTCTACTCCTTGGAAGGTAGTATCCTAAACACCCTATGGTTGTGTTTTAATTTTGATAGCATGCATATTCGTATATGGATCCGGGATTGGGTTTTACACGAAAATGGGTTTTATATCTTGTAAGTAACATGTTTTAAATAATTATTTCCGCTGCGTTTTTATTTTATAAGGATAAAATACTTTGATAAACATGTACAAAAACCCAACAGTGGCATCAGAGCCGCTTATATGAATGCATGCTTCATAGGATATGAAATTCTCGGGTTTCGGGTTTGGTTAAAACCCTATGGCCGAAATTTTAAGTATGGTTATCCCTTTGTTTTTCAAGATTATACTCTTACATGCATAAATGAATCTTGAAAAATTATTTCATATGGATGATTTGTTTGTTTGGACAAAACTTACCTTTTCGGTTTTTTGGACATAGCCGAAAATGGTTATTAAAAGGGAACCATTTTTTTTATGTTTCTTGAAATTAATAAATATATATTTGGATATATATTTTGGTGCATATAACCTAGCCATGACCTTGTGTTGAATAATTGTGTTGTGATTTATTTATTAATTATTCAATGGGTTGTAATAATTATTATTTGTTCTTCCATTTGTAAACATATGTAATTTATTTATTTTTCATTTGGCATGTAAAATAAATAGACTAGGTGCATTTTATTTTACTAGAAAAAATGTATTAGGATATATTTTGTAAAAGAAGATGCACACAAAAATGCGGTTTTGGTTTTTGCCAATTTCGGGCATAAAGGACTTCATAGTTCTTAACGGGATTTTAGCCCGAAAACCAAAACACATTTTCGGAGCCCAAAGGAGTTTGGAGCTGAATTAAAGTACATTTTGGAAGCTCAAAGAAAGTGGAGAAATCACAACACAAAAGGGAGACTTGAAGCATTTGGATGCGGGATCAAGTGGGAGTTCAACGACACATCGCTTGTGTCATTTTTCACCCTTTAGGAAGGACCTTTTGGCACACTTGTTTCGGCTAACAAGTGTGGTCAAAATAGTTGGCTATGGTTATGCACCTAATGATATGTGTGTTGTGCTTGTGTGGTTGCTTATTTATATTGTTTGATCATATTTGGATATGCATGCTTAACAAACTAATAATCAACAACAAGCTTAAAATTGGTTCTTTAAAAGATCATTAAAATTGGTTAATAAAAGGTTATTAAAAATTAATGATTTTATAATAAAATGGGTTTTGAACATCATGAGCATACGACATGATTACCCAATTGTAGGAAATGTTCCTAAGGGTAGAACACTTCGAAACAGTTCGAGCGCTTCATGCATGTCGAATGGAGGAAACCCAATCAGACTCATATTATGTCTTTAAGATGAAAAGCCATATTGATCACCTCGAAAGGCTCGATATGGATAAAAGGATTTTATCCATTCTAACGATCAATGAGGGTGGCAACAAGAAAGGGCATCACCCCGACACCAAAGAAAATGTTGCAAATGGAAACGGGTAATTCAAAAGGAAAGAATTAGAAAGACTAAAGCGAAACCACCGAAACCAAAAGAGAAGAAGGCAAAGGTTGCCACGAACGATCCATGCTTTAAGTGTGGTGAGATAGGGCATTAAAATAGGAATTGTCCAATCTATCTCAAAGAGTTGAAAAACAAGAGGGATGCTAGGCAAACCTCAGGTACAATCTTAATAATACATATTGACCTTAATGTTATCTCTTCTAACACATGGGTATTAGATACCAGATGTGGAACTCATGTTTGCAATTCGTTGCAAAAGGTTCAAAAGAAATAAACATTACAAGAAAGGAGACTATGTTTTGAAACTTCCAAATGGTTTGGAAATTGTTTTAAAATGTTTTGAATGCTCCTAGTTTGACTAGGAACATTATTTAAGTTTCCCTTTTGAGACAATATGTTTTGATTTAAAGTTTGTAAACAATGACATTTATATTTCGATGAATGACATGTTTTACTTTAAAACTATGCCTTCAAATGGTAGTTATGAATTGGTTCATAATAATACATCATTTGATAGTTCAATGTACCAAGCAATCACCAACAAACTCAAAATGGATTTGAGTGAGACTTATCTTTGGCATTATCGCCTTGGTCATATGAACAGATGTCGCATGTAAACACTTCGAAAGAATTGTCTTTTGGAAACAAATGAAATTGGTTCATTTGATACATGCGAATCTTATATACAAGGTAAAATAACCAAGTAATCCTTTAGTGGGAAAAGGCAATAGATTTATTAGGTATCATACATTCGAATGTATGTGATCCTTTTAAGCCAATGACTAGGAATGGTGAAAGATACTTCATTACTTTAACCGACAACTATAGTAGTTATGGTTATGTGTACTTGACACAAAGAAGAAGTTTTGAAACGTTCAGAATCTTCAAAAGGTGAAGTACAAAATCAACTCTTTTAAAGTTCTTCGTTTTGATAGAGGAGGAATCGAACTCTATTAGATATGGTTCGATCCATGATGGCTAGGAGCGCATTATCTCTATCACTTTGGGGTTACGCTTTGCTCTCCGTGGCCCATATGGCCCCAACCAAGAAAGTGGATACGACGTCTTTTGAAATATGACATGGAAGGGCTCCATCATTATCATATTTAAAAGGTATGGGTTGTGAAGCTTATGTGAAGCAATACACCCCAAACAAGTTGGAAGTACGATCCACTAAGTGTATCTTCGTAGGATATCCTAAAGATGATATAGGATATTATTTCTACGATCCAACAGAGCAAAAAGTATTTGTTGCTCGAAAGGCAAAGTTCTTAGAAGATAAGTTCCTAATGGAAGGAACTAGCAGAACAGTGGAACTAGATGAGGATCAAGAACCACATGCCAATACACGGTTGGTTGAAACTAGCGCTCAACAAGAGGTTGTTGAAAAACGATCAAGTGGTTGATCATCACACACAAAACGTTCGCAGATCTGGTAGAATAAGTAGTCCACCTGAAGGATATGGATTTTTCATGGATGGATGCTACGTGGTAGATTCGGGTGAACCTACCACATACCATGATGAAATGTCAAAATTCGATTGTGACAAATGGCTTGAAGCCATGAACGTAAAGATGCAGTCCATGTATAACAACCAAGTATGGAAATTGGTTGTAGCACCTCTTAAACTCCAAAGTAGTTGGAAGTAAGTTGGTTTTCAAGAAGAAAAAAACCGATATGCATGGTAACTTGGATACTTGTAAAGCGAGACTTGTAGCATAAGGTCTCACTCAAAATCAAAGGGTTAATTATGATGAGACCTTCTCGCCAGTGGCGATGCTAAAGTCAATAAGGATAATATTTGCCATACCTGCATAATATGATTATGAGATTTGGCAAATGGATGTCAAAACGGCTTTCCTTAATGGATATCTTGAAAAAGATGTTTATATGGTTCAGCCTGAAGGTTTTGTCGATCCTAAACATCCTAACAAAATATGCAAGTTAAAGAAATCAATCTATAGATTGAAACAAGCATCTAGAAATTGAAATCACCGTTTTGATGAAGAGATTAGGGAATATGGATTCATCAAGAACGTCGATAAATCTTGTGTATAAGAAGGCTAGTGGGAGCATCATTACTTTCTTAGTATTACATGTCGATGACATTCTACTATTTGGAAATAACATTCCAACCTTGGAGGGTGTAAAAGACAGGCTTGAAAGTTGTTTTTCAATTAAGGATCTTGGAGAAGCCGCCTATATTTTGGGAGTAAAGATCTACAGGGATAGATCAAGGCGCTTGATAGGTTTAAACTAAAGTGCATACATTGACAAAGTCTTGAAAGGGTTCAAGATAGAGAACTCTATGAAAGGTTTGGTACCTATTCAAAGAGTGGACAATATTGAATGCGTTTCAATGTCCAAGCTCAAAGGATGAGCAAGAAAGAATGAAAGGAATCCCATATACATCAGCTATAGGATTCATTATGTATGTAATGATATGTACTAGACCGGACAAGTTATGCGCTTTAAGCATGACGAGAAGATACCAGTAAAAATCCAAATAACGGTCATTGGATGACTATTAGAAAGTATATTGAAATACCTTAGAAGGACTAAGGATATATTTCTAATATATGGATCTGGTGAAAAGAACTCGTTGTAAAAGGTTACAGGGATGCGAGTTTCGGAATTCGTTGTAAAGGGTTACATAGATACGAGTTTCCAAACTGATCGAAATGGTCCTCGATCACAATCAGGGTAGCATTGTCCACTACATAATCAGAATACATCGCCGCTTCATTGATTGTGATAATTCATATGGATCTGCCACTTGAATTATTGCCAATCTAGGGGTAGTCCCTACCATTCAGGACCCCTAGAGATCTTTGTGATAACGATGGTGCGATTGCTTAAATCAAGGAACCTCGTGTACATCGAAAGACTAGGCACATTGAGCGGACTTTCAACTGCATAAGGGATGAAGTTGAAAAAGAGAAAGATATGTATTCGCAAAGTTCACACTGATCAAAATATTGCGGATCCACTCACGAAGCTCCTTGAATGGGCAAAGCATGAAAGGGTCATACTGGTGCCTTAGGACTTCGATATTCTAGTGATTGGATTTGATCTATTTTGTATTTGGATATTGGAACACTTGTTATTATAACACTTTATGGTATGTTGAGTTATGTTCCATATTAGCATGTTTAAATCCGTGAATAAGTTACTTATTCTAAATGTCCGTAGTCGATCATAATTGTGGGAACAAATATGAATGTAAGACTATTATGAATTTGGATTGGTGGATATTCATTAGATATGAATATAGAGCAAAGTGTTGCTACCAAGGTTCATAGATATTTGTGGGATACAAATATTGGACTGACTCGCTCTCAAATATTACTGCATGGAATCATCTGTGATTGATCATAAGTAAATTTGAGTAAAGGAGAATATCATAGTATCCTCAGACCTGAGATACATATTGGGTCTTGATATTCACCAAATATTATGCCTTGACTTATTTCTTCGCTGTCAGTAATATGACAGTACATAAGGCTAAGCTCAGGTATGGTACAAGGTGATTGTAAGAGACGTATGTAGTCAAGATGGGATTTGTTCCTCTTATTCGTTGAGAGTAAGATGTCTAAGGCCTGCTAAAGTTAAATCAACAGAGAGTGATCACTCTGTGTCTCTGGATTTGACATGACATCTGTAACGAAAGGATAAATGATAGATTCACCTAAATCATGTTCAAGTAAGGGACTTGAAGGGGATGATGTTATTGAATGGCACATATAGTCATACGTATTAGGGGTAGTAAACCGTAGTTAGGCGTCATTTACTGCTTGCATCAATCTTCTATGTATCTTGTGCAAGTGGGAGATTGTTGGACTCTGTATGCCCAAGACACATATTAAATTGATGTGGCTAGTACGCTATGATCCAAGTCGAGTCATACCCAATAACAAGCTAGACAAACACTTACAATATTTATTTATGATATGATCAAACAAATAAATATTAACACTTACAATATTTAGAAATTGGTTTTCTAAATAATTGCACTTGACAAACTAATAAATTATATGGATAATTTATTTTGAGAGAGTATTTTATTTTGTTATTTAATTGGTTAAATAACATAATAAAAATAGCATAAGTCTTATAACATATGATGTTATATTTTATAAAAGTTATAATATATATATGTAAGACTTATATTTTATAAAAGAAATTGACTTTTTTTTTTATAAAAGCTAGGCCGCCACCCCCCCCCCCCATGCTCTTACCAAGATTGTTGGTCCAATAATAGTTCATGCATTTGCATGTATCAAGATTGGGTGTTCTTCCCTAAAAGCTTTGGCCAATCACATGGCATGCAAATGCATGTGTTAGATGCATCTTGATTGGGCATGTTGGGTGGCCAAGATTCTCTCTACATCTATAAATACCAAGATGTTAAATGAATGAAGATGCAAGACTTGTGAACTTGAAAAAAACCTCTAGGAAATGCTCTCTAATTTCCGGCCATATATATGGTCTTCAAAAGGTTTTCAAGTTTGTTGTTACAAGTGCAAGAACTCTAATACTCCTCTCATAATTTTCAGCCAAGGGTTGGTTTTCAAGAGAGGTTTTTAGTGAGTTCATAAGTGTAGAAATCCTTGCTAAACATAAGGTGTTTGTTGAAAGGCTTGGGGTATACAAGCTTGAGGTCTTCTACACTTGAAGGCAACCGTTCAAGAATCATCATCTTCTTCATATTCTCTACTCCTTGGAAGGTAGTATCCTAAACACCCTATGGTTGTGTTTTAATTTTGATAGCATGCATATTCGTATATGGATCTGGGATTGGGTTTTACACGAAAATGGGTTTTATATCTTGTAAGTAACATGTTTTAAATTATTATTTCCGCTGCGTTTTTATTTTATAGGGATAAAATACTTTGATAAACATGTACAAAAACCCAACACATAGCTGTGTCAGAATCAGAATCAGTGGGATAACCCTGCAATCCCAGTGCATGCAAAGTAGTGGATGATAGAGACTCGAAAGAATCAGGACCAGAATGATCAGATGAAATCTCAATGATCGGAATCTCAACAAGAGGAATAACAACGACATCATCGACTGGAGCTCCATCACCCTGGGCATCCTCAGGGGGGCCATCAATAAAAAGATCGACATCATCGTCAGACAAAGCATCAAAAGGTAAATCCTCAAGAGGAAATGCCGCAAGAGGAAGAGGTGTGAGGATCGGGACCACGGCATGCTCATCATCAGGATGTTCGAGGATGATAAGATCCTGGTCAAGAATAGGAATGAAAAATGGATCCTCGTCAGGTAGACCATCAGCATGCGGTATGTCGTCGCCAAAATCAGGTAAAGCAAACGGC
The DNA here is from genome assembly GCA_030545235.1 of Helianthus tuberosus. NCBI lineage: Eukaryota > Viridiplantae > Streptophyta > Magnoliopsida > Asterales > Asteraceae > Helianthus > Helianthus tuberosus. Next base: position 126,485,401 of record CM060358.1, read on the forward strand.
TGGAAATCATCGTCATCGTCACTCTCAGTGTCAGAAGTGAAAATCTCAGGGTCTAGGACAATCTCATCGTCCGAAACTATGGCCATGGGGTCTACAGTATCTGACAGTCCACTCTCAGATGAGGACATGGTGTCTGTAACAAAAGAATCACAGCATATGTACACACATCAACAATCATCAAATAAGCATGTAAGTAGTAACAGTGTAAGCATGTATTCATCCTAGTCTTCCCAGACTATCCCACCCAGCCTCTCAGACTGAACTACCTAGTCTCTCAGACTAAACTCCCCAATCTCTCAGACTGCCCAACTAGTCTCTCAGACTAACTTCCCAGTTTCTCAAACTGAATTACCCAGTCTCTCAGACTTAACTATAAACGAATTCTTTGAAATGTGATTTGTGTCTTTTTTTGTAAAAATGTTTGTTCCCTGGATCTGGACGTTTTGTGTATGCAATGTAAATATGTTATGAAAACATTTTCGTGAGAGCCCTAATGATCGTAGTCTAGACTCGAGAAAGAATCCTAGTTCGCCACGATCGAAACTCTGATACCAAGCTGTCACACCCTGACTTTTGCGGAAGCGTGATTATTGTGTGACTTTCTTAATACCATAGCAATCAATCATAACAACACTATATGATAAAACCATTAGATGTTCATCCATAAATTAAGTTTGAAAATAACATAACATAATTGTCTGAAACGTTGACACCGAATTCAAATTACAACCCATGCAACATGTTTAAATGAGTTCACGAAGACTCGACAAAAGACCTTAAATAAAACCGAGTTTAGAACCATGTATCTCATCCAGGATTAAGATACATCTCCTAAACCCTAATGACTTGGATGACATCCTTTATTCATGACGCAGCTTGAAAAACATGCATACACCTGCCAGATCCACTTAGTTCCCTGAAATACATGTAATTTGAAAACATCAACAAAAGTTGAGCGAGTTCATGTGATTGTTTGTGTGAATAAACCTTTAAAGTATGTCTGTATGTATGTAAGCCCTGGTATGTAGCAATAAGGAAAAACAGATCACCAATGGTTTGCAAGGCCAATGGTATGTGTGAAATGGTGTAGGAAAACTCAAACCTAGCAGATTTTTCCACGGCATTAGTATGTGGACATAGTCACCACATGGGCCACCCTGGTCCTCATGGGTGTGGGCTCGCTACACCCAAATAGATCTATCACTCATGTCCCTCGGTCCTACGACGAGGATTAATGGTCTTAAGTGTTGTACCCACCACTCACATGATCAAGCAGTAACCCTCCTTAGCTAACCATACCATGTATAAAACGTTTGTAAACAATCGTAACATGTATTTCACCCCCGAAGTTATAAAACTGAAAACTGTTAAAAGAAAAGGGGGACATGAACTCACAGTCTTGCGTCTTCAGTACTCGTAACTCAAATCCCTTCAGCAAACACGACTACCTACAATGTACTAGGGTCTATTAGACGAACGGGCCGTGCCTTGCCTTAGTATTTATGTTTTTGAGTTACGTTTCTCTCATGTCTTCAATGTTATTCCAAGTTATAATTACTTGTTAAAATAATAAATATTTCAACTTAAATTATATTTAATTTTGGAATAATTCGTTAAGCAATATTTTTGTAATAATACTTCTCAAGTATTTGTATTCGTATTTCCATCCCAAGGATGGGGGTATCTCATACATGTATATTCGTATGCTTGTATTTGTTAAGTATTCTTATGCTTAATTCCTAATTAACCATTCCGGAATAAGTATCCAATATATATTTCCAAAATATACGTTGTAAGAAGTGTTAGAAAAATTATTCATTATTTTTCTTTTGGCAAAACTATTTGTAGCTCCAAATTAATATATTTTCAAGTCTCAGTTTAGAAAATATATATAAACTTATTTTGTCCAAAAATAATGTATTTCAAGAAAATATATATTTTCCCAAAAATCATATATCTACTAAATAATCCAAGAAAATATATTTTTACTTCCAAAAAAAATATATTTTCTCCTTGTCGAAAATATGATATAACTTTTGTAATATTCATAAAAATCATATTTTCATCCCTTATGTCCAAAATATTATTTACCAAAAATATATTTATAACGGTATTTTTCGGAATATTTTGTAAGTTACATTCTTTCGTTCGATTTTACAATATTATGCGTGTAACTTGTGTATTTATTCCTTATGATTTTTGGTAATATTTTGGATTGAAATTTCTTGGTATATGTTAAGTTATATTACTTCAACCCTAAGATAATATAACTAATACACAAAGTATACAAACATCACACACAATGTGTCTTCTAAATATATATCTTTCAAATACATATTTAGTTATTTTAATTTACAAAAACCAACCTCCAATATTTGTATTTTTGTTACAAAAATTATGGCAAAGTTTATATTGAAAACCATAGTTAAAATACAGTTGTAAATATTTGTTAGAAAATATTTTTCTAAGTGTTTATATTTTTAGAAAATTTTGTCATAGTTTCCCCTAAAAATGGAGGTGTCCATGCTATCAAAGCATATCATTTTCTTTTTAAAATCATCACAAACAATCAACAATTTAACCAACACTTACCAAGTGCCAAAACAATGTTATTTACATAACAACATGAACTTGAACTTTCATAAAAACTTGTAGTAACTTGGTAGTGTGTTTAGTAGGTTTAGTTACCCTTTGAAATGTATTTACTTCTTTAAAAGTTTCATTCTTGAAAGATTTAGGTGTTTACAACTTGAAAACATGTTTTACAAAAACATTTCTTTATGAAATCTTCTTGCTTCCCAAGTGTTTCTACACTAGTTTAACCCTTAAAAATAGTGTTTGTTTATGTAAAATCCAAGTCTATGTAAATCTTGTTATTTAACTTAGTTTCTTTGGAAAACTATTTTGGAAATCATCCACTTACAAGACTTGTATTTTGTTTAAATCATCTTCACATATGAAAACAAATTTCATCATTCAAGTTCATGTATACAAAGTATGATCATCTTGGTCTTTCACAAGATCATCACCTTAACTTACTAGATCATGTGTTTAATCACAATCTAGTAGGTTTCATATGATGTCTAACATCATAAACACAAATCATCAATCATCAATCATCAAGAAGCAAATCAACACTAATCAACATGTATTCTTATGTTATTAAGCTTATGTTAAAGTTTCATGATTATGTTCTTTAGTGTTCTTCAAGATTAACAATGTTCATCATCTTTTAACCAACTAAATATGAAGTAAAATCAAGTGACAAGAAGCTTACTACTAGCACAAGGGCTAGGGAAGAACACAAGAAGATGGAGATGACAAATGTGATGGATAATAGCAAATGAGAAAGGTCCTTCAAAATCCACAAGCTCCACAATTCCTTAGATACCTCCTAGCACCTTGAGATGCCTTGAACTTGAATGAATGATGATGGTGGTGTGGGGGGTGGCTCACGGCCGTGAGGGAGCAAGAGAGGGAGAGAGAGCTTGTGTGGTGAAGTGTGTGAAAGATGGTGAGATTATGATCCTTCATGTTCACTTATAATCCAAATTTTGAGTATTAACCAATGTGTAATATGTTACTTAAGTACATGGCAAGATCTTTAGGCAAATCAAATAAGATTTAAGTGAATCAAGGGTGGGGCCACCTTGGTGACCGTCCACCATGGGGGGGGGGGGGTCTTGGTTGGGGTTTAATGGATAGTTAGGTTTAATGGTTAGATTCTAAGTGTAATGTTTAGGTGTTATGCATATGATGTGTTATATAGTGTGTTAGGGTATTCGGTGATCATAACTAGCTCAGAAAGATTAAAACAATGCTTCTAGTATAATTTTGATGTTTCGGGTAGTGTCCGGTTGTTTGGTTAGATACCGGTTCGTTAAAGTGTCAAACTATACCGTTTAGTGTTCTTTATGTGCCCTTTTGTGACACTTTTAATTCCCGACACTTAGGAAAGCATTCAGGACCATTTAGTCATATTTTTACATGTTACTAGCTTGTTAAAAAGCTGATTTTTGCTGAAATATGCTGAATTCAGCACTTTATATGGGTTTTAGGCACTTTTCGGCACTTAAACTATCACTTAGGAATGCAGTTTTATGGTCCTTACTTCCCCACACACCATACTAGTGTAGTACTTAGTCTCTGGCTCATACTGTGTCTCAAAACAACGTCTGTCTATGTACTGAACCCCGCCAGCATTTTTCTGAGTTATCCGCTAACTGTGCTAACTGTGCTTTGTGCATCATTTATGTCAATGAAGTTTGCTTGTAAAAATGATGTGACATTAAGAAATGTGTGATGCACATGTAAGTATGATGCAGTAATCAGAAAGCAGTCATTTGTAATTCAGCACAGTCATTAAGCACTAATCATGGTTAATTTAATTGTATGGATACCTCGCTTTTTGACAGTTGTCACAGAATGGGACCAAAATCCAAAGACGAACAAGACAGGGAGATTGGACAATGGTCCGAAAAGCCCCGTTTGTGAACTTCAGCTAAAGCGTTAGGCCATGAGCTTAGAAACAAATCATTAACTAAGAAACGATCAAGTTTACTTAGTTTCACCTCTTTATGACCGGAGATATAAGTGAACTTACCTCCACACAACGTATATTCCAGAAGCCCAGAGCTCGAGATAAAACCGTTGAAAGCAGCTGAGGACCCGAGATCGAACCTGGAGTTGACACGTTCATCTTCAGACCTGACTTCATTGAAGTCACCCATTAGCAACCAAAATCCTTCAAGCTGATTAATAAGAGACCCCAACTCGGACCAAAGCGATTTTCTTAGAGATGGGTCATTGGGAGCATGCAGGTTAAATACATTAAAGGAACCATTAACACCCACCAGCTTAAACGAAACACAAAGGAATTTAGGATTCTTAACTACCTGTTCAACCTGAAAAACATCAGAATTCCAGATAGAGATCAAGCCCCCAGATATTCCATTGGAATCGACCGTCTCAGCACTCATCGGAGAAGAATCCCAAAACCGGCGAATCACCATCTCCGACAGCCCCGATTGGTGCGATTCCTGGATCCCGATGAAGTCAGCTCGAACCTTCCTCTTCAAATTACGGATCCACAAACCCTTTCGATGGTCCGACACTCCATTCAAGTTGACCGAAATAAAATACATTAATTCCTATTGGCATCCAATTCCCCACAAATCATCTTTTTCACATGGTTGTCAAACCCATCAACTTGAATCCCTAAAGAAGCCCCAAATTCCATGGTGCGGGCCGCTTCTTCGTCTACATATTCTCGGAGCTGCTATTCTTGCGTCGCCGGCGCCGGAGGATCGACAAGAGCCTCATCACACTCACGATGAATATTTTCCCTATTTTCTTCATTCTCCATTCTGAATATCTCTTCCAAGTTGAAGGGATCCGAACCAAGCTCTTGATCCAAATTCTGGTTCATATCTGGAATATTCATAGAATGGGCCTTATCTTTGGGCTTCTTAGTACGTTTTGGACGCGTGGTTATGTAAATGGGCCTGTTTCCATCCCAAGGAGCCCCACCTGACTCCCCAACTGGGTCTGGGATAGAGTCCAACCCCACATCTTCTCTCTCCTCTTGATTGCAAGATTTCGGCTGCTTGTGGCCCCATATGTTGCATATTTCTAAAGGCATTGGGAGGGGAGGCGTCATCCTGATTTCCCATGCAAGAGTTTGGAGTTCCAATAGAGAAACCATTCGATTTCCCTTCCGATGAGATAGGGGACTTTTCGAAAACTGACGACCTTGCCGGAGAATCTGAGGCAGACTCTGATTCCGGCAATCTTAGAAAATCCGGTACCCATTGCCCCGAGATTTCCACAACCCACATACTGATCTTGTGATCGTTCCATGACAATGAAACCTCAGCAGAGAATCTCCTACCCGAATTAACCAAGATAGCCAATCTATCTTCCGCCATGTTCCCATCTGTAGCCTCCACCTCAGATTGCACCAGCAGCCTACCACACTGTTCACCGATCTTATTAAAAACATGACGATCCCATAGGGTTACAGGAACACCTGTGATCTTAATCCATGCAACCCTTTCAAACAGCGGAGGTATCCCATCCCATAAGTATAATCTTGAGAACCACTTTTCCCATTCTTCAGCTTTGTTTAAACGGAATTCTTCAGCATCCTCCGAGCGATTAAAGCTCAACAACACTTTTAAACCACCTAAGTATCTGAGTTCCAACCCGTCTTCCATAATACCCGAAAGATGAGCTTTCAGGTCGTTAAGGATCGTAATGTCTTTAGATTCACCAATAAGAGATCTGCCTTGCCATTTCTTCTTTGTATCCGTAATCATAGGATGAAGGTCAAGCTTAATATCCGATTTGTCATGGATGCTAGGACACACAGCAGAACTATAAGATTTCTTTGGCACTTGAATACCCACGAATGGTCCTTGGGACCTCCCGTTATTCATGGCTTGCACCGGAGGGTGAAGCCTAGAAAAGACCGAGGCTCTTTCTTCCACCTTCTTAGACTCAATCTTGGCACCAAATCTATCAAATTTAGCCAAACTCACCTCTAAAACTGCATCATCAATACGGACATCTCTAAGCAAATCAATCCATTCAACCGGATCTCTGACATTAGACAGTTTAAGAAAACCAAATTTGTTCCCTGCTCGGTCCTTCTTATGGGGAACAAACACATCCTCCAGGTTATCCAAATGCTCAAAAGCTTGCCACAACACAGCCCGGGTGCATGAATCTGGGAGATTCGAAATAAAGAATGACGTAGTGTTTCGCAGTCTATGTTCCCTGTTCAAGAACAACTTTTCCTGTCTAACCTCCTTCTTGCTTAACACCGTGTACCACCTGTCATCCTTCTGATACTGATTGCCCCTGATCATATTTTTCTCGACCTCTTTTCTCTTCCGTAAATCATGCAACGAAGGCAACTCTTGTCTGAAAGCTTAACCACTCCTGCCTCCACGACCCATCAAACTAGAGGAACACAAAAGCTAGCTGCCGACAAAGCTCAAACCACTGCTAACAAATTCGTTATGATCGGCGGGAATGGGAATCGCTGGAATAATCACAGGCTGTTATACAGATCTTGAGCAAGGCGCAGCGAAGGCAGAGAGACACCACCGGAACCGACACTGCTCAAACCACTGCTAACAATCTCGTTATGATCGGCAGAAAAAAGAATCGCTGGATCAATTAAAGGCTGTTATACAGATCTTGAGCAAGAATCGACGATGGCGGAGCGACTCCTCAGATTCTAAAGAGAGCGACTCCTCGAGACAAAACACAATGTTATAAAGTAATGCAACAACTAATAACTTATATGACTGGGTAATACGTAAAATGAAAAGTCAAGAAAACTCTTCAAATTCAAAAGGAGCGAAAGTTATGTCTTTTTTTTCCCACTCTTTTTTCGCATTCTCACGCAATCACATATGAGACACTGATGCGAGTTATCAATCCCATAGCATTTCCGTTTAATTTGCTTTTTTAAGCTTTAGGGTGGAGGGTATGGTCAATCACCCTAGGGTGTTTGAGTGAAATCCTATCCAATAATATTATGTCATGTCAACTCCCCATTCTAATCCCCATTTTACACTCAATCACTAGGTATGGTCAAACACCCCTCAATTAAAAAAAAAAACTTGATTGGTTGAGTGATCCTCTCTCCTCTCCTCTCAATCACATCGGTGAACAATCACCGATTTTTGTTCACTCTCTCCAACTCACCGCATAACTCAATCAAGTGGGGGTGGTCACCGATCGGTGACTCCCACTCACCGCATACAGGGCCGTCTCTGAAAATCCCAAAAAAAAATTTGGCCCTGTTCGAGATAAAAAATTTGGGCCCTATTCGCAAATCTTCATATAACATAAACTCATCAATCATTCAATTATATAACTAAAAATTCATAATACTACGATAATTGTTATGAAATAGATAAAACAAATTAACAAAAATAGTATAGCAAAAATATCAAAGTATCGAACTTACTTGCTAAGCAAACAGTGTGGTTCTCCTAGCGTTTTTGAAGCAAAGCTCTCGATCAACTCCTTGTAATCCATAGTATCTAATATTTCACTTTCAATAGATATTGTTGCCAACCCGTTTAGCCTTTCTTGTGACATTGTAGAACGTAAATTTCTACATATTAACGAATAAAATCCATTCAATCACAATTATCTAAATAAACAACAGTAAACTAGAAATCACACTCGAAATCAGGATATGAAAACACTTAGCGACTCGTAAACTCGAAATCAGACTCGAAACAACAGTAATATCATTAACCTGAATTCTGAAATCTGAATCTTTTTGGAAAATCGAAATCAAGATGTAACTTGGAAGTTGGAACCTGCGGATGTCCAGATGATGATCATTAATCTGAATGTTTTTCGAAATCAATATGTAACTCGGAACAACAGTAACATCAATCAACAAACAAAAATCAAAAGACAACAAACAATTGAACAAATACCTCTCCTGAATCGCGATTTGCGAATCTGCGGAATGCGATTGCGGATGTCCGGTGGCCTGGTGCAGCGTTTGATGACTTTGATCAGAAATCCTGCAGCGTTTGATGACTTTGATCAGAAATCCCTGGTGGCCTGGTGCAAAGCAAAGAACCACGCGACTTTTGATTTCCTGCAAGCAGCGACCGATTGTTTTTTGACAAAGGTTTGGGCCTATAATCACTTAATGGATTGGGTTTGTTACCAAACTTTGGGGCCTGTAAAAAATTTGGGCTATATATATAAAGAAAACATAAAAAATTTTGGGCCCTTTAATTATTTGGGCCCTGTTCTCAAGCACACTTTGCACTTGCTTATAACCGGCCCTGACCGCATATGTCACCGAGCATTATACCCTCCGCCCTTAACTACCTTTCTAAGAAGACATCAACAACAAGTATATTGAGCGGTTGTTAACGACCAAACATTCTCACTTTGTATTAAGTTGATAGGGTCTATATGTTCTTCTGACCTCGTTAATTTAGTGACCAAAATTAGCGAAAATAATACGACCTTGGTAGCATAACATGGATTTAATATAATGCATATTTTACAAAAAAAAAAAAAAAAGTCCTTGGCAGACACAAACCGAAGTAAGCACATAATAGTTGTTTGTATCAATCTGTTTTAAAAAATACAAAATTCTACTAAAGTTATATTTTGGTTTTCTCTCATGACGTCTATCTCTCTATAAAAAATGTATTACAAGTGAATGTTACTTTATCTTGTCAATTGGTATCCTGCCGTGCGCGTTGTGCCAGGAACACTCAGCGTGCATGAACACTTCTTGATTGGCTTCCGAATAATTTGTTAAATTGGCATTCATCCGATGTCGTGACGTATAATTATTTGGTTAACTTCCGATATGATTTTTAGCACACTGATTCCATATTGGTTCAAGATTGAAGTTAATAAATCAAATTGATGGATTAATTTGAAACTAAAGTCTAACGACACAATATGCGCGTGTGCCACGTCCTCACCAGTCTCATTAAAATCCAACGACGGCAACACATCAACATATAGAACCATCTGATTCCGAATTTCCGACCGTACACCTGTCCATCCCAATTTCTCCACACCAACTCCTCCAATTATTTTTCTTTTTACTTTCATCCATTTCTTCCAAACCCTAAATAACTACCATTTTCACCACTCACCAAGAAGTCATCTCCACATATATGAATAAATAATATTTCGTACAAAGTACAAACAGTGAACTTCCACACCTTCATAAAGAAGATATAAATAAAAAAGAGTTAAATGCCATTTTAGTCCCTGTGGTTTGGGTCATTTTGTTAGTTTAGTCCAAAGGTTTCATTTTTAACCTGTGGGTCCAAAAAGGTTTCACATTTGCCATTTTAGTCCACTGGGTTAACTTCATCCATTTTTTCTGTTAACGAGAATGCCAATTCGGTCATTTTATATGGCTGAATTGTCCTTTTACTTAACAGAATTACATATAAAATGACCGAATTGGCCTTCTCGTTAACAGAAAAAATGGATAAAGTTAACCCAGTGGACTAAAATGGCAACTGTGAAACCTTTTTGGACCCACAGATTAAAAATGAAACCTTTGGACTAAACTGGCAAAATGGCCCAAACCACAAGGACTAAAATGGCATTTAACTCAATAAAAAAAGACTACATTATTACTGAAGTTACAGATATTTATCAACTAAAACTGTAATCTTTTTTTGTATGATTTTATTTAAACATGTTAACTATGCAACACTTTGTCACACTCTCAATTTCCACCTGCAGGGTTTTACCGTGAGGGCCGTGACAACCTAGGATAATTGTCATTAGTTACATAGAACGACCATTGTGTGATCAATTTAAAAATACCAATTGCTCATCAAATGAGAAAACATAGTTTCAGAGGGTTTTTTTTTTTTTTCCTGGAAGCAGCCTCTCTATCCTCAACGATAGGGGAAGGTTTGCCTACATTCAACCCTCCCTAGACCCTACTATTAGCTTTTGTTAATTACGGGATTTACTGGGTATGGTTGTTGTTGTTGTTGTTGTAGAAGCGTAAGTAAAGTAGATACAAAAGAAATTAACGAAACAAAGTGCACAAACCCATGCAATAATGTAAAAGAAAAGTTTAAATGTTTGAAATGTGTGCGACTTATGAGATGCCCTAATTCTCGTGCGTACCTTAGCAACCTGCGAAAGCATGCTAAAATGTGTTAACACGAGGTTGGTGAGTTCACAAGTTTCAACAAACATAAATGTTTGCCAGATTAAGTATGTTCAATTATATCTTTAGGTAGCTAGCCTGTTTACAAGTTCTTAAATGTTTCAAAACCGAAGATGACTGTTTGTGTTTGATGCCTTCCATCACGTCTATCATAAACGATGGTGCAAATGTTAGGTCACTATTACGTATGTTGGACTCCCAGTAGAGTTAGCGCCACTAAAGCGAGTGGGGTTTGTCAAACCCAGTAGTACGACACAAGATTACCTCGCTAACTCCCTATACTAACGGTTCAAGATGTAAGTACTTTCATGATATATGTTGCGGTTTAGTAAACAAGTGATATAAATGAAATACAAAATCTAAAAGTTTCGTTCATGTTTTCTCCTAGAAAAGCGTATATAAAAGAAGGTCGTGAAACTCACCTTAGGGCGCGTGTTATTCCAACAAATGCAAATAAGAACAGGTGACCCGTTAACGACTACCTATTACACATAATGTTTATAAGTGTGTGTTCGTGTCACACTCCAACCGATGGCGGAAACATCGGAGTGAGATGAAATAGATGGCAAGAGACTTCATAACACTATTTGTGACAAGTATTTAAATAATAAATTTCCTTTTCATTTCTAAAGAGTCAATTACAAAGATTTGAAATCAATACAACATGAGTAACGAAATACAATACAATAAGAATACAAATTTAAAGTGTGTATCTAAGCATCCTACTAGATTCCATGCATCACCAACATCTTCGCTAAACCTGCAACATGTTTTAAAAGTGTATTTCAATACAAAAAGTATTGGCGAGCATACAAGTTTGGTGCGTAGTATATAAGTATAAAAATGATAAGGAACAATCCACATGGCATACCTAGTTATCAAGATTAACATATTAAACTGGCATGCGATTTACAAGTCAACCCTCTGTTTACGCAAGTATGAATGAATAAGCCTAACATGACCTCTCGTTCACGGGCGTGCGTTACTCCTATAGCGCTATACATGTTAAGTGGAGGCTTGTACAAAGCTAATGACAAGTTCATCACATAAGAATCACCCAGAAAACACGAATCAAGCAAAACAAATAGTAAGCATGTAGTTGATTGTTTGTTTATGTATTTGCATAAGAATATGTATAATAAGTGTGTTTTGTATATAAAACATGTTACACCCAAAAGTGTGAAAACAGTAAAATGGGTCAAGTATACTCACAAAATTGCTAAGTCTTCCGATTATCCAAGCGTTGACGAGTGTGTGAGGTTGGGAGGATGAACGTATGAGGGTTAAAGTTCTAGGTATGTTTAGAGTCGAGATTCGGGATTAAAAAGGAATATGGAAAGTACATATGCGAAAGTAATCATCTTTAACACATATGATGTTTTAGATGATGTAACCAATACTTTAACAAGTGAACATTAGTTCATCATCAAGGTTGATTACTTAGATAATATTTAGGCTATGTAATATGTTAATATATCAAATAGATCAAGCATGAGGTAGGAGGATGAATCCTCCATTTAGGAACCTCTTAAGTGTAATAGAATTCATGTAGGAGGTAGGAAGAAAAGTCTTCCATTTAGGCACCTCTAAGTGTTCACCACTACACTTGATGCTATGAACATTCAAGGAGGATAATGAACTTTCAAGTAATAATAGAATATGACTAACTAATCTATGAGAAAACATCAAGCAATGTGCGGATTTACAAGTAGGATAGCCCAAGCTAATCCTAAATCACACAACCATCAAGTCTTGAACTTGAACATCACTTGTGGGTTAAACCCTTGAACAAAACAGAAAGTTTGTGAGATTTATACCTCTGATTTTGAATGTCTCAACCTGGTTTTTAAGCCGAACTAACCATAGAAATGGTTATAAGCATAAGGACATAGGTTTGAGATGAGTTTCCTTAAGTTTAATCAAGTTTATCAATGTTTGAAACAAGAACAGAAAAATCAGTCAACTTTGGAGCCCTTTTGGCGACGTTCCAGGGCCTGGTTCTCTGTGGAAAACCAATGGAAATGAAGCTAAGGTTAATCCAAGCATGTAGGAAAAAGAATCGAGTGAATCGGACAGGAAATGAGGAAGTTATGCTTGTTTTAGTGAAGCAAGGTAATTCTGCTCGAACTCTGATTTCGCAGCTGATTATGACGATTTTGAGAGAGTTTAGGGAGTGCAAAGAAAGTGAAAATGCTTGGATAGCACTTGGGTTTTATAGGGAAAGGTTGTGGTTGGGTTAGGTGAGCATTTATGATGTTTAGTTGGGAGTTAGCATTAAAAAAAGACAACTAACCACAACTTAAATTTTTGGCCAGCTTTGTTACTTTTATTATTATTTTTTTATATCATTAGTTGGGTATTTTTTTGTTTATTAATGTGTTACATGTTGTTTAATATGTATCCAACATGTAACAAGGTCTAAAATGTATAGTATACATGTTTTTAAGTAAGAAAAAGAAGGAAACATGTGACTATGTAGAAATCAAGTATGTATAATATATGTTTAGGTATCAAATAAGTGAAAAATATATATGTTAGTCTTGTAATTGAATAATCAAGCGTTTGTATGTATGGTCGATTTGAAATTACGAATACACGATCGTTGTTTGCGAGTTAAAATTACGTTTATGCTAATCACGAATCATGTATTAAACGAATGTATATTTCATATAGAAGATCAATTTTATTACGATCAAAGTCTCGGTTTTAAAATAATTCAAAATAGGATACGATTACAAGAGAAACAACTTTAAGAAAATAGAAATACAAGACACGCTTTCTAAATAAGGGAGGTTACGAAAAAGCAGGGCGTTACAGTCTCCCCTCCTTTTGGAAATTTCGTCCCGAAATTTATTCAAAAGGAAGATCTTTGAAAAAGCGTTTTGGTTAAAATGATGAACTAAAATCAAGATTTGAAGTTTGATGCGTGTTGAAAAGTATGAAGTTTCGAGGAACGAAAAGATAGGTTTGTAAAAAGGGTTCGTTTGTCTAAAATGATTATAGGCATTGAGCATAAGTAAAACGTGCATGTGTGTGTATAGACAAGCGAGTTTAAACAAATTTGAATAACTCAATGATGAGGTATTTTAAAATGTGTTAGCTAAGAAGGAAGCTTTGGTATAAAATGGTATGTATTTTGATGAAAAGTGTGGCCGCACTGTTGGTTGTAAGAAAAATGCTTCATTGGATTTAAAGAGCATTGACAATCTCAGTTTTGTAGAGAATTCTTTATCGGTGAAAAACGAGAAAGTTATGTATTTTAAATAAAAAAAATGGTTTTGGAGGTAACGGCCAACTAAGTATGTTTGCGCATAAGTAAATAATGGAAAATAGTTCTAACCAAGAAAGTATTTTAGGATTCGAACGTGCAAACAGACTTGATAGTAAACGAGGTTTGTATATAAGACAAAGAATACCGGAGAGTAATAGGAGTATGGAAGTGAACGATTGACTCTAAATGAACGCAAGTATAAGAATGGCATAAGTATTGGATAGACGAAAGTAGCGTGTTAAGAATGGAGTCTCGTCGTGGATAATCGGTTATAATGCGTTTGTGAGTTGTCTAAAGTTTGTATTAGGTCCAAAGGTCTGCAAAACACTGAATTTCTCATGGCACGTTTTACGAGAGTTTGGTAACATGGTGAAAACACTTATATATAGGAAGTACCAGCGGCTTATCCACCTTGCTTTAACCATGCTATGTCAGTTTCGTATTCGGTGTCATGTTACGTTCCGTGTCTTACTATACACAGTAGTACACTCTATGATTCTCATGCGCCTATCACTACAATCCCGTGTGCACCCGCGATTATTTTAATCGTCGCATGATCCGTATAGCTTGTACTAGTTGTGTATGAATCGGGGTATACATAAATTTGAAAATAAGAATGTGTGCGTATAAGAATGTAGTACATAAGCAAGTCCATGCTTAAGTATTTATGGGACCCACGTAAGCGAATTCCTCAGATTCCGCTCGTGTGTGGGTACGAATGTATGTATCATAAGTAAGAATGAAAGTATGAGCATAAATATAAGTTTAAGTATGATTATTCAAGTAAGTATGAGTATAGGCATAAAACGTAAGAGTAGTACGAGTATAATACGTATAAGCATAAAACGTATGAGTATAAGTGTAGGTACGAATAAGGAAAATTACGTACATAGTGTATGTTGGAGCATATCGAATTTGGGCATATTAAACGTTTGAGAAATTCGAATACGTAAAACGTATGACATAAGCGATTTCGTCGCGTGGTATCGATTAAAACGTGTATGGTAATATACATGTATAGTTGTTTAAGCGAAATGTTGAGTTTATTGAATCAAAATAGATCGAGTTTGAATTTGGAAGGTAGAATATAGTTTGTAGATGCAGGACAATATAAAGTATTCATTGGTTATGCATAACGTGTTTTGTAACGAATGGAAGTGCTACTTTTGTTTTAAAAGAGTTTACGTATGTTGAAGGTTATCGGTCCCCATGAAGTCTTCTTGCCCACATGTTTTGAAATTTGAATGACGAATTAAGCGGTGTAGAAAAGTTTTCGAAAATAATAAGTTCGCTTCATTTGCACCAAAACAAGAAATTTTGAATTTTGGAGGTTCTTGTGAAAACGTCGATCCTTAAAAAAAATTCTAACAAATGATTTGTTGATGTTGAAAAGAGTCCTTGGTAAAACGATCATATAACATCTATAAGATCTTATAAGTATGAGAAAGGTTGGTTTGATTTCCGATTGAGAATGAAAGTTTTTAGTATGGTGATATAACGTGAGGGTGTTTTAGTGATTAATTCGAATATGAAGTTCATGGGCAAGAGATTCATTGGACCGATTAAATTGATAGGTAGCATTTCGTAAGGTTTTGAAATTTGGGTAGTAAAACGTTTTAAGACATGATTAAGAATCTCGTGCATATGAGTTAAGTGAAAATAGACTGTAGGATAAGAAGTACATTTGATAAAACAATGTATTTTGAAATTGATATAAGTAGGTATGTTGATAAATGATAAATGATCTAGGTATAAAACATGATCGGGTTTGCATAATAAAATATTTGAAGGAAAGTTTTGGTAACGATCACCTAGGTAAGGGAATCACCCCTAACTCGTTGGTGAGGTCGTTTTAAGAAAAGAAGGAGTGGAGCTAATTGTCAAGGTAAGGAAATCACTCCTATCTCAATGACATGTCTCCATTTTGGCGTTATGAAGAATGTAAACAAAATTGAGTGACGTTTTGAAATAATGCATATGTATAAATGTATGATAAAGATTTAATATGTTGTATGTGTGAGAAGAAAATATCGAAAGTAAGTTTGAATTTGAAAGATTGCATCGTATAAGATAAATAATAGAAAAACATGTTTGATTAAAATTTGGACGGTTCCAAAACGGAACTTTGACTAACCAAAGTGGTCGAAAAGTCTTTCGAATTTGAGGAGCATGCTTTGGCCTAATAGGTGGAATACTCTCGCCGACAAGTCGGTTAACGGTATTTACCCTTCCAGTTACTACATGTCCCAAATCAATCGGAATTTCGAGACTTGGCGGGATTTATGAAAAATCAAGGAGTGGAACTAGTCGACAAGGTGCGGGTTTCACCCCTAACTTAGCAATTTCGTATCCTAAGTGTGGTTTGTACTCGTCGGGTCAAAAATTTAATTTCGACATTTTGACGAGGGTACACTAGAATTTGAAAATGGAAATTCTCCATCAAGATGAGGATCTCACTCCTAACTTGGTGGAAAATTTCGTGTGAAAAGAATAGGTGGATTGAGAGTCGTTCACCAAATTGTGGGTTTCACGCCTATTTTGGTGAAATTGTCTCGTTGGTAGGGTGCGAGTGTTGTCAGATTTAAAATAATGAAACGAGCGAACAAGTATAAACACATAAGACGTCATGTCGAGAATAACACATAAAGAGTAGAACAATAAAGCAAGTATCAACACAAAATAAAGTAAGTATTAACACAAAAGTGACATACATGTTTAAAAGGTCAAAAGAAAATAAATAAGGAGCAAATAAAGTATCATGCAAGTGGTTCAAGCAAAACATAAGAATAAAGCTCTAGAACTATAGACTAGGTAAAAAGCATGGCAATTTTCCTAATTCCCTATAGTTATGGATCTGATACCAATCTGTCACACCCCAACCGATGGTGGAAACATCGGAGTGAGACGAAATAGATTGCAAGAGACTTCATAACACTATTTGTGACAAGTATTTAAATAATAAATTTCCTTTTCATTTCTAAAGAGTCAATTACAAAGATTTGAAATGAATACAACATGAGTAACAAAATACAATACAATAAGAATACAAATTTAAAGTGTGTATCTAAGCATCCTACTAGATTCCATGCATCACCAACATCATCGCTAAACCTGTAACATGTTTTAAAAGTGTAGTTCAATACAAAAAGTATTAGCGAGCATACAAGTTTGGTGCGTAGTATATAAGTATAAAAATGATAAGGAACAATCCACATGGCAAACCTAGTTATCAAGATTAACGTATTAAACTGGCATGCGATTTACAAGTCAACCCTCTGTTTACGCAAGTATGAATGAATAAACCTAACATGACCTCTCGTTCACGGGCGTGCGTTACTCCTATAGCGCTATACATGTTAAGTGGAGGCTTGTACGAACCTAATGACAAGTTCATCACATAAGAATCACCCAGAAAACACGAATCAAGCATAACAAATAGTAAGCATGTAGTTGATTGTTTGTTTATGTATTTGCATAAGAATATGTATAATAAGTGTGTTTTGTATATAAAACATGTTACACCCAAAAGTGAGAAAACGGTAAAATGGGTCAACTATACTCACAAAATTGCTAAGTCTTCTTATTATCCAAGCGTTGACGAGTGTATGAGGTTGGGAGGATGAACGTATGAGGGTTAAAGTTCTAGGTATGTTTAGAGTCGAGATTCATGATTTAAAAAGGAATATGGAAAGTACATATGCGAAAGTAATCATCTTTAACACATATGATGTTTTAGATGATGTAACCAATACTTTAACAAGTGAACATTAGTTCATCATCAAGGTTGATTACTTAGATAATATTTAGGCTATGTAATATGTTAATATATCAAATAGATCAAGCATGAGGTAGGAGGATGAATCCTACATTTAGGAACCTCTTACGTGTCATAGAATTCATGTAGGATGTAGGAAGAAAAGTTTTCCATTTAGGCACCTCTAAGTGTTCACCACTACACTTGATGTTATGAACATTCAAGGAGGGTCATGAACTTACAAGTAATAATAGAATATGAATAACTAATCTATGAGAAAACATCAAGCAATGTGTGGATTTACAAGTAGGATAGCCCAAGCTAATCCTAAATCACACAACCATCAAGTCTTGAACTTGAACACACTTGTGGGTTAAACCCTTGAACAAAAAAGAAAGTTTGTGAGATTTATACCTCTGATTTTGAATGTCTGAACCTTGTTTTTAAGCCTAACTAACCATAGAAGTGGTTATAACCAAAAGGACATAGGTTTGAGATGAGTTTCCTCAAGTTTAATCAAGTTTATCAATGTTTGAAACAAGAACAGAAAAATCAGTCAACTTTGGAGCCCTTTAGGCGACGTTCCAGGGCCTGGTTCTCTGTGGAAAACCAATGGAAACGAATCTAAGGTTAATCCAAGCATGTTGGAAAAAGAATCGAGTGAATCGGACAAGAAATGAGGAAGTTATGCTTGTTTTAGTGAAGAAAGATAATTCTGCTCAAACTCTGATTTCGCAGCTGATTATGGACGATTTTGAGAGAGTTTAGGGAGTGCAAAGAAAGTGAAAAATGCTTGGATAGCACTTAGGTTTTATAGGGGAAGGCATTCTTTATAATGTAATGGTCATACAATGCAATGGTCATACAATGGTCAGCTGATTATACGATCATTAGATAATGTAATGGTCATACAATGCAATCAAAGGCATTCTAGATATCCTAAGGGTATCTACATATTATTTACCAAGTAATGCTACATAAGTGATCACTAAGCGAATTATGAACGCAATTAAGCATCTATTTTAGCACCTAATCATCATCCAAACATTGTCTAGCAACTAGTTACTATTAACTAGTATACTAATGCTCGAATTACATCCTAAACATGTAATTAATCCATAACAAAATAAATGTTAGGAAACTTTATTTGTAAGTATTGAAGAAAATCAGATTCAGCTTGATCTATGAAGAAGATAGAAGTCCTGAAGATCAAAACAACAAGAAGAAGATCGGATAGGACAACTGAAAAGAACAAAATCTACTTCAAAGAATCATAAGTTGATTAAGAACTGAAGAAGATTATCAGAGAAGGTCTTTCTGATGGATCAGTTTCTGACAATTCTGATCATCAGATTTTCTGATGATTTGTTCACCAGAATTTCTAATGAAGTGGTTATCAGAAATTCTGATAAAACCCCACTTATCTAAAAATCAGTTCTATCCTGCTACAATAATCGAAGAAACTTGACATTATTGGATATCATGATGACAAAGGCAACTTGATTATTGGATTCAATGAATATGTCAAGAAGCTACTTTTTGCAGGAGATATACATGAATAAACAAATGTTTATTCATGTATCCAAGCCGTCTATAAATAGAAGGCTCGTCAAGCAGAGGACATTGAGTTAAGCTTAGCATTCTATACTACAAACTCCATTGTCCTTTCACCTCAGAATTCACTAGTATTCATTTGTAATAGATAATAATCTTAAAATCACCTAGTAAACCATTTTGTGTCAAAGTGATATAAACTTGAAAATTCTGTAGGTCTTGTTTCTTGAAAGTCTGATTTCTATTTCCGCACACTATTTTCACATCTGTTGAAATCACTTGCCATATTACGTGAAAAGAAGTTTTTAAGTCCAAACTGGGACCAACAATTGGTATCAGAGCAGATTGAATAAATCATTTTCAAATGATTAATCACTCATCTTCTTTTCTCTAAACATGGCAAACTTTCAAACATGGAATAATGCTTTTAACATTGGTTCAATGTCTAAACCTTCGACTCTGGTCAGAGAGGAATACCCACAATGGAAAATCTGGATGAACAACTTCCTTAATGGACATGACCGAGCTCAGTTTCAATCCATTGAAAGGGGTCCACATGTACCAATGACTACAATAACAGCTATTCCAGCAACTGATCAATCACCCGGAATCCATGCCTCCCAGGCTCCCAAAAGTGAAACACTTTGGAGCCAGGAAGACAAGGATCTGGTGGCTGCAGATGAAAAGGCAAAGTCACTTTTAATAATGGCTCACCCTAATGACATATTTTCTCAAGTTGATGCATGTGCATCAGCCAAGGAAATATGGGATCAGTTGGAAAATATTTGTGAAAGAGGAGAAAGGATGAAAAGAAACAAAAGAACAAACAATGTTTCCTCATATGAGAGATTCAAAAGCTTACCAAATGGAAAACTAAATGAAACATATCACAGATTTACAAAACTTTTGAATGAGCTAAAGAAATTTGGGATGATAAAATCAATTGATGAAAGAAATATAAAATTTCTGGATGCTTTACCTAGAGAATGGAGAAGTCTAACCATGACTTTGTCCTCCACCTTAGAACTAGGTAATATGAGTCTTCATGACTTATATAACATTCTGGTCCCCAGAGAAGAAGAAATATTTAACGAATCTATTCAAAGAGGGGGATCTTTAGCTTTAATCTCAAACTCAAAAAGAACACCTACCAATGATCCACAACCTTCAAATAGTCAAAATCATGAAATTTCTAATACATCATCAGATTTTTCAGCTTTTGCTGAAGCAATTGCACTGCTCACTAAAACCTTTGAGCAGAGGTTGAGGGGAGGAGACCAAAGATACCAGAAAAGTGACAGAGGGAGGATGGATGGAAGATCTAGGGAAGAAGGAAGATCTAAGGATAAGGGAAAGGTTGAAGTTGTGTGTTACAAATGCAAACAAAAGGGTCACTATGCATCAGAGTGCAAAACCAAGAAACTAAAGGATGTTGCATACTATGAGAAGAAGCTGGAAGAAGCAACAACAAGTCAGTTTGATTGCAGGGACAGATACATGACTGTCTAATGATTCTTCTGATGAAGAAGAACAAGAGATGACTAATTTCTGCCTTATGGCACTTTCTGATGAACTACCAGAAACTTCAGAACAGAAGGTAAATTTAGGTAATCTTGACCTTGAACACAAGTTAAACAAACTCATGTCAGATTTTCTAAATCTACAAGATAAACAGAAATCAGATAGTAAAAAATCTGATGAGTTGCAAAGGACCATGAATAAAGTTATACTTGAAAACCAATTACTGATAGAAGAAAGTTTAGATCACAGAGCTAAAATTGAATTTTATGAAAAGGAAAGAAAATATCTTTACAAGAAAATTCATGATAAGGAAATTAATGTAAGAGGTTTTCAACAAGCTAAGGAATTCATTAACTTTATTGAATCCACACCAAAGAACAAAGGAGAGGGTTTAGGGTATGTAAAAACAAGTGAAATTAAACCCACCATCTTTGTGAAAGCAACACATCAGATTTATGATAAATTTACATCAGAATCTGACTCTGAATCATGCAATTTAACCAGTTCTGAGAACTCTTTTGAAATATCAAAACTCAGCTTAAAAGCAAAAAGAAGTGAATCAAAACAAAAATGTTTAAAAACTCCAGAAGCAGTTCACTCAAAGTTTCAAAATTATCCACTCATTCCATCACAAGAAAAGAAATCAGAAAATTCTGATAAAGAATCTTGTATGTGTGTTGACATACTGAAGCTTATTCAACACCATCTCCAAATGAAAAGTGAAAAATTTGTTCATGGCTCAGCATGTAACAGATGTTCTGATGAAAGAAAATCAAAAGAAAACAATCTGATTAAAATCTCATCAGAAAAAGTACCCAAGCAAGTCTTGGTATCAAAAACCCTCTAATTTTTCCATTTCAGGACCATCATGTGCAGCAGATCTGATACTGCGATTCTGGAAGTTCCAAGCACATGACTAGGGACAGGAGCTTACTCAGTAACTTTGTTTCAAAACTGGGTAAAATGGTTAATTTTGGGAATGGAGTAAAAGGGAGGATTTTGGGATATGGATGCATAAAGTATGGATGTTTGACCATAGAAAAAGTAGCCTATGTAAAAGGCTTAAAGTACAATCTGCTGAATAGTGGTCAATTCTGAAATAAAGGTTTACAGGTAACCTTTTACCAGAAAAATGCTTGAAAATTGGTTTTGATGATAATCAAGGAACAAAAAAAAATTCTGCTAGTCAAAGGATGAAACAACAGTTTTCTGATAAAGGAAATCATCAATCTGATGAAACATCAGAAAATCTGATAAATTATCAGAAAATCTGATTAATCATCAGAATATCTGATGAATCATCAGAAATTCTGATAAAACATCATAAAGCTTGTTAAAACATCAGTATCAACCTTTATTATCAAAACAAATTCATGCATGTCACCATCTTTATTCATATCTCATATTTGCGTATACATAACTGTAGATTTTTAGTCTGTTTTTTAAAATTGTCTTTTCGAATTCTTATTATTAGTTTATATTGCATTTTTTTCTTCTTAGGGCTGATAACGTCATAGACAAAAAATTTCCCAGGAACTCGTTAATGGTAGTTAAACTTTTCTCTCCTTCATTCATTACACCTCATCAATATTAAGGAGATAGAAGTGACATATAGGCAGGTAATCATGATGAATTATCAGAAAATGGCCGCCTAAGTCATTAATGCAAGAGAGTTTAAATAATAAAGATTGTGATGACACAAAATCTATAAGTAGGTAGATATCATTTATGGCAAACTTCAAGTTTACTATAAATGATCATCACCTTGAGGTAAGACAATCACTATCACATAAGGAAACCCTAGAAAATTCAACTTCATCTTCTTCTTCATACTCACAAACATGCTTACCATAATGTTGATCGATTCTCACTTCCTCACCATCCTTATCACAATCTTAGACTAAGGACCAACCTTGAGGGTCCTCAATGGGAAGGATGCCAAACCATACTGAACCCGATCATGGGAAGTCATTTGAAATATGCCCTCATAGCCCACATAATGGTCTACCCAGACATTCTTCAAATGTTCTGGAAAAATGCAACATTGTTGAGATATGAGGGTAGAGGACAGATTTCTATTGAAAGTGTGGTGCTTAACCAAAGAATACTGGTAATTGAAGATATCATCAGGACGGTTCTGCAACTCAATGATGTTAATGAAGTTGTGATGTTCACAAAAGCACAGATAAATGAAACTTTGGAGCAGATGGGTTACAATCCTGCATACCCACTAGGGGCAATCACCAAAAATGGCTTCATCAAGCCATGGCAATATCTGATCACACAAATGGGAGCATGCTTCTCAAAGAAGATTATCAACCATCACGAAGCCTCCTATAGGTTGATGGAGCCTGTATGAGCACTCGTACTAGACACACCTTACAATTTCTCTTATTATATAATAAAAGATATTGCAAGCAATCTGTGGTCTGGCAAGCCATTCTTGGTTTACCCTCGTTTTCTGATGAGGGTAGTCACGAGTCAGCTAGGCTTTGGAGGTGTTCCTGCAGGTTTTCCCAGAGCTGAGATGAGACTTCAACAAAACATGAATCTCAACATGCTCATACCTACTGATTAGAATTCTGGTTTGGTGACTGAACTATGGTTGCTCTTTGAAATGATTCATGGAGAAGGGATGGACCTTGATTAGGTCAATTTTTTGTTTAACTTCATGTGTGTAGATATTTTCCTTGTTAACATGTTAATATAGTATGTTTCTAAAGTTGCTTTGTTTTCTGGTTCATGGATTGGGGGGAAGCAAAAACAAAAATGGGTAAAGATATATGAGAAGTCAAATATTCACAAAAACAACGTATGATCATCAGAAAACAAATTATTTGCCACAATACTCTGAGTTTCTGATGACATAAGATTGATATCTGGTAATATAACTTAAAGTTTCTTTCTCTGATTTTTTTTCTGTTAAAGCTTCATGATAAAAAGTTTTAGGAAATATCAGAAAAAGTTAGTTATCATTTTCAAAGTTTTCCAAAAGGTTTTACTTTGAAGAAAGCATAAGAAACGTGGATGCCACCAGAGAATCATATGTAAGTCTACTAACCTCATCTCATTCCCTCTCATCTCATAAAAATATGGATACTAGAATATCTTTCATTTAATCAAAACAGAAACTTCAGAGATCTGTTGAAAAAGCTCACAAGTTAAGGGGGAATTTCAATTAAGAAATTCTGTTGAAAATTGTTGACTTCTGTTGACCACATTTGAAAGGTCAACAAAATTCAAATCAGAAGAAAATATAAATTCTTAACAGAATTTATGTTCAATTTCTGATGACATCATCATAATGGAATTTTGACTTTGGAAAAAGGAGGAATATTAAAAAGAAAGCTGATTGGACCATTGACAAAATGGGGTCCACAAAAATGAAAAGGTTTCATGTGACCGATAGTATTCTCCAATCAAAATTCAGTTTAAAATTTTTTTTTGGAATGATTGAAGAAAATACAAGTTGAGAAGGCATAACCACGATTACACGATCAACCGTCGTTAAATGTCTTGATACTCACGATCTAACCGTTACATTCTGAACCGCATTTCACATCACACGATCTAACGGTAATAAAGGTAATTAATGATCTTTTAACCGCCATTACAAGGCACGTTCCATGTCCCCTCAACTCCATAAACCCACAAATCTTTGCTAAAACCCTCACTATATAACTCAGACTTAGTAGAAATTCACAAATCACTCACCTTCTTCACAAAACTTCAAACCTCAATATCACCCGTTTTCACTCAAAATCCAAAATTCCTAAATCTCAAACCCTAACTCACAAAATCTAGCAATGGCAGAAGTAAACCTCAACATCCCAATTGTTCAACATGATGCACCTTTTGTTGAAAACACAGAATTCTTGCCAATGAAAGAAAATAACCCGCTGATGGATATAGAGCATTCGGAATATGATGAGAGATGTCAACTTTTGATAAAATATCTCATAACATGTCCAATCTCAAGTGCATTAACAAAAGGAAGAGAAATACCAGAAAAGTTATTGCAGCAATTTGTCCACACTTTCACTAAAGATGGAGAAAATCAGGTCTCTGCTCATGTATGGGGAAATGTTTCAGTAACATTAACTCCTGCAAGGGTAAGAGAATGGCTTGAACTTCCAGTTTTTGATAACTACATTGAAGCACCAAAAAGAGAAGATTTGATAAGCATTATCATTGAGTTTGGTTGGTTGGTTGCAAAAGTCGCTAGGCGCTCCCTAGTCGGTCGATTGGGGAGTTGAGAGTACTCGGTTTACGCGGAGAGTACTCGGGGAGTACTCGGACATGTTAAATTATAAAGAAATTACTTTTTGGAGATTAAATATATGTCAAATAACACAAATTTACTAATATTTATAACAAAATACGTGAAAATGATATTCATTCTTTAATATGATAGGCATAGAAATTATGTTATATTATTATTTAAGTCAAACTAGGCCCTAGTTGACCTACTAGATCCAATTCTGGCCTAGGTTGACCGCGTTTGACCGACTCCGAGTAACTAGGCGGAGTCAAAGGAAGTCGCCTCGGCAGCCTGCCTTGTAGCGACTACTCGGCCTTGGAAACCTTGTTTTACAACAATGGTTACAATAACAAGAAAATTAACAAAATTAGAGCAGTCAGAAGAAATGAAATGCCAGCCTTCTGGCAAGTGATGATGGAAGTATTGAACAAATGCCTCACATCAAAGATAGGAGGAGCTGATCAAGTCAGTCAAGCTATTATGTCAATCATATATGGACTCATAACAGGGTTCAAGCTTGATTATGGGACAGAAATCTTCAACCTACTCAAGAAATCAATCCTTACCAGAAATGGAAGAGTAACCTCACATCTGCCATATCTAAGGTTCATTTCAATTTTCATTTCTGAAACTTTTTTGAAAGAAATATAGAAATTCCAATTTTGGAAGATGTCTGGAGTTCAAACATCATGAAAGCCTGGTATGCCACTCATGGATGGGAATCAAATAAAGATGTTCCTGGGTTACCAAAAAGTATGTTGTGCCTTATTGCAACAGACTCTCAATACAGACTACACCATGTAGAACTTCTTGCCAAATCAGATACTCCAACAGAAGAACCTAGCAAAGAAGTCTTTAACTGCTCTTCTTCACCAGAAGAAGAAGAGGTTGAGAAGTCTTGGACATCAGAAATAGAGCCCACATGAGGAGAAGGAATTCTGATGATAACTAACTCACCAGAAAATAAGACAGAAACTGAACATGCTGAACGTCATCAAATTCCTAAAGCTGGAACTCATCCTGAGTTTGAAATTCATCAAGAAACAGAACATCAACACTATGAAGAATCTCATATTGCTGGAGGAACTCATGAAGAGGCTGAAGATTAATATTATGAAGAAACTCACTTTGCTGGTACAACAATTGAAGCTACTGAAGTTGTAAATCATGATGAGTCTCGGGTTGCTGGTACATCTCTTTTAAACACAGTTTTAGTTGATTCTTCTTTACAAAGAACAAACTCCGAAGATTCAATTAATGTTTCTTACAAATTAGAATATAGAAACGCTGATGTTAATGAGGAGGTTACTAGTTCCATTCATCTCAACTCTGAATCAGAAAATGAGGAAGAGGTTGAGATCTCAACAGATAGAGATCAGGAAACTGATCAAGGAAATCTAGTAAAAGGTAATATGTTTACCTCAACAACTTATAGAGAATCATTCACTGATATGATTCAAGGACATAAAGAAATCCAGGATGAAAATGTGTTTTTCACCTCTGGTGGAGATGATTCTGGTGCACTTAAGGTTGCACCAAAATCTGGTAAAGCCAAAAGTGATCCAATCATTTCCAAAACTGCTGCAAATGTGTTTACAGCTGGAATGTTAGAAGGAACATCTGTTGTTCCAAATATCCCTGAAACACCCATGACACAAGAAAACTTGGAAACTGTCCTAGAAAATGTTTTCAAAGCCTGCAAAAAGAGTCCAGTGGAAGAGAAGCTTGATTTGTTTCTGTCGGAGATACAAGGTCAAAGGGCAGATATGAAGACTTTATCAGAATCAGTGGAGGTCATAAAGGCACAAACTGAAAGAAACACTGAAGCACTAAAATATCTTCAAAAGCTAAAGGAAAAGGCACCAGAAACCAGCATCTCTGCATCAGAAATTGAGAAGATTTTCACAGAAATGGAACATGTCAAGACACAAGTTACAAATGCTGTGGAGTCAAGACAATCAAGCAGTGCAAACAAGGTCTTGGAGGAAGTCACCATTCTAAGGGCAAGCAACAACAGTATCACAGATGCCCTTGAAAAGTTGATAAAAGAATGGGCTGCCATGCAGGAGAAAAATCAAACTAAATTTGCGGAAGTTCAGAAAAGCATAGCCAGCAACTCAAATCTGGTAGGAGAAATGTACCATCTGATGAAGAGAATGCACTTCAACATTGCCAGATTGGCTAAGCTTGATCCCAAAGAAATCATGAAGGCAATTCCTGTTGAAAGATTTCACCAAGAAACTCCAAAGTCAACCCCACAAGAATCATCTGCTACACCAATCACTGAAGCTGGAACCACTGTAATGGGTCCACCTCCAAATGTTTCAAAAGATGAAATGCTGAAAAGGTTAGCAACTTCCAAACCTCAAGTTATCACAAATTTGAAACTTATAACTTCTCAAACTGTTCCAAAACCAACTTCTTCTGATGACACTGCCATAAGTAAATTGATGAATCTGCAAACAATGAATGAATGCGAACAAGAAGTTGATTCAAGAAAACCGCAGATTGTCAAAAGAAAATCTCTGAAACTCAATACAGATTGGCTAAAGGAAGATTTACCAGAAAAGCCACCAACTCCTTACAGATTGGCTATAAGGGCAGAGAGGTTAGAAAGAGGTCCAAGAAGCATTCACTATACCAATGTGAATCCAGTAATAAGAATTATGAAAGTGGATGAAGTAAAAATTGGAACTGATGGTGTTGGAGGAACTTATCTGCAGAACAAATACACATTTCTCAGAGAAAATGGGGAAGAAGAAAAAGTGACTGATGGAGACATTGCTGATAGATTACATCCTTTGGACATTCTGTTCATGAAGGATCATTATGAAAAAGAAAAGAGAAACACAAAAGAAATCAGAAGAGCATTGAAGAGCATATCAAATGCTGGAATAAAGCTGTTTGAAAGAGTAGCTTTTTCTGACTTTGATTTATGCATCAACTATGATTATGTGCACAACAAAAAGGTCTATCTCAGTGCACCAGACACAAGCATTCCCTCAGAGCTGATAGAAGATGCAAGATCTGGAGACATCATTAAACTGCCAATGATAAAAGACAGACATAACTACAGTGTAGTCTACAGAGATTTTAAGAAGAACAAGGCTCTGTTCAGAAGTGTTGATATCTGCAAATACTCAAATCAGACTCTGAAGTTTATTATGAAAAGTATGAACAAGAGACAAGAACAACTTCAGAAGACAGGAATGAACAAAGAGAATCAAAGGCAGGAAATTGAACAAATGATTGAAGAATGGATTCAAGCAAGAAGCTGGTACAAAGACATATATGACATCTGCAACAAGTACATCTCTTATAGAATGAAATTGAAAGATGGAGATGTACTAAAGAGGGCAAAGCTGTTTTGAAGAACATATTTGTTTTAAATTTTATTTCATCATGTAATTTGTTTTTCGGAATAGTAGTAATTGGTTTAATTTGCAAATTTGAAGTTTCCACTGTTTGGAAATTTTCTGTTCTTGAGGTAGTTCATTTTCTTACAATACCTAGGGGGAAACTGTTAGGAAACTTTATTTGTAAGTATTGAAGAAAATTAGATTCAGCTTGATCTATGAAGAAGATAGAAGTCCTGAAGATCAAAACAACAAGAAGAAGATCGGATAGGACAACTAAAAAGAACAAAATCTACTTCAAAGAATCATAAGTTGATCAAGAACTGAAGAAGGTTATCAGAGAAGGTCTTTCTGATGGATCTGATGATATTTCTGATCAGTTTCTGACAATTCTGATCATCAGATTTTCTGATGATTTGTTCACCAGAATTTCTGATGAATTGGTTATCAGAAATTCTGATAAAACCCCACTTGTCTAAAAATCAGTTCTATCATGCTACAATAACCGAAGCAACTTGACATTATTGGATATCATGATGACAAAGGAAACTTGATTATTGGATTCAATGAATATGTTAAGAAGCTACTTTTTGCAGGACATATACATGAATAAACAAATGTTTATTCATGTATCCAAGCCGTCTATAAATAGAAGGCTCATCAAGCAGAGGACATTGAGTTAAGCTTAGCATTCAATACATACTACAAACTCCATTGTCCTTTTACCTCAGAATTCACAAGTATTCATTTGTAATAGATAATAATCTTACAATCACCTTGTAAACCATTTTGTGTCAAAGTGATATAAACTTGAAAATTCTGTAGGTCTTGTTTCTTGAAAGTCTGGTTTCTATTTCCGCACACTATTTTCACATCTGTTGAAATCACTTGCCATATTACGTGAAAAGAAGTTTTTAAGTCCAAATTAGGACCAACAATAAATATCTTCAAACCTAAACCAACACATGACTAATTCATTAAACAATTCAAACCCCAACCAAGACCCCCTGCCCCCCCCCCCAACCACCACCACCATGATGAGTAGATTGTGAAAGGATAAGGAGGTATAGTTGTGAGATTTACTCTTGACTTTAGAGACTTAGGATGATTATGAATGCATAAAGTCTCAATAGCACTTCAAGACCATATCTTTCACATTTCGAAAAATCAAACACAACACTTTTCTCCACCTTATCTCTCTCTCTCATTTTCAAACTTCATACAACACATCCTAAGGGTATACAAGGCTTTACAAGGTGATCAAAGGTGGTGCAAAGCTAGAAGATCATCAAGGAGGCTTTTATACAATTTTTTGAAGCTTTCATCTTCTTTCTATTCTTCAAGAATTCTTCCCTAGCCTTGTGCTAGTTGTAAGTGTTTAAAACCTTCAATGTTGCTTCTTATTAGATGTAGATCTCAAAAGTATAAGTTGATCATCAAGAAACCTTGTTAAAAATACATGAAATCTTAAAGTAACCAACATAATATAAACAATATTAATGGTTTCTATGTTGATTTAGAAGTGGTGAAGTATATATACATGATAAACATGCAAGATTTTGGTAGATTTAACATAACGTACAAGTAAGATGTTTTAATGTACATGTTAAGAAACAAGATTTGATGATAAGTATGGATCTAACATGATATATGAAGTATTATATTTGTTGATGAACTTGATGGTCTTGGAAGTTTATGTTAAAGTGTTTTAAAGTTTATGAAGTTTTATATAAGTTTCATGTTCATAATTTTGGGTTTTGAAAAGTGTATAAAAGATTGTTGGTATAAATTTGTTTTAAAAGTTGGAGGACATGGAAAGTGGTTTTAAAAGAATAAGAGTTTATTATATGAATTTCATGTCTTTATCTTGTTGAAAAATATAAAAGTTGTTGATTGATAAGTTGTTAATGATGATAACTAAAGGAACTTATTGATGTTGAATAAAGGGAAATATTGGCATTTTAGGGGACACCATGCCAAAATTTCTAAAAATATAAGTTGTGATTAAAAACTTGATTTACAAGGGTTTTGCAAGGTTAAAATGGATCAAGCTTTTTGGTGAAAAATGTAAGTTAACATAACTAGGGTTTTCATGATACTAAAATGGGTATCAATATATATAGTGTGAGGTTCATTGGGGAACACTGAAAAAGTGGGGAACAGTGGTGTCACACCCCAACCGATGGCGGAATCATCGGGGCGCGGCACTAGGCGGATCAGATTACTCAAGAGAATCCATAACAACTATATTGCGATAATATTTAATACATTCGTTATCCCATACTAACAAATAATACAATCACATAAGTTATCACAGATTTCTTGTCCTCTCGAACAATGCAAATCCGACAACCTAGATTTTAGTTGAGTTTCTAGACCTCCTATCTTGATTTGATATAGTCTGCGATCTAACCTGCAACATACGTTAAAATATTTGTCAATACAAAAGTATTGGCGAGTATACAGGTTTGATATGTATAGCGTAATAGATAAAAAGTGTAGCGAATTTCCATATGCAAGAACGTAACACACGACATATATACTCACAAAGCTAATACTACCAACTAAGTCCTCGATGCTCGAATATGCGATGGCAAACTAGACCCCGTCGGGCGCAATAGTACTATACTAGTCATGGTGGGACGTCGCGAGTATAAGCCCTAGCACATATGCAACTAGCATCACGTACATCTATGCATAACAGTTATTCGCAAGTGATAATTCGATTGATTGAATAATTCATTTGATAAGTTTGATTTGTTAGAAACGTATGTTACACCCAAAATTCGATTAAAAGGGGGTCAAGTATACTCACAGTGCGTAATCGGTAAGTAAACACAGCTTGATTTGGGTTGCGCCTGAGTTAGCCTGATCGAATGAGAGTGCGTTAAACGGTGGCGGGTGAAACAGGTGACTATTGACCATTCGGTCGGATGGCAATCCGGCAGGATGGTCATTCGTTCGAATGAGGAGTTGGTCCAGTCGTATGGTGCGGACACGTCATCCGTGCGGACACGTCATCCGTGCGGACACGTCATCCGTGCGGACACGTCATCCGTGCGGATGACACGTCTGTTTCGCATTCTGAACACTGTTTCCGAGGGTTTAACGGAAGAAATACGTGTAGAGTTACCGGGGCAGTGTAATCTCGCACTAACACTTGAAGTTCCGTCAATTCCGACCCGCTCTAACGGCCGGGAATCACCCCGTTCCATCAGATCTGGCCGTTCGTGATGGTTCTTCATGGTTAACTCGAAATCGCACAGTTCCTTGGTTAAATACTTAGATTTAGGCGAGATTTGTGACTAAAACATGTGGAAATCACCCAGATCTGAGTCGTTTATGGTGGGATGAGGTCATAATTGGAAGTTCATAAGAATTCTTGGTGACATCACCTCAAAACGCATCAAATCCGCAGATTTCACGGTTAGAAATTGAGTTTTGAAAGATAGAATGATGTAGAATTTAGTGTAGTTTGTAGAAGTACAAGTTTCTAGGTTGAAATCTTACCAGAATCGCGAGGAATCGAGAGAAAAAGGTCTTGGAACGTGTTTGGTCGAGCAGGAGCTGTCACATCACTGTTTAAGTGATGTGACATGGTATTTATAGGCACAGAGAGGAGAAGGGAGTTCTGGTCCGGATGGCCCAATCGTGCGGATGGCCCAGTCGTGCGGATGGCCCAGTCGTGCGGATAGCCCATCCGTGCGGATAGCTGTCCGTCCGGATTGCTATCCGTCCGGATGGCTATTCTGACGCGATGAATTTCTTCGCTTTTTAATAGTTACGATTGCTTCCGAAGTACGTGCTTTCCATACTTAATTTATATTATTATTATATACGTATATATATCACTAGGGGTCGTATTTACGTATCCATATTCCAAAGTTTCGATATAACAATCGGTTTTCGTTTCGAGTATGCGATTATTAGCGACGTTTCACGGCCATCAAGGTGGGTAGTATAGGTCCTTTCTCGACGTCATCGTGAACGTTATTGCGAGTTGTGCCACAATGACTGACGGGGTACCATCCCCTCGTATTGTCATCATCGTCACGACGACTGGAGTTATAGCACTCACCCGAGAGTCTTTGTTAGCGTTAATTGTCTGCGTTCAACACATCACGGCCACTGAGGAGGGTAGAATAGGTCCTCACTCAATGCCACCGTGAGCGTTAGTTTTTGTGATAATAGTGTATAGTATAACAACATTGTATTTCGAAAATATGCGATCATCCTTCGAATAGCGATATATACGATATAGTTACATTATGATCCGAATCTCTGGTGCTAGGCGTAACGAGTATATCGAGTATTAACAACGCACAAAAGTGCGGGTTGTTACAGTCTCCCCTACTTTAGGAAATTTCGTCACGAAATTAATCCAATAGGTAGACTTCTGAGAGTTGATCTTGTATGAGTAGCAGTATAGCGAGTGATTTGACCGAGAGTTGACAAACGAGAGCGTTTCGAATGAGAGAGATCGATTGCGATAGCGAGAAAGTGACGTAAAGACGAAAGTAGTATCTCACGAGTTGTCGTTACAAAGCACCTCGTGTTGCGAAGAATTCGTTAGTTCGATGCGATTGTAATTTGAAGGGCTTGGAAGATTTCTCATGTGATTGGAATTCGTAGGGTTAACTGAGTCGGTTGTAATCCAACGTTGCAAGAAAGTTTAGGTTCAAACATTTTGAGGAATCCGAAATGAAACTGGGGTTACGGAAACTCTCCTAGGACCTGGGTTCAACGCTGAACTCGATGTCGACCCAACGTCTTAAGAAAGATTTCGTTTTGATATTGCAAAAGTTTTTAAAGGAAAACTGGACTTATGAGACTTCCCTTGGGCATGGAGTTAAGCTGATTCGATGTTATCTCCACATTGTGAGGAAATTTCACTTGTCCAATGGTTTTAATAGAAGTTTTATAAAAATCAGTTTTTTTAACAGTCTGAAAAGTTAATTAACATCGAGCCCCACTTGGCATTTTCTCACGAAAGTTTGGTAATATGGTTAAAACACTTATATATAGGAAGTACCAACGGCGTATCCACCATGTTTCTCCATATCACCTCCGTTTCGTGAGGCGGTGTCATGTGAGCCGATATGACACAGATAGAATTTCGCTACCTCGGTCCAATCGATAGGAAGTCGGACCAAGTTGGAGATAGAATCGAATTGGTAAATCCGGCGAGTTGAATTGCAAACGTAGCTACAACAGCGTGTGTCGAGCGATAAGCGATAAGCGAATAGTGCGTTTTCGATTAGATTCCACATTAAACCCACATGGCACGTTTCCACGAGAGTTTGCTAACATGGCGAAACACC
Organism: Helianthus tuberosus; assembly: GCA_030545235.1. Lineage (NCBI taxonomy): Eukaryota > Viridiplantae > Streptophyta > Magnoliopsida > Asterales > Asteraceae > Helianthus > Helianthus tuberosus. The sequence goes on from CM060358.1 coordinate 126,519,141, forward strand.
ATGCTTAACCAGGTTAGTTTTGTCTCGTGGAGCGGTGTCATGTGTACTAATACCACATAGACTGTAATGAACACCAAGCGAGCGATAAGCAGTACGCGAATAAGCGGTAGACTATACACGATATGTGATAAGCGATTAGGTGATTAAACGAATATTACAACACAACACTAGCAATGATGGCGATGAGAGTTCGAATTACGATAAGCGGCAGTTGTTGCGTTGCAAGTAACGAAGGTATGCGGTTCGACTTTGATTGATTAACACCACAGAGTTTAACTAACATTAGGCCCCACATGGCCTTTTTCCACGAAAGGTCGCTGATATGACTAAAACACCTTGCCTTAATCATATGAGCTTCACCTCGTGAAGCGAGGTCATGTGTGCTAACCTAACACGAATATCACAGCTAACGGTGTAGCGATAGATTGATGCACAGAAAACGATATAGATTCGCATAATAAGCGATAGAGATTGCGAGATACACATGATAAATGATTGCGATTAGTCGAGTTTTGTGTAGAATAGGCTTTACGTTACGTTACGTTGCGACGCATCACAGTCATCGAGGAGGGTAGAATAGGTCCTCACCCGACAATGTCGTGAGCGTTAATGTGCTTGATGAGATTGATTGCTATAGACTTACGACCAGTCTTGCGTTGATGCAATTATCCTGCGAGGCAGACTCTCCAGAGTCCATCGATGAGGCGATTGCATTGCGTTTGCAGACTTACGTCGAGTCTTGCGATGATGCAATTTCAGTTGTTACGCCTTGCGATTGAGTGTAGTGTGTCGAAAATAATCACAATAGTATAATAGGTCTAATAACGTTCAACTCCACATGGCACTTTCTTCACGGAGCTTTGGTAGTATGATAAGGCACACCTTGCTTGACCCCTACTACTTTCTTCCCGTGATTTGGTGTCACCTTTTGTCAAAACGTTATGGCACCTTAGAATTCACTACGATCTCCGTGCACTGACCCAAGTAATCCCGTGTGCACCCGCGATTAATCGTTCCTTGCACGTTTATCGTACCTCGTTCTAAAAGTGTAGTGAGGGTAAAACACATTATTTCGTGACATAGTATATAGTTTGTGTGTGAATCTAGTCTAAGTGCAACGATTAAGGAGTGGAAGGGAGAAAATGAAAACGAGAGTTAATGTTACGCATAGTGGCAACTTCGGATAATAGAGTAGGCTCAAAACTTAGAAATTGACGTCGAAAATCGTATCATTACAACTTTATCCTATGCTTGGTTGATGTTCGATGCTGAAGACTCTTACTGGAGCTGTTGTTGTTGTACTCAAGTTCACGGTTCGATGCGGCAGTTGCGGGTGAAGTGTCCGTAACGGTTGCAGTTATTGCAATAGCGACAGTCAGCCCCAACTGGATGATGGTAGGTACACGAGTAACACTGAGGATGAGCTCCAGTGTAAGCTCGTTTTGGGAACACCGGAACTGTTCGAAGAGGTTTCGGTTGTAGTAGTTCGGTTGTTGATGAGCTCGGGCTTGAAGTTTTTCGCTTGCGACTGGGTTTGTCAGTGTCTTGTGACGAGGTGTCGTCGTTGGAGGATTTGTCTGAGGACTCACTCGTAGAATCCATGGCTGAGTCGTTGGAAGAACCGTTGGCAGAGTCATTAGAGGAATCGTCGGTAGATCCGTCAGAAGAATCGTTAGCAGGTTCGTCCGAAGAATCGTCGGCAGATTTGTCAGAAGACTCGTTGCTAGGATCCTCTGAAGGATTAACGTCGATCGTTTGATAAGCTTGCTTGACAGGATTCTTGGAGAAAATCCCTTCCATGAGTCGTTTGTTGTTGATTTCTGCGGTTAAGCGGTAGGTTTCTTCGATGGTAGCAGGTCTTACAGCTTCGACAAAATCACCCACACACTCTGGAAAGCCACGAATGTACTTAGCGATGGCTTTCTCTAGAGTGTTAACTTGATTTGGGCAAATTACGCTAAGTTGCTTGAACCTTGCGGTGTAGCCAGCATTGTCACCTTCGGTTTGCTTGATTTCCCAAAATTCGTTTTCTAGCTTCTGAATTTCGTGAGGGGGGCAGTACTCTTTCTTCATGAGCTCCTTCAGCTCATTCCAAGAGAGAGCGTAAGCTGCGGAGATCCCATGTTTGTTACGTTCGGCGGTCCACCAATCGAGTGCTCGTGATTGAAAGACCTCGGTAGCGCAAGTAGTACGGAAACTATCGGGACACCCACTTTGACGAAGGGTAACTTCGATAGAGTCGAACCACTGGAGTAGTTGAGAAACACCTCCTTCACCTGTGAAAACCATCGGATCACAGACCTTGAAGTGTTTGTAGAGAAATGTAGATTGCGGCGCTTCCGTCTTGGAGTCTTCCGAGGCTCGAGAGTTGCTGAGAGAGTGCACTTGAGCGGCAATCCGAGGAATAAGCTTTACCACTTCTTTGGTCACAAGTGATGCAATCCTCTTATTGGCACTTCGTTTGGCTCTTCTCCTAGCTACTCGTCTCGAGGTGGAGTTGTTGGAAGGCATCTAGACAGGAAGAGACTTGGAGTGAGATTCGATCATAATGATTTTTGAGTTTTGCGATGCGATTGAGCGCGTTCAAAACTTGATGCGATCGTATAGTAGTAATACGAATCACATAGGAGCCACATAGGAAACACGAAAGTCCTAAGTTCTCACACCATGACTTGTTTGTTTATACGTATATATATATATATATATTTATATATTTGCAATTTGTAATCATACACATACAGGTCGATTTGGAATATGCGAGGACGCATTGAAGTGAGAAAACGAGAGCGAATGCGATAGATTATGCATTAGTTTTGTTGCGAACATTCGGGTTATGTTTTAGATTGCGATGGCTGTGCGAATCGTGCGTTTATAAAGTAGGGAGTGAAAATTGTTGAATCGAGAAATCGATAAAGCGTAAAGTTTCAAAATACACCAACGTAATTTAGTTTCAACCAGTTGCAAAATTGGCAGGTCGTACGATGGAGTGCCTTGAGTGTTTAGGCGTCGACTACCCAAGGTAACCCAACTATGTCTAACAAGTTCGGGCGTGCGCGTTGACCTAGAAGACTTCATGCTTCCACTGGGATGCAGTTCATGGCATTCATCTTCCTAGCCATCGCATGGCTCGAGTTATCGTGATAGTCGAGTCCTTGGTGAGAGCTTTTTGAAAACCATTTTAGAGAGTGGAACGTCTTATTAAGGTACGGGTTTCACCCCTGACTTAACAGTTTCGTTCCTAATTGTGGTTATGCTCTTCGAATAACTTCGGGAGTTCCACCAGATTTCGAAATGGAGACTTCCGTCGAGATGTGGTTGTCACTCCTAACTCGATGAAAGGTTCTCGTGCTAGAAAAATGCGCTGAGTGAGCAATCCTATCGAGAGTTCTTGGTTTTCACACCTGATCTCGACCGGATCGCTCGGTTTTGTTATGCGAGTATTTTCGAAAACATGTGTATTGTGTCAGCCTTAGGAAAGGCTAAGTAGTATTCCAGCCTTAGGAAAGGCTTCTTCGTGTGAAGCTGTAGTACGCGGTGTTCACACAAAGTTGTAGCTTTTAGCAATTTCGATCGAGAGTATCAAGTAAGCCCAATACAAACCCCACCGGGTTTGTATGAGTCAGCCTGTTGGTACTTGGACTATAGACTAGGTCAATTTATAAGACGTCGACCCGGACTAGGTCGAGTCTGGCCTAATTCCCTATAGTTATGGCTCTGATACCAATCTGTCACACCCCAACCGATGGCGGAATCATCGGGGCGCGGCACTAGGCGGATCAGATTGCTCAAGAGAATCCATAACAACTATATTGCGATAATATTTAATACATTCGTTATCCCATACTAACAAATAATACAATCACATAAGTTATCACAGATTTCTTGTCCTCTCGAACAATGCAAATCCGACAACCTAGATTTTAGTTGAGTTTCTAGACCTCCTAGCTTGATTTGATATAGTCTGCGATCTAACCTGCAACATACGTTAAAATATTTGTCAATACAAAAGTATTGGCGAGTATACAGGTTTGATATGTATAGCGTAATAGATAAAAAGTGTAGCGAATTTCCATATGCAAGAACGTAACACACGACATATATACTCACAAAGCTAATACTACCAACTAAGTCCTCGATGCTCGAATATGCGATGGCAAACTAGACCCCGTCGGGCGCAATAGTACTATACTAGTCATGGTGGGACGTCGCGAGAATAAGCCCTAGCACATATGCAACTAGCATCACGTACATCTATGCATAACAGTTATTCGCTAGTGATAATTCGATTGATTGAATAATTCGTTTGATAATTTCGATTTGTTAGAAACGTATGTTACACCCAAAATTCGATTAAAAGGGGGGTCAAGTATACTCACAGTGCGTAATCGGTAAGTAAACACAGCTTGATTTGGGTTGCGCCTGAGTTAGCCTGATCGAATGAGAGTGCGTTAAACGGTGGCGGGTGAAACAGGTGACTATTGACCATTCGGTCGGATGGCAATCCGGCAGGATGGTCATTCGTTCGAATGAGGAGTTGGTCCAGTCGTATGGTGCGGACAGGTCATCCGTGCGGACACGTCATCCGTGCGGACACGTCATCCGTGCGGACACGTCATCCGTGCGGACAATGTCATCCGTGCGGACATGTCATCCGTGCGGACATGTGATTCGTGCGGATGGCACGTCTGTTTCGCATTCCGAACACTGTTTCCGAGGGTTTAACGGAAGAAATACGTGTAGAGTTACCGGGGCAGTGTAATCTCGCACTAACACTTGAAGTTCCGTCAATTCCGACCCGCTCTAACGGCCGGGAATCACCCCGTTCCATCAGATCTGGCCGTTCGTGATGGTTCTTCATGGTTAACTCGAAATCGCACAGTTCCTTGGTTAAATACATAGATTTAGGCGAGATTTGTGACTAAAACATGTGGAAATCACCCAGATCTGAGTCGTTTATGTTGGGATGAGGTCACAATTGGAAGTTCATAAGAACTCTTGGTGACATCACCTCAAAACGCATCAAATCCGCAGATTTCACGGTTAGAAATTGAGTTTTGAAAGATAGAATGATGTAGAATTTAGTGTAGTTTGTAGAAGTACAAGTTTCTAGGTTGAAATCTTACCGGAATCGCGAGGAATCGAGAGAAAAAGGTCTTGGAGCGTGTTTGGTCGAGCAGGAGCTGTCACATCACTGTTTAAGTGATGTGACATGGTATTTATAGGCACAGAGAGGAGAAGGGAGTTCTGGTCCGGATGGCCCAGTCGTGCGGATGGCCCAGTCGTGCGGATGGCCCAGTCGTGCGGATAGCCCATCCGTGCGGATAGCTGTCCGTCCGGATTGCTATCCGTCCGGATGGCTATTCTGACGCGATGAATTTCTTCTCTTTTTAATAGTTACGATTGCTTCCGAAGTACGTGCTTTCCATACTTAATTTATATTATTATTATATACGTATATATATCACTAGGGGTCGTATTTACGTATCCATATTCCAAAGTTTCGATATAACAATCGGTTTTCGTTTCGAGTATGCGATTATTAGCGACGTTTCACGGCCATCGAGGTGGGTAGTATAGGTCCTTTCTCGTCGTCATCGTGAACGTTATTGCGAGTTGTGCCACAATGACTGACGGGGTACCATCCCCTCGTATTGTCATCATCGTCACGACGACTGGAGTTATAGCACTCACCCGAGAGTCTTTGTTAGCGTTAATTGTCTGCGTTCGACACATCACGGCCACTGAGGAGGGTAGAATAGGTCCTCACTCAATGCCTCCGTGAGCGTTAGTTTTCGTGATAATAGTGTATAGTATAACAACATTGTATTTCGAAAATATGCGATCATCCTTCGAATAGCGATATATACGATATAGTTACATTATGATCCGAATCTCTGGTGCTAGGCGTAACGAGTATATCGAGTAGTAACAACGCACAAAAGTGCGGGTTGTTACAAGTGGGGAACCGACTCAAACGAACTCCGATTGGACTCATTCCAACGACGTTGGAACCGGCTCGTCGAACCCTAACTAGGATCTCTTAACCCCAAACCCTAAATCATAACCCCTAAACCCTAAATATATTAGGGTTTGGCTTTTAGGGTTTAGCTTTAGGGTTTAGCCTTAGGGTTTAGCTTTAGGGTTTAGCTTTAGGGTTTAGGGTTTAGCTTTAGGGTTTAGGGTTTAGCTATAGGGTTTAGCCTTTAGGGTTTAGCTTTTAGGGTTTATAGTTTAGATTTTACGGTTTAGCTTAGGTTTTAGCCTTATTTTTTAGCTTTTGGGTTTAGAGTTTAGGAGTTAGGATTTAGGGTTTAGGGTTAAGAGATCTTAGTTAGGGTTCGACGAGCCGGTTTCAACGCCGCTGGAACGAGTCCAATCGGAGTTCGTTTGAGTCGGTTCCCCGCTGTTCCCCACTTTTTTAGTGTTCCCCAATGAACCTTCCCCTATATATATATATATATATATATATAAATATATATTTAGGACAAGATATATACAATGTGTATATATTTGTGGGTACATGTATATGGTATTATGATACAAGAAAATATCTCTAAACATATATAAAGTATTTATACTTACAAGAACATGAGACAAAATGTGGCAAAGTATACATATATACATACACATATCCACAAGGAACATGAGATTCATAGACAAAACATGGCAATGATATCAGATAATCGGACAAGCTATAAACAAACACACACACACATATATATGTACTGAACAAAGAATATATATTAACAAGGCTCGGTGAAATATACATAATTTCGGACAAGTAACAACATATATAATTTCAACAACGTATAAGAAATATATATTTTTACAACCGATCACCAAAAATATATTATTTTAGAATTACACAGAATCGTATTTCTTAAAATATAATTTGTTGAAAAACCTATAAAAGACGAAGTGTGGATTAGTTCAAGAAAATACAAGTGTGTGTATATATATACACACTTATACGTACAAATACATGCCTAGTATACCATAACACACTTGGTAGAATGTAAGGTTGTAAGTACTATACATATGTATACGTATACATACAAATACGACACAAGTACCTACTTGAGAAGTATATAAATAAGTATATATACATGGGTACACGTATACATACCAATACACAACAAATACATGGATTGAACAAGTATACAAACAAGTACACATACATGTATACATATACAAGACAATGCTAAAAATATTATTTTTAACAAGCATCGAACAAGGAAAAATATATTTATTTTCAAGAATAAATATATTTTGTGTTAATAATTAAATTAGTGAAATCATGACATACGATATAAGAATATATTTTTAGAAATAAAATATATTATTTCACTAAACAAAACAAATGTGTGGGACACGAGTTCATACAAGGGGCTAGGCCCCGGACATTACACGAACAAGTACGAAGCAATCACGTGGGACACGAGATCATACAAGGGGCTTGGCCCCGGACATACACAAACAAGGATACAAATGTATGTAGATACATTACACATATGATCATTCAGATAATCAATCACCAACGCATCAAAACAAGCAAATGTTTTCAAACAAACAAAACAAGGTAAAGTCTTAACAAGGTTTATGGTGAAAGCCTTGTACATGAACAAACAAGTAGACCTAAGTGTCTTAACGATATTAGGACACTTGTAGGTTGGGTAAAAACAGGAACACTGGGGAATTGCTAGCACTATAGCACGGAATGCAAGTTGTGAGTTTCACAGCCCTCCTTTAACTATTTTTACGTTTTAAAACTCCAAGGGGGAATACATGTTACACCAAGGTATAGTAGTTATGGAGTAAAATCAACTAGATTGTGCGCATAAGCGTATACACTTGTGGTAACCAATATTCAACATTTATAGACCGGGGAACATGGGATAGATCTATCGAGTCTAGGCATGCTCCACTCTTGGTCCATGAGACCCTGAAGAATGCTTTTGTGTCCAACAAGGGTATCATTATGGACTTAGTGGCCGGGTAACGACGTATAACATTGTCGAGGTTTGGTTACTGGCTTATGGCGACACATATATTAATGTCCTTACAAAACAGTAATGATCAACAAATTTCAATGACACTACGCATATTGGTTTTTATTCAAAGCATCAAATGTTTAAAGTTTCATTTGCGTCAAAACAAAACACGTGAACTCAACAACATTATTGTTGACGTTTTTCTTAACATGTATTTCAGGGAAATAAGAAACATTGCATGATTTAGAAGTCAAGAACATGGGATTTCAAGGAACGATGCCATCTTTTGGAGGGTTTGCCTCATATATTTCGCCCTCATGCGGAATATAGGTGTCAAGCCTCGTTTCAAATATCTATATTTTGTTTAAGATCATTTTGTGACATGAAATATTTGGCTTATATTTGTGAGAAAAACACTTTGAACTTGTATTATCAACTCAAGTAATATATATTTGGCATCGTTGTTTATTTTAAATTATGTAGATGTTCACACTATCGAATGCAATGAAAACCTTTCACAATCACACCTTCGCGTTTCCGCTACGAGTAGGGTGTGACAGTGTAGTTTCATAAGACCCTTATATCCAAACAATCCCATTGTTTACATTTTAAGTAAAGACTCACATGTTTGATTAAGTTGACCCAAGACCCGTTGGTGACCCAATAAGTGAATTAGTGTCTTTTTATGTTCATACAATCATAATAAACCAATAAAGTACATCACATTGCACGTATGACTAATATCTAAACTTTATTACTAATAAAGTTTCCCTTTCTAACAAGTCATGCATGGAACTCTAATTCCCAAGAATTCTACACATTGACACTTCTAAACATGCATGGAACTTTAATTCAAGCAAAAGCATTCAAATCAGATAAACAATCATCAATAAACACTAGACACATTAATTAGTTCAATTAGGATTGAATTTGGATAATCTAGGGTTTTTGACCGAGTCTTGAAAAACATAAAATCTAACGAAATCAACCAAGAAACTTACTTGTAAGTGATAGAAGGTATTGGAATTGATCAAAAACACCTTCTATTGCAAGATCCAAGCAAGTAATCAAGAGGTTGGGAGAGGGAGAGTCGTGGGTTACATATGCGATGTAGGGTGAGTTTAGGGCTGGGTTATGTTATGTTATGTTATGTTTTATTTTTATTTATTTTTTAATCCAACTATAGGTAACCATGGGCTTAAGAAAGGGCTTTAGGATCCTCATGGGCCCCTTTTCTAATAAAAACACATTCTTAATTAGAATTTCCCAAAGATACAATTTTCTAAAATTCCCCTATTATAATCAAAATACAAATCTAAGTAATTACGCGTAAAAGCACTCGATTTCACGTAATTTCACATAATGCTCGTAAAGGCCAAATAATACAAAAATTCACACAATTTATATGTATTAATTATTTCAAAATTATTATATCACTTAATCACCAACATTCGGGGATAAACTCGCGTGTGGTTCGGTAATTCTTCGAATTATCGTTAGGTGAGTGTTCGTGCAATAATTGAAACACTTAATTAACCCTAATCAAGTGTAATGCATAAATAAGTGTTCGAGACAATGTTTGAGATAACGGAGTTAGTGTTAACGATGTTAACCTATAAATGTCGGGTGTCACACACTTAATTTAAATAACATTGGTCTCGAAATAGTCCAAACTTGAAGTCAAAGTGTTGTTTCAACAATAGATATAACAGATTCACTATCGTCAAACATATGGAATCAATAAAAAACAAAATCAACAAAACAAATTAACTTAGATCTAACTGATCATCATTGTTGGGGTACGACTCAGTGTTGCCACGGCTGCAAGCGGGATTGTCGTGCCAAGAAGCAGGTCAGTACCATCATCATCAATTATAAAAAACCTTCAACCAAAACATGGTGCCACGGTGGTGACAGTTTTTAAACCCAAAATACTGTTGAATACTAACAACTCCACCGTCGACGTAGATGATAGGTGGACTGTAACGCCCTGCTTTTTCGTACTTTTCATAATTAGAAAGTGTTGTTTGTATTTCTATTTTTGGAAGTCTTGTATTCTTGTTATCGTCTTTTTGTTGTGATCGTTGTAAAATCCAAGACTTGGATCATAATAAAATTCGTATTTCTTTACATTCATGTTATACACATTTCATACTTGTTCATACATTTGGATTGATTATACATGTGACACTATATTCATAATTCACGTGAAATACGTTAAACTTACAAACATGTGACTTATATGCTCAATTTATACAAATACGATACATATTCTCGACATCCATGCTTGTTTATACTTGTTTTATATTTACTTTCATGATTTAAATACATTACATACCTTTACTTATGATACTTTACACCTAAAACACCTTAAATCAACTTAAAACATTCATATATGGAAGTACAAGGGCTGAAAATGTTAAAATAACAAAAAAAATCGATCAGACAAGGGCTCGCGACCCCACCCTCCTTCTCGGTCGCGCCCCGCGACGAAGTCCAATCCGCAGAATGTCCCAACCAGCTATGGGATTGGGAAATTTTGGTTGTTTTATTTGTGTTTCTTGCCTTTAATGGCCACCAATCTCAACCCTTATTCATTCCCTATAAAACCCAAGCCTCCTCCACACATTTTCACTTTGCAAACTCACTTAAACTGTAACACCCCAAAAACGGGTTTGTTAATTAAACTAAATTAACGGGGAATGAGCGGGTAAAATACCGTTAGTGGTAAAAGTTAACCCGGTAAACATTAGGATTTAAATAAATAAACCTAATGTTAAATAAAAGGTGAACAAATGATTTTTAGTAAATAAAGTTTATAAAAAGGCACGGGCTACAGGGACATAATTTAAGTCGGGTAGTGGCATTCTCGAACTTAGTAAATAGAATTATCATGTCCGTCGATAATTTACGAGAGATAGGCAACTAGAAATATAACCTAGTTGTAAACTATAATGTGCAAGAACTAACATTGGGGAGGGACTAAAATTTCCAAATCTGAAACAAATATCTTTAAAATAAAATAAACACCAAAAACACACACTTGTGTGTGTTTAGTCGATCCAGACAGGAGAAGAAGGGTGCAAACCCTCAATGAGCTGAAATCATCAAATTGAAGGAGGAATCGAGCCTCAAATTCCTGCATGAATGTAAATTATTGATCACCTAGACTAGGGGATCACAAGGTATGTTGTAAAACTTAATTTCATCAATTTTGTGTGAAGAAGAAATTGAAGGTGATAACCTTGAGTTCAAAATTATTGTTAGTTTGATGAAATTGATGATGTATTTGTGTTGATGATCACTATACTAGCTAGTATAGATGAAATACTTAATACTTGCACAATCTAGAGACTAGGTCAAGTGTTCATACATGACATAAAGTGGTTTTGATGGTAGAATGAAATTGATGTTATAGTGATGTCAAAGCATGCATATAGTCTTCATATTTACAAGAAAATATGAGATACTTGGCTAAATTGATGTTTCGATTAAAGTCCATGTATGTGGTGAAATGGGTTTTTAAGATAGTAATAAAATCCCCAAATTCTAATATGATAATTTGAGGGATTAGCTATGATGATTGAAAGTCTTGCTAACTTGATATTAATAATTGTGTAACCTTGACGAATTGAAAGAAATAAGGTAAATTTGGTTAAGGAAGTTAGCCAAATTGGTGGCCTAAAAATGATGCCCACCAAGTGTTAGATAAAATGCCTAATGAGTTTTATTGAACTTGTTAGTGCATATATATGTAAAACGGCAGTTTGACTTTTAAAAGTCAAACCAGTCTATAATTAAATCGAATACGAAATATGGTAGAAAAGTCCATAAGGGTGATGGTCATGGTATTGATGACTAATCTAACTATCTTATGGATATTGTATTATAGTTTGACTCTTGACGAGCTAGGTGGAAGCTTGAAGAAGAATGGGTCAAACGGGTCAAAGGCGCGAGAAAGCATGAACGGACTTAAGGTAAGTAAACCTTACAATTCCTAGAATATAATTACAACGTACGTGATGGAAAGTATTTTGGTGATTAATGACGAAATGTAATGTGACCCTATGGTGTCAACCATAACTGGTCAAAGAGTAAAATGGTTGGTAACCACTTATCGTGTTTTGTCAATAAAATAGTTGTTGACAGCAACAGGTCCGCTAAATGCAGAAATTGTTTCGAGGTTTTAACCATTGAGTTTTGACACGATATTTGGTCAGAAGTTGTTTGATAACATAAAGGATGTTTGGTAATTTTTAGATATTTTTACAAAGTTGTTTAACGTGGTTTTCACGGCTGTTTTGTCAACAAAATAGTTGTTGACAGCAACAGGTCCGCTAATTGCATAAACTGTTTCGCGGTCTTAACTATTGAGTTTTGACACAATATTTGGTCAGAAGTCGTTTGACAACATAAAGGATGTTTGGTAATTTTTATAGATTTTTCCAAAGTTGTTTGACATGTTTTCTGCGGCTATTATGTCAATAAAATAGTTGTTGACAGCAACAGGTCCGCAACTTGCAGAAAATGTTTCGAGGTCTTAACCATTGAGTTTTGACATGATATTTGGTCAGAAGTTGTTTGAAAACATAAAGGATGTTTGGAAAGTTTTATAGCGTTTTCTATAGTTGTTTGACGTGGTTTTCGCGGTTGTTTTGTCAACAATATAGTTGTTAACAGCAACAGGTCCGCTAATTGCAGAAACTGTTTCGAGATCTTAACTATTGAGTTTTGACACAATATTTAGTCAGAAGTTGTTTGACAATATAAACTGTAACATCTGTGCTTGTAATCATTGTGAACAGTTCTTTCATCAATAAAAGAATGTTATTTGATCCCAATGTTTGTTTGGTTGTGTTTTATATTTTTCATGTTTTGACTTTTATTCAATTTCAAACTCTATATCGCTTTCTGGAGAGTTATACGCAAACTGGTGCGTAAACGTAATCAGTTTAATGCGACAAATACTCCGGAACATCAACATATACTTAACATACCCTAAATAACCTTTACAAAACTTAGAAATAAGTTTTGTAGGCTTTGGTATGGCAAAAACAAGTTAATTCGCTTACAGGGACTAAACTTGACAAACTGCGAAACTATGCCAATTTGAACTGTAACGAACATTCCGAAACATGACCATAAGTTAAACAAACCTTAAATATCCTTTATATAGCTTAGAAATAGGCTTTGAGGGGTTCGGTGTGCTAAAATAAACTTTTGGGTCATTCAGGGACTAAAAGTGTCAAAAAGTGCACAAGTTTACACTTTCACGCATAACTTACGTTCTGAATACATCCGGACATCCAAAAATTTATGTAAGCACTAAAATATTTTATTTTAGTGTTTGGCATAAGAAAAATCCATTCGTCGCACCATTTGGATCGTTTTTCGCGCTTATGCGCATTCCGTCGTAATTAAGCGAACATCACGTTCGTACGACCAAACGAACCAACGTCCGACATATTTTTTGAGCATGTTTCATGTCCACAATGTTTAGACATCATGTTAGGGCCTTAAAGTTGGCTTAACAGGCCTTAAACATGTCAAAAATGGCTTAAACACATAACAGGGAATGAAACTGCAACTTTTGAAACTTGTTGCTGATCTGCAGACTTTAGGGGGCCCGCGTAAAACCAGGGCTATCCTTTACGCGGCCCGCGTCAGCCTCCCAGACCAGACTAACTGAATTTACAGCCTGTTAACAGCTGCAACCCACTACTAATCTCACTTCCAAGTGTTGATACCTTATGGTGGGTGGCCAATTCAAGTACCACAACATTCCAACATGTGTACGGCTTAGATCGTGCCCCCTTTACCAAGAAATGATCTTGACGGTAGTCCGAACACTATAAATACCCAACCCATTCCATAACTAAAACCCACTAGAATCTGATTTGAGGAGCTCTAAGTTGAAACCTTTGTTTCATACCTGAGCTACTTGAATCACGATTAGCATTCGGGGACCCTTCGTAAGTATTCTTTCGTTCTTTTATTGCTTTTCGAGTCTGAAAGTCAAACTTTGTTTGACTTTCTGCATTGACAAGTTTATGGTCAATGCGAAGTTCGTTTGAACTTCGCAACGTGATAGTAATCACGATGGTTATAGTCCCTTGTGACTATGCCTACTGATTACCACGTTGTCTAGGGTCGTAAGGGTAAGCGATCTAATAAATCGCTTATACCTTCGAACCCGACCCATTTGGTCGATCATTAGGATCCGACCAAATACATTAGGTGACCATAGTATATAGGGAATAACCTTCCGAGGTTATACCTTATGGTCGCTTCGTTAAGTAGTTGTATGATAGGTAGTTTATATGCCTTAGGTAAATTACCAGAATACCCTTTTCATGTATAATTGGTAATTAAGCATATGTAACCTAAACTTTTGTCACATAACTGATTTTGTAACATGTTTAGGCATATAACACTTGTCATAGGGCTAGTTAGACGTCTCGAGTGCGCTTTTGCGCGCACGACGCGTTAAAGTAGCATAAGCTACCTTAATGGGTCACGATGGGTCGAAAGCACTTAGGTTAGGTTTCATTTAGTATGTAGGCTTTGTTAAACCATATGACACGAGCCTCTATACTCGTTTGGTTTACGAACCCTCATTCTATCTAAATCCTCCGATCTAGGTCCGGTTTATTAACATAGTTACCTATATTAGGTGCCGTTTGATATCCGCGATCTCTAGCATTGTTTGGTTGTTACTCAAGGACTACTAAGCAATCTCAAGTGAGTACATAGACCCCTCTTTTACTGTTTTCAAACTGTTTTGGGGTGGAACACATGTGCCTACTTGTTACTTTCATGCTTTCCATGTTTTCATATCATATACTTGTTATGTTCAGTAGTACACTTATAGTACATGATTTCATTGATTTCATGCTATGTATGTCCATTGTGTGCATACTTAGTACATTGTTTTACATTACATTTCATGCTATGTATGTTCATTGTTGCATACTTAGTACAGTTGTGTCAGGTCACATGCTATGTATGTCTATTGTTGCATACTTAGTACAGTTGTTTCACATCACATGCTATGTATGTCTATTGTTGCATACTTAGTACAGTTGTTTCAGGTCACATGCTATGTCTGTCAATTGTTGCATACTTAGTACAGTTGTTTCACATCACATGCTATGTATGTCTATTGTTGCATACTTAGTACAGTTGTTTCAGGTCACATGCTATGTATGTCTATTGTTGCATACTTAGTACAGTTCACATGCTATGTATGTCCATTTGTTGCATACTTAGTACAGTTGTTTTCATCACATGCTTACATTTTGATATGATATTTGGTTTGTTTTGATGGATGAATATACATTCATTAACACAGATCACGCCGTTCGTTAGTAGGTAGTGGTACCATAGGAATTGACAACTCCCGTTCCTGAAATCCTGGGTTTGTTTGGATTGGAAGGAATGACCGAATTCGATATACATAAGCACAGATAAACTTTTAATTTGTTTAATGGTTTATCGCCACAGTCTCAAGGCTTGGATGTATGCATCCTTACAATACCGCATAGATATTTATATCAGTATAGCATGCATTTGTTCCACAAAACATAGCTTTGATTTAAACCATGTTTTACTTCAATACTTTGTTTTTGTGCATATGGTTTAGTTGATATATTTCACTAGCCATACATATCATTTTGGGTTACACATTACATGATTTACATTTGACACATAAACATTATTGACATTGGTTACACATTACATGATTTACATTTGATACATAAACATTATTGACATTGGTTATACATTACATGACTTACATTTTGACACATAAACATTTTGACATATTATTCAATACATTTGGCAATTGGTTTTAACATAAACATTCTATGTTGATTGGTTTGGTTTGAGTAAGTGATTTAAGTAACGAGGCGTGTGTCACACCCCGACCGCGTAAAACAACAAATCGCGGCGGAAACATCGGGGCGTGTTGCAACAGAATTAATGTTTCATAACCATGGATATCAAAAGTGTTTCGTTTTATTAAACATTGAATAATTACATCGTCTGGAAATCTAAATACACAATTTAAACATAATCTATCATTGTTATTGAGTCACTAAGGCCTTGTCCAGTCCTATGTGAGCATGCATCTTATCAATCGATATCATTCAACAATACCTGAAACATATGTGAAAACGAGGTCAGCAAAGAAATGCTGGCGAGTACATAGGTTTTGTGAAAATAAGATTCATGACTTCTGTTTTAGAAAATGTTTAGTCATGAACCTTGTAATTTGCTTTGTCTTTGTAAATCATTTGAAAAATAATAAGTTCAGGTGATATGTATAATAAGAGAAGAATGCATGATTAAATGAATAACCATGTAAAAATGAGTTTGTATAAGATAAGTTGTTTGTAAATAAATGTCTTGTGAAAAGTATGTTACTTGTATAAAATGTTCTATGTCTCAAACTGGAATGATTCAAATAACGCTATAATATGTAATACCATACAAACACTTATATATAGGAAGTACCAGCGGCGTATCCACCATGCTTGTATCATATTACACACGCACCGTTTACTCAAATCACTTACCCAAACAAACCACCAATGTAAGATGTCCATGTTTAAACAAATTGTCAAATGTATTGAATAATATACCAAAATGTTTATGTTAAGATGTAAATCATATCAAAATGTCTATGTCAAATATCCATGTCAAATGTCTACGTCAAAATGTCATGTATGGCAAGTGAAATGTCTCAACTAAACCATATGCACAAAAACAAAGTATTGAAGTAAAACTTGGTTTAAATCAAAGTTATGTTTTGTGGGAAATGCATGATCAAATGTCAATCATGTTAAAATGTTTACCCAATCGTTAACCCATTTTGTAAAATCGTTCTAGTCGTTCTTGTTTTAATCGTGAAACTACTTTATGGTCGATTCTCTAATAACATTCAAACCTTCTTGACGCGTTCCTCGCTCCATCTCGCTCTCGCTCTCGTTCTTAACAAACCCTTACCAAAGGATAAGTTAATAATTACAGATTCAGTCGCTACCCACAACCCCCACACATAACAATGGGTGCAGTAAATAACGGGATTTGTCAGATCCTATGGTACCATAACCTAATACTGGTCGGCTTGATCATTGCTAATGAATGTCATCGGTCATGTAAACTACAACCAACAAGTTTGTTCACTTTTTGAAATTGTTATTAGTTTTTGAAATCATTGTATTCGTTCTTGAAATCATTGTTAGCGTTCTTGAAATAATTGTTAGCGTTCTTGAAACCACATTGTAATTGTTCTTGAAACCATTGATAAAACATTTAGCACATATGAGTCACCCCAAAACAGTTGAAAACAGTAAAAGAGGGGAATAATGTACTCGCCTGGGAGTGCTTAGGAGTCTTGAACAACTACCAAGTAAGCTAGAGGAGTCCCGGAAATCAAACGGTACCTAATATAGGTAACTACATAATTAACCCGGACCTAAATCGGAAGACTGGGTAGCAGGAGGGTTTGTAAACCAAATGAGTGTAGGAACTCATATGATATGGTTTAACAAAGCCTACATACTAAATGAAACTTAACCTAAGTATTATCGACCCATCGCGACCCATTAAGGTAACTTATGCTACTTTAACGCGTCGTGCGCGTGAAACGCGTTCGGACCGTCTAACTAGCCCTATGACAAGTGTTATATGCCTAAACATGTTACATAATCAGTTATGTGACAAAGGTTTAGGTTACATATGCTTAATTACCAATTATACATGAAAAGGGTATTCTGGTAATTTACCTAAGGCATATAAACCACCTATCATACAACTACTCAAACGATGTGACCATAGGGTATAACCTCGGAAGGTTATTCCCTACCTACTATGGTCACCTAATGTATTTGGTCGGATCCTAATGATCGACCAAACTGGGTCGGGTTCGAAGGTATAAGCGATTTATCAGATCGCTTACCCTACGACCCTAGACAACGTGGTAATCAGTAGGCATAGTCCCAAGGGACTATAACCAACGTGATTACAATCACGTTGCGAAGTTCAAACGAACTTCGCATTGACCATTACTGGTCAACGCTGAAAGTCAAACAAAGTTTGACTTTCTGACTCGAAAAGCAGTAAAATAAGGAAAAGAACGAAAGAATACTTACGAAGGGTCCCCGAATGCTAATCCCGATTCAAGAATCTCAGGTATGAAACAATGGTTTCAACTTAGAGGTTCTCAAATCAGAATTCTAGTGATTTTAGCAATGGGGGGTATGGGGTATTTATAGGAATACCCGAACCGTTAAGATCGTTTCATGGAAAACGTGCCTTAATCCCATCCGTACATGTGTTGAAATGTCATGGTGTTTAGGTGTTTAAATTCCATCCATACATGTGTTGAAATGTCATGGTGTTTAGGTGTTTAAATTCCATCCATACATGTGTTGAAATGTCATGGTGTTTAGGTGTTTAAATTCCATCCATACATGTGTTGAAATGTCATGGTGCCTAAATTCCATCCTTATCCGCTGACTAAGCATTGTTAGAATGTGTGGTTGTGAATTAAACAACGGCTAATACATCGAATCTGGTCCCGAATGCGAAAAACGATCCAAATGACGTGACGAATGGATTTTTCTTATGGCGAACACTAAAATAAAATATTTTAGTGCTTACATAAATTTTTGGATGTCCGGATGTATTCAGAACGTAAGTTATGCGCGAAAATGAAAACTTGTGCACTTTTTGACACTTTTAGTCCCTGAATGACCCAAAAGTTTATTTTAGCACACCGAACCCCTCAAAGCCTATTTCTAAGCTATGTAAAGGATATATATGGTATGTTTAACTTATGGTCATGTTCCGGAATGTCTGTTACAGTTCAAATTGGCATACTTTCGCAGTTTGTCAACTTTAGTCCCTGTAAGCGATCTAACTTGATTTTGCCATACCAAAGCCTTCAAAACTTATTTCTAAGTTATGTAAAGGTTATTTAAGGTATGTTAAGCCTTTGTCACTATTCCGGAGTGTTTTTTGCATTAAACTGGTTATATTTACGCATCAGTGCGCGTATAACCTTCCAGAAAGCGATTTAGAGTTTGAAATTGAACAAGAATTGATATGTGCAAATGATACACATATTTTTACAAATCCCAAGTATGAAATATAATATTTCATTGGTTTGGTATTTGTTTGATGGCCGTGGAGGCACAGGTGTTACAGCGTGTGTAATATGATACAAGCATGGTGGATACGTCGCTGGTACTTCCTATATATAAGTGATTGTATGGTATTACATATCGTAGCGTTATTTGAATCATTTCAATTTGGACATATAACATTTTATACAAATAACGTACTTTTCACAAGACATTAATTTACAAACAACTTATTTTATACAAACTCATTTTACATGGTTATTCATTTAACCATACATTATTCTCTTATTTATACATATCATTTGATCTTATCGTTTTTCAAATGATTTACAAGACAAAGCAAATTACAAGGTTCATGACTAAACATTTTCTTAAACAATAAGTCATGAATCCTATTTTTCACAAAACCTATGTATCTCACAGGCATTTTTATGCTGACGTACCTATTTTCACATGTGTTTTCAGGAGATGATGCATAGGACTTATCAAGATACACTTAGGCGGACTTGGGCCTTAGTGACAATAAAAGATGCAAGACTAGTTATTCATGTTATGTTTCTTTGATTGTCAAGACATTGTAACTCTTTTATTCAATAAAACAATATTTCAATTTCCATGTGTTATGAAACAATGATTCTGTTACAACACTCCCCGACGTTTTCCGCCACGTTTTGTTGTTCTTCGTGGTCGGGGTGTGACAGAAAAGTTGGTATCAGAGCCCATGGTTATAGGGAATTAGGTTATTAGTAATGCTTTGACCTAGTCTATAACCTTCCTAGGACTCTAACGCGAGTTTACTTGCGTTTAGTCATAAAACAATACCGTCACCTATCCTTAGGCGACGATCGCAACAAGAACATAAATTTCAAAACCGCTTTGAAAACTAATCATCTGTTCTAGGATGATTGATTACTAGGTTTTGAACCCTCTATTGTAAGGTTTTGAACCCTCTAAGTTTTCAAATCTCGTCAAAGTTTGGGTCATATAATGTGAACACGTGCAAACTGGAAGAGTGAATGCCTGTACCCTGAGTTTTCTGTCGAAGGCTAGAGTGTTTGTACAAATCCGCAGTATCGGACCAGTCACTCTTACCTGGGAACTCTTGGGGTGAGTGTTCACTTATAGGCGAGCATATCTTCAGAGATACATTAATATGATCCGCTTACTTTGATTTGTCACCGTCTCATTTCTTTGCCTTAAGTAACAAACAAATGATCGCAATTCTTATGCATTGCCATTCTATTTTGTTTATCCGATAACCTTTCACGTGTTTCTTCCTATGTCTTTCATTTTCTTCTCGAATGTCTCTTCCTCTCAGTACCGGTCAAATGTCCGAGCGAACAACCAAATTCGCTCAGCGAATAGGCGAAGTAGTCCTGAAGACTGTTGAATTAGCTACTACCATGTATCGTCTCCAGGATGAAGCCACTCAAGAGTCACGAAGACAGGCAGGACCTAGTCAGGTGACAGCACCACCAGCCAAGAAACCAATCGAGGAATCAAAGACCATGGATGAACGATCCCCTAAGAAGTCAAAGAAGCGAAAGGCTTCTCAGAACTTCACCGTGGTCGCTCACAATGGTCAAGCCGTCCCCAACCAACCAGCTCAACCCCCTGGTAGGAAGCCATACAACGGAACTGCACCCTTGTGCAACCAATGTAGCCTTCATCATCAGGCTAGTGTGAAGTGCCGCAAATGCCAAATTTGTGGACTTATAGGTCATACGGCAAGGGTTTGCCCAACTACAGCAGTACCAAATCAAGCAGGATCTAGCCAGGAGGCAACACAACCTGCTAAGAAGCAATACAAGGGAACAGCCCCAATATGCGACAAATGTAATGCACACCACTTAGCTCACCTACAGTGTCGTTTGTGTGCATCATGTGGGCGACTCGGTCACCTGGCAAATGCTTGTCGATTTACCCCAAACCAAGGTGGTCCAAACCAACCACAAGCCAACTCTGCTCAAGCTCGTTTCTCACCAGGGTCTTGCTACAACTGTGGCGAGATGGGCCATTTCCTAAGGGATTGCCCAAAGCTTGCTAATGCAAATTCAACCCACGGATGAGCAGTTGGCTGATTTGAAGATGTTGTTGTCTTATGCTTTTGTTTCATCTATTTCTTGTAATGTGAAACAATCTGTTTTGATTATAAATAAATTGTTGTTCACAATTCTGATATACGAGTGTAGTTACATGTGTGTATGACTTTTCCTATGATACCTACATCAAGGAACTATGTTCCTTACAAACTACATTTGTGATTTCGCCCTTTCAAATGATCGCTCATGATTCCCTCGAAAATTTTAAGTACTCGTTTCACTCTAAGAAACAAAGTACATAAAATAAAGTGACATTATGAGTTATCATGCTTCTGCACATATGTGCCTTTGAATCCTTGGTTAGATAACTAAGGGTATTTTCAAATCTCATACCCATTACGTTTTGATTTTTCAACATACACAGTACAAGTATTTCAAAAACAATCTTCATGATCTCAAAACATTTCATATAGTTTGAAAACAAATTTTTTTTATGCATTGTCTATGTTATTTCAAAAACATTGGCTATGTTTTCAAAAAACAACCTTCATAATTTCAAAATGTTTCATATAGTCGGAAGACAATATTAACACAGTACATTCTCTTATCAAGTGCATGATTTTGAAAAGCATCATTCACGTTTTTCAAAAACCTTATACATAATTTCAAAATTCATCTCGCATGATTTTAAAACATTTTTATAAATATACTTAACTAGTACACCTACTTTATGATTTCAAAAGTATTATATATAAGATTTCAAAAACGTTAAACACATTTTTCTTAAAAGAACCCCATGCATAGTTTTCCAAATATATTTCCTCATACATTGACTTATCCTTTAAATTATGCTTCATATGTTGCCTTGACATATCTAGCATCTCAACTTCATAAGCATTTTACTTCATGTTTTGACTTAAGCACGTCCAGTGCAAGGTTTCAAAACATCTTCAACTTCTAAAATCAATATGGGATCTTTTTATCTTCACAATTAGACCCTTGTGGATGATTATCATTCAAATCAGAGTCCTTAATTGGATTCCTTATGTACCTAAATTCGAACGTTTCGGTTCCTTATAATCGAAATCGAATTTTCTTTTCAAAAATCTTTCTATCTTTATAGTTAGATTCTTGATAATGTTTAAAGTACCAAATGAAATCCAAGGAATGGATTCCTAGTGTGCTTTAAATACATATGCTCTGTTAGCAGAACAAATTTCTAGTTAAACAATTTTGTGGTTATGTGACTATGTGTTTATGCATCTTATGTTTTCTTTTATACATTTTGTGTTTTTATACTCTGGGTATTCATTATCCAAATCCTCGTAGAATCTTTCATATCTTCATATGAGGGATTCGTAGTAGGATATTCAAAAAGGTACTACCTTAAATCCTAAATGGGCTTCTATGTAATAGTTAAGACCCTTGGATTATATAGTACTATTCCATGATTCATAAGAGACCCTTTTAGTGGTCTAGTAAAAAAGATTGATTCACAATTTGGTTAAAGAACGACATCTAGTGATGTAGCTGAACGGACTCCTTGATAGTCTATTTAGATCATTTATTGATTTAATTAAAAGGACTCTATGGCGGTCTAGTCACACTCATCATAGGATTGTTCATTTGGTTTTCCCCTACACATTATAAAATAGACTGTGTGAACTATGCAAGAAATTATCTAATTATGGACGCGTACATAATTATGAAATTCAATGCACGAAAACCACAGTAAGATTTATTATGTGTAAGAACCGATAGTGGCAACAATAACGAAATGTGAACAATGTACAGGAGGTATGGTGGACGCACCAATGACGCTTCATATACTTGTATAAAAGTATCCCTCTTACATTGCAAGCATGATGTTATTAAGGTTACTAGAAGTTCAGAACCCTAACCAATGTTGTTCGATCTTTTCAACTTCATGTTTTAAACTCTCACAAGTTTCCTCTAAATAAATTTCGGGACGCAATTTCCACAAGTAGGGGAGACTGTAACATCTGTGCTTGTAATCATTGTGAACAGTTCTTTCATTAATAAAAGAATGTTATTTGATCCCAATGTTTGTTTGGTTGTGTTTTATATTTTTCATGTTTTGACTTTTATTCAATTTCAAACTCTATATCGCTTTCTGGAGAGTTATACGCAAACTGGTGCGTAAACGTAATCAATTTAATGCGACAAATACTCTGGAACATCAACATATACTTAACATACCCTAAATAACCTTTACAAAACTTAGAAATAAGTTTTGTAGGCTTTGGTATGGCAAAAACAAGTTAATTCGCTTACAGGGACAAAACTTGACAAACTGCGAAAGTATGCCAATTTGAACTGTAACGAACATTCTGGAACATGACCATAAGATAAACACACCTTAAATATCCTTTATATAGCTTAGAAATAGGCTTTGAGGGGTTCGGTGTGCTAAAATAAACTTTTGGGTCATTCAGGGACTAAAAGTGTCAAAAAGTGCACAAGTTTACACTTTCACGCATAACTTACGTTCTGAATACATCCGGACATCCAAAAATTTATGTAAGCACTAAAATAT
The DNA here is from genome assembly GCA_030545235.1 of Helianthus tuberosus. Taxonomy (NCBI): domain Eukaryota; kingdom Viridiplantae; phylum Streptophyta; class Magnoliopsida; order Asterales; family Asteraceae; genus Helianthus; species Helianthus tuberosus. The sequence goes on from CM060358.1 coordinate 126,542,878, forward strand.
TTTATTTTAGTGTTTGGCATAAGAAAAATCCATTCGTCGCGCCATTTGGATCGTTTTTCGCGCTTATGCGCATTCCGTCGTAATTAATTGAACATCGCGTTCGTACGACCAAACGAACCAACGTCCGACATACTTTTTGAGCATGTTTCATGTCCACAATGTTTAGACATCATGTTAGGGCCTTAAAGTTGGCTTAACAGGCCTTAAACATGTCGAAAATGGCTTAAACACATAACAGGGACTGAAACTGCAACTTTTGAAACTTGTTGCTGATCTGCAGACTTCAGGCGGCCCGCGTAAAACCAGGGCTATCCTTTACGCGGCCCGTGTCAGCCTCCCAGACCAGATTAACTAAATTTACAGCCTGTTAACAGCTACAACCCACTACTAATCTCACTTCCAAGTGTTGATACCTTATGGTGGGTGGCCAATTCTAGTACCACAACATTCCAACATGTGTACGGCATAGATCGTGCCCCCTTTTCCATGAAATGATCTTAACGGTAGTCCGAACACTATAAATACCCAACCCATTCCATAACTAAAACCCACTAGAATCTGATTTGAGGAGCTCTAAGTTGAAACCTTTGTTTCATACCTGAGCTACTTGAATCACGATTAGCATTCGGGGACCCTTCGTAAGTATTCTTTCGTTCTTTTATTGCTTTTCGAGTCTGAAAGTCAAACTTTGTTTGACTTTCTGCGTTGACCAGTTTATGGTCAATGCGAAGTTCGTTTGAACTTCGCAACGTGATAGTAATCACGATGGTTATAGTCCCTTGTGACTATGCCTACTGATTACCACGTTGTCTAGGGTCGTAAGGGTAAGCGATCTAATAAATCGCTTATACCTTCGAACCCGACCCATTTGGTCGATCATTAGGATCCGACCAAATACATTAGGTGACCATAGTATATAGGGAATAACCTTCCGAGGTTATACCTTATGGTCGCTTCGTTAAGTAGTTGTATGATAGGTAGTTTATATGCCTTAGGTAAATTACCAGAATACCCTTTTCATGTATAATTGGTAATTAAGCATATGTAACCTAAACTTTTGTCACATAACTGATTTTGTAACATGTTTAGGCATATAACACTTGTCATAGGGCTAGTTAGACGTCTCGAGTGCGCTTTTGCGCGCACGACGCGTTAAAGTAGCATAAGCTACCTTAATGGGTCACGATGGGTCGAAAGCACTTAGGTTAGGTTTCATTTAGTATGTAGGCTTTGTTAAACCATATGACACGAGCCTCTATACTCGTTTGGTTTACGAACCCTCATTCTATCTAAATCCTCCGATCTAGGTCCGGTTTATTAACATAGTTACCTATATTAGGTGCCGTTTGATATCCGCGATCTCTAGCATTGTTTGGTTGTTACTCAAGGACTACTAAGCAATCTCAAGTGAGTACATAGACCCCTCTTTTACTATTTTCAAACTGTTTTGGGGTGGAACACATGTGCCTACTTGTTACTTTCATGCTTTCCATGTGTTCATATCATATGCTTGTTATGTTCAGTAGTACACTTATAGTACATGATTTCATTGATTTCATGCTATGTATGTCCATTGTGTGCATACTTAGTACATTGTTTTACATTACATTTCATGCTATGTATGTTCATTGTTGCATACTTAGTACAGTTGTTTCAGGTCACATGCTATGTATGTCTATTGTTGCATACTTAGTACAGTTGTTTCACATCACATGCTATGTATGTCTATTGTTGCATACTTAGTACAGTTGTTTCAGGTCACATGCTGTGTATGTCTATTGTTGCATACTTAGTACAGTTCACATGCTATGTATGTCCATTTGTTGCATACTTAGTACAGTTGTTTTCATCACATGCTTACATTTTGATATGATATTTGGTTTGTTTTGATGGATGAATATACATTCATTAACACAGATCACGCCGTTCGTTAGTAGGTAGTGGTACCATAGGAATTGACAACTCCCGTTCCTGAAATCCTGGGTTTGTTTGGATTGGAAGGAATGACCGAATTCGATATACATAAGCACAGATAAACTTTTAATTTGTTTAATGGTTTATCGCCACAGTCTCAAGGCTTGGATGTATGCATCATTACAATACCGCATAGATATTTATATCAGTATAGCATGCATTTGTTCCACAAAACATAGCTTTGATTCAAACCATGTTTTACTTCAATACTTTGTTTTTGTGCATATGGTTTAGTTGATATATTTCACTAGCCATACATATCATTTTGGGTTACACATTACATGATTTACATTTGACACATAAACATTATTGACATTGGTTACACATTACATGATTTACATTTGATACATAAACATTATTGACATTGGTTATACATTACATGACTTACATTTTGACACATAAACATTTTGACATATTATTCAATACATTTGGCAATTGGTTTTAACATAAACATTCTATGTTGATTGGTTTGGTTTGAGTAAGTGATTTAAGTAACGAGGCGTGTGTAATATGATACAAGCATGGTGGATACGTCGCTGGTACTTCCTATATATAAGTGATTGTATGGTATTACATATCGTAGCGTTATTTGAATCATTTCAATTTGGACATATAACATTTTATACAAATAACGTACTTTTCACAAGACATTAATTTACAAACAACTTATTTTATGCAAACTCATTTTACATGGTTATTCATTTAACCATACATTATTCTCTTATTTATACATATCATTTGATCTTATCGTTTTTCAAATGATTTACAAGACAAAGCAAATTACAAGGTTCATGACTAAACATTTTCTTAAACAATAAGTCATGAATCCTATTTTTCACAAAACCTATGTATCTCACAGGCATTTTTATGCTGACGTACCTATTTTCACATGTGTTTTCAGGAGATGATGCATAGGACTTATCAAGATACACTTAGGCGGACTTGGGCCTTAGTGACAATAAAAGATGCAAGACTAGTTATTCATGTTATGTTTCTTTGATTGTCAAGACATTGTAACTCTTTTATTCAATAAAACAATATTTCAATTTCCATGTGTTATGAAACAATGATTCTGTTACAACACTCCCCGACGTTTTACGCCACGTTTTGTTTTTCTACGTGGTCGGGTGTGACAGAAAAGTTGGTATCAGAGCCCATGGTTATAGGGAATTAGGTTATTAGTAATGCTTTGACCTAGTCTATAACCTTCCTAGGACTCTAACGCGAGTTTACTTGCGTTTAGTCATAAAACAATACCGTCACCTATCCTTAGGCGACGATCGCAACAATAACATAAATTTCAAAACCGCTTTGAAAACTAATCATCTGTTCTAGGATGATTGATTACTAGGTTTTGAACCCTCTATTGTAAGGTTTTGAACCCTCTAAGTTTTCAAATCTCGTCAAAGTTTGGGTCATATAATGTAAACACGTGCAAACTGGAAGAGTGAATGCCTGTACCCTGAGTTTTCTGTCGAAGGCTAGAGTGTTTGTACAAATCCGCAGTATCGGACCAGTCACTCTTACCTGGGAACTCTTGGGGTGAGTGTTCACTTATAGGCGAGCATGTCTTCAGTGATACATTAATATGATCCGCTTACTTTGATTTGTCACCGTCTCATTTGTTTGCCTTAAGTAACAAACAAATGATCGCAATTCTTATGCATTGCCATTCTATTTTGTTTATCCGATAACCTTTCACGTGTTTCTTCCTATGTCTTTCATTTTCTTCTCGAATGTCTCTTCCTCTCAGTACCGGTCAAATGTCCGAGCGAACAACCAAATTCGCTCAGCGAATAGGCGAAGTAGTCCTGAAGACTGTTGAATTAGCTACTGCCATGTATCGTCTCCAGGATGAAGCCACTCAAGAGTCACCAAGACAGGCAGGACCTAGTCAGGTGACAGCACCACCAGCCAAGAAACCAATCGAGGAATCAAAGACCATGGATGAACGATCCCCTAAGAAGTCAAAGAAGCGAAAGGCTTCTCAGAACTTCACCGTGGTCGCTCACAATGGTCAAGCCGTCCCCAACCAACCAGCTCAACCCCCTGCTAGGAAGCCATACAACGGAACTGCACCCTTGTGCAACCAATGTAGCCTTCATCATCAGGCTAGTGTGAAGTGCCGCAAATGCCAAATTTGTGGACTTATAGGTCATACGGCAAGGGTTTGCCCAACTACAGCAGTACCAAATCAAGCAGGATCTAGCCAGGAGGCAACACAACCTGCTAAGAAGCAATACAAGGGAACAACCCCAATATGCGACAAATGTAATGCACACCACTTAGCTCACCTACAGTGTCGTTTGTGTGCATCATGTGGGCGACTCGGTCACCTGGCAAATGCTTGTCGATTTACCCCAAACCAAGGTGGTCCAAACCAACCACATGCCAACTCTGCTCAAGCTCGTTTCTCACCAGGGTCTTGCTACAACTGTGGCGAGATGGGCCATTTCCTAAGGGATTGCCCAAAGCTTGCTAATGCAAATCCAACCCACGGATGAGCGGTTGGCTGATTTGAAGATGTTGTTGTCTTATGCTTTTGTTTCATCTATTTCTTGTAATGTGAAACAATCTGTTTTGATTATAAATAAATTGTTGTTCACAATTCTGATATACGAGTGTAGTTACATGTGTGTATGACTTTTCCTATGATACCTACATCAAGGAACTATGTTCCTTACAAACTACATTTGTGATTTCTCCCTTTCAAATGATCGCTCAGGATTCCCTCAAAAATTTTAAGTACTCGTTTCACTCTAAGAAACAAAGTACATAAAATAAAGTGACATTATGAGTAATCATGCTTCTGCACATATGTGCCTTTGAATCCTTGGTTAGATAACTAAGGGTATTTTCAAATCTCATACCCATTACGTTTTGATTTTTCAACATACACAGTACAAGTATTTCAAAAACAATCTTCATGATCTCAAAACATTTCATATAGTTTGAAAACAAATTTTTTTATGCATTGTCTATGTTATTTCAAAAACATTGGCTATGTTTTCAAAAAACAACCTTCATAATTTCAAAATGTTTCATATAGTCTGAAGACAATATTAACACAGTACATTCTCTTATCAAGTGCATGATTTCGAAAAGCATCATTCATGTTTTTCAAAAACCTTATACATAATTTCAAAATTCATCTCGCATGATTTTAAAACATTTTTATAAATATACTTACCTAGTACACCTACTTTATGATTTCAAAAGTATTATATATAAGATTTCAAAAACGTTAAACACATTTTTCTTAAAAGAACCCCATGCATAGTTTTCCAAATATATTTCCTCATACATTGACTTAACCATTAAATTATGCTTCATATGTTGCCTTGACATATCTAGCATCTCAACTTCATAAGCATTTTACTTCATGTTTTGACTTAAGCACGTCCAGTGCAAGGTTTCAAAACATCTTCAACTTCTAACATCAATATGGGATCTTTTTATCTTCACAATTAGACCCTTGTAGATGATTATCATTCAAATCAGAGTCCTTAATTGGATTCCTTATGTACCTAAATTCGAACGTTTCGGTTCCTTATAATCGAAATTGAATTTTCCTTTCAAAAATCTTTCTATATTTATAGTTAGATTCTTGATAATGTTTAAAGTACCAAATGAAATCCAAGGAATGGATTCCTAGTGTGCTTTAAATACATATGCTCTGTTAGCAGAACAAATTTCTAGTTAAACAATTTTGTGGTTATGTGACTATGTGTTTATGCATCTTATGTTTTCTTTTATACATTTTGTGTTTTTATACTCTGGGTATTCATTATCCAAATCCTCGTAGAATCTTTCATATCTTCATATGAGGGATTCGTAGTAGGATATTCAAAAAGGTACTACCTTAAATCCTAAATGGGCTTCTATGTAATAGTTAAGACCCTTGGATTATATAGTACTATTCCATGATTCATAAGAGACCCTTTTAGTGGTCTAGTCAAAAAGATTGATTCACAATTTGGTTAAAGAACGACATCTAGTGATGTAGCTGAACGGACTCCTTGATAGTCTATTTAGATCATTTATTGATTTAATTAAAAGGACTCTATGGCGGTCTAGTCACACTCATCATAGGATTGTTCATTTGGTTTTCCCCTACACATTATAAAATAGACTGTGTGAACTATGCAAGAAATTATCTAATTATGGACGCGTACATAATTATGAAATTCAGTGCACGGAAACCACAGTAAGATTTATTATGTGTAAGAACCGATAGTGGCAACAATAACGAAATGTGAACAATGTACAGGAGGTATGGTGGACGCACCAATGACGCTTCATATACTTGTATAAAAGTATCCGTCTTACATTGCAAGCATGATGTTATTAAGGTTACTAGAAGTTCAGAACCCTAACCAATGTTGTTCGATCTTTTCAACTTCATGTTTTAAACTCTCACAAGTCTCCTCTAAATAAATTTCGGGACGAAATTTCCACAAGTAGGGGAGACTGTAACATATGTGCTTGTAATCATTGTGAACAGTTCTTTCATCAATAAAAGAATGTTATTTGATCCCAATGTTTGTTTGGTTGTGTTTTATATTTTTCATGTTTTGACTTTTATTCAATTTCAAACTCTATATCGCTTTCTGGAGAGTTATACGCAAACTGGTGCGTAAACGTAATCAATTTAATGCGACAAATACTCTGGAACATCAACATATACTTAACATACCCTAAATAACCTTTACAAAACTTAGAAATAAGTTTTGTAGGCTTTGGTATGGCAAAAACAAGTTAATTCGCTTACAGGGACTAAACTTGACAAACTGCGAAACTATGCCAATTTGAACTGTAACGAACATTTCGAAACACGACCATAAGTTAAACACACCTTAAATATCCTTTATATAGCTTAGAAATAGGCTTTGAGGGGTTCGGTGTGCTAAAATAAACTTTTGGGTCATTCAGGGACTAAAAGTGTCAAAAAGTGCACAAGTTTACACTTTCACGCATAACTTACGTTCTGAATACATCCGGACATCCAAAAATTTATGTAAGCACTAAAATATTTTATTTTAGTGTTTGGCATAAGAAAAATCCATTCGTCACGCCATTTGGATCGTTTTTCGCGCTTATGCGCATTCCGTCGTAATTAAGCGAACATCGCGTTCGTACGACCAAACGAACCAACGTCCGACATATTTTTTGAGCATGTTTCATGTCCACAATGTTTAGACATCATGTTAGGGCCTTAAAGTTGGCTTAACAGGCCTTAAACATGTCGAAAATGGCTTAAACACATAACAGGGACTGAAACTGCAACTTTTGAAACTTGTTGCTGATCTGCAGACTTCAGGCGGCCCGCGTAAAACCAGGGCTATCCTTTACGCGGCCCGCGTCAGCCTCCCAGACCAGATTAACTGAATTTACAGCCTGTTAACAGCTGCAACCCACTACTAATCTCACTTCCAAGTGTTGATACCTTATGGTGGGTGGCCAATTCTAGTACCACAACATTCCAACATGTGTACGGCTTAGATCGTGCCCCCTTTTCCATGAAATGATCTTAACGGTAGTCCGAACACTATAAATACCCAACCCATTCCATAACTAAAACCCACTAGAATCTGATTTGAGGAGCTCTAAGTTGAAACCTTTGTTTCATACCTGAGCTACTTGAATCACGATTAGCATTCGGGGACCCTTCGTAAGTATTCTTTCGTTCTTTTATTGCTTTTCGAGTCTGAAAGTCAAACTTTGTTTGACTTTCTGCGTTGACCAGTTTATGGTCAATGCGAAGTTCGTTTGAACTTCGCAACGTGATAGTAATCACGATGGTTATAGTCCCTTGTGACTATGCCTACTGATTACCACGTTGTCTAGGGTCGTAAGGGTAAGCGATCTAATAAATCGCTTATACCTTCGAACCCGACCCATTTGGTCGATCATTAGGATCCGACCAAATACAATAGGTGACCATAGTATATAGGGAATAACCTTCTGAGGTTATACCTTATGGTCGCTTCGTTAAGTAGTTGTATGATAGGTAGTTTATATGCCTTAGGTAAATTACCAGAATACCCTTTTCATGTATAATTGGTAATTAAGCAAATGTAACCTAAACTTTTGTCACATAATTGATTTTGTAACATGTTTAGGCATATAACACTTGTCATAGGGCTAGTTAGACGTCTCGAGTGCGCTTTTGCGCGCACGACGCGTTAAAGTAGCATAAGCTACCTTAATGGGTCACGATGGGTCGAAAGCACTTAGGTTAGGTTTCATTTAGTATGTAGGCTTTGTTAAACCATATGACACGAGCCTCTATACTCGTTTGGTTTACGAACCCTCATTCTATCTAAATACTCCGATCTAGGTCCGGTTTATTAACTTAGTTACCTATATTAGGTGCCGTTTGATATCCGCGATCTCTAGCATTGTTTGGTTGTTACTCAAGGACTACTAAGCAATCTCAAGTGAGTACATAGACCCCTCTTTTACTGTTTTCAAACTGTTTTGGGGTGGAACACATGTGCCTACTTGTTACTTTCATGCTTTCCATGTTTTCATATCATATACTTGTTATGTTCAGTAGTACACTTATAGTACATGATTTCATTGATTTCATGCTATGTATGTCCATTGTGTGCATACTTAGTACATTGTTTTACATTACATTTCATGCTATGTATGTTCATTGTTGCATACTTAGTACAGTTGTTTCAGGTCACATGCTATGTATGTCTATTGTTGCATACTTAGTACAGTTGTTTCACATCACATGCTATGTATGTCTATTGTTGCATACTTAGTACAGTTGTTTCAGGTCACATGCTATGTCTGTCAATTGTTGCATACTTAGTACAGTTGTTTCACATCACATGCTATGTATGTCTATTGTTGCATACTTAGTACAGTTGTTTCAGGTCACATGCTATGTATGTCTATTGTTGCATACTTAGTACAGTTCACATGCTATGTATGTCCATTTGTTGCATACTTAGTACAGTTGTTTTCATCACATGCTTACATTTTGATATGATATTTGGTTTGTTTTGATGGATGAATATACATTCATTAACACAGATCACGCCGTTCGTTAGTAGGTAGTGGTACCATAGGAATTGACAACTCCCGTTCCTGAAATCCTGGGTTTGTTTGGATTGGAAGGAATGACCGAATTCGATATACATAAGCACAGATAAACTTTTAATTTGTTTAATGGTTTATCGCCACAGTCTCAAGGCTTGGATGTATGCATCCTCACAATACCGCATAGATATTTATATCAGTATAGCATGCATTTGTTCCACAAAACATAGCTTTGATTTAAACCATGTTTTACTTCAATACTTTGTTTTTGTGCATATGGTTTAGTTGATATATTTCACTAGCCATACATATCATTTTGGGTTACACATTACATGATTTACATTTGACACATAAACATTATTGACATTGGTTACACATTACATGATTTACATTTGATACATAAACATTATTGACATTGGTTATACATTACATGACTTACATTTTGACACATAAACATTTTGACATATTATTCAATACATTTGGTAATTGGTTTTAACATAAACATTCTACGTTGATTGGTTTGGTTTGAGTAAGTGATTTAAGTAACGAGGCGTGTGTAATATGATACAAGCATGGTGGATACGCCGCTGGTACTTCCTATATATAAGTGATTGTATGGTATTACATATCGTAGCGTTATTTGAATCATTTCAATTTGGACATATAACATTTTATACAAATAACGTACTTTTCACAAGACATTAATTTACAAACAACTTATTTTATACAAACTCTTTTTACATGGTTATTCATTTAACCATACATTATTCTCTTATTTATACATATCATTTGATCTTATCGTTTTTCAAATGATTTACAAGACAAAGCAAATTACAAGGTTCATGACTAAACATTTTCTTAAACAATAAGTCATGAATCCTATTTTTCACAAAACCTATGTATCTCACAGGCATTTTTATGCTGACGTACCTATTTTCACATGTGTTTTCAGGAGATGATGCATAGGACTTATCAAGATACACTTAGGCGGACTTGGGCCTTAGTGACAATAAAAGATGCAAGACTAGTTATTTATGTTATGTTTCTTTGATTGTCAAGACATTGTAACTCTTTTATTCAATAAAACAATATTTCAATTTCCATGTGTTATGAAATAATGATTCTGTTACAACACTCCCCAACGTTTTCCGCCACGTTTTGTTGTTCTACGTGGTCGGGGTGTGACATAAAGGATCTTGGGTAATTTTTATACATGTTTTTATGAAATAGTTCGATGTGGTTTATGCCGACGTTCTATCATATAATAGTGGTTGACATCAAAATGTTTGATAATTTTGTAACGAGTTAAAATTGTTAGAGACACGGTCGGGTGGAAACGTGACCCAGCCGGGTAAGGGTGCTGAGAAAAAAACATGTTTTAGTTGAAACGGCCGGGTGGAAATCTGACCCGGCCGGGTAAGGGGGCTGAAAAAAAAGGATATTTTGTGCTTAATATTTTCGTTCAAATGTTTCGATTACTAATCGTTTGACCGTAGAACTTAAACACTAATCGTTTTTAGTGTTTATAATAGGCTTTCACTAAGGCGGGAAGCGTACGGATTGACGACCAAGCACGCCAAGAACCGAACACTCTTAAACCGCCATTTCTGCAGAGCATTCTTCGGGAAAGTTTAAGTGTGATCACGCATGACAAAGTTTTATGCATTAAAACCTTGTTGTTTTTTTACGGTCACTTATTTGTTTAATTACCCATTAAGTTGGTTTGTCTGGGTTATTCGTTAACCCACACTCGTAGGTTAATTATAAAAAAAAATTGGGACCTAATTATCCGCATTTTATTAAAATATTACTAAAATGGGTTAGATTGTTACATAAACACTCTCAATTCTGCTGGAAATCAGTAGCAAGGACAGATTCGTTACAAGTTACAAAAGTGAGCCTAACTTCACTTCTACTTCATATTTTTCACTCATTCTTTCTCCTTTGCACTTGGAACAACCTTAGGTGTGTTTCCACAGGTTTTTCATAGAAAACCAAGGCTGGAACAACAACCAAATAAGGTCAAAAGTGCAAGGAAACTTTCTATTTTGTATAAACACTTGTTAAACTTACTTGAACTTGAGATTTCACAACACATTCTTATGTCCTTATGCCACTAATCAAGACCATGATTATGTGAGCTTAAAACAAGGTTGTGACATGTAAATCCAGAGGTTTAATCCTCAAAAACTTTCTGTTTTGATAGGGTTTTAACCCACAAGTGATGAACAAGTCTTGAACTTGAAGTTGTGTGATTATATGGTTAGCTTGGGCTATCCTACTTGCAAATCCACACATCACTTGATGTTTTCCTTATTAGATAGAGTTTATTTCATTCCTTAATGTATGTTCATGACCATCCTTGTTGTCCATGACAACATGTGTATTGGTGAATACAAAAGAGGTTCCTAAATGGAAGATTTATCTTCCTACCTCATGCATGACTTATATGATGTTCTTGTTATGTTATTGGACTAGAAACTTATAATATATACTATATAACATATATAATATCCAAGTAACCAAACCTTTGATGATGACCTAGTGGTCATTTGTCAAAATGTTAAGTTTCATCATCTAAAGACCTTAATACTTGTTACGATTCTACTGAGTATTTTAACCCATGAAAACATTCAAACCCTTTTGGGTTTCATAGTGTCAAAATGAGTATTATGTGATAGATGATTTATTTCTCATATGTCTACTTTTCATGTACTTTAAACTCCGAATCCTTAATCCTCCGTTAGCATCCAATACTCATACACCTATGTTTTTTCGTGTAGAAGGACTTGGTGCTCCATCCAAATCAACCAACAAACCCTCGCGGATTTACCAAATGGAAGCTTGCAAAACCGTGAGTATACTCGATCCCATTTTACTTTTTTAACACTTTGGGTGCAACATGTATTTTATACAAAACACGCAACACTTGAAACTCATTTTAATCACACTCTATCCACGTTTAAAACATGAAACTATATGACACTTGTTAATCTTGTATGCTATGTAAACTTTTGTGTCGATATATGCTCATTAACTTTGCTAGCCTACCTTAACAATTATAGCGCTATAGGATTAACGCACCGCCCATTAGTCTTAGGGTATTATTAAGTTAAACATGTTAACCTCCCGCTAGTCTCTTGGGAAAGGAAAATTTGCGTTGTATACTTGGGTTTGAACATATAGTTACACCGTTTCAGCATATTAGTAACTTGTATCTATGTTGTTCATGTTGGATATGAGCTTGTTAAACATTTTTATCCTATATTATGCTACGTATAAAACTTGTATACTCGCCAACTTTTTGTTGATCATATTTTAATACGTGTTGCAGGTTGATAGACGAGATGATGCTAGTGAAGAAACGAGATTTAGGTGGACTTAGAAACACACCTAGAATAAACGTTATTTGATTGTTATGTTTCAAAACAATTTTGTTCATGTTGAACCTTGTATGACATTTTTAGCATTGTAATGAAATTGAATTTAAATTATATTGTCATATAGTGTTATGATGCTTTGAGCGATTTGTTCGTCTCATCCTGATGTTTCCGCCATCGGTTGGGGTGTGACATGGACGGTTTAAGGTGCCGTGTTGATGAGGGTTTTTAAATCCAAAACAGTGTATCGACAACAACACCAACAACACACTAAAAGTAGGGCTACATCAAGACTGAGAATGCCACTGCAGTTTAAGGTGCCATGGTGGTGATTTTTAAAGAGAGAGAGAGAAGAAACAGTGTGTACCACCCATATAACTACGTGTACAACCATCATATGCACATAACACCAACAAAGCATAATGTACAACCCCTAATGCTCAAAGGTTGACAATGGCGCCACCAACAGCAACACCACCGCCATTTAAGGTGCAAAGGTGGTGAGGGTTTTTCAACCCAAAATAGTCCCACGTCAAGCTCGACAAAGTCACCGACGACAATGCCACCGCCGACGGAGAGATACATGGTGCCATCGGGGGTTAATTCTAGAAAGAGAATGAAGAAAGTAGAAAGAAGGTATCATATAAGTTAGAGAGGGAGAGAGAGAGAGAATGTGGGGGGGGGGGGGTATTTAAATATAAAGGTTGGATACAACCCACACTACCATGGATACAACAATCACATGCACACAACACCAACAAAGCATGGTATACAACCCCTAATGCATCAAAATCTTACTAATTAACACATATATAATATTTCTAGCTATATTAATAAGAAACAACTTCCAGCCGTTATCGACCTGCAAAAGGTGACAATGTATAAAAGTTATCAACATGATAAATGTAAAATGTTGGAAAAGGTACAAAGTGTTCTTATATCTCTCCATATAATGCAACTCTGAAGGTATATTTTAATGCTCAATTTTCACTATACATCCGGGGCTCAAAAATATTTTAGGATTCTCGGGGACGACCATGCATACAACCGGCCCTTCTTTTTACTAGTGTCATGATCAAGATATGCGACTTAGGTGCAATGTTTTAAAAACCAGTTTAAATCGGCCAGTTGAACAGGTTAAACCGGATGCCGAATACTTGGCCGACACGAATCATACCTGTAAACTAAGGAAACGGCAAAGAAGTTGTACCGCCGGTAAATTAGGTTATACCGGTTTAAACCGGTATACCGGTACCGATTCATACCGGGCCAAATGTCAAAATCTTGAACTTTTAATTTTTAGGTGCATAAAAAATGTGACTACTTACCTTCTTAGTTAAAGTGTAAAACTTAGTGCCCACAATTGACAATCCACATCGATCAAACTTATTCCTAACTCAAAGATAGAAAATCATTGGGTTTTTCAAATTAAGTTCTTCAACCGATCATTCAGGTTTACCTTCTTTTGAATTTTGTTCAATCATTCATGTTGTTAATTGTTATAGTGTTTGCTAATTGTTATATAATGGATATTTAATCATGAACTTTTGGATTATATTTTGATTATGGATTAACTTTTGTAATATTTTTTATTAAGGAATGATGTAGTTTTGTATTATTTTTTGAGTTGAAATTATATTTTATGGATTTTTAGAGTTAATTAGTCAATACGGTTGAACCGCCCGATACAATCCGGTTCAACCAGTTGAACCATTTCTTAGTCTAACTCGGTACGATTAAAATACCGGTTTTTAAAACATTGATTAGGTGAGTGGTTCTTAATGTACGTCATGATTTTTAGGCTTGAACCGACAAGAATTAGCGTAATTAATCTCTAAGATTACTTTTAGTTGATACTAACACAATTAAAAAATCTATTTTTTTTTCTCTAGAGTTTATTCATTAAGAATCAAATTCACATTAAAATTTTGTGTAAACAAGGATTTAAGGCACATGTTACACCATGTGTGGACCTTTATTTTCCCCCAAATCACCTCCTTTCAATTTCATCATCTTAACTAACAAAAACGAAAACAACCCACCCACACACACACTCTGTCACCTCTCGTCACATTCATCTTCCTTTCCCCTAAGCCGACACTTTCACACACATTTCCCCTTTCAATCTAACAAATACCCATATAGATACACACTATATTCAACTCCAAACACTCATATACCACCAATTTCATCAAAACTACAATAATTAACTGCTTCTGATCACTTATTCCTTGATGGGTTTCTCTAAAGATTGAAACTTAATCATGGGTTTATCGAATTTTATCCATTTTGATTACTGATTTGGTGGCCGCTTCGATTCTTGATCAAAACATGCGCCGGCGGGCTGCCGATTACCGGCGGCGGGTTAGGAGGAGGCTGTCAATTTGGATCTGGGTGTTTCTTGTTTTGTTTTCTGTTGCTGGGTGTGTTTTAATTTTTGTTCAACATAACTTTCAAGATCAAGATCGTAGTCAAATCCAAAATCAAGATCAAGATCGGCAGACACTGTTGGTAAGATTTTATAGCTGACCTAGATCCTGTTTTATGCTTATTTTAAGTAGTTATTTATTGGGTTTGTCTTTAAATCGGTAAATTTAATTGTTTGCTAATTTTTTTTTTCTGGTCAATTTTAAATATTGTTTTAGGCATCTAACCGACACATCTGTTATACGTTATTTAGTTGTGAAGTATATTATATAAGTTGATAGAATCATTCATTTTAGGTGTGAAGTTTAAATTTTAGTTTGATGTTTAAGAGCAATCATGTTGTTTGGTAGAACAAATATTGTCGAACTCGCGATATGTGGTGATTCTTAAGCATAACAATGAAATATGTACGCTAATGATGCAAAATTGTGGTGTGTTTGTGTATGCATGACACGAATCATGGTCGTTTCAATAGGTTACCTTGTTTGTGACACTGATTCATCGAACATTTTCAAGGGGTGACACTAGATTCATATATATTTGTTTTGATTGATGACATTGTTTGTGAAAGAGATTTACCGAACATTTTCAAAGCGTGACACATGTTATGAAAATGTTGTGTGTGCCCCCCAACGATGATAGGTGACATTGTTTGTTGAATGTTAATTTTTACCAAAACTATTGACTTTTTTGCTTATAGATTATTTCAAATATTGAGTTCCGTATGCGGAAATACACCAAACTTGAAGTAGAAGGTTGCTTGATTTATACTGTTTGCTTTTGGTGGGGCTCTTTGGTCTTTATTCTTTTAGGAATTCTCCTTTTTTTTTTTGGTTCTATAATAATTAGGGACTATCACTTCAATTGTCAATACTTAATCTTGTCATTGCAAAACGGATTTAAATATGTTTAAGCGCGATTAATTTTCTAGGATTAGGTTTTTGGGTGGTGGTGGGGTGGGGTGGGGTGGGGGTGGGTGTTTAGGTTTTGGGTGGTGGTGTAGTGAGTTTAGGTTTTAGGTTATTGGACACTTGTCACTCTATAAAGCCTTCTTACAATTAGGAGCCTTTGTAGAATAACCTAACCCAATTTTCTATACCTTTTAACTACAAAGAGCTTAACGTTTACGTAAGCCAATTGGTTCAACAACATATTGATTTTGTAATCTTTTTCTTATTCATATTGGGCTTTGACTTTTTAATAACTTTTTGTGTTGACCTTAACCTTGACCTTGAATTATATAAGTTTGTAGTTGGTAAAAGTGACTCTGATCTTGTCATATTTTACTAAATTGCTTTAGTAAATGAAGTTATTTCGTTATTTATATAATAATTCAACATATTTATTATTTTAAACTCAAAAGTTTTTATAATAGAAGTGTTTTTGGGTCAACCCAACCCAACCTGACCTGTTAGCATCATTCTACTGTTTTCAGGATCGGAATGTTAGAAACATACAAGTTACTCACAACAAGCTGAATCTAACAAAGGAGATAGGTAGTGCAAATTCATACGCCCGACAACTATTAGAGCAAATGACACTTGCAAAAGCTTACGTAGTCGTTGCAAAAGAACACAATAACCCTCCATCTTGCATGGCAGTTAAGTTCAAAAATAAGAAACTGTCAATCTTTGCTTTCAATGGCCGCCATGCGAGCGGACCCCATCACGCAAGAAGAAGCCGAACCCCTAATTATTAGCTTATCATCTCTTATTCTTAGTCACAAGACGCTCATTATGATCTTGCAACCACGATGATGACCATGAAATCTCACATTCAAGCGTTGGAAGCTCGTGCAAATGCAGCAACGGTTCAAAGTGCGTATTTTGGGAATCTAGCGGCCGAATCACTTCCCAAGAATCTTCATTGTGTTAACGTTAAACTTTTGGCGGATTGGATTACGAACACGAGGATTAAAGAGCTTGCCGATGAGAATAACAACTCTCCAAGGTTGTTAGACAATAATCTTTACCATTTCTGCTTGTTTTCGGATAATTTGGTGGCGGTATCCGCTGTGGTCAACTCTACCATATCAAACGCGGACCATCCAAACAACTCATGTTTCACATCGTTACAAATGACGCCAACTATGCAGCCATGCAAGCATGGTTTGTTACTAACGACTTCAAAGGGTCGATGATCGAAATCCAAAAGGTTGAAGATTTCACTTGGCTGAATGCTTCTTACTCACCTGCGGTCAAAAAATCTAAAAAAATCGACTTTTTCGGATACCCTTTGGAAGAGTCTCAAGATTCAGAAACCGACCCGCGATTCTTAAACCGAAAGTACGAATCTTTATTGAACCATCTTCGGTTTTACATACCTGAAATCTATCCTCACCTTGAAAAAGTTGTATTTCTCGACGATGACGTCATCGTTCAGAAAGACCTAACGCCATTATTCTCTTTGGATCTACATGGGAACGTAAACGGTGCAGTCGAAACATGCTTGAAGCGCATCACCGCTTGTATAAATATCTCAACTTTTCAAACCCGGTTTTTAAGCTCCAAGATCGACCCACAGGGTTGCGGGTGGGCGTTTGGGCTAAACGTCTTCGATTTGGTGGCTTGGCGGAACGCTAATGTGACGGGCATGTATCATTACTGGGAAGAACAGAATGCCGACGGAAACTTATGGAAGTTAGGTACTTTGCCAGCTGGACTTTTAGCCTTTTATGGACGGACCGAGCCGCTAGACCGAAGATGGCACGTGTTGGGACTCGGGTTCGATGTTAATATTGATAGCAGGATGATAGAGAGTGCAGCTGTGGTTCATTTTAATGGGAACATGAAGCCATGGTTAAAGATTGGGTTTGGGAGGTATAAGCCTTTATGGCAAAGGTATGTTAACAGAAATCATCCTTTTATTCTTGCGTGTGCTACAGGTTAAGAGGGTCATTGTTAGTGTAAATGCAGAAATAGAAAATTTTGTTTTGGTGTTATTTTTTATGGTATTTATAAGTTACATACATTTGTTTTGATTTTGTTAATTATATTGCAATGGAGGAGTGATTTTTTGTAGACAATTGAAAGAAATATAATTTGATTCCCCCCCCCCCCCCCCCCCCCTTTGGAAATTTGAAGCAAGTTTTGGGAACAAGCTAAAGCTCTTGATTGTTCATGGGTTATGTTTCTATTTGTTTTTGTTGGTGATTGATGTAACTATGTTGTCTGTTGTGGCCAAAGGAAATTTTGTAGTATCTTCCCTTGTAAGGGTGTGTCTAAATTCCTCCCCTCTTTTTACTTGATACACCCCCTTTGTGAGATAAAATGTTACGGGCTATACATGTAAGTACATGAGAGGAGGGTGTATCTAGTAAAAAGGGGTGCATGTTTTAGCTAATAGTAATTGTCTATAATGTTGCACTAAATCACCCACACCTTTAACTTTAATAACAACTATTATTTAAAAGTAGGTGTACACAAGTTGTTAGAGAAAATCAAATTATATGAAAATTAAATGGGTTAAAGACGAATATCATTTATAAAAAAGTCATTGTTCACAATGACCTACGGAGCGAGAAATTAGTCAGTATCAGTTCAGTTCGTTATGGTACCGGTATGATGCGTGTCGGATTATCTTATTCTCTAAAATTTAGAAAATAATTTAAAGAGACCATCCAAAATACCACTTGATCCATCCTCTATAATAAAAAAAACACTTCAGAGAAAATGAAAGCAAACCTCTGTATTTAGAGCATTCGCATTCTATCCCCCATCTTTAAATTTTAAAAAGTTCTTCAAAAACACACTACATCCAGTCTTCTATTTCTCTCCCCTAAACCTAAATTTTAAAAAGTTGCTATAGTAACTATTCATATATAAAACACTACTATTCATTTTACATCAAATTATTATAAGTATATAAAAACGAGAAATAAAACAAAATAAGTGTTTGTGAGTAAAATAAAGATAAAAATGTTGGATAGGATGCGGGAAAGCTTTTTAAAGTGACATAAATTTTGAAAATTAAGATTTTTAGTTAAATTATAGGGTAGAAATGGTGGAGGGGATGTAATGCTCTTAGAGGCTCAAATCCAAGCCTTTATAATTTGTTGTGAGTGTATAAAAAAGAGAAAAAAAAAAAGTATTTGGGAATAAGATAAAGCTAAAGATGGAGAATAGGATGTGTGAGTTTTTTTTTTAAATAAACAAACTTTATAAAAAAATGTCTCCTTCTCTATTTTGCTCTCCATCTATAAATTATGGCGAAAAGAGCTAAAACACAATTAGCGCATTCACATCAGCGTCTCTATTCACACATTATCTCTATATTAGGAATAAAAATAGTGGATTCTTGTATGTACATGCTACATCGGGTTCTCTAAATTAGAGAACATTTTTTTTAGAATGAAAAGTGATTTTCTAAGTATATAGATTCATCATCATTAAATACAAAGAATGAGATGTGAGGGATTTTTAATTGGTCTTCAACTTTTAAGAATAAATGTGTTTTTTTAAATTATTAAGACAAGGATATAGAAAACTATGGTGAATACTCTTAGACATCCCTTTCCCTGTATCTATGCCTAAAATTACATTACGTTAAAAATCCTTACATTTTCTCTCAACTTTCAATTAAATAATATATTCTTATACCTTTATAATTACTCTTTTCTTTCTCCTCCATTCACAACCACTTTCAAAAAATATCAAAATATTAATGAAGTAAACAGTGCCCCCCAAATTTATAGATGAATAATAACATTTTCTCTCTTCTCCACTCATAACAACTTTTGATAATATGCAGAACTCACTTGCATAAGAATAAAGGAAGGGATGTGAATGCTTTTACGTCTCATTCTCTATTTTGCTCTCCAATTATATAGTAGAGAGCTAACACCACTCTCTATATTTGATACCTTACTATTCATTACTATTTAAAACGTAGTGAGTGTATAAAAAAGAAATAATAACAAAATAAGTGTGAGCATTCTCATTAAAGCCTTTATATATGGACTTTCTATAAAATATAGGGGGAAAGTAGAGAAAACAACAAAAAAATACTACATTTGAATCTCTAAAATAGAGAAAATTTGTAGAGAACAAAGGTACACCTCTATATTTAGAGGGTTGTATCTAACTCTCTATACTATTAACGTGAGTGTGTAAGTTAGAGAAAAGAGTAATAAAATAAGTGTTTGTAAGTAAGATAGAGATAGAGATAGAGAGTTAGATGAGAGAGATTTTTAAAAAATTAACAAAATTTAGAGAAAATATATATTTTTTTATTAATATATATAAATGGAGTTAGAGGCTCCAATATAAGATATAACTAGAGATAGAGAATTTGATGTGAGAAGATTTTGAAAGATAAACAAATTATTATATATATAATATGTGACACCCCAGGAAACCAACGCAACTTAACTAGCTTCCTCAGTAACCACGCGCTAAATTTCGGGACGAAATTCTCTTAACAGGGGGAGAATGTGACAACCCTCAAATTTACATGTAACCGTACAATCTATTAATGTTAATTAAAGTACTTGATGACTGTGCTGAATCATTTAACTGCTCTTTGATTACTGTGTTATGCTTACACGTATTTGTTAACATACTAATAGTATACAGAAAAGTTACTAAATAGTCCGGTATGCCTTCCTAAGTGTTGAAAATTAAAAACGTTACAAAAAAAAATATATATATATAAATATATATATATATATATATATATATAGGACACTTTACGGATTAATTAAGCAGTTTAACGGAACAGTATCAAAACCGAACAACCGGACACTACCCAGAAACATAAAAATATTGCCAAACACATTGCTTATACTTTTCTGAGCTAGTTAGGGCCCCCGAACACCCTAACACCCATTATATTATTACACAACACCTAAACACTTAAACTAAACACTTAACATCTAACTAACCAAACTAACTAGCATTAGAACTCAACTAAACAACCCCTTCCCCAATGCATACGGTTCCAAGGTGCCCCCCCCCCCCCCCCACCCTTGATTTTATTTGAATTAAAAATTAGATCATGTAGGATCTTTTGAGACATAATAACCAAGGGATCATGTGTTGGCATGGATTATAAGAATGCAACAAGGACTAAACTTCATTTCATCAAACACACACCAACAAGCTCTCCTTCTTCTCTCCTCTCTTCTTCATTTCGGCAGCCACCTTCCACCATACTACCACCATCATCAATCTCTTGTTCAATCATTCCTCATACATACAAAGGTGTAAGAGGTCCAACAACGAAGCTCAGTGCTCTCGGAAGTGGAAGGACCTTCTCCATTCGCTATTAACCAATCACTTTTCTACACTCGAACTCCCCTATCCTTGAGCTAGTGGTAAGAACTTAGATCCGTTCATTTTTCATGTTATTTAAGTGGTTAATAGTTATTTGATGGTGAGAATCCATGAAACTCTAAAGAACCTTAAACAAGTCTTGAACATAAACCAGTCTAGTGATGAAAGGATGTTAGAATGATGTTGTTATGATTCTTGATTGATTTTATGATGATTTGCTGGTTAATATTGATGTTTGATGTTGTTGTGATCACTAAACATGTTAACGGAATCAATCGAACACGAATTAGAAAGCTAAAGGCTGAAAACAGAATCTATCCAACCTTTTACAGCCAACTTCAGTTGGCTGTAAACAAGTCATAGCTCAAGGAAAAACTGATATTTTGAGTCTATAACGTGTTATTATAAAATACGGTTCTAATGGCACCAGAATCGTAATTTTTGGACTTCGTTTACTATTTTTAAAGTGTCATTTTGTAACAGCAGCTAGAGCTGCATTTTTTCTGCTGAAAATATGCGTTTTGTTTTCTGTCATAACTTGAGTTCTGTGTAGAGTTAGATCATGAAACTTGTACTGTAGATGAGCGCCGATGTATTTGTAATTCTCTCACTGGAATTTCGTAAATCGGACTCTCGATGAATTTTAAATAAATTATTCCGTAGACTGCAGTCAGAAAAAGATAAATCTGATTTCAGTCCGGAAGATGAATTTTTATAAAATGTTGGTAATGAACTGGACCCCGATATTTTTACACAATAGTATCTGGATCGTTTAAGACATTCTGTAAAAATTTGGGGAATTTTTGGAATAAGTTAACTATTTTATTAAAATGTCCGAAAACAGCCGGTTTTGAATATTAATGCTGAAATGACATAAGTTGTAATTTGCATGTCTAAATGTCGGGTAGGTTATCTGCGAATGATATAACGTGTTATGTGTGTTATGTGCATTATCGTATGTTTGTTTATGAGTGGGGAATGGACGGGAAACTTATATGGGCATAAACCGTTAAAGTGATGCATGTTATGTGATAGACACGTGTATGAACTTTGTGCTCTATTTGAAACCCACTAAATGACTAACTGGTAATCATACTAGGACGTGATTGACCAACCTTGATTGTTAGCTATTTGTGAGAGTCAAACCGAGCAACCGAGGTGAGTTCACACTTTTCTACAAAGCATGGTAAATTCCCGGTGGGAATGGAAATGGGTACAGGAATAGGGATTCCTCGTCCTTTGGGACGCGTTCAGGAATGTGAATTCCTCGTCCTTGAGACGTGTTCAGGAATGTAAATTCCTCGTCCTTTGGGACGCGTTCAGGAATGTGAATTTCTCGTCCTTGAGACGTGTTCAGGAATGTAAATTCCTCGTCCTGTTGGGACGTATTAGACTTACTGGACTAGAACTCTATCAGCGAAGTCTCTCCCTTTTTGTATCGACTTAATTGCCGAGGCTATGGCGAACGGGTCATTAGTTAATAGCGCTATTAGGTTTAACAAACCTCACACCGTGCCAGTCGGACGGGCGTGTACTAATGGACTATGGCACGTCGGTGATGATAGACACCGACGCTAGGGCACGATTGAATTTTTTGTTAGTAGTCGATATGATAAACGAGTCTGGTAGTTTAAAATAATGGGGTAGCTCCCCACGGCCGGAGTGCCGGGCTGGATAGCTAGGGAAGGTGAACATGGGATGGTTAACTAATAAACGTTTTTCGAACTATGGGGTAACCCCCACGGCTAGATAGCTGAATGAGATTAAACTACGTTTTTGGAAACAACTCTAAAATGGACAACCAACCGTGAACTCACTCAACTTTGTTGTTGACTCGTTATTACATGCTTTGCAGGTCGTTAAATGCTTACGGAGCTTGCACGGGGAGGAGGTTGTTGTGGGATACGGACTGTTATGTTCCGTGCTTAATATTTAAGTCCTTATGAACTTATTAAACCTATGTTTTGGACTTTAAACTTATGAACTACGAACTTATGTTTTGGTTTAACGTCTTATGCTTCCGCTGTTTAAATTGAACTTGGTTAACTTCCTTTTGGTCACCAATTGTATTGTGATTGGTTTTATTTACTAAAATACGTTGTTCAATATGATTGGTGGCTCGATCCTGGTCACGTCACGCCTCCAAGTGGTGGTACTCCGCAGGGTGGATTTTGGGGGTGTGACAGATTGGTATCAGAGCCATTGGTTATAGTGAACTTGGTTTTTAAAAAGGGGAAAAACTTTTTGATAAAACCAGACTATAACCTGTACAGTGCTCAACGATCCACAACGACGCTTCGCTCCACGTGCAAGAATCGACACTATAGGTGGTATGATTTATGTTATATTGTTGGTTAGATAGTTCACACTGTGCATTAATTAACGTAATAATTGCTATTTGAACCTTGTGTGCTTACTCTCCACTATCGTCCCACGCTTACGCATTTTCGCGACACTTTTCTCACTTACGTTGCTTCGTTATGAAGATCATGAGTGGACGAATCAACCTCACACAAGCCCAGCTGACGGCTTTGATCAACGAACAAGTTACTGCGGCACTTGCAGCCGCCCAAGCAGGAGGCCAGCATGCCCAGCCACCTGTGTGCACGTTCAAGACTTTTATGGACTGTCGTCCTAGTACTTTCAGTGGCACTGAAGGGGCCGTTGGACTCCTCCACTGGTTCGAGAAGCTCGAGTCGGTCTTCGAAATGTGTGAATGCCCTGAGGATCGTAGGGTGAAGTATGCTACTGGTACTCTTGAAGGGGTAGCGCTCACATGGTGGAACGCTCAGGTTCAGCTGCTGGGGTTGGTTGCTGCTAATGCCACCCCATGGAACGGTTTCAAGGAACTGATCAAAGAGGAATACTGTAGTCGGGATGACATCACAAACTAGAGGTGGATTTTTTTAATCTGAAGATGACGGGGTCTGAGATTGAGGCGTATACTAAGAGGTCAAATGAGCTGGCCATCTTGTGCCAACTATGGTGGACCCTCCCATCAAACGTATTGAGCTGTACCTCAAGGGTCTTGTACCAGAGATTCAAAGTCACGTAACTTCGGCTAATCTGGGTACCATTCAGCAAATCATCAAGTTGGCTCACCGTCTCACCGACCAGGCAGTGGAACAAAACAGACTGCCTAAGCGTATTGGTGCTACTACTACTACTGACGCTCCCAATGAAAACAAGCGAAAATGGGATGGTAATTCCAGTAAGGGTTCAACTTCAGTTCAGTCCCAGCAGCGAAAGACAGACGAGTACAGAAGCCCCAGTCAGCAGTCTTCTGGGAATCAAGGTCAGGGTGGGTACAAGGGAAATCACCCTAAGTGCAACCGATGTAATTTGCACCACAGCGGACCATGTGGTAAAGGCAACTGTCATCGATGCAACAAACCTGGTCACATTGCAAGGGATTGCAGGAGTCAGCGTCCGGTGAATCAGAATCGACCGCAACAACAAGCCCCGCCAAATCAACGCCAGCAGCGGCAACAACAAGGTAACAACAAAGGGTGCTTTCAATGTTGGTACTGAGGGCCATTTCAAGAAAGACTGCCCACAGCTAAATCAGAACCAGATCAACAACAATCAGGGGAACCGAAACGGCAATGGGGGGAAACAACAATGATAATGGTGCAAGGGGTCGTGTTTTCGTGCTGGGTCAGGGTGACGCAAGGAATGATCCTAACGTAGTGATGGGTAAGCTCCTTCTCGATGACTTTTATGTTTCTGTTTTATTTGATTCGAGTGCCGATACCAGTTATGTGTCTCCAAAAGTTAGTCAAATGCTTAAGCGCACTCCAACACTTTTGAACACCAAACACACAGTAGAACTAGCCAACGGTAAAAGTCTTGAAGCCACACACATAGTTAAAGGTTGTAACCTCGTCTTAGCTGGTCAGACCTTCTCTATCGATCTTATTCCTTTCGTTCTGGGTAGTTTTGATGTCGTTATTGGGATGGATTGGTTATCTCATCAGCAAGCGGAGATTGTTTGCAAGGAGAAAATCGTCCGCATTCCTCGTTCTGGTGAAGAACCTCTCATGATTCATGGCGACAAGAGTGGTGCTGTCGTAGGCATTATTTCTTTCCTTAAGGCCCAGAAGTGTTTGCGAAAGGGCCACACTGCCATTCTAGCACTCGTTACTGACACATCAACGGAAGAGAAGAGAATTGAAGATATTCCTATTGTGCGCGATTTTCCTGAGGAATTGCCTGGTCTTCCGCCTCATCGCCAAGTTGAGTTTCAAATCGAGTTAGTAGCTCGAGCGCCATATCGTCTAGCTCCATCAGAACTCGAAGAACTGTCTACGCAACTACAAGAACTCTTGGAAAAGGGTTTCATACGTCCTAGCTCTTCGCCTTGGGGAGCTCCAGTACTATTCGTGAAGAAGAAAGACGGTACCTTCAGAATGTGTATTGACTACCGCGAACTTAACAAGGTGACCATGAAGAATCATTATCCTCTTCCACGTATTGACGACTTGTTCGACCAGTTGCAAGGGTCGAGCTATTACTCTAAGATTGATTTGAGATCGGGATACCATCAGCTGAGAGTCCGAGATGAGGACGTCTCCAAAACAGCATTCAGAACTCGCTACGGCCATTACGAGTTTCTGGTTATGCCTTTCGGATTGACGAATGCACCAGCGGTCTTCATGGATCTCATGAACCGAGTGTGCAAGCCTTACCTGGATAAGTTTGTCATTGTATTCATCGACGATATCCTGATCTATTCTAAGAGTCAAGAGGAACACGAGCAGCATCTACGACTTATGCTGGAACTTCTTCGAGCAGAGCAACTCTATGCTAAATTTTCGAAATGTGACTTCTGGCTTCGCGAAGTCCACTTTCTAGGCCACGTAGTAAACAAGGATGGGATTCATGTAGATCCATCCAAGGTTGACTCGATCAAGAACTGGCCTGCACCCCGTACACCAACAGAAATCCGCCAATTCTTGGGTTTGGCAGGATACTACAGAAGATTTATCAAAGATTTCTCCAAGATTGCGCAACCTCTCACTTCACTGACTCAGAAGGGTGTCATCTATCATTGGGGTGATGCACAGGAGTCCGCATTTCAACACTTGAAGGATAGACTTTGTAGCGCACCTATCCTCTCATTGCCCGAAGGCACAGATGATTTTGTGGTTTATTGCGACGCTTCCATCCAAGGACTTGGTTGTGTGTTGATGCAACGTGACAAGGTCATTGCCTACGCATCACGCCAACTCAAAGTTCACGAAAGAAATTACACTACTCACGATCTGGAGCTGGGAGCAGTTGTATTCGCGCTTAAGATATGGAGACATTACCTGTACGGTACCAAGTGCACCATTTACACCGATCACAGGAGTCTCGAGCATATCTTCAAGCAAAAGGAGTTAAACTTGCGACAACGCCGATGGGTCGAGCTCTTGAATGATTACGAATGCGCGATCAAGTACCATCCGGGCAAAGCCAATGTTGTGGCCGACGCCCTCAGCCGAAAGGATACTATACCTAGGCGTGTACGTGCTTTACAGCTTACCATCCAATCTAACCTTCCCGCTCAGATTCGCGATGCTCAGGTTGAAGCGTTGAAAGCAGAGAACATCAGGGCTGAGTCCTTACGAGGATCGAGACAGCGGCTAGAACAAAAGGAAAACGGCGCCTACTATGTTAACGGACGCATCTGGGTTCCACTGTATGGAGACCTACGCGAGCTTATGATGGATGAAGCACACAAGTCTCGTTATTCAGTACATCCTGGTTCGGATAAGATGTACCATGATCTCAAGACTACATACTGGTGGCCTGGTATGAAAGCCAGCATAGCAACCTATGTCAGTAAATGCTTGACTTGTGCTAGAGTCAAGACTGAATATCAGAAACCCTCAGGCCTACTTCAACAACCGGAGATCCCAAAATGGAAATGGGAGCAGATTTCCATGGATTTTGTTACCGGCCTGCCCAGATCTCAACGCGGAAACGATACCATTTAGGTGATCGTAGATCGGCTGACCAAGTCTGCACATTTTCTGGCTATCAAAGAAACGGATAAGTTTTCTACTCTTGCAGACATTTACCTAAAGGAAGTGGTATCAAGGCACGGAGTGCCAACCTCCAACATTTCCGATCGTGACGCGCGTTTTACTTCTGAACTGTGGCAAGCTATGCACAAGTCCTTTGGCTCACGTTTAGATATGAGCACCGCTTATCACCCACAGACGGATGGGCAATCTGAACGCACCATCCAAACCCTTGAAGACATGCTTCGAGCATGTGTAATCGACTTTGGAAATGGCTGGGAAAAGCACCTCCCGCTAGTGGAGTTTTCGTATAACAACAGCTACCACACCAGCATCCAGGCCGCTCCGTTCGAGGCATTGTACGGACGCAAATGCCGATCACCTCTCTGTTGGGCAAAAGTTGGTGACAACCAAATCACTGGCCCAGAACTTGTGGTAGATACCACCGAGAAGATTGCCCAGATACGGCAACGAATGGCGGCAGCTCGTGACCGTCAGAAAAGCTATGCTGATAAGGGAAGAAAACCACTCGAGTTCCAGGTTGGGGATCGAGTGCTACTCAAAGTCTCACCTTGGAAAGGTGTAGTCCAGTTTGGAAAACGAGGCAAACTCAACCCGCGATACGTTGGACCCTTTGAAATCATTGAGAAAATTGGCAAAGTCGCCTACAGGTTGAATCTACCTGAAGAACTCAGCGGAGTTCACAACGTGTTCCATGTGTCGAATCTGAAGAAGTGTCTGTCAGATGAGACTCTCATAGTTCCTCTAAAGGAGCTCACTATCGACAACCAGCTGCGATTCATCGAAGAACCAGTAGAGATTACGGATCGAGATCTTAAGATTCTCAAGCGTACCAGAATACCTCTTGTTCGAGTTCGTTGGGACTCCCGTCGTGGCCCGGAGTATACCTGGGAACGAGTGGACCAAATGAAACTCAAGTATCCCCAGCTGTTTAAGAAAAACGCAACCACTACTGAGGCTGAAGCTACTGTAGAATTTCGGGATGAAATTCCAAATCAACGGGGGGATGATGTGACACCCCAGGAAAACCAGGAAACCAACGCAACTTAACTAGCTTCCTCAGTAACCACGCGCTAAATTTCGGGACGAAATTCTCTTAACAGGGGGAGAATGTGACAACCCTCAAATTTACATGTAACCGTACAATCTATTAATGTTAATTAAAGTACTTGATGACTGTGCTGAATCATTTAACTGCTCTTTGATTACTGTGTTATGCTTACACGTATTTGTTAACATACTAATAGTATACAGAAAAGTTACTAAATAGTCCGGTATGCCTTCCTGAGTGTTGAAAATTAAAAACGTTACAAAAATATATATATATATATAGGACACTTTATGGATTAATTAAGCAGTTTAACGGAACAGTATCAAACCGAACAACCAGACACTACCCGAAACATAAAAATATTGCCAAACACATTGCTTATACTTTTCTGAGCTAGTTAAGGCCCCCGAACACCCTAACACCCATTATATTATTACACAACACCTAAACACTTAAACTAAACACTTAACATCTAACTAACCAAACTAACTAGCATTAGAACTCAACTAAACAACCCCTTCCCCCATGCATACGGTTCCAAGGTGCCCCCCCCCCCCACCCTTGATTTTATTTGAATTAAAAATTAGATCATGTAGGATCTTTTGAGACATAATAACCAAGGGATCATGTGTTGGCGTGGATTATAAGAATGCAACAAGGACTAAACTTCATTTCGGCAGCCACCTTCCACCATACTACCACCATCATCAAGCTCTTGTTCAATCATTCCTCATACATACAAAGGTGTAAGAGGTCCAACAACGAAGCTCGGTGCTCTCGGAAGTGGAAGGACCTTCTCCATTCGCTATTGACCATCACTTTTCTACACTCGAACTCCCCTATTCTTGAGCTAGTGGTAAGAACTTAGATCCGTTCATTTTTCATGTTATTTAAGTGGTTAATAGTTATTTGATGGTGAGAATCCATGAAACTCTAAAGAACCTTAAACAAGTCTTGAACATAAACTAGTCTAGTGATGAAAGGATGTTAGAATGATGTTGTTATGATTCTTGATTGATTTTATGATGATTTGCTGGTTAATATTGATGTTTGATGTTGTTGTGATCACTAAACATGTTAACGGAATCAATCGAACACGAATTAGAAAGCTAAAGGCTGAAAACAGAATATGTCCAAGCTTTTACAGCCAACTTCAGTTGGCTGTAAACAGGTCATAGCTCAAGGAAAAACTGATATTTTGAGTCTATAACGTGTTATTATGAAATACGGTTCTAATGGCACCAGAATCGTAATTTTTGGACTTCGTTTACTATTTTTAAAGTGTCGTTTTGTAACAGCAGCTAGAGCTGCATTTTTTCTGCTGAAAATATGCGTTTTGTTTTCTGTCATAACTTGAGTTCTGTGTAGAGTTAGATCATGAAACTTGTACTGTAGATGAGCACCGATGTATTTGTAATTCTCTCACTGGAATTTCGTAAATCAGACTCTCGATGAATTTTAAATAAATTATTCCGTAGACTGCAGTCAGAAAAAGATAAATCTGATTTCAGTCCGGAAGATGAATTTTTATAAAATATTGGTAATGAACTGGACCCCGATATTTTTACACAATAGTATCTGGATCGTTTAAGACATTCTGTAAAAATTTGAGAATTTTTGGAATAAGTTAACTATTTTATTAAAATGTCCGAAAACAGCCGGTTTTGAATATTAATGCTGAAATGACATAAGTTGTAATTTGCATGTCTAAATGTCGGGTAGGTTATCTGCGAATGATATAACGTGTTATGTGTGTTATGTGCATTATCGTATGTTTGTTTATGAGTGGGGAATGGATGGGAAACTTATATGGGCATAAACCGTTAAAGTGATGCATGTTATGTGATAGACACGTGTAGGAACTTTGTGCTCTATTTGAAACCACTAAATGACTAACTGGTAATCATACTAGGACGTGATTGACCAACCTTGATTGTTAGCTATTTGTGAGAGTCAAACCGAGCAACCGAGGTGAGTTCACACTTTTCTACAAAGCATGGTAAATTCCCGGTGGGAATGGGAATGGGTACAGGAATAGGGATTCCTCGTCCTTTGGGACGCGTTCAGGAATGTGAATTCCTCGTCCTTGAGACGTGTTCAGGAATGTAAATTCCTCGTCCTGTTGGGACGTATTAGACTTACTGGACTAGAACTCTATCAGCGAAGTCTCTCCCTTTTTTTATCGACTTAATCGCCGAGGCTATGGCGAACGGGTCATTAGTTAATAGCGCTATTAGGTTTAACAAACCTCACACCGTGCCAGTCGGACGGGCGTGTACTAATGGACTATGGCACGTCGGTGATGATAGACACCGACGCTAGGGCACAATTGAATTTTTGTTAGTAGTCGATATGATAAACGAGTCTGGTAGTTTAAAATAATGGGGTAGCTCCCCACGGCCGGAGTGCCGGGCTGGATAGCCAGGGAAGGTGAACATGGGATGGTTAACTAATAAACGTTTTTCGAACTATGGGGTAACCCCCACGGCTGGATAGCTGAATGAGATTAAACTACGTTTTTGGAAACAACTCTAAAATGGACAACCAACCGTGAACTCACTCAACTTTGTTGTTGACTCGTTATTACATGCTTTGCAGGTCGTTAAATGCTTACGGAGCTTGCACGAGGAGGAGGTTGTTGTGGGATACGGATTGTTATGTTCCGTGCTTAATATTTAAGTCCTTATGAACTTATTAAACCTATGTTTTGGAATTTAAACTTATGAACTACGAACTTATGTTTTGGTTTAACGTCTTATGCTTCCGCTGTTTAAATTGAACTTGGTTAACTTCCTTTTGGTCACCAATTGTATTGTGATTGGTTTTATTTACTAAAATACGTTGTTCAATATGATTGGTGGCTCGATCCTGGTCACGTCACGCCTCCAAGCGGTGGTACTCCGCAAGGTGGATTTTGGGGGTGTGACATAATATATATCAAGTTGTTAGCTACAATAATTTAATTTTTTTTTTGTCTTTTTGTTAGTTTCACTCATCAACTTTAATTTGATTTTTTTTTTGAATTTCATCCCTCAACTTTTAATACTTAAATTTAAACGATCTAAAATTTATAAAAGCTTTGTAAATTGTAACATGTCATTTTGAGAATCCCTCGAATTTTACGTGCTTAATTTTATGTACACGTCGGGTATAAATTGACGTTTTACGTTTCAATATAATTTTTATCGAAAATGAGTCATGTCAAATATAATACATCTTGTGCTTATTTTTGTGAACATTTTCAGTTGGCCTTCATTTTGACGTAAATTTTGTTCGGAAACGAATCGGGTCAATTAGAGTTACTTTACGTTTTCAGTTGGCATACATTTTCTTTTAGATAAGTTAGTTATTTTACGTTTCATGAGTCATGTTAAATATAATACGTTTTCATGGACTTTTTTCGTTGGTTTAGCTTTTGATCGTTAAACAATTAAAAAAATCAATATGTTCAAATCACGTTAAAAAAATCAATCCCGCAACGCGGGAAGTCAATTCTAGTTTTAAACAAAAGTAAGTATTTTAATTAAATTTTAGTGATAGATATAGAACACCTACTATGAATGCTCTTATTGTTGACATTGCCCCAACCTAGATTGCCAATAATAAAAATAAAATGGAAAATTCAATTAAATCCACCAACCTGGTCGAAGGAACGACCTAGGTTGTGACATCCATGTTCACACTTTACCTGCCACATGTCCACAAGAGATTGGATGATATATTAATTTATATTTTTTTTCCTTCTAACATAATTACTTATAAATATAATTAGATTACCTCTAATAACTTATAAAATTTAACTGTTTTTTTTTAAATCTAAAATCACAGTTTTTTTTTTTTTTTTTTTTGAACATGCAGATAGAAAATTTATAAAAATTGATATATTATTTTAATTGTTTTTATCTAACATTATCTTATTTGCCACATATCAACATTCTATTATTTTGTTAGATTTTTTTTTGATAAAATTTCTTTTTTATTTTTAATAACTTTGTATATTTAAAATAATAAAGTTTAAAAATATAAACATTTTTATTATTTATAATAAATTTTATAGAATAAATTATAACCTAAGCCATATTTATTTAATAAAAAACGGTTTAGGTTGGGTTGTTAATGAGTGTGAAAGGTTTGGTTGGGTTGGGGTGTGTAGGTGGAAGATAGAGAAATTAATTTTTTATTAAAAGTTGGGTTGAGTTGGGTTGTGAATGAGGATAGTCTTATAGAGAATAAAAGTCGCTATATTCAGTGATATAGCGTAGTGTCTTTATATATATATATATATATATATATATATATATATATATATATTATATTTTAGCTGGTTGTTTACCATTCTTTATATTTTTTTATAATTTTACTTTTTAAATATTATGTTTTCAAGACTCAAACGTAAAGGTTCTTATCTGAATTTATTTTGATTAAGCTCAAATATATTTATCTGATTTTAATGATTTTTCAAATTGGGTAGTTATATACATTTCATATTTCAATAACCATTATATATATATATATATATAGGGCTTGGCTATACAAGAAACCCCATCTTTTTTAAGAAACCTTGGAAACCTTAGATTCACCCTTGATTTGGTTTCACTTTAATAGATCAATGGCTCTCCTTTTTTGGTGTATATATTAGATTTAAATTAATGCATAAAGGGCATTTTGGGTAGTAAAAAAGACTTTTTGAGCATTGGAAAAAGCTAACCCATCTGCCATGTTGTACTGTCAAATCAAATAAGAGATTTCAAAATCATATCCCTCTTTCTCTCTCCCACTCTCTACTCACAATTATCACATCTCTTTCCTCCCCCACCCCACAAACGTGAAGAAGAACAAGAAGAAGATGTTGTCATTTAAGAATTAAAATATCTACCTTCAAGATTTCAAGAAATACTAATCCCAGATTCAGTTGCAGAAGAAGATGGTGGTTGCAGATCTGGTGGTTGGTGGAAGGTGGTGACTGGTTCATTCTGGGGTGTTGGTGGTTGATAGCGGCGACAGTGGGTGGTTGGTGGCGCCGGAGTTTGGAACGTCGTCGGAGTCAAGATCTAGTAATGGTTAATGTTCTCTCTCTCTCCTCTCCTCTCCTTTGTCTTCAATCAAGATATAGTAATAGTTAATGTTCATGTATTTTAAATAAATCGAAAACTTTAGGATGAGATTTTGAACGAGATTTTTTGTTGGTTTGGTTGCTTGTTTGGGGATTTTGATCTTAACAATAATTGTTTTTTTTTTTTTGGTTTGGTTGCTGGTTTGGGCTTTTAATCTGAACAGTAAGTTTTTTTTTTTTGATGGGTTGTTTGATTTACAGAAACAGACCCATAACATGTGTTAAGCACCTGTTAGAATGATATATAACGTGTGTTGATTTACAGAAACAGATCCATAAAGATATTCAATTGACAAGCTGGATGGATGTAGGCGACGTTAATGCGGGGACATTGAATAAGTCAACTCTTTTGGGAAAGAAGTTTTCGTTCGTTTATAACATGTGTTAGTGGTTCATGCAGTAACAGATCCATAAAGAAGTTTTCATGCTGTAACAAGTTTTCGTTCGTTTCTAACATGTTTTGCACATTTTGGAATGTATAACATGTTTTAAGCCTCTGTTATAATCTTTTTGTAACCTGACATGTATTCATGTATAAGCTAGTGGTTTACAAAACACCATGATGTGTATATACTGATCTAACATGTGTTACAATGTGTCTGTTCGGAACATGTAATTGATTAACATGTGACAAGGGTGAAAACAGTCGACGGGGGTGATGAGTTTAATGGTGAGCTTAGTTAATATCGTAATCTTGTTGTAACCCCACTTGTATACATATGATAACATGTAAGCATCCATTATAACCCGACTTGTATTCATGTATATCAAAAGTGGTTTGCAAAACACCATGATGTGCATATACTGATCGTAACACGTGTACAAGTTAATATGGAACATACAAGTTAATATTGTTACACCGTATACCTGGGATAACATGTGTTAAGCCTCGTTCGTTTATAACAGGTGTTTGTTTTGCACATTTTGAAATGTATAACATGTGTTAAGCCTTTGTTATAATCTTTTTGTAACCTGACATATATTCATGTATAAGCTAGGGGTTTACAAAACACCATGATGTATATATACTGTTCTAACATGTGTTACAATTTGTCTACTCGGAACATGCAATTGCTTAACATGTGACAAGGGTGAAAACAGTCGACGGGGGCGATGAGTTTAATGGTGAGCTTAGTTAATATCGTAATCTTGTTGTAACCCCACTTGTACACATATGATAACATGTGAGCATCCGTTATAACCCGACTTGTGTTCATGTATATGAAAGTGGTTTGCAAGTTAATATGTGTACAAGTTAATATGGAACATACAAGTTAAAACCTGATATAATGTGTGTTAAGCCTCTATTATAACATGTGTTAAGACTTCCAGAATGGATGCATAAACTTCAATAGTAACTGTAACAGTAGATGTACAAATACGGGCGCCTCCACCATTATAATCTTGTTGTAACCCGACTTGTATTCATGTGTATGAAAGTGGTTTACAAAACATTATGATGTGCATATACTGACCGTAACACGTGTACAAGTTAATATGGAACATACAAGTTAATATCGTAACACCGTATACCTGGGATAAAATGTGTTAACCCTCTGTAAAAATCTTGGTTTAACCTAACATGGTGTCATGTATAAGCTATTGCTTTCCAAAACACCATGATGTGTATATACATACTGTAACATGTGTTAAGCGACTGAAATGTATAACGTTTGTTAAGCATCTATTATAACGTGTGTAAAGACTTCCATAATGGATGAATAAACTCCAATAGTAACACTTAATAACAACAGAGTAAACCTGATATAACGTGTGTTAAGCCTCTATTATAACATGTGTTAAGACTTCCAGAATGGATGCATAAACTTCAATAGAAACTGTAACAATAGAGGTACAAATATGGGCGCCTCAACCATGGATGGTGGCAGGGGCAGTAGTGGGCAGTGATGGTTGATGGGGCGGTGTTCGGCGGTGATGATTTTGTTTTGACCTAACCCTTGCTACAAACGCCATCGTCTTCTGCAACTGAATCATGGTTTAGTGTTTTTTTCACAATTAAATCGGTCTTAAGTTATAGCATATGGTTTTCCCCAATTAAATCTGAATCGAGAGTGTTAGACTTTGGTGGATGAGGTGTCCCACTTATGATTCTTGTTTCTTTAATTAAGATAAAGTTGTTCAAGATTCCGTTAATTTGTTTTTGTTATGAACCTGTTTTGTTGAGATTTGTGGATGTTTAGGCAATATAACAAATGTGTATATACATACTGACACAGGTGTTAAGTGACTGAAAATGTATAACGTGTGTTAAGCATCAATTATAGCGTGTGTTAAGACTTCCATAATGGATGAATAAACTCCAATAGTAACTTAATAACAACAGAGTAAAAACCTGATATAACGTGTGTTAAGCCTCTATTATAACATGTGTTAAGCCTCTATTATAACATGTGTTAAGACTTCCAGAATGGATGCATAAACTTCAATAGAAACTATAACAGTAGAGGTACAAATACGGGCGCCTCCACCATTGTAATCTTGTTGTAACCCGACTTGTATTCATGTGTATGAAAGTGGTTTGCAAAACACTATGATGTGCATATACTGATCGTAACACGTGTATAACATGGGTTAAGCCCCTGTTAGAATGATATATAACGTGTGTTAACCTTTTGTTAATTAAAAAAAAAACAAGTAATATCTATTTTATTTTTGTTGATGTTTAAAATATCCGATAATGTGGATACTGAGCGTAAAACTTGTACAAGTAATAAATGTACAAGTTAGTATGTAACGTGTAATATGAAATGAGCCATTTATGGTAACATGTACCGGTAATTTTGGAAAATATAATATGAAACGGGTCATTTGTTTTGCACATTCTGGAATGTATAACATGTGTTAAGCCTCTGTTATAATCTTTTTGTAACCTGACATGTATTCATGTATAAGCTAGTGGTTTACAAAGCACCATGATGTGTATATACTGATCTAACATGTGTTACAATTTGTCTGTTCGAAACATGTAATTGCTTAATATGTGACAAGGGTGAAAACAATCGCCGAGGGCGATGACTTTAATGGTGAGCTTAGTTAATATTGTAATCTTGTTGTAACCCTAACATGTAAGCATCCATTATAACCCGACTTGTATTCATGTATATGAAAGTGGTTTGCAAAAACACCATGATGTGCATATACTGATCGTAACACGTGTACAAGTTAATATGGAACATACAAGTTAATATTGTAACACCGTATACCTGGGATAACATGTGTTAAGCCTCTGTTATAATCTTGGTTTAACCTAACATGGTGTCATGTATAAGCTATTTGTTTCCAAAACACCATGATGTGTATATACATACTGTAACATGTGTTAAGCGACTGAAATGTATAACGGGTGTTAATCATTTATTATAACGTGTGTAAAGACTTCCATAATGGATGAATAAACTCCAATAGTAACTTAATAACAACAGAGTAAACCTGATATAACGTGTGTTAAGCATCTATTATAACATGTGTTAAGACTTCCAGAATGGATGCATAAACTTCAATAGTAACTGTAACACTAGAGGTACAAATACGGGCGCCTACAACAGAAAATGCGTTATTAAGATACGCAAACGGGTTCTTGTTCATGTCCTGGGTGGACGGGCTCGAAAACGACGAGGATGACGGGCTGCATTGATATGATGGGATCGGGGTAGGGAATGCTGAAGACGATGGGCTCGGTTTTTAGGAAGAACATGGAGTTGTAGCATTTGATCTTGCATCGGTATCAATGGTAGGCAGTGGTGGCCTGGAACCCTGTAATTCAAACAAACACTGAAGTTACAAACTTAATTACAAATTCCCTGCCATTTAGATAAAAGAATCATGAATTTCTGCAAATTTTTTTATTAGATTTACAGAAATTTAGTGAGCTTTCAAGTAGAGGTTTGGGTCAATGAAAGTCAAAACCAGTTTTCACCCTAACATAGCGCCGTTTTTTCTACAAGTTTTTCACCAGTTCGGTTCGGTTTTAACTGTTTTCAGCAAAAGGATTTTCAAACCAGTTCCTATACATACCAGGTTGTATACCGGATCAGTCATGTGTTACAAAACCAGTTACCATATCGGATCGGTCCCGGGTTAAAAACTGGTTTCTAAATCGGGTCTATTCCGGGTTCAGTTCCAGAACCGGTTATTTGTACACCTCTACTTTCAAGCAGATTAAGCTGCTGCATAAATGCATAATCAATCAATCGACTAATCGAATCAACTCAACAACATTAACTAACATTTCAAATCAATTCATTAGATCTACACCTTAAAAACCCTAAATCAACAACAGAAGACACAAAATTTATGCAACTCCGATTCAATCTCAACCGTTTAATCGATCACAACACACTTCATAAATCATAACCCCCAGATCTAAAAATGAATTGATGAAAAGTTAAACTAAAAAGATACCTTACGAAAAGTAGTACCATCAGGAAGAACAACCCAACCAGCTTCTTTACAAAGAGCTTTCAATACCTCATTATTATCACAATGTTTTGGCAAATTATAATTCCCCTGTGCTCTCAACCCATTGTATATATTCGCTGCAATTGCTCTCCGTCGTCTCTCTCTCCTCCGGTTATTCTCCTTCTCTCTCGACGACGGCTTCCTCCTCCCTCCGCCACCTCCTTCCGGCATCATTTCCATCTCTCAAAATCCCAAACCCAAACAAAATATATTTTTATGAACATGTTGGGGAACAGATGAACCGGCGACATTAACTCGGAGGTTGGTGGATTTGCCTCCATGGACATTAATGGAGAAAAGGATGAAATGCAGGTGAAGATGAAAGAGATATGAGGAACGAGATTAATAATTTGTTGCTTTTAAAAATGAAAAAATCTATATAAATGGGGGGGTTTGGTGATTTGTGAGGTGATGGGCATTAATGATCATGTCAATTCAATGGGGGAAAGAGATCTTGGGATGGGTGAATGTATGTATATTGACTAATATACCCTTAGAGGCAAAAAACAAAATCAGATGACTTGGGACACGTGGATAAATCTAGGCCACACATAGAGTTTGCAAAGTTTTTTAAAAATGAAGGGTTTCTTGTGTAGTCTTTCCCTATATATATATATATATATATATATATAGGGGAAGGTTCATTGGGGAACATTAAAAACTGGGGAACAGCGGGGAACCGACTCAAACAAACTCCGATTAGACTCATTCCAGCGGCGTTGGAACCGGCTCGTCGAACCCTAACTAAGATCTCTTAACCCTAAACCCTAACTCCTAAACTTTAAACCCTAAAGCTAAAAAATAAGGCTAAAACCTAAGCTAAATCATAAAATCTAAATTATAAACCCTAAAAGCTAAACCCTAAAGGCTAAACCTAATGCTAAACCCTAAAGCTAAACCCTAAAACTAAACCCTAAACCATAAAGCTAAACCCTAAACCCAAAATCTAAACCCAAAATCTAAACCCTAAAGCTAAACCCTAAAAGCCAAACCCTAATATATTTAGGGTTTAGGGGTTATGATTTAGGGTTCAGGGTTAAAAGATCCTAGTTAGGGTTCGACGAGCCGGTTCCAACGCCGCTGGAATGAGTCCAATCGGAGTTCGTTTGAGTCGGTTCCTCGCTGTTCCCCACTTTTTTAGTGTTCCCCAATGAACCTCACACTATATATATATATATATATATATATATATATATATATATATATATATATATATATATATATATATATGGTCAGGATTTAGAGAGAACGGTGAAAAGTGTGAGAACGATTTTGGTGGTGACATATGTCATTGATGTTAAATTACATTAAGGGGTAATATTGTCAAAAAACCCACTCACATGAACTGGGTGTTCAAATAAACGCCATAAAAACAACCAATTCAGAAATGAAAATACCTAGTTAAAAAGCCAACAAAAAAGCTATTTTTTTAGCTATAATTTACAAGAGCTCAAAAAAACCTTTTTTTTGAGCCATATAGCTCCCAGTTAAAACGCCATAACAAAAAAAATATATTTTTTGAACTATAATTACAACAGCTCAAAAAAAACCATTTCTCTTAGCCATATAGCTCAAAAAACGCCATAGGCTCCCAGTTAAAACGCCACGCAAAAAAAAAAAAAAAACTATCTTTTGAGCTATAATTTACAACAGCTAAAAAAACCATTTT
This sequence comes from Helianthus tuberosus, assembly GCA_030545235.1. Taxonomy (NCBI): domain Eukaryota; kingdom Viridiplantae; phylum Streptophyta; class Magnoliopsida; order Asterales; family Asteraceae; genus Helianthus; species Helianthus tuberosus. Next base: position 126,582,328 of record CM060358.1, read on the forward strand.
TTGAGCCATATAGCTCCTAGTTAAAACGCCATAACAAAAAAGCTATTTTTTGAGCTATAATTTACACTAGCTCAAAAAAACCATTTTTTTGAGCCATACCAAATAGCTCAAAAAACGTCATAAGCTCCAAGTTAAAACGCCACGCAAAAAAAGCTATTTTTTAGCTATAATTTACAACAGCTAAAAAAACCATTTTTTTGAGCCATATAGCTCAAAAAACCTTTTTTTTTTGTCTAACCGCCTAAATTAATATTTTTTGAGCGCAGAATAATCATAATTTGTACTGTAAAAACGCCATAAAACATTCAGTTCAGAAAAACGCCATGAAAAAACTCAGTTGAAAACGCATAAAACACTCAGTTCAGAAAAACGCTATGAAAATATCTAGTTAAAACAACATAAAAACACCTAGTTCAGAAAAACGTCTTGAAAATACCTAGTCTAAAACGCCATAAAACACCCAATTCAGAAAAACGCTATAAAACCCAGTTAATTTTTTTCGAAAAGTATATCAATAGTATACTCGTTGGAAAGATAAAAAAACGCTGAGTTTTATGGTGTAATTTTTTTCGAAAAATAATCACGTATAAAAAAGTTATTGTCGTTTAAATATGATGGGGGAAAATGACATGTGATTAGCATGTGCGCCTTTGTTTGGATCTTCCTATTTTACCCCTCCTGGTAGTTCCAAGACCCATATTATTTACAAAAAATGCCACCGCATCAATCTCAACCACAAACCACTAAGATCTTGTAGCTGAGAATCGTTCTCACCGTTCTCACATTTTAAGACGTTCTCTCCTGATCCTGTTTATATATATATATATATATATATATATATATATATATATATATATATTGTTGATGAAGGACGATTAATAATAACTTTTTTTATAATAATATATAGCTTTTTATTATTTTTTATTTAATATATTATAATAGTTTATTATTATATTTACTTTTATTAACATATTTTTAATTTTTTTCTTTTTTAAAACCATACATTTCCTTTACCATGTTTTTAATAATTCTTTTTTTTCTTTTTTAGAATATATATTAATTTATCGATTAATTTGATACTTTTTTAATAATTTATGTTTATAACTTTTTTTTTTTCTAAAAACTTAAGTACGTAGTTGTGTTTGATTTTTCCTTGACATTCCGTTATAAGTTTTGTTAAAAATGAAGTTGTACTCAAAATAAAGTATTTATTTGGTATCATAAAATGGTACGATGATAAACTAAACCGTTTTAATGGTTTGACTTTATAAACAACATGCTTTATTTTCAAATCACGTTTGTTTTACATTATCATTTGCTTGGTTTTGCCGCAACGCGCGACGTTAAAATAACTGGTATGAGTTAAATGCTACTAAAAGTATACTAATATGTTCATTTTCAATATTCAAAATTCAAAACCAAAGTGATGAAAACACTATTGCTCACAAAAATTAAACTAAATACTCACCAAAATGCTGCACCAAGTTAAAGCAGGGCATTAATTTCATGCAATTATGCATACATATAGATATGGTAGTATAGAAAATGGTTCGAACCAGTCAAAAGTTACACAAACGTGTGTTTTTAACAACTTTCAAAACCGAATCTTAGCGGCCGTTCTAACCAGGAGGAACCGCACCAGGATCGGTTCAGTTACGAAGAGTAGAACCGCTTCTGGTTGAACCAGCCATCTACGTGAAACTAGATCGCTTGTAGCCCCATCTTGGTGTTTTTACATGAACCACACAGAAACCCACTATAACCTTCACTAAAAATTACATGAAGAACCACATAAAAACCCACAAAAAATTGAACCATCTCGGCGGAAAGAAATCCAACCCGAAACGGGAATAAGATGGACACGGTTTGACAATAAGAAACCAGAACAAGATGACACAAAATGTCCTAAAGTTGAAATCAGATCTGAAATGGTGGTAACTGAAAACAAAAACGAACTGAAAATGTCAGTGATAACTTGATTGAAGTAAAAGCATATGCCTAGCCAAAGAATGGTGGCATAGATAGATTATATAAGACTCAGTAATCGTCATGAGTGGGGAGTTTTAGATGTTTAATCTGTTGTGAACATCTTTTCCCTAAGTCCCCGTTTAGCACAAGGAATAGACACCAAGGCAAGTCAAGTGATTCAACATTTTGAATGTTGAGTTAACTCCCAGTTGCTAAAGCTACCGTATCATCGTCAGATTCAACTGTTGGGAGTCAGTGTATCAAAATAATAGAGGAAGCGGTTTATATAATTTACCAAAAAGCCGATTATATATATAGGGGAGGGTTCATTGGGGAACACAAAAAAAGAAGGGAACGGAGGAACACTCTTAAAAATTATACTTAACATGTTAAAAATTATTTTTTTCTAAATTTTTTTCGACGCTTTTTCTTATAAATACAAGTAGAAACATTTTTAATAAAAAAAATCAAAAACTAAAAATATAAAAAAATGTTTAAAAAACAGTAACATCTTATAGAATTAACTTAACATGTTAAAAAAAATTTTTCAACTCTTTTCTTTATAAAAAGGAGGAGAAACTAGTCGAATAAAAAAAATTTCTATAAAAATTTTTTTAGCCTTTTTTTAATTGTTTTTTTAATATTTTTCGTTTTTGATTTTTTCTTATTAAAATGCTTCTACAAGTATATACAAGGAGAAGCGTCGAAAAAGATTTTTAAAAAATTAATTTTTAACATGTTAAGTTAAATTTTTAAGAGTGGTCCCCAGTTCCCCACTTTTTAGTGTTGCCTAAACTAACTAAATTGGATTCCGCACAATTTGGACGAGGTTAATAGATATTACCTGATCTATTCATAAGGAAAACGGTCCTCACAAATCCTTAAAGACCATTTGTGTCACACCCCAACCGATGACGGAAACATCGGGGCGCGGCACTGACCGAAACAGATTGTCCAGGAGAATCCATAACAACTATTAGTTATAATATATTAAGGTTCATGTCCCATACCACAAACATATAAAATAAAAACAGTTATTACAGACATTGTTCTCAAAGACTAATATCCATTCCGACAACTCAGATTTCATTTAGTTTGTTTCTAGACTCCATCCTAGCTCAATTCCATCAAATAGCAAGCAAACATCCTAAGCCTCTGTCACATACATTAAAATAAAGGTCAATACACATAGTGTAAAAGTGAGCATACAAGTTTGATATAGTAAATAGAGTTCGAAATAGTTTATGCATAACCAGCATGTAACATGTATAAAGTGAAGGCAAGTAGGTTATCGACAGAGAAATATGCACAGACGTGACTGCGAGTTGTAGAATGCGCAACACACATCCCCACTGGGACACGTGAAGTAAAGCCCTTAACAACCCCTGTCCACGACAGGTGCTGAGTCCAAACTATAGTACTATCGTTGCTAAGGTGTCAGGCAACAATCACTATGTTAACATAACATACAAGCATTCATCAAATAACACGTAGCATGCAATAACGGTTAGCGTATAAATAGTGTTTGCGTTGTGTGATTGATGTGATTTGAATATAGATAACGTATGTAACACCCAAAAGTGCGTAAAGCAAAAAGGGATCGAGTATACTCACTGATTGTGTTTAACAAGTAAACACTCTCTTGGATTGAAGGGAGCGCTGGGAGAGATTAGCCTGAGCAGTTAATGATAGTATAAACGATAAGCGGCGCGTAAAACGATGCAAAGTACCAAGTGTCGGATGGTAATCCGATCGGATGGCAATCCGATCGGATGGCCAGTCGATCGGATGTCAATCCGTTCGGATGGTTATCCGATCGGATGGCCATTCGATTGGATTGACATCTTGTTTGGTAAGGATGTGTTTGTGTATGATGGCTTTGAAGTTTTCGTTGTAGCATTTTGAAAACAGAGAAGTATCTCTACCCTTCAGGTCGATCGATCGAACGGCGGTTCGATCGAATGGCGATCCGATAGGTAGGACACTTAGGGAGAACATGTTCACAACAGGATTGTTACTCGATCGGATAACAATCCGATCGGGTGGCAATCCGTTGGTTACTGACTATGCATTGAACATGTTGAAAATTGTTGAAGTGTTGAAGTTCCAAACGTCACATGGTCGGAAGGTCGTTCGATCGGATGGCAATCCGTTCGGCGTTCAGATCCTTGAAATGTTGAATGAAAAATATAAGTATTAACCCTCAAGTGCAATCCGATCGGATTGCGGTTCGATCAGATGGCAATCCGATCGGACGGCAGTCCGTCCCGCGACCTGATCATGTTACTACTTGGAAGTTGTTAAGTTTTGCGGTTTGTTCGAGACGATACGACAACGTGCTAATCAACAGAAACCTCATCAAGACTCAAGTGATCCGGTCGAATAGGAATCACCCTAGCCCGATTGGTTTACTGTTCGAGACGGTATGCTTAACCCTAAATCGGTTGTCTCTTTGACAGAAACCAGATCTTGAACCAACACATCACTAAGAAGGAGTAGAAGATCAGAACAAACTCCGATTCTATCGGTTTTGAGTGCATTGAGTGTAAAAGAGTTGAAAGAAAGTTAGAAAACTATCTCTCAATCCTTTTAACCATGAACATGTGCATATCTGTGCGAAAACATTGCTTAATCATGTAGAAATCCTTCAGATCTGAGTTGTTCTTGGTGGAATGAGGCCAAAGGTTGAAGTTCATAAGAACTTCATGATGACATCACCCTAGAACACCTCAAGTCCACTGATTTCACGGTTAAAAGTTGAGATTCAAAGGTGAAAAAGATGAAGGAGTGCGTGTAGATCATAGAAGTACAAGATTTAGGTTAAAAACTTACAAGAATCGCGAGAAATCGGGAGAAAAGAGTGCTTAAGCGGGCTGGTCGAGTGGAGGAGTTGTCACATCACAAATGATGTGACAGGAGGGTATTTATAGGGTTTCCAAAAGAGGAAAGTGTGCATGGGTCGGATTGGTCACCGATCGGATGGCAACCTGATCAGATGGCAATCCGATCGGATGGCCACTCGACTGGTTGGCCACTCGATCCTGGTGTCCGGCGTGTTGAGTTTCGTCGTTTCGATTCGCGTATTGAGCGTTGCGATGCGGTTCGAGCGAGTGATGCGATAGATTAATGATAAACACACAAGTACTATATCTAACATACAATCATCATAATTAACTGGCGTTTAGCGCTTGCGATTCGATTGCGATAGAGCTGCGATTGCGTTTCGATTAAACACCACAACACATAATCATAAATAAACACGCACAAGTAACACGTAAACAGCACACACACACACGCAAAACAATATCCAGGACGCATAATTCGGGTTGCGAATGCGATTGCGATGCGATAAAACATGCGATAAATATCGATTAAACCTCGATTATTCACAGATACTCCACATAATACAACTAAAGCAAATAAAATAAAGGTTCAATTACAAGTCAAAGAAGTCAAAACAGTAGTTAAGCAAGGAGTGGCAGATCGCAATTAGCAATCTTTTCTTCCTTTGACTTCAATCTTGACTTTGACTTTGACTTTCGGAACACGGGGTGTTACAGCCTCCCCTAGTTATGGGAATTTCGTTCCGAAATTAGGCCTTAGCTGTAACAAACAATTGCGGGTACTTCGCCTTCATGTCGCTTTCGAGTTCCCAGGTGAACTCTGCGCCTCGTTTGCCTTCCCATCGGACCATCAAAATGGGAATGCGTGAGCGCCTGAGCTGCTTGGTTACTCGGTCCATGATCTCGACAGGCTTCTCCACGAAGTGCAATGTTTCGTCCACTTGTAGATCCTCCAGTGGAACTTGTAAATCATGCTCAGCCAGACACTTTCTGAGGTTCGAAACATGGAAAGTTGGGTGGACGTTGTTAAGTCCCTCCGGTAGTTCGAGTCTGTAGGCCACATTGCCGATCCTTTCCAAAATCTTAAAGGGTCCAACATATCGAGGCGCGAGTTTCCCTTTCTTTCCGAATCTGACCACACCCTTCCAAGGTGATACCTTTAAGAGTACGTGATCGCCAACGTCAAATTCAAGGGGCTTGCGTCGTCTATCGGCATAACTTTTCTGACGACTCCGAGCTTTCAGCTGGTTATCTCGAATTTGGAGGATTTTGTCAGTCGTTTCTTGCAACAGCTCAGGACCGGTTATTTACGAGTCTTCGATCTCGTGCCATACAATAGGCGATCGACATTTTCTTCCGTATAATGCCTCAAATGGTGCCATTCGAATGCTGGAATGATAACTGTTATTGTACGAGAATTCGACTAAAGGTAAGTATGCGTCCCAATTACCACCGAAATCTATGACACACGAACGGAGCATGTCTTCAAGAGTACGAATCGTTCTCTCAGTTTGACCGTCGGTTTGGGGATGGAAAGCGGTACTTAGATTAAGCGTCGTACCGAGAGCAGATTGAAATGTTTCCCAAAGACGCGAGGTAAACCGACCATCGCGGTCAGAGATGATGTCGCGAGGCGTCCCATGTCGACAAATGATCTCATTGATGTAGATTCGGGCTAATTTTTCTACCTTGTAGTCTTCTCGTATCGGCAGAAAATCAGGAGATTTAGTCAAGCGGTCCACGACAACCCAGATACTGTCGTGACTTGATGGCGTGCGCGGAAGTTTTGTTATGAAGTCCATAGCTATACTCTCCCATTTTCACATAGGGATCTCGGGTTGGACGAGTAAGCCAGAGGGTCTTCGGTGCTCGGCCTTGACTTTCGAGCAAGTCAGGCACTTCGAAACATAGAGAGTGATATCTTTCTTCATGCCCGGCCACCAGTAATTGTAGCGAAGGTCCTGGTACATTTTATCGACACCGAGATGAATAGAATATCGGGACTTGTGGGATTCGTCCATCAGAATCTGTCGTAAATCGGTCCGCTCAGGGATCCAGATTCGGTCCAGATAATGGAATATCCCATTCGACTTATTCACTAACTGGGCTCCATCGTTGAGAATTATTTCCTTCTTCAAAGTGCGCTCGGTAAAGCAGGCATGTTGGGCTTCGCGGATGAGAGTTTCGAGATGGTGTTGGGCTTGAACATTACGAACGCTATGCAAATAGCTTCGTCGGCTTAGAGCGTCGGCAATGACATTTGCTTTGCCAGGATGATAACGAATCTCGCAGTCGTAATCATTGAGAAGTTCCACCCATCGGCGTTGACGCATATTCAGTTCTTTTTGGCTGAAGATGTGTTGTAGGCTCCTATGGTCGGTGAAGACCGTACACTTAGTACCATAAAGGTAGTGTCGCCAAATCTTCAACGCAAAAACAACTGCGCCTAGCTCGAGGTCGTGGGTTGTATAGTTCTTCTCATGGATCTTGAGCTGACGAGACGCGTAAGCGATAACCTTGTCCCGTTGCATGAGAACACAACCAAGACCAAGGTTCGAGGCATCACAATAGACAACAAAGTCATCATTTCCGTCGGGTAAAGCAAGGACGGGAGCATTGCAGAGCATATGCTTGAGGGTTTGAAAGGCAGTCTCTTGTCCAGTTCCCCAAACAACAGGCTTATCTTTGTGTGTGAGAGAAGTAAGCGACACGGCGATTTTAGAGAATCCTTCGATAAATCGGAGATAATAGCCCGCTAGTCCGAGAAAAGAACGGACTTCAGACGGGTTCTTAGGTGTAACCCAACTCTTAACAGCTTCGATCTTCGCGGGGTCGACGTGAATACCTTGACTATTGACAATATGACCAAGGAATTGAACCTCCTCCAGCCAAAATTCGCACTTGGAGAACTTGGCATAGAGTCGATTCCCTTGGAGTAGCTCGAGAACCAAACGTAGATGTTGCGCGTGTTCGGTTTTCGACTTGGAATAGATTAGGATATCATCGATGAAAACGATGACGAAGTGGTCAAGGAACGGTTTACACACGCGATTCATCAGATCCATGAAAACCGCGGGTGCATTGTTTAAACCAAAAGGCATAACAACGAACTCATAGTGGCCGTATCGAGTGTGAAAGGTGGTTTTGGGTATATCCTCCTCTTGAATGCGTACTGGTGATAGCCTGAGCGTAGATCGATCTTCGAGAAACACGTAGCACCTTGTAACTGATCAAAGAAATCATCGATTCGAGGCAGGGGATAGCGATTCTTGATGGTTAGCTTATTCAATTCCCTGTAGTCGATTCACATCCGGAACGACCCATCCTTCTTTTTGACGAAAAGGACCGGTGCGCCCCAAGGAGAGGTGCTAGGGCGAATGAAGCCTTTATCAAGCAATTCCTGGAGCTAACTCAAGAGTCGATTAGGAGCTTTAGCAACAGGGTTGGCTCCAGGAATGAGGCCGATACGAAAGTCGATATCACGACTTAGAGGTAATCCAGGAAGTTCGTCAGGAAATACAAGAGGAAAATCACGAACCACGGGCGCCTTATCTATCTCCTTAACTTCCTTTTTCTCCGCTACTACTATGTGTGCCAAGAAAGCTTGGTATTCCTTGCGGAGATACTTGCTAGCCTGGACACACGACATGAGTTAGAGTTTCTTCGACGCGACTTCACCGTAAACACACAATAGATCACCATTAGCAAGCGAGAAGCGAATCATCTTATCAAAACAAACAACTTTAGCACGATTCTCACGAAGAAAATCCATGCCTACTATGACGTTGAAACTACCGAGCTGCATTGGAATAAGGTTGACAGGAAAGACATGATTGTTGAGTTCGAGAGTACAATCACGAAGAACAGAATTGACAGCGACGGTTCTTCCAGTGGAAACTTCAACATCGAATGACGAGGGGAGATGGGCGCGCTTACGATTTAGGAGCTTTTCGAATTCTAGCGACACAAAACAGTTATCGGCTCCAGTATCAAACAAATACGAAGCATAAATACTATTCACAAGGAACATACCATTGACCACGTTCTTATCGGCTTGAGCTTGGCGGACATTGATGTTGAAAGTGCGTCTGCGTGCTGCTGGCTGTTGCTGCTGAGGCTGCTACTGCTGTGGCTCTTGCTTCACCACTCGATTGGGGCACATGTTTGCAAAGTGGTTGGGATCACCACACGCAAAGCAAGCAAGCTCTAGCATGGATCGCGGGTGCAGGAGCCGCGTGTTGGCCTTGAGGAGCAGGAAGTAGAGCTTGTTGAGCAGGAGCTTGACCTTGAGTTGGAGCGGGAGCTTGACGTGGACCAGTACGGCAGTTAGCGGTGAAATGGCCGTACATGTTGCAATGCACACAATATCTGCAGGCGATTCCCACCGGGTGGTGATAAGTACAAGTAGGGCAAGCCGGGTGAGGACCGGTATACGCACGCTTGGCTGGCGGTGCGTTGGTAACCGGTGCCGCCACTTGGCGGTGTTGAGGCTGCGGTTGAGTAGGAACTAATTGGAGCGGGGCAGTAGTGGTGACAACGCAATTTTTGCTACTGTTGTTGTTGTTCTTCCTCTTGCGACGGGAGGACTTTGAAGACTGCGGAGCAGTGGCGGTTTCAGCGGTTGCGGCAGTGGTGGCTTGATGCAAATTCTTGGAAGCTTTATCCCAGTAACCAGACTTGACTCGCTTGTCATTGATCTCAGCAGCGAGTAAAAAGGTCTCCTCAATTGTCGTCGTCTTTGCAGCTTGAACGAAATCAGCCACGCAATCCAGAAGAGCACGGATATACTTCTTGATGGTGATTTCAGACGTAGAAACTTGGCTCGGACAGATTATGCTTAGCTACTTGAAGCGAGCAGTCAAACCAGCGTTATCTCCATTTTTCTGCTTGATATGCCTGAATTCGTCCTCCAGCTTTTGGCGCTCGTGGGGAGGGCAGAACTCTTGCATCATAACGTCCTTCAACTCATCCCACGTCAGCCCGTAAGCTGCATCATTTCTGCGTTTGTTTCTCTCGGCCGTCTACCAATCTAGAGCTCGAGATTGGAAGACGCCAGTAGCGTTAAGAGTACAGAGATTATCAGGACATCCACTCTGGCACAGGGTGACTTCAATCGAATCAAACCATTGAAACATGGCCGTAGGACCATCTTCTCCGGTAAATTCCTTTGGACCGCAAGCATTGAACTGTTTGAAGCTAAAAGCAGCTTTAGGAGCATCAGTCCTGGACTCTTCAGAGGACTTGCTAGCGTTTTCGTTCAGCTCACTAACAATCTGAGGGATAACTTTCGCCATTTGCTTAGCGACGAGGGCGGCAATGCGTTTGTCATCATGATTGCGGCGAGCGGAACGTGAGTGAAATGATCCAAATGAAGACATTGTCTGTAATAGACAGCGCCATAGGATTCAAAACGCTATATAATCGAATCTCACCTCACACGTACTACTACTAAAGCTCAGGAACACGAACAACCACGTAAGCATCTAGGCACGTAGGCACATAATTTACAGAATCACATAAGCACATAGGGCACAGAAGCACGTAAGCACGTAAGGCACAGAAGCACATAAGACAGCCAGAACACAGAAACCTATCATTCAAAGTTCACGCGTTCGAGAATAGCGATTGTGATTTGCGAGTACACAGCCAGTAACAAAGCATAAGCGAGTAACATAGCATGCGATCATCCACAAGTAGCAACGATTTGTTAGCGTATCGAGATAGATGTGCAGTGCGAGTCTTGTGTGTCGATCAGAGCGAAAGCGAAAAGTGAATAAATCTCCAAAAACCGTAACACATAAACAGGTTAAATCACATAAAAACACATAAAATCCACATAAAAGCGACAAATATCAGAGTCGGCGGTTGCGGGCTCAGAATCGAAACATATAAAATCAACGATTGTGAGATTGAAACCAAATGTAGATTGTCTTAGGCTGATAGACATTGACTACCCAAAGTGATTCGACTATTCACAAGGAATTTTAGTACACACTTTGGCTTTCGGGACTATGCTCTCGCCTTAATTTGGGCGAATGGCACTCATCCTTCCAGTTAAAGTGGGACCTCAAGTCATTGGAGTCCGTCGAGACTTTGGTGAGAGCTTTGTAAAAACCAAAATAAAGATCGGAACAAGTCGTCAAGGTTCGGGTTTCACCCCTGACTTAACAACTTCATTCCTGTGTTGATAAAATAGAGAGGAATATTTGCGTTAAAGTATGGATTTCACTCCTGGTTCAACGCGAGTTCTCCTGTTTATAGATAAAAATGTGGGTCGAACAAGCGATTTAGTCAAGAGTTTACGGTTTCACACCTAATCTTGACCCAATCACTCGTTCATTTTTGAAAAATAGAGGGAAGTGATAGTGTAGTGTTCAGCGAGTGCGGGCGAGAAATAGCCAGTAAGCTCGTACAAAACCCCTAATGCACAAGTCAGTCTGTTGGTACTTAGACTATAGACTTGGTCATTTCTAAGACATCGACCCGGACTAGGTCGAGTCTTGCCTAATTCCCTATAGTTATGGCTCTGATACAAATCTATCACACCCCAACCGATGACGGAAACATCGGGGCGCGGCACTGAGCGAAACAGATTGTCCAGGAGAATCCATAACAACTATTAGTTATAATATATTAAGGTTCATTGATGCGTGTCGAGTGTGATATATTTTTATGTATATTTTAAGCCCTTTTTAACACTTTAGTCAAGTTTTAAATTTATAAAACACGATATTTTACTAACACCAAACACACATATGGGCAAGTGCACCCATCGTGAGCGTAGTATAGCGTTGGTAAGATACCGAGGACGTCCAAGGACACAAGAGCTTTTAATATCGGTTTATCCTCAACGTCTAATCAAATCAAAATTTAGGAAAAAGGTTTAAACATGAAAATAAAAACTAAAAATGCTGAAAATAAAAATAAAATAAAACAGATAGACAAGATGAATCACTTGGATCCGACTCGCCTTTAGTGTAACCTTTGATGTTTTCCGCACTTTTGCACTTTTTAAGAGATTATCTTAGTTATAGTGACGTTACCCTCAACCCAGTAGTTTGAGTCAGCAAGGATACAATCCTAACGGGTTGGATTATTGAACGATAATTAATTAAGTTATTAATGCGTAATGTGGTAGGCCACTCTTTTGAAAGTGACGTTACCCTCGGCTAAGTGGTTTGAGTCAGCAGGGATACAATCCCAAGTAGCCGGGTTAATGTATTAATAGTAGTTTACATATAAGGGGATCAAGCCATTCGCACCCCCGCCATCCAATACCAGTGGGTATTGAAGGAGGTCCTACTAAGCTTGAACCAGGTCCTTGAAGGATCTATACACTGAACAAGGAAAGAACCTTACCAAACCATTCCCTTAACCCCCGACCAGGTAGCCAACATATCTCTATACAGACCGTAGAGATATGAATGGTGTAAATCTTTTATTTTATATAGACAGTAAAATAACGCCAAGACACCACAGACAAATGATAAGGAAGTTTCACCTTCAACATAAGAAACTAGTTATTAAAGTCATTAATACAAAACCAAATAAAAAGTGCGAAAAGATTAAAAAAACAAAAGTATTACACTAAATTCTTGTCTTCACCAAGTGATGTAAGAGACATGGCCTTTGATTGTCAAGAACTCTTACTATCAATCTTTGATTGTCAAGAACTCTTACTATCAATCTTGGATCCCGAGACTACTACACACACTCTATGATAGATGATGTATGATGGTGGTGGATGTGGGTGTTGTGATGGTGGTGGAGTGTGGGTGAAGTGGGAGAGGTGGTTTGTCAAGGGATGCTTTTGAAGTGAACCAAGCACCTCTATTTATAGCCTGCACAGAAGCCCGGATACAGCCCCTTGTCCATCCACTTTCCCTTTCTTCATTAATTGCAGTTTGTCTGCATTAGTTGACCACGCCCCCGTGTCCACTGGGCACGGCCCCGTGTGCAGAAGCCTATCTGTACTATCAAGATTTGCTTGGATTCTACGAATTTTAGTGTTGACCACGGTCGTGTTGAGCTGGGCACGCCCCCGTGTTGGGAAATAGAAGCTTCTACAACTTTGTCTTTTCTGCAGACACTTGAGCAAGCCCCCGTGTCCGCTGGGCACGGGGCGTGTTCAGCTTTTTGATATCTTGTTTTTGCTTGGGAAAATGCTGTCGAGGGGTCGGGCATGCCATATTTATTCCTTTCTTGTATTTATGTTAGATTTAGCTGTATTTTTGCTTCTTTTGTCCATTTCGCTCATTTAATCCTGAAAATACAAAAGGAAGACAAAAGCACACTTTTCCCAACATTAGTACTAAAAAAGGGTTAGTTTATGCCTCATTTGATGTAATTTATATGTTGCATTTTACACACATCAAATACCCCCACACTTGAATCTTTGCTTGTCCTCAAGCAAAAATCTTTTTAATGTGGCTTACACACCCAAATGGAATGGGTAGAAGAGAAGTTTTTGTCACACCCTGACTTTTGTAGAAGCGTGGGTTATTGGTGTGACTTCTTAATACCTTAGCATTCAATCATAACAACGCTATATGATAAAACCATAAGATGTTCATCCATATATTAAGTTAGAAAATATCATAACATATTTGTTTTGAAAATATCGACACCAAAATAAGTTACAAACCATGACATATTTAACTGAGTTCATAAAGACTCAACAAAAGACTTTAAATAAAACTGGGTTTAGAGACATGTAACCCGTCCAGGAAGAGGTACACCTCCTAAACCCTTACAACCCCAGATGGCATCTTTATTCGCAGCTAAAATTCCATTGCCCGCCAGATCCATTTTCTAATTTCCTGAAATACATGTAGTTTGAAAAACATTAACAAAAGTTGAGCGAGTTCATGTGTATGTGTGTATGAATAAACCTTTGAAATATGTTTGTATGTATGAAAGTCCCTGGTATGTAGCAATAAGGAAAAAAGATCACCAATGGGTTGCAAAGCCACTGATATGTGTGAAATGGTGCAGGAAGTACTCAAACCTAGCAAACTTGTCTCCGGGAATAAGACATAGTCACCACATGGGCCACCCTGGTCCGCATGGGTGTGGGCTCGCTACACCCAAATAGATCTATCACTCATGTCCCTCGGACCTACGACGAGGATTAATGGCCTTAAGTGTTATACCCACCTTTCACATGATCTAAGTAGTAAATCCTCCTTAAGCTAACCATACCATGTATAAAATGTCTGTAATAATTGTAACATGTATTTCACCCCCGAGGTATAAAACTGAAAACAGTTAAAAGAAAAGGGGGACATGAACTCACAGTAGTGCGTCTTCTGTGCCGTCAACTCAAATCTCCGCAGCTAATCACGACTACCTACAGTGTACTAACGTCTATTAGATGAACGGGCTGTGCCTTGGCTTAGAGTTTAACGTTTTGAGTTGTGTTTCTTATGTTATTCCAAGTTATAATTAGTTGTTAAAATAATAATTATTTTAACTTTAAATTATATTTAATTTTGGAATAATTGTTTAATTAATATTTTGTGACAATACTTCTTAAGTATTTAATTTTGTATTTTCCTTCCCAAGGATGGGGGTATCTTATACATGTATCTTGTAGTTCCGAAATGATATATTTTTAAGTCCCACTTAGAAAATATATGTATAACTTATTTGTCCAATAAATAATGTATTCCCAAGAAAATATATATTTTTCCCTAAAATTATATATCTTCTAAATATACTAGGAAAATATATATTTTTATCTCCCAAAATAATATATTTTCTTTTTGTCAAAAATATGATATACTTGGTAATATGTTCAAAAATCATATTTTCACCTCATGTATCCAAAATAATATCTACCAAAAATATATTGTAAAAGTATTTTCCGGAATATTCCATAAGTTACGTTTTTACGTTCGGTTTCATAATATCAAGTGTGTAACTTAAATATTTATTCCTTGCGATTTTTGGTACTATTTTGGAGTTGTAAATGTCATGGTAATTTGTTAAGTTAAATTATTTTACCCTAAAGTAATATAACTATTCCACCAAGTAAACAAATATTCACACAAGTGTCTTACTATAAAATATATATTCTAAATATATATTTATCCATTTTTATTTACAAAAACCAACCTCCGATACTTTGTATTTTTGTAACAAAACATATGGCGAAGTTTATTTTGAAAAACAAAGTTAGAAACATACTTGTAAACACTTGTTAGAAAATGTTTTCTAAGTGTTGGAATTTTTAGAAAATTTCGCCATAGTTTCCTTTGTAAATGGAGGTGTCCATGCTATTTAGCATATCATTTTCTTTTCAAAAAAATTCATCCAAAAAATCAACAACAAATCACTAATCATCTTACACTTACCAAGTGCAAAAACTATATATTTTACATAATAACATGAACTTGATTTTTCACAAAAACGCGTAGTAACTTGGTAAAGTGTTTAGTGGGTTTAGTTACCCTCCAAAGTGTGTTTACTTCATTTAAAATCTCACTCTTGAAAATATTTGGTGTTTACAACTTGTAAACATAATTTACAAAAATGTTTATCCATAGCATTTTCTTGTTTCTCTAGTGTTTATTTACTTGTCTTTCCACTAAAAATAGTCTAGGTTTAATAAAAATCATGATCTTTCAAAAATCGTCTCTTAAACTTGGTTCCTTTAGAAAAATCATTCACAAGTCTTGGATTTACAAGATTACTAATTCACTTGGTTTATTATTTTTCAAGAAAAATCATTTTACTCTCAAGTTCATGTTTAGTCTAGAAGATGATTATTTCATGTTGTTACATAATCATCCCTTATCTTGCTAAATCATGTTTTTAATCATAATCTAGCAAGTTCCATGTAAAGATCAATATTTCTAGTAATCATCAAGCAAACATCAACATATTCAAAACAACATCATACTAGCATTATTTCATCTTATTTCATCTTATGATTCAAGATTCATGATCAAGTCTTTTAGTGTTCTAGTGTTAATCATTAAACAACATCTTTTAACCACTAAAATTGTAGGATCGTTGTATGACCTAAACGAGTCGTTCAGAAGAGTTTGGATCCGAATCAAAGGCGGAATTCAGAGATACGGACTTGTTTACAGCTTGATTCACTTATAATGTCTCTTGTATTGATATAATAGTGTTACAGCACCTGGACACAATTTGGCAGAGCTTCGCTACCGATTTCCAAAAGTTACCAATGACAAACCATGCTCCCCTATATATAGACCAAGGTATTTCGCACGAAATGAACTAGGCTCCATTTCGTACGAAATGGGTTTTGCCATTTCGTGCGAAATGGACTTTTTCCATTTCGTGCGAAATGGTTAACAGCATACAAACCCGAACTTCTAACCTATCGAGCACTAGTTTATCCTATCTGGTTACAAGACTTGATTCAAGACGAAGTCAACAGACATATGCACTAACAGACTCCCCCTTGGATGTTGACGAAGTCTTCAGTGTTGAGTCTTCAGCATGACACATCTTCAGTCTTGATCAGTCTTCTCGCTCTTTCCAAAATATCTAACACTATAAGCATCCATCAAGCTTTATCTTCTTCTCTCTATCAAAATCACTCTCTTCAGGCTCCCCCTTTCGTTAAGCTTCCGTGCTTTTGGGATCGACACCTGGCTTTCCGGTTACAAGCTCCCCCTTGCTTCGAGCTCATCTTCAGACTCCCCCTTAGACTCAGCTGTCGGGATCGTAATCTGGAATCACATCTGCAATACTCAAACATTTATAAATAACAACATTTTGAACATTCAATTCTCCAGAAATCGTAATCTGGCTCTATTCAACTTTCTAAACCACTCCCCCTATCAACAATCTTCATAGATTTGGCAGTATTTAAGAAATCCAACATCGAAAACTAACTCTTTTATAAATTTTAACAATATGAGGATCCAAGTCCTTCACGGTTAATCATCCAAGTCCAACTTAATGACCTTGGAGATATCACAAACTATTTTTGATTTTTGATTTTAAAATTTCAAGTTTCAAATTAATGAACTAGTTTATTTTCAGAAATACAATCAGCATACTCAGATTTTGAAACTCAGCATCCCAGACATCAGTTGTCAAAAATAAGATGAAATCAAAATCTTTTTGTATTTTTCTGAAATATAACGCAGTAAAGAAATATTTACAAACATATTTACAGATAATATTTTTGTTTGAGTTCGTGTCAGATGATCATATCAGTTTATGACAAATCACTAGTACCGTTGAGCTTTTAACACTTTAAGTTCTAAACGATTCAATTAGAATGTCAGTATACTGACCCACTTAAATTTTCACACAAAGTTCAATTGATGCGAGATACGGATTTAGTGTTTTAAGGACTTAACTTATTCGCGTGTCCCACCTCAGAATATACTCCCGTATCCAGATCCCAATATTCAGTCTTACAGGTGAGTATACCTAGATGATATCTGTAAAGGGTTAAATGCGAGACCATGAGAGCTCAGGCTATTGCTTCCGCAAAATCAGAGAGATGATGGTTCAACTTTCGGTGTGTTCCCTTTAGAGAATCTTTTCTTCAACAGCACATGATTAGCATTTTGCAATGTTTCATCATTTTTTATGCTGAGGGTGGTGCTTTTATTTCAAGCAAGCGAAAAGTATTATACGGGGACTAGGCCATTGCTTCCGCAAAATCAGAAGTCCCGGGATAATACCCCAGATATCACTAAGCATAAAGACCTAGTATCTCAGAAAGAGGGGTCTTTCAAACAAGATTTCGGGGGTTACCCATATATCCGAGAGATGTTCCCCATGAGATAAGTAAGTATTGATATTTAGGTTTATATCTCGAAAACAATCTACTAAGCGTGTAAAAACCTACTGGCATATCATCAATGAGACCGTTTATCACATTTTAACATTCCATTTCTTTAGCGTACTGTGATTGTCTACTGATGTACTATCATTTCCTCTTTTTACACAAAAACTCAATTTTTGAATTTTATCATGTTTTTGCCTTTTTCAAATTTTCTAATGTTTTTTGTATTTTCTGAAATTTCCTTACTCCCCCTAAAATGCAAAACCATTTAAAGAAAATTTGACAAACCGACACTGATAGCTTTGTCTCGCCATCCATTTTCTGCTTTTCGTGCACTGATTTGCAACACATTATATTTTCTGAAAATGTACCCCCATGATTTACAACACATTGATATTTTACAGTTTGAAAACCGTTTTTCAATCTTGTGAAATTAATCATGTTTGTTCAGCCGTGAGGGTTTCGGCATATTCACTCAACATATTTTTGAAATTTTAAAATTTTTCAATTTTTAGGGTTTTTGAAATATTGTTTATTTATATACAGAAAACAAACAAACTCCCTGTTTCAACCAACACAGGGACCAGCAGCTTCTTCCTCTCGTGCCAGGCTGCTCCTAATTCCATTTTCACAATCAAAAGCTTAATAACCAATGGGTATTGTGTCCAAGAAGTACAAGGCATGATCTAAAAAAAATCCAAGGAAAGATTATGAAGATATTAAGAGATTGTTGTGATCTTGGTGGGGCCATGCTATAACCGATTACATATATAGGGGGGGCAAATTGTAAATTGTTTGGTAAGTAGGTGATTAGGGGAGGATGTTAAGTGTAAGGGTCTTGCATTTATGTGTAACATGTATTATGTAATATGTTATAGTGCTCGGGACCCATAACTAGCTCAGAAAAATTAAAACAATGTTTTTAGCAATATTTTAGTGTTCCGGGTAATGTCCCGTTGTCCGGTTAGATACCGATCCGTTAAAGTGCTAAGTTATACCGTATGGTGTCTTTTATGTAACTTTTTGTGACACTTTAAATTCCCGACACTTAGGAAAGCATACAAGACCATTTTGCCATGTTTTTTCACATTACTAGCATGTTAAAATGCTGAATTTTGATGATAAATGCAGAATTCTGCACTTTGAGTGGGTTTTAGGCACTTTCCGGCACTTAAACTATCACCTAGTGACGCAGTCTTATGGTCCTTACTTCCCTACACTCCATACTAGTGTAGTACCTTGTCTCTGGCTCATACTGGGTCTCAAAATATTGTCTGTCTATGTACTGGCACTGTCAGTATATGTCTGAGTTATCCGCTAACTGTGCTAACTGTGCTTTGTGCATCAAGTATGTCACTAAAGTTTCCATGTAATAATGATGTGACGGTATGCAATATGTGATGCACATGTAAGTAGGATGCAGTAATCAGAAAGCAATACAAGCATTTATTTGTAATTCAGCACAATCATTAAGCACAAATGATTATTTAATAATTGTATGGAAACATGCAAATTTGACAGTTGTCACATTCTCCCCCTGTTAAGAAAATTTCGTCCTCGAAATTTATACTACCTTAACTACTTAGGGTTACATTATGCGTGTATGTATATGAATAATACTGAGGTAGATATCCACAAAACCGAATCAAAACTCATTCGAATCAAGCGAAACCAAGGGTATCTTGCCATGTTAAGACCCTAATGGTCACAGGGTATGTCTCTTAGAATTTGGTGTTAAAGAACACAAGATGTATAGATGTATAAGCTAGTGTAAGTTAGTTAACAGGGGTGTCACAAAGGGTTTTGACCAATGGATTCTCAATTCAATCAGTCATAATATACCATCGAACGCTTACAACCATAGCACCCGCTATATGAACTCAAAATCAACAACTTGAACACGAAATGATCTGTCAACTTTTGAATAATTAATTGGTAAGGATTTGTGCTGACATTCTTGGATTGCAGAAATACACCGAATGAAATACAAGCGAATCTGGTGTATCACTGTCTTGATTCTTAATTGCATCAGGAATGTTTAAATAACAAGTCAAACAAAGTATATGCAGTTTTGTGTGAAACGATTGACCTTGATTAGTACATGCTACAAGTTTGTGAGGACACCACAAGGTGTCGTATCGACATAATTCAATAATAGCGGTGACTGAACAAGTTCATTGTGTCTGAAATCAAACGGAAGTGTACTGAAACAATCTGAAGATTTGATTCACACAATGTGATAGAGTTCTCAATTGGATACGAAGCATCAAAGAATCACTATTTCCGATCGAAGGTGAGAAAGTAACAAGTACCGCAGAGCATTCGGTTTGTAATGAAAGAATCGTTAGGAGGTACACCATGTTATAATATGAATCTATGTACCATCGTCTTAACACACAACTGTGTTGAGACCGCTTTAGTCGATAAACAAAACGGATTTAGAACAAGTCAATAATTAAATCCGTGTATGAGGTGCATAACGAAATTAGCCCAAGCTTCAGTTTTGTGAAAGTATCACCATAAGTTGTCGAGTCTAACAAACGATTTAGTGGAGTTGTAGACCAAACAAGTCTACTACGACTCGAAACAAAAGACCTTTTGCAAAATATGAATACAATGCTCTCAATACATCACATGGCGTTTTAGATTGAACATACGAAATGGCTAAGTTCAAGCAATTGAACTTGGTAAACTGACAATAAACGTATATCTCAACGAGGGTATCTCAGCATGGTTACGAAGATAAACCATGAGTGTAACTTGAAAGAAATGAAGTCTAAAGAAAGTGTGTTGACTTGATAACAAGGAGGCCAATAATTTCAATAACGTAGGTTAAAGCAACAATTAGCTTTAGCAAAATAATATGCAAGCTTCAGTAAAGCGTTTACTCGAAGCGAAACCTCATGCGTAGCAAATGGTGCATGCGTAACATATAAGTTTTCAAGTAATGAAACAATGAGTATGAAGAAATGATCAAGTATCGAAGCAAATGTGTGTTCGCTCTCAGCGAAGAAAATTAACGCGATGCAACTACCATTAAGGGGAGTAGAGGTGCAAACATCTACTCGCTAGAAGTAAAAGTGAAGATTTCAACAAAAAAAGTTGGAGTACTTTCTGTTTGGTTAACTGAAATAGCATAAATGTCAGGACAATGGGGTTTGCTAGAGTTCACAGGTGTGGTTCCTAAGTGACGACCTTTCCGGGTTTTGACCTGGGTTCCCAAAGGATTTAGCACATGATTTGTGCGTTGCCCAGGGATCACAATTCTTTTGCGTAGATTTAAAACAAGTTATTGTCCCACCATTCCCTGGTATACATTCTTCCTGAATTCCCGTATACTAACGCTCAATCATCGATCAGTCTTTAAATAGTAGTTGGGTCCTTATAGTTAATTAAATAAATAATTCGTTAATTCTCATCAGGGGTTACCGACTCTTGTTGGCTAGTTTGTTCAGCTCCTGGTAGTGGATGCTTATTTGAAAATCATCGTCCTTCTACTTGACGAGCAGCACTGGTGTTACTCAAAACGGGTAGCTTGGTCTGTTAACTTCCTTCTCTGCCAGCTACTGAAGCTATTCTGCGAATCCTTGCATCGCTGAAAGTGTAAGTTGCTGGGGTGCATTGACTGTAAGCGCGACGTCGGGAAACAAATTGATGCGAGTTCGACTTGTCGTTGGAGTGGTAGTTCAGACAAGCCTTCAGCTTCTTTGTCTGCTACGTGAGCCGAGAAGGCAACACATTCTGTGCGCGAAATTTTCGTGCCTCCAAGCACTAGTAATTTGTAGAGGCGTATCATGCTTCATGAATCACGATTGCTTCGTCGTTCGACATCGGGATGCGGATAACGATCTCCGCTTGGTTGCTCGACAACTGGTCCATCCCAGTTACCACGTCGAGGCTTTTCATTAACTAGTTCTATCGAGTGCGGGTCATCTAACTTAACCCTCTACTAAACCAAGTATATTCTTAAATTCATGAGATACGAAGCTATGGTCGGCACTGGTATCAAATAACATGGATGCAAAATTTTTGGTTGATAGAGAACGTACCAGTAACCACATCTGGATCCTGGCATGCTTCACAAGCTCCGATGTTGGATACTCCTTCACGGTCTTGGTTAATCTCCTTTGGGAAATCTTTCCAAAAGTGCCCCACGTCACCACAGTTAAAACACCCTTGTCTACGTTCTTGATTTCCGCCATTTCTGTCGTGATAGTTACTGTTGTCGTTGTTTCCCCCGTCTTTCCTACTACTAACTTGACCTTGATTTCCACGTTTCTTCCGGCGCCAACACATCTCCTTGCAGTGTCCCACTCTGCCACAGTTATAACATTTTTCATTACCACATTGCCCGGTATGATGACGTTGACATTCATCGCACTTAGGTAGTTTACCCAGGTACTTCTTTCCCTTTTTGGCCTTGTTCTTGTTCTTTGCCCGATCACCTCCTCGGAATTCACTGAGCTTCCTTTTGTTCTTTTCAGATGTCTCTACCGGAGTTTCCTTCTTCTCGTCGGGGGTTGAAAGTATTTCCAATCTAAGTGCTTCCTTAGTGAGCGCCAGACTCATCATATATGCAACAATAGTTGTTGGTGGCGTTGATGCTGTCATTAAGCTCAAGGCTTGAGGTGCCAGTTCCCAAATGGATTGCTCCATTCTCTTCAATTCGGGTTCCACCAGGTACGGAATGACTCGCGACAAATCATGAAGCCTCTGCACGTGCTCCACCACTTTTGGACCTTCCATCTTTAGCTTCCAGAATTTGAATTCCAGCTTTTGGATCTCCATCTGAGAACAATACTCCCTACGCATCATTTCCTTCAGCTCACTCCATGTTAACGCATATGCTGCAGCCTCGCCCATTTCTCGAACCCTAAGGTTCCACCATAACAGAGCCTCATCTTGAAGCAATCCGGAAACGTATGGGACTTGTTGCTCTAGCGTACAACCGCTCATTCTCACAACAACATCCACATTCTCAACCCATTTTACAAGAGCTATGGCACCTCCAGTGCCACCGTAGTTCAGGGGTTTGCAGTCTAGAAACTGTTTGTAGGTACAACCTGTACCCAAGCAATCATTATTACAGTAAGTATTAGCAAAGCACATTGGGGGATTTTCCAAACGTGTTGCAATGTGTCTTGGATGACTTAAACATTACCGTTAGGTGGGTCATTCCTTGAGGTATCTTCGCTGCGTTTGTAGCGAAGAACCTCGTGCCGAGCTATGACTCGTGAGGCGTGCGCTTGCCATTCTGCCTCGGTCAGTCGAGTGATCTCTTGATGAGACATCTTCTAGGAAGAAGTTCGGGTTAGTTAGGTCTCGTCTGTTCAGGGAATGAAAATAGTTGTTTGGAGATCATATGTATTTGCACGTATTAAATCATCATATCAACACATCAAGCAACAGTACACTCATGGTACAAGCAAGTAAATGGAATCATGTCTAATGAGAGTATAACGAACAAACACGTATATCACAATCATAGCACATTCCTGTTATATTGGTAGCACGTTTATTGAGAACATTACAATTAGGCCTTCATTAAGCAGGTAAGCACATTGCATCATAATCATAGCATAAACAAGTAATTCATCAACGTGCATAATGAGAATGTTGCGATTGAGCTTTCATATGTCAAGACCACGAGTACAGTTTACAAGTTTCATAATTGTATTATACATCCAAGGAGACTATGGGTCACCTCACACTTGTCCGAATCGTCTAACAAACTACATCAGTCGAAAGTCAATAAGTCAAAAGTCACACTGTGGTCATCAAAAGCTGTGCAATCTAGCTCAGTAGCTGCACTCTCATCGAAGGTATGCTATCTGCATAAAACCAAAAACCTCTAAGCTGATGGGGGAGGAGGAGGTGGAGGAATGAAAAGCAACTTGCGCAAATGCGCCAAATCCTCTTCAAGTGCATGAACGACACGCAGCAGGTAAGCAATCTGCTGCTCTAAAGTAAGAAAACGAGCGCCAAACTCCAGGTAGAACTGAAGAGGAGCCGGCGGAGTCGCGAATGGTGACTGATAAGTGCAAGATGGAGGACGCGGGATCCTCTCTAACTCTGTGACTCTACGACTCAACATATCCTACTGGAGCTGCAAGGATAAGAGCAGATCATCTCTGGTGTATCCAGCATAATGAGAAGGATGGTATGGATCTGATACGGGCATCGTGTTGGGCGGAAACCAAATCAGTGGCTCGCCCGTGGGTGCAGGAACAATAGGGGCAGTGTGTGTAAACTGTGGCATGAAATGATCGGCTGCTGACACAAAAGGTACGTGACTGGCCTGTTGACTCGATGGTCCTTCCCCTGGACGGGGAGGAGGGATGTCCTGAGGAAACATGACTGGCAAATCTGTGCGGTGAACATCTGACACGTGCGGGTGAAACTGGGTGACATCAATGGGTGCCTGAACAGGTGCAGAAAGGGGAGTAACTAGTCTGACAAAAGGGGTATAGTCTTCGTCATCCTCAATCCACCCATTGCGGGTGTGAGCATATCTAGGGTCCACATGGGTAGCAAATGGAGCACGGTTAACAAGTACAGGGACCGGGTCAGGCAGGGGAGGTGCAATAACGGGTACATCAACAGGGATAGGATCGTGCACAGGTAAAGGGTCATGAGCAAGAATGGGCTCTAGTGCAATCTCAGGCTCTGGGTCAGCTGGAGCAGGCTCATGATCAGCGGGTACATCGAGGAGCTGATCATCAGGAAAAACAGGTGCATCAATGGGCTGCTCAGCAGGAACAAAATCAATCTCCTGCTCAGGATCGAAACCAAGATCAACAGGTGCCTCAAAAGGCTGCTCCTCAAGGACAAACTCGATCTCATGATCGGGGTCAAAATCGAGTGGAAAGACAGGATCCAACTCATCCTCAAACTTAGGATCAAACTCAAAATCGTGTGGCGAACCAGGGGCAGCTGACATAGCAGTGTCGGAATCAATGTCTGAGGAATAACACTGTAATCCCAGTGCATGAAGAGTAGAAGATGACACGGACTCAAACGAATCGGGACCAGACTGGTCAGATAAAACCTCCACAACAGCAACCTCGACAGGTGGCAAAACAATGGCATCCACAATAGGAATCTCATCAAGAGGAATAGCAACATCATCATCAACCGGAGCCCCACCATCTTGGGCATCCTTAGGGGGAACCTCAATGAAGAGTTTGACGTCATCGTCCGACATGTCGTCGAGAGGCAGATCCTCAACAGGAAAAGCAGCAAGAGGAATAGGTGCAGGGATCTGAGCAAGAGGTAGATCCCCGTCTAGAAAACCATCAGCTATAGGTATGTCGTCTCCAAAATCTGGTAAGGCGAAGGGCTGAAAGTCATCGTCGTCGCTACTCGTAGTATCTGAAGTGAAAACCTCATCCTCTGGAAGGATCTCGTCATCTGACACTATGGTTATCGGGTCTATGGTGTCTGACACTCCACTCTCGGAGGGAGATGACATGGTGTCCGTGACAAAACAATCACAAGTATGCACATATATCAACAATCATCAAGTAAGCATGTAAGTAATGACAGTGTAAGCAAGTAATCATCCTAGTCTTCCCCAGACTATCCCACCTAGCCTCTCGGACTGAACTCTCTAGTCTCTCAGACTAAAACGCCCCAGTTTCCCAAACTGAATTCCCTGGTCTCTCAGACCCAAAGCCCCAGCTTCCCAAACTGTGCTACCCAGTCTCTTAGACTAACTCCATGGTCTCTAAGACCAAACTTCCCAAGTCTCTAAGACTAACTCCCTGGTCTCTAAGACCAAACTTCCCCAGTCTCTAAGACTGAACTCCCCCAGTCTCTAAGACTGAACTCCCCTAGTCTCTAAGACTAAACTCCCCCAGTCTCTAAGACTGAACTCCCTCAGTCTCTAAGACTGAACTCCCTCAGTCTCTAAGACTGAATTATAAGCATAAATTTTGAAAAGTGTCTCGTGTCTTTTATTTGTAAAAAAATGTTTTTGTTTCCTGGATCTGGACGTTTTGGTGTATGCAATGTAAAAATGTTTGAAAACATTTTCGTGAGAGCCCTGATGATCATAGTCTAGACTCGAGAAATAATCCTAGTTCGCTTTGATCGAGGCTCTGATACCTAGCTGTCACACCCTGACTTTTGCGGAAGCGTGGGTTATTGGTGTGACTTCTTAATACCGTAGCATTCAATCATAACAACACTATATGATAAAACCATAAGATGTTCATCCATATATTAAGTTAGAAAATATCATAACATATTTGTTTTGAAAACATCGACACCAAAATAAGTTACAAACCATGACATATTTAACTGAGTTGATAAAGACTCAACAAAAGACTTTAAATAAAACTGGGTTTAGAGACATGTAACCTGTCCAGGAAGAGGTACACCTCCTAAACCCTTACAACCCTGGATGACATCTTTATTCGCAGCTAAAATTCCATTGCCCGCCAGATCCATTTTCTAATTTCCTGAAATACATGTAGTTTGAAAAACATCAACAAAAGTTGAGCGAGTTCATGTGTATGTGTGTATGAATAAACCTTTGAAATATGTCTGTATGTATGAACGTCCCTGGTATGTAGCAATAAGGAAAAAAAGATCACCAATGGGTTGCAAAGCCACTGATATGTGTGAAATGGTGCAGGAAGTACTCAAACCTAGCAAACTTGTCTCCGGGAATAAGACATAGTCACCACATGGGCCACCCTGGTCCGCATGGGTGTGGGCTCGCAACACCCAAATAGATCTATCACTCATGTCCCTCGGTCCTACGACGAGGATTAATGGCCTTAAGTGTTATACCCACCTTTCACATGATCTAAGTAGTAAACCCTCCTTAAGCTAACCATACCATGTATAAAATGTCTGTAATAATTGTAACATGTATTTCACCCCCGAGGTATAAAACTGAAAACAGTTAAAAGAAAAGGGGGACATGAACTCACAGTAGTGCGTCTTCTGTGCCGTCAACTCAAATCTCCGCAGCTAATCACGACTACCTACAGTGTATTAGATGAACGGGCCGTGCCTTGGCTTAGAGTTTAACGTTTTGAGTTGCGTTTCTTATGTTATTCCAAGTTATAATTAGTTGTTAAAATAATAATTATTTTAACTTTAAATTATATTTAATTTTGGAATAATTGTGTAATTAATATTTTGTGACAATACTTCTTAAGTATTTAATTTCGTATTTTCCTTCCCAAGGATGGGGGTATCTTATACATGTATCTTGTAGTTCCGAAATGATATATTTTTAAGTCCCACTTAGAAAATATATGTATAACTTATTTGTCCAATAAATAATGTATTCCCAAGAAAATATATATTTTTCCCTAAAATTATATATCTTCTAAATATACTAGGAAAATATATATTTTTATCTCCCAAAATAATATATTTTCTTTTTGTCAAAAATATGATATACTTGGTAATATGTTCAAAAATCATATTTTCACCTCATGTATCCAAAATAATATCTACCAAAAATATATTGTAAAATTATTTTCCGGAATATTCCATAAGTTACGTTTTTGCGTTCGGTTTCACAATATCAAGTGTGTACCTTAAATATTTATTCCTTGCGATTTTTGGTACTATTTTGGAGTTGTAAATGTCATGGTAATTTATTAAGTTATATTATTTTACCCTAAAGTAATATAACTATTCCACCAAGTAAACAAATATTCACACAAGTGTCTTACTATAAAATATATATTCTAAATATATATTTATCCATTTTTATTTACAAAAACCAACCTCCGATACTTTGTATTTTTGTAACAAAACCTATGGCGAAGTTTATTTTGAAAAACAAAGTTAGAAACATACTTGTAAACACTTGTTAGAAAATGTTTTCTAAGTGTTGGAATTTTTAGAAAATTTCGCCATAGTTACCTTTGTAAATGGAGGTGTCCGTGCTATTTAGCATATCATTTTCTTTTCAAAAAAAATCATCCAAACAATCAACAACAAATCACTAATCATCTTACACTTACCAAGTGCAAAAACTATATATTTTACATAATAACATGAACTTGATTTTTCACAAAAAACGCGTAGTAACTTGGTAAAGTGTTTAGTGGGTTTAGTTACCCTCCAAAGTGTGTTTACTTCATTTAAAATCTCATTCTTGAAAAGATTTGGTGTTTACAACTTGTAAACATAATTTACAAAAATGTTTATCCATAGCATTTTCTTGTTTCTCTAGTGTTTATTTACTTGTCTTTCCACTAAAAATAGTGTAGGTTTAATAAAAATCATGATCTTTCAAAAATCGTCTCTTAAACTTGGTTCCTTTAGAAAAATCATTCACAAGTCTTGGATTTACAAGATTACTAGTTCACTTGGTTTATTATTTTTCAAGAAAAATCATTTTACTCTCAAGTTCATGTTTAGTCTAGAAGATGATTATTTCATGTTGTTACATAATCATCCCTTATCTTGCTAAATCATGTTTTTAATCATAATCTAGCAAGTTCCATGTAAAGATCAATATTTCTAGTAATCATCAAGCAAACATCAACATATTCAAAACAACATCATACTAGCATTATTTCATCATGTTTCATCTTATTTCATCTTATGATTCAAGATTCATGATCAAGTCTTTTAGTGTTCTAGTGTTAATCATTAATGTAACACCTGTGCCTTCACGGCCATCAAACAAATACCAAATCAATGAAATATTAAAATTCATACTTGGGATTTGTAAAGATATGTGTATCGTTTGCACATATCATTTCTCGTTCAATTTCAAACTCTAAATCGCTTTCTGGAAGGTTATACGCGCACTGATGCGTAAATATAACCAGTTTAATGCAACGAACACTCCAGAATAGTGAAATAGGCTTAACATACCTTAAATAACCTTTACATAACTTAGAAATAAGTTTTGGAAGGTTTGGTGTGGTGAAATCAAGTTAAATCGTTTACAGGGACTAAATTTGACAAACTGCGAAAGTATGCCAATTTGAACTGTAATAGACCTTCCGGAACATGACCATAAGTTAAACATACCATAAATATCCTTTACATAGCTTAGAAATAGGCTTTGAGGGGTTCGGTGTGCTAAAATAAACTTTTGTGTCATTCAAGGACTAAAAGTGTCAAAAAGTGCACAAGTTTGCATTTTTGCGCATAACTTACGTTCTGAATACATCTGGACATCCAAAAATTTATGTAAGCATGACTACATTATATTTTAGTGTTCTCCATAAGAAAAATCCATTCGTCGCGTCATTTGGATCGTTTTTCGCGCTTGTGCGCATTCCGTCGTAATTAAGCGAACATCGCGTTCGTACGACCAAACGAACCGACATCCGAGATATTTTTGAACACATTTTAAGTTCCCTATACTTTAACTTCATTTTAGAGCTTTGAAATGGGGTTAACGGGCCTTAAACGTGTCGAAAATGGGCTGATTGCACTGCAGGGACCAAAATTGTAAATCTGCCAAAGTTGTTACCATACGGACCTCAACATTGGCAGCTTTGAGGTCCGTAAGGCAACCTGCAGACCAGATGCAGTGTATTAACAGCCTGTTTGCAGCTGTTTTAACCACAACCACACACTCACCACTTGCCTAATCAGCTGATAAGGACCAATTTAAGCCACCACAACTTTCCGACACTTGTACGGATGGGATCATGGCACGTTTTCCATGAAACGATCCTAACGGTTACCCGAAAACTATATATACCCATCCACCCCCATTGCATTTCTCACTAGAATTCTGATTTTGAGAGCTCTAAGTTGAAACCATTGTTTCATACCTGAGTTCTTGGATCGGGATTAGCATTCGGGGACCCTTCGTAAGTATTCTTTCGTTCTTTTCCTTATTTTACTGCTTTTCGAGTCAGAAAGTCAAACTTTGTCTGACTTTCAGCGTTGACCAGTAATGGTCAATGCGAAGTTCGTAGGAACTTCGCAACGTGAGTGTAATCACGTTGGTTATAGTCCCTTGGGACTATGCCCACTGATTACCACGTTGTCTAGGGTCGTAGGGTAGGCGATCTAATAAATCGCCTATACCTTCGAACCCGACCCAGTTTGGTCGATCATTAGGATCCGACCAAATACATTAGGTGACCATAGTAGGTAGGGAATAACCTTCCGAGGTTATACCCTATGGTCACATCGTTTAAGTAGTTGTATGATAGGTAGTTTATATGCCTTAGGTAAATTACCAGAATACCCTTTTCATGTATAATTGGTAATTAAGCATATGTAACCTAAACTTTTGTCACATAACTGATTATGTAATATGTTTAGGCATATAACACTTGTCATAGGACTAGTTAGGCGGTCCGAACGCGTTTCACGCGCACGACGCGTTAAAGTAGCATAAGCTTCCTAAACGGGTCGTAATGGGTCGTATACAATTATGTTAAGTTTCATTTAGCATGTAGGCTTTGTTAAACCATATCACGTGAGTTCCGACACTCATTTGGTTTACGAACCCTAATGCTACCCAGTCTTCCGAGTTAGGTCCGGTTTATTAACATAGTTACCTATATTAGGTGCCGTTTGATTCCGAGATCTATAGCATTACTTGGTGGTTATCTTTATACAACTGAGCAATCTCAAGTGAGTACATAGACCCCTCTTTTACTGTTTTCCAAACTGTTTTGGGGTGGAACACATGTGCCTACTTGTTACTTTCATGCTTTCCTGTTTTCACATCATATACTGCTATGTTCGTTAGTACATTATAGTACATGATTTCATTACATTTTATGCTATGTATGTCCATTTAGTTCATACTTAGTACATCGTTTTACATTTACATTTTATGCTATTTATGTCCATTGCGTGCATACTTAGTACATTGTTTTTCATCACATGCTTACATTTTTGGTATGACATTTGGTTTGTTTACATGGGACAATACATTCATTAACACCGATCATGCCGCTCGGTAGTAGGTAGTGGTACCATAGGACTTGACAAATCCCGTTCCGGACATCCCAGGGAAAGGGGATGAAAGGAATGACCGAATCCGAATACATATTCTCTTGATAACTCACTTTTACATAGTTATCCGTCTGTCTCAAGGCTTGGATGTATGCATATTCACAATACCGCATAAATGTTCATATTAAATATTTGCATGCATTAACACAAAACCTAGCTTTGATTTAAACCAAGTTTTACTTCAATACTTTGTTCTTGTGCATATGGTTTAGTTGAGACATTTCACTTGCCATACATGACATTTTGACATAGACATTTGACAGGGATATTTGACATAGACATTTGACATGGATATTTGACATAGACATTTGACATGGATATTTGACATAGACATTTGACATGGATATTTGACATAGACATTTGACATGGATATTTGACATAGACATTTTGACATGATTTACATCTTGACATGAACATTTTACATTGTTTGGTTTGGTTTGATTAAGTGATTAAGTAACGATGCGTGTGTAATATGATACAAGCATGGTGGATACGCCGCTGGTACTTCCTATAAATAAGTGTTTGTATGGTATTACATGTCGTAACGTTATTTGAATCATTTCAGTTTGAGACATAGAACATTTCATACAAATAACATACTTTTCACAAGACATTGATTTATAAACAACTTATCTTATGCAAACATATTTTACTTGGTTATTCATTTAACCTTACATTTATTTATACTTATCATCTGATCTTATCGTTTTTTTCAAATGATTTAAAAGACAAAGCAAATAACAAGGTTCATGACTAAACATTTTCTCAAACATAAGTCATGAATCTTATTTTCACAAAACCTATGTATCTCACAGGCATTTTTATGCTGACGTACCTATTTTCACATGTGTTTTTCAGGAACTGTTGCATAAGATGATCAAGATACACATAGGCAGACTTGGGCTTTAGTGACAATAAAAGATGCAAGACTAGTTAATTATGTTGTATTTCCTTGTTTGATTAAGGCATTGTAACACTTTTAATCAATAAAACGAAACTTAAATTTCCATG
The DNA here is from genome assembly GCA_030545235.1 of Helianthus tuberosus. NCBI lineage: Eukaryota > Viridiplantae > Streptophyta > Magnoliopsida > Asterales > Asteraceae > Helianthus > Helianthus tuberosus. Next base: position 126,613,894 of record CM060358.1, read on the forward strand.
GTTATGAAACATTAATTCTGTTGCAACACGCCCCGATGTTTCCGCCGCGATTTGTTGTTTTACGCGGTCGGGGTGTGACAGAAAAGATGGTATCAGAGCCAATGGTTATAGGGAATTAGGTTATTAGTAATTAGTAATGCTTTGACCTAGTCTATAACCTTCTTAGGACCCTAACGCGAGTTTACTTGCGTTTAGTCATAAAACAATACTGTCGCCTATCCTTAGGCGACAACCGCAACAAAAACATAAATTTCAAAACCGCTTTGAAAACTAATCATCTGTTCTAGGATGATTGATTACTAGGTTTTGAACCCTCTATTGTAAGGTTTTGAACTCTCTATTATATGGTTTTGAACCCCTTTGAGTTTTCAAAACTCTCGTCAAGGTTTTGGGTTTTTAATAATGTGAACACGTGCAAACTGGAAGGGTGAATGCCTGTATTCTAGGTTTTCTGGCTAGGCAAGCACTTCGTATATATCTCATCAGACGCGAGACCAGTTGTGCTTACCTGGGAATTCTTGGGATGAGTGTTCACTTATAGGCGAGCATGTCTTCGCGATACATTATTTTTGACCCATTTACTTTGAATTGTCACCATCTCATTTGTTTGCCTTAGGTAACAAACAAATGATCACAATTTTCATTCGTTACCATTCTGTAGTGATTATCCAATAACCTTTCACTCGTTTCTTCCTCTGTCCTTCACTTTCTTCTAGAATGTCTCTTCATCACGATGACGCCCAGATATCCAAGCAGACTGCCAAATTCGCTCAGCGAATAGGCGAAGTAGTCCTGAAGACTGTGGAATTAGCTACTGCCATGTATCATCTCCAAGATGAAGCCACTCAAGAGTCACCAAGACAGGCAGGACCTAGTCAGGCGACAACACCATCAGCCAATAAACCAATCGAGGAATCAAAGACCATGGATGAACGATCCCCTAAGAAGTCAAAGAAGCGAAAGGCTTCTCAGAACTTCGCCATGGTCGCTCACAATGGTAAAGCAGTCCCCAACCAACCAGCTCAACCCCCTGCTAGGAAGCCATACAACGGAACTGCACCCTTGTGCAACCAATGTAGCCTCCATCATCACCCTAGTATGAAGTGTCGCAAATGCCAGATTTGTGGACTTATAGGTCATACAGCAAGGGTTTGCCCAACTGCAGCTGTACCAAATCAAGCTGGCGACAATCCTGCTCAATCTCGTTTCTCACGAGGGTCTTGCTACAACTGTGGCGAGATGGGCCATTTCCAAAGGGATTGCCCAAAGCTTGCTAAGGCAAATCTGACCCACGGATGAGCAGTTGGCCGAGTAGAAGATGTTGCTATCTTATGCTTTTGTTTCTTTCGTTTTCTTGATTGTGAAACAATCTGTCTCGTTCATAAATAAAAGTTGTTGTTCACAGATTCTGATGTACAATTGTAGTTACATATGTGTAGGATTTTCCTATGATACCTACATCAAGGAACTATGTACCTTACAAACTACTCTTGTGATTTCTCTCTTTCAAATGATTGCTCATGATTCCCTCAAGAATTTTAAGTACTCGTTTCACTCCAAGAAACAAAGTACAGAAAATTAAGTAACATTATGAATAATCGTGCTTTTCGCACATCTGTGCCTTTAAATCCTTGGTTAGATAACTAAGGGTATTTTCAAATCTCATACCCATTACGTTTTGATTTTTCAACATACACAGTACCAGTATTTCAAAACAATCTTCATGATCTCAAAATATTTCATATAGTCTGAAGACAATATTAACACAATACATTTTCTGATCAAGTGCATGATTTCGAAAAGCATGTCTTTCAAAAACCTTATACATAATTTCAAAATTCATCTCGCATGATTTTAAAACATTTTTGTAAATATATCTACCTAATACACCTACTTTATGATTTCAAAAATATTATATATAAGGTTTCAAAAACGTTAAACACAATTTTCTTAAAAGAACCCTATGCATAGTTTTCAAAAATATTTTTCCTCATACATTGACTTAACCTTCAAAATTCTGCTTCATATGTCGCCTTGACATATCAAGCATCTCAACTTCATAAGCATTTTACATCATGTTTTGACCTAAGCACATCCAGTGCAAGGTTTCAAAACATCTTCAACTTCTAAAATTCATATGGGATCTTTTTATCTTTACAATTAGATCCTTGTGGATGATTATCATTCAAATCAGAGTCCTTAATTGGATTCCTTATGTACCTTAATTCGAACACTTCGGTTCCTAATAATCGAAATCGAATTTTCTTTTTGAATCTTTCTATCTTTATAGTTAGATTCTTGATAATGTTTAAAGTACCAAATGAAATCCACGAGATGGATTCCTATTGTACTTTAAATGCATGTGCTCTGTCAACAAGACAAATTTACAAACAATCTTTGTGGTTATGTGACTATGTGTTTATTCATCCTATGTTTTCTTTTATGCATTTTTTGTGTTTTTAATACTCTGGATATTCTTTATCCAAATCCTCGTAGAATCTTTCATATCTTCATATGAGGGATTCGTAGAAGGATATTCAAAGGTACTACCTTAAATCCTTAATGGGCTTCTATGTAATAGTTAAGACCCTTGGATTATATAGTACCACTCCAGACCCTTTTTAGTGGTCTAGTCAAAAGATTGATTCGTAATCTGGTTAAAGAATGACATCTAGTGATGTAGCTGGACAGACTCCTTGATAGTCTATTTAGATCATTTATTGATTTAGTCAAAAGGACTCTATGGCGGTCTAGTCACACTCATCACAGGATTGTTCATTTGGTTTTACCCTACGCATTATAAAATAGACTGTGTGAACTGTGCAAGGAATTGTCTGATTATGGACGCGTACATAATTATGAAATTTAGTGCACAGAAACCCAGTAAGATTTGTTATGTGTAAGAACCGATAGTGACAACAATAACGAAATGAGAACGATGTAATGGAGGTATGGTGGACGCACCAATGACGCTTCATATACTTGTATATAAGTGTCCCTCTTACATTGCAAACATAATGTTATAAAGGTTACTAGAAGTTCAAGAACCCTAACCAATGTTGTTTGATCTTTTCAACTTCATGCTTTCAAGCTCTCACAAGTTTCCTCTAAATAAATTTCGGGACGAAATTTCCTAAAGTAGGGGAGACTGTAACACCTGTGCCTTCACGGCCATCAAACAAATACCAAATCAATGAAATATTAAAATTCATACTTGGGATTTGTAAAGATATGTGTATCGTTTGCACATATCATTTCTCGTTCAATTTCAAACTCTAAATCGCTTTCTGGAAGGTTATACGCGCACTGATGCGTAAATATAACCAGTTTAATGCAACGAACACTCCGGAATAGTGAAATAGGCTTAACATACCTTAAATAACCTTTACATAACTTAGAAATAAGTTTTGGAAGGTTTGGTGTGGTGAAATCAAGTTAAATCGTTTACAGGGACTAAATTTGACAAACTGCGAAAGTATGCCAATTTGAACTGTAATAGACCTTCCGGAACATGACCATAAGTTAAACATACCATAAATATCCTTTACATAGCTTAGAAATAGGCTTTGAGGGGTTCGGTGTGCTAAAATAAACTTTTGTGTCATTCAGGGACTAAAAGTGTCAAAAAGTGCACAAGTTTGCATTTTTGCGCATAACTTACGTTCTGAATACATCTGGACATCCAAAAATTTATGTAAGCATGACTACATTATATTTTAGTGTTCTCCATAAGAAAAATCCATTCGTCGCGTCATTTGGATCGTTTTTCGCGCTTGTGCGCATTCCGTCGTAATTAAGCGAACATCGCGTTCGTACGACCAAACGAACCGACATCCGAGATATTTTTGAACACATTTTAAGTTCCCTATACTTTAACTTCATTTTAGAGCTTTGAAATGGGGTTAACGGGCCTTAAACGTGTCGAAAATGGGCTGATTGCACTGCAGGGACCAAAATTGTAAATCTGCCAAAGTTGTTACCATACGGACCTCAACATTGGCAGCTTTGAGGTCCGTAAGGCAACCTGCAGACCAGATGCAGTGTATTAACAGCCTGTTTGCAGCTGTTTTAACCACAACCACACACTCACCACTTGCCTAATCAGCTGATAAGGACCAATTTAAGCCACCACAACTTTCCGACACTTGTACGGATGGGATCATGGCACGTTTTCCATGAAACGATCCTAACGGTTACCCGAAAACTATATATACCCATCCACCCCCATTGCATTTCTCACTAGAATTCTGATTTTGAGAGCTCTAAGTTGAAACCATTGTTTCATACCTGAGTTCTTGGATCGGGATTAGCATTCGGGGACCCTTCGTAAGTATTCTTTCGTTCTTTTCCTTATTTTACTGCTTTTCGAGTCAGAAAGTCAAACTTTGTCTGACTTTCAGCGTTGACCAGTAATGGTCAATGCGAAGTTCGTAGGAACTTCGCAACGTGAGTGTAATCACGTTGGTTATAGTCCCTTGGGACTATGCCCACTGATTACCACGTTGTCTAGGGTCGTAGGGTAGGCGATCTAATAAATCGCCTATACCTTCGAACCCGACCCAGTTTGGTCGATCATTAGGATCCGACCAAATACATTAGGTGACCATAGTAGGTAGGGAATAACCTTCCGAGGTTATACCCTATGGTCACATCGTTTAAGTAGTTGTATGATAGGTAGTTTATATGCCTTAGGTAAATTACCAGAATACCCTTTTCATGTATAATTGGTAATTAAGCATATGTAACCTAAACTTTTGTCACATAACTGATTATGTAACATGTTTAGGCATATAACACTTGTCATAGGACTAGTTAGGCGGTCCGAACGCGTTTCACGCGCACGACGCGTTAAAGTAGCATAAGCTTCCTAAACGGGTCGTAATGGGTCGTATACAATTATGTTAAGTTTCATTTAGCATGTAGGCTTTGTTAAACCATATCACGTGAGTTCCGACACTCATTTGGTTTACGAACCCTAATGCTACCCAGTCTTCCGAGTTAGGTCCGGTTTATTAACATAGTTACCTATATTAGGTGCCGTTTGATTCCGAGATCTATAGCATTACTTGGTGGTTATCTTTATACAACTGAGCAATCTCAAGTGAGTACATAGACCCCTCTTTTACTGTTTTCCAAACTGTTTTGGGGTGGAACACATGTGCCTACTTGTTACTTTCATGCTTTCCTGTTTTCACATCATATACTGCTATGTTCGTTAGTACATTATAGTACATGATTTCATTACATTTTATGCTATGTATGTCCATTTAGTTCATACTTAGTACATCGTTTTACATTTACATTTTATGCTATTTATGTCCATTGCGTGCATACTTAGTACATTGTTTTTCATCACATGCTTACATTTTTGGTATGACATTTGGTTTGTTTACATGGGACAATACATTCATTAACACCGATCATGCCGCTCGGTAGTAGGTAGTGGTACCATAGGACTTGACAAATCCCGTTCCGGACATCCCAGGGAAAGGGGATGAAAGGAATGACCGAATCCGAATACATATTCTCTTGATAACTCACTTTTACATAGTTATCCGTCTGTCTCAAGGCTTGGATGTATGCATATTCACAATACCGCATAAATGTTCATATTAAATATTTGCATGCATTAACACAAAACCTAGCTTTGATTTAAACCAAGTTTTACTTCAATACTTTGTTCTTGTGCATATGGTTTAGTTGAGACATTTCACTTGCCATACATGACATTTTGACATAGACATTTGACAGGGATATTTGACATAGACATTTGACATGGATATTTGACATAGACATTTGACATGGATATTTGACATAGACATTTGACATGGATATTTGACATAGACATTTTGACATGATTTACATCTTGACATGAACATTTTACATTGTTTGGTTTGGTTTGATTAAGTGATTAAGTAACGATGCGTGTGTAATATGATACAAGCATGGTGGATACGCCGCTGGTACTTCCTATAAATAAGTGTTTGTATGGTATTACATGTCGTAACGTTATTTGAATCATTTCAGTTTGAGACATAGAACATTTCATACAAATAACATACTTTTCACAAGACATTGATTTATAAACAACTTATCTTATGCAAACATATTTTACTTGGTTATTCATTTAACCTTACATTTATTTATACTTATCATCTGATCTTATCATTTTTTTCAAATGATTTAAAAGACAAAGCAAATAACAAGGTTCATGACTAAACATTTTCTCAAACATAAGTCATGAATCTTATTTTCACAAAACCTATGTATCTCACAGGCATTTTTATGCTGACGTACCTATTTTCACATGTGTTTTTCAGGAACTGTTGCATAAGATGATCAAGATACACATAGGCAGACTTGGGCTTTTGTGACAATAAAAGATGCAAGACTAGTTAATTATGTTGTATTTCCTTGTTTGATTAAGGCATTGTAACACTTTTAATCAATAAAACGAAACTTAAATTTCCATGGTTATGAAACATTAATTCTGTTGCAACACGCCCCGATGTTTCCGCCGCGATTTGTTGTTTTACGCGGTCGGGGTGTGACAATTAAACAACATCTTTTAACCACTAAAATTGTAGGATCGTTGTATGACCTAAACGAGTCGTTCAGAAGAGTTTGGATCCGAATCAAAGGCGGAATTCAGAGATACGGACTTGTTTACAGCTTGATTCACTTATAATGTCTCTTGTATTGATATAATAGTGTTACAGCACCTGGAGACAATTTGGCAGAGCTTCGCTACCGATTTCCAAAAGTTACCAATGACAAACCATGCTCCCCTATATATAGACCAAGGTATTTCGCACGAAATGAACTAGGCTCCATTTCGTACGAAATGGGTTTTGCCATTTCGTGCGAAATGGACTTTTTCCATTTCGTGCGAAATGGTTAACAGCATACAAACCCGAACTTCTAACCTATCGAGCACTAGTTTATCCTATCTGGTTACAAGACTTGATTCAAGACGAAGTCAAAAGACATATGCACTAACAGACTCCCCCTTGGATGTTGACGAAGTCTTCAGTGTTGAGTCTTCAGCATGACACATCTTCAGACTTGATCAGTCTTCTCGCTCTTTCCAAAATATCTAACACTGTAAGCATCCATCAAGCTTTATCTTCTTCTCTCTATCAAAATCACTCTCTTCAGGCTCCCCCTTTTGTTAAGATTCCGTGCTTTTGGGATCGACACCTGGCTTTCCGGTTACAAGCTCCCCCTTGCTTCGAGCTCATCTTCAGACTCCCCCTTAGACTCAGCTGTCGGGATCGTAATCTGGAATCTCATCAGCAATACTCAAACATTTATAAATAACAACATTTTGAACATTCAATTGTCCAGAAATCGTAATCTGGCTCTATTCAACTTTCTAAACCAATCCCCCTATCAACAATCTTCATAGATTTGGCAGTATTTAAGAAATCCAATATCGAAAACTAACTCTTTTATAAATTTTAACAATATGAGGATCCAAGTCCTTCACGGTTAATCATCCAAGTCCAACTTAATGACCTTGGAGATATCACAAACTATTTTTTGATTTTTGATTTTAAAATTTCAAGTTTCAAATTAATGAACTAGTTTACTTTCAGAAACACAATCAGCATACTCAGATTTTGAAACTCAGCATCCCAGACATCAGTTGTCGAAAATAAGATGAAATCAAAATCTTTTTGTATTTTTCTGAAATATAACGCAGTAAAGAAATATTTACAAACATATTTACAGATAATATTTTTGTTTGAGTTCGTGTCAGAGGATCGTATCAGTTTATGACAAATCACTAGTACCGTTGAGCTTTTAACACTTTAAGTTCTAAACGATTCACTTAGATTGTCAGTATACTGATCCACTTAAATTTTCACACAAAGTTCAATTGATTCGAGATACGGATTTAGTGTTTTAAGGACTTAACTTATTCGCGTGTCCCACCTCAGAATATACTCCCGTATCCAGATCCCAATATTCAGTCTTACAGGTGAGTATACCTAGATGATATCTGTAAAGGGTTAAATGCGAGACCATGAGAGCTCAGGCTATTGCTTCCGCAAAATCAGGGAGATGATGGTTCGACTTTCGGTGTGTTCCCTTTAGAGAATCTATTCTTCAACAGCATGATATTCGCTAATTTACACATATTTTAGTCCCCCGTTTTACCCCTATTTTATGCGTTTTTGGCCGTAAAACCGTCATTCGGATACTTAATTATCTACACTTTTGTTTACAGGCCTAAAACAGCATACCAGGCAAGATGATAGCAAAAACGAGGACTTTCTGGACAAAACGACAAAGCTGTGAACATTCTGTTAAGGAAACTGACCTGGGCGTGTGGAACGGTCGTGCGACCTGATGCACGACCGTGCATCTCCGACAAATGTTGATCAGCCCGGAAAAGAACGAGGGTGCGACTAGGAGTGCAATGCATACAAGGGCCAGCCCGGTGATGAACGGACGTTCCATATAAAGAACGACCGTGCGGATCCGATGAACCAGCAGAACCTCGGTGATGAACGACCAGTGCAGCAGCTCGTGCAACAAGAACCCGGTGAAGAGCGACCATGCCGTATGAAGAACGGTCGTGCGATATCGAATCTGGTCAAAGATCTGATGACGTATGCAGTATGGTGCCCCATACCCAATAATTGCTTAAAGTGCACGGTCGTGCCACAGGAAGAACGACCGTGCAACATCGAAAAAATATAAAAACAGAGCAGAAACATCCTGTTCGATATTCTGGAATTTTGGGAGCTTCACAGGCGATTTTACAGGCTCCGGAGGCTTTGCTTTTGACCCGGATTCAAGCCACATTGTGCCGTTTAGCTCCATTACTATCCGGATTCTTAATCTTATGCTTGTTTATGGTTTGGTTTTCTAATCTTTCCATGATTTTGTTAATCTTTCAAGCATTTAGATTAATGTTTATGTATTATTGTAGCCTTTGGGCAAAAACACAACAATCCCTTGCTTGATTATAACCATTAGTGTGTTAATCTTTGTTTGTAATGACACTTTGAAGTATTTTCTATGTTAATCTTTGATGATTAGTTTGCAACCTTGTTATTGATGTTGATTTCTTGATTATAAGTAATTATGTTGGATGATTGATGCTTGGTTAGTTAAGATAGTTGAAAAATGAAGCTTAATTAATCTTGTATTAGTAAACTTTGAACTTGGTTAACTAGTTTAGCTTGGTTTAAATGTATGCATCATGATACTAGAAATGGTTAGTGATTTAATAAAATCTAATTATTGTTAATCAAGAGAGCTTGCCGTCACGTAAGGGCCTTAACGGGTTAGATGGTGTCGTTATAAACTCTTGCCATGATTTGTTAGCTTAGTTAGTAGTTTGGGCCAAAATTGCTATCTTAGTGAATTATTGTGCAAGATTTGTAAAATGAACTCGGTTGTGATTTAATCTAGTTTATGCTTGTCTCGGTGGTTGCATTGTGTTTATCGGTGTCTCTTTCCTTGATTAAGTGCGGTTAGAAAACTCCTAACGGATGACTAACTTATTTTTAAGAGATTTTCATAGACATTTATCAATTACACGTTAAAGAACAATTTTAGGTGGTTAAAGTGTGTTTATCGTTTTAGCTTTCCGAATGATTGTCATGTTAGGATTCCCGAAAGGGATACTAATTGTCTTAAATTGGAATATTGACCGAATGCTTCTAGTGCCAAAACCGACTTAGTTGACATGCTTTGGTTGTGTATTAAGCAAGGCTTTTTATCTATTATCTATTATGTTTTTATTATGTATTTGTTTACGCTTACTTTAGTTTAATTAAAATCAAACAAAACTTATGTTTTTACCGGTAGTTTAGTGAAAAAGGTCTAGTATTATTTCTCCGCCCATTTCCTTGGATCGATACTTGGTTCTTACCGATACTTTATTACATATGTGACGGGGTACACTTGCCTCTTTCGTGTGTGTTTTGATGTAAAAGTAATAATCACTTTTATAAATTTAAAACCAATTCGTGTGTAAATTCATTGCAAAATTATGTATATATACGCACACGTCAAGTTTTTGGCGCCGCTGCCGGGGAAATGGCGAGTTTTAGGAACGACCCGAGTCATTATGTTATCGGTGTATATACTTGTTAATATTTGTGTATAATTTCTTGATTATTTATTTGTTTATTTATTTGTTAATATTTCTTGCTTTTATTTTATTTATTCGTTTTCCAAGTCATTTTTGGTACACCTGTAAATTTTTGTTCCATTTATTTATTTAATCCGGATTTATTATTTATTTATTCTTTGATTTTTCGGCTTCGGGTAATCATTTTTGTATTAGCCGATTCGATTATTTTTATTGTGTTGATTTTTATAAAATTTTGGGCCCATTTTCGAATTTTTATAAAATTTTCAGCCCATTTTTAATAATACTCTGCTTCTATTCAGCTGAAAAAAAAGTATTATTTTATTAATAAAATATTCACTGTGTCAAATTTTCGTTTGCAGGTTAATGTTCTCGACCCCCGCTCCAAAAGTTGTTGAACCGTTAGACGAGCCCGAACGTGATCTTAGGAGACGTCTACGCGCGAGAGGTCGGGTGGTTGGGCTACTGCTCGCATGTGGTGAGCCGGAGCCGGTGGTACCTGTTGAAGCCCAGGGCTCAGGAGGAGACGTAATCATGGCAGACGATGAGCAACCGTTGAATGAGACAAATCAGCCCGGAAGGGCAGGCCTGGAGCCGAGTATCCTTCAACCTACTATTGATGTACCTACTTTTGAAATTAGATCTAGTATTATTAATATGGTACAAAATTCAGTACAGTTTGACGGACGTGAGCACGAGGATCCCGGGAGGCATATTGCTGCTTTTCTCCATGTTTGTTCTACGTTTAAGATTACGGGTGTTTCGGAGGATGCAATTCGGTTGAGGTTGTTTCCGTTTTCGTTACGTGACAAAGCTAGAGCTTGGCTTATGTCACTTCCAGTCGGGTCCATCAGGACCTGGAATCAGTTGGCGGAGCAGTTTATGCAGAAATATTTTCCACCTGAGAAAACGAACAAGCTACGGAACCGAATTGTATCTTTTCACCAGGACGAGGGTGAGTCGTTGCATGCGGCTTGGGAGAGATTCAAGGATTTGTTGATTGATGTGCCACATCATGGCTACTCCAAGAGACAGCTGGTTTTGACGTTCTATCAGGGGCTCAATTACAACACACAGGAGGGATTAGACGTGAACGCGGGAGGCGATCTAGGAACTAAGACGCCGAATGAAGCGTATGATATTATAGAAAAAGCCGCGTTGAAATCCAGCTCGCGTCGGGAGGGAGATAGAGGCCGGGCATCATCATCATCATCTCGCGCAGGAGTTCATGCGGTAGACGACTACACGGCCATTACTGCACAAATCTCGGCTCTTGCATCGAGATTCGACAGGTCCCAGATGATTGCGCATGCTGGCTCGGGATGTGACCAGTGCGGAGTGTCACACGAGCCTGGGGCATGTTTTCAGGGCGTCGTATACGAGGGCCACGAAGAAGTAGATTTCGTGAGTAATCAAGTGAGGCTGCAGAACAACCCTTACCGCAACACCTATAATCCCGGTTGGAGAAATCACCCAAATTTTGGGTGGCGAGCGAATACAGGCAATCAAAACCCGTTGGGATTTAATCAGCGCTCCAGCGCCACAGCAGGGTCAGGGTCAGCAGTTCCAGCAATACAACCAACCTTACCAGCAGCGTCCATATTCATATCAGAATCAGGGCACTGGGAGTAGCTCCCAGCAGCAGGCCCCTCAGTCTAGTTCGAAGCTGGAGGATATGATGGCTCAGCTTCTTACTAGCTCCTCGAGTGCGAATCAGTTGGCTAAAAAACGCTATCAGCAGAGCGAGGATCGTTTTCTCTCTCATGAGGGAGAAATGAGGAGTCATAAAGCCTCGATTCAGAATATCGAGAATCAGGTTGGTCAGCTGGCACAGATGATGTCTAAAAGACCTCAGGGTGGTTTTCCAGGTAATACAGAACCAAACCCGGGCGGACACAGGGATGTGAATGCTGTCATGACCAGGAGTGGAAAACCTACCGGACCCGTCATATCGGACTCAGCACCGATCACTGAAGCGGTCCCGACTGATACACCGGACGAGGTGCAAGCCAGGCTACGCCCAGCAAGTACAGCACAAGTCCAGGAGCCGGTCAAAGATTTCACTCCTCCAGTACCTTATCCAGGCAGGCTGAAGAAGCAGAAGAATGAAGAACAATACGGTAAGTTCCTTGAGTTGTTTAAGCAACTACACATCAATATACCGTTTGTTGAAGCCTTGGCCCAGGTGCCAAAGTATGCGAAATTCCTTAAGGATATCCTCTCGAATAAACAAAAGCTCGAGGATATTTCATGTGTGGTGATGAATGAAACTTGTTCTGCCGTTCTACAAAACCGTCTGCCCATGAAAATGGGAGATCCGGGTAGTTTTACGCTCCCGTGTTTGATTGGAAACATGTCTGTTAGCCATGCATTGGCTGACTTGGGAGCGAGTATCAACCTTATGCCTTATAAGGTTTTTACTAAACTGGATCTAGGTGAGCCGTCACCTACTAGGATGAGCATTCGGTTGGCAGACCGTTCAATCAAGTATCCGCGTGGATTTGTGGAAAACATGCTTGTGAAAATTGATAAATTTGTTTTCCCCATGGACTTTGTTATTCTTGACATGGACGAGGATTCAAAAGTACCTTTGATACTTGGACGTCCTTTCCTCAATACAGCGAGGACGATTGTTGATGTGGCAGCTGGCCAAATCACACCCCGAGTTAATGATGAGCACGTGACATTCGATATCAAAAGATCGATGCAGCATCCGCAATGTCACGATGACAAGCTTTATTACGTCGACATTGTCGATGCATGTGTGTGCTCTCATTTTCAAGGTACTATTGACGAGATTGATTCGGACACACGTCTGTCGTGTGGGGACCTGATTGGCATTACGCAGGAGGGCCACGATTTCGAGCAGCCAGTCTATCAGATTGGTGACGATGGTTCCCAAAGTCCGGAGAGATTTCTTGAAATTGTCCATGTAGAAGAAGAGAAAGCAAAACCGTCGGTTGAAGATCCACCGTCTTTGGAGTTGAAAGAACTCCCGCCACATCTCGAGTATGCATTTCTTGACGAGGAGCATCGCTTACCGGTAATAATTTCGGCGTCATTGGAAAAGGTTGAGAAAAATCAGCTTCTTGAGGTTCTGAGACTTCATAAGAGAGCCATTGCATGGAAAATCATGGATATCAAAGGCATCAATCCTTCTTTCTGTACTCACAAGATTCTGATGGAAGACGAGTACAAACCGTGTGCACAGCATCAGAGGCGTTTAAATCCAAATATGCAGGACGTGGTGAAGAAGGAGGTGATTAAGTTGTTGGATGCCGGGATGATATATCCTATTTCGGACTCTGTGTGGGTGAGTCCAGTGCAGGTTGTACCCAAGAAAGGTGGTATGACTGTAGTCTTGAATGATAGGAATGAACTAATTCCTACCCGTACCGTCACTGGGTGGGGAGTTTGCATTGACTACCGCAAACTCAATGATGCTACTCGCAAGGATCACTTCCCGCTTCCATTCATCGATCAGATGTTGGAACGTCTGTCGGGGAAGTTGTATTACTGTTTCCTGGACGGGTTCTCTGGGTACTTTCAGATTCCTATCACTCTTGAGGATCAGGAGAAGACTACCTTTACCTGCCCCTTCGGCACGTTCGCCTACAGGCGGATGCCTTTTGGGTTGTGTAATGCACCAGCGACCTTCCAGAGATGCATGGTTGCAATTTTCCATGACATGATCGAGGATTCCATGGAGGTTTTCATGGATGATTTTTCGGTATTTGGGGATTCCTTCGATCACAGCTTGGAAAATTTGAGAAAGATGTTGAAGAGGTGTGAGGAGACGAATCTGGTCCTGAACTGGGAGAAATGCCACTTCATGGTGAAGGAGGGCATAGTTATGGGACACAAAATTTCTCACGCGGGCATGGAAGTCGATCCAGCTAAAGTCGACGTTATTTCACGACTTCCGCCCCCCACCTCTGTTAGAGCTATACGGAGCTTTCTCGGTCATGCCGGGTTCTATCGGCGATTCATCAAAGATTTTTCAAAAATCGCCAGACCCATGACCCGTTTGTTGGAGAAAGATGCTCCGTTCGTGTTTGGAGATGATTGCTTGAGGGTTTTTGACCTTCTCAAGCAAAAGTTGATTGAGGCCCCTATTTTAGTCGCACCGGACTGGAGTCTGCCATTTGAAATTATGTGCGACGCGAGTGATTACGCTATAGGGGCCATTCTGGGTCAAAAGAAGGAAAAGCACTTCCACCCGATCTATTATGCGAGCAAAACTCTTCACGACGCTCAAGAGCATTACACCACGACTGAAAAAGAGCTCTTGGCGGTCGTTTTAGCATTTGATAAATTTATATCGTATTTAGTGCTTTCGAAAACCGTTGTATACACTGATCACGCAGCCATCAGATATATTTTCAGCAAACAGGACGCTAAACCGCATCTAATCAGATGGATCCTGTTGCTGCAAGAGTTTGATATAGAAATCCAAGATAAAAAGGGTGCTTTGAATGTAGCGGCTGACCATCTATCTCGGTTGGAGCACGGAGACATCGAGGACGCGCGTTGGGATTCAATCAATGACAATTTCCCACACGAGTCTTTGATGGGTGTTGAGATATGCGATGAGTCGCCATGGTTCGCCGACTTTGCGAACTATCTTGCTTGCGGGATTCTGATTAAAGGGTTGACTCACCAGCAAAAGAGGAAATTCTTTTCAGATCTTAAGCACTACATATGGGACGACCCTTTCTTATTCAAGGTGGGTGCTGATCAGGTGATCAGAAGATGTGTATCAGGGACTGAGGCGACCGATATTCTGCGCCAGTGTCATGAGGGACCTACCGGAGGCCACCACGGAGCCAACTTCACCGCGAAGAAGGTGTTGGATTCTGGGTTTTACTGGCCGACCATTTTCCATGACGCGCAGAGTTGGGTGAAAGCTTGCGATGCTTGTCAGAGGGCGACGAACATATCGGCACGCGACGAAATGCCCCAGAACTAGATACAAGTTTGTGAAGTCTTTGATGTTTGGGGGATAGACTTCATGGGACCATTCCCCCCCCCCCCCCTCACGTGGAAACAAGTACATACTCGTGGCTGTTGACTATGTATCAAAGTGGGCGGAGGCGCAAGCCTTACCCACTAACGACGCCAGAGTAGTTGTGAGGTTTCTTAAGAGTTTGTTCGCCCGATTTGGCGCTCCGAAAGCGCTCATTAGTGACCGAGGGACTCATTTTTGTAATACACAGCTTGAAAAGGCTTTGTCCCGATACGGTGTGCATCACCGTTTGTCCACGCCCTATCATCCGCAAACAAGCGGGCAGGTGGAGGTCACGAACCGTGGGCTTGAGGATGCATTGTGGGCATTCCGTAGAGCTTATGGGCATTCCGTAGAGCTTATGGGCATCCGCAAACAAGCGGGCAGGTCTGTTGGTGCGAACCGCAAGGAGTGGTCGGACAAACTTGAGGATGCATTGTGGGCATTCCGTAGAGCTTATAAGACCCCTATAGGGACCACCCCCTTTAGGTTGGTATACGGAAAGGCATGCCATTTACCGGTGGAGTTGGAGCACAAGGCTATGTGGGCTTTGAAAACAGCGAATTTGGACCTAAAAACCGAAGGTGAAGCCTGGTTTCTCCAAATTCATGAATTGGAAGAATTGCGACAACAAGCCTATGAAAGCTCCGTACTCTACAAAGAGCGCACGAAGAAACTTCACGACAAATGCTTGAAGGACCATAAAGAATTCCAAGCGGGTGATCTTGTTCTTCTGTACAATTCAAGGCTGCGCTTATTCCCTGGGAAGCTTCATTCACGCTGGACAGGACCATACACGGTTAAGGAAGTATTTCCGTATGGTACTGTTGCAGTAGAGAACGCGGATGGCGTTACATTCAAGGTAAATGGTCACCGGTTGAAGTTGTACGTTGCCGGGCCGATAGAGTCGGCGGTGGAGGTAATTGAGCTCCAAACCCCGCACACATCATAAGTGTGGGGAGGAGAGAGTCTACGCTACTGACTCGCAGATCAAAAATGTAGCAAGAGCGTATTTTGCGCTTTAGGGGTAGTATCGTCTTTTTAGTAGTTTTTCTAGTTTTAGCTTTGAGTCTTGCTATCGACTCGTCGACAAAAATTTAGCATGAGTCTACGCTACTGACTCGCCGACAAAAATGTAGCAGGAGCGTCTTTGGCGCTATAAGGGTAAAATAGTCCGCTTTTATGTTTTTGTAGTTTTAGCGTAATTTAGGTTAGTTAGGTAGTTTACGTTAGTTTGTTTAGTTTTCATACGTGCCGAGCGAAGGTTCTGTATTGCAATATTGTTAGAACAGTTGGCGTGTTGAAAAAATGGCGAAAAACGGCCGAAACAGTTGCTGGAAATAGCTTCTGCGGAAATTTCTGATCTGCACCTGATGCACGACCGTTCCTCGGGTCGCACGACCGTGCGTTTCCGAGGGCCGGCACGGTGGATCGCACCCCCGGTGCATTTCCGAGAACAGTTGCTAGGGTTTGGGCGATGTCGGCGACGCACGACCGTGCAATACGGAGAACGACCGTGCGTCAGGCTGAGGGCAGTTTTGTCATTTGGCACTATAAATACCCTCATCTGCAGCCCCCATTCACAATTCGCGAAACCCTACCAGCCCCAAGCCGTTCCAGAGCGATACTTCATCAAATCGCACGGTTTTTCGCACGATCTCACACCCTTCTTCGCACGGTACGTTCCTAGTTGTAGATTTCTTGTTTCCTTGCTTTCTAGGTTAGATTTCCTCCGATTCTTCAAGGGATTTATTAGGGTTCTCTTCATAAACAAATCGAAACCCTAAACCTTGTTTGAATCTTGCTTATCGTGAACACCCGGTTAAGTTTCCGACCCCTGTTTGTACAAAAAAGTTGTTGATTTTGAGAAAATCAGGCTATTCAAAGTTCAGGGGTTCGAAATCTGCAGATCACGTGTCGCACGGACGTTCCTTGGATGGAACGGTCGTGCCATTCCGGGTGATTCACGATGTCAGCTTGTTGTTCGGTATTGCACGGTGGTGCCGTTGGTCGCACGCCGTGCAGTTCCGACAGATTTGGGCAGATGGTGCTTGTTATCGGCGACGCACGACCGTGCATCTCGTCGCACGACCGTGCCATATGCCCAGATCAGTTTTACAGCTTCTTCATAATTGGCTGCTCGCCTGTTTGTGATTCAAATTTCTCCTGTTTCCATCTTTCTAATGTTTTTCCTCATACAGATGAACCATCCTTTCCTTCAATTCGACCCCAACGATGAGCGAGAAGCTTTGTGCATCCCGAAACGAGACGCATTGTGGGCAAGACGGGGGCAGTTTGGAGTCCCCCGATGGTTGGATTGGGAAGTCATGCGTGAACTCAATCAGTATGACAGACTAGACGACATGATGAGTCGCCCGCTTGCAAATCTGGTCAGTTGCAACCGACCCGTTTACCGAGAGCTGACAATTGAGTTCTTCGCATCTTATGCCTATGAGAAGCCGATTGCTCATCGGAAACCCAAATTCCGCCACAAGGAGCGGGTTGCCTTCAGGTTATGTGGACGATGGCATTCGTGGTCGGTTGGTCGTTTGGGAAGAAGGCTCGGAATTTATACTAGGGACGACATGGATGATCCCGACGTCTTCAACGATAAGTTCACCTTCCCTTCTGATGCAGCACGGGATGAATTTTGGGCTGAAAATGCCGTTGGGGACCCCTACAACCCGACGATGTCGAAGGCCTCGCGACTTAGAGACCCTTTGGTGCGAGTGATGCACCATGTTTTTAGCCATACGATATGCGGTCGCATGGACAGTCTTGGTAACTGTCCAACACCAGATTTGATCTTTTTATATGCGTTGGTTGACAAAGCACCTATCAACCTAGCCGCTCGAATGGCTGAATACTTCGTCAAGAGCTCGGGGCGGACTTCGAACAGTGAGATACATGGTGGTCAGTATGTGACTGAAATAGCGTACAACGAGCGCTATATGACTGAGGAAATACTTCAGGGTCTTACTTTGATTACCGAGCGGGTTCATGTCGATATCAGGTCGCTGAAAGCCATGGGGGTGATTGTTGAGCTTGATAGGGGGGATAGGTTGAGAGGGTTGATGTAACACCTGTGCCTCCACGGCCATCAAACAAATACCGAACCAATGAAATATTATATTTCATACTTGGGATTTGTAAAAATATGTGTATCATTTTGCACATATCAATTCTCGTTCAATTCCAAACTCTAAATTCACTTTCTGGAAGGTTATACGCGCACCGATGCGTAGATATAACCAGTTTAATGCAACAAACACTCCGGAATAGTGAAATAGGCTTAACATACCTTAAATAACCTTTACATAACTTAGAAATAAGTTTTGAAGGCTTTGGTATGGCAAAACCAAGTTAATTCGCTTACAGGGACTAAAGTTGACAAACTGCGAAAGTATGCCAATTTGAACTGTAACAGACATTCCGGAACATGACCATAAGTTAAACATACCATAAATATCTTTTACATAGCTTAGAAATAGGCTTTGAGGGGTTCGGTGTGCTAAAATAAACTTTTGTGTCATTCAGGGACTAAAAGTGTCAAAAAGTGCACAAGTTTGCATTTTCGCGCATAACTTACGTTCTGAATACATCTGGACATCCAAAAATTTATGTAAGCATGACTACATTATATTTTAGTGTTCGCCATAAGAAAAATCCATTCGTCGCGTCATTTGGATCGTTTTTCGCGCTTATGCGCATTCCGTCGTAATTAAGCGAACATCGCGTTCGTACGACCAAACGAACCATCATCCGGCATATTTTTGAGCATGTTTTGAGTCCCCTATACTTTAACTTCATTTTAGAGCCTTGAAATGAGGTTAACGGGGTTCAAACGCATCGAAAAAGGCCTTAAACACGTGCAGGGACCATTGCTGCCAATTTTGAAACTTTCTGATTCAGGGGAAGCAGTAGCGTAGCGCGAGCCCTAAGGGCCTACCCGTCGCGCTACGCGACTGCATGATCTGGACCAGATTCATTGTTTTTGTTGCAAGTTGCAACTGGTTGATTCGTGTCCACACATTTCCTATCGTCTAGTCAGCGGATAAGAACAACTTTCTGGACACCACAACTTTACGACAAGTGTACGGTTCCGATCAAGGCACGTTATTCAAGAAACGATCTTAACGGTTACCCGAAAACTATATATACCCATCCACCCCCATTGCATTTCTCACTAGAATTCTGATTTTGAGAGCTCTAAGTTGAAACCATTGTTTCATACCTGAGTTCTTAGATCGGGATTAGCATTCGGGGACCCTGGGTTAGTATTCTTTCGTTCTTTTCCTTATTTTTACTGCTTTACGAGTCAGAAAGTCAAACTTTGTTTGACTTTCAGCGTTGACCAGTAATGGTCAATGCGAAGTTCGTTTGAACTTCGCAACGTGAGTGTAATCACGTTGGTTATAGTCCCTTGAGACTATGCCCACTGATTACCACGTTGTCTAGGGTCGTAGGGTAGGCGATCTAATAAATCGCCTATACCTTCGAACCCGACCCAGTTTGGTCGATCATTAGGATCCGACCAAATACTTTAGGTGACCATAGTAGGTAGGGAATAACCTTCCGAGGTTATACCCTATGGTCACATCGTTTAAGTAGTTGTATGATAGGTAGTTTATATGCCTTAGGTAAATTACCAGAATACCCTTTTCATGTATAATTGGTAATTAAGCAAATGTAACCTAAACTTTTGTCACATAACTAATTATGTAACATGTTTAGGCATATAACACTTGTCATAGGACTAGTTAGGCGATCCGAACGCGTTTCACGCGAACGACGCGTTAAAGTAGCATAAGCTACCTAAACGGGTCGTAATGGGTCGTAGGCAATTATGTTAGGTTTCATTTAGTATGTAGGCTTTGTTAAACCAAATGACACGAGTCTCTACACTCGTTTGGTTTACAAACCCTAATGCTATCCGATCTTCCGATCTAGGTCCGGTTAATTAACATAGTTACCTATATTAGGTGTCGTTTGATATCCGCGATCTCTAGCATTGTTTGGTTGTTACTCAAGGACTTCTGAGAAATCTCAAGTGAGTACATAGACCCCTCTTTTACTGTTTTCCAAACTGTTTTGGGGTGGAACACATGTGCCTACTTGTTACTTTCATGCTTTCCTGTTTTCACATCATATACATGCTATGTTCGTTAGTACAATATAGTACATGATTTCATTACATTTCATGCTAGGTGTGCCCATTATGTGCATTACTTAGTACATCGTTTTACATGACATTTCACGCTATGTATGTTCATTTGATTACATACTTAGTGCATTGTTTTTCACATGCTTACATTTTGGTATGACATTTGGTTTGTTTACATGGGACAATACATTCATTAACACCGATCATGCCGTTCATTAGTAGGTAGTGGTACCATAGGAACTGACAACTCCCGTTCCGGATGTCCCAGGGAAAGGGGATGAAAGGAATGACCGAATTCGTTGATATAAGACAGATAGACCTTTAATTTGTTTAAAGGGTTTATCACCACAGTCGCCAGGCTTGGATGTATGCATTTTCACAATACCGCATAAATGTTCATATTAAATATTTGCATGCATTTACACAAAACATAGCTTTGATTTAAACCAAGTTTTACTTCAATACTTTGTTTTTGTGCATATGGTATAGTTGAGACATTTCACTTGCCATACATGACATTTTGACATAGACATTTGACATGGATATTTGACATAGACATTTGACATGGATATTTGACATAGACATTTGACATGGATATTTGACATAGACATTTTGACATGATTTACATCTTGACATGAACATTTTACATTGTTTGGTTTGGTTTGATTAAGTGATTAAGTAACGATGCGTGAGTAATATGATACAAGCATGGTGGATACGCCGCTGGTACTTCCTATATATAAGTGTTTGTATGGTATTACATGTCGTAACGTTATTTGAATCATTTCAGTTTGAGACATAGAACATTTCATACAAATAACATACTTTTCACAAGACATTGATTTATAAACAACTTATCTTATGCAAACATATTTTACTTGGTTATTCATTTAACCTTACATTTATTTATACTTATCATCTGATCTTATCGTTTTTCAAATGATTTAAAAGACAAAGCAAATAACAAGGTTCATGACTAAACATTTTCTCAAACATAAGTCATGAATCTTATTTTCACAAAACCTATGTATCTCACAGGCATTTTTATGCTGACGTACCTATTTTCACATGTGTTTTTCAGGAACTGTTGCATAAGATGATCAAGATACATATAGACAGACTTGGGCTTTAGTGACAATAAAAGATGCAAGACTAGTTAATTATGTTGTATTTCCTTGTTTGTTAAGACATTGTAACATTTTTAATCAATAAAACGAAACTTAAATTTCCAGGGTTGTGAAACATTAATTCTGTTACAACACTCCCCGATGTTTCCGCCACGTTTTGTATGTTCTACGTGGTCGGGGTGTGACAGAAAAGATGGTATCAGAGCCAATGGTTATAGGGAATTAGGTTATTAGTAATGCTTTGACCTAGTCTATAACCTTTCTAGGACCCTAACGCGAGTTTACTTGCGTTTAGTCATAAAACAATACCGTCACCTATCCTTAGGCGACAACCGCAACAAAAACATAAATTTCAAAACCGCATTGAAAACTAATCATCTGTTCTAGGATGATTGATTACTAGGTTTTGAACCCTCTATTGTAAGGTTTTGAACTCTCTATTATATGGTTTTGAACCCCTTTGAGTTTTCAAAACTTCGTCAAGGTTTTGGGTTTTAAATAATGTGAACACGTGCAAACTGGAAGGGTGAATGCCTGTATTCTGGGTTTTCTGTCTAGGCAAGCACTTCGTATACATCTCATCAGACGCGAGACCAGTTGTGCTTACCTGGGAATTCTTGGGATGAGTGTCCACTTATAGGCGAGCATGTCTTCGCGATACATTATTTTTGACCTATTTACTTTGATTTGTCACCATATCATTTGTTTGCCTTAGGTAACAAACAAATGATCCCAATTTTCATTCGTTACCATTCTGTATTGATTATCCAATAACCTTTCACTCGTTTCTTCCTCTGTCTTTCATTTTCTTCTAGAATGTCTATTCCTCTTGGCACTGGTCAAATGCCCGAGCGAACAGCCAAATTTGTCCAGCAAATTGGCGAAGTGATTCAGAGGACTGTGGATTTAGGTATTGCCATGGCTCGTCTTAACAATGAAGCCTCTCGTCTCGAAAATGAAGCCACTCAAGAGCCACCAAAGGAAACAGAAGTCAAGCCAGCACCAAAATCAAGGAAACGTAAGGCTTCAAGGAAACCCGCAGCGGTTACACCTAATCAAGCGGGACCTAGCCATGTGGCAAGGCCACCAGCTAGGAAGCCATACAACAGAACTGCACCCTTGTGCAACCAATGTAGCCTTCATCATCAGGCTAGTGTGAAGTGCCGCAAATGCCAAACTTGTGGACTTATAGGTCATACGGCAAGGGTTTGTCCAACTGCGGCAGTAGCAAAACAAGCAGGACCCATCCGGGTGGCAACACCACCTGCAAAGAAAGCATATGCCGGTACCGCACCTCATTGTGCACGCTGCAACGGTCATCACGCGGTACAACAAGCTTGCTGGCAATGCACGACGTGTGGTAAACTTGGGCATTTGGCCAATGTTTGTCGTTTGGGACAAAATCAGGCTTCTCAGGTCCAAGCTCCGGTTCAAGGGAATGCTGCAAGATTCCCACTGGGTTCCTGTTTCAACTGCGGAGAGATTGGTCACTTCCGCCACAACTGTCCGAGACTGGTGAATGCAAATGCTAATGCGAATCCAACTCTTGGATGAGCATTCGGCTGAACAAAGGATGTTGCTGTCTTATGCCTTTGTTTCTTTTGTTTTCATGTATTGTGAAACAATATGTCTCGTTCATAAATAAAAGTTGTTGTTCACAGTTCTGATATACGAGTGTAATTACAAGTGTGTATGATTTTTCCTATGATACCTGCATTAAGGAACTCTGTTCCTTACAAACTACTCTTGTGATTCTCACTTTCAAGTGATCGCTCATAATTTCCTCGAAAGTTCTAAGTACTCGTTTCATTCTAAGAAACGAAGTACAGGAAATAAAGTGAAATTATGAGTAATCGTGCTTTTTACACATCTGTATTTTTGAATCCTTGGTTAGATAACTAAGGATATTTTCAAATCTCATACCCATTACGTTTTGATTTTTCAACATACACAGTACCAGTATTTCAAAACAATCTTCATGATCTCAAAACATTTCATATAGTTTGAAAACAATTTTTCTAGATGCATTGTCTATGTTATTTCAAAAAAAAAACATTGGCCATGTTATCAAAACCAACCTTTCTAATTTCAAAATATTTCATATAGTCTAAAGACAATATTAACACAATACATTTTCTGATCAAGTGCATGATTTCGAAAAGCATCATTCATGTCTTTCAAAAAAAACCTTATACATAATTTCAAAATTCATCTCGCATGATTTTAAAAACATTTTTGTAAATATATCTACCTAATACACCTACTTTATTTCAAAAGTATTATATATAAGGTTTCAAAAACGTTAAACACTTTTTTTTTCTTAAAAGAACCCCATGCATAGTTTTCAAGAATATTTTCTTCATACATTGACTTAACTTTCAATTTTCGCTTCATATGTCGCCGTGGCATATCAGGCATCTCAACTTCATAAGCATTTTTACTTCATGTTCTGACATAAGCACATCCCGTGCAAGATTTCAAAACATCTTCAATCTCTAAAATTCATATGGGATCTTTTTATCTTCACATTTAGACCCCTGTGGATGATCATCATTCAAATCAGAATCCTTAATTGGATTCCTTATGTACCTGAATTCAAACATTTCGGTTCCTTATAATCGAAATCGAATTTTTCTTTTAAAGATCTTTCTATCTTTATAGTTAGATTCTTGATAATGTTTAAAGTACCAAATGAAATCCACGAGATGGATTCCTAGTGTGCTTTAAATACATGTACTCTGTTAGCAGAACAAACTTCTAGTTAAACAATTTTGTGGTTATGTGACTATGTGTTAATTCATCTTATGTTTTCTTTTATGCATTTTTGTGTTTTAAATACTCTGGATATTCGTTATCCAAATCCTCGCAGGATCTTTCATATCTTCATATGAGAGATTCGTAGCAGGATATTCAAAAGGTACTACCTTAAATCCTTAATGGGCTTCTATGTAATAGTTAAGACCCTTGGATTATATAGTACTGCTCCATGATTCATTAGAGACCCTTTAGTGGTCTAATAAAAAAGATTGATTCACAATTTGGTTAAAGAACGACATCTAGTGATGTAGCTGGACAGACTCCTTGATAGTCTATTTAAATCATTTATTGATTTAGTCTAAAGGACTCTATGGCGGTCTAAGTCACGCTCATCACAGGATTGTTCATTTGGTTTTACCCTACACATTATAAAATAGACTGTGTGAACTGTGCAAGGAATTCTCTAATTATGGATGCGCACATAATTATGAAATTTAGTGCACAGAAATCCAGTAAGATTTATTATGTGAAGGAACCGATAGTGACAACAATAACAAAATGAGAACGATGTAATGGAGGCATGGTGGACGCACCAATGACGCTTCATATACTTGTATATAAGTGTCCCTCTTACATTGCAAACATAATGTTATTAAGGTTACTAGAAGTTCAAGAACCCTAACCAATGTTATTTGATCGTTTCAACTTCATGTTTTAAACTCTCACAAGTTTCCTCTAAATAAATTTCGGGACGAAATTTCCTAAAGTAGGGGAGACTGTAACACCTGTGCCTCCACGGCCATCAAACAAATAACGAACCAATGAAATATTATATTTCATACTTGGGATTTGTAAAAATATGTGTATCATTTTGCACATATCAATTCTCGTTCAATTCCAAACTCTAAATTCACTTTCTGGAAGGTTATACGCGCACCGATGCGTAGATATAACCAGTTTAATGCAACAAACACTCCGGAATAGTGAAATAGGCTTAACATACCTTAAATAACCTTTACATAACTTAGAAATAAGTTTTGAAGGATTTGGTATGGCAAAACCAAGTTAATTCGCTTACAGGGACTAAAGTTGACAAACTGCGAAAGTATGCCAATTTGAACTGTAACAGACATTCCGGAACATGACCATAAGTTAAACATACCATAAATATCCTTTACATAGCTTAGAAATAGGCTTTGAGGGGTTCGGTGTGCTAAAATAAACTTTTGTGTCATTCAGGGACTAAAAGTGTCAAAAAGTGCACAAGTTTGCATTTTCGCGCATAACTTACGTTCTGAATACATCTGGACATCCAAAAATTTATGTAAGCATGACTACATTATATTTTAGTGTTCGCCATAAGAAAAATCCATTCGTCGCGTCATTTGGATCGTTTTTCGCGCTTATGCGCATTCCGTCGTAATTAAGCGAACATCGCGTTCGTACGACCAAACGAACCATCATCCGGCATATTTTTGAGCATGTTTTGAGTCCCCTATACTTTAACTTCATTTTAGAGCCTTGAAATGAGGTTAACGGGGTTCAAACGCATCGAAAAAGGCCTTAAACACGTGCAGGGACCATTGCTGCCAATTTTGAAACTTTCTGATTCAGGGGAAGCAGTAGCGTAGCGTGAGCCCTAAGGGCCTACCCGTCGCGCTACGCGACTGCATGATCTGGACCAGATTCATTGTTTTTGTTGCAAGTTGCAACTGGTTGATTCGTGTCCACACATTTCCTATCGTCTAGTCAGCGGATAAGAACAACTTTCTGGACACCACAACTTTACGACAAGTGTACGGTTCCGATCAAGGCACGTTATTCAAGAAACGATCTTAACGGTTACCCGAAAACTATATATACCCATCCACCCCCATTGCATTTCTCACTAGAATTCTGATTTTGAGAGCTCTAAGTTGAAACCATTGTTTCATACCTGAGTTCTTAGATCGGGATTAGCATTCGGGGACCCTGGGTTAGTATTCTTTCGTTCTTTTCCTTATTTTTACTGCTTTACGAGTCAGAAAGTCAAACTTTGTTTGACTTTCAGCGTTGACCAGTAATGGTCAATGCGAAGTTCGTTTGAACTTCGCAACGTGAGTGTAATCACGTTGGTTATAGTCCCTTGAGACTATGCCCACTGATTACCACGTTGTCTAGGGTCGTAGGGTAGGCGATCTAATAAATCGCCTATACCTTCGAACCCGACCCAGTTTGGTCGATCATTAGGATCCGACCAAATACTTTAGGTGACCATAGTAGGTAGGGAATAACCTTCCGAGGTTATACCCTATGGTCACATCGTTTAAGTAGTTGTATGATAGGTAGTTTATATGCCTTAGGTAAATTACCAGAATACCCTTTTCATGTATAATTGGTAATTAAGCAAATGTAACCTAAACTTTTGTCACATAACTAATTATGTAACATGTTTAGGCATATAACACTTGTCATAGGACTAGTTAGGCGATCCGAACGCGTTTCACGCGAACGACGCGTTAAAGTAGCATAAGCTACCTAAACGGGTCGTAATGGGTCGTAGGCAATTATGTTAGGTTTCATTTAGTATGTAGGCTTTGTTAAACCAAATGACACGAGTCTCTACACTCGTTTGGTTTACAAACCCTAATGCTATCCGATCTTCCAATCTAGGTCCGGTTAATTAACATAGTTACCTATATTAGGTGCCGTTTGATATCCGCGATCTCTAGCATTGTTTGGTTGTTACTCAAGGACTTCTGAGCAATCTCAAGTGAGTACATAGACCCCTCTTTTACTGTTTTCCAAACTGTTTTGGGGTGGAACACATGTGCCTACTTGTTACTTTCATGCTTTCCTGTTTTCACATCATATACATGCTATGTTCGTTAGTACAATATAGTACATGATTTCATTACATTTCATGCTAGGTGTGCCCATTATGTGCATTACTTAGTACATCGATTTACATGACATTTCACGCTATGTATGTTCATTTGATTACATACTTAGTGCATTGTTTTTCACATGCTTACATTTTGGTATGACATTTGGTTTGTTTACATGGGCCAATACATTCATTAACACCGATCATGCCGTTCGTTAGTAGGTAGTGGTACCATAGGAACTGACAACTCCCGTTCCGGACGTCCCAGGGAAAGGGGATGAAAGGAATGACCGAATTCGTTGATATAAGACAGATAGACCTTTAATTTGTTTAAAGGGTTTATCACCACAGTCGCCAGGCTTGGATGTATGCATTTTCACAATACCGCATAAATGTTCATATTAAATATTTGCATGCATTTACACAAAACATAGCTTTGATTTAAACCAAGTTTTACTTCAATACTTTGTTTTTGTGCATATGGTATAGTTGAGACATTTCACTTGCCATACATGACATTTTGACATAGACATTTGACATGGATATTTGACATAGACATTTGACATGGATATTTGACATAGACATTTGACATGGATATTTGACATAGACATTTTGACATGATTTACATCTTGACATGAACATTTTACATTGTTTGGTTTGGTTTGATTAAGTGATTAAGTAACGATGCGTGAGTAATATGATACAAGCATGGTGGATACGCCGCTGGTACTTCCTATATATAAGTGTTTGTATGGTATTACATGTCGTAACGTTATTTGAATCATTTCAGTTTGAGACATAGAACATTTCATACAAATAACATACTTTTCACAAGACATTGATTTATAAACAACTTATCTTATGCAAACATATTTTACTTGGTTATTCATTTAACCTTACATTTATTTATACTTATCATCTGATCTTATCGTTTTTCAAATGATTTAAAAGACAAAGCAAATAACAAGGTTCATGACTAAACATTTTCTCAAACATAAGTCATGAATCTTATTTTCACAAAACCTATGTATCTCACAGGCATTTTTATGCTGACGTACCTATTTTCACATGTGTTTTTCAGGAACTATTGCATAAGATGATCAAGATACATATAGACAGACTTGGGCTTTAGTGACAATAAAAGATGCAAGACTAGTTAATTATGTTGTATTTCCTTGTTTGTTAAGACATTGTAACATTTTTAATCAATAAAACGAAACTTAAATTTCCAGGGTTGTGAAACATTAATTCTGTTACAACACTCCCCGATGTTTCCGCCACGTTTTGTATGTTCTACGTGGTCGGGGTGTGACAGTTGAACAACGAGGTCTGGGACCCGTTGCCTCCAGGTGAAGGGGAAGATGAGGATGAAGAAATGGGGGAGCAGCACGAGCAGCACCCGCCACCGACACCACCACACTCGCCGCAGCACCATGCATTCCATCAGCATCAGGAGTGGCCTGAGTTCTACCAGCAGTTCTAGGATATGCGAGTGACTCAGGAGCAGCATGGTACCTACATCGACCAGATTAGATCTAGCCAGGATGAGATTCGGGCCAGTCAGGCGCAGATTCGGGCCACACAGGACCAGCTTCGGCAGAGCCAGGATACTTTATATCAGGGGGTCAGTGCGGGATTCTCATATCTTTTCGGGGAGATGCATCACGCATACCCCGACTACTTTCAGCACCCTCCGCAGTTCCCACCGTGGAACCCCCTGGTTATGGCGATGCCGGCCCGTCCTATACGAGAGAAGATGATGTTGGAGATGAGTAGTTGGCGGTGGTGATAGCAGTTGGTGGTGTTTTCTATTTCAGTACTTTATTTATTATTGGGTGTTTATTTTGACTGTTATTTCAAACACCCCGGTTATGTATTTCAGACAATTTACTTTGTGTTTTGTTTGGATTGTAGTATTTATATTTATGTATATTATGGTTGATTTGTGATTTTTCTGTTTCTGTTATGTTTTGGGTGCACATGTGACATACTAGCAGGTTTTAGCTATCGGATCTTGGACCGGAGCACGTACCAGATACAGCTTCGGAAGTCTCGTGGCATCAACATCATCTTTAGGGGAGTATTTTTATCCCTTTATCTATATTTCGGGTCTCGCATTGGGGACAATGCGAAGTTCAAGTGTGGGGAGGGGGTTAACTTTGTTAACTTTGTTTGTCCTCTTATATAAAAAAAAATCAGAAAATCAGAAAAATCATTCAAAAATACTTGTATTTTGTATATATTTTAGTAAATAAACCGGTTGGTTGTGTTTTAGAAAGCTTCGGACTTGATAAAAACTCGTCAAGCAAAATATTTTTGAAAAAGGAAACCGGAAAGCGTGACAAACAAAGAAAGACTTACATGATAGTTTTCACACTTTTACCCATTCCTTCCGTTACGTGAGCATATTTGAGCCTATTGTTATATATTTGTTCATTTCGGATATAGGAGTGAGCCGGATGTTATGTGTAATTTAGAACTTGTCACTAGTATGCTTGTTAAGACCATGAACGTGCGGATTTGTGTAAAAGTGATAGAGGCACTTAGATTACCCCTTTGTTGTGTACTTGTTCTTTGTGTTGTGCTTCCCATTCACCTTACAGGAAATAAAACACCCTAAAATAGGGTGAAGTTGATAGAAATCGAGCAAGTTTGAATGCTTAAATGTTAAAATTTCGTTGATAAGCTCGATTGCGCTTTAGTCGCCTTTTTAAGGCGTTTGTATGTATAGTTGTGTATTTTGTTGCTAGTTAAACGCTACTACCGAGTTTTAACCGTTTTCGCCACTTTATATGTCCACTTCCATACCCTTCGCCCTAGCCTAACGTTACAACCCGTAAAGACCTCTTGATTTACACTTGTTCGCATGTTAGTTGGTGGAGACGAGATCTTATGACAAGCTTATGATATTGCACATTTCATTGACTAGGCATTGAGTGTTTGCACATACACATTTTATGTATGTTTCATAAATAAAACCCGAGTGTGTGTGAACATTGTGAGTCATGTGAAGATTAACATGTTGAGTCAATTAAATGTGAAGTCACGGCTTTTTGGTTGTCGCTTTATAATTGCATATGCTTGTTGGGTTTGAGTCTTTTGATGTTGTCTTTCGACAAACCGGCTAACCGTTTATAGTAGTTTTCAATAAAATAGTGTGTAAATTATCGTTATTGTCCGTTTCTGTCTTTTATTGCTTTTTAGTTTAGCTTGCTTGAGGACAAGCAAGGTTCAAGTGTGGGGAGATTTGATATTCGCTAATTTACACATATTTTAGTCCCCCGTTTTACCCCTATTTTATGCGTTTTTGGCCGTAAAACCGTCATTCGGATACTTAATTATCTACACTTTTGTTTACAGGCCTAAAACAACATACCAGACAAGATGATAGCAAAAACGAGGACTTTCCAGACAAAACGACAAAGCTGCGAACATTCTGTTAAGGAAACTGACCTGGGCGTGTGGAACGGTCGTGCGACCTGATGCACGACCGTGCATCTCCGACAAATGTTGATCAGCCCGGAAAAGAACGAGGGTGCGACTAGGAGTGTAATGCATACAAGGGCCATCCCGGTGACGAATGGACGTTCCATCTAAAGAACGACCGTGCGGATCCGATGAACCAGCAGAACCTCGGTGATGAACGACCAGTGCAGCAGCTCGTGCAACAAGAACCTGGCGAAGAACGACCGTGCCGTATGAAGAACGGTCGTGCGATATCGAATCTGGTCAAAGATCTGATGACGTATGCAGTATGGTGCCCCATACCCAATAATTGCTTAAGGTGCACGGTCGTGCCACAGGAAGAACGACCGTGCAACATCAAAAAAATATAAAAACAGAGCAGAAACATTCTGTTCGATATTCTGGAATTTTGGGAGCTTCACAGGCGATTTTACAGGCTCCAGAGGCTTTGCTTTTGACCCGGATTCAAACCACATTGTGCCGTTTAGCTCCATTACTATCCGGATTCTTAATCTTATGCTTGTTTATGGTTTGGTTTTCTAATCTTTCCATGATTTTGTTAATCTTTCAAGCATTTAGATTAATGTTTATGTATTATTGTAGCCTTTGGGCAAAAACACAACAATCCCTTGCTTGATTATAGCCATTAGTGTGTTAATCTTTGTTTGTAATGACACTTTGAAGTATTTTCTATGTTAATCTTTGATGATTAGTTTGCAACCTTGTTATTGATATTGATTTCTTGATTATAAGTAATTATGTTGGATGATTGATGCTTGGTTAGTTAAGATAGTTGAAAAATGAAGCTTAATTAATCTTGTATTAGTAAACTTTGAACTTGGTTAACTAGTTTAGCTTGGTTTAAATGTATGCATCATGATACTAGAAATGGTTAGTGATTTAATAAAATTTAATTATTATTAATCAAGAGAGCTTGCCGTCACGTAAGGGCCTTAACGGGTTAGATGGTGTCGTTATAAACTCTTGCCATGATTTGTTAGCTTAGTTAGTAGTTTAGGCCAAAATTGCTATCTTAGTGAATTATTGTGCAAGATTTGTAAAATGAACTCGGTTGTGATTTAATCTAGTTTATGCTTGTCTCGGTGGTTGCATTGTGTTTATCGGTGTCTCTTTCCTTGATTAAGTGCGGTTAGAAAACTCCTAACGGATGACTAACTTATTTTTAAGAGATTTTCATAGACATTTATCAATTGCACGTTAAAGAACAATTTTAGGTGGTTAAAGTGTGTTTATCGTTTTAGCTTTCCGAATGATTGTCATGTTAGGATTCCCGAAAGGGATACTAATTGTCTTAAATTGGAATATTGACCGAATGCTTCTAGTGCCAAAACCGACTTAGTTGACATGCTTTGGTTGTGTATTAAGCAAGGCTTTTTATCTATTATCTATTATGTTTTTATTATGTATTTGTTTACGCTTACTTTAGTTTAATTAAAATCAAACAAAACTTATGTTTTTACCGGTAGTTTAGTGAAAAAGGTCTAGTATTATTTCTCCGCCCATTTCCTTGGATCGATACTTGGTTCTTACCGATACTTTATTACATATGTGACGGGGTACACTTGCCTCTTTCGTGTGTGTTTTGATGTAAAAGTAATAATCACTTTTATAAATTTAAAACCAATTCGTGTGTAAATTCATTGCAAAATTATGTATATATACGCACACGTCACAGCACATGATTAGCATTTTGCAATGTTTCATCATTTTTTATGCTGAGGGTGGTGCTTTTATTTCAAGCAAGCGAAAAGTATTATACGGGGACTAGGCCATTGCTTCCGCAAAATCAGAAGTCCCGGGATAATACCCCAGATATCACTAAGCATAAAGACCTAGTATCTCAGAAAGAGGGGTCTTTCAAACAAGATTTCGGGGGTTACCCATATATCCGAGAGATGTTCCCCACGAGATAAGTAAGTATTGATATTTAGGTTTATATCTCGAAAACAATCTACTAATCTTGTAAAAACCTACTGGCATATCATCAGTGAGACCGTTTATCACATTTTAACATTCCATTCCTTTAGCGTACTGTGATTGTCTACTGATGTACTATCATTTCCTCTTTTTACACAAAAACTCAATTTTTGAATTTTATCATGTTTTTGCCTTTTTCAAATTTTCTAGTGTTTTTGTATTTTCTGAAATTTCCTTACCCCCCCCCCCCTAAAATGCAAAACAATTTAAAGAAAATTTGACAAACCGACACTGATAGCTTTGTCTCGCCATCCATTTTCTGCTTTTCGTGCACTGAATTGCAACACATTATATTTTCTGCAAATGTACCCCCATGATTTACAACACATTGATATTTTACAGTTTGAAAACCGTTTTTCAATCTTGTGAAATTAATCATGTTTATTCAGCCGTGAGGGTTTCGGCATATTCACTCAAAATTCATCTTTGCCTGATAATTTGGCGTTTCATTTTTCTTCCAATTCCGTTTCTTTTTATAACCCAACCCAGCCTTCATGTTTTTCTTTTTGAAACCAGGTTTGTTATAAAAAGTTTTGTGACTTTTACCAGCAAACTTTGGAATTTCAGATTTTTCAATCTCAACTATTTTGAAAACTTGTCAATTTTGTCTGAAATCACATTCTGGATCGGGAATACAACATCTAAGAATAATTTGTCCGATCCAATCATGGTATAAACCAATCCTTTTGAATCATCATTCAAATTTTTCTCGGATTTTGAGTTTTTCTGTTGGTGCATACGTCTGTCGACTTCGTCTTGTATTGAGTCTTATATTAGAATTGTTAGATCAGGGCGCGTTGTACGAGAAAATAGGAAGGTTTTAGGCATATTTGTGGTAATTTCGCTTGAAGAGGACATGTGACATGTTCAAGCGAAATCATCATGTGTGATTTCGCTTGAAATGACATCTGACATCCTCAAGCGAAATCATGACCCCTATATATACCTTTCAAGCGGATTCATTTGTAACTCTCATTGTTCCGGTACCAAAGTGTTGCCGAAGCGTCATTTGATCTGTAAACTGATTTTAATCAACAAGACGATTAATAGTGAAACAAGCTGTCTTTCACATCTGTTTCTTAGTTTCCGCCTCTGAAACAGATTAGAGCTCTTCCGATTGACTCGTTTGGGTCATAACTCGATCCTACAAGTGGTATCAGAGCTCAGGAAGAAGAGTTCTTGCCGAAACAGCCGTTTTTTCTGAATTCTACACCTTCTTTTTGAAATTAAAACAGTTTTCACGGTCAAAAAGTCTTGAATTTCACATATTGTGATCGAAACTGTGTTTTAAGTAATCCTTGAAAGAATTGGACATTAATTCGGCTTAAAACTGGTAATAATACCTTATTCCGCTTGAAAACAGATCGTTTTGTGATGATGTCAGCAGCTTTCAAGCGAGATTAGCTTGGGATTCCGCTTGAAATACGGTATTTCGCTTGAATTTTTGACCAGATTCCGCTTGAATTCGTTGATTTCGCTTCAGAAGGGTTGTTCCGCTTGAGTTGTTTCAAGTGAAATCTGCTATTTCGCTTCAAGAAGATATTTCGCTTGAAATTGTGGTAGTTCAAGCGAAATCAGGGAGTTCAATTAGATAGTGATTTCGCTTGAGGAAGTTATTGTATTTGAGATTGGTATTCCGCTTGAAAAGTTTCAAGCGAAATCAGGGATTTAGCTTCAAAAGTGATTTCGCTTGAGACAGTGTTTCTGTTTGATTTGTGATTTCGTTTGAGATTCATATTTTTGTAAAAAAAAATTCCGAAACATGGACAAGGATTTCTACAATGCTTTTGCTACACCGATTGCTCCAGTTACAGCTGCTGAAACATTGTACAGTGAGAATGAAACAGGAACTCACCAGAAACCGCCAAAACTCATGTATATTGAAGATTTTAAAGGGTGGCAGAATCGATTTGAGAACTGGGTACAAGCATAGAAATTTGATGCATGGTGTGCGTTGGAGAAAGATTACGAAAAACCGAAAAATGAACGTGGGCTTGAAAAGGGTTTTAGTGACTTTACAGCGATTGATAAGTTGAAATATACAAGTGAGAAAATGATGATCAGTATTCTTCAACAGGCAATTAAAGAAGATATCTTTGTTTTACTTCAGCATGAGGGTACTGCTAGATCGATTTGGAATGCATTGATTCAAAAGTTCAAAGGAAGTGCAGATATGATCAAGAACAGAAAGGCTTTGCTGAAGAAATCATTTGATATGTTTGTAGCCTTCGATCATGAAACAACGAAACAGACAATTGATAGATATTGTCATCTTGTGTTGGAAATGGGAAGGCTGGATATAAAGAAAGATGACGAGGAATGGGTGGATAAACTTGCTGATGTATTACCGCAGCAGAAATGGGGAACTTATTTGATGATTGTGAAACACATGAGAAAGTCTGAAAATATGAATCTGGCACAGTTTATTCAGAAAATTGAAGAGCACGAGTTAGATATTCAGAAAACAGCAATAATGAAGAATCCAAATGCTCAACAAGATGTCAGTTTGTATTACAGAGGGAACAAGTTTGAGGCTACCCCTAGTCATAGTCCAAAGATCCAAACTGGCTACAGTGCTGATACTTCGTCTGGAACAAAAAGTAGTAATGTGACACAGAGTGGTGGATCTTCGTCCTCGTATTCAAGCTTTGATCCAAACTTTACAACATCAAGTCCTCAACAACAAAATTCGACAAATCTGCAGTGCAATGTTACTTTGAATATTCACAATGGTCAAAATTTGTCTCCAGAAATAGCCAAGCAACACATGGCATCACTCGTTGCTATATTGGAATCTTATGAAAGTTTGATTGATGGCAAGATTGGAAATCCGATGCTTACAAAAGAATATTATGACCAAATTGATGCAGAGGAACTTGAGTTGATGGATGTGAAATGGTGTTTGGCTAGTGCTTGGAGGAGGGCAGAAAAGTTTCAACAAATTACTGGTAGAGATGAGTTTCGAGGGATGGCTACTTCTCCTTTGGGTTTTGACAAATCAAAGGTTACTTGTTTCCGTTGCAAAGGAAAAGGTCATTTTAAACGAGAATGCAAAAACCAAGAAGCAACCGGGAATCAAGAAAAGAACAATTATTATCAGAAATCAATTTTCCATCAGATTACTCAACAAAAGGAACCACAAACTGCACATGCTCGGCCAATTGTGGATGACAAAAGGAAAATGTTCGAAGATGCAAATAAAAAAGCTTATTTTGGTATCATTGATCAAGATGATGAATTTGTTGCTGAAGGGTTCAGTTGGGATAAATACATTCCACCAGGATCAGGTCTTGTTGCTAGAATTCGAGGTGAAGATGAGACTAGTGAGAAAAGAATTTCGATTTTTCCAGATCTTGGAAGTGATGTGGATACCGATGATGAGGAAGAACATCTCAACAAAGCTAGAAAAGGCATAGATCCTACTAGTTTTAATTTGTTTTTTGCAGATAAAATGGAGATGCTGAATCAAAAGAAGATTGCCAGATTGAAGAAAGAGCTGGAAGCAGCAAGAAGGTTAGTTAATGAAAAGGCAAAGACAGAAGTTGGAGAAGTGAATGTTGAACCAGCAACTGAGAAAGTAGTAGAGAAAATCGTTGAAGTGGAGAAAGTAGTGGAGAAGATTGTTGAAGTTGAAAAAGTAGTCGAAGTTGAAAAACTGATCGAAGTTGAGAAAGTTGTTGAAGTTGAAAAGATAGTTGAAAAGGTGGTCGAAGTTGAAAAACCATGTTTGAAATGTTTAGAATCTTGCCTAGTTTGTGAGGAGAAAGATAAGAAGATTGCTGAACTTGAGAAGATTAAAGAAAATTTATTGTCTGATGTGAAGTACGTGAAGGAGTCGTATGATGTGCTCAACAAAACAGTTGATAGTCTGAAAAGAACGAATTCAGAAATCGAAAATGCATTGGAAAAAATGAGTGCAACATTAATGACAAAGCAGAGCGTCATCAATGAGTACATCGAAGATTGTGCTAAGTTGAAAAAGGAAGTGGAACTTGAGAAGATTGAGAGTGAAAGGATTAAACGATTACTGTTGAGTTATACTACTTGTGATTATTTGATTGATCGTGTTTATCCTACTATTGCAGGTCTTGAGGCATTCATGGAGAAAAAGACTGAAGATACTGATACTGGTAAGAAACCAAGTGTCAAGTATAACAGATGTCCGCCCCCGATCCATGAAAGTTATTCTCCCAGGAATCCTAACGAGGAGCGTCTAAAAAAGGTAGTCAACATCAAGTTAATGTCTGAAATCATTGATGAATTACCAGACAATATTGATGTTACATTCACAGCGTCAGACACTGATCATGAGTCTGAGTTATTAAAGAAAGTGGTCGATCAGGTGTTGGATACGGATGAAGAGTCAAAACCAGAGTCTAAGTCTAAAAGTTCGAGTTCGTCAGAAAAGAGTCCGAGTTCACCGGTTAAAAGGGTTTACAATAAACAATTCTTGTTATCAAAATCTAATTTGAATGATGGACCAGTCAAAGTGGCATATACTTTGAATGATTCAGACAAATTATATTCTGATGAGGAATTTCCAATAAGAAGTGTCAAAACTGAGATGATTAAACAGATTTTCAAATTAACAGAAATTAATATTTCTGAAATAAAAGATTTAAATCTTCATGAAAAACCTAAAAAGTACACTTCAAGAGTTCAACAAAGATTGAACAAGAAAAAAGGTTATGGTTCTGGTTATGATTTTCAAAAGAAACCAAACCATAATAGTAATTTCAAAAAGAAAGGTCTTGGTTTTAGTTCTTCAGAAAATTATAAAAATGAGAAAAATTATAAACCAAAAACAACATTTGTTGCAGGAGGAAGTTCTGAAGATGTGCAGAAGAAACCATTCTGGAAACAATCAAATCAAGAGTTTCTTGCTCAAGTAAAGAAAAATGTGAACAAATTTGCTCAAAGAGTTGACAGAAGAACTTGTTTTAAATGCCAAAAAGTTGGACATATTGCTTGGAATTGCCAACAGTCCAACAATACAAAACAGGGAGTTACTTCTGACTCAAAATCAGAGAATAAACAATCAACTGTGAAATCTAAAGTGTTTGAAAATTCAACTTCCGAAGAAGGTGAAAGTTCAAAACGTTTTTACAAAAGAAGAGTTGATTTAAACAAACAAAAATGGGTTGTAAAATCTGAAAGTAGTTCTGACAATGAATCTGATTCCATAAAATCAGAGGAGTCATCTGTTGAGAAAAAGGTTGAAAATTTCGTTCTAGAAGTGAATGATGAAAACTTTCCTAAATTGTCTAAGGAAAATTTGAAGTTGAAAGTGGGTAAAACTGAGATTTCAGGTCAATTCTTTGCTGGTAAGAAAGAATTTGATGTTGAAAAGGCTTTCAATGGGAAAGTCAAACATATTTTCGGGAAGATGGTTGATGGGAAGGTTAAAAGTGAAAAAGATTTTTATAAATCAAAATGTTGGTGGGATAGATGTGTACCAGAATCTCCCAAGACGGGTCAGGCTTGGGGGAAAGTGTTTCCTAACTAAAAAAATCCGGACTTGCCGGAGCTCCCAGGTTGGTAAGACTGGAGCAGGAATCGGAATCATTCTTGATTTGTTTGGTTGGTAAATCTACAGGTTGTATCTTTATATTGTTATACTTTGATGTACAAGTGGTTATGATTGGTAAGTGAACCTGCAAGTGGTTGAAGAAGGTTTTCATCTTCAAATGGTTAATCAAGGTCATTAAGTTGAACTTGATTGGACCATACTTACAAGTGGTATTTTGGAAAACAAAATGATGAGTTTATCCCCTAACCTACAAGTGGTTTGAAAATCAACAAAACCAATTTTCCGGAAAAACCATTTGATTAAAACAAACTTAAGTGTTTTGAAATCACAATGGGAAAATAGTTTGTTGTGAGGGGGAGTTCTGATGGTTTATGCCAAGAGGATGGCGAAATGAAGTAATTCGATATCGGTTGTCACTTTGCTTGTATAGTTTGTTTTCAAATTTCCTAAAATATGTTTGCATTTTAGGGGGAGTAAATATTTTCAGAAAATCCAGAAACATTAGAACATTTGAAAAAGGCAAAAACATGATAAAATTCAAAAATGAGTTTTGGTGTACAAAAAGAGGAAATGATAGTACATCAGTGGACGATCATGGCATGCTAAAGAATTGGAAAGTTAAATAGTGTTAAACGGTCTCACTGATGATATGCCAGTAGGTTTTTGCACATTTAGTAGATTGTGACGAGATATAAACCTAAATTCAAACTTGCTTATATCGTGGGTAACATCTCTCGGATATATGGGTAACCCCCGAAATCTTGTTTGAAAGACCCCTCTTTCTGAGATACTAGGTCTTTATGCTTAGTGATATCTGGGGTATTATCCCGGGACTTCTGATAATGTGGAAGCAATGGCCAAGTCCCCGGAGAATACTTTACTGCTTGCTTGAAATATAGCGCCGCCCTCAGCATAAAATGATGAGACAATAAAATTGCTAATCAATGCTGTTGTAAAAAAGATCCTCTAAAGGGGACCCACCTAAAGTCGAACCGTCATCTCTCTGCTGAACGGAAGTTCTGACCTGAGCTCTCACGGTCTTCGCAATTAACCCCTTACAGATATCATCTAGGTATACTCACCTGTAAGACTGAATATTGGGATCTGGATACGGGAGTATATTCTGAGGTGGGACACGCGAATAAGTTTAAGTATCTAAAACACTAATCTCGTATCTCGAAACAGTTGAACTTTGTGTGAGAATTTAAGTGGATCAGTATACTGACAATCTAAGTGAATCGTTTAGAACTTAAAATGTTTAAAGCTTAACGGTGTTGGTGATTTGTCTCATAAACTGATATGATCCTCTTACACAAACTCACAAAAATATTGTTTGTAAATATTTCTTTACTATATTTCATTTCATTCAAAAAGTCCAAAAAGATTTTAATGTGTTTTAGCATAAATTTTTGAAAATTCAAAAAGATTTTAGACAACTGATGTTGAAAAGCTGATTTTCAAAATTCCGAGTGCTAAACATGACGAACAGTTTTGGGAAAGTTTGTTTGAAGATGTTTGAAATGAAATTGATATACATACAAGTGGTTCATCAGTGACTTACATGATAAATTTTTTTGTTCAGATTGTGTTTTAAAGTGGTTAACAAGGTTTCTAGAATTGGTATATCTTATCTTTTATGAAACTTATGTTTTGGGTAGAGATAATGCAGGTAAGTCAGATTTCGTTCCTGAGCAAGAATTGAGCCAGGTCACGATCTTGGAACTGCTGATGCTGATGATCTTAAGGAATCAAGAGACTTGATCAAGAAAGTTAAGAGATCCGAAAGCCAGACTACGATCCCTGCACAAGTTGAGGGGGAGTCTGTTAGAGAAAGAAGAAATTGGAGTGAGGCGTTAGTCAGATAGAGATTTTGGAAGCCCAAAGACTGATAAAGACTGAAGACGTTGAAGACTCAACACTTAAGACTCGTCAACATCCGAGGGGGAGTCTGTTGGTGCATACGTCTGTCGACTTCGTCTTGTATTGAGTCTTATATTAGAATTGTTAGATCAGGGCGCGTTGTACGAGAAAATAGGAAGGTTTTAGGCATATTTGTGGTAATTTCGCTTGAAGAGGACATGTGACATGTTCAAGCGAAATCATCATGTGTGATTTCGCTTGAAATGACATCTGACATCCTCAAGCGAATCATGACCCCTATATATACCTTTCAAGCGGATTCATTTGTAACTCTCATTGTTCCGGTACCAAAGTGCTGCCGAAGCGTCATTTGATCTGTAAACTGATTTTAATCAATATACAAGACGATTAATAGTGAACCAAGCTGTTTTTCACATCTGTTTCTTAGTTTCCGCCTCTGAAACAGATTAGGGCTCTTCCGATTGACTCGTTTGGGTCATAACACGATCCTACATTTTCAGATATTCTTCATGAAAACTACCTTCATTTTCATCATGTGATTCAGCTTTACCTGTATCAACCGACTCTTCTTTTAACACACTTTCAACGACCTTACCTACCACCTCTGAATCACTAGAATCATCAGATTTGGAATAGGTTACATCAATGTTATCTGGCAATTGATCGACCATGTTGAAAGCTTTTTCGACCTTCTCATCATCATAAAATGCGAACTTTTCCGGTGGTGGAACTTGATGAAACTCTGAGCCAATACCTTTCTTGTTTTGCTCAGAATCTTTACCATCCGGTTTTAGATTGAAAATTCTTTCAATCACATATGATGATGCATGATAACTATGTAACTTGTTGTTATCCTGTTCTAAATCAGCAATCTGACGCTTTAGCTTAGCAACATCCTCAATGTAAGAGTTTACAACTTGTTGCTTTATTTCATACTGTCGCTTAAGCGTATCAGTTGCTTTAGAACAGTATTTCAATCGAGATTGAACAAGTTTCATTTGACTTTTCCCGTCTTCATATGACTTTTTAGTAATGTGATAAGCCAATTTTGTTGAATCGTATTCTTTTTTTCATTTCTTGACACGCATTTTCCTTTTGATCACATTCTTCTGTCTTTTTCAAAACATTTTCTTTCAAAATCTCATTTTCTTTTTCTAATTTTTTACATTTTTCTGAAAGTGTTTCATTTTTATCTTTTAAAACTTTTTCGTTTTCTAACATTTCTTTGCATTTATTTTTGAAAACTTCTTCGATTTTGTTGAATTCAAAATCTCTTGTTCTGAATTTTTTATCTTTTTCAGTACAAGCACTACATGTTTCCATGCATTTCTTGCACTGTTCAACAGTTTTATTTAAGACTTCAGAATCAGATTTTACCTCAGTGATTGGCACCTCGGTGCTTGCTGCAACTTTTTTCTGATCAGCATCTTCTTTCTTTTCTTCTTCACCAACACCAGCATCACCAGCAACTAAATCCTCATTCTTCATTCCTTCTTCTTCTTTCTTCAGAACTTCTTCAACCTGCTGTTCTTCAGTA
Organism: Helianthus tuberosus; assembly: GCA_030545235.1. NCBI lineage: Eukaryota > Viridiplantae > Streptophyta > Magnoliopsida > Asterales > Asteraceae > Helianthus > Helianthus tuberosus. The sequence goes on from CM060358.1 coordinate 126,655,335, forward strand.
ACAGCTTCTTTTTCAACTTCTTCATTCACCACAACCTTTTCTTTCACTTCTTCAGCTGCCTTCTTCAACTCTTCTACCATACAGTCAATATTCTTCTTCATTCTTTCTTCATCCCTCTTTCTTAAACTTGATGTCATGACATCTCTTATGATCTTTTCCAGCCTTTTCACATATGTTTTATCTTTTTCAACATTAGAGTAGTATTCGCCGGATCGAGGAATTACTAAAAGAACATCATCATAAATTATGTCCTTCTTGGGAACAACAGGTTCACCATCTCTGTTGACATAGCACTCTCGTTTCTTGTCCCATCTTTTATAGCTGACAGCATCTTCATACTCTTCTTGCATTTCATCAATTCTGTTTCCAGCCATGCTTCTTTCTCTGTATGTTTTCTCCTTTAGAATCTCTTCTCTGGTTTTCTCTTTGATTTCAGCAACAAAAACATAATGTTTTCTTTTTAATGTTGTTCTGCCATGAGCTGTTTCTACACGATCTTCTTCTGGAAGAATCTCACTCCAATCATACCCTTCATCATGATGGATTACTGCACATGCTCTTGACTTCTCTTTGGGATTATTTTCGATCATTTTCGGCTCTTCTTTGCTACGGTGGTAGATTGCCTTTCTGTAATAATAATCAATGAAAGGTTTCTCTGTTTCGTCAACTTCAGAGTTTTTGCATTCTCTTTTGAAATGACCTTTTTGTTTGCATCTGAAACAGGTCACTTTGGATTTATCAAATCCCAGCTTTTTTGACGGACCACCAATAGACTGCTTCCCAGTAATCTCCATATACCTCTGAGCTCTTCAAATGCAACTTGCTAAACACCAGCGTATATCAATGAGTTCCATTTCTGCTGGGTCAATTTGGTCGTAGTCTTCTTTGGTCAATTCAGAGTTTCCAATTTTGCCAGCAACTAGACCTTCATATGATTCCAGAACAGATGCAAGAAAACTCATTTGCTGCTTAGCAGAGTTGATGCTCATAGCCGGAGAATTTTTCAATTTCAGAGCGATGTTGCAGAGAACTTCTTCAGATTCTTCAGAATTTGTTTTTGAAGAAGATGAATGATATCCTGGATTGTAGCTTGATGAGCTTTTCTTTGGTTCTTTTGTTCTCTCACCACTAAATCCTGTCTTTGGTGATTCACCAGCTTTCACCGAGGGTATGTTACCTCTGTAATAAAGACCAACATTCTGATGATGTGAAGAACTGCTCATCTTGCTTTGTTTCTGCAATTCAAGCTCATGAGTTTCAATCTTTTCAATTAATACATCGAGAGAAATTGTATCATATAATACATCATTTTTCAATATGAACACAAACGTTTGCCACTGATCAGCTCGTGGTAATGCTTCTATGATTTTATCAATTATTTCCTCTCGAGTTTTAACAATTCCAAAACGATCAAGTTCAATTTTCAAATGACCAAACCTCTCTATCATTTGCCTTTCTGACTCTCCCTTTAAGCTATCAAACAAATCAAATTCTTTCTTTAATAAAGCAATTTTATTTTTCTTGATTTGTTTACCCCCCTCAGCTTTAACCCGTAAAGCTTCCCAAATAGATTTTGATGACCTGTCATGTTGTATTAAAGCAAACATGTCATGTCTAATTGATGATTGGATTAAAGCAATCATTCTCTGTTCAGCTGCAAATTCAGATTTGTCTTCTTTGGATAAGCTTTTGAGTGGGAGATCTTCTCCTTTATCATTGACCGGCCTACTATAACCAAATTCCAAACAGAACCAGCTCTCGTGCGCGTAAGTTTTTGCCTAGTTGATGAAACGTTCTTTCCACCAAGTGTAGTCTTCAATACTTTCGAGCGTTGGTGGTTTTGAATGTGTTCCATAGAAGTTATCATGTTTAATGTTTTCATTGATCGCTTTTGTTATGGTTTTAGGTGTAACAATTGAGGTTTCAGAAGACTCAGATGTAAACGCCTTGTAAAATGTGTCGTAAAACTCTTCAGCCATGATGTGAACTTCTTGAATTACCTGGAGACAAACAAATAAACAAAATCAGTTTAAACACTTATCAATTAACTGAATTGAACTGATACTCGGTTGGTGCGAAATGATCTTGATACGAAATGGCTTTGGAGCGAAATGAATATTGGTGCGGAATGACCCTTTCAAACGAAAAGGAGTAACTTTCACACGAAATGGTAAATTTCAAGCGAAATGACCCAACACTATTGAATTCATGCGAAATGGATGTACTTGTCAAACGAAATGATCCTTTCCGCGCGAAATGAAAGATTAATGGTCCTTTCCGTGCGAAATGGAAGATTATTCCAAGCGAAATGGCAATCCGTGCGAAATGGGAAGTTGATTTCGTGCGAAATGAGCGGTGCTTTATCCAATTCGTGCGAAATAGAATACTGATTTCGTGCGGAATGAAGCTGACGTCACACTATCGGCCATGATTTTGTCAAATTGATCCGGTTATAGGTCGATTTAAGGTCTGATGCTTTCAAGGATTTGTTAAAACTGTGTTTCGAGTGTAATGTATGAAAATCAGTCCATTTTATCCATGAAATCTTAGTTAATTTTGAAAAAGAAGGCGTAGAAGTCAGAATTTTGATGAAATCAAGATGAATTCGATAAGAACTCTTCTTCCTGAGCTCTGATACCACTTGTAGGATCGTTGTATGACCTAAACGAGTCGTTCAGAAGAGTTTGGATCCGAATCAAAGGCGGAATTCAGAGATACGGACTTGTTTACAGCTTGATTCACTTATAATGTCTCTTGTATTGATATAATAGTGTTACAGCACCTGGAGACAATTTGGCAGAGCTTCGCTACCGATTTCCAAAAGTTACCAATGACAAACCATGCTCCCCTATATATAGACCAAGGTATTTCGCACGAAATGAACTAGGCTCCATTTCGTACGAAATGGGTTTTGCCATTGCGTGCGAAATGGACTTTTTCCATTTCGTGCGAAATAGTTAACAACATACAAACCCGAACTTCTAACATATCGAGCACTGGTTTATCCTATCTGGTTACAAGACTTGATTCGAGACGAAGTCAACAGACATATACACTAACAAAAATATGAAGTAAACAAGAGTGTATAAGGATCTTACAATTAGCTTAAAGCTAGGGAAGAACAAAGTTGAAAATGTGGTGGATAATAGCAAATGAAGGTGGTCCTTCAAGTTTCGTGAGCACCGAGCCTCGTTGATGACCTTTTTGCACCTTGTGATGCACTTGGAATTGTATGAATGAAAACCGAAAATGGTGATGGGTGTGCTTGGGTGTTCGGCCGAAGCTTTGAGTGGGAGAGGGAGAAGAAGTTGTGTGGTGTGGTGATTAAGTGAAGAAGATAAGTGTTTATTTATAATCAAAAGCTTAATAACCAATGGGTATTGTGTCCAAGAAGTACAAGGCATGATCTAAACAAAATCCAAGGAAAGATTATGAAGATATTAAGAGATTGTTGTGATCTTGGTGGGGCCATGCTATAACCGATTACATATATGGGGGGGGCAAATTGTAAATTGTTTGGTAAGTAGGTGATTAGTGGAGGATGTTAAGTGTAAGGGTCTTGCATTTATGTGTAACATGTATTATGTAATATGTTATAGTGCTCGGGACCCATAACTAGCTCAGAAAAAGTAAAACAATGTTTTTAGCAATATTTTAGTGTTCCGGGTAATGTCCGGTTGTCCGGTTAGATACCGATCCGTTAAAGTGCTAAGTTACACCGTATAGTATCTTTTAAGTAACTTTTTGTGACACTTTAAATTCCCGACACTTAGGAAAGCATACAGGACCATTTTGCCATGTTTTTGCACATTACTAGCATGTTAAAATGCTGAATTTTGATGATAAATGCAGAATTCTGCACTTTGAGTGGGTTTTAGGCACTTTCCGGCACTAAAACTATCACCTAGTGACGCAGTCTTATGGTCCTTACTTCCCTACACTCCATACTAGTGTAGTACCATGTCTTTGGCTCATACAGGGTCTCAAAATATTGTCTGTCTATGTACTGGCACTGTCAGTATATGTCTGAGATATCCGCTAACTGTGCTAACTATGCTTTGTGCAACAAGTATGTCACTAAAGTTTGCATGTAATAATGATGTGATGGTATGCAATATGTGATGCACATGTAAGTAGGATGCAGTAATCAGAAAGCAATACAAGCATTTAATTGTAATTCAGCACAGTCATTAAGCACAAATCATTATTTAATAATTGTACACAAACATGCAAATTTGACAGTTGTCACAGTTTTTGGGCTTGTCTTGAGTGTCGGGATTCCAAGATCTTTATTAGGTTTTATTTTTATGTTATTTACAATACTATTCGTTATGATTTATTTAGAACGTTACATAAGAGAAATTACTTATTTGGGCATAACATGCCTCTTTAAAATTCCATTTATATACAAGTTCACATACCTCACAGGAGATCACTCAACACTCGGCCGAAGATGTATTTTTGTGAAACACTCGAGACCGGCATGGAACTTACTTCTACCATATGCTTGCCAAGCAATCAATCGTCCTCCTTTTTAACTATAAACCTTTGTAAATATCAAGAGGACTTGGGGAAGGGTTAGGATTGGGTTAAAGGTATGTGATTTTGGGTTAGTGGTTAGTAGAAAAGGGCGAAAGGCGTAAAAAGCGTCGGTTTTCGTAAAACTTTTTATTTTTTGTGACTTTTTATTCAAACGAAGCATTTTCAAACAAAGTTTCTTTTGAGGAACTTGTTTGTTTATTGCTAGACTTCATCATATATATATATATATATATATATATATATATATATGGGTTGAGTTCATTTCAGAACTCTAAATAACCACAGAACTTTCAGAACTCCTAATAAACAATCATTTTATATATAAGTTTTTGTATTTTGGATCTTTTTATCATCTATTATATGTATTTCTTTGATTACATACATCTTAAAAGTAGTTTACATATGTTTAATTGCCAAAATTATATATATGTGTCATAACTAATTACATATATGTAAAAAAACTAGTTTACATATGTGTAATTATAAAATTACATATAAAAAATGATAAAATTACTCTTAACATGTATGTAATTGTAAAATACACATAATGAATGATAAAATTATCCTAAACATAAAAATATATAAATAAAAAGATTGTTTATTAGGAGTTCTGCGAGTTCTATAAATATTTATGGTTCTGAAATGATCATGGCTCATATATATATATATATATATATATATATATATTTTAAGGAATGTCACATGAAGACCGAGCTTTTTACTAAAATAAAGGGTTTAAAATGAAAAAAGGGTTTTTGGTGGGTAAAGGGTGTTTGTTTTGTGGGTTTAGAAATGAAAAGGTTTAGGCTCAAAGGGGTTAACTAGGGGGATTTTGGGTAGGTGGTAAAAAAAAGAAAAATAATAGTGTTGAAAGAAAAAGGGGTTAGTCCTAATGCCTCCATCATTTACTTACTTGGGTTTAAGTTGATAAGGACCGGGAATGCATTGTTATGGCATGTTCTAGAGTCGTAAGAAACCAAGCGGCTATTCACACAAGAAACGAAAAATGAGCATTTAGTTTAAAGATGTGTATTTATATGCTCAATTAAAGGCTCAAAACTCACTTTTTGTGGGAATGGGTTTTTAATGTGATCAAGTATATATAATCAAATTTTAACTAGATTTGTCATGCCGTTTCATAATTTTCTTATGTTGGCTCTTTTTATCATGACGCTATTGGTTGTAAATACGTAAAAATATAACCTTTTTTAGAACTTGTTATTCCCAATTTAAACCAAGACAAGTAAAAAAAATGAAAAGTTTTTGAAAAAAATTTGGGGTGTTTAGCGGTTCCAATAGAGTTTTGTGTAAGGCTTGTAATTAGGACTTGCAAAATTCAAGGTTTTAGCATCCCCCCACACTTAAATTACACATTGTCCTCAATGTGTCCCAAAAATAGGTTTTTAGGTTGATTGAATGTGTAAAAAGGTGTGTTAAAACAAAAATTTATGTTACTGGGCATCTGGACACGGGCCCGTGTCGGATGATCACGGCCCCGTGGTCAGATTGCCAGTAACGAGAACTTACAGAAGGTGGACACGGGGGCGTGTCTGGTGAACACGACCCCGTGTTGGGCAAAAATCTACAAATTAGATAAACAGCAGGTCTGGGCGGTGGGCACGGGGGCGTGTCGGCTGGGCACGACCCCGTGTGGACAATCTGCAAACATCTAAAACAGGTTTCTGCTTTCGGTTCTGTTGTCCTGGCTTTAGTAGCACTAATGTTTAGTGCTTTAAGACTCGTAGGTACCTGTTTTACTAATAAATACCACACCAAACAATAACCAACATCCTAATTTACCAAAGTTTCATCATCCACATCACAAAATAAAAAGAAAAGAAATGCATAAAATTAAAAAGTGTTAAGAGAAGTAAATTGTTCAACAAATGGCACGCAGGCCATGCAATTGTTCATGAGGGATAAGGGTTAACCTGTTAGACCTTCAACCGTGTGATGCTACCTCCAACTCCTCACGCTCAATCCATGTCGTCGTCTTCATCATCATCATCATCCCCTCCGTGGCCCGCTATATACTCCCGGATGTTTCCAATATCATCCTGCATGTCGGAGATATTTCTTTCTATCACTCCGACTCGGGCGTATGTGTTGCTGGCCATGTTGTAGGTGTTCCTGGTGCACATAATATTTTCCTGCAATAAATCATGTAAGCTCTGAAAGTTAGGAAAACCACCTCCTTGAGAGGAGGATTGACCCGGATCACCATGGGGCTGGTAGTGGTACTGGGGAGGAGGACGGATGTGTGGAGCGTATAGGACGAGAGCTTCTTGAGGGTTCCATGCATGCCCTTGAACTGTTTGAAACCTGACCGTCCCGTCATCTGCTTCATTGATTAAGTTCATGGAGCGGCAAATGACCATGTCCAATTTTCCCGACCACGGTCCCTTTTGAAAGGACCTCGGCATCCTCGGCACAAAGTTTTTGAAAAGGCGGTAAATCCACCCTCCAAACAGGATAGGAGTTGGGGGAGTAGCAAGTTGGTTCAAGTGCATGTTACGGAGTAGCAGGTTTGGAACATCAAGGTTGACACGGTTGTGAATGCAATGGAGAACTAGCAGATCACGCAACCCTACAACACCACCACTGTCGTGTCTCTGGCAGAGAGAGTAGCTGAGGACCCTGTGGATGTAGCGGTAGAGAGGGTCCCTCAACATTGTGCTCTTAGTTCGGCTCGGGTTATAGTTACCCTCCCCGATCTGAGCCCAAGCAGCTTGGCGTTGATTATCTGGAATCTCGCGGAGACCGCCTGTGTTCTCTTCATCTCCAGCATCCTCTTCCGAGTACAACCCGACAATTGCCCCAAATTGTGCGATTGAGATCGAGTACATGGTCCCTGCACAACGGAACTCTACCCCCTCATGGTCAAACGGATCCGCTCTTGTCTTGAAGACGAACGTGCTGTAAAATTCCATGTTGTATTCATGCACGGAGTGAAGGCGAGTGCAAAGAGCAACTCATAGTGGGCCGGTAACAATGTTGTTGAAGCGGTCTATTTGGTTCACTGCTTTAAGAGTGTCCATGCATACCTGTCGGAGATTTTCCTCGGGCCTAGTTCTTAGCACCTCATACCGCGCCTGAGCAGCCAACTCACTTGCGTTGAATCTGGTAAATTTCTTGGCCATCTGGAAGAAAGCACCAAACAATTAGCACGAAACAGTGAAATTTTCGAAGAAAACTGAAAACAGTCGTCTAAACACGACCCCGTGTTCAGCGGACACACCCCATGTTCGCCTGAAATTAGATGGACACGCCCTCGTGCTCGCTGAGCACGACCCCGTGTCTAGGCGTCTGTTTCCCAAAATTCCCATTTTTTGACCCGGTCCCGAAAACTTGAAAATTTTTGGTCTAGTAGGGGAGGTTTTCCCCGAAAATGAAACCCTAAGTGTCGTTTTTCCCAAAACAAACCGTTTACCCCTTCAATCTCATCTTTTTCGGTTCAAAAACAAGGGTTTGGGGTTTTTGTGAGAAATCGGGCAAATCTACAAACAATACAAGTTGATTTACTTCCTATAACATGTATCTATGCTAATACTAACAGATCTAAGCAAACATTTGGGGTTTGATCCGGTTCAAGTTGAAGAACCCTAGATTTTTCCCCAAATTTTGATGTTAAACTACATGCAAGTACTTAAACTAACTAATTATAAGGGTAGAATCATACATTGACGTTGTTAGAAGGAGGGGAAACGTTGAAATCTGCAGAAAATTTCGCCGGAACCAGAGAGTTCTTGGGGAAACGGGGCATGTGGAATGAAGAACTGACTTAGAAAAGGGGTTTTATCCCCGTCAGTTGCGTGAACACGGCCCCATGGGCGGGCAAAAATAAACTTTTTTTTAGTTCAATGCTCGTGTGAGTGCTCTGTTTCCCGAAACTTGGTTTTAGAAATCTTACCGATTTAGATGTTTTCCCGATGTTCGTAACTTACAAGGTATGATGTTGATGCTTGAACCTTCGTTTCATTCTTCGGCCGCTTGCAGCGAGATTTCTTCTTCCTCATCCTCAATAAATCCTTGATAGAGCGTTATCCGTTGTCCATTGACTTTGAATGGAATTCCATTCCGAGATTTAATTTCAACTGCACCGTGTGGGAAAATATGGGTGATGGAAAAAGGTCCTGACCACCTAGACTTTAATTTACCAGGAAATAATCGAAGTCGTGAATTAAACAATAGAACTTGATCTCCTACCCGAAATTCATTAGGTTTAATGTGTTTATCATGTAAATTTTTCATTCTTTCCTTATAAATTTCAGACTTAGAGTACGCATAATTCCTTAATTTGTCTAATTCATTTAATTGGCAAAATTGATTTTTACCGGCAATTTCTAAGTCTAAGTTTACGTTTTTAATTGCCCAGTAGGCCTTGTGTGCTATTTCTACCGGCAAATGACAACTTTTTCCATAGACAAACTTATATGGGGTTGTACCTACTGTTGTTTTTTACGTTGTTCGAAAAGCCCATAAAACATCGTCTAATTTATCGGCCCATTCTTTTTCATTTAACCCTACAGTTTTTCAAGTATTCTTTTTAAACCTCTATTAGTCACTTCGGCTTGTCCGTTTGTTTCAGGGTGATATTCCATTGAGACCCGGTGATAGACCCCATACCTTGTTAAAAAAAATTCAAGTTGATGGTTACAAAAATGGGTACCTTTATCACTTATTAGTGATTTTGGTGTTACAAAACGAGAGAATAATCTTTTCAGAAATCTTACCAGGACTCTTCCATCGTTGGTTGGAAGTGCCTCGGCCTCGGCCCATTTAGACAAGTAATCTACCGCCACAAGTATATATTTGTTTTCTTTTGACGGTGGGAAAGGTCCCAAAAAGTCGAGTCCCCACACATCAAAAACTTCACAAACAAGAATGCCATTTTGTGGCATTTCGTTTTTTGAAGAAATATTACATGATCTTTGGCAAGCGTCACATGTCTTGACAAGACTTTGGGCGTCTTTGAAAATGGTTGGCCAATAAAATCCTTAATCAAATACCTTTCGTGCGGTACTAGCGGCACCATGATGTCCTCCGTATGGACCTTCATGACAATGGTGGAGAATTCTTCTTGCTTCACTACCATATACGCATCGACGGATGAGTTGATCAGCACACATTTTGAAAAGATAAGGATTTTCCCAAAAATAATGCTTTACTTCAGCAAAGAATTTCTTTCTTTGATGATGTGGCCATCCTTTTGCGACTATACTGCTAGCTAGGTAGTTAGCATAGTCGGCGTACCATGGCTCTTCTCGGTATTCCACCATTTCCAGGGACTCCATTGGGAACTTTTCATTGATTAGCTCGTCCCTGGTTGCCTCCAAAGCTGGGTCTTCCAAGCGGGAAAGATGATCTGCTGCGGTGTTTTCTGCTCCTCTTTTGTCTTTTATTTCTGTCACACCCCCAAAATACAACCTAGAGAAAGTCCCTGTTAGGCGTGTGACGTACCAACAATGAGCCACTAATTGCATTGAACCCATACAAGTTTCTAAATAAAATCCTCAATTATTAATGAAAAATACCATCAACAAGTTCAAATGAAAACCAACATGTTCAGCGGAAGCAAATAGTAAATCAGAGTTAACTGTTTCAAAACCAATGTATAATTTAAATAATTCAATCACATGAATCCCTCCAGTCGACCCATCACCACGCCAGCTACTCCAGATAGCAAGTTCCAATTCCAAGACATCTAACGACCTGCGAGCATGCAACAAGTGTATCAGACAACGCTGGTGAGTTCATAGTTTTACGAAAACGTTGATTACCAAGTGTTTAGTTAATCTATTGAATTTAATGTTGATAATGCCCCGAATACAAGATGGCTCCTGATTTACATTGCCCTTTCTCCAATGCTCCTATCAAAGCATTGGTCATGACTAGGTCATTAGTTCACACCCGTCCTCTCAGGTACGGGGTGAGGGTGCCAAACCTAAGTAGCGCTACTAACTAGTACCCCATTGCCCTACAAGCAACGATCGGTAGGAGGGACTTGAATGATAGATACAGACGTGTATTAACCAACACCCAGGTTTAACATTCCAGTCAAACCCAATTACCCAGCATTCCTCCCAGGAACGTTTACCAGATGTCCCCAACCCGGGATGCATGCTTAGAAAAAAGAGCAGTGAACTCACCTTTGGTTTGCTCGGTTAGATTAAACGCTCGTTAAACAGTTGATCAAACAAATCCTATCGTGGTTACCAGAGACAGTCAGTTTCATGAATTCACAATTCACGTATCTAGTCACACGTATTGCTCAAGCAATAAACTACCAAACATATAATCATCACGTATGTCATAACAAGCATAGTTCGTACTATCACACGAGTTGTAGCAAGTATCAATACCGACACACATTCACATTGCAAGTTAGCTCCATAAATGCTTGTTTCACTTAAACAGTTCGCAACTAATTTGCCACTCACACGTGAACATGACCCAAACGGTTACTAAGTAACTTAAGTGTTTGGCAGGTCATCCTAACCGGCCTTAATATGTAAAGCCCAAACTCAACTGCGAGTGGACTGTTGGTTTATGCGATTGGGCCTGATATAATTCTGTTTAGTGAGCGGCCCACTACATAACAACATCAAGTGAGGGCCCGACTTTTATTGGATCTCACTGTTACAACTCGAAATTTAGAACCTTTCGTTGTATCTTGACGTAACATGCTTGAACGGTATGTGACTAATTGACTTGTTGATTTAATGAATGATATAAGTGAACTTATGTGATTATGTGTTGTGCTTGTATGTATGCATGTGTTTATGTAACCCGAGACACAAGGACTCGACTCGAGACCACTCGGTCTCGAGTAAACAGTAACGGTTGGGCCGGATTGGGCCATACACCCCTTTTGAGCCCACTCGAAACCCTTGTAGGGTGCACCACCCAAACCGGGTATAAAACCCCCCATCCACCTTTTTCCCTTACACTCTCACACACTCCCTCCCTCACTAAAACCCTAGAACTACAAGACCTCCTCTCCTTTCTCTCGGACCAAACCGGTGATAACAAGGACACTCGGCTCGATTCAAGCTCGGAATCGTCACTCGGAAGCTCACCCATCGACTCTTCATACCCTCACACTTCGAGTCTCTACCGGTTAGTGTTCTAATGTGTCCTAGGTGTTATATGTGTGCTAGTTGTCATGTGTGCTTGATGAATTAAACATATGCTTAACCTCTTTTGTACGATCTTGATTGACCTAATGAGTAAGAATCATGAAATACATGAAGATTGTTGTTGTTCATCTATGATGTAGATGCTTGATTTCTAGATAAAGTCATGGTTAGGAAGAATAGAGTGGTTCGTTAATGATCATGCTAACTTGACATATGAATAAGTAGAAAAATATTTGAATATGGTGCTATCATGTTCTCGGCTGGGTGTGTGAATGATGAGGATCGATGGTGCATTAAACTAGGTGGATTATGCTAGCAAAAATCGGTTTAAATGAGCATGTTTGTTTAGGATGAAAACCCTAAAGATGAACTAGATGAATATGTGTTGAATATGGTATGAACATTGGATAATATTTGAAAATGCTTGTTTGATCCATTTTGGTTAATTGTTAGACAATTAGACATGTTTGTAGAACCTCATTGGATAGTACAACGCGGACTGGTGCATCAGAATCAGCAGGTGAACGAGTTGAGATCACTAGTCTCGACTCGAGACCATGAAGCTACAACTCGAGACCGCAACGGTTGCGACTCGAGACCCAGACCAAGCAACTCAAAAACGGACTTCAGGGACTCGAGACCATCAAGGTCTCGACTCGAGACCACATCGTGACAACTCGAGACGGGACTCGAAACCTCAGAGGTTGCGACTCATGCCTGCACCACTCGAGACCAACCATTACAAGTCGAGACCTCCTGGTTGCGACTCGAGACCTCATGTTCTCGAGTCAGGACCACCTTGTCTCGACTGGGCTGCTCACTTTAGTTGTTGGGCCACAACGTGATTTTCTTGGGCTACCTGTTTAACTGAACTATGTGTTAATTGTTACTGTCGACTGATCCAATAGTAGAACAGGCCCAATAACTCAACATATAACTGTATGCATGCTATGTGTTAGACTATGTGTAAAACCTACTGCATTTCTTTGTTTGAACCTGACATGTATGATAACCATGTTAGGACGTGGTTGATCACTAGCATCTAGACTTGACTTTCTGTGTATCTGCCGAGCGAACCAAGGTGAGTTCACACCCTCCACAAAGCATGGGATTCCCAGGGGTTGGGAATGGGGTTAAGGAACATGGATTCCTCGTCCTTTCTTGGGTAGGACAGTATTGGTTCAGGAATGTAATTCCTCGTCCTCATGGACAGATAACTCGTACTAGACCAAAACTCTATCACGAAGTCCCTCCTTTTTATATCGACGTAATCGCCGGGCCAATGGCAAGCGGGTCATTAGTTAGATAGCGCTATTTAGGTTTGACAAACCTCACACCGTGCCGCAGAGGACGGGCGTGAACTAATGGATCTGGGCACGTCAATGATGATAGACATTGACAGTTCAGGGCACATAAACATGACTACAGTCAGCAGTCGATATGGTAACGAGTCTGGTGTATACATGGGGTAGCCCCCACGGCCGAAATGCCAGATAACTAACATGGGGTAGCCCCCACGGCTGGATTGCCAGAGTAATCGGGAATAAACAAGTCACGTTTTTCAACTATGGGGTAACCCCCACGGCAGGATGCCAGATAAAGGAAACTGTTTTCGAAACAACTTAAAACGAACACCCAACTGTGAACTCACTCAACTTGTTGTTGACTCGTTACTACATGCTTTGCAGGTCTTTAGGTACTTAGCTGGAGCTTGCATGGAAGAGGGTCGTCGTGGGACATGGACAGCTGTGTGCCATGTTAAACTTTGAACAATTAAACTTATGTTTTGGTTTTAAACATTATGCTTCCGCTTGCAACTTAAACTATGTTTGTTTAGACACCAATTGTATTGGTTGGATTTTATAACTACTTATATGCTTGTTCAATATGATTGGTGGCTGGATCCTGGTCAGTCACGCCTCCAAGCGGTGGTATTCCGCAGGTGGATTTTGGGGGTGTGACACTCACTACCCTTGGCCCAACCGTTTCATCTTTAATACCAATTTAATAGTGGTTTTCATGATTTGCAAAAATCCTAAGCATTCCTTTTTACCATATTATAACCTTGTTTCATATTTACAGAAACTAACCCAACACAATGATGCCTATCCCGTACCCATTAGTGATAACAAAAGTTTAACACATATGCATATCCAATTCCATTAACCATTTAATATCTAATTTCCATGTGTTAACCAAGAAGCTATGACATATGATTTATTCACTAATGCTACATGTATGAGCACCCTATCCTATGGATATTGAGATCGAGCCAACATAACTTAATTCATCACTTAACGTTTCATCTTTACCTTCATTCACAATCAGGCCAATAACTTCCACAGATTTCTCACCATGCATTTACATTATTAATCGATAATAATTAACCACTTAGAAATCCCATTATCATATAAGTCAAGTACCAAACATGTTACCAAAATATCGTTCAATACAATTTATGAACCAATTCCAAGATCATGCTTAGTCTACGCACCCACATATTCACATATTATACATAACTCAATACAACAAACTAATATAAATTGTATGGTGAGGAGACATACCAACCGGAGGATTATATGCAGAGGAGAGGGTTACGAGAGAGAAGGGGGGGCTGCCACTACGTCCAGGATTATTGGGAAAATATTAGGGTTAGGTGCCTTGAGTGAATTTGTGGGATTACCATAACAACATGCACAACTCTATATAATTGGTGCGTGTTTATGTGGGCTCAGATGTGGGCTCGGCTAGACTCCAAGTAATGTGGGCTAAGAGTAAGTCAATTAACACATGCAATGGCTTGGGCTTGTGTGATTCGGGTTTGACACTAGTGTGGGCCGAAATATATTATGAGTAACAAAAGTGTGTGTGCGTGCAACCCAAAGTATGTGCGGCCCATCTCGACAACTTAACACTAATAACAGATTCAATTACATGCTCAACTGCGTTTACGTTTAACAGGTTTAACATAGCAAAGAACATGAAAAAGGAATAATGAGAAATCAGGATTACCAGACTGAAAGACGCTAACCATGAGAGTTCGGGTTGTCACATCATCCCCAACTTGAAAGAAATTTCGTCCCGAAATTTGACAAGTAAGCACAGAAGAGTGAAGCGATAAAAACTCAAATTAAACTATATGCAACACTACACACATAATAATCAAGCATTACACACAATCACTAATCATCCAGATAACTACGCAGACACAACGTAAACCAAATTGTAGAAACAGGATCGCGAAGTCAGTCGGGTGCCACATCATCCCCAACTTGAAAGGGAATTTCGTCCCGAAATTCACCAATGATGTCAGAAGTTGATTCCACCGTTTAAATAATTTGAGGACACCAAAGCTTCCTTTGATCATCGCGTTTAAATAACAAAGAAATCACAAACGTTCCATCGGACAAACACTGCCTTAAATTCGAGACTTAAATGGCGTTGTGCACGTTGCCCAATTCGTCGGGTATCCCGAGTTTGTAAGTCACGTTATCTATTCTTCCCAGAGTGTTGTATGGCTCAAAGTGATGTAGGTTAAGCTCGCAACGCTTCCCAAGCGTACCACACCCTCCCAGGGTGAGACTTTCAACATGATACGATGGCTTACAGCGATCTTCCTGTGTTTCCTAAGCCTATCAGCTTTCCTGACGGTCACTCGTTGCCGCCAGACGATTTCCGATCCAAGCAATCTTCCCAAGAGTTTCAAGTATAAATCGTCAACCTGCGATTGCGTTGCCAACCACCTTAATCCAATAAAGAGGTTGGTGACACTGTCTATGCAATACCTCAAACAGAGCTGTCTGAATACTAGAATGGTAACTGCCGCTGTCGAACTCAGCCAAAGGTATGTGTCCTTCCAATTTTCACCAAGTCAATCCCACACATGCTCGCAGCATGTCTTTGAGTGCCAGGGGGTTTTCGTTTACTCCGACCATTTTCCCTATGGTGATAAGTAATGCTCATATCCAAACGGGAACCAAGAGTGTTGTGTAATGTCTAACGTAAATAGGTATAGATCAAAATCAGAGCTAACAGAAGTTGGCACCTCGTGCCTAAAACCGCCCTTCGCAATTAGTTATTTAGAGAATGCGAAGACTTGACAATCTTCCTTGTTTGTGAGAAAGTGTACCGATTACATGCAACAATCAACGAGCACCCAAATGAAGTTATTTCCGTTCTGAGTTCCAGGTAGTCCAGTGACAAAATCCGTGGTAGTCTGTTCCTAAAACATTGCTGATACTCACCTTGACTCTCCCACAAGTCAAACATTAGTCACAAACATTGCCAGGTGGGCCTTCATGCCCGATCACTACTGCAAGATTTATAGATCCCAATAACTCTCGTCAAAACCCAGACGGTTAGAATATCGAAGCCGGTATGCTTGCTCAACACAAGTTCCCAAAAGTTGCCGTATAATTAGATCCCCATTCGCTCCTTGAGGTGGAGAATATCATCCGATCTGTCAAAGGTTACTTCTCCATGCCCCGCATGGATTCAACTTGAAAATCTTCTTCCTTCAGTTCTCCAGTTTGAACAGAGCGAGTCTGATCAGGTAGGTTAGAGTCGATAGTGAGCTGCAAAACTCGTGCTCATTCAAGTTTCACAGTCGTAATCATCCAAAAGTTCCATCCAGCGATGCCATTAACTGATTTAGCTCTTTCGAAGGTATACAGGAGGCCCTTGTGATCGGTCTAAGTAGTGCATTCGGTACCGTCCAAGTAATGCCTTCATTTTAAATCCAAAGACCACGGTTTCCACCGCAGATTGTGTGTTATGCAGTTCCTCTTCGTAACTCCATTACGTAAGTCATCACCCTCTCGTGTTGCAATCGGTGTGTAACTGGGACTCTGATTCGGATAGAAGCGATGCTCAATGCATTGCAGAGTTGGAATTCAAAAAACTGAAAAGACGTTCTCATGTTTTGTTTCCCATGAATACACAACACCCTGCTGTGCTAAAGAAGTTAGAGCTGCGCGATCTTCGAAAAATCCTGCGATGAATCTGCGATAGTATCTAGTGAGACCAAGAAATTGCCGTATCCTCGAAGGGATCTTTGGTGTTGATCAGTTTCTAACAAAATGGACCTTAGCGAGATCCACGTGTATTCCCACTTCGTTGTTTATACGACCAAAATGTGCCTCTCGAATCTAGATGTGACATTTAACAAGACTTCGCACGTAATGGATCCTCCCACAGGAGTGCTAAAATAGGATACATATGCCGCCCATGTTGTTCCTTTCTCTTAGTAATGATTCAAAAAGTCATCAAATGTTTCAACTTAGAGAAAATCAGATCAAGGGTGATTGAAACAAATGAAAAGCTTGGCTATTTATACATGTGCATGATGAACAAGATCATCACAAGTGTTTGTGTAACTTCCAAGCATAAAATCTCAGCCATCCATGTGTTATGAGCAGATTAAATGCCTTGGAGAGGTGTTAACTTGGTTAACACACAATAAAAATGGCATAAACAGTCCCTGAAGTATCAACAGTTTGCTAAAAATCATTTTCTGTTGCTGGGCCTTTTTACACGCCCCGCGTAAGATAGAGGACAGGCCTACGCGGCCCGCGTAGTCCCTGCAGTTCAGCAAATGTTTCAACTTTGACAGCATAGGTCCCTGCACTTGTTTAAGCCCATTTCTAGCACTTTTAACCCCCGTTAAGCCATTTTCAAGACTCTACAAGGTGGTTAAAGTATAGAGGACTCAAAATATGCTCAGAAAAGTCCCGGATGTCGGCTCGTTTGGCCGTACGGTCACGTTATTCGTCTAATTACGATGAAACTCGAACGGACGCGAAAACGATCCAAATTAAGCGACGAATGGTATTTTTGCATGCCGATCACTAAAATAAAAATATTTTAGTGTCTACAAAAATTTTGGATGTCCATATGTGCTCAGAACGTAAGATATGCGTGTAAATGCAAACTTACGCCGTTTTTGACACTTTTAGTCCCTGAAAGATCAAATAAGCATATTTTCGCACACCGAACCACTCAAAGCTTATTTCTAAGCTATGTTAAGGTTATTTATGGTATGTTTAGCTTATGATCAAGTTCCGGACTGTACGTTGCCTTACGAAACGGAAGGCTTTTTCAGTTTGACGCAAATAGTCCCTGTAAGCGAATAAACTTGTTTTAGCCATACCAAAGCCTTTAAAACTTATTTCTAAATTATGTAAAGGTTATTTAAGGTATGTTAAGCTTATGTTGTTGTTCCAGAGTGTTTTTCGCGTTAAACTGATTACGTTTACGCATCAGTTTGCGTATAACTTTCCAGAAAGCGATATAGAGTTTAAAATCAATCAAAAATCAAAATGCGCAAAATGATAAACATAAATAACAAACATTGGGATCAAAAGACATTGTTTTATTAATATTTAATTGTTCAGAGTTTGTACAATGATTACACAAGCACAGATGTCACAAATACTAAGGTTTACTACACTTAAATAGGTAGGTTTAATCTAGTGGGCTTGGGCTTGGGCCCAAGGCCCACAAGCCCAATCTCGTGTTTAGGTGGCCCGTAATTCCTACGAGACCCGTTATCAAAACCCGAATGTCGTAAAGATGTCGTAAATTATAATTTTTGATTTAAAAATATTTAAAATAGTGTCGGTAGACGTTCGTGCTCTCGTTTGTCGTTTACGGTAAAGATTGCGTAAAATTGCGTCATTTGTCGTTTTAAACCGTTTTTCGATCCGGTTTTGACCACGGTTATTAGAATTTAATTATGAATCTAAAATATATCGTAAAAATTTAATATTAGTCGGCGTTGTCTGTATTTTGTTTGGTTTCATTTCGTTGTCATTTAACGTTTAGCAGGTTTTTCCTTAAACCACCGTTCGCGCACTGTAAGGCCGGTTAGCCGTTCCTAGGCACTCAAAGGCCTAATTAGGTTTATTTACGTCTTAAACGTTGTTTATTATCGTTTTAAACATCTGTTAATCGCGTAATTAGAGGTGTAAATTACCGGTTGTCACACTCAGGTGGTGGAATGGGGTAATGAGAGATCGAGGGGCTGATGTTGCTTTGGGACAAACATGGGAGGAACTCAAGGCTCTGATGATGAAAGAGTTCTGCCCTCATCATGAGCAGAGGGCACTGGAATATGAGTTCCATGACCTTAAGCAAGACAGTGGTGAACACCGTGCTTATACCGACAGATATGAGGAGTTAAGCTTGCTCTGTCCGACAATGGTCATGCCTTTGGACATGGCGATTGTGAAATACATCAACGGTTTGCCAGATCCTGTTTAAGATATTGTCACTGGCAGCAACTCTACTACCGTCTGACAGGCCATCGAGCTCGTTGCTACCTTGACTGACTCACAAGTCAAGAAAGGTAAACTCCACAAAAAGGGTGACAAGAAATCGTCTGGCAAGAATGAGAAACAGAAAGGCAAGAAGGGTGAGTCTTCTAAGAAGTCAAGGAAGCGAAAGGCTTCCAAGAACTTCGCTGCACAGACAAACCAGACTGCTCCTAATCAGCCTGCACAGCCACCAGCTAAAAGGCAATACGCTGGTAATGCACCTTTGTGCAACAAGTGTAACAGCCATCACCAACCACATGTACAGTGCCGCATTTGTACCAACTGTGGGAAATCTGGTTATCTTGCCAATACTTGTCGATTTGCTCCTACACAAAATCTGGCAGCACAAAACCCTGCACAACAGCCTGCTCAACAGCCTACACGACCTCATTACCTGCCTGGTTCTTGTTACAGCTATGGGGATCTGACCCACTACAGGAACAATTGCCCAAAGTTGGCAAATGCGAATCAGGCTCGTGGGTGAGTCTTTAACAATGAATGCAAACGAGGCGCGTGAAGACAACGAGGTGGTAAACGGTACGTTCTTTGTTAACAACCAACCTGCTTCTGTTCTTTTTTATTTGGGTGCCGATAAGAGTTTTGTATCCTTAGTAATTGAGCCTTTGCTTTCCATGACTAGAAAAAAATTAGGAAAGCCCTTGACAGTAGAAGTAGCTAGTGGTGAACCCGTTGTACTCGATTATGTTCTTCGAAATTGCCAGTTAAACCTTAATAACCATCTTTTTCCTATTGACCTCACGGCGATTCAACTTGGGAGCTTTGATGTTATAGTAGGAATGGATTGGTTAGCCAAGTACCACGCTGAGGTGGTTTGTTTTGAGAAGATTGTTCGTATACCGCTTTTGACTGGTGAGATCTTAGAAGTTCGTGGGGAGAAACCCGTTAGTAGTCTTAAACTCATGACATGTACTCAAGCCCAAAAATACCTGCGAAAGAACTATTTTGCCTTCTTGGCGCATGTCGTAGAGGAGAAAGGCAAAGGTAAGACTATACAAGATATCCCTGTTGTTCGGGATTATCCAGAGGTATTTCCTGAAGAATTACATGGTTTACCCCCAGCCCGTCAAGTTGAGTTTCGTATTGATCTTGTACCTGGTGCAAATCCTGTTGCTAAATCCCCGTATCGTCTTGCACCGTCTGAGATGCAGGAATTGTCTAAACAGCTTCAAGAACTTTCTGACAAAGGATTCATCCGTCCAAGCTTTTCACCTTGGGGCGTTCCCGTTATTTTTGTGAAAAAAAAGTTGGATCTTTCCGTATGTGTATCGATTATCGTGAGCTCAATAAGCTCACCATCAAGAATCGATATTCCCTACCTCGCATTGATGATCTCTTTGATCAGTTACAGAGTGCTACTTGCTTTTCAAAGATTGATCTACGTTCTGGGTATCATCAGCTTCGTGTACTCGAAGAAGATATTCCCAAAACAGCTTTTCGCACAAGATATGCTCACTATGAGTTTACTGTTATGCCCTTTGGTTTAACTAATGCTCCTTCTGTTTTCATGAACTTGATGAATAGGGTTTGTAAGCCTTATTTGGACAAGTTCATCATTGTTTCCATTGATGACATTTTGATCTATTCTAAGACACGAGCTGACCATAAACAACATCTCCGTCTTACAATGGAACTCCTAAAGAAAGAACAACTTTTCGCCAAGTTCTCCAAATGCGAATTTTGGCTTAAGGAAGTTCAATTTTTGGGACACATTATTAACGACCAAGGTATACATGTAGATCCCGCCAAAATCAGTGCGATTAAAAATTGGGATACACCTACTACTCCTACCGAGGTTTGTTCATTTCTTGGTCTCGCGGGTTATTACAAATGTTTTATTGCAAACTTCTCCAAGATTGCGGTTCCTCTCACTACTTTAACTCAAAAGAATAAACCTTTCGAGTGGGGACCCAAACAGGAAGAAGCTTTTCAGACCTTGAAACAGAAACTCTGTGATGCACCTATCTTATCTTTACCTAAGGGCAACGACGATTTTTTCGTATACTGTGATGCATCCAACTTAGGCCTTGGTTGCGTTCTCATTCAAAGGAACAAAGTCATCGCTTATGCATCAAGACAATTAAAGGTACACGAGAAGAACTACATGACTCATGATCTTGAGTTAGGTGAAGTAGTTTTTGCTATCAAAATCTGGAGACACTACCTGTATGGTACTAAATGTGTGGTTTTCACTAACCACAAAAGTCTCCAGTATATTTTCAATCAGAAAGAACTAAACATGAGGCAACGACGTTGGGTTGAACTCCTAAATAACTATGACTGCAAAATTCGCTACCATCCTGGTAAGGCAAATGTCGCGGCTGACGCATTGAGTCGTAAGGAACGTGTCAAGCTTCATTGTGTTCAGGTTCGATCTGATATTCAAACCCGCATTTCTCAAGCTCAACATACTTGTGTTTCACAAGACTTGATGGGTAAGGAATTACCATATCATCTTAAACCTGAGCTTGAACTGAAAAACAATGGGCTATATTATTTCATGGATCATTTGTGGGTCCCAAGTCAAGACAATCTCCGCACCTTGTTAATGGATGAAGCTCACAAGTCTCGTTATTCTATCCATCCTGGTGCAGATAAAATGTATAAGGATCTTCGAACCCAGTATTGGTGGCCGGGTATGAAGAAAGACATTGCCTTATACGTGTCCAAATGCCTTACTTGTCTTAAGGTTAAGGCAGAACATCAACATCCCTCTGGATTATTGGAGAAACCAGAGATACCGGTTTGGAAATGGGAAAACATTTCTATGGATCTCATTACCAAACTGCCACGAACTAATTGAGGTCATGATGCTATTTGGGTAGTCGTTGATCGTCTTACAAAGTCAGCACACTTCTTACCGATCCGTGAGGATCTATCTGCTGACAAACTTGCCAAGATTTATGTAGATGAGATTGTATCCCGACATGGTGTTCCTTTGAACATTATATCTGACAGAGATGCTCGATTCTCGTCTCACTTTTGGAGAACCATGCAATCTGCCATGGGAACCCAACTTAATTTGAGCACAGCGTATCATCCTCAAACGGATGGTCAATCTGAAAGAACAATCCAGACACTGGAGGATATGCTTAGAGCTTGTGTGATCGATTTTGGTGGTAGTTGGGATTCGCATCTACCGTTGATCGAATTCTCCTACAACAATAGTTATCACTCCAGCATCAACATGGCTCCTTTCGAGGCTTTATACGGTCAAAAATGGCGTTCACCGGTCTGCTTGAATGAGATAGGTGAAGCTCAGCTTACTGGACCTGAACTCATTCTAGAGACTACAGATTAGGTCAAGAAAATTCGCGATAACTTTCAGACATCTAGAAGTCGTCAAAAGAGTTACGCGGAAAGACGACACAAGCCCTTGGAATTTCAGGTCGGTGATCACGTCCTACTCATGGTGTCCCCTTGGAAAGGTGTGATTAGAATTGGAAAGAAAGGAAAACTTGCACCTAGATATGTTAGACCATTAAAGATCGTTGAAAGAATCGGAAAAGTGGCCTACAGACTAGAGCTACCTCCTAAACTTGGAAATGTTCATCCAACTTTCCACGTGTCCAATCTTAAAAAGTGTTTAGCTGATGAAAACCTCCACATACCACTTGATGAAATTCGTGTTGATGACACGATGCACTTTGTCGAGAACCCTATGGAAATATTGGACCGTGAAGTCAAAAAGCTAAAACGCAAGCGCATACCAATTGTCAAAGTTCGCTGGGAATCTAAACATGACCCAGAATTTACTTGGGAACGTGAGGATCAAATGAAGGCGAAATATCCACATCTATTCTCACATGTTTCCTCTAAATAAATTTCGGGACGAAATTTCCTAAAGTAAGGGAGACTGTGACATTTGTGCTTGTGTAATCATTGTATAACTCTGAACAATTCAAATATCAATAAAACGATGTGTTTTGATCCCTATATTTTTTTATTTATGTTTGACACTTTGCACATTTTGATTTTGTTCGATTTCAAACTCTTAAACGCTTTCTGGAAAGTTATACGCAAACTGATGCGTCAACGTAATCAGTTTAACATGACATATACTCTGGAATAGTGACATAAGCTTAACATACCTTAAATAACCTTTACAAAACTTAGAAATAAGTTTTAAAGGGTTTGGTATGGCAAAAACAAGTTTATTCGATCACAGGGACTATTTGTGACAAACTTCAAAAGTCTGCCGATTCGCATAGCAACGTACACTCCGTAACAAGATCATAAGCTAAACATACCCTAAATACCCTTAACATAGCTTAGAAATAAGTTTTTAGGGATTCGGTATACGAAAATACGCTTATTTGATCACAGGGACTAAAAGCGTCAAAACCGCAAAAGTATGCATATACGTGCATATCTTGCGTTCTGACCATATCCGGAAATCCAAAAAAAAATTTAATCACTAAAATATTATATTTTAGTGATAGGAATGAAAAAATACCTTTCGTTCCGCAATTTGGGTGGCTTTCGCGTCCGTTACGACTTCTGTCGTAATTAACCAAAAAACACAACCGTACAGCCAAACGAACCGAAATTCGTGACATTTTTTAGCATAATTCAAGTTAAATATTCTTTAACTTCATCATGGAGCTTGAAAATGGGCTAAACGGGTGTTAGAAGTGCCAAAACATGACAAAACAAGTTCAGGGACCAAAGCTGTCAATTTTTAAACTTTGGCCCCTGCAGAGCGTAAGGCACATATGGTCCGTAAGCAGTGCCCAGAACCAGCAGAACCTTCTTGTTTGCTTCCCAGCTGTTGCACCTTGGTTTCCTTCGCTTGTGTTGTGATCTTGTGGGTGTTTTAAGTATCCTCCAAGGCTTTGAATGTGGTCCAAACACTTGTAGGGCCATGATTCTTCCTTAGGCAACACATAAACACTTGGCATGATCGTGTTAATCCAAGAACACTATAAATACATGGCCTCATTTCACTTCCAACTTGCTCAATTCTTTTCTTTCTTCACATCTGCTCTAAGAGGAGTTGCTACCACTTGTTGGAGGCCTCCCACTTGAGTCATCTTCTTCCTAGAACACTTGTAAGTGTTCTTCCTAGTCTTATTTATTTATTTTAGCTATTTTAAGCTAAAATTCAAACAATGTTTGACTTTCAGCTTTGACCATTAATTGGTTAAGAAAAGTTCGTTTGAACTTTGCAACGTGATCGTAATCACGATGGTTATAATCCCTAGCGATTATACCTACTGATTACCACGTTGACTAGTCGTAGTGACGAGTCAAAGTTTCAGTCAAAATGCACGGTTATGTGCATTTTACGACGGAACTATATTCGGGTATCAAAACACTTTGTTTTGATACCAAATCAGATTTCTAACTTAGTTAAACATGTTTTAACATCTTTAACTCGTCACTACCCGTTTGGTCGATCATTAGGATCCGACCAAACATATTTTGTGACCATAGTTGTATAGAGAATAACCTACTGAGGTTATACCTTATGGTCACCTTGTTTGGTTAGTTATTCGTTAAGTCGTTTATGTGCCCATTAAAAATGACCAAAATGCCCCTTTTTGAGCATAAATTCATTTTTAACATATGTAATCAAACTTTTGACATCTAAACTGATTTAATAACATTTTTAACATGTTTGGACATGTAAGAGTTAACATATGACATTAATAACCATCCGACCTTATATTTACGCAAACGACACGTTAAAGTAGCCTAAACTACCTTAACGAGTCGAAACAGGTCAAAAGCACTTAGGATAACTTTCTAATCAGAATGTAGGCTTTATTAAACCATATCATATGAGTTCCAACACCCATTTGGTTTACAAGACCTCATTCTATCCTATCTCCCGATTTAGGTTCGATTATTAACATAGTTACCTATTCTAGGTGCCGTTTGATTCTATGATCCTTCGAGCTTTATTTGGTCTTAATTCCAAGACTATTAAGCAATCCCAAGTGAGTACATAGTCCCCTCTTTTACCACTTTCAAATATTTTGGGGTGATACACATGTGCCTACTTGTTACTTTCATGCTTTTCATGTTTTTTATGACATATACTTGCTATGTTCAACTAGTACACATATAGTACATGATTTCAATTATGTTTTGCTATGTATGTTGACTGAGCATGCTAGCACATCGATTTCATAGACACTTTTGTTGCATATGTTTACTCAGTATATGGACACATTGATTTACAATACATTTCTGCTATGTATGTTTATTGAGCATGCTAGCACATTGATTTCATGGACATTTCTACTTCGTATGTTTACTTAGCATACTTAGTACATGGTTTTCACATGACATGCTTACATTGGTTATGACATTTGGTATGTTTAACGGGACAAAAATACATTCATTAACATTGATCACGCCGCTCGATAGTATGTAATGGTACCATAGGACTTGACAAATCCTGTTCCCAGCTTCCTAGGTTTGTTTGGAAGTAGGGGATGACAGAATCTGAAAACATTTTTGATAAACCCTTGACTTGTTAAGGGTTTATCCGACAGTTTCAAGGCTATGTATGCAATAAACATATTCACATAAATGTTTGTATTCATAAAGCATTGGTTTTTGCAAAACATAACTTTTGATTTAAACTTAGGTTTATTCAAAGACATTGTTTTGTACATTATACATATGGTTTGAGTAAATACTCTTTATTCACCATACATGACATTGGTTACACATTGACATTATACATATGGTTTGAGTAAATACTTTTTACTTGCCATACAAGACATTTGATTATACAAGACATGGTTTACACTTGACATTGGACATTGTTTACACATAACATTTTGACATTGGTTTAAACAAGACATTTTTGGTGGTGATTGATAAGTGATTTAAATAATGAGGCGTGTGTAATATGATAAAAGCATGGTGGATACGCCGCTGGTACTTCCTATATATAAGTGCTTTTATGATATTACATATCGTAGCGTTATCTAAACTACTTCGACAAAGACATAGACATGACACATTTTATACAAATGGCATATTTTCACAAGACATTGTTTTACAAATGACATATTTTATACAAATTCATTTTTACTTGGTTATTTATTTAACCATGCATTATTCTTTTATTATCATCTGATTTTCAATTCGATTTTCATATGATTTTATAAAAGTAAACATTTTTAAAGGTTCATGACTACTTTTTGTTAAACATTTCTTTTAACTACAAGTCATGAATCCTTCATCAACAAAACCTATGTATCTCATATGCATTTTTATGCTGATGTACCTATTTTCACATGTGTTTCAGGAGCTAATGTATGATGATGATCGTGACACACTTAGGCGGACTCGGGCCTTAGTGACTTAAAACTATGAAAGACAGTTTAATTCGTGTTATGTTTTCGTTATTTCCAAGACAATGAAAACATTAATTCTAATAAAACCAAACTTTAAGTACCATGTGTTGTGAAACAATAATTCTGTTACGACAGTCCCCGACGTTTCCGCCGCGGTTTGTTGTTTTACGTGGTCGGGGTGTGACACCATACCTTGGTAAGATCCTATATGCAGTTGGAGTTGATGGAAACAATAGCATTTACCCACTTGCCTTTGCCATTGTTGAAGCTGAAACAACCAACACATGGTCATGGTTTTTGAGGATACTAGGAGATGATCTGGAGTTACCAACAAGATGTAATTTCACTTTTATCAGTGATAGACAAAAGGTATAAAATCCATTATGTTAAGTCACTTAAACTTTACAGTTCATTTATAATACTAATTGTTATCTTTTTCTATAAAATGGTAGGGTTTGTTGCCTGCTATGGCCAAGGTCTTCCAAACTGTTGAACATAGGTATTGCCTTAGGCATATTCATGACAACATGAAGAAGACCTGGCGGGGAGATGTGTATAAGAACCTGTTATGGAGATGTGCAAGTGCAACTAGCATGCCCCTTTTTGATAGAGCTATGGAGGATGTTAAGGCCTTAGACAGGAAGCTGCTTGATTGGCTGAAGGAGATCCTAACAACTCCATGGTCAAGAGCCCATTTTTCAGAAAGGGCAAATCGTGACATGCTATTGAACAACATGTGACAACCCGTAACTTCAAGGTAAAGACCGTTTATTTCGCATTTATAAATCAAATCCTACGTGTTATTATTTGATGAATTAATTACATTTTATCCACATCACGTTGAACCGACCCGAACCGTTTGAACCAAAGTGCACCTATCTCTCTTGTGGATCTAATCCTTTCGCGTAACTCGAAACTCTTGAGGTTCGAATCATGGCATAAACTTTATACATTATTAATTGTTAATAATAGTGATAATAATAATAGTAATTGTGATAACAACACCAATCTTGTTCTTGTACAGTACGTATGCATGCAATTATATAAGTTGTTAAAAAAAATACAATGATCAAAACAACAAACGTTCACTTGTTGCTACATTTCTCAAGTCTACCACTCACACCCACTCTTGCATCAATTATCTACGGCCCAACCCACTACCCCCTTCCCTTTTTCTTGGTGGCTTCGGCCCATTAATCCCAACCGCCCCAACCTTAATTATCTCCCATAAATTACGTAGGTTTTGCATGTTATCCACAACTCCTCAAATCTAAAAAAAAACCTAACTCACGCATATTATATCTGCTCTACATTCCTTTCGCTACTGTTGGCGTGAAAATCAAGCTCCGGAATCCCTCAAGTAATTCGGTTCGGGCACTTAACCTTTCACATCGCACATACAACTCGGTAATGATTATATCCGCTTTTTATATTTGGCTTAATCCTTCGAATCTAGGCTGCGTATTTCTAGACCGTTATGATTTTGATGTTCTATGATGATATTTGTATGATAGGGTTGCTAGAAATCATGTGTTACAATGTTTTTGTTGTTGTGAGTTCGGTTAGTCACTAGGGTTTTGCTTATGGAGTAAATCTTGTTAGTTCTTTATGCTTTGATGGTAAATAGTCTGAGTTTGACGATAACCTATGGTGTGTGATGTTTAAATGTCGTTGTTGTTCGCTAAACACATAAATGGAACCGTTAGAACTCGCGTAGGAACAAAATATAATGAAAAACGGTAGGCTGTCCATCAGTTACAGCCGACTTAAGTTGGTTGTAACCGGGTCATAACTTAACGAAAAATTGATTTTCTTGAGTCTATAACGTGTTATTTCGAAATACGCTTCTAATGGCACTGGAATCATAATTTTTGAACTTCATTTGCTATTTTAAATAAATGATTTCGTTTCAGCAATTAAAGCTGCATTTTTCTGCAGATTTTATGCATTATGTTTTGAGTCATAACTGGGCAAATATTTAGAGTTAGACAATGAAATTTGTACTGTAGATGGCCACTGATGTCGTTGTAATTCTCCAACTATAATTTCATTAATCGGACTTACAATGAATTTTAAATGAATTTTTCCGTGGACTGCAGTCAGAAAGTGACGAATCTGATTGCAGCGCGGTAAATGATTTTTATAAAATAATTGGTAATGAATTGGATCCCGATATTTTTACACAATAACTTTTGGATCGTTTAAAACACTCTGTAAACATTTGGGAATTTTTGGAATAAGTTAACTATTTTATTAAAATGCCCGAAAACAGCCTAGTTTTAGATGTTAAAGCTGAAACGACGTAAGTAGTAATTTGCGTGTCTAAATGTCGGGTAGGTTATCTGAGAATGATCTAACGTGTTAGATGTCAATGAAAGTGTTATGTGCAATATCGTATTCTTGCTTTTTAATGGTTATAGACGGTATGTTTATATGGCCGTGAACTGTTAAAGTGGGTGCGTATTATGTGATAGTTGTGTGTAGTAACTTGTGCTTTATTTAAAACCATTAATAAACTAAATGGTAATCATATTAGGACGTGATTGACCAACCCTGACCGTTAGCTATTTTAAGAGTTCAACCGAGCAACTAAAGGTGAGTTCACACTTTCCACAAGGCATGGGATTCCCGGTGGTTTGGGAATGGGTTAAAGTATACTAAGGAAACCTGCGTATTCTCCTTGGGTAGAATGCGTACTCCCACCCTCTATGTTGAAGGGTGACAACATTAAAACCTGCGAGTTCTTCTTGACACGTACTCCCACCCTCTTAACTGAAGGGTGACAACATTGACACTAGACAAAAACTCTATCATTAAGTCCCTCATTTTATATCGACTTAATCGTCGGGCCAATTGCGAACGGGTCATTAGTTAAATAGCGCTATTAAGTTTGACAAGCCTCACACCGTGCCGTAGAGGACAGGCGTGGACTAATGGACTTGGGCACTAGTCAATGATGATAGACATTGACGCAGGGTACATAAACATAACTACAATCAGTAGTCGATATGGTAACGGGTCTAGTGGGATACATGGGGAAGCCCCCACAGAGTATGGTTTGGGAAACAAGGAACTGGTTAACTCGTGGTTTTCAAAACATAACTAGGGTTTTTGGAACAACGTTAAAATGGACAACCAACTGTGAACTCGCTCAACTTTGTTGTTGATTCGTTATTATATGCCTTGCAGGTCGTTACGTGCTTAGATGGAGCTTGCACAGGAGGAAGAGGTCGTTGTGGGACATGGACTGTTGAGTTCCATGTTGAACTTATGAACTTTTATACTTTATTATGGTTTTGAACTTAATGCTTCCGCTGATAACTTAAACTTTGTTGAATTGTTTGGACACCAATTATATTGTTTGGTTTGGACTTTTATTTATTTAATTATATCATTCGATATGATTGGTGGATGGATTCTGGTCAGTCACGCTCCCTGCGGTGATACTCCGCTTGTGGATTTTGGGGGTGTGACTGATTGGTATCAGAGCCATTGGTTATAGTGAACTTGGTTTTAAAAGGGAATTTTTTTTTTTTTTTTTGATAAAAACCAGACTATAACCTGTTCAGTGCTCAACGATCCACAACGATGCTTTGCTCCATGTGCAAGACTCAACACTATAGGTGATATGGTTTATGTTTGTATTGTCGCCCTATTAGTTTACATAGTGCATTGTTCATGGTATGCTTAGTTAACGTAACAACTGTTGTTTGAAACCCTGTGTGCTCACTCTCTTCTGTCACCCCATACTTTTTACACCTCTATGTCACCTTTCTTACTTGTGTTTTCTGGATGTGAAGATCATGAGTGGACGTCTCAACTTGACTCAGGCCCAACTGACGGCTCTAATCAACGAACGAGTTGCTGAGGCTCTAGCAGCAGCTCAAGCAGGAGGTACAACCTACTATTTCGACCTATCCTAGGATGTTTAAATCCTACTTTCGTGACCCTACTCGCGTGCTTAACCTTATCCTTTCTTTCTCGCGCAACAGGTCAAAATGCTCAGCCTCGAGTGTGTACGTTCAAGGCCTTCATGGATTGTCGACCTAGTACTTTCAGTGGCACGGAGGGAGCTGTAGGTCTTCTCCACTGGTTCGACAAGATCGAATCTGTTTTTGAGATGTGTGAATGCCCTGTAGCCAGTAGGGTGAAGTTTGCTACGGGAACACTTGAGGGTAGTGCGTTAACTTGGTGGAACGCACAGGTGCAAATGCTAGGGTTGGCAGCTGCTAATGCCATCCCATGGAACGACTTTAAGGATCTGATCAAAGAAGAGTATTGTCATCGTGATGACATACACAAGCTAGAGGTGGAATTTTACAATCTGAAGATGACGGGGTCTGAGATCGAAGCGTATACTAAGAGATCGAATGAATTAGCTGCATTGTGTCCCACCATGGTGGATCCTCCCTGCAAACGTATCGAGCTATACATCAAGGGTCTAGTGCCAGAGATTCAGAGTATGGTAACTTCAGCTAACCTCCCTACAATCCAGCAAGTCATATGACTATCCCATCGTCTCACTGATCAGGCAGTTGAGCAGAACAAGCTGCCTAAGCGTATTAGTGCCACTACTTCTGATGCTCCAAGTGACAACAAAAGCAAATGGGATTCTGTTCAGTCTCAATCTCAGCAGTGAAGGACCGACGACTATAAGAGCCCCAGTCAGCAGTCTTCTGGTAATCAAGGACAGGGTGCGTACAAGGGAAATCACCCTAAATGCAATCGATGTAATATGCACCATAGCGGGCCGTGTAGCAAGAACAATTGTCAGAGATGCAACAAGCCAGGCCACACATTAAAAGACTGCAGGAGCCTTTATCCTGCAAATCAGAGACGACAGCAGCAGCAGACTCTACAGAACCAGCGCCAGCAACAGCAGCAACAACAGGGTAACAACAAAGGATGTTTCTAGTGTGGTGCTGAGGGCCACTTCAAAAGATCGCCCCCAGCTGAACCAGAATCAGAACAATAATAACAACAGAATCAGAACAATAATAACAATCAGGGGAATGGAAACAACAGGGATTACAATGAGGGTAATGGTGCCAGGGGACATGCATTTGTGATTGGTCAAGGTGATGCGAGGAACGATCCCAACGTCGTGATGGGTAAGTTCCTACTGGATGATTTCTTTGTGTCGGTTTTATTTGATTCGGGTGCCGATACTAGTTACGTGTCCATAAGGGTTAGTCAGATGCTTAAGCGTACCCCAACTCCCGTGAACACCAAGCATGTTGTAGAACTTGCAAACGGTAAAATTCTTGAGGCCACACACTTAGTTAAGGGTTGTAATCTCGTTCTCGCTGGTCAGACTTTCTCTATCGATCTTATTCCTATTGTACTTGGTAGTTTCGACGTTGTCATTGGGATGGACTGGTTATCTCAACATCGAGCGGAAATACTCTGCAAGGAGAAGATGGTCTGTATCCCTCGTGCAAGCGGTGAACCTCTCGTTATTCGCGATGACAAAAGTGGTGTTGTTGTGGGCATCATCTCATTTCTCAAGGCCCAGAAGTGTCTGCGAAAGGGCCACCTGCTATTCTGGCCCTTGTTACTGATACATCATCGAAAGAGAAGAAGATATAAGATATCCCGATGGTACGTGACTTTCCTGAGGAATTACCTGGTCTACCGCCTCATCGGCAAGTTGGATTTCAAATCGAGCTAGCTCCTAGAGCAGCACCTATAGCTCGTGCACCTTATCGCTTAGCCCCATCAGAATTAGAAGAACTGTCCACGCAACTACAGGAACTCTTGGACAAGGGTTTCATTCGCCCTAGCTCTTCACCCTAGGGAGCTCCAGTTTTGTTTGTGAAGAAGAAAAACGGTACCTTCCGTATGTGCATAGACTATCGCGAACTCAACAAGGTGACCGTAAAAAATCGTTATCCTCTTCCGCGTATCGACGACTTGTTCGACCAGTTGCAAGGGTCGAGCTTCTACTCTAAGATTGATCTGAGATCAGGTTATCATCAGCTGAGAGTCTGAGATGAGGACATCTCTAAGACAACATTTAGGACTCGTTACGGGCACTACGAATTTCTGGTTATGCCTTTCAGGTTGACAAACACACCTGCAGTCTTCATGGACCTCATGAACCGAGTGTGCAAACCATACTTGGATAAATTCATCATTTTTTTCATTGACGACATCTTGATCTATTCCAAAAGTTAGGAGGAGCATGAACACCATCTGCGGCTTATCTTGGAACTTCTTTGATCTGAACAGCTCTATGCTAAGTTTTTGAAGTGTGACTTTTGGCTTCGTGAAGTCCACTTCCTAGGCCACGTAGTCAATAAGGATGGGATTCACGTTGATCCATCCAAGATTGACTCGATCAAGAACTGGCCTGCACCCCGTACTCCAACCGAAATCCGTCAATTCTTGGGTTTGGCGGGTTACTACCGAAGGTTTATTCAAGATTTTTCAAAGATTGTGTAGCCTCTTACTACCTTAACACAGAAGGGTGTCACCTATCGATGGGGTGATACTCAGGAATCCGTGTTTCAACTACTAAAGGAGAAACTTTGCAGTGCCCCCATCCTTTCGTTACCTGATGGCACAGATGACTTCGTGGTTTATTGTGACGCGTCAATCCAAGGTCTTGGTTGTGTGTTGATGCAACGTGAGAAGGTCATTGCTTACGCATCACGCCAGCTCAAGGTCCACGAAAAGAACTACACTACTCATGATTTGGAGCTCGGAGCAGTAGTGTTTGCACTCAAGATATGGAGACACTACCTGTACGGTACCAAATTCACCATTTACACCGATCACAGGAGTCTCCAGCATATCTTTGATCAGAAGGAGTTGAACATGCGACAGCGTTGGTGGGTCGAACTTCTGAATGATTATGAGTGCGCGATCAAATATCATCCCGGCAAGGCCAACGTTGTGGCCGATGCTCTCAGTCGTAAGGAAACCAAGCCTAAGCGGGTGCGTGCGTTACAGCTTACGATCCACTCCAGTCTTCCTACCCAGATTCGAGAGGCACAGATTAAAGCATTGAAGGAAGAAAACCTCAAAGCTGAGTCCCAACGGGGATTGGAAAAATGGTTGGAACTAAAGGAAGACGGTTCTTACTACTTAGCGGGGCGTATCTGGGTTCCATTTTATGGTAATATGCGCGAGCTTGTGATGGATGAGGCACACAAGACTCGTTACTCGGTACATCCTGGTTCTGATAAGATGTACCACGATCTCAAAACCACGTACGGTTGGCCTAGTAGGATGGCTAACATAGCGACCTATGTTGGTAAGTGCTTGACATGCGCCAGAGTTAAGGTTGAATACCAGAAGCCATCAGGACTACTCCAACAACCCGAGATCCCAACATGGAAATGACACCATCTGGGTGATCGTGGATCGACTAACTAAGTCTGCACACTTTCTAGCAATCAAGGAAACTGACAAGTTTTCTACGCTCGCAGACATCTATCTAAAGGAAGTAGTCTCTAGGCACGGAGTGCCAACTTCTATCATCTCTGATCGAGACTCACGCTTTACATCTGAGTTGGGGCAAGCAATGCATAAATCCTTCGGCTCACGTCTAGACATGAGCACAGCGTATCATCCATAGACGGATGGGCAGACTGAACGCACCATCTAGACTCTTGAAGACATGCTTCAGGAATGTGTAATCGAATTTGGTAACAGCTGGGAAAGGCACCTACCTTTGGTGGAGTTTTCGTATAACAACAGTTACCACACCAGCATCCAGGCTGCTTCGTTTGAGGCTTTGTATGGACGGAAATGCCGATCACCTCTATGCTGGGCAGAAGTGGGTGACAGCCAAATCACTGGCCCAGAGCTCCTTGTCGATGCAACAGAGAAAATTGCTCAAATCAGGCAAAGAATGGCGGCAGCTTGTGACCTTCAGAAAAGCTATGTTGATAAGCGCAGGAAACCACTCGACTTCCAGGTTGGGGATCGAGTGCTACTTAAAGTCTCACCTTGGAAAGGTGTGGTTCGCTTTGGCAAGCGGGGCAAGCTTAATCCGCGTTATGTTGGACCTTTCGAAATCACTGAGAAGATCGGCAAGGTGGCGTACAGATTGAATCTGCCCGAAGAGCTCAGTGGTGTTCACGACGTATTCCATGTGTCGAATCTGAAGAAGTGTCTGTAAGATGAGATCCTCATCGTTCCTTTTAAGGAACTCACTATCGACGACCAGTTACGTTTCGTCGAGGAACCGGTGGAAATTATGGAACGGAAAATCAAGACTCTCAAGCGTACCAGTATACCCCTTGTTCGAGTTCGTTGGAACTCCCGTCATGGCCCAGAGTTCACCTGGGAACGAGAAGAACAAATGAAACGCAAGTATCCTCAGTTGTTTAAGAAAGATGAGCCCAACAATGAAGCTACTACGGAATTTCGGGACGAAATTCCAAACCAACGGGGGGAGGATGTGATACCCCAGGAAAACGCTCAACACAACTAGTTTCTTCAATGACTGTGTACTAAATTTCGGGATGAAATTTCTATCAACTTAGGGATGATGTGACAACCCGTAACTTCAAGGTAAAGACCATTTATTTCGCTTTTATAAATCAAATCCTACGTGTTATTATTTGATGAATTAATTACATTTTATCCACATCACGTTGAATCGACCCGAACCGTTTGAACCAAAGTGCACCTATCTCTCTTGTGGATCTAATCCTTTCGCGTAACTCGAAACTCTTGAGGTTCGAATCATGGCATAAACTTTATACATTATTAATTGTTAATAATAGTGATAATAATAATAGTAATTGTGATAACAACACCAATCTTGTTCTTGTACAGTACGTATGCATGCAATTATATAAGTTGTTAAAAAAATACAATGATCAAAACAACAAACGTTCACTTGTTGCTACATTTCTCAAGTCTACCACTCACACCCACTCTTGCATCAATTATCTACGGCCCAACCCACTGCCCCCTTCCCTTTTTCTTGGTGGCTTCGGCCCATTAATCCCAACCGCCCCAACCTTAATTATCTCCCATAAATTACGTAGGTTTTGCATGTTATCCACAACTCCTCAAATCTAAAAAAACCTAACTCACGCATATTATATCTGCTCTACATTCCTTTCGCTACTATTGGCGTGAAAATCAAGCTCCGGAATCCCTCAAGTAATTCGGCTCGGGCCCTTAACCTTTCACATCGCACATACAACTCGGTAATGATTATATCCGGTTTTTATATTTGGTTTAATCCTTCGGATCTAGGCTGCGTATTTCTGGACCGTTATGATTTTGATGTTCTATGATGATATTTGTATGATAGGGTTGCTAGAAATCATGTGTTACAATGTTTTTGTTGTTTTGAGTTCGGTTAGTCACTAGGGTTTTGCTTATGGGGTAAATCTTGTTAGTTCTTTATGCTTTGATGGTAAATAGTCTGATTTTGACGATAACCTATGGTGTGTGATGTTTAAATGTCGTTGTTGTTCGCTAAACACGTAAATGGAACCGTTAGAACTCGCGTAGGAACATTAATAATGAAAAACGGTAGGCTGTCCATCAGTTACAGCCGATTTCAGTTGGCTGTAACTAGGTCATAACTTAACGAAAAATTGATTTTCTTGAGTCTATAACGTGTTATTTAGAAATACGCTTCTAATGGCACTGGAATCATAATTTTTGGACTTCATTTGCTATTTTAAATAAATGATTTCATTTCAGCAATTAAAGCTGCGTTTTTCTGCAGATTTTATGCATTATGTTTTGAATCATAACTGGGTAAATATTTAGAGTTAGACAATGAAATTTGTACTGTAGATGGCCACTTATGTCGTTGTAATTTTCCAACTGGAATTTCGTCAATCGGACTTACGATGAATTTTAAATGAATTTTTCCGTGGACTGCAGTCAGAAAGTGATGAATCTGATTGCAGTGCGGTAAATGATTTTTATAAAATAATTGGTAATGAATTGGATCCTGAGATTTTTACACAATAATTTTTGTATCGTTTAAAACACTCTGTAAAAATTTGGGAATTTTTGGAATAAGTTAACTATTTTATTAAAATGCCCGAAAATAGCCCAGTTTTGGATGTTAAAGCTGAAACGACGTAAGTAGTAATTTGCGTGTTTAAATGTCGGGTAGGTTATCTGAGAATGATCTATCGTGTTAGATGTCAATGAAAGTGTTATGTGCAATATCGTATTCTTGGTTTTTAATGGTTATAGACGGGATGTTTATATGGGCGTGAACTGTTAAAGTGGGTGCGTATTATGTGATAGATGCGTGTAGGAACTTGTGCTTTATTTAAAACCATTAATAAACTAAATGGTAATCATATTAGGACGTGATTGACCAACCCTGACCGTTAGCTATTTTAAGAGTTCAACCAAGCAACCAAAGGTGAGTTCACACTTTCCACAAGGCATGGGATTCCCGGTGGTTTGGGAATGGGTTAAAGTATACTAAGGAAACCTGCGTATTCTCCTTGGGTAGAATGCGTACTCCCACCCTATTTGTTGAAGGGTGACAACATTGAAACCTGCGTGTTCTTCTTGACACGTACTCCCACCCTCTTAACTGAAGGGTGACAACATTGACACTAGACAAAAACTCTATCATTAAGTCCCTCATTTTATATCGACTTAATCGTCGGGCCAATGGCGAACGGGTCATTATTTAAATAGCGCTATTAGGTTTGACAAGCCTCACACCATACCGTAGAGGATGGGAGTGGACTAATGGACTTGGGCACTAGTTAATGATGATAGACATTGACGCAGGGCACATAAACATAACTACAGTCAGTAGTCGATATGGTAACGGGTCTAGTGGGATACATGGGGAAGCCCCCACTGAGTATGGTTTGGGAAATAAGGAACTGGTTAACTCGTGGTTTTCGAAACATAACTATGGTTTTTGGAACAACGTTAAAATGGACAACCAACTGTGAACTCGCTCAACTTTGTTGTTCATTCGTTATTATATGCCTTGCAGGTCGTTAGGTGCGTAGATGGAGCTTGCACAGGAGGAAGAGGTCGTTGTGAGACATGGACTGTTGAGTTCCATGTTGAACTTATGAACTTTTATACTTTGTTATGGTTTTGAACTTAATGCTTCCGCTGATAACTTAAATTTTGTTGAATTGTTTGGACACCAATTATATTGTTTGGTTTGGACTTTTATTTATTTAATTATATCGTTCAATATAATTGGTGGCTGGATTCTGGTCAGTCACGCTCCCTGCGGTGATACTCCGCTTGTGGATTTTGGGGGTGTGACACAACATTTGTGAGGTGTTTAACAAGTAATTGGTGGGAGCTAGGGACAAGCCCATCATCACATGTTTGGAACACGTCAAGGAATATTTGACAAAACGTATAGTCAATGTGAAGAAGATCATAGCCAAATCTGGCGGCCCATTAACTCCTACTGCTACTACAATGTTCAAGACTATCAAGAATGAGGCATCACAATAAAACGTGTTGATAACAGGTTCTTCCAAGTACCAGGTAAGTTTGGAAAACTTTAATAATTTTCTACCATTTGCACTATATTTGATGCTTAGATAATTATACTCTTATATGTGTAGGTTACAGGTCCAAGAAACAAGAAGGTGGTTGATGTGCAGATGAGAACATGTTCATGCAGGAAATGGGATCTAACAGGAATGCCTTGTAAGCATGCAGTCGCAGGAATTTGGAACATGGCTAAGAATGGGTTGAGTCTAGGACTTCCAGAGAGTTGGGTTGATCCTATGTATTGGCTGGACAGTTGGAAGAAAGTATAGATGCACACCATTAATCCAATTGTCGGACCTGAAATGTGGCCTCCGTCAAGGTGCCCAACCAAATTGACTCCTCCTAAACATCACATGCAAGTTGGAAGGCCTAAGAAGAAATGAAAGAGGTCTCAATTGGAAGTCGAAGCCAGCTTAACAAAGGGGGATAACTAACAAGGAAAGGAGGCACCACAAAATACAGCAAATGAAACAATCTTGGGCACAACAGTCGCAGCTGCATGGGTCAAGGTTTTACCTACCAAATATGTAGTGACGATGCTGATTGTTGATTATCGTTGGACGTTTGCTTCGAGGTTGAACGCACAACAGCTTGTTCAGTTTGTTCGAATTCAGTCTGTTGTTCGTCTTCGAGGCTGATCGCATGGTGTGTGTAAGGTATAATATGTTTTTATTGATATTTTAAGCCCATTTTACACATTAGTCAAGTTTTAAATTTATAAAACACGATATTCTTCTAACACTAAACACACACATGGGCAAGTGCACCCATCATGAGCGTAGTATAGCGTTGGTAAGATACCGAGGTCGTCCAAGGATACAAGAGCTTTTTGTACCGGTTTATCCACAACGTCTAATCAAACTAAAAAAATTTGGAAAAAGTTTTAAGCATGAAAAACTAAAATGCTGCAAATAAAAATAAAGGTAAAAATATATAGACAAGATGAATCACTTGGATCCGACTCGCCTTTAATGTACCCTTTGATGATTTCCGCACTTTTGCACATTTTAAGAGATTATCTTAGTTATAGTAGTAGGCCCCTCTTTTGAAGGTGACGTTACCCTCAACCCAGTGGTTTGGGTTAGCAAGGATACAATCCCAAAGGGTTGGAATATTGGAAGATAATTAAGTTATTAATGCGAAAACTGGTAGGCCCCTCTTTTGAAGGTGACGCTACCCTCGGCTAAGTGGTTTGAGTCAGCAGGGATACAATCCCAAGTAGCCGGTTTAATGTATTAATAGTAGTTTACATATGAGGGGATCAAGCCATTCGCACCCCCGCCATTCAATACCAGTGGGTATTGAAGGAGGTCCTAGTAACCTTGACCCAGTTTCTTGCAGGATCTATACACTGAACAAGGCAAGAACCTTACCAAACCATTCCCTTAACCCCCGACCAGGTAGCCAACATATCTCTATATAGACCATAGAGATATAAATGGTGAAAATCTTTTACTTTATATAGACAGTAAAGTAATGCCAAGACACCACGGACAAATGATAAAGAAGTTTCACCTTCAACATAAGAAACTAGTTATTAAAGTCATTAATACAAAACCAAATAAAAAATGTGAAAAGATTAAAAATCAAAAGTAATACATTAAATGCTTGTCTTCACCAAGTGATATAAGAGACTTAGCCAAACATGGCCTTTGATTGACAAGAACTCTTACAATCAATCTTGGATCCCGAGACTACTACACACACTCTAAGGTGGATGATGGATTATGGTGGTGGATGTGGGTGTTGTAGTGGTGGTGGAGTGGTGGCAAAGTGGGAGAGAGGTGGTTTGCCAAGGGATGCCTTTGAAGTGAGCCAAGCACCCATATTTATAGTCTGAACAGAGCCCGGCCACGGCCCCATGTTCGCTGGACACACCCCCGTGGCCATCTCCTTTCTCTTCCTTCATTAATTGCAATTGTCTGCATCAGGCTCCACACGGCCCTGTGTTCGCTGGGCACGGCCCCGTGTGCAGAAGCGTATCTGTACTATCAAGATTTGCAAGATTCTGCAAATCTTAGCGTTGACCACACCTCGTGCTGAGCTGACCACGCCCCCGTGGTGGGCATAAAAGCTTCCACAGCTTTGTTCATTTCTACAGACATCTGACCACGCCCCCATGTCCAGTGGGCACGGGCCGTGGTCAGCCCTCTGTTTCTTGTTTTTTCTTGTGGAGATGCTATCGAGGGGTCGGGCATGCCACGTTTATTTCTTTTCTTTGTATTTATGTTAGTTTTTGCTGCATATTTGTTCCTTTTGTTTGTTTAAGCTCAATTGGTCCTGAAAATACAAAAAGAAGACAAAAACACACTTTTTCCAACATTAGTACTAAAAAAGGGTTAGTTTTATGCCTCATTTGATGTAATTTATATGTTGCATTTTACACACATCAAGTACCCCCACACTTGAATCTTTGCTTGTCCTCAAGCAAAACTCTTTATTTTGTGGCTTACACACCCAAATGGAATGGGTAGAAGAGAAGTTTTGGGCTTGTCTTGAGTGTTGGGAATCCAAGATCTTTATTGGGTTTTATTTTTATACTATTTACAATCCTATTCGTTATGATTTATTTAGAATGTTTCATAAGAGAAATTACTTATTTGGGCATAACATGCCTCTTTAAAATTCCATTTATATACAAGTTCACATACCTCACGGGGGATCACTCAACACTCGGCCAAAGATGTATTTTTGTGAAACACTCAAGACCGACATGGAACTTACTTCAACCATATGCTTGCCAAGCAATCAATCCTCCTCCTTTTTAACTATAAACCTTCGTAAATATCAAGAGGACTTGGGGAAGGGTTAGGCTTGGGCTAAAGGTAGGTGGTTTTGGGTTAGTGGTTAGTAAAAAGGGCTAAAAGCGTAAAAAGCGTCGGTAGTCGTAAAACTTTTTGTTTTTGTGACTTTTATTCAAACTTAGCATTTTCAAACAAAGTTTCTTTGAGAAACTTGTTTGTTTATTGCTAGACTTTCATTTTTTTATTGAAACCGAGCTTTTTACAAAAATAAAGGGTTGAAAAGAAAAAGGGTTTTGGTGGGTAAAGGGTGTTTGTTTTGTGGGTTTAGAAATGAAAAGGTTTAGGCTCAAAGGGTTTAACTAGGGGGATTTTGGGTAGGTGATAAAGAAAATGAAACATAATGGTGTTGAAAGGAAAATGGGTTAGTCCTAATGCCTCCATCATTTACTTACTTGGGTTTAAGTTGGTAAGGACCGGGAATGTATCGTCGTGGCAAGTTCTAGAGTCGTAAGAACCAAGCGGCTATTCACACAAGAAACGAAAAATGAGCATTTTGTTTAAAGATTTATGCTTGATGCTCAATAAAGGCTCAAAACTCACATATTGTGGGAATGAGTTTATAATGTGATCGAGTATATATAATCAAATTTTAACTAGATTTGTCATGTCGTTTCATAATTTTCTTATGTTGGTTCTTTTTATCATGACGCTATCGGTTAGAAATTTGTAAAAATATAACCTTTTAGAACTTGTTATTCCCAAATTACACCAAGACAAGTAGAAAAATGAAAAGTTTATGAAAAATTTGGGGTGATTAGCGGTTCCAATAGAGTTTTGTGTAAGACTTTTTATTAGGACTTGCAAAATTCAAGGTTTTAGCATCCCCCCCCCCCCCCCACTTAAATTAGACATTATCCTCAATGTGTCCCCAAAAATAAGTTTTTAAGTTGATTGAATGTGTAAAAAGGTGTTGAAAAACAATTTTTTATGTTACTGGGCATCTGGCCACAGGCCCGTGTTGGTTCGGGCACGGCCCCGTAGTCAGATTCCCAGTATCATATTTAAACAGAAGGCTGGGAACGGGGGCGTGTTCAGTGAGCACGGCCCCGTGTCCAGTTACCTGAACTGGGCATTTTGCTGCAGAACCTCGGGCACATGGGCGTGTTGGCTGAGCACGGCCCCGTGCTGAACTTGCTGTAATGACGGAAAATTGTCGGGAGGCTCTGTTTTTGTGCATGGGGTGTGGGTTATTCTTTCCCTTGGTAACCTCCACCTTTTCGAGTGTGTTCAACCATTACAACATCATCCAAACACCATTTAATACTTAAAAACCATCATTCATTAAAAACGACAATTACAAAGATCCTAAAAATTTAAAATAAAGATGCTAAAATTGAAAAACTACAAAGATCCTAAGATAGATAGGTCATAGAATGAAGGAAATCACTTGAGGAGTTCTACCCTTATTGTAGGATTGACAAAAACCCGAAAATAACTTTCCGGTACTTAAGGGTTTTGTAGAACTCAGAACCGGGGGATGTCTTTTAAATGTCGTTAAGCCATTCCTCTATCTCCCTAGGGAGAAAGAAGGCGGGCTCGTTTTCCACAATGTCTTGCGGAGGAGGAGCGACGGCTACCGGAACCCCGTGTAGTATGTCTAGAGGAGGTTCCGGAGGCATGACATGCCACTCGGCTGGAATAATGACTTTCGGCACAACATTCCATCCCCTTTGTGCGATGATTGGCACCATGGGAGGAGAAGCAAGAATATTCAACCTTTGGTGCAAAAGGTTGACTTCTCGAAGGCACCCCTCTAACCCCACCGACAAATGGTTAATACGGTCAATTAAGGCTTCCTCTACTCCTGTTATTTCATCAATGGCTACTCGCAAGGCGTACACGTAGTTGACCAAGGAGTCTTCCACTGATGTTCTTCTTCCCCGTCGATCGTTCCTTGAGTGAGATGAGGATGTTCCGTTATTCCTGCTCGACATTCTAAGAAAACAGATCGAAAAGTTCAATTTGATGAAACAGTAACTCCGACCACGGCCCGTGCTCGCTGAGCACGGTCCCGTGGCCACCAATCTGCAGATTTTCGAAACAAGGAATCTTAGTGCTTTAAATTATTTTTCTGACTTTTGAAACATTTCTGAGCAGAAATAACTTAAAACAATGTTGTAAAACTTATTTTTGATAAGATTCCTTGATTAAAAACCTAACAAATATCACAATAAAGCTTGAAAACATGGAGATTTCAAGCTTTAATAGAGGTTTTGAGAAGTTTGTGAAGAAGAAGGCAAGAGACAAAAGTAGTAAAGACAAGATGCTTGTTGAGAACCTTCTTTGGAATATACCTTATAGGGTATATGTGAAGATCCCACCAGATCTTTGTCTTTGGAATGGGTCCAAATGTGCAGGAATCTTGCTGCATTTATAGAAAACGACAGCACGCTGACCATGGCCCCGTGTCGGCTGGACACGGCCCCGTGGTTAGACAAACTCTGACACATTTTGTCCGTATCTTGAACATGGGGCTTGTTGGCCTGGACACGATCCCGTGGTCAATTTTTAGGTGAGCACGGGGCGTGTGGACCTGGACACGGCCCTGTGGCTAGAGAGTCTGCTAATTTTTTAAGGAATTTGTCTAGATCGGGCGGTTCCTTACTGGACGGAATGCAAGAGGTTATCGGAAAGGGTAAAACCTAAACTAAATACCAGTGGGCGAAACCAACCTTTATTCCCCTTATCCGGGCTCCCATTAAAGAAGGTGTATGTCGAATCGCTCAGGTCTATGAACGCATCGGCGGAGACCGATGGAGAGTCCTTCACGGCACAATCGACACAGGGAGGACTATCGCTCATGTCCTCGCAAGAGTTAGAGGTGCTGTCGGGATCAACGATGTTGTTATATTCCGAATACGATCTCAATAATTCTCCTTGAATGTCGTCTTGGGATGGATGACATATTTCCATCTCAAGTTCTTTTATCAATTGGAGAATTACTTCTTCCATTTGAAATAATTCTTCAAGAATCATATCATCTAGAAGAAATGATTGAGAGCATTCGATGGAGAGATAGGGATCGTTTTTACTTTCGCCCATCTTAAGGTTATAGGACAATGATGGGTCTATATAGTGGGGAATGTAATTTAAAAAATAACATTTTAAATTTTTCATGAGATCCACCACATATTTGACACCACACACCATAAGAGGAGCGAAAGTAAAAATAATTAGTATCACTCATGTTTGTGTCAGAAATTACCAACTGTCAGGATCTTACGGTTCTGTTTTCAGTAACTGAAGCTTGGGCACAAGGGCGTGTTCAGTGGGCACGGCCCCGTGTTCAACTATTGTCTGACTTAAAACAGGATTGCCAGTACCAAAGATTGGGCATGAGGCGTGTTTAGCGGGCACGGCCCCGTGCTGAAGTCTGCAGAAGCTGAAAAATCTAAAAAAATCCTAAAAAATAGAAAAACAAGAAAAATGATTAGACCGTTGATTCATAACTTTCTTAAAATCCTTGTGTCCCCGGCAGCAGCGCCAAAAACTTGGTATGTGTAAGGTGTAATATGTTTTTATTGATATTTTAAGCCCATTTTACACATTAGTCAAGTTTTAAATTTATAAAACACGATATTCTTCTAACACTAAACACACACATGGGCAAGTGCACCCATCGTGAGCGTAGTATAGCATTGGTAAGATACCGAGGTCGTCCAAGGACACAAGAGCTTTTAGTACCGGTTTATCCTCAACGTCTAATCAAACTAAAAAAAAAATTTTGAAAAAGTTTTAAGCATGAAAAACTAAAATGCTGAAAATAAAAATAAAGGTAAAAACAGATAGACAAGATGAATCACTTGGATCTGACTCCCCTTTAATGTACCCTTTGATGATTTACGCACTTTTGCACTTTTTAAGAGATTATCTTAGTTATAGTAGTGATCCCTCTTTTGAAGGTGACGTTACCCTCAACCTAGTGGTTTGAGTCAGCAGGGATACAATCCCAAGTAGCCGGTTTAATGTATTAATAGTAGTTTACATATGAGGGGATCAAGCCATTCGCAACCCCGTCATCCAATACCAGTGGGTATTGAAGGAGGTCCTAGTAAGCTTGACCCAGGTCCTTGCAGGATCTATACACTGAACAAGGCAAGAACCTTACCAAACTATTCCTTAACCCCCGACCAGGTAGCCAACATATCTCTATATAGACCGTAGAGATATGAATGGTGAAAATCTTTTACTTTATATAGAC
Source organism: Helianthus tuberosus (assembly GCA_030545235.1). Classification (NCBI taxonomy): domain Eukaryota; kingdom Viridiplantae; phylum Streptophyta; class Magnoliopsida; order Asterales; family Asteraceae; genus Helianthus; species Helianthus tuberosus. The sequence continues at coordinate 126,700,143 of CM060358.1, forward strand.
AGTAAAGTAATGCCAAGACACCACGGACAAATGATAAAGAAGTTTCACCTTCAACATAAGAAACTAGTTATTAAAGTCATTAATACAAAACCAAATAAAAAATGCGAAAAGATTAAAAATCAAAAGTAATACATTAAATGCTTGTCTTCACCAAGTGATATAAGAGACTTAGCCAAACATGGCCTTTGATTGACAAGAACTCTTACGATCAATCTTGGATCCCGAGACTACTACATACACTCTAAGGTGGATGATGGATGATGGTGGTGGATGTGGGTGTTGTAGTGGTGGTGGAGTGGTGGCAAAGTGGGAGAGAGGTGGTTTGCCAAGGGATGCCTTTGAAGTGAGCCAAGCACCCGTATTTATAGTCTGAACAGAAGCCCGGCCACGGCCCCGTGTCCGCTGGACACGCCCCCGTGGCCATCTCCTTTCTCTTCCTTCATTAATTGCAATTGTCTGCAATAGGCTCGACACGGCCCCGTGTTCGCTGGGAACGGCCCCGTGTGCAGAAGCGTATCTGTACTATCAAGTTTTGCAAGATTCTGCAAATCTTAGCATTGACCATGTCCCGTGCTGAGCTGGTCACGCCCCCGTGGTGGGCATAGAAGCTTCAACAGCTTTGTCCATTTCTGCAAACATCTGACCACGCCCCCGTGTCCAGTGAGCACGGGCCGTGGTCAGCCCTCTATTTCTTGTTTTTGCTTGTGGAGATGTTGTCGAGGGGTCGGGCATGCCACGTTTATTTCTTTTCTTTGTATTTATGTTAGTTTTTGCTGCATATTTGTTCCTCTTGTTTGTTTAAGCTCAATTGGTCCTGAAAAGGTTTTATTTGGAATTGAACTTTATCGCACAAAAGGGATTAATGTGGGTGAGTTGTTTTGATATTGATCCTCATAAGAAATACACAACAAAATAAGAACATACGTATAGATTTAAAATCAACACAATACATTTTTTATACTAGCACATTCCAACTACATAACTAGCACAATTATAAAACACATTTTTGTAACATTTTTAAGTCACTTTTATAAATAAAAAAAAAAGGTATAGCAATATGGTACTCATATTAAAGATAAAAAAATATTTTATTTTATGGTATAATGTATATAAAAAGTTATTTGAGTTTTAAAAACCTTGGTGGAATTAGTATTTAATGGAAATGACTGAATGACTAAAATACCCGTAAATAATAGATCTTATTATTTAATATAAATTAGCAATTTTACAAAATTACCCCTAACTTGTTAGTACTAATTATTAATTATAAGGGTTTTATTTGTAATCAACACCAACCATTGATTTAAACTATCAGTGGCTTAGATATGTTCTTACGGTTCTTACAGTTAGCAATTTTTATACTGGACCTCAACTCAATAAATATAAATTTAGATAAAACTATTTCCTTTTGTTTTTGTCACGACCCCCGACCCATTCCCTGGTTCAGGTGTCGCAAGACAGAAAAACCGTGGTACTGGTGTTTATTAATTGGCAGCGGAAATTTCATCAGGACTGGGTGTCAGGAAAATAATATCAGAGTTTAAAAACACCGAATTATTTTATTTCATAACTGTGGGGTAAACCCCGTATTTACAGGTGTAGGATCGTGAAACGACCTAACGAGTCGATCAGAAGAGTGCTCAGACCGAATCAGAGGCGAAATTCATTGATTCGATTTTCGTTTAGCTTGGATTCACTATTAAATGTCTCGTATATTGATTTCTGAACGTTTACAAGACTGGAGACACTTCGACAGCACCTCGGCGTCGGAATCTAGAACATTACAAATGAACTCGTTTGAAGGCTATTTATAGGGAGGACCCTTCCGTTTGAAAGTGGCATAACCATTTCAAACGGAACCTATTTCAAACTATTACATTCAAACGGTCAACTATCTAAATACATATTTTGTCTTTATGTGTGAATTCTATTGTGATGTCATCAATATGATGTCACAAGATGATGTCATATTGATGATGTCATATTGATGATGTCACACTCCACAACGAACTCGAGACTCGACATAAGACGAAGACGACAGATGAATGCACCAACAGACTCCCCCTCAGATGTTGACGAGTCTTAAATGTCGAGTATTCTCAATCTTCAGTCTTTATCGGTCTTTCTTCCTTCACTCTAACTTTCTCTTGCATTCTTCAGGATCAGCAGCTGGCTCTAGCAATTTCAGACTCTCTTTCTCTAACAGACTCCCCCTCAAAATGTACTGGGATCGTAGTCTGACTTTCACAGGTTCAGGTATCGTAACCTGATTCACCTGCATATTCTCTACCCAAAAGTAAGTTTCATAAAAAATAAGATATAACAAATTTAGAAACTTTGCTAATCCCTTGAAGACACAACCCTGAATGGAAAAATTTATCATGACAATTTCTGATGAACCACTTGAATATATATCATTTTCATTTCACACATCTTCAAAACACACTTTCCCAAACCTGTTCGTCATGTTTAGCACTCGGAATTTTGAAAATCAGCTTTTCAACATCAGTCGTCTAAAAACATTTTGAATTTTTCAAAAATTATGCTAAAACACACCGAAACTCTTTTTGGATTTTTGAAATAACAGAAATGAAATGCATCAAAGAAATATTTACAGATAATATTTTTGTGAGTTTGTGTAAGAGGATCATATCAGTTTATGAGACAAATCACCAACACCGTTAAACTTTATACATTTTAAGTTCTAAACGATTCACTTAGATTGTCAGTATACTGATCCACTTAAATTTTCACACAAAGTTCAACTGTTTCGAGATACGAGATTAATGTCTTAGAACTTAAACATCTACATGTGTCCCACCTCAGTATATACTACTGTATCCAGACCCCAGTATTCAGTCTTACAGGTGAGTATACCTAGATGATATCTGTAAGGGATTAATTGCGAGGGCCGTGAGAGCTCAGGTCGATCTTTCGATACGCAGAGAGATGACGGCTTCCACTTTTGGTGGGTCCCCTTTAGAGGATCTTTTGAATTACAACAGCAATGACTATCAATTTTATTGTTTCATCAATTTGCTGAGGGCTGCGCTATTTTTCAAGCATGCGGAAAGTATTCTCCGGGGACTAGGCCATTGCTTCCGCAAAATCAGAAGTCCCGGGATAATACCCCAGATATCACTAAGCATAAAGACCTAGTATCTCAGAATACGGGACCCTTCAAACAAGATTTCAGGGGTTACCTATATATCCTGGAGGTGTTCCCCACGTAGACGCAAGTAAATTTTATGTTTATATCTCGTCTCAATTTACTAAATGTGCAAAAACCTACTGACATATCCACAGTGAGATTGTTTATCACATTTATACCTTCCATTTCTTTAGCATGTTGTGACAGTCCACTGATGTACTATCATTTCCTCTTTTAGACAACAAAACTCATTTTTTGATTTTATCATGTTTTTGTCTTTTTCAAATTTTCAAATGTTTTTGGATTTTTCTGAAATTTTTACTCCCCCTAAAATGCAAACACATTTTAGGAAATTTGAAAATAAACTGTACAATAAAATGACAACCGATATCAAATCGCTTCAATTCTCCATTCACTTGGCATAAACAATCAGAACTCCCCCTGACAACAAACTATTTTCCCATTGATTTCAAAACACTTAAGTTTGTTTTAATCAAATGGTTTTTCCGGAAAATAAGTTTTGTTGATTTTAATAAACCATTTGTAGGTTAGGGGTTCATCACATTGTTCTCCAAAAATATCACTTGTAAGTATGGTCCAATCAAGTTCAACTTAATGACCTTGATTAACCACTTGTCAGTGAAAACCTTCAACAACCACTAGCAGGTTCACTTAACAATCATAACCACTTGTAAATCAAAATCTAACAATTTAAAGATACCACCTGTACTTTACCAACTGTACCACATGTAGGATCATTTGCTAAGAAAGATGCCGATACCTGCTCCACTCTTACCAACCTGGGAGCTCCGGCAAGTCAGGAATTTATGGTGAAAATGCTGTCACCCAAGCCTGACCAGCCTTGGGTGATTTTGGTGGCAAACATCTGTCCCACCAACATTTTGATTTGTAAAATTCTTTAGCATCCTTCACTTTCCTGTCAACCATCTTTCCAAAAATATGTTTAACATTTCCATTAAAAACTTTCTCAACATCAAAATCTCCCTTATCAGCGAAGAATTGATTTGAGATCTCTACCTTTCCCACTTTCTTCATCAAATTTTCCTTTGACAATGATGGAAAGTTTTCCTCGTTCATCTCAGGAACGGAATTATCAACCTTTTTATCAACCAAAGACTCCTCTGATTTTATGGAATCAGATTCATTGTCAGAATTACCCTCAGATTTAACCACCCACTTTTGTTTACTCAAGTCACCTCTTCTTTTGTAAAACCTTTTTGAACTTTCTCCTTCCTCAGAAGTAGAATTTTCAAACTTTTTAACATTTTTCACAGGTTGTTCTTTCTTATCAACACAAGTCTTTCTCAAGACAAAGTTAGAAGAAACTTCCTGTTTTTGATAGTTGGTCTTGGAGCAATTCCAAGCTATATGTCCAACTTCTTGGCATTTGAAACAGGTTCTTCTGTCAACTCTTGAAGCAAACTTTCTCACATTCTTCTTTACTTCAGCAAGAAACTCTTGATTCGACTGCTTCCAGAACGGTTTCTTCTGTTCATCCTCTGAACTTCCTCCTGAAACAAATTTTGTTTTTGGTTTATAAGTTTTCTGATTTTTATAATTTTCTGAAGAATTGAAACCTAATCCATTCTTTTTGTAATTACGGTTATGGTTCGGTTTCTTTCGATAACCTGAACCAGAACTGTAACCCTTTTTCTTGTTCAATCTCTGTTGAACTCTTGAAGTGTATTTTTTAGGTTTTTCAGCAAGATTTAAATCTTTTATTTCAGAAATATTAATTTCTGTTAATTTGAAAACCTGTTTGATCATTTCAGTTTTAACACTTCTTATTGGAAATTCCTCATCAGAATATAATTTGTCTGAATCAAACAAAGTATATGCCACTTTGATTAATCCGTCATTCAAATTAGATTTTGATAACAGGAATTCTCTATTGTAAACCCTGTTAACCGGTGAACTCGGACTCTTCTCAGACAAACTCGAACTATCTGACTTAGACTCTGACTTTGACTCTTCATCCGTATCTAACACCTGATCGACAACTTTCTTTACTAACTCAGACTCATGATCAGTGTCAGACGCTGTGAATGTAACATCAATATTGTCTGGTAATTCATCAATGATTTCAGACTTTAACTTGATGTTGACTGCCTTTTTTAGACGCTCCTCGTTAGGATTCCTTGGAGAATAAGTTTCATGGATCGGGGGCGGACATCTGTTATACATGACACTTGGTTTCTTACCAGTATCAGTATCTTCAGTCTTTTTATCCATGAAAGCTTCCAGACCTGCAACAGTAGGATAAGCACGATCAATCAGATAATCACATGTAGTATAACTCAATAGTAATCGTTTAATCCTTTCACTCTCAATTTTCTCAAGTTCCACTTCTTTCTTTAATTTTGCACAATCTTCAATATACTCATTGATGACGCTTTGTTTTGTCATTAACGTTCCACTCATTTTCTCCATTGCTTTTTCAATCTCAGAATTTGTTTTCTTCAAACTGTCAACTGTTCTGTTTAGCACATCATATGATTCTTTAATGTACTTCACATCAGACAGTAAGTCTTCTTTAATCTTTTCTAATTCAGCAATCTTCTTATCTTTCTCCTCACAAACTTGACAAGGCTCTTCACATTTCAAACACGGTTTAACTATCTCAATTATCTTTTCTACCTCTACAATTTTCTCAGCTTCGACTAGTTTTTCAACTTCAACTAGTTTTTCAACTTCAACAATCTTTTCGACAATCTTTTCTACTTCGACAATTTTTTCAATTTCAACAATCTTTTCGACAATCTTTTCTACTTCGACAATTTTTTCAATTTCAACAATCTTTTCAACCTCAACAATCTTATCAACAACTTTCTCTACTTCGACAATTTCTTCTCCTGCTTCTGTCTTTTCAGCAGCTTGCATTTTTGATGCTTCCAGCTCTTTCCTCAATCTTGCCATCTTCTTTTGGTACATCTCCATTTTATCTGCAAAAAACAAATTAAAACTAGTTAGATCAATGCCTTTTCTAGCTTTGTTGAGATGTTCTTCCTCATCATCGGTATCCACATCGCTTCCAAGATCAGGAAATATCGGGATTCTTTTCTCATTATCCTCTTCACCTAGTATTCTAGCAACAAAGACTGAATCAGATGGAATGTATTTATCCCAACTAAATCCCTCTGCAACTTTTTCATCATCTTGATGAATCAGTAAAGCTTTCTTCTTTCCATCATTAGTAGCATGAGCATGTGTAATTTGAGGTTGTTGAGTAGTCTGGTGGAAGATTGATTTCTGATAATAATTATTCCTATCTTGATTCCCGGTAGCTTCTTTACTTTTGCACTCTCGTTTAAAATGACCTTTTCCTTTACAACGGAAACAGGTAACTTTTGATTTATCAAATCCCAATGGAGAGGTAGCCATTCCTCGAAATTCATCCCTACCAGTAATCTCTTGAAACTTTTCAGCTCTCCTCCAAGCACTTGCTAAGCACCATTTGATATCCATCACTTCAAGTTCTTCAGCATCAATTTGGTCGTAATCTTCTTTGGTAAGCATCGGATTGCCAATCTTCCCATCGATCAAACTCTCGTAAGATTCTAACATAGTAACCAATGATGCCATGTGCTGCTTGGCAACTTCTGGAGACAAATTCTGACCATTTTGAATGTTTAATGTAACATTGCACTGAAGATGTGTTGAATTTTGTCGTTGAGAAGTTGATGTTGTGCTATTTGGATCAAAACTTGAAAATGATGAAGAAAATCCACCACTTTGAGTCACATTACTACTCTTTGTTCCAGACGCACTATCAGCACTGTAACCAGTTTGAATCTTTGGGCTAGGACTGGGAGTGGCCTCAAACTTGTTACCTCTGTAATACAAACTGACATCTTGTTTGGCATTTGGATTAGTCATGATAGCGGTTTTCTGAATATCCAGTTCATGCTCTTCAATCTTCTGGATAAACTGTGCCAAGTTCATACTCTCAGTCTTCCTCATGAGTTTCACAATCATCAGATAAGTTCCCCATTTATGTTGGGGTAATGCCTCTGCTAACTTATCAACCCACTCATCATCATCTTTTTGAATATCCAATCTTTTCATTTCTAGAACCAGATGACAATATCTATCTATCGTTTCCTTTGTGGTTTCATGATCAAATGCAGTAAATATGTCAAACGACTTCTTCAATAAGGCCTTTTTGTTTTTGATCATATCAGCACTCCCTCGGTGTCACACCCTGGCTTTGCGGAAGCGTGGTTAATTTGGTGTGACTTCTTAATACCATAGCTTAATCATAACAAAGCTATATGAGTAAAAAAAAAAACATGCAAGATCATCCATTAAGTTTTGAAAACCAAATACAGTACCATTGTTTTAACGGGAACATACCCTAACAACCATAACCTTGTTCAACAGACATTACAAACTTGTAACATAAACATGGTTTAAGGACTGTGTCTTGTCCAGGAAAGAGACACATCCCCTAAACCCCGGATGACCTCGGAAACTAGTGCAGCGGAAAACATGCCATACCGTGCCAGATCTCGTTAATTTCCTGAAATACATGTAAGTTGAAAAATCAACAATAATGTTGAGCGAGTTCATGTGTAAGTGAGTATGTAAAACACTTGTGAGTATAGTAATAATCGTGGTATGTAGCCAATAAGGGGACTTGTGATCACCAATGGTTTGCAAGGCCACTGATATATGTGAAGTGCAAATAGGGAGACTCAAACCTAGCAGATTTCGCCACGGCATTAGTATGTGGACAAAGTCACCCCAAGGTCCGTTTCTAGTTTGGCCTGGGGCTGGGCTCGCTACACCCAGATAGATCTACCGCTCCTGTCCCTCGGTCCCGACATGAGGACTAATGGCCTCATATTGCTCCTACCCACTCACATGATCTGAGTAATACACCTCCTTACGCTACCCATACCGTATATAAAGTTCTTGTAAACAAAGTAACATGTATTTCACCCCCACAGTTAAGAAAACTGAAAACAGTTAGAGAAAAGGGGGACATGAACTCACAGTGAAGCGTCTCTACCAAGTATCTCCAAATCAGAAAGCTGTGCGACGACCTACAAGTGCTAATTCTATTAGACGGACGGCCGTGCCTTAGCTTTATAGTTTATGTTTTTGGGAAATAGTTAGACAACTATTTCGTGTTTACATTCTGTATATACTTGGTAGTTAATCTCCTTCCCAAGGATGGGGGATTCAATACATGTGCGTAAGTTACGTTTTAACAATCGAGTGGTAATATAATTACCGGTGTAACTTATATATTCATGTGAAAGCGTTTGTATTATTTTGGATCGTTAACGCTCGTAAATATTATTTTTACTCTAAAAATAATATTTATGTATTTTCACAAAATAATCATAAACAGTGTTGTGACAATATATATATTCATCACGTTAAATTTTGTGAAAATCCCACCTCCGTATATTTAGTAAATAAAGTCATGGCGAAATTTATATTTCGAAAATATGTCAAAAATAATTCTAACACTTGTGGTGTAAATAATTCTAAGTGTTAGGTTTTTAGAAAAATTTCGCCAGAGTTTCCTCTGTATAGTCCGGTTGTTCGGTTGGATAGTAATCCGTTAAAGTGCTTAATAAAGCTTTAAAGTGTCGTTATATTATTTTTAGTGACACATCTTGTTTCCAACACTTTAGAAAGTGTCCAGTAGTATTTTCCCCATGTTTTGGCACTTTACTAGTCAGCTAGAAGCTGGATTATTTATTAAAGTGCTGTGTTTTGTACTTAAAGTACGTTTCAGGCACATCCAGTCATTGTATCTTATTCCTAGAGACGCAGTTCTACAACCCTTGTATCCTACACTCACTACTAGTGTAGCAAAATATCTCAGGCTCTTATAGGCCTTGGAGGCAGTGTTTGCCTGATGCTGGCTTTATCAGCATGTTCAATAGGTTATCCGTGTATTGTGCTACTGTGCTCTTTGTGCATCATGTTTGTCACTAAGGTGCCGTATGTAAATAATGTAGTGACAGCAAGCAAGTATGATGCAAGTAAGTACATGTATCAGTATTCAAGTAGCAGTTCATCAGCTAGTACAAGCAAGCACAGTAATTAAGAAGTAATTAATCATTAATTAAGTCGTACGGATACCTGGTTTAGTGCGGGTTGTCACATTCTCCCCCCGTTAAATAAATTTCGTCCCGAAATTTAAGTTCTGCTTGTAGAAGCAGGGTTCTTAGGAAAAAGGTGGGGGTATTTCTCTTTCATCCGGTCCTCACGCTCCCAGGTGAACTCAGGACCATGTCTGGCGTTCCAATGAACCTTGACGAGCTTGACACTGCTCCGGCGGGTCTTGTTAACTTTCCAATCTGTGACCTCGACAGGTTCTTCAACGAAGTGGAGCGTGTCGTCAATATGAATCTCGTCGATGGGAATGGCAACGTCAACTTGAGTTGGACTTTTCTTTAGATTGGATACATGAAATGTATCGTGAACACCATTCAGTTCAGCAGGTAGGTCCAACTTGTATGCTACTAGTCCTATTCTTTCCAGAATTCTGAAAGGACCAATGTAGCGTGGATTTAACTTCCCACGCTTTCCAAAGCGTGCCACCCCCTTCCAGGGTGATACCTTCAATAAAACCATTTCTCCAACTTGAAAATCCACATGTTTCCGGTTTGGATCCGCATAGGCCTTTTGTCTGTGGCGAGCTGCTTCGATGCATTTAAGAATTTGCGCAACCTTGTATGTCGTCTCTTGGACGATCTCGGGACCAGCAAGCTGCCTATCCCCTGCGTCAGACCAACAGAGGGGTGATCGGCACTTGCGTCCGTAAAGGGCTTCAAATGGCGCGACACCAATGCTGGTGTGGTAGCTGTTGTTGTACGAGAATTCAACCAAAGGTAAATGTTTGTCCCAGCTACCGCCCAAATCCATAACACATGCTCTCAGCATGTCTTCCAAAGTCTGTATCGTTCGCTCGCTCTGGCCGTCAGTTTGCGGATGAAACGCAGTGCTCAGATTCAACTGTGAGCCAAAGGCTTCTTGGAAGGATTGCCATATCCTTGACACAAACCTTCCGTCTCTATTAGAGATGATTGAGAGAGGCACTCCATGACGTGCGACAATCTCTCTCATGTATATTTCCGCAAGTTTACTAGTGCTGTCTTTCTCTTTGATTGGCAGAAAGTGTGCGGACTTTGTTAGACGGTCGACTATTACCCAAATCATATCATGGCCGCTTGGCGTTCTTGGCAATTTCGTAACAAAATCCATTGAGATTTGCTCCCATTTCCACTTGGGAATCTCAGGTTGTTGTAGAAGTCCTGAAGGCTTCTGGTATTCTGCTTTAACCTTAGCGCACGTTAAACATTTGCTCACATAGACAGCAACGTCGCCTTTCATCCTAGGCCACCAATAATAATCCTTGAGATCTTGGTACATCTTATCCGCTCCAGGATGGATAGAGTACCGTGATTTGTGAGCTTCTTCAAAAATAACCTTCCTTAAATCACCAAACAGAGGAACCCAAATCCTTTTCTCAAAACATAACGTTCCTTCCTCGTTTGGTACCAGTAGCTTCTCCATCCCACGGAGATATTCTTCTTCACGGTTTCCTTCCTTAAGGGCTTCTTTTTGTGCAGCACGAATGCGCAAGGAAAGATCGGTTCGAATAATCATTTCTAGAGCCCTAACCCTTATGGGCTTGATCCTTTCCTTTCGACTTAGGGCATCGGCGACCACGTTCGCCTTCCCTGGATGATACTTTATCTCGCAGTCGTAGTCGTTTAGCAACTCAACCCATCGTCTTTGTCTCATATTCAACTCCTTCTGGTTGAATATGTGCTGTAGGCTCTTGTGATCTGTGAAGATTGTGCACTTCGTACCATAAAGGTAGTGTCTCCAGATCTTTAGTGCAAAAACCACTGCGCCAAGTTCCAAATCATGTGTGGTATAGTTCTTTTCGTGCACTTTCAGTTGACGCGATGCATAAGCAATAACCTTGTGGCGTTGCATCAACACACAACCCAATCCTTGACGCGATGCGTCGCAGTATACCACAAAATCGTCAGTACCTTCCGGTAATGCTAAGATTGGCGCATTGCAGAGCTTATCCTTCAGTATCTGGAATGCTTCTTCCTGTTTGATTCCCCAATCAAACGTCTTATCTTTCTGCGTGAGGAGCGTCAATGGTTGAGCGATCTTTGAAAAATCCTCGATGAACCTTCGATAGTAGCCAGCCAAACCCAAGAATTGCCGAATCTCGGTTGGCGTCTTTGGCGTTTCCCAATCCTTGATCGCCTCGATCTTTGTTGGGTCCACGTGGATTCCATCTCCATTCACCACGTGCCCAAGGAATTGGACTTCGCGTAGCCAAAACTCGCACTTGGAGAATTTGGCGTACAGTTGTTCCTTCTTTAGCAGCTCCAAAATGGTTCTAAGATGCTGCTCGTGTTCAGCCTTCGTCCTTGAGTAAATTAGAATGTCATCGATGAATACAATTACGAACTTATCCAAGTACGGTTTGCAAACTCTATTCATTAGATCCATGAATACTGCGGGTGCGTTTGTCAGACCAAACGGCATAACAAGGAATTCGTAGTGTCCATAACGAGTTCTGAAGGCTGTCTTTGGGATACTTTCTTCTTGAATCCTCAACTGGTGGTATCCAGATCGAAGATCGATCTTAGAGTAAAAGCTTGAGCCTTGCAGTTGGTCAAACAAATCGTCGATTCTTGGCAGAGGATACCTATTCTTGATCGTCAGCTTGTTTAACTCCCGGTAGTCAATGCACATTCGAAAACTACCGTCCTTCTTCTTGACAAACAGGACCGGAGCTCCCCAAGGTGAGAAGCTTGGTCGGATAAAACCCTTGTCTAACAACTCTTGAAGTTGTGTCGACAATTCTTGCATCTCAGACGGAGCAAGTCTGTACGGTGCCTTAGCCACAGGCGCGACGCCCGGAACTAAGTCGATGCGAAACTCTACTTGCCTCAGAGGCGGCAGTCCAGGTAAGTCTTCTGGGAAGACTTCTGGATACTCCCTCACGACAGGGATGTCTTCGATTCTTGGCTCAGCAGCCTTCTTATCCACAATGTGTGCCAGAAAGGCAACACATCCTTTCTGCAAACACTTCCTTGCTTTCAAGCAGCTGATAATCCTCAACGGCGTCTCACGCTTCTCTCCGTGAACCACAATTGTCTCACCATCATCGGTTGGGATACGAACAACTTTTTCGTGGCATACTATCTCAGCCTTGTTTCCTGATAACCAATCCATTCCTACTACCACGTCGAAACTTCCCAACTGGACTGGTAGTAGATCTAGAGTGAACTCACATTCTCCCAATTCAATCACACAACCTCTGATCACTTCATTGGCTTCTACTAACTTTCCATTGGCCAATTCGATCGAGTAGGGAATATCTAACTTATTAGCGGCTAACCCAAGCATATTCTTAAATTCTAACGACACGAAGCTATAATCGGCACCAGTATCAAATAAAACGGATGCATAGCGTTGGTTCATAGGGAACGTACCAGTGACGACATTGGGGTCCTGGCGTGCTTCCCTTGCTTCGAGTTGGAACACTCTTCCACGGGCTTGGTTTAAATCTGGGCAGTTCTTCTTAAAATGCCCAACATCACCGCAGTTAAAACATCCAAGTTTTCGACCACTTCCGGCGCCATCCCCAACTTGCTGATTGTGTTGGTTCGCATTGTTGACTCCGTTCCCTCCATTATTTCCTTGTGGGCGATTTCCAGTACCACCACGATTGTAGTTTCTGTTTCCATATCCTCCCTGGCCTCCCCGGCCAGCACTAGCCCAACAAGAATCTTTCGAGTGGCCCGGTTTTCCGCATGCTTCACATACTTTCACATTACAATGCCCAGTATGATGGCGTTGACAGACATTACACTTGGGCTGGGTGCCCTGGTATCCTTTTCCTTTCTTCCCACTGCTAGCTGATCCTCCTTTCTTAACCGCCACACTGGCGCCCTGCTTGAAGTTTGAGAACTTTCGTTTGTTACCCCCTGAGGACTCGATGTGAGTCTCTGCCTTCTTCGTCTTGATCTCATCAAACTTGTTCAGGCGAATCGCCTCCTCAGTGAGGGCTATGCTCAAATCAATTGCCTCAGTAATAGTTGTAGGCTTGGATGAGGTCACCATGCTTATGATTTGAGGAGCTAATCCCCAAATGAAGCGCTCGATTCGCTTGTATTCTGGTGTAACCATGTAAGGGACTACTTGAGATAAGTCATGGAACCTTTGAACGTACTCTGCTACCTTTGGACCGTCCATTTTCAAGTGCCAGAACTCGGTCTCCAACCTCTGGATTTCTGCGCGGGAACAGTACTTTTTGCGCATAAGTTCCTTCAGTTCGGTCCAGGTCAGCGCGTAGGCAGCAGCTTCGCCTAGTGTCTGTACTTGTAGATTCCACCAGGATAGGGCTCCATCTAGAAATAGCCCTGAGATATAGGTGACTTGCTGATCCAGCGCACACTTGCTCATGCGAAGTACAGATTCGGTTTTCTCAGCCCAGCGAACAAAGGCGACAGCACCTCCTGTGCCATCAAAGTTGACCGGTTTGCAGTCTAGAAACTGCTTGTAGGTGCACCCTGCACATACGTTAACATATGAATGGCATTAGCATCCTTGCCAGAGATATCCAATTAGGTCACGGTATGTCTTAATGGCTTAGTATTACCGTGAGGTGGATTGTTATTGCCTTGGTTAATACTTCCGCTCGTTCCGGGCTGAGATGCTGCATACTGTGCTATGGCAGCAGCAATAATCTGCTGGAGTTCTGCCTCATTGGTAGGCATGTGAGTCTGACGTCTCGGCGGCATCTTTCTAAAAGATGATTTACGTTGGTCAGGTCATAGTAAGACGTACGTATATAACGATAGTAATAGTATATAACATCTCATGTTATCAACACATCACAAATACCAATCACACACATCCCATGTCATAAAAATGCAAATAAGCAATCAAGCGAATCAGATATGATGAGAATACTGCGATTGCCATATATCGAGACTACATAGTAAGTGTATCAGTACATCATAGTGTCATACAATCATCAGTCAACTAGGGGCTACATCACCCCTGTACAAAAACCATAACAAATCAGTGTCAAATACATGTCAACAAAAGTCAGGATCATAAAGTAGTCTCCAAAAATACTGTGCAATCCAACAATCGCCGTCTTCTCATCCTCGTCTACCCAAACAGTACTGATGAGCTCTATACAGATGGTGGTGGAGGAGGGGGAAAGTGGGTGTAAAACAAACGACGTAACTGGAGCCAGTCCTCCTCCTGGGCTCGCTGAGTACGGATGATCGAAGCAATCTGCTGCTCTAGTGTAAAGAGACGGGCAGCATAATCTGGAGGTACAAGCTGTGGAACCTGGAAAGAAAAATCAACATGTCGCGTAACAGGGATCTGAGGGGGAAAAGGCGGTACATCCTCATCAGCAGGTATCCAACCGTGCTGTGCATGCTCATCTGGTGGATCCATGCGTGCCGCGAACAGTGCATGCTCGGGCTCTAGTGGAACGGGATCAAGTGGGGGAGCAACAATAGGGTGAACAGGTGCAATGTGCTCAACGGGAGGGTCAACAGGTATAGCGACAACGGGTAAAGGATCAACAGGATCAACAATGACATGATCGCCCTCCATCGAAGGAATATCCACGGGGAGATCATCAGCAACAGGCTCAAAAGGGATGTCAGCATGTACTGGGTCATGCTCAGGTATGGGGTCTAGAGCGGCAGCCTGCTCTGGAGCAACGGCAGGCTCGAGGTCATCAAAAGCCATCTCGAAACCAAAATCTGGGTCGATAGGATCCACTGGGTCATCAGGGTCTACTGGATCCTCCATAAACTGATCCATCGGAATAAACTCTAAGTCACGATCTGGGTCGAATCCTGGGGGAAACATAGGATCGGAATCCTCCACATCATCGTGGTCGAAAGTGAAACTGGGGATAGGGGCAACAGAAGATGCCTGATCAGGATCTGACTCGTGAGAGAAGTGCTGCGCACTCTGGATGTGTGAGGATACAGAGGCCACAGACTCAAAAGAGTCTGGGACTGGGGAGTGAGCAGGTGACTCCACGGCGGGAGCATCTGCGATCAACAAGGGACCATCAGCAGCAGGAAGGGCCTCGCCCTGAGCATCCTCCTCGAAAGGCTCCTCCTCAAACATATCGACATCATCCTCCTCGTCGTCGATAGGCAAATCGTAAACAGGGTACGAAGCAAGCGGTATAGGGGCAGGGATCACTGCCAGTGGTAGATCCCCGGCCAAAGGACCATCTGCGAGCTCGTCAGCACCGTCAGGTAATGCGAAGGGCTGAAAGTCGTCCTCATCTGTGCTCGTGACGTCGGACGTATGAACCTCGTGCTCCAATGACTCAAGGTCGTCTGATACGATAGGCCTAGGGCCTGTGGTGTCTGAACCACCAGTGTCTGTAGAATCCATGTGTCTGTAACATATACACAAACATGCACAAACAGTCAATCATATAATCAAATAATCACATAAGTCACCAAGTAAGCATTCAAATCATTCTCCTAGTCCCACTAGCCTCCCAGCCTCTCAGACTGCTCTTCCTAGTCCCACTAGCCAATTCTCCTAGTCTCACTAGCCAATTCTCCTAGTCCCACTAGCCATTTCTCCTAGTCCCACTAGCCAACTACCTCGTTCTCTCAGACCGAGCCTCGGCCTCTCAGACCGAGCCTCAGCCTCTCAGACTGAGCCTATAATAAAGAATAAAATGTGCTCAACATTTGTTTGTAAAAACGTTTTGGATCTGGACTTAAGTGGTATGCAGTAAAAATGTTTTCGTGAGAGCCCTAGTGATCATAGTCTAGACTCGAGAAAGAATCCTAGTTCGCTATGATCAGAGCTCTGATACCAAGCTGTCACACCCTGGCTTTGCGGAAGCGTGGTTAATTTGGTGTGACTTCTTAATACCATAGCTTAATCATAACAAAGCTATATGAGTAAAAAAAAACATGCAAGATCATCCATTAAGTTTTGAAAACCAAATACAGTACCATTGTTTTAACGGGAACATACCCTAACAACCATAACCTTGTTCAACAGACATTACAAACTTGTAACATAAACATGGTTTAAGGACTGTGTCTTGTCCAGGAAAGAGACACATCCCCTAAACCCCGGATGACCTCGGAAACTAGTGCAGCGGAAAACATGCCATACCGTGCCAGATCTCGTTAATTTCCTGAAATACATGTAAGTTGAAAAATCAACAATAATGTTGAGCGAGTTCATGTGTAAGTGAGTATGTAAAACACTTGTGAGTATAGTAATAATCGTGGTATGTAGCCAATAAGGGGACTTGTGATCACCAATGGTTTGCAAGGCCACTGATATATGTGAAGTGCAAATAGGGAGACTCAAACCTAGCAGATTTCGCCACGGCATTAGTATGTGGACAAAGTCACCCCAAGGTCCGTTTCTAGTTTGGCCTGGGGCTGGGCTCGCTACACCCAGATAGATCTACAGCTCCTGTCCCTCGGTCCTGACATGAGGACTAATGGCCTAATATTGCTCCTACCCACTCACATGATCTGAGTAATACACCTCCTTACGCTACCCATACCGTATATAAAGTTCTTGTAAACAAAGTAACATGTATTTCACCCCCGCAGTTAAGAAAACTGAAAACAGTTAGAGAAAAGGGGGACATGAACTCACAGTGAAGCGTCTCTACCAAGTATCTCCAAATCAGAAAGCTGTGCGACGACCTACAAGTGCTAATTCTATTAGACGGACGGCCGTGCCTTAGCTTTATAGTTTATGTTTTTGGGAAATAGTTAGACAACTATTTCGTGTTTACATTCTGTATATACTTGGTAGTTAATCTCCTTTCCAAGGATGGGGGATTCAATACATGTGCGTAAGTTACGTTTTAACAATCGAGTGGTAATATAATTACCGGTGTAACTTATATATTCATGTGAAAGCGTTTGTATTATTTTGGATCGTTAACGCTCGTAAATATTATTTTTACTCTAAAAATAATATTTATGTATTTTCACAAAATAATCATAAACAGTGTTGTGACAATATATATATTCATCACGTTAAATTTTGTGAAAATCCCACCTCCGTATATTTAGTAAATAAAGTCATGGCGAAATTTATATTTCGAAAATATGTCAAAAATAATTCTAACACTTGTGGTGTAAATAATTCTAAGTGTTAGGTTTTTAGAAAAATTTCGCCAGAGTTTCCTCTGTAACTGGAGGTGGCCACGCTTTCAAGCGTATCATTTTCTTTTAACAAATCAATCAATCAATGTTCTCAACATTATCAAACAACTTTTCAACATTTTGACTAGTCAAAGATAGACATAATCGCAAAAATATACGAACTTGTGGTTTGTCTAAAAATATGTAGTAAATCTCTTTACTTTTACTGGATCTTTTGTGTAAATAATCCGATTTCGTAAAAACCTCGTTTTTAGAGAAAATCCATCTTTACAACTTCTAGTAACTTTTGACAAAACTAGTTCTTTGTCGGATCTTTTCATTTTACAAGTGTTTACACACTTGTGGTTTATAAAATCATGCTTATTATTGTAACATCCATCTTTCAAAATACATGGTTTCCTTGATATGTGGTCCTTTGAAAATACCGGGTGTAGATACGTAGATCTACTAGTTTTAAACACCTTTGTACAAGTTAAAGCATGTTTACACAAGTAAAGCATTTTTACACAAGTTCGTGCTTCGTGTGTGGTAGAGTTTCACCTTTTAACCCTTGTATCATTCAAAAACGAGCTTATGTTAAGATCCATGATCTTACTAAACCGGGTTAAACGATGATCCGAGCTACCACATCATAGATCGGGTCTAGATAACCATATATTTCAAATACTACCACTTTTACACAACTTAAATGCTATTAACCACCATTTTTCATGTTTTTAGTGAACTTTTGTGCATCATCTTGCATGTTAACGATATTTAACCGACACAAATTCCTTTAACCACTTTAGATAGGTTCAAATATGAGATTTAAGTGTTATACCTCTAGCTCAAGGCTAGGGAAGATTCTTGGCGAAAATGGCGTGGATAAAAGCAAAGTAACGAGGTCCTTCGCGTTCCGTTTGCTCCAAACTTCCTAATACGCAACCCTTAATGCTTGTAGATGCTTGGAATGGCTTGCTTGAAATCGAAAATAGGTGGATGTAGGGGAGGGGGTTCGGCCGAGAGTGAGCAAGAGAGAAAGAGAGAGAGTTGTGAAGGTGTTGTGTTGTGATAATGATCATATGTGCAACCTCATGAACTTATAGACAATTCTTGTAGGTATTAACCAATGGTAATTATGTTAACTAGATATTTAGCAAGCAAGATTAGGAGATCTTGTAGTACCATTTATGTCCCCTAGGGGACCGAGTTCGGTCAAGAGGGGGGGGGGTCTTTAGTTCGATCTCAACTAGGTTAGTTAGGTAGTTAGTTATGTTAAACTAAGTTAAGTTAAATGTTTAACCCCGTTACTTGTATGTTATGCGTTATGACGGGTGTTAGGGTAATCAGGGACCCTAACTGGCTCAGAAAAATATAAATAGTGAAAATAACAATATTTTCATGTTCCGGGTATAGTCTGGTTGTTCGGTTGGATAGTAATCCGTTAAAGTGCTTAATAAAGCTTTAAAGTGTCGTTATATTATTTTTAGTGACACATCTTGTTTCCAACACTTTAGAAAGTGTCCAGTAGTATTTTCCCCATGTTTTGGCACTTTACTAGTCAGCTAGAAGCTGGATTATTTATTAAAGTGCTGTGTTTTGTACTTAAAGTACGTTTCAGGCACATCCAGTCATTGTATCTTATTCCTAGAGACGCAGTTCTACAACCCTTGTATCCTACACTCACTACTAGTGTAGCAAAATATCTCAGGCTCTTATAGGCCTTGGAGGCAGTGTTTGCCTGATGCTGGCTTTATCAGCATGTTCAATAGGTTATCCGTGTATTGTGCTACTGTGCTCTTTGTGCATCATGTTTGTCACTAAGGTGCCGTATGTAAATAATGTAGTGACAGCAAGCAAGTATGATGCAAGTAAGTACATGTATCAGTATTCAAGTAGCAGTTCATCAGCTAGTACAAGCAAGCACAGTAATTAAGAAGTAATTAATCATTAATTAAGTCGTACGGATACCTGGTTTAGTGCGGGTTGTCACACTCGGAATTTCTGAAGTAAAGCTTCCCAGATTGATCTAGCAGTTCCATTATGTTGAAGTAAGACAAAGATATCTTCTTTAACTGCTTGCTGTAAAATGCTGATCATCATCTTCTCACTAGTGTATTTCAACTTATCAGCTTCAGTAAAATCATTGAAACCCTTTTCCAACCCTCGTTCATTCTTTGGATTCTCATAATCTTTCAGTAAAGAACACCAAGCATCGAATCTGTAAGCCTGAATCCAATTCTCAAAACGGTTTTTCCAACCCTGAAAATCTTCAATGTACATCAGCTTTGGCGGTTTCTGATGTGTCCCCGTTTCATTTTCACTGTATAAATTCTCAGCAGCAGTGACAGGTGCAACTGGTGTCGCAAAAGCATTGTAGAATTCCTCTTCCATATCTTCGGAAAATTTGATATACTTTGGCAAACACTTGACAATTACCTGACAACACACAAACAAAACACAATCAGATTAACCGCTTTTCAAATAACTGAATAAGACTGTTACTCGAACTAATGATTTTCTGTGTGAACTGAACGATGACCAACTGTTCGGACTTCTAGGACCCGAATCGAGAACAAACAATCTGATGAACTTTTGAAAACTTTGAACTTCAAATCGTACGAACTTTCAAGCGAATTGGACTATTTCACGCGACCTGACCACACTAAACGACCTGAGTAATATTCAAATGAACTGAACTGTCTTTTGTGAGAACTGTCAAACACCAAAATTCAAACCACGCGACCTGGACCTTTTGATACGAATTAACTGGTTTTTTTTTTGGTACGACCTGTATTGATATCACCCGAACTCGGTACAAGTTCAAAACACTAAACAGTTATAAAAAATGATAACATGCAAATTTTAATACACATTTTTCAAACAATCAACACTATGAATCAATATGATGTGCTAAACAGTTTAGAAATATACAATACTTGGCTGATCACATACATGGACTGACAATACACAATGATAATTGGGCCAAGGACATGTGATGGGCTGACAACAATCAGATATTTGACCAAATAAACCACGAATCCGACATACAGCATATATCACATGAAAATTTAATTCATGAAATCAGAATATATCAGACATTCACTTTGATAATTTCAATTCAACACATGCAACCAACAACAAATAATATCGAGATGATATGATTGGACCTAGAAATGAAATCACATTGGCTGATGATAATGATTGGGCCTATTAAACCACTAATATGACAAACAACAATCAAACAATTCACTTAGTCAATATTATCATGGATACCAGTTATCACATTAACATCTTACAATTTTATTTATATGCGAATTTTCATTGAATTTCTAAATTGGATGTGGCCAACAACTGTTATCAAACCAGACAAACTTCAATTAACGAGACCTCGGTCAGACACAAATCACATTACCCAATATATTCTAGTCAATACCACTTATATGCACACCTTAAAATCCATCACGTGACTGACTAACACATTAAATCTGATAACAACACTTGCAAACCGACACACACCACATGATATATCTTTTTCAACTACTGACATTCTCGATTACAATGATTTTTCACATGATTTCTTTTAATGTTTCACACAAATCAATGCATTTTCAAACCGATGTTCATGTTTCAAACGTTAAGGATCAGATTCAAACGACAACCTCAAATGGAATGCAATCCTCAAACGATGTTTCAAACGGACATATGCATTTTCAAACGTAATGCAATCCTCAAACGATGTTTCAAACGGAAAGGTTCATTTTCAAACAGGAAGGTGTCAAATTCAAACAGGAAACGGGAACCCTATGACATCAGCAATATATCGAACACTTTCAAACGGTCAGTCGGTTATCTATCAGTTTTAGGTCGAATTTTAGTCTAATACTTTCAAGGGTTTGTTAAAACATGATTACGCGTGATATGTGAGAATTTGAGCCGATTTTAACCGTAAAAAAGTTAATTTTGTGAAAGAAGGTGTAGAAATCAGATTTTCAAGCTGAACATGGCAAGAACTCTTCCTCCTGAGCTCTGATACCACTTGTAGGATCGTGAAACGACCTAACGAGTCGATCAGAAGAGTGCTCAGACCGAATCAGAGGCGGAATTCATTGATTCGATCTTCGTTTAGCTTGGATTCACTATTAAATGTCTCGTATATTGATTTCTGAATGTTTACAAGACTGGAGACACTTCGACAGCACCTCGGCGTCGGAATCTAGAACATTACAAATGAACTCGTTTGAAGGCTATTTATAGGGAGGACCCTTCCGTTTGAAAGTGGCATAACCATTTCAAACGGAACCTATTTCAAACTATTACATTCAAACGGTCAACTATCTAAATACATATTTTGTCTTTATGTGTGAATTCTATTGTGATGTCATCAATATGATGTCACAAGATGATGTCATATTGATGATGTCACACTCCACAACGAACTCGAGACTCGACATAAGACGAAGACGACAGATGAATGCACCAACAACAGGAAAGGAATTTCACTGGGGAAATCCTTTAATTTACAGAAAACATGTTTGTTTCTTAATTTACTGAGCCACTTTATTTAAGCTAAAGTGCTTCGCGGCACTTTTCCTTTCTTCACAATAAATTACCTAAAGCATGTTTTAAAAAGATTTGATCAGTGAAAAATACTGGCGAGTGCATTCAATTTATAAAAAAGACACATTGTTATAATATACAGTATTAAGAGCTATTACAATGTTTATATCAACCAATTACCCCAAATCGGTATTTGTCACTCGACCGGATCTGTGACCATGGTCATATCACACATTGGCTAACCTGTTGTCCAATGGTGAAGCTTATCAAGTAATGTATACAAAACCCCACGTACCAGTAGTAATTGTAGATTACAAAGACTTAATCACTGTGATTATAACTTTGAAAACAAGTAGGGTTTTGAAAGCATTTAATAAAAATTGAATGACTCACATTGCAGGTTTAGACTGTCAGAGCTTGCCTACTAGTTAAGTTGATAAACCTAGTTAAATATACAACGCAAATGAATTAGGTTATTAACTTAATACAACATTTACGATAATCACGAGATCGAAACCCTCACGACGAATGACAAAGTATAGCCGAGTACCGGCAGCACTTAAACATCTATCGGATCGGTTTTACTCGATCGGATATAGTACCGTAGCAGTGATCGAGTTATTACCCTGATATCGTTGCAGAGTTTCGAGATTTTGCTTGTATTTTTGAAAGAAACAGAGCAACAGGTATTATAACGATCAAATTTTAACGTCGAAACAAGCAATATGTTCAAGTGCCAACCCCTGGGTTTTATAGCCGATTTTTTCTCCCTTGCGTATCGCGCCAGCCTTACCTGGTCCTGTCGTGTGGCGCGACGGCGAACTTTTTAGGCTAGGGTAGCCTTGTATCGAATCTAGCCTGGAGGTGTGTCAAATTCGAATGAAACGTGTTCACAATTTGTTTCACGTGTCACAGATCAATTAGGGGATCCCCCCCCCCTTGAGTTTTAGGGGGCCCTGTTGCTGGTTTCGTCTGTTTTTCTGTTTCGGGTCACACCGCACTAGTTGGGGGTTCCAATTAGGGTTCCTTAGTGTGCATTTTAGGAATGGGTAACAGAAATTTTGTGAGGTTGTTACATCCTCCCCACCTTGTTTAAAATCTCATCCTCGAGATTTACTGAAACAAGTAAGGATACTTTCGTTTCATTTCTGATTCCAGTTCCCATGTATATTCTGGTCCTCTTTTCGAATCCCATTTTACTTTGACCAGAATTAATCTCTTGTGTTTGAGATTCTTGACCTTTCTGTTTTCTATTTACAGCGGTTTTTCAACAAACTTTAACTTTTCATTTATCTCTATGTCCTGAAGAGGTACTACCAATGATTCATCAGATAAACATTTCTTAAGATTACATACATGAAATACATCATGTACACCGGCTAATTCTTCCGGTAGTTGTAACTGATAAGCGACTGGTCCTATCCATTTGATAATTTAAAAGTTTCGACATACCTTGGACTTAACTTTCCTTTCTTACCGAATCGGACTACTCCTTTCCAAGGAGAAACTTTCAATAGCACTTTGTCTCCAACTTGAAATTCTAACTGCTTACGTCGATGGTCGGCATAACTCTTTTAGCGATCTCGTACCGTTTTTAACCTTTCCTTGATTTGAGTTATCTTGTCGGTGGTTTCCTGCACAATTTCGGGACCTGATAATTGGCTTTCTCCTATTTCTGCCCAACATACTGGAGTTCGGCACTTTAGTCCATAAAGTGCTTCAAATGGGGCAGCATTAACGCTTGTATGATAACTATTGTTATAAGAGAATTCTATTAATGGTAAATGGTCGTCCCAATTTCCACCAAAATCTATAACACATGCCCTCAGCATGTCTTCTAAGGTTTGAATCGTCCTTTCACTTTGTCCATCTGTCTGGGGATGGTATGTTGTACTTAAGTTTAATCGTGTCCCCATTGCTTGTTGAAAACTTTTCCAGAAATGTGAAGTGAAACGACTATCTCTATCAGATACAATGGAGAGTGGAACTCCATGCAATGATACTACCTCATCCACATATAACTTAGCTAGTCGTTCCATGCTAAAGGTTTCCTTCATTGGTAGGAAATGAGTTGATTTGGTTAATCGATCAATAATCACCCAGATTACATGGTTACCTTTTTTGGTTTCAGGTAACTTAGTAACAAAATCCATCGTTATTATTTCCCATTTCCATACAGGCATTTCTAACTATTGAAGTAACCCTGAAGGTTTCTAATGTTCTGCTTTAACTTGTGAACAAGTTAAACACTTAGAAACTTAACTAGCTATGTCCTTTTTCATTTCTATCCACCGAAAATTATTATTCAAATCTTGATACATGTTGTTGCTACCAGGATGCATCGTATACCTAGATTTATGGGCTTCCTCTAATATTTTATCTCATAGATTTCCTTGTATAGGTACCCAAATTCTTTTCTTATGGAATCTCCAAATTCCATCAGTTCCTTGTTCTAATTCCTTAATCATTCCTTTCATTCCTTCAGCATCTTCCTTGATTGCTATTTCTTGGATATTTTTCAATTGTTTCATTAAATCTATTTGCAGATTTAACCTAAGAGCACGTACTCGTCTTTGCTTCTCATGATACTTACGACTTAAGGCATCTGCTACTACATTTGCTTTTCCCTCGTGATATTGAATATCACAGTCGTAATCACTTAAGATTTCCATCCATCTTCTTTGCCTCATGTTCAATTCTTTTTGCCCAAAAATATATCTTAAACTCTTATGATCTGTAAAAATAATAAACTTACTACCATACAGATAATGTCTCCAAATGTTAAGAGCAAAAATTATTGCTCCTAGTTCTAAGTCATGAGTTGTATAATTTTCCTCGTGCTTCTTTAATTGCCTTGACGCGTAAGCGATCACTTTCTTACGTTGCGTCAATACGCATCATATTCCTAACTTAGAAGCATCACAGTAAACTACAAAATCTTTTGTTCCTTCTGGTAAAGCAAGAATTGGTGCATTTGTTAATCTATGCTTCAAAATGTTGAAGGCTTCTTCTTGCTTAGGTCCCCATTCAAACTTAACCGCTTTACATGTTAACTTAGTTAATGGGACAGCTCTTTTTGAGAAGTCTTGGATAAAACGTCGATAATATCCAGCTAATCCTAGAAAACTTCTGACTTCTGTAGCTGATTTTGGGGCTTTCCAATTTGTGATAGCTTCTATCTTTGAAGGATCTACATGAATTCCTTTATGATTGACCATGTGTCCTTGGAATTGCACTTCTTGTAACCAAAACTCACACTTAGAAAATTTAGCATAAAGCTTTTCTTTTCTTAAGAGGGTTAAAAGTGCATGCAAGTGTTCACAGTGCTCCTCCTTGCTTTTGGAATAAATAAGTATATTGTCAATAAAGACAATTACAAATTTATCCAAATACGGTTTACATATCCTATTCATCATGTCCATAAATGCTGCAGGAGCATTTGTTAATCCAAATGGCATGACTGTATACTCGTAGTGACCATACCTAGTTCTGAAAGCAGTTTTAGGAATGTCCTCTTCCTGTACTTTCAGTTGATGGTATCCGGAGCGCAAATCAATCTTAGAGAAATATCTAGCTCCTTGGAGTTGATAAAAGAGATCATCAATCCTAGGTAATGGGTATTGATTCTTAATGGTAACCTTATTTAATTCTCTATAATCAATACACATTCGCATTGATCCATCCTTCTTTTTCACAAACAACACAGGTACTCCCCAAGGGGATGAACTTGGTTGTATGAATCCTTTTTCTAACAATTCATCTAATTGCTTCTTCTGTTCTAACATCTCCGTTGGTGCTAAAAAGTAAGGTGCTTTAACAATTGAAGCGGTTCCAGGCACCAGATGAATTTTGAATTCTACTTCTCTATCTGGTGGTAATCCAGGTGGATCTTCTGGGAATACATCGGGGTATTCTGACACTACCGGAATTTCCTTAAGTTCTGTGCCCTTGGTGTTAATGATTACTGAAATCATATACACTACGCCTTGCTTTCGTACGTAGCTAGCAGCCTTCATTACTGAGATGAACTTCATTGGCTTGCTTGGCTTATCTCCTTTGATCAGTATCATCTTTCCTGTTGGCGCACGAATTTCAAAAGAATTTTGGTCGCATAGGATTCGAGCATGGTTAGCTACTAACCAATCCATTCCTATCACTACGTCGAATCCCGCTAGATTCATAGGTAGAAGGTTTGCAGAGAACTTATGTCCTAATAGTTCTATTTTTCCTTCATGAAGTACTTCGTGTATGTCAATAGGGTTTCCTTCGGTTATTTCTACGTACAAGCTTGACTAAGCTTAGTTAATGGTTGATTAAGAGCTTGGCAAAATGCAGTATTTATAAAACTTTGGTTTGCACCAGAGTCAAATAATACTTTTGCATAAACGTCATGGATAAGAAACGTACCGGCGATCACGTCAGGGATCATGGCTGCCTATTGCGTCGTCAGCTGAAAAGCTCTTGCGTTCTTCTTGCTGGTTCCATCTGCCGCCTTAGCTTTGTTGTCAGGTGCCTTTGTTAATTTAGAGTAATTTGGCTTAAAGTGCCCTGCTTCCCCACAATTGAAGCAGATAGTAGATTTCTTTCTACAGTCTTCCTCTCGGTGCCCCGGTATTTTGCAGAGATTGTAGTATTCCTTACATTTTCCTAAATGCTTCCTTTTTTAGATTCTACATAAAGGTGGTGCAGAAGACTGCCCTGCTCCCTTTTTCTTGTAATTATTATTATTATTACCCGAGCAAAAACCTTGGGTAATCTTTTGAGCCAACTCCTTCTTCCTATTCGCATCCCTCGTACGAACTAATCCGTCAGTCAAGGTATTGGCCAATTCGACAGCGTCGTCGATAGTCCGAGGTCTAGCAGCCTTGACTATATTGCGGATTTCGCTAATCAACCCCCAAATATATCGAGAAATGAGTACAGGTTCTGGCAAAGCCAGAGTCGGTACTATTCTTGCATATTCGAAGAATTTCGACGTGTACTCACGACACTTAACATCCACCATTCTATGGTTCAGGAACTGATTTTCCATTTGTTCCTTTTCATAGGAAGGACAGAATTTTCTTTCTATCATTTCCTTTAACTCTTCCTAACTCATGGCATAAGCCATGTCATTTCCTTTAGCTTGTAGAACAGTATTCCACCATTCTAATGCCTCCTCCTTGAAGAGGTTGGAAGCATACATTACTTTGTCTTCTTCTGCGCAGTTACTTATTTTGATAACAGTTTCTTTCTTCTCTAGCCATCGTAGTGCAGCAATGGCTCCTTCACTGCCCGTAAATTCGGTTGGTTTACAGGCTAGGAATTCTTTATAGGTACAACCAGTTGTCATCACTTTCATCTTTTTAGGAAATGGGGCTTTGATAATATTATCGTTGCCTCCATTTACGCTATGAATAAAATTGTCATCACAGGAGCGTTTGCTATTATCATCTTTGGAACGTTCGACTGGGTTTTTAACAGCTGCTATGATTGCTGGGATAGCATTGGCTATGCCCTGAGCAATTATGTTTTCTATATTTTCCCTATTTAGGGAATTTTCATGGTTATTCTGTTCCGAATGATTAACTTCGTTTGCTGATTGATTAACTTCATTTGCCATCTGAATTACAGACATAATACATCGATTAATATCACAAAATAGATAGCAAATAAATAAAGCATTGCAATCACAACACAAACAGAGTCAGCACATATAGCCAAAATTGTCGATCATTGCGACACTTAGATTTATATATATATGCTAATTATAATGAGAAAACCGATCCCAGTTAAGAAAACCCAGGAAACTCTTATATGTGGCTAGGATTGATCCACGTCGCATGTTAGTGTATGAGGAGACAAGGGCATTTTCGTCATTTCTATTAACCTTTTGACTGAATGAATGTGTAAGTTTGGTAAGAGACATGATGCACCGCGGACCTTTCTTCTTCTTTCATCTGTTTCATTTATTACACTTTGTACTTGCTCTATCTATCACATATCTTTAGGTTTTGATAAATCTAAAGTTACTTGTTTTCGATGTAGGGAGAAAGGTTATTTCAAAAGAGAATGAAAAAATCAAGAAGCAAATGGAGCAAAGAATCCGTTTGGTGGTCATGATTACTATCGTAAAGCCATATATCAACAAGTTGCTCATCAACCGCATCAACAAAAAGATTCACAAACTGTCATGGGAAAATGATCGAAGATGCAAATAAGAAAGCTTATTATGGAATCATTGATCAAGATGATGAGAAAATGGCTCCAGGATTCAGCTGGGATAAGTTTGTGGATGAGAATAGGGAGTTTAAAGCTTTCATTGCTCAAATTGTTTAAAAGCCAGAATTGATGAAAGAATGGATAGCAGTGTTATCTGATGAAGAAGAAAGTCAAGATGAAGAATCTGTTTCTTCTGAAAATAGTTCAACAGATACTAGTCATAATGATGAAGAAGTTGAACAGATAAACATTGTAAAAACTCATTTATCTTCTGACAGTTTTGAATTTTATTTTGCAGAAAAATTGAAGAAACTTAAAGAGAGAAAAGCTGCAAAAGAAACGAAAGAAGTTAAGGTTGTTGAGAAGATTGTTGAAGTGGAAAAGGTAGTTGAAGTCGAGAAGATTGTGGAGATTGAAAAGATTATTGAAGTCACAAAACCTTGTCTTACATGTTTGGAACCTTGCAAACAATGTGAAGATAAAGATGAAAGGTTTAGTGAGCTTGAAAAGTTGAAAGAGAAGTTGTTGTTTGATGTCAAGAATGTGAAAGAGTCGTACGATATATTGAACAAAACTGTGAATAGTTTGCAGAAGACAAACTCTGAAAGAGAAGATGCTTTGACGATGATGAATGCAACAATGATGTCCAAACAAAAGGAGATCAATTACTACATTGAAGAGTGTGCTAAGTTGAAGCAGGAGTTGGAAATTGAAAAAGTTGAAAATGAAAGAATCAGACGATTACTACAAAGTTATTCAAGTTCTGATTACTTAATTGACAGAATTTATCCAACTGTTGCAGGTTTTGAAGTGTTTGAAGACAAGAAGCCGAAGAAAAAGGACACTGGTAAGAAACAGAGTGTCTGTTATAACAAGTGTCCGCCTCCAATTTGGGAAGGGTATTCGTCTAGAAAACCGAATGAGGAACAAGTAAAAAAGGCAGTCAATATAAAGTTGGAGTCCGAGATAACCGATGTATTACCAGACAATATTGACATCACATTCACAGCGTCTGACATAGATCATGAGTCTGAGTTATTAAAAAGGATGGTCGATCAGGTGTTATTTAAGGATGAGGAGTCCGAGTCTATGTCTGAGTCAAGGAGTTCGAGTTCGTCTGTCAGGAGTTCAAAGTCGTCGGGAAAACGGGTGTATAGTAAAGAATTTTTGTTGTCAAAATCTAATTTGAATGACGAAACATTTGAAGTTGCATATACTTTGAATGATTCTGACAAATTATATTTTGATAAAGAATTTCCAATAAGAGGTGTGAAAACTGAAATGATTAACAAGGTTTTCAAACTAACAGAAATTAATATTTCTGAAATAAAAGATTTAAATCTTATTGAAAAACCTAAAAAATACACTTCAAGAGAAAAACAAAAAATGAACAAAATTTTAAACAAGAAAATGGGTTACAGTTCTGGTTCTGGTTACCGAAAGAAACCAAACCATAACGGTAATTACAAAAAGAAGGGTTTAGGTTTTATACCACCAGAAAATTATAAAAATGAGAAAATTTCTAAAAATACAAAACTTGTATCAGGAACTTCTGCTGAGGATGAAAAGAAGAGCTCATTCTGGAGACAGTCAAATTAGGAATTTCTTGCTGAAAAGAAGAAAACTGAAGCTCATCAGAGAAAAAAGACTAGAACCTGTTACAGATGTCAAGAAGTTGGTCACATCGCCTGGAACTGTCCTAAGGCAACCAACACAAAACAGGGAGTTTCAGAAAAACTCAAAGAAATAGTTGTTGATAAAACCGAACCACCAACTGAAAAATTTAAAGTGTTTAAAAATTCAACATATGAAGTTGGTGAATGTTCGAAAAGGTTTTACAAAAGGAGGGGAAATCTTGACAACCAAGCTTGGGTTGTTAAGAAATCAGATGAAAAATCTGGCAATGAATCTGATTCCACAAAATCAGAAGAGCCACAAGTTCTTAAAAATGGTGAAAACTTAGTTCCGCCTTTGGATGATATTCATTTTCCACCATTGCGGACTGAGAATTTTAAATCAAAAGTTGGGAAAGTTGAGATCTCAAATCAATTTTATTCTGAAAAGAATGAATTTGATGTTGAGAAAGCGTTTAATGGGAATGTTAAAAAGATGTTTGGGAAAATGGTCGAGGGAAAGGCCAAAGGGGTAAAAGATTTTTATGCTACAAAGAAGGCAACTTACAGCCCAACCCCTAGTGAAGTTGAGAAAGTTACACCCAAGGAAGGTCAGGCTTGGTGTCTATATTGTTTGTTTGAAAAACCTGACTTGCCGGAGCTCCCAGGTTGGTAAGTGTGGAGCAGGAATCGGCATCTTTCTTGAGAAATTCACGTTTGGTGATATTTCGACTAACAAGTGGTAAATCAGGGACATTAAGTTGTACTTGATTTTCTACTAGTAGTGATTGCTGTTTGAATTTAAAATTGTTATATT
This sequence comes from Helianthus tuberosus, assembly GCA_030545235.1. Classification (NCBI taxonomy): domain Eukaryota; kingdom Viridiplantae; phylum Streptophyta; class Magnoliopsida; order Asterales; family Asteraceae; genus Helianthus; species Helianthus tuberosus. The sequence continues at coordinate 126,730,683 of CM060358.1, forward strand.
TTTCAAAAGTGATATTGAGAAAAACAATGTGATGAACCCCTAATCTACAAGTGGTAAAATCAACAAAACTTATTTTCCGGAAAAATCATTTTGGTTAAAACAAACTTAAGTGTTTTGAAATCATAATGAGAAAATAGTTCGTTGTAAGGGGGAGTTCTGATTGTTTATGCCAAGTGGATGGCGATTTGAAGCGATTCGATATCAGTTGTCACTTTACTTGTATAGTTTGTTTTCAAATTTCCTTTAAATGTGTTTGAATTTTAGGGGGAGTAAGTATTTTCAGAAAATCCAAAAACATTAGAAAATTTGAAAATGTCAAAAACATGATAAAATTCAAAATGAGTTTTGTTGTCGAAAAGAGGAAATGATAGTACATCAGTAGACAGTTACAGTATGCTAAAGAAATGTAATGTTTATATAGCATTAAACGGTCTCACTGATGATATGCCGATAGGTTTTTACACATTTAGTAAGCTTTTTCGGGATATAAACTTAAATTCAAACTTGCTTATTTCGTGGGGAACACTACTTGGATATATAGGTAACCCCTGAAATTTCGTTTGAAGGATCCCTCTTTCTGAGATACTAGGTCTTTATGCTCAGTGATATCTGGGGTATTATCCAGGGACTTCTGATTTTGCGGAAGCAATGGCCTAGTCCCCGGAGAATACTTTACGCTTGCTTGAAATAAAAGCTTGCCCTCAGCATAAAAAATGATGAAACATTGAAAAAATGCAAATCATGTGCTGTTGTTAAAAAAGATCCTCTAAAGGGGACCCACCAAAAGTCGAAACCGTCATCTCTCTGCTGAACGGAAGTTCTGACCTGAGCTCTCACGGTCTTCGCATTTAACCCCTTACAGATATCATCTGTGGTATACTCACCTGTAAGACTGAATATTGGGATTTGGATACGGGAGTATATTCAAGAGGTGGGACACATGAATGAGTTTAAGTCCTTAATACACCTAATTCATATCCTAAATCAGTTGAAATTTGTATGAAAATTTAAGTGGATCAGTATATCGGCAATCTAAGTGAATTGTTTAATTCTTAATGTGTAACTAAGCTCAATGGTACTTGTGACTTGTCAAAAACTGATATGATCCTCTTACACAAACTCACAAAAATATTGTTTCTATATATTTCTTTATTGCATTTCACTTCATTTAAAAAATCCAAAAAGATTTTCAGTGTGTTTTAGCATAAATTTTCAAAAATCCAAAAATATTTTCGACAACTGATGTTGGAGATCGGATTTTCAAAATTCCAAGTGCTAAACATGATGAGCATGTGGTGGGGGGAGTTTGTGTTTAAATGAGAAAAAAAATTTATATCTTCTTACAAGTGGTTCATCAGTTATTAACATTGTTAAATCATCCTGGATAAATTTGAAGGGAATTCTGGATATGTAAATTTTGTAAAATGTTAAATTTGTGAAAATTTACTTTTGGGTAGAGGATGTGCAGGATAGCCTGGATTCTGAAGTCTGAGTATAGAGCCAGGTCACGATCCTCATCCTGAGAAAGCCAGATTGCGATCAACATCCGAGGGAAGATGAAGATTGTTAGAGGGGAGTTTGTAGATCCTGAGAAAGAAAAGAGAAGATAAAGATTGAGGATGCTTTACAGTGTTAGATACTTCAGAGAGTGATCAGACTGATAAAGACTAAAGACGTTGAAGACTCGACACTTAAGACTCGTCAACATCCTAGGGGGAGTCTGTTGGTTCATACGTCTGTCGACTTCGTCTTGTATCGAGTCTTGTATATGTATAGATAAATCAGGGCACGGAAAACGAGAAATTAGGTCAACAGGCAAGTTCAAACGGAATTAGAATGGTTAATTCCGCTTGAAGTTGACATGACATTTCAAACGAAATTAGCCTTGCTAATTTCGCTTGAGCCTGTTAATTCCGTTTGAATGCTAATCTCGTTTGAAACGTGATTCCGCTTGAGTCATGTTCTGTGACAACCCTCACCAAACCAGGTATCCGTACGAATTAATTAATATTTAATTAATGCTTAATTACTGTGCTTGCTTACAACTGTGGTAAAACTGCTTCTTGATTTCTGATACATACATACTCATGCATCACATTTTATACTGTCACTCTATTATTTACACACAAACATCAGTGACAACCTTGATGCACAAAAGCACAGTTAGCACACTAAACGGATAGCCCAATAAACATGCTGATATTGCCAGCCAGCACTAGACAGATATTGTCTCTAAGGCCAGTACGAGCCGGGAATAGATTACTACACTAGTAGGGAGTGTAGGGAGGTGAGGATTGTAAAACTGCGTCACTAGGTGATAGTTATAGTGACCGGATGTGCCTAAAACATGCTTTAATTACAAAATTCTGCACTTTGTACAAAAATTCAGCATTTAGCATAACTAGTAAAGTGCAAAAACTTGGTAAAATAATACTAGACACTTTCCAAAGTGTTGGTAATTTGTTGTGTCACTAAAAATAATATTAAAGACACTTTAAAGCTTTGCTTGACACTTTAACGGATCAATATCCAACCGAACAACCGGACTTTACCCAGAACATAAAAATATTGTCAATGACATTGTTTACACTTTTCTGAGCTAGTTAGGGTCCCCGAATACCCTAACACCCTTTATATTACATAACACACTAACAACCTACTTAAAGTCCTAACTAAGCATAACTAATCCTTAACCAACCAACTGAAATCTAACTATAAACCCCCCCCCCCCCACCCAACCGATCGGTTCCCCCCATGTGGTGACACACCACTCATTGCTTTGATTATTTTATTAACTTTGTCTAAAATCTAGTGAGCATATTGTTTGATGGATAATACACCAAATTGGATTATATATTTGCTTAAGGGATAAGACTTCATTCACTAAACACTTCACAAGAAATTGCTTTCTTCTCTCCCTCTTGCCTTGTAATCGGCCGAACACCATCACCATTACCCACCCATCATTCAAATCTTGTTCAAGCCATTTTCTTACCTACAAGTGTGCAAGGTGACATACAAGGAGGCTCGGTGCTTTCGGAAACTCAAGAACCTCTCTACATTTCTTTTATCCACCTTGTTTACGTCTTGTTTCTTCCCTAGCCTCGAGCTAGTAGTAAGTGCTTCTAAACATCCTCTTGTTCTTGTTTAAAGCGGTTAATAAGAGATTTAACGGATAAAACTCAAGAACACACAAGATCAAAACTAAAAGTCTTGAAAGAATGATGAACTAGATGGATAAAGAGTAACTAATGGTGTAAATCTTGTCTAGATGTGTTTATTTAATGTTGTTAGTTGCTAGTAGTGGAATGGATCGTCATCTAACCATGCTAGATCATGTTCATGGAACATGAACTAGTGATATGTTAAGTGTAAAAGTTGTAAGATGATGAACCCTTCCACACATAAACATGAACTTGTGTAAAAGTGATTTTTCTTGTAAAATAGAGTTCTAAACTAGTAGATCTAAAGATCTACAAGTGGTTTTTCGGAAGAACCAAGTAAAATATACAAGTCCTGTTTTAAACCCAAATCTTACATACACTAAAAGCATATTTGTGAACAAGCAAGTGTATAAACACTGTGTGACAAGAAGATCTAACAAAGAAATATTTTCGTAAATAATGACTAGAAGTTGTAAGACTACATATTCTTTAAGAATAAAGTTTTCAAGAAACTGATTTTATTTTTAAAGATGACAAGATCCGCTAAATATGTTAGGAAGTTACTACATGTTTTTACACAACTTACAAGTTCATGAGTTTGCGATTTATACTTATTTTTTACAAGTTTGATGTTCAAATGATGTATGTTGATGATTGATAAATTGTTGATTGAATTTTGAAAAGAAAATGATACGCTAGTAAGCGTGGCCACCTCCAGTTACAGAGGAAACTCTGGCGAAATTTTTCCAGAAATATAACACTTAGAAATATTTTGTGACAAGTGTTTATAAATATATTTTTAACTTGTTTTTCCAAATAAACTTCGCCAAGATTTTTATTACAAAATAACCAAGTGTCGGAGGTGGATTTTCGTAAATAAAACTTGTTAAATATATATTTAGAATATATATTTCATAGTAAAACGCTTGTGTGATTTTATGATTATTTTGTGAACTACATATATTATTTTTAGGGCAAAAATAATATAACTGGAAAATGTTATGAAATTACGACTCCAAAATAATACCAACGCTATCACAAATCAATATTTAAGTTACACCGGTATTATTATTACAACGTGAACTTTAAAATGTAACTTACGTATTTTTCGGAAAATACTCTTAAATGTGTATTTTGATAAAGTATTATTTTGGAAATGGTATGAAGTAAAATATAATATTTTTGGGAAAAATATGTATATTTTGGAATTAGAGTATTTTAGACAAGTGATTAAAATATATTTTTCAAGTGAGACTTAAAAATATATTTTCGGAAATTATAACGTATACATGTATTAAAAACCCCCATCCTTGGGAAGGAATATATTTATACAATAATTAAGAGGTGTAAACACGAAATAGTTGTCTAACTATTTCCCAAAAACGTTAAACCCTAAGCCAAGGCACGGCCATCCGTCTAATAGAAGTTAGTACGTGTAGGTCGTCACGCATCAGGTTGATTTGGGATTGATTATTTCGAGACGCACTTCAGTGAGTTCATGTCCCCCTTTTCTCTTAACTGTTTTCAGTTTTTATACTTCGGGGGTGAAATACATGTTACAATGATTACGGATACTTTTATACATGGTATGGTTAGCTTAAGGAGGGTTACTACTTAGATCATGTGAGTGGGTAGGCGGAAACTAGAGGCCATTAATCCTCATTGTAGGACCGAGGGTCAGTAGCGGTAGATCTATCTGGGTGTAGCGAGCCCAACTCCAGGCCCAACAGAACGGACCTCGGGGTGACTTTGTACCCGACGCAAAAATCTGCTAGGTTTGAGTCTTCCTACATCACTTCACACATATCATTGGCTTTGCAACCCAATGGTGATCTCTTTTTCCTTATTTGCTACATACCAGGGATTTTCATACATACAAACATATTACAAAGGTTTACATACTCACTTTTACATGAACTCGCTCAACTTTATGTTGATTTTTCAACTTACATGTATTTCAGGAAATTAATGGATCTGGTCAAGTATGCAAGGGTGTTAAGCTGCGTAAGAATAATGGTGTCATCCGAGTTTAGGAATTGTGATCTTTGCCTGGACGGGTCACGAGTCTTAAACTGTGTCTTCATTCATGCCTTTTGGTTGTGTCTCATGAACAAGTTCTAAGTATGTTGTGGTTGTAATTCGTTGCATGTGTCGACTTTAAAACAATGTTGTCGTATTTTACTTTTTAAATTTGAATGAATGGATGAACATCATGGTTTTATCATCATATAGCATTGTTGTGATTATGCTATGCTATTAAGAAGTCACACCATAATAAACCCACGCTTCCGCAAAGCCAGGGTGTGACATGTTCAAGCGGAATTAGTTTGCCTATATATAGCTGGTGCCTAATTCCGTTTGAGTTAGTTGTGTATGTGTGTTTCCAGAGCCGAAGTCTCGTCTTGCTGTAAAACTTTGTCAGCTTAATCAGAAAGACATTTAAAGTGATATTCTTGCTGAATCCAACTCAATATGTCTGTTTCCGCCTTTCATATTGATTAGAACACCTCTGATTGACTCGTTTCGAGTCCGTACACGATCCTACAAATTGCTTGGTGTTTCTTTAGATGGGGATGTAACTCTCAACAATCCAGAAGGGATCAGGAACAAAGGATGCGGCAAACGTCAACGATTGTCTAGACCAGCTCAGGATGCAACGAGCAACTCTGCCGTCAAACCTCCCAAAACACCCGGGCTTTGCCGAACATGTATGAAGTACGTGACTGGGCATGATTCAAGAAAATGCAAGAAAAAGAAGAAGAAGAAGCAATCGGCTAACGAGGATGAGGACTCAAGCTCTGTGAGTCAGGAGTCCACTTGATTTGGTATTTCTTTTGATGCGTGTGTTGTGCGTGTTTTGAAAACTTTTATATTAGGTTTACCTTATGACGCCCGCTTTTTGGTCTCCATTTTAGTGGAGCGCAACTAAACTTTGATCATCCCTTTTGTATTTCTTGGGCTGCCTTTTGTACATGCACACGTTTGCATGTGTAGATTATCTGAAAATGGATGCACATGCATATGTTTGCATGTTAGAATGTATGTATGTGGGTTTGGTATGTTAGAATGATATCCACAATGTTTGTGTGAAAAGTAAACGTTGTTATCTGTATTTTTTGCACGTTACATCCTATGTATATAATTACCGAGAAAATGACCTATTTCGTTACAAAAACCAATAACAAAAAAAAATGTAACCACATATAGTAGTTTGTAGTTTTTTTTACAAAACACAAGCCATTTTTTTTCTTAAAGATATAATATATCTGGATGAATATTACTTGTTATTGTAACAAATTTTATATATTATACATAAAGTAACAACTTTTTATATGGTCAAGTAGTAGATACATTTTTATAGAATAAATATAACAAGACGTATCTTTTTGTTACTTTCTCCTTTTTATCTGGTGTTGCATTTAATTTGTCATTAATTATCATATCTAATCACCACCATCCACCCCCCAAAGTTTATTTTTTCATTATAAATAGTTTCAGTATACATTATATGTACATCCACAAACCATTTTTAACTACTTATCACACACAAAGCATAACAATGCACAAGAGGCCATCCGCGGTTTCCAAAGTTCCGGATGTTGAGGTGATCGATCTCACGCCTGGAAAAAATGAGTTTATTAATGTCGGGAAGAGACTTCGAAAGTATGCATCAACTCCACCCAGGGTTGGCGATATGCATGAAACAACCCCTTTAGCCCCTATGCCCATGCATACGCTTAGGAAGATTTTTACCAGTGATTGGCACCCGCGCAGAAAGAGAAGTAACTTTTGTTCGACCCCAAAGGTAGAACCCCATGCGAAGCCTATGGCGCGAGCAATACCGAAAAATGAGCCTAGTGTTAACCCTATAGTCAAGACGGGGCCAAATGTAGTGCCTAAGGGTGAACCTTTTGGGTTTGATACATACACTACCGGTAACGTGATGCCTAACGACGAGCCTACAGTATACCCAACAAAGAGACACGTTGATGATCCCAAAACCAGCAATTGGGTTGATGATGTCTCGTGGATGAGTGAAATGGAGTGGGATTCATATTTCCCAATTAACATATCAGTTTCTCCCGTCCCACCAAACCCATGCAAGTGTAAAAAGTGGTTCACATGAAGAAGGTCAAGTATAAATCAGGTGTTGTTGTTGTGTTTTTCTAATTATGTTATTTTTGAAGATCTATGTATGTTTTTAGGTTAATTAGAAATCAGGTGTAGTATCAGGTTATCAACATTAACTAAGGAGCAATGTATGTATCTAATGATTTTGTAATTTTTACTGGTGTTATACGTAATGAAAAAAAACCATCTAGTTTGTGTGTTGTTACTTCTTTGTTGGGGTGTATTTTTTGTGTTTTTTGTTACAGAAATTGACTGGTAGTAAAACAGTTTCTAGGGGTAGGGCCCCATGGTAACAAAATAAAAAAGTAATAAAAAAAATGTATGGACGTGGGTAAATGACAAAACAATATGTTATTATAGTGGGACCCACAAATCCTTGGCACAGATCTTTCTTGTAGATCCATCATCCCAACTATAGGCTTCCAACTATATTCAAATATATCATTTTCTTATCTCCTTTTTTTTCTTTACAATTCATACACCTCTCAAAAAAGATGAAAAGGTGTTCATGTGGGAGGATTGCTACCATCCTCACATCATGGACAGATGACAACCCAGGAAGAAGGTTGTATTCATGTACGTTTAAGGTAAAAAATTCGAACCATGTTTTAATAAGTAAATGTATGTTCTAATCGTGTCTTATCTCCATCATTTTAATGTAGCCCAGCAACTGCCCTTTCATTGGTTGGGTCGACCCACCGATGTGCATACGGTCAACTAGGATCATACCAGGTCTTTTGAGGAACATCAACAACCTGCAAGCTGAACTTTTTGCCCGTGAGCAAGAAATTCGAAAGAAGAAGAGGGTTATATGGTTACTGATATTAGCGTTAAGGATTGGCAGCTTACTTGTTAGCACTGTTTGTTGAGGTTTTTGCCATTGTTTGGTGAGATTAAGAAATAGGTGCTACTTAGTTGCATTATCCTTGTTAATATGTTAATGACATTTTCAGTAGTATGTACTTGTTGATGTTTGGTTGAATCTGAGAATTTTTTATGTTATGCATTTTTTGGTTTTGTACTTACCATGTAACATTTTTTCCCCCTGAGATTTTTGTACATTTTTGTTGTATATGTGTTTGATCATGTGCTTTTGTTGATGTTTGGTTGAATCTCTTTTTTATTCCTGAGAATGTTGAATCTGACAATTTTTTATGTTATGCATTTATTGGTTTTGTACGTACCATGTTACATTTTTTTCCCTGAGATTTTTGTACATTTTTGCTGAATGTGTGTTTGATAATGTGCTTTTGTTGATGTTTGGTTGAATCTCTTTTTTTTCCTAAGAATGTTGTACATTTTTTTCATTTTTGTTGTATGTGTGTTTGATTATGTGACTCTTTTTTATTTTATTTTTTTCTAAAACGTGTAACTTATGTAAGCTTTTTTTAAGATATCAATTGTTTTTTTAGTTTTTCGTTATGTTAGAACACAGTATTTTTTGAAAACATATAATAACGACACGATTTTTTGAATAACATAGATTGGAATAACATAGATTTAACACAATAGTTCAGTACGTAATAACGTTCACAATAGATATGGTAAACAACATAGCATAAGGAAAGTAGCCCATATATTGCATGAGAGAGGGAAAATGGGGGCACATTCTTTTTTTGCACACACATAGTAGTAACTTCGCATAAACACCACTTTTTAGTCAAGAAACGATCTTGGAGTGCCATACTCGATTTCAGTGCTGAGTAGTTCTGGGCTAAGCTCACTCTCCCACGGGTTGTGGTTCGTCCACGACACAAGAGTGTTTGGAGAATAACAAGAGTAATCATCATCTATAGGATCATCTTCAGGATCATCGGTAGCGTTTGGATCAACTGTCGGGGGGTCTTCTGGGTGGCGTTGACTGGTTTAGGTGGATCAGTGAGCACCACAGATGAAGAGTGTTTGACAGGGGTAACTTGTGTAGTGGGGATAAATTATACCCAGTCAACATCAAAAAGTGCCTCATCTAACCACATCTCATAATGGGTTGTTGCTTCAAGTTTAGTGTTAGTAAGGAGGTCACTTATAAGCTTAGCATCCATAGCAAGATTTTCTCCAACAGTTGGCGGCGTTGGCGGAAGAGAAGGGGTGCTTGTGATTTGAGTACACTCTGGGTTTCCATCTGATCTCGGAGTTTGGAGTTCGAATGAAAGAGTTCTCCGCAATCGTTTGGTAACCCGTTTTGAGTCAGAGGGTGATGTTGGACTAGACATAATAAGGTGGGTTTTTTTTCCACTTTTTTATGGTGAACAAGTGATGAAACAAATGTTTACATTTCACCTTAATTTATAGACAAACAAATGATGTTAGGTAGATAAATTAATTAGATTGTTTACATCAGTTTACATCAACATTAAATGTAATACACTAACCAACATAGAAAATAAGTATTTTTTTCCTATTTCTTTTTGTTTGAAAGCAAATAACATAATTATATTATATATTTCCAAGTAAGGAAATCATGAGCTGTTACATGTTTAAGTCGCTATATTGGGCAAATGTAACATAATTATATTATATATATGCAAGAATTTACATAAATTTCCAGTTATGAACAAATGTAAATCATATTATAGCCTTCATTTTTACTTCATTTATAAATGTAATTTATATAATTAGTTTTTTCACTCCTTTTTGTATTTTTCCCGCCAAAACCCCATCTCACGATATTGCATGTTCTCAACCAGTACATTTTTTTTTCAAGGCTGTCATTTCTTAGCAAGCATTTACATTTGATGTAACAAGTTTCTTTACAGTTGCTGTCATTTCATATTTAATTTTTGAACTTTTGATTCTTCCCTCCTTTTGTTTACCCAAACGTGATACATACATACATACATACATACATATATATATATATATATATAGGGTTAGGTTAACGTACAAATGTCCTTATCGTACATTACGTACGCGATCATCTCAGCCGTCAGATCTTCATCACACATTGAAATCGCATGTTGGTTTTTTGTAACAATTTCGCATGTTGGTTTTTTAACATGCGATTTAATCAAAATTACCACATGCGAAATTGTTACAAAAACCAACATGCGATTTCATCAAAATTATCACATGCGAAATTGTTACAAAAAACAAACTTGCGATTTCATCAAAATTATCTCATGCGATTTCATCCATGCTATTTTTTAACATGCGATTTCACTATATTATACATAATGTACGTTAAGGGATATTGTATTTTACACTTCACCTATATATATATATATATATATATATATATATATATATATATTATTTATTATCACATCACAAAGAGAAAATTGGGATTCATTAAATGATTGTACTATAGTTATCAAATCATGAGAGTTAGACTAACACTAGTCGTATAGAGCAGAGCATATCCATACATATCTTTTTTTAAATGTGTAAGACAAGACAAAAAGACAATGGGGATAAAATAAAAGTACACATTTTTTTATTTTTTATTAGTTGTGCTTTTTCCTTCTTTAGTGTACACATCAACCATATGCTTCCTTTTTGTCCAATTTAGACTCCCCAAACTGGGGCATTTATATGACATTGTACTTTTTTGTGTTTATATATATATTATTATAATTAATAAGTATTATGGATATATTTCTTGGATATGGTATTGGTGTACATGTGTCCTTTTTGTGCACATTGGACACTCCCAAGCTGGCAGCATTAATTTGTAAGATTGTACCTTTACAGAAGAGATGACCCAATTTAACATATGCTGTTACATTTTATTTTGTACTGATTTTTGTAACGTGATAGGTATTTTTGTACTGATTTTTTTTTTTTTTTGTAACAAAGTAGGTTGTACTAATAATTACGACTGTTTGACTAACGCTAATTATTACAGCAAAGAACACACATATTAGACATAACATTGTATTACATTTATTCATTGTTAAAGTAATCAAAAAAGTTATCAAACGAAAATTTTGCATTGTTACACCTTTTTTTACTACATCTTATTGTATGTTTTTCAAAGGAAAATATATATCTTAGTCAAACTTTCCATTAGTGTACTTATGGTTCACCAAAATGTAACATTAAACATACACATAAAGACATGTGTTCCAGATCAACAGACATACATAAATAGTCAAATACATAGAGAGCTAACCGACAAAGTACGAGTTATATAGTTTAAGTTGTCCACAAAAAACATAACATTAGCATATGGAGAGTAGTATGCGTGTAGCGAATTTTTTTTCGGAGGGCAAGCAACTGATTTTGCTTTCTCTTCCAGTGGCCGCTAAAACCACATTCAAAAGGTTCATTGATGCCGTTAAAATTCTGCATGTGCTGCATAAGGAATACTGCACTATCCATTGGATGCGCAAGGGTTGCCCAATGGATATCACACCTCTTAATCTTGGCTGCTGCAACTTGATCCTTTGACGGATGTTCGGAACGCTCCAAATAAGCGACCAGCATATGCTTCTGTTAAAAAACAATAAACTAATCAGTTTTGGAATGAGTTATTGTTTTTCATCCTAATGTTTACAAGAAAAGAAAATGACTAACCACTTTGTATGGTGTATCTTTATTGTAGTAATCTTGATGATACTTAATGCCAAGATCGAAAATAATCAAGTAATATTGATCATTCTCTAGGATTGGAAAGAAAAGCATTTTGATCCCAATGAGTTCATATGTGCCGGCTCCCATCATCCTTTCGCGGAACGTTTTCATACGTTCATCATCATCACAAGTAGAATCTGTCAATAACCAGTTGTCCTGGTTTTTTTTTTCAAATAAGATGTGTCAATAAGGTGGTGCAAGGCACGAACTCCAAAAATCCAAAAAATGCCTTTAAATAGGCAAACTTACAACGTTCCGAAAGACTCAAATCAAAAGTTACTACTGATTTAGATGCCCCGTAACCCATGACCCACAAACAAACTTTAATAAATCCAAAATCATAGACAAAGATCAAATAATATAATATGAATACTTACTATGACAGTTGTTCTAAAATAAATAAGCGTCTCGCAGCCGGCGGTTCTATCAACTTCTTTATAATTCATTACATCTACCCAAGCATCAACCACATCAGAGTACACCTTCACTTCCTCCCTCAATGTGCGCATCAGCGTCTTTGTGATTTCGACGCCGTACATACTCTTGAAGATAATATCTCTACGTAAGACAATGTTAGATTTATAAATTAGATTCCGGATATCAAAAAAACTAGGACTACTATGTTTTACGTATATTTTATATAACTGAACTTACTCAGCAGATTGACCGAATTTTTTTGTTACCCCGCTAGACAAAGAGATGACCATTTTTCGTGGCATGTATGTTGTTCGTGAAAAAACGTATGCTGTTATACATTTAAAACAAAATAGACTATTCGGAAAAAAAACATAATATTTGGAGCAAAACATTCCCTAATCTATCAGGAGCAAAACTTTGCATAATGTAACAACTAGTATTTTAATATTTAAACGGAATCTTACATTGAGTATTTCATATCGAACAGAAAATCCCATATACGTTGTTCTTTCGATATAATATCGATTTCCATTTCGTGATCATGGTCATCACATGACCGGTTGAACCTACCAAATGGTTTTCTTTGTCTTGATTCAAGTTCGTTTACTACGCGTGATATCATTTTCAGCCGTTCCCTAACCTGCTTAATTTTATTTTTTGATTGTTAGTATGAATCAAAAAATACCAAGTTTATTATAATTTTTGAATGAAGTAAAAACATATAGAACTTACCATTGATTATATTTTTGGTCTCTTCTACTTTTGAATGCTTATCTTCTTGATTTATGCCATCACTTTTTTGCACATCAGGTGGTACAGAAGTTTCCGTATTATTTGTATCATCGACATCAGCATCTGCAATTTTTTTTGTTCTCATAAGTCCGATTATCTGTTGTGTACACAAATAACACATGTTCACGTTTTTTTTTTTTTTGAATCATGACTTACCTAGTTCGGCGTCTTGTGTGAGTAGCTGAAAGGCAGGCCAATCAAGCAATCCTGACATATTTTTTGTTTCGTTGCTCCTATCCAATTCTATTCATTTATATGTAGACATACATAAACGTGTTAGTTTGTTTGTGTATGATCGGTTTTTCTTGATTTTTATATACACGTAACAGGTTATACCTGAGTTTATATAATGGTTGAGTGAAAAAAAAAAACACCTAGAACTTACTTGTCGGTGTAGCTTTCGTCTCTTGATGTTTTGCCTCATTTTCTTCGTCGCGTATGACTCCACATGCGCCACTTTTTTCTGTAGGAGCTGCCGAACCTGCTGTGGTATCTCTGCCACTTTTAGCGCGTTACTTTGTATGACTTTTTACTTTATTGTTAATTAAAACATGTTACATTTTTTTATTTGTAGAGAAATGTAACGTTGTTGTCACTATGTTTTTTTATTATTATTTTTGTATCTACAATTATTGCACGTGTATGTTGTCGTGTATGTTTCTATAGTGGAGTTTCGATTTCAAAACAAAAAATTAAGATTACCATTTGCACACATAAGATTTTTGTTAGGTTTGCCATCACTAAAGTTCCTTTCGCAGACACAACTTTCTTCCTTCGCTTGGCATCACCATCACCCCGATCACCGCCAGATGCTGCATACGTTACTTTCTTCCTTCGCTTGGCATCACCATCACCTCGATCACCGCCAGATGCAACATACATTTAAAAAGTATTAAAAAACAGTTAAATGTGCCAATCAACTCAATGAGCTTTTTATACAGCTTATTATCACATGTGCTTGTATGATATTTTTTGCACCTCACCTTTTTTTTGTAAATTATCAGTCGCAGCAGTGCGTTTTTTCTCTGGCACATTCCCATGATCGTCTATAGTCGAATCTGTCAAGTATCATTATTTGTTTTATAAATGATTGGTATTTAAAGATTCAGTACATGATCATGATCCATTAAACGCTCATCAAGGTTTTGAACTATCATACATACGGATTTTTAATGGTAGTGTTATATTTGGGATGTTATCAAAATGGACCTTGTTAATCTATCTTTAACTTAAAATTTAACTTGTAAGAGTAAATCGATTGAATCTCAAGAACGGAAAAAAACAGTTTTTAAGAAATTTTGTCTTTTGCGTAAGAAGATAAGAAAGTGTAGGTTCATGCGATTGGATTGATGAGATTCCAAAAAACGGCTGATGAGCTTTGTGGCTCAACTAATGTGAACATACTTGCGATAAGTACATCCCTATTAACAAATTCGTTCACAATTTTCTTGTTTCAGCAAGTCTTACACAATAAGTTATCTCGCATAGTATATTGAGCTACAAATACTTACAAATATTTTTTTTTTTGTAAACGATTATTATGGGAATGCAAAAAAGGTAAATAGGTATGTAAAAAAGTTTATACCATCGATGTTTGCCACATCAGCCGGAGTTGCGGTCATCTTCAGGGTCTGCATTTGTCAAAAAAAAATAGTTACAATTTGTAGAAAAAGTAAATACATCTTCAGGTTACTGATTTATCCGTTATCTGTATTACCTTCTGTGTAATCATTTTCGGGGTTTTGCATTTTGTTGTTGAGAGACAAGAGGACTCCAGCAATTTTTTTCCGTGAGGTATCAGGCACCAGCCATACCCTTGTTTTTCTAGAGTGTACAATTTTCTCAAACCGTTCTATCAATTTCTTAACATGCTCGTTGTGTGGATGAGCATTAAACACCAGTTCCAATTTTGTTTGCACCGTCACATTTTTTGCTTCCATGACATCCAAATGTTTTTCTATAGACACAATCTCATTCTACAAACAAAGCTTTTAAAATACGGTTTGTAACTAATGTTGTAAAAAGATAATTATTTTCTAACTGGTTATCATGACTAATCTTACATTGAGAACTTCATCATTAATACGTAACTCAGTTTTACTTGAATCCCGTTGAACCACAGGAACTTCATGCAACTCCCCTTTACCAAAGTCACCTCTTTTTATCTCCAGTCTTTCTCTATTCTTCATTTCGTTTTTATTCCAGAATACGATTGGGTTTATTGATCGGTCAACTTCAAATCTGGTGCATTTAACTCGGTCGACGTATAGTAGCTGTGTAAATGATTTAGAGAAAATCTGAAATACCATAGTAATACCGACACATTTCAAAATATTGGTACTATTTTAGTAAATCGTTTTAGTTAATTATGTAGTACATATACAATTTAATCAAAATATTATAAGAGCATGAAATCAGAAACCGGTGGTTTGTAATGGTCGTTATAAGTAGTTGGAAACATGAAAAACTTGTATTGTAAACTATACTGTAAATGTTACACCCTCAAATTCCACATGTGGAGTAATACTGCGAGGCGTGCGACTGCCTAGGATTCAGCCACTAATTATTTTGAACCGCTTGTGAAAAGTGTAAAGTATTACAAATAATAGTACAATTAGTGACGTAATTTAAATTTTTCAAAAACATAGTTTAAGTTTGCAGCGGAAATGTAAAATAGGTTTATCACAGTTAGAAACCACAATTTAGACGAATATTCAAAACGTACCACTTACACACTCCATCCGTTTGCATTGTCTGTTCGCAGTTGTACCTAAAAACCTGCAGGAGGAAAATATTTTGTATAAACTACTTTATACAGCGACGGGATATCTTCGCATAGAGATTCCTGCGTTCATAAAAGGTAAATAATTTTGAATTAATAAGAACAATGTTGATAAAAAGTTTTTTAATTTCAATATAACTAAAACACAACAATAATATATTACCAGATAACTTTCAGCATAGTTAAGGTGTAGCCACACAAACTCCCATGATGATAGCCCGTGACGCCATTCTCTACATACACATTTGCAGCGATCAATCGATCTAAGCATTGAGCCTCGTTAAAATCTCAAAAAGTAGAATATCAAAAGGAAGAGAAACCATTATGTAAAAAAGTTGAAACCTATAATTTAATATGCTATGTAGATTATTTATATATAAGATCAAATTGGGCCTAATTAAAGAAACATAAAAAAGCCAATTCAAATTGAAATATGGTAATTCCTTTATAAATTCTAATGTGGATTCTTTATATATTTTGTATTTTATTTAAAATTCAAAAATTGAATTAAGTCATTATAAGTTAGTCAACCGTAATATTTGGTTTATTAATGGAATCTTGATTTCATTTTTATGATTTGATTTTTTTGAATAATCAATTCTCTAACTAATCGGCCATCTATTAATTAATAATTCAATAATTCGAAAAATATGTTTTGTAAAAGTTCTGCATGTGCTGCATAAGGAATACTGCACTATCCATTGGATGCGCAAGGGTTGCCCAATGGATATCACACCTCTTAATCTTGGCTGCTGCAACTTGATCCTTTGACGGATGTTCGGAACGCTCCAAATAAGCGACCAGCATATGCTTCTGTTAAAAAACAATAAACTAATCAGTTTTGGAATGAGTTATTGTTTTTCATCCTAATGTTTACAAGAAAAGAAAATGACTAACCACTTTGTATGGTGTATCTTTATTGTAGTAATCTTGATGATACTTAATGCCAAGATCGAAAATAATCAAGTAATATTGATCATTCTCTAGGATTGGAAAGAAAAGCATTTTGATCCCAATGAGTTCATATGTGCCGGCTCCCATCATCCTTTCGCGGAACGTTTTCATACGTTCATCATCATCACAAGTAGAATCTGTCAATAACCAGTTGTCCTGGTTTTTTTTTTCAAATAAGATGTGTCAATAAGGTGGTGCAAGGCACGAACTCCAAAAATCCAAAAAATGCCTTTAAATAGGCAAACTTACAACGTTCCGAAAGACTCAAATCAAAAGTTACTACTGATTTAGATGCCCCGTAACCCATGACCCACAAACAAACTTTAATAAATCCAAAATCATAGACAAAGATCAAATAATATAATATGAATACTTACTATGACAGTTGTTCTAAAATAAATAAGCGTCTCGCAGCCGGCGGTTCTATCAACTTCTTTATAATTCATTACATCTACCCAAGCATCAACCACATCAGAGTACACCTTCACTTCCTCCCTCAATGTGCGCATCAGCGTCTTTGTGATTTCGACGCCGTACATACTCTTGAAGATAATATCTCTACGTAAGACAATGTTAGATTTATAAATTAGATTCCGGATATCAAAAAAACTAGGACTACTATGTTTTACGTATATTTTATATAACTGAACTTACTCAGCAGATTGACCGAATTTTTTTGTTACCCCGCTAGACAAAGAGATGACCATTTTTCGTGGCCTGTATGTTGTTCGTGAAAAAACGTATGCTGTTATACATTTAAAACAAAATAGACTATTCGGAAAAAAAACATAATATTTGGAGCAAAACATTCCCTAATCTATCAGGAGCAAAACTTTGCATAATGTAACAACTAGTATTTTAATATTTAAACGGAATCTTACATTGAGTATTTCATATCGAACAGAAAATCCCATATACGTTGTTCTTTCGATATAATATCGATTTCCATTTCGTGATCATGGTCATCACATGACCGGTTGAACCTACCAAATGGTTTTCTTTGTCTTGATTCAAGTTCGTTTACTACGCGTGATATCATTTTTAGCCGTTCCCTAACCTGCTTAATTTTATTTTTTGATTGTTAGTATGAATCAAAAAATACCAAGTTTATTATAATTTTTGAATGAAGTAAAAACATATAGAACTTACCATTGATTATATTTTTGGTCTCTTCTACTTTTGAATGCTTATCTTCTTGATTTATGCCATCACTTTTTTGCACATCAGGTGGTACAGAAGTTTCCGTATTATTTGTATCATCGACATCAGCATCTGCAATTTTTTTTGTTCTCATAAGTCCGATTATCTGTTGTGTACACAAATAACACATGTTCACGTTTTTTTTTTTTTGAATCATGACTTACCTAGTTCGGCGTCTTGTGTGAGTAGCTGAAAGGCAGGCCAATCAAGCAATCCTGACATATTTTTTGTTTCGTTGCTCCTATCCAATTCTATTCATTTATATGTAGACATACATAAACGTGTTAGTTTGTTTGTGTATGATCGGTTTTTCTTGATTTTTATATACACGTAACAGGTTATACCTGAGTTTATATAATGGTTGAGTGAAAAAAAAAAACACCTAGAACTTACTTGTCGGTGTAGCTTTCGTCTCTTGATGTTTTGCCTCATTTTCTTCGTCGCGTATGACTCCACATGCGCCACTTTTTTCTGTAGGAGCTGCCGAACCTGCTGTGGTATCTCTGCCACTTTTAGCGCGTTACTTTGTATGACTTTTTACTTTATTGTTAATTAAAACATGTTACATTTTTTTATTTGTAGAGAAATGTAACGTTGTTGTCACTATGTTTTTTTATTATTATTTTTGTATCTACAATTATTGCACGTGTATGTTGTCGTGTATGTTTCTATAGTGGAGTTTCGATTTCAAAACAAAAAATTAAGATTACCATTTGCACACATAAGATTTTTGTTAGGTTTGCCATCACTAAAGTTCCTTTCGCAGACACAACTTTCTTCCTTCGCTTGGCATCACCATCACCCCGATCACCGCCAGATGCTGCATACGTTACTTTCTTCCTTCGCTTGGCATCACCATCACCTCGATCACCGCCAGATGCAACATACATTTAAAAAGTATTAAAAAACAGTTAAATGTGCCAATCAACTCAATGAGCTTTTTATACAGCTTATTATCACATGTGCTTGTATGATATTTTTTGCACCTCACCTTTTTTTTGTAAATTATCAGTCGCAGCAGTGCGTTTTTTCTCTGGCACATTCCCATGATCGTCTATAGTCGAATCTGTCAAGTATCATTATTTGTTTTATAAATGATTGGTATTTAAAGATTCAGTACATGATCATGATCCATTAAACGCTCATCAAGGTTTTGAACTATCATACATACGGATTTTTAATGGTAGTGTTATATTTGGGATGTTATCAAAATGGACCTTGTTAATCTATCTTTAACTTAAAATTTAACTTGTAAGAGTAAATCGATTGAATCTCAAGAACGGAAAAAAACAGTTTTTAAGAAATTTTGTCTTTTGCGTAAGAAGATAAGAAAGTGTAGGTTCATGCGATTGGATTGATGAGATTCCAAAAAACGGCTGATGAGCTTTGTGGCTCAACTAATGTGAACATACTTGCGATAAGTACATCCCTATTAACAAATTCGTTCACAATTTTCTTGTTTCAGCAAGTCTTACACAATAAGTTATCTCGCATAGTATATTGAGCTACAAATACTTACAAATATTTTTTTTTTGTAAACGATTATTATGGGAATGCAAAAAAGGTAAATAGGTATGTAAAAAAGTTTATACCATCGATGTTTGCCACATCAGCCGGAGTTGCGGTCATCTTCAGGGTCTGCATTTGTCAAAAAAAAATAGTTACAATTTGTAGAAAAAGTAAATACATCTTCAGGTTACTGATTTATCCGTTATCTGTATTACCTTCTGTGTAATCATTTTCGGGGTTTTGCATTTTGTTGTTGAGAGACAAGAGGACTCCAGCAATTTTTTTCCGTGAGGTATCAGGCACCAGCCATACCCTTGTTTTTCTAGAGTGTACAATTTTCTCAAACCGTTCTATCAATTTCTTAACATGCTCGTTGTGTGGATGAGCATTAAACACCAGTTCCAATTTTGTTTGCACCGTCACATTTTTTGCTTCCATGACATCCAAATGTTTTTCTATAGACACAATCTCATTCTACAAACAAAGCTTTTAAAATACGGTTTGTAACTAATGTTGTAAAAAGATAATTATTTTCTAACTGGTTATCATGACTAATCTTACATTGAGAACTTCATCATTAATACGTAACTCAGTTTTACTTGAATCCCGTTGAACCACAGGAACTTCATGCAACTCCCCTTTACCAAAGTCACCTCTTTTTATCTCCAGTCTTTCTCTATTCTTCATTTCGTTTTTATTCCAGAATACGATTGGGTTTATTGATCGGTCAACTTCAAATCTGGTGCATTTAACTCGGTCGACGTATAGTAGCTGTGTAAATGATTTAGAGAAAATCTGAAATACCATAGTAATACCGACACATTTCAAAATATTGGTACTATTTTAGTAAATCGTTTTAGTTAATTATGTAGTACATATACAATTTAATCAAAATATTATAAGAGCATGAAATCAGAAACCGGTGGTTTGTAATGGTCGTTATAAGTAGTTGGAAACATGAAAAACTTGTATTGTAAACTATACTGTAAATGTTACACCCTCAAATTCCACATGTGGAGTAATACTGCGAGGCGTGCGACTGCCTAGGATTCAGCCACTAATTATTTTGAACCGCTTGTGAAAAGTGTAAAGTATTACAAATAATAGTACAATTAGTGACGTAATTTAAATTTTTCAAAAACATAGTTTAAGTTTGCAGCGGAAATGTAAAATAGGTTTATCACAGTTAGAAACCACAATTTAGACGAATATTCAAAACGTACCACTTACACACTCCATCCGTTTGCATTGTCTGTTCGCAGTTGTACCTAAAAACCTGCAGGAGGAAAATATTTTGTATAAACTACTTTATACAGCGACGGGATATCTTCGCATAGAGATTCCTGCGTTCATAAAAGGTAAATAATTTTGAATTAATAAGAACAATGTTGATAAAAAGTTTTTTAATTTCAATATAACTAAAACACAACAATAATATATTACCAGATAACTTTCAGCATAGTTAAGGTGTAGCCACACAAACTCCCATGATGATAGCCCGTGACGCCATTCTCTACATACACATTTGCAGCGATCAATCGATCTAAGCATTGAGCCTCGTTAAAATCTCAAAAAGTAGAATATCAAAAGGAAGAGAAACCATTATGTAAAAAAGTTGAAACCTATAATTTAATATGCTATGTAGATTATTTATATATAAGATCAAATTGGGCCTAATTAAAAAAACATAAAAAAGCCAATTCAAATTGAAATATGGTAATTCCTTTATAAATTCTAATGTGGATTCTTTATATATTTTGTATTTTATTTAAAATTCAAAAATTGAATTAAGTCATTATAAGTTAGTCAACCGTAATATTTGGTTTATTAATGGAATCTTGATTTCATTTTTATGATTTGATTTTTTTGAATAATCAATTCTCTAACTAATCGGCCATCTATTAATTAATAATTCAATAATTCGAAAAATATGTTTTGTAAAAGTCACTGAAATATTTGCAATCGACTACAAGTAACTTTATGTTTGCAATCGACTTATTCGTAATTAAATATTTCAAAATATAAAAATCACATGTTTATATTATTGATAAGATATAGATGGTTCAACATTTTGAAAAAGTGTAATATTTGCAATCAATTTGAACAAATATTTCAATTGATTAATTAATTATATTAAATAGTATTCACCATTTCAATTTAGACCATATCCATCGATTGAAATGGTGAATAATATTTAATATAATTAATTAATCAATTGAAATATTTGTTCAAATTTATTGCAAATATTACACTTTTTCAAAATGTTGAACCATCTATATCTTATCAATAATATAAACATGTGATTTTTATATTTTGAAATATTTAATTACGAATAAGTCGATTGCAAACATAAAGTTACTTGTAGTCGATTGCAAATATTTCAATGGTGAATACTATTTAATATAATTAATTAATCAATTGAAATATTTGTTCAAATTGATTGCAAATATTACACTTTTTCAAAATGTTGAACCATCTATATCTTATCAATAATATAAACATGTGATTTTTATATTTTGAAATATTTAATTACGAATAAGTCGATTGCAAACATAAAGTTACTTGTAGTCGATTGCAAATATTTCAGTGACTTTTACAAAACATATTTTTCGAATTATTGAATTATTAATTAATAGATGGCCGATTAGTTAGAGAATTGATTATTCAAAAAAATCAAATCACAAAAATGAAATCAAGATTCCATTAATAAACCAAATATTACGGTTGACTAACTTATAATGACTTAATTCAATTTTTGAATTATAAAATACAAAATATATAAAGAATCCACATTAGAATTTATAAAAGAATTACCATATTTCAATTTGAATTGGCTTTTTTATGTTTTATTTAATTAGGCCCAATTTGATCTTATATATAAATAATCTACATAGCATATTGAATTATAGGTTTCAACTTTTTTACATAATGGTTTCACTTCCTTTTGATATTCTATTTTTTGAGATTTTAATGAGGCTCAATGCTAGATCGATTGATCGTTGCAAATGTGTATGTAGAGAATGGCGTCACAGGCTATCATCATGGGAGTTTGTGTGGCTACACCTTAACTATGCTGAAAGTTATCTGGTAATATATTATTGTTGTGTTTTAGTTATATTGAAATTAAAAAACTTTTTATCAACATTGTTCTTATTAATTCAAAATTATTTACCTTTTATGAACGCAGGAAACTCTATGGGAGGATAGCCCGTCGCTGTATAAAGTAGTTTATACAGAATATTTTCCTCCTGAAATGTATCGCAAAAGAATAGAAGATTACGATGAAATGAAGGAAGATAAAACGACTAGGAATAAAGAGAACATCAGTGATGATGTGCAGAAGAATGAAATTGGCAAACGCACTGTTAGTGAAGTGAATGATGTTGATGCTACATTGCCAACCTCTAATACAAAACGTATGTTCTACATAGGCAGCATTGGTAATAAAGACAATTAGTATTTTACAACTTTTGAGTTATGGGTTATTTGTTACGAATATAAAGTGTTTCCTTTGTTTGAATAACAATTTCAGTTTTTATGTTTTTTGGATTGAACACAAACATTTGTATTATGCTTTCAAGGAATCATTGAAAAAAAAATAAGGCAACCGATTAAATATTTTAAATCAAGATTTTACCAATAATATAAAATGTAAATTCGGCCGTCAATATAGTTAATATAAAATGTAAATTTCGAATTTTTAAATATATTAGGAAGTTATTAAATTGGAGTTAAAAATTATTAAGTATATATAAATGTTGAATTTCAGTTTGTTAATTAATATAATATAGGCATACAACTAATCACGTATTAGTTACACGTATCTAACACGTATTTAGCAAGTAGTGTACAAACAATGCTTAACATGTATTTTGTACCACAAGTAGGTTTACACAAATGGGTTAGCACAAGTATTAGAACAATAGTAGTAGCCTGATGAACATGAATCTAATATAAGCAGCCCAAGTGTGCGGTTCAAACACAATTAAAAACAGGACCAAACAATGTGCGGCTCAATCCAAGGGTTATGGGTATCGGCCCAAACTGGGCTCATGTGGCCCAACCGTGAAGTCCATGTGCATCCATGTGCATGTTTGTACGAACTCAGTGTGTGATTGGAATTGATTTGTGCGACCAAAAATTCTAGTATAAGACTCATGGAAAGCGTGCGGTCATAAACAATTACGGATAAGATCCAAGTAATGTGCGTCTGTATCAACCATATGGGTCCCTACCCTTTGTGTGGCCCAACCGGTAATATGCAGCCCAAACAGGAGGCCCAAAAGTGATACTGTATCTTTAAAAAGAATTGGTTTACATGCCCAACTTTAGTGTGCGTTTGGAATAAAGTGCGCGACCAGTATAAAATTAGGGGCATGTTCCACATAGTGTGTAACCAATCCAAATGCACGGGTTTATATCATTTGTGCGGCCCACTGTGCTCAAGTAGCCCAACTTGTGAGGTCCATTCATAATGTGCATGTTATGAGAAGGATGCAGTGTACGATTACAAACAATGTGTGCGATTGGGGCGGTTTGTGCGACCAAGAGCAAGGTGTACGAATCAGTTAAGTTGGGGCCAGCCAATAAATGTGTGGTCGGTCAGAGTGTGCAACATGCATACATCAATAGATAATATCCATCTTACAAATTGCCCCACATTGAGAATGAGTTGTACTTCATGCACAAACATTTGTAAACTTTACCAAATCTAGCATTCATAAAGCCTCAATCACCAAATCAACAAACATTAGTGTAAATCTAAGCCAACAGTTTATCATTAATCATGTGCACACTTTTACATATACCAAATAAATTTTCATTCATATAGTTCTAACCATTAACCAACCCACAATGTACAAAGAAGTTCAAAGGTAACTTTTAACAGCAGGCTTTTTTTACATTCTTTTAAAACACCAAGAAATTTCAAGAACAATGATCATACAAACAACTTTTATCACCATTCACAATTCAGATAAACATGGCAAACCTCCACAACACACTCTTTCATAAAAAGAAATCCCAGATCATCATCCTTATTACCATGTTCATTAAAGATAATATCAACAGTTATCAATTTTACTTAAAAACCCTCAAAATGTAAGGAACACAAGGGCAGCAATCATACATTCTATAATACCCTTTATACTAAACCGTTTGTTGCACATTTTATTAAACACCTTGCAATTGATAGATTAAAACACAAAGCTAGGAACTGAAATGAAATCACAGGACTAGCAACACAGTCGTTTGGTATATAAAAAATGACTTACCAGTTATGCCTCAGTCCCGACGCTACCGCACCGACGCCTCTGCTGACGTCACCTCGCAGGAACTGAACCTCAGCCACCACCATCATCGTCACAGCAGAACCCCATCACCATCGTCACTCCTAACCGTCGCCGCCGGCGTGGCTACGTCGTCGGCCGTCGCTCAACATCTTCATCAGCATCAACGTTTTAAACGTCGTAAATCTTCATCATCAGCTTGCCGGAACAAGACAGAACCGCCGCCGTAAGCGGCGTTTGTCGCTGGTGACGTTGCAGGTGACGCCGGCCCCCTGTTTCCAGCCTACTCTCTCTCTCTCTCTCTCTCTCGATCACTGACTCTCTGTGCTTGAACCAATCAGTCTGACGGCACCACCGTGCTATCTCCGCCACTGATTGAACCTGCTGTGGGTGGTTGTGGCCGGGTGAAGGTGTATGAGGGAAGGGATTTGTGTTGTGGGTGAAAGATAGTGGAAGAAGAAGGGTTGAGAGGATGTGTGCGCTCGTCGGAGAAAGAAGGCACCGGCCAGAATCCTTATCTCCGGTCGCCGGTGAGGTGTGAGAGAAGGAAGTGTGCGGCTGTGTTAGTTTTTAGGGTTTAAAGATTTTTGAGAAAATGAGAGGGGGAGGGGGTTAAGGATAAATATGTAGGTTAGGGTTTAGGTATAGGGAGTGGGTTGGGCTTGGCCCAAGTGTGTGTGGATCCGTTACTATATAACGTGTCTCACAGAGCCTATACACCCGTTTTAGATTATAATTGTAACTAAATACGTAAGTAAATAAATCTTTCGTCGCGTGTTATTATTATTTTAGTAAACAATAATCATGATAATCATAATAATAACAATATGATATAATAATGGAATTGAATAAAATACCCTTCTCTCGTTGACCGGGATCGAGAGTACGGGTTGTTACAGTAAAGCTTTGCTTTTCTTGAAGGTCTTGGGTTCAAATGCAGACAAGAGGTGATTTTAATACTAACTTGGTGATACTAACATATTAACTATTAACCCGGTTAGCGATATCCTAACCATACACCATTAAAAAAATTAGGTTAGTTGCTCGTGTGATACACAGATTGAGCTAATTTGTTATGTTAATAAATATTTTGAATAAAACTATATGGAACATTGATTTAAAAAATTGAAAATTGTAATTAGAATTAATACTTACAAAGATAAAAATGTAATAGTAATTCATAACTCTTTAAATATTTCTTTGTAGTTTGTATGCTATATTTGTTGTTTTATTCGTCACACTACACATCTTTATTTGATATTAGTAGTTTAACTTTGGCACTTCGCCTTTGCTTTTAATTCTTGACAACGTCAAATAAAATTGTCTATGAGTAAAAACTTGATCTTTTAGAATCCAATTCTAGATAATAATTGTCTCTGACTTTTTATTAATGGTCATTGCAAATCACATTATGAAAATAGTGAAGTGTACGCCTATTTTTATTTATAAGCATAAATATTGTTATTTCTATTTTCCTCGTATCATTATGGGGTCATCTAAGAGAAACGGTTACATAAACGTCTTATCAGTCTAAACAAAATACACAAATATTTATGTTTATATAGGCATCCTAATCTTCTATTTAACATTTTGATCATGTATTGAACTCTAGGCAAGAGTGGTGATCTTTTATTATAGTTTGAGAAAAATGCTCGGATAGTCCCTGTGGTTTGCCCATTTTTCACCTTTAGTCCCTAACTTTCTAAAATTACACCTATAGTCCCCAAGTTTTTGAATTTCGTTCCCGGATAGTCCCTGGTGTGGATGGGGTTTAGTTTTTGGTGTTACATGCGTATAAAATGACAAAAATACACTTACTGTTAAATTAATAACTAAAAAATTAAAAAAATATAATTAATATTTTACAATTTATGTGGGACCCACCACCCACCCTACCCACTTCATCTTCCTCACTCCACACCACCACCACCACCACCATCTCCACCTTCAACTGCCATATACAAAAATGAGAGCAAAACAGATGACTTTGACAGGTGGGTTCTCATCAATGCTAATCGAATACCAGTACCGTCTCTCCAAATAATGAAAATCAGTACCGTATCTCCAAAATCTGCTACTTTGACAGGTGGGTTCTCATCAATGCTACTTAACTTAATACTAATCGAATATCAGATCATGCATTCTGAAATCATATCTCACACCCCTTAGTTATAAAGTTATCTAACTACGGATATAATATAGTTATTAAAATATTGTAATCCAGTTGTCGTATAACAAGTCTATCTTTCCATGAGGTTGTTTCCAGGGCCGTCTCCGAAAATGATAAAAAATTGTTGGGCCCCGTGCGAGACAAAAACTTTGGGCCCCCTTCCTATAATATAAACTCATTAATCGTATATAAAAAAACCACAATACTTAAGCGAATCGTGAGGCTTTTTTAGCATTTTTGAAAGTAAATTTCTAGTTCAAGTATTTATAATCCATGCCGATTCTTCTCTATATTTCAATGTATCATAATTATCCATGTTCATAGAGTGAATGCTAGCATCGATTAAAAACAATAAATCCTAGTTTTATGTTACAAATAAATTAATACGCATAACATTAGTTTCAACTCTCTCCGGATAAGCAAAAATAACTAACACTTAAATCATTTGAGCAAAATGAACTGTAATGTATGTAAACATATCCAAACTAACTTGGCAACATGAACCTTTTCATACAAAAAAAAATAATAATAATTCAAGCTAGATATTGAGTTCTTCTAAGTTTATATTGTAGATGGTTAAATGAGAAATTAAAAACCAACAAATTTAAATAAGAAAACATGTAAAGTTTATAATGTAAATAGTTAAATGAGAAGAAAAAAACTAGAGGTTACAAATTTATTGAGGCCCAAATTTAAATGTGACTATATGAGCTTTCCCCTTGTTTTATAACAGCCCCTTAAGGCATAAGAAAAACATGAAATTACATAAAAAAAATAAGAATGGAAAAATGACTACCATGGGTTTCGAACCCGGAATAGCCCATTCACTAAACAGTTGTGCATCCAATTGAACCACAACGTGAACTTGTTAATTATGTGCTACACTTTTTATATATATAGTTATATATTTTAAACAATTTTGGGCCTCTAGATATTTTGGGCCCTGTGCGGTGGCACCTCCCGCACAGGCCCAAATCCGGCCCTGGTTGTTGCCCTATATTATGCTTTATTAATCTTTATTACATTCATCTAGTTCATGATTTACAGTGCCACAAAATTGAGATTTTGATCAAGGGTAATATTTAGAAACCCAATGAAGTTGAGGCTTAAAAGCTACAGATCTTTTAAAATAGATCACCTGCAACAATTTCTATGTGTTTTGGAATTGGATCTGGCAGTTAAAAGTGGAGATGGTGGTGGTGGTGGTGTGAAGTGGGGAAGATGAATTGGGTAGGGTGGGTGGTGGGTCCCACATAAATTGTAAAAGACTAATTATGTTTCTTTTAACTTTTTAGTTATTAACTTAATACAGACATGTTTGGTTTAATTATTATTTTCTTCTAAAACTATTTACCTTTGAATCTTTGCATTTTTTTTCTTTCAACAAATAATAATTATCTCATATGAGTGGGTCACATTGACGGGTCTATTTATTTTACCGTTTTCATTATATTTCGACAAGTGATCACTTATATTAATAACACGTGTTTTACCATCAAGTCATCAACATTGCCCCATTAATTTAACTTATACCAAAATTTTAGTTTAGGTTTCATCTCTATTTTTTATCTACATTTTAATATTTGGTATCTGCTTGCACGTGTTTACTTAACTTTGCGGCTTGCTTATTTAGATGTGCTAACAATTGTTTCTTTTTATCGTCGCTTCGACGTCAATTTTTTTACGTGGGTTTTGTTATAGTGTCGACTTAGTTATTTTTTTGTTATTGTAAATTTGATGAGTAAACATACTCTTGCGTCCTTATTTATTTCTATTTTTTTTAACCGAGAATTACACAACCCCACTACAGCATGAGAGTTCACCTCCTAGTTCTCATCTATAGTAAGAACATCCAACGACGTTTATTGCATTCACAAGAGGTTTTAACCTTATTAAGAAAGTCGCTGTTTGCCTAAAGATCTAACTGTTGTTTTGGAGGACAGTGGCGGACTTAGAATTTTTTTGCTGGGGGTGCGGATGAGGTGTTCAACCTTATTTTCAAGGGGTGCGGTCGAGTTTTTTGCCTAAAATATACACTAAATTTTTTTTTTCAATGGGTGCGGCCGCCCACCCTGACCAAAGGCTAGGTCCGCCCCTGTTGGAGGAACCGAAGTAGAATATCTAGGTCAAATTATACTAGCCCAAGGAGTTACAACTTAAACTACAAAGATCCCAAAGGAGTCAATTTATACTAGCCCAATGGGTTTGTAGAAATATTGGAAGCAACAAACCGAATCCGATCCATTCAAAGAGTCATGACCCGTGCATGAGTTTGTATGAGATAAACCTTATCCTTTTTATTAGTTTTTTTTAATCTGTTTGTTTTCCTTTTATCTTTGCAAAATCTTAGGATCTAGTAGGTTCTTTTTCATGTATTTAATCAATGTTTTCGGATCATGAATTAATGAAGAAAAAGAGTTGTTCCCTCTGATTACCGAATTTTACATGGTATCAGAGCAGGATCGACAAAATTAAGATAATCAAAGGCGGATCGAACATGGCCGGCGACAAAAGTAATGCGTCCGGCGAAGCTATCGTCGCCAACTCACCATACTACCTCCATCCTTCGGATTACCCGAAACAGTTGCAGGTGAACGAGAACCTAACAGATTGCAATTACAAAGATTGGTTCTAGGAGGTGACCAATTTTTTGTTTGCAAAGAACAAAATTGGGTTTGTCGATAGTAGCATTCCCAAACCCGAAAAAGACAATGAAAAGTATATGCAATGGATGCGTTGTGACGCCATGATAAAAGGATGGCTAACAACGGCAATGGAAAAGGAGATCCGTGGAAGCGTTAAATACGCTAACACAGCCATGGAAATCTGGAAAGATCTGCACGAGAGATTCGGCAAAG
The DNA here is from genome assembly GCA_030545235.1 of Helianthus tuberosus. Classification (NCBI taxonomy): domain Eukaryota; kingdom Viridiplantae; phylum Streptophyta; class Magnoliopsida; order Asterales; family Asteraceae; genus Helianthus; species Helianthus tuberosus. Next base: position 126,760,520 of record CM060358.1, read on the forward strand.
AAAGTGCTCCGAGGACTTACGAACTAAAACATACCATTGCCATCACTCGTCAAGGAGGTGCGTCTGTTTCGTCCTATTATACCAAGCTACGCAGCTTATGGGAAGAGATTGACTCAATGCTTCCGAGTCCTCGATGTGAATGTGAAAACTGCAAGTGTGAACTTGGAAAAAAACTCATGAAGTTGAAGGACAAGGAGAGGTTGTATGAGTTCCTAATAGGACTCGATGTGGACTTCTCGGTTGTAAGAACTCAGATTCTCGCTGCCAAAACAACACCTAGTCTCGGCGAAGCTTACCACCTAGTTGCCGAGGACGAACAGCAAAGGAACATCTCGACAGGGAAGGCCACGGTTAATAACGCTGATGCAGCCGCATTCCAAGCTAGTCATTCGGGAAATAAGGGCGAACAGTTTCAAAAGAAGGGAGCCGTGAAACCGGACAGAGCCACAGCCGCTGCCAAGATAGGTCATTGTAGTCACTGTGGACGAGATGGCCATGTACGGGAAGGCTGTTTCAAGCTAGTGGGATACCCAGATTGTTGGCCGGGTAAGAATAAGAAAGAAGCGCCTAAGCCAAAGGCAGCCACGGCAGAAGCCACGGTTAGCAAAATTCCGGGATTGACAGAAGAGCAGTGCGAGATGTTTATGAAGTTGTTCGGTAAGCCGACCGACCAAAAGGGAAACGAGACCCCTCCAAAGGCCAATATGGCAGGTAAAGTAAGTGAAAACGGCGAGTGGATTCTCGATACGGGAGCAACCGAATACATGACCCATATTAGAGAATTCCTCGCAAATCTCTCCGCAGAAAGTGGAGAGATGCCCGTGACCATTCCTAACGGGGATGCTATTCCCGTCAAGGGAATTGGGGAACATATGTTGAAAGGGGGAATTAAAATTAAAAACGTTCTTTTTGTGCCTAATTTCAAGTGCAACCTTTTATCCGTTAGTCGATTAACAAAAGACTTACATTGTGCTATCACCTTTTTTCCCGATTTTTTTGTCATACAGGGCTTGAGGGAGAGGAACTTGATTGGTTCGGGTGAGTGCAAAGGGGGGCTTTACCGGATAGGCAACATGCGAGGGGATCGAAAAGCAATGGTGGCAGTTACTTCAAGTGAATGGCACAAAAGACTCGGTCACTTATCGAATGGCAAGCTATCCCGTATTTGTTCCATAAAAGTTCCTAGTTTGAGTGATTCTTTTTGTGATTCTTGTAATAAAGCAAAGATGACTAGATTACCTTTTCAAGCAAGTTCGATTAAAACAAGTGAACCTTTTGAAATGATTCATTGTGATATTTGGGGGGTTATAGAACCTTTTCACTCGCAAATGGGAACTATTTTCTCACAATAGTCGACGACTATAGCCGGGTCGTATGGGTGTACATGTTAAAACACAAGCATGAAGCGAGTGATCACTTGATAAGTTTTTACAATTGGGTGGCAACTAAGTTTAAAAGGGGCATAAAATGTGTTAGATGTGATAATGGTGGTGAATTTGTTTCAAACCGCATGAAGAAATTTTATAGTGACCAAGGGATCGAACTCGAAACTACGTGCCCACACACCCCACAACAAAACGGGGTGGTGGAAAGAAAGCACAGGCATCTTCTCGAGATTGCCCGGGCACTATGTCACACCCCAACCAATGGCGGAAACATCGGGATGAGACGAGTGTGAAGATTGCTAGAGACATCATAACGCTATTTGTGACAATATTTAATAAACTGATTTCATTTCATAATTCAATTGTCAACATTACAAGGAATTCAAATAACAACAAGTTCAAAAGAAATACAAGACAACATAATCAAAATTGATACAACATATTAAACCTAAACATCTATATGTGTATCTAGGCATCAACACTACTTCTTTTCATAGCATCGGCATCATCAACCTGTAACATGTTTAAAATACAATTCAATGCAAAAGCAAAGGCGAGTATACAAGTTTGGTACGTACATAACAAAAGATGAGTTTTAAACAATTCCTCATAGCAAACACGTGATTCAAGATATACAATAAATTTGGCATGTCTCTCACATATCAAACCAATAATGAAACGGAAGATGCTCATGACATAACCACAAGTTTACGGGCGGGTCGTTAATCCTATAGCGCTACATATGTCACGGTTAGGCTTGTACGAAGTTAATGATAAGTTTAACACATAATGTCCTCAACCCAAGTTTAAAGTATCAAGCAATCACGTATACAAGCATGTTATAGGAATGTTCATGTGTTTAAGCAAAAGTTCATGTGTAAGTTTTGATAAGTAAATATGTTACACCCCAAAAGTGGTAAAAGTAAAAGAGGGGAATACGAGTATACTCACAGTTTTGCAAGTCTTGAACTCGAGAATCCGAGAGTAAGTTGGTTGTTGGATTAGCTAGTTGGAGCACCTTGTCCTTCTACACAAAGGAACAAAGTGTATGAGTTTGGGGAAAATCGGAAGATCTTAAGGATTCGGAAATAAAAATGACATGAAAGTATTATATCAAAATAATCATCTTTAGTGCACAACACTTGTATGACACTTGGTAACCACAAGGGTTATAAGGATTTCATGAGTTGAACTCTCATAAGAATCATAACAAGGTTTAGCCTTGGATGATGTTCTACTACTTTGACAAAAGAATATGAATTCAACATCAAAGGTTCGATTGTACATAGATATTATTTAGGTTATATAGTATATATTATTAAGTCCAAATGTTCAAGTATTTCAAGCATGAGGTAGAAGACTACATCTTCATTTAGGTACCTCGAAATGTGTCATAGAAGTCATGTAGGAGGTAGGAAGAACAAGCTTCCATTTAGGCACCTCGTATGCGTTCACCACTACACTTGTTGTAATAACAAACAAGGAGGGTCATGAACTTAAGATTAGTACATTAATATAAACATTCTAAACTATGAGAAATCATCAAATCATGTGGGGATTTTATGTTGGAAGAACCCAAGTTGTTCCATAATCACTCCTATATCAAGATGAAACTTGAACATGACTTGTGGGTTAAAAACCCTAACCAAAACAGAATTTATTTGAGGTTTAACCTCTGATGGTGTTTGTCTCAACCTTGTTTTTAAGCTTAACCAACCACAAGATAGGTTGTAAGCATTAGGACATAGGTTTGAGATGAGTTAGACTCAAGTTTGATAAGTTTAAACAAGTTTTGAAAGAATTAAAAACACAACAGAAAGTTTATGGACATTTTTAGGGCAATTCCAGGTCTGATTTCTCCAAGGAGAGATCAAGGAATCAAACCCCATGATTATCCAAGCAAGTAGGAAGAAGAATCAAGTAATTTGGTTGAGTTTCGAGCAAGTTATGCTCACTTTTGTATGAGGGTATGAATCTGTCCGAATTTCAGAATCTTGCAAGAACTTGAGAGTGGTTTTGGAGAGATTTGAGAGTGTTGAAAGTGTCCAAGTGCTTGGAGGACCTTGGGTACTTATATGGGAGTGATTAGGGTTGTTTTGGGGGGATAATTAAAGCTAAAACTCGGTTTAAACATGGAAATCCCGCCCAAAAACGAATCTGGTCGCGAGCTGAACAAGGATTCTGATCTGGGGGGTCTCAGGCGGCCAGCGTAAGCCCAGGGCTTAGCTTACGCGGCTGGTATGAGGGTGTGGAGCTGAAGTTTCCTTTTATTACACTTAGGCCCCTCAACTTTGTCATTTAGGTCCTTTTTAGGTGTTTTAGGGACTAGTTTTGCCGTTTAAGCATAGTTTAAGGCCAAATACAGTATGAGGATCATAAACCAAGTATAATTAGCGTATGAAGGTTGTATTTGAGTTTCATATACGTTCATAATACGTTTTATGCATAAGGTTCACGTATTTACAAGTTTAGCACAAAGTTTCCAAGAATTACGAATAAGCATCAATTGTTCCACGAAATTGAATGTATGAGCATATATAAAGTATGCATGACATGTAATTAACCAAATACGAGTTTTATTCATGATCCAAGTCTCGGATTGTACAACGGTTACAAAAAAAGGAACGATTACAAGAGTACAAGGTTTCCAAAAATGGAAGTACAAACAAGACTTGCTAAAAACGAAAAGTACAAAAAGCAGGGCATTACAGTCTCCCCTCCTTTAGGGAATTTCGTCCCGAAATTTAGGAAGATGTAGGGAAAAGATGCGGATACTTCGTCTTCATGTGACTCTTGAGTTCCCAAGTGAATTCAGCGCCACGTTTACCTTCCCATCGAACCTTAACGATAGGAATTTTACTGCGCCTCAATAATTTGACTCCTTGATCCATGATTTCGACGGGTTTTTCCACAAAATGCAATGTCTCGTTGATTTGTAGATCTTCGAGTGGGACTTGAAGTCCTTCGTCAGTGAGACACTTCTTTAGGTTGGATACGTGGAAAACAGGGTGTACATTGTTGAGTTCTTCAGGCAGGTCCAGTCTATATGCAACCTTGCCAATCCTTTCGAGAATCTTGAAAGGACCAACGTAGCGAGGTGCGAGTTTTCCTTTCTTGCCAAAACGAACCACGCCCTTCCAAGGGGATACCTTGAGCAGCACGTAGTCACCTGTCTCGAATTCCATGGGTTTGCGATCCTTATCGGCGTAACTCTTTTGTCGGTTCTTGGCGTTCAGTAAATTGTGTCGAACCTGTAAAATCTTGTCTGTCGCTTCTTGTATAAGCTCGGGACCAGTGAGTTGAGATTCACCAATCTCGTGCCAACTAATAGGCGAACGGCACTTGCGACCATACAATGCTTCGAAAGGTGCCATTTGAATACTCGTGTGATAACTGTTATTGTACGAGAATTCGACCAAAGGCAAGTGTGTATCCCAGTTGCCACCAAAATCTATTACGCAGGAGCGAAGCATATCCTCTAAGGTTTGGATAGTACGCTCGGTTTGACCGTCTGTCTGAGGATGAAAAGCGGTGCTAAGGTTAAGAGCGGTACCCATAGCAGATTGAAAGGTTTGCCAAAGACGAGACGTAAAACGAGCATCCCGATCGGAAATGATATCCACGGGGGTACCATGACGACAAATGATCTCATCAGTGTAGATTCTAGCCAATTTCTCGACCTTGAAATCTTCACGAATGGGGAGAAAATGAGCTGATTTGGTCAATCGATCCACGATCACCCAAATACTATCATGACCAGAAGAAGTACGAGGGAGCTTGGTGATAAAATCCATGGCAATGCTCTCCCATTTCCAGATAGGAATTTCTGGCTGTTCGAGTAAGCCAGAGGGACGTTGATGTTCAGCTTTCACCTTTGAGCACGTAAGACATTTCGCAACGTATGAGGCGATATCTCTCTTCATCCCAGGCCACCAATAGGATGTACGCATGTCGTGATACATCTTGTCGGCACCAGGATGAACAGAGTACCTTGTTTTGTGTGCCTCATTCATGAGAAAGTCTCGGAGGTTTTCACGATTAGGGATCCAGATACGATTGAGGTAGTACAGAACACCATCAGACTTAGACACGAGTTCATGTTCCTTAGCGCCTCGTACCTCAACAGAGAGGTTACCTTCGTTAATGGAGGCGTATTAAGCTTCACGTATGCGGCATTGAAGATCGTGGATGAGTTGGAAGCAACGGATACTTTTGACATGAGTTTTACGACTAAGGGCGTATGCTACTACATTCGCCTTACCTGGGTGGTATTTGATTTCACAGTCGTAGTCGTTTAATAGTTCCACCCAACGACGTTGACGCATGTTCAGTTCTTTTTGGTCAAAGATGTGTTGAAGGCTCCTATGGTCGGTGAAGACCACACACTTAGTACCATATAGGTAGTGTCGCCAAATCTTCAACGCAAAAACAACTGCGCCAAGTTCAAGGTCGTGAGTAGTATAGTTTTTCTCATGTATTTTGAGTTGCCTTGACGCATAAGCGATGACCTTGTCTCGTTGCATAAGCGATGACCTTGTCTCGTTGCATAAGCACACAACCAAGGCTAAGGCGGGAAGCATCGCAATATACGACGAAGTCATCGTTTCCATCAGGAAGTGTGAGGATAGGAGCATTGCATAGCATGTCCTTGAGCGTTTGAAAAGACTCCTCTTGCTCAGGACCCCAAACAAAAGGTTTCTCTTTTTGAGTCAAGGAGGTCAAAGGGACGACAATTTTCGAAAAGTTGGAGATAAAACGACGATAGTAACCAGCAAGACCAAGAAACGAACGAATTTCGGACGGAGATTTCGGTGTGATCCAATTCTTCACAGCTTCTATTTTAGCGGGGTCAACGTGAATACCAAGTTCGTTGACAGTATGACCAAGGAATTGAACCTCTTTTAACAAAAATTCACACTTGGAGAATTTGGCGTATAGATGTTCGGCACGAAGAAGTTCAAGGATAAGACGCAAGTGTTGTTTATGCTCTTCTTGTGTCTTGGAATAGATAAGGATATCGTCGATGAAGACGATCACGAACCGGTCCAAGTAGGCTTTGCACACGCGGTTCATCAAATCCATGAAAACAGCAGGTGCGTTGGTCAAGCCAAAGGGCATGACCACGAACTCGTAGTGACCATAACGTGTACGGAAGGCGGTTTTAGGTACATCTTCTTCGAGAACTCGAAGTTGATGGTACCCAGAACGAAGATCGATCTTTGAAAAGCAGGTCGCGCCTTGCAATTGATCGAAGAGATCATCAATATGAGGAAGAGGGTATCGGTTCTTGATAGTAAGCTTGTTGAGCTCACGATAATCAATACACATACGGAAAGACCCATCTTTCTTTTTGACGAACAAAACGGGAGCGCCCCAAGGAGAAGTACTAGGGCGTATAAAGCCTTTATCAAGAAGCTCTTGAAGTTGACTCGAGAGCTCTTGCATCTCAGAGGGTGCTAAACGGTAAGGAGACTTAGCGACAGGCGTAGCGCCAGGCACTAAATCGATGCGAAAATTGACAGAACGAGCAGGAGGCGGACCAGGAAGATCATCAGGAAATACATCGGGAAAATCACGTACCACGGGAACGTCACTTATGCTTGGGCTCTTGTCCTTCTTTTCCACAATGTGGGCGAGAAAGGCGAAATTACCCTTGCGTAAGCATTTGTTCTCTTGGATACACGACATAAGCTTGAGACCTTGAGAAGGTTTCTCGCCATACACATGTAGGGAATCACCGTTTGGAAGGGGAAGGCGGATGAACTTTTGAGAACAAACAACTTCAGCACGAACTCGCCTAAGCCAGTCCATACCTACTATGATGTCGAAACTACCCATTTGCATGGGTATGAGGTTAATCGAGAACGTATGGTCGTTTAGGATTAACGAACAATTGGAGAGAACAGAATCGACAGTGACGGTTTTACCATCAGCGACTTCGACAGCGAAAGATCTTGGCAACTTAGAGCGTTTACACTTGAGCAAAGACTCGAATTCTAACGACACAAAACTTTTATCGGCACCAAATAAGCATGAAGCATAGACATGGTTCACAAGGAACGTACCAGTAATGACGTCGTTCGCGTTTTGAGCTTGAGCAGTAGTGAGAAGTAAGGCTCGGCCCCTAGCAGGTTGGTGGGCCTGTTACTGCTGTTGTTGTGGCTGTGGTTATTGCGGTCGAGGCTGTTGTGGCTGGTGTCGTTGAGGACAGACGTTGGCCATATGGTTGGTGTCACCACACGTGAAACATGCTCGCACAGAGGCGACTTGATTTGGAGCTAAAAGGGCTTGGTTTTGATAGGCCTGTGGTGAGACGCGGCAGTATGGAGAAGTATGCCCATATCGGCCACACTTGACGCACTTTCGACACTGAACGTTTGGAGGGTGATGATACTGGCATTGACCACACTTAGGTTGCGTTCCAATATAATTTCTGCGTGGAGTTTCCTCGTTGGCAATAGCAGGCATGGCTTGTAGGGGTTGTGGGTTTGGCGGAGTGACAACTGCGCAATTTTGGCTTGAAGCCTTCCGCTTCTTGCCTCGGTTTTTCTTAGAGAGTTCGTCAGTGGGTTCAACGGTGGCTTGATGGGCGGTTTTCAATGGAGTTTTCGAGGTATTCTTACGCATGACATGGTTACTGTTCAAACGGGCGGCTAAACGATAGGTTTCCTCGATAGTGGTTGGGCTAGCAGCTTCCATGAGGTTCATGAATGAATCAGGGCAACAGTGGATGTATTTGTTGATGGCTTTTTCAGGAGTATCAACTTGGCTAGGACACAGGATGCTAAGTTGTTTGAAACGAAGAGTTAAACCATCATTGTCGTCACCCACTTGTTTTAGGTACCAAAACTCGCTCTCTAACTTCCTTATCTCGTGCGGCGGACAAAACTCCTCTTTCATGATTCTTTTCAATTCGGTCCATGGTAACGCGTGAGCGGCGTCCTCACCCCTTATACCTCGCTCAGAGGTCCACCAATCAAGAGCCCTTGATCGGAATACCCCCGTGGCATTTTGGGTGCGTAGGTCGTTAGGACAACCACTTTGACGAAAAGTGATTTCCATGGCATCAAACCAAGGGAGTAGCGTGGTAGCACCATCTTTTCCAGTAAATTCCAATGGTTTGCATGCCATGAATTGTTTGAAGAGAAAAGGTGTCTTTGGTTTATCCACCTTGGAGTCCACTGAACCATGAGGGGAATCGGTGTGGGTTTGAATGCGGCTAAAAATGTCAGGTATAACTCGAGCCATTTGGTCAGCCATTTGTTCAGCCATGAGCCCAACTAGCTCTTGTTTGGAGATGGATTCGCTGTTGGAACCTTTCTTTGACTTGGTCTTCTTTGATGAGCTTGGAGATGCCATCTAGAAGTTTGAAAGAAAAGGAAAGGATGAGACTTGATCATAAATTTTAAAACAAGGTTTTTGCATGTAAGTGTTCATGTATCATGTAAAGTTCACATAAAGCATAAGTTTCCAACATGTATTCAACAAGTATAACACGTATGATTGCGTAAAGGGAGTATAAATTTAGTTTGTTCACGAGAATTATTATTGTTTTTGGTTGCGATGACGTGCGAAACGAGTTTAAAAGTTTGAAATGAATGAACGTTCAAGTATAAAGTCACATATAAATTGAGATACATAAAAGAGAGGCTCAATAAAACATAGGATTGTATCGGGTAGAGAAACGTCGACAATTCCAAAGTGAATCGAAAGTCCTTTCAAATTAGAGAAACGTGCTTTGGCCTATAGGTAAGATACTCTCGTCGAGAAGCGATTAACGGTATCTTACCCTTCCAGTTACTACACGTCTCTAATCGATTGAAACAATCGGAACTTTGGCGAGATCGAAAATCAAGGAATGGGACTTAATCGACAAGGTGCGGGTTTCACCCCTAACTTGACGATTTCGTACCCTAATGTGGTTGGTACTTGTCGGGTCAAAATATAATTTCGACACTTTGACAAGGGTCCACTAGAGTTTGAATTGGAAATTTACCATTTAGATGTGGATTTCACTCCTAGCTAAATGGAGAAATTTCATGCAAAAATAAGAATAAGCGGAATGAGAGTTGTTCACCAAATTGTGGGTTTCACGCCTATTTTGGTGAACTTGTCTCTATGCATAGAGTGTCTTCAAGTCTTCAAGTGTATTGTGTAAAATGTCTTAGGAAAGACATAATGTAAGTATTAAGACCAAAAGAAGAGAAAGGAGCAAAGAAGGGAGCATAAAGTTTTAAGCATGAAACAAGAATGGTCAAAAATATGGTTCCTACTATAGACTAGGTCGAACATGGCAATTCTATCTAATTCCCTATAGTTATGGCTCTGATACCAATCTGTCACACCCCAACCAATGGCGGAAACATCGGGATGAGACGAAGTGTGAAGATTGCTAGAGACATCATAACGCTATTTGTGACAATATTTAATAAACCGATTTCATTTCATAATTCAATTGTCAACATTACAAGGAATTCAAATAACAACAAGTTCAAAAGAAATACAAGACAACATAATCAAAATTGATACAACATATTAAACCTAAACGTCTATATGTGTATCTAGGCATCAACACTACTTCTTTTCATAGCATCGTCATCATCAACCTGTAACATGTTTAAAATACAATTCAATGCAAAAGCAAAGGCGAGTATACAAGTTTGGTACGTACATAACAAAAGATGAGTTTTAAACAATTCCTCATAGCAAGCATGTGATTCAAGATATACAATAAATTTGGCATGTGTCTCACATATCAAACCAATAATGAAACGGAAGATGCTCATGACATAACCACAAGTTTACGGGCAGGTCGTTAATCCTATAGCGCTACATATGTCATGATTAGGCTTGTACGAAGTTAATGATAAGTTTAACACATAATGTCCTCAACCCAAGTTTAAAGTATCAAGCAATCACGTATACAAGCATGTTATAGGAATGTTCATGTGTTTAAGCAAAAGTTCATGTGTAAGTTTTGATAAGTAAACATGTTACACCCCAAAAGTGGTAAAAGTAAAAGAGGGGAATACGAGTATACTCACAGTTTTGCAAGTCTTGAACTCGAGAATCCGAGAGTAAGTTGGTTGTTGGATTAGCTAGTTGGAGCACCTTGTCCTTCTACACAAAGGAACAAAGTGTATGAGTTTGGGGAAAATCGGAAGATCTTAAGGATTCGGAAATAAAAATGACATGAAAGTATTATATCAAAATAATCATCTTTAGTGCACAACACTTGTATGACACTTGGTAACCACAAGGGTTATAAGGATTTCATGAGTTGAACTCTCATAAGAATCATAACAAGGTTTAGCCTTGGATGATGTTCTACTACTTTGACAAAAGAATATGAATTCAACATCAAAGGTTCGATTGTACATAGATATTATTTAGGTTATATAGTATATATTATTAAGTCCAAATGTTCAAGTATTTCAAGCATGAGGTAGAAGACTACATCTTCATTTAGGTACCTCGAAATGTGTCATAGAAGTCATGTAGGAGGTAGGAAGAAAAAGCTTCCATTTAGGCACCTCGTATGCGTTCACCACTACACTTGTTGTAATAACAAACAAGGAGGGTCATGAACTTAAGATTAGTACATTAATATAAACATTCTAAACTATGAGAAATCATCAAATCATGTGGGGATTTTATGTTGGAAGAACCCAAGTTGTTCCATAATCACTCCTATATCAAGATGAAACTTGAACATGACTTGTGGGTTAAAAACCCTAACCAAAACAGAATTTATTTGAGGTTTAACCTCTGATGGTGTTTGTCTCAACCTTGTTTTTAAGCTTAACCAACCACAAGATAGGTTGTAAGCATTAGGACATAGGTTTGAGATGAGTTAGACTCAAGTTTGATAAGTTTAAACAAGTTTTGAAAGAATTAAAAACACAACAGAAAGTTTATGGACATTTTTAGGGCAATTACAGGTTTGATTTCTCCAAGGAGAGATCAAGGAATCAAACCCCATGATTATCCAAGCAAGTAGGAAGAAGAATCAAGTAATTTGGTTGAGTTTTGAGCAAGTTATGCTCACTTTTGTATGAGGGTATGAATCTGTCCGAATTTCAGAATCTTGCAAGAACTTGAGAGTGATTTTGGAGAGATTTGAGAGTGTTGAAAGTGTCCAAGTGCTTGGAGGACCTTGGGTACTTATAGGGGAGTGATTAGGGTTGTTTTGGGGGGATAATTAAAGCTAAAACTCGGTTTAAACATGGAAATCCCGCCCAAAAACGAATCTGGTCGCGAGCTGAACAAGGATTCTGATCTGGGGGGTCTCAGGTGGCCAGCGTAAGCCTAGGGCTTAGCTTACGCGGCTGGTATGAGGGTGTGGAGCTGAAGTTTCCTTTTATTACACTTAGGCCCCTCAACTTTGTCATTTAGGTCCTTTTTAGGTGTTTTAGGGACTAGTTTTGCCGTTTAAGCATAGTTTAAGGCCAAATAAAGTATGAGGATCATAAACCAAGTATAATTAGTGTATGAAGGTTGTATTTGAGTTTCGTATACGTTCATAATACGTTTTATGCATACGGTTCACGTATTTACAAGTTTAGCACAAAGTTTCCAAGAATTACGAATAAGCATCAATTGTTCCACGAAATTGAACGTATGAGCATATATAAAGTATGTATGACATGTAATTAACCAAATACGAGTTTTATTCATGATCCAAGTCTTGGATTTTACAACGGTTACAAAAAAAGGAACGATTACAAGAGTACAAGGTTTCCAAAAATGGAAGTACAAACAAGACTATCTAAAAACGGAAAGTACAAAAAGTAGGGCGTTACACACTACGTTTCGAGGCAAACTTACCAATTCACCTTTGGGGGGAATGTGTCTTGACTGCCGCTTACATCATCAATCGATTGCCATCAAAGGTTCTTGACAACAAAACACCCTACGAAAGGATCTTTGTCAAAGAACCATCATATGAGCACATGCGTGTTTTCGGTTGCCTCGCTTATTTTTGGAACACCAAAACTAAAGGAGACAAGTTTGCTCCTAGAGGTAAACCTGGGGTGTTTGTGGGCTATCCATTCGGTACGAAAGGATACAAAGTTTTCGACTCAGAAAAGAAGAAGGTAATTGTTAGCAGAGACGTAAAATTTTTTGAGGCCACCTTCCCTTTTACGAGTGGAACCGATGACGTTAACATGTATGACAAGGAAATAATGGTCGAGTCAACTCAAAAATTTGCCAACGAAACTGGTGGGTACGAGGACCCTTTGACCGAAGCTCACCAACAAAACATTCAAGTTAATAACGAAGCCCATGAGGCATACGATGTTGGGCCTGAGCAGTTTCAAGAAACAAATGAAGATGGCTTTGAGACGCCACCGCCCAGCCCAGTTGCACCACAGCCCAATCATGCTGAAACTGACCAAAATGAAGAAGAACCGGCCCATGTCAAGAATTCCATTCAGCGGCCCCAAAGGTCCAGAACACAACCGGCTCGGCTACGAGATTTTCACGTAAAGCTCCCCCCTTCAATCAATGCCTCACTCCCGAACTCCAATCCAGGTTCCTCGACACAACATCCCTTAGCTAATTATATTTCGCATGACAACTTTTCTAACACTCACAAAGCTTTTCTCACCGCCATCACGTCACATGATGAGCCAAAGAACTTTTTTCAAGCATCACAGGATAAAAGATGGCGTGAAGCCATGCAAAAGGAAATCAAAGCACTTGAACGGAATGGAACATGGACTCTCGAGCAGCTGCATGCTGGGAAAAGAGCCATTGATTCCAAATGGGTATACAAGGTCAAGTACAAGCCGAACGGAGAAGTCGAACGGTACAAGGCGAGATTGGTTGCGAAGGGTTTTACCCAAATGGAAGGAGTAGACTATCACGACACCTTCGCACCCGTAGCGAAGCTTGTGACCGTGAGGACATTGCTCACCTTGGCGGTGAAGAAAGAATGGGTGATCCACCAACTCGATGTAAATAACGCCTTTTTACACGGCGATCTTGAAGAAGAGGTCTATATGAAGCTTCCGCGAGGTTTTTCCAATGGGTCAGAAACGAGAGTTTGTAGACTTCGAAAGTCGCTGTACGGTTTGAAACAGGCCTCGAGAAACTGGTATCACAAATTTACTCATGCGTTAGTTGAAATGGGTTTCAAGCAATCAAGGGCTGCCTATTCTCTTTTCATTTACAAACATGATCACGTGTTCTTCGCTGCCCTAATTTACGTAGACGATGTGATCATAGTTGGGAACGACATGAAGATGATACAAGACACTAAGTCTCAACTGGATGAAAAGTTTAGTATAAAAGACTTGGGAGCTTTGAAATATTTTCTAGGTATCGAAGTGGCTCGAACTAAAAATGGTCTTGTACTAAGTCAAAGGAAATATACCCTTGATATCCTAGAAGATAGTGGAATGATGGGTTCAAGGCCTAGTCCCTTTTCCCATGGAACAGAACCTTAAACTTGATGAAGGCAAAGAAGAGGAGAAAGTTGAAGCTAATGAGTATCGTCGACTAGTCGGACGTCTCCTCTATTTGCAAGCAACCAGGCCCGACATAACCTATTCTGTAAATGTGTTGAGCCAGTTCGTCTCGGACCCGAGATGAAACCATATGAATGCAGCGATCCGGGTACTTCGGTATCTAAAGTCGACTCCCGGCCAAGGAATTTTATTACCGAAGGAAGGAGGGACTAAACTGGTGTCATATTGTGATTCCGATTGGTTGGGATGTCCTTTAACAAGAAGATCTCGAACAGGTTATTTGTTATTGTTGGGAGGTGCACCGATTTCATGGAAGTCGAAGAAACAGTCGGTGGTGTCCAGGTCGTCAGCCGAAGCAGAATATAGGGCCATGGCCACCGCTGTTAGCGAGGTGTTGTGGGTGCGTTCGCTTTTGAATGAACTAAATGAAACTGTCACAGAGGGAATGGTATTGTTTTGTGATAATCTAGCTGCCAAACATATCGCGAATAATCCCGTTTTCCACGAGCGAACTAAACATGTTGAAATGGATTGCTATTTTGTGCGGGAACGGGTGGACTCTAAGGAAATTTGGCCGGTTCACATTGACAGCAAGCAGCAGATTGCAGATCTTCTTACCAAACCATTGGGGGCACAACGTCTTCAGACTTTACTCGTCAAGCTGGGCATGCAGAATTTACACGCTCCAGCTTGAGGGGGAATATTGGAAGCAACAAACCGAATCCGATCCATTCAAAGAGTCATGACCCGTGCATGAGTTTGCATGAGATAAACCTTATCCTTTTTATTAGTTTTTTTTAATCTGTTTGTTTTCCTTTTATCTTTGCAAAATCTTAGGATCTAGTAGGTTCTTTTTCATGTATTTAATCAATGTTTTCGGATCATGAATTAATGAAGAAAAAGAGTTGTTCCCTCTGACTACCGAATTTTACAAGAAAAGATTTTACTTCCGAGGGATCAACTCTTACAATAAATGACAAAGGTGTAGATTTAAAAATAGAATTAGGTGTTAGACCGTGGGGTATGGTGGAGCTTGGGTTGGGGGCATGAGTTGACACGTGGAGTTCGAGCCCCTCCATCGGTGAGTGACGTGTCCGTGGGGTATGGTGGGGCGTGGGTGCACCGCATGGCTTGGCAGTTTATTAAAAAAAATACAAAAAAAAAAAAAAAAAATACACACAACATTAAAAAAAAACCCTAAAATTTTATTAAATTCTTAAAAATTACATAATTCCTAAAAATTACAAAAAAACCTAAAAACGATTACAAAATAAAAAAAAACTTAGAGCGTTAGGAAAATTTCAAAAAGCGCGAGCTTGTCGAACGCCTTTCGCTCCTTGCCCCGAAACTCAATGTTCGCCACCGCCACCCGGTCTGTCACACCCCGACCACGTATAACATACAGAACGTGGCGGAAAACGTCGGGGAGTGTTGTAACAGAATTAATTGTTTCATAACCATGGCATTCAAAGTTGTATTTTATTTATCAACATAAGAGTTACATTGTCTTAAATAGGAAACAAAGAGTACAAAACATAATTAAACTAAGTCTATCTTCGTTTTATGTCTCTAAGGCACAGGTCCGCCCTAGTGTCACGATCATTGTCCTAAGCAACAACTCCTGAAAACACATGTGAAAATAGGTACGTCAGCATAAAAATGCCTGTGAGATACATAGGTTTTGTGAAAATAGGATTCATGACTTGTAAGTTTAAGAAAATGTTTAATAAAGTTTAGTCATGAACCTAGTAAATTGATTTGTTTTGTAAATCGTTTGAAAAACAATAAGATCAGATGATATGTATAAATAAATGTAAGGTTAAATGAATAACCATGTAAGATGAGTTTGTTTGTAAAACAATGTCTCGTGAAAAGTATGTTATTTGTATAAAATGTTATATGTCTTAAATTGAAATGATTTAAATAACGCTACGATATGTGATATTATACAAACACTTATATATAGGAAGTACCAACGGCGTATCCACCATGTTTGTATCATATTACACACGCCTCGTTACTCAAACCATTTACCCAAACCAACCACCAATGTAAATTGTTCATGTATAAATCACTTGTCAAGTGTTATTGTGTAAACCATATCAAAATGTCCATGTCAAATGTGAATGACCAAATGTGTATATCAATGTCAAAATGTTTATGTTTAATGTAAATCGTATAATGTGTATCCAAAAATATCATGTATGGCATGTGAAATATATCAACTAAACCATAGGTAAAATGCACAAAAACAAGGTATTGAATTAAACATAGTTTAAGTCAAAGTTATGTTCTGTGGAACAGATGCATGCTATACTGATACAAACATCTATGCGGTATTGTGAAAATGCATACATCCAAGCCTTGTGACTGTGGTGATAGACCCTTAAACAAATTAAAGATCTATCTGTGTTATTGTTTATCGAATTCGGTCATTCCTTCCACCCAAACAGACCTAGGGTTCAGGAACGGGAGTTGTCAAGTCCTATGGTACCATTACCTACTAACGAGCGGCGTAGCTAATGTTAATGAATGTATATTGTCCCATTTGAACAAACCAAATGTCATACCAAAAAGTAAGCATGTGAAAACAATGCACTAAGTATGTAATCAAATGAACATACATAGCGTGAAATGTAATGTAAAACAATGTACTAAGTATGCACACAATGGACATACATAGCATGAAATGTAATGTAAAACAATGTACTAAGTATGCACACAATGGACATACATAGCATAACATGTAATGTAAAACGATGTACTAAATATGCACACAATGGACATACATAGCATGAAATGTAATGTAAAACAATGTACTAAGTATGCACACAATGGACATACATAGCATAACATGTAATGTAAAACGATGTACTAAATATGCACACAATGGGCATACATAGCATAAACACAATGAAATCATGTACTATAAGTGTACTATTGAACATAACAAGGATATGATATGAAAACATGGAAAAGCATGAAAGTAACAAGTAGGCACATGTGTTTCACCCCAAAATGTTTGGAAAACAGTAAAAGAGGGGTCTATGTACTCACTTGAGATTGCTTAGTAGTCCTTGAATAACAACCAAACAAAGCTAGAGATCACGGATATCCAACGGCACCTAATATAGGTAACTATGTTAATATACCGGACCTAAATCGGAAGATCGGATAGAATGAGGGCTTGTAAACCAAATGAGTATGAGAACTCATGTAATATGGTTTAACAAAGCCTACATACTAAATGAAACCTAACCTAAGTGCTTACGACCCATTACGACCCGTTTAGGTAGCTTATGCTACTTTAACGCGTCGTTCGCATAAAACGCGTTCGGACCGCTTAACTAGTCCTATGACAAGTAATATATGCCTTAACATGTCTAATATTGTTTCCAAATCAGTTTAGATGTCAAAAGTTACGTTACATATGTTCAAAATGAATTTTGGCGTCAAAGGGGTATTTTGGTAATTTACCTAAGGCATATAAACTACCTATCATACAACTAACTAAACGTCGTGACCATAAGGTATAACCTCGGAAGGTTATTCCCTATATACTATGGTCACCTAAAGTGTTTGGTCAGATCCTAATGATCGACCAAACGGGTCGGGTTCGAAAGTATAAGCGATTGTTTAGATCGCTTACCTTACGACCCTAGACAACGTGGTAATCAGTAGGCATAGTCACTAGGGACTATAACCATCGTGATTACGCTCACGTTGCGAAGTTCAAACGAACTTCGCATTGACCATAAACTGGTCAATGCAGAAAGTCAAACAAAGTTTGACTTTCGGACTCGAAAAGCAATAAAAGAACGAAGGAACACTTACAAAGGGTCCCCGAAAGCTAATCTTGATCCAAGTAGCTCAGGTATGAAACAATGGTTTCAACTTAGAGCTTCTAAGATCAGATTTTTGTGGGTTTTTCAATGAATGGGGTTGGGTATATATAGTGTTCGGACCTCCGTTAGGATCGTTTCTTGGAGAAGAGGGAATGATCACATCCCTACACTTGTTGGCAAGCTCATGTACATCATATTGGCCCCCCATAAGCAGGAAACAACACTTGGAATTGGGTTGGGAGTGCTAAACAGCTGTTAACAGCTGTTAAAATGGATTTTGCTGATCAGAAGGGGCCTCGCGTGACGCCAAGGGGGCTAGGTGTCACGCTAAGGTCCCTCTGATCAGCAACCAGTTTCCAATTCAGTCCCAGTTGTGTATTAAGGCCATTTCCGACATGTTTAAGGCTCGTGAAGCCATTTTCAAGGCCCTAAAATGATGCCTAAACATTTTGGACATGAAACATGCTCAAAAATATCCCGGATGTTGCTTCGTTTGGTCGTACGATTGCGATGTTCGCTTAATTATGACGGAATGCGCATAAGCGCGAAAAACAATCCAAATTGCGCGACGAATGGATTTTTGATAAGCCAAACACTAAATCATAATATTATAACGCTTACATAAATTTTTGGATGTCCGGATGTATTCAGAACGTAAGTTATGCGTGAAAGTGCAAACTTGTGCACTTTTTGACACTTTTAGTCCCTGAATGACCCAAAAGTTTATTTTAGCACACCGAACCCCTCAAAGCCTATTTCTAAGCTATGTAAAGGATAATTATGGTATGTTTAACTTATGGTCATGTTCCGGAATGTCTGTTACAGTTCAAATTGGCATACTTTCGCAGTTTGTCAAATTTAGTCACTGTAAGCGAATTAACTTGTTTTTGCCATACCAAAGCCTTTAAAACTTATTTCTAAGTTATGTAAAGGTTATTTAAGGTATGTTAAGTATATGTTGATGTTCCAGAGTATTTTTCGCATTAAACTGATTACGTTTACGCACCAGTTTGCGTATAACTCTCCAGAAAGCGATATAGAGTTTGAAATTGAACAAAAGTTAAAACATGAAAAATGTAAAACATAACCAAACAAACATTGGGATCAAATAACATTGTTTTATTTATAATTGAACTGTTCATAATGATTACAAGCACAGATGTTACAGTCTCCCCTACTTGTGGAAATTTCATCCCGAAATTTATTTAGAGGAAACTCGTGGGAAAAGATTCGGATATTTTGCCTTCATTTGATCTTCGCGTTCCCAAGTAAACTCGGGTCCACGTTTGGATTCCCAGCGAACCTTGACCAAAGGAATGCGTTTGCGTTTAAGCCACTTGACTTCACGTTCCATGATTTCCACTGGCTTCTCAACAAATTTCAGTGTTTTATCAACACGAATTTCGTCAAGTGGTATGTGGAGGTTCTCACACCTAAACACCTCTTGAGATTGGACACGTGAAAGGTTGGATGAACATTTCCAAGTTCAGGAGGTAACTCCAGTCTGTAGGCTACCTTACCGATTCTTTCGACGATCTTGAATGGTCCAACGTATCTAGGTGCAAGTTTTCCTTTCTTTCCAAATCTGATCACACCTTTCCAAGGGGAGACCTTAAGTAATACACGATCACCGACTTGAAAATCCAAGGGCTTGCGTTTTGGGTCCGCGTAACTCTTTTGACGGCTTCTAGATGTCTGAAGGTTATCACGAACTTTCTTAATCTTATCAGTTGTCTCTAAAATGAGGGCAGGTCCAGTAAGCTGAGCCTCGCCGATCTCATTCCAGCAGACTGGTGAACGACATTTTCGACCATAGAGTGCCTCGAAAAGAGCCATGTTGATGCTGGAGTGATAACTGTTGTTGTAGGAGAATTCAATCAACGGAAGATGTGAATTCCAACTACCACCAAAATCGATCACACAAGCTCTAAGCATATCTTCCATAGTCTGGATTGTTCTTTCAGATTGACCATCCATTTGCGGATGATAAGCTGTGCTCAAATTAAGTTGGGTCCCCATAGCAGATTGCATGGTTCTCCAAAAATGAGAAGTGAAACAAGCATCTCTGTCAGAAATGATGTTCAAAGGAACACCATGTTGAGCTACAATTTCATCCACATAGATTTTAGCAAGCTTGTCAGCAGAAAAATCCTCACGGATTGGCAAGAAATGCGCGGACTTAGTAAGACCATCAACAACTACCCAGATGGCATCATGACCTTTCTTTGTGCGCGGAAGTTTGGTAATGAGATCCATAGTAATGTTTTCCCATTTCCAAACTGGGATCTCTGGTTGCACCAATAAACCCGAAGGACGTTGATGTTCAGCCTTAACCTTAAGACAAGTAAGGCATTTTGATACATATAAGGCAATGTCTTTCTTCATACCAGGCCACCAATACTGAATACGAAGATCCTTATACATCTTATCTGAGCCAGGATGAACAGAATAACGAGACTTATGGGCTTCATCCATAAGCAAGGTGCGAAGGTTATCTTGGCTTGGGACCCACAAACGGTCCATAAAGTAATACGATTCATTGTCCTTCAGTTCTAGATCAGGTGTTATGTGATAGGGAAATTCCTTATCCATCAAACCTTGTGAAACACAAGATTGTTGAGCCTGAGAAATGCGTGCTTGGATATCGGATCGAGCTTGAATAACAGATTGAACACGAACACAATGAAGCTTAGTACGTTCCTTACGACTCAATGCATCGGCTACGACATTCGCCTTTCCAGGATGGTAGCGAATTTCGCAGTCATAGTCGTTTAGAAGCTCCACCCAACGTCGTTGCCTCATGTTGAGTTCTTTCTGATTGAAGATATGCTGAAGACTTTTGTGGTCCGTGAAAACCACACATTTTGTTCCGTACAAATAGTGTCTCCAGATCTTAAGAGCGAAGACAACTGCACCTAACTCAAGATCATAAGTGGTGTAGTTTTTCTCATGTATTTTTAACTGCCTCGAGGCATACGCTATGACTTTGTTTCTTTGCATCAGAACACAGTCAAGACCTAATTTAGATGCGTCGCAATAAACGACGAAATCATCATTGCCCTCAGGCAAAGTCAGAACAGGCGCGTCGCAAAGTTTTTGTTTCAAAGTCAGAAACGCTTCCTCTTGCTTGAATCCCCAATCAAAGGGTTTATTCTTCTGAGTTAGAGCAGTTAGAGGAACTGCAATCTTTGAGAAGTTTTCAATGAAGCGGCGGTAATAACCCGCTAGACCAAGAAAAGAACGAACTTCAGTAGGAGTAGTAGGCGTATCCCAATCCTTGATCGCACTGATCTTGGAGGGATCTACATGAATACCTTGTTCGTTGACGATATGTCCTACGAATTGAACTTCTTTAAGCCAGAATTCACACTTGGAGAATTTGGCGAAAAGTTGCTCTTTCTTTAGGAGTTCCAAAGTAAGACGAAGATGTTGCTCATGATCAGCTTGCGTTTTAGAATAAATCAAGATGTCGTCAATAAAAACAATGACGAACTGATCCAAATAAGGTTTGCAGACCCTATTCATTAAGTCCATGAAAACAGCAGGAGCATTAGTCAAACCAAATGGCATGACTGTGAACTCATAATGCCCATAACGAGTGCGGAACGCTGTCTTGGGAATGTCTTCTTCATGCACACGAAGTTGGTGATATCCAGATCGCAGATCAATCTTCGAAAAATAAGAAGCGCCCTGTAACTGATCAAAGAGATCATCGATGCGAGGTAGGGGATACCGATTCTTGATGGTAAGCTTGTTAAGCTCACGATAATCGATACACATCCTAAAAGATCCATCATTTTTCTTGACAAAAAGAACGGGAGCACCCCAAGGTGAAAAGCTAGGACGGATAAAACCTTTGTCAGAGAGCTCCTGAAGCTGCTTAGACAACTCTTGCATCTCAGACGGTGCAAGACGATATGGAGCTCTGGCAATGGGGTTTGAACCAGGTACGAGATCAATACGGAACTCGACTTGGCGTGCTGGAGGTAGACCAGGTAAATCTTCAGGAAATACTTCAGGATAATCCCGAACAACAGGAATATCTTGAATAGATTTACCTTTGCCCTTATCTGCTACAACATGTGCCAAAAAGGCCACATAGTTCTTTCGCAGATACTTCCGAGCTTTAAAACAAGACATGAGTTTGAGACCACCAGCAGGTTTCTCACCACGAACCTGTAGGATCTCGCCTGTCGAAAGCGGCACACGAACAATCTTCTCAAAACAAACTATCTCTGCGCGATGCTTGGATAACCAATCCATACCCACTATAACGTCGAAGCTTCCAAGTTGCATAGGCGTGAGGTTAATAGGAAATGATGGTCGTTGAGGTTCAACTGGCAGTTGCGAAGAACAGAATCAAGAACAATGGGTTCACCATTAGCAACCTCTACTGTCAAAGGTTTACCTAGTTTCGTTCTAGACACGCGAAACCATGGCTCAAAAGATAATGACACAAAACTCTTATCGGCACCCGAATCAAAAAGAACAGATGCAGGCTGATTATTAATAAAGAACGTACCGTTCACCACTTCATTGTCTGCTTGTGCCTCTTGAGCATTCATGTTGAAGACTCGACCTCGAGCCTGAGCCTGATTCTGATTTGCATTCTGATTCTGGTTGGCTAGCCTTGGACACCGGTTTCTGTAGTGGGTCAGATCCCCAAAATTGTAGCACGAACCAGGAGGAAAATGAGGTCGTGCAGCTTGACCCTGTTGCTGAGCAGGAGGCTGAGCAACTCGTTGAGCCGGGTTCTGAACTGCCCGATTCTGAGCAAACCGACAAGCATCGGCAAGATGACCTGACTTCCCACAGTTAGTACAGAAACGGCACGGATGTTGCGGCTGATGGTGACTGTTGCATCTATTGCACAAAGGTGCATTCCCTGTATAGGGCTTCTTCGCTGGAGGCTGTGCGGGTTGGTTGGGAGCTGCCTGGTTAACTTGGGCAGTGACAGCAAAATTTTGGGAAGCCTTACGCTTCCTTGACCTTTTCGAAGAACCAGAATCCTTACCTTTCCTGTTTTCACCCTTCTTGTCACCCTCTTTGTCAGACGCCTGCTTCTTACCCTTGTCACCCTTTTTATGTAGCTTTCCCTTTCGAACCTGCGACTCAGTCAATGTCGCTGCTAACTCGATCGCCTGACGGAGTGTGGTAGGGTTACTACCAGTAATGATGTCTTGTACTGAGTCAGGTAGACCATCGATGTACCTTTCGATAGCCTTGTCGAGTGGGGTAACCATTGTTGGGCAAAGCAGACTCAACTCCTCAAACCTATCAGTATACGCCCTGTGCTCGCCACTGTCCTGTTTCAAGTCATCAAACTTTCTCTCCAAAGCTCGTTGTTCATGACGAGGACAAAACTCCCTCATCATAAGAGCTCTAAGTTCAGCCCAAGTCTGTGCTAGAGCAACTTCTGCACCACGGTCTCTCATAACCCCGTTCCACCATGTAAGAGCCCTCTTCTGAAACACACTCGAAGAAAACTCGACCTTGCGATTGTCAGGACACTAAACATGACGGAAAGTATTCTCAATGCTCTCGAACCATTGAAGAAGCCCAGTTGCTCCTTCAGTACCGCTAAACTTGAGCGGTTTAGCCGAGCTAAAACTCTTGAAATTGCATGGAGCATTGTTGTTGTTGTTGGCTTGGTTCCATTAAGCAAAGAGGTTTGGGAATTGAGCAGCCATTTGATGCGCAATAATTTCTACCAGTTCAGCAGTCGCTATCTGGTTTTCGCGTCGAGGAGGCATTCTAAAAGAGGAAACATGAAAGGAAACGAGTGAGATGATTGGATGAAGAGAATGAGATGAAACAAAATCCACAAAAGCAAAGATGGTGGTCATTTGTCCGCATCACAAAGCAAACAAACGACACACAGTGACTAATCAAAGTAAATGGGTCAAAAATAATGTATCGCGAAGACATGCTCGCCTATAAGTGAACACTCACCCCAAGAGTTCCCAGGTAAGAGTGACTGGTCCGATTATGTGGATTTGTACGAACACTCTAGCCTTAGACAGAAAACCCAGGGTACAGGCATTCACTCTTCCAGTTTGCACGTGTTCACGCTATTTAGAACCCAAAACTTTGACGAGATTTTTGAAAACTCAAAGGGGTTCAAAACCTTATAACAGAGGGTTCAAAAACTTACAATAGAGGGTTCAAAACCTAGAAATCAATCATCCAAAAACAGATGATTAATTTTTCAAAACGGATTCGAACTTGATGTTCCCGTTGTGGTTATCACCTAAGGATAGGTGAATTGCATGTTTTAAAATCTAAACACAAGATAACTTGTGTTGGGGTCCTAGAAAGGTTATAGTCTAGGTCAAAGCATTACTAATAACCTAATTCCCTATAACCACTGGCTCTGATACCAACTCTTCTGTCACACCCCGACCACGTATAACATACAAAACGTGGAGGAAAACGTCGGGGAGTGTTGTAACAGAATTAATTGTTTCATAACCATGGCATTCAAAGTTGTATTTTATTTATCAACATAAGAGTTACATTGTCTTAAACAGGAAACAAAGAGTACAAAACATAATTAAACTAAGTCTATCTTCGTTTTATGTCTCTAAGGCACAGGTCCGCCCTAGTGTCACGATCATTGTCCTAAGCAACAGCTCCTGAAAACACATGTGAAAATAGGTACGTCAGCATAAAAATGCCTGTGAGATACATAGGTTTTGTGAAAATAGGATTCATGACTTGTAACTTTAAGAAAATGTTTAATAAAGTTTAGTCATGAACCTAGTAAATTGATTTGTTTTGTAAATCGTTTGAAAAACAATAAGATCAGATGATATGTATAAATAAATGTAAGGTTAAATGAATAACCATGTAAGATGAGTTTGTTTGTAAAACAATGTCTCGTGAAAAGTATGTTATTTGTATAAAATGTTATATGTCTTAAATTGAAAGGATTTAAATAACGCTACGATATGTGATATTATACAAACACTTATATATAGGAAGTACCAACGGCGTATCCACCATGTTTGTATCATATTACACACGCCTCGTTACTCAAACCATTTACCCAAACCAACCACCAATGTAAATTGTTCATGTATAAATCACTTGTCAAGTGTTATTGTGTAAACCATATCAAAATGTCCATGTCAAATGTGAATGACCAAATGTGTATATCAATGTCAAAATGTTTATGTTTAATGTAAATCGTATAATGTGTATCCAAAAATATCATGTATGGCATGTGAAATATATCAACTAAACCATAGGTAAAATGCACAAAAACAAGGTATTGAATTAAACATAGTTTAAGTCAAAGTTATGTTCTGTGGAACAGATGCATGCTATACTGATACAAACATCTATGCGGTATTGTGAAAATGCATACATCCAAGCCTTGTGACTGTGGTGATAGACCCTTAAACAAATTAAAGGTCTATCTGTGTTATTGTTTATCGAATTCGGTCATTCCTTCCACCCAAACAGACCTAGGGTTCAGGAACGGGAGTTGTCAAGTCCTATGGTACCATTACCTACTAACGAGCGGCGTAGCTAATGTTAATGAATGTATATTGTCCCATTTGAACAAACCAAATGTCATACCAAAAAGTAAGCATGTGAAAAC
This sequence comes from Helianthus tuberosus, assembly GCA_030545235.1. Taxonomy (NCBI): domain Eukaryota; kingdom Viridiplantae; phylum Streptophyta; class Magnoliopsida; order Asterales; family Asteraceae; genus Helianthus; species Helianthus tuberosus. The sequence goes on from CM060358.1 coordinate 126,785,829, forward strand.
AATGCACTAAGTATGTAAACAAATGAACATACATAGCGTGAAATGTAATGTAAAACAATGTACTAAGTATGCACACAATGGACATACATAGCATGAAATGTAATGTAAAACAATGTACTAAGTATGCACACAATGGACATACATAGCATAACATGTAATGTAAAACGATGTACTAAATATGCACACAATGGACATACATAGCATGAAATGTAATGTAAAACAATGTACTAAGTATGCACACAATGGACATACATAGCATAACATGTAATGTAAAACGATGTACTAAATATGCACACAATGGGCATACATAGCATAAACACAATGAAATCATGTACTATAAGTGTACTATTGAACATAACAAGGATATGATATGAAAACATAGAAAAGCATGAAAGTAACAAGTAGGCACATGTGTTTCACCCCAAAATGTTTGGAAAACAGTAAAAGAGTGGTCTATATACTCACTTGAGATTGCTTAGTAGTCCTTGAATAACAACCAAACAAAGCTAGAGATCACGGATATCCAACGGCACCTAATATAGGTAACTATGTTAATATACCGGACCTAAATCGGAAGATCGGATAGAATGAGGGCTTGTAAACCAAATGAGTATGAGAACTCATGTAATATGGTTTAACAAAGCCTACATACTAAATGAAACCTATCCTAAGTGCTTACGACACATTACGACCCGTTTAGGTAGCTTATGCTACTTTAACGCGTCGTTCGCATAAAACGTGTTCGGACCGCTTAACTAGTCCTATGACAAGTAATATATGCCTTAACATGTCTAATATTGTTGCTAAATCAGTTTAGATGTCAAAAGTTACGTTACATATGTTCAAAATGAATTTTGGCGTCAAAGGGGTATTTTGGTAATTTACCTAAGGCATATAAACTACCTATCATACAACTAACTAAACGTCGTGACCATAAGTTATAACCTCGGAAGGTTATTCCCTATATACTATGGTCACCTAAAGTGTTTGGTCGGATCCTAATGATCGACCAAACGGGTCGGGTTCGAAAGTATAAGCGATTGTTTAGATCGCTTACCTTACGACCCTAGACAACGTGGTAATCAGTAGGCATAGTCACTAGGGACTATAACCATCGTGATTACGCTCACGTTGCGAAGTTCAAACGAACTTCGCATTGACCATAAACTGGTCAATGCAGAAAGTCAAACAAAGTTTGACTTTCGGACTCGAAAAGCAATAAAAGAACGAAGGAACACTTACAAAGGGTCCCCGAAAGCTAATCTTGATCCAAGTAGCTCAGGTATGAAACAATGGTTTCAACTTAGAGCTTCTAAGATCAGATTTTTGTGGGTTTTTCAATGAATGGGGTTGGGTATATATAGTTTTCGGACCTCCGTTAGGATCGTTTCTTGGAGAAGAGGGAATGATCACATCCCTACACTTGTTGGCAAGCTCATGTACATCATATTGGCCCCCCAAAAGCAGGAAACAACACTTGGAATTGGATTGGGAGTGCTAAACAGCTGTTAACAGCTGTTAAAATGGCTTTTGCTGATCAGAAGGGGCCTCGCGTGACGCCAAGGGGGCTAGGTGTCACGCTAAGGTCCCTCTGATCAGCAACCAGTTTCCAAAGTTTCCAATTCAGTCCCAGTTGTGTATTAAGGCCATTCCGACATGTTTAAGGCTTGTGAAGCCATTTTCAAGGCCCTAAAATGATGCCTAAACATTGTGGACATGAAACATGCTCAAAAATATCCCGGATGTTGGTTCGTTTGGTCGTACGATTGCGATGTTCGCTTAATTACGAATGGATTGCGCGACGAATGGATTTTTGACAAGCCAAACACTAAAGCATAATATTATAATGCTTACATAAATTTTTGGATGTCCGGATGTATTCAGAACGTAAGTTATGCGTGAAAGTGCAAACTTGTGCACTTTTTGACACTTTTAGTCCCTGAATGACCCAAAAGTTCATTTTAGCACACCGAACCCCTCAAAGCCTATTTCTAAGCTATGTAAAGGATATTTATGGTATGTTTAACTTATGGTCATGTTCCGGAATGTCTGTTACAGTTCAAATTGGCATACTTTCGCAGTTTGTCAAATTTAGTCCCTGTAAGCGAATTAACTTGTTTTTGCCATACCAAAGCCTTTAAAACTTATTTCTAAGTTATGTAAAGGTTATTTAAGGTATGTTAAGTATATGTTGATGTTCCGGAGTATTTTTCGCATTAAACTGATTACGTTTACGCACCAGTTTGCGTATAACTCTCCAGAAAGCGATATAGAGTTTGAAATTGAACAAAAGTTAAAACATGAAAAATGTAAAACATAACCAAACAAACATTGGGATCAAATAACATTGTTTTATTGATAATTGAACTGTTCATAATGATTACAAGCACAGATGTTACACGGTCCTCGTGGCTTAACTCACCGCTTGGAACGGCTTCGTAGTAGGCTTTGAAACGATCAAGCTTTTGCCGTTGCTCGCGCCATTTATGTTGGCACGCGTTTAAGTTGTGCCGGTCGTGTCCGACGTTATGTCGGTAGCTTGCAAAGGCTTCCGGCCAATATCGCGTTTGACCGGGTTGTCGCCCCTTCATTGCGTCAACGACGCTCGTGACGAGAGCTAGCTCTTCTTCGTGTGTCCAAGAGGCCATCGATCAAGTGGGTTGGGGTAGCGGGTTCAATCAAGTGGGTTTTGGTTGGGGTAGCGGTGGACAGCCAACAAGAATGTTTGGGTTGGGGTAGCCGGTGGGGTTGGGGTTATATTTATAGTGATGTTGACTGTTGGGTTGGGGTGACCGCTTGGCTTGGCCAAACGGTTATATTTTAAATTTTAAACACCCTGCTATGACATGGCTAACAAAGCGAATAGGAGCCCGCCACATAGGATCGCTAGCCCGCCCCACGCCCGGCTTCAAACTCCCGCCCCTTGGGCCACGCCCCAACCCAAGCCCACCCGGGGTGGTGGCTTGGGCTTTTTCAGCCAACCCACGCCCCAACCCAAGCCCCATACCCCACAATTTTACTAAGGGTGTCCGGGGCGCCTGCGGGGAGGGGTGCGGTGAGTGTACTCCCCGATCGGGAACACCGCCGCCGACCTCTCGGTGACCCAAATCGGGGAGTGGGGAGCGGGTATCATTCACCGTGTGAAACTTGTATATTTTTGAGTTTTTTTTTTTTTCCTTGTGATTTTGTAGGAGGATGAAGAACAAAGAATTTGCAGGTGAAGATGAAAGTGCAGGTTAAAATGAAGAAGAAGAGGGGAGGAGGAAGAAAGAAGAAGAAAAAGAATTTTCAAATATAACCCTTAAGTTTTATTTTTAATTTAAAAAACACTTAAATTTTTTTTATTACTTTTAAAAATACCCCTCAAACTTGTTTTTAATTAAATGAAATGTTATATTTTTTATTTTTATTTAGTTTTAATTTATTTAAATTATGTTTTACTTTTATAAAAATATTTATATAAAAAAAATAAAACCAAGTCCCCAAGAGAGGAGTGCCGCCATCAAATTGAGGGTGTGGGGGGAGTTAAGTGGGGAGTTGACGTGGCGCGTGCTGATTGGCTGTGGGTAAGAGAGGTCACTCCCCACTTAGAGGAGTGCCCCTTACACCCTAAGTGCATTCATTCAACGAATCAACGTTATGGTATTAGGGTGTCCGGGGCACTTAGCGGGGAGGGGTGCGGTGAGCGAAGTCCCCGAGTGGGAACACCGCCGCCGACCCCTCGGGGAAGCTAATCGGGGAATGGGAGCGGTGGGTGTTCACCGATGAGGGGAATCAATTTTCAAACGGCTATATAGCCGTTATATATTAAAAAAAAAAATCCTAAACCCTATAAATACTACCACTTCAATCTTTTTATTTTTCAAACCCAAAACAACTCTCACTCATTCAACTCATCTAATTTTTTTAACCAATCTTTAAAAAAAATGGATTCCAAGTTCCCGTTTTTTTCTCCCCTGCCCGACTTTCCCGACGATGAAGATTCATCGTCAAGCGATAGTAGTTTAATTTTCTTCCAAAATCTCATCCAACAAGCGGAGCTACTAGACACGGCATCGTCTAGTAAAAAAAAAGTTGTCCGTCGAGATCGTGTGGGAGGCCACGAAACACTCATGGCCGATTATTTTGTCGATAATCCAAAATTTAATGCCGATATTTTTCGTCAGAGGTTTCGTATGTCCAAGTCTTTGTTCCTAAAAATTGTTAGTGACGTGGAAGCGAATAACGAGTGGTTTCAAGAGGGCTTGGACGGGAGAATGAAGAAAAATTTCACGGCGTTGCAAAAGGTTACTTCTGCGATTAAACAACTTACTCCTAAAAATTGTTAGTGACGCGGTGGCGTCTCAAGATTTGTGGGTTTGGCATGCTTTTTGTGGCCCGGCGGGTTCACAAAATGACATCAACGTGCTCCAACAATCTCCGTTATTTCTTACTCAACGAAACGGAACGACGTCAAATTGTCCATTTCAAGTGAACGACCACTTATACAAACGCGGGTATTATCTTACTGATGGGATCTACCCTAGCTGGTCCGTGTTTGTGAAGTCTTTTCCATATCCTCACATCCCGAATGAAAAAAAGTTCAAGAGGCAACACGAGGCCGCAAGAAAAGATGTGGAACGGGCGTTTGGTGTGTTAAAGGCGAAGTGGGGATACTAAATCGTCCAATGCGTTCCAAAACGGTGAAAAAGATAAGGTCCATCGTGTATACGTGCATTATTTTACATAACATGATTATAAAAGACGACGGAAGGGCGATAGCACCGGTACACATTCAAGATCCTCCAGTCGAACCCGTCTTCGATGATACAGCTTTTAGCGAGCTCATTGACGAAGAAACGCATTGGAGACTAAAACACGATCTCGTTGAGCATCTCGGACGTTTAGATCTACCTCACCTTGAAGTGAATTCCGACGACGAGTAGTTTGTTTTTTATTTTTCTAGTTTGAATGTAGTTTTTATTTTTAATTTAATGAAATGTCTTTTATTAAATTTTATTAATATTTGTTTAATTTATAAACATGCATAATTACAACAAAAAAAAAACAAGTCCCCCAAGAGAGGAGTGCCGCCATCAAATTGAGGGTGTGGGGGAGTTGACGTGGCGCGTGCTGATTGGGTGTGTGTAAGAGAGGTCACTCCCCTAAGAGAGGAGTGCCCCTCTCACCCTTATGGCCAAACCCCTAAACGCATTACTTAGCGGGTTACCCAAAACCATTTTCGTAAGACCATGTGTAGTGGAGCTTGAAACTAATGTCTCTCCCTTGGAGATGAAGCGACATGTGGCAGTCCAGTCAGCAATTGAGTATTAGTTTAAAATGGGTGTAGTGTATAATCCCCAATAATGTCTCATCCAATAATTACCCAATTATTTTTTGTGTTTTTTTTAAATTAAAACTAATAATATTTCACTAAATAAATAAAAATTACATAAATAATAAAACACACAAATAATACTACTCGATCAAAGTAATATTTCATCACTCGATCGTTTGCCGAACATCGGTCTCGTTCCATATATTCTCTTGGCAAAATTTCACGTTAAGGCCGACTAACATGTTTCATATACCACACCACGAGTTCGCACGCACTCATAACCGCTTCTTGCTCGACCTCCTCGTCGGTCGACTTACCCTCATCGGCTAAAAATTCTTTGTAATAAAAATTGGCAACGGACGACAAGGACATTGGGGAATCCATTTTTTTATAGAAAATGATGTGTAGTTTGGGTTTGTTATTGTAGGTTTTGTTTTATGGCTTATAGAAAATAGAATGTGAGAGTATATATATAAATATGAAATAAGAAAAGAAAAAAATATAAATATTACAGCCGTTGAGTTGACCGTTGCCAACATTCATTGGCCAAAATGAATCTCAATCCAGTGTTTTAAATAACACGCCCTGGCATTTTTTTTTTTTTTGAAAACCACGCCCAGGGGCGGTGGGGACGGCGTGTTTGGGCGTTTTTTTGCCCTCCACGCCCAATCATGTTACCACTACGGGTGGTCTAACCGTTTATCAAAACATGTCCATTTTAATAAGTATATAACTCAACAAAAACTAATAAAAATACATGCATCTTTTATATACATTTTGCCCTATACAAAAAATCTAACAAGTAATGCAACTTTGCCCAAAAAAATAAAAACATTGTAACAATTCAGAATCAAAATCTTGTGCAACATGGTTTGATGCTGCAACATTGGTTAGGCTCAACTGATAAATGAATGGTGCTTCCCTGAGTATGACTTTGGGTCAAACTACCTCTCGAATTCGTTGACCATACAGCGTAAAATGTTTCTCCAGAGAACCCGTTGTTGCTAATATCAAGTACCCGAAGCTGTTTCGCCATAGAAATAGCAGACGCAAGTTGCTGAACGAACGTTGACTTGAGGTCAACGCACGGCTTTTGTTGTTCAGATTCATCTTCACTATCAGCCGCAACCCCGAGCTCAAACAAATCATTGTCGACTTCATCCTCATGTACTTTGACTTTGACCAAAGTATCATACTCGTGTTCAAGAGCGTTGTCTGACAAGTTGACCTCCTCTACAGATGTGTTGTCTGCTAAAGAGTGAAGAATACCGAGTATGCCAACAAGCCCCAGCTGGCATTTGCTGAAATTAACGACTTTTAAACAACAATGCGGGTTTTTCACTAGTGATGCCAGAGCGACGCCACCCTGCATTGGAGATTCATTCTTCCTGTTAGAATCTTTTAAGGACGCATAACGGGAAAAAAACAATTACAATAACATAATAAGAAAAATATATATACAACCTCTTGCATGAGCGGGTTCCCTGCAATATTCAAGTGAAGAAGACCACTGATCAAGGATGCATCCGTAACAAGTTTCGTGATATAGTTTGATGTGAGCAAACAATACGACAAATCAAGCTTGACTAGTTCAGAATTCTCACTGCTCCATGAATCAGACAACTGTATGGCCCTCTCCTGCATGAGTGACAAGATTAACCGACTAAATAAACGACAAGCCGCAAAGCATAGCGGTAATTATGTTAATAAACGAGACGGGAATGGTTTCTCACGGTTCCAATACTTGTCTCTCCGATCATCAAATGGGATAAACATGAGCTTTTGATGAGATTACAAAGGCTATCAATCGCATTCTTGTTTAGCTTTATGCCATTTAAATTTATCTGAGAGAAGCTGCAAATAGCCAAAACCGACGCTAAGGTTGTCAAATTGAGACCCCAAGCAAAATTAATGAATAAATATATTTACTCATTTTCTTAAGTACAATTTATATTATGACCATTATACCCTTTTCTTTTTACTTACACTCCGAACTCTCATATCCTGATGCAAGTTTTTTTTTTTAAAGAAGGGTATAAATGTCATAAACTTGAAAATGGGTATCACTGACATTATAATTTTTTGTTGGATGAATATGATATTATACTGTTTTGAAGAGAATATATAAAGTTATCCCTAAAATTTAACGATAACAATGCAAACCTCGTTAGCGTCGCAAGTTTGTCCAGCAGATTTACCAACGCATTTCCTGTTATGGAGCTATTGTATCCTGTTGGATGGTAAAATGTTAAAAAAAATTAAAAAAGTATTATCTTCATCACATATGTGTGTGAGTTTGTGTTTTTGTACCTATGAAAATTTCTGAAAGAAGGGATTCGGAATTGAGCGAGTCGGTAACTTTTTGGATTGTTCGAGCTGTAATGGAACAGTTTTGTATATTTAAGCTGTAAAGAGCTGCAAAACAAAACAGTATATTTAAAGTTTAAACGTCACAAAGCTCCAAATGCTCAAAATATTACCAAAAATATACTTAAAAGTTGCTAATTTATTTATTAGAAATACGGGATCACCTTTACAATTCTGCAAGATTGTGGAAAGGTAAGAAGCACAACCATCAGTCAAACGGTTACCAGAGATGTTGACTACTTCTAAACGTGACAAAAGCACGGTGCATTCACAAATCTGCATGTTAAAGGAGAAAATAAGTTTTAAAAACAATTAGGAAACATAATGAGCAATGTGAAGTAGTGAGAATATTAAGGCGAAATATAAAAAGAACCTGAAAAAGGGCAGTTGGACCGAAGCGATTGCAGTGCAAATCCAAAACTAAACCACCGTACTTTTGACTTGATGACAGAAATACATTTTTTAGTTTTTCCATGCTTTCATTTCCTGAGAATACGCAAACCATGAAATATGTATATATTGTGTGATGATAATGTATTGCACCTAGATGTGACAATTTCAACCTATTTAACATGACATACGCATAAATATTATGCATAAAATCTTGCTTTAATGTTTTATTTCAAAGAAAAAAAAAGTAATCTTGAAAAAAAGAAAAAGAACTGTAAAAATATTTAACAAACTAATTGTTTTTATGAAACTTCAAAATTTTGGACAAAAAGTAATCCGGGTCAACTTGACAGAACCCATTTTGACCCGCACAAAAATTACTCATTACTTGCCTGGCCCGCACATTTTGCCACCTCACAACGGTACTAGGGGTGTGAATTTTTTATACGGTCCGAAAACACAAAACAAACTTGACACAAAATTTGCGGGTTTGGGTTTGGGTTTAGGTCAGTTTCAGGTTGAATCCGCGAACCCGTTTAGCTAACGGATTGGGTCCGTGTCAACCCGGGCGGGTTGACCCATTTCACCCATTTGTACTGTATTTTATTTTTTTTAAATAGGTTTTATGTTATAAATTAAACTAGTTGGGTATTTTATGCAATAATTATAACTTAAAAAAAGAACTTGACATAAGATTTTACACTTAAAGTATATATATGTATTATATAGATTTGTGTTTTTGTAGTAAAATTTTAAATTTAATATTAATTTGCAAAAAGATAAAAAAATAAAAAAAAAATCGGGCTAAACAGGTCGTGTTCAGGTCAACCCACGAATATTCGGGTCGTGTTCGAATTTATATGGTATGACATATTTTTGGGTTCGGGTTTGTCTAAAATTTTCAGGTTTGGGTCGGGTTGGATCCGCCGACCCGCGGACATGACCTGTTTAGCACACCCCTAAACGGTACTACAGATCAGAAATGAGAAAAAACACCTGTTTCAGGCATCAGTTTATCAGGGAAAAAAAGAGATGATTACATGTGGCTGAAATTATTACCTAACAAATTGTGGGAAAGATTTAACGCGGCAATTGTTTTGTGCAAATGTAACGCATTTAGTAACGGTGCAGCGGATATATCTTCCAATTCACAATCCGAGACATCTATCTCATCCTCTGATACCTGATGATAAATGTGTTAAAACGAACTACGTAAATATTGACAAAAGTCGTATTTTTACAATCTGTTTATTACCTCTAAACTATACAGCTTCTTAAGCAATTTCAGGTTGGGAGGCTGAGAAAGATCTTTACAACAATCAGCGTAAAGTTTTACCAAACGCTTAGATACCCAACCTACAATAAGATACATTTAAATTGCATAACATAATTATAAAAAATATATTAAGACGAAACCGTACTATAATAACAGACAACATACGATCAATAGAGACTTCGATCCAGCATTTTCCACTCATATGATCCTTTGGGGTATATAATAAATCCAACGATTCTAGAACTTCGCCTCCACACTTGAGATGTTGAATGATAGGCAAAAGTCCTTCCAACAGAAAAAAATATATATATATTTAGTGTGAATATATAGATAATATTATCTCAAAATATAGATTCTAATGCACCTTTTCACATATCTCCGTAGCATTTGTACTAATTAATAATAATTTTGTTTAACATAAACTACTCAACAGTTAATAAAAGCATACCTCTAGACCTATTCTCCTTGACAAGTTTTAAAAAGTACAAGCATGCGACTTCAACCTTCATATGTTCCATGCTTAGCTTATTGCCGAACTTATGTGGGTCCGATTCTATATGAACAAAGTCATCCTCAACTTTGAATATAAGATGTTTCTGCAAGTAGATAACCAACAAAACTTTTAACAATTTTTCCAATTAATAAATACATATTTTAACAGACAGTAATCGACAAATTTGTTCCAAAAGTGAATAAATCAACATCTATGCAGTTATAGCAGTCCAAAATCAAATATCGGTCAAGGGTCGGTATTTGAGATATAGGTTATCGTAGTGGGATACCGGTAATTTTATTATCATGCAGAATTTATATATACACATATAAAAAACATAAAACATACATAATATTAATAGTAATAGTAATATTAAAAGTCAAAACTCAAAGTGCCAATATTTAAAACATATTCCAATCGTAAGCCATGAAATCTTCCTCCGAGTCCACATTAACCAAAGCATCCAAAATATAGTCAATGTCGGTCAAATATTGGTCAATATCGCCGATAATATCGAAATCGATATTCCAAACCAGTATTTGACATTGATATTTTGCAGAGGACCAATAACTATTGGTCAATATCGCCGATAATATCGAAATCGATATTCCAAACCAGTATTTGACATTGATATTTTGTAGAGGACCAATAGCCGATATCCCACCGATATTAACTGCATAGATCAACATTGACAAAAAGTAGGCATCGAGTAAATCACTGAATACGCCAAGGCAATAATCTGCTTATACATGTATATGTGGCTATGTGCAATGTATCATACTTTAAAAACACATGCAACACACCATAAACTAAGAAAGATACCACATAAAAACTACTAACACTAATATATAAGTAGGGATGTATACTCACACAATATTCATCCTCACAAGCATCAAAAACGGGGCCAGAGTGACCATTTTTCAGACAGATATTTTCCGAAACGCCAGGAGAAACATCAACAGATTCATGTTGCCTTGAACATCTAAAATCTTCTGCAGTTAGCTTCGGACTCATGCCTTTATACGAACAAGCACTTTCTTCCAGATGTACAGGAGGAGTGCAATCACTAATTACTTCCTGCACAGGGTCAACGAAAACCGCTTATCATCAACCGCACTAATAAAACTAACGAGCAAACTTAAGATAAATAAAAAATGTCTTACCTGGTGTTCATCAACATGACTATTTAACCTGTGTCTGCTCTTGACTGCAATCAAACAAAAGACGAAATTTTTGGTACCCATCGTCAAGTGATAAAAATAATAATCAGTAGAGGTGGCGTTTTTGGACCATTTTAGCTTGCATTTTCCTATAACGAATTAAGCTAAATGATGTAATTGTTTGCATAGAAACCTTCATAATATCTTTACTGTTAGGTTAAAAATGTTTTGTGATGATATGGTATTTGTAATCATATTTAGCTCATTCTTAAGTAAAATGCCATTTTTGTCCATGAGGTTTGGTCAGTTTTGCGATTTTCGTCCAAAGGCTTGTTTTTCTGCATTTGGATCCAAAAAGTTTGAAATCTTGCCATTTTCATCCGACTCGTTTACGGCATCTATTTTTTTCCGTTAAGTTAGGGGTATTACCGTCTTTTTAGACAATTTTTATTAAACTAAAAAAACTATAAGAAATAAAGATCCACCTTTGTTGACTTTATTTCTTATAGTGTTTTTAGTTTAACAAAACTAAAAAGACAGTAATACCCTTAACTTAACAAAAAAAATAGACAGGGTTAACGAGTCAAATGAAAATGGCATGAATTCAAACCTTTTATCCAAATGCGAAAAAGAAACATTTGGGCGAAACTCACAAAACTGGCCTAACCTCAGGTACAAAAATGGCATTTTACTCCTCATTTTTTTAGAGTAAAAAAAAGATAAAAACTATTTTTATGAAACTGTTAGTTACCCTACACAAATAGTGTGACTCACATTCATTAGAAGTGGAATCATCAACATGTTGCTTATTATTATTATCATCTTCGTCGTCAGAAAGGACAAGGCGACCTCGTTTCCGACTAACTGTCTGACTAGACATGCTTGTGGCAGAAGCTTCTAGTGGCTTATGTTTTGTTCCTTTTGATTTGGTAACGAGTGAGGCCAAAGGGACGTCATCAAATGCTGACTCATTGTTTCCATGTACGTTGGATGCATATGATTTTCGTGGTGAATTTTCTCCTTCTGTATCAGTCTCAGAACAGCTGTCTCGTAATGGTTCAACCTCATTGTTGTTTAACTGCTTTAGTTTCTCTATTTTTGACTGCAACCTCCTACAAGAGACTCATTTATCTCAATCAACATCAAGTTCACCTCAACTACTAGAACAGGGTATATTTACGCAAATTTAGAGCGAACCCGAATCGTTTTGGAATAGGCTTAAGGTGAACTAATGTAACAACTAAGAACTAAGTCTCTTCAAAATATAATAACTTCATTTATATAGTGATCGAATTAAAAGAAACTATCCTATTTATAAAACAGAAAAAACTAGGACTACTAATAACCTACACCTCTGATATTATATTTCGCTTATAAGATTAAATAATTGAAGATTTAAAAGTTAAGTGTCCCATTACCTAGCCTCTTCATGATTATCAAATCTGATCATGTGACTATAATGCATATTTTCCAGTGCAGACAGCTGGACCGATACTAGGTTAGCTTCACGAGCAATTCTGCAACAAAAAGAACGATGTAAAAGCATTAAGCAATCCCAATTCACTCTGGAAAAAAAAAAAAAAAACCCTTGCCTGTAGCCTTCACTAAATGCCTCCAAAGCATCTGACCATTTACCAACCGAATCCAAAACATCTCCAAGATTGATCTTTGCTAATGCTTGTCCCTGCAATAACAATCATTTTTACGTAAGAAGCCATAAAGTGTAAATATATGAAAATCAAATCATCAAAAACATAAGTATTAGGTAACAAACACATACCTCCATGTTACCAATTGACTTGTAAGTCTCCCAACTTTTAGAGTACCACTTTTTGGCTTTGGTGAAGTTCCGAAGCTTCTGATACGACTCTCCGATAACTAGATACGAATCACCCAACTTTTCTTTGTCACAAAGTTCGCTCGCTATTTTTTTCTTCCTCTTCGCAAACTCACAATGCTATTTAAAAATTCCAAGTTTTAATTAAAACATGTTCACATCCACAACCTTGGTTTTAAAAAAGCCAGAAAGGCACAAAAACGACAAGGTCTAAATTTGGCTTGGACTGGCATAATTGGACAAACCACAGGGAGGAAAATGACAGTTAACTCTATATGTTTCAATATGGAATTAGTTCAAATTACATGCATGTACAACCTGAAAAGCATGCTGTACAACAACCTGCTGCACAAAAATATGGGAAATACATGAGGCGCGCGCCTCGGTCAATTTTTGCCAAAAATCGCGCCTCAAGTGCGCTTTTTTTAAAAAAGTGTGCCTTATGCTAACCAAAAGCGCACGAGCTTGAGCCTTGTTGCGCCTTTTTAAAATCAAGCCCACGACAAGAATACAGAAAAACCGAAGCATGTATATAATATAACGAAAAGTGAAAGAATACCTTCTTCCATGCGGAAGTGATGCTTGATTTCTCAATAAGGCGATCAAGAGACGCATTCTGTTGTAACAAGCACTTCCGTTCACCCGACGTGCCTCTAGCGTTAACCATGTTTCTTATCAACTTCTTAAAATTCTGCTCTTCTTTCTTTAAATCCTCCATTACTTTCGTCGCTTCTTTTACAGTTTCTATATTCTGTTGAATTTGATTAGCCAAAGCATATTCGTCATCCATACATTTCGCCAGATTCATCGCCTTTTCATAACAAAGAATCGCATCTTCGTATTTCTGCACCCTATAATGTAACTCACCGAGGTTTATGTACCCCTTCGCCTCACCTTGACAATGACCGATATTCTTACAAATCACGATGTCTTTCTCGATGTGGATTCTAGCCTTATCCCATTTCCGTAACTCCATGTAAACGTTACCGAGATTGTGATGGAGTCTCGTGCGCCCATCGTCGTTTTCAACCACTTCTTCTTCATCGCATATTTGTAACCCCTTGGTGAGCATCTTTTCGGCTTCTTCCAAGTTATCAAGATCCATTTCGACCATTCCTATGTTGTTGTGGGCGTCGATGTATTCCTTCAGAAACGTAAGCTTGTTTGATTTCTTTAGTGTGTGGGCGAGCTTCATGGCGGAAATGAAATACTTTTTGGCGTTTCTAAGGGAGGTTTGATCATCTTCGGATTTTAAAAACATTTCGTGGTATGTTCGACCAAGTTGTGTGATGGCTCGTTGCTGCTCGACCAGATCGTCGGAATCCTTTGCAAGATCCAAATGTTTTTTCTGCCAAAAAAACATCAACCATGAGATAATACAAAGTCAAGATAAACATGTTCTTAGAAGGAACAAGTATTCAAAGCAATCTGATATCAATAGAAATCAACTCAAATATCTTATACGCATCTATGTACAGCCAAATCATGGTTGTAAAACAAGGTCTCCAAGGCCATGTACTCTCCAAGTAGTCGCTACAAGGTAGGCTGCCGAGGCGACTTTGTGCAACTCCGCCTAATTACTTGGAATCGATCAAACACGGTTAACCTCGGCCAGAATCGGAGCTAGTAGGTCAACTCGGGCCGAGTTTAACTTTAAAAAATTAAAAATAAAACATAATTTTATATGCCTGTCATATTAAAGAATGAATATCATTTTAACGTATTTTGTTATAAATATTAGTAAATTTATGTTATTTGACATATATTTAAATTCCGAAAACTAAGTTTTTTTATAATTTAACATGTCCAGGTACTCCCCGAGTACTCTCCGCTTATGCCGAGTACTCTCAACTTCCCGTTCGACCGACTAGGGAACGTCAAGCGACTTTTGCAACCATGAGCCAAATAAGCTTTATTTACAACCATAAGCTGTATATCTCTCATTTGTTTACATATAAACCTGTTTATCAACTAAACCATTCATAATTTCTTCAAGCACAAGTTTTTTTCTACATATAAACCTCCTGATTTTGACCCAAAGCTACATTAGGTGCGCCTTTCGCCCCTAATGCGTTCCTTTTTAAACCGGGATCTCATCCACCTATCTTCAATTGTTTCACTGCTAATGGTCCAAGTTACACCCTTCCCCTTTAATTCACACAAAGCTCAAATATATTTGCTAATTCACCAACTGATCTAGGGTTTTTGGAGAATGATTCACCGTAACAGGAAAAAAAATACACAGACTTATGTAAATAAAAATGTGTGACCTGATAAATTAGGGCATCTTCAAAATGCTGTAGCCGAAGATAAACTTCACCAAGGGACTGACAAGTGGGGAGCAAATGTTTCTCGGGTAAATACTTAGTCGAGACCTCGTAATCGAGTCGAAACCATTTCAACGCCTCGACATATTCGCCTCTGTTCTTGAATATGTCTCCGATTACGTTCGCCCATCTCGCTTCTTCCTGCCGATTTCCCTCGTCTGATGCGTTCCTGTACGCTCGCTTCGCTGCTATCAACTGCCCATCGTCTTTCTTCATGGCTTCAGTAAAGGGTTTGTGAGGAAGAAGAAGAAGAAGAAAACTTTTTTTATGATTTTGGGTTCTTCTTCTATCTATTTGGGGATTTTAGTGGGAAATTGTCTTCTTTATAATTTTTATTTTCCCGCTAAAATCATGATGAAAAATACTATACTTCTTTCTTTACTCCGTAAATTACTTTTGGGTCTACATATTCATACACCTTAGTCCCTATTTACACACCATTGTATACGTCTCGTATAGGTCTATACGTAGCGTATAACCTTTTTCAATTTCCAAGAGAATCTCTGATTATGTCATATTTTGTCATATATGCCTCGTATAAGTCTATATAGGGCGTATAGACGAAAAAGACCATTTTACCCCTGAATTAGGCCTAGACTGGGGCAAAACAGGGCTATAATGGTCTTTTAGACCCCACTATACGCCCAGTCTAGCCCTATATGGTGCATATATTTTTAATTTTTTTTGTTTTCTCTTTTTAATATCCATAACACTAATATTAATTATAAAACACTAATATTAATATCAATAACACTAATATTAATTATGAAAAACTCATATTAATTATAATAACACTAATATTAATTATAAAAAACTCATATTAATATCAATAACACTAATATTAATTATAAAAAAAACTCATACTAAATATAATAACTCTAATATTAATTATAAAAAACTCATATTAATTATAATAACTCTAATATTAAGTATAAAAAACTATTATTAATTATAATAACTTGTATAGGCCTGTAGATGTAGTATAGGTCTCGCATAGGACTATATGTATGGTTTAGATCTCGTATAGGGCTATACAGGTGTTGTATCATGTACTTGTTATTTTTATTTATTTAAAATAGAAAACTTGTTTTTGTATAAAAGTTTGCTAAAACGATTAATATTGTATAAAATGTTTGTTAAAAAAAACCCTTATATACGCCCCATATAGGCCTATACGTGGCATATATGGGGCAGGGGTCATATATGAGACCTATACGAGGGGTCCTATACGCCCCGTATAGGCCTATACGAGGCATATAGGAGCAGTCAAACCAGAACTGACATGAGTCAGACACTGAGTTTGATGTAACCCTATACGCCTCGTATAGGCCTATACGAGGCATATACGAGGCAAAGGGTGTCTAAATAGGCAGATAGGGTGTGTGGTTAGTTTGAGCCTTGCTTTTTGAGTCCAGTGTTTTAAGGTTTTTAATCATTTGAGTCCAAAATTAAAATGTTTAACGCCCTGAGTCTCTATAGACACTTTTCTTAACCGTTTGAGTCCAAATTTCTAACAATGTTATAATTTTTTGGTTAAGTATTGTTAAATGACCAAAATACCCTCCACATTCCCTACAAAAACCCCATCCCATGTATCCTTTTAATCATCTCCATTCAGATGTACATCAATCTGTCGCACCACCACATCACACCTTCACCTTCAGATCTACATCAATCCCTTTTTCTCCCACACTCCCCGTGAACACAAATCTCCAATTATTATTATTATTATTATTATTATTATGTATCCTCAATTTCAACATCTTAGATCCGTATCGTAAAACTAACAAATTGCAGTTCATCCAAATCTAAATGGGGGCATCTGAATCCATACATGTAGCAGAAGACGGCAATGAAGAAACCGAACAAGTAGAACAAAACATTCACGATGATTCCAGAAGAAGATTACTTGTTGAAGACGACAACTTAATGAAGAAAGTTGTTGAGCAAGAACCAGAGCTGTTACCGTGTCACGCATCAGCATCGCCGTTATCTCCTCAATCGTCGTCGTTCAGTACGCCCCGGTTGCCGCCGTTAATCATGGTATGGGACCCTTGCAACGTGTTGTCTACGATGGTGGTGATAGTGGTGGGGATGGTGGTGCGGTGGTGAGGATGATGGTGGTGGTGCGGTGGATATAGTGGTACGATGGTGGGGATGATGGTAGTGCAGTGGTGGGGATGGTGGTGGTGCGGTGGTGGGGCTGGTGGTGGAGGGTGGTGGTGATAGGATGTCTAGAGAACGGAGATTATTAAAAGGATACAGGGGATGGGGTTTTTATAAGGAAGATGTGCAGGGTATTTTGGTCATTTAACAATATTTAACCAAAAATTTATAACAGTGTTATAAATTTGGACTTAGATGGTTATGAAAAGTGGATATAGAGACTAAGGGCGTTAAACATTTTGATTTTGAACTCAAGTAGTTAAAACCCTAAAACACAGGGACTCAAAAAGTAATTTACCCTTCTTTACTTTTTATGTATGTATTTGATACATGGAATTTATTGTGGGAACTCATACCCTTTTTTGTAAATTTGTAGTTATGTCGTAGTAATTAGTGGCGAACTTACACTATTTCACGTGTGACATGCTTGTTACAAAAATAAAGTATCTTGTCACATATTGTCACATCCTGTCTTTTGCGGAAGCTTATGTGTGTGACTTGATCAGTTTCATTGTATTCGATCATAACAAACAACTACATGCATAAAATTAAGAGATGTTCATCCATACATAGTTTTAAACATTACAAACACAAATTGTCTAAATTCCCAACCAACACGAGTATTAAGTTAATATTATAACCCAACATAAGTTTTAAAGTTCCATAAAGGACTTGTTCTAACAAAAGATCAACTTCACAAGGCTTTGCGTTCTATATCTCATCGAAGATGGGATATACAAACCAAACCCTCCAAAAATATGGATGACATCTAGACTTGAAAACCCAAAAACTTGTAGATAATGCCGCACCAAGATCCCTTCATCTTCCTGAAATACATGTAAGTTGAAAAATCAACAAAAGTTGAGCGAGTTCATGCGTTTTATGTGTATGCGCATCAATAAATCTCAAAACATTTGAAAGTTTAGTTGTAAGTAGGTATGTAAAGCGTCTATGAACATGTTGATCGTTAATGTTTTGCAAGGACATTAACATGTGTGATGACATAGGAAGTACTCAACCCGAGTAGACGATTTTTAGTGTCGAATCACCTCGACTGGGATACAACAGCACTCTAAGTGGTCACCCATGGACCGTGAGTGGGGCTCGCCCGTACCCATTAGATCTAACCTTTGTTTCGTGGTCCTTAAAAGGATTAATGGCACTTCAGTTTCAGCCTATACTCACATGATCTAATAGTTCATTCCTTATCTAAATCATACCCAAATTGACATGTATTTCACCCCCGATAGTTATAAATCCGTAAACAGTTAAGAGAAAAGGGGGACATGAACTCACAAATTTGCGTCAGCAGCCTCGTGTACTCAAAGTCTCTATCCACGGGTCGTATCACTACCTACACACGTGCTATGTTTTATTAGACACTTAGGTCATGTAACGACTCTTAGCCTTAGTTATTTATTAAGACTTATTTTGGAAATTTGGTATACTTTGAGTTACATCCTCGGTGTATGTTGTATATGCAACTGTATAATTCTAAATTCTTATATATTAGTTAAAAAAGGATATTTTAACTTAAATTACTTTCGTACAATTATTCGGAATATTGTTAAAAATAATATATTTTTAACTTGTTTTGTCACATGGTTCTCACATACATATTTTCAAGTATAGGCATACTTGTATTATGTGTATGTTATTTTGGTATTTTGGTATTTGTGCATAATACTTGTATATGCGTATTTTACTAAGTGTTGGTAGTGTATGTCGGTATGTATTTATACGTATAGGAATACATATTTTCTTGTATTTATTAAGTATTCTATACTTAATTTATGTATATTTTTTCCGGAATATTGTTTTTGCATAGTTTAAAAATTACCAACTTTGTATTCTTAAAATATATATATTTTAAGAGAATTTTATAGAAAAATGTGTGTAGTTTTTATCTGGTAAAAATATGTATGCATCCCCATATATCTTAAAAATAATATATTTTTAAGATCAAGCTAGAAAAATATATATTTTTAGTTTTCACCAAAATAATATATTTTTGAGCTGTTTATGAAAATATATAGTTTCTTCCACTTCAAAAATAATATATTTTCTATCTTGACAAAATATGATATATTTTATAATAGTTGTAAAAAATCATACTTTGCCGTTTCTTCGGTTTCAAAAATACCGTTTACCAAATTTGTCAAGATACGAATTTATTTCCGGAATATATATATGGTCCAAAGTGTCCATTGTCTGAATCGTCAAATATTTGTGTGTAAGTTATATATTTATTTTCTTGTGATTTTTGTAATATTTCAAATTACAATTTTTAGTATTTTGGTGTGGTATATTATTTTTCAAGTTCCTATTTTTTAGTATAACTAATACAAGTAATATACATGTAGCACATAATTTTGTGACTTCTAAATATATATTTTCCTAAATATATACTTAGTCATTTTTATTATTGAAAATCAACCTCCAATACTTGTAATTTTTATAACAAAAATTATGGCAATTTTATATTTAAAACCATGATAAAAAATCACTTGTAAACACTTGTTTAAAAAAATATTTTTCTAAGTGTTGAATTTTTACAAAAAAATTGCTATAGTTTCCTTTGAAAATGGAGGTTTCCATGCTTATTAGCATATCATTTTCTTTTTCAAAAACTCATCATCAATCATCAACAACATTCTACAACTTACCATGAGCCATAAACATATTTCTACATGAAGATATGAACTTGAAGATTTATAAAATCTTTTAGTATTTTAACATAGTGTTTAACATGATTTACTAATATTAAAACTATGGTTTTTATTTCATAAAACTCATTTTTACAAAATTTCCATCTTCACAACTTGTAACTCACTTTTACAAAAATTCATCTTCTTGAAATTTTCATGTTTTCCATACTTTAATGGTTCCATTTTAACACATGAAGCAAGTTTATTTTCTCTTAAAACTCAAACCATGTTAATCTTGAAGTAAACTTGTTTCTCTTAAAACTTTCATGTTTGAAATCCCATACTTTTAAGACCTACAACTTGTAGGAACCATCATCCTACACAAGATTAAGTTTACTTTCAAGTTCATACTTAACATAAAGGATGATTAACATAGATCTTTCAAGATTCATCCTCATACTTGCTAGATCATGTTTAAATCATCATCTAGCAAGCTTTTATGTGGTGATCTACACCATACACTCAAGAAATCAACAAACAAGTTCATCACATACACTAAACAACTTAGATCTTCATGATTTTAAGCTTTATACTCATGTTCATCTTCTTGTTTTGGTGTGATCTTTAGATTTTAAGTTACATATACTCTTTAACCACTAACATAAGATGTAAAATCATGATCAAGAAGACTTACTACTCGCACAAAGGCTAGGGATAAACAAGATGCAAGATGAAGAAGAAAAGTGATGGTTAATAGCTCCTCAAGATGGTCCTTCAAGTTTCCTTGCTTGCACCTTCTTAACTATGCTTGATTCACCTTAGAATGTGCTTAGATTATGTAGAAATGGATTGAAAAATGGAGATGAAGAGAGGGGGTGTTGGGCCGTAAGTTTGAAGGGAGAGGGAGGAGGTGTTTTGTGAGTTTGAATGATATGATGATAAGAGATGAAGTGTAACAACCCGACTTTCCAGAAAGTCAAAGTCAAAGTCAAGGTCAAGTAATGTCAGTATTCAGATCTGACATTTCTTGCTTAATTATTGCTTAATTGACTTGTATTCTCGAGATTCGATAAATAGTTAACCCTTTGCGGTAATCGATATATTAACTATTTTAAACTATGATTTACTAAAAAGTGAAGTAACAACGCGATGTCATGTGGATACCAAACGCATTCTGAACGCATTTTCAAAACGCGGAAATCACAACTAAACGTTATGTTACTCCACGCTATCACAACGCAACGCAAACTCGAAACGCAACTACTGGTATTGTTCTTTGTATGTGTTATTATGTGCTTTACTTGTGTGTGCCTCGTATATATTTTGGGATGTTATTCGCAAACGCAATCGCAACTCTATCGCAATGCAATCTCATCGTAAACTCGAAGCACATATTTACTTTTATGCTTTTTATGTGTTATGTTATTTGTGTAACTACTTGTGTAATACTATCGCAACGCTTACTCGCAACTCGTTTAAACGCAACGCAATGCTCAACGTACGAAACGAAAGTCGGAAAACCAAATCGCATAAGCCGTCTGATCGAATGACCACTCGGTCGAATGATCATCCGACCGGATGACCATCCGATCGGATGGCCATCCAATCGACTGGCCATCCGACCCACTACTCCACCGCCTTATCTCCCTCTCACCTATAAATACCCACCTGTCACATCACTGTTCACTGATGTGATAGTTCTATCCGACCAACACGCTCCCAACTCGTTCTCAATCACTTTTCTATCGATTCCAAGCGATTTCGTAAGTATTCCATCCTAAATCTTGTACTTCCATCTGTTAAACGGAAAAGATTGTCAAAGGCAAAATTATAGGATCAGATCTGGTCATCATTTCCAATCAAAGATTTGCTAGCTATTCGCCAGCCTATTTCCAGCCCGTCCATTCAATATGTTTCCATTTTTTAGATTATTGTTTTTTTGTATAAATAGGCCTCTAGTTTCTTTGTAAAACACAACAATCAATACAAGCTTTTTTTCAATAAAGTCTTCATGGTATCAGAGCAGTGTTTCTGATTCCTGAACACTTTGCTCATCATCCACTAACAATCCCAAACCAGAGAAACCCGTCTACAAATATCAAACTCGAGAAAAAAAAATTACCAGTTCCGGCAAATCTCAGATCGTGTTTCAGTTCCGGCAAACCTCAACCCCGCCACAATCAAACTTCAGATCTTGTTTCCTTTCCTGTTGGTTCAAGATCCAACAACCGCCACAACATCCGGCTGCTAATCACCAGCTCCACCAACCAAAACACCGCCGCCGCCGCAAACCTCTACTCCGTCGATCTGAACATATACCATTGTTAATCCACTCTCCACCACCCATACCATCCGCTGAAACCCACCACCACTCACCGTCTTCACGTGCCACCGATTACCACCACCTCCGCCACATTCAACCACTCACCGTCTTTTCTGCCATTGACCACCGTAACCGCCGCCGTTCACCACCATAAAACATCACCACAACCGTCAGCCAACACTGCTAGATCCGCCGCCCTTAATCACCTCTGTTACCAACCGTCTTCACGACCACCCCATTTCCTCTTCAAATCGACTTCCGGCCCAATCTGTTTTTTAAAAGTGGTGGAGCAATTTGTTGAGAAGCAGTGTATTCGAATTAAGAGAGAAGAAGAAGGTGTAGAAAGAGAGAGTAAAAGTGGCGGCTGCTGAACTTTTTGAGTATTAGGGTTGCTCTTGGTGTTTATAGAGAGAGACATCGCTGTCTTTTAAAAAAAATGAAAAGGTGGGGAGCACGGGTAGAAACAGAGAAAGAAAAAAGGGAAATGGGAAAGGCAAATGCAGTACAGAACTGTTACAAAAAAAATAAATCTTGGATTTTCGATTGTGGGGCAACCGACACCATGACATATGAAATTTCTGATTTGGTGTCAACATCCAAACCGGGAAAAACTCATATTCAAACTGCGAACGGAGAGGTTATGCGTGCAGAAGGAGGGGGAACAATTGAAATCTCCCCAACGTTAAAACTCTCAAATTGCCTTTATGTTCCATCATTGTCACATAAATTACTATCAATCAGTCATGTGACAAAAGAACTAAATTGTATAGTGCTAATGCATCCCACTTTTTGTATCTTACAGGATATCAGGACGGGGACGATTATTGGACGTGGCACTGAGCGTCAGGGGTTGTACTATGTGGATGAGGTGGCTCAACAAGGTACTGTGATGCTGGCTCATGGAACTACAAACCGGGAAGCATGGTTATGGCATAGGCGTCTCGGACATCCATCTTCTGGGTATCTACATCTTTTATTCCCTAAACTTTTTTCTCCTCGTGATAAAATAAATTGTGAAACTTGCTTTCTTGCTAAAAGCCATCGACAACCTTTCAAGCCAAATAATACAAGAGTTAATGTGCCTTTCTCATTAATTCATTCTGATGTATGGGGTCCGTCTCCTATTACGGGGGGGGGGGGGGGGGCAAGGCTTTCGTTATTTCTTGCTATTCATAGATGATTGTACCCGTATGACGTGGGTTTATTTCTTGAAACACAAGTCTGGAGTTTTTGAAAAATTTACTATATTCCATACTATGATTCACACTCAATTTCAAAAAGAAATTCAAATTCTTCGATCCGACAATGGGGGGGGATTCGTTAATGCATCCATAAAACAGTTTTGCCAAACCAAAGGAATAATTCACCAAACCACCTGTCCACATAATCCTGAACAAAACGGAGTCGCCGAACGCAAAAACCGTATAATTCTTGAGATGACTCGGGCCTTCTTAATCGAATCCAAAGTCCCTAATTTTTTTTGGCCCGAAGCAGTTGCTTCTTCTGTATACCTCATAAATCAACTTCCTACAAAAATTCTTGAACTAAAAACCCCCATACAAGCCCTAGAAAAATTTTTCGAGATCCCTCATCCTCTTACTCTTGAACCACGAATTTTTGGCTGCTCAACCTTTGTTCACATACCCAAAACCAATCGAACAAAACTTGACCCGTGTGCCGAGAAATGTGTGTTTGTGGGCTATGGAGTTAATAAAAAAGGTTATCGTTGTTATAACCCAAAAACACGTCACACACACACTACTATGAACCTTGACTTTCTTGAAACAGAATACTTCTATAACACCCAACCCAACGGTCAGGGGGAGAACGAACACATAGACACACTGGGTTGGCTGACTCGATTCCCATCATCTGAGGAAGTCATAACCAGAGGAGATCACAGTACCAAAGGAGAATCACCGCCTGACACAAACACACAACCAACTGAGCACAGTGTCACTGAAGAAAATCCCTCCAACCTGATGCCCGAGGTAAGTAACAATGAGATTCTTGAAAATTCTGATGTTTTCCCTAATCATTATGAATGTGAGCACACAGAACAGGAGCAAGCTGAACGAAGTTCTCCTGCCTCTCCTAATCATAGCGATGGTGAACACATAGAACCGGTGACAACAGCAGAGCACATTGAACCAAGGGAAGCACCAGAACAGTATGTGTTGCCGCCAAGGGCAAATAGGGGAGTTCCTCCCAAGCGATATTCACCAGAAAAGGAATCTCGAAACTCAAATTATCCGGTAGCCAACATAGCCAGGGGGAGCCTGTCTCATGAAGCTAAGGCGTTTGCTTCCTCATTATATTCTGAACATACTCCAACCAATGTAAAACAAGCCTTAGAATCTGAGAACTGGAAAAAGCAATGAGAACAGAGATGGAGGCCCTGATGAAAAATGATACATGGGAAAAGTGTACTCTTCCCCCAGGAAAGAAACCCGTGGGATGTCGCTGGGTTTTTACAGTGAAGTATAAGTCAGATGGAACCATTGAAAGGTACAAAGCCCGACTGGTAGCTAAAGGATATACTCAAACATACGGGATCGACTACTTGGAAACCTTCTCACCAGTGGACAAAATTAACACTATCAGAGTCCTCTTCTCAATAGCTGCAAACGAAAATTGGCCACTTCATCAATTTGACGTAAAGAACGCTTTTCTGCATGGAGAATTAACAGAAGAAGTTTACATGGAAGCTCCTCCTGGTTTTGCAACAAATTTCAAGACAGGTGAAGTATGTCGGTTAAAAAAATCCCTTTATGGTCTAAAGCAATCTCCTCGAGCATGGTTTGGTAGATTTACACTCGCAATGAAAGGATATGGATTCAAACAAAGCAACTCAGACCACACTTTGTTCATCAAACAAAGAGGAAGACTTGTAACATGTCTAATTGTATATGTTGACGATATGATCATTACGGGGAATGACAAGGAAGAAATGACAAAATTAAAAGAGAGCCTGTTCCGAGAATTCGAAATGAAAGACTTGGGAAGACTTAAGTATTTTCTTGGAATTGAAGTACTGAGGTCCAAACGAGGAATCTTTATTTGCCAGAAAAAATCCATCCTAGATATGTTAGCCGAAACGGGAATGATCGATTGCAAACCAGCAGATACACCAATGATGGTGAATCATAAACTTCAAATGGAGGAAGGAGCAAAACTAGTCGAAAAAGAGAGGTATCAACGGCTAGTAGGAAAGCTGATATATCTGTCACACACACGACCTGACATAGCTTATGCAGTAAGTGTGGTTAGCCAGTTTATGCACCAGCCTCAAATAGCACACATGGAAGCAGTATGTAGAATCATGAGATATCTCAAAGGAACAATTGGCCATGGAGTCCTCTTTAAATCAAACGGACATCTGAAAATTCAAGGGTACACTGATGCAGACTGGGCCAGAGATAAAGGGGATCGAAAATCAACATCAGGGTACTTCACCCTAGTCGGTGGAAATCTAGTTACCTGGAGAAGCAAGAAGCAAAAGGTGGCTGCTCTATCCAGTGCAGAAGCTGAATTTCGAGGAATCGCACGAGGCTTGACAGAAATACTATGGATACGGAAGCTTCTAACTGAAGTCGGTTTTCCTCCGACAGAACCAACTAGAATCATGTGTGACAACAAAGCAGCTATTCAAATCTCAGAAAATCCGGTGCAACATGATCGTACAAAGCATGTAGAAGTAGATAGACACTTCATTAAAGAAAAGCTAGAATCAGGGATACTCGAACTACCTTTTGTGCGGTCTGAAGATCAATTAGCAGATATCCTAACAAAGGCGGTTAATGAGAAAATATTCAGCAAATTCCTGAGCAAGTTAAGTATTGGAGATCCCACTACTCAACTTGAGGGGGAGTGTTAAACGGAAAAGATTGTCAAAGGCAAAATTATAGGATCAGATCTGGTCATCATTTCCAATCAAAGATTTGCTAGCTATTCGCCAGCCTATTTCCAGCCCGTCCATTCAATATGTTTCCATTTTTTAGATTATTGTTTTTTTGTATAAATAGGCCTCTAGTTTCTTTGTAAAACACAACAATCAATACAAGCTTTTTTTCAATAAAGTCTTCTCCATCACCACTACACACTTTCTCATCATCTTCTCCACTGAAATCTTACATTTTCACTATGAAATCACCCGATTTGGACTGCTTTAGGATGACGTCATCATGGTTTCTTATGGAAACTGTTGTGTGACCTTATCTCATCAAGATATGTCCAGTTCTAAAGGATTTCCACATCAATTTGCACAAATCTTAGCAAACTCTAAACACTTTTCAACTGATTCAATTTTTTCTTCAACTTTTCTTCACTTTCTACTCAAAACCGATGGAATCCAGACTCGTTCAGGTTTTCTACTCATACTCTAGTTGAGAACCGGTCTGAGAACGGATTTCCACCAAAGAGATGATCGACTCACGGGTTGAACATGAAACTCCGTCAAGAATAGTTAAGTCTGATCGAATGGGGTGGTTCCCATCCGATCGACTGAGCTGGGCTTGGTGTGGTTTCCGTAGTATCTCAGTTTCCAGATGTGTTTCCAGAAGAATTACCAGGACTACCGCCGGACAGAGAAGTCGAATTCAGAATCCATCTACTACCAGGGACAACACCAATTGCCAAAGCCCCTTACCGTTTGGTACCCGCAGAAATGCAAGAGCTGAAGAAACAGTTAGACGAATTGTTGGAGAAAGGATTCATACAGCCAAGTTCATCGCCATGGGGAGCACCGATATTATCCGTTAAAAAGAAAGACGGGTCAATGCATATGTGCATTGATTACCGGGAATTGAACAAGGTCATGATTAAAAATTGGTATCCATTACCAAGAATCGATGATCTGTTCGATCAATTGCAAGGAGCTCGATTTTTCTCTAAGATTGATTTACGTTCAGGATATCATCAATTAAAGGTACAGGAAGAGGACATTCCTAATACCACTTTCAGAACAAGGTATGGCCATTATGAATTTACTGTCATGCCATTTGGTTTAACCAATGCCCCAACCGCATTTATGGACATGATGAACCGAATATATAAGCCATATTTGGATAAATTCATAATTGTTTTTATAGATGCTATTCTTATTTACTCTAAGAATAAAGAGGAACATGCAGCGCATCTGCATGCACTTCTAAATTTGCTGAGAAAAGAAAAGCTTTACGCTAAATTTTCAAAATGTGGATTTTGGTTAGAACATGTGCAGTTTCTTGGACATTTAGTCAATCATGAAGGAATTCATGTGGATCCCACAAAGATTAAGGCAATTACCAAATGGAAAACCCCTGAGTCACCAACAGAGGTTAGAAGTTTCTTAGGATTGGCCGGTTGTTATAGAAGATTTATTCGAGATTTTTCTAGAATAGCCATTCCCTTAACTAAGCTAACCTGTAAATCTGTTAAGTTTGAACGGGGACCAAAACAAGAAGAAGCCTTTAGAATTCTTAAGCAAAGATTAACCAATGCACCCATACTAGCGTTACCAGAAGGAACTGAAGACTTTGTAGTCTATTGTGACGCTTCTAAGTTAGGTTATGGATGTGTGTTAATGCAATGTCAAAAGGTTATAGCTTACACCTCTAGACAACTTAAGAATCACGAAGAAAATTATTCAACCCATGATTTAGAATTAGGAGCTATAATTTTTGCCCTGAAAATTTGGAGACATTACCTTTACGGCAGTAAGTTTACCATTTTTACAGATCATAAAAGTTTAAGGTATGTTTTCGGGCAAAAGGAGTTGAATATGAGACAAAGATGCTGGATGGAGATATTAAGTGATTATGATTGCAATATCCAGTATCATGCAGGAAAGGTAAATATAGTTGCCGATGCTTTAAGTCGAAAGTATCATGAAAAGCCAAAAAGAGTGTGTTCTCTTAAATTAAATCTGCAAGTAGATTTAAATGAACAGATCAGGAAAGCACAAGAATCAGTAATCAAGGATGATACTGAAAAGTTGAAAGGAATGATTAAGGAATTAGAACAAGGAACAAATGGAATTCGGAGATTCCATAAGAAAAGGATGTGGATAACTAAATTAGGAAACCTACACCACCATATATTAGAAGAAGCCCATAAGTCTAAGTATACGATGCATCCTGGAAGTGATAAGATGTATCAGGATTTAAGAAAGAATTTTTGGTGGATAAGAATGAAGAAAGATATAGCAGCTTATGTTTCTAAATGTTTAACCTGTTCACAAGTTAAAGCTGAACATCAGAAACCCTCAGGTTTAATGCAGCAATTAGAAATGCCGGTTTGGAAATGAGAATTAATAACAATGGATTTTGTTACCAAATTATCCAAAACAAGAAAAGGTAATGATACAATCTGGGTGATTGTAGACAGGCTAACCACGTCAGCTCATTTCCTACCAATGAAGGAAACTTTCAGTATGGAATAGTTAGCTAAGTTATATGTAAATGAAATAGTTTCATTACATGGAATTCCTTTATCGATTGTTCCTGATAGAGATAGCCATTTTACCTCTCATTTTTGGACAAGTTTCCAAAAAGCCATGGGAACTAAGTTAAATCTAAGCACAACTTATCATCTTCAAACGGACGGACAAAGCGAAAGGACAATTCAG
The DNA here is from genome assembly GCA_030545235.1 of Helianthus tuberosus. Lineage (NCBI taxonomy): Eukaryota > Viridiplantae > Streptophyta > Magnoliopsida > Asterales > Asteraceae > Helianthus > Helianthus tuberosus. The sequence goes on from CM060358.1 coordinate 126,814,740, forward strand.
ACAATGGAAGATATGCTTAGAGCTTGTATAATTGATTTCGGAGGTAATTGGGATGATCATCTACCATTAATAGAATTTTCTTACAATAACAACTATCACACAAGTATCAATGCTGCACCATTTGAAGCACTTTATGGACGAAAGTGCCGAACTCCAGTCTGCTGGGCAGAGATTGGAGAAAAGCAATTATCTGGGCCAGAAATAGTACAAGAAACAGCAGACAAAAATTGTTCAAGTCAAGGAAAGACTGAAAGCAGCACGCGATCGACAGAAGAGTTATGCTGATAACAGGCGAAAACCGTTGGAATTTCAAGTAGGAGACAAGGTGTTGTTGAAAGTTTCTCCTTGGAAAGGAGTGGTAAGATTCATCAAAAGGGGAAAGCTAAGCCCCAGGTATATTGGACCTTTTGAGATTATTAGAAGAATAGGACCTGTAGCCTATCAGCTACAACTGCCAGAGGAAATGACAGGAATACATGATGTATTTCATGTATGTAATCTCAAAAAGTGCTTAGCCGATGAATCACCGGTAGTGCCTCTTAAGGATATAGAGGTAAATGAAAAGCTTATGTTTGTAGAGAAGCCTCTACAAATTGAAGACATAAAGGTCAAGAATCTCAAACATAAGAGATTAGTTCAGGTCAAGGTAAAATCGGATTCTAAGAGAGAACCAGAGTACACTTGGGAGCTTGAATCAGAGATGCAAAGGAAATATCCACACCTATTCTAGTAGATCTCGAGGACGAGTTCTAAAATAAGGTGGGGGGATATAACAACCCTCTTAAAATAATTCCGACACCCTAAAAATATTTAGAACGCTCCAATATGTCTTAAAATACACCCCGTATATGATAAATAGCCCTTAATGCCTTTAATTTTATAAAATAAAAATAAAAACAATTTTTATTGTTTTCTAGCGGGCCGCGAAGACCATCTCTTCATCTTACGCGGGCCGCGACAGATCAAGATCAGGGCGCACCCCTGAGCAGCCACGTGGCAGCCTCGTGTTGGGCCTAGTGGCCGAATCAGCCAAGTTAGGGCCTACCCTAGCTCGCCTCACGGGACGCGAAGCCCCTGGCTGAAGCTTACGCGGGGCGCGACAAACCTGATGATCAGCCCTATGAATAGCAACGAGAGGTTCAGTCGACAAATCGCTCAAACTTTTTCTTTCTCTCTCGTTTTCTAAAGTGTAGACACTATAATCGGGTGTTATAACCCCCTAAATAACGAAGTTCTGCCTCGATGTAAGTATTATAACCCCCGGTTAGATACGCTGCCCGATCGATCTAGTGCTCCGTAACGGCTGTCGAGGTTCTGCCTGACGTAGTCGTTGGAGTTCTGTCTAGGGGAGGGTATTACTAATGTAAATATTGGGTTATTATACTAACGCGTGTGCATTGTATAATTAATAGATAATCACCAGGAAATCACAAAGGAAAACCCTAAGATAGCAATGTGAGTAATCTCCTTTTTGTAAACCTTTTTGTAAACTGTTTTTACAAAACCTCAAATGTTTTACATTATATTAAACAGTGATTGAGTATTTGTATTCTACAATTATCGTCGGTGTGTTGGGGTTTTGTATACAAAATTTGTTACTACACTGTGAGTAGTAACATGACCACAAGTCGGGTTGACAGTACCGTGGGTGGTAATTAAAGTAGAAAATAAACAAATGTAATTGCGCGACCGCCCTCAATGCTGTAAAACGGTTTTACCTATCTTGATTAAACTGGGATTCACTCACCAGTATTTTCCACTGACAAAATATTTTTAAACGCGTTTCAGGTAATAAAATGTGAAAGCCAAATAGAAGCCAGCTGGACAATACTGAAGGCTTGGAAAAGTGGCTATAGAAGTAACCTAAATAAAGAGATGTTTTATTTAAATAAAATAGGGTGTATCCCTATAAATCGGTTTTATTCCATTATATTTATTAATATAATATGTGGTGTTTTACTCTGATAACATAATTCCTAACTAGGGTCCTAATGTAAATTTCCGCTGCCAAACTGATAAACACCGATACCACTGAATCTGATCTCGCGGCCGCCCGTTCCCGGGTAGATAGGGGACGGGGTTGCGACAGCCGAGTTCACCTGGGAACTCGAAAGCGATATAAAGGCTAAATATCCACATCTCTTCATTACGCCTGCGCCTAAAGTAGGGGAGGCTGTAACAACCCGACTTTCAAGAAAGTCAAAGTCAAGGTCAAGTCATGTTAGTATTCAGATCTAACATTTCTTGCTTAATTATTGCTTAATTGACTTGTATTCTCGAGTTTCGATAAATAGTTAACCCTTTTCGGTAATCGATATATTAACTATTTTGAACTATGATTTACTAAAAAGTGAAGTAAAAATGCGATGTCATGTGGATACCAAACGCATTCTGAACGCATTTTCAAAACGCGGAAATCACAACTAAACGTTATGTTACTCCACGCTATCACAACGCAACACAAACTCAAAACGCAATTACTGGTATTGTTCTGTGTGTGTTATTATGTGCTTTACTTGTGTGTGCCTCGTATATGTTTTGGGATGTTATTCAAAAACGCAATCGCAACTCTATCGCAACTGTCACACCCCTTTCTGCGGCGGAAGCACGAGGTGTGATCATGAAAGGTTCTCATTGCATACGAAAGGTAAACATACTACATGCTTGTAAAAATAACTTCAAATACCAAACATTTCATAACTTGAAAACATAAGTTTAGCGTTTACATCACAAGATAACATAAAACATTGTCTTGAAAGTTTACAACTTTATTTAAAGATAAACATAGACGACATCCAAGAGCAAGAGTAAGACTGCGCGCACATCCACTTTAGTTACCTGAAATACATGTGAGTTTTGGAAAAACGTCAACATAATGTTGGTGTGAATTCATGCAGTGATTGTTTTGAATGTTTAAATACTTAGATGAAAACATGGTATGTAACTTGTAGAATGTAACTTGTAAAGCGTATCTGTAACTGTACTATGAATGTTTGAATGTATTTGTAACACGTATCTGTAACTGTACTATGAATGTTTGAATGTGTGAGATCGCTAGTGGTTTGCAAGGCCACTAACATGTGTCACGACATAGGAAGCCACCAAACCTAGGCATTTTTGTCGACTTTGACTGAGACACAGAAGCACTCATTGGTAGAAGTAGGCCAAGAGTGGGGTTGCCTGAAACCCATTAGATCTAACCTTTTGTTCCACGGTTTGAATGTATACGTTGATTAATGGTGCTTATGGTACCCTATTCGTGTTAGTGCATACATCTGTCGTCTTCGTCTTATGTCGAGTCTCGGGTTCGTTGCACTGCTGAACAAGAGTGATGTCATTATATATGAAGATGACATCATATATATTGCATCATCATTACATCATGCTCACATGAAGACAAAGAAGTTAGATAGAAATAGAAAGTTCTTTTTGAAAGTCAAATAATGTATATCGATTGTAGAGGCATGACCGTTTGTATTGTCATGACCGTTTGAACATGTGCATGACCGTTTGAAGTGTCATGACTGTTTGAAGAGTGGTGTGTCACCTTCAAACGGTCAGGGTTAGCCTATAAATACCTTCAAACGTTCATCATTTGTAACATTCTAGATTTCGACGCCGAGGTGCTGTCGACGTGTCTCAAGCTTGTAAAGTGTTCAGAAATCAATATACGAGACATTTATTAGTAAATCCAAGCTAAACGAAGACCGAATCAATGAATTCCGCCTCTGATTCTGTCTGAGCACTCTTCTGATCGACTCGTTAGGTCGTTTCACGATCCTACATGTGGTATCAGAGCTCAGGAGGAAGAGTTCTTACCGTTTAGCTCGTTTTCCCTAGAAAATTCTGATTTTCTACACCTTCTTTCAAAACTGAACAAGTTTTCACGGTTAAAATCGGCTATAACTTTCACAATGTGTGCGTAAGTGCATTTTAACAAACCCTTGAAAGTTTCAGCTTAAAATTCGAAGAAAAAATGGTAAAAATGGACTGAAAACTGGTGTCCGTTTGAACGAGACCAGCGCCTGACAGTTTGAAACTGGCCTGACCGTTTGAAAGTTGCCATCGTGACCGTTTGAAACTGGTCTGGCCGTTTGAAATCAGCACCTTCCCGTTTGAAACGTGACATGACCGTTTGAAAGTTGCCAACATGACCGTTTGAAACATGGTTCCTGTTTTGAAAGTGGTTCAGTGTTTCACGTGATAGTACATCGTTTTGTGTGAAACATTAAACGAGGGTGGTAGTGCATGTGATATTATCGAAAGTGCATTGAGTAGTGTGAACCGTTTGAAAGTGCTTCGAATTGTGTGATACATAAATCGAGATTGTCGGATTGCATGTGATATATATTAAATGATCATGTGAATTGAATTTGGTCGGCTAAGTTCAAAAATCGAAACAATTGCATGCGAATATCATGTGATCATGTCGGCCAGTTTTAATCGAATATATTAGATTTTGATGTGATTAAAAAGAAGTTGTTGTCAGTTTTGCATGTGAACTACTGAAGCCCACTACAGAATTTTCGGCCCAATCACAATTATCGATCAAATTTTAATTGAGTACAATTCATTGTTTGTTTGTAGGATAAGTGGATATTTGTGGCCCAATTTCAGTTTTATAAAGTATATACATGATCGGCCCAATCACTGTTTAGTGCAGTTTAATTCATACTCGGATTTCGGAACAATTGAAAAGTGTTTTGTTTGAAAAGTGATCTAGCTTGGACTTGATATTTCATTTAACGGGACGATCTTGAAAAACGGGTTTCCGAATCATGGATATTAATTTCTTTAATATGGATAGTGAAACAATTAATAGAATAAATGTATTAATGAAAGAGTTTGATTCGTTTTCAGGTTGTCCAGGAGAAAGTACAAAGAGTATCATTGAGAGGTATAGCCATCTTGTTCGCTCAATGTCTGAGAAGCGTATTCAGAAAAGTCCAAATGAATGGGTTGAAAGATTGGCCAATGCCATACCTCAACAAGAGTGGGATACATATCTTTTGGATTTAAAAAGAACTGGAGAATATTCTAGATTGACAATTTGTCAATTTATTAAGAAACTTGAAGAACAGATGGAGAGAAATGCTGAGAAGAAGAAAAGTCAAAGTGGAAAATCAATATTAAAGAAGAGCAGGAATAAAGGTGTCCAAGTGGGAGAGGAACAGACTGAAGAGATTTTAGCTTTGAAAGACGAGAAGAAAGCTGATAAGAAACATATTTTTGATTTGCAGGAAAATTGTGAGAGGTTGAAATCTGAAAATGACAAACTGTTAAATGATTTGAACAGTTTGACATTAGAAAACAAGATTTTGAAAGAGAAAGAAAAGGATTTTGAAAGTAAAAAGAAATCTTCAGAAGATGAAGATTTCTGGATAAAGCTGGAGAACAAAACTCTGAAAGCAAATGAAACAAAATTTCAAGAACAGTTAAAAGTTTTGGAAAATGAAAAATCTGTTCTTGAAAACATTAAAATTGAAAACGAAAAAACAATCAAGTCTCATCTTGAACGAATATCTCAGCTTGAAAATGAAGCTGAGAATTCAAGGAACAAAATTGATGAGCTTGAAAAGAAATTGAAAGGTTTTGTGACTTTATCTGTGTTCCCCTGTCCAAAACCGATCAATTCCGTTCCAATAAGTGACTATGTCACAAACTTTGACAAAGTCAAGGTTGAAGATTGTGATGAGAAAACTGATGATGAAAATGAGGAGTTTTATTCAGCAGACGAGTCTGAGACAGAGTCTGATGCTGAAAATGAGAAAAAGAAAATATTTTTAAAATTAAAAGAAAAATTTCAAGAAACTGTTCTGCAATCGACTGAAAAGGGTGAATGCTCTACGCAAAAACTTTTGAAGAAGAAAGTGGAACAGAAACAAAAAGTAAAAAATTCAGAAAATGGTCAAAACAAGAATAAAAGCTCATCAGTTCAATCATCCAATCATTATAAAAAATCACAAAAATCTGAAAAACAAAACTCAAAAACAGTTGGTAATGAGTGGTGCAGGTTTGACCACAGTGCTTCAAAGCCAAATCAAGTTTTCAAGAGGAGTGATGATCACTACAAAACCAGACAATGCTATGATCTGAATGTTTGGACTAAAAGTGGTGATTGGTACGATAACAGAGTGTGTTACACTTGTGGTGTGAGAGGACACATTGCTGTTAACTGCCAAAATCAGTGGTTTGAGACGAGGAGATGCTTTGAATGCCATATCAAAGGTCACATTGCCAGAGATTGCCCAATGAGATCAAAGGGAAGATCGAGGGCTGAATCTCAAAAAATGGCAAAGAAACCAGTCAATGTCAAAGCAAAGCCCAAGGAACAGAAAGTTCAAGAACCTAAAGTTCAAGAACCGAAAGTTCTAAAACCGAAAGTGAAGCTTTCACAGGGGCAAAAAGACAGACTGAGGAAGAAGAAGAAGAAGGCGAGAGAGTATCTCGAAAGGATTTTGTCCTCGGATACAACTAGTAAAACAGATAAAAGTTCTGATAAATCGTCTTGCTCGCCAAAGAATGACAAATCAAGCAAAACGGATTCATCAGATACAAATCTGAGGACGAAAGAGAGAAAGATGAAAAAGAAATTTGCTAGTGATGAATTTGTTTCTCCGGAAACAAAGGAGCCAGTTGTTGGCGATGAATCTGACTCTTTAAAGTCAGACAAGCCAAGTTCAGGCGATGAATCTGGTGTGGTAAAGCCAGAGGAGCCATGTGTTGAGGTAAAAAGTGGTGATTCCGGTTTGACAATGAATGATGAAAATTTTCCATCATTATCAAATGGAATTTCAAAAGCACCCAAGGACCGTCAGGCTTGGGTGAAACTCTTTAAATAGAAAAACCTGACTTGCCGGAGTTCCCAGGTTGGTAAGCGTGGAACATGAATCGGCACATTTCTTGAGAAATTCACGTTTGTGATATTTCGAACTTACAAGTGGTAAATCAGGGACATTAATTTGTACTTGATTTTCTACAAGTGATGATTGTGGATTGATCTTAAAAATGTTAGTTTTACAAGTGATTGAAGAAAAACAAAGTGATGAAAGATCCCCGAATTTGTGAAAAGACATACAAAACTTATTTTCCAGAAAAACCATTTTGATTAAAACAAACTTAAGTGTTTTGAAATCACTATGGGAAAATAGTTTGTTGTCAGGGGGAGTTCTGATTGTTCAAGCCAAGTGAATGGAGAATTGAAGTGATTCTCATCATGTTGTCACGTTTCTTGTACAGTTTGTTTTCAAATTTTCCCAGAAAATCAAAATTGAAATATATTTTGATTTTAGGGGGAGTAAAATTTTAAAAAAAATTAGAAAATTTGAAAAAGTCAAAAACATTGAAAAATACAAAAATGAGTTTTTGTTGTAAAAAGAGGAAATGATAGTAGATCAGTTAGACTGTCACAGCATGCTAAAGAAATGGAGAGATAAAATGTGATAAACGATCTTACTAAAGATGTGACGGTAGGCTCAGCTAGACTAGTAGATATGCGGTAACGATACAAACTTAAATGAAAAAGCCTAGTTCTAGTGGGAAACATGGTTGAAAGCATAGTACTTGGTTTTGTCCTTCGTGATTGTGTACCTACTCAGTAATCGCTGATTGTCGAAAGACATAAAACTGGTTAAGTTTGTGAACTTTCACAACTTTGCTAAAAAGTCGCTGTGATTGTGCATTTTATTTTGCAAAGATTTAAACTTGTTTTATTTCTTTATTTTGTTTAAGCATCGGACATCCTCTGCGTATACGTGAGTATCGACCTGGATGTTGTTGCCTAAACGTTCTGCTTTATTTTCTTTGGTGTTTCGTTTAAGCTTTGGATCACCTCTGCGTATACGGGAGTATCGACCTGGTGGTTAAAGCCTAAACAACTTCAACTTGTTTTATTTTTTCTTATTTTGTTTAAACATTGGACTTTCTCTGCATATACGGAAGTATCGACCTGATTGTTAATGTTTAAACATTCTGCTTTGTTTTCGCACAAATCACAGTTGATAAAAGTTTAAAGGCATTACTTGAGTCAGTGTATTGCATGATGAGGGGATATGCTGAGATCGTGGGGTCCATAAGAACTTAGTGCTATCTTAATATACCTTAAAGTATCGGTAAGCAGATTGAAAGTTTTTAGATTGAGCTTAAAAGGACAAACATATCGTCAATCTACGTGAATCGTTTAGAACTGAAAATGTTTAAAGCTTAACGGTGCTAGTGATTGGTCACAAAAACTGATATGATCCTCTTGCACGAACTCACAAAAATATTGTTTGTAAATATTTCTTTATTGCATTTCAGTATATTCAAAAATCCAAAAAGATTTTAGTGTGTTTTAGCATAAATTTTAAAAAATACGAAAAGATTTTCGACAACTGATGTTGAAGAGCTGATTTTCAAAATTTCAAGTGCTGAACTTGACGAACAGGGTTGGGAGTGTGTGTTTAACAGAAGAAATTTATTTTGAGAAAGAAAGTTTGATTAGTTAATCGAGATCATTAATTTGAACTTGATGTAACTATTTCCAGTAAGTTTTTCTTATTGAGTTAAGTAAAAACTTATGTTTCGATGAGAAAATTTGTGCAGGAGATGAGCTTAAACAGAGTTAAAGCCAGGATGCAATCTCAAGGTGATAACTAATTCCAGACAGCAATCCCATCATGATGAGAGGGGGAGTCTGATGAGGTTAGATCCAAAGAGAAGATCCTGGTATATGTCAAGAAAGAAAAGAGACTGATAAAGACTGAAGATGCGAAGACTCGACACTTAAGACTCGTCAACATCTGAGGGGGAGTCTGTTAGTGCATACATCTGTCGTCTTCGTCTTATGTCGAGTCTCGGGTTCGTTGCACTGCTGAACAAGAGTGATGTCATTATATATGAAGATGACATCATATATATTGCATCATCATTACATCATGCTCACATGAAGACAAAGAAGTTAGATATAAATATAAAGTTCTTTTTGAAAGTCAAATAATGTATATCGATTGTAGAGGCATGACCGTTTGTATTGTCATGACCGTTTGAACATGTGCATGACCGTTTGAAGTGTCATGACTGTTTGAAGAGTGGTGTGTCACCATCAAACGGTCAGGGTTAGACTATAAATACCTTCAAACGTTCATCATTTGTAACATTCTAGATTCCGACGCCGAGGTGCTGTCGACGTGTCTCAAGCTTGTAAAGTGTTCAGAAATCAATATACGAGACATTTATTAGTAAATCCAAGCTAAACGAAGACCGAATCAATGAATTCCGCCTCTGATTCTGTCTGAGCACTCTTCTGATCGACTCGTTAGGTCGTTTCACGATCCTACAATTCGGGACATGATCTAGAATGATTCACTTGAATGTTTTTGTACCCATCATACCACTTGTAAACATTGTAACATTTGTAACATGTATTTCACCCCCGAAGTTATAAAACCAAAAACAGTTAAAGAAAAGGGGGAGCATGAACTCACAACTTTGCGTTCCTTGCGTCGTAAACTTCACCGGGTTTTGCTTATAATGCGTCGTGACCTACACGTGTTTTATTATCGTTAGTCACTAGACTTGTATCGCACAAGCACAAGTCACTATCTTTTGTATATGTATTCATGTGTTAAAAATAATTTATATTTTTAACTATGTGTCTTACTTATATTATTTTCTTTAAAAATAAATATAATTTTCTTGTATTTTGCACCCGAATTATGTATCTTGTATGTTGTATGTGTATTTTTGTGTTTTTACTTCTCCTGAGTATTTAGTGTATTTTCAAGTCCTAATACACTATTACATGTAATACATACTACATACACTTAGCACAAAGTTTGGTGATCAATAAATATATATATATATATATATATATATATATTTCTCAAAAATATACATACTTATTATCAATTTTAGTCTTGAAGAAATTATCATTTCTTTACTTGAAGTTTACACAAAATTACGGAAACCTTGGTAAATATTTTTAGGGAATAAGTTTCCCAAAAACTTATATTTTCCTAAGTGTCAAAATTCTATAGAAATTTTGACAGAGTTTCCCCTAAAAATGGAGGTTTCCCATGTTTTCAAAACATGTGTTTATTTTCTTTTAAAAATCATCATCAATTAATTTCAACAACAATCATCAACAACATACACTAATTTCTCTATTTCATGAACTTGAAAATTTACAAGAATGTGTAGTAACTTACTAGTGTATTTAGTAAGTCTTGTTACCCTTTAAAGTATGATTATTTCTTTAAAAACTCCACTCTTAAAGAATATGATTCCTTACAACTTATGTTCATGTTTTCTAAAAATACTTCTTCTTGTATCTTTCTTGTTACACATGTGTTTCTTTACTTTGTTAACCACTAAAAATGATGTTTATTTATGTAATAACCAAGGTTTAGTGAAAATTGTATTTTTAACTTGGTTTCTTGGCAAATCATACTTGAAATATTTAGATTTACAAGATTTTAAACTTACTTGTTCATCATTTTACAAGAAGCATCTTATTTATTCAAGTTCATGACTTTTGTGAGGATGATTCATAACCTTTAACATGTTCATCCCCTTATCTTGCTAGATTATGTTTTTAATCATGATCTAGCAAGATTGTATCATGACCTACATCATTTCTACAAACAATCCATAATCATCAAGTATAACAACTCATGTGCATCAACTTTTCTTCATATTTAAAGCTTATGTTCAAGTTTCCTTCTTGTGTTTCTTAGTGTTCTTCATGTTTAACATTATGATTCATCATTAACCACTTAGAATAGATATGAAATAGATAGATCAAGACTCTTACCACTAGCACAAGGCTAGGGATGATTCAAGTGAAGAAAATGAGTGGTTAATAACAAATAGAGAAGGTCCTTGAACTTCCGAAAGCTCCTAGCTTCCTTATGCACCTTCTAACACCTTTGAGTGTGCTTGGAATTTATGGAGGATGATTGAACAATGGTGATTATGGTGGTGGTGATCTCGGCCGAACCAAGGGGAAAGGAAGAGAAGAAGATGTGGGGTGTTATGTTGTGTGAAAGTTATGAGGCTCATGGTCCTAATGTGCATACTTATAACCCATTCCAAGGCTTTATCCCATGGTTTTTATGTTCTAAATAACCCAACATGATCAATTAAACAAATGAAAGAAATCAAGGGTGGGCCACACTTGTCCAAAACCGGTCATGGGGGGGGGGGGTGTGTTTGGTTGGATCTTAATTCTTGGTTACTAAATCTAGTTACACATTAAATGATATGTTTAGGGGTTTTAAGTGTTTAAGTAATATATAGTGTGTTAGGGTGTTCGGGGACCCTAACTAGCTTAGAAAAATAAAAACAATGCTTCTAGCATTATTTTGGTGTTCCGGGTAATGTCCGGTTGTTCGGTTGGGTATCGTTCCGTTAAAGTGCTTAGTTAATCCGTAAAGTGTCTTTTAAGTGTCTTTTTGTAATACTTTCAATTCCCGACACTTAGGGAAATATTCGGGATGATAAATCATAATTTCTGCATAATATTTCAGTGTCATAATGCTGATTATAGCTGAATTTACTGAAATTCTGCACTTAAAGTGCGTTTCGGGTGCTTTCTAGTGCTTATTTTTGCTTCCGTAATGTCTATATATAAACCCTTGTATGTACTCTTGGGTTTTAATGTATTCTTGTCGTTGGACCTACACCTAGGCCTCAATTCTAATGTCTGACTGCTTTCTGCTATTTTGTTGACACATTGTGTCTTACCGGTGAGTTTACTAGTATTTCTGACGCAACGCTCTTGTTAATGCATGAAGCAATATTTTGTAGTATAAAACGTGCATGAATTCACTTGTGTAGTATGTAATCAGATAATGTTGACATTAAAGCACATAATTGCAGTCATTAAATAATAATTAAAGTGTACGGAAATTACCGGTTTGTGCCAGTTGTCACAGTCTCCCCCCGTTAAAAGAATTTCGTCCCGAAATTCAGGCTGAACTAACTATCGCAGAGGTCTTCTTGAACAGGTGGGGATACTTTTCTTTGAACTGGTCTTCACGTTCCCACGTGTACTCGGGTCCGTGCTTAGAGTTCCAACGTACTTTGACAAGCTTGACAGTGCTCCTCTTGGTCTTGTTGACTTTCCAGTCTGTAACCTCAATGGGTTGTTCTGTAAATCGAAGGGCATCATCAATGTGTACTTCATCCGCAGGGATGATCACGTTTTCTTGTGTTGGACTCTTCTTGAGGTTGGATACATGAAACGTATCATGTACTCCATTAAGTTCTTCCGGTAACTCCAACTTGTATGCCACGGTACCAATTCTTTCTAGAATCTTGAATGGTCCGATGTATCGTGGATTCAGCTTTCCACGTTTTCTAAATCTGACTACGCCCTTCCAAGGTGAGACCTTCAACAAAACTTTGTCTCCAACCTCGAACTGTAATGGTTTTCGTCTTCGATCAGCGTAACTCTTTTGTCGATCTCGAGCCGCCTTAATGCGCTCTCGGATCTGCGTAATCTTGTCGGTTGTCTCTTGTACAAGTTCAGGACCGACCATATGTTTATCTCCAGCGTCTGCCCAACATAAGGGCGAGCGGCACTTGCGGCCATACAGAGCTTCGAACGGTGCGGATTTTATGCTTGTATGATAACTGTTATTGTAGGAAAACTCAACTAGAGGTAGATGAGTATCCCAGCTGCCGCCTAGGTCCATGACACATGCGCGAAGCATAACTTCTAATGTTTGTATAGTTCGTTCGCTCTGGCCGTCTGTTTGTGGGTGGAAGGTCGTGCTTAGATCTAGTTGAGATCCAAAGGCTTCCTGAAATGTTTGCCAGATTCTTGAGACAAAACGTCCATCTTTGTCTGAAATAATTGAGATTGGCACTCCATGGCGTGCCACAATTTCCTTTAGGTATATTTCAGCAAGCTTTCTAGTGCTGTCTTTTTCTCGGATCGGTAGGAAGTGCGCAAACTTTGTTAATCGATCGACTATCACCCATATCATATCGTGCCCTCTCGGTGTCCTGGGTAATTTTGTTATGAAGTCCATCGAGATTTGCTCCCATTTCCACATGGGTATCTCTGGTTGTTGTAGTAGGCCGGACGGTTTCTGATATTCGGCCTTAACCTTAGCACAGGTTAGGCATTTTCCAACATAGACAGCAACGTCGCTCTTGAGTCTCTGCCACCAGTAGTATTCTTTCAAGTCTTGATACATCTTGTCCGATCCTGGATGGATCGAGTATCTCGATTTATGCGCTTCATCAAGGATGACTTCTCGAATACCGCCATAGAGCGAAACGCAAATACGCTTCTTAAAATATAAGGCTCCCTCTTCATTTGGCACCATATATTTCAACATACCCCGGAGGTATTCAACTTTACGGTTTTCTCCCTTAAGAGCTTCTTGTTGTGCCTCACGAATGCGTGCAGTGAGGTTCGTTCGAATAGTCATTTCTAACGCTAGAACCCTTAGGGTCTTAACCCTTTCTTTTCGGCTTAGCGCGTCTGCTACAACGTTTGCTTTTCCAGGATGGCACTTAATCTCACAGTCATAATTGTTTAGCAGCTCGACCCATCGTCGCTGTCACATGTTTAATTCTTTCTGATCGAATATGTGTTGTAAGCTTTTGTGATCTGTGAAGATTGTACATCGCGTACCATATAAATAATGTCGCCAGATCTTCAAGGCGAACACCACCGCGCCGAGTTCCAAGTCGTGAGTGGTATAGTTTCTTTCATGAACCTTCAATTGTCTTGAAGCATAAGCGATGACTTTTTGGCGTTGCATGAGCACGCAACCCAGACCTTGTCATGAAGCGTCGCAGTATACCACGAAGTCTTCAGTGCCTTCGGGTAATGATAGTATTGGTGCATCGCATAGCTTGTTTTTGAGTAGTTGGAAGGCTTCTTCCTGCTTGCCACCCCAGTCGTACTTTTTTTCTTTCTGCGTAAGGGTAGTTAGCGGTTGAGCTATCTTTGAGAAATTCTCAATAAACCGTCGATAATAGCCTGCTAAGCCCAAAAATTGGCGAACTTCAGTTGGGGTTTTGGGAGCTTCCCAGTTCTTTATTGCTTCAATCTTGGATGGGTCTACATGAATGCCCTTCTCGTTCACAACGTGACCAAGAAATTGTACTTCGCGAATCCAGAATTCGCACTTTGAAAGCTTTGCATATAGTTTCTCTTTCTTAAGTAGCTCTAGAATGGTTCTGAGGTGTTGCTCGTGCCTGTCTTTCGTTCGGGAGTAAATCAGGATATCGTCGATAAATACGATCACGAATTTATCGAGATATGGTTTGCATACGCGGTTCATCAGATCCATAAAGACTGCTGGTGCGTTCGTAAGTCCGAATGGCATCACAAGAAACTCATAATGCCCATATCGTGTTCTGAATGCAGTCTTTGGTATGCTTTCTTCTTGTATCTTTAGCTGATGGTATCCAGATCGAAGGTCGATCTTGGAATAGTAGCTTGATCCTTGCAACTGATCAAATAAGTCATCAATCCTCGGTAGCGGATACCGATTCTTGATAGTGAGCTTGTTCAGTTCTCTGTAATCGATACACATCCGCAGTGTTCCATCATTTTTCTTTACGAACAATACTGGAGCTCCCCAAGGTGAGAAGCTTGGCCTTATGAATCCTTTATCCAACAACTCCTGAAGTTGTGTAGATAATTCTTGCATTTCGGATGGTGCAAGCCGATAGGGTGCCTTGGCTACAGGAGCGGCTCCTGGAACCAAGTCTATACGGAATTCGACTTGTCGTTGCGGAGGTAATCCTGGCAGATCTTCGAGAAAAACATCAGGGAATTCTTTCACCATAGGAATGTCTTCGAGTTTCGGCTCCTCAGCCTTCTTATCTACAACATGTGCTAGGAAGGCAACACATCCTTTCCTTAAGCACTTCTGTGCCTTCATACAACTGATGATTCGCAGAGGCGCGTCTCGTTTTTCCCCATGTACGATGAGAGTTTCGTCATTCGCCAAAGGGATGCGAATGATTTTCTTGTGACAAATAACTTCAGCTTTGTTTTTGGACAACCAGTCCATTCCGACCACTACATCGAAGCTACCCAATTGAATAGGTAAGAGGTCGATGCTATATCTTCGTTCACCAAGTTCTAATGTGCAACCTCTAACAACTTCGCCCGATTCGACAAGTTTACCATTGGCTAGCTCTATAGAATAAGGAATATCCAATCTACTAGACTCTATCCCAAGCATACGTTTAAATTCCACAGACATGAAACTATAATCGGCACCAGTGTCAAATAATATGGATGCAAAGTGATTGTTAATGAGGAACGTACCATTGACCACATTGGGGTCCTCGCGTGCGTCCCTTGCTCCAATTACAAATGCTCGAGCCTGAGCATTGTTTCCTTTTGGGCAGTCTCTCATGAAATGGTCATTGCTTCCACAACTGAAGCATCCTTGGTTCCGCCCAGCTCTATTACCATTCCGGTTACCATTGCCATTCCCACCATTGTTTCCATTACCATTACCATTTCGGCCTCCAATACCTTTTCCCCAACAATCCTCGGTACTATGGCCTGGCTTCCCGCAGTTCTCGCATTTCCCAATGCGACAATTTCCTACATGGTGAAAGTCGCAGCGGTTGCATTTGGGCAGAGTGCCCTGATACTTCTTAGTCCCTATATTGCTTGCAGCCGCGAATGTTTTTGCTTCCATAGGTGGGTTAGTGTCACGCTTCTTGTTGTTCGAACCCTTGTTGTTGCTGCGGGTTGCTTGTTTCAGATTTGAATGCTTTCTTTTCTTGTCACCAGACGACTCAGCATGCGTCTCGGTCTTCTCAGTTGGGTTCAGTGATAGTTTCTTCATACGAACACAATCTTCAGTGAGGCTGACAGCCAGAGTTACAGCCTCGGTGATTGTTTGAGGTTTGGTCGATGTTACCACGCCGCGAAATTCTGAGGCCAGTCCCCAAATGTAGCGTTCAACGCGCTTAAATTCGGGAGTCACCATGTAGGGAAGCACTATAGACAGATCATGGAACCTTCGAGTATAACCATTAATGTCAGCACCATCCATGGTCAAGTGCCAGAACTCAGTCTCCAACCTTTGGAGTTCAGCACGTGAGCAATACTTCTCTCTCATTCTTTCTTTCAGTTCATCCCAAGTCAGGCCATAAGCGGCATCATCACCCAGGGTTTGGACTTGCAAGTTCCACCAAGTCAGAGCTTCATCAACAAACAACCCAGTAGAAAAAGTGACTTGCTGAAGGATGATCTTTCCTCGTGCAAGAACGATCTTTCCTACTTACGTGAATGCCGCATACTACAGCTTCGTGCAAGAACGATCTTTCCTAAGGTCGAATACTACATGCTTTTCCTAAAGCTAACACAACACACACGTTTACGAAAACACTCGCATAACACAATCGAGTGATTTGGTCGAGATTAGGTGTGAAGACCAAGAACTCTTGATAGAATCACTCACTCTACGCGAAATTTTTACTCTCAACACGAGAATTTCTGTTGAGTTAGGAGTGAAATCCATATCTCGACAAAATTTTCCATCTCTGTCTCGTGGTTCTTACCACCCTACCAGGAATAAAGTTGTTAAGTTAGGGGTGAAACCCGCATCTTAATGACTTATTCTGCTCTCTATTTTGGTTTTACAAAACTCTCACCAAAGTCTCGATGGATTCCAACGACTCGATTCGCGTAGCAACCGAAAGGATGAGTGGCGTACACCATATATCAGTGAGAGAGCACAGTCTAGTAGGCTAAATCGTGTACCCGAAGCCATTGTGGATAGTCGAATCACTTTGGATAGTCAATGTATAACACCCAAGACACTCCGTTTCGATTCTAAGCCCGCAATCGTTGGTTTTACGCTTTACCGTTTTTATGTGTTTTATGCGTTTTATGTGTTTTATGTGTTTACATATTTATATGTGTCGCTTCTCGCTCACCGCTTTACTAAAAACGCGCACAACTCGCACTGCACACTTAGCTTAAAATGCTAACAAATCACAGCCAAACTATGAACTCTCGCATGCTATGTTACTCGCTATCACTACTCGCACTAGCAACTCTCGAACGCGCTTTGCAGAACTTGAATGATAGGTGAATACGTGCAAAATATGTAGGCGAATACATTCAAAATATGTGCTTACGTGCTTATGTGCTTATGTGGATTATGTGCCTACGTGACTATGTGTTTGACGTGTTACTAAGCTTTACAACAACAAAGGATGTTTTACAATACGCTAAGTTTTTCAAAACGTAACCCGATATAATCGAATCTCAAACCATGTGACGATGTCTGCTGCAGACAATGTCGTCATTGGTTCTCACACCTCACGCGCTACTCGCCGCAACCATGCTGATAAGCGCATCGCTTCTCTCGTCGCTAAGGAAATGGCTAAAGTCATACCTCAGATCGTCAGTGAGATCAGCGAGGTGAAGAGCAGCTCCTCTGTTGAATCTAAGAGCGACTCTTCGAAAGTGCCGTTCAGCTTTAAGCAATTCAAGTCCTGCGGTCCTAAAGAATTCACTGGTGAAGATGGGCCTAACGCCATGTTTCAATGGTTTGACTCGATTGAAGTCACTCTCCATCAAAGCAGATGCCCAGACAACCTCCGCACTGTTAACGCAACTGGAGTTTTTCAGTCCAGGGCTCTAGACTGGTGGACTGCGGAGCGCAATAGGCGTGGAACGACGCAGCTTATGGACTCTCCTGGGAGGAACTGAAGGAAGTCATGATGAAAGAATTATGTCCCCCACATGAACTCCAGAAGCTAGAAAATGAGTTCTGGGGTATCAAGCAAGAAGGAGGTGATAATGCCGGTCTTACCGCTCGCTTTAAGCAGCTCAGTATCATCTGTCTTAGCCAAGTGTCAACACCCGACATCACAATCAAGAAATACATTCGGGCCTTACCCGATTGTGTTGCCGATTTTGTTCAAGTAGCTAAGCCGACTACTATTGAGGAAACCTTCCAGCTCGCTGCTGAGATTAATGATAAGCGAGTTTTGGCTGGTTATTTCAAGACCACAAGCAAGAACCTCCACAAGGTCACAACTACTCCCGCTACTGAAATCGCCACACCTCAAGTCTCGAAGTCATCACGTCAAGGACGCAAGCGCAAGGGTAACAACAACAACAAGAACTGTGATGCCACTGGCGCTCCTCTCAACGTTGTACCCGTCTAACCCAACCAGAATCAGAACCGCCAAGTAACATCACCTGTGACCAACGCACCACCTGCTAAGCGTGCGTATACTGGTCCTCATCCTCTGGGCCCTACTTGTACCTATCATCACCCAGCTAGGATAGCTTGCCGTTTTTGTGTCCACTGCAATCTCTATGGACACTTCACAGCGAACTGTCGCACTGGCCCACGTCAACAAGCTCAAACTCCTCCAGCACTACCAGCTCCACTCCCCGTTCCTCAGGGTAACCAAGCAGCTCCTGCTCTCGCTGCTCATGCACGAGCCTGCTTCTCTTGTGGTGACCCTAACCACTTCGCTAATGTCTGCCCAAATCGCGTGGTGAAACAAGAGCCGCAGCAGCCACCGCAGCAACAACATCAACAGCAGCAGCAACAAGCAGCCCGCGGAAGAACATTCAATATCAATGTCTGCCAGGCTCAAACTGACAACAACGTTATCAAAGGTACGTTTTTCGTTAACGATATTTATGCTTCGTGTTTATTTGATACTGGAGCCGATAACTGTTTTGTGTCGTTTGAATTCGAAAAGCTCCTAAACCATAAACGTGCTAACCTCCCAACAGAATTCGATGTAGAAATTGCCACTGGAAGAACCGTCACCATTAGTTCTGTTCTTCCTGATTGTTCTCTTGAGCTCAACAATCACGTTTTCCTGATCGATCTCATTCCGATGCAACTCGGTAATTTCGATATCATAGTAGGCATGGATTTTCTTCACGAGAATCGTGCTGAAGTCGTTTGTTTTGAAAAGATGATTCGTTTCTCTCTTGCTAATGGCGATCAACTCTGTGTTTATGGTGAAGTATCATCGAAGGAACTCAAACTCATGTCGTGCATTCAAGGAAGAAAGTATCTCCGAAAGGAATACAAGGCTTTCTTAGCACACATCGTAGTAGCGGAGAAGGAAAAGGAAAATGAAAATAGGTCAATGGAAAAGGTACTTGTGGTTCGTGATTTTCCTAATGTCTTTCCTGACGATTTACCTGGTCTACCCCCGTCTCGTGATATTGATTTTCGTATCGACCTCATTCCTGGAGCCAACCCTGTTGCTAAAGCCCCTTATCGTCTCGCTCCGTCCGAAACGCGTAAACTTTCGAGTCAACTCCAGGAATTACTTGATAAAGGCTTTATACGCCATAGCACATCTCCATGGGGCGCACCTGTCCTTTTCGTGAAAAAGAAGGATGGATCGTTCCGAATGTGCATCGATTACAGGGAACTCAACAAGCTTACTATCAAGAATCGCTATCACTTACCCCGAATCGACGATTAATTTGATCAATTGCAAGGCGCTACGTGTTTTTCTAAGATCGATTTACGCTCTGGTTATCACCGGTTATGAATTCAGGACGAAGATATCCCTAAAACCGCTTTTCGAACCCGTTACGACCATTATGAATTTGTCGTTATGCCCTTTGGTCTTACCAACGCACCCGCGGTTTTCATGGATTTGATGAATCTCGTGTGTAAACCCTTTCTCGGCAGCTTCGTCATCGTGTTTATCGATGATATCCTTATCTATTCGAAGTCGAAAGCCGAACACGCGCTACATCTTCGTTTGGTACTCGAGCTTCTCCAAAGGAATCGCCTCTACGCCAAGTTCTCCAAGTGTGAATTTTGGCTTGAGGAGGCTCAATTCCTCGATCACATCATAAATAGTCAAGGTATTCACGTCGACCCCGCGAAGATTGAAGCAGTTAAGAGCTGGATTACACCGAAAACCCCGTTCGAAGTTCGTTCTTTTCTTGGATTAGCGGGTTATTACCGTTGATTTATCTCTGATTTCTCTAAAATCATCGTGCCGCTCACCTCTCTAACGCATAAAGACAAGATTTTTGTTTGGGGAACCAAACAAGAGAATGCCTTTCAAACTAGCGTATGCTTTGTGACGCTCCCTTACTCACGCTACCCGATGGAAACGACAACTTTGTAGTCTATTGCGATGCCTCTAACCTAGGTCTTGGTTGTGTCCTGATGCAACGGGATAAGGTTATCGCGTACGCCTCTCTTCAGCTCAAAGTCCACGAGAAGAACTACACAACACACGATCTCGAACTCGGTGCAGTTGTTTCTGCGTTAAAGATTTGGCGACACTACCTGTATGGTACCAAGTGCACGGTCTTCACCGACCATAAGAGCCTACAACACATCTTGAACCAGAAAGAGCTGAATATGCGCCAACGCAGATGGGTTGAACTTCTCAACGACTACGACTGTGAGATACGCTACCACCCAGACAAAGCAAATGTCGTTGCCGATGCACTTAGCCGACGAAGCTATTTACATAGTGTTTGTAATGTTCAAGCCCAGTGTTCGTAATGTTCAAGTCCAGTGTTCGTAATGTTCAAGCCCAACACGACCTCGAAGCTCTAATTCGCGATGCCCAACACGTCTGTTTTCTCGAGAACACTTTAAAGGATAAACGAATACTTGGAACCGAAAATCAACTAGTGAAAAAGCCGAATGGTATATTCACTATCTCGATCGCATTTGGATCCCCAGTCGCAATAACCTTTGGGAGATATTACTGACCAAAGCCCACAAGTCTCGATATTCTATTCACCCAGGTGCCGACAAGATGTACCAGGACCTCCGTGCCAGGTATTGGTGGCCTGGAATGAAGAAGGATATCGCTCTCTATGTTTTGAAATGCCTGACTTGTTCGAAAGTCAAGGCTGAACATCAACGACCCTCTGGCTTACTCGTACAACCCGAGATCCCGATGTGGAAATGGGAGAGTATAGCTATGGACTTCATTACGAAACTCCCACGCACGCCATCAGGTCACAATAGCATTTGGGTTATCGTTGGTCGTTTTACGAAATCTGCTCCCTTTCTGCCGATACGAGAAGACTATAAGGTTGATCGATTAGCACGAATCTATACCTACGAAGTCATTTGTCGACATGGGACACCTCGTGATATCATCTCTGACCGCGATGGTCGATTTACCTCGCGCCTTGGGAAACATTTCAATTTGCTCTAGGTACTACTCTTAATCTCAGTACCGCATTCCATCCCCAGACCTACGGTCAGACGGAACGCACGGTTCGCACCCTTGAAGACATGCTTTGTTCGTGCGTTATAGATTTTGGTGGTAATTGGGATTCGCATTTACCTTTAGTCAAATTCTCGTACAACAATAGTTATCATGCTAGTATTCAAATGGCACCCTTTGAGGCAATATATGTAAGAAAATATCGATCGCCCATTGTATGGCACGAGATCGAAGACGCACAAATTACCGGTCCTGAGTTATTACAAGAAACGACTGACAAGATCCTCCAGATACGAGACAATCTCTTGAAAGCTTGGAGTCGTCAAAAGAGTTACGCCGATAAACGCCGCAAGCCCCTTGAGTTCGAAGTTGGTGATCACGTACTCCTAAAGGTTTCACCTTGGAGGGGGTGATCCGATTCGGCAAGAAAGGAAAGCTAGCACCTCGATATGTTGGACCCTTTAAGATTCTAGAAAGAATTGGCAAAGTGGCTTACAGACTCGAATTACCGGAGGAACTCAGCAACGTATATCCGACCTTCCATGTTTCGAACCTCAAGAAGCGTCTAGCCGAAGAGAATTTGCATGTCCCTCTTGAGGATCTGCAAGTGGACGAAACATTATACTTCGTGGAAAAGCCAGTAGAAATCATGGACCGAGAGACCAAGAAACTCCGACGCTCACGCATTCCTATAGTGAAGGTTCGCTGGGAAGGCAAACGCGGCGCCAATATAACAACCCTCCTAAAATAATTCCGACACCCTAAAAATATTTAGAACGCTCCAATATATCTTAAAATACACCCCGTATACGATAAATAGCCCTTAATACCTTTAATTTTATAAAATAAAAATAAAAACAATTTTTATTGTTTTCTGGCGGGTCGCGAAGACCATCTCTTCGTCTTACGCGGGCCGCGACATATCAAGATCAGGGCGCACCCCTGAGCTGCCACGTGGCAGCCTCGTGTCGGGCCTAGTGGCCGAATCAGCCAAGCTAGGGCCTACCTAGCTGGCCTCGTGGGCCGCGAAGCCCCTGGCTGAAGCTTGCGCGGGGCGCGACAAACCTGATGATCAGCCCTATAAATAGCAACGAGAGGTTCAGTCGACAAATCACTCAAACTTTATCTTTCTCTCTCGTTTTCTAAAGTGTAGACACTATATTTGGGTGTTATAACCCCCTAATTAACGAAGTTCTGCCTCGATGTAAGTATTATAACCCCCGGTTACATATTAGATACGCTGCCCGATCGATCTAGTGCTCCGTAACGGCTTTCGAGGTTCGGCCCAACGTAGTCGTTGGAGTTCTGTCTCGGGGAGGGTATAACTAATGTAAATATTGGGTTATTATACTAACGCGTGCGCATTGTGTAATTAATAGATAATCACCAGGAAATCACAAAGAAAAACCCTAAGATAGCAATGTGAGTAATCTCCTTTTTGTAAACCTTTTTTGTAAACTGTTTTTACAAAACCTCAAATGTTTTACATTATATTAAACAGTGATTGAGTATTTGTATTCTACAATTATCGTCGGTATGTTGGGGTTTTGTATACAAAATTTGTTACTACACTGTGAGTAGTAACATGACCACAAGTCGGGTTGACAGTACCGTGGGTGGTAATTAAAGTAGAAAATAAACAAATGTAATTGCGCGACCGCCCTCAATACTGTAAAATGGATTTACCTATCTTGATTAAACTGGGATTCACTCACCAGTATTTTCCACTGACAAAATGATTTTAAACGCGTTTCAGGTAACAAAATGTAAAAGCCAAATAGAAGCCAGCTGGACAGCACTGAAGGCTTGGAAAAATGGCTATAAAAGTTACATAAATAAAGAGATGTTTTATTTAAATAAAATTTGAAGGAGAGTGAGAGAGAGGCGGTTAGGTTTCACCTCTCTCTCCTTCTCTGCTAGACCTAAATGGCAAACAAAAAGAAAGTAAGATGGTTAAAAAATGGGAGAGTTAGAGTCGAACCTAAGTTCACCAAGATACATATAGTCCCAACCAATCAGTTTACTAATGACTAATATACATCACAAATCCAACATCAATTGTATATATACAGTATTGAAAATGTGTAAAAAGTAGAAAAGAACTATTCATAAGGTTCTCTTTTTTAATATATAGGGTAATAGGGTGTATCCCTATAAATCGGCTTGTAATGAAAAATTGGGTTTTATTCCATTATATTTATTAATATAAAATGTGGTGTTTTACTCTGATAACATATTTCCTAACTACGGTCCGGATGTAAATTTCCGCTGTCAAACTGATAAACACCAATACCACTGAATCTGATCTCGCGGCCGCCCGTTCCCGGGTAGATAGGGGACGGGGGTTGCGACAGAAGGTGGTATTAGAGCTAAGCCACTGATTCATCCACAGAAGTGTTCTGCTGACGTCAAAATATTATTCAATATGTTAGGAAATAATTTACATGGATACGTCCATATCTGTATATTATTGTTTTGTGTTATTTGACAATTTGTTA
Organism: Helianthus tuberosus; assembly: GCA_030545235.1. Taxonomy (NCBI): domain Eukaryota; kingdom Viridiplantae; phylum Streptophyta; class Magnoliopsida; order Asterales; family Asteraceae; genus Helianthus; species Helianthus tuberosus. The sequence continues at coordinate 126,838,406 of CM060358.1, forward strand.
TTTTACAGTATGAGCGACCAAGGACCTTCAGACGCTTACCGTCAGTTGTCCAGCTCACCTAGGGACGAAGGCACCTCTTCACAGCCTACCCTCTCAGGGTATTCGGCTGACAATGAAGACGGGATATTCGTGTTCAAGGCACAATCTGAAGAGCCATTCCCTCCTAAGAAGAGAGGATGGTTCAGCAGAGGAGCTCATGAACGTAGGAAGGGTATGGAAAAGTTACAGCAACGGCGAGCTTTAGCAGCCGCTAATAGAGAAACGAATGCTCACACTCAGGATATGCTCAATAGGATTCTAGAAAATTTTCATATCTTAGCAACTACAGCTGCAGACCCTAATCTAGAGCAACTCATAGCTCCTCAGTCATTACCACTGTTTCCCACACAGCCAATGGAAATTGAAGCCAACCCAGAAAACCAAATCCCAGCACCAGCTTTTGACCCAGCCGAAATACCTAGAGTACCAGCACCCCATCCCTCAAACCCAGACTATGACCCCTGGTTTGACGACCATAGGGATTACCAACAATGCTACCCAATACCAGAGGAACCCATGCCAAACCTAGCAGCCTACCCAGACTTGGACCCTCTAGACCCCTACTATGATAATGATTATATCAATATATTAGGGAAATTCTAGAGAATCCTTACCCTTACGAAGAACCCATTCCCCAGTACCAGCCCCTGCACCACCCATGAGCACAGAGAATGTGCAAGAACTCTGAACCTTTGGTGAGGAGATTTTAGAAGGAAGTGAAAGGATGAGGCAGATAGGAAAACGACTCGTCTGGAAATATGACGAGCGTAATATGGAATTTTGGATGAACGCGTACCATTAATAGTAATATATATATATATAATAAAATAAAATAATAATAGATAAATAGCTACGGATGCATAATAGTATTGTAATTTTTCAGTTCTAGTTTGTACTAGACGCATAATATATAAAATAGAGTAAAAAGTCGCAATGTTCGACGATTTTGATCAATATGCTTGTGATGTGATTGTTTGTATTGGATATTGTCTTGTGATATTAATATGTGGTAAATGTTTAAAATTCAGATGGACAACGAAGTGAACCAGGAAAACCAGAATAACGACAACCAGAATAACAATAATAATGGAAACCAAGTGGATAACAGTGCCATCCAACACATAGTGGCACAAGGAATTATCGACGCAATGCCATATATTATCAAAATAGTTAAGGAAGCGGATAATAAAGGTAGTAATGGCAGTAAACGACCTACTGAACCAGAAAACAGTGCAAACAATGGACCCATACTTCAAGTGCTCATTCCTAAAAGAAGAAGAACCATGTCTTATGGTTGTTCTTACAAGGAATTCTAGTCCTGTAAACCAATAGAATTCTCGGGAAATGAAGGAGCCATTGTAGCTCTACGCTGGATAGAAAAGACTGAGGCAGTCTTGAAAATAAGCAAGTGCATAGAAGAGGATAAGATAATGTTTGCTTCCAATCTTTTTAAGAACTCAACTATAGAATGGTGGAATACTATCCTCTAATCTAGGGGAAGTGACATAGTTTATAATATCGAATGGGAGGAATTTAAGAACAAGATGGAAAGGAAATTATGCCATCCCAATGAAAAGGATTAGATAGCAAATAAGTTCTTAAACTTTAGAATGACTGGAGTGGATAGTAAGGGCTACACTACGTTATTATTCGAATATGCTAGAATAGTGCCAACCCTTGCATCACCAGAACCAGTATTAATCTCCCGTTACATATGGGGATTAATCAGTGAGATTAGGCATGTAGTCAAGGCAGCTAGACCCCAAACTATAGAAGAAGCTGTAGAACTAGCAAACACCTTGACTGATGAATTAGTACGTACACAAGAAGAGGACCATAGGAGGAACCTAGCTCAAAGGCTTACCCAAGAATTCCGCTATGGAAATTCCAACCGTGGGAAAAACATAGGTTCTACCTCTGCACCTTACTGTAATGCCTGCAAGAAGAAATATTCAGGAAGATGCTCCACCTACTGTGATTTCTGCAAAATACCAGGACACAAGGAAGAAGTTTGTAGGAAGAAACCTAGTAATGGAGTGTGCTTCAACTGTGGAGAAAAATGTCATATCAAGCCACACTGTCCGAAACTAGCTCCAGCCACGAACAACAAGAACACTAAAAATGCTAGAGCATTTGTTCTTACTGCAGAAGAAGCTAAGATGATCCTGGACGTGATAGCCGGTACGTTTTTAGTTAATGATGTTTTTGCTAAAGTATTATTCGACTGTGGTGCGAACCAAAGTTTTATTAATACCTCATTTTGCAAACTTCTCAATCAACCATTAACTAAACTCCCACAAGAATGTCTAGTAGAGACAGCAAATGGGGAAACCATTAAGATTTCTGAAATCTTGCACGGAGCAAGAATTGAATTTTTAAATCAAAAGTTTATTGCAAACCTGTATCCAACGAGTCTGGCAGGATTTGATGTTGTATTAAGAATGGATTGGTTAGTAGCCAATAAAGCAAGTATTCTATGTGATCAAAAGTCAATCCAAGTAAATTCACCAAAGGGTGAAAATATCACAATTAAAGGAGATAAGCCATCTAGATCCACAAAATTCATCTCTGTGATGAAAACAGCAAGTTATGTAAGAAAAAGATCATTAGTGTATTTGATTTCCATTATCATTAACACTAAAGGAAAAGAACTAAAAGATATTCCCGTAGTATCTCAGTTTCCAGATGTGTTTCCAGAAGAATTACTAGGACTACCGCCGGACAGAGAAGTCGAATTCAGAATCCATCTGCTACCAGGGACAACACCAATTGCCAAATCCCCTTACCGTTTGGCACCCGCAGAAATGCAAGAACTGAAGAAACAGTTAGACGAATTGTTGGAGAAAGGATTCATACAGCCAAGTTCATCACCATGGGGAGCACCGATATTATTTGTTAAAAAGAAAGACGGGTCAATGCGTATGTGCATTGATTACCAGGAATTGAACAAGGTCACGATTAAAAATCGGTATCCATTACCAAGAATCGATGATTTGTTCGATCAATTGCAAGAAGCTCGATTTTTCTCTAAGATCGATTTACATTCAGGATATCATCAATTAAAGGTACAGGAAGAGGACATTCCTAAGACCGCTTTCAGAACAAGGTATGGCCATTATGAATTTACTGTCATGCCATTTGGTTTAACCAATGCCCCAGCCACATTTATGGACATGATGAACCGAATATGTAAGACATATTTGGATAAATTCACAATTGTTTTTATAGATGATATTCTCATTTACTCTAAGAATAAAGAGGAACATGCAGCGCATCTGCATGTACTTCTAAATTTGCTGAGAAAAGAAAAGATTTATGCTAAATTTTCAAAATGTGAATTTTGGTTAGAACAGGTGCAGTTTCTTGGACATTTAGTCAATCATGAAGGAATTCATGTGGATCCCAAAAAGATTGAGGCAATTACCAAATGGAAAACCCCTGAGTCACCAACAGAGGTTAGAAGTTTCTTAGGATTGGCCGGTTATTATAGAAGATTTATTCGAGATTTTTCTAGAATAGCCATTCCCTTAACTAAGCTAACCTATAAATCTGTTAAGTTTGAATGGGGACCAAAATAAGAAGAAGCCTTTAGAATTCTTAAGCAAAGATTAACCAATGCACCCATACTAGCGTTACCGGAAGGAACTGAAGACTTTGTAGTCTATTGTGACGCTTCTAAGTTAGGTTATGGATGTGTGTTAATGCAACGTCAAAAGGTTATAGCTTACGCCTCTAGACAACTTAAGAATCAGTTAGAAATTTATTCAACCCATGATTTAGAATTAGGAGCTATAATTTTTGCCCTGAAAATTTGGAGACATTACCTTTACGGCAGTAAGTTTACCATTTTTACAGATCATAAAAGTTTAAGGTATGTTTTCGAGCAAAAGGAGTTGAATATGAGACAAAGACGCTGGATGGAGATATTAAGTGATTATGATTGCAATATCCAGTATCATGCAGGAAAGGTAAATATAGTTGCTGTAGGATCGTTTTACCGACCAAGTGAGTCAATTAAAGTCAATACACACTGTTTGAATGGCGGAATCAAACAAACAGAGTAGAATCAGTACAGAATTGAGTAGAAAACAGAGAGTAACACTTTAACACTTGTTTCTCATTAATAATTCACTTGAAAATCCGGCAGCAGTTCGGTACACAACTTCTGATTCCGTGCCTAATGAGAAACAACACTAGCCTATATATATGCATCAGATTTCGTTTGGAATGACACTTGTCATTCCAAGCGAAATAACAACTTCTGATTTCGCTCGAAATGACCAAGTGTCATTTCAAGCGAAATAACATCAATTTCACATAAAATTACATTCAGACCCCTAAACTTTACATATCTGACACTTTTGACTCCTATACATCATGACCTAGACATAAGACGTAGGCTGTAGACATCGTGCACCAACAAACTCCCCCTTGGATATAGCCGGAGTCTTTAGTCTGGTCTTCAGCACTTTCACAGCGACTTGAATTTCTCTTCTCTCGGCTTAGGTTTTTTCGACAGTAGCTTCCTAAGCTTCTCATTCTCATCCACAGCTTTCTTCTGCTCAGCAGCTTGTCTCTGTGCAAACGTCTCACGAAGATATCTATCTTTTTCTTCACGAGCTTTACGTTCTTTCTCAGCCTTTAACTTTTCTTCTTCTTCAATCTTTCTCCACTTTGAATTCCATTTGTTATCAGCATTTATACCCTTTTGAAAGCAAATGGATACAACTTTCTGGAATTGCATCGCTTGTTCTCTATCTTCAGCTTTAAACCATATCTTGTTCACAAACAAACATTCTATGTCTTTCGCAGAGCAATTCACTAGCCACAGAGGATCATACACAAAAATTTCTCTAATCTCATTCTCTGCCCTATAAGTAATCACAGCTTCAGTTGATATACAGCTGTATACCCAACATACAAAACCCTTATAGAAATCTTGTTCCATCTTTGGCACAGGAATGTTTTTCATCACTCTCGGCTTCTTCACATGTAATATCGTCTCTTCATTACCAGTTTCAGGATTAACTCTTCTCACTTTCTTTGGGTAATGCGGCTTCCAGTGCTTGAAGTTTTTCAACGATTCATACTTGATCAATCCCCACATAGGTATATCTTTCTTTCTAATAGGATAGCCCAGAGTTCTGACCTTTGACAACTCTTCTACATCCCACCAGGGTAGGGACATAATATCATAAAGATATTCAAAGTATTGCTTACCGTATTCCCTTCTGATCGCATATGCATTCACTTGTGGTAAGAAACCCCAGCTTATAATATTCCCCAGTGACACTTCCCTGTCTCTGCTATAAAACTTCAGTGGCCTCTTGAACTTTCTTTCATTAGACTGTCTAAACCACTTCTTGCGTTCTTCGCGCTCAGGATTTTTCGTAGTACCATCAAAGTTCTTATCTTTCATAATTTCCTCTACTTTCCTTCTCAGCTCATCTCTATTCTCTTGAGTGAAAAATTCGACCAGTGTAGGAAAATCAGACGTCTCTACATTCACATCCTCTTCGTCAGTGCAATCTTCAACTTCAACCCTATCATACAGATTAGCATCTTCAACATACTTATACTGATAATCAGGTTGATGATTGATATCGAACGCATTCAGCTCTTCCTTGAAATCAAATTTGAACTCGTCTTCATTAACATTAAACATCTTGAGAACTTCATCCAAAGTATACGTGTGCCTGATCTCTCCTTCTTCTACCTCAGGCTCAATACGAAGAATCAACTTCTCAGCTTCATCGACATTCTTATCATCCACATTCTCCCCCTCACTTTCAGCACTTTCATGATCTTCATTTGCATCATCATGCATATAATCATCAACAGTTTGTTCATTTGATACTTCAGAACCTTTAACACCAGATGTACCTTGATCGTCATCATTACCATTATCGTCATCATCACTACTACTTGCAGAGATTACATCATCTGCATCATCTTCGTCATCTTCATCATCATCCTCTTCATCATCATCCTCTTCATCATCAATGTCAACATCAATATCGAATATACCAGAAACTGATGAAATAGGAATAGGATTTGGAATAGGTGATTTACAAACAATAGCTGGAACAATTGCCATCTCAGAAACATCTTCAAGACCTTTGCCCTTGTTCTTTAAATCTACATCAATCTCTGCTTGTCTTTGAGCTCTAACTTCTTCAATCTTTATCTCATCAAATTGTTGCTCAACAGACTTTCCAAGCATTTTTTCTAATACTTTGTTTATCATATAGATTTCATGCTCTTTCACTGCTTTGGCTGCCTCCAACTCTTTGTTTTTCAATTCAAAATACTTGTGCTGCTCATCTTTGCGAGCTTTCTCTTCTAGCAATTCAGCAATCTGAACTTTCATAACATCAATTTCAGATTCATCAGCTTCAATATTTTTTAACAAAGAAGAGTTTTCAGCTTCCACAGACTTAACACGTTTAATCAACTTCTTGTTTTCAATTAAAACTTCTTCAACTTTCTTTTCCAAATACTTAACTTGCTCATCAGTCGCAAAATTGAAATCACCAATATCAAGTTTAAGATTTTATGGAACAGTTGGAAAGGTTTTGTAACTTGAAGAACCAGGTGTAGTTTGGACAGGTGGTTGTGTGAGTGGTGGTGTTTGAAAGATTTGTTGTGAAGTTAGAATAGGTTGTTCTTGGATTGGTGTTTGGTGTAGTGGTGATAAATGTGGTGGTGTTTGATGTAATGGTGATGGTTGTCTAGGAGGTGATTGGTGAAGTGGTGATTGGATTGGTGATAGTTGATGTTGTGGTTCAGGTTGTGGTGATAGTGGTGGTGTGGGTTGTTGGATAGGTTTCACGATCTTCAACGACTTTTTCACCTTTGGAGTAACTACACGTTTCCTTGCACCAGCTTTCTTTTTACCACTTGATGATGGAGGTGTTTGAACATCTTCAATATTTTCCTGAGAAGGAATGTAAACATCATCATCATCTTTACCACTCCTTTTTCTCTTTTTCTGTTTCTGTTTCTCCACAACAGACATGACTTTCTTGTAACGCTCAGTCTCGTCAATCTCATCTTCAGAAGAACTTGATGAGCTTGTTGTACTTTTGTTTACGTCATTACCTTCTTCATCATCAGCTACCTTTTCAGCTGCTTTAGCTGCTTTATCAGCTTCAAAACTTTCATTAAGGGCTTTCAACAATTTCATAGAATTAGGAGATAAACGAACATCTCCTTCAACATTCATTTCAGTTTCAGCTTCAACCTCCGCTTCAGCTTCTTCTTTAGATTCATCAACAAGCAAAGTCTTTGCATTTTTCTTTTGACGCTTTTTGGGCTGTGATGAAGAACCCTCCTCCACTTGAACTTTTGGAGTAGCTTTCCTGCCCCTCTTTTTCTGTTCTTTTACAAACCAATCATTTCGAGTTCTTTTGAATTCTTCAAGTATTTTTAATTCATCAGCATAACCAGCTTCTTTCATCTCTTCCTCATTCCTCCAGTTCTGATGATTAACAGGATCTGGATCAACGTAATTCTTATCCTTGATGAAGCCAAAAAATTCAGCTTTAGTCTTTGGCTCTGGATTATTCGGATGATATCTTGCCAACTGCTTCAAAGAATCATTACTCATGTGAGATAGCACCAACAGATCATTGTTTTCATTTCTTTCAAGGTCAGGATATGCATGATCTATCATCATTTGAACAAATCTTGGATACACCCAAGTCTTACTCTTTGACGTAATGTTCTCCACCATATAATGAAACATAATCTTCGAAAAGTTATACTTTTTGTTCAATACAAGAGCTGTCACCATGTTCATCTGATAGTCTCTCATAGCATCATAACCTCCTTTACAGTGACTTAGAGAATGCAATACTGAATGAATCAGAAACTTGTAAGGCTTTGTAAACTTTGACTTCAAATAATTTGCACTGTTTAGAGCACCATCATAACCCATCCGAAGCATACAACCTTTGACCATTCTCTCAGGAAATTTCGTCGGTGAGTCTTCATCATCAGGAAAATCCAAAACTTCACGTACATATGCCTCCGTGATAATAATTGGTTTCTTTTCACCATTTAGCTTAATAAACGAATTGATTACTTTGCTTTCTTCATCATATGTTGCGTTCTTCCAAAAACGTTTGATATGAGATCTGAACACTAGATGTTGATTTGTCAACGCTTTCTGAATTGGCAACCATCGTATAAATTCCAGAATACTTTTGAAATCAGACAATTTTGGAATCTTCACCTCATCAAAATCACAACAACTGTTGTGCAATGGATCAAAAATCACATTCGAAGCCTGAAAATCAACACAATACAAATAAATCAAACACTTTGAAAATTTTCATCATCAAACATCATTCAAGCGAAATCACTTAAAATGAAATAACATTTCAAGCGAAATAACATATTATGTGGAATGAAGTTTGAAGCAAAATCATTTGTTTTAAAATTTGTTCATTTTGAGCGGAATACCATTTGAAGCTGAATCCCATTTGAAGCGGAATCAACTTTTGAAGCTAAATTCCATTTGAAGCGGAATCCCATTTAAAGCAAAATCAAACAATTTCAAATAGAATCTGATTCAAGCGGAATCAACTGATTTCCAAGAAAATCAGTTTCAAGCGGAATCGTGAACAAAATTTTTTCAAAGTATTTCTGATGATGAAATTAAACATCTGGGTTTGTTCATCATTGAATTCCGAGCAAGTGGGTGTCATTTTTATCCATTAAGCACCAATAAACAACCCTAGATCTAAGTCCGAAGTTCTGTTCTACGTTGTTCAAACCGGAAACATAGATCTGCAACAATCAATCATACTACAACTTATCTACAACAAATTCCGACCATACATATGTGTTTATCGTTCATTTTAGAGCATTATTAACCCTAGATCTAAGTGTTTGAGACAGTTCATCGCCGACACATAAAAAATATCTCAGATCTGGGTCAAATTGACCAGAAATCTCACCTTTCCCATGATAATAGTTGTACCAACCAACTAAAATCAAGAAATCTAACACCAATCGGACAGAGTAACGGCTGTAAAACGAGGGTTTTGAGGTTTCGCTCGAAATCGCCGGAGAAGTGACTTTGAAGCGAAATATCATAAATGAGCTTTTCAAGCAGAACCCCTGCTATTTATAGACGACATGATTTCGCTTGAAACGAGCATTGAAGCAATTCAAGCGGAATCACCACTCAAGCGGAATAACATTTTCGAGTGAAATCACATTTTAAAAATTTCAAATTTTTAACTTTTTCAGTTTTTACCGACACACCCAGTTAACCAAGTCCAAGTTAATGACCCTGGTCAACTGTTCAACCTACCAAGTCCAAGTTAATGACCCTGGCTGACCAAATTATGAAGTATGCTGACTTTTGAAAATGATTTAAGTTCAAATTAATGAACTTTTGTACTTTCAAGCAATTACCGATCACTTTTTCACAAACTTCTGCTTACCCAACCCTCAAGATCCAGACTTGTTCAGCACGCAAGACTTTGATCATCTGATCCCCAACGTCCGTTTTCGAAAATAAGATGAAAAATAAAATCTTTTTGAATTTTGAATATAGTGATAAGCAATAAACTGTACACACAATATTTTTGCGAGTGTGTTAGGGGATCATATCAGCTGCCGACAAGATACAAGTACCGTTAAGCTTAGATTACATTTTCAGTATTAAACAATTTGCATTGATTGTCGATATACTGGTCCACTTTAAAGTTTCACACAAAGTTCAATCTGTTCAGGATACGGATTTAATGTTTTAAAGCTTAACTTTTATATGTGTACCACCTCAGAATATACTCCCGTATCCAGATCCCAATATTCAGTCTTACATGTGAATATACCTAGATGATATCTGTAGGGGGTTAAATTGCGAGACCGTGAGAGCTCAGGTCAGAACTTCCGTTCAGCAGAGAGATGACGGTTCGACTTAAGGTGGGTCCCCTTTAGAGGATCTTTTTTACAACAGCAATGATTATCAATTTTATTGTTTCATCATTTTTGCTGAGGGCGGCGCTATATTTCAAGCAAGCAGTAAAGTATTCTCCGGGGACTAGGCCATTGCTTCCGCATTATCAGAAGTCCCGGGATAATACCCCAGATATCACTAAGCATAAAGACCTAGTATCTCAGAAAGAGGGACCTTTCAAACAAGATTTTGGGGGTTACCCATATATCCGAGAGATGTTCCCCACATAAAAGCAAGAAATTTTAAGTTTATATCCTGAACAAACCTACTAAATGTGTAAAAACCTATCGGCATATCATCTGCAAGATTGCTTAACACATTTTTACTTTACATTTCTTTAGCGTACTGCACTGTCTAGCTGATGTACTATCATTTCCCCTTTTTACACAAACTCATTTTTTACTTTTTCAAATGTTTTTGGATTTTGAAATTTTATCATGTTTTTGTATTTTTCTGCAAACTTTCTCCCCCTAAAAACAAAAACATATTTTTGTGTTTTTGGCTTTTATCAAAAGAAGAAAATAAACTGTACATAAACTTGACAACTTTGACGTGGATCATATTAGATCGCCGTTCTTCTCGGCTTCACACTCGATTACCCTCCCAGAAAACAGATTTTTCATCCCGTTCAATTTCAAAAGATAATTAAATCTTTTTCTATCAAAAGGTTTAGTATAGAAATCAGCCTTCTGTTCATCAGTGTGTATTTGTTCTATTCGGATTAACTTCTTTTCGTAGCAATCACGTATGAAGTGATGCCGAATTTCAATATGTTTAGTTTTCGAGTGGTGAACCGGATTTTTCGTTATGTTAATAGCCGCTTCATTGTCCACATAAATCGGAGTGTTCAAGAACTGCAAACCAAAGTCTCGCATCTGCTGTTGGATCCAAAGGATCTGAGAGCAAAAGCTCGAGGCTGAAACGTATTCTGCCTCGCACGTAGAGAGCGCTACTGAGCTTTGTTTCTTGCACTGCCAGGTGACCAATCGAGTTCCAAAGAACTGACACCCAGTAGTGGTGGACTTAGCATTCTGCTTACAACTACCATATTCTGAATCAGCAAAACCTGTGAGAGAGAAATCGCCAGACTTAGGATACCACAAGCCGGTGCTTGGGCAGCCTTTCAAATACCGTAAAATGCGTTTCACGATCGTCAGATGTGAATGGCGTGGGCTAGACTGATATCGGGCGCACAAACACGTCGGATACATGATGTCCGGGCGGGAAGCAATAAGGTACATCAAAGATCCAATCATTGACCGATACAGCGTCTCATCCACTTTCTCTCCACTCTCGTCTGGGCAAATCCCGTAATTCTGAGCTAAGGGGGTTGATGCTGGACTGGATTGAGCCATGTTGAACTTCTCCAGAACATCATTCACATATTTAGTTTGATGAATGAAGATTCCTTCGGGCATTTGCTCCACCTGTAGCCCTAGGAAAAACTTCATCTCCCCCATCGAACTCATCTCAAATTTCTTTTTCATCACATTCTCAAAATCTTTACACAACTCGTCATTTGTCGAACCAAAGATGATATCATCGACGTAGATCTGCACGATTACAAGATGCCCTGCAACCTCTTTGATGAACAACGTACTATCAACTGTCCCTCTGCTAAACCCGTTGGCCAGCAAATGTTGGGAAAGCGTCTCATACCAGGCTCTCGGGGCCTGGTGTAGTCCGTAGAGCGCTTTGTCCAGAAGATAGACTTTGTTCTTGTGTACTGGATCAGTAAACCCCGGCGGTTGACCAACGCACACTTCTTCTTTATTTTCCCGTATAGGAATGCAGACTTCACATCTAGCTGGTATACTTTGAATCCTTTCCACGATGCAAATGCTAGGAAGATTCTTATCGCCTCGAGCCAAGCTACAGGGGCATACACCTCAGTAAAATCGATCCCCTCCTGCTGGCTGAAACCCTGTACTACCAATCGTGCTTTATTCCTTACAATCACGCCTCTATCATCTCTTTTGCATTTAAAAACCCACTTTGTCTTTATCAGCTTCTGGTTTTCAGGAAGGTCTACTAATCTCCAAACACCTAGCTTCTCAAACTGCTGCAACTCTTCTTGCATAGCATTTACCCAGTTGTCTTCAGTCAAAGCTTCTTTATACGTTCTGGGTTCGATCTGCGAGATAAAACATTTAAGTGAGAATTCTTCCTGCAAAGGAGCAACATAAGTATAAAAACAAGTAAGAGCTCTGTTGATCTGGTCACGCGTTTTAACACCGCTCTGAAGGTCACCAATTATCTGTTCTGAAGGATGGTAAGATAGAGTTCGTGGCATGACACTGTCAGGAACATTCACTTCCGATTGCAGATTCGTGATGTCTAGATCACCAGTGTGATCCTCAGCTTCAGTAGTAGCAACATTTGGATCCTCATCAAATATCGGACCGTTTTCCGAATCTGAGTCATCAGATTGATCAAATGATGGAGCTGGTTCCTCTGGTGGTTCGTGAGCTGTTCCACTGGGACCAGCCTCGTGATCGTTTGTACCAGTTGTAGGAATGTTTGTACCCACATCAGGTTGAGAAACCACCAACGGTCTAGGTATCTGATCTTGTACCATGGATTGCTGCTGTTGGTATAAGTAAGCAAGTTCCTCTTCACTCGGCTCTGTCGGCAGTTGGAAAGACTCCCAGAGTTTGTCGTAATCGAAAAGCAATCTTTGTCCGGGAAGTTGCGGTGGAGCCGTATGCTTCTGACAATCTACATGCTGAACTTCAATTACCTTCTTCAAACATGGAACGAACACTGTTTTTAGCGGACTCGCATATCCAACAAAGAAACCCTCATTACTCTTCGCGCCAAACTTTCCATCTTGATCAATGAAGGTACACGGTGATCCAAACGGCTCTAAAAACTTCAAATTTGGCTTGTAACGATGAAGAAGTTCAAAACACGTTTTCTTGTATTTCTTCACAGTTAGAACCCGATTCAATGTATAGCATGCCGCTGCCACAACTTCACTCCAGAAAAATATTGGTAACTTGGAATAGGCGAGCATGGTTCGAGCTGTTTCAATGATGGTACGGTTCTTTCGTTCAGCTACACCATTTTGTTGTGGAGTGTATGGTGCACTGAATTCATGAAGAATTCCCTTCTTGTTACAGAACTCGAGCATGCAATTGTTCTTAAACTCCGTTCCATTGTCACTTCTTATTCTCCTGATTGGCACTTTGTAGAGCGTTTCCATCTTCTTGAAAAGAATCATCAAAGACTCAAACGTTTGATCTTTCCTCTCCATGCACACCACCCAAGAAAATCTAGAGAAGTCATCAGTGACTACTAGACAGTATAAGTCTCCGCTGATACTTTCCACATTGGCTGGTCCAAAGAGATCCATATGGAGTCTCTCGAGAGGCATTCTGATTGAATTCAGCAACTTCTGTGGGTGTGACTTCTTTGTCTGCTTTCCCTTCTTGCAAGCTACACAATCATCATTCAAATTAAAGTTTTTCAAATTTACACCTTCAACTAAATCATTGTGCAGAAGAAAATTTATTTTTCTAACATGAATGTGGCCCATCTTTCGATGCCACATTATCGACTCTTTTTCTGTTGCTTTGGTTTAGACACAAAACATTGTTTCTGATAATCTGTTGGTGTTGCGACACCCATATCAAGAATATATAAATCATTTTCTCGTGGTGCTCGCAACAACACCATTTCCTCAGGAATTTTGAAACCAGGTTTTAAGACTAAGCATTCATTTTTAGTGAAATGTACTGTAAATGACTTGTCACAAATCTGTGAAATACTCAGCAGATTGTTTTCAAGTTCTATTATGTAGTTCACTTTATCAAACGAAATGACTCCATTCGTTAGAGTCCCTTGACCAACTATCCTTCCACCCTGATTCCTAGCAAATCCTACGTATCCTCCGTTGATAGACTTTACATCATAAAGCAATGCTAGCATTCCGGTCATGTGTCTTGAAGCTCCGCTGTCCATTATCCACTTCGAGATATACGACCTCGGTAGCCCCTGCAAACATTATAACAATTCATTCAAACAATGAAGCCCATGATTTCTTTTCCTGTGGCACACTCCCAAACACTAAATCACATTTCTCATCAACTTTCGGAATACTAAAGATCACATTTGGAACAACATATTGAGATTTTGATTTTAAATCTCCATTTTTAATTGGTGGAAACTCTGCAAGAAACTTGTCTAATTCAAATTCAAATTTTTGAACATCACTAGAACCCACTTTTGATTCAGATTTAACTCATTCTCCATTTTCTTCACCTCAACTGATTGTTTTGACTTTGCCACCCATGATTGGTTTTCAAAAATTTTCATCTTTGGATAAATTTTTGAAGTCTTTTGGGTTTTCGAAGATTCGCCAATCTCAAAAGTTGATTTCGGCTTTTCTTCGGACTTCAAAGATTCACCTCTTTTCAATATTCGAACGGGGGAAACCATGGGTTTTTTACCCTTAACATCAGTTGGAGTTTTAGGTTTTGGTTTTTGCAAAACAGGTTTCTTGAAAATGGGTTTTTCAATCTTTTTGGTGCATTGTTTCGCCATATGACCAATTTCATTGCAGCGGTAACAAACTCTTTTGTCATACTCAACAAAAGTAGATTTGTAGGTCTCTTCTTTCAGCTTTTTCGCTGCATTGAAATCGTCAATAGCCTTTTGACTGAAAATATACGCCTTTTCATCAACAAAGTTCATTCCTGCCACAAAAACATCATTCAGCTTTTCCTTTGGTTTTACATTCTTAGCCATTCTCTTTTCAAAACCAATACCTTTGTTTTTGAAATTGTTTCCATTCCTCTTGTTATTACCATCATTGCCCACCCAAAGATTCTTCCCAGGGTTGTTTTGTTTCACAAAAGACTTTTTAGGTTTTGAAAAGAACTCATTCTTGTTTACCTCAGAAATGTCAATCTCAACCAATTTAAACACCTTTTCAACATTTTTCATATTCGCATTTTGGATCGAATACTCAAAATCAGAATAGAGTTTGTCAGTTCCAATCATTGTGTAAGCCACCATGATCGGATCATCATTCGCAACCTTTTCTGATTTTGGTATAAACTTGTCCAAAAAGTTACCATCATCTTCACACTCAGAACTGGAACTTTCCAAATGAGTTTTCACAGTTTCAAAATCTAAGTTATCACTTTCTTCATCTAACACTTGGTCAACAATGATTTTAATCACATGTGACTCATTATCAGTGTCGGACGGAGAAAATGTAACATCAATGCTCTCAGGCAACTCATTCTTAATGGTTCTGAACTTGAGATTTAATGCAGCTTCCACCCCATTTGGATACTTTTGAGTGTAATGATTCCACATTGGGGGTGGAACACTGTTAAAGACAGGTGTTGCATCTGGTTGTTTCGGGACAATCTGCTCAATCACATATGAAGAGGCAACATAACTCATCAACTTTTTATCAATTCTTTCATTCTCAATTTTAGTTAACTCCAATTCCTTTTTCAATGAAGCAATTGTGTCCAAATGAAAGTTGATTTCCTTTTGTTTATCAAAAACTGTTGATTTTAACAACTTTGTGGCTTTATTGTTTTCAAGACTCTCCTTTTGAATCATTTTGATAGATCTAGCCATCGTGTCATAAGCTTCTTTTGCTTCACTTAGATCAAATTTAATCGCATCAGTGTATTGTTTCAATTCCTGAAACTTTGTGTCCTTTTCAAGACACTCAATGCAGGGTTTTGTACAGTTTTTGCATGAAGTTTCAGAAATTGAATCAATCTTTTCAACAGTCTTTTCCTCTTGATCAATTTTAACGCCCTGTTTACCGACATTATCAGACTCTGACTCAGACACTCCTTCTGATTTGATCTCCTCTTTTTCAGATTTCCCGTCAGTCTCCTTTTGACCTAACTCTGTTTTGACCGACACGTTTTCAACTGACTCAGTATCAATAGGCTCTGGTTTTACAGATTCTGTGTCTACCTCTTTCAGTTTTGCCATTAAGGCTTTGTCAGCAATTTCTTTCAGTGTCTCTTCAGTCATTTCTTTGGAGACATCAATAATCTCTTCAACCGGAGCTTTCTCAACGTCATACTGTGGGCAAAATCCAGTTGTTGGCTCACTGAAGAAACCTGCAAAAGAATCAAACACATTAGGAGGCATAATTGATTTTAAAGAACTAGCTAAAACTTCCTGTTGGGATTGATAATAGTAGACTTCTGCAGCAATTTCTTCGAGATCAACCGAACTTTCTTCAGACACATCTTCACTAACAACCTCTGTTTCAACAACACTCTCAGACACCTCTACAATCTCAGCCATCATTGCTTTACCCTCACTGCCCGGGATATACTTGTCCCAACTGAACCCTTCAGCTACCTTCTCATCATCTTGGTTGACAATAAGAGCTTTTTCCAGCTTATTTTCGATCTGAGGTCTTTGAACGGCAGGTTGTTGATTTGTCTTGTGGTAGATCGCCTGTCTGTAGTAATCATTGGTAAATGGATTTTGGTGGTTGTAAACCTCTCTATTCGGATACTCCCGTTTAAAATGCCCCTTCTCTTTACATCTAAAACAAGTCACTTTGATTTATCAAAACCAAGCTTTTGATCCGGTCCTGACAAACTGTTCCGACCCGTAATTTCCATAAATCTTTGGGCTCTTCTAACCAAGCTAGCCATACACCACTTGATGTCTATCAATTCGAGCTCCTCTGGATCTATTTGATCATAGTCCTCTTTCTTCATATCGGGGTTTCCTATTCTCCCAGCAACCAAGCTCTCATACGACTCAAGAACGGAAGCTAACAGTGCTATGTGTTGCTTTGCAGCTGCTTCTATAAACTCTTGTCCATTTTTGATGTTTACAGCAATGTTGCATTGTATCCCAGAAACATATCCCTGATTGTTCGAGCTTGATGAGCGTTGTGGAGACATTTGTTCTGATGTCTTGGAATTCGGCTCATAACTTGCAAACGGTGAAGGCTTGTTGTTGCTTGAAGTACTAGACGAAGCTCCAGATGTTGAATTTGCACTGAACGCTGTTTGAATCTTCGGGCTAAGATTCGTTGTTGCAGGAGAACTGCCTTTGTAATATAGTGAAACATCCTGTTGAACATTTGCAGAATTCATCTGTTTAATCTTTGTTAACTCTAACTCATGAGCTTCGATCTTCTCTATGAAACCACTAAGATTCAAATTAGCATAATCTGAATTGTTTTTCATCACCAGCAAATAAGTACCCCACTCATCATATGGCAATGCATCTGCCAATTTATCGATCCACTCTTCATTGGTCTTTTTTATTTCCAATCTCCCCATCTCCACAACTAGATGGCAGTATCTTTCAATCAATTGTTTTGTAGTTTCACCTTTCATACCAGTGAAGATGTCAAACTATTTCTTTATCAAAGCCTTTTTGCTTTTTATCATGGACACACTCCCTTTAAACTTTACTTGCAGCGACTGCCAAATAGACTGTGAATTATCCTCATGTTGCAACAACACTAAGATATCCTCTTTAATTGCCTGTTGAAGAATACTCATCATCTTCTTTTCTGCCTTAAAATCTTCTTATTCAGTTTGTGTTAAACTACCAATCTGCTTCACAAGACCCAAACCATCTGTAGGAGGAACATATTTCGATTCGATCTTCATCCAGCACTCAAAGTGGTTTGCTTGAACCCATGTCTTAAACCTTCCAGACCATATTCACGTTTTGCACAATACTGCCTGATGTTTGTGCTGCGGTCATCCCTCCACCGGCAAAGAAGTTGTAAAAATCTTGATTTTCCATTTTATGAAAACAGTTTACGAACAAATTTTCAAGTTTTGAAAACAGGTTTTACACGAAATCAGACTTTCGAACGAAATTACGAACAATATGGACTTTGAAGCGAAATCAGTTCACTCAAGCGGAATAGGTACTTTCAAGCGAAATCAGTACTTTCAAGCGGAATCAAGTGATCATTCAAGCGGAATCACCAACTCAAGCGAAATCAGGTGACTTTCAAGTGGAATCACTTATTTCGCTTGAAATTACTTCAATTGTTCAAGCGGAATCAGATCATTTCAAGCGGAATATCTTATTTCGCTTGGAATTACCACAGTTTTTGAAGCGGAATCAAATGTCTCGTTCAAGCAGAATAAGGTTTTTAGTCCATTTTATCAGTTTTAGTCCGAATTTTGATCTGATTCTCTCAAGGGTTTGTTAAAACTGACTTTTACACACAATATCAAAAACTCAGTCCATTTTGTCTGGTAAAAAGTCCAGAAGTCCAAATTTGAGTATAAAAAAGGCACTGATTCAAGTGTATTGGCTCATAACTGGCTCTGATACCAATTGTAGGATCGTTTTACCGACCAAGTGAGTCAATTAAAGTCAATACACACTGTTTGAAAGGCGGAATCAAACAAAAAAAGTAGAATCAGTACAGAATTGAGTAGAAAACAAAGAGTATCACTTTAACACTTGTTTCTCATTAATAATTCACTTGAAAATCCAGCAGCAGTTCGGTACACAACTTCTGATTCCGTGCCTAATGAGAAACAACACTAGCCTATATATAGGCATCAGATTTCGCTTGGAATGACACTTGTCATTTCAAGCGAAATAACAACCTCTGATTTCGCTCGAAATGACCAAGTGTCATTTCAAGCGAAATAACATCAATTTCACATAAAATTACATTCAGACCCCTAAACTTTACATATCTGACACTTTTGACTCCTATACATCATGACCTAGACATAAGACGTAGGCTGTAGACATCGTGCACCAACAGTTGCCGATGCTTTAAGTGGAAAGTATCATGAAAAGCCAAAAAGAGTGCGTTCTCTTAAATTAAATCTGCAAGTAGATTTAAATGAACAGATCAGGAAATCACAAGAATCAGTAATCAAGGATGATACTGAAAACTTGAAAGGAATGATTAAGGAATTAGAACAAGGAACAAATGGAATTTGGAGATTCCATAAGAAAAGGATGTGGATACCTAAATTAGAAACCTACGCCAGCGTATATTAGAAGAAGCCCATAAGTCTAATTATACGATGCATCCTAGAAGTGATAAGATGTATCAGGATTTAAGAAAGAATTTTTGGTGGATAGGAATGAAGAAAGATATAGCAGCTTATGTTTCTAAATGTTTAACATGTTCACAAGTTAAAGCTGAACATCAGAAACCCTCAGGTTTAATGAAGTAAATAGAAATGCCGGTTTGGAAATGGGAATTAATAACAATGGATTTTGTTACCAAATTACCCAAAACAAGAAAAAGTAATGATACAATCTGGGTGATTGTAGACAGGCTAACCAAGTCAGCTTATTTCCTACCAATGAAGGAAACTTTCAGTATGGAACAATTAGCTAAGTTATATGTAAATGAAATAGTTTCATTACATGGAATTCCTTTATCAATTATTTCTGATAGCGATAGCCGTTTTACCTCTCATTTTTGGACAAGTTTCCAAAAATCCATGGGAACTAAGTTAAATCTAAGCACAACTTATCATCCTCAAACGGACGGACAAAGCGAAAGGACAATTCAGATAATGGAAGATATGCTTAGAGCTTGTGTAATTGATTTCGGAGGTAATTGGGACGATCATCTACCATTAATAGAATTTTCTTACAATAACAACTATCACACAAGTATCAATGCTGCACCATTCGAAGCACTTTATGGACGAAAGTGCCGAACTCCAGTCTGCTGGGCAGAGATTGGAGAAAAGCAATTATCTGGGCCAGAAACAGTACATGAAACAATAGACAAAATTGTTCAAGTTAAGGAAAGACTGAAAGCAGCACGCGATTGACAGAAGAGTTATGCTGATAACAGGCGAAAACCGTTGGAATTTCAAGTAGGAGACAAGGTGTTGTTGAAAGTTTCTCCTTGGAAAGGAGTGGTAAGATTCATCAAAAGGGGAAAGCTAAGCCCCAGGTATATTGGACCTTTTGAGATTAATAGAAGAATAGGACCTGTAGCCTATTAGCTACAACTGCCAGAGGAAATGGTAGGAATACATGATGTATTTCATGTATGTAATCTTAAAAAGTGCTTAGGCGATGAATCACTGGTAGTGCCTCTTAAGGATATAGAGGTAAATGAAAAGCTTAAGTTTGTAGAGAAGCCTCTACAAATTGAAGACAGAAAGGTCAAGAATCTCAAACACAAGAGATTAGTTCTGGTCAAGGTAAAATGGGATTCTAAGAGAGGACCAGAGTACACCTGGGAGCTTGAATCAGAGATGCAAAGGAAATATCCACACCTATTCCAGTAGATCTCGAGGACGAGTTCGAAAATAACGTGGGGAGGATATAACAACCCTCTTAAAATAATTCCAACACCCTAAAAATATTTAGAACGCTCCAACATGTCTTAAAATACACCCCGTATACGATAAATAGCCCTTAATACCTTTAATTTTATAAAATAAAAATAAAAACAATTTTTATTGTTTTCTGGCGGCCCGCGAAGACCATCTCTTCATCTTACAGGGGCCGCGACAAATCAAGATCAGGGCGCACACCTGAGCTGCCACGTGGCAGCCTCATGTTGGGCCTAGTGGCCTAATCAGCCAAGCTAGGGCCTACCCTAGCTGGCCTCGCGGGCCACGAAGCCCATGGCTGAAGCTTACGCGGGGCGCGACAAACCTGATGATCAGCCCTATAAATAGCAACGAGAGGTTCAGTCGACAAATCGCTCAAACTTTTTCTTTCTCTCTTGTTTTCTAAAGTGTAGACACTATAATCGGGTGTTATAACCCCCTAATTAACGAAGTTCTGCCTCGATGTAAGTGTTATAACCCCTGGTTATGTATTAGATACGCTGCCCGATCGATCTAGTGCTCCGTAACGGCTGTCGAGGTTCTGCCCGACGTAGTCGTTGGAGTTCTGTCTTGGGGAGGGTATTACTAATGTAAATATTGGGTTATTATACTAGCGTGTGTGCATTGTGTAATTAATAGATAATCACCAGGAAATCATAAAGGAAAACCCAAAGATAGCAATGTGAGTAATCTCCTTTTTGTAAACTGTTTTTACAAAACCTCAAATGTTTTACATTATATTAAACAGTGATTGAGTATTTGTATTCTACAATTATCGTTGGTATGTTGGGGTTTTGTATACAAAATTTGTTACTACACTATGAGTAGTAACATGACCACAAGTCGGGTTGACCGTACCGTGGGTGGTAATTAAAGTAGAAAATAAACAAATGTAATTGCGCGACCGCCCTCAATACTGTAAAGTGGTTTTACCTATCTTGATTAAACTGGGATTCACTCACCAGTATTTTCCACTGAAAAAATGTTTTTAAACGCGTTTCAGGTAACAAAATGTGAAAACAAAATAGAAGCCAGCTGGACAGCACTGAAGGCTTGGAAAAGTGGCTATAAAAGTTACCTAAATAAAGAGATGTTTTATTTAAATAAAATAGGGTGTATCCCTATAAATCGGATTGTAATGAAAACTTGGGTTTTATTCCATTATATTTATTAATATAAAATGTGGTGTTTTACTCTGATAACATATTTCCTAACTACGGTCCTAATGTAAATTTCCGCTGCCAAACTGATAAACACCGATACCACTGAATCTGATCTTGTGGCCGCCCGTTCCCGGGTAGATAGGGGACGGGGGTTGCGACAGCCGAGTTCACCTGGGAACTCGAAAGCGATATAAAGGCTAAATATCCACATCTCTTCCTTACGCCTGCACCTTAATTTCAGGATGAAATTCCCTAAAGTAGGTGAGGCTGTAACAACCCGACTTTCCAGAAAGTCAAAGTCAAAGTCAAGGTCAAGTCATGTCAGTATTTAGATCTGACAATTCTTGCTTAATTATTTCTTAATTGACTTGTATTCTCAAGATTCGATAAACAGTTAACCCTTTGCGGTAATCGATATATTAACTATTTTAAACTATGATTTACTAAAAAGTGAAGTAACAATGCGATGTCATATGGATACCAAACGCATTCTGAACGCACTTTCAAAACACGGAAATCACAACTAAACGTTTTGTTACTCCACGCTATCACAACGCAACACAAACTCAAAACGTAATTACTGGTATTGTTCTGTGTGTGTGTGTTATTATGTGCTTTACTTGTGTGTGCCTCATATATGTTTTGGGATGTTATTTAAAAATGCAATTGCAACTCTATCGCAACGCAATCTCATCGCAAACTCGAAACACAAATTTACTTTTATGCTTTTTATGTGTTATGTTATTTGTGTAACTACTTGTGTAATACTATCGCAACGCTTACTCGCAACTCACTTAAACGCAACGCAACGCTCAACGCACGAAACAAAAGTCAGAAAACCAAATCGCATAAGCCGTCTGATCGAATAACGACTCGGTCGAATGATCATCCGACCGGATGACCATGCGATCGGATGGTCATCCGATCGACTGACCATCAGACCCACTACTCCACTGCCTTATCCCCCTCTCACCTATAAATACCCACCTGTCACATCACTGTTCACTAATGTGATAGCTCTATCCGACCAACTCGCTCCCAGCTCATTCTCAGGCACTTTTCTCTCGATTCCAAGCGATTTTGTAAGTATTTCATCCTAAATGTTGTACTTCCATCACCACTACACACTTTCTCATCATCTTCTCCACTGAAATCTTACACTTTCACCATGAAATCGCCTGATTTGGACTGCTTTAGGATGGCGTCATCACTGTTTCTTATGGAAACTGTTGTGTGACCTTATCTCGTCAAGATATGTCCAGATCTAAAGGATTTCCACATCATTTCGTACAAATCTTAGCAAAATCTAAACACTTATCAACTGATTCAAACTTTTCTTCAACTTTTCTTCACTTTCTACTCAAAACCGATGGAATCCATACTCGTTCATGTTTTCTACACATACTCTAGTCAATAACCGGCATGAGAACGGATTTCCACCGAAGAGATGATCGACTCACGGGTTGAACATGAAACTCCGTCATTAACAGTTAAGTCTGATCGAATGGGTTGGTTCCCATCCGATCGACTAAGCTGGGCTTGGTGTGGTTTCTGTTGTTTGACACGTCGTCATACCGTCTCCGTCAAAACTCAAAACTTTTAACTTAGAAAATTTTACAAATATTTTCAAAACATCAGATCGCCGATCGAATAGCCATCCGATCGAATGACCATTCGACCAAGTGACTTGGCTTTATAAGTTCAACACCTAAATAATTTTACAAAACTTCAAAGAATATCACACTTTCAATCGAATAGCCATCCGATCGAATGGCCATCCGTCCGGATGATCATCCGATCGAATGACTTGATATACACTACAACGAAAACTTCAAAAGTTTGAAACAATTTACAAACACACTCACTCCATCGAATGACCAACCGTCCGAATGGTCATCTGTCTGGATGACCATCCGTCCGGATGGTCATCCGATCGACTCATCATCCGACGCTCTGTACACACTGTTCAACGCTTAAACTGTCGTTCCATGCTCAGGCTAACTCTCACGCGCTCCCTTCAATCCAAGTACTGTGTTTACTAGCTAAACAAGCAATGTGAGTATACTCGAACCTTTTTTGCTTGACGCACTTTTGGGTGTTACATACGTTCTCTATATCAAAACACATCGATGATCGATGTCGTAAGGTCGGTCAAAAATATAATTAAAAAGTGTCCTAATCACCTTTACTAGTAAGGGCAAGTAGGGTGTCGAATCCACGGGGAATCAGTGGAAAGTATGAAAGCTCGTTGTTTTTTTTTTATGATTATCTAATTTTAAACTAATTGCTTTTTGCAGTTTTGAAAATAACTATGAAAACAAATATAAATTATGATTGTAAACAATTGTAAGAAGAGGGACCAATCTCCGGGTTTTCAGGTTGTGTAGAAACACGGGTAACCTAATTACTACCAATTGGAAATCACATAGACATGATTTGCTATCTACTTGTTTTGATAAATAATTAACAGATAATATATTTGATTGCAATGATCCACGATCGAAACCGAAAGATTGATGCAACTGAATAGTAACCTAGATAATTACCAATCCTAGATTTCATAAACATGAACAAGTTCAATGGTTAAAGGTTGAAGACAATGACAACTTAGAATTTAATCCCAATTGTTGATGACAAAACCAAATAACTGATGAACGAGTATGCAATGATAATCCAACAATGTTTAATAAAAAACAAATAAACAATAAAGATAAACTAACCGAATGATTAGTCAAATCTAATCCAAAAAGTCGTAACAATAAACAACCCAATGTTTAAACACAAACCCTATTCCCGGAGACGGTCACGGGATGACTAGCCGCTCATGACGGGCGAACAATCCTCAAAAGCTTGGTAGAAAGTCGAACTCATGATCGAATGTATGTTGTGCGGCTGATGATTGATGATCGATGATGTTCAATGATCAGTTGAGTGCGGCTGCCAATGAGTCGATGATGATCCCCAGTTTTTCCCTTGAGAGTTCCCAAGTTACCGAATAGATGAGAGGCGTTGCTGGGCTGAATTTAGAGCCCAATATGGCTGCCCAAGAAATCGTGATGTTGAAGTGTCTTGTGGCTGCTCCAATAATTCGTGATAGTGGCCCAATATTTCTTGGATGTTGCTAATGATGAAATCAAGACCCAAAAGTCTATTATGTTGCTGCCCTCATCCGTGACCCTTGCTGTTTCTTTTGTATCTTGCATACAACCCCCTCAAAGTCAACTAACATGTGATAATTGATATTACCATTCCAAATTTATAATACTTCCACGTTATGATGAATGATGATGTTGTTCATTATAAAACAATCATGACCTCCACCCAAATGTTCCTAAAAATCCACCAGCCACCAATTTAAAGTTTTCCAAACCTTACTTGTCCAATTATTCCACATGCTGCCAATGTCCTCACAAATATTCACTTGACTAGCTAGGAGTAATGATGATGTTCTTCAAGAGTTAAATGACTGTGATATTGACGTCTTCACATGATGATGATGATGTCGCATGATGATGAATATGGTGAATGATGTGATTAGAATTAATAGCATCCATGTGCACACACCACCCCCAATTTCGAAGTCTGTATATATAACGGCTGCCAAATCGATCTCACATGATCCGCTTCCTCTCTAAACTCCGTAACTTCATCACATTCGCGCATTTTACCTGCAAACATGCAAGCACTTGCAATAAAACAGTTCTAAACATATAATCATATAAAACAAGCTAAACCAAGTCAAATAATCACTTGAACATCCGTGTTTCACACTTCTCTATATCAAAACACATCGACACACAACGCAAACACTTTTATCGCTAACCGCTCTTGCATGTTATACGTGATTCGATGAATCCCTGTATGTTATGTTTACACAGTGATTGTTGCCTGACACCTTAGCCACGATAGTACTATAGTTAGACTCAGCATCTGTCATGGATAGGGGTTGTTAAGGGTTTTACTTCACATGGTCACAGTGGTGATAATGTGTTGCGCATTCTACACTTGCAGTCATGTCGGTTGCATATGTCATTGTTGATAGCTTACTTGCTTCACATTTCTACGTGTTACATGCTGGTTATACGTAAACGCTTTCGCTACTATATGCTATTAAACTTGTGTACTCACCCTTACACTTTGTGTATTGACTTTATTTTAACGTATGTGACACAATCAAGATTGACAGCTCGACAAGCAATTTTTGCAATTTATAAAAACTAAGACTTGTTTATTCAGAACTAACATGCTTAGGATTATACACATGCTACACGCCCCTCACAATAAACTCTCCTCTCGGTTTAAAAACTGAACTAGCGTGTAATGTGCTAGCAATTATAACACTCAAAACCAAACATGAAATCCTGTAATCATAAGCTTGTATGACAATCACACCTCCACTGTATCATATAACACGGCACATATCAAAAGGACTTTTGGTTTTGGGCTTAGGCTAAGGGTAGGAAATTTTTGGCTTATATCTTTTTTTTCTTTTCGCGGCGAACACACAAACGACCAACCGTGACACTTTATTTGCAAACACATAACAAGTCACACTTTTGGGTTGGTTTCTACCCAACACATGGACGAAATTCTCAAAACTGTCTTTCTTTCTTTTTCTTTTCCTTTTTTTTCTATTTTTTTTCTTTGTTTTCTCTCTCTTTTTTTTTTATTACCAGTCATTCACGGTCAGTATTAACAATTCACATTAGGTGGACAAATAAAAGGTAAATAGGCTCAACAGGGCTACTAAGGGTGATAACTAGGTAAACACAAAACAAACATAATGGGTGTAAGGGATATCCTAATGCCTTTATCATTTACGTGCACATGTCAAACCACAATCTCAGCATGTATCAAATCATACAAGTTCTAACACAAAATAACACGCGGCCTGCTCTCAACAAATGAATTCAATATGTAAATCATTCTATCAGTTCTACAGGCTCAAAATTCTCACCAAAGAAAGGATAAAAGGGTTGCCGACACGTAGCATATGCAATCTAAAGCATGTTACCCCTAAATAGACATCTCTTCTCAATTCTTTTTTTTTTCTAAAAGTACCTGTCGGACCTACTCTCATGAAACTTAAAGGAACGACCATGACAAGGGACTATGTTAGTTACTACCAGCAAGGGACCCATTAGTGATTGAAACTTAAGGTTTTTATGTCCGTTTAGCTTACTTAAGGAGATGATTTTTTTCAAAATTTTCAAATTTTTTTTCATCGTTCTCAATCACTTTCAAACTCTTTATCCCTTCCTGGGTTTCCGTATCCCCACACTTGGGCGACATTGTCCCTAATGTATCATGCTTTTAAAACAAAACCCGGGAATACCTCCTAACAACCATCATGAGCGACCGTTTCTATCACAGTTAGACACAAACACATTTCCTAAACATAAATAGTTTAACACCACCAAAAACACGAAACACATCAAAACGAGAAAAATAAAATTATTCACATAAAAGACAGAACAAGCACATGGACCTGATCGATGGTTGTTTTCCGCTTCTTTGCCGCAGCCGGTTTAGATAGCGGATTAACAGCTTTCTCTTTCCCTGGGCGTCTCAGCCGCGTCATTCTACATCACAAACCACACACAAACAGTTCGAATCAGATTCATTATATGAAACATAAACAAGTGTGCAATAACCCTTCCCCACACTTATTTCATGCTAAAACTACTGCCCTTTTGAAATTCAAGACAACAATCGCCCAAGATCTGTTGCAACAACATTATCTTTATTGTTTATCAATATTCATGCTCATTAAACACCATCTACTACTGTGCCCACCCCCCAATCTCATATAACAGTAGCAAAATTCAATATTTATCACAAATTCAAAGACAAATTACAGTGGCATGCTTCACAAACTCAATTTCTCATATAAAGATTCAAGCATCGTTCATATCCCATCCAAACAACCACTTACCTTCACCGCACTAACACAATAATGAATAAAAACGTACCGTTTATGTTTAGATATGCTAGAATACGCTTCAGATTCAACACACTTCACTCCAAAACGAAAAACCCCAAATTTGGAAATTAGGGTTCGTCACCTAATATTCTGATTACTCGCAAACGGATGCGAATCGGAACAGGCGAAGGTTAGAATCGTGTTCCTTGTGAAAAATCACTCGAAATAGGCTCTTGAACGGCTTGATTTGATGAAGATTCGAGAGAGTTTGAGTATGAACGGCTTGAAAGTATGATGAGGTGTGGTCGTACGAGGAATTGTCTGACCTAATGTGATGTTTGTGTGTTGTATACGTATCGGGTTATTATGGGCGGGTCAGATTGTTTTGGGTTTTAAGGTGTCACATGGGTTAATGGGCTTGGGTGGTGGGTATTAGATAATGCAGGTGTGAATGAGAATTGATGTGGTCACGTGTGCTCTGTCAGCGCAGCCATGCGCCACATATCAACGCAATACAGGAGGAATTTTCAATCAACGTAAGGTGGCGGCTATGATAGCGCAAGCTGGCCCCAGGCTTATTTATTCAACTTTTTTTTTAACTCTGGAAAACATGTCAAAATTTGACGAAAAGTCGCGTTCAAATCTAATTTTTCTTAACGTACCATCATTCCGCATCTTTTTTTTAAACATCGAAGTTTTTTTTTTGTTTTTTTTTATTTTTATTTTTTTAGCTAAATAAATGGTTCTAAAAGGTTTGTACATGATTTTCAATGATTCTCTTACCGAATAAACTTTCATCTTTCGGTTTACTCCCCGCTCCACCCCCCAAAGAAAAACGTGTCGTCCGCGACACACAATTGAGTCTGAAAACGTACCTGGGCGGTTCCAACTTCCCCACACTTGGGTAATTGTATCCGTGACGAACGATACGACGTTAGAATCTGCGGAAATCACGTACAAACCCACACCACCCAGCAAACAAATGTACACTAATCTACATCCTCGGGCTGCCTCCCGAGAGTGCTAAGTTTAAGAGTCTTCAGCCAGACTTCATACCTGAACATGGTTATTCTGAATCATGGACCAAAGTGCTTAACATGAAGCACTCCGACTGTTTATCCGGTCCGTTGATATCATTAGCTTCCAAATACGGTTTCAACTTATGCCCGTTCACAACTTGTCTCAAATGGTCATCAAAGTCTTCAATTTCTATGTCTCCATAGTTTCCGATCCGCGTGATCAAATACGGACCCATCCACTTGCTTTTCAGCTTACCTGGAAACAGTTTCAGTCTAGAATTGAATAACCATACCTTCTGTCCTACCTCAAACTTCTGTAGCCTTAACTTTGCATCGTGCACCTTCTTCGTCTTGTCCTTATACGCCAATGCACTCTCATACGCTTCGTCCCTTAATTCTTCAAGCTCTCCCAACGACAACTTCCTTGCTTTACCTGCACTATCATAATCCTTGTTAACTTCTTTTACAGCCCATAACAAACGATGAGCAAGCTCAGCTGGTAAATGACATCCTTTTCCATAGACCAACCGATACGGTGTGGTTCCAATAGGCGTTTTATATGCCGTACGATATGCCCACAAAGCATCATCCAACTTAGTGGACCAATCCTTGCGGTCGGGTCGCACGGTTTTTTGTAAAATCTCTTTTATTTGCCTGTTGGACACCTCAACCTGCCCACTCGTTTGTGGGTGATACGGTGTAGCGATTCGGTGGTCTATGCCAAAACGTTTAAGCAATTTTCCAAATTGAAAGTTTTTGAAATGTGATCCCCCATCACTTATGATCACACGAGGGATTCCAAATCGCGAAAATATGTTTGTTTGGACAAATTTGCAAACAACTTTATGGTCGTTCGTCTTGGTGGCAATCGCTTCTATCCATTTCGAAACGTAATCCACGGCCACCAAGATATAATAATTTCCCAACGAATTAGGGAATGGGCCCATGAAGTCGATTCCCCAAACGTCAAAGATATCAACCACAAGGATCGGCTGCATGGGCATCTCATTCCGCTTTGAGATACTCCCTAATTGTTGACATCGAACACAATTCCTCGTGAATTCAGCTGCATCCTTGAATATTGTAGGCCAATATAGCCCACACGCAAGCACTTTATGCCCTGTTTTCTGTCCGCTGAAATGTCCACCACACGCCGATGCGTGCAACAACTCCAACACACACTTTATTTCCTCATCCGGAATGCAACGCCAGATTATCTGATTAGCTCCAACTTTAAAAAGATCCGACTCATCCCAAATGTACGTTTTAGCTTGAGCTATGAACTGTTGCTTCTTCTTTTTCGGCCAAAACTCCGGAATATCACCTGTAACAGCAAAGTTAGCGAAATTAGCAAACCACGGTTTAGTAGAAACAGAAAATATATGTTCATCCGGAAACGTTTCATTGATTTCGACATCCGGTGCATCTATCTCATGCACCACCCGTGATAAATGGTCTGCTACAACGTTTTCACTACCCTTCTTGTCTCGAATTTCAAGGTCAAATTCCTGCAACAACAAAATCCATCGGATTAACCTTGGTTTAGCGTTCTTCTTCTCCATGAGGTACCTGACAGCACTATGATCAGAATAGATAACAACTTTGCTACCCCACAAATAAGACCTAAACTTATCCAACGCATAAACAACTGCAAGCAACTCTTTCTCAGTAGTGGTGTAATTCAATTGAGCATCGGAAAGAGTTTTGCTTGCATAATAAATAGCCACGGGTTTCTTGTCAACCCGTTGTCCCAACACTGCCCCCACCGCATAATCGCTCGCGTCACACATGATTTCAAAAGGGAGTGACCAATCCGGTGATTGTAAAATGGGGGCTTCAATCAACTGTTGTTTTAAATTGTTAAAAGCTTTAAAGCACTTTTCATCAAAAACAAATGGAACATCTTTTAACAAAAGGTTGCATAGCGGTTTTGTGATAACAGAAAATCCTTTGATGAACCGTCTATAAAACCCGGCGTGTCCTAGAAAGGAACGGACGCCCTTAACATTAGTAGGAGGCGGTAAAGTAGAAATAACCTGAATTTTCGTGTGATCTACCTCAATTCCCCTACTTGAAATCACGTGTCCCAACACGATCCCCTCTTGAACCATAAAATGGCTCTTTTCCCAACTTAAAACCAAGTTAGACTCGACACATCTTTTTAACACTTTTGTTAACTGATCTAAACACAAATCGAAAGACGTACCGAAAATGGAGAAATCATCCATAAAGATCTCGAGAGAATCCCCGACCATATCTGAGAAGATACTCATCATGCACCTTTGAAAGGTGGCCGGGGCGTTACACAATCCAAATGGCATTCGCCTAAATGCGAAAGTACCATATGGACATGTAAAAGTGGTCTTTTGTTGATCATCTGGATGTATAGCTATTTGATTGTAACCTGAATACCCGTCTAGAAAACAATAAAACTTCTGACCTGCGAGTTTCTCTACAATCTGATCAACAAAAGGCAATGGAAAGTGATCTTTGGAAGTTGCAGCATTCAACTTCCTATAATCTATGCAAATACGCCACCCGGTTACCGGCCGAGTGGCAATTTCTTCACCTGATTCACCTTTGATTATCTGAATTCCTGCCTTCTTTGGTACCGTCTGAGTCGGGCTTACCGAAGTGCTGTCAGAGATGGGGTAAACGATTCCTGCATCTAACCACTTCAGAACTTCCTTCTTCACTACTTCCCGCATGTTCGGGTTCAATCTTCGTTGAGCATCCCTAGCTGGCTTGGCTCCTTCTTCAGTGATGATCTTCTGCATCACAATGGATGGGCTAATTCCCTTCAAATCTGCGATTGTCCATCCAATAGCCGCCCTATGTTCCATGAGAACTTCCATCAACGCCTTTTCTTGAGCTTCCGTCAAATTAGACGCAATGATCACCGGAAGGGTGCCATTGTCTCCCACAAATGCATACTTCAAATGCTTTGGTAACTCCTTCAGTTCTAATTGAGGAGGTGATTCCAATGATGGCTTAAGGTGAGTGTCAATATGTTCGGGTAAACTTTCTACTTGGTGGGTCCAAGTGGGTTTTCCTTCCTTTATAGCCATTACCTCCAACTCATTTTTCTGCTTTTCCAACTCTTCATGCATCTCAAAATCAACCCTGTCACAAATAGCACACGTCTCTGTGGTGCTTTCCTCATTAACATGAAGTTGGCACCCGTCAATAATGTCCGCCAAAAAGCATTCATCATTGACCAGAGAATGAGATGTATTGGAAAAGACATTTAAACGCACCTTCCTATTACCAAACGTCATGTCATCTGTCCCGTTTCTACAGTCTATTAAAGCATTTGCAGTTGCTAAAAACGGTCTACCAAGTATGACATTAGGTTGTTTAGTTTTGTCAATTGACACATAGTCTAAAACCAAGAAATCAACTGGATAGTAAAAATCTTCAACCTTAACAATAACGTCATACACAATCCCCTGAGGTAGTTTTAAGGTCAAATCGGCCAACACCACGGTGGTGTCGGCTTTTTGTAATGGTCCGAAATCATATTGGTCGTATAAACTACCCGGTAAGATACTAACACTTGCTCCCAAATCCAGTAATGCTCGACTCATCTTAAATTCACCCACTTGAATGGGAATCAAAGGAGCACCTGGATCTCGGGGTTTTGGAGGTAGGGCACCCGACAAAACGACACTAACATTTTCTGTTAAATCAATTTTCTTTGGAAATTTGTTGTGTCGTTTTTGGGTGCAGAGATCCTTTAGATATTTAGCATAAGCCGGAACCTGTTTAATGGCTTCTAATAAGGGGATATTGATTTTTACTTGTCTAAAAATTTCCCAAACTTCTTCCTGTTGTGGGCCCCTTTTTCCTGTTTTGCCGGTTTTTGTTTCAGGATTTTCCAATGCCTTAGGAAACGGGATGGTATTACCCTCCACACCCTTTTCCTTTGGTTTGGACAAGTCATTCTCTATTACCCTATTGTTAGATTCTTGAAAAGTTATTTTTTTAGATTCCTTAGGGCTTACAGGTTCAGCCTCAAGCTCATTATCCTCATTTTCATCCCAATCCTCCACCACACCCTCAACAAATTGTGGTGGAGTACCAACCTTGTTATCATACACCTTACCAGAACGAAGTACACTTACTTGGTTTACACGTGCATTCTTGGTAGCTGAACTGCTGCTCTGATGTTGTGGGTTGACCGTGGTGGTACTTGGCAGTTTTCCGGGGTCTCTTCTCAACTGGGCTATATCCTCTGCTAATTGCCCCAATTGCTTCTGCATTGCTACCGATGTCTTATCTCTAACCTCATTATCCTTCTGAATATCCTTCATAAATGACATGATTGCATCTAGCTTCGAATCACTCGAGTCGCCTCCACCACCTGAAGACTTACCTTGCTGGTTACCTTGATTCCTCCAACTCCCTTGATAATTGCCTTGATTTTGCTATTGGTTGTTGGCTTGAGGCCCTTGATTGTATTGGCCTCGATTCTGGTAACCTCCTTGTTGGTAATTTCCTTGCCGATTCTGATACTGTTGACCTCCTTGGTTGGGTACCTGAAAATTGGGGTTCAACTGATTAGTAGAATTACCGTAACTAAAATTAGGGTGGTTTCGCAAACCTGGATGATATGTATTCGATTTCATATCATATTGTTTTCGTTCACCATAGATTTGATTCACTTCATCGGTCTGACCACCCAACACAACACATTCTCCGACTTGATGCCCTAACTCTCCACATTCAGTGCACACCGAAAATGTATTGGTGGTTTTAACTTCACCCCCTTTTCCAAGGTTCATTTGAGCTAACTGACGCTCAAGTACTAAGTTTTGATGCCTCAGCTTCTCGACCCGTTCCTCAGCTTCATAATCAACCGACTTCGCTGAACTCGATCTTGCCCTCCTGCTTGATTGTGCCCGTCTCTTAGAAGTAGCACTTTGTCTTTCCAAGTATGCCCAATCTGTAGCCTCTGTGTTTGTAAGAAACGTACCATTACTAATGGCGATGAGATCTCTTACATCATCGGGAAGTAGCCCATCATAAAACGCCTTAATTAATTCCCATGTCTGAATTTCATGATGTGGGCATTTCCTAAGCAACTCCTTAAACCTTGTGAACGCCTCATGGAACGCTTCACCTGAATGTTGCTGGAAAGCTCTGATTGCATCCCGAGCTTCACTGGTTCTGTTCATTGTGTAATACTCCTCCAAAAATACCTGTTGCATCTCTTGCCAAGTGTAGATACTCCCCGGAGGTAATGCGAACCATTGGCGTGCCTTGTCTTTCAGGGTAAATTGAAACAACATTAGCTTCACCTCATCCTTTGTGAAACCCGAACCTCCTATCGTTTGGCAAATTGAATCAAAACTTGCAATGTGCAAGTATGGCTCTTCGGTTCTTTTTCCATAAAATTTTGGCAAATGACCTAAGTATTGAGGCCTCACCTCGAAGGGTCGATTATTAATCCCCACCGGTGTAACTATAGCAGATGAGTTGGGTACTACAACGGGTCGACAATGACCTTCAACGCCTTGAATTGGTGCCCCTTGAACGACTTGTGGGACACCATCCACAAACTGAATCTGATCACCCCTAAACCGATTATTAGCTCTCCCCGCATTAAATTGCGGGACTCCATGTTGAACTTGATTTTGTGGAATCGGCCGATGGATGTGATTTCTTTGGTTGACCTGTTGTTGTACCGGGTGTCCTTGATTAAAGTTATACCCTTCGTCGTATCTGTAATCAGCATATCTCCCATCGTACTGGTTTTGATAATCATCATCTTCCCAACCGGATTCCCACGTGTGAACACTGCCTTCTCTTTGGTTGGGATCCACATCATACCCGTGTTGATGTTGTGGTTGGTTAAGACGAATAATTTCCCCATGTCGTAGATTTAGATTCCCAGGTTGGTTTTGTGGGCCTGGGTTGAATTGTGGAAATGGTTGTGGTGGTGGTTGATTCTGATTTTGGTTTTGAGGAATTGGTGGATCTGGAATGGGAGGGATTGGCTCGTTTTGTGCTTGGTTTTGTGGCTCTTGATCAGCCATCTCGTGAGCTGCTTGTTCAAGATCTTGAGCAACTGTTGATGACTGAGCTTTAGTTTTCACTGCTGAATGGAGAAGAACGAGATTCTGTCGAGCAGTCTTCTCAATTTCTGGATCAAATAAGAACGGTGATGATTTCTTTGAAAACCTGGTATGCATGCAACACGAGAATCACCTGCACACAGACAACCAAGAAACCAAGCGTAATATGGAACGAGACAAATAAAAGACAAACAAAAGGAAATATTTTTGGATTTTTTTTTCTAATTTTTATATTTTTTTTGAATTTATTAAGAAAAACAACTAACTAAACTAAGCGCACTGATTCCCCGGCAACGGCGCCATTTTGATCGATGTCGTAAGGTCGGTCAAAAATATAATTAAAAAGTGTCCTAATCACCTTTACTAGTAAGGGCAAGTAGGGTGTCGAATCCACGGGGAATCAGTGGAAAGTATGAAAGCTCGTTGTTTTTTTTATGATTATCTAATTCTAAACTAATTGCTTTTTGCAGTTTTGAAAATAACTATGAAAACAAATATAAATTATGATTGTAAACAATTGTAAGAAGAGGGTCCAATCTCCGGGTTTTCAGGTTGTGTAGAAACACGGGTAACCTAATTACTACCAATTGGAAATCACATAGACATGATTTGCTAACTACTTGTTTTGATAAATAATTAACAGATAATATATTTGATTGCAATGATCCACGATCGAAACCGAAAGATTGATGCAACTGAATAGTAACCTAGATAATTACCAATCCTAGATTTCATAAACATGAACAAGTTCAATGGTTAAAGGTTGAAGACAATGACAACTTAGAATTTAATCCCAATTGTTGATGACAAAACCAAATAACTGATGAACGAGTATGCAATGATAATCCAACAATGTTTAATAAAAAACAAATAAACAATAAAGATAAACTAACCGAATGATTAGTCAAATCTAATCCAAAAAGTCGTAACAATAAACAACCCAATGTTTAAACACAAACCCTATTCCCGGAGACGGTCACGGGATGACTAGCCGCTCATGACAGGCGAACAATCCTCAAAAGCTTGGTAGAAAGTCGAACTCATGATCGAATGTATGTTGTGCGGCTGATGATTGATGATCGATGATGTTCAATGATCAGTTGAGTGCGGCTGCCAATGAGTCGATGATGATCCCCAGTTTTTCCCTTGAGAGTTCCCAAGTTACCGAATAGATGAGAGGCGTTGCTGGGCTGAATTTAGAACCCAATATGGCTGCCCAAGAAATCGTGATGTTGAAGTGTCTTGTGGCTGCTCTAATAATTCGTGATAGTGGCCCAATATTTCGTGGATGTTGCTAATGATGAAATCAAGGCCCAAAAGTCTATTATGTTGCTGCCCTCATCCGTGACCCTTGCTGTTTCTTTTGTATCTTGCATACAACCCCCTCAAAGTCAACTAACATGTGATAATTGATATTACCATTCCAAATTTATAATACTTCCACGTTATGATGAATGATGATGTTGTTCATTATAAAACAATCATGACCTCCACCCAAATGTTCCTAAAAATCCACCAGCCACCAATTTAAAGTTTTCCAAACCTTACGTGTCCAATTATTCCACATGCTGCCAATGTCCTCACAAATATTCACTTGACTAGCTAGGAGTAATGATGATGTTCTTCAAGAGTTAAATGACTGTGATATTGACGTCTTCACATGATGATGATGTCGCATGATGATGAATATGGTGAATGATGTGATTAGAATTAATAGCATCCATGTGCACACACCACCCCCAATTTCGAAGTCTGTATATATAACGGCTGCCAAATCGATCTCACATGATCCGCTTCCTCTCTAAACTCCGTAACTTCATCACATTCGTGCATTTTACCTGCAAACATGCAAGCACTTGCAATAAAATAGTTCTAAACATATAATCATATAAAACAAGCTAAACCACGTCAAATAATCACTTGAACATCCGTGTTTCACACTTCTCTATATCAAAACACATCGACACACAACGCAAACACTTTTAACGCTAACCGCTCTTGCATGTTATACGTGATTCGATGAATCCCTGTATGTTATGTTTACACAGTGATTGTTGCCTGACACCTTAGCCACGATAGTACTATAGTTTGGACTCAGCATCTGTCATGGATAGGGGTTGTTAAGGGTTTTACTTCACATGGTCACAGTGGTGATAATGTGTTGCACATTCTACACTTGCAGTCATGTCGGTTGCATATGTCATTGTTGATAGCTTACTTGCTTCACATTTCTACGTGTTACATGCTGGTTATACGTAAACGCTTTCGCTACTATATGCTATTAAACTTGTGTACTCACCCTTACACTCTGTGTATTGACTTTATTTTAACGTATGTGACATGTGTTTAGGATGCTATGCTTTGCTTGATGAAACGAAGTAGGTGGTCTAGAAACGTCATTCAATAAAATCTGAGTTGTCGAAACAGTCTATTTGTCTTTGAGAACAATATCTGTAATAACAGTTTTTTACTTTATATGTTGATGGTATGGGACGTTAACGATTAATATATTGTCGTTAATAGTCGTTATGGATTCTCTTGGACAATCTGTTTCGCTCAGTGCCACGCCCCGATGTTTCCGCCATCGGTTGGGGTGTGACATGAAGTCTAGTGGTTTTTAATAGCTTCTTTCCAACATCTCATTACACAAAGGTTCTAATGTCTAATATCTTTGTAAGAATTCTAATTTAATATTCAAGAAAATGGTGGGGTGGTGGGACCCCTTGTTGACCGTCCACCATTAGGGGGGGGGGGGTATAGTTGAGTTTCAAATATTAGTTAGATGATTAGTTAAGATTTAAGTGGTTCGGTTAAAGGTTTAATGTGTTTAGGTGTTTTGATGTGTAATATGGTGTTCATTGCTAATAACTAGTCTTGTAACATTAAAACAATGCTTCTAGTTCAATTTTGGTGTTTCGGGTAGTGTCCGGTTATTCATTTGGTTACCGGTTCGTTAAGGTGCTAAATTGCGCAGTTTAGTGAGTTATGAGATACCTTTTATGACAGTTTTCATTCCTGACACTTTACAAGTTATTCTGGACATCTAAACCTTATTTCTGCATAATATTTTGATGTTTAATTGCTGAATTTTGTAGAATTATGCATTTAGGATGTGTTTCGGGCACTTTTTGGTGCTTATTCGTCACTCGGAAGGCATTTTCATAACCCTTACTTTCCTACATGGAGTTCTAGTATAAAATTTGGTTCTAAGCCTCAATCTGTGTTCTAACAAGATGTTTGTCTGAGTACTAAACTCCTGTCAGTATTTCTAGTTTATCTGATAAGTGTGCTAGTTTCGTCTATGCACTAATTGAACTGTTCCGGGTTTGCATTAAACAATGATAAGTAGCATGCATCATGTAATGTATTTGTGAGTCTTTAGAAAGTAAACAGGAAATCATTCATATCATAAGTTCAATCATGCACAACCATATATTACAAATTACTGTTCACATTATACATAAATTACAGGGAAAAGTGCCAGTTGTCACACATATTGTTGGAGTCTGTATGCCCAAGACACATATTAGATTGATGTGTCTTGTACGTTATGATCCAAGTCGAGTCATACCTAAATACAAGCTAGACAAACACTTATAATATTTATTTATGATGTGATCAACCAAATAAATATTAACACTTACAATATTTAGAAATTGGTTTTCTAAATAATTACACTTGAGAAACTAATAAATTATATGGATAATTTATTTTGAGATAATATTTTATTTTGTTATTTAATGGGTTAAATAACATAATAAAAATAGTATAAGTCTTATAACATATGATGTTATATTTTATAAAAGTTATAAAATATATATATGTAAGACTTATATTGTTTAAAAAGAAAATTGTATTTTTTTTAAATAAAAAGGTGGGCCGCCCCCTTGTCCTCCCAAGGATTTTGGTCCAATAAAATTACATGCATTTTTGCATGTTTAGAGATGTTTTGATTGGCCAAATGAGAGGTGATCGTCTCTCATGTTTTTATAACAATTTTGATGACAAAAAACACATAAAGGAGAACTTGTATTTTGCTCTCTAAAATTTCGGTCATAAAGGGTTTCTAAGGAGCTTTTCGGTTTTTGATTTCAAGTGTTAAAAATCCTAGCTAAACTCAAGGTGTTTGTTGGAAGCTTGGGGTATACAAGCTTGAGGTCTTCTACTCTTGAAGGCAACCATTCAAGTTTCATCATCCGTTTCATTCCTTATTACTCCAAGAAGGTAGTTTTCTAAACATCCTATGGTTGTGTTTGATAGTATGCATGTTCATATATGGTCCAGGTTTTGGGATTTTGCATATAAATAATTTTTATATCTTAAAATTAACATGTTTTAAATATTATTTCCGATGCGTTTTTATTTCATATGGATGAAATTACTTTGATAAACATGTTAAAATCCCAACAATGGCATCTAGAGCCGCTTATATGAGTGCA
Source organism: Helianthus tuberosus (assembly GCA_030545235.1). Lineage (NCBI taxonomy): Eukaryota > Viridiplantae > Streptophyta > Magnoliopsida > Asterales > Asteraceae > Helianthus > Helianthus tuberosus. The sequence goes on from CM060358.1 coordinate 126,877,334, forward strand.
TGCTTCAATAGATTAAAAATTTCGGGTTTCGGGTTTGCATAAAACCCTATGGCCGAAAATTTTAACATGGTTATCCCTTGGTTTTTCAAGATTATTTTCTTACATGCATAAGGAAATCTTGAAAAATTATTTCATATGGATGATTTGTTTGTTTGGACAAAACTTACCTTTTCGGATTTTTTGTATATAGCCGAAAATGGTCATAAAAGGGAACCATTTTTTATGCTTCTTGATTTAATATATATATATATATATATATATATATATATAGATATATATTTTGGTGGATATAACCTAGCCATGACCTTGTGTTGAATGTTTGTGTTGTGATTTATTTTATTAATTATTCAATGGGTTGTAATAATTATTATTTTGTTCTTCCATTTGTAAGATATGTAATTTATTTATTTTTCATTTGGCATGTAAAATAAATAGATTAGGTGCATTTTATTTTACTAGAAAAAAATGTATTAGGATTATTTCATGTAAAAGAAGATGCACAAAATGCGTTTTGGTTTGGACCATAATATTCGGTCCAAAGAACTTCATCGTTCTTAAGGGGATTTTAACCCGATAACCAAAACACATTTTTGAAGTCCAAAAGAGTTTGGAGCTGAATATAAAAGACATTTGGAAGCTCAAAGAAAGTGGAGAAATCACAACACAAGGAGGAGACTTGAAGCATTTGGATGCGGGATTAAGTGGGAGTTCAACGACACATTTCTTGTGTCATTTTTCACCCCTTAGGAAGGACCTTTTGGAACACTTGTTTCGGCTAACAAGTGTTGTAAAAAATAGTTGGCTATGGTTATGCACTTATTGTTATGTATGTTATGTTTGTTTGGTTGCTTATTTTGTTGTTTAAATGATATGTCGATATGCATGACTTGACAAACTAATAATCAACAACAAGCGTAAAATTGTTTCTTAACAAAATCATTAAAATGGTTAATAAAAGGTTTTATTAAAATTAATGATGTTATAATAAAATGGGTTTTATTAAAAAGGAACCTTGAAAATTAGTTTTCACTAAAGTACCATTGATTTGAATGCATGCAAATGTATGGTACATAATATTTTCTAAACTAGAATTTTGAAATATTAAAAATCCCTTTTAGAAAACAAGTCAAACACCATCCTTTTATACAACACTCGAAACACTTGGGAACTTGTTTGTGGGATAAAGGTCACCTAACCACATTTGAGGGAACTTGTATGTTCGAGGTGGGTTTACCATGTTTGTGGGATAAATGTCACCTAACCACTTATGTGTATAAACTCACACGTGTGTGTAAGTTGGACGACTTGATTTGGAAACCATGAACTTAGGGTCACCGAAGCATGGCGGACAAAGGTGTTGATGGGATTAAACATGCCAACTAAACATAAAGATGTTTAACCGATCCCATATGGCTAGAAATTGCAAAGAGTTGCAATTGTCAAACGTTGACTACCTTGCTAATTTAAATAGAGGGATAAATGTCACCTAACCAATATTTAAATGTAACGTTGGATTCTAGATTTTAATTATTAATTGTCTTTAAGACACAAAAGGGTATTAATGATTAAAATATAATAATATCGAAAATACTAAATTGAACTTGTTAAATTTTGTAGATGGCCGCTAACAATGCAAACCCGATTAACCAAACCGTCCGAAACCTATCACTAAGAACCATCCTTTAAAAGGATCGTCTCAACCATAACAACTTCATGGATTGGTTTCAAAACTTGAGAATCGTTCTAAAGCAAGAGAAGATATCATATGTGTTGGACGATCCTATTCCCGAAGAACCTAACGTGGAAGATGTGGAAGCCTACAATGATTGGGTTAAGTATACCGAGGACTCCATGCAAGCCTCATGCCTCATGTTGGGAACTATGATTCCTGAAATTCAAAAGGATTTTGAACATCATGGGGCATACGACATGATTACCTAGTTAAAGGAAATATTCCTACAACAAGAAAGGGTAGAACGCTTCGAAACTGTTCGGGCGCTTCATACATGTCGAATGGAGGAAACCCAATCGGTATCATCTTATGTTCTCAAGATGAAAAGCCACATTGATCGCCTCGAACAGCTAAATTGTCCCGTCTCTAAAGAGTTGGCTACGGATTTGATCCTCAACTCTTTAACAAAGAAATTTGAGAGCTTTGTAATGAATTACAACATGAATGGATGGGACAAAAGCATTGGTGAGCTTCATGCAATGCTCAAAACGGCCGAAGCAGGAATGGGCAAAAAGGCTTTACCCGTCCTAGCGATCAATGAAGGAGGCAACAAGAAGAGGCCCCACCCCAACTCTAAAGCAACCTATGCTAAAAGAAAGGGACACGTCAAGGGAAAGGGAAAGGGAAAAGCTAAAGCAGAACCCACCAAACCGAAGGAGAAGAAGCAAAAGGTTGCTATGAATGACCCATGTTTTGGATGTGGTGAGATAGGACACTGGAAGAGAAATAGTCCAACCTATCTCAACGAGTTGAAAAACAAGAGGGATGCAGGGCAAACCTCAGGTACTATCTTTATGATATATGTTGAGCTTAATGTTATTTCTTCTAACACATGGGTACTAGATACCGGATGTGGAACTCATATTTGCAATTCGTTGCAGGGGTTCAAAAGAAATAGACAATACAAGAAGGGAGACGCTAGTCTCTTTATGGGCAACAGAGCAAAAGTTGAAGTCAAAGCTCAAGGATACTACGTTTTAAAGCTTCCAAGTGGTTTGGAAGTGATTTTGAAGAATGTTCTATATGCTCCTAGTTTGACTAGGAACATAATTTCTGTTTCCCTTTTAAAACAATCTAGTTTCAATTTCGAATTTCTTAACTATGACATTTATGTTTCTAAGAATGATGTGTTTTATTTTAAAGCTATGTCTTTAAATGGTATTTATGAATTAGATCATGATAACACGTCATATGATAGCTCAATGTACCAAGTAACCAACAAGAAATTCAAAATGGATTTGAGTGATTCCTACCTTTGGCATTGTCGCCTTGGACATATAAGCAAGAATCGCATGCATACACTTAAGAAAAATGGTCTTTTGAATACAAATGAAGATAATTCATTTGATGTATGCGAATCTTGTTTACAAGGCAAAATGACCAAGACACCCTTTAGTGGAACTTTTGAAAGGGCAAAAGACTTACTAGGTATCATACATTCAGATGTATGTGGTCCTTTTAAGCCGATGACTAGGAATGGTGAAAGATACTTCATTACCTTTACCGACGACTATAGTCGTTATGGTTATGTGTATTTACTAAGGCACAAGGATGAATCATTTGAAATGTTCAAAGACTTCAAAAGTGAAGTTGAAAATCAACTCAAGAAAACAATCAAAGTCCTTCGCACCGATAGAGGAGGTGAATACCTTAGTGGTGCTTTTCAAGATCATCTTAGGAGTTGTGGGATTATCTCACAACTTACTCCACTTGGAACACCCAACACAATGGTGTGTCCGAAAGGAGAAATCGAACTCTATTAGATATGGTTCGATCTATGATGGCTAGAAGCACATTACCTCTATCGTTTTGGGGTTACGCTTTGTTCTCCGCAGTCCGTATACTAAATATGGCCCCAACCAAGAAAGTGGAAAAGACACCTTTTGAAATATGGCATGGAAACCCTCCATCATTATCATTCTTAAGGGTTTGGGGTTGTGAAGCTTATGTTAAGCAATACACTCCAAATAAATTGGAAGTCCGATCTACTAAGTGTATCTTTGTAGGATATCCTAAAGACGATATAGGATATTATTTCTACGACCCAACCGAGCAAAAGGTATTTGTTGCTCGAAAGGGCAAGTTCTTAGAAGCTAAGTTCCTTATGGACGGAACTAGCGGTAGAACAGTGGAACTTGAGGAGGATCAAGAACCACAAGATGACACACATTTGGTTGATACTAGCGCTCAACAATAGGTTGTTGAAAATGATCAAAAGGTTGATCAGTACGCACAAAATGTTCGCAGATCTGGTAGAATTAGTAGTCCACCTGAAAGATATGGATTTTTCATGGGTGGATGCTACGTGGTAGATTCATATGAACCAACCACATACCAAGATGCAATGTCAAAATCTGATTGTGACAAATGGCTTGAAGCCATGAACATAGAGATGCAATCCATGTATGACAACCAAGTTTGGGAATTGGTTGTGACACCACTTAACTCTAAAGTTGTCGGTAGTAAGTGGGTTTTCAAGAAGAAAACAGATATGCATGGTAACTTGGATACTTATAAAGCAAGACTTGTAGCAAAAGGTTTCACTCAAACTCAAGGGATTGATTATGATGAGACCTTCTCGCCTGTGGCGATGCTAAAGTCAATCATGATATTATTTTCCATAGCTGCATATTATGACTATGAGATCTGGCAATTGGATGTCAAAACGGCTTTTCTTAATGGATATCTTGATGAAGATGTCTATATGAATTAGCCTGAAGGTTTTGTCAATCCAAAACATCCTGACAAAGTATGCAAGTTAAAGAAATCAATCTATGGATTGAAACAAGCATCTAGAAGTTGGAATCACCGTTTTGATGAAGAAATTAAGAATTTTGGATTCATCAAGAACGGCGATGAAGCTTGTGTGTACAAGAAAGCTAGTGGGAGCATCATCACTTTCTTAGTACTGTATGTCGATGACATTCTACTATTTGGGAATGACATTCCAACCGTGGAAGGTGTAAAAACCTGGCTTGGAAGTTGTTTTTCCATTAAGGATCTTGGTGAAGTAGCCTACATTCTGGGAATAAAGGTCTATAGGGATAGATCAAGGCGCTTGATAGGTTTAAACCAAAGTGCATACATTGACAAAGTCTTGAATAAGTTCCAAATGGAGAACTCTAAGAAAGGTTTTGTACCTATTCAAAAGGGGACAATATTGAATACATCTCAATGTCCAAGCTCAAAGGATGAGCAAGAGAAAATGAAAGGAGTCCCATATGCGTCTGCTATAGGAGCCATCATGTATGCAATGATATGCACCAGACCGGACGTCTCATGCGCCTTGAGCATGACGAGTAGATACCAGCAAAATCCAGGTAACAGTCATTGGAAGGCTGTTAAGTGCATATTAAAATACCTTAGAAGAACTAAGGATATGTTTTTAATATATGGATCAGGTGAGGAGGAACTCGTTATAAAGGGTTACACAGACGCGAGTTTCCAAACTGATCGAAGTGATTCTCGATCGCAATCGGGGTATGTCTTCATTTTAAATGGTGGAGCAGTCTCTTGGAAGAGCTCAAAACAAGACGTGGTAGCATTGTCCACTACAGAATCAGAATACATCGCCGCTTTATTGGCAACCCAAGAAGCTGCATGGTTGAAGAAATTCATAGCCTACCTAGGGGTGGTCCCTACCATTCAAGACCCCCTAGAGATCTTTTGTGATAACGAGGGTGCGATTGCTCAAATCAAGGAATCTCGTGCGCACCAAAAGACTAGACATATCGAGCGGAGATTCAACTACATAAGGGATGAAGTTGAAAAAGGAAAGATATGTATCCGCCAAGTTCACACCGATCAAAACATTGCGGATCCACTCACGAAGCTCCTTGACAGGGCAAAACATGAGGGTCATACATGTGCCTTAGGACTTCGATATTCTAGTGATTGGATTTGATCTATTTTGTATTTGGATATTGAAACAATTGTTATTTTAACTCTTTTATGGTATTTTGAGTTACGTTTCATTTTAGCATGTTTAAATCCATGAATAAGTTAATTATTCTAAATGTCCGTAGTCGATCATACTTGTGGGAACAAATATGAATGTAAGACTATTATGAATTTGGATTGGTGGATATTCATTAGATATGAATATAGAGCAAAGTGTTGCGGCCAAAGTTCATAGATATTTGTGGGATACAAATATTGGACTGACTCGTATTGGACTGACTCGCTCTCAAATATTACTGCATGGAATCATTTGTGATTGATCATAAGTAAATTTTGAGTAAAGGCGAATATCATAGTATCCTCTGACCTGAGATACATATTGGTCTTGATATTCACCAAGTATTATACCTTGACCTAGTTCTTAGCTGTCTGTAATAAGGCAGTACACAAGGCTAAACTCAGGTATGGTACAAGGTAATTGTGAGAGACGTATGTAGTCAAGAAGGGATTTGTTCCTCTTATTCGTTGAGAGTAAGATGTCTAAGGCCTGCTAAAGTTAAATCAGCAGAGAGTGATCACTCTATGTCTCTGGATTTAACATGACATCTGTAACAAAAGGATAAATGATAGATTCACCTAAATCATGTTCAAGTAAGGGACTTGAAGGGGATGATGTTATTGAATGGGAAATATAGTCATACGTATTAGGGGTAGTAAACTATAGTTAGGTGGTCTTTACTACTTGCATCAATCTTCTATGTATCTTGTGCAAGTGGGAGATTGTTGGAGTCTGTATGCCCAAGACACATATTAGATTGATGTGGCTAGTACGTTATGATCCAAGTCGAGTCATACCCAAATACAAGCTAGACAAACACTTATAATATTTATTTATGATGTGATCAAACAAATAAATATTAACACTTACAATATTTAGAAATTGGTTTTCTAAATAATTACACTTGAGAAACCAATAAATTATATGGATAATTTATTTTGAGCGAATATTTTATTTTGTTATTTAATGGGTTAAATAACATAATAAAAATAGTATAAGTCTTATAACATATGATGTTATATTTTATAAAAGTTATAAAATATATATATGTAGGACTTATATTGTTTAAAAAGAAAATTGTATTTTTTTTTAAATAAAAAGGTGGGCCGCCCCCTTGTCCTCCCAAGGATTTTGGTCCAATAAAATTACATGCATTTTTGCATGTTTAGAGATGTTTTGATTGGCCAAATGAGAGGTGATCTTCTCTCATGTTTTTATAACAATTTAGATGACAAAAAACACATAAAGGAGAACTTGCATTTTGCTCTCTAAATTTTCGGTCATAAAGGGTTTCCAAGGAGCTTTTCGGTTTTTGATTTCAAGTGTTAAAAATCCTAGCTAAACTCAAGGTGTTTGTTGGAAGCTTGGGGTATACAAGCTTGAGGTATTCTACTCTTGAAGGCAACAATTCAAGTTTCATCATCCGTTTCATTTCTTATTACTCCAAGAAGGTAGTTTTCTAAACATCCTATGGTTGTGTTTGATAGTATGCATGTTCATATATGGATCCAGGTTTTTTGGGATTTTGCATATAAATGATTTTTATATCTTAAAAGTAACATGTTTTAAATATTATTTTCGCTGCGTTTTTATTTCATATGGATGAAATTACTTTGATAAACATGTTAAAATCCCAACACATATGAGGCGTAACTTGATCAGGTAAAAAAACATGTTACAGAAATAGAGTGTGTTGTTACATTTTTGTGTTACATAAGTAAAGTGTGTTGTTACATATGTGGCGTAAATTTTATCATGTAAAAATGTATGTTACATTTTTATGTTACAGAAATAAAGTATGTTGTTACACATATGACGTAAATTGATCATATAAAATGCATGTTACATTTTTATGTGATATACATATGTAAGTGATATATGTAAAAAATTGTGTCAGTTAGATGTAAATATATTTTGACTTTGCTCTTTTTGATCTACACATACGTAAATATTACTTCTTTTAATCTATACATATATTTTAAAGTATAAAAAGAAAAGAAAAATAAATTATGTCTAGTGTATGTTAAAAAAATGAAAAAGAAAGTTCATCAAAAGTATGAAAAAAGTAGCGATGTGCCGATGTCTTTGCAGAGATTTTAGGTTTCTCAAATGTGTTAATTGTGATAAAAACCAAATAGAAATAGAGATAAACTAGATTCAATTCTTCATTCTATTCAACATTACAATATATAGAGATGAACATAACTATAAACCCTAAAGCCCATAAGTAATGGGTTGGGCCTAAAATGTCTGGTTTATAACACTCCCCCTCAGACATTTAGAATTATACACAGTTTAACAACATACTTTAGGATGATGTTAAATAGGTACTTCAGGACCTGAATAAATAAACTGATACTACTGGATCAGCTATGCTGCCTCATTAAAAACCTTACTAAGAAAACCCAGTGGGACAAAACTTAGTTAAGGGAAAAAGAGTACAGCATGTATAATTCTCCCCCTGAATTCAACAAACATCTTTCAATCTACGAAGACCGATCTTGTGTGATAACTGCTCGAAACTGCTTCTAGGTAAAGATTTTGTGAACAGGTCTGCTAGATTTTCACTTGACTTGATCTGACGAACATCGATTTCCCCTTCTTTCTGCAAGTCATATGTTGAGAAGAACTTTGGTGAGATGTGCTTTGTTCGATCACCCTTGATGTAACCTTCTTTGATCTGAGCTATGCAAGCAGCATTGTCTTCATAAATAATTGTCGACTCCTTATTGATCTGTTCTAATCCGCATGCTTCTTATATGTGATTAATCATTGATCTCAACCACACACATTCTCGACCAGCATCATATAGTGTTATTAATTCGGCATGATTTGATGATGTTGCTGTAAGTGTTTGCTTAGTTAACTTCCAAGAAATTGCTGTGCCACCGTATGTGAATACATAACCTGTCTGAGATTTTGCTTTGTGAGGATCTGATAGATATCCGGCATCAGCATACCCAACAAGCTGGGACTTTTGATCTTTCTGATAGAAAAGACCTAAATCTTGTGTCCCGCAAATATACCGGAATATATGTTTTACACCATTCCAGTGTCTACGTGTTGGATTCGAATTGTATCTCGCTAGTACATGTACTACAAATGCAATGTCAGGTCTTGTGTTATTTGCGAGATACATAAGGGCGCCGACCACGCTTAAGTACGGTACTTCTGGACCAAGTACTTCTTCGCCTTCTTCTTGAGGGCGATAAGGATCCTTGTGTGGATCTAGCGGTCAGACAACCATAGGTATGCTAAACGGATGTGCTTTATCCATTTTGAAACATACTAACATCTTCTGGATGTAGTTTGATTGATGGACAAATGTGCCATTGCACAGATACTCAAATTGTAGTCCAATGCATAATTTCGTCATACCAAGATCTTTCATTTCAAATTCCTTCCTTAACAACTGAGTAGCTTTCTCTGTCTCTTCAAGAGATCCGATGATGTTGATATCATCAACATAGACTGCTATTATAGTGAAATTTGAGAGTGATCTTTTTATAAAGACACATGGACTGATTACATCAGACTTGTATCCTTCTTTTTCAAGATATTCACTAAGTCGATTGTACCACATACGACCAGATTGTTTGAGACCATATAAAGATTTCTGAAGCTTTATAGAACACATATCTCGAGGTGTTGATTTTAATGCTTCAGGAAATTTTAATCCTTTAGGGATTTTCATGTAGATGTCATTTTAAAGTGTCCCGTATAAGTATGCGGTGATGACATCCATTAGTCTCATATGAAGTCCTTCAGAGATTGTGAGGCCGATTAGGAACCTAAGGGTTATCGCATCCACGTCAGGGGAATACGTTTCCTCATACTCAACTACTGGGATTTGGGAAAACCCTTGCGCTACAAGTCGAGCCTTATATCGTACAATCTCATTCTTTTCATTTCTCTTTATTGCAAACACCCATTTATAACCTACTGGTTTGATGTCTATGGGTGTTCGGACTACAGGTCCGAAAACATATCGCTTTTCGAGCGAATTTAATTCGGCATTTATGGCTTCTTGCCATCTTGGCCAATCATTTCTATGCATGCACTCTTCTAAAGTTTTTGGTACGTAACCATTTTCATTGATTACATCTGTTGCTATAGCATATGCGAATATATCATTAACACGTGTTTTATTCCGGTTCCACATTGTACTATCTTGTACATAATTAATAGAGATCTCATTTTCGTTCGGTACCGGTGTTTCTTCTGAAACTTCATTTTCCTCTGGATTCATAATTGTCTCTTCTGGGACATTTACTGTCCCAACCCCCGACCCCTAACTTTGGGAACGGGCGGCCGCGAACCAGTATCTGTGGTATCGGTGTTTATTTATTTGGCAGTGGAATTTACATCAGGACCGTAGTTAGGAAATAGTTTATCAGAGTAAAACACCATATTTTTATAATAATAAATACATGGGAAATTCCTAAGTTTCAATTACAAACATGTTTATAGGGATAAACCCTAATTTATTGAAATAAAACTTCTTCTTTATTTAGGTAACTTTTATAGCCACTTTTCCAAGCCTTCAGTGCTCTCCAGCTGGCTTCTAATTGGCTTTCACATTTTGTTACCTGAAACGCGTTTGAAAACATTTTATCAGCAAGAAATACTGGCGAGTGAATCCCAGTTTAATCAAAACAGGTTTTATCATTTTACAGCATTGAGGGCAATCCAGCAATTACATTTGTTTACATCTACTTTAATTACCACCCACGGTACTGTCAATCCTGACTAGTGGTAATGTTACTACTCACAGTGTAGTAACAAATTTTGTATACAAAACCCCAACATACCGACGATAATTGTAGAATACAAATACTAAATCACTGTTAAATATTGTGACAACTGGCACCAAACCAGTAATTTCCGTACACTTTAATCATTATTTAATGACTATAATTATGTGCTTAATTGTCAGCAATGTCTGAACACATACTAAACAAGTGAATTCATGCACGTTGTATACTACAAAATATTGCTTTATGCATAAACGAGAGCGTTGCGTCAGAAATACTAGTAAACTCACCGGTAAGACACTTTGTGTCAACAGAACTGCAGAAAGCAGTCAGACATTAAAATTGGAGCCTAGGTGTAGGTCCAACGACAAGAATACATACAAGGATCTACATATATACCTTGCGAAAGCAAAATAAGCACTAAAAAGCACCCGCAACGCACTTTAAGTGCAGAATTTTAGTAAATTCAGCTCTAAACAACATTTAACAACATAAATATCATCCAGAAATTTCGTTTTATTATCCAAAATACTTCCCCAAGTGTTGGGAATTGAAAGGATACAAAAAGGTACTTAAAAGACACTAAAAAGTGTAATTTAGCACTTTAACGGATTAATATCCAACCGAACAACCGGACTTTACCCGGAACATAAAAATATTGTCAATGACATTGTTTACACTTTCCTGAGCTAGTTAGGGTCCCCGAATACCCTAACACCCTTTAGAATTCATAACACACATAATACACTAATTTACACCTTTAGTACTTAACTAGTTACTAACTATCTAGTTCAAATCAAACTAAATACCCCCCCCCCATGATCCGATCGGTTTCCCCCATGTGGGGCACACACCATCAAATTTTGATTATTATATTAAGTTCCCTAACATCTAGGTAACATATTATTTGTTGGACAAGATCACCAAATGGTCTATAAGAATACTTGGAGGATAAGGTCTTTCACTTCACAACACTTAACAAAAAAATTGCACTCTCTCTCCCTCTTCTCTTTGAGTTCGGCCGAGAGCTCACACACACCCACTATCACTTTCAAATTTCGATCTTGCAATTTCACATACATACAAGTGTGCTAGAGTTCATACAAGGAGGCTCAGTGCTTTCGGAATCACAAGGACCTCTCTACATCGCTTTTATCCACCTTGTTTTCGCTTTGATTCTTCCCTAGCCTTGAGCTAGTTGTAAGTGCTTCTAAACACTCTCTTGTTCATGTTTAAAGTGGTTAATAAGAGATTTAACGGATAAAAAATCAAGAACACTAAAGATCAAAACTTAAAGTCTTGAAAGAATGATGAACTTGATGGATAAAGAGTGACTAGTGGTGTAAATCTTGTGAATCTTGTTTAGAAATGATTATTTTATGTTGTTTGACGCTAGTAGTGGAAAGGATCGTCATCTAACCATGCTAGGTCATGTTCATGAAACATGAACTAGCAATATGTTAAGTGTAAAAGTAGCAAGATGATGAACCCTTCCACTCATGAACATGAACCTGTGTAAAAGTGATTTTTCTGGTAAAATAGAGTTTTAAACTAGTAGATCTAAAGATCTACAAGTGGTATTTTCGAAGGACCAAGTGTAAGATGCAAATCTTGTTTAAAAGTCGGATCTTACACAACTAAAAGCATTTTTGCAAACAAACAAGTGTGTAAACACTTGTGCGTCAAAAGGTCTAACAAAGGAATAATTTTGTAGTTTTTAGACTAGAGGTTGTAAAGTTACATTTTCTTTAAAAATGGGAAGATCTACTAAAAACGTTGGGAAGTTACTACATACTTTTACACAACTTACAAGTTCATGTGTTTGCGATTTATGCTTATTTTTTACTAGTTTGATGATTGAATATTGTATATTGATGATTGGAAAATTGATGATCGAATTTTTAAAAGAAAATGATACGCTAGCAAGCGTGGCCACCTCCAGTTACAGAGGAAACTCTGGCAAAATTTTTCCAGAAAATAACACTTAGAAAAATAAAAGTTTTTGAGAAACTTATTCTCTAAAAAAAAAATGTATATAAGAATATTACCAAGGTTTCCCTAATTTTTGGTGATAAGAAATGAGGATTCATTCGAGAATAAAAATGGATATTAAGTACGTATATATTTTTGAGAAATATATATATATATATATATATATATATATATATATATATATATATATTATTTGATCACCAACTTTTGTGCTAAGTGTATATAGTATGTGTTATTCGTGCTAGTGTATTAAGACTTAAAAATACACTAAATACTCATGAGAAGTATAAACACAAAAAAAAAAAAAAAATACACATACGACATACGAGATACATAATTCGGGTGCAAAGTGCAAAGTGCAAAACACAAGATACTTATATTAATTTTTGAGAAAATAATATAAGTGAGATACTTATATTTTTAACACAACAATACAAATACAAATACAAAAGAAAGTGAATGTGCTTGTGCGACGCAAGTCTAGTGACTAACGTTTAATAAAACACGTTTAGGTCATAACGCACTATAAGCAAATCCGGTGAAGTTTACGACGCATGGAACGCAAAGTTGTGAGTTCATGCTCCCCCTTTTCTTTAACTGTTTTTGGTTTACAATTCGGGGGTGAAATACATGTTACAAATACTTCAGTATTTACAAAATGGTATGATATGTACTAAAACGAGAAGTACTCTTGGTGAAGACTAGTGCCAAGAATTGATGCGAGAAATCGTGTCACGAATAGGGTACCATAAGCACCATTAATCGTGTACATACTTATACCACAGAACAAAAGGTTAGATGTAATGGGTTTCAGGGCAGCCCCACTCTTGGTGATAACTAGAACCAAGTAGTGTTTTTGTGTCTCAGTCGTGAATCGACTACAGAAAAATGCCTATGGTTTGGTGATTTCCTATGTCGTGTCACATGTTAATGGCTTTGCAACCCATTAACACTTGATACATATAGAAATACTTAATTCATACTTGAATACGTGATTTAACAAATACATACCATGATTTTCATACAAAGTATACAAGCGTTAAATACAAAAACTGCATGAATTCACACCAACATTATGTTGACGTTTTTTTTCCAAAACTCACATGTATTTCAGGTAACTAGGATGGATGTGCGCGCGGTCTTACCCATGCTCGTGGATGTCGCTTATGTTTGTCTTTAAATAAAGTTGTAAACTTTTTAAGACAATGTTTTATGCTAACTCGCGATGTAAACGCTATCTTATATTTTCAAATTATGGTATTTGAAGTTATTTTCATGAGCATGTAGTATGTTTACCTTTCGTATGCAATGAGAACCTTTCATGATCACACCTCGTGCTTCCGCCGCAGAAAGGGGTGTGACAGATTGGTATCAGAGCTGCGATTGTAGTGAACCAGGATTCCTTCTCGATTGTAGTCTACAATCTCTAGGATCCTTTCACGAAAACAATTTTCAAAGAGTTTTCATTGCATAAAACGTCCCGCGACATCCACTACCTGAAACTATTTACATGAGTCTAGAAAAGACACTACGGAACTTAGGGTGCACCGAAGTAGCACTTGTCTTTAACTGAGAAATTACTTGCAATTATGTGTGATAATTAGTATATACTAGAAGTAGAATGTCACAAGAATACGTGACTTTAACTGAAAGCGATGGCCCATCTGAAGGAAGAAATACGAGGATGAAACGAACTGTGCGGACTGTGCAAGGAGTTACGTAATTATGGATGCATACATAATTATGGAATTCAGTGCACAGAAATCACAGCAAGTCTTGTCACGTATAGAATCCCTCAGTGCAAGCCTACTAAGTACTCTGCTAGAGTAAAAATTGTTTGATGTCACGTATGTGGTATATACCTGTGAATATATATACTACTACTGTCTAGTATGACGATATCAAACAAATGTTTAACCCTGTTTTGTTATGTTCTGTCAGAACATGGCACCCAGGAAAGCTGTGAATGCTCGCAATGACAATCAACCTCCTCCTCCCCCACTGCCAAGAACTGCTGAAGAGCTGAACGCTCTACTGGAAGAAAGGATCTCCGCTGCTATCGCCCAGTACGAGGCGAACCGTACTCAAGACAGTGGAGGACCAAGCAATGCTAGACGTAACGGGCATGGAGATTCGTCTGGAGGAAACGCAGCTCAAGGTAACCTTACGACAATGCACTAAGCATGAAGAAATTTATGAACGGTCCTTGTTTCATTATTTCTTCGATTGCTCACATGTGAATTGGTTGAATTAATTCCAGGCTGCACTTTCAAGCAGTTCCTCGACTGCAAGCCGATGAACTATGACGGCACAGGAGGTGCAGTAGCATTCATACACTGGACGGAGAAGACTGAAGCTACTATCCGCATGAGCAAGTGTACCGCGGACTAGCAAGTCACTTTCGCTACTGGGTTGTTTGTCGATGAGGCTTTGACTTGGTGGAACTTACAAGTCCAAACCTTGGGCGATGATGCCGCTTATGGCCTAACTTGGGATGAAATAAAGGAAAGAATGAGAGAGAAGTACTGCTCTCATGCTGAACTCCAAAGGCTGGAAACGGAGTTCTGGCACTTGACTATGGAAGGTGCTGACATTAATGGTTACACTCGAAGGTTCCACGATCTGTCTAGAGTGCTTCCCTACATGGTGACTCCAGAATTCAAGTGCGTTGAACGCTACATTTGGGGATTGGCCCCAGAGTTTCGTGGCATGGTGACGTCGGCCAAACCACAAACAATCACAGAGGCTGTAACTCTGGCTGTCAGCCTTACCGAAAATTGGCAAAGTCGCCTACAGATTGAATTTACCCGAAGAACTCAGTGGAGTTCATAATGTTTTCCACGTGTCAAATCTGAAGAAGTGTCTGTCAGATGAGACCCTCATAGTTCCTCTCAAGGAACTCACAATCGACGACCAACTGCGATTCATCGAGGAACCAGTAGAGATTACGGATCAAGATGTTAAGATCCTCAAACATACCAGGATACCTCTGGTCCGAGTTCGTTGGAATGCTCGTCGTGGCCCAGAGTATACCTGGGAACGAGAAGACCAAATGAAACTCAAGTATCCCCAGCTGTTTAAGAAAAACGCAACCACTACTGAGGCTGAAGCTACTGCAGAATTTCGGGACGAAATTCCAAATCAATGGGGGGATGATGTGACACCCCAGGAAAATCAGGAAAACAACGCAACTTAACTAGCTTCCTCAGTAACCACGCGCTAAATTTAGGGACGAAATTCTCTTAACAGGAGGAGAATGTGACAACCCTCAAATTTACATGTAACCGTACAGTTTATTAATAATAATTAATGTGCTTGATGACTGTGTGGAATTACTTAACTGCTTTCTGATATCTGTGTTAGGCTTACACGTATTTGTTAATATACTAATAGTGTACAGAAAGGTCACTAAATAGTCCGTTATATTTTCCTAAGTGTTAGAAAGTAAAAACGTTACAAAATATATAAATAGGACGCCTTACAAATTTATTTAAGCACTTTAACGGAACAGTATCCAACCGAACAACCGGACTTAACCCGGAGCACAAAAATATTGTCATTGACACTATTTTTCTTTTTCTGAGCCAGTTAGGGTCCCCGAATACCCTAACACCCGTTATATATTACAACACACATAATACACTTATTTATTTCCTAACTTATCTAACTAAATGCTTAACTGATTAGTTAAAATCCCAACTAAATAGCCCCCCCCCCCCAACCGAACGGTTTCTCCAAGGGGACATCACCACACAATGTTTGATTATTATATTTAGACTTGTCTAATATCACCACTACATATTACCTTGTGGATAATGAGAGTGCATGAATTATAAATTAGACCAAAAGGTTAGACTTTCATTCAAATACATCAACACTTTACAAAAAAAATCTCATCTTTCTCCTCTCATCACTCTCGGCCGAGAGCTACCTCACACCCACCATCATTTTCCCAATTTCATTATTGCCATTTTATATACACTCAAGAGTGAAGGATCTCTTACGAGTAAGCCCGGTGCTTGCGGATTGCCAAGGACCTCTCTACGCCGCTTTTAACCAGCCGTTCTTCGTCTAGTTTCTTCCCTAGCCACAATAGTAAGTGATTCTAATCACCTTCTTAAGCTTGTCTAAAGTGGTTAATAAGAATTTTGTCGGATAAAAATCATGAACACTAGAGTTCAAAACTAAAAGTCCACTAAAAATAATAAACATGGTGGTTAATGAATGAATGTTAGTGTAAAACTTTTGAAACTAGTTTTGTTATGATTCGTGGTTGATTATCTGATGTTTTGCTGATTAGTATTGATGTTTAATGTTGTTATGATTAATAAACTTGCTAACGGAAATCAATCGAACACGAACTAGGAAGTTAAAGAGTGAAAGCAGAATCTGTCCCGGTTTTACAGCCAACTTCAGTTGGCTATAAACAGATCATAAACGCTATGAAAAACTGATATTTTGAGTCTAAAACGTGTTATTATGAAATACGGTTCTAATGGCACCGGAATCGTAATTTTTGGACTTCGTTTACTATTTTTAAAGCGTCATTTCGTAACAGCAACAAGAGCTGCATTTTTCTGCTGAAAATATATGTTTTGTTTTCTGTCATAACTCGGGTTCTGTGTAGAGTTGGATCCTGAAACTTGTATTGTAGATGACCACCGATGTATTTGTAATTACCCCACCAGAATTTCGTAAATCAGACGCTCGATGAATTTTTAATAAATTGTTCCGTGGACTGCGGTCAGAAATATATAAATCTGAGTTCAGTTCGGAATATGAATTTTTATAAAATATTGATAATGAACTGGACCCTGATATTTTTACACAATAAAATTTGGAATGTTTAAGACATCCTGTAAAAATTTGGAATAATTTAACTATTTTATTAAAGTGTCCGAAAACAGCCGGTTTTGAATATAAATGCTGAAATGACATAAGTTGTGACTCGCGTGTCTAAATGTCGAGTATGCTATCTGTGAATGATCTAACATGTTATATGTGTTACGTGCACTATCGTATGTTTGCTTATGAGTAGGGAATGGATGGGAAATATATATACGGGCATAAACAGTTAAAGTAATGCTTGCTATGTGATAGATACGTGTAGGAACTTTGTGCTCTATTTGTAAGCCACTAAATGACTAACTGGTAAATCATACTAGGACGTGATTGACCGACCTTGATTGTTAGCTATATTTGAGAATCTAACCGAGCAAACCGAGGTGAGTTCACACTTTTCTACAAAGCATGGTAAATTCCCGGTGGGAATGGGAATGGGTACAGGAATAGGGATTCCTCGTCCTTTGAGACGTGTTCAGGAATGTAAATTCCTCGTCCTGTTGGGACGTGTTAGACTTACTGGACTAGAACTCTATCAGCGAAGTCCCTCCCTTTTTGTATCGACTTAATCGCCGAGGCTATGGCGAGCGGGTGGGTTAATAGCGCTATTAGGTTTAACAAACCTCACACCGTGCCGGTTGGACGGGTGTGTACTAATGGACTATGGCACGTCGGTGGTGATAGAACACCGACGCTAGGGCACAATTGATTTTTGTTAGTAGTCGATATGATAAACGAGTCTGGTAGTTTAAAATACTGGGGTAGCTCCCCACGGCCAAAGTGCCGGGCTGGATAGCCAGGGAAGGTGGACATGGGATGGTTAACTAATAAACGTTTTCGAACTATGGGGTAACCCCCACGGCTGGATAGCCGAATGAGATTAAACTATGTTTTCGGAAATAACTCTAAAATGGACAACCAACCGTGAACTCACTCAACTTTGTTGTTGACTCGTTATTACATGCTTTGCAGGTCATTAGATGCTATGGAGCTTGCATATGGAGGTGGTCGTTGTGGGATGCGAACTGATATGTCCCGTACTTAATGAATAAACTTTATGAACTTATTTAACCTACATTTTGGACTTTAAACTTATGAACTATGGACTTATGTTTTGAACTTATGTTTTATGCTTCCGCTGTTAACCTAGAATCGGTTTACTTCCTTTTGGTCACCAATCGTATTGTGTTTGGTTTTATTTACTTAATTATGTTGTTCAATATGATTGGTGGCTCGATCCTGGTCATGTCACGCCTCCAAGCGGTGATACTCCGCATGGTGGATTTTGGGGGTGTGACAGATTGGTATCAGAGCCATTGGTTATAGTGAACTTGGTTTTTAAAAGGGAAAAGTTTTTGATAAAACCAGACTATAACCAGTACAGTGCTCAACGATCCACAACGACGCTTCGCTCCACGTGCAAGACTCGACACCATAAGTGGTATAATTTATGTTATATGGTCGGTTAGATAGTTCTCACTGTGCATTGGATAATGTGATAATTGCTATTTGAACCTCATGTGCTTACTCTCTATTGTCGTCCCACACTTACGCACTTTCGCGACACCTTTCTCACTTACGTTGCTTCATTATGAAGATCATGAGCGGACGCGGAGGACGTATCAACCTCACTCAAGCCCAGTTGACGGCTTTGATCAACGAACGAGTCGCTGAGGCACTCGCAGCCAACCCTGCAGGAGGTATAACCTGCCATATCAACCCACCTTAGGATGTTTAGATCCTACCTTCGCAAACCAATTCTCTTGCTTAACCTTATCTTTTATTCTCGCGCAATAGGTCAACACGCTCAACCTCCTGTGTGCACGTTCAAGACGTTCATGGACTGCCGACCTACCACTTTCAGTGGCACCGAAGGAGCAGTAGGCCTTCTTCACTGGTTTGAAAAGCTTGAGTCAGTTTTCGAGATGTGCGAATGCCCCGAAGACCGTAGGGTGAAATATGCTACCGGAACACTTGAAGGGGTAGCGCTCACATGGTGGAACGCTCAGGTTTAGCTGCTGGGGTTGGTTGCTGCTAATGCCACCCCATGAAACGGTTTCAAGGAACTGATCAAAGAGGAATACTGTAGTCGGGATGACATCCACAAACTGGAGGTGGAATTTTTCAATCTGAAGATGACGGGGTCGGAGATTGAGGCATATACCAAGAGGTCGAATGAACTGGCCATCCTGTGCCCTACTATGGTGGACCCTCCCATCAAACGTATTGAGCTTTACCTCAAGGGCCTTGTACCAGAGATTCAAAGTCACGTAACTTCAGCCAACCTGGGTACCATTCAGCAAATTATCAAGTTGGCTCATCGTCTCACCGACCAGGCGGTGGAGCAAAACAGGCTACCCAAACGTATCAGTGCCACAGCTACTTCTGATGCACCTACCGACAACAAGCGAAAATGGGATGGGAATTTAGGCAGAGGTTCTACTTCAGCTCAGTCCTAGCAGCGAAAGACAGATGAGTACAGGAGCCCCAGTCAGCAGCCTTCTGGGAATCAAGGTCAGGGTGGATACAAGGGAAATCACCCCAAATGTAATCGCTGTAACTTGCACCACAGTGGGCCATGTGGTAAAGGCAACTGTCATCGATGCAACAAGCCTGGTCACATGGCAAGGGACTGCAGGAGTCAGCATCCGGCGAATCAGAACCGGCAGCAACAGCAAGCCCCACCCAATCAACGCCAGCAGCAGCATCAGCAGGCAAATAAAGGATGCTTTCAGTGTGGCGCTGAAGGCCACTTTAAGAGGAACTGCCCCCAGCTGAACCAAAACCAGAACAATAACCAAAGAAATGGGAACCACAATGGAAACAACAACGGAGGTAACAATGGAGGTAACAATAATGGAAATGGCGCCCAAGGTCGTGTGTTCGTGATTGGTCAGGGAGAAGCAAGGAACGATCCCAACGTTGTGATGGGTAAGTTTCTTCTGGACGACTTCTTTGTTACTGTTTTGTTCGATTCGGGTGCCGATACTAGTTATGTGTCCTTAAAAGTTAGCCAAATGCTTAAGCGCACTCCAACACTTTTGAACACCAAACGCGCGGTAGAACTAGCTAACGGTAAAAGTCTTGAAGCCACACACATAGTTAAAGGTTGTAACCTCGTCTTAGCTGGTCAGACTTTCTCTATCGATCTTATTCCTATCACACTTGGTAGTTTCGACGTTGTTATTGGTATGGATTGGCTATCCCATCATCAAGCGGAGATTGTTTGCAAGGAGAAAATCGTCCGCATTCCTCGTTCTGGTGAAGAACCTCTCATGATTCGTGGCGACAAGAGTGGTGCTATCGAAGGCATCATCTCTTTCCTTAAGGCCCAGAAATGTCTACGAAAGGGCCACACTGCCATTTTAGCACTCGTTACTGACACATCAACGGAAGAGAAGAGAATTGAAGACATTCCTATTATGCGCGATTTTCCTGAGGTATTTCCTGAGGAATTACCTGGTCTTCTGCCTCATCGCCAAGTTGAGTTTCAAATCGAGCTAGCTCCTGGAGCAGCACCAGTAGCTCGAGCGCCATATCGTCTAGCTCCATCAGAATTGGAAGAACTGTCCAAGCAATTACAAGAACTTTTGGAAAAAGGTTTCATACGTCCTAGCTCTTCGCCCTGGGGAGCTCCAGTCTTGTTCGTAAAGAAGAAAGATGGTACTTTCAGAATGTGTATTGACTATCGTGAACTTAACAAGGTGACTGTGAAGAATCGTTATCCTCTTCCACGTATTGACGACTTGTTCGACCAGTTGCAAGGGTCGAGCTATTACTCCAAGATTGATTTGAGATCGGGATACCATCAACTGAGGGTCCGAGATGAGGACGTCTCCAAAACAGCATTCAGAACTCGTTACGGCCATTACGAGTTTCTGGTTATGCCATTCGGGCTGACGAATGCACCAGCGGTCTTCATGGATCTCATGAACCGAGTGTGCAAGCCTTACCGGGATAAGTTCATTATTGTGTTCATCGACGATATCCTGATCTATTCTAAGAGTCAGGAGGAACAGGAGCAGCATCTACGACTTATGCTGGAACTTCTTCGAAAAGAGCCGTTGTATGCCAAGTTTTCAAAATGTGACTTCTGGCTTCGCGAAGTCCACTTTCTAGGCCATGTGGTAAACAAGGGTGGAATTCATGTGGATCCATCTAAGGTTGAATCGATCAAGAATTGGCCTGCACCCAGCACACCAACAGAGATCCGCCAAGTCTTGGGTTTGGCAGGATATTACAGAAGGTTTATAAAAGATTTCTCCAAGATTGCGTAACCCCTCACTTCACTGACTCAGAAGGGTGTCATCTATCATTGGGGTGATGCACAGGAGTCCGCATTTCAGCACTTGAAGGATAGACTTTGTAGGGCGCCTATCCTCTCATTGCCTGAGGGCACAGACGATTTTGTGGTTTACTGCGATGCTTCCATCCAACGACTTGGTTGGGTGTTGATGCAACGTGACAAGGTCATTACCTACGCATCACGCCAACTCAAGGTTCACGAAAGAAATTACACTACTCACGATCTGGAGCTGGGAGCAGTTGTTTTCGCGCTTAAGATATGGAGACATTACCTGTACGGTACCAAGTGCACCATTTACACCGATCACAGGAGTCTCGAGCATATCTTCAAGCAAAAGAAGTTAAACATGCGACAACGCCGATGGGTCAAACTCTTGAATGATTACGAATGCGCTATCAAGTATCATCCGGGCAAAGCCAATGTTGTGGCCGACGCCCTCAGTCGAAAAAATGCTATACCTAAGCGTGTACGTGCATTACAGCTTACCATCCAATCCAACCTCCCCTCTCAGATTCGTGATGCTCAGGTCGAAGCAATGAAAGCAGAGAACATCAGGGCTGAATCCCTACGAGGATCGAGGCAGCGGCTAGAACAAAAGGAAGACGGCGCTTACTATGTAACAGGGCGCATCTGGGTTCCACTTTATGGAAACTTACGCGAGCTTGTGATGGACGAAGCGCACAAGTCTCGTTATTCGGTACATCCTGGTTCGGATAAAATGTACCACGACCTAAAGACTATGTATTGGTGGCCTGGCATGAAAGCCCAAATAGCAACCTACGTCAGCAAGTGCTTGAGTTGTGCGAGAGTCAAGTCTGAATATCAGAAACCATCAGGCCTACTTCAACAACCGGAGATCCCGAAATGGAAATGGGAGCAAATTTCCATGGATTTCGTTACCGGCCTGCCCAGATCTCAACGTGGAAACGATACCATTTGGGTGAACGTAGATCGACTGACCAAGTCTGTACATTTTCTGGCTATCAAAGAAACGGATAATTTTTCTACTCTTGCAGACATTTACCTAAAGGAAGTGGTATCAAGGCATGGAGTTCCAATCTCCATCATTTCTGATCGTGACGCGCGTTTTACGTCTGAACTGTGGCAAGCTATGCATAACTCCTTTGGCTCACGTTTAGATATGAGCACCGCTTATCACCCACAGACGGATGGGCAATCTGAACGCACCATCCAAACCCTTGAATACATGCTTAGGGCATGCGTAATCGACTTCGGCAATGGCTGGGAAAACACCTCCCGCTAGTGGAGTTCTCATATAACAACAGCTACCACACCAGCATCCAAGCTGCTCCGTTCGAGGCATTGTACGGACGCAAATGCCGATCACCTCTCTGTTGGGCAGAAGTTGGTGACAGCCAAATCACTGGCCCAGAACTTGTGGTAGATACCACCGAGAGAATTGCTCAGATACGACAGCGAATGGCGGCAGCTCGTGACCGTCAGAAAAGCTATGCTGATAAGGGAAGAAAACCACTCGAGCTCCAGGTTGGGGATCGAGTGCTACTCAAGGTCTCACCTTGGAAAGGTGTAGTCCGCTTTGGCAAACGAGGCAAACTCAATCCGCGTTATGTCAGACCATTCGAAGTCACCGAGAAAATTGGCAAAGTAGCCTACAGATTGAATTTACCTGAAGAACTCAGCGGAGTTCACAATGTTTTCCACGTGTCAAATCTGAAGAAGTGTCTGTCAGATGAGACCCTCATAGTTCCTCTCAAGGAACTCACAATCGACGACCAGCTGCGATTCGTCGAGGAACCAGTAGAGATTACGGATCAAGATGTTAAGATCCTCAAGCATACCAGGATACCTCTGGTCCGAGTTCGTTGGAATGCTCGTCGTGGCTCAGAGTATACCTGGGAACGAGAAGACCAAATGAAACTCAAGTATCCCCAGCTGTTTAAGAAAAACGCAACCACTACTGAGGCTGAAGCTACTGCAGAATTTCGGGACGAAATTCCAAATCAACGGGGGGATGATGTGACACCCCAGGAAAATCAGGAAAACAACGCAACTTAAGTAGCTTCCTCAGTAACCACGCGCTAAATTTCAGGATGAAATTCTCTTAATAGGGGGAGAATGTGACAACCCTCAAATTTACATGTAACCGTACAGTTTATTAATAATAATTAATGTGCTTGACGACTGTGTGGAATTACTTAACTGCTTTCTGATATCTGTGTTATGCTTACACGTATTTGTTAATATACTAATAGTGTACAGAAAGGTCACTAAATAGTCCGTTATATTTTCCTAAGTGTTAGAAAGTAAAAACGTTACAAAATATATAAATAGGACGCCTTACAAATTTATTTAAGCACTTTAACGGAACAGTATCCAACCGAACAACCGGACTTAACCCGGAGCACTAAAATATTGTCATTGACACTATTTTTCTTTTTCTGAGCCAGTTAGGGTCCCCGAATACCCTAACACCCGTTATATATTACAACACACATAATACACTTATTTATTTCCTAACTTATCTAACTAAATGCTTAACTGATTAGTTAAAATCCCAACTAAATAGCCCCCCCCCCCAACCGAACGGTTTCTCCAAGGGGACATCACCACACAATGTTTGATTATTATATTTAAACTTGTCTAATATCACCACTACATATTACCTTGTGGATAATGAGAGTGCATGAATTATAAATTAGACCAAAAGGTTAGACTTTCATTCAAATACATCAACACTTTACAAAAAAAATCTCATCTTTCTCCTCTCATCGCTCTCGGCCGAGAGCTACCTCACACCCACCATCATTTTCCCAATTTCATTATTGCCATTTTATATACACTCAAGAGTGAAGGATCTCTTACGAGTAAGCCCGGTGCTTGCGGATTGCCAAGGACCTCTCTACGCCGCTTTTAACCAGCCGTTCTTCGTCTAGTTTCTTCCCTAGCCACAGTAGTAAGTGGTTCTAATCACCTTCTTAAGTTTGTCTAAAGTGGTTAATAAGAATTTTGTCGGATAAAAATCATGAACACTAGAGTTCAAAACTAAAAGTCCACTAAAAATAATAAACATGGTGGTTAATGAATGAATGTTAGTGTAAAACTTTTGAAACTAGTTTTGTTATGATTCTTGGTTGATTTTCTGATGTTTTGCTGATTAGTATTGATGTTTAATGTTGTTGTGATTAATAAACTTGCTAACGGAAATCAATCGAACACGAACTAGGAAGTTAAAGAGTGAAAGCAGAATCTGTCCCGGTTTTACAGCCAACTTCAGTTGGCTGTAAACAGGTCATAAACGCTACGAAAAACTGATATTTTGAGTCTAAAACGTGTTATTATGAAATACGGTTCTAATGGCACCAGAATCGTAATTTTTGGACTTCGTTTACTATTTTTAAAGCGTCATTTCGTAACAGCAACAAGAGCTGCATTTTTCTGCTGAAAATATATGTTTTGTTTTCTGTCATAACTCGGGTTCTGTGTAGAGTTGGATCCTGAAACTTGTACTGTAGATGACCACCGATGTATTTGTAATTACCCCACTGGAATTATGTAAATCGGACGCTCGATGAATTTTTAATAAATTGTTCCGTGGACTGTGGTCAGAAATATATAAATCTGAGTTCAGTCCGGAATATGAATTTTTATAAAATATTGGTAATGAACTGGACCCCGATATTTTTACACAATAAAATTTGGAATGTTTAAGACATCCTGTAAAAATTTGGGGATTTTTGGAATAATTTAACTATTTTATTAAAATGTCCGAAAACAGCTGGTTTTGAATATAAATGCTGAAATGACATAAGTTGTGACTCGCGTGTCTAAATGTCGAGTATGCTATCTGTGAATGATCTAACATGTTATATGTGTTACGTGCACTATCGTATGTTTGCTTATGAGTAGGGAATGGATGGGAAGTATATATACGGGCATAAACAGTTAAAGTAATGCTTGCTATGTGATAGATACGTGTAGGAACTTTGTGCTCTATTTGTAAGCCACTAAATGACTAACTGGTAAATCATACTAGGACGTGATTGACCGACCTTGATTGTTAGCTATATTTGAGAATCTAACCGAGCAAACCGAGGTGAGTTCACACTTTTCTACAAAGCATGGTAAATTCCCGGTGGGAATGGGGATGGGTACAGGAATAGGGATTCCTCGTCCTTTGAGACGTGTTCAGGAATGTAAATTCCTCGTCCTGTTGGGACGTGTTAGACTTACTGGACTAGAACTCTATCAGCGAAGTCCCCCCCTTTTTGTATCGACTTAATCGCCGAGGCTATGGCGAGCGGGTCATTAGTTAATAGCGCTATTAGGTTTAACAAACCTCACACCGTGCCGGTTGGACGGGTGTGTACTAATGGACTATGGCACGTCGGTGGTGATAGAACACCGACGCTAGGGCACAATTGATTTTTGTTAGTAGTCGATATGATAAACGAGTCTGGTAGTTTAAAATACTGGGGTAGCTCCCCACGGCCAAAGTGCCGGGATGGATAGCCAGGGAAGGTGGACATGGGATGGTTAACTAATAAACGTTTTCAAACTATGGGGTAACCCCCACGGCTGGATAGCCGAATGAGATTAAACTATGTTTTTGGAAACAACTCTAAAATGGACAACCAACCGTGAACTCACTCAACTTTGTTGTTGACTCATTATTACATGCTTTGCAGGTCATTAGATGCTATGGAGCTTGCATATGGAGGTGGTCGTTGTGGGATGCGAACTGATATGTCCCGTACTTAATGAATAAACTTTCTGAACTTATTTAACCTACGTTTTGGACTTTAAACTTATGAACTATGGACTTATGTTTTGAACTTATGTTTTATGCTTCCGCTGTTAACCTAGAATCGGTTTACTTCCTTTTAGTCACCAATCGTATTGTGTTTGGTTTTATTTACTTAATTATGTTGTTCAATATGATTAGTGGCTCGATCCTGGTCATGTCACGCCTCCAAGCGGTGATACTCCGCATGGTGGATTTTGGGGGTGTGACACCAACAGTCTTTATGGATCTGATGAACCGTGTATGCAAACCATATCTCGATAAATTCGTGATTGTATTTATCGATGATATCCTGATTTACTCACAAATGAAAGAAGAACACGAGCAACACCTCAGAACTATTCTGGAACTATTGAAGAAAGAGAAACTTTATGCAAAGTTCTCGAAATGCGAATTCTGGATTCGCGAAGTACAATTTCTTGGTCACGTTGTGAATGAGAAGGGCATTCATGTAGACCCGTCCAAGATAGAAGCAATAAAGAATTGAGAAGCTCCCAAGACCCCAACTGAAGTTCGGCAATTTTTGGGCTTAGCGGGCTATTATCGGCGATTCATCGAGAATTTCTCAAAGATAGCTCAACCGCTAACGACCCTTACGCAGAAAGACAAGAAATACGACTGGGGTTACAAACAGGAAGAAGCCTTCCAGTTACTTAAAAACAAGTTATGCGATGCACCAATACTATCGTTGCCCGAAGGCACTGAAGACTTCGTGGTATACTGCGACGCTTCACGACAAGGTTTGGGTTGCGTGCTTATGCAACACCAGAAAGTCATCGCTTACGCTTCAAGACAATTGAAGGTTCATGAAAGAAACTATACCACTCACGACCTGGAACTACTAGGCGCAGTGGTATTCGCCTTGAAGATCTGGCGACACTATCTATATGGTACCCGATGTACAATCTTCACAGATCACAAAAGCCTACAACACATATTTGATCAAAAGGAATTAAATATGCGACAGCGACGTTGGGTCGAGCTGCTGAACGATTATGACTGTGAGATTAAGTACCATCCTGGAAAGGCAAACGTTGTAGCGGACGCGCTAAGTCGAAAAGAAAGGGTTAAGACCCTAAGGGTTCAAGCATTGGAAATGACTATCCGAACAAACCTCACTGCACGCATTCGTGATGTACAACAAGAAGCTCTTAAGGGAGAAAACCATAAAGCTGAATACCTCCGAGGTATGCTGAAATACATGGTGCCAAACGAGGAGGGAGCCTTATACTTCAAGAAGCGTATTTGGGTTCCACTCTATGGTGGCATACGAGAAGTCATTCTTGACGAAGCGCACAAATCAAGATACTCGATCCATCCAGGATCAGATAAAATGTATCAAGATTTGAAAGAGTACTATCGGTGGCCGAGACTCAAAAGCGACGTTGTTGTTTACGTTGGAAAATGCCTAACCTGTGCCAAGGTTAAGGCAGAATATCAGAAACCGTCTGGCCTACTACAACAACCAGAGATACCCATGTGGAAGTGGGAGCAAATCTTGATGGACTTCATAACAAAACTACCCAGGACCCCGAGAGGGCACGATATGATATGGGTAATAGTTGACCGATTAACGAAATCTGCGCATTTCCTACCGATCCGAGAGAAGGATAGCACTGGAAAGCTTGCAGAGATATACTTAAAGGAAATTGTGGCACGTCATGGAGTGCCAATCTCAATCATTTTAGACAGAGATGGACGCTTTGTTTCAAGAATCTGGCAATCATTTCAGGAAGCCTTTAGATCTCAGCTAGATCTAAGCACGGCATTCCATCCACAAACAGACGGCCATAGCGAACGGACTATACAAACGTTAGAAGATATGCTTCGCGCATGTGTCATGGATCTGGGCGGCAGCTGGGATACTCATCTACCTTTAGTTGAGTTTTCCTACTATAACAATTATCACACAAGCATAAAGGCCGCGCCGTTCGAAGCTCTGTATGGCCGCAAGTGCCGATCGCCCTTATGTTGGGCAGATGTTGGAGATAAACGTATGGTTGGTCCTGAACTTGTACAAGAGACAACCGACAAGATTGCGCAGATCCGAGAGCGCATCAAGGCGGCTCGAGATCGACAAAAGAGCTACGCTGATCTGAAAAGAAAACCAGTAGAATTCGAGGTGGGAGACAAAGTGTTGTTAAAAGTCTCACCTTGGAAGGATGTAGTAAGATTTGGAAAACGTGGAAAGCTGAATCCACAATACATCGGACCATTCAGAATCTTGGAAAGAATTGGTACCGTGGCATACAAGTTGGAATTACCGGAAGAACATAATGGAGTACATGATACGTTCCATGTATCCAATCTTAAGAAGAGTCCAACACAAGAAGACGTGATCATCCCTGTGGATGAAGTGCATATTGATGATGCCCTCCGATTTACAGAACAACCCGTTGAGGTTACCGATTGGAAAGTCAACAAGACCAGGAGGAGCACTGTTAAACTTGTCAAAGTACGTTGGAGCTCTAAGCACGGACCCGAGTACACATGGGAATGTGAAGACCAGTTCAAAGAAAAGTATCCCCACCTATTCAAGAAGACTCCTGCGAGAGTTAGCTCAGCCTGAATTTCGGGACGAAATTCTTTTAACGGGGGGAGACTGTGACAACTGGCACCAAACTGGTAATTTCCGTACACTTTAATCATTATTTAATGACTATAATTATGTGCTTAATTGTCAGTAATTTCTGAACACATACTAAACAAGTGAATTCATGCTCGTTGTATACTATAAAATATTGCTTTATGCATAAACGAGAGCGTTGCATCAGAAATACTAGTAAACTCACCGGTAAGACACTTTGTGTCAACAGAACTGCAGAAAGCAGTCAGACATTAAAATTGGAGCCTAGGTGTAGGTCCAACGACAAGAATACATACAAGGATCTACATATATACCTTGCGAAAGCAAAATAAGCACTAAAAAGCACCTGAAACGCACTTTAAGTGCAGAATTTTAGTAAATTCAGCTCTAAACAGCATTTAACAACATAAATATCATGCAGAAATTTCGTTTTATTATCCAGAATACTTCCCCAAGTGTTGGGAATTGAAAGGATACAAAAAGGTACTTAAAAGACACTAAAAAGTGTAATTTAGCACTTTAACGGATTAATATCCAACCGAACAACCGGACTTTACCCGGAACATAAAAATATTGTCAATGACATTGTTTACACTTTCCTGAGCTAGTTAGGGTCCCCGAATACCCTAACACCCTTTATAATTCATAACACACATAATACACTAATTTACACCTTTAGTACTTAACTAGTTACTAACTATCTAGTTCAAATCAAACTAGATACCCCCCCCCCCCCATGATCCGATCGGTTTCCCCCATGTGGGGCACACACCATCAAATTTTGATTATTTTATTAAGTTGCCTAATATCTAGGTAACATATCATTTGTTGGACAAGAGGACCAAATGGTCTATAAGAATACTTGGAGGATAAGGTCTTTCACTTCACAACACTTAACAAAAAAATTGCACTCTCTCTCCCTCTTCTCTTTGAGTTCGGCCGAGAGCTCACACACACACACCCACCATCACTTTCAAATTTCGATCTTGCAATTTCACATACATACAAGTGTTCTAGAGTTCATACAAGGAGGCTCAGTGCTTTCGCAATCACAAGGACCTCTCTACATCGCTTTTATCCACCTTGTTTTTGCTTTGATTCTTCCCTAGCCTTGAGCTAGTTGTAAGTGCTTC
Organism: Helianthus tuberosus; assembly: GCA_030545235.1. Taxonomy (NCBI): domain Eukaryota; kingdom Viridiplantae; phylum Streptophyta; class Magnoliopsida; order Asterales; family Asteraceae; genus Helianthus; species Helianthus tuberosus. The sequence goes on from CM060358.1 coordinate 126,907,421, forward strand.
TAAACACTCTCTTGTTCATGTTTAAAGTGGTTAATAAGAGATTTAACGGATAAAAATCAAGAACACTAAAGATCAAAACTTAAAGTCTTGAAAGAATGATGAACTTGATGGATAAAGAGTGACTAGTTGTGTAAATCTTGTGAATCTTGTTTAGAAATGATTATTTTATGTTGTTTGACGCTAGTAGTGGAACGGATCGTCATCTAACCATGCTAGGTCATGTTCATGAAACATGAACTAGCAATATGTTAAGTGTAAAAGTAGCAAGATGGTGAACCCTTCCACACATGAACATGAACCTGTGTAAAAGTGATTTTTCTGGTAAAATAGAGTTTTAAACTAGTAGATCTAAAGATCTACAAGTGGTATTTTCGAAGGACCAAGTGTAAGATGCAAATCTTGTTTAAAAGTCGGATCTTACACAACTAAAAGCATTTTTGCAAACAAACAAGTGTGTAAACACTTGTGCGTCAAAAGGTCTAACAAAGGAATAATTTTGTAGTTTTTAGACTAGAGGTTGTAAAGTTACATTTTCTTTAAAAATAAAGTTTCAAAGAAACTGATTTTATTTTTAAAGATGGGAAGATCTACTAAAAACGTTGGGAAGTTACTACATACTTTTACACAACTTACAAGTTCATGTGTTTGCGATTTATGCTTATTTTTTACTAGTTTGATGATTGAATATTGTATATTGATGATTGGAAAATTGTTGATCGAATTTTTAAAAGAAAATGATATGCTAGTAAGCGTGGCCACCTCCAGTTACAGAGGAAACTCTGGCAAAATTTTTCCAGAAAATAACACTTAGAAAAATAAAAGTTTTTGAGAAACTTATTCCCTAAAAAAAATGTATCTAAGAATATTACCAAGGTTTCCCTAATTTTTGGTGATAAGAAATGAGGATTCCTTCGAGAATAAAAATGGATATTAAGTACGTATATATTTTTGAGAAAAAAAAAAAAAAAATATATATATATATATATATATATATATATATATATATATATATATTATTTGATCACCAACTTTTGTGCTAAGTGTATATAGAATGTGTTATTCGTGCTAGTGTATTAAGACTTAAAAATACACTAAATACTCATGAGAAGTATAAACACAAAAAAAAAAAAATACACATACGACATACGAGATACATAATTCGGGTGCAAAGTGCAAAACACAAGATACTTATATTAATTTTTGAGAAAATAATATAAGTGAGATACTTAGTTAAAAATATAAAATATTTTTAACACAACAATACAAATACAAAAGAAAGCGACTGTGCTTGTGCGACGCAAGTCTAGTGACTAACGTTTAATAAAACACGTTTAGGTCATAACGCACTATAAGCAAATCCGGTGAAGTTTACGACGCAAGGAACGCAAAGTTGTGAGTTCATGCTCCCCCTTTTCTTTAACTGTTTTTGGTTTACAATTCGGGGGTTAAATACATGTTACAAATACTTCAGTATTTACAAAATGGTATGATATGTACTAAAACGAGAAGTACTCTTGGTGAAGACTAGTGCCAAGAATTGATGCGAGAAATCGTGTCACGAATAGGGTACCATAAGCACCATTAATCGTGTACATACTTAGACCGCAGAACAAAATGTTAGATCTAATGGGTTTCAGGGCAACCCCACTCTTGGTGACAACTAGAACCAAGTAGTGTTTTTGTGTCTCAGTCGTGAATCGACTACAGAAAAATGCCTATGGTTTGGTGACTTCCTATGTCGTGTCACATGTTAATGGCTTTGCAACCCATTAACACTTGATATATATAGAAATACTTAATTCATACTTGAATACGTGATTTAACAAATACATACCATGATTTTCATACAAAGTATACAAGCGTTAAATACAAAAACTGCATGAATTCACACCAACATTATGTTGACGTTTTTTTTCTTCCAAAACTCACATGTATTTCAGGTAACTAGGATGGATGTGCAAGCGGTCTTACCCATGCTCGTGGATGTCGCTTATGTTTGTCTTTAAATAAAGTTGTAAACTTTTTAAGACAATGTTTTATGCTAACTCGCGATGTAAACGCTATCTTATGTTTTCAAATTATGGTATTTGAAGTTATTTTCATGAGCATGTAGTATGTTTACCTTTCGTATGCAACGAGAACCTTTCATGATCACACCTCGTGCTTCCGCCGCAGAAACGGGTGTGACAAATATAAATTAAAACAATTGAGTTTTTGTAAAAACACTTTGTGAAAAGAGGAATCACTCACATTGCTACTTTAGGTATTTCCTTGCGATTTCCTAGTTATAATCTAATAAATTAAACAACGCACACGCGTTAGTATAATAACCCAAATTTACGTTAGTTATACCCTCCCCGAGATAGAACTCCAACGACTGAGTCAGGCAGAGCCTCGACATGCGTTACAGAGCACTAGATCAATCGGGCAGCGTATCTAATACATAACCAGGGGTTATAATACTTACAACGAGGCAGAGCTTCGCTAATTAGGGGGGTATTATACCCGGAAATTATAATTGCTATTCAGAATTTAGAGAGAAAGTTGTGTGATGAACGATTTGCAACTGAAGCCGGAATCCCCTATTTATAGTGTCTGATCGACACTTTGTCACTGCCCGCGAGAGCTGAAGACAAGGTCTTCGCGGCCCGCGAGCTAGGTGGAGTAGGGTTGATGAGTTGACCCCGTAGCCTCAACACGCACATGCCATGTGGCAGCCCAGGGTGCGGCCTGGTGGCCAAGCTGTCGCGCCCCGTGACAGAATTAGTAAAGGGGGTCGCGTCCTGCGAGCGCCCCATAAACTTTGTTTTATTTGATTTTTATAAAATGTAGCGCTTAATGCGCTTAAATTCGGGAGTCACCAGATAGGGGATCACCCTTGACAGATCATGGAACCTTCGAGTATAACCAACAATGTCCGCACCTTCCGGGGACAGGTTCCAAAATTCAGTCTCCAACCTTTGGAGTTCAGCACGAGAACAATACTTCTCTCTCATTCTTTCCTTCAACTCATCCCAAGACATACCATATGCAGCATTATCACCCAGAGTCTGGACTTGCAAGTTCCATCAAGTCAAAGCTTCATCAACAAACAACCCAGTAACAAAAGTGACTTGCTGGTCCGCGGTGCACTTGCTCATGCGGATAGTGGAATCAGTCTTCTCCGTCCAGCACACGAAAGCCACTGCACCTCCAGTGCCGTCGTAGTTCAGTGGCTTGCTGTAACACCTGTGTCATTTCAACCATCAAACAAATTCCAAACCAATGAAATATTGTATTTCATACTTTGGACTTGTATAAATATGTGTATCTTTTGCACATATCAAGTCTTGTTCGATTTCAAGCTCTAAATCGCTTTCTGGAAGGTTATACGCGCACTGATGCGTAAATATAACCAGTTTAATGCAACGAACACTCCGGAATAGTGAAATAGGCTCAACATACCTTAAATAACCTTTACATAACTTAGAAATAAGTTTTGAAGGCTTTGGTATGGCAAAAACAAGTTAATTCGCTTACAGGGACTAAATTTGACAAACTGCGAAAGTATGCCAATCTGAACTGTAACAGACATTCCGGAACATGACCATAAGTTAAACATACCATAAATATCCTTTACATAGCTTAGAAATAGGCTTTGAGGTGTTCGGTGTGCTAAAATAAACTTTTGGGTCATTCAGGGACTAAAAGTGTCAAAAAGTGCACAAGTTTGCATTTTCGCGCATAACTTACGTTCTGAATACATCCGGACATCCAAAAATTTATGTAAGCATGACTACATTATATTTTATGGTTCGCCTTAAGAAAAATCCATTCGTCGCGTCATTTGGATCGTTTTTCGCGCTTGTGCGCATTCCGTCGTAATTAAGCGAACATCGCGTTCGTACGGTTAAACGAACCGACATCCGAGATATTTTTGAGCACATTTTAAGTTCCCTATACTTTAACTTCATTTTAGAGCTTTGAAATGGGGTTAACGGGCCTTAAACGTGTCGAAAATGGCCTAAATACAGTTCAGGGACCAAAAGTGTAAATCTGCCAAACTATGGCCTAGCGGTGCGCTACACTTTTAGCGTAGCGGTGCGCTAGCCAAGTTCAGACCAGATTCAGAGTTTCTAACAGCCTGTTTGCAGCTGTTTTAACCACAACCACAAGTTCACCACTTGCATACTCAGCTGATAAGGATCATTGTTAGGCACCATAACCTTCCGACACTTGTACGGATACGATTAAGGCACAATATTCGACAAACGATCCTAACGGTTCGGGTATTCCTATAAATACCCAACCCACACAACCTCATTTTGCACTAGAATTCTGAATTGAGAACCTCTAAGTTGAAACCATTGTTTCATACCTGAGATTCTTGAATCGGGATTAGCATTCGGGGACCCTTCGTAAGTATTCTTTCGTTCTTTTCCTTATTTTATTGCTTTTCGAGTCAGAAAGTCAAACTTTGTTTGACTTTCAGCGTTGACCAGTAATGGTCAATGCGAAGTTCGTTTGAACTTCGCAACGTGAGTGTAATCACGTTGGTCATAGTCCCTTGGGACTATGCCCACTGATTACCACGTTGTCTAGGGTCGTAGGGTAGGCGATCTAATAAATCGCCTATACCTTCGAACCCGACCCAGTTGGTCGATCATTAGGATCCGACCAAATACATTAGGTGACCTTAGTGTAGGGAATAACCTTCCGAGGTTATACCCTATGGTCACATCGTTTAAGTAGTTGTATGATAGGTAGTTTATATGCCTTAGGTAAATTACCAGAATACCCTTTTCATGTATAATTGGTAATTAAGCATATGTAACCTAAACTTTTGTCACATAACTAATTATGTAACATGTTTAGGCATATAACACTTGTCATAGGGCTAGTTAGGCGGTCCGAACGCGTTTTACGCGAACGACGCGTTAAAGTAGCATAAGCTTCCTAAACAGGTCGTAATGGGTCGATAAGTCTTAGGTTAAGTTTCATTTAGTATGTAGGCTTTGTTAAATCATATCATATGAGTTCCTACACTCATTTGGTTTACAAACCCTAATGCTACCCAGTCTTCCGATTTAGGTCCGGTTATTAACATAGTTACCTATATTAGGTGCCGTTTGATATCCGCGATCTCTAGCGTTGTTTGGTTGTTACTCAAGGACTACTAAGCAATCTCAAGTGAGTACATAGACCCCTCTTTTACTGTTTTCCAAACTGTTTTGGGGTGGAACACATGTGCCTACTTGTTACTTTCATGCTTTCCTGTTTTCACATCATATACTGCTATGTTCATTAGTACATTATAGTACATGATTTCAATACATTTTATGCTAGGTGTGCCCATTGTGTGCATTACTTAGTACATCGTTTTACATGACATTTCCTGCTAGGTGTGCCCATTGTGTGCATTACTTAGTACATTGTTTTACATTGCTTTTCTGTTGCATATGCTTATCCAGCGTATGAACACATTATACTACATATTGAACCGTTGAAATCATTTGACTGTGATCCGTTGATATCTGTGAACCGTTTGTATCTGTGAACCGTGTGAACCGTATTTGACATAGACATTTCGGCATAGACATTTTAACATGATTGACATTTGATCATGCATTTCCCACAAAACATAACTTTGATTTAAACCAAGTTTTACTTCAATACTTTGTTTTTGTGCATATGGTTTAGTTGAGACATTTCACTTGCCATACATGACATTTTGACATAGACATTTGACATGGATATTTGACATAGACATTTTGACATTGGTTTGGTTTGATTAAGTGATTAAGTAACGATGCGTGTGTAATATGATACAAGCATGGTGGATACGCCGCTGGTACTTCCTATATATAAGTGTTTGTATGGTATTACGTATTGTAGCGTTATTTGAATCATTTCAGTTTGAGACATAGAACATTTTATACAAATAACATACTTTTCACAAGACATTGTTTTACAAACAACTTATCTTATACAAATCCATTTTACTATGGTTATTCATTTAACCATACATTATTCACTTATTTATACATATCATCTGAACTCATTGTTTTTCAAATGATTTACAAAACAAAGCAAATAACAAGGTTCATGACTAAACATTTTCTCAAACATAAGTCATGAAACCTATTTTCACAAAACCTATGTATCTCACCGGCATTTTTATGCTGACGTACCTATTTTCACATGTGTTTTTCAGGAACTGTTGCATAAGATGATCAAGATATACATAGGCAGACTTGGGCTTTAGTGACAATAAAAGATGCAAGACTAGTTAATTATGTTGTATTCCTTTGTTTATTGAGACATTGTAACACTTTTATCAATAAAACGAAACTTCAATTGCCATGGATTTGAAACGATTAATTCTGTTACAACACTCCCCGACGTTTCCGCCACGTTTGGTATGTTCTACGTGGTCGGGGTGTGACAGAAAAGATGGTATCAGAGCCAATGGTTATAGGGAATTAGGTTATTAGTAATGCTTTGACCTAGTCTATAACTTTCTTAGGACCCTAACGCGAGTTTACTTGCGTTTAGTCATAAAACAATACCGTCACCTATCCTTAGGCGACTACCACAACAAGAGCATAATTTTCGAAACCGCTTTGAAAACTAATCATCTGTTCTAGGATGATTAATTACTAGGTTTTGAACCCTCTGTTATAAAGTTTTGAACCCCTTTGAGTTTTCAAAAATCTCGTCAAGGTTTTGGGTTTTAAATAATGTTAACACGTGCAAACTGGAAGGGTGAATGCCTGTATTCTGAGTTTTCTGTCTAGGCAAGCACCTCGTATACATCTCAACCAGACGCGAGACCAGTTGTGCTTACCTGGGAATTCTTGGGATGAGTGTTCACTTATAGGCGAGCATGTCTTCGCGATACATTATTTTTGACCTATTTACTTTGATTTTTCACCGAGGTCGTTTGTTGCTTTGTAGTAACAAACAAATGACCACTATCCTTGCTTTCATCAGATTTGTTTCATCTCATTCTTTTCGTCTAAATCTCTCACTCGTTTCTTTTCATGTTTCCTCTTTTAGAATGCCTCCTCGACGCGAGAACCAGATAGCGACTGCCGAGCTGGCAGAAATCATTGCGCAGCAAATGGCTGCTCAATTCCCAAACCTCTTTGCTCAATGGAATCAAGCCAACAACAACAACAATGTTACATGCAAATACAAGGATTTTAACCAGGCTAAACCACTCAAGTTTAGTGGTTCTGAAGGGGCGACTGGGCTTCTTCAATGGTTCGAGAGCATTGAGAATACTTTCCGCCACGTGCAGTGTCCTGACAATCGCAAGGTCGAGTTTTCTTCGAGTGTGTTTCAGAAGAGGGCTCTCACATGGTGGAACGGGGTTATGAGGGATCGTGGTGCAGAAGTTGCTCTAGCACAGACATGGGCCGAACTTAGGGCTCTCATGATGAAGGAGTTTTGTCCTCGTCACGAGATCAGGGCTTTGGAAAGGGAATTTGATGATCTTAAGCAAGATAGCGGTGAGCATCGAGCCTACACGGACCGTTATGAGGAGTTAAGTCTGTTATGCCCAAACATGGTCACACCTTTGGATAAGGCTATCGAAAAGTACATTGATGGCCTTCCCGACTCAATACAAGACATTTTGACAGGTAGCAACCCTACTACTGTTAGGCAGGCCATTGAGCTATCTGCAACCTTGACTGAATCGCAGATCAGGAAACGTAAGCTTTTCCGAAAGGGTGACAAGAAACTGGTCGAGGAATCGAAACCAATCGAGGAATCAAAGACCATGGATGAACAGACTGGACCCTCTAAGAAGTCAAAGAAGCAAAAGGCTTCTCAGAACTTCGCCGTGGTCGCTCACAATGATCAAGCCGTCCCCAACCAACCAGCTCAACCCCTTGCCAGGAAACCCTACAACGGAACTGCACCCTTGTGCAACCAATGTGGCCTACATCATCATGCTGGTGTGAAGTGCCGCATATGCCAAGTTTGCGGACTTATAGGTCATACCGCGAGGGTTTGTCCAATAGCAGCAGCACCAAATCAGATTAACAACAACCCTGCTCAAGCTCGTTTTCCACCGGGGTCTTGCTACAACTGTGGCGAGATGGGCCATTTTAGTAGGAATTGCCCAAGACTTGCTAATGCAAATCCAGCGCAGGGATGAGCATATGACCAACCAGAAGACAACATCGTTTAGAAATAATCACGTCTTATGTATTATTTTCTTTTGTTGTCACGATCCATGAAACGGTTGTTGTTATCATTGTTTATAAATAAATCTTTTATTTACATCGCAATGTATTTATGTGATTGTATGTATAAACAACATATCCTCTACAATACCGACAATCAAGGAACCGTATTCCTTGAAGAACAGACTACCCCCAAATTTCTTCCATTTTATGATCTCTTGCGTTTTTCACGAAAATCCTAAGTACCCGTTTCTTCCAAGAGAAACAAAGTACGAGGTGCCAAGTTAATAGCAATCAATAACAATATGATAACAATTAAACAATTATGTGGTTATGTGCTTATGTGTTCCCTTTTATGTGTCATGTAATTCAAATTATGTTATCCAAATCCTCGTAAAATCTTACATATCCTTGTGCAAGAGATTCCTAGTAGGATACCCAAAGGTACTACCTAAAAATCCTTAATGGACTTCTACTTTGTAGATAAGTCCCTTGGATTATAAAGTACTGCTTCATAATTAGATCCCTAGAGTGGTCTAGTTAAACTGGATGATACAAGCTGAAAGGACTCCTTGGTGGCCTAATTAAGAAGATCCTCTGTTGATCTAATTAAAAGGACCCTATGGTAGTCTAGTCACCGTCATCACTAGTTCGACATCCTTCCCCACAACATTATAAAACAAACTGTGCGGACTGTGCAAGGAATTACGTAATTATGGATGCATACATAATTATGGAATTTAGTGCACGAAAATCACAGCAAGTTCTATCATGTATCTAGAGTAAACCCTATTCATTTCCAATTCTGATGAAGCATCCGTTGAGGAAAAATGAACTAGCTATTCATTTTTCACTTCTGAAGAATATCCGTTGAGGAAATGAATATCCGTAGTTTATCTTTTCATTTCCATTCTGAAGAATAACCGTTGAGAAAAAAAATGAATTATCCATTCATTTTCATTCTGAAGAATATCCGTTGAGGAAATGAATATCCGTTGTTTATCTTTTCATTTCCATTCTGAAGAATAACCGTTGAGAAAAAAAAAATGAATTATTCATTCATTTTTGTTCTGAAGAATACCCGTTGAGGAAATGAATACCCGTTGTTTATCTTTTCATTTCCATTCTGAAGAATAACCGTTGAGGAAAATGAATTATCCATTCATTTTCGTTCTGAAGAATATCCGTTGAGGAAATGAATATCCGTTGTGTAATCCTTCATTTCCAACTCTGAGGAAATAACCGTTGAAAATGACTCCGTTAGTTCATTTTCGTTTCTGAAGATTTATCCGTTGAGGAAATGAATATCCGTTGTGCAGTCTTTCATTTCCAACTCTGAGGAAGCAACCGTTGAAAATGACTCCGTTAGTTCATTTTCGTTTCTGAAGATTTATCCGTTGAGGAAATGAATATCCGTTGTGTAATCCTTCATTTCCAACTCTGAGGAAATAACCGTTGAAAATGACTCCGTTAGTTCATTTTCGTTTCTGAAGATTTATCCGTTGAGGAAATGAATATCCGTTGTGTAGTCTTTCATTTCCAACTCTGAGGAAGCAACCGTTGAAAATGACTCCGTTAGTTCATTTTCGTTTCTGAAGATTTATCCATTGAGGAAATGAATATCCGTTGTGTAGTCTTTCATTTCCAACTCTGAGGAAGCAACCGTTGAAAATGACTCCGTTAATTCATTTTCGTTTCTGAAGATTTATCCGTTGAGGAAATAAATATCCGTTGATTTTTCTTTCATTTCAAATTCTGAAGAACAAACCGTTGAGGAAAATGACCTCGTTTGTTCATTTTTTTGTTCTGAAGAATATCCGTTGAGAGAAATGAATATCCGTGGATTATTCCTTCATTCCCATTTCTGACGAAGAATCCGTTGAGAAAGAATGAATCATCCATTCATTTTCACTTCTGAAGAATATCCGTTAGGGGAAATGTATATCCGTTTAGTTAATTCCTTTATTTTCCATTTCCGAAGAACCCGTTGAAAAGAAAATGACCCTGTTCATTCATTTTCACTTCTGAAAAATATCCGTTGAGGAAAATAATCAGATTATGCTTTACATATCTTTGATGACTATTTGACACAAAGTCATAGACAGACTCCTACGAATAAATTTCGGGACGAAATTTCCTAAAGTAGGGGAGACTGTAACACCTGTGTCATTTCAACCATCAAACAAATTCCAAACCAATGAAATATTGTATTTCATACTTTGGACTTGTATAAATATGTGTATCTTTTGCACATATCAAGTCTTGTTCGATTTCAAGCTCTAAATCGCTTTCTGGAAGGTTATACGCGCACTGATGCGTAAATATAACCAGTTTAATGCAACGAACACTCCGGAATAGTGAAATAGGCTCAACATACCTTAAATAACCTTTACATAACTTAGAAATAAGTTTTGAAGGCTTTGGTATGGCAAAAACAAGTTAATTCGCTTACAGGGACTAAATTTGACAAACTGCGAAAGTATGCCAATCTGAACTGTAACAGACATTCCGGAACATGACCATAAGTTAAACATACCATAAATATCCTTTACATAGCTTAGAAATAGGCTTTGAGGTGTTCGGTGTGCTAAAATAAACTTTTGGGTCATTCAGGGACTAAAAGTGTCAAAAAGTGCACAAGTTTGCATTTTCGCGCATAACTTACGTTCTGAATACATCCGGACATCCAAAAATTTATGTAAGCATGACTACATTATATTTTATGGTTCGCCTTAAGAAAAATCCATTCGTCGCGTCATTTGGATCGTTTTTCGCGCTTGTGCGCATTCCGTCGTAATTAAGCGAACATCGCGTTCGTACGGTTAAACGAACCGACATCCGAGATATTTTTGAGCACATTTTAAGTTCCCTATACTTTAACTTCATTTTAGAGCTTTGAAATGGGGTTAACGGGCCTTAAACGTGTCGAAAATGGCCTAAATACAGTTCAGGGACCAAAAGTGTAAATCTGCCAAACTATGGCCTAGCGGTGCGCTACACTTTTAGCGTAGCGGTGCGCTAGCCAAGTTCAGACCAGATTCAGAGTTTCTAACAGCCTGTTTGCAGCTGTTTTAACCACAACCACAAGTTCACCACTTGCATACTCAGCTGATAAGGATCATTGTTAGGCACCATAACCTTCCGACACTTGTACGGATACGATTAAGGCACAATATTCGACAAACGATCCTAACGGTTCGGGTATTCCTATAAATACCCAACCCACACAACCTCATTTTGCACTAGAATTCTGAATTGAGAACCTCTAAGTTGAAACCATTGTTTCATACCTGAGATTCTTGAATCGGGATTAGCATTCGGGGACCCTTCGTAAGTATTCTTTCGTTCTTTTCCTTATTTTATTGCTTTTCGAGTCAGAAAGTCAAACTTTGTTTGACTTTCAGCGTTGACCAGTAATGGTCAATGCGAAGTTCGTTTGAACTTCGCAACGTGAGTGTAATCACGTTGGTCATAGTCCCTTGGGACTATGCCCACTGATTACCACGTTGTCTAGGGTCGTAGGGTAGGCGATCTAATAAATCGCCTATACCTTCGAACCCGACCCAGTTGGTCGATCATTAGGATCCGACCAAATACATTAGGTGACCTTAGTGTAGGGAATAACCTTCCGAGGTTATACCCTATGGTCACATCGTTTAAGTAGTTGTATGATAGGTAGTTTATATGCCTTAGGTAAATTACCAGAATACCCTTTTCATGTATAATTGGTAATTAAGCATATGTAACCTAAACTTTTGTCACATAACTAATTATGTAACATGTTTAGGCATATAACACTTGTCATAGGGCTAGTTAGGCGGTCCGAACGCGTTTTACGCGAACGACGCGTTAAAGTAGCATAAGCTTCCTAAACGGGTCGTAATGGGTCGATAAGTCTTAGGTTAAGTTTCATTTAGTATGTAGGCTTTGTTAAATCATATCATATGAGTTCCTACACTCATTTGGTTTACAAACCCTAATGCTACCCAGTCTTCCGATTTAGGTCCGGTTATTAACATAGTTACCTATATTAGGTGCCGTTTGATATCCGCGATCTCTAGCGTTGTTTGGTTGTTACTCAAGGACTACTAAGCAATCTCAAGTGAGTACATAGACCCCTCTTTTACTGTTTTCCAAACTGTTTTGGGGTGGAACACATGTGCCTACTTGTTACTTTCATGCTTTCCTGTTTTCACATCATATACTGCTATGTTCATTAGTACATTATAGTACATGATTTCAATACATTTTATGCTAGGTGTGCCCATTGTGTGCATTACTTAGTACATCGTTTTACATGACATTTCCTGCTAGGTGTGCCCATTGTGTGCATTACTTAGTACATTGTTTTACATTGCTTTTCTGTTGCATATGCTTATCCAGCGTATGAACACATTATACTACATATTGAACCGTTGAAATCATTTGACTGTGATCCGTTGATATCTGTGAACCGTTTGTATCTGTGAACCGTGTGAACCGTATTTGACATAGACATTTCGGCATAGACATTTTAACATGATTGACATTTGATCATGCATTTCCCACAAAACATAACTTTGATTTAAACCAAGTTTTACTTCAATACTTTGTTTTTGTGCATATGGTTTAGTTGAGACATTTCACTTGCCATACATGACATTTTGACATAGACATTTGACATGGATATTTGACATAGACATTTTGACATTGGTTTGGTTTGATTAAGTGATTAAGTAACGATGCGTGTGTAATATGATACAAGCATGGTGGATACGCCGCTGGTACTTCCTATATATAAGTGTTTGTATGGTATTACGTATTGTAGCGTTATTTGAATCATTTCAGTTTGAGACATAGAACATTTTATACAAATAACATACTTTTCACAAGACATTGTTTTACAAACAACTTATCTTATACAAATCCATTTTACTATGGTTATTCATTTAACCATACATTATTCACTTATTTATACATATCATCTGAACTCATTGTTTTTCAAATGATTTACAAAACAAAGCAAATAACAAGGTTCATGACTAAACATTTTCTCAAACATAAGTCATGAAACCTATTTTCACAAAACCTATGTATCTCACCGGCATTTTTATGCTGACGTACCTATTTTCACATGTGTTTTTCAGGAACTGTTGCATAAGATGATCAAGATATACATAGGCAGACTTGGGCTTTAGTGACAATAAAAGATGCAAGACTAGTTAATTATGTTGTATTCCTTTGTTTATTGAGACATTGTAACACTTTTATCAATAAAACGAAACTTCAATTGCCATGGATTTGAAACGATTAATTCTGTTACAACACTCCCCGACGTTTCCGCCACGTTTGGTATGTTCTACGTGGTCGGGGTGTGACACTTGCAGTCGAGAAACTACTTGAAGGTGCAGCCTGGAATTGATCCAACCAATTCACACGTGAGCAATCAATGAAATAATGAAACAAAGACCGTTCATAAATTTCACCATGTTTTAGAAAATCAGCTTGAGGTTACCTTGAGTTGCATTTCCTCCAGATGAATCTCCATGTCCGTTACGTCTAGTACCGCCTGATCCTCCACTGTGTTCAGTGCAGTTCGCCTCGTACTGGGCGATAGCTTCGAAGATCCTTTCTTCCAGCAGGGAGTTCAGTTCTTCAGCAGTCCTCGGCATCGGAGGAGGACGAGGTTGATCATGAGCGTTCAGAGCTCTCCTGCGTGCCATGTTCTTCTAAAACACAACACAACAGAGTTAGACATTTGTTTGATATCATCATACAAGACAGTGGTAGTACATATATGTATAAACATACACATAAGCAATATCAAACAATCCGCCCACATATAAATCAATTCATACAACAACAAGCATGCATAAACAGATAAATACTGATGTGTCATAAGATATTCATCGAGTCTTTATACATATCAGGACAACTTGTTACATCATTGTTTGCAAATAAAACAAAATGCGTAAGGGTTACATCACCCCATAGTACAAGTTTAATACATATAAAAGACAAGATATTTTTCTTCACATTGGCGGTCTTTGCCTTCAAGTTGTACCCAAGCTCGGTCACAGTCTTCATACCCAAAAACACTACTCCAACAGAGTACCTGCAAAGAAAACCTAACAGGATGGGGGATAGGGTGGGGGTGTAGGGAAGATCAAACTATGAAGATGAGTCACTTCATCCTCAAGCTCATGAATTCGACGGATGAGGGAGCTGACTTGAGTAGGAGTGTGGGGAGGTGTAGGAACACGGGTAGGAGTGGATGGCACAACAGACATAGTGTTATCATCATCACCAGTCGGGTAAACTCTCAGTCCAGCAACAAAAAGGGCCGAAGATATCACTAAATCGAAGGAATCGGCATCAGACTCGAGGTCAGAATCGGAAGGGATATTGGCAATGGGCACAACAGGAGTTGCCACATCATTATCCAGATCATCATCGAAAGACCAGTCCTCGTTAGGGATGGCGGTAAAAGGAATAGCATGAATGGGAATAGACTCAACGAGATGTTCACCATCGGGATGTCCTATGATAAGCTGGCCATGGAGGGATAAAGGTAAGGCTAAGACATCATCGAGATCATCATCATCGGTTATCATCTCAGGGTCGGCCTCGTAGTCAGACGTGAACGTCTCCTGTGCTGAAGAAATCTCGTCGTCAGAGACAATCGTCATCGGGTCACTTTCTTCAGATAGGCTGCTGCTTTCAGACGAAGACATGTGTGCCTGTAATATTTTATTCATAGTATATGTATATATTAATTATTACTTAATTAATATACAAGTAATTATACACATTGTTGCAAGTAGGTCTCAGTCAGAGACAAGTGCTACTCCAGTGCATCCTAAGTCTCGTAGTGTCCTTACTTGACTCTCTGAAAACAATATGCAGGTAGTGGATGTCGCAGAAAGTTTTATGCAATGAAAACTTTTGAAAAATTGTTTTCGTGAGAGGATCCTAAAGATTGTAGTCTAGACTCGAGAAGGAATCCTGGTTCACTACAATCGTAGCTCTGATACCAATCTGTCACACCACTTTCTAAGGCGGAAGCACGAGGTGTGATCTTGAAAGGTTCTCATTGCATACGAATGGTAAACATACTACATGATCATAAAATAACTCCAAATGCCATTAACATTACATAACTAAAAACATAAGTTAAGTTTTGAGTTTACATCACAGCATAAAATATTGTCTGAAAAGTTTACAACATTATTCGAAGACAAATATAAAGGTTTTGATCCTTATATCACCACACAGGATGGGACATAACAAACAAACCCAGCAAAACGGGCATAGGAGTCTTGACACATTGTAACTAAAAACACAAACGACATTCTTGAGCAAGGGTGAGACCGCACGTACATCCACTTTAGTTACCTGAATTACATGTAAGTTTTGGAAAAATCGTCAACATAATGTTGGTGTGAATTCATGCAGTTTTGTGTAAACATTTAAGCATTCGCTGTAGAAAACATGGTATGTAATTGTACTGGAATAAGTACTTCTGAAAATGTAAGGAAATCGAGATCGCTAATGGTTTGCAAGGCCATTAACATGTGACACGACATAGGAAGCATCCAAACCATAGGCATTTTTACTTGTCGATTCACGACTAGAGACACAAAAGCACTTCTTGGTAAAAGAGTGGCCAAGAGTGTGGTTGCCTGAAACCCATTAGATCTAACCTTTTGTTCTGCGGTCTAGGTATGTAATTGATTAATGGTGCTTATGGCACCCTAGTCATGACATGATCTAAAGTATCATTCCTTAGTTTTTGTATTCAACATACCATAACACATGTATTTTCCCCAAGTTTAAAAAACAAGTAAAAGTTTAAAAGTGGGGACATGAACTCACAACTTTGCGTATCCTGCGCCGTAAACTTCACCGGTTGTTTAGAGCGTCGTATCACTACCTATACACGTACTATGTTTTATTAGACGTTTAGGTCGTGTAACGACTATTAGTCTTAGTTGCTTATTAAGACTTATTTTGGAATCATTGGTATATTTGAGTTACATCCTTGATGTATTATGTAATTCCAATGTATAATTATTAGTTAAAATAATAATAATATTATAACTTAAATTATATTTATCCAATTATTTGGAATATTGTTAGAGTAATATATTTCAACTTGGGTTATTATATATATTCTACCCATATATTTTCCCAAGCATAGGAATGTATTTTGCCAACAATTGGTGGTGTATTATGGTGTGTATTTATACGTATGAAGATACACATTTTCTCGTATTTATTAAGTATTTTATACTTAAACTTGTGATTATTTTTCCGGAATATTATTTTTAGACAACTAAAAATCACCACATTATATTCTCAAAATATACATATTTTGAGTGGATTTTATAGAAAAAAAATATCTATAAATTTATTTGGCAAAAATAAGTATATTTCCATATAAATCTCAAAAATAATATATATTTTTAAGACTAGTCTTAGAAAATATATTTTCTAGTCTTCACCCCAAAATAATATATTTTTATCTTGTTAAGAAAAAATATATATATTTTTGTCCATCAAAATAATATATTTTCTATTTGACAAAAATATGATATATTTTTGTAATACTTGTAGAAATTCGTATCTTGCCGTTTCCCTGGTTTCAAAAAATACCGTTCGTCACGATTGTTAAGTTACGAATTTATTTCCGGAATATATTACTTATAGTCCATAAGTCCGTTCGTCCGATTGTATGGTATTCGGGTATAATTCATATATGTGTTTTCTTGGAATTTTGGTAGTATTTTGTATTCCAAATTTTGGTGTATTTGTGTGTCATATTATTTTCAAGTTCCTAAAATAATATAACTACTACACATAATATACAAGTAACACACATATTGTGACATCTAGATATATTTTCCTAAATATATACTTAGTTACTTTTATTTATCAAAAATCAACCTCCAATGTTTGTAATTTTTGTAATAAAAATAATGGCAAACTTTTATATGAAAACCATTTTCAAAATTTACTTATAAACACTTGTTTAAAAATATGTTTCTAAGTGTTTAATTTCTACAAAAATTTTGCCATAGTTTCCCCTTAAAAATGGAGGTTTCCATGCTTTCAAAGCATGTCATTTTCTTTTAAAATCATCACCAATCATCAACAACTCAATCAAGACTTACCATAAGCCAAGATCATGTAAATTACACTACATCATGAACTTGAAATTTTGTAAAAACTTGAAGTAACTTACCATGTTATTTAGTAGGTTTAGTTACCCCTTAAAACATGGTTATTTGTTTGTAAATCACATTCTTGAAAGATTTAGTCATTTACAACTTGTAAGATGATTTTTCCAAAAATAATTCTTTTGTATTTTTCTTGTTACAAACATGTTTCTTGTTGGACCGTTTTATGACTTTGAAACGTCAGTTAAGGCAGTTCATCTTCAAATACGAAGGCGGAATCAACGTAAAAGAAGTCACAACAGCTAGTTTCCTTTTAATCTATCTTTTCTGATTGATTTTTGTGCTTTTACAATGTATTCTGAAGCAAATCCGGCAGCACCTTCCCTTACACACACATACCAGTTCGCTTCAAATAAACAACACACACCCCTATATATAGACCTAGGGGGTTTCACTTGAGACTGGCAACCCATAGGGTTTCGCTTGAGACTGGTTTCAAGCGAAACTGTATGTTGATGATGATGAGGTTTCGCTTGAACTAGCCATGATAACCTTTCAAGCGAAAACCCTTCCTTAAACTCAATCTAAACCTAATTTAGACCCTGTTGTGTGTTCATTCAAACCTATCTAGACAAAAGACTTGAATAAGACAAAGTTAACAGACACTAAGTGCACCAACAGACTCCCCCTTGAATGTTGACGAAGTCTTCGGCTTCAAGTCTTTGTCTTTAACAATCTCCAACTCTGTCTTTTCATCATAAACATTCTATCTTCACAGATTCACAATCTTGACCTGGCTCTATCTTCAGACTTCCATTTGACCGTTGATCCAGACTTCCCCTTTCACAGACTCCCCCTCTCGATAAGCTAGAATCTGAGATCTTGATCTGGTTCAAGCTTTAGCATTTAGCTTCCATAGGAATAATGAAATCCAAAACCTGTGTCTCAAACATCAATCATTACAAACTATCTTTTCAACAATAAATCACAAACTCAATCAGTTATAGCAATCCACTCAAGTATTCAGGTCCAAGTTAATGACCCTGATTACTCAATTAATCTACCAAGTCCAATTTAATGACCTTGGTTGATCATTTGACGAAACAAACTGATTTTGAAAAAACAACAATTTACACATTTTCTGAAAATAACAAGTATCAAATTAATGAACTTGTTTTTGACTTTTCAATAAATCAAACTCCATCAAGATAAGCAATCCTCATTCTTCAGTCCAGAATCTCCTGCATCTGCTTCAAACATCTGAGAATCCAACAATCAACTCTCCACTTTGGTTTGTCGGAAACTAAATCAGAAATAAAATCTTTTTGGATTTTATAAAGTGTTCTAAACTAAGAAATGAAATACAGAAAACTTAAATTGCAGAAAGTAAACAAAGTAAACTATTTACAAACATATTTTTGGCGAGCGTGTCAGGGAATCATATCAGCTATCAGACAAATCACAAGTACCGTTAAGCTGTGATTACATACTCAGAATTAAACAATTCACCTCGATTGCCGATATACTGATCCATCTTAAATTCTCACACAAATTTCAAATTATTCAGGATACGAATTAGATGAATTATGAACTTATCTCATTCATGTGTCCCACCTCTTGAATATACTCCCGTATCCAGAATCCCAATTATCAGACTTACAGGTGAGTATACTACAATGATATCTGTATATAAATTAGGTATGCGAGGGCCGAGGGATCTCAGGTCGATACTTCCGTATACGCAGAGAGATATCAGCTTCGACTTTACGATATGTCCCCTTTAGAGGATCTTTTAGCTACAACAGCAGCGACTATCAATTTTATTGTTTCATCGGCATGCTGAGGGTTTAATGCTATGTTTCAAGCATTGCAGAAAGTATTATCCAAGGACTAGGTCAGAACTACCGTTCAGCAGAAGTCCCGGAATAATACCCCAGACATCATTGAGTATAAAGACCTAGTATATCAGATTATGAGACCTTTCAAACGAGATTTCAGGGGTTACCTATATATCCAAGTAGTGTTCCCCACGAATTTCATAAGTTTGAAATTTAGGTTTATATCCCGAATAAATCTACTAAATGTGCGAAAACCTATCGACACATCATTAGTGAGACTGTTTAACTCATTTAAACTTTACAAATCTTTAGCATACTGTAATTGTCTAGCCGATGTACTATCATTTTCCCTATATACACAAGCTCTTTTTCAGATTTTATCATGTTTTTGTATTTTTGCATTTTTTTACTGTTTTTGTATTTTCTAAAAAATAAACTATATACATCTATCTACTCCCCCTAAATACCTAAACAAGTAAAAAATCGACAAACCATTGCAGATTGTTTCTCGTCTTCATCCGCAACAATACTTTCATCAACGCCCACAATTCCATCCGACATCGAAAGAAGCTTCATACCATTCAGTTTTAACAAATATTTAAACCGATTTTTATCAAAAGCTTTGGTATGTAAATCAGCTTTCTGTTCGTCAGTGTGGATTTTCTCAATTCGTATCAACTTTTTTCTCAAAGCAATCACGAATAAAGTGATGACGAATTTCTATGTGTTTAGTTTTAGCATGATGTACTGGATTCTTTGTTATATTTATTGCGGCCTCATTATCAACAAAAAGAGGTGTGTTAAGAAACTGCAAACCGTAGTCGCGCATCTGTTGCTGTATCCACAAGATCTGAGAGCAGCAACTGCTAGCAGAAACATATTCCGCTTCACATGTAGATAACGCCACAGACGTTTGTTTCTTACACTGCCAGGTAACCAATCTAGGACCAAAGAACTGGCATCCTGCAGTTGTTGATTTTGAATTGACTTTGCAGCATCCGAAATCCGAATCAGAATACCCTTCGAGTGTAAAATCGCCTTCCCTAGGATACCACAACCCAAATGAAGGAGTTCCTTTCAGGTAGCGCAATATCCTTTTCACAATAATCATATGCGAAGCTCTCGGGTTAGATTGAAATCTTGCTGCGAGGCACGTTGGGTACATGATATCAGGACGTGAAGCTGTTAAGTACATCAAAGAACCTATCATGGATCGGTAAAACGTTTCATCAGCCTTGTCTCCGGTGAGATCTGGGTGAATCCCATGATTTGTTGCAAGTGGGGTAGCAGCTGGAGTAGAACTTGACATCCCAAATTTCTCTAGAATATCATGAACGTACTTTGACTGATGAATGAAAATTCCCTCAGGAAGTTGTTCAACTTGTAATCCCAGAAAGAATTTCATCTCCCCCATTGATGACATTTCAAACTTTTGCTTCATTACTGATTCAAAATCTTTGCATAGATTTTCATTCGTCGACCCAA
Source organism: Helianthus tuberosus (assembly GCA_030545235.1). Lineage (NCBI taxonomy): Eukaryota > Viridiplantae > Streptophyta > Magnoliopsida > Asterales > Asteraceae > Helianthus > Helianthus tuberosus. The sequence goes on from CM060358.1 coordinate 126,928,076, forward strand.
AGATTATATCGTCCACATAAATCTGAACTATCAGAAGATGACCGTCAACCTCTTTAGTGAAGAGAGTGGCATCCACTTTTCCACGAATGAACTTGTTGGCTAGTAGGTGTTGAGACAAAGTCTCGTACCAAGCTCTCGGGGCCTGGTGTAAACCATACAGCGCTTTGTCCAATAAGTAGACCTTGTTTTTGTGGATTGGATCGGTGAAGCCCGACGGCTGTCCGACATAAACCTCCTCTTTGACCTTCCCATAAAGAAACGCCGATTTTACATCTAACTGATATACTTTGAAGTTCTTCCAAGACGCAAATGCAAGAAAAATTCTGATTGCCTCTAGTCGTGCGACAGGAGCATAGACTTCTGTAAAATCAATTCCCTCCTGTTGACTAAAGCCCTGAACAACGAGTCGAGCCTTGTTTCGTACAACAACTCCTCTGTCATCTCTCTTACACTTAAATACCCATTTTGTATTGATTTTTCTTTGACCATCCGGCAGATCAACTAACTTCCACACTCCCAATTTCTCGAATTGATTAAGTTCCTCCTGCATTGCATTGACCCAAGAGTCTTCAGTAAGCGCCTCTTTGTAAGTTCTTGGCTCAACCTGCGAGATAAAACAACTCAATGAGAATTCAGTTTGCAAAGGAGCAACTATTGTATAAAAACATGTAAGCCCTTTATCAATCTGTCTTCGAGTGCGAACTCCTCTCTGCAATTCTCCTATAATCAACTCCTCAGGATGATATGAAAAAGTTCGCGGCATCACTTCGCTTGGAACATCTACATTTCCCTCCAGATTAGTAACATTCTGCTCTGCATCTTGTTCACCAACTTGGTTTGTTTGACTCGAAATCTGAATTTGCTCCCCCTCAGAATCTGAATCACCATGATCAAAGACTGGCATGTTTTCAGCTTCTTGATTATCATCCTGAACCGACTGATTATCCTGAGCAACTTCATTCTGTTGGACATCATCATGTTCACCAGCATTACTTGGACCTGCTTCATCGTCATTTGAAGTTTCCCGTGGTCTCCTCGAATACTCAGCTGGGAACCTTAGCTGCGACTCATATTCACGCAAAATATCTAACTCATCAAAGAAATCTTCATCATCCTCTGATTCTTCTCTCATGTCAAACGAATCCCAAAGTTTGTCATAATGATAACGCCATGAATCACCAGGATTCTGTGGCGGCATAGTATAACCTTGACATTCAACATTTACAGCTTCAATAATCCGCTTCTCACTTGGAACGAAGACACGTCGCATCGGATTTGCATAACCAACAAATATTCCTTCAATGCTCTTCGGACCAAACTTTCATGAGGCTCTATAACTGTACAGGGTGACCCGAACGGTTCTAGATACTTCAAATTCGGTTTGCGGTTATTGATTAGCTCAAAGCATGTTTTGTTGAACTTCTTGACAGTGAGAACCCTGTTGAGCATATAGCATGCGGCAGAAACAACTTCATCCCAAAAATTTATCGGTAACTTTGAATCTGCGAGCATAGTTCTAGCCGTCTCGATCAGTGTCCGGTTTTTGCGTTCTGCAACACCATTCTGCTGTGGAGTGTACGGAGCACTAAACTCATGCAATATACCTCTTTCATCACAAAATTCTTCTATCTTGCTGTTCTTGAATTCAGTACCATTATCACTACGAATTCTTTTGATACGCCGTTGGTACAAATTCTCAATCTTTCTGAACAATGCCATCAAACTGTCAAATGTCTCGTCTTTCGTCTTCAAGAAAGAAACCCACGAAAATCTGGAATAATCATCAGTAACCCCAAGACAATAGAGATCCCCCGTAATATTTTTGACATTTACTGGACCAAACAAATCCATATGTAGTCTCTCTAATGGTCTGGAAACTGAATTGACTTGCTTTGAAGGGTGTGACTTTTTCTTCTGCTTGCCTTTAACACAGCTAATGCACTCCCCTTCCAGATGAAAACTTTTGACATGAACTCCAAGAACCAAATCATTGTGCACCAAGTGATTCATTTTCCTTAGGTGAATATGCCCCATCTTGCGGTGCCACAATCTCGATTCTTTCTCAGTTGCTCTAGAAACAAAACAATGTGCTTGACCTGTTGTTGTAGTTGCTACAGTCATATCCAACACATATAAATCATTCACTCTAGGTGCCCGCATGATAATCCATTCCTCAGGGATAACAAATCCTGGTTTCAAGATCAAACATTCTTTGTCTGTGAAGTGAGTAGTATACATATTGTCATAAATCTGCGAGATACTTAGCAGATTGTTCTCCAGCTCAGTGATGTAGTTAACTCTTTCAAACATCACAATCCCGTTGGATAACGTTCCTTCACCAATAATTCTACCACCTTCGTGACCAGCAAATCCTACATAACCACCATTAATGTTTCTCACATCATACAGCAACGCAGTCTTCCCTGTCATATGTCGAGATGCTCCACTATCCATGATCCATCTGGATACAAGTTTTGGAAGATCCTGCACATAACAAACTTCAAATTAACCAACTTTAATAAAGATGCCGATTCATGCTTCGCAATCAAGGAAGCTCCGGCAATTCAAACTGTTTAGTCGAACATGGAGTCCACCCAGGCCTCATCAGCCTTAGGTGTAACCTTGACTCTTGCAATTTGAATTTTGAAAATTTCAGCCTTAAAAGGTGGAAAATTTGCATCATAATCAACCGAAATTGATTTTTCAGCCTTTTTCACTTCAGAAGTTGAAATTTTCATCTCTGTTTTTTGTTTCCAAACTTGTTGAGATAAAGCAACCCGTTGATAAAACTTGTCGTTTTTAGTTACCACTTTCTTTACAGGTTCATTTTTCACTTTGATGTTGTTATTTTTCACACTCTTTTTCTCAACAACGATTGGTGCTTTACCCTTCACGTCAACTTTATTCTGTTGAATCTTCACAGTTTCAGTCTTAGGCTTCACATTGGTACACTTTCGTGCAATGTGACCAACTTGATTACATCTGAAACATGTTCGAGTATCAACAACTCGACTTGTGCCTTCAGACTGATACTGTGAAGCTCTTTTCTCAAAAAACTCTTCATTTGATTTTGAAAAAATCTTATTTTCCTCATCAGAAAGTGAACTTGAACTATTCACAAACACTTTCTTTTCAGCAAACCTTTTGTTTTGAAAACTCTTTTTCTGATAACTCTTACCATCCCTATAACCATCCAACCAATTGTTTCGATTGTTATTATAAAAACGTGGTGGCACAACAGGCTTGTTGTAGTAAGCTTTATCTTTCTCAAAATTCATTTGCCTTTTTGTTTGTTTCAAACTGTTCACTTTTGACAACTCAACTTCAACCAATTTAAAAACATTTTTCAACTTTTTCACATTAACATTCTCAATCGGAAACTCAGAATCCGAATACAACTTATCAGATCCAGCCATCTTGTACATCACAAGACCCGGTTCATCACTTAAGTTGTTTTTGGATTTTGGTTTCTGAATGTACTTGTCCAAGAAACACCCATCTTCCTCAGTAGTGTCACTATCCATTTTTAGCACATTTTCAACAACACCTTTTACAATATCATTTTGGACACTATCGTCATTGGAAGATATAAACATGACATCAATGTTCTCCGGAAGTTTAACTTCACTTTCTTCCTCAATTTCAACCAACCCAGATTGCTTTTTCGTGTAGTTATCAAGAACAGGTGGTGGTACTTGATGAAAACCCACCCCAGTTCCATCACAATACACATCTTCGCCTGCTTTGTCTTTCCCGATGGGTTTGGGAATAATGTGTTGCAAAATAAAGCTTGCGGAGCTATAATTGTTAAGCTTCAACTGGATTCGCTCGTTTTCAATTTCAGCCTCTTGAAATTTAAGTTTCAGTTTAGCGATTTCATCCAGTTGTTGGTTGATTGATTCTTCTTTAACTCTAAGCACTGCTTTTAGATGTTCATTTTCTTTAAAAGTTTTACCATTTCGATCATCACAATCTTTCATTGTGCTTTTGAGTTTTTCAAACTTCTCAGAAATCTGACGGTTTTCAAGAATTAACCTTTCATTTTCTTGTTTAATTTTGTCATGGTCAATTTTATCATTTTCAATTTGTCTAGTTAATTCTCTTATCCGTTCAGTTGAAGCTTTAACTGTTTTGTCACGATCAAGAATCTGATTCTCAACACTTCTGACCTTTGCTGTCAGATCATCAACTTTCTTCCCGTTGAGATACGTGACTGTACTACAAAATTTGCACTCTTTGTTGCAATTTTTGCAATCAGCATTTCTATCAACTTTCTTACCTGACATATTTGTTGACACATCTGAACTGACCTGGCTTTTTGACTCAGACACGGAGTTAGAGTCTACCTCAAGTGCTTTAGCAGCCAGCATTTTATTAGCCATTTTTCCAAAGTTCTCAGCATTCAACTCCTGCGTTGTGTCAATAATGCCAGTATCAATCTTCTTTGCTTTCTCGATCTCTTCTTTCTCCTTTTTCTCTTTCTCTTCTTTCTCTTTCTCTTCTTCTTTCATTTTCTTAGTTGGAGTTCCCCACCATTTATTTTGCCAGTATTCATCCTCTTCTTTGTACTGCTGGATTATGGCCTCGATATCAAGCGTTTTGTCATTGATCGCAATATTTCCATATTCATCAAGATAACACTCCCTGTCTGGATCCCATCTATTTGCTCTCCTCGCTTCCAGAAAGATACGAGATATTCTAATTATTTTGTTTTCAGCAATCATTTTTCTGTATTGATATTTTTGCTCTTCAGTTCTATCGTCTTTCCACGGAATAGGATCGTCGTTTTTCGCCATGAATGCGTAACCAACCGCATCTTCTTCCGGTAGAACCTCTTGACTCCAATCATAACCCTCATCATCATAAATCACCGCAAGAGCTCTAGATTTCTCTTTGTTGTCTTCAACCTGCTTCAATCTAGGCGGCTCGGATTTATTTTGATGATAAATTGCCTTCTTGTAGTAATCATCTCTAAAAGGGTTCTCCGACTCATCAGCATAAGTGTTTCTGCATTCTCGTTTGAAGTGACCTTTCTGCTTACATTTGAAGCACGTCACTTTGGACTTATCGAACCCCAGCTTGGTAGATGCACCACCAATTGTCTTCCTACCGGTAATTTCCATGAAACGCTGTGCTCGACGAACAGCACTGGCCATAGCCCAACGAATATCGATCAGCTCCATTTCCTCAGGATCAATCTGATCATAATCTTCATTTGTCAGATTGGTGTTGCCTATCTTTCCAGCTACTAACCCTTCATACGATTCTAACACCGATGCTAGGAAGATCATCTGCTGTTTGGCCGACTCCTCATCAAAATTCTGAGCATTCTTCAAGTCTATTGCAATGTTGCATTGAAAACGATTCTTTGCATTAGAATGACTTGCAGATGATGAAGATCCACTGTGATAACCACTGTGACTTCCACTGCTTTGACCACTTTGACTTTCTTTGCTTGCTGTGGACACATTCTCAGCAGAAAATGCAGTTTTTGGAGAAGTTGCTTTTGGCATCATGCTTTTTGGATAATACAAATCCAAATTCTGCTGGTAAGATGAGTGATTGACTTTGTATGTCTTCTAATACATTTCTAGTCTTGATTTAACACTAAAAATAATTCTTTTGTATTTTTCTTCAAGGCGAATACCACCGCGCCTAGCTCCAGGTTCTGAGTGGTGTAGTTCTTCTCATGAACTTTCAACTGTCGCGATGCGTAGGCGATGAACTTTTGGCGTTGCATAAGCACGCAACCCAAACCTTGATGTGAGGTGTCACACTATACCACGAAGTCTTCGGTGCCTTCGGGTAAAGATAGTATTGGTGCATCACATAGTTTGTTCTTGAGAAGTTGGAAGGTTTCTTCCTGTTTATCACCCCAGTCATACTTCTTATCCTTCTGCGTAAGGGAAGTCAACGTTTGGGCTATCTTGGAGAAACTCTCGATAAATCGGCGGCAATAGCCCGCTAATCCCAAAAATTGTCGAACTTCAGTTGGTGTTTTGGGGGCTTCCCAATTCTTTATCGCTTCTATCTTCGCTGGGTCTACATGAATACCCTTCTCGTTCACCACGTGACCAAGGAACTGTACTTGGCGAATCTAGAATTCGCACTTTGAAAACTTTGCATAAAGCTTCTCTTTCTTTAGTAGTTCTAGTATGGTCCTGAGGTGTTGTTCGTGCTCTTCCTTCGTTCGTGAGTAAATCAGAATATCATCAATAAATACAATCATGAATTTATCGAGATATGGTTTGCAGACACGATTCATCAGATCCATAGATACTGCTGGCACGTTCGTCAATCCAAATGGTATCACAAGGAACTTGTAATGCCCATAACGAGTCCTGAACGCAGTCTTTGGTATGCTTTCTTCTTGGATCCTTAACTGATGATATCCAGATCGAAGGTCGATCTTGGAGTAGTAACTCGATCCTTGTAACTGATCGAATAAGTCGTCTATCCTCGGTAGTGGATACCGATTCTTGACAGTGAGCTTATTCAATTCTCTATAATCGATACACACCCACAATGTTCCATCCTTCTTCTTCACGAACAAGACTTGAGCTCCCCAAGGCGAGAAACTCGGCCTTATGAATCCTTTATCCAACAACTCCTGGAGTTGTGTAGATAATTCTTGCATCTCGGATGGTGCAAGTTGATAAGGTGCCTTGGCTACAGGAGCGGCGCCTGGAACCAAGTCTATATGGAATTCGACTTGTCGTTGCGGAGGTAGTCCTGGCAAATCTTCAGGAAAAACATCGGGAAATTCCTTCACTAAAGGAATGTCTTCGAGTTTCGGCTCCTCAGCCTTCTTATCTACTACGTGCGCCAGGAATGCGACACATCCTTTCCTTACGCACTTCTGCGCCTTCATACAATTGATGATTCGCAGAGGTGTGTCTGTTTTCTCTCCATGCACGATGAGAGTTTCATCATTCGCAAAAGGGATGCGAATAATTTTCTCGTGGCAAACAACTTCAGCCTTATTCTTGGACAACCAGTCCATCCCGACCACCACATCGAAGCTACCCAATTGAACAGGTAAGAGGTCGATACTAAATCTTTGCTCACCAAGTTCTAATGTACAACCCCTAACAACTTCGCCCGATTCAACAAGTTTACCATCGGCTAGTTCTATGGAATAAGGAATGTCTAATCTACTAGATTCTATTCCAAGCATACGTTTAAATTCCACAAACATGAAACTATAATCGGCACCAGTGTCAAAAAGTATGGATGCAAAGTGATTGTTAACGAGAAACATACCGGTGACCACATTAGGGTCCTCGCGTGCGTTCCTTGCTCCAATAACAAATGCTCGAGCTTGAGCGTTGTTTTCCCTCCGGCAATCTTTCTTGAAATGGTCCTTGCTACCACAACCAAAGCATCCTTGGTTCTGCCCAGCTCCATTACCATTTCGGTTACCATTACCATTGCCATTTCCATTACCATACCGTCTCGGTTTCCATTCCCGTTTCTGTTACCACCTCCATTTCCTTTTCCCCAAAAGTTCTCGGTGCAATGACCCAGTTTTCCACACTTGTCACATTTTGGAATGCGATAAACTCCTTCATGGTGACGCTTGCACTGATTGCATTTGGGCAGAGTGCTCTGGTATCCTCTGGTAGGAGCGTCATTCATAGCTACAAGGGCTTTCGCCTCCTTAGGCGGGTTGGGGTCACGTTTCTTATTGCTGGAGCCCTTGTTGTTGTTACGCGTCGCTTGACTCAGATTCGAATGCTCCCTCTTCTTGTCACCAGACGACTTAGCATGCGTCTCGGTTTTCTCAGTAGGTTTCAGTGACAACTTCTTCATACGGCCAGCATCCTCAGTAAGGCTGACAGCCAGAGTTACAGCCTGAGTGATCGTTGTAGGTTTTGTCGTAGTCACCATGCTGCGAAATTCTGGAGCCAATCCCCAGATGTAGCGCTCAATGCGCTTAAATTCGGGAGTCACCAGATAGGGGATCACTCTTGAAAGATCATGGAACCTTCGAGTATAACCAACAATGTCCGCACCTTCCATGGACAGGTTCCAAAATTCAGTCTCCAACCTTTGGAGTTCAGCACGAGAACAATACTTCTCTCTCATTCTTTCCTTCAACTCATCCCAAGACATACCATACGCAGCATCATCACCCAGAGTCTGGACTTGCAAGTTCCACCAAGTCAAAGTTTCATCAACAAACAACCCAGTAACATAATGTTGGTGTGAATTCATGTAGTTTTGTGTAAACATTTAAGTATTCGCTGTAGAAAACATGGTATGTAATTGTACAGAAATAAGTACTTCTGAAAATGTAAGGAAATCGAGATCGCTAATGGTTTACATGGCCATTAACATGTGACACGACATAGGAAGCATGATGTGCGCAAAATGCAACATATAAATTACATCAATTGTGGCATAAAACAAACCTTTTTTAGTATTAATGTTGGAAAAAGTGTGCTTTTGTCTTCCTTTTGTATTTTCAGGATTAAATGAGCTCAAATTAACAAAAGAAGTAAAAAGACAGCAAAATCTAACATAAATACAAGAAAAGGAACAAACGTGACATGCCTGACCCCACGACAGCATCTTCCCAAGCAAAACAAAAAGACAGAAGACTAAACATGCCCCGTGCTCAGCCAGCACGGGGGCGTGCCCAAGTGTCAGCAGAAAAGACAAAGTGGTAGAAGCTTCTATTGCTTACCACGGGGACGTGCTCAGCGGGCACGGGGCCGTGGTCAACTATAAGATTCGCAGAATCCAGGAAAATCTTCATAGTACAGATATGCTTCTGCACACGGGGTCGTGCTCAGCGGACACGGGGGCGTGGTCAACTAATAAAGACAAGAGCAATTAATGAAGAAAGAGAAGGATGTGGACACGGGGCCGTGCCCGAGCTTCTGTTCAGCCTATAAATAGGAGTGCTTGGCTCAAGCTCAAACCATCCCTTGGCACACCACCTCTCTCACACTTCACCCACCACCCACCACCACCATAACACCATCATCCACCACCATCATCCATTGTCCATCATAGAGTGCGTGAGTCGTCTCGGGATCCAAGATTGATCATAAGAGTTCTTGACAATCAAGGCCATGTTTGCCTAAGTCTCTTACATCACTTGGTGAAGACAAAGTCTCTAGTGTAATACTTTTTATTTTTAATCTTTTCGCACTTTTTAATTGGTTATGTATTAATGACTTTAATAACTAGTTTCTTATGTTGAAGATGATTCTTCCTTATCGTTTGTCCGTGGTGTCTTGGCATTATTTTACTGTCTATATAAAATAAAAGATTTTCACCATTCATACCTCCACGGTCTATATGGAGGTATGTTGGCTACCTGGTCGGGGGTTAAGGGAATGGTTTGGTAAGAGTCTTGCCGTTGTTCAGCGTTTAGAGATCCTGCAAGGGACCTGGGTCAAATTTAGTAGGACCTCCTTCAATACTTAGCGGTATTGGATGGCGGGGGTCCAAACTCTTTGATCCCCTCATAAGTTAAACTACTATTAATACTATAACCCGGCTACTTAGGACTGTATCCTTGCTGACTCAGACTACTTAGCCGAGGGTAATGCCACCTTCAAAAGAGGGGCCTACCATAATTTGCATTAATAACTTAATTACTTATCTTTCAATAATCTGACCCTTTAGGATTGTATCCTTGCTGACTCAAACTACTAGGTGGAGGGTAACGTCACCTTCAAAAGAGGGGCCTACTACAATAACTAAGATAATCTCTTAAATAAGTGCAAAAGTGAGAAAATAATCAAAGGTTACACTAAACACGAGTCGGAGCCAAGTGATTCATCTTGTCTATCTGTTTTTTCTTTTATTTTTATTTTTCAGCATTTTAGTTAAATCTTATTTTCTTTGTTTAAAACCTTTTTCTAAACTTTTGATTTGATTAGACGTTGACGATAAACCGGTACTAAAAGCTCTTGTGTCCTTGGACGACCTCGGTATCTTGCCAACACTATACTACGCTCACGATGGGTGCACTTGCCCATATGTGTGTTTAGTGTTAGTAAATATCGTGTTTTATAAATTTAAAACTTGACTAAAAAGTGTTAAAAGGGGCTTAATAAATATATTAAAAACTAACCACACTTCACATGCATCAAGTTTTTGGCGCCGTTGCCGGGGACACAAGGATTTTAAGAAAGTTAGGAATCAGTGGCCTAATCGTTTTTTTCTTATTTTTCATTTTTTTAGGATTTTTCTTGGTTTTTCAGCTTCTGCAGAGCTAAGCACGGGCCGTGCCTGGTCGGACACGGGCTGTGTCCAGCCTTGTTACTGGCAGTTTTTATTTTCCGAGTTACAGAGAGCTGAACACGGGGCCGTGTCGGTGCAACACAGGGCCATGCCCAACTCCCAGTAACAGGGATCCGGAAAACAATCACTGTAGCCGTGTTCGCTGAACACGGGGCCGTGGTGAACCTTCTGACAAACGTTCTTCTCTGTTTTTGTTGCAGGACTTGGAACCCAGGCACCACAGTTGAACTTCCTACATAGTGCATGAGCTCCAGTTCTAGTAGAGACATAAAAGAACCTCTAGAAGAACCCGAACGCTTTCTCAGAAAAAGACTTAAAGCCAAAAACCAAGAGAAAGTTTCGGGGGACCCACTTCCAATGGCGGATCAACGTACCCTCATGGATTACCTACGACCCACTGTAGGTAATATCGGCGCCGCTATCAATGCACCAAATGTCGAGGCCAATAACTTCGAACTTCGGCCGCATTTGATACAAATGCTTCAAAACTCCGCAACCTTCCATGGGCTTGCGGACGAGGATCCCCATCTACATATTACTAATTTCTTAGAAATATGTGATACCTTTCGGATCAGTGGAGCATCAAACGACGCCATTCGCCTTCAGATGTTTCCATTTTCACTAAAAGACCGAGCCAAGGCTTGGCTTAACACCCTCCCAGTTGGCTCGGAAAACACCTGGGATGAACTAGCCCAAAAGTTTCTATATAAGTATTTCCCTCCTGCTAAAACGGCTAAATTAATGACTGGAATTAATACATATTCACAAGAGGATGGGGAATCCTTATATGAAACTTGAGAAAGGTTCAAGGAGCGACTAAGAAAGTGTCCTCATCACGGTCTTGCGGTATGGCAACAAGTATCCACTTTCTACAATGGGTTGTTGCCACACACAAGACAAACACTTGATTCTAGCTCTGGGGGACTTTTAGGTAATCGTCGCCCAAATGAAATATATAATCAAATTGAGGAAATTGCTCAAACCAATTTTCAATGGCACACTCCCCGAGGCAATAAATCTATTGCCCCGGGCGCCCATAAGGTTGATGAAAGCACTTCTTTACTATCCCAAATCGAAGCCCTTTCTTCAAAAATCAAAAAATTAGAAATGACAAAAACGGTTTCGGTTATGGCTTGTGAAGGGTGTGGTGGGCCACATGAAAATTGGAGTTGTATGAAAGAATTAGAAGAACAAACGGAAACGGTAAACTACATTGATAACAGACCTAGGCCGTCGGGTCCTCCAACGGGTACCAACAACCAAGGATGGCGTAACCACCCAAACCTTGGTTGGAGAGATCCCGGCAATAGTAGTAACAAACAAAACCAACGAACTAACTTTCAACAACCACAAAACTTTTCTCAACAACAAGGTGGATGAGAAAGGCTTGAAGATACTGTATCTCGCCTCATCTTCGACACCGAAAAGAAAAACTCGGATCGATTTCAGCAATTGGAATCGAATTTTAGAAATCAACAAGCTAGCATTCAAAACATTGAAAAACAATTAAATCAAGTAGCTCAAAATTTCTCCGAGAGACCACAAGGCGCGTTACCTAGCAATACCGAAACCAACCCAAAAGCACAAGTACATCTCATCACATTAAGAAATCGAACCATGGGTCCCGATGAGGCTCCATTACCGCCAGATGAAAGAAGCCAGTCCAGCCAAACCACGACTCCACCCGCACCCAACCAGAAAAGGCTTCTTCACCAAATCAAGAGCCAACCAAGACTCCTCCGATTCCGTACCCCGGTAGGTTAAATCGTCAAAAGACCTATGAGCAATTCGCAAAGTTTGAAAATTTACTAAAACAATTGCATGTTAATATTCCTTTTATTGAGGTCCTTACCCAAATGCCTAAATACGCAAAATTTATGAGGGACTTCCTCACTCATAAAAGGAAAATTGAATCATTGCAATTAGTTAACTTAGGCAAAGAATGCTCCACCCTAGTACTCAACAAACTCCCACAAAAGAAAATTGATCCCGGAAGCTTCACGATTCCTTGCTCGATTGGGGAATCCCCCGCTCGTAATGCATTAGCCGATCTTGGGGCTAGCATTAACCTCATGCCCACATCGATGTTCAAACGACTCGGCCTAGGAACAACGAGCCCTACAAAGATGAGCATACAACTCGCCGACAGATCCGTCAAATTTCCACAAGGTGTCGCTGAAAATCTATTGGTCAAAGTTGACAATTTCATTTTCCCAACCGATTTTGTCATCTAGACATGGAGGAAGACACCGATGTCCCTCTCATCCTCGGGAGGCCATTTCTAGCCACCGCCCAAACAGTGGTGGATATGAATGACGGAACACTAACATTGAAGTTTGGGGACAAGGAAGTGAAGTTTGAATGTGGAAAGAGAGTAGAGGACGAATACCCGGTCAACTACATGAAGGTCATAGACTCAAGCTTGGATGACGCTCTCCGATGTTGTAGCGTGGGATGCGAAACATCCCACTTGGGTAACATATGACCAGGCTTTGGGTCTAGCCAAGGACCCTTATAAACGTGGCTCACCACGGAGGCATTTCGCGGAACTATCCTTAGTTTAGTTTAGTTTAGATTAATCTTTATGTTTTCTAGTTAGTTTTAATTTTCAGGAATAAAACACACTCGAGATGGCAAAGGAAATAAGGGAAGCTTGAACCAGCACCCCATGCAGGAAAACAGAGCCATCCGACGATTTTCTTCGTTTACAGTAAGCTCAGCACGGGCCGTGTCCGCCCAACACGGCCCCGTGCTGCACAGTCTGCAGAAAAGACCCAGTTCAGGTAACTGGACACGGGCCGTGTTCACCCAACATGCCCCCGTGTCCAGGCTTCTGTTTCTCTTGATTTAACTTTGTTACTGGCACTTGAACACGGGGCCGTTCCCGGACAACACGAGGTCGTGTCTAGTGCCCAGTAACACAAAATTTTTTCTTTTTCACCCTTTTTGCACATTTAATCAACCTAAAAACTTATTTTTGGGATACATTGAGGACAATGTGTAATTTAAGTGTGGGGGGGGGGGGGGGATGCTAAAACCTTGAATCTTGCAAGTCCTAAATACAAGCCTTACACAAAACTCTATTGGAACCGCTAATCACCCCAATTTTTTTTTCAAAAAAATTTATTTTTTTTACTTGTCTAGGTTTAATTTGGGAATTTCAAAGTTCTAAGAAGGTTATATTTTTACAAATTTACGACCGATAGCGTCGTGATAAAAAGAACCAACATAAGAAGATTATGAAAAGGCATGACAAACTTAGTTAAAATTTGATTATATATACTTGATCACATAAAAACCCATTCCCACAAAAGTGAGTTTTGAGCCTTTATTGAGCATACAAATATATATCTTTAAATTAAATGCTCATTTTTCGTTTCTTGTGTGAATAGCCGCTTGGTTCTTACGACTCTAGAACTTGCCATGACGATACATTCCCGGTCCTTACCAACTTAAACCCAAGTAAGTAAATGATGGAGGCATTAGGACCAACCATTTTTATTTCTACACCATTATTTTTTTTACCACCTACCCAAAATCCCCCTAGTTAGCCCCTTTGAGCCTAAACCTTTTCATTTCATAACCCAAACCAAACACCCTTTCACCCACCAAAACCTTTTTCATTTTTAACCCTTTATTTTAGTAACTAGCTCGGTTTTTCGTATGACTTTTCAAAAAAAAAAATGTTGATGATGAAGCAAAAGAAAAAAAAAATAAGCAAACAAGTTCATCAAAAATAACTTTGTTTGAATAATAGCTTCATCAAAATAAAAGTTACAAAAAAATAAAAAGTCTTACGAAAACCGACGCTTATTACGCTTTTCGCCCTTTCACTAACCACTAACCCAACCACCTACCTTTAACCCAAGCCTAACCCTTCACCCAAAAAGTCCTCTTGATATTTACAAAGGCATATAGTTAAAAAGGAGGAGGATTGATTGCTTGGCAAGCTTATGGTAGGAATAAGTTCAATGCCACTCTCGAGTGATCCATAAAAATACATTTTCGGCCGAGTGTTGAGTGATCCCCCGTGAGGTATGTGAACTTGTATATAAAGAGAATTTTAAAAAGGCATGTTATACCCTAATAAGTAATTTATCTTATGAAAAGTTTTAAATAAATCATGACGAATAGGATTGTAAATAAATAAAAATAAAACTAAATAAAGAATCTTGGAAATCCCGACACTCTATGACAAGCCAAAAAATCTTCTCTTCTACTCATTCCATTTGGGAGTGTAAAGCCACATTATAAAGAATTTTGCTTGAGGACAAGCAAAGATTCAAGTGTGGGGGTATTTGATGTGTGCAAAATGCAACATATAAATTACATCAATTGTGGCATAAAACTAACAATTTTTTAGTACTAATGTTGGAAAAAGTGTGCTTTTGTCTTCCTTTTGTATTTTCAGGATTAAATAAGCTCAAATTAACAAAAGAAGCAAAAAGACAGCAAAATCTAACATAAATACAAGAAAAGGAACAAACGTGACATGCCTGACCCCACGACAACATCTTCCCAAGCAAAACAAGAAGACAGAAGACTGAACACGCCCCGTGCTCAGCCAGCACGGGGGCGTGCCTGACGTGTGCGCGACTACACATATTTTTACAATGAAATTACACACGATTTGGTTTTAAGTTTATAAAAGTGATTATTACTTTTACATCAAAACACACACGAAAGAGGCAAGTGTACCCCGTCATATATGTAGTAAAGTATCGGTAAGAACCAAGTATCGATCCAAGGAAATGGGCGGAGAAATAATACTAAACCTTTGTCACTAAACTACCGGTAAAAACATAAGTTTTGTGATTTTTAAATAACTAAAGTAAGCGTAAACAAATACATATAAAAACATAATAGATAAATAGCCTTACTTAATACACAACCAAAGCATGTCAACTAAGTCGGTTTTGGCACTAGAAGCATTCGATCAATTCTCCAATTTATGAAACAATTAGTATCCCTTTCGGGAATCCTAACATGACAATCATTCGAAAAGTTAAAACGATAAACACACTTTAACCACCTAAAATTGTTCTTTAACGTGCAATTGATAAATGTCTATAAAAATCTCTTAAAAATAAGTTAGTCATCCGTTAGGAGTTTTCTAACCGCACTTAATCAAGGAAAGAGACACCGATAAACACACTGCAACCACCGAGACAAGCATAAACTAGATTAAATCACAACCGAGTTCATTTTACAAATCTTACACATAAATTCACCAAGATAGCAATTTTGGCCTAAACTACTAACTAAGTTAACAAATCATGGCAAGAATTCATAACGACACCATTTAACCCGTTTAGGTCCTTACGTGACGGCAAGCTTTCTTGATTAACAATAATTACATTTTATTAAATCACTAACCATTTCTAGTATCATGATGCACACATTTAAACCAAGCTAAACTAGTTAACCAAGTTCAAAGTTTACTAATACAAGATTAATTAAGCTTCATTTTTCAACTATCTTAACTAACCAAATACCAATCATCCAATACAATTACTTATAATCAAGAAATCAATATCAATAACAAGGTTGCAAACTAATCATCAAAGATTAACATAGAAAATACTTCAAAGTGTCATTACAAACAAAGATTAACATACTAATGGCTATAATCAAGCAAGGGATTGTTGTGTTTTTGCCCAAAGGCTACAATAATACATAAACATTAATCTAAATGCTTGAAAGATTAACAAAATCATGGAAATATTAGAAAACCAAACCATAAACAAGCATAAGATTAAGAATCTGGAAGATAACGAAGCTAATCGGCACAATGTGGTATGAATCCGGGTGAAAGCAGAAGCCTCCGGAGCCTGAAAATCGCCTGAATTGCTTCCAAAATGTCCAGAGTTCCGAGCAGAATGTTTCTGTTCTGTTTTTATATTTTTTCGATGTCGCACGGTCGTTCTTCGTATTGCACGACCGTGCACTTTAAGCAATTATTGGAGTATGGTGCACCATACTGCATGACGTCATCAGATCGTTGACCAGATTCGATATTGCACGACCGTTCTTCAGATGGCACGGTCGTTCTATGCCGGGATCTTGTTGCACGAGCTGCTGCACTGGTCGTTCATCACCGAGCTTTTGGCTGATCATCGGATCCGCACGGGGTGCAGAATATGGAACGCCCGTGCACCACCGGGGTGGCCTTGAATGCCTTGCACGCTGAGTCGCACTGGTCGTTCAGTTCCGGATTGATTTGAATTTGTCGGAGATGCACTGTCGTGCATTAGGTCGCACGACCGTTCCACACGCCCAGGTCAGTTTTCTAACAGAAGGTTCGCAGCTTCGTCGTTTTGTCCGGAAAGTCCTCGTTTTTGCTATCATCTTGTCTGGTATGCTGTTTTAGGCCTGTAAACAAAAGTGTAGATGATTAAGCATCCGAATGACGGTTTTATGGCCGAAAACGCATAAAATAGGGATAAAACGGGGGACTAAAATATGTGTAAATTAGCGAATATCAAATCTCCCCACACTTGAACCTTGCTTGTCCTCAAGCAAGCTAAACTAAAATGCAATAAAAGATAGAAATAAACAAGAACGATAATTTACACAATATTTTATTGAAACTACTACAAACGGTTAGTCGGTTTTTCGAAAGACAACATCAAAAGACTCAAACCCAACAAGCATATGCAAATATATAGCGACAACCAAAAAGCCGTGAGTTCACATTTAATTGACTCAACATGTTAATCTTCACACAACTCACAATGTTCACACACACTCGGTTTTATTTATGAAACATACATAAAATGTATACGTGCAAACACTCAATGCCTCGTCAATGAAATGTGTAATATCATAAGCTTGTCATAAGATCTCGTCTCCACCAACTAACATGCGAAAAAGTGTAAATCAAGAGGTCTTTTGTAACACCTCGAAAATTCACGTCCTATAATGTGTTGACACGTGTCATAAAAATGTTAAACGTGTGAAAGAAATATTATAGAAGGACTAAAGTTGACAAACATGGAAAGTATGTGAAATATACGTATTCTAAGTGTCAACTGTGAATAAATATAATGTACATTAACCCTACACGATGCTCATACCTTCAAACGAATAAATCATGGATCTTACGAAGCTAAAAGTGAGAGATTTCAAACTACAGGGACCAATTGTGTCAACATGTTTAAATTATACCTCTGAGTGACCTTTTGACAAACCCGAAGCTTTGTAAATATTAATTATGCTCACGAGAATGCACCATAAAAATTTCATAAAGTTTCGTTAACGTATGAGAAAGTTATGATCAAATTCGTGTGCGAAGTGTTAAAGCGTAAACGTTGAAAGTTAGGACTTTTCGGGTAATAATAAAGTTACCCGGGGACTTGGCAAGGTGGGTATATGTTTTAAGGCCTTATTAGATCAATTGTGAGGGTTTAAAAAGCAAGAAACAAGTGCCTATTCGAGTTTTGAAGAGCCAAGGACTGAATCGCAAAGTGTAATCAAAGATGCTGATCTGCAGGTGCTCGCGCCACGCGAGGGGTCCCTTGCGCTACGCGAGGGATGCCCAGAACCGTGAAAAAGGGCTGCTGTCTCCTAAAGCCTATATGCGCCACCTTTACTCGATTTTTCACATCTCCTGGCCCCTAAAACACCCCCTAAGCCTCTAGGACACCTGTTAATCGATTGTGGGCACTAATAGACTTGTTTGTCAATCAAATGTGGTGAGTGAAACCACTATATAAGGCCCTTCAATGTCACATTCATTCTCACACCTTCAAGTGCATAACTGATCAATCCTGGAGCTCCCAAGCAGGTCCAACTGATCATAAGTCGTGCATAGGACCCTTGTAAGTCTGCTAGTCTTTCTTTAATTGAGTTTAGCTTGTTTATTTAGCTAAAAGTCAAACCGTCGTAATTACGGTTTGACTTCGAGATTAGTCGTTAATGGCTCAGTCATATTTCGAATTAAAAGTAGTTATAGATTGGTATTTATGTGGGTAATAAAACCTCAAAAGGGTTTCCCCTGATCACCACTCTAACCAGTTCAAAAGTCGGGTCAAACCTATTCTTAAAAAGTCAACAGGAAGCCTAAAATGCTATTTATGCATAATTAGCTATCTAGAACATATATAACCTGTTTGATCATTGTTATAACTTAGTAATAAGTATAAGAACATGTCCAAACATGTTCAACCCGACTATTTCCTGTTTAGACCCGGTTCGGAACCGAAAGTCACATAGTTTGACTTTCACTTTGACTTTCAGTTCTGACCCGTTTAGGTATGTTTTTGAAATGCCTCAGAGCTTAAATTGGATTAGGATACATGTTAGAACAACCCTCTATGATTATACACCTTGGTTCATTAGTTATCCAATTAATATGCACGTTTCCGTTAATTGCTCATATGTTGACTATTATGCCCTTATTACCTTAAAACATGATTTATGAAAATGTAAAAGTGTAGAAACCTTAATTACTGATATATAGACTTGTATGCAAAGTTTGACATCAGTTTGACTTGTAGATTAAGAGTTATGCTCATTATCGCAAAATTAATGCTTTATGTTAATAAAATGGCGTAATTAGCGTATAGCCTAGTTAAACATACTTTTTGGTATCAAATCTTTTACCCACTGATGTAATATATTATTTTGGGATTTTTAATTAATTTTAGGCTGAGCATAACTCATAGTCGTAGGCTTAATTCGGTAAATGTCGGTTTTGCCCTTACGGGCCATAAAATGAGTTTTACATATCTAAACGACTCCAAACCTTTTGCTACTGATCACATATGATAAATAAATTATTTTAAGCCTTCTGGAAATATAAAAATATCATATTTAAGTATCAAACCCGGAAATGGCCTTTAATCGCCTTATTTGGCGTTTTTAACGCATAGTACGTTTTAAAATCATATTGAACATACCCGGGTTGATACCTACTGATATACGAGGCAAATTATAATATTTTAACAGTAAGCAAAGGTTGATAAACTCAGACTTCAGTTTTGAGCTTTTCGGCTTATGTGAAATTACCAAAATGCCCCTTCGGTGCATAGTTTGGTTATAAATGATATATTTCACATAGATACTTCACCCTACTATTATAACTCATCAAATTGAGTATGTTTGCTGTTTACATCAGACCTGTAACTCAGTTAAACATTTAAACTCTTTTACAACCTTTAAAATGACCAAACTACCCCTACGGGGCATAGTTTGTGTTTAAATTAGTTCGGGGCATAATGAAAGACATCCTACTGATGTCACAACATATTGGAAGCATATTAACTTAGGAAACCTGTATATGGCTCTTTCGGATACCCGTTACGCTTATTACGCGTTCGGTTCAGTTTATGTAACAAGTTTACATAAAATAGCCGAAACGGGTCAAACCTTATCATTTTTATCTCAAAATCCAGAATGTGTTTAGTTTACCCATATTATACAAGTCTCCAAACTTGTCGGGTCTAAATCACATTCTATTCCGGTCTTCGCTTAATCATGCGTTTTGAACCGTAAACCTTTCCTTAAAACTAACCGGTCTAAGTTACGACTTAAATAAGACCCGTTAGGAATTTAATAGGCTAATAAAACCTTCGTTCCAGATTGAGAGCCCCAGTAGAAGTACTTGTGCTTGCTGATTAGAATATACGGCTGAGTATAAATTGCATTGCTAGCTCAGGTAAATACTTTTAACTTATTTTCCCTTATACGGGCTTGGGATACGGTATTATAAAAATACCGCTTGGTCGGGTGTAGAAACCTTTTAATCGGAGATGATTAAATTGCATAATCCCGTTTTAATCTGTATTGATTGATAACAAATAACATTGGGGGTTAATGACCGTGTCCTGGATATCCTTGGCTCATTTTAAAAAGTGAATGGCCACGACGTAAGCACAAGGTGTAGGCAAAACACCTCATGTTGCATATGTATAACGTATACTCACTCGTAAGGGTATCTTCTTGTGAGATTATATTTGTGGTGTGTCGATTAATCTTGTCCGGCTTGTATTGTATAATCACCGACCCTAAATGTTGGACAACCATGTAAATCGGATACAAGATTTTTATTAATAAAATTGTCCCAAGTATAAAAGATTAATTTTGCCTCTGTGCATTTTAATCAATGTGTCAAGATATTTTGTGCCGTTTGCACTCGAACCACTTTTCAAACTCTTTTTCCAAATTGAGTCAGTTAATTGTATTTACCAGTGTAAACTGACGTATTTTCCAAAAGGTTAAGTGACAGGTACTATGCGTAATTGGATGGGAGCTCAGGGCGTCACTAGGGAATATTGCAAGTTCTAGATGCCTAAAGTCTGTTGAACAGTTTTCTTTTATTGATCCGCCTGTGGATCCTTTACCTTCCGTTGTAATACTTTGACATTACTTATATTCGGAATGTAATAATATTTATCTTTTGCTTCCTCTGTGCATTATTATATTGTGTTGTTTGACCATGATGTTGCCAACCACGTCACGATACTCCCCCACCGGGCCCACCGGTGACACGTGGAAAATCGGGGTGTGACATCTTTACGGGTTATAACATTAGGCTTGGGCGAAGGGTATGGAAATGGATATTTAAAGTGGCGAAAATGGTTAAAACTCGGTAGTAGCGTTTAACTAGCAACAAACAATACAACTATACATACAAATGCCTTAAAAAGGCGACTATTTCGCAATCGAGCTAATCAACGATATTTTAACGTTTAAACATTCAAAATTGCTCGATTTTCATAGACTTCACCCTATTTTAGGGTGTTTTATTTTCTATTTTCTGGTTTTTTTTTCAAACAACTAGATAGATAAACAATAAACTACCACAAACGCAAGTTAAACGATTATTTTGACCGAGTTTTAACACTAAAAAGGTTTAAAACATAAAAAGGCTAAATTTGGCTAAGTGGGCGTTAATATGGGTAAACAAAGGTAAACGGGAAGGCTCGACATGGTTAATCCTAAAGGGTAATGTAAGGTGGGAAGCACAACACAAAGAACAAGGTTTACAACAAAGGGTAATCTAAGTGCCTCTATCACTTTTACACAAATCCGCACGTTCATGGTCTTAACAAGCATACTAGTGACAAGTTCTAAATTACACATAACATCCGGCTCACTCCTATATCCGAAATGAACAAATATATAACAATATCAAGGCTCAAATATGCTCACATAACGGAAGGAATGGGTAAAAGTGTGAAAACTATCATGTAAGTCTTTCTTTGTTTGTCACGCTTTCCGGTTTCCTTTTTCAAAAATATTTTGCTTGTCGAGTTTTTATCAAATCCGACGCTTTCTAAAACACAACCAACCGGTTTATTTACTAAAATATATACATAATACAGGCATTTTTGAATGATTTTTCTGATTTTCTGATTTTTTTTTTATAAATAGAGGACAAACAAAGTTAACAAAGTTAACCCCCTCCCCACACTTGAACTTCGCATTGTCCCCAATGCGAGACCCGAAATATAGAGAAAAGGATAAAAGTACTCCCCTCAAGATGATGTTGATGCAACGAGACTTCCGAAGTTGTATCTGTTACGTGCTCCGGTCCAAGATATGTCGGCCAAAAACCTGCAAGTATGTCACATGTGCACCAAAACAGAACAGAAACAGAAAAATCACAAATAAACCATAATTTACATAAATAGAAATACTAGCAATCCCAACAAAGACATAACATAAAAACTAAATTAAAGAGTCTGAAAAATAAAGCATACATAACTGGGGTGTTTGAAATAACAGTCAAAATAAACACCCAAAATAAAGTACTGAAATAAAAACAACCAGCAACAATCAATACCACCGACTCCTAAGCGTCATCACCATCATCGCCTCTAGTAAAGGACGGACCCGCATCTCCGGAACCAGGTGGGTTCCACGGTGGGAACTGTGGAGGGTGCTGAAAGTAGTCGGGGTATGCATGACCACGTGGAACATACAAAACGTGACGGAAACATCGGGGAGTGTTGTAACAGAATTAATTGTTTCAAATCCATGGCAATTGAAGTTTCGTTTTATTGATTAAAAGTGTTACAATGTCTTAACAAACAAGGAAATACAACATAATTAACTAGTCTTGCATCTTTTATTGTCACTAAAGCCCAAGTCTGCCTATGTGTATCTTGATCATCTTATGCAACAGCTCCTGAAAAACACATGTGAAAATAGGTACGTCAGCATAAAAATGCCTGTGAGATACATAGGTTTTGTGAAAATAGGTTTCATGACTTATGTTTGAGAAAATGTTTAGTCATGAACCTTGTAATTTGCTTTGTCTTTGTAAATCATTGGAAAAACAATAAGTTCAGAT
Organism: Helianthus tuberosus; assembly: GCA_030545235.1. Classification (NCBI taxonomy): domain Eukaryota; kingdom Viridiplantae; phylum Streptophyta; class Magnoliopsida; order Asterales; family Asteraceae; genus Helianthus; species Helianthus tuberosus. Next base: position 126,950,634 of record CM060358.1, read on the forward strand.
GATACGCATAAATAAGAGAATAATGCATGGATAAATGAATAACCATGTAAAAATGAGTTTGTATAAGTTAAGTTGTTTGTAAAACAATGTATTGTGAAAAGTATGTTATTTGTATAAAATGTTCTATGTCTCAAACTGAAATGATTTAAATAACACTACGATATGTAATACCATACAAACACTTATATATAGGAAGTACCAGCGGCGTATCCACCATGCTTGTATCATATTACACACGCATCGTTACTTAATCACTTACTCAAACCAAACCAACAATGTAAAATGTTCATGTCTAATGTAAATCATGTAATGTATAACTAATGTCAAAAGTGTTTATGTGTCAAATGTAAACCATGTATATGTAACCAAAAATGATATGTATGGCTAGTGAAAATGCATCAACTAAACCATAGATGAAATGCACAAAACAAAGCATTGAAGTAAAACTTGGTTTAAGTCAAAGTCATGTTTTGTGGAAATGCATGATCAATGTAAATCATGTAATATGTAACCGAAATAATCTGTATGGCTAGTGAAATGTATCAACTAAACCATATGCACAAGAACATAGTATTGAAGTAAAACTTGGTTTAAATCAAAGCTATGTTTTGTGTAAATGCATGATCAATGTAAATCATGTAATATGTAACCAAAATAATCTGTATGGCTAGTGAAACGCATCAACTAAACCATATGCACAAGAACATAGTATTGAAGTAAAACTCGGTTTAAATCAACGTTATGTTTTGTGTAAATGCATGCTATACTGATACGAACATCTATGCGGTGTTGTGAAAATGCATACATCCAAGCCTTGAGACTGAGGCGATAAACCCTTAAACCACTTAAAGGTTTATCTAACTTATGTATATCGAATTCGGTCATTCCTTTCATCCCCTTTCCCTGGGATGTCCGGAACGGGAGTTGTCAATTCCTATGGTACCACTACCTACTAACGAACGGCGTAGCTAATGTTAATGAATGTATTGTTCCATTGTAAACAACCAAAATGTCATAACAAACTGTAAGCATGTGATGAAAACGATGTACTAAGTATGCACGCAATGGACATACATAGCATAAAATGTAAATGTAAAACAATGTACTAAGTATGCACGCAATGGACATACATAGCATAAAATGTAATGTAAAACGGTGAAATCATGTACTATAATCTACTAACGAACATAGCATGTATATGATGTGAAAACATGGAAAGCATGAAAGTAACAAGTAGGCACATGTGTTTCACCCCAAAACAGTTTGGAAAACAGTAAAAGAGGGGTCTATGTACTCACTTGAGATTGCTCAGAAGTCCTTGAGTAACAACCAAACAATGCTAGAGATCGCGGATATCAAACGACACCTAATATAGGTAACTATGTTAATTAACCGGACCTAGATCAGAAGATCGGGTAGCATTAGGGTTTGTAAACCAAACGAGTGTAGAGACTCGTGTCATTTGGTTTAACAAAGCCTACATACTAAATGAAACTTAACCTAAGTGTTTACGACCCATTACGACCCGTTTAGGTAGCTTATGCTACTTTAACGCGTCGTTCGCGTGAAACGCGTTCGGACCGCCTAACTAGTCCTATGACAAGTGTTATATGCCTAAACATGTTACATAATCAGTTATGTGACAAAAGTTTAGGTTACATATGCTTAATTACCAATTATACATGAAAAGGGTATTCTGGTAATTTACCTAAGGCATATAAACTACCTATCATACAACTACTTAAACGATGTGACCATAGGGTATAACCTCGGAAGGTTATTCCCTACCTACTATGGTCACCTAATGTATTTGGTCTGATCCTAATGATCGACCAAAGGGGTCGAGTTCGAAGGTATAGGCGATTTATTAGATCGCCTACCCTACGACCCTAGACAACGTGGTAATCAGTGGCAAAGTCCCAAGGGACTATGACCAACGTGATTACACTCACGTTGCGAAGTTCAAACGAACTTCGCATTGACCATTACTGGTCAACGCTGAAAGTCAAACAAAGTTTGACTTTCTGACTCGAAAAGCAATAAAATAAGGAAAAGAACGAAAGAATACTTACGAAGGGTCCCCGAATGCTAACCTCGATTCAAAAATCTCAGGTATGAAACAATAGTTTCAACTTAGAGTTTCTCAAATCAAAGTTCTTGTAAGTTTTGCATTGGGGTGATGGGGTATTTATAGTTTTCGGGTAACCGTTAGGATCGTTTCATGGAAAACGTGCCTTAATCCCACCCGTACAAGTGTCGGGACCTTATGGTGACCAAAATTTGATCCTTATCAGCTGACTAGACAAATGAGATTGTGTGGTGGTGGATCAAACAGCTGCAATCTGCTGTTAGAAACATTTAACCTGGTCAGAAGGTCTGACGCGGGCCGCCTGGGGATTAACAGAATCTGAGGCGGGCCGCCTAGGAGTCACAGATCAGAACAAAGTTTCAGAAATGACAGTTTCAGTCCCTGCACGTGTTTAAGCCCATTTCCGGCACTTCTAAGGCCCGTAAAGCAAACTTTAAGGCCCTAAAATGATGCCTAAACATTGTGGACATGAAACATGCTCAAAAATATGCCGGACGTTGGTTCGTTTGGCCGTACGAACGCGATGTTCGCTTAATTACGACGAAATGCGCATAAGCGCGAAAAACGATCCAAATGACGCAACGAATGGATTTTTGGCAAGCCAAACACTAAAGCATAATATAGTCATGCTTACATAAATTTTTGGATGTCCGGATGTATTCAAAACGTAAGTTATGCGCGAAAATGCAAACTTGTGTACTTTTTGACACTTTTAGTCCCTGAATGAGTCAAAAGTTTATTTTAGCACACCGAACCCCTCAAAGCCTATTTCCAAGCTATATAAAGGATATTTAAGGTGTGTTTAACTTATGGTCATGTTCCGAAATGTCTGCTACAGTTCAAATTGGCATACTTTCGTAGTTTGTCAAGTTTAGTCCCTGTAAGCGATTTAACTTGTTTTTGCCATACCAAAGCCTTCAAAACTTATTTCTAAGTTATGTAAAGGTTATTTAAGGTATGTTAAGCCTATGTCACTATTCCGGAGTGTTCGTTGCATTAAACTGGTTATATTTACGCATCGGTGCGCGCATAACCTTCCAGAAAGCGATTTAGAGTTTGAAATCGAACAAGAGTTGATATGTGTAAACGATACACATATTTATACAAATCCAAAGTATGAAATACAATATTTCATTGGTTTGGTATTTGTTTGATGGCCGTGGAGGCACAGGTGTTACAGTCTCCCCTACTTTAGGAAATTTCGTCCCGAAATTTATTTAGAGGAAACTTGTGAGAGCTTGAAAACATGAAGTTGAAAAGATCGAACAATATTGATTAGGGTTCTGAACTTCTAGTAACCTTTAATAACATCATGATTGCAATGTAAGAGGGATACTTATATACAAGTATATGAAGCGTCATTGGTGCGTCCACCGTACCTCCATTACATCGTTCTCATTTCGTTATTGTTGTCACTATCGGTTCTTACACATAATAAATCTTACTGTGTTTCTGTGCACTAAATTTCATAATTATGTACGCGTCCATAATCAGACAATTCCTTGCACAGTTCACACAGTCTATTTTATAATGTGTAGGGGAAAACCAAATGAACAATCCTGTGATGAGTGTAACTAGACCGCCATAGAGTCCTTTAAATTAAATCAATAAATGATCTAAATAGACTAACAAGGAGTCTGTTCAGCTACATCACTAGATGTCGTTCTTTAACCAAATTGTGAATCAATCTTTTTGACTAGACCACTAAAAGGATCTCTTATGAAACATGGAGCGGTACTTATATAATCCAAGGGTCTTAACTATTACATAGAAGCCCATTAAGGATTGAAGGTAGTACCTTTTGAATATCCTGCTACGAATCCCTCATATGAAGATATGAAAGATCCTGTGAGGATTTGGATAACGAATATCCAGAGTATTAAAAACACAAAAATGCATAAAAGATAACATAAGATGAATAAACACATAGTCACATAACCACAAAATTGTTTAACTAGAAGTTTGTTCTGCTAACAGAGTACATGTATTTAAAGCACACTAGGAATCCATTCAGCGGATTTCATTTGGTACTTTAAACGTTATCAAGAATCTAGCTATAAAGATAGAAAGATTTTTGAAGAGAAAATTCGATTTTGATTATAAAGAATCGAAATGTTCGAATTAAGGTACATAAGGAATCCAATTAAGGACTCTGATTTGAATGATGATTATCCACAAGGGTCTAATTGTGGAGATAAAAAGATCCTATATGGATTTTAGAAGTTGAAGATGTTTTGAAATCTTGCACGGGATGTGCTTAAGTCAAAACATGAAGTTGAAATGCTTATGAAGTTGAGATGCTAGATATGTCAAGGCGACATATGAAGCAGAATTTGAAGGTTAAGTCACTGTATGAGGAAAATATATTTGGAAAACTATGCATGGGGTTCTTTTAAGAAAAATGTGTTTACCGTTTTTGAAACCTTATATATAATACATTTGAAATTATAGTAGGTGTACTAGGTAAGTATATTTATAAAAATGTTTTAAAATCATGCGAGATGAATTTTGAAATTATGTATAAGGTTTTTGAAAATATGAATGATGCTTTTCGAAATCATGCACTTGATGAGAAAATGTACTGTGTTAATATTGTTTTCAGACTATATGAAATATTTTGAAATTAGAAAGGTTGGTTTTGATAACATGGCCAATGTTTTTGAAATATCATTGACAATGCATCAAGAAAAATTGTTTTCAAACTATATGAAATGTTTTGAGATCATGAAAATTGTGTTGAAATACTTGTACTGGGTATGTTGAAAAATAAAAACGTAATGGGTATGAGATTTGAAAATATCCTTAGTTATCCAACCAAGGATTCAAAGGTACTGATGTGCAAAAAGCACGATTACTCATAATTTCACTTTATTTCATGTACTTCGTTTCTTAGAATGAAACGAGTACTTTAAAATTTTCGAGGGAATCATGAGCGATCATTTGAAAGAGAGAATCACAGGAGTAGTTTGTAAGGAACATAGTTCCTTAATACAGGTATTATAGGGAAATGCCATAAACACATGTAATTATACTTGTATATCAGAATTGTGAACAACAACTTTTATTTATAAACAAACAGATTGTTTCACATTACTTGAAAACAAAAGAAACAAAGGCATAAGACAGCAACATCCTTTGTTCAGCTGAATGCTCATCCGTGGGTCGGATTTGCATTAGCAAGCTTTGGGCATCGGTTTCTGTAGTGGGTCAGATCCCCACAATTGTAACAGGCACCAGGTGGGTAGTGTGGTCGTGCAGCTTGACCCTGTTGCTGAGCAAGAGGCTGAGCAACTTGTTGAGCCGGGTTCTGAACTGGGCGATTCGGATTAGCAGGGATGCGGCAGGTGTCAGCAAGATGACCGGATCTTCCGCAGTTGGTGCACTGACGACACTGGAGGTGTGGTTGATGATGGCCGTTACACCTGTTGCACAAAGGTGCATTGCCAAAATAAGGCTTCTTGGCTAGTGGTTGCGCAGGCTGATTTGGTGCAGCTTGGGCCTGTGCAGTAATGGCATAGTTTTGGGAAACCTTACGCTTCCTTGCCTTTGGTGCAGTCTTGACTTCTGCTTCCTTCAGTGGCTCTTGAGTGGCTTCATTGTCGAGACGAGAGGCTTCATTGTTGAGACGAGCCATGGCAATGCCTAAATCCACAGTCCTCTGAATCACTTCACCAATTTGCTGGACAAATTTGGCTGTTCGCTCGGGCATTTGACCAGTGCTGAGAGGAATAGACATTCTAGAAGAAGATGAAAGACAGAGGAAGAAGCAAGTGAAAGGTTATTGGGTAATCAATACAGAATGGTAACGAATGAAAATTGTGATCATTTGTTTATTACCTAAGGCAAACAAATGAGATGGTGACTAATCAAAGTAAATGGGTCAAAAAAATAATGTATCGCGAAGACATGCTCGCCTATAAGTGAACACTCATCCCAAGAATTCCCAGGTAAGCACAACTGGTCTCGCGTCTGATGAGATGTATACGAAGTGCTTGCCTAGACAGAAAACCCAGAATACAGGCATTCACCCTTCCAGTTTGCACGTGTTCACATTATTTAAAACCCAAAACCTTGACGAGATTTTGAAAACTCAAAGGGGTTCAAAACCATATAACAGAGAGTTCAAAACCTAGTAATCAATCATCCTAGAACAGATGATTAGTTTTTAAAGCGGTTTTGAAATTTATGTTCTTGTTGTGGTTGTCGCCTAAGGATAGGTGACAGTAGTGTTTTATGACTAAACGCAAGTAAACTCGCGTTAGGGTCCTAAGAAGGTTATAGACTAGGTCAGAGCATTACTAATAACCTAATTCCCTATAACCATTGGCTCTGATACCATCTTTTCTGTCACACCCCGACCACATGGAACATACAAAACGTGGCGGAAACATCGGGGAGTGTTGTAACAGAATTAATTGTTTCAAATCCATGGCAATTGAAGTTTCGTTTTATTGATTAAAAGTGTTACAATGTCTTAACAAACAAGGAAATACAACATAATTAACTAGTCTTGCATCTTTTATTGTCACTAAAGCCCAAGTCTGCCTATGTGTATCTTGATCATCTTATGCAACAGCTCCTGAAAAACACATGTGAAAATAGGTACGTCAGCATAAAAATGCCTGTGAGATACATAGGTTTTGTGAAAATAGGTTTCATGACTTATGTTTGAGAAAATGTTTAGTCATGAACCTTGTAATTTGCTTTGTCTTTGTAAATCATTGGAAAAACAATAAGTTCAGATGATACGCATAAATAAGAGAATAATGCATGGATAAATGAATAACCATGTAAAAATGAGTTTGTATAAGTTAAGTTGTTTGTAAAACAATGTATTGTGAAAAGTATGTTATTTGTATAAAATGTTCTATGTCTCAAACTGAAATGATTTAAATAACACTACGATATGTAATACCATACAAACACTTATATATAGGAAGTACCAGCGGCGTATCCACCATGCTTGTATCATATTACACACGCATCGTTACTTAATCACTTACTCAAACCAAACCAACAATGTAAAATGTTCATGTCTAATGTAAATCATGTAATGTATAACTAATGTCAAAAGTGTTTATGTGTCAAATGTAAACCATGTATATGTAACCAAAAATGATATGTATGGCTAGTGAAAATGCATCAACTAAACCATAGATGAAATGCACAAAACAAAGCATTGAAGTAAAACTTGGTTTAAGTCAAAGTCATGTTTTGTGGAAATGCATGATCAATGTAAATCATGTAATATGTAACCGAAATAATCTGTATGGCTAGTGAAATGTATCAACTAAACCATATGCACAAGAACATAGTATTGAAGTAAAACTTGGTTTAAATCAAAGCTATGTTTTGTGTAAATGCATGATCAATGTAAATCATGTAATATGTAACCAAAATAATCTGTATGGCTAGTGAAACGCATCAACTAAACCATATGCACAAGAACATAGTATTGAAGTAAAACTCGGTTTAAATCAACGTTATGTTTTGTGTAAATGCATGCTATACTGATACGAACATCTATGCGGTGTTGTGAAAATGCATACATCCAAGCCTTGAGACTGAGGCGATAAACCCTTAAACCACTTAAAGGTTTATCTAACTTATGTATATCGAATTCGGTCATTCCTTTCATCCCATTTCCCTGGGATGTCCGGAACGGGAGTTGTCAATTCCTATGGTACCACTACCTACTAACGAACGGCGTAGCTAATGTTAATGAATGTATTGTTCCATTGTAAACAACCAAAATGTCATAACAAACTGTAAGCATGTGATGAAAACGATGTACTAAGTATGCACGCAATGGACATACATAGCATAAAATGTAAATGTAAAACAATGTACTAAGTATGCACGCAATGGACATACATAGCATAAAATGTAATGTAAAACGGTGAAATCATGTACTATAATGTACTAACGAACATAGCATGTATATGATGTGAAAACATGGAAAGCATGAAAGTAACAAGTAGGCACATGTGTTTCACCCCAAAACAGTTTGGAAAACAGTAAAAGAGGGGTCTATGTACTCACTTGAGATTGCTCAGAAGTCCTTGAGTAACAACCAAACAATGCTAGAGATCGCGGATATCAAACGGCACCTAATATAGGTAACTATGTTAATTAACCGGACCTAGATCGGAAGATCGGGTAGCATTAGGGTTTGTAAACCAAACGAGTGTAGAGACTCGTGTCATTTGGTTTAACAAAGCCTACATACTAAATGAAACTTAACCTAAGTGTTTACGACCCATTACGACCCGTTTAGGTAGCTTATGCTACTTTAACGCGTCGTTCGCGTGAAACGCGTTCGGACCGCCTAACTAGTCCTATAACAAGTGTTATATGCCTAAACATGTTACATAATCAGTTATGTGACAAAAGTTTAGGTTACATATGCTTAATTACCAATTATACATGAAAAGGGTATTCTGGTAATTTACCTAAGGCATATAAACTACCTATCATACAACTACTTAAACGATGTGACCATAGGGTATAACCTCGGAAGGTTATTCCCTACCTACTATGGTCACCTAATGTATTTGGTCTGATCCTAATGATCGACCAAACCGGTCGAGTTCGAAGGTATAGGCGATTTATTAGATCGCCTACCCTACGACCCTAGACAACGTGGTAATCAGTGGGCATAGTCCCAAGGGACTATGACCAACGTGATTACACTCACGTTGCGAAGTTCAAACGAACTTCGCATTGACCATTACTGGTCAACGCTGAAAGTCAAACAAAGTTTGACTTTCTGACTCGAAAAGCAATAAAATAAGGAAAAGAACGAAAGAATACTTACGAAGGGTCCCCGAATGCTAACCTCGATTCAAAAATCTCAGGTATGAAACAATAGTTTCAACTTAGAGTTTCTCAAATCAAAGTTCTTGTAAGTTTTGCATTGGGGTGATGGGGTATTTATAGTTTTCAGGTAACCGTTAGGATCGTTTCATGGAAAACGTGCCTTAATCCCACCCGTACAAGTGCCGGGACCTTATGGTGACCAAAATTTGATCCTTATCAGCTGACTAGACAAATGAGATTGTGTGGTGGTGGATCAAACAGCTGCAATCTGCTGTTAGAAACATTTAACCTGGTCAGAAGGTCTGACGCGGGCCGCCTGGGGATTAACAGAATCTGAGGCGGGCCGCCTAGGAGTCACAGATCAGAACAAAGTTTCAGAAATGACAGTTTCAGTCCCTGCACGTGTTTAAGCCCATTTCCGGCACTTCTAAGGCCCGTAAAGCAAACTTTAAGGCCCTAAAATGATGCCTAAACATTGTGGACATGAAACATGCTCAAAAATATGCCGGACATTGGTTCGTTTGGCCGTACGAACGCGATGTTCGCTTAATTACGACGAAATGCGCATAAGCGCGAAAAACGATCCAAATGACGCAACGAATGGATTTTTGGCAAGCCAAACACTAAAGCATAATATAGTCATGCTTACATAAATTTTTGGATGTCCGGATGTATTTAGAACGTAAGTTATGCGCGAAAATGCAAACTTGTGCACTTTTTGACACTTTTAGTCCCTGAATGAGTCAAAAGTTTATTTTAGCACACCGAACCCCTCAAAGCCTATTTCCAAGCTATATAAAGGATATTTAAGGTGTGTTTAACTTATGGTCATGTTCCGGAATGTCTGCTACAGTTCAAATTGGCATACTTTCGCAGTTTGTCAAGTTTAGTCCCTGTAAGCGATTTAACTTGTTTTTGCCATACCAAAGCCTTCAAAACTTATTTCTAAGTTATGTAAAGGTTATTTAAGGTATGTTAAGCCTATGTCACTATTCCGGAGTGTTCGTTGCATTAAACTGGTTATATTTACGCATCGGTGCGCGTATAACCTTCCAGAAAGCGATTTAGAGTTTGAAATCGAACAAGAGTTGATATGTGTAAACGATACACATATTTATACAAATCCAAAGTATGAAATACAATATTTCATTGGTTTGGTATTTTTTTGATGGCCGTGGAGGCACAGGTGTTACACTTTTACCTTCCGTTGTAATACTTTGACATTACTTATATTCGGAATGTAATAATATTTATCTTTTGCTTCCGCTGTGCATTATTATATTGTGTTGTTTGACCATGATGTTGCCAACCACGTCACGATACTCCCCCACCGGGCCCACCGGTGACACGTGGAAAATCGGGGTGTGACAGATTGGTATCAGAGCCAACATTGAGTGAATTAAACACTAGCTTTTTGTGTTTAATCTCAATGACACAATTGCACATTCCTAAATCTTCTGAGTCTAGACTTAACATAGGAATATTCTCAATCCTAATCTGGAAATTTTTGCTTCCAATTTTTATATATATTGGATACGTCGCCAAGCGAAGAAACTATATTAGAAATTCTCCACATCCGGAGCCTTGAAATGTTGAGCTTCGTACCGCGGCCCGGAGGAAACGTACAACCAAAGAGAAAGCATTCAGACATAAAATGAAGAGGAAACTCCTTTTGCTACAGATCGTTTCTTTGATAGTCCTTATAAGGACATATTTATCTTTCAGTCCCTTTAAGGACACATTATCCCTTCAAAGACCCGCTTAAGGCAACTCTGTACTTCTATTTTCATATAATGGATTGATTAAATTAAGCTTTCATTCTAAACATGAAATATGAAATGAATGGAAAATAACATCCCTTAGAAGGGAAGTGCCTACGGGCTATAATTAACGTCCTCTGAGACTAAAGACGGTGGTAGCCTACAGCTCCCTGTCAAGAAAAGGTAATGAACTTTGATTCACACCAAAATGCCTCGATCCCAGACGATCATGGCTTATAAATTAAACTTGTCCACGTGACTAAGCCTTTTGTGCTATTACTAAATGCCTCGATCCCAGACGATCATGGCTTAAAAATTAAACTTGTCCACGTGACTAAGCCTTTTTTGCTATTACTAAATGCCTCGATCCCAGACGATCATGGCTTATAAATTAAACTTGTCCACGTGACTAAGCCTTTTGTGCTATTACTAAATGCCTCGATCCCAGACGATCATGGCTTATAAATTAAACTTGTCCACGTGACTAGGCCTTTTGTGCCATTACTAATTCATAAATTGCCCTGATTCTCTGAAATCTTGGCTTATAAATTAAACTTGTCTACGCGACTAGGCCATTGTGCTATTATTAAATTATAAATTAGGATTTATGATAAAAATCCTGAATAAAATAAATATCCTTACCTTCCTGCCAGTATGCATTTTAAAGATAATCTTAAAGGTGAAACCTAGCCTACGCGGCCAAGATGGTGAAACCTACTCAAGAGATTCAAATCCTTGTTAACACCTAAGAACGTGTTAGCACTCTTGACAAATGTGACTCGAGAAAATCACAACAGTCATCCTTATATTAGATTCTTCCAATCTTCTTATCTAGCCTAGTGATTTAGAAATCATGGCTTGTGTCATCCTATAAGATGATCACATTATAAACATCCAGTAGTGATGAAGTGCCTACGGGCTAAACTTGTTGTCCGATAAGACGACGACAGTGGTGGTCTTTGACCTCCTGTCTAAAAATGTTGGACCAGGTCCAAGCATAATAGTCAGTAGGATCCATACGACCTCGACTAATAGCATCTAAGAAGATGATCATATTATAACCATCCCTCAGAAGGGAAATGCCCACGGGCTATATTTATTGTCCTAAAAGACAAAAGACAGTTGAAGTCTACAACTCCCGGTCAAAAGAAGGTAATGAACTTGATTCAGACCTTAATGCCTCGATTCTCTGAAATCATGGCTTATAAAATTTAGAACTGTCCTTGTGACTAGGCCTTATGCGCCACTTTAATATCCTTAATGTTTTATAACTAGGATAAATTATAATGGAAAATACTAATTAAATATAACTAACAAGTTAACCAATATGGCTTATATTACCATGGTTGATAAATCGTCAAAGATGATGATTCCATAATAATCTCTGAATAAATCATTGTTAATATTTATGTAGCAATCAAGCTACATGGCTGGATTAGATGAAGTTAACAGCCACTTGAAGGAGAGCAATGATACTACCAGAATTAATGTAACTGGAGCAGAACTACAGGCAATAATAGATTATGCTGTTACTCGAGCACTTGATCGGCAGTATGATGAGTCAAATGATACCCACTCTAAGACTCTATCTGTGGCTCGTTGTAAGCCCCCTCTTAAAACACATGAGTCAAGGGAGGACGATGTTCATGACTTGTCAAATCAAAGGAGTATTCCGTCGAGACAAGTTTTGTTTCATCAAGAGGCACCAGTTAAGACCTGTTCATATAAATATTTTGTCTCCTACAAGCCTAGAGACTTTACAGGAGAAGAAGGAGCCATCGATTGCATGACATGGCTCGATGAGATGGACGCTGTTGTCGACATCAGCGGTTGTGCGGAGCAAGATGTTGTGAAATTTGTTTCACAATCATTCAAAGGGGAAGCGTTGGCATGGTGGAGATCATTGCTCCAAGCCACGGGAAAGGTTCTACTCTACAACTTATCTTGGGAGCAATTTGTTGCATTAGTCAAGGAAAACTATTGCCCCCAGCATGAAGTAGAAAAGATAGAATCAGACTTCTTGACTCTGGTCATGGAGAATTTGGATTGTCAGGCATATGTGACAAGTTTTAACACTATGTCCCGCCTAGTTCCTTATTTAGTCACCCCTGAACCTAAACGCATAGCGCGTTTCATTGGAGGCCTAGCACCAGAGATAAAAGGAAATGTTAAAGCATCTAGGCCAACCACATATAGGTCTGCGGTGGACTTATCCTTATCTCTAACCTTAGATTGCAAGGGGTTAAAGAACGCCACATGCTACAATTGTAACGAGGGAGGGCACATCAAAACCAACTGCCCAAAGCTTATAAAGAAGCCTGGAGAGGCCAGGAAAACAAACGCATGAGTCTTCCGGATGAACGCCAGGAAGGATAACTATATAGCAGGTACTTTTCCTTATCAAGCAGTTTATGCAGAAACTTATTGCTGACACATGTGATTCAATAATGAACGATCACTGTTGAGAACTGTTGTCTCCGTCTTAGTAGGACTTCGGTCATTTTATACGAAGTAGAAACTGGCCGATGATACTTTATAAAATGCTTCAACATTATTAGATGGATGTTTTATATCCATTGGGAATCATTTTTCTGATGCCCTAGTTCCGTTAAATATAAGGACTCAATAAAGTGATAAAAATCGATTGGTTGCCTTAAAAATTAAGCCCATATTGTGGGTGATAAGGAGCAATTAATTATCAAGACTCCTTATGAGACAACCCTCGTAATTACACGTATCCGTACGATTAATAAATATTAAACATAAAAAAAATGGTGGAATTGGCCGTCCCCGGAATCGAACCTGGGTCTAGGCCGCACCCTTTCGCGCGCCTAGCCAACTGAGCTAGGTGCCTAGTTTGTGAAACTTCCATTATTGATTAAATATAAGCACTTGTACAATAAACTTCCTTATCATTTATCAATGATAATTTCTGCTAAGTGTCCTATTTTTAATACAGGCAATAATAGATCTTCATGAACCATAAACTTAGCGAAATTTTTATTATCATCCACAAGATATAACTTACCAAGGAAACCATAGTAACCGATTCCTCTAGTATCGGCAAGGAATCCTTCCGAAAAAAAAAATCTAAGAGTACTCTTTCTTCGCATAGAGTACGACAACATATATTATTTTAATTTTTTTCTCATTGTTTTTCTATCGCCTGCGAATGCCAAACTATGTTTGATAAAAGTGTCATATGAGGATTGGCGTATCCTAGTATGTCCCATAGATTATTTCCATGTCTGATCAGCATGGAGGTTTAATACATGGAACCCCTAAGATATACCAATGATCATATTGTACTAAAGTCGACTAGTAGTATTCAAAGAAGATATCCAAAAATGGAAAAAAAATTTCCAAGTAAATGTTCCCGATTAAGGAATTCGTGGACGTAGAACATAAAGGTGTCACTCATTTGACACGAACAATGATGATGAACTGGAGCCTAAGATATGGAAAATCTCAATAACCTCCTTGCATCTTGATTATCTTCTCATAAGTTCTCCCTGCTTACCTCATGGAAGACAGGTAGAACTAAGATTAACATCTCGCTGTAGGCTGGAGTATTGTGAAAACTCCATATTGATTACGGAATAATCGAAACCTTGATTAAGTAGGTTTTAAGACATAGGCTCATATAGCCTGACTCAATATTCTGAGGGTTTGATGTTGTTAAATAAGAAAGACGGCTCATATTGCTTATGCATACATGCCGCAACCCTAAATAGGCAACAATTAAGAATTTGCCATCAGCTACCCAGGATCTAAGGGCAAACTATTGGTGGATAGGCTTGAAGAAGTCTGTGGCCACCTATGTAGCTAAATGCTTGACATGTGCGCAAGTCAAAGCCGAGCATCAGAAACCATCAGGTTTGCTACAACAGCCTGAACTTCCTACGTGGAAGTGGGAAATGGTAACTATGGATTTTATTACCAAGTTACCCAAGACAAGGATAGGAAATGATACAATATGGGTTATAGATTATGGACTGACTAAGTCAGCTCATTTCTTACCCATCAAGGAGACCTATAGCTCCGACATGTTAGCCCAGTTATACGTGGATAAGATTGTAGCCTTACATGGCATACCTGTAGCTATTATCTCTGATAGAGATACTAGATACACGTCACACTTTTGGAAAAGCTTCCAACAATCTTTGGGCACACGTTGAACTTTAGTACGGCTTGCCATCCTCAGACAGACGGTCAGAGTGAGAGTACTATTCAAACGTTAGAAGGCATGCTACGTGCATGTGCGATTGACTTGGGTGGTAGTTGGGATAATCACCTACCCTTAGTCAAATTCTCCTACAACAATAACTACCACACCAGCAATAAGGCTGCGCCTTTTGAGGCATTATATGGTAGAAAGTGTAGAGCGCCCAATTGTTGGGCAGAAGTTGGAGATGTCCAGTTATCAGGACCAGAGATAGTGTTCGAGACGACGGACAAGATTGTCCAGATTCGTGACCGTCTCAAAGCTGCCCGGGATAGGCAGAAGAGATACGCTGATCCAAAGCGTAAGGATTTTCACTTCGAAGTAAGTTACAAAGTCCTACTGAAAGTGTCACCCTGGAAAGGAGTGATGCGGTTTGGTAAGAAAGGCAAGCTAAGCCCGAGATACATAGGACCTTTTGAGGTTATTGAACGTGTCGGGTCAGTTGCCTATAAGTTAAACTTACCTGAAGAGCTCAGTGGAATTCACAATGTGTTCCACATCTGCAATCTGAAAAAGTGCTTCGCTGATGAATCACTGGTTATACCGCATACAGATGTGCATATTGATGAGAGCTTGAAGTTTGTGGAAAAACCCTTGTCGATTGAGGATCGACGGGTTAAGAAACTTCGAAGGAAGCATGTACCTATTGTTAAGGTCAAATGGGATGCCCGTAGTGGTCCCGAATTCACGTGGGAGGTTGAATCCACGATGAAAGAAAAGTACCCTTACTTATTTCAGTAAATCTCGGGTCGAGATTTATTTTAAGGGGGTGAGGATGTAACACCTCGAAAATTCACGTCCTATAATGTGTTGACACGTGTCATAAAAATGTTAAACGTGTGAAAGAAATATTATAGAAGGACTAAAGTTGACAAACATGGAAATTATGTGAAATATACGTATTCTAAGTGTCAAATGTGAATAAATATAATGTACATTAACCCTACACGATGCTCATACCTTCAAACGAATAAATCATGGATCTTACGAAGCTAAAAGTGAGAGATTTCAAACTACAGGGACCAATTGTGTCAACATGTTTAAATTATACCTCTGAGTGACCTTTTGACAAACCCGAAGCTTTGTAAATATTAATTATGCTCACGAGAATGCACCATAAAAATTTCATAAAGTTTCGTTAACGTATGAGAAAGTTATGATCAAATTCGTGTGCGAAGTGTTAAAGCGTAAACGTTGAAAGTTAGGACTTTTCGGGTAATAATAAAGTTACCCGGGGACTTGGCAAGGTGGGTATATGTTTTAAGGCCTTATTAGATCAATTGTGAGGGTTTAAAAAGCAAGAAACAAGTGCCTATTCGAGTTTTGAAGAGCCAAGGACTGAATCGCAAAGTGTAATCAAAGATGCTGATCTGCAGGTGCTCGCGCCACGCGAGGGGTCCCTTGCGCTACGCGAGGGATGCCCAGAACCGTGAAAAAGGGCTGCTGTCTCCTAAAGCCTATATGCGCCACCTTTACTCGATTTTTCACATCTCCTGGCCCCTAAAACACCCCCTAAGCCTCTAGGACACCTGTTAATCGATTGTGGGCACTAATAGACTTGTTTGTCAATCAAATGTGGTGAGTGAAACCACTATATAAGGCCCTTCAATGTCACATTCATTCTCACACCTTCAAGTGCATAACTGATCAATCCTGGAGCTCCCAAGCAGGTCCAACTGATCATAAGTCGTGCATAGGACCCTTGTAAGTCTGCTAGTCTTTCTTTAATTGAGTTTAGCTTGTTTATTTAGCTAAAAGTCAAACCGTCGTAATTACGGTTTGACTTCGAGATTAGTCGTTAATGGCTCAGTCATATTTCGAATTAAAAGTAGTTATAGATTGGTATTTATGTGGGTAATAAAACCTCAAAAGGGTTTCCCCTGATCACCACTCTAACCAGTTCAAAAGTCGGGTCAAACCTATTCTTAAAAAGTCAACAGGAAGCCTAAAATGCTATTTATGCATAATTAGCTATCTAGAACATATATAACCTGTTTGATCATTGTTATAACTTAGTAATAAGTATAAGAACATGTCCAAACATGTTCAACCCGACTATTTCCTGTTTAGACCCGGTTCGGAACC
Source organism: Helianthus tuberosus (assembly GCA_030545235.1). Taxonomy (NCBI): domain Eukaryota; kingdom Viridiplantae; phylum Streptophyta; class Magnoliopsida; order Asterales; family Asteraceae; genus Helianthus; species Helianthus tuberosus. The sequence goes on from CM060358.1 coordinate 126,967,612, forward strand.
GAAAGTCACATAGTTTGACTTTCACTTTGACTTTCAGTTCTGACCCGTTTAGGTATGTTTTTGAAATGCCTCAGAGCTTAAATTGGATTAGGATACATGTTAGAACAACCCTCTGTGATTATACACCTTGGTTCATTAGTTATCCAATTAATATGCACGTTTCCGTTAATTGCTCATATGTTGACTATTATGCCCTTATTACCTTAAAACATGATTTATGAAAATGTAAAAGTGTAGAAACCTTAATTACTGATATATAGACTTGTATGCAAAGTTTGACATCAGTTTGACTTGTAGATTAAGAGTTATGCTCATTATCGCAAAATTAATGCTTTATGTTAATAAAATGGCGTAATTAGCGTATAGCCTAGTTAAACATACTTTTTGGTATCAAATCTTTTACCCACTGATGTAATATATTATTTTGGGATTTTTAATTAATTTTAGGCTGAGCATAACTCATAGTCGTAGGCTTAATTCGGTAAATGTCGGTTTTGCCCTTACGGGCCATAAAATGAGTTTTACATATCTAAACGACTCCAAACCTTTTGCTACTGATCACATATGATAAATAAATTATTTTAAGCCTTCTGGAAATATAAAAATATCATATTTAAGTATCAAACCCGGAAATGGCCTTTAATCGCCTTATTTGGCGTTTTTAACGCATAGTACGTTTTAAAATCATATTGAACATACCCGGGTTGATACCTACTGATATACGAGGCAAATTATAATATTTTAACAGTAAGCAAAGGTTGATAAACTCAGACTTCAGTTTTGAGCTTTTCGGCTTATGTGAAATTACCAAAATGCCCCTTCGGTGCATAGTTTGGTTATAAATGATATATTTCACATAGATACTTCACCCTACTATTATAACTCATCAAATTGAGTATGTTTGCTGTTTACATCAGACCTGTAACTCAGTTAAACATTTAAACTCTTTTACAACCTTTAAAATGACCAAACTACCCCTACGGGGCATAGTTTGTGTTTAAATTAGTTCGGGGCATAATGAAAGACATCCTACTGATGTCACAACATATTGGAAGCATATTAACTTAGGAAACCTGTATATGGCTCTTTCGGATACCCGTTACGCTTATTACGCGTTCGGTTCAGTTTATGTAACAAGTTTACATAAAATAGCCGAAACGGGTCAAACCTTATCATTTTTATCTCAAAATCCAGAATGTGTTTAGTTTACCCATATTATACAAGTCTCCAAACTTGTCGGGTCTAAATCACATTCTATTTCGGTCTTCGCTTAATCATGCGTTTTGAACCGTAAACCTTTCCTTAAAACTAACCGGTCTAAGTTACGACTTAAATAAGACCCGTTAGGAATTTAATAGGCTAATAAAACCTTCGTTCCAGATTGAGAGCCCCAGTAGAAGTACTTGTGCTTGCTGATTAGAATATACGGCTGAGTATAAATTGCATTGCTAGCTCAGGTAAATACTTTTAACTTATTTTCCCTTATACGGGCTTGGGATACGGTATTATAAAAATACCGCTTGGTCGGGTGTAGAAACCTTTTAATCGGAGATGATTAAATTGCATAATCCCGTTTTAATCTGTATTGATTGATAACAAATAACATTGGGGGTTAATGACCGTGTCCTGGATATCCTTGGCTCATTTTAAAAAGTGAATGGCCACGACGTAAGCACAAGGTGTAGGCAAAACACCTCATGTTGCATATGTATAACGTATACTCACTCGTAAGGGTATCTTCTTGTGAGATTATATTTGTGGTGTGTCGATTAATCTTGTCCGGCTTGTATTGTATAATCACCGACCCTAAATGTTGGACAACCATGTAAATCGGATACAAGATTTTTATTAATAAAATTGTCCCAAGTATAAAAGATTAATTTTGCCTCTGTGCATTTTAATCAATGTGTCAAGATATTTTGTGCCGTTTGCACTCGAACCACTTTTCAAACTCTTTTTCCAAATTGAGTCAGTTAATTGTATTTACCAGTGTAAACTGACGTATTTTCCAAAAGGTTAAGTGACAGGTACTATGCGTAATTGGATGGGAGCTCAGGGCGTCACTAGGGAATCTTGCAAGTTCTAGATGCCTAAAGTCTGTTGAACAGTTTTCTTTTATTGATCCGCCTGTGGATCCTTTACCTTCCGTTGTAATACTTTGACATTACTTATATTCGGAATGTAATAATATTTATCTTTTGCTTCCTCTGTGCATTATTATATTGTGTTGTTTGACCATGATGTTGCCAACCACGTCACGATACTCCCCCACCGGGCCCACCGGTGACACGTGGAAAATCGGGGTGTGACATCTTTACGGGTTATAACATTAGGCTTGGGCGAAGGGTATGGAAATGGATATTTAAAGTGGCGAAAATGGTTAAAACTCGGTAGTAGCGTTTAACTAGCAACAAACAATACAACTATACATACAAATGCCTTAAAAAGGCGACTATTTCGCAATCGAGCTAATCAACGATATTTTAACGTTTAAACATTCAAAATTGCTCGATTTTCATAGACTTCACCCTATTTTAGGGTGTTTTATTTTCTATTTTCTGGTTTTTTTTTCAAACAACTAGATAGATAAACAATAAACTACCACAAACGCAAGTTAAACGATTATTTTGACCGAGTTTTAACACTAAAAAGGTTTAAAACATAAAAAGGCTAAATTTGGCTAAGTGGGCGTTAATATGGGTAAACAAAGGTAAACGGGAAGGCTCGACATGGTTAATCCTAAAGGGTAATGTAAGGTGGGAAGCACAACACAAAGAACAAGGTTTACAACAAAGGGTAATCTAAGTGCCTCTATCACTTTTACACAAATCCGCACGTTCATGGTCTTAACAAGCATACTAGTGACAAGTTCTAAATTACACATAACATCCGGCTCACTCCTATATCCGAAATGAACAAATATATAACAATATCAAGGCTCAAATATGCTCACATAACGGAAGGAATGGGTAAAAGTGTGAAAACTATCATGTAAGTCTTTCTTTGTTTGTCACGCTTTCCGGTTTCCTTTTTCAAAAATATTTTGCTTGTCGAGTTTTTATCAAATCCGACGCTTTCTAAAACACAACCAACCGGTTTATTTACTAAAATATATACATAATACAGGCATTTTTGAATGATTTTTCTGATTTTCTGATTTTTTTTTTTATAAATAGAGGACAAACAAAGTTAACAAAGTTAACCCCCTCCCCACACTTGAACTTCGCATTGTCCCCAATGCGAGACCCGAAATATAGAGAAAAGGATAAAAGTACTCCCCTCAAGATGATGTTGATGCAACGAGACTTCCGAAGTTGTATCTGTTACGTGCTCCGGTCCAAGATATGTCGGCCAAAAACCTGCAAGTATGTCACATGTGCACCAAAACAGAACAGAAACAGAAAAATCACAAATAAACCATAATTTACATAAATAGAAATACTAGCAATCCCAACAAAGACATAACATAAAAACTAAATTAAAGAGTCTGAAAAATAAAGCATACATAACTGGGGTGTTTGAAATAACAGTCAAAATAAACACCCAAAATAAAGTACTGAAATAAAAACAACCAGCAACAATCAATACCACCGACTCCTAAGCGTCATCACCATCATCGCCTCTAGTAAAGGACGGACCCGCATCTCCGGAACCAGGTGGGTTCCACGGTGGGAACTGTGGAGGGTGCTGAAAGTAGTCGGGGTATGCATGATGCATCTCCCTAAACAGATATGAAAACCCAGCACTTACTCCCTGATATAAACTATCCTGGTTTGCCCGAAGTTGATCCTGAGCGGCCCTAATCTCGTCCTGTCTAGACCGGATCTGGTCAATATAAACCCCATGGTATTCCTGGTTAACCCTGATCTGATCCTGGTTAACTTGCATCTGCTGGAACTGCTGATAGAACTCGGTCCAGTCCTGATGCTGGTGGAATGCATGGTGTTGCGGTGAATGTGGTGGCGTCTATGGCTGGTGCTGGTGCTGCTGCTCCGGATGCTCCTGATCGTGCTTCTCCTCATCCTCATGTTCCTCCACAGCTGGAGGCAATGGGTCCCAGACCTCGTTGTTCAACCCTTTCAACCTATCCCCCCTATCAGTTTCCACAATCAAACCCATCGCCTTCAGTGACCTGATGTCAACAAAAACCCCCTCGGTTATCAGAGTGAGACTCTGAAGCACCTCCTCAGTCATCAAGCCTAAGTTGTAGGCTAATTCGGTCACATACTGACCGCCGTGTATCTCACTATTCGGAGTCCGCCCCGAGCACTTGACGAAGTATTCAGCCATTCTTGCGGCTAGGTTGATATTTACTCCATCCACCAGCGCATAGAGAAAAAGCAAATCTTGTGTTGGACAGTTTCCAAGACTGTCCATGCGCCCGCAAATTGTGTGGCTAAACACATGGTGCATCAGTCGCACCAAAGGGTCTCTCAGTCAGGAAGCCTTCGACATCCTCGGGTTGTAGGGGTCCCCAATAGCATTTTCAGCCCAAAATGCATCCCGTGCTGCATCAGAAGGGAAGGTGAACTGATCTGTGAAGACATCGGTATCATCCATGTCTTCCCTTGTATAGATCCCGAGCCTTCTACCCAAACGCCCCACCGACCATGTATTCCATTTTCTACCCAATCTGAAAACCACCCGCTCCTTGTGGCGGAATTTGGGTCTTCTATGTGCGACCGGCTTTTCATAGGCGTAAGTAGAAAAGAACTCTATTGTCAGCTCACGGTAGACGGGTCGGTTGATACCGACCAGATTTGCAAGCGGGATACTGATCATGTTATCCAGTCTATCATACTGATTCAGCTCCCTCAAGACTTCCCAATCCAGCCATCGGGGGACTCCGAATTTCCCCCGTCTTGCCCATAAGGCGTCGAGCCTCGGGATGCAAAGTGCTTCTCGCTCATTATTGGGGTCGAATTGAAGGAAAGGGTGATCCATCTGTATGGGGAATAACGTTAGAAAGATGGAAACAGGAAAAATTTGAATAAAAAACAGCCGAGCAGCCAATTATGAAGAGTCTGTGAATCTGATCTGGGCATATGGCACGGTCGTGCGACGAGACGCACGGTCGTGCATCGCTGACAACGAGTACCAGTGGCCCAAATCTGTCGGAACTGCACGGCGTGCGACCAACGGCACCACCGTGCAACACCGACCAACAAGCTGATATCGTGAATCACCCGGAATGGCACGACCGTTCCATCCAAGGAACGTCCGTGCGACACCTGTTCTGCAGATTTCGAACCCCTGAACTATGAATAGCCTGATTTTCTCAAAATCAACAACTTTTTTGTACAAATAGGGGTCGGAAACTCAACCGGGTGTTCACGATAAGCAAGATTCAAACAAGGGTTAGGGTTTCGATTTGTTTATGAAGAGAACCCCAAAAAGCCTTGAAGAATCGGATGAAACTACCCTAGAAAGCGAAGAAACAAATAATCTACATGAAAGAACATACCGTGCGAAGTTGGGTGTGAAATCGTGCGAAAAACCATGCGATTTGAAGTGATGTCGGTCTGGAACGGCTGCAGATGGCTAGGGTTCGCGAATGAAGGGTTTGGAAGCAGATGGGGGTATTTATAATGTGCCAAATGACAAAACTGCCCTCAGCCTGACGCATGGTCGTTCGACCTGTCGCACGGTCGTGCGTCACCGACATCGCTCAAACCCAGACAACTGTTCTCGGTGATGCACCGGGGGTGCGACTCACCGTTCCGACCCTCGGAAAAGCACGGTCGTGCGACATGTGGAACGACCGTGCAACAGCTGCAGATCAGAATTTTCCGCAGAAGCCATTTCCAGCAACTGTTTTGGCCGTTTTTCGCCATTTTTTCGACACACAAACTGTTTAAACAATATTTCAACATAGAACCTTCGCCCGGCATGTATGAAACTTACACAAACTAACGGAAAGTATCTAACTAACCTAAATTACGCTAAAACTAGAAAAACATAAAAGTGGACAATTTTACCCTTATAGCGCCAAAGACGCTCCTGCTACATTTTTGTCGGCGAGTCAGTAGCGTAGACTCATGCTAAATTTTTGTCGGCGAGTCGATAGCAAGACTCCATGCTAAAAACTAGAAAAACTCCTAAAAACACGATACTACCCCTAAAGCGCAAAATACGCTCTTGCTACATTTTTGATCCGCGATTCAGTAACGTAGACTCTCTCCTCCCCACACTTATGATGTGTGCGGGGTTTGGAGCTCAATTACCTCCACCGCCGACTCTATCGGCCCGGCAACGTACAACTTCAACCGGTGACCATTTACCTTGAATGTAACGCCATCCACGTTCTCTACTGCAACAGTACCATACGAAAATACTTCCTTAACCATGTATGGTCCTGTCCAGCGTGAATGAAGCTTCCCAGGAAATAAGCGCAGCCGTGAATTATATAGAAGAACAAGATCACCCGCTTGGAATTCTTTGTGGTCCTTCAAGCGTTTGTCGTGAAGTTTCTTCGTGCGCTCTTTGTAGAGTACGGAGCTTTCATAGGCTTGTTGTCGCAATTCTTCCAATTCATGAATTTGGAGAAACCGGGCTTCACCTCTGGTTTTAAGGTCCAAATTCGCGGTTTTCAACGCCCACATAGCCTAGTGCTCCAACTCCACCGGTAAATGGCATGCCTTTCCGTATACCAACCTAAAGGGGGTGGTCCCTATAGGGGTCTTATAAGCTGTACGGAATGCCCACAATGCATCCTCAAGTTTGTCCGACCACTCCTTGCGGTTTGCACCAACAGACCGCTCAAGGATGCGCTTAAGCCCACGGTTCGTGACTTCCACCTGCCCGCTCGTCTGCGGGTGATAGGGCGTGGATAAACGGTGATGCACACCGTATCGGGACAGAGCCTTTTCAAGCTGTGTGTTACAGAAATGAGTCCCTCGGTCACTAATGAGCGCTTTCAGAGCACCAAATCGGGCGAACAAACTTTTAAGAAACCTCACAACTACTCCGGCGTCGTTAGTGGGTAAGGCTTGTGCCTCCGCCCACTTTGATACATAGTCAACAGCCACGAGTATGTACTTGTTTCCACGTGAGGGGGGGAATGGTCCCATGAAGTCTATCCCCCAAACATCAAAGACTTCACATACTTGTATCCAGTTCTGGGGCATTTCGTCGTGTGCCAATATGTTCGTCGCCCTCTGACAAGCATCACACGCTTTCACCCAACTCTGCGCGTCATGAAAAATGGTCGGCCAGTAAAACCCGGAATCCAACACCTTCTTCACGGTGAAGTTGGCTCCGTGGTGGCCTCCGGTAGGTCCCCCATGACACTGGCGCAGAATATCGGTCGCCTCAGTCCCTGATACACATCTTCTGATCACCTGATCAGCACCCACCTTGAATAAGAAAGGGTCGTCCCATATGTAGTGCTTGAGATCCGAAAAGAATTTCCTCTTTTGCTAGTGAGTCAACCCTTTAATCAGAATCCCGCAAGCAAGATAGTTCGCAAAGTCGGCGAACCAAGGCGACTCATCGCATATCTCAACACCCATTAAAGACTCGTGTGGGAAATTGTCATTGATTGAATCCCAACGCGAGTCCTCGATGTCTCTGTGCTCTAACCGAGATAGATGGTCAGCCGCTACATTCAAAGCACCCTTTTTATCCTGGATTTCTATATCAAACTCTTGCAGCAACAGGATCCATCTGATTAGACGCGGTTTAGCGTCCTGTTTGCTGAAAAGATATCTGATGGCTGCGTGATCAGTATATACAACGGTTTTCGAAAGCACCAAATACGATCTAATATATATATATAGGGTAGGGTTCTAGAGTGAACACTAGTTTGAGAGTGAACTGTGTGAACTAACTTGGGCCATTGGATTACATAATCTAGAGATTTTTAAATAAATGGCAAGATTGTAATTATAATGTTGTAACTTTCCTTTAAAATAAATGACATAAGGGTATTTGCGTCTTTTCTAAATTGCATTTATTAAACAATATAATCAAAATCACTAAAATCTCGCTAGTTTCCGTATATACAAGATACACAGCTGTTAGTGTATACACATGTGTGTAGTCTCGCTAGTATCAGTTTATACAAGATACACATATGTTAGTTTATACACATGTGTACAGTCTCGCAAACAATCAGTTTATACAAGATACACAACTGTTAGTTTATACACATGTGTACAAACTTTTATACATCAGTGTATTATATTCAGAAATGGTTACATATGTGTATATAACAACATATAGTATATTATGCATGCACACGAGTAGATTCATATAAAAATTATGAAATTAATGAAAACGAAACAAGTCACATGCATGGTTGTAAAATAAGGTTTCCAAGGCCAAGTACTCCCCGAGTAGTCGCTACAAGGTAGGCTGCCGAGACGACATTCTTCAACTCCGCCTAATTACTTAGAATCGATCAAACGTGGTCAACATCGGCCAAAATCGAATCTAGCAGGTCAACTCGGGCCGAGTTTGACTTAAAATAAAATAAAACATAATTTCTATGCCAATCATATTAAAGAATGAATATCATTTTCATACATTTTGTTATAGATATTAGTAAATTTATGTTAATTGACATATATTTAATTTCCTAAAAGTAATTTCTTTATATTTTAACATGTCCGAGTACTCCCCGTGTACTCTCCGCCTAGGTCGAGTACTCTCAACTCCCCGGTCGACCGACTTGGGAGCGCCTAGCGACTTTTGCAACCATGGTCACATGTATGCAAAAATAAATAACTTCATCACATATTAAAAAAAAAGCTAATGCCCAGAAATAATTACAATTTCAATCTCAGAGAAATTTTTCAATATTTATTGAAAAATATAAAAAGTTAAAAACAATATATTATGATATCTATATATACGGATAATAAAAGAAAGCCAATATTTAAGTTAAAATTAAAACAAAATCGATGGATAAACAAATGAGTGCTACGAATATTTAGAAATTAAATAGTTTGTAAACAAAATATTTCCAAAAAAACATTTGAAAAAAATAATAGTTTTGTCTTTATCATTTTCTTAAGTTATAAGAATACTTGCAATATTCTTTAACCAACTTCAACATATGAGCTGAAATGTAGAATGATAATGTCGTAATCCATGATGGTCTACCAAAATTTAAAGTCATTCAATTTCTTATAATTAAAATAATGGAGAAATAATTAAAAATGAGAGAGAGAGAGTTAAGAGATGAGGAAATTAAGGGATTTTAATTAAACATACTTGGCTAATGTTAATCTTACCCTTTTAATATAAAAAATGATCAAGGGCCAAGATTAGTTAACTCTTAAGAAGCTGTTCACTCTTGAACCTAATCCTATATGTATATTGTCAAATCTTGAATTATACATATATGTATATAGTCAATTTTAAGCTATACATATGTGTATATTACGAAAAGCTTAGGGAAATTGTGGTCCAGAATGCTTCTCAAGTTTCTCAATTAGCCTAGTGCTTCTCACACGATCATAACCATATATACATACATATATATATATACACACACTAGTGCTTCTCAAGTTTCTCAATTACCCGTGCGTCGCAGCTGGATCTAAAAACAGGTTGCAATATTGTAATAATGTACAAACCGCAAAAATGTTGATTTAATAGTACGAACATGGTGTTACGAATAAGCCTTTCTGAAATTTATAGTCAACTGCTAGAGAACCATTGAGTATTATTTTATTCGGTGTATATAGTCTTTTATCAATTTGAAAAAGATCACTATTTTTTGCACCCGTTTTGTTTGACTGAGTTGGCTTAAAAGGGACCATTACATTAAGCAATGCTTATACAAACCAGGCCAGGGGCGGATTTATAGCCAGCCCTGGGGTTTCCAGGAACCCGTTCGATTCGTATTTTATAGTGTTAATTTATATAAAGACTTCTGCAGGAACCCTTTAAATTTTTGTGAGGGAACCTTATAAACAAATCTGAAGATGGTCCAGTGGTAAGTATTAGCGCATGTTAACCATCAGATCCCTTGTTCGAGTCTTGTATGGGACGGTTTTTTGTGTGTTTTTTGCGGTTTTTTAATAACTAAAAACAAAACTAGGTTTAGTTATACTTATTCTCCCCTGTGTAGAAACCCAAACGCACAGGAGTGAAGAATTTTGAATCAATCATCTCACTTTGTCAAAGAATTATTTTAGTGGTTTAACTTTTTGTTTCAAATGAGTTTTGCTAAATCTAGTGCTTTGTTTGTTTGTTTGTCCGAGTTGGTAAATGCTAGGAATGTATGTTAAACATAATGACACAGGATGTTTTAGGATAGCATTTATATTTACTCGGGTTAAGTTATCTTCTCAAACGGGTTAAATATGTTTGATCTCAGATCTGATGTGCATTCAACCTCATAATGTCTTCTAAACTTATTAATAAAAGGTATTTGCAGGTCAGCCAACCCGTTTTGACCTATTTCCCAATCTACTTGACCTACCCATTTTGCCACCTCACCTTTCTTTATTTGTATTTGTACTATGTAGGATGCTTGGTTGGTGACTTGGTGGTAAACTTGGTTAGGGTGAACGGAGTGGATATGTAAACAGATCGGCAAAGCAGTTTACCGAACGGTAACACCCTCGCCGTCTGTGTTTACCGCTCGGTGATGATGGATGATCGGTGAAGGTTTACCGATGATGGAACGTGCTTTTTTCAATATGCCAATACCCGTTTATGATGTTTTTTTAAGTTAGATTTTAATGTAATGGTTTTTATTTATTTATAAGTTTGATGTTTTATTTGTTTTATCTTAACACATAATTTAAAAAATAAAAAATAATAATAATAGCTTGCCTAATCTAAGATAGGTAAACCACCGCCAACGTTTTTGAGCATTAGGTAAACAAAATAGGTAAATTGACGTGTCACTGTTTGATTGGGTGAATGAGAAGTTTACCTATTCCAAAAGGTAACCACTCCCCTCACCCTTATTAACTTGCCTTTTAAGGTTCAGAGGCTTCAAGCATGTGAAAACAGAAACCACTACCTTTATTCAACTTAATGTATGTTATACAGGAATGGTTTAAATTGTAAAAGGTTAGAAGAAGCATGTGAAAACAGAAGGATGTACTGTTCTCCGTTCTAGTATCTCCAAAACTTTTAACTCATATCTTTAGACCTTCCACCCCCTCCCTCAAACACTTACCTTTAAAAAAGTCATTTACTTTAGAGATAAACACCATCACCAACTCATAAGCAGTTAATCACACATGCCTGTCTATTAATAACAAATATATAAGAATGTGAAAACTAACTAAATCTTGATGAAGGAAGTGATTCTTGAAGTATTTATAAGTAGGGATGAGCTCGGTATCGTCCGGTACCGAAAGAACCGGTACCGAAAATCCTCAAAAGTGGTACCGGTACCGAGTATGCCCGGTTCGATATGGTTCGGTACCGTACAGTACCGGTAATTGAGGGTAAAAACCGGTACCGTACCGGACTGGTACCGAACCGGTACCGAAAATGCTAAAAGTCGGTACCGAATCGGTACCGAAAAAGTACCCGGTTCTGTACCGGTACCGGGAACAAATTGTTCATCCCTATTGATAGGTAGCCTTGTTTTTTGAGAACCATGATAGGGCTTTCTCTATAATCTTTTTAGATATACAAAAAGAAGATAATCTTTGTTTATTTGTAAAGACCATTTTATTTATTTTTGAGAACCATGATGGGGCTTTCTCTATAATCTTTTTAGATATAGAAAAAGAAGACATTCTTTTTATATGTTTGTTTATTTGTAAAGACCATTTTATGTATATTATATGTTTTTAAATTTATTATAATGATGTTTTTTAAATATTGTATCGTATTTTTATTATGTGATGAACCTTACCCGACCCGACCAGACCCGAACAGTTGAACTGACCCGTATTTTTTATGTTTGAACATATGATATTGAAACATTTGAAAAAGTGAACCCCTTGGAAAGAAATCATGGATCCACCACTGAACCGGGTTTGTATTCAAGTCGAGGTTTTTTTTTACAAACACAAGTAGCAAACTATTAGTTGAATACCATCTTCAGATATTTTAGTTTTCAAAAAAGAGTTGTATTTGTAGGAACTAGGTTCAACTTTTATAAAATATAATTGCAAAATATATAATAACGAGACTCTCGTTATTCGTAGGAAATATCATAGTACAATACCGGTTGCAATAACTAAATAAAAATAATATATAATATAATTTTATATACCAATCTTGATTCAAGCCGCATCTCTGGTGGGTCCTTCACGCGCATTTGATAGCATCCTAGACTCGAATATTCATCATCTTGAGTATTGAAAAATACTCATTAACTGCAACAAAGAGCACACTAAAACGTTGACGATTTTGGTTGAGGCACGTGTTCAACACGCTTCCCTTAAAACAGATTTCGCGCCCCTACTAAAGACGACGCGTCTGTCTCCCAGGGTACAACAGCCGAAGCAGTATGTACTGCCGAAGATGGCCACGCGCCCGAGGTTACATTGGATAAAATTATAGTGTTAGAACTTGTGGGAAATAATGGTATGAAGATGATGAAATCGAATAGAGAAAACATATCTCTCTAAGTACCAAACACATAGGTCTTCAAGTATCTCCAAGAACTCTTCTATTTTTTTTTTCTTCTAAAAATTCCACTTTCAATTCTCTACTTGTAATTAGCTTCATCAAGTTAGGCACAACCTACTTTGCATACAAGAGATATGGGGTAGAGAAGAGTCTCACTTTATTAGAGATTTTATTAGAGAAATAAACTCTAATAAAAACTAATAAATTGACATAAAAACTCTACTAAAAGTCTCACTTTATTAGAGATTTTATTAGAGACATAAAATCTAATAAAAACTAATAAATTGACATAAAACTCCACTTAAGAGTTTATCACCCATATGAAGAGTCTAGTAATAATTATAATTTTACTAAATTATAATTTCACTAAATTAATATCCATTCACACCATCTAAATTTCCAACAATCCCCCACATGAATGGAGATCGTTCTAAACACATAAAATTTCCAATGGAACCTCGACAGTTGAGTTTTGCATACGATAGGTAGGTGTTACCCTTTGAACCTTCGCTCATGAAATGCACTTATCCCACTAGCTCTGAGTAGATCTCGATGTCTTTGAACTCGTCTGCCGTTTGTGTATACGACAATACACTTCACACAAGACTCCCCTAGCGGGGTCATCTCCTCATAGCCGTGTCCAATAATGGTCGTGGAACACTTTCCTGGTTCTGCGAGAGCTCTAGGAATTGTGCCCTCAATTCCATTCGAAGCGACCCCACTTCTCTCTAACATAGGTGATTCTCCTTAGATCATTAAAAGCATTGTGGTTATCGTGATTTATCCAAATCATTTACCACATATTATGCTTAGCCTCACTCTTTGTCACTGAATATCATAGGAATAGACTAGGACGTATTTAAACACCCTTTTATACTTTGGGGGTATGTATAACCATATATACATATCATTTATGCCCCCACATTGACCACCTTTAGGCATATGAGTTAGTTGTCCTATTGAACTTAGATCTTGGGATCTCCAGTCAACTAAGTTAGGTGTCCTTCACATGCCCTTTTTCCATGGGCTTCAGTCTCATTCCACAACTTGATCTCTAATAAACCCTCAGGTTGTTGGATCCATAACATTAACAAATAACTTTGCGTATTTGAGATCAGTTGTCATGATGTGTTCTTAACTCGTAAGTTAATTTTGCCTATTGTCAACTTCTAAGACTATAACCTCAGTGGCCATCTGAATCTGGTTATAATATATGTCTTTGTAAGATACGCTTATCATTTAAGGCAAACACATCTCCATTATGCACTACGACCTTTGTGTCCTCCACATAGTCGTCTGTTTGCAATGTTAGATTGGATTACAAAATCCTTATTGCCAAACTTTTATGATACAAATGCAAGACACCCCCACATTTAAGTTTTATAGGATATCATCTAGATGGGTAATGAAAACCATTTCTACATACCCTTATAGGGTTGTTTCTAAATGGATCCTCCCCCACATTTCTTGCCATTTGATCAACATTTCCCTAACTTCACTTATGACGACATTTATACACATATGATTGAACAAGATCAACCTCATTGTATCAGTGAATTCAACTGATACTGCATTAGCTTACATAAGCTTCTGAGCTAACCAAAGCAACACATGCTATTGTCATAAGTTTGTCACCAACTTAGAATAATTCTAATTTAATATCTAGAATAAGCTTAGACAATGAGTTCTCCTCATTAGCTTTTCGAACAAACTCTTAAAAAGTTACATGTCTTTTCCTTATAATGAATGAAAATTCTCCCTCAAATTTGTCTATACACAAATTCTTTTTGTGTTCATACACATTTGAATGATCAGAGTTAATTAGTCTCCGTCAAGACCCATAATTAACCAAGTACTAGTCTAGCATGCTTTAGACTACAATACTTTAGCATGTGAACAGAAGATGCATCATTCTGATTCTTCATAGCCCTAAGGTTATCATAATATCACTTTGCAACATTCATCCCTTGTTAGAGACAAAATAATGAGACTTATTCATAATCCTAAAACCTCAATATTTAGGAAGGTCTCACAAATTATTGTATATAGCACATAGCTAAATTTCATCGTTCATTTAAGGAACATAACTTGTTTACCTTTGATCTCCAACATTCCACCATTGACTCATAAGTACTTAAACATAAGTCTTAATCCAAGTCACTTGGTGAACACATTCATCACCAACAAGATGAATGTTTCTCATCTATAATCACTAATATGTGTGAGATAGATTCAACTAGATCGATACTCAACAACATGGCATTCATAATTTGCCATAAGTGATTTGCACACATCTATTGTTATGCATTAGGAGATATTTATATTTAGGATGCTCTCCTAAATGAAGGTAAAATCTCCATATAGATCTAACAATAATCAAGTGGTGTTGGTGCAGTTGTCTGTCGACTTCATCTTCGTTCGAGTCTTAGATTAGTATTGTCAGGTCTAGGCACGTTTTACGAGAAAACATACGAAATTAGGGTTAAAGGTAATTTCGCACGGAATTACTCAAAGATAATTCCGCTTGAAATTACTAACCTAATTCCGTTTGAACATGTAATATCGTTTGAGATGTTGATTTCGTTTGAACATGTAATTCCGCTTGAGTCATGTTCAAGCGGAATTACCTGTCTATATATAGGTGTAGGTCCGTTTCATTTGAAACGGAATTAGCAAGGTGTTTTCCGACGGCGAAGCTCTGTCGAAGTGTCTACGTGCTGTTATTGTTACCAGATCAATAAACAAGACAGTTAATAGTGATTCTAGTGTTATACAAGCTAAACGAAGACTGAATCAATGAATTCCGCCTCTGATTCTGTCTGAATACTCTTCTGATCGACTCATTTGGTCGGTAAAACGATCCTACAAGTGGTATCAGAGCTCAGGAGGAAGAGTTCTTACTGTTTAGCTCGTTTTCGCTGGAAAATTCTGATTTCTACACTTTCTTTTCAAATTTAATCAAGTTTTAACGGACAAAATGGACTGAATTTTTGATATTGTGTGTAAAATACTGTGTTAACAAACCCTTGAGAAAATCAGATCATAATTCAAGCTAAAAGTGACAAAAAATGGACCAAAAACCTGATTTCGTTTGAACGAGCCAACTAATTTCGTTAGAAAAGTTGATGTAATTTTAAACGAAGTTACTAATTCCGTTTGAAAAGGTAATTTCGTTTGGCTAATTTCACTTGAAAACAGGTCTTTGGTTAATTCCTTTTGAAATTACTCTTAATTCCGCTTGAAATACCTGATTCCGTTTCAGGGTGTAATTCCGTTTGAAACATCTCAAGCGAAATTAGTAATTTCGCTTCAAACTGTAATTCCGCTTGAGTTGATATTCCGTTTGAAACTGGTTTGCAGGTTATTTCATTTCAATTGGTATTCCGTTTGAAAGAGTAATTTCGCTTGAAGACTTAATTCCGTTTGAAAGTGATTGTTATTGTGAAATTGGTTACCGAAACATGGAAACTGAAGAAGATATTGCATTGTATTACTATGTATCTCAACAAGAGAGTTATGTTAAGATTGAAGAAGAACCAGTTTGGAAAAAATCAATTTCAAAAGAACCAGTTTCAGTAAAAATGGGTTCAGAAACTGCTTTAGATAAGGTTGAAAATAATCCAGAAGTTGATTCAGAAAAAACTGAGAATATTTCAGAAATTGTTTCGGAGAAAGTTCCAGTGTTTGATAACTCATCAGATGAAGAAAGTGATGATGACAGTAAAGCAATTAGTCAACTTGAATTTTATAGAATTTTGCTGTCACCTGATTTGTATAATATGCTTCTTGCAGCAAAATTGGAGTTACTAAAAAATAAACGAGCTGCAAAAATGAAGGATCAAAAGGCAGCAAATGTGGAAGAAAATATTCAAGTAATGAAAAAACAGGTTGAAGAGATTCCAGCTTTAAAGATTGAGGATGAAGCTGATGATAAACAGATTCCTGGGATGTGCTTAATTTGTGAAAAATCAAGAGCAGAAAATGTCAAACTCTTGAAGGGTGTAGAGAGTTTGACATTGGAAAACAAAATTTTGAAAGAAAAAGAAAAAGAATTTGAAAATAAAATAAAATCTTCAGAAAATGAAGATTTTTGGATAAAACTTGAAAATAAAAATTTGAAAGAAAATGAAACAAAATTTCAAGAACAAATAAGAAGTTTTGAAAATGAAAAATTTGTTCTTGAAAAGAATAAAATTGAAAATGAAAAGGTAATCAAGTCTCATCTTGAGAAAATCTCTCAACTTGAAAAAGAAGCTGAGAGGGCAAGAAATAAAATTGATGAGCTTGAAAAGAAATTGAAAGGTTTTGTGAAATCATCAGGACCAGATTATATTTGTCCAAAACCGATCAATTCTGTTCCAATAAGTGACAATGTCACAAATTTTGACAAAGTTGAAATTGAAGATTGTGATGAGAAAACTGATGATGAAATTGAGAAAAGAAAAATATTTTTGAAATTAAAAGAAAAATATCAAGAAACTGTTTTACATTCTACTGAGAAAGGTGAATGCTCAATGCAAAAACCTGTAAAGAAGAATGTGGAACAAAAATAAAAGGATAAAAAGCCGAAAAATCTTCAAAAAGAAAATAAAAGCTCATCAGTTCAATCATCCAATCGTGATAAAAAACCACAAAAATTAGAAAATCAAAACTCAAAAACTGTTGGTAATAAGTGGTGCAGGTTTGACCACAGTGCTCAAAATCCAAATTCAGCATACAAGAGGAGAGATGAATATCACCAAGCCAAACAATGTTATGATATGAATGTTTGGGCTGAAGGTGGTGATTGGTACGATAACAGAGTGTGTTACACTTGTGGTGTGAGAGGACACATTGCTGTTAACTGGCAGAACTGGAGTTATGAGACGAGAAAATGCTTTGAATGCAATATCAAAGGACACATTGCCAGGGATTGCCCAATGAGATCAAAGGGAAGATCGAGGGCTGAATCTCAGAAAATGGCAAAGAAACCAGTCAATGTCAAAGCAAAGCCCAAAGAACAGAAAGTTCAAGAACAGAAAGTGAAGCTTTCGCAGGGGCAAAAAGACAGACTGAGGAAGAAGAGGAAGAAAGCGAGAGAATATCTCGAAAGGATTTTATCCTCGGATACAGCCAACAAAGCGAATAACAGTTCTGATAAATCGTTTTGCTCTCCTAAGACTGATAAGTCAAACAGAACGGATTCATCAGATACAAATCTGAGGACGAAAGAGGGAATGAAGAAAGATAAAGGAATTAATCAAGAGATTAACAAGCAAAAGAAAGTGAAATCTTCACTTCCTGGTGATGAATTTGTTTCTCCGGAAACAAAGGAGCCAGTTGTTGGCAATGAATCTGACTCATCAAAGTCAGACAAGCCACGTTCAAGCGATGAATCTGGTTTGGTAAAGCCAGAAGAGCTGTGTGTTGAGGTAAAAAGTGGTGATTCCGATTTGACAATGAATGATGCAAATTTTCCATCATTGTCAAACGGAATTTCAAAAACACCCAATGACAGTCAGGCTTGGGTGAATCTCTTTAAATAAAAGAAAAATCTGACTTGCTGGAGCTCCCAGGTTGGTAAGTGTGGAGCAGGTATCGGCATCTTTCTTGAGAAATTCACTTCGGTGATATTTCGTTTTTCAAGTGGTAAATCAGGGACATTAATTTGTACTTGATTTTCTACACGTGATTGTGTTGATAAAATTGGGAAATGTTAAATCATATAAGTGGTTAAAGAAAACAAGGTGATGAATGATCCCCATGTTTAAGAAATGACTCACAAAACTAATTTTCCGGAAAAAACCATTTTGATTAAAACAAACTTAAGTGTTTTGAAATCATTATGGGAAAATGTTTTGTTGTCAGGGGGAGTTCTGATTGTTTAAGCCAAGTGAATGGAGAATTGAAGTAATTCTCATCATGTTGTCACTTTACCTTGTACAGTTTATTTTCAAATTTTCCCAGAAAATCAAAATTGAGAAATATTTTGATTTTAGGGGGAGTAAAAATTTAAAAAAAAAATTTGAAAATTCCAAAAACATTTAAAAATGCAAAAATGAGTTTTGTTGTGAAAAAGAGGAAATGATAGTAGATCAGTTAGACTGTCACAGCATGCTAAAGAAATGGAAAGATAAAATGTGATAAACGTTCTCACTAAAGATGTGACGGTAGGCTCAGCTAGACTAATAGATTTGCGATAATGATACAAACCTAAATGAAAAAGCCTAGTTCTAGTGGGAACCACGGTTGAAAGCATAGTACTTAGTTTTGTCCTTCTTGATTGTGTGCCTACTCAGTAATCGCTGATTGTCGAAAGACATAAAACTGGTTAAGTTTGTGAATTTTCACAACTTTGCTGAAAAGTCACTGTGATTGTATTGATGAATTTGGATAGCTTGAAAGCTTGCCATAAGGGTATCAGAAAAGAGTGATTCCTAATAGATATAAAATATCAATCTAAGATTTGTTGGAGCATTCTCTAAAGTATCATCAGCAAATTTCTACCTCGCATTAAATGACCGGAGTCCTAATCAGGCGGAGGCAACAGTTCTCAACATTTATCGTTCATTATAGAATCATATGTGCCAATATCAAAAAAATTTCTGCATAAGCTGCTTGATAAGAAAAGGTACCTGTTAAATAGTTATCATTATGCGTCATCTCCTGGGCGTTCATCTGGAACACTCATGTGTTTGCTTTCTTGGCCTCTTCAGGCTTCTTCTGATTCCTAGGGCAGTTAGTCTTGATATGCCCCTTCTCGTTGCAACCATAACAGGTTGCATCTTTCAACTTCTTGCAATCCAAGGTTTTATGTTCCTTAGACTTGCAGATTCCACAGGGTAGAGGCTGAGACTCGAATCTGCATTTTTCGAGGTGGTATTTCCGACAGGTTTTGCACCTGGTCTTCTCACCCGACTGCTGGCTGTCTTCCTTAA
Organism: Helianthus tuberosus; assembly: GCA_030545235.1. NCBI lineage: Eukaryota > Viridiplantae > Streptophyta > Magnoliopsida > Asterales > Asteraceae > Helianthus > Helianthus tuberosus. The sequence goes on from CM060358.1 coordinate 126,987,081, forward strand.
ACCCGGAACTCTTCTTATCCTCAGAGTTCCTCTTTGTCTTCCTATCGGAGCGATGAGAATTCTCATCCTCCCTTTTACGCTTTCCATCTTCAGAGGCTTTGGCAGCCTTGTTTCTGACCACATCGAGTGTGAGAGATAGCGACAGATATGCCGCTGACCTGAATGTAATAGGTCTCGATGCTTTCACACTTGCCTTTATCTCTGGGGCTAGACCCCCAATAAAGCAAGCTATTCGCTTTGGTTCCGGTGTGATCAAGTAAGGAACCAATCGAGACATGGTATTGAAACTTGTAAGGTATGCTTGACAATATAAGTTCTCCATGACTAATGTCAAGAATTCACTCTCAATTTTCTCAACTTCATGTTGAGGACAATAATTTTCTTTGATAAGAGCAACGAACTGATCCCAAGTCATGTTGTACAAAGGGATCTTCCCCGTAGCTTGGATCAGTGACCTCCACCAAGCTAGAGCTTCTCCTTTAAAAGATTGTGAAACAAACTTCACAATGTCTTGTTCTGCACATCCACTGATGTCAACAACGGTGTCCATCTCATCGAGCCACGTCATGCAATCGATGGCTCCTTCTTCTCCTGTAAAGTCTCTGGGCTTGCAGGAGACAAAATATTTATATGAGCAGGTCTTAACTGGTGCCTCTTGATGAAGCACCACCTGTCTAGACGGAACACTCCTTTGATTTGACGAGTTACGAACATCGTCTTCCTTTGACTCATGTGATTTAGAAAGGGGCTTACTACGAGCAACAGATAGAGTCTTAGAGTGTGTATCACTTGATTCATCATACTGTCTGTCGAGGGCTCGTGTAACGACATTATCTATTAATGCCTGCAGTTCCGCACCAGTTATATTAACTCTGGTAGCATCATTATTCTCCCTCGGGTGACTGTTAACCTCATCTGATCTAGCCATGTAGCTTGATTGCTACATACATATTGACAACGATTCATTCAGAGGTTATTATGGATTCATCATTTTGACGATTCATCAACCATGGTAATATAAACCATATTGGTTAATTTGTTAGTTATATTTAATAGTATTTTCATTATAATTTATCCTAGTTGTAAAACATTAAGGATATTAAGGTGGCGCAAAGGGCCTAGTCACAAGGACAGTTTTAAATTTACAAGCCATGATTTCAGAGAATCGAGGCATTAAGGTTTGAACATATTTCATTACCTTTTCTTGACAGAGAGTCAAAGACTACTACTGTCTTTAGTCTCAGAGGACGTTAATTATAGCCCGTAGGCACTTCATCCTTAAGGGATGATTATTTCAAATAAGGGAATTTAGATTAACCCCCTTTTTTTTAAAGATGGCCTGTTTGACTTTAACGATTCACAGTTTGCCAAAAATGTTAACATACTTACAGATGTTAACAGGGATTGGATTCTTTTGGATAGGTTTTACCGTCTTGGCCATGTCTACAATGACATTTAGGCTAGGTTTTACCCTTTAGATTCTTTTTAATATTTAACGCAGAACAATCCTAAATTGGAATGTTAACAAGGATCTGAATCTAATTGTGGAACTACCATCTTGGCCCTGTCTTAAGGTGACATATGGCTAGGCCTTGTCCTTTTTAGATTTTTCCATTTTATTATAATGGTAGATCTTATAATATAGGAATGATATTTTAAATATAATCGTTCCAGTAAAATTTAAACAAGTATATGGTTGCCCTAAACGGGACTTCTAATAGCAAATGATTTGCCCAAGCAAAGGCGAATCAGGAAAATAACAAAGGAAACAAATAAGGGACAAAAACAAATCAGGAATAGTCCTAAGTTCTTTGTCTAGATTCAAGAATAAAAATGTGCAATCGTGTAACTGAGATTAAACACAAAAGACTAGTGTTTAATTCACTCAGTGTTGGCTCTGATACCAACCTGTCACACCCCGATATTTCCACATTTGACCGGTAGGCCCGGTGGGGGAGTAACGTGACGTGGTTGGTAACATTACAGTCAAACAACACAATATATAAATGCACAGCGGAAGCAAAAGATAAATATATTACAATCCGAATATAAAGTAATATCAAGTATTACAACGGAAAGTAAAGGATCCACAGGAGGATCTTAAAACTTAAACATTGTTCAACAGACTTTAGACGCCTAGAACTTGCAAGATTCCTTATTAACGCCCTGAGCTTCCAGCCAATTACGTTCAGTACCTGTCACTTAACCTTTTTGGAAAATACGTCAGTTTACACTGGTAAATACAATTAACCGACTCATTTGAAAAGGTTTAATAAAATTGATTTGGATGCACAGGGCACAACATATCTTTTATAACTTGGGACAATTATATTATAATCTTGTATACAGATTTACATGTTCGTTGTACGTTCAGGGCCCGATGTAGAAACCGAGTCAAGATTAACAGACACGCCACAAGTATAGGCCCACAAGAGAGTGAGATACCGTTTCCCTTATGCAACTGTTAGGTGTATGCCTACACCCCGTGCTTAAGGCGTGACCATTTTATAATACAATGATGTCAAGGATATCCGAGACATGGTCATTAACCCCTAAAGGCTTTTATTTCAAACAATACAGATTAAAGCGGGTTACCTGAATAATTTAATCACAATACGACTAAACATTCAATACCCGACCAAGCGGTATTATTATAATACCGTATCCCAAGCCCGTATAGGGAAAATAAGTTAAGAGTATTTACTTGAGCTAGCAAATGCAATTTATACTCAGCCGTATATTCTAATCAGCAAGCACAAGTACTTCTACTGGGGCTCTCAATCTGGAACGAAGGTTTTATCAACCTATTAGATTCCTAACGGGTCTTATTTAAGTCGTAACTTAGACCGGCTAGTTTTCAAAAGGAAGACTCGGATCAAACGCATGATAAAGCGAAGACCGGTTTAGAATGTGGTTTCGACCCGACAAGCTTGTATGCTTGTTTAATATGGGTAACTTGAAAACATTCTGGATTTTGAGACAAAGATGATATGGTTTGACCCGTTTCGGCTAATATATGCAAACTAGTTACATAAGCCGATCCTAACGCGCAATAAGCGTAACGGGTAACCATAAGAGTCATATACAGGTTTCCTAAGTTAATATGCCTTAAATATGTTGTGATATCAGTAGGATACCTTCCATTATGCCCAAAACGAGTTTAATCTCAATTTAAGCCCCGTAGGGGTATTTTGGTCATTTTAAAGATTATAAAAGAGGTTAATTGAAATTCTGAGATTCGGGTCTGAATACATCAGTAAAATAACTTATTTTATTAGGTCATATCAGTTGGTAATAGGTCTTATATGACAAAATGGTTTTAAACCCAAACTATGCGTTTAATAGGCTTTAAAAGCCATTTTAAGCGATTTCCGGGTTATACAAGAAATCTGAGTTTTCTGATCAGGTTATAAAGTTCAAAATACTTTATTTATTATATAAAATCAGTAGCAATTGGATTGGTGTCAAAATACTGTGTAAAACTCATTTTATACACAAAAAGGGTATAATCGGTATTTACCGAATCAACGTCATAACCTTAGGTTATGATCAGTTTAAAAATAATAAAAAATCTTTAAAAATCTCAAAATATTATATTACATCATTGGGTAAAAGGTTTGGTGTCAAAAATTGGGTTTAGATAGGCTTTATGTTAATTGCGCCCTTTTAATTACTAAAAGGCGTTATAATTACGCTAATGAGCATAACTCCTAATCTAAACCTCCAACTGATGTGGAATTTTAGGGATATGTTTATAAATCAGTAACAAAGATTATTGTCCTTTCACATTTCCAAAATTCTCATTTTATGGTCAAAAGGGCATTATGGTCAACATTAAGCGATTAACGGAAACATGTAAACGAATCGGACAATCAACGAACCAAACACAGAGGGTTATACTAACATGTAACCTGGTCCTAAGGAAGCTCTAAGGCATTTCTAAATCATACCAAATCGGGTCAGAACTGAAGTCAAAGCAAAAGTCAAAGTTTTGCGACTTTCGGTTCCGAACCGGGTCTAAACAGAAAATTGTCGGGTTGAACATGTTTAGACATGTTCTTATACTTATTACCAAGTTATATGAGTGATAAAATAGGTTACATGCCTTATACATTGCTAATTACATGTTAATTTGCAAATTAAGTTTCTGTTGACTTTTTCTAAATAACTTTGACCCGACATTTGATCTAGTTAGAGCGAGAATCAGAGGGTGCCCTTTTAAGGGTTTAATACCCACATGATTACCAACTAATAACTACCTTAAGTTTGACTAAACACTGATTCATTAGTGATTAATCGATAAGTCAAACCTTAATTACGACGGTTTGACTTTTAAGCTAATAACTAAGCAAAACTCAATTAAGGAAGATCAAGGATGCTTACCAAGGTCTAATGCACGACCAGGGATGCTTAGAGGAGGGCCTTGAGCTCCAGAATTGATCAGAAGAGGAGTTGTGAGTGTATGATCAAAATGGCTAACATGAGGGTCCTTATATAGTGTTTGTGATAGCTCAAGATTGTGCCAAACAAGCCTACATTGGATCCCTGATGTTAAACATGTGTCTCTAATGTCTAAAAGCAAGGTTAGGCAGCTCCTGGAAGTGTAAAAGGGCAAAATAAGTCGTTTCATGGGCTGAACAGTCAACCTGTCCGAGTTTCTGCATCTGGGCATGCTCACGCGGGCCGCGTAGACTCTTAAGGAGTCTTACGCGGGCTGCCTAGCCCTGGCTGACTTGAACACAACTTTCAATAATTGCCATTTTGGTCCCTGGTCCTTCTACACTTAATTTTAACATGATTTCTTGCACTTTGAGCCCTCTAACTTGACTTTTAAGGGCCTTAAGACATAACCAAACTTTGTTAAGTCCTTGGTTAACTTTATGGTTACCCGAAAAGTCATAAATTTCAACGTTGACGCTTTTAACCCCTCGTATACGAATATTGTCATAACTTCCTCATTCTTTATCGAAACTTTGTGAAATTTTAATCACTTATTCTAGTGAGCATAATTAATCATTACAAAGCTTCGGGTTTGCTAAAAGGTCACTCAGAGGTATACTTTATACAGGTTGACACATTTGACCTCTGTAGTTTGTAATCTCTCACTTTCTTTCATATTTAGCTTCGTATGATCCATGATTTATTCGTTTGAAGGTATCAACATCATGTAGGGTTATTTAAAATATATTTATCCATTGTTGACATTTTGAACCCCTATATTCACATGCTTTCCATGTTTGTCAACTTTAGTCTCTCTAGAGTATTCTTTCACACGTTCAAGCTTATGACACGTGTCAATACATTATAGGACGTGAATTTTTGAGGTGTTACATTAACGGTGCTTGTGATTGGTCACATAAACTGATATGATCCTTTTTCACAAACTCATAAAAATAGTGTCTGTAAATATTTCTTACTGCATTTCTATATTGTTCTTTCTAGAAGTTTAGCTTTTATTTGAAAATTCAAAAAGATTTTCGACAACTGATGTTGATGAGCTGATTTTCAAAATTTCAAGCGCTGAACATGATGAACAGGGATGGGAATGTGTGCTTAAATGAAGAAATTTGTTTTGAGAAAAAGTTTGATCAGTTAATCAAGGTCATTAAATTGAACTTGATGAAACTATTATGATTGAATGATTTCTACCAGTAAGTTTTTCTTATTGATTTAAATATAAACTTATGTTTTGGTGAGAAAATTTGTGCAGGAGATGAGCTGAACAGAGTTAAAGCCAGGATGCAATCTTAAGGCGATAGCTAATTCCAGACGGCGATCCCAGCATGATGAGAGGGGGAGTCTGACGAAGTTAGAGCCAAAGAGATAGATTCTGGAACATGCTGAGAAAGGAAAAGACTGATCAAGATTGAAGAGTCGTTATGATGTAGACTCTCACTGAAGATTCCGTCAACATTCAAGGGGGAGTCTGTTGGTGCAGTTGTCTGTCGACTTCATCTTCGTTCGAGTCTTAGATTAGTATTGACAGGTCTAGGCACGTTTTACGAGAAAACATACGAAATTAGGGTTAAAGGTAATTTCGCACGGAATTACTCAACGATAATTCCGCTTGAAATTACTAACCTAATTCCGTTTGAACATGTAATATCGTTTGAGATGTTGATTTCGTTTGAACATGTAATTCCGCTTGAGTCATGTTCAAGCGGAATTACCTGTCTATATATAGGTGTAGGTCCGTTTCATTTGAAACGGAATTAGCAAGGTGTTTTCCGACGGCGAAGCTCTGTCGAAGTGTCTACGTGCTGTTATTGTTACCAGATCAATAAACAAGACAGTTAATAGTGATTCTAGTGTTATACAAGCTAAACGAATACTGAATCAATGAATTCCGCCTCTGATTATGTCTGAGTACTCTTCTGATCGACTCATTTGGTCGGTAAAACGATCCTACAAGTGGTAGACGCATCTACTTATAAATCTCGCAAGATTTATTAAAGGTATACAATAACATATAGAAGTATGTCGACATGAATTTTCCAATGACTTGTAATGAAGTATGTCGACATGAATGTCGTTAGTGTATTTCATCTCAATACAGTCACTACGTTCTTTCATTACTCACACATGATGTGGTTATACATTTGAAGTTTCGTCTTTGACTTTTAGTCAATGTAACAACTTTCAAGTTGTTTATGTCCAAGTATTTTCATATACTATCCGTTTAAAACCATATTCTTTTAAACAATATATAACCGACGTTATAATTATTTTCCACAAAAATAATTTCTACGTCACAACCATTAGTGATTTATTTCTTTGTAAAAAAATGCATGTGTTATCTGAAGATATTGAACACAAAACAATAAAATACATTGGAAACTAAATCATAAGTTCCAATCACTTTTGAAATTTAAACGGAAGCATAGACAATAAGTAGAAATCAAATAGCAAAGTGTTTTTCTCTTCAACACTTTATAATCTGACCGAAATCTTCTCAACAATATCGTCCCATGGCATGTCTTGAGGTACTCCCTCAATATGACTCCATGCACTTGTAAGTACAAGTTCCCCATTTCATCTTGAAACTTTAAACTTGGACAATTATGCTCAAAACAACAGCAAGTTGTTACAAATACTACATTTAAGTAGTAAACTTGAACAATTAAATTTGTTCACAACAACACCAAGTTGTTTTTCACCAAATAACATTTTTTTAACACGCGTGTTGGGAAAAAATGTTATAACAAGCACATTATAGAATCGAACGTTTACATAAAACATTTTCCAAAGATGAAGTTTATAAAATAAACTGTTTCTCATCATTTTTAATGCACACATAGGCAATTAAATGTTTACATAAAACATTTCTGTTCATTATGAACAATCTCTAACCTCGTATTCGTGATACACATTTTCTAACACACATGTTAGAAAACTTTAAGTCATTATATATATATATATATATAACATGACCAAATTAAAGCATCAAATGTCATCATTAAAACTCTACTTAAGAGTTTCACCACCATATGAAGAGTTAAGAATCTCAATAATTATAGACTTAAACTCTAATAAAACTCATCAAATGTCATCATTAAAACTCTACTCAAGAGTTTCACCATATGAAGAGTTAAGAGTCTCAATAATTATAGACTTAAACTCTAATAAAATTCATCAAATGTCATCATTAAAACTCTACTCAAGAGTTTCACCATATGAAGAGTTAAGAGTCTCAATAATTATAGACTTAAACTCTAATAAAACTCATCAAATGTCATCATTAAAACTCTACTCAAGAGTTTCACCATATGAAGAGTTTAGTTAGTAATTAAAATTTCACTCAAATGGATTTAGAAATCCCAAATTAAAGTTGGTGATAAATCTCACACAACTATACCATTACTTTATGGTGATTTAATTCTTGAAGCCAATCAAACATCAACTTCAATGTATGACCTTTTATTTCTAAATCATACAAAACATTAAAATCAATGCTACAACAAATTACTTATATAAAATGTTTACATAAAACATTTCAAAGCATTTGTATTTTAACAATTTTTAACAATCATGTTAAAATGAAAGAAATTCTAACGCGCACGTTAGAAATATTAACATTTTCACAAAATGTCAATTCAACTTGCTAAAACACATATATGGTTCAAATAAATAAGTCATTTGTAATACACACGTTAGAAACTAAACAATTAAAAAAATTTCTTCCAAACTAACGCTTTTCATGAACGTTTCTAACACACATGTTAGAAGACAAATGATTACAAAAATCATTATAAGACTTATTTGTTCATATCAATCCATGGGTGGATGAAGAGTCTACTTTAAATAGAGACTTAATTAGAGACATAAAACTCTAATCAAGTAACATAAAACTCTTATTTAAAGACATAAAAAACTCTACTTAGGAGAGTTTAACGTTTACAAAAAACGTATGGTTTACACCAATAATTCCGGTCTAACACACATGTTAGAGAATTTAACGTTTACAAAAAACGTATGGTTTACACTAATAAACCCGATCTAACACAAAAGTTAGAAAAATTAACGATTCCCAAATTCGTTTAAAAAACCAAACGGTTGAACCAAAACCATTCGTTTTGTACTACAGTATAGGATTTAAGATTGTATCTCAATCTCAAGAAATCCAAACACAACAAGTTGTACTACATACATATTTCCCAAAAGAAAATATTTATAAGATCATAATCTTTAAAATATTTTTTTTATTATAAATCATTTTGTGAACCCAAAATCCTTATAAATAAGGTTTTAAGATTGTAGCAACAATCTCATGAAATCTGTTTTAAGTTTGTAGGAACTAGGTTCACCTTTTATAAAATATAATTGCAAAATATATAGAGACTCTCGTTATTCGTAGGAAATATCATAGTACAATACCGGTTGCAATAACTAAATAAAAATAATATAAAATATAATTTTATATACCAATCTTGATTCAAGCCGCATCTCTGGTGGGTCCTTCACGCGCATTTGATAGCATCCTAGACTCGAATATTCATCATCTTGAGTCTTGAAAAATACTCATTGACTGCAACAAAGAGCACACTAAAACGTTGACGATTTTGGTTGAGTCACGTGTTCAACACGCTTCCCTTAAAACAGATTTCACGCCCCTACTAAAGACGACGCGTCTGTCTCCCAGGGTACAATAGCCGAAGCAGTATGTACTGCCGAAGATGGCCACGCGTCCGAGATTACACTGGATAAAATTATAGTGTTAGAACTTGTGGGAAATAATGGTATGAAGATGATGAAATCGAATAGAGAAAACATATCTCTCTACGTACCCAACACATAGGTCTTCAAGTATCTCCAAGAACTCTTCTATTTTTTTTTTCTTCTAAAAATTCCGCTTTCAATTCTCTACTTGTAATTAGCTTCATCAAGTTAGGCACAACCTACTTTGCATACAAGAGATATGGGGTAGAAAAGAGTCTCACTTTATTAGAGATTTTATTAGAGAAATAAACTCTAATAAAAACTAATAAATTGACATAAAAACTCTACTAAAAGTCTCACTTTATTAGAGATTTTATTAGAGATATAAACTCTAATAAAAACTAATAAATTGACATAAAACTTCACCTAAGAGTTTATCACCCATATGAAGAGTCTAGTAATAATTATAATTTTACTAAATTATAATTTCACTAAATTAATATCCATTCACACCATCTAAATTTCCAACAGTATTCCAATTTCCAAGTGTTATGAAACTTAGTTTGCAGTTAGCTTGATCACAAATGTAATAAAGTATCAACGTTTTTTAGGACTTAACAATTGTCACAATCTCTAGTGAGAATTGAGAAGTCATTTACATTTTTCCAGAAAATATCGCTTAAAATGAAAACTTAAGTACTATTACAAGTTATAATGTATCTTTTTTCTTGCATAAATATAGTATGAATCTACTTGGGTGTTTGAAGCTAAAGCCTCAAGTAGAAATTGATCATGTTTCCATGCATCACAAACTCAACTTGAGAAACCAAATTCCATATGTCAAAATTCAAACATAGGTACTGGCTTGATTGGTAAACTAGATATTTAAATAAATTATCATAAACCACTCAGTTTTGATCACAAATAACACTAAAAATAGGAGTGTTCCAAGGTGTCACTCGTCATAAAGTCCCAGTCGTCCCAGATGTTTTAGGCGACTGGGCATGCCTATATATAGGAGTATTGGGTCTTGTCATAGAGAACTTTTGGTGGATCAGAGGGGAAACTCTATCCATTTGGTTTCGTGGTTTTGTAACTTCAAATATTCAATAGAAACCAATTTAATTAGCTTGTTCTTGTGCATGTCATCTTCATACTCAGATTCCACACGAGATATGAAGACTTTGGTGACCAGTTGCAGCTTTCAGAGACCCGAAACGGTCCTCACAATTTACCATCATAGCTAGTGGCAAGGGTTATGTACTTAACATGACAAATACGTTTTCACGGTCTAGAATCTTGACAAATACGTTTATGAAAAATAACGGTCTAAACAATGCCTATATTGGACTTTTATGAAAAAATATACATCTTTTAATTCAATAATTAATGCTAATTAATAAAATTAAATTGGGATTTATTATTATTTTAAACTTGATCTCGTCGAAGGACTTTAGTAATAGATACGTTATGGATTGGTGTAAATGGGTCCCGTTAAAGTGCAATATCCTGGCTTGGCGTGCAGAGATGGATAGGATTCCGACTGTCGAGGCGTTAAATAGGAGAGGAGTGTTGGTGACGGACACTTCTTGTTGTTTTTGTCATTCGGGTTTGGATTCGGTGCTTCATGTGTTCACGGCTTGCCCTCTAGCTTTGGGGATATGGGAGAAAATAAGTTTCTGGTGTCGAATCAGGAATTTCTTTGTTTTTTCTGTTCGTGACCTTTTGGAGATTCACACGTTGGGAAATAGAGGGGATTCGGAAAGGACGGCCCTCCACGGTATCGTTATCTCGGCTTGTTGGTCCCTTTGGAAAGCGAGAAATGACTTGCGATTTAAAGGCTTAAAGCGTAGCGTTGAGGATATCTTTAGCGATGTGAGGGCGGTGAGTTTTTTGTGGTATAAGCATAGGGCTAAAAAGGGTTCTTTCTTGTGGTCTGATTGGTGTAAATTTGTTAATATGTAGTTTTGTTGTTTTGTTTTTCCGTCCCGGTTTTCGGGTTCGGTGTGGTTATTGAAGTTCTCCTTTCAAAAAAAAAAATAAAATAAAAAAATAACCATAAATGCGACGACTCAGGTGACACATCAAATTTCAACATATCATTAAAAAACACCGATTTTATCTCTAACTAGTGCTATCAAAACCCGCGTGTTGTGCCGGGTTACCCCGGGTTTTTCTTTTGCAATTACTATTAAAAACGTCTTGCTCAAGTCGAGTAAACAAACTATCATGTGCATGGTTTTTTTTTTTTTTTTTTTTTGTTAAACGCTTTGGCTTTAATTGGACAATTGGGTTGTCATAGCTGCAAGGTTTCGCCACACCAAAACAACGGCTTATGCCAAATTCAACGTAGCCGTAATGGGAGTTCGATAACCACGTCTTCTAATAACATAGCCGTTTAAAAAAACACAGCAATGCATGTAGTGAATGCTCAAAAGGTGTCAAATGTAATTGCTCAAACGAAAGCACAACTACCATTACACTATACTTAATAACCCACCAAAGATCTGTGATGTAAACACAAAAGCATAAAAAGCAACTGGTAACACCGGACAACCTTCAATGTTTCTAGCTAAAGCTTGAATTAAAAGCAGGGATTGATTAAGTAATTAATAAACATAAAAGTGAGAAATATAAGAAATACACTACGTTTCAACTTTGTGAGATATGCGATTTAAAACAGTGAGAATCGAACCATTTTTTACGGTTCGGTACGGCACCAGTATTTTACCAATTTTTTATGTCAAATAACATACACCAAACATTTTCAGTACCAGTACCCACTTTTGGGGATTTTTGGGACCGGTATTTTCGGTACCGAGCTCATTCCTATAGGTGATGGCTGATTATGCAGATGATTTAACATTATTATCTGAGTTCAAATAGTAGTAGATTAAGCTTGTTGCATCCTAATAACTAAAACCCAAGTCGTGTTCTTAGACGTGTTCATGCTTTTAAGCTTAAAATGTGTAGTAATGCAATGATAATAGTGTTATTTTTTGTATATGGGTAAACATGTGAGGTGTCTACCTGTCAGTTGACCAGTGTGTAGCATGTTTTGACATCTCTAAAGGCGGGAATCCAGCTGCGTAGAACTTGTATCTTCTATTGGTGGTATAGCTCCTTCCAGCCTAAGAGTTTATATTTCTTTGTCATCCATCCTCTGTCACCTGTTTGCAACAGACATTCGACACTGTTAATTGTGCGCAACAGAGGAAAACCTTAAATGTGAAAGCATTAACATCATTTTATGTATGATTCTATTTACCATCTATGAAAAAGACATATGTAAGTGTTCAAGAGGGATTAAAACTTGTCGGCCGTTAATCTCATTTAGCAAGTCAGTGTATACAATACTATGTGTTGTATTGTTGCAAGCAACATTGTTTTCTTTTGTTAATATTCTGAGTGAATTCGGGGGCATGGCTCTAGAGACCATGGCCAAAGATGGGTTCGTGTAAGTAAATTACTATTTCTTTAAAGATTGGCCTTGACTTTTCTTATTGTCATTGTATAAACAAAAACACAAAAACAACTGGCTCCCTCTCCTTGCACACCATTCGTGAGAGGAGGAACCCAGCCATGTAGGCGTGTGATGGGTGGTTTAACTGTTCATTTCCGTTCGCTATTTAACATACACAGTTCCTACAATAGCATATAAATTCTGCAAACACAAGGAAGATAATAAATTCAACAAACCTACATTGATAATTTGTCATTTTGGGTCTAACTACAGATTAACCTCAATAAGCAAGCATCAAAACTTGAACATATCATATAACAAAGCCTAGAGAATATACAATTATGACAACAATCTTAATGGGAAAATCTAAATTAGGTTTTTGTAGAAAAATCTAAATGAAGATCTTAACTTGGATAGCCTTTCGTGGCTTAAAAAGAACACCAAAGGTCTTGATGTCCACTGAAAATTGACTGTTTATTGGCCGACGGAAATGAGTTTTGGGTGGAAGTTTAAGCTCTGAAACACTTAATCTAAGAATCTAAGTTAGATTATAACATGCATATATGCTTAAACTCTTAAACATAGTAGTTGCAGATAACAATTACTCATCCGAATTTAAGGGTTTCCCTAAAATTGAAACATGCAAGTTTCTTCAACATATTGTATTTTCAGTCTCCTCTAAAATTGAAGAGCCCATAAAATCAGATCATCAACAGCCAATTACAGAACCGGAAAACCATCCTCAGATGATGGAAACTAAAATGGAGTAACGCTAAATCAAAGCACCTAACCTCGGGCTTTTTTCCCTGGAATCTTCGCTGGAACCTCACCGGAGGTTACCTACTCATCAGATCAACATGAGTGGTCGGATCTAACCAAATAGCGAACATGCAAGAGGAAAGGGCTTACCGGAACTTGATCGGAAAACCAATTACAGAACCGGAAAACCATCCTCAGATGATGGAAACTAAAATGGAGTAACGCTAAATCAAAGCACCTAACCTCGGGCTTTGTTCCCTGGAATCTTCGCTGGAACCTCACCGGAGGTTACCCTCTCCTTGCACACCATTCGTGAGAGGAGGAACCCAGCCATGTAGGCGTGTGATGGGTGGTTTAACTGTTCATTTCCGTTCGCTATTTAACATACACAGTTCCTACAATAGCATATAAATTCTGCAAACACAAGGAAGATAATAAATTCAACAAACCTACATTGATAATTTGTCATTTTGGGTCTAACTGCAGATTAACCTCAATAAGCAAGCATCAAAACTTGAACATATCATATAACAAAGCCTAGAGAATATACAATTATGACAACAATCTTAATGGGAAAATCTAAATTAGGTTTTTGTAGAAAAATCTAAATGAAGATCTTAACTTGGATAGCCTTTCGTGGCTTAAAAAGAACACCAAAGGTCTTGATGTCCACTGAAAATTGACTGTTTATTGGCCGACGGAAATGAGTTTTGGGTGGAAGTTTAAGCTCTGAAACACTTAATCTAAGAATCTAAGTTAGATTATAATATGCATATATGCTTAAACTCTTAAACATAGTAGTTGCAGATAACAATTACTCATCCGAATTTAAGGGTTTCCCTAAAATTGAAACATGCAAGTTTCTTCAACATATTGTATTTTCAGTCTCCTCTAAAATTGAAGAGCCCATAAAATCAGATCATCAACAGCCAATTACAGAACCGGAAAACCATCCTCAGATGATGGAAACTAAAATGGAGTAACGCTAAATCAAAGCACCTAACCTCGGGCTTTGTTCCCTGGAATCTTCGCTGGAACCTCACCGGAGGTTACCTACTCATCAGATCAACATGAGTGGTCGGATCTAACCAAATAGCGAACATGCAAGAGGAAAGGGCTTACCGGAACTTGATCGGAACCCTAGCCGTTTAAACGTCGTCACTGTCAGAGCCATGGCAGCCGCCGAGCTAACATCCCCCGTCGCCCTCAACTCCTGTACCGTCACACACGCTGATCGCTCTCTCTGTCCGACGCCGCGCTCTCTCTCTCTCTCCGATGCCAGCTCCCTCTCTTTGTAACTGTTCTCTCGTTCTGTCGTATGCCCAATGTTTTCCTAAGTTGACCAGGTATTTAAAATTACCAATATGCCCTCCGGCACTGTTCATTACCTTTTCCTGTTATCATATAGTAATTCTACAAAAATTCTTACAAATCTTTACATTATCGCATCATCGTATCTTTTTACATTTATTATTTATATTCAGAAACTTTTTATAATAAGTAACTTTTTTTTTAAAATTCCTATTATTAAATATATAAATAAAATAACTAATTATACTTAAAATAATAAAATATTATTTGCAAATTCCAAATTAAAGAAATAAAACATTAATACTTTAAAACCAAAGAAAATTCAAACATTACTATTTTATTATTTTATTATAGTATTATTGTTGTTGTGAGATTGTACATGTTCTTTCAATGGATGTTTAAGTGGTTTTAATGTTTTAATAAATTTAATTAATAAGTTAAAAGCGACAATTCACAATATAAAGGGTTTTATGTTGATAAAGTTAAAAGTGACAGTTCACAATATAACTCCATAACTAGTGGCAAGGGTTTTATGTACTTGTGATAACAATTAATTTATTATTATTGAATGTTTTTAGAGTCTAAACAATGTCTATATTGGACTTTTGTGATATATACATATTTAAATTCAACAAATGATGCTAACTAGCATTTTTAGCGGTTGCGCGTTGCGGTGGCGTCGAAACGTATAACAACTTGAATTTATACCATCGAATGAAACATATTATATATAACCAGACTCGTTTTAAAACAAAAGATATGTCAAATCGTAGACCAACAGAAAACCTATATAAAAATAAGCATGAAAACGTACTACGTTTGACCCGACTCATCGAAATGTAATCCAACATAAACTTATACTAAAACGTACATAAATATAAGTACGTAAGAAAATAGTGTTTTTTTAAGTTAAAGAATGAAAGTAAGGTGGGCAAACGTTGAAAATTTAGAAACTCAAGGGGGTCAAAATGAAAATTTTCAAAGTTTTTAGAAACTTGAACGGGTGTAAGTGTCATTACCGAAAGTTGAGGGGCCAAAGCCAGTGGGATAATTCCCCACCAACTTTGATTGTTAGTATTATTTGAGACTCGTGTGTTACAGGGGGGTTGAAAAACCGAACCGAAAATAGAAGTAAAACATTAAAAGAAGCACAAATGTTGCAGGGTGTTAACTCACCAAGTTTAGATCGAAACTCAAAACATTATCGTAGAAAAGAATAACTAAGTTGAAATCATAACAAAACCCATGTTTAAAAACTGAGATCGAAACGAAAATAAAAAGAAGCAATTTTTATCACAACCAAATAAGCAAGCCACACGGTTAAGTAAGATGTTTACATATAAATTTAGATTTAATTAGAGTTTAGAAGCTGTATAATAACTTTATTAAAGTCAGTAGGTATAACACGTAAAATGATTATAAGAAAAGAAAAAAAAAACCTAATTAACTTGAAGTCGTGTAATACTGTAAGCGTAAAATCTAAACTAAAAAACACCATTGTTAAGCACCCTAAATTTTTATATTTGTTGTAAAAAACGGCCTGCTGGCAATCAATATACGTAGTATAAGAACATAAGAACTGGTACCATAGGAACAGAGAGAGAACAACAAAATAGATAATTCTTATTCATTGAGAATGTCCATTACAAATACAAGAACCCTCTATTTATAGGGTCTTTACATTAATACAGAGCAGGGCCGTCTGTGAAAATAAAAAAAATAAAAAAAAATTGGCCCTGTGCGAGATAAAAATTTTGGGCCCTATTCATAAATTTCTATGTATTATAAACTTATCAATTATTTAATCACTAAAATATATGTGAAGGTAATTTAAATAATTATTTTTAGCTAAGTTTAGTTAGTAATTTATTAATTAAAGGGAAGATGTAGTTGATAAAATTAGACATTAAATGCCATCTACAGCTAACAAAAAAAAAAACCCAAAAAATGAAGCTAAAATTGAGAACTTGGAGACGCCGGGATTAGAACACGTGTCTCCTTGTTTAAGCAAGGCAGTAACCACCCAGACAAGAGCTTGTTTGTGTCATCTATCGATTCAGTGCATATATATTCTTGATTATACAACGTAAATTCTATATAAAATCAAAAAGATTTGGGCCCTCGGAGGGTTTGGGCCTTGTGCCGTCGCCCAACCCTAACCCCTCTGGGCCGGCCTTGATACAGAGGTAACGAAGAGATGTGAGTTACAATGTGGGTAATCACTAATCACTATAATATAATTATTTATAACAATTTTAAAAAATATCAAATTTTAATACAAATTTATTATTTTAAAACTAATATAAATTCACATGCAAAGAGCTAACAACAATCATAAATGCAACGAGTTTGATGACGCACCAATTTTTTCACAAATCATTGAAAAAACACCAATTTCATCGTTAACTCTTACAAATCTTTATATTTTCGCATTATCAACTATTTTTATATTTGTTATCCATATTCAAAAGCTTTTTCATAATAAAGTATTTTTTAAATTCAGTTATGAGCGTGACGTCCGACAAGGAGATCCTTATCTCCATTCATTTTCATCCTTGCAATTAGGGGTGTGTATGAGTCGGTTTGGGTCGGTTTTTACTATTAACCATAACTATAACCGCTAGTTCGGTTATGGAGTTTTGGTAACCATAACCATAACCAAACTTCGGTTATGGTTAATCGGTTATGAAGTCTGTTATGGTTCGGTTTTGGTTAATTTTGGTTAAGTAACCAAGCAAGGTTTGAAATAAATAGGGTTGTGCACGATTTGAACTTAGCTTGAGCCTATTTTATAAGATAACGAAGACTAAACTTTTTGGTTAAACTACCGATTTAGAGTTCATTTTTAATAAGGTAATTCTCAAACAAAAACAATTATGGCCATAACACCTTAGTTCTTTATCAAAATAAATGGCATCTACATCAAGATCATTTTGTTAACATACTTTTATCTTAATAAAAACCCTCTATATGGTTTTGTAAAACACAAATCTATATATAAAGTTAACATCACAACTTCGGTTCAGTTTCGGTTATATTCGGTTAACCAAAGCTTCATAACCATAACCATAACCGATTGAGCGGTTATACAAAGTTTCATAACCATAACATTTGGTTATATTGGTTATCGGTTATTAGTTGTTCGGTTATGTCGGTTATGGTTCGGTTATCGGTTATGGTGGTTAATTTGCTCACCCCTACTTGCAATGGAGGCTTTTTCATCTTTTGTTATGAGTACTTCTGATATGGGCCTTATCCGTGGGATCCCTATTCCTAATGGGGGTCCGTCGGTAACTCATTTAATATTTGCAGATGATGTTCTCATTGCAGGTGAATGGTCTCAATCGAACGCGGGGAATATCAGAAGAATAATGCGATGTTTCGCCCTCGTCTGCGGTCTACGTCTAAACTATCGGAAATCAAGCTTACATGGTGCCTGTGCATTGAAAGTGGATATAGATAGTATGGCAGCAATGATTAGATGTCAAGCGGGCATCTTTCCATTTGTATATATTGGAATCAAGGTTGGAGCAAACATGAACAAGTGTTCGAATTGGTCCCCGGTCATTGATGCATTCGAAGTTCGACTATCGAAATGGAAAGCCGGCTCTCTTTCAGTTGGTGGGAGGCTAATTCTCATCAAAATGGTACTTGATAGTCTGCCTATGTATTAATTCTCTTTATTTAAAGCACCAAAATCGGTCCTGAATAAATTGGAACAATTGAGGCACAATTTTTTTTTGGGATGTACAAACGAAAAATCAAAGATGGCATGGGTTAAATGGAAAAGTGTGATATCACCATGGGATCAAGGTGGATTAGGACTGGGATCTTTTCATTATTTTAACCGAAGCTTATTGTTGAAATGGTGTTGGAGATTCAAAGCAGAACAAAAAAGATTATGGAGATGAGTTGTACAAGGGCTTCACCACTCCACTAGAAGATGGGAGTTCTTACCCATCAAAAGCGGTAGATCCGGTATATGGACCAATATTAACAGGTAGAGAAGGATTTGAAAAATAAAAATATTTCTTTAGGTAATCTAATATTGGGTACACCGGGGACGGGGGAATCAATAAAGTTTTGGACAGATCAATGGGTCGGAAATGCATGCTTCAAAGAGTTATTTCCAGCTCTGTTCCAGCTGGAACAGTCTAAGTAATGCTCAGTCGGCGATCGGGTACTGTTCGAAGGTAACATGTTAATTCATTGCTGGAAATAGAGCAGGGATCCATCGAGCCCATAGGAGATTAATGAACTGCAGACTTGCATTAACAGTATCTACACGGTACAACGAGTCAATGGCGATGATAAATGGACGTGGTCTATAAGCAAAGATGGTAAATTCTCAGTTAAATCTCTCAGGAATCTACTATCTGAGCAACATCTGGCTCCTGAGAAGCCTTGGTTAGCATGGAATAAATGGCTCCCGAAAAAGGTTAATATATTTGGATGGTGTATGGTTAAAAATCGACTCCCAACAAAGTTGGAATTAATTAGAAGAGGTATCCAGGTTAACTATGTTGTTTGTCCATTCTGTGGGGAAACGGAGGAATCTCTCGATCATATTCTAATCTCATGCTATGTGGCAACAGAGATATGGCAGACAGTTTCATCTTGGTGCAACATTCCTCCTATTTACACCTTCTCGCTGCAAGATCTATTTTCCATGCACCTAGGTGATGTCTCCATAGTCAAAAGGCAATTAATACAAACGCTAATTCTATTGGCATGTTGGCTGATATGGAGAATAAGGAATGAAGTTATCTTTAAATCCAAAAACCTGGAAATTGGAAACATGTTAGCTGAACTGAAAACATTGGGATACCTATGGGTCAAGAATCGCTCAAAGATCGAACCATTTGAATAGGAGCAATGGTGTAACTTTAGTTTCTATAAGTTTCTTTGTATGTAAATTTGAGTTGACCGTCTATTGGTCGTTAACTTGTTGTACAATTTGGTTTGTTAATAAAATTTAGCCTTTAAAAAAAAATCCATTTTGCTACATAACCACCTATGATCTAGCTCACCGTTTCATTATATTAAATTATTATATTATATTGCTTCATACGCTTTGTATGCATAAAACATCAAAACCTTTTTTATATCAATGGTTCAAAATAAACATTTTTTTTAGCAATTGGAGCTTGAAATATTAATATTTCAGATGCAAAGTTAGCAACCGGGTTTTGGCCGTTAATGATGGATCGAGGTATCGTTGGCAGTGGAGAAGACCTTTGGCCGTGGGCCAGGAAACTAATGAGCTGTTAGCGCTGTGCAACAGGTTATACTCATTCGATTTAAAAAAGAAACAAAGACAACTGGACGTGGATCGGGGCTACGGAAAAAGAATTTAGCGTGGGAGCTATCAAAAGGCTGCTAGATAAAAATAGAATCACAACTGATGTTTATGTCCCAGAATGGTGTAAATGGCTACCAATTAAATGCAACGTCTTTATTTGGAGGGCTGAAATGGGTAAAATAACGACTTTTGACGCGTTAACCAGACGGAATATAGACGTGGTTAACTCTACATGTGTGCTGTGTGGTAATAATAACGAGACGATAGAACATATTTTAACTTCATGCTACATCGCCTCGGTTCTGTGGTCTCTCATAAGTAGATGGTGTAAAATCTAGAACTTGTTTGTTTTCTCTTTCAAAGACCTATTAGAAGCGCCTAATCACATCAGAATAAAAGGGCAGAAAAAAGAGATTGTCAAAGGGATAATAAGGATTGGATGCTGGAGTAGTTGGAGGGCGAAAAAATGAAGCTAAGTTCAATAACAAAGCTTTCAAGATCGAAGGGATTCAAAGTGAGATAAAGATGATGGGTTTTTTATGGTTAAAAAGTAGATCGAAAAAATACCACTATAGATTAGAAAGATTGGTGTAAATTTATTATTATGTAGTTTCTTTTCTTTGATGTTTTGTTGCCGTATCATTTTGAGGTTTTGGCTTGTTTCTTAATGATTTACTTTAAAAAAAAATAAAATAAAAAAATAAACCAAACATTCGGCCCCATCATTTAATGTGATATAAAAACAACAGTTGTGTACAATTTACCTTCCATTGATTAGTTTCATCCACATGTATTATATATATTATATATAAATATAACCTATGGAAGATCACCCATTCTAGTTGTATGAGACTCTGCGTTTGTTCATCATGTTGAGTTCTCAATCTCTTTCAATAACTAATGAATCAAAACATGATGCAGAGTACAACAAAATCTGCGAGGAGTACAAGCACATGATGAAAACCCGTCCCAAAGGCAATGGATGGAGGGTACAACACCTCTACAACTACAATGGCTTTTGGTTAGACTCTGACACCCTCAAAACAAACATGATTCTCAACAGCTACTTCAAAACTCAACCCACTGATATCTTCCTAGCATCCTTTATGAAGACCGGAACCACTTGGCTCAAAGCCCTCATGTTCTCCATCATCAACCGTCATAGATACACCTTCTCTGACCACTATTTGCATCACCATGGCCCCCAAAGCACCTTCCCTTTGATCGACTCTGAAGTCTACCCCGTTAATGACTTCACTCATATTAATGCCCCTCGACTCTTCGCTACCCACTACGCTCGCGATATACTACCTCTATGCATGACTTCGTGCAAGTTTGTCTATGTCTGCAGGTAGGGCTGTAAATGAACCAATCCAAGTTAAGCCAAACCAAGTTGGGATGTGTTTTTCTTGTTTATCAAAACAAGCTAAAATATTAAGTTTGAACTCAACTTGTAAAAAAGCTCGAACAAGCTCGTTTATTTAAAAAAACTCTATACTTATTTACAGATTAGGATGAAATACAAAGGCTATTAATTGTAAGAAGGGTACAAAGGCTTATAAAAAAAATCCACTACAAAAAAAAAAAAAAAAAAAAAACCTAAACACCCACCACCACCCAAAAACCTAAACCCCCACCCCCCATCACCCACCCGGGGGTTTTAGCTGATTGTGGGTGTTTAGTTGTTTTTTTTTTTTTTTTGGGGGGGGGGGGGGGGGGGGAGGGTGGGGGGTTAGGTTTTTGGGTGTTAGTGGGGTGGGGGTTTAGGTTTTGGGTGGTGGTGTAGTTGGTTTGGGTTTTAAGATATTAGATACTTGTCATTCTATAAATCCTTCTTACACTTGTTACAATTAGGAGTTTTTGTGAAATAACTTTTTTTTGGAAGGTGACTTTCTATGTACTGGACCAGTGGTCACCGGGTTCATGTCTAAGACACTCCCCTGTCAGCCCCGCATCTACGGACGCGATGTTCGATTGGGAATGCATATTGCAAAATGTATAAAGTACATAACTTAGAATATGTATATAATAAAACATGGGTTATACTTTTTGGGTTATATATTACTTATATATATATTAAGATTTAGGCTTTAATTTAAATGAGTTAAGTAGTTAACAAGCGAAGCTTACCCTGGCTAGTACTCACTATGCTCGCACTCTACCCTTGAGTTCATCCAAGTTTGTCTATGTTTATAGGGACCCGAAAGATGTGTTGATTTCCAAATGGATATTCATGAGCAAGCTTAGATCAAAAGACTTGACTCCCTTGTTGTTGGGTGAAGCGTTTGAGCTATTCTGCCAAGGGGTTTCAGAGTACGGCCCATACTGGGAACATGTTCTGTCATATTGGAGAGCTAGCTTAGAATCTCCGGACAAGATCTTGTTCATGAAGTACGAGGATATGAAGAAGCAGCCAAAGGTGGTGTTAGCCAAGTTTATTATTTGATTTATCACCTATCCTTAAGTTTGTTTATTAGTACGAACATTTGGATAGTTATTGACGTTTTATTATTATCTCGTTATCTTGTAATTCCGTCATGTTGGTTCAGTTCTGTTTGTACATGAAGGAAAACATTAAAACATACCTGTCACAGCAGAAAGTGCAGTGGAGAATCCAGTAATGGAGTTCGACATGCTTGTCATCGTGATCTGGTTCCTCCTTAGGGTGCTGACTGATGATGGGGACTTAGAAATCGAATAGGGGATTCGATTAGGAGAGGAGGTCGAATTATTGATGTTATGGCTAATGGGTTGTGTCTAATGTGTAACTGAGTAACCCTTTAACCTCCACATAATTCTCCTTATATAAGCACCCAGGAGGAAACCTAATTAGTTAATAAGGGTAATATGGTCCATCAACAATTACCAACTAATTATTTAATAGGTTATTATATATTTTGATCTATATTATGTAAATGATTATAATGGCTATAGATTAAATATTGTTACATAATATATTTAATCTTACACGTCACATCTCTGCATTTCAAGTGGTGAATCACATCTAAATATATATGAGAAACCATGAATTATTTTCAGGTGGAGTTAAAGAAGTTAGCGGCGTTCTTGGGAAATCCGTTTACCTTAGAGGAGGTGGAGGAGATTGTGAGACTGTGTAGCTTTGAGAATCTTAGCAAACTTGAGGTTAATAAGAAAGGCGTTGAAAGGTTCGGGAAGCTGGTGGAGGTGGAGAAGCGAGACTTCTTTAGAAAAGGAGAGATCGGTGATTGGAGAAACTATTTGAGCAAAGAGATGAAAGATCGTATTGATGGGATCTTCGATGAGAAGTTAAAGGGCTCTGGTTTGGTACTTACTTCAACAAGAGACTGAGTGAAGGCCATCAATGGTAGATAGATACCTCTAATAAGGTTACATCTAGAGGGAATAAGTATTTTTTACATAAAAAAACAGCCTTATCATACAAAATATACGAAAGGCATGAAAAAGAAAAAAAAAAAAAACGCGTTAACATTTTTATAATTATTTTCTCGTACGGTAATTATCAAAATTATTCTACAAATTATATTGTAGGGTAATTTGTAAAATGTTCTTGCAGGGTAATTTTGAAACTTACAGAGTAATTTTGATACACTTGTAGAGTAATTATGGTACTCTACAAAATTACCCTAAAAGAACAAAATTATTTTACAAGATCAAAAGTACTATACAAGATCATTTGTAGAGCAATTATGATATTCTACAACATAAAAATTACCCTAGAAGAAAATTTTACAAAACTACCCTAAAGATCAAAATTACCCTACAAGATCATTTGTAGGGTAATTGATAATTACTCTACGAGTAAATAATTACAAAAATGTCACCACATTTTTTTACCTTTTCACCATATTCGTACGTTTTGTTTGATAAGAGTATTTGTATTTGATCTTTTGTCTACATTATATATGTTGAATGGATATTTCAGTTTATCATTGATATAAGAACCTAAATATTGTGATTTGACATCTTTGCGTATCTTTAACAAAAACAAAAAGAAGGTAATGAATGCGATTATTCTAACGGCATGATCAGTGACGGATCTATAAAATCTTTATAGGGGCAACGTTTCATATAAAAGGGGTAACGAAATCGAAAAAACGTCAAACTTTTAAAAAGTTTACACTATCGCTTGAGCGTTAAGGGGTAACGGAGCTACCCCAGGGCATGGTGGTGTATATGTAAGGACACAATGAAAAGATGTTCAATCTAGTTATAATCTCTCCTCCTGAGGTTACAGCTGACATCAAGTCCCTTGTTACAGCTGCTAAGTTGAGACACTCGAAAGGGTCAATTGGTGCTCTTTTAATTTCTGCCCATGGGGGAAAAAAAAACAACAAAAACACTACTACAATGAATTCTCTAATAGATCATACTTTAGAGAAAACTAAAGTACACCTCTATATTTAGAGGCTTAGAGCATTCACAGCCAACGCCTAATTTTTTACTATATGTTACACTAAAAATCACTATTTTTTCTCTCTGCTTTTCAATAAAATAATAATACTTTTTAATACCTTTATTATTACATTTTCCCTCTCTTCTATTCACAACCACTTTCAAAATATATTAAAAATTATAAAGGATGAACAATGTCCCCTCAAATTTACAGATGAACAGTAACATTTTCTATCTCCTCTACTCACAACTACTTAGTGCATTCATATTGGAACCTTTATATTAGTACATTCTATCAAATATAGAGGAAGAAATAGAGGAAACAACAAAAACACCACTACATTGAAATCTTATAATAGAGAAAGTTTTATAGACATTAAAGTAAACCTCTATACTTAGAGGCTTATATCGATGCCTCTATATTTCTATTGTGAGTGTGTAGGATAGAGAAAGAAGTAATAAAATAAGTGATTATGAGTATGATAGAGAAACCATCACCACCATCACCACAAATACAACCAATAGATGCTGGTACAACAGATGTATCAACAGATATTTTCACAAACCACTGCTAGTACAACAAATGTATCAGCAGATGTTTCCCAAACCACTACCATGATCAAATTTCCCACACCACCAACAACACAACCACTGCCCACACCACCAAGAATTCCAACACCCCCACCTTCACCTAAAATCAAATTCACGCGCAAAAGAAAAACTTTTGTTGTGCAAGAAGATGATGAGGAGATTCAACCACCAATCTCGTTATCATCTGCCCCCATTCAAGCCACACCACTCTCATCATTTCCATTTACATCCACTCCACTTCAACCAATTCAACCACAACCACAAATCATTCCTCTGGTTGCTCAGTATCCTCTAGAGATTCATGTAATCAAATGTGAAATTGAATCTTTTTATACAACAGAGGATACATCACAACTATCCTTCCCATCTCTTTATGGTTATCGCAAACCTAGAAACTTAGATGAATATCTAAAGTTAAAAGCAAGACAGACTGAGTATATTGGAAAAGAGAAGTGTAAAGGGATGGATGACAGGACTGCTCAGGGAATCTTGTCACTAGAGCTTAGCAAGGCAAGCAAGATAGAAGATTATGCTAAGGACTTGAGCAAGTCCATGTCTGAGAAGCCAATAAATGCTGAGCTTGATAAGGAAATGAGACATAATTACCTTGATCACATCATACAACATAAACCATACAAAGCAAACAGAGCACAGTTCAAAGATTGGCCAATAGATGCTCTCAAAGAAGAAATAGAAAGAATTCAAACGATGCTCAATGACCCTTCACAAAAGCCAACTCCACCAGACTGGAAGAAAGGCAAACAAGTTGCTCAAAACAAGGCATTGAAGCTGAAGAGAATGAGAGCAGAGCTAGTTGCTGCAAAGTATGGTAATGCAAGGTCTGTTGCCATATGGTCAAAGTCTAAAATTGTTGAAACATACAAAAGACTGGTATAGCTGAGAGAAAAGGATCCTACAGTTCCTTAGAAGCCAGTATATCCAACAGTGGTTGTCCCTCAACAGAACCTTACACTTAAAAAGTAGTCCTCAAGAGTTGACTTGTCCATAGCTGCCTTAAATAAAGTAAAAAGGCAGAAGCAGATGTCTGAGGCTGATGAACAGATGTATGACTACTACAGGAAAAAGGGACTCAAAAACCAACTGTTATATCACACAGATCCTACCAGTGATAAACTGAGAGAAACACTTGCAAATCCTGCTGATAGATCTATCAACAATTCCACATGTGCCATATTTAATGATTAAAAATGGCTTGAGACTGTGACAAGATGCCCCACAATTAGGATCACCCAGTATGCCCTCCATAATTGATCAATATATATACCTACTAGAAGCAAATTTAATATTTGGCGTTGCACAAATTCCCAAAGTCCCCGACGTAATGTATGCAACCTATAGCGCTACTTACACTCTTGAGATCAGACAAATTTGTCACAACTTAGATTTGAAGATTTTTAAATCCTTACGGTCGTTATACCCAAAACACTGTAATCCTCCCCGTTTCTCCCTAAAACATATTTATAATCAATCATACTTCCAAAACCATGTTTTCTTCAAAAAAATATCATATCATTTAAAAATCATTTTTTCCACGAAAATATATTTTAGATTATACAAAGGCATACTTTATACAAAAACGTATATTTATCCTTTTAAATGCGTGTTCTTCCCCCAAAACAGTAAAAGAGGGGTTTAGTGACACTCACCTTTGGGTGCGTTTATATTATCGCAATCTCTCAAATTGATCTACACGTCACAATTTAAATAGGAACGATTTAATAACCAATTATTCTATGAACAACTAAGTTTCTCCAATACTTAGAATTTTCACATAACTTTAAGATTTTCTCGAAAAAATCTTTATTTTAATTATGTTGGCGTATTTATATATATATGTGTTCACATATTTATATATATATATATTAAGATTTTCGCGATTTGAACGATTTTTTTGGTGACCCTCATTAGGTTATATCCATTATCACACCCGTTTATAAGCACTATATCTACGATTTGCGCTTCGTAATATATTTACATACACGTGAACAAATTATCATATTTCGTTATACACGTATTACATCAACTTATACATTTTATCATTTTTAAAGCATTTATACACAAAATAACTCATCAAGTTAACCTATGTATTTTTCATGCTCGATTCATAAGTGTAACACCCTTGCTATTATTTTAGGGTTTTCATAATATTTACGTAAGTAAACATGTAATTATAATTACATATATATTGAAAAATACGGTTAAATTAAAACATTTTCAGATTTAAAACAATACAATACAATATGTACAAAATCATCGTTTTTAAATGATGACGAAACCATGTGCGGAAGCTTGTATCTTGATCGTGTTCGGTTCTTCAATGAGCTTGATCTTCATCCGGGGCATCTTGGCATTCACCTATGATCAAAACCAACATAAAAGTTAGTTTCGATAACTTAAATATAAGTCTAAACAAGTTCTAAGCAACGAATAATCAAACAAAATAATTATTTCCAACTTTGATGTCTTAAACAACCAAAATACATACGCTAGTGTATTTTAACCCAAAATCTTTAGCTCGGGTTCGTAATAATAATATTTTTTTTTAAATTGCGCGACTAGTTCGTAAGCTATGTGCATAAACTGTTTTTGACCCGTTTAGGGAATTTAAGCAATTTAGTCTAAAACTTACCCGTTTCTAATGTTTTTGACCAACATTGTCCTTTTAACTATAAATCTATATATACGCGTACCTGGCTCGAGTCAATACATAGACCCGTTTTATACCTTGCTTTATCTAACTGATATTCTATGGCGTCGCAATCTACCAAATTGCTAATTGCTCCTGTTAACATATGACTTGACAACAATCATTAGCCGATATTGTCAAATGGTGTTTTCACCACCATTTGACCCGTTTGAAGTGTATGACCAACATTTGCATAGGTTAATAAAACATGGTTTTCAATTTCTCACTTTCACATCCGACCCATTTCGGATTTTAACTCAAGATCCTTTTTAAACTAAATTTACATTAGTCGACGCATAATTATATTTCCATTTTTTACCTCTTTCTCATAAACCATGGTTTCTATCATTTATATTTGTTCCGACCCGTATCATTACGCGTCGGAACCCGTATTTCGAATATTAATCTTCTCACATTCATAACTTATAGAATTTATACGTATTCTACCAAGAAGTGTAAGTTTCACTTACCTTGCATCCGGTTATGTCCTTTTTCCGCGTACTCGATCCGTTTGACCCGCTTCTTTTCCCAAGTCTTCATCTAGCTTGTCTAGAGTCAAACTTGTGATCCCCTAGGCTTGGTGATCACTAATTTCAGCTTGGTTTTCCATTTAGACTTGATTTGCCCCATGAATTTGGTTGATTTTGAGTGACCTAGGGTTAACTTGAAGGAGCCCCTTTTGCTCCTACGCTTCTCACGACCAAAAGACACATTAGAGTGTGTGTTTTGGTGTTTTGGTTTATTAATTAAAAACCATATTAGTTTTATATCAACTTTGGTCCCTCAACTTATTCAAGTTTTATAAAGGGTTTCTTAACTAAGTTTCCTTATTATTTCAAGAATTCATGACTAACTAGGTTAATTATTCCTAGTTAACTTAGCGGGTTCCGGGAGTTAAATCCCGTTTTATTTTAAGTCCCGTTAACTCGGGCCTCTTATAAACTTTATTTCCTCTAAAGCTTTTATTCCCTTTTTAATTTAATATTAGGTTTATTTATTTAAATCCTAATATTTACCGGGTTAATTTCACCACTAACGGTATTTTACCCGTTCATAAATATTAACGTGGTTTGATTACCAAACCTGTTTTCGGGGTGTTACAAGTCTACCCCCTTAAATAGGTTTCGTCCTCGAAACCTTTCTTACGTAGTTCCTCAAGTTTGACTCTTTAGACTTAGTTTTGGTAATTACTTGAGCATTGCTCGCATTTAATAATCTTACCAGGATAATATGGTAATGCCCTTTTTGGCTTCCAAACGTATGCGCCTTTCACGCGTAAGGCATCGTAGGCTGTTACTTTCATCTTGTATTTCTTATTCTGATCACTTATTTGACCGAGTTGTCATCTGATCACTCGATCATATTTATTCTTTAATATGTTTACTGGAAGGTAAAATTCTTCTCTTTTTTTTATTGACAGGCGCTTTGTATAAGTCGTAACGCTATCTTGACTTTGAAAGGCTTTACCGGCTAGACTGATTAGTCGCCGTCAATTTATAGCCCGTCATTCGGGTTTATCTATTGCCAACCAGGCTCTTTGCGTGTTTTCTGATTTCATATCTCGTAATTCACGTTACGCCGTGGTTATATTCTGTGTCACTTTTGTGACCATGATCACATCACGTTTTGTTTAAATTTATGTCGACTTTTCATTCCGAAAACCTTTCTCTCGAATGTATAGCCTTGCACCTATCGGTGTTAAGATCTATATTCTTTGATTTTAATCATTTTCTGAATTCTTCTCATAATATTCATATTTGTTAAAACGTTGTTTCTTACTAAAACTGAATTTTAGTTTAACGTTTTTCCTCTTAACCTTGTCAATTACTCATATCAAGGAAATTGACAACTCATAATTTATTCCTTTCCGTTCTCGTTTTACACGGGGAATCATAACCAGTTCCCTCACTTTACTCTATTGACCTGTAGGTTCTTTCACTTAGCCTCATTCGCTATTTCTTAAGATTTCCCCCCTTTTAAGGTGGGACCTCAACAGTTCGTTTCTTTCCGTTTATGACCCAAGGGTCTTCTTGATCCCGTAGACCTTAACTCTACTTTTAAATCCCGTAGGTTATGATGATCCCGTAGATCGTCTTTTATTCGTGTCTATATCCAAATGTATATGTATACATATATAGCTTTAATGCATCCCTTGTTATGTTTGGAATCATTTAATTTTTCTTTTGAACTTTAGTTGACCTTGACCGTAGTCTAAGGTTTCATTTGTTTACTTTCGGACTATCTTTCCGACTTTACGACTTCTAACGTCATTTACACGTCGGTTTGTCCTACGCATACCGTTACCCGGTTCATACTTATACTCCTTTACAACCCATTACCCGGGTCCTTCTATCTTAATGTTTTTAGCTTTCCGGTTTCATCGGTTTACGTTTTCCTATTATATTAAGCGTTATTCCTTAATTGACTCGTTTGACTCATTTTGGGTGAATTTTCATCACTTATGAATGTCAAACTTCACTCTTTATTTGACCCGTCCAACTTTGAAATGGTTGAACGTAATTACCAAAATTTATGTTTGCGAAAATTCTTGTCATCTTTTAGTCATGACTCATATTCCGAGTCTTTTGACTTTCTATTTCGCGTTCCCGTCTCTCGGTTTACGCATTCACCCACAATCCTACCGGTCCATCGGGTATCTTTACCGTAATCATTATCAAGTAACCATTCTTATATGGTTTTAGACGTCATTTTAATTTATTTGGTCGTCTTAGCGAAATCCATCGCTTTTATTCAATTAAGTCCTTTATTCATTATTTAATTTGTTTGATTTGTCCATGTGAATTTCATCACTTATGTCAGTCAAACCTTTATCCCCATGCCTTAGCATTCTCATTAGTTGGTTTGTATTTTCATTTACTTCGATCTTTGTCCCTTCTCTCGGGCTCGTCATTTTAACGTAATACGCTTCCGTCATCCGACTTGCGTTTACGTTTACTATCAAACATCTTATTTATTTTATTCATTTGGGTACCATTTAAGTTAGTCCCATTCACCCCATCCTTACTACATCGGACGTAAATGTGTCTGCTACAAAAAGTTCATGGTATCATATGCCACTACTTACTTGGCCAGAGTAAGCGAGCAGCACATGATACACATGACCTTTTTATAGCTTTCACATCACACCCTATGTAAGTAATGCCTCTATTTATTTCATATCTCTGATTTCATTTAGTAAAACCTTATTTAATTGCAAAACAACAAACATTAGTTTTACTAGTTTTACATTTGAACATATAAAATGTTTTTCTTTTCTATCGAACTTTTATATAATCACATTTGTTAATGTGATCGCTACTTTTCTCAATAGCATTATATTGAGAGTTTTCCACTTGGATAATTACCCCCCGTCCAAGTTTCCATATGAACTAATCCTATTATTTCTTTGTTATTCATCATCGTGAATAACACATATTTCTATTAAACTTCTCTTAGAAACATCATCCTGAATAGATATCCTATTCAAGTTTTATCAGATATATGCAACCGTTATCCCCTACGTGTTTGTTGCATATTACTACTTATGCGATTAAATTTAAAAGCGTGCACCTGATAATGCTTGCCCTTAATGGGGTTTCCTTGCCTTTGACTTTGTTCGCGATCGTCACGCGATTTAGGTCCTCAATGAGTGTGCTCAGCTTGTCATACCTCGGACCGTTCCACCGTCATATCCACAATTCGTTCAACTCTCGTCATCTTCAGATGCGAACTCTCGTCATCTTCAGATGCGAGTGTCCTTCAACTAAACATTTACAAAAGTTAGTAATTTTGACACTTATAAACGCCCGTATTGTAATACAAGGCTTTTTACTATACATGTCAACGCACGTAATTTCGTTAACTGTATCAATCATTTTAATTGGGGTAGCGTGTATTACGCGATAACCCTATGTGTTGCTTACAACACTTTAACATGTTAAACCATTAACATAAATGTACTTACCGGATTTGCGATCAAGCCTCGAACCGAACACTTTATTCTTTTAACCGTGAGCTCTGATTACCAACTTGTAACACCCTTGCTATTATTTTAGGGTTTTCATATTATTTACGTAAGTAAACATGTAATTATAATTACATATACATTGAAAAATACGGTTAAATTAAAACATTTTCAGATTTAAAACAATACAATACAATATGTACAAAATCATCGTTTTTAAATGACGACGAAACCATGTGCGGAAGCTTGTATCTTGATCGTGTTCGGTTCTTCAATGAGCTTGATCTTCATCCGGGGCATCTTGGCATTCACCTATGATCAAAACCAACATAAAAGTTAGTTTCGATAACTTAAATATAAGTCTAAACAAGTTCTAAGCAACGAATAATCAAACAAAATAATTATTTCCAACTTTGATGTCTTAAACAACCAAAATACATACGCTAGTGTATTTTAACCCAAAATCTTTAGCTCGGGTTCGTAATAATAATAATTTTTTTAAATTGCGCGACTAGTTCGTAGGCTATGTGCATAAACTGTTTTTGACCCGTTTAGGGAATTTAAGCAATTTAGTCAAAAACTTGCCCTTTTCTAATGTTTTTGACCAACATTGTCCTTTTAACTATAAATCTATATATACGCGTACCTGGCTCGAGTCAATACATAGACCCGTTTTATACCTTGCTTTATCTAACTGATATTCTATGGCGTCGCAATCTACCAAATTGCTAATTGCTCCTGTTAACATATGAATTGACAACAATCATTAGCCGATATTGTCAAATGGTGTTTTCACCACCATTTGACCCGTTTGAACTGTATGACCAACATTTGCATAGGTTAATAAAACATGGTTTTCAATTTCTCACTTTCACATCCGACCCATTTCGGATTTTAACTCAAGATCCTTTTTAAACTAAATTTACATTAGTCGACGCATAATTATATTTCCATTTTTTTTACCTCTTTCTCATAAACCATGGTTTCTATCATTTATATTTGTTCCGACCCGTATCATTACGCGTCGGAACCCGTATTTCGAATATTAATCTTCTCGCATTCATAACTTATAGAATTTATACGTATTCTACCAAGAAGTGTAAGTTTCACTTACCTTGCATCCGGTTATGTCCTTTTTCCGCGTACTCGATCCGTTTGACCCGCTTCTTTTCCCAAGTCTTCATCTAGCTTGTCTAGAGTCAAACTTGTGATCCCCTAGGCTTGGTGATCACTAATTTCAGCTTGGTTTTCCATTTAGACTTGATTTTCCCCATGAATTTGGTTGATTTTGAGTGACCTAGGGTTAACTTGAAGGGCCCCTTTTGCTCCTGCGCTTCTCACGACCAAAACACACATTAGAGTGTGTGTTTTGGTGTTTTGGTTTATTAATTAAAAACCATATTAGTTTTATATCAACTTTGGTCCCTCAACTTATTCAAGTTTTATAAAGGGTTTCTTAACTAAGTTTCCTTATTATTTCAAGAATTCATGACTAACTAGGTTAATTATTCCTAGTTAACTTAGCGGGTTCCGGGAGTTAAATCCCGTTTTATTTTAAGTCCCGTTAACTCGGGCCTCTTATAAACTTTATTTCCTCTAAAGCTTTTATTCCCTTTTTAATTTAATATTAGGTTTATTTATTTAAATCCTAATATTTACCGGGTTAATTTCACCACTAACGGTATTTTACCCGTTCATAAATATTAACATGGTTTGATTACCAAACCTGTTTTCGGGGTGTTACAATAAGTTATACACATAACGTGACTTTTGACATAGTTTATCTTTTTAACCATACAAACACGCATGCATGGTCTAAACTCATACTATCATGTCAACACTTAATATATCACATTACACATTCTCATATTCACATGTCACCTTATAGGACATAAAGTTCACCCTTGAACAACCCGTTTTCGCGTACGTTGAAATATGCGTATTTTTACTTTTTTCGGTAACGTTTTCGAGCGTCGGAAGTCACGTATGACTAGCCAAACACCAAGGATACTTAATATAAGTTAAAATACTTATACTTATTATAAAAAAGCAGTTTACCTTCTGATTTAAAACAATTTTGCAAAAATCATTGTAAAACCGATTTTATCCGTTTTTAGCGCCCAGTCTTGTACCGAACTTTACTATAACCATCCCAAATCGTCATGACTTGATATTTTAACACAAAACATATTATTTACTGATTAAAATGGTGGCTATACTCATGATAGTGTGGATTTCATGTATATCACATAAATTACACAATTTCACCCATTTTACTAGTTTTTAAGTTTCATGTACAGCATGCAAAGCTACCAAACTTATGACATAATTTTATAACATAATAACACATCATATAACATTAATTTTAATGTTCATATTCTGTTTTAACTCAATTTCATCATTTCATTTCAAGTTCACCAACTTATAATCATTTAATCATCATATATAATCAAGTACAAGTACCTAATGCATGATTATCAAATCATCATCATCCAATATTTTTAAAAGTATCTACCATACATTTAATATAACTTTCAAATAAATCAAGAATTCATCTTCATCTAATCATTCATATAATCATCACAACCTTAATGCATGTAACTTTTATGAACTAGTGAACAAACCCACATATATACATACACACACACACACACATATATATATATATAAATATACACGACACACATATATACATATACATATTTTAAAAATCAACTTTTTATATATTCATCTTTAATCATAGGACTTTTATTAAAAATCCTTTTTGATCATGCATGTAACAATCTTTTTAAAATCACATAAATCAAGAATCATTCAAGAATCAAAACACAAACTCTAGCACATATATACACATTCAAGGCTCACACTCACACCCATGAACCTCCATTTTTCATTTTTATTAAAAACCATATGTTGTTAAATTTCAAGTTTGTGAAAAATTCCAAGCTTTTGAGAAACTTTCCATCATCATCATCGTCATCAAGAAATAAGAACATAAATTTTTAAAAGGAAGTTTATAGCTCACATGAATTTTAGTGGGTTTTGATGATATGGAGCTTGCTCTTCTTTGAAATCACTTGAAAACACCTTTGGATCTTCAAACACATTTGAAAACACCATGGAATTGTCACACCCCGACCGTGTAAAACAACAAACCGCGGCGGAAACGTCGGGGAGTGTCGTAACAGAATCATTGTTTCACAACCATGGATTAAAAGTTTCGTTTTATTGAATTATTGAACTCATTGTTTTAATACAAATCAGATAAATACAAATAATTGTCTCCCAAGTTTTAAAGTCGCTAAGGCACAAATCCATCCTGTCTGTAGCATGCATCAATAATCGTCACATAGCAGCACCTGAAACATATGTGAAAATAGGTACCTCAGCATAAAAATGCCTGTGAGTAACATAGGATTTGTGAATTAGATTCATGCCTTTGGATAACACAAGAAAAGGTTTTTTGTTTTCAAAAATAGCCATGAATCCTTGTAAAAGTTTTTGTTTCTAAAATACGTCGTTTTGTTAAAATGTTTATAGTATATACAAAAATATACTTTGGTTTCGGAAATAATATATTCGGTAGTATATCACAAGTATACTTTGGTATAAGAATGATGAACATCGGTAGTATAATACATTATACTTTGGTTTTGTAAATAACATATCAACTTATGCTTTGGATTTGAAAATAGCACATCAATTATGCTTTGGTAGTATATTACAATATACATTAGTTTGTGAAATAAGAAAGTCGGTAGTATATCAACTATACTTTGGTAAATAATATCACATTGGTAGTATGTCGGAACATACCTAAATCATGGTTTGGCAGTATATCAAACTATACTTTAGTAAACAATAGCATATTAACTATGCTTTAGCAAAACAGTATCACGTTGGTAGTATATCGAAATATACCATATATCGCGATTTGGTATTACATTCAAACCTTAGTGCATCAAACTACACTTTAGAGACTATAGAAATAACATAAAGGCAAATTCTATTTGGTTTCTGATATTCCATACAACAGGAATGGGGTGTCTAGTCCTATAGCGCTATATCGTACTACCAATCAGCTTGATCATTGTTAATGAATGTATAAGTAAACATATGAACAGACAAATAGTCATACAAACTTGTAAATCAGTGTTTAAGTCATGGACAATAGTTCAATTCGTCAAAAGATAAGTACTATGCATGTGTAATCATATAGTCGAAATCATGAAAATAGCGTATCGGCACATATGTATCACCCCAAAACATTTGAAAACGTAAAAGAGGGGACTATGTACTCACTTGAGATTGTAAGTATCCTTTATTAAGTGTCCTAACAAAGTTCGGAAATCAAGGAATCAAGTGGCACCTAGTATGGAATCACTACATTAAACAATCGGTATCTAAATCGGAAGATCGGGTAGAACGAGGTCTCGTAAACCAAATGAGTATTGGAACTCAAGTGATATGGTTTAACAAAGCCTACATTCTAAATCGAAACCTATCCTAAGTGCTTACGACCCGTTACGACTCATTAAGGTAGCTTACGCCACTTAAACGCGTTGTTCGCGCGAATGCGCGTTCGAGACGCCTAACTAGTCCTATGACAAGTATTATATGCCCTAACATGTTTAAATATGTTGCATAATCAGTTTAAGTGACAAAAGTTAGGTTACAAATGCTTAAAATCAAATTATGCATGAAAAGGGCATTTTGGTTATTTACCTAAGGCATATAAACTACCTATCATAGAACTAATTAAACTAAGTGACCATAAGGTATAACTGATGTGTGTAAAATGCAACATATAAATTACATCAAATAAGGCATAAAACTAACCTTTTTTTAGTACTAATGTTGGAAAAAGTGTGCTTTTGTCTTCCTTTTGTATTTTCAGGGTTAAAAGAGCATAAATGAACAAAAGAAGCAAAAATGCAGCTAAATCTAACAATAATACAAGAAAAGGAATAAACGTGGCATGCCCGACCCCTCGACAGCATCTTCCCAAGCAAAAACAAGACAACAGAAGGCTGAACACGCCCCGTGTCGAGCGGACACGGGGGCGTGCCCAAATGTCTGCAGAAAAGACAAAGTGGTAGAAGCTTCTATTTCCCAACACGGGGGGCGTGCCCAGCGGGCACGGGGCCATGGTCAACGCAAAGATTCACAGAATCTGAGCAAATCTTGATAGTACAGATACGCTTCTGCACATGGGGCCGTGCCCAGCGGACACGGGAGCGTGGTCAACTAATACAGACAAACTTCATTAAATGAAGAAAGAGAAGAAGGGTGGACACGGGGCCATGCCCAGCGGACACGGGGCCGTGTCCGGGCTTCTGTGCAGGCTATAAATAGGGGTGCTTGGCTCACTTGCAAATCATCCCTTGGCAAACCACCTCTCCCACACTTCACCTACCCACCATCACCATCACAACCCACATCCACCACCATCATCCATCATCCATCATAGAGTGTGTGTAGTAGTCTCGGGATCCAAGATTGATCGTAAGAGTTCTTGACAATCAAAGGCCATGTTTGCTTAAGTCTCTTACATCACTTGGTGAAGACAAGCATTCAGTGTAATACTTTTTATTTTTAATCTTTTCACACTTTTTATTTGGTTATGTATTAATGACTTTAATAACTAGTTTCTTATGTTAAAGGTGAAACTTCCTTATCATTTGTCCGTGGTGTCTTGGCGTTATTTTACTGTCTATATAAAATAAAAGATTTACACCATTCATATCTCCACGGTCTATATGGAGATATGTTGGCTACCTGGTCGGGGTTAAGGGAATGGTTTGGTAAGCGTCTTGCCTTGTTCAGTGTATAGATCCTGCAAGGACCTGGGTCAAGCTTAGTGTCACACCCCAACCGATGGCGGAAACATCGGGGCAAGGCACTGAGCGAAACAAATTGTCCAGAAGTTTCAATAACAACTATGTTTACCAAATATTTTAAAGTAACACGTCCCATACCATGTCATATAAGATAATACAATTATTACAGAAAAGATCTAGTCAAATTGTTCTGTTCCGAGAACTCAGATTTTTATTACAAACAATTGTTTATTTATTGGTTTCTAGGACTCTGTCCCTAGCCTCAATTTCATCACCAGTACACAAAGCATGTAAACATCCTAAGCACCTGTCACATACGTTAAAGTAAAAGTCAAAACACATAGTGTAAAGGTGATCATACAAGTTTGATGATAGCAAATAGAGTTCGAAAGCGTTACGCATGACCAGCACGTACATAGAGTGAAATGAGGCATGTTAGTTATCGACATGAACCTATCGATACCAATGACTGTGGGTTGACTGCCCAAGGCAGTTCGCGATACATACTCACCACTGTGAGCCATGTAGGTAATTGTCCTTAACAACCGCCGAGTGAACGGGTGCTGAGTCCAAACTAATAGTACTACCATTGCTAAGGCAGGTAGACAGCAACATAACAAACAAGCATTCATTTAGTCACGTATACATGCGATAACGATTAGCGTTTAAAGTATTGTGTAGTGTGTTTGATGTGATTTTAATAAGTAACGTATGTAACACCCAAAAGTGCGTAAAGCAAAAAGGGATCGAGTATACTCACAGCGATTGGTGGATTGAAGGGAGCGCTAGAGAGTAGTGTTAGCCTAAACAGATCGATAGCATAACGATAAGCGACGCGTAAACCGATGCAAGGTACAAGTGAGTCGGACAGCAGTTCGATCGGATGGTAATCTGATCGGACGGCCAGTCGTGCGAGTGGTAGTCCGTTCGGACGGTCATCCGGTCGGATGACTGTTCGAGTGGATTGTTTCTTCCTTTCTTTGGGAAGGATGTGTTTGTGTATGATGGCTTGTCTTTTGAAGTTTTCGTTGTAGCATTTTGAAAACGTTGAAGTATCTCTACCCTTCGGGTCGGTCGATCGAACGACCGTTCGATCGGTTAGCAACCCGATCGGTTGGACACTTCAGTGAGAACCATGTTCATAGTAGTTTGACACTCAGTCGGATGGTGGTCTGATCGGATGGCAACCTTGTGCATTGAACATGTTGAAAATTGTTTAAGTGTTGAAGTCTGATCATTACATGGTCAAGTGGTAGCCCGTTCGGACGGTAATCCGATCGGCCAGCACTTAGTTCAATGTTCATCCTTCGAGGTTTTGAAAACAACAGTTAAGTGTGGGACCAAGGTGTGGATCGAACGGGTGACAACCCGTTTGGACGACAGTCCGATCGGATGCTAGTCCGATCGGACAGCATTCCGTCCTGGTCGTTCCGTTCGTCTTACACTTGGTTGGTTTGATTGTTTGTCGTTTTTATCGAGACGTTTTGATAACATGTTAAGCAATAGAAACCTCGTCAATACTTGGTACCCCTGATCGGACAGGAATCACCCAAATCTGGTCAGTTAACGGTTCGAGACGGTGTTCTATGTTTAACCCGAAATCGGTAGTCTCGTGGATAGAATCCAGATCTTGAGCCAACACAACCACAAGGATGAGTAGTAAGTCGGCACAAGCTCCGATTCCATCGGTTTTGAATGCATTGAGTGTAAAAGAGTTGAAAGAAAGTTGAAAAACCATCTTTCAATCGTTTTCGTTGCGAATATGTTTAGATCTATGAAAGATCCTTGTTTGTTTATGTGGAAATCGGTTAGATCTAAGTTGTTCTTGGTGGATTGAGGCCAAAATATGAAGTTCTTCAAGAATACATGATGACGTCATCCTAGAACACCTTGGATCTTGATGATTTCACGGTTAAAAGTTAAGATTCAAAAGATAGAAAGGTGTAGGAGTGCGTGTAGATTAAGGATGTACAAGATTTAGGACGAGATCTTACCGGGATTGCGAGAAATCGAAGGAAAAAACGAGGTTAGCGTACTGGTCGGACGTCAGTTGCCAAAAGTAGAAAGAATGAAAGTGACAAGGGGTATTTATAGGGTTACCCAAAGTGGAAAGGGAAGAATAGGTTGGTCGCTCGGGTGGCAGTTCGGTCGGCTGGCACCTGGTTCGAGTGCTTGATGCGACGAGTTTTGCCGTGTCGATTTGCGTGTAGCGCGTTGCAATGCAATTCGAGCATGTGATGCGATAGAGTTGCTTATCAAATTACTTTTAATCCCAACTACTATATCTAACATACAATCATCCTACTTTTCCTGCGTTTAGCGTTCGTGATTCGATTGCGATTGAGTTTCGATTGCGTTTCGATTGATTACCACATATAGCATAAATAAACATGCACAAGTAACACATAAGGCACACACACGTAAAACAATAATCAGAATGCGTATTTCGAGTTGCGAGTGCGATTGCGATAGCGATAAAGCGATTAAACAGCGATTAATAGCGAACAAACCTCGATTATTAATAAGTACTCCACATAAAACAACTAAAGCGATAATAAAACAGACTAATTACAAGTCAAAGAAGTCAAAACAGGAATTGAGCAAGGAGAGACAGATCACAATTAGCAATATTTTCTCCCCTTGACTTTAATCTTTGTTGGATCGTGTTTGGTGACCCTAAAGTTAGTTAAAGCAGCTCATCTTCAAATACGAGGGCGGAATCAACGTAAACGAAGTCAATAACATCTTGTATCCTTTTAACTTTCTTTCTATTACTGATTGTGAGCTTTTACAATGTATTCTGATGAAAATCCGGCAGCACCTTCGCTCACACATACATACATGACCGCTTCAAATGAACAACACACTCTCCTATTTATAGACCACTAGGGTTTCGCTTGAACATGTCAAAACATGGGGTTTCGCTTGAGATTGGTTTCAAACAAAACTGTTTGATGTTTGATGAGGTTTCGCTTGAATCTGCCATGTCACACTTTCAAGCGAAAACCCTTCCTTAAACATGAACTAAACCTAATTTCAACCATATTGTGTGTTCATTCAACCTATCTAGACAAAAGACTTGTAAAAGACAAAGTTAACAGACACTAATTGCACCAACAGACTCCCCCTTGGATGTTGACGAAGTCTTTGTCTTTATCATTCTCCAATAATTTGTAAAGCTATCTTCAATCTTTATCTTCAAACTTTAATCTTCAATCTCCCCTTTGACTATTGATCCAGAATCCTGACTCCCCCTTTCACAAACTCCCCCTCTCAATAAGCTAGGGCTCAAATTCTGGTTCAATCTTTGAAATTCATCACCATGGAGATTCCTGTATAAACTCTACCCAAATATAAGATATATGATAATAACAATTTCAATCCAAACTTACTATTCAACCTTCAGTGTTAGAAATCCATTTAAGTATTCAGGTCCAAGTTAATGACCCTGATTATTCAATTTATCTACCAAGTCCAACTTAATGACCTTGGTTGATCTGAGACAAATCACACTGACATTTTGAAAACACATAAATTCAAACATTTCTGAAAATTACAAGTTTCAAATTAATGAACTTGCTATACTTTCCAATTTCACAAACTTATCATGTTTTAGCTCACAACTCATCCTCCAGTTCAGAAATCTCATGCATCTGCTTTCAGCTTTCGAATCCGAAGATCAACTCTCCACTTTGGTTTGTCAAAAATAAAACAGAAATGTAAAATCTTTTTGGATTTTTAACAAAGTTTCTAAACTAGGAATGAAATACAGAACTAAAATGCAGTAAATGAAAGTAAACTATTTGCAAACATATTTTTGGTGAGCGTGTTAGGGAATCATATCAGCTATACGACAAGTTACAAGTACTGTTAAGCTTCAATTACATATTCAGAATTAAACAATTCGCCTAGATTGTCGATATACTGATCCACTTAAATTCTCACACAATTTTCAATCTGTCCAGGATACGTATTTAGTATTTTAAAGACTTAAACTTATACGTGTGTCCCACCTCTTGAATATACTCCCGTATCCAGATCCCAATATTCAGTCTTACAGGCAATTATAACACAAATGATATCTGTAAGGGTTAATAAATTATGAAGAATCATGAGAGCTCAGGTCAGAACTACCATTCAGCAGAGAGATCATGACTCAACTTTAGGGTGTGTCCCCTTTAGATGATCTTTTTTACAACAGCATTGCTAAGCAATTTTATTGTCTTATCATATATGCTGAGGGTAATGCTATGTTTCAAGCATTTGCAGAAAGTATTATTCGAGGACTAGGTCAGAACTTCCATTCAGCAGAAGTCCCGGAATAATACCCCAGACATCACTGAGTATAAAAACCTAGTATATCAGAAAAAGGAATCTTTCAAACGAGATTTCAGGGGTTACCTATATATCCAAGTAGTGTTCCCCACGAAATAAGCAAGTAAGATTTAGGTTTATATCCCGAACAAACCTACTAAATGTGTAAAAACCTATCGACACATCATCAGCGAGACTGTTTAACCTTTTCAACATTACATTTCTTTAGCATACCGTGACTATCAAGCCGATGTACTATCATTTTCCCTTTTTACACAAGCTCTTTTCTGGTTTTCTATTGTTTTTGGAGTTTGAAAATATCTCATGTTTTTGTATTTTTGTCATTTTTTTATTGTTTTTGTATTTTCTGAAATATTTAACCTATACCTCCCCCTAAATACCAAAACATGTAAAAAATC
This sequence comes from Helianthus tuberosus, assembly GCA_030545235.1. NCBI lineage: Eukaryota > Viridiplantae > Streptophyta > Magnoliopsida > Asterales > Asteraceae > Helianthus > Helianthus tuberosus. The sequence continues at coordinate 127,029,302 of CM060358.1, forward strand.
GACAAACCATTGCAGATTGCTTCTCTACATCATCTACAATGTCTCCTTCATCAACGCCAATGATCTCCTCCAACACCGATAAAAGCTTCATACCATTTAGTTTTAGCAAATATTGAAAACGTGTTCTATCAAATGCTTTGGTATGTAAATCAGCTTTTTGATCGTCAGTGTGGATTTTCTCAATACGTATCAACTTCTTCTCGAAACAATCACGAATGAAGTGATGACGAATCTCAATATGTTTGGTTTTAGCGTGATGAACTGGATTTTTAGTAATGTTAATCGCTGCCTCATTATCAACAAAGATAGGGGTGTTTAGAAATTGCAAACCGTAGTCGCGCATCTGTTGCTGGATCCACAAGATCTGTGAGCAGCAGCTGCTAGCAGATACATACTCCGCTTCACATGTGGATAAAGCCACAGAGGTTTGCTTTTTGCATTGCCAAGTGATCAATCGTGATCCAAAGAACTGACACCCTGCTGTTGTTGATTTAGCATTAACTTTGCAGCATCCGAAATCGGAATCGGAATAACCTTCGAGCGTGAAATCGCCATCTCTTGGATACCACACCCCCAAAGATGGAGTTCCTTTCAGGTAGCGTAATATCCTTTTCACAATAATCATGTGCGATGCTCTCGGGTTAGATTGAAATCTTGCTGCGAGGCAGGTTGGGTACATGATATCGGGTCTTGAAGCTGTCAGATACATCAGTGAACCGATCATGGAACGATACATCGTTTCATCTACCTTCTCTCCGGTGACATCAGGGTTTATCCCATGATTCGTTGCTAATGGGGTGGCTGCTGGAGTAGAACCTGACATCCCGAATTTCTCCAAGATATCTTGAACATACTTCGTTTGATGTATGAAAATTCCTTTGGGTAGTTGATCAACCTGCAGTCCCAAAAAGAATTTCATCTCACCCATCGATGACATTTCGAATTTTTGCTTCATGACTCGTTCAAAATCTTTGCTTAGATCTTCATTTGTTGACCCAAATATGATGTCGTCCACATATATTTGAACAATCAGAAGATGTCCATCGACCTCTTTGGTGAAGAGAGTGGCATTTACTTTTCCACGAATAAAGCTGTTGTCTAGCAGATGTTGAGACAATGTCTCGTACCAAGCTCTCGGGGCCTGGTGTAAACCATACAGCGCTTTGTCTAGCAAGTAGACCTTGTCTTTGTGATGTGGATAGGTAAAGCCCGGTGGCTGACCGACATAAACCTCCTCTTTTACCTTCCCGTAGAGAAAAGCCGATTTTACATCTAACTGGTATACTTTGAAATTTTTCTAAGATGCAAATGCCAGAAAGATTCTGTTTGCTTCTAGTCGAGCAACTGGAGCATACACTTCAGTGAAATCTATACCCTCCTGCTGACAGAAACCCTGGACTACGAGTCGAGCTTTGTTACGAACCACAACTCCTCTATCGTCTCTCTTGCACTTGAACACCCACTTGGTGTTTATCTTCCTCTGACCATCAGGTAAATCCACTAACTTCCACACTCCCAACTTTTCAAATTGGCTCAGTTCCTCCTGCATTGCATTGACCCAAGAATCTTCAGTAAGCGCCTCTTTGTAAGTTCTTGGTTCAACCTGCGAGATAAAACAACTCAATGAGAATTCAGTTTGCAAAGAAGAAACTGTTGTATAAAAACATGTAAGCCCTTTATCAATCTGTCTTCGAGTGCGAACGCCTGTCTGCAACTCTCCAATGATCAATTCCTCCGGATGATATGAAAGAGTTCGTGGCATTACTTCGCCTGAAACATCTACATCGCCTTCCAGATTAGTAACATTCTGATTTGCACCTTGTTCACTGACTGGGTTTGTTTGATTTGAAATCTGAATTTGCTCCCCTTCAGAATCTGAATCACCACGATCAAATATTGGCATGTTCTCAGATTCTTGATTATCATTCTGTGCCGACTGATTATCTTGAGCAACTTCATTTTGTTGGACATCATCATGTTCACCAGCATTGCTTGGACCTGCTTCATCGTCATTTGATGCTCTTTTCGGTCTTCTTGAATACTCAGCTGGGAACCTTTCCAGAGATGACTCATACTCCCTCAAAATATCCAACTCATCAAAGAAATCTTCTTCTTCTTCTTCTTCTTCTTCTTGTTCTTCCATCATGTCAAACGAATCCCACAACTTGTCGTAATGATAACGCCATGAATCTCCAGGATTCTATGGCGGCATTGTATAACCTTGACATTCAACATTAGAAGCTTCAATAATCCGCTTCAGACTTGGAACGAAGACACGTCGTAATGGACTTGCATAACCTATGAATATCCCTTCAATACTCTTCGGACCAAACTTTCCAAAAGGCTCTAGAACAGTACAGGGTGACCCAAACAGTACAGGATCAACTCAAAGCATGTTTTGTTGAATTTCTTCACTGTGAGAACTCTGTTGAGTGTATAGCATGCGGCGGAAACTGCTTCTGCCCAAAAATTTATCGGTAACTTTGAATCAGCAAGCATTGTTCTAGCCGTTTCGATTAGCGTCCTGTTTTTGCGTTCTGCAACTCCATTCTGCTGTGGAGTGTACGGAGCACTAAACTCATGCAATATACCTCTTTCATCACAAAATTCTTCCATCTTGTTGTTCTTGAACTTAGTACCATTATCACTTCTGATTCTTCTGATACGCCTTTGGTACAAGTTTTCAATCTTTCTGAACAACGCCATCAAACTGTCAAAAGTTTCATCTTTCGACTTCAAGAATGATACCCACGAAAATCTGGAATAATCATCAGTAACCACAAGACAGTAGAGATCCCCCTGTAATACTTTTAACATTTACTGGACCAAACAAATCCATATGTAGTCTCTCTAACGGTCTGGAAACTGAATTGACTTGCTTTTTAGGGTGTGACTTTTTCTTTTGCTTACATTTGATGCAACTGATGCACTCCCCTTCCAGATGAAAACCTTTGATATTAACTCCAAGAACCAAATCATTGTGTACCAAGTGATTCATTTTTCTAAGATGTATATGCCCCATCTTCCGGTGCCACAACTTCGATTCTTTCTATGTTGCTCTGGAAACAAAACAATATGCCTGACCTGTTGTTGTAGTCGCTACACTCATATCCAACACATATAAATCATTCACTCTAGGTGCCCGCATGATAATCCATTCTTCAGGGATAACAAATCCTGGTTTCAAGATCAAACATTCTTTGTCTGTGAAGTGAGTGGTATACATATTGTCACAAATCTGCGAGATACTCAGCAGATTATTTTCCAGCTCAATAATGTAGTTAACTCTTTCAAACGTAACAATCCCATTGGATAACGTTCCTTCACCAATAATTCGACCACCTTCGTGACCAGTAAATCCCACATAACCACCATTGATATTCCTAACGTCATACAACAATGCAGTCTTTCCTGTCATATGTCGAGACGCTCCACTATCCATGATCCATCTTGAAATAGCTCTTGGAAGTTCCTGCACATATCACAAACAATTCAATAAAGATACTGATTCATGCTTCACAATTACCAACTAGGAAGCTCCTGCAAGTCCAAAATCTTTAGTGAGATTTTGATGCCACCCAAACCTCTTTTGACTCGGGTAACTTGACTTTGATGTGAGTTTTAGTAGTATATAGTGGCGGAAAATTTTTATCATTCATTTTCAAACTTTCATTTGATCCAACCTCAACCTTTTTGTATAAGAAAAACTCATCTATTTTAAGTTGACCGGTTGGTTGATTTCTCTTTTGAACATTCTTCTTCTCATTTGGAGTAGAAGATTGGTTCTCCAATTTTTCATAATAATCCAAAGGAACATCCATCTTTACCGGTGTGATAGAAGATGATTGTTTTTCCAACACTGAAACCTTTGGTTTATCAACAACTTTTGGCTTCCATGTTTGTTGAGATAATGCAACCCGTTTATAAAATTTGTCATTTTTTATTACCAAATTCTTAACAGGTTCAATTTTGACTTTTGTTTTCTCATTTTTCAAAATTTTCTCAACAACCATTGGAAATTTGCCTTTTGAATCAACCTTCTTTTGTCGATTCTCAACAACTTCTGTCTTAGGCTTGGAGTTGGTGCAATTTCTTGCAATGTGACTAACTTTGTTGCATCTAAAACACGTACGAGTATCAACTACCCGAATTGTGCCTTCAGACTGAGGTTGTGAGGCCCTTTTTTCAAAAAATTCTTCATTTGATTTCAAAAAGATTTCATTTTCCTCATCAGAAAGTGAACTTGAACTGTTCACAAACACCTTCTTTTCAGCAAACCTTTTGTTTTGAAAACTCCTTTTCTGATAACTCTTACCACCCTGATATCCACCCGACCAATTGTTTCGATTGTTATTATAAAAACGTGGTGGCACAACAGGCTTTTGGTAGTAAGCTTTATCTTTCTCAAAATTCATTTGCCTTTTTGTTTGTTTCAAACTCTTTAATTCAGACAGCTTAACTTCAACCAATTTGAACACATTTGTCAATTTTGAAACGTTTACATTCTCCAAAGGAAACTCAGAATCCGAATACAACTTATCAGATCCAACTATCTTGTACATCACAAGACCCGGTTCATCACCTATGTTGTTTTTGGATTTTGATTTCTGAATGTACTTGTCCAGAAAACATTCATCATCTTCAGCTGAATCACTATTCAAAACACTTTCAGCTGTGCTTTTAATAATCTCTGTTTGAACACTATCATCAGATGATGATGAAGAAAATGTCACATCAATTGAATCAGGAAGTTTCACTTCATTTTCTTCATCAAGATTAACCAACCCAGATTGTTTTTTCGAATAATTTTCAAGAACTGGTGGTGGAACATGATGAAAACCCACCCCAGTTTCGTCACAGTATACATCTTCGCCTGCTTTGTCTTTCCCAATGGGTTTGGGAATGATGTGTTGCAAAACAAAGCTTGCAGAACTGTAACTGTTCAATTTCAAATTGATCCGTTCATTCTCAATCTTGGCTTCTTCAAACTGAAGTTTCAATTTAGCAATCTCATCCAATTGTGTGTTTATTAATTCTTCTTTGATTCTCAAAACACATTGCAATTGACAATTTTCTTTGTAAGTTTTACCATTTCGATCATCATTATCTTTAATAGTGCTTTTAAGTTTCTCAAATTTTTCAGTGATCTGACGATTTTCAAGAACTAACCTTTCATTTTCTTTCCTAACCTTTTCCTGATCAATTTTATCAGTTTCAATTTTGTTAGTTAATTCCTTTAATCGTTCAGTTGAAGCTTTCACCGTTTTGTCACGATCAAGAATTTGATCCTCAACACTTCTGACTTTAGCAGTCAGATCCTCAATTTTCTTACCTTTGAGACAAGTGTTTGTACTACAAACCTTGCATTCTTTGATGCAATTTTTGCAGTCAACATCACCACTGACCTTCTTACCTGACTCAGTCGTTGACGCGTTTGAACTGACTTGGCTTTTAGACTCAGAAACAGATTTAGAATCTACCTCAAGCGTCTTAGCTGCTATGACCTTGTCAGCCATATTTCCTAGATTTTCAGCATTCAACTTCTGTGTCATGTCAATGATCCCAGTATCAATCTTCTTTAACTTCTCTATCTCTTCTTTCTCTTTCTTCTCTTTCTCTTCATCTTCTCCGTTTCCCCACCATTTCTTCTGCCAATAATCATCTTCAACTTTGTATTCTTGGATCATAGTTTCCATATCAAGAGTGTTATGATCAATGGCAATGTTTCCATAGGGGTCAAGATAACATTCTCTATCTGGATCCCATCTATTTGCTCTTTTTGCCTCCAAAAAAATACCAGATATTCTGATCATTTTGTTCTGAGCTAACTGCCATCTATGTTTATGCTTCTGTTCTTCAGTTCTATTATCTTTCCAAGGTTTAGGTTCAGAATTTGCCATGAATGCATATCCAACCTCATCCTCCTCAGGTAACAACTCGCTCCAGTCGAAACCTTCATCGTCGTGAATCACCGCAAGAGCTCTAGATTTTTCTTTATTATCTTCAATCTGTTTCATTCTTGGTGGCTACGATTTGTTCTGATGATAAATCGCTTTCTTGTAGTAATCTTCTCTGAACCGGTTCTCAGATTCATCAGCATACGAATTTCGGCATTCACGCTTAAAGTGACCTTTCTGTTTGCATTTGAAACACGTCACCTTAGACTTATCAAAGCCCAACTTGGTAGATGGTCCACCAATTGACTTCCTCCCTGTTATCTCCATGAAACGCTGTGCTCGACGAACTGCACTGGCCATACGCCACCTTATGTCGATTAGTTCCATCTCCTTAGGATCTATCTGATCATAATCTTCTTTTGTCAGATTGGTGTTGCCTATTTTCCTAGCTACAAGACTTTCATAAGATTCTAGCACGGAAGCTAGGGAAACTATCTGTTGTTTTGCCGACTCCTCGCTGAAATTCTGAGCATTCTTTAAGTCTACAGCGATGTTGCATTGAAATAAGTTCTTTGCATCTGATTGGTTTGAATATGATGAAGACCCACTGTGATAACCACTGCTTTGACTTTCTTTGCTTGTTGTTGAAACATTCTCAGCAGAAAACACAGTCTTGGGAGATGTATTCTTTGGCATCATGCTCTTTGGATAATACAAATCCAAGTTCTGCTGATATGATGAGTGGTTGACTTTGTATGTCTTCTTTAATTCCAACTCGTGACTTTCTAGTCTCTCAATCAGCAAGTCTACTGTCAACTTTTCTGGTGGCTTAATAGTATTCTTTAGCATCAACGTATAATATTGCCAATCCATCTCATTTGTTAATGCATCAAACAATTTCTCAATTAGCTCTTCTTCAGAATAAGAAATTTCATATCTCGCCAGTTCCAGCTTCAGATGTCCAAACCTCTCAATGATTTTACAAACTGATTCATTCTTTAAACACCCAAACAAATCAAACTCTTTTCTAAGTAGTTTCTTTTTGTTTTTCACAATTTCTGTGCTTCCTATACATTTGTTTTTCAATTTTTTCCAGAGATCTGTAGCACTAGAGTATTCAATCAAAGATATTATATCTTCTATGACGGACTGAAACAGCAATGCAATACATTTTTGCTCAGCAACAAACGATTCTATTTCTTCAGTTGTTGTTAAAGTTTCGTCACTTTTCCCATTATGATATCCATTTTTAGACACTTCCAGCTGGGAAACGCAAAAGCCATCAACCAATCTTCAAATTTCTTTGCCCACCGACTATAATCTTCGATAGCCATCAACTTCGGGGGTTTATTGTAGGTTCCGAAAGCACTTTCAAACTCCAATGCATCCGATAGCTTTTTCTTTTGATTTTGCGAGTTATCATTGGTGTTACTTGACGATGTATCATTTCCTCCATCTCCAGCAAATGCAAAAACATCATAGAATGGATTGAAATCATCCATCTTGAATGTACCTGAAACACAATCAGCAAAGCACTTAGAAAAATTTTGATTTTGAAAAATATCAATTTCAAGCGAAAGCTGTTCAAGCGAAACAGTTTGTATTTTCACTGTTCAAGCGAAATGGTCAACAAGTTTATGAAGTTCAAGCGAAATAGATCAGTCTGAAGCGAAACCCCTAGTTCGCTTGAACTTTCAAGCGAAATGGCTTAATCAGATTAGACAGTTCAAGCGAAATGCTGTAATCCTTGTTCGCTTGAACTTGTCAAGCGAAAGAGTCTGAATTTCAAGCGAAAACCTTAGCTTTTAACTCTTTCAAGCGAAACAACGAAGACCAATGTCAAGCGAAAGGTAGTTCTAGGCCATTTTTTATCAGTTTTAGTCCAAGTTTTAATCTGATTCTTTGTAGGATTTGTTAAAACTATGTTTTACACCATATATGTGAAATTCAGGCCATTTCAACCGTTAGAACTCGTTCAAATCAGAAAAGTATGAAAAGAAGTGAGTAGAAAGTAGAAAATCCAGTAGAATCAAGCTGCTATGGTATGAACTCCTCGTCCTGAGCTCTGATACCACTTGTTGGATCGTGTTTGGTGACCCTAAAGTCAGTTAAAGCAGTTCATCTTCAAATACGAGGGCGGAATCAACGTAAACGAAGTCAATAACAGCTTGTATCCTTTTAACTTTCTTTCTATTACTGATTGTGAGCTATTACAATGTATTCTGATGAAAATCCGGCAGCACCTTCGCTCACACATACATACATGACCGCTTCAAATGAACAACACACTCTCCTATTTATAGACCACTAGGGTTTCGCTTGAACATGTCAAAACATGGGGTTTCGCTTGAGATTGGTTTCAAACAAAACTGTTTGATGTTTGATGAGGTTTCGCTTGAATCTGCCATGTCACACTTTCAAGCGAAAACCCTTCCTTAAACATGAACTAAACCTAATTTCAACCATATTGTGTGTTCATTCAACCTATCTAGACAAAAGACTTGTAAAAGACAAAGTTAACAGACACTAATTGCACCAACAATCTTGACTTTGAATTTAACTTCCGAAACACGGGGTGTTACAGCCTCCCCTAGTTGTGGGAATTTCGTCCCGAAATTAGGCCGAAGCCGTAACAAACAACTGCGGGTACTTCGCCTTCATGTCGCTTTCGAGTTCCCAAGTGAACTCCGCGCTTCGTTTGCCTTCCCATCGGACTTTCACAATAGGAATGTGCGAGCGTCTGAGCTGCTTGGTTTGGCGATCCTTGATTTCGACAGGCTTCTCCAAGAAGTGTAGTGTTTCGTTTACTTGGAGGTCATCAAGAGGTACAATTAAATCATGCTCAGCCAGGCACTTTCGAAGGTTTGACACATGGAAAGTCGGTTGGATGTTACTAAGTTCCTCCGGTAGTTCAAGTCTGTAGGCGACTTTTCCGATCCTTTCTAGGATCTTAAAAGGTCCTACATATCGAGGCGCTAGTTTCCCTTTCTTTCTGAATCTGACCACACCCTTCCAAGGTGAAACCTTTAGAAGTACGTAGTCGCCAACGTCAAATTCAAGGGGCTTGCGTTATTTATCGGCGTAACTTTTCTGACGACTCCGAGCTTTCAGCAAGTTGTCTCTTATTTGGAGGACTTTGTCGGTTGTTTCTTGCAATAGCTCAGGACCGGTTAATCCTAACCATACACTTGTGGAACATGGTTTTATATACAATGGGAGCTCCAAAACTAGTTCATAGTATTGAGAAAGTTGCATAAAAGACCCTCAAGTTTAAACTAGTTGCTGAAACTGAAATTTCTATCAAAACACACCCGTCGTGTCGTGACACGGCAACACTCCTTTGCTGTGGCGCGACGCCACCCCTCATCTGAGCCAGAACTTTCGAAAATTGGCAGAATTGGTCCCTGCAGCATGTTTAAGCCATTTTGACGCGTTTAAACCCCGTTAACCCATTTTCAAGGGTCTACAAGGATGTTAAAGCATAGGGGACTTGAAACATGCTTGAAATTATCTCGGATGTCGGTTCGTTTGATTGTATGGTCGCGTTATTCGGTTAATTACGATGAAAACTTGAACGGACGCGAAATCGATCCAAATTACACGACGAATGGTATTTTTGCATTCCAATCACTAAAATAAAATATTTTAATGATTACAAAATTTTTTGGATGTCCGGATATGTTCAGAACGTAAGATATGCGCGTAAATGCAAACTTATGCATTTTTTGACGCTTTTAGTCCCTGTTGATCAATTAAGTTTATTTTAGCATACCGAACCCCTCAAAGCCTATTTCTAAGCAATGTAAAGGATATTTAGGGTATGTTTAACTTATGATCAAGTTATGGAATGTTCATTACTGTACGGATCGGAATACTTTCGCATTTTGACGTAAATAGTCCCTGCGATCGAATAAACTTGTTTTCGACACACCAAACCCTCCAAAACTTATTTATAAGTTATGTAAAGGTTATTTAAGGTATGTTAAGCCTTTGTCACTGTTCCGGAGTGTTTGTTGTGTTAAACTGATTACGTTTACGCATCAGTTCGCGTATAACTTTCCAAAAAGCGATTTAGAGCTCGAAATTGAACGAGAATTGATATGTGCAAAGGTCGCATGTATTTGTACAAATCCCAAGAATGAAACACAAGATTTCATTGGATTTGCATTTGTATGATGGTCGTAGAGACACAGGTGTCACCGGAATGGCTTTGATTCTTCAAGATGAAGTTCACATTTTAAAAAGGGATAGGGTATGTGTGTGTATGGTTCTAGAGAGAAGAAAGAGAAGAATTTTAGGCTTTTAATTCATTAAAATTGATATTTGATAAAGTATGCATGCATTTTCAAATGATTACTTTCTTCCTATTCTTGACACTTGGCGTGTTGCAAGAAATGAGGCAAAATGGTGGCCTTCTTGGTCGACACATATGCATTTACATGCTTTCATATTCATATATATATATATATATATATATATATATATATATTGTTAAATACATGTATTTAATTGACTACTAGCTATTTTATCTCGTGTTTTAATCAGGTATTAAGGTGTTTAAAGTTATTTTTATCGTTCTATAAAATTTAACTTGCAATAATATTGTTGAACATTATTTTGTTTGCCTAGAATGTCTTCGATGTCTGTATTTTGCAGTAAACGCGCAGTATTGCGTAGTATGCGCTTAAATTTGCAAAATAGGGATTTTAAGCGTTTTAATTATTTTTTTCTTCACGAATATGATTAAAAGTAGAATTTTAATCATAATAGAATGTTTTTAGGATTTTAACATTAATCGGGCGGTCACCGACGTTCGTTTCGCATTTTGTTCGTTACGCGATAAGCGTTTATCTTATTATTGCCAACATAATATTTAGCAAAGTTTGGATCTTCCAACACATCAAATACTATATATTAATACCAAAATAAATAAAATATTGCCTTTATTTATTCATAACATGTGTCACACTAGTACGGTACGGACTCAAAATAGCCGGGCGTTACAGTCTCCCCCTGTTTAGGAAATTTCATCCCCGAAATTTTTACACTACATTTTTCGTTTTCATACTAGACGGAAAGAGATGCGAATATTTTCATTGCATCTCGTCTTGTCGTTCCCATGTGAACTCGGGTCCACGTTTGGAATTCCAATGGATCTTCACTAACTTAATTCGACTATTCCTAAGCTTCTGAATCTTTCAAACTAAAACATCAATAGGTACTTTGATAAATTTTAGTTTTTCGCCTACATAAACCTCATCAGGGGTATGGTCAGTGTCTCATCTAATAGTTACTTTTTCACTTTGGATACATGAAACACATCATGTACTTCACTAAATTCCTGTGGTAGCTTGAGCCTATAAGCTACTGCTGATTCAACTCGAGGTGGGCTCTTGAAAGGACCTAAATAACGCGGGCTTAGCTTTCCCCCTTTCCTAAACCTAACTACTCCTTTCCAATGTGACACCTTCAACAAAACACGATCTCAGACCTGAAACTGCAACAGTTTCCTTCGATTGTCCGCATATCTATTTTGTCGATCGGTGGCGACTTTCAACCTTCCCATAATCTGGGAAACCTTATCGGTGGTTTCCTGAATGATCTCGGGTCTGGTTAGTTGCCTTTTGCCAAATTCAGCCCAACAAAGGGGTGATCGACACTTCTTATCATACAAAGCTTCAAACAGAGTGGCCTTGATATTTGCGTGGTAACTGTTGTTGTAGCTCATCTAGTGGTAATTGAGTATCCCAACTTCCACCAAAATCTATTGCACACGTTTTCAACGTATCCTCTAATGTTTAAATAGTTCTCTCACTCCTTCCTACTAATCTCATCAGCAACAATGTTGGCTTTACCTAGGTGATAATGAATATCGCATTCGCAATCATTGAGTAATTCTCCCTAACGTCGTTGTCTCCTGTTGAGATCCTTCTAATCAAAGATGTGTTAGAGGCTTTTATGGTTAGTGTAGATCATACACTTCGTGCCATATAGATAATGTCTCCAAATCTTCAAGGCGAACAAAACAACTCCTAACTCAAAATTGTGAGTTGTGTAGTTCTTCTCACGCACTTTCAGTTGCCTGAACAGATAGGCTGTCACTTTGTCCTTTGCATAAGCACGTATCCAAGGCCAAACGTAACGCATCACAGTATACAACGAAACCACTTATTTCCCTCAGGCAAGGATAGAACAGGTTCACTACACAACTTTCCTTCAACAACCGAAAACCTTCCTCCTGCTTCTCTGGCCAATCTAAATTCTAATCCTTCTGGGTCAATAGCGTCAATGGTTGCGCTCGTCTAGAGAAATTCTCTTATGAATCTCCGATAGTACCCAGCAAGTCCTAAGTATTGTCGCACCTCTGAGGAAGTCCTTGGTGCTTCCAAATTCTTAATCGCTTCAATCTTTGACGGATCCTCATGTATACCTTTCTCATTTATGACATGTCCGAGAAAATGGGCTTCTCGAATCCAATACTCACATTTAGAGAACTTGGCATGCTACTTCCTGTTCTTCAGCAGCTCTAGAATCATCTTCAGATGTTGCTCATGATCTTCTTTGGTTCGTGAATAGATAAGTATATTGTCAATGAATACTATCACGAATTCATCCAAGTAGGATTTGCGTACCCTGTTCATGAGATCCATGAACACTTCAGGCACATTTGCTAAGCCAAAAGGCATGACTAAAAACTCATAATGGCCATAACGTGTTCTAAAAGCAGTCTTTGGGACATCTTCTTCAGCAATCTTTAACTGGAGATAGCCTGAACGCAAATCAATCTTCGAGTAGTAGCTGGATCTTTGCAATTGATCAAACAGGTTATCAATTCTCGGTAGTGGGTACCGATTCTTGATAGTTAGTTTGTTCAGTTACCAATAATCTACACATCCTGAAGGAACCATCCTTCTTCTCACGAATAAAACAAGTGCTCCCCAAGGCGAAAAGCTTGGCCGAATAAAACCTTTAGCTAGCAACTTTTGAAGCTGATTCGATAGTTCTTGCATTTCCGAAGGCGCTAATCTATAAGAAGATTTTTCAATCGGTGCTGCGCCAGAAACAAGATCATTCCTAAACTTAACTTGTCTTGCAGGGGGTATTTTAGGTAAGTCTTCAGGGAAAACTTGTGGATACTCACGATCTACAGAGATCTCTTCTATCTTCCTTCCTTGATCTCCGTATCAACTATGTTGACCAAGAATGCAGGATGACCCTTACACAACATCTTGTGAATCTTCATAATGCTAACGACTCTCGATCTCCGATTTGTTCATTCTCCGAGAATCACTATTTCTTCACCACCAGGGCGGGGTATTCGCACTAGCTTCTCCGAACAATCAATCTTAGCTTTATTCTTGGATAGCCAATCCATTCTAATAACTTACTCAAAACTACCAAGTTCCACTTGGTAACAAGTCGATACTAAAACTATGATCGCATAACCAAACACTACAACCATGAATGACTTCATCTTAGGATAGTCTCGCTTGATATGTCCCTGCCCTCTATATTCAAAGCATCCCTCAAGCTTGACTCCATCCAGTTGTGCTTTCAGCTTAGCACTCTTGGATCATATGTCTAGATCAACCGCATCTGCTGCATTTCCTTAGCTTCTCTCCTTGAGTTCTTTTCACCGAGCCATCCTTATTATTTCTTTTCACATCCTCCATGGAACCACTGGTGTTAGCCACAAATGCTTTACCAGAACTGCGTTTCTTCTCATGCTTTTCATCAGAATCCTTCCTTGAATTCTCAAACGTTTGCTTCCTTGAATTCCCAGATTTATGCTCAGAACGCTCCTGTCGATCGAATTTCTTGTCTGCATTGGCTTTTGCTGACGACTTCCCAGTTTCATCCTTTTTGTTAAGGCTGCTCTTGCGGACAACATCATCGATTAGTGATTTTGCTAGTGCATTAGCTTTCAGATAGGTAGTGGGTTTTACTGATGCAACCAGACTGCGAATCTGTGGCGCCAATCCCCAAGTATACATTTCAATCTTAATATAATCAGGAGTGACCATTCGAGAAATTAACCTAACCAGATTTTTGAACCGGGTCGTATAAGATCTGGCATTTAAACCTTCCATGGTTAAATTCCAAAATTCTGTCTCGCTTTTGGTGGCATATTGACGTCTTTATTATTGTAACAATCATAACAACGTAAGACAATATTTAAATAATTCAATCATTAAATGTGAGTGGATTAAACAATACACATGTAATCACAGTCACATAATAATTATAAAAATTTAACCGAAACCCATTATAAGATATTTTATCATGGAAATTACATCACTTGTTCGTAGTTCAAAAGACTAGCAAAATTTGGTGTGATCAAAGTCAAACACCATTGACAAGTTTCACTGAATTTCCTCCTAAAATATCGAGTTGGCGTGCAAGTCGAAGTAGGGTTACCGAAGGAGACAAAACAAACATCTATCACTTAGAATCCAGAAACTCCAATAGTTTCCTAACTAATTCCACGAGCTCCACTATTCCCTAGTGCATCTGATCTATAGCACTGTCTTCTAAATACCGAATCTCATCGTACCAATCCATCTGGCCATTAGGATTCCTTCACCTTGCCCTTGGTTGTCTCAAGGTCTACACGTATGGTTGCGATCTGATGATCCCAGTGAGAGTATCGGTTTATCCGAACTCCTTTCTGCTTCTTCAAAGCAGACTCAGTAACGGCTCTGAAAGTCGATGCGATATCTCCAGCGGGTCGAGTTCTCTTCCTACGACTGGTATAAACCAGTAAAAGTGTAGTAGAGGCTCGTGACTCAGACTGCGGAACGGATGACTCTGATATGACTGGCAGAGGGATATCAGGTGCAGGCTCGACAGTCGTAGTGGGTGGAACTATCAATGGCTCTATAGGTCAAGTCATGACAACAATGGCATCCATATCCGGTGCTAATCCAAGAGATTCCTCTATTTAGCTCATCGATAATAGGCACAGTACCAGATGATTGTCCAATCTAAAAGGCTGAGGGAGGAACAATCGAATCACCGTTGTCAATCCAACTGTTACTTGTATGGGTGTAACGTGGGTCAACCTGACTTGCAAGAACAGTGGGGCTGACATAAAATGATGAGGTAAGACCGACCATGTCAACAAACTGTTAGGTAGTGCGTGGTAACTCTGGTAAGACTGAGGTCGAAGAGGTCTCGAATTCATGTTCGCTCTCAGAGTCATGAATATCGATAATCTCGTTTAAGTACGACATTTGTGACACAATGTAACCGTACTAAGTAAGTGCGTGTTCAAAATGAGAAATAACACATAAGGCATAGATAAACAGATTAACACATATGCACATAAACTCTTTATAGTTTTCATACATGATTAAAATCCATGTTTATTTTAAATAATTGGCTTCGTGAATTTTGGGATTAAATCTCAAAACTCTTTGGTTGAAGTCTTGAGTTTTCTCAAGGAAAACACCTAGTTCACTAACAACCATTAGCTCTGATACCAACTACTGTCACACCCCAAAAACGTCTTAGCGGAATTACAAACATGGCGGTGATGGAGGTTGGTACCCAAAATTATCATAGTATACGATGCAATGTTTATTTTGCACATACAACTTATTTAAAATATGAATTTAGAGTTTAAATTTTGTAGTTTAAACACAGTCCACAACCACAACATAGTTTTCTTGATCCTTACGGATCCAACTACACACGGCCCCAAATTAGTTTCAAAAGTTGTCCAATACATTTTTAAACACAACAAGCATCACTACCACAAAATATGCCAAAATCCCGAAGCTGAATTCATGTACCTGAAGAACACATAAAAATCAAGTGTCAACACAAAGGAATGTGAGTTCACATATTCTATTTCACAAAAAATTGTTTAACGAAATCTTTCTTGTTATGAACTTTTACAACAAAATCCATAACTAATTAAGAAAGTAAAATTTTAATTCCTTTGCAAATATCCGAGGGTGAATCATCGAGAGTTGTTTATTTGAAAAGTATCCGATGAGATTTTTTACCCATGGTTTGAGTATTAATTTATTTGTTCAATTTCGTAAGTTTGCAAGACGTTACGAGCAATATATCATAACTGAGGTTCTAATCAATACTAGACGATTATAGAATAAAATTCGCCGCTATGTGGACCGGAGCTACCAGTAACGACGGGCTTGTTAACCCGATAGATCTATCAACAATTCCATATGTTCCATACAATGATTAAAAATGGCTTGAGATTGCCCTAGGATGGACCACAATTAGGATCACCCAGTATGCCCTCCCAAATTGATCAATATATATACATACTAGAAGCGAATTTAATGTTTGGCGTTACACAAATTCCCGAAGTCCCCGACGTAATGTAAGCATCCTATTACGCTACTTACACTCTTGAGATCAGGCAAATTTGTCACAACATAGATTTTAAGATTTTTAAATCCTTACGATCGTTTTACCCAAAACACCGAATCCTCCCCGTTTCTCCCTGAAACCTATTTATAATCAATCATACTTCTAAAACCATGTTTTCTTCAAAAACATGTCATATCATTTAAAAATCTTATTTTCCACGAAAATATATTTTAGATTATACAAAGGCATACTTTATACAAAAACGTATATTTATCCTTTTAAAGGCGTGTTCTTCCCCCAAAACAGTATATAAAATAGTAAAAGACGGGTTTAGTGACACTCACTTTTGGGTGCGTTTATATTATCGTACTCCCTAAAATTGATCTACATGTCCTAATTTAAATAGAAACGATTTAATAACCAATTATTCTACGAAAAACAAAGTTTCTCCAATACTTAGAATTTTCACGTAACTTTAAGATTTTCTCAAAGAAATTTTATTTTAATTATGTTGGCGTATTTATATATATGTGTTCACATATTTATATATATATATATATATATATATATATATATTAAGATTTGAATGATTTTGTTGGTGACCCACATTATGTATATCCGTTATCACACCCGTTTATAACCAATATATCTACGATTTGAGCTCCGTAATATATTTACATAAACGTGAACATATTATCATATATTGTTATACACGTATTACATCAACTTATACTTTTTATCATTTTAAAGCATTTATACACAAAATACTCATCAAGTTAACCTATGCATTTTTCATGCTCGATTCATAAGTTATACACATAACGTGACTTTTAACATAGTTTATCGTTTTAACCGTACAAACGCGCATGCATAGTCTAAACTCCTACTATTATTTCAACACTTAATATATCACATTACACATTCTCATATTAACATATCACCAAGTAAGATATAAATTTCACCCTTGAACAACCCGTTTTCACGTGCGTTGAAATATGCGTATTTTAACGTTTTCGGTAACGTTTTCGAGCGTCGGAAGTCACGTATAACTAGCTAAAACACCAAGGATACTTAAAATAAGTTAAAATACTTATATTTAGTATAAAATATCAGTTTAGATACTGATTTAAAACAGTTTTGCAAAAATCACTTTAAAAGCCGAGTTTTACCATTTTTAGCGCATAGTCTTGTACCGAACCTTACCATAACCATACCAAATCGTCACGACTTGATATTTTAACACAACACATATTATTTAATGACTAAAATGGTGGTTATACTCATGATACAGTAGATTTCATGTATGTCACATAAATCACACAATTTCACCAATTTTAATACTTTTTCGGTTTCATGTACAACATGCAAAGCTACCAAACTTATGACATAATTTTATAACATCATAACGCATCTTATAACATTATTTTAAATGTTCATATTCTATTTTAACTCAATTTCATCATATCATTTCAAGTTCACCAACTTATGATCATTTAATTATCATATATAATCATGTACAAGTACCTAATATATGATTATCATATCATCATCATCCAAGATTTTTAAAAGTATCTACCATACATTTATTATAACTTTCAAATAAATCAAGAAATCATCTTCATCTAATCATTCATATGATCATCACAACTTCAATGTATGTAACTTTTATGAACTAGTGAACAAACCCACATGTACATATATACATATATATATATATATATATACACGACACACATTTATACATATACATATTTTAAAAATCAACTTTTCATATATTCATATTTAATCATAGGACTTTTTATAAAAATCCTTTTTATTAAGCGTGTAACAATCTTTTTAAAATCACATAAATCAAGAATCATTCAAGAATCAAAACACAAACTCTAGCACATATATACACATTCACCGGTCACACTCACACCCATGAACCTCCATTTTTCATTTTTATTAAAAACCATTTGTTGTTAGATTTCAAGTTTGTGAAGAATTCCAAGCTTTTGAGAAACTTTCCATCATCATCATCATCATCATCATCATCATCATCATCATCATCATCATCAAGAAATAAGAACATAAATTTTTAAAAGTAAGTTTATACCTCATATGAATTTTAGTGGGTTTTGATGATACGGAGCTTGTTCTTCTTTGAAATTACTTGAAAACACATTTGGATCTTCAAACACCTTTGAAAACACCATGGAATGTCTTTGATTCTTCAAGATGAAGTTCAAATTTTAACATGGAGTAGGGTATGTGTGTATATGGTTCTAGAGAGAAGAAAGAGAAGAATTTTAGGCTTTTAATGCATTAAAATTGATATTTGATAAAGTATGCATGCATTTTCAAATGATTATTTTCTTCCTATTCTTGTCACTTGACAAGTTGCAAGAAAAGAGGCAAAATGGTGGCCTTCTTGGTCGACACATACCTCCCATATATGCATTTACATGCATCCATACATATATACATAATATATATTGTTAAATACAGGTATTTAACTGACTACCAGGTATTTTATCTCGCGTTTTAATCGCGTTTTAAGGCGTTCAAAATTATTTTTATCCTTCTATAAAATTGAACCCGCCATAATATTACTGAACATTATTTTATTTGCCTAGACTGGTTGCGTTGTCTGTATTTTGCAGTATACGCGCAATATTGCGTAGTATGATCTTAAATTTGCAAAATAGGGATTTTAAGCATTTTAATTAATTTTTTCTTAACGAATATGACTAAAAGTAGAATTTTAATCATAACGGAATATTTTTTTGGATTTTAACATTAACTGGGCGGTCACCGACGTTCGTTTCGCATTTTGTTCGTTACCCGATAAGAGTTTATCTTATTATTGTAACATAATATTTAACAAAGTTTGGATCTTCCAACACATCAAATACTAATTATTAATACCAAATTCAATAAAATATTGCCTTTATTTATTCATAGCACGTATCACATTACTACGGCACGTATAACAACCCTCCTAAAACCCTTTAAAACACCCTAAACGCTCCTATTATACCCCGTATACTCATTAACGGGCCTAAAATACCTTTATATTTATAAAAATCAAATAAAACAATAACATTAGGGTCTCGCGCCCGTAACCCAGTACCCCAGACCTCTCGTGGGGCGTAAAGAGCTGACACCAGGCCGAACCCTGGTCCGTCACGTGTCCTATTACGCGTCAAGCCTGTCCCGTTAATTCACCTAAGTTAGATCCTACCCTACTAGCCTCGCGGGCCGCGAGGGAGTTTGATGAGGGCGTCGCGGGGTGCGAGCCGCCTTCGGGCAGGCTATAAATAGAGGCCTTCGGCCTCATTTCTCAACCATTCAAATTCTATTTCTCTCTCTAAATTCTCTAATAGTCTAAACTCTCGGGAATAATACCCCCTAAAAAGCGAAGCCCTGCCTCGTTGTAAGTATTAAACCCCCAATCACGTATTTGTTACCCTACCCGATTGATCTAGGGCTCCGTAACACATGTCAAGGCTCTGCCTGACTCAGTTCTTTGGAGTTCTGTCTTGTGTTGTATGGCTATTGTGATTTAGGTGATCTTACTAACACGTGTGCATTGTTTAATTTTTAATAGATAATAATCAGGAGAAACACCAAGAAGCTATAGTATTATCTAAATTAGCAATGTGAGTACATCTTACTTTTTGTCACCTTTTTGTGAGCACATCTTACTTTTTGTCACCTTTTTGTGAGTACATTCTCTTTTGTAAACCCTTTTTGTGAGTCATTGCTTCAAATATTTTACAAAACCCTAAAATGTTTATCAAAATACTTACAGTGATTAAGTATTTGTAATTCTACAATTATCATCAGTATGTGGGGTTTTGTATACATTACTTGACACTCGTTACTATTGCGAATAATAGCATGACCGCAAGCACGGGGGACAAAGGTTGCCCAGTAGCAATACTGTATTGACTAATTGGATAGATATAAGCATTGTAAATCTTAATACTGTAAAGTTATAAAATTATTTTGATTAAACTGGGATGCACTCGCCAATATTTCTTGCTGATAAAACCTTTTTAAAAAGCGTTGCAGGTAACTTAATGTGAAACTAATATAAGCCAGCTGGAGAGCACTGAAGGCTTAAAGATGTGGCTATAAAAGTTACCTAAATAAAAAGGAGATTTTGTTTTCAATAAATTAGGGTTTATCCCTACAAATGTATTGTAATGGAAAACTTGGGTTTTATCCCATCTACTTATTATACATATAAAAAGTTTGGTGTTTTAACTCTGTTAAATATTTCCTAACTACGATCCTGATGTCTCATTTCCGCTGCCAAATTAATAAACACCGATACCACCCGCTATGCGTGTCTCCCGGCCGCCCGCTCCCGGGGCAGGTGTCGGGGGCTGCGACAAAAGGTGGTATTAGAGCTACAGCCACTGTTTTAAACCAATAAAGTGTTCTGCTGACACTAAAATTTTAAACAAACTGTGTTAGGAAATAATTTATGTGATTTTGTGTAAATGTATATATTATTGTTTTGTGTTATTTGACAATTTGTTATTTTACAGTATGAGTGAGCAAGGTACATCCGACGCTTATCGTTAATTAGCTTGTTCCCCAAAAGATGAAGGAACCTCATCTCAGTCAAATCCCTCAGGATACTCAGCTGATACTAAGGAAGGAATATTTATCTTTAAGGCACAGTTTGAGGAACCGTTCCCTTCTAAAAAGAGAGGATGGTTTAGTAGATGAGCGCATGGGAGAAGGAAAAGGATGAAGAAAAATCATACTAACAGAGAGCGTTAGCAAAAGCCAATAGGGAAGTGAATGCACAAACTCAGGAAGCAGTCAATAGTCCACTGTGGGAAGAGGAACTTGATTGGCAGTTAGCAGACTTCCATATGCTAGCCACTACAGCATTAGACTCTAATCTGAACCAAATAGCTGAACCATCACTATTACCCTTGTTTCAAGACCAAAAAAAATGCTAGAACCCAATCGGAAAGACCAATTCCCAATCCCAGCATTCGACCCTAATGAATTACCTAGGATCCCAACCCCAAACCCTTTAGAATATGATCCATGGTTTGATGACAATAGGTCATATTCGGCATTATATACTCCCGAAGAACCAGTGCCAGCCCCAGCAGTAGACCCACCAATGAGTCGAGAATGTGTGCAGGAACATCGTCAGAATGGCAAAAATTTAGTGGATGAAAGAAATAGAATCCGACAGATAGGGGAGAAGCTCGTTTGGAAATACGACGAACATGAGATGCAATTGGATGAGTAACACCTAGAATGATACACAGATATGTGTATAATTTTGTATGTTGATAAAAATAAATAAATAAATAAATAATAATATAATAAAATACATATATATATATGTAACCAACTAAAATAGTATCGATGCATAACTACTAGTGTGTTTAATTTTTAGTTATAATATGTAATCGATGCATATATATAGTTATATAAAAAGAGTAAAGTCGCCAATGTTCGACGTTTTTTATCAATATGTTTGTGTGATTGTTTGTATTAAATCTTATTATGTGATAATTAATACCTGATATATGTTTATAATTCAGATGGACAACAAAGTAAATCAGGAAAACCCGAATAATGAGAATAACAGAAACCAAGTGAGTAATAGTGCCATCGAACATATAGTCGCACAAGGAATTATAGATGCTATGCCATATATAATCAAGACTGTTAAAAAAGAAGAAAATAATAAATCTGTAACCGGAAGTAAACGTCAACCCACTGAACTAAATCACCGCGTGAACGAAAATCACAGACCAATAATCCAAGCTCCAATTCCTAAAAGAAGAAGAACCGTCTCTTACGGTTGTTCTTATAAAGAATTCTTGTCCTATAAACCAATAGAATTCTCAGGCAAAGAAGGAGCCATTTCAGCTTTGCGCTAGATAGAAAAGACAGAAGCAGTCATAAAAATAAGTAAATGTGCAGATGAAGATAAAATTATGTTTGCTTCTAATCTTTTCAAAAATGCAGCCTTAGAATGGTGGAATACTATTCTCCAGTCTAGAGGAAGTGACAGAGTTCATAATATGAAATGGACTAACTTTAAAGAGATAGTCGAAAGGAAATTATGTCCTCCTCATGAAAAAGAACAAATCGCCAATAAGTTCTTAAATGTTAAAATGACTGGAATAGACTGCAAAGGTTACACTACCATATTCTTTGAATATGCTAGGATAGTACCAACATTAGCCTCGCCTAAACCAGTATTAATCTCCCGTTACATTTGGGGATTAATTAGTGAAATCAGACATGTAGTCAAGGCAGCTAGGCCACAAACCATAGAAGAAGCAGTAGAACTGGCCAACACACTGACTGATGAATTGGTACGCACTCAAGAGGAAAACTAGAGAAAGAACATAGCCCAAAGGCTTACCCAAGAATTTCGCTACGGTAATTCCAACCGGGGAAAAGATACAGGTTCTTCCTCTGCACCTTACTGCAAAACTTGTAAAAAGAAGCATTATGGAAAATGTGCAAGGTATTGTAATTTCTACAAAAAAACCCGGGCATAAGGAAGAAGAATGTCAAACGAAAGCTAGCAATAGGCTATGCTTCAATTGTGGAGAAGCTGGTCATATTAAACCGAACTGTCCGAAACTAGCTCTAGTGTTGGGATTGAACCCTACCAGAGGAACAGATAATGTAAAGCCAAAACCAGGTCACAACAGTGGATTCACAATAAGCAGCGGTTTACACTTTGCTCTCCCCTTGAAAGTGATTTATAACAACTGATGGTCTCTATCTGCTGCTCATATTCAACTGCTGCTGCCCTTTCAACTGCTGATGAAAACCCTGAAGTATCTAACACTGCTGGTCCTATCTACTGATGATAAAGCACTGCCCAGTCAAGGACTGATCAACCTTGAGGAAAGCACTGACATAAAGGGAGAGCAGTTGTTTAGTAAATTGTTTGTTTTATGTATAGTCAGTGGTTAGGATTAGCAGTGTTTGTGTAAGGACAGTAGATACAGGTTGTTAGGCTGTTAGACGTCGCTTTCATGGTGACGTCAGCTGAGATACCTCAGTGGTTTGGTTTGCCTATAAATGTAACAGTACCCTGTACTGTTACATTCGATTGACTGAGCGAGTTCTTCTCCTCATGTCTAATCCTTTCATCTTGTGTGCAACCAACCTTGGGGCATCAGGCTGAGGGGGAGTATAGTTTGTAAGCATGACTGTAATCCTTTGCTTTGAATTGTAATCTTTTGACTCTATGGGAAGCAATTGTTTATCAAACTATTTCCTCTTTTGATTGTGTTTACAAAGTTTGTTTTCATTTCCGCTGC
This sequence comes from Helianthus tuberosus, assembly GCA_030545235.1. NCBI lineage: Eukaryota > Viridiplantae > Streptophyta > Magnoliopsida > Asterales > Asteraceae > Helianthus > Helianthus tuberosus. The sequence continues at coordinate 127,052,850 of CM060358.1, forward strand.
ACCTAACATGTTTTCATATTCACTGATCATTCATTTTAAACAAACAAACACTATCATGAGAGCCTCCGATCTTAACATCTAGCGACAACCAGCAAAGCCAAGGAAACTAAAGAACCCAAGAAGAATGCCATGTCACACCCCGAAATATCAGAGCATTGGCGTGACTAGACTGGTATCTTCATTGCACAGCGGAAGCAAATAAGCTAAGTCTTCTAGAAATTTGAACGCCCACTAAGTACTCGAATCTCCAATGGTTTTCCTATTCCAACCGTGCCTTGTCTTAGAACTGTAACCCGAGAAAGAAACATGCGAAAAATCAACATAAAGTTGAGCAAGTTCATTGTTTGTTTGTAAAAGATTTGAAATAAATCTTTTTGAATAACCGGTTTCTGAAGTATTGTTGAGAAAACGAATTTAAAATCATTTTCTTGTCATGTTATACGGAAACTTTGTATGAAAACATGTTATGTATCTTGTATAATTCAAGTATTTCTGTATGTATCTTGTATAAATCAAGTATTTCTGTATGTATCTTGTATAAATCAAGTATTTCAGTATGTATCTTGTATAAATCAAGTATTTCTGCATGTATCTTATATAAATCAAGTATTTATGTATGTATCTTGTTGTTAATGGGTTGCAAGGCCATTAACATGTGACACGACATAGGAAGCAACCAAACCATAGGCATTTTTGTTTCAACGTCTGATCTCTAAACACTGTCCACTGCTGAAAGTAAATCACTGATCCCTCATTTTCTTGAAAAGCACTGATGCTCAAAATCAGTGTCTTATCCACTGATATGCTATCCACTGATAGTAAAAATCATCCACTGCCCAAAATTTTTACCGTTGTAACCACTGATGCTTGATACGTCTGTGGCCTTTAAAACAACTGTTCTCCATACTTCATCCACTTCATCAGTGTTTGACACGTGGTCAGTTTTTAGCCCTCAGATCTTAATAACCGCTACCACATCAGCGATCATTTTTTTAAATAAAACCCTGCCCTAAACCCCAAACAGGGTTTTACGCTGTCGAATTGAATTCCAAAATTCTCTTCTCATAGCAGTTTCCAACCCTTCTTCTCAAAATCTCCAAAATCCTCCTTCGTTCTTCTCCGCAACAATGACAAAATCAAAATCAAAATCTAAATCACCATCACCTTCCAAAGAGGTCGCTCAAACGGCCGAAGAACCCATCGAAATACCATTCAAACAATCTCACAACTATCTGGGTTTACTCACAAAACCTACTGATAATCACACCTTTGACACCATCATTGATACATTATCTGCATCAAAGTACAAAACTTTGTTGACAGCAAATGCTCCCATCTATCTGCAAACCCAGAGAGAGTTTTGGAAAAAGGCGTCGCTTGAAAAACAAGACGGAAAAGTCATAGCCATTAATTCCTTAATACAGGGTAAAGCAGTTCAAATAACCCCACAGTCGATCTCCGAAGTCTTTAATCTCAACGATCAGAAAGGTAAACTCTCTTTTGAGAAAGCCGAGATGAAAACTGATTTCGTAAACAGGGGGTATGCAGAACAATCAAAGGTTGATACCTTACAAAAAGGTTATTTTCCTTCTGCTCCAAGATTTTTATTTCACACACTCCTGATGTGTGCTTCGAATAAAACAACATCTTTTAACAAAATACCATTGAAAATTCAATGCCTGGGTTACGCTATTTTGAATAATAAGGACTACAACTACTCCCAGGAGATTTTCAATGACATGGTGAAAAACGTTGAAAGTAAAGCATTTTTACTTTTTCCAAGATTTTTGAGTTACTATTTTGAAAAAAAATTTGAAAAGGAAAATTTAAATTTGCTAAAACAAGGTGTTCATTGTCAAATAAAAAGCTTAACAAAAGAAACATTTTCAAGGATGATGGCACCAATAAAAAAAAGCAGGGGTACTTGAGCAGATTTTAGTGGTTACAACTGCTCCTCAGGTATCAGCTGCTGAGCCCACTGCTCCAGGTGATCATAGCAGCACAACCACTGCTTTGAAACCCACACCTGACATAACCAAAAAGACCAAAAGAAAAACATCCAGAAAACCCACCAAACCCAAAACAAAGGCAACTCTGGAAGATGAGATCCCAGAGGAAATGCCTGTGACAACACAAAAGTCACCACAAACCACTGCTGCTACTTCCTCACAGCAGTTGGAAGAAAGATCTCAACCAATGCCTAAAACTCCTCCTGCATCCTCACAAAAGGATCAGGTTGTAAGCACAGGGACACCACAATATGAAGCTCTGAATCCACTTGGATCCATCTTCCTCAGTCCTGATCCCAAGGACATGTCACTTTCAACTCCCATCCCCTCACCAATAATAATGCCGCAATCCATGCTACCTTTGTTGCATGCAGCTGCTATAGCTCAGACACATACCAGTTCCTCTCTATCACCTGTCACTGAGAGTATACCCCCACAGGTGACTGGGTCTGATGCTACTACTCCTGCTATCCCAGCAACAATTGAGGAGGTTACACCCCCTGAGTTACAAGTAACTCTCGGTGGTAGTTCAAGTGGAGCAGCAACTACAACTGGTGGATCAACAGGTCTCCAGTTGGCCAGTTGTTTCATAAATCAGACTCCCTTGAAGGCAATTTCTTCAATAGCACCAATGTTAACCACTAGTGAGCCTATTTTGACCACTAGTAACATCAAAGGTTTATCAAGTGCTGAAGAAAGAAGTCCCCAGTACCGAGAACAAGGGGCATCAATGGGTGATTTTTGGGACTCTGTCCCTAAGACACACATTGATATAACCACTGCTGGTGGGGATTCAGATGATCCTACTAAAGTAGGTGATGATTCAAAATATCAGGAATTGACGGGCAGAGTTGACAAACTTGAAGAATCAGTTGCTGAAATAAAGGAGATGGTGCAAGAGATTTTAAAAGCTCAGAAAGCACAAGCCACTGCTATTCCTGCTCAAGCACCTGCACAACATGCATTTGCTGAAAATGAGCTTTGGAATATTTTTCAACCCATGCTTGAAGCACAGCAACTTATGGCTGACAAAAAGCATGCTATTCAAGTACAAATGCTGACCAACATGGTTGAATCAAGGTTCAAGGACACTCAAGCAGATATCAAGGCTATAAAGGCAAGCATTCAAAGTGTCTCTGGCAAAGCTCCTTCTCCCATATCATTCCTTGATAACCCCCTACAGATAATGCCAAAAAGGGGGAGAATATCAAGCTGTTGAGAAAAATGAATACGAAGGGAATAGAGCATGGCCTCGATATTGAGCCTGAAAAAGAAAAAGAAAAGCAGGTCTCAAAACCTGTTAGCCAAACAGCTGATACAGCAGTAGTTACAAAAACTGCTGTCAGTAGCCAAACAGCTGCTATGTCATCAACACACACCACTCTACCACACACCACTACAACTACTGCTCCACCATCATCATCTACAATCACACCATCACCACTGCCTCCTATCATAAAACAGAAGACAACAGATGTTACAACATCTGTTGTAATGACAACAGTGATTGAAACACAAGTTGTTTCAACCACTGTCAGTCAATCACTGCCACAAACCATTGCTATCCAATCTACCACCACTGATCCACCCAAAACATCATCTGCTTCTTCTTCATTAAAAAGGAGAAGAAATCTCATATCAGATGATGATTCACCACCATCACCACCAACATCACCACTTCCATCCCCTGCTCAAAAGCAGAAGATAACTGCTGACATATCAGCAGTTGTAATGACAACAAATGTTGAGACACCAGTTGTTTCAATAGCTGTTAGTCAGTCATCTTCCACTGTTCCCACCAGTCTTGCATCACAACCTCCTAAGCTTTACAAACGAAAAAGAGAAACAACTCAGGACACTGATGAAAAGTATGATCCTGTTGCTGCTAAGAATCCACTGGAATTAGAAGCTGTGAAAAATGAGATGAAACAATTTTACACTGAAGATGATCCTTCAAAAAGGAAATTTCCTTCTCTCATAGGTTTCATAATTCCAGAAGACATGGATGAATATCTTGAAATGAAAGTAAGACAAGCAAGGATAAGAGCCAAAATTGAATGCAAGAATCAAGGCAATGAAGCTATCTTGAAAAGAAGAGAATTCCTGCTCAACAAGGTTAAACAAATAAAAGAATATGCAAGTGATTTGAACAAGGAAATGTCAAGTATATCTCCTGAAGCAGATCAACGAAATGAATTGAGGAAGGAATATCTTGCATACATAATGAAAGAGAAGTTCTATCCTGCTGAAGAAACATATTTCAAAGATTGGCCAATAATTGCATTAAAGCATGAGGCAAAAAGAATTGAAAAGATTAACAATGATCCAAGAAAGAAAAAGACAGCTCCAAATTGGAATAAATACAAGAAGCTCATAGCTGATCTTATTTCTGAATACAAGAGAAAGAAGCAGGAGTTGGTAGATGCAAGAGTGGATTCTGCAAGTGCCATAGCAAAATGGACCAAGCAGCAAACAGACGAAGCTTATGAAAGACTTAGGAAAAGGAGGGACACTCCTAAAAAGTCTGACTACAAAAAGCTAAAGGAACAGGTCAAGACCTTTGAAACACAGATCAGCACAGCAGAAGCCTTTGTTACAAGGTTGAGAAAAGAAAGGAAGGAAATGCTGACTGTTGAAAAAGAAAGGCTTAAAGAAGATGATCTGATTGAAGAAGCTACCAAGAAATTGGCTTCAGATAAAGAAAACTTAGCAAAACTACAAGACCTTGCAAAAAGGGTCAAAGTAGTAAGCAAATCATCATCAGCAGATATCACAGACAGTGAGCTTGATCAACAACAGAAACAAGAGCTGCTTGACAAAGAAGTTGCAGAAGATATAGCTGCAGCAAACAAAGTCATAGAAGAAGCTTTTAAAAGAATGTCTGAAGTTCAAGATACTGCTTTACAGTTTTTCTCAAGGCCAAATGCATCCAGCTCATCAGGAAATAAATCTCTCCCAAGAAACCCATTTGGTTTAAAAATACTAAAGTGGATGTCTGATCAAAAGACCCACGTATTGACCTTGGTCAGAACCAATGGAGAAGTGAGGCATATATCAAGGAATCAAGCACTAGGCCTGGGTGTTGAAGATCAACTAGATCTCCTTGAGCTTACACTGTGCAGGGATGAATATGACACAAGTTCCAAGGAATTTGAAGAAGAATTTAAAAGACATGTAAGGGAACTTCTGATGAGGAATAAAGATCCAGAATAATGACAGGTTTTGGCATTATCTGTTCCAGGGGGAGATTGTTGGGATTGAACCCTACCAGAGGAACAGATAATGTAAAGCCAAAACCAGGTCACAACAGTGGATTCACAATAAGCAGCGGTTTACACTTTGCTCTCCCCTTGAAAGTGATTTATAACAACTGATGGTCTCTATCTGCTGCTCATATTCAACTGCTGCTGCCCTTTCAACTGCTGATGAAAACCCTGAAGTATCTAACACTGCTGGTCCATCTACTGATGATAAAGCACTGCCCAGTCAAGGACTGATCAACCTTGAGGAAAGCACTGACATAAAGGGAGAGCAGTTGTTTAGTAAATTGTTTGTTTTATGTATAGTCAGTGGTTAGGATTAGCAGTGTTTGTGTAAGGACAGTAGATACAGGTTGTTAGGCTGTTAGACGTCGCTTTCATGGTGACGTCAGCTGAGATACCTCAGTGGTTTGGTTTGCCTATAAATGTAACAGTACCCTGTACTGTTACATTCGATTGACTGAGCGAGTTCTTCTCCTCATGTCTAATCCTTTCATCTTGTGTGCAACCAACCTTGGGGCATCAGGCTGAGGGGGAGTATAGTTTGTAAGCATGACTGTAATCCTTTGCTTTGAATTGTAATCTTTTGACTCTATGGGAAGCAATTGTTTATCAAACTATTTCCTCTTTTGATTGTGTTTACAAAGTTTGTTTTCATTTCCGCTGCACCTAACATGTTTTCATATTCACTGATCATTCATTTTAAACAAACAAACACTATCATGAGAGCCTCCGATCTTAACATCTAGCGACAACCAGCAAAGCCAAGGAAACTAAAGAACCCAAGAAGAATGCCATGTCACACCCCGAAATATCAGAGCATTGGCGTGACTAGACTGGTATCTTCATTGCACAGCGGAAGCAAATAAGCTAAGTCTTCTAGAAATTTGAACGCCCACTAAGTACTCGAATCTCCAATGGTTTTCCTATTCCAACCGTGCCTTGTCTTAGAACTGTAACCCGAGAAAGAAACATGCGAAAAATCAACATAAAGTTGAGCAAGTTCATTGTTTGTTTGTAAAAGATTTGAAATAAATCTTTTTGAATAACCGGTTTCTGAAGTATTGTTGAGAAAACGAATTTAAAATCATTTTCTTGTCATGTTATACGGAAACTTTGTATGAAAACATGTTATGTATCTTGTATAATTCAAGTATTTCTGTATGTATCTTGTATAAATCAAGTATTTCTGTATGTATCTTGTATAAATCAAGTATTTCTGTATGTATCTTGTATAAATCAAGTATTTCAGTATGTATCTTGTATAAATCAAGTATTTCTGCATGTATCTTATATAAATCAAGTATTTATGTATGTATCTTGTTGTTAATGGGTTGCAAGGCCATTAACATGTGACACGAGATAGGAAGCAACCAAACCATAGGCATTTTTTTAGTTGTCGATTCACGACTGAGACATAAAAGCACTACTTGGTACTAGTTTTCACCAAGAATGTGGCTGCCTGGACACTCGTTAGATCTAACCTTTTGTTCTGCGGTCTAAGTATGTACACGATTAATGGTGCTTATGGTACCCTATTCGTGACACAATTTCTCGTATCATTCCTCAAAACGCATCATACTTGGTATTAGTTATCACCAAGAGTGCTTCTTGTTTTTGTATCCATCATACCATTTATAAGCATTGTATTATTTGTAACATGTATTTCACCCCCGAAGTTATAAAACTGAAAACAGTTAAAAGAAAAGGGGGAGCATGAACTCACTGGGTTGTCTCGTTTTACGTACGCAGGCCAACCCAGTCTCAATATTATCACTAGACGATCCCTTTTGTTTTGTAAAAACCGGTATGTTTAGTATGATCCGTTCGTAAACCATTTGAGTTCCTTGAAATCCATTTGTAACATGGTTTAGAAGTATGAGTTTTTGTTCGTTCAAAACCTTCGTATGTTCTTGTAAAACGTGCATGTCTTTCCACCCCGAAAACATTTATAAAAATGTAAAACCGTAAAAAGGTGGGGTTATGAACTCACCTGAATATTCCTGTGCAAAGCTAGCTATATACGACTTTGTGATGTCGTTTCCAAGACTTGACTTGCTAGCGTGCATTCTAGAATATTCCTAACACGGAATATCTTATAAGTTTCTAAATAACGCGGTAACTAATCTACGTGTTACCGAGCTCTACCGAATCGTTAATCGAACGATTCAACGGTTAAGTTGTTAAGTTAATGAAAAGGACGAAGTTAAACTTTGTCACCCCGAGAAGTCGTTTGTGTATATAGAAACGTTCGTATGAAAGTAATATACAATACACTTGTATATATGTTAAAGTATATGTAAATGCCGTTTAGGCGTTCAAAATAAATATAAAAAGTTATATTTATTTTACAAAAGTATCGTCGAGTTGTTGAATGTTTGACATAAATAGATATATCTATTTTATAAAAGAATTCATGTTATCCAATGTTTGAAATGAATGTATAGGCTATATTTATTTTTGTAAAACGAATTCGTGTCGTTTAATACTTCAAATAAATATATAAACTATATTTATTTTTGTAACACAATCATCGTGTCGTTGATATTTGAAATAGCATATAAACTATATTTTTGTTTATAAAAGAATCGTATTATCGGCTTTTGAAATAAATATCAACATTATATTCGTTGGTAAAAACGCTTGGAACTATCGATGTTTGAAATAACTATAAACGTTATTTTTGTTTTAAATAAGTAAAACAATATAAATATACTTTATATTTATATTACAAGAAAAGTTTGAATTGTTGATAAGTGTTGTTTTTAGAATGTAATTACGTTTGCGTTACGGGGTTTTAGGAAAAACGGACAGAGTTTTCTTTGTTTTTGGACGATCCCGGCAACTAGGTGTCGATATATTTTTCAAGATTCAACAATATAACACTATATGTAATTTGTCAAATATATCGAAACGTAAACTATACTTTAATCGTTCGGTTCGAGCTCGTTTTCACGAAATAAATAAAAACAATGTAATTATAAATCGCGACACTAAATTCTTTACCAAAACTTTCTCGTCGAGACGTTTGACCGAGTTGACCGGGTTTGACCCGAAACCAAAGTTGACCCGAGCCAAGTCCGTTGACCGCTGTTGATCGAGTTGACTCGGGTTTGACCCGAATCAACCGAACTGACTTGTCTGACCGCACCGCGTGACCCAACGTGTTGACTCGAACCCACTTCTGATGTTGACCAGTTGACCCGAGTTGACTTGGTGTTGACCGAACCACTGACCCGAGACCCGTGACTGAACCGTGGCTTGAACCTAGACCAAACCTGTCGAACCGAAGCTTGAGTCTGACTTGTAACTGAACCAAATTCGCAACTTGAACCGAAAATGACCCATAATCGAACCAAAAGTCTCAGAGTCTTACCTTAGCTGAAACCCGAGCCACTATAATTCGGTTGAGGCTCGTCGGACCACAGAACCGAACCACCGCCACTGCCGCCGCCTTGAGCGGCGGCGCCGCTTCATCTCCACCGTCATCTCTCTCTCTCTTCTCAGCTTCTCTCTCTCCGTCTCGTCTCTCTCTCTCCATCCTCTCTCTCCTCTTCTGTTCTGTCGCCGCCGCACCACCACCGGACGGTGGTGGTGGTGATCCATTCTGTTAATCGAAGGGGGGGGGCTGTCTTTGTGTGTTGTAGGTAGAACTTGAGAGGATGAGAAGAAGAGGGGGTAATCGACTGGTTGTATGTCTGAGCATGTTCGGATAATGTTGAGTGAAAATGGGAAGGAAATAGGAAACAAGTGTTGTTGATAAATTGAGTTTGTGGGTTTGCGGTGGATTTCGAGAGGGAGAGGGTGAGGTTTTATCCTTATTTGTGTGGGTAATGACTAATGTGGTTTCCTTATGTCCTGTGTATATAGATCTATAGAGATCTCATGAAGATTTTATCAAGATTTAATAGAGATTTCATAGGATATGTATAGATTTTGTAGGATTTGTAGAGATCTTTAAAGATCTTGGCAAGATTTAATATATTAGGTGTAGGTTTAGGCTTGTGGGTTTTGGGCTTGGGCCCAGGGCCCACAAGCCCATCTCATGTGTAAGTGGCCCGTAATTCCTACGGGACCCGATATCGTGACCCACACTCCATAAGCATAAGATATTCGTGTAATATCCATATTTGTCGGTGTCGTCAGTATTTCGTACGGTTTCAGATCGTTATCGTTTATTGTTTAGCAGGTTCTCTGTGGACCGTCATGCGCATACTGTAAAGTCGATCATGCGTTCCTAGGCACTCCAAAGGCCTAATTAAGTTTATTCGTGTTGTAGACACTATTTATTATCGCGTAAATCGCATGTTAATCACGTAATTAAGGGCGTAAATTACCGGTTGTCACATTCTCCCCCTGTTAATAAAATTTCGTCCTCAAAATTTAGACTACGTTAACTCCTTAGAGTTACGTTATGCGTAGAAAATACGAATAGTACCAAAGTGAATGATCATGAAGTCGAATCAAGACTTATTCGAATGATGTGAATTCAAGGACGTGTCACAAGATGTAAATGAATTCTAGAAATGATTGCATTCAATAAATGAATTTAGATTTCAACAAGCTCAAATGTAATAGTTTGCATGAAACGCTCGATCATGATCAGCCCAAGCTGCAAGTTCTACCGACGCCACAAGGTGTCGTAGTGAGTGAAACAATTCAACTATAGCGGTGATCGAACAAGTATCACCTGTGTTTTGCATAAAATGCTCAATCATGATTAGCCCAGGCTACAAATTGTACTGACACCACAAGGTGTCGTAGTGATTTAAATAATTCAAAAATAGCGGTGTTGATGTGTGCAAAATGCAAAATATAAATTACATCAATTGTGGTATAAAACTAACCCTTTTTCAGTACTAATGTTGGAAAAAGTGTGCTTTTGTCTTCCTTTTGTATTTTCAGGATTAAATGAGCTCAAATTAACAAAAGAAGCAAAAAGGCAGCTAAATCTAACATAAATACAAGAAAAGGAACAAACGTGACATGCCTGACCCCACGACAGCATCTTCCCAAGCAAAGCAAAACAAGAGAACAGAAGGCTTAACACGCCCCATAGTCAATGAGCACGGGGGCGTGCCCAAGTGTCAGCATAAAAGACAAAGTTGTAGAAGCTTCCATCGCCCACCACGGGGCCGTGCTTAGGGGACACGGGGCCATGGCCAACTATAAGATTCGCAGAATCCAGGCAAATCTTGATAGTACAGATATGCTTCTGCACACGGGGACGTGCCCAGTGGACACGGGGCCGTGGTCAACTAATACAGACAAGAGCAATTAAAGAAGACAGAGAAGGATGTGGACACGGGGTCGTGCCCACTGGACACGGGCCGTGCCCGAGCTTCTGTTCAGCCTATAAATAGGAGTGCTTAGCTCAAGCTCAAACCATCCCTTGGCACACCACCTCTCTCACACTTCACCCACCACCACCATAACACCATCATCCACCACCATCATCCATTGTCCATCATAGAGTGTGTGAGTCGTCTCGGGATCCAAGATTGATCATAAGAGTTCTTGACAATCAAGGCCATGTTTGCCTAAGTCTCTTACACCACTTGGTGAAGACAAAGTGTCTAGTGTAATACTTTTTATTTTTAATCTTTTCGCACTTTTTACTTGGTTATGTATTAATGACTTTAATAACTAGTTTCTTATGTTGAAGGTGATTTTTCCTTATCGTTTGTCCGTGGTGTCTTGGTATTATTTTACTGTCTATATAAAATAAAAGATTTTCACCATTCATATCTCCACGATCTATATGGAGGTATGTTGGCTACCTGGTCGGGGGTTAAGGGAACGGTTTGGTAAGAGTCTTACCATTGTTCAGTGTATAGATCCTGCAAAGGACCTGGGTCAAATTTAGTAGGACCTCCTTCAATACTTAACGGTATTGGATGGCGGGGGTCCAAACTCTTTGACCCCCTCATAAGTTAAACTACTATTAATACTTTAACCCTGCTACTTAGGATTGTATCCCTGCTGACTCAGACTACTCAGCCGAGGGTAACGTCACCTTCAAAAGAAGGGCCTACCATAATATGCATTAATAACTTAATTAATTATCTTTCAATAATCCGACCCTTTAGGATTGTATCCTTGCTGACTCAAACTACTGGGTTGAGGGTAAAGTCGTCTTCAAAAGAGGGGCCTACTACAATAACTAAGATAATCTCTTAAAAAGTGCAAAAGTGCGGAAATAATCAAAGGTTACACTATACACGAGTCGGAGCCAAGTGATTCATCTTGTCTATCTGTTTTTTCTTTTATTTTTATTTTTATTTTTCAGCATTTTAGTTAGCTTTTATTTTATTTTTCTAGTTTAAAACCTTTTTTCTAAACTTTTGATTTGATTAGACGTTGAGGATAAACCAGTACTAAAAGCTCTTGTGTCCTTGGACGACCTCGGTATCTTGCCAACACTATACTACGCTCACGATGGGTGCACTTGCCCATATGTGTGTTTAGTGTTAGTAAATATCGTGTTTTATAAATTTAAAACTTGGCTAAAAAGTGTTAAAAAGGGCTTAACATATACATTAAAAACTAATAACACTCACGCACATCAAGTTTTTTGGTGCCGTTGTCGGGGACACAAGGATTTTAAGAAAGTTAGGAATCAACGGCCTAATCGTTTTTCTTATTTTTCTATTTTTTTTAGGATTTTTTTTATTTTTCAGCTTCTGCAGAACTCAGCACGGGCCGTGCCCGCTGAACACGCCCCGTACCCAATCATTGGAATTGGCAATCCTGTTTTAAGTCAGACAGTAAGCTGAACACGAGGCTGTGCCCACTCAACACGCCCCGTGCCCAAGATTCAGTTACTGAAAACAAAACTGTAAGATCCCGACGGTTGGTAATTTCTGACACAAACATGAGTGATACTGATATTTTTTACTTTCGGCACTCTTATGGTACGTGGTGTCAAATATGTGGTGGTTCCCATAAGGACTTAGAATGTTATTTTCTAAATTATAAACCCCACTATATAGACCCATCGTTTCCCTGTATCCTTAAGAGGGGCGGAAGTAAAAATAATCCCTATCTCTCACTCGAATGCTCTCAACCGGATTTTCTAGGAGAAATGCTTCTTGATGAACTATTTCAATTAGAAGATCTAATTCTTAATTGGTTAAAAGAACTTAGGATAGATTTCAGTAATTTATCTCAAGACGATAACCAAGAAGAAGGGTTGGGCTCGCATTCAAACAACTTCGTTGTTTCCGACGATACTTCTAACTTTAGCAAGGACGTGAGCGATAGTCGTCCCTGTGTCGATTGTGCCGTGAAGGACTCCCCATCGACTTCGTTTGATGCATACATAGACCTGAGCGATTCAGCATACACCTTCTTTAACGAGAGCCCGGGAAAGGGTTGGACTTGTCCACCTACTTATAGCATAGGAATCACCCTCACCGACAACCTCTTGCGTTCTCGTCTTAATCTAGAGCAATTAAGGTATCTTAGGCACTTTGAGGTTGTTCCATCCAGTAAGGAACCGCCCGATCCGGAAAAGTTCCTTAAAAATAGACAAACTTCATAAACAGCCCTTCGACACGGGGCCGTGCCTAGGTCAACACGCCCCCGTGTCCACCAAAAGATTCCGTTCTGACTTTTTGTCAGAATACGGACAAAACGTGTCAGGATCTTGCCTGCACACGGGGTCGTGTCCAGCCGACACGGGGCCGTGTCCAGCATGCTGTCGTTTTCTATAAATGCGGCCAAGAATCCTGCACATTTGGACCATCCAGGGACAGAGATTTGAAAGGATTTTCTAACCTACCATCCTAGGTATGTTCTAAAAGAAGGTTCTAACAAACATCTTGTCCTTTCCTCTTTTATCCATTACCTTCTTCTTCATCTTTCTTGCAACAACACCTCCATTGAAGCTTGATTCCAAGCTTTATTGTGATGTTTGTTAAACTTTTTTTCAAGGAATCTTGTTAAAAATAAGTTACACAACATTGTTTTAAGTTATTTCTGTTCAAAAATGCTTCATAAGTTGGGAAAATAATTTGAAACTCCAAGATTCCTTGTTCTAAAAAAACTGCAGAAAGGTGAACACGGGGCCGTGCTCATTGAGCACGGGGCTGTGTCCGTGGTACTGTTTCATTAAAATGAACTATTTTTGGTTTGTTTTCGTAGAATGTCTAGCCAAAACAGTGGAACCTCTTCTGCGCACTCCAGAAACAGCCGAAGGGAAAGAAGGTCATCAGTTGAAGCAACTCACGTACGATACGTAATGGCGTTACGTGAAGCTCTTGACGAGATGACTTCGGTAGAGGAGGTCCTAATAGACCGTATAAATTATCTTACGGTAGGGCTGGAAAACAGTTTTCAAGAAATTAACCTCTTGCACCAGAGGTTAAACATTCTTGTAACACCTCCCATGGAACCAATCCTCCCTCAAGAGGATTGGAACCTAGCACTTGGAATCTACAATCCTACAGGGTGGGATGAACTTCCCGAAGAACCTCCTCTTGCAGATCTACAAGAAGTCCTGGTGGAGGTTGCACCTCCTCAAACCGATGCCAATGAGCCCGCCTTTCTTCTTCCAAGGGAGATAGAGGAGTGGCTCGCCGACGTGTGAGGGACCCATGCCCAAAGAAAAGAAGTTTTCATGCCGCATCTAACCAAGAGAATTATCTTTTTGGAAATTTTGCTAGTAAAATAAAGTTTAGGCTAGAACTTCTCGATTTGGATTTCTTGTGTTTCTTTGACCTACTTATCTAGAAATTTAACTTTTAGGACTATTATGTAATTCTCTCTATGACTTAATGAATGAAGGTTTTAGTTAATTTGGTGTTTGGATGGTGTTGAAATGATTAAAACACACTCGGGATGGCAAAGGAAACAAGGGAAACTTGAACCAGCACCCCATGCAGGAAAACAGGGCCATCCGACGAAAACTTTCATTACAGCAGGTTTAGCACGGGTCGTGCCCGCCCAACACGGCCCCGTGCTGCACAGTCTACAGAAAATGCCCAGTTTAGGTAAACTGGACACGGGCCGTGTTCACCCAACACGCCCCCGTGTCCAGGCTTCTGTTTCTCTTTTTCAATTTTGTTACTAGCACCTGAACACGGGGCCGTGCCCGGACAACACGGGGCCGTGTCCAGTGCCCAGTAACACAATTTTTTGCTTTTTCACACCTTTTTACATATTCAATCAACCTAAAAACTTATTTTTGGGACACATTGAGGACAATGTGTAATTTAAGTGTGGGGGGATGCTAAAACCTTGAATCTTGCGAGTCCTAATAACAAGCCTTACACAAAACTCTATTGGAACCGCTAATCACCCCAAATTTTTTCAAAAAATTTCATTTTTTTTACTTGTCTAGGTTTAATTTGGGAATTTCAAAATTCTAAAAAGGTTATATTTTTACAAATTTACAACCGATAGCGTCGTGATAAAAAGAACCAACATAAGAAAATTATGAAACGGCATGACAAGCTTAGTTAAAATTTGATTATATATACTTGATCACATAAAAACCCATTCCCACAAAAGTGAGTTTTGAGCCTTTATTGAGCATACAAATACATATCTTTAAATTAAATGCTCATTCTTCGTTTCTTGTGTGAATAGCCACTTGGTTCTTACAACTCTAGAACTTGCCACGACGATACATTCCCGGTCCTTACCAACTTAAACCCGATTAAGTAAATGATGGAGGCATTTGGACTAACCCTTTTTTTATTTCTACACCATTATTTTTTCTTTTTTTACCACCTACCCAAAATCCCCCTAGTTAACCCCTTTGAGCCTAAACCTTTTCATTTCTTAACCCAAACCAAACACCCTTTCACCCACCAAAACCTTTTTATTTTTAACCCTTTGTTTTAGTAACAAGCTCGGTTTTTCGTATGACTTTCAAAAAAAAAAATGTTGACGATGAAGCAAAAGAAATAAACAAGCAAGTTCATCAAAAATAACCTTGTTTGAATTATGGCTTCATCAAAATAAAAACTGCAAAAAAATAAAAAGTCTTACGAAAACCGATGCTTTTTACGCTTTTCGCCCTTGTCTACTAACCACTAACCCAACCACCTACCTTTAACCCAAGCCTAACCCTTCACCCAAAAGTCCTCTTGATATTTACAAAGGTATATAGTTAAAAAGGAGGAGGATTGATTGCTTGGCAAGCCTATGGTAGGAGTAAGTTCCATGCCACTCTCGAGTGATTCAATAAAATACATCTTCAGCCGAGTGTTGAGTGATCCCCCGTGAGGTATGTGAACTTGTATATAAATAGAATTTTAAAGAGGCATGTTATGCCCTAATAAGTAATTTATCTTATGAAAAGTTTTAAATAAATCATGACGAATAGGATTGTAAATAAATAAAAATAAAACTTAATAAAGAATCTTGGAAATCCCGACACTCTATGACAAGCCCAAAAACCTTCTCTTCTACCCATTCCATTTGGGAGTGTAAAGCCACATTATAAAGAGTTTTGCTTGAGGACAAGCAAAGATTCAAGTCTGGGGGTATTTGATGTGTGCAAAATGCAACATATAAATTACATCAATTGTGGCATAAAACTAACCCTTTTTTAGTACTAATGTTGGAAAAAGTGTGCTTTTGTCTTCCTTTTGTATTTTCGGGATTAAATGAGCTCAAATTAACAAAAGAAGCAAAAAGGCAGCTAAATCTAACATAAATACAAGAAAAAGAACAAACGTGACATGCCCGACCCCACGACAGCATCTTCCCAAGCAAATCAAGAGAACAGAAGGCTGAACACGCCCCGTGCTCAATGAGCACGGGGGCGTGCCCAAGTGTCAGCATAAAAGAAAAAGTTGTAGAAGCTTCCATCGCCCACCACGGGGCCGTGCTCAGCGGACACGGGGTCGTGGTCAACTATAAGATTCGCAGAATCCTTGCAAATCTTGATAGTACAGATATGCTTCTGCACACGGGGTCGTGCCCAGCGGACACGGGGCCGTGGTCAACTAATACAGACAAGAGCAATTAATGAAGACAGAGAAGGATGTGGACACGGGGCCTTGCCCACTGGACACGGGGCCGTGCCCGAGCTTCTGTTCAGCCTATAAATAGGAGTGCTTGGCTCAAGCTCAAACCATCCCTTGATACACCACCTCTCTCACACTTCACCCATCACCCATCACCCACCACCATAACACCATCATCCACCACCATCATCCATTGTCTATCATAGAGTGTGTGAGTCGTCTCGGGATCCAAGATTGATCGTAAGAGTTCTTGACAATCAAGGCCATGTATGCCTAAGTCTCTTAGATCACTTGGTGAAGACAAAGTGTCTAGTGTAATACTTTTTATTTTTAATCTTTTCAAACTTTTTACTTGGTTATGTATTAATGACTTTAATAACTAGTTTCTTATGTTGAAGGTGATTTTTCCTTATCGTTTGTCCGTGGTGTCTTGGCATTATTTTACTGTCTATATAAAATAAAAGATTTTCACCATTTATATCTCCACGGTCTATATGGAGGTATGTTGGCTACCTGGTCGGGGGTTAAGGGAATGGTTTGGTAAGAGTCTTGCCATTGTTCAGTGTATAGATCCTGCAAAGGACCTGGGTCAAATTTAGTAGGACCTCCTTCAATACTTAACGGTATTGGATGGCGGGGGGTCCAAACTCTTTGACCCCCTCATAAGTTAAACTAATATTAATACTTTAACCCGGCTACTTAGGACTGTATCCCTGCTGACTCAGACTACTTAGCCGAGGGTAACGTCACCTTCAAAAGAGGGGCCTACCATAATATGCATTAATAACTTAATTAATTATCTTTCAATAATCCGACCCTTTAGGATTGTATGCTTGCTGACTCAAACTACTGGGTTGAGGGTAACGTCGCCTTCAAAAGAGGGGCCTACTACAATAACTAAGATAATCTCTTAAAAAGTGCAAAAGTGCGGAAATAATCAAAGGTTACACTATACACGAGTCGGAGCCAAGTGATTCATCTTGTCTATCTGTTTTTTCTTTTATTTTTATTTTTCAGTATTTTAGTTAGTTTTTATTTTATTTTTCTAGTTTAAAACCTTTTTCTAAACTTTTGATTTGATTAGACGTTGAGGATAAACCGGTACTAAAAGCTCTTGTGTCCTTGGACGACCTCGGTATCTTGCCAACACTATACTACGCTCACGATGGGTGCACTTGCCCATATGTGTGTTTAGTGTTAGTAAATATCGTGTTTTATAAATTTAAAACTTGGCTAAAAAGTGTTAAAAAAGGGTTAACATATACATTAAAAACTAATAACACTCACTTACATCAGGTGTTCAAACAAATTTACCGTGTTTGAAATCAAATGAAAGCGTAATAAAGTGAATCTGAAAGTTTGTTTCAAATGACATCATAGAATTTTCAATTGAAATGGAACCTCAAAGAAATAGTGTTTTCGATTGAAGACGAAGAAGCAATGCATATCGCAAAATATTCGATCGGTGTTGAAAGAAACTTTAGTAGGTACACCGGAATATAGAATGAATTTATGTACCATTGCCTTAACACACGAATGTGTTAAGACTGCTGTAAAATGATAAATCAAAGCGGATTTAAAGCAAATCAATAAATGAATAATTTAAATCCGTGCATGAGATGTGTAAATGAGATTAGTGCAAGCTTCAATTAATGAAAACACCATCACAAGGTGTCAAAATCAACAAACAACTTAATGGAGTCGTAGGCCAAACATGTCACTACGACTCGGAACAAATGAAACGCTTATTCGAAAGGAAACCACATGCGTAACAGACGATGCATGCGTAACATATGAATGAAGCAACTGAATATTTGTTATAATGAAAGAATGATCATGATACAGTGACCATTAAAAGGAGTAGAGATGCGAAAATCTACTCACTAGATGCAAAAGTCGGAATTTCAATAAAGAAATTCAAGGACTTTACCTTGGGTTTCATGTGATAACCAGTTGTTGGGTGACATTACCATGGAATGTCAAACATAGCGTATTCGTCGTTAATAAGATAGGGGGAATACGAAGACATACGTCTTCTCCTTAGCATGACTCTTGTCGTTTGCAGGACTGCGTGCCAAACTGCCGCTTCCTCGAAAGTCGTATGTGACGTCATTCAACCTCCGTTGATGTATAGATTGAGTTCTCGTGTACTTTTGCACGCCCGTGCTTCGTTTTGCGTAGGTTACCTGCTCGGCTAAATAAAATAGCATAGATGACATAAAAATGGCGTTTGTCCGAGTTAATAAACGTGGTACCTACGTGATGACCTTTAATGAACTTCAACATGAGTTTCTGAAGGTCTTAAATGCATGTTTCCTAAGCTCTCAGAGCTTGTGTAATGTATGCAACTGTTTTGTGTACTGTGTGTAAAACACCACTTTAACGTATGTTTGAAAATGTAGGATCGAATTCGACCTAAACGAGTCGTTCGGAAGAGCTCAAATCCGTTTTAGAGGCGGAAACAAAGAAACGGACGTGTACACAGCTAGAATCACACTTTAAATCTCTTGTATATTGATTTTACAGCGTTTACATTGACAAGGAACACCGGCAATACCTCGGTATCAGATCTGAACAATGTTACAAATGAATTGACAATAAGCCTATTTATACTAATTCTGGACCGCTCATAGAGCATTACCATAAAAGCGATCCACATAGATGCCGTAAAAGCGAACCTCCAAATAGCCGTATAAGCGAACCACCATGATTCCAAATAAGCGATCCTCCATAATGTCTTTAAAGTGAACCTCCATAATGAACCTCATTGGACCTTCAAACCACTGCTTCTCATTGGACCTCCTAGTGGTCCAATCAAAACCAACACATGTATTTGACTTTTGAGTAAGATAGTGTAAACGGCCATTTCTTGTATCATGACATCACTTGTGATGTCACCTTGGTGATGTCACTCGTGATGTCATACCCGATCGGACCCGCAACGAGATCGAGACTCGATATTAAGACGTAGTCGACAGATGACTGCACCAACAGACTCCCCCTCAGATGTTGACGGAGTCTTAAGTGTCGAGTCTTTGACAATGTCGTATCTTTAAGTCTTCAGTCTTGATCAGTCTTCGAGCTGCCTTCACTCTAACCGGCTCTATCCTATCTCCAATTCTCTTTCAGGATCTCTGGCTCCTAGCTCTAGCATCTTCAGACTCTCTTTCTCTAACAGACTCCCCCTCAACTTGTGCTGGGATCGTAGTCTGGCTTTCACAGGTTCAGGTATCGTAATCTGACTCACCTGCATATTCTCTACCCAAAACATAAGTTTCATAAAAGATAAGATATAACAAATTTAGAAACTTCACTAATCACTTGAAGATACAACCCTGAATAGAAAGATTTATCATGTCAATTTCTGATGAACCACTAGAATGATTATCATTATCATTTCACACATTTTCAAACAAACTTTCCCAAACTGTTCGTCATGTTCAGCACTCGGAATTTTGAAAATCAGCTTTTCAACATCAGTCGTCTAAAATCTTTTTGAATTTTTCAAAAATTTATGCTAAAACACACCGAAAATCTTTTTGGAATTTTGTGAAATAATCGAAATGAAATGCAGTAAAGAAATATTTACAGACAATATTTTTGTGAGTTTGTGTAAGAGGATCATATCAGTTCCTGAGACAAATCACCAACACCGTTAAGCTTCATTTCATTTTCAGTTCTAAACAATTCACCTAGATTGTCAGTATATTGATCCACTTAAATTTTCACACAAAGTTCAATTGATCCGAGATACGAGATTAATGTTTTAAGCTCTTGAACTTATTCGTGTGTCCCACTACTTGAATATACTCCCGTATCCAGATCCCAATATTCAGTCTTACAGGTGAGTATACCACAGATGATATCTGTCAGGGGAATAAATTATAGTACGAGGTCCGTGAGAGCTCAGGTCGATCTTTCGATACGCAGAGAGATGACGGCTTCGACTTTTGGTGGGTCCCCTTTAGAGGATCTTTTGCATTACAACAGCAGCGACTATCAATTTTATTGTTTCATCAGCTTGCTGAGGGCGATGCTATGTTTTAAGCATTTGCAGAAAGCATTATCCGGGGACTAGGTCAGAAATTTCTTTCAGCAGAAGTCCCGGGATAATACCCCAGATATCACTGAGCATAAAGACCTAGTATCTCAGAATAAGGGACCTTTCAAACAAGATTTCAGGGGTTACCTATATATCCAAGTTTGTGTTAACCCACAGAACAAGCAAGTTTGAAATTTAGGTTTATATCTCGTCACAATTTACTAAATGTGTAAAAACCTACTGACACATCATCAGTGAGACCGTTTATCACTATTTAACTTTCCATTTCTTTAGCATGCCGTGATCGTCCACTGATGTACTATCATTTCCTCTTTTTGACAACAAAACTCATTTTTGATTTTATCATGTTTTTGTCTTTTCAAATTTTCAAATGTTTTTGGATTTTCTGAAAATTTTTACTCCCCCTAAAATGCAAACACATTTTAGGAAATTTGAGAACAAACTGTACAATAAAGTGACAACCGATATCAAATCACTTCAAATCGCCATCCACTCGGCATAAACAATCAAAACTCCCCCTCACAACAAACTATTTTCCCATTGTGATTTCAAAACACTTAAGTTTGTTTTAATCAAATGGTTTTTCCGGAAAATTAGTTTTGTTGATTTTCAAACCATTTGTAGGTCAGGGATTCATCACATTGTTCTCCAAAATACCAGTTGTAAATATGGTCCAATCAAGTTCAACTTAATGACCTTGATTAACCATTTGTCAATGAAAACCTCTTTCAATCACTTACAAGTTCATTTCACCAACCATAACCACTTGTAAATCGAAATATAACAATTTAAATATACCACCTGTACTTTATCAACTGTACCACTTGTAGGATCATTTGCTAAGAAAGATGCCGATTCCTGCTCCACTCTTACCAACCTGGGAGCTCCGGCAAGTCCGGAATTTATGGTGAAAAAGCTGTCACCCAAGCCTGACCAGCCTTGGGTGATTTTGGTTGCAAACATCTGTCCCACCAACATTTTGATTTGTAAAACTCTTTAGCATCCTTCACTTTCCTGTCAACCATCTTTCCAAAAATATGTTTAACATTTCCATTAAAAACTTTCTCAACATCAAAATCTCCCTTATCAGTGAAGAATTGATTTGAGATCTCTACCTTTCCCACTTTCTTCATCAAATTTTCCTTTGACAATGACGGAAAATTCTCATCGTTCACCTCAGGAACGGAATTCACAACCTTTTTCTCAACCAAAGACTCCTCTGATTTTATGGAATCAGATTCATTGTCAGAATTACCCTCAGATTTAACCACCCACTTTTGTTTACCCAAATCACCTCTTCTTTTATAAAACCTTTTTGAACTTTCTCCTTCCTCAGAAGTAGAATTTTCAAACTTTTTAACATTTTTCACAGGTTGTTCTTTCTTATCAACACAAGTCTTTCTCAAAACAGAGTTAGAAGAAACTCCCTGTTTTTGGTAGTTGGTCTTGGGGCAATTCCAAGCTATATGTCCAACTTCTTGACATTTGAAACAGGTTCTTCTGTCAACTCTTTCAGCAAACCTTCTCACATTCTTTTTTACTTCAGCAAGAAACTCCTGGTTTGACTGCTTCCAGAACGGTTTCTTCTGTTCATCCTCTGAACTTCCTCCTGAAACAAATTTTGTTTTTGGTTTATAAGTTTTCTGATTTTTATAATTTTCTGAAGAATTAAAACCAAGACCTTGTTTTTTGAAATTACGGTTGTGGTTTGGTTTCTTTCGATAACCAGAACCATAACTGTAACCCTTTTTCTTGTTCAATCTCTGTTGAACTCTTGAAGTGTACTTTTTAGGTTTTTCAGCAAGATTTAAATCTTTTATTTCAGAAATATTAATTTCTGTTAATTTGAAAACCTGTTTGATCATTTCAGTTTTGACACTTCTTATTGGAAATTCCTCATCAGAATATAATTTGTCTGAATCATACAAAGTATAAGCCACTTTGATTGATCCATCATTCAAATTAGATTTTGATAGAAGAAATTCATTATCATAAACCCGTTTGACCGGCGAACTCGGACTCCTTTCTGACGAACTCTGACTTTCAGACTTAGACTCCGACTTTGACTCTTCATCCGTATCTAACACCTGATCGACAACTTTCTTTACTAACTCAGACTCATGATCAGTGTCAGACGCTGTGAATGTAACATCAATATTGTCTGGTAATTCATCAATGATTTCAGACTTTAATTTGATGTTTAGAGCCTTGTCTACTTGTTCCTCGTTTGGTTTCCTGGGGGAATAACTCTCAAAGATAGGAGGCGGACATCTGTTATACTTGACACTTGATTTCTTACAAGTATCCTCTTCTTTTTCTTTCTTCTTGAATGCTTCAAGACCTGCAACAGTAGGATAAACACGATCAATCAGATAATCACAAGTAGTATAACTCAAAAGTAATCTGTTGATCCTTTCACTCTCAATTTTCTCAAGTTCCAACTCCTTCTTCAAGTTAGCACAGTCTTCAATATAATCATTGATGACGCTTTGCTTTGTCATTAAAGTTACATTCATCTTGTCATTTGCTTTTTCAAATTCTGCATTTGCTCGTTTTAAACTGTCAACTGTCCTGTTCAATACGTCGTATGACTCTTTCACATACTTCACATCAAACAATAAATCTTCTTTCATTTTCTCTAGCTCAGCAATCTTTTTGTCTTTTTCTTCACAAACTTTGCAAAATTCTGAACATTTCTCACAAGGCTTTGTGACTTCAATTACCTTTTCAACTATCTTTTCGACTTCGACAGTCTTTTCAACTTCAACAAGTTTCTCGACTTCGACAATCTTTTCTATTTCGACAATCTTTTCAACAATTTTCTCAACTTCCACGAGTTTCTCGACTTCAACAATTTTCTCTATTGCAATCTCAGCAGTTGCTTCATCTTTTGTTTCTACAGCTTCAGTCTTCGCCTTTTCATCAGCGAGTAACTTTGCTGCTTCTAGCTCTCTCTGCAATCGAGCAATCTTCTTCTGATTCAGTATCTCAACTTTATCTGCATAGAAAAAATTAAAACTGTCAGGATCAATGCTTTTTCTACATTTTTTAAGATACTCTTCCTCATCATCCGTATCAACATCACTTCCAAGATCTGGAAATATCGGAATTCTTTTCTGACAATCTTCATTTTGATCCAGAATCCTGGTAACAAGTGCCACATTAGATTTAGTTTCACTAGGTATATACTTGTCCCAGCTAAATCCCTTTTCAACAACCTCATCATTCTGATCAATTATTCCATAATAAGCTTTCCTATTGGCTTCTTCAATCATTCTCCCATGAGCAGTTTGTGGTTCCTTTTGTTGAGGTTTTTGATCGATTTGATGAAAGATTGATTTCTGATAATAATTGCTCTTTTCTTGACTTCCAGTTGACTCTTGGTTTTTACATTCTCGTTTAAAGTGACCTTTTCCTTTACATCGGAAACAGGTAACTTTTGACTTGTCAAAACCAAGTGGAGAAGCAGCCATTCCTCGGAACTCGTCTCTGCCAGTAATTTGTTGAAATTTTTCAGCTCTCCTGCAGGCACTAGCTAAGTACCACTTCACATCCATCAGCTCAAGCTCTTCTGCATCAATTTGGTCGTAATCTTCTTTTGTAAGCATCGGATTACCAATTCTTCCGGCAATCAGGCTTTCATACGACTCTAACATGACGACAAGAGATGCCATGTGTTGCTTTGCCACCTCAGGAGAAAGAGCTTGACCATTCTGGATGTTCAGTGTCACATTGCACTGCAGATTTGTAGAATTTTGATTTTGAGGGCTAGGTGTATTGTTGTTTGGATCAAAGCTTGAGAATGATGAAGTAGATCCACCACTTTGAGTTGTAATACTTGCATTTGGACTTGCAGAACCATCAGTACTGAATGCGGTACTAATCTTTGGACTTTGATTAGGAGTGGTCTCAAACTTGTTCCCTCGATAGTACAGACTGACATCTTGCTTTGCATTTGGATTAGTCATGATAGCTGTCTTTTGAATATCCAGCTCCTGCTCTTCGATTTTCTGAATAAACTGAGCCAAATTCATACTCTCAGACTTTCTCATAAGTTTCACAACCATCAAATATGTTCCCCACTTGTGCTGTGGTAACGCCTCAGCTAGTTTGTCAACCCACTCATCGTCCTCTTTCTTGATATCTAACCTATCCATTTCCAAAACTAAATGACAGTATCTATCTATAGTCTGTTTGGTTGTTTCATGATCAAATGCAGTAAACATGTCAAATGATTTCTTCAATAATGCCTTCTTGTTTTTGATCATATCAGCACTCCCTCTGAATTTCTGAATCAAAGCTTCCCAGATGGATCTAGCAGTTCCGTTATGTTGAAGTAAGACAAAGATGTCTTCTTTAACAGCTTGCTGAAGGATGCTGATCATCATCTTCTCACTAGTGTACTTCAACTTATCAGCTTCTGTAAAATCATTGAAACCCTTTTCCAAACCACGTTCATTCTTTGGCTTCTCGTAATCTTTCAGTAAAGAACACCATGCTTCGAATCTGTAAGCTTGAACCCAGTTCTCGAATCGGTTCTTCCAACCCTGAAAATCTTCAATATACATGAGTTTCGGCGGTTTTTGATGAGTGCCTGTCTCATTCTCATTATACAACGCTTCAGCAGGAGTTACAGGGGCAACGGGTGTCGCGAACGCATTGTAGAATTCTTCAGCCATGTCTCAATACGCAGATGATGCTTCGGGAAATACCTAATAACACACAAACAAAAAAAAACACAATCAGTTTAAAAATTTATCAATTAATGGAAACGAACTGGTACTTGAACTGGTGAAATTTCTGTGCGGACTGAAGATTGACAAACTGTGCAGACTGCTATGACCCGGAACAATTTCAAACTGAATATTGACCAACTGTGCGGACTGAAGATTGACAAGCTGTGCAGACTGCTATGACCCGGAACAATTTCAAATTGAATATTGACCAACTGTGCGGACTGAAGATTGACAAGCTGTGCAGACTGCTATGACCCGGAACAATTTCAAATTGTTTCCAATGACCTTGCTAAAACACACAACCGTGAATGTATTTGAATTCAAAACAAATCTGATTGATAACAATTATACCAACTCAATTCTATTGAACCTAAATGCCAACCACTAAAATGACAAGTTCAATTCTCAAGAACGTAGCTTTTTACACTTATCCATTATTCCGACAAACATCACATGAATCAATTAATAATGATTGGGCCACACACTTGTTTTTTAAATCTTGAGTTGCCGACAACAATATTCTTTGATCGATGTAAACAATTTGCTGACACAATAACTTGGATCGAAAATCTATATTACTTCACATGTAATATCTGAATGAACTGACACCTTTTTAATTTTTCAACACAAATTCACATGCATATGTCTATATCCAACAAAATGATTTGACCACACTAAACTTATCCCATGCAACCGACCAACTTTAAATCTTTAAAATCTGATTGAACCTCACTTAATTCGGTGAACTATCACATGCAAACTGATTAACATTCATGCAAAACGACAATTTAGATTTATGTATCACACAATTCAAAGCACATTGAAACAGTTCACACTACTCAATGTTCAAACACATGAATTAAACGGTGCACCAGATCACATGATTACACTGTTCTATGACCTTAGTTGTCACAAAGTCGAAATCACTCTTGGTCACAAAAGCGGAACCCAACTGTTCAAATGAGCGGACCAGATAATGTCCGGATAAGCGGACCAGATAATGTCCGGATAAGCGGACCAGATTATGTCCTAATAAGCGGACCTAAAAAGCGAACCAGCTGATGATCTAAGAGCGGATCTCGATGACGTCAGTACTAGCGAACCAAATGCAAGCGAAAACTCAATTTGAACCAATTTTAGACCGATTTAAGTTCTGAAAACTTCCAGGTTTTGTTAATTCATGATTACGCACACACTGTGTGAATTTTAAGCGATTTTGACCGTAAAAAGTTCTGTTTTTTCAAAAAAGAAAGGTGTAGAAACAGAAAAAATGATGAAAACGAGCTGTATATGCGAGATCTCCTCCTCCTTGGCTCTGATACCAATTGTAGGATCGAATTCGACCTAAACGAGTCGTTCGGAAGAGCTCAAATCCGTTTCAGAGGCGGAAACAAAGAAACGGACGTGTACACAGCTAGAATCACACTTTAAATCTCTTGTATATTGATTTTACAGCGTTTACATTGACAAGGAACACCGGCAATACCTCGGTATCAGATCTGAACAATGTTACAAATGAATTGACAATAAGCCTATTTATACTAATTCTGGACCGCTCATAGAGCATTACCATAAAAGCGATCCACATAGATGTCGTAAAAGCGAACCTCCAAATAGCCGTATAAGCGAACCACCATGATTCCAAATAAGCGATCCTCCATAATGTCTTTAAAGTGAACCTCCATAATGAACCTCATTGGACCTTCAAACCAATGCTTCTCATTGGACCTCCTAGTGGTCCAATCAAAACCAACACATGTATTTGACTTTTGAGTAAGATAATGTAAACGGCCATTTCTTGTATCATGACATCACTTGTGATGTCACCTTGGTGATGTCACTCGTGATGTCATACCCGATCGGACCCGCAACGAGATCGAGACTCGATATTAAGACGTAGTCGACAGATAACTGCACCAACAGAAAACAAAGTTTTGACTGTTTGTTTTTTGGAAACGGTTGGAGACCATATTCGAGTACTATACGTTCTGTATGTATTCAGGTTTTAATATTCTAAGTTCCCAGAGGAAATTGAGGGTAGAGCCTAGGTGTCTCTACAGAAACCTAATTTACTGTAACCTATAGCTCTGATACCAATCTGTCACACCACGAAATATCATAGCATTGGCGTGACTGGACTGGTATCTTCATTGCACAG
Organism: Helianthus tuberosus; assembly: GCA_030545235.1. Lineage (NCBI taxonomy): Eukaryota > Viridiplantae > Streptophyta > Magnoliopsida > Asterales > Asteraceae > Helianthus > Helianthus tuberosus. The sequence continues at coordinate 127,080,055 of CM060358.1, forward strand.
CGGAAGCAAATAAGCTAAGTCTTCTAGAAATTTGAACGCCCACTAAGTACTCGAATCTCCAATGGTTTTCCTATTCCAACCGTGCCTTGTCTTAGAACTGTAACCTGAGAAAGAAACATGCGAAAAATCAACATAAAGTTGAGGGAGTTCATAGTTTGTTTGTAAAAGATTTGAAATAAATCTTTTTGAATAACCGGTTTCTGAAGTATTGTTAAGAAAACGAATTAAAAATCATTTTCTTGTCATGTTATACGGAAACTTTGTATGAAAACATGTTATGTATCTTGTATAATTCAAGTATTTCTGTATGTATCTTGTATAAATCAAGTATTTTTGTATGTATCTTGTATAAATCAAGTATTTCTGCATGTATCTTGTATAAATCAAGTATTTCCGTATGTATCTTGCATAAATCAAGTATTACTGCATGTATCTTGTATAAATCAAGTATTTCTGTATGTATCTTGTTGTTAATGGGTTGCAAGGCCATTAAGATGTGACACGACATAGGAAGCAACCAAACCATAGGCATTTTTCTAGTTGTCGATTCACGACTGAGACACAAAAGCACTACTCGGTACTAGTTTTCACCAAGAGTGTGGCTGCCCGGACACCCGTTAGATCTAACCTTTTGTTCTGCGGTCTAAGTATGTACACGATTAAGGGTGCTTATGGTACCCTATTCGTGACACGATTTCTCGTATCATTCCTCAAAACGCATCATACTTGGTACTATTTATCACCAAGAGTGCTTCTTGTTTTTGTATCCATCATACCATTTATAAACATTGTATTATTTGTAACATGTATTTCACCCCCGAAGTTATAAAACTGAAAACAGTTAAAAGAAAAGGGGGAGCATGAACTCACTGGGTTGTCTCGTTTTACGTACGCAGGCCAACCTAGTCTCAATATTATCACTAGACGATCCCTTTTGCTTTGTAAAAACCGGTATGTTTAGTATGATCCGTTCGTAAACCATTTGAGTTCCTTGAAATCCATTTGTAACATGGTTTAGAAGTATGAGTTTTTGTTCGTTCAAAAACTTTGTATGTTCTTGTAAAACGTGTGTCACACCCCCAAATTCCACGTGCGGAGCGCCACCGCTTGGAGGCGTTACTGACCAGGATCCAGCCACCGTGTATACTGAGCATTGGTCAATAATAGTAATGTTCACCAACCACATTAGTTAGTAAACATCATAGTTCGAAGTTTATAAAAGTTTAAGTTCGAATAACAGTTTAAGTAAACAGCGGAAGCATAGACCAAACAGTTTCAAAACAAAGTTCATAGTTCAAGATTAATTAAAACCCAACTCATGGGTTAGACGACCACTACACATTCCCAAGCTGCAAGCTCCTGAGTCACTGGGTACCTGCAAAGCATGCAGTAGGGTATCAACAAAAATGTTGGCGAGCCCACGAGTTGTCCAGTTTTTAATTGCCAACAACTTGTTTCACCAGTTAATTTATCCGTTTATACATGCGGTGGGGAGCTACCCCATAGGTAAGCGACTAAACGGTTTTACAATACCGAATACTTACTTAACCGTACGTTTCCGTAGTGCCCCGTTTGTCAATGTTCTATCGTCATTGACGGTTTGCCAGAGTACATTAGTTCACTCCCGTTCCCAGTAATAAGGGTCGGTGTGAGGCTGGTTACACCTAAATTGCGCTATTAACTAATAACCCGTTCGCCAGGCCCCGACGACTAATCGGTATTAAATGGTAGGGACTTAAGTGATAGAGTTTCGTTTAGTGTTGCTCGTTGCATTCCGTATAAACCGTAATTCACCAAGAGTTCCCAGTAACAAGGGAAGTAAGTAAGTTTGTTCCCAGTAACAAGGGAAGAAAAGTAAGTTTGTATCCCTCACAAGGGGATAGTGTTGTTTTTAGTTCCGTTTTCCCAATCCACCGGGAATGCATGCTTTAAGTTGTGAACTCACCTTGGGTTGCTCGGCAGACCGTTTACTTGGTCAAGTACGTTGGTCACCACGTCCTAACATGGTTACCAGTATATGTCAGGTTTGGGTACAGGAAGATCACGTATATTCTCCACATAGCTAACACATTGCATGCATAACATATAAATATCCAGCAAGTTATCGAGCCTGTTCTAATACGTAAGCAGTTAAACAGTAACCGTCAACACCTAACATACAAATCATAAGTGTTATTGGGCCTATCCAATCATACTAACAGTTAACAGCATCACAGAGTCCAAATAAAACGGTATGCACAGTCCCCACACTTTTGGCCCAATAACGGAGACAAGCAGTCCATTCGAGACAAGGTGGTCTCGACTCGAGAACGTGCGGTCTCGAGTCGCAACCATGAGATCTCGAGTAATGCGCCATGAGTCGCAACCTCGGAAGTCTCGAGCTTAGTCTCGAGTCGAGAACAGGAGGTCTCGAGTCGAGATCTTGATAGTCTCGGGTCCTTGATGCTTGCCGCTTGGTCTCGAGTTGTCACGTGTTGGTCTCGAGTCGCAACCGGGGGTCTCGACTCGCAACCCTGGATACGTGCACATGAAGTTCTTCTAGAACCTCTGATGTACTCACCAATAGAATTGCAATTTCATGTAATTTTGTACTATCCAATCAAATTACACAAACATGTTTTCTTGTCTAATTACTAATCAAAATAAATCAAACAACCAGATTTCAAATATTCATAACAACATTCAAACAGTTCATCATTAGGGTTTTTACATATTCAACAAGCATGAATGTCTAAGAAACTCTTATCCTAGCATGCACTCGAATCGGTATCATCACCGGTTCCTAATCATATATTTCCAGGACTACACATGCAACACATTCCTATTGTCTAACACCTTGCATATCATCTTTCAATAACAATGTCATACTAATACATGCCTTACATATAGTCACCTATTAATTTTCATCACACCAAATCCATCACTAAGCTAGCCATAATTATCATTTAGTCATTCTTATTCCATTTCATCACGAGATCATACACGGAACATTTGAACTAGTCAAGCAAAACATTCATAAGCAAGAATCTATATCAAAGATCTTTCAACTATGCACAAGGAGGCACTAACCGGTTCCAAAGTGTGGAGGTGTATAGGGATTCACCGAGATCCGAGAGCTCCTTCCTTAGCCACCGGTTGTTCCGAGAAGAAAGGAGGAGAGTGTTGGTGGAACTTTTAGGGTTTTAGTGCTTGAAGGAGTGTAGGAGAGTGTGTGTGGGTGAGTGTGGGAGAATGATGGAAATGTCAAAATGAGAGAAGGTTGGCTTGGGCATGGGTTTTATACCCGTTCTAAGGTCGGTACACCCTAATGGGTTCCGAATGGGCTCAAGTGCACACGGCCCAACCGTTTAATGTTCACTCGAGACCGAGTGGTCTCGAGTTGGGTTCAAGGTCTCTGCTTACTATATATATATATATATATATATATATATATATATATATATATATATATATAACTATGTATATCATACTTACACATTGTCAACACATAACTTAGCACGAGGATCACATAGCATAACAAGATCAACACCATATTTTTCATTTAGTAATATATACACGCAAGTTCAATACAAGGTGGTTGCTCGGGAAAACCCAGAGTGTCACATTATCCCCAAGTTTTAAGAACTTTCGTCCCGAAAGTTAAGGCAGCCACTGACAAGCTGGTGAGAACGTTTCAACGGGGTGTCACATCATCCCCCCGTTAGTTTGGAATTTCGTCCCGAAATTTGGTTGTAGCTTCAGTGCTGGGAGTTTCATTTGGGAACAACTGGGGATACTTGCGCTTCATCTGGTCTTCCCGCTCCCAGGTAAACTCTGGGCCACGGCGCAAGTTCCAACGAACTCGTACGAGAGGTATCTGGCTACGTTTGAGGGTCTTGATCTCACGATCCGTGATCTCAATCGGCTCCTCAGTAAAGTGTAGCTATTCGTCTATAGTGAGTTCCTTGAAAGGAATGATGAGTGTTTCATCTGACAGACACTTCTTCAGATTAGACACGTGGAAGACGTTGTGCACAGCACTCAGTTCTTCAGGTAGATTCAATCTGTAAGCGACCTTACCGATCTTTTCGGTAGTTTCGAATGGTCCGACATATCGCGGATTAAGCTTGCCCCATTTTCCAAAACGAACCACACCCTTCCAGGGTGAGACTTTAAGTAGAGCCCGGTCACCAACCTGGAACTCTAGCGGTTTCCTATCCTTATCAGCGTAGCTCTTCTGACGGTCACGAGCTGCCGCCATGCGTTGCCTAATCTGGGCAATCTTTTCCGTAGTGTCTACCACAAGTTCTGGACCTGTGATCTGGCTGTCACCAACCTCCGCCCAGCAGAGAGGCGATCGGCATTTATGACCGTACAATGCCTCAAAGGGTGCTGCCTGAATGCTGGTGTGGTAGCTGTTGTTGTAGGAGAATTCTACTAACGGTAGGTGCCTTTCCCATCCCTTGCCAAAATCGATCACACATGCCCTAAGCATGTCTTCAAGGGTTTGGATGGTGCGTTCAGATTGCCCATCCGTTTGTGGATGATAAGCGGTGCTCATGTCTAAACATGAGCCAAAAGATTTGTGCATAGCTTGCCACAATTCAGAAGTAAAATGCGCGTCTCGATCGAAAATAATAGAGGTTGGCACTCCGTGCTTCGAAACCACTTCCTTTAAGTATACCTCTGCTAAGGTAGAGAACTTGTCTATTTCTTTAATAGCTAAAAAGTGGGCAGATTTAGTTAGTCAATCCACTATCACCCAAATGGTGTCATTTCCGCGTTGAGTCCTAGGCAAGCCAGTAACAAAATCCATGGAAATTTGCTCCCATTTCCACTGAGGAATCTCTGGTTGTTGGAGTAGGCCCGATGGTTTCTGATACTCAGCCTTGACTCTTGCACAAGTCAAACATTTTCTGACATAGGTTGCTATGTGGGCTTTCATGCTAGGCCACCAGTATGTAGTCTTTAAGTCGTGGTATATCTTATCCGAACCAGGATGTACTGAGTAACGGGACTTATGGGCTTCATCCATTACAAGCTCGCGCAGATTCCCATAAAGTGGGACCCATATACGCCCGTTTACGTAGTAAGCACCATCTTCTTTTTGTTCTAGCCGTTTCCTTGATCCTCGCAGGGACTCAGCCCTGACGTTCTCGACTTTCAATGCTTCGACCTGAGCGTTTCGGATCTGTTTAGGGAGGTTCGAATGGATGGTGAGCTGTAAGGCAAGAACACGCTTAGGTTTGGTTTCCTTTCTGCTGAGGGCGTCGGCTACCACGTTAGCCTTGCCTGGATGATATTTAATTGCACAATCGTAATCGTTTAGGAGTTCGACCCATCGGCGTTGCCGCATATTCAACTCCTTTTGTTCCATTATGTGCTGGAGACTCTTGTGATCGGTGTAAATCGTGCACTTGGTACCGTACAAGTAATGTCTCCAAATCTTGAGCGCGAAGACCACAGCTCCGAATTCTAAGTCATGTGTCGTGTAGTTCCGTTCGTGGATCTTGAGTTGTCGCGAGGCGTAGGCAATAACCTTCTCGCGTTGCATCAGCACACAACCAAGTCCTTGAATAGAAGCGTCGTAGTAAACTACAAAGTCGTCGGTACCTTCAGGTAAGGAAAGAATAGGTGCACTACAAAGGTTCTTCTTTAGTTCCTGAAAGGCAGATTCCTGAGCATCATTCCATCAGTAAGCAACACCCTTCTGAGTGAGGGTTGTAAGTGGTTGAGCGATCTTAGAAAATCCCTTGATGAATCTTCGGTAGTATCCTGCTAATCCCAAGAATTGGCGAACTTCGGTCGGAGTCTTAGGTATAGGCCAATTCTTAATGGATTCGATCTTAGCGGGGTCGACATGAATCCCGTCCTGATTGACTATGTGCCCAAGGAAATGGACTTCTCTAAGCCAGAAATCACATTTCGAGAATTTGGCGTACAGCTGTTCATTGCGAAGGAGTTCGAGAATAAGGCGCAGGTGTCGTTCATGCTCCCCTTGACTCTTTGAGTAAATCAGGATGTCGTCAATAAACACAATCACGAATTTATCGAGGTAGGGTTTGCACACCCGGTTCATGAGATCCATGAAGATCGCAGGTACGTTTGTCATTCCGAAGGGCATGACAAGGAATTCGTAGTGACCATAGCGGGTCCTGAAAGCAGTCTTAGAGATGTCCTCATCGCGGACTCTCAGTTGGTGATAGCCCGATCCCAGATCGATCTTGGAATAATAGCTCGACCCTTGCAGTTGGTCGAACAGATCGTCGATACGGGGAAGTGGATAACGATTCTTGATGGTAACCTTGTTCAGTTCGCGGTAATCAATGCACATTCGGAATGTGCCATCCTTCTTTTTGACAAAGAGTACTGGGGCTCCCCAGGGTGATGAGCTAGGACGGATAAAACCTTTGTCCAAAAGTTCTTGTAGTTGAGTAGAAAGTTCCTTGAGTTCTGCGGGAGCTAGTCGATAAGGTGCACGAGCTATAGGCGCTGCTCCGGGAGCTAGTTCGATTTGAAATTCGACCTGACGGTGAGGAGGGAGTCCAGGTAGTTCTTCCGGAAATACCTCAGGATAGTCACGTACTACTAGAAAATCTTCAATCCTGTTTTCCTTTTTCTGCGTGTCGGCAACAAGTGCTAAGATAGTGATGTGCCCCTTTCGTAAACACTTCTGAGCTTTTAAGAATGAAATGATGCCTGTGACTTCTCCGCTTTTGTCGCCTTGGACTATAAGGGGTTTGCCAGGAGGACGGGTAATACGAACAACTTTCTCTTGGCAGAGGATTTCAGCTCGATGCTTGGATAACCAATCCATACCAATGACGACGTCGAAGCTTCCGAGAATGATGGGGAAGAGATCGATACGGAAGGTCTGACCAGACAATTCTAGTTTGCAGTTACGAATAACGTGTGAGGCCTCGAGGTTTCTACCATTAGCTATTTCAACGATGTGCTTCGAGCTTAGCGGCGTAAGAGTGGACTTAAGCTTCTTACTAATACGTAAGGACACATAACTAGCATCTGCTCCAGAATCAAATAATATGGAAACATAACGGTCATTAAGTAGGAACTTACCCGCCACCACGTTGGGGTCGTTCCTTGCTTCGACAACCCCAATCACGAATGCCCTTGCATTGTTTCCAGCTCCCTGGTTGTTGTCGTTGTTTCCAGCACCTCGATTATTGTTGTTGCGATTCTGGTTCAGCTGAGGGCAATCCTTTCGCATGTGCCCTATTGCCCCACATTTGTAGCATTCACGGTTGTTTCCTTGCTGCTGCTGTTGCTGTGGTTGATGCTGATTTTGCCTAGCTGGGAACTGGCTCCTGCAGTCTTTGGCTTCATGCCCCATCTTGTTGCATCGCAGACACTGACCTTTGCCACATGGCCCATTGTGGTGTCGGTTACATTTGTTACACTTGGGGTGGTTTCCTCGATAGCCACCCTGTTGCTGAGGGCCTTTGTTGTTTTCAGTCTTCCTTTGCTGAACTGAGGCCTGAGTGGGGTTAGCATCCTTACCCTAACTTCCATCCCACTTTCGTTTGTTATCGCTAGAAGTTCCAGCAGTAGCACTGATCCTCTTGGGCAACTTGCCCTCCTCCACAGCCAGATTGGTGAGTTTGTGAGCAAGACGGACCACGGGCTGTATGGTATTGAGGTTGGCTGAGGTTACGTGGCTCCGGATTTCTGGGAACAAACCTTTGATGTATAATTCGATCCTTCGATACATAGGTCGGGACATGTTTGGGCAAAGTGCAACATAGTCGTTGGACTGCTTGGTGTAGGTCTAAATCTCTGATCCAACCATCTTGAGCTCATAGTATTCATTTTCGAGTTTGTGGATGTCATCCCTGTGACAGTACTCCTCTTTGATCATGTCCTTGAAATCTTCCCACGCAGTAGCATTAGCAGTTTCCAGACCAAGCATCTGAATCTGTGCTTTCCACCATGAAAGCACGTTTCCTTCAAGCGTACCAGTCACGAACTTTACCCAGTTAGCAGGGCGACACTCGCAGACAGCAAAGACAGCCTCGGCCTTTTCAATCCAGTGCAGAAGGCCTATGGCACCCTCAGTGCCGTTGAAAGGGAGAGGCTTGCCATCCATGAAGGTTTTGAAAGTACAAACACGTGGCTGCGCAGGCGCAGGCTGACCTGTCGTGAGAGTGAAGTGAATAGATTTAGAGGTGAAAGGACGATGCGGGGGTAGGATCTAAAAGCGTACCAGTCGCGAACTTTACCCAGTTAGCAGGGGGACACTCGCAGACACCAAAGACAGCCTCGACCTTTTCAATCCAGTGTAGAAGGCCTATGGCACCCTCAGTGCCATTGAAAGGGAGAGGCTTGCCATCCATGAAGGTTTTGAAAGTACAAACACGTGGCTGCGCAGGCGCAGGCTGACCTGTCGTGAGAGTGAAGCGAATAGATTTAGAGGTGAAAGGACGATGCGGGGTAGGATCTAAACATCCTAAAGTAACGAGTTTACCTCCAGGGTGAGCTGCGAAAGCTACAGCCACCGTGTTGAGTAAGTTAGTGAACTGAGCCTGAGTCATGTTAACGTTTCCTCTTCCGCGTCCACTCATTGTCTTCATAGCCAGAAAACACCGTATGAGTGTGATGTCGTAATGTAGCGAGAATGAGATAGAAGAGGGATGTGTATCTATCTGATTAGGCACACTAGTACGTATAGTAGAACAACAACATAAAGTAAACAAGCAAGTAAACACAAGTCCGAGCTATGAGGTCTAATAAGCTGAGTCTTGCCCTTGGAGTGTAGTGTCGTCATGAGTCACGGGTTATAGTCTGGTTTTTCTCAAAAAGACTTTCTTTTTAAAACCGAGTTCACTATAACCAATGGCTCTGATACCAATCTGTCACACCCCCAAATTCCATGTGCGGAGCGCCACCGCTTGGAGGCGTGACTGACCAGGATCCAGCCACCGTGTATACTGAGCATTGGTCAATAATAGTAATGTTCACCAACCACATTAGTTAGTAAACATCATAGTTCGAAGTTTATAAAAGTTTAAGTTCGAATAACAGTTTAAGTAAACAGTGGAAGCATAGACCAAACAGTTTCAAAACAAAGTTCATAGTTCAAGATTAATTAAAACCCAACTCATGGGTTAGACGACCACTACACATTCCCAAGCTGCAAGCTCCTGAGTCACTGGGTACCTGCAAAGCATGCAGTAGGGTATCAACAAAAAGTTGGCGAGTCCACGAGTTGTCCAGTTTTTAATTGCCAAAAACTTGTTTCACCAGTTAATTTATTCGTTTATACATGCGGTGGGGAGCTACCCCATAGGTAAGCGACTAAACTGTTTTACAATACCAAATACTTACTTAACCGTACGTTTCCGTAGTGCCCCGTTTGTCAATGTTCTATCATCATTGACGGTTTACCAGAGTACATTAGTTCACTCCTGTTCCCAGTAACAAGGGTCGGTGTGAGGCTGGTTACACCTAAATAGCGCTATTAACTAATAACCCGTTCGCCGGGCCCCGGCGACTAATCGGTATTAAATGGTAGGGACTTAAGTGAGAGAGTTTCGTTTAGTGTTGCTCATTGCATTTCGTATAGACCGTAATTAACCAAGAGTTCCCAGTAACAAGGGAAGTAAGTAAGTTTGTTCCCAGTAATGTGACAACTCGTATTTCCGAACTTATCTACGTGCTTGATGTAACGTATTTGAACTAGGTGTAATTATTTGATATGCTGAATTAATGAGATTATATGTGATATATGTTATGTGAACGTATGTATGTATACAAACTAAGCGAGCCCAAACGCACAACACAACCCACTCGCACAAGCCCATTCGGGCTACACTCCTTGCATCCGATCCAAGGGCAGCCCAAGGTTGGGTTCGGCCCACTTCCTCATACGCATTTACACACACCCTTAGAGAATTTGTCTCTCATTTGTTGCAATTTCATATTATACACACAAACCCTAGCTTCCTTCCTCTCTTCTCAAACCCGACGGCAACAACCTCCCACCTCTATCGAAGCTTTATCTTTCGGATCAACTCTCTTTCCATTTGTCAACCGGTTAGTGTTATGCTATTGTTTGATTTCGGATTGGTTGATGTTGTGATATGATTTGTGGATGATATACGATTGATGATAAGGTAAACTGTTAGTATGATGTCTTTAAAAATCGGTTCACGTGTGATAGATGAAATCGAGGTGTGTATTGGAGATCGGATGTGTGTGTCGACTATCATATCTTGCTTACGGATTAGGGTGCATGATGATTTAGAATTAATGATTATAATCAGTGGTATATTCATTCAAACAATAATAGTTCCATGTGCAATTCTTTAATGGCTGACATATACTAAATGTTGTTACACATGATTCTGACAATTAAATCACCAAACTCACATGCAAGTATTATATAATATTCAAATGTTTATGGCTGACAACACTTGGTTTGGTGGATGGTAGCTTATTCCTTTTAGATATATAAGCCTTAGGTAACCTTTTTGACTTTGATAAAAAGAATAGTTATGATGGCATACTGCCGATTTAAATGATGATGTTGGTTAGTGATGTTGTTCATGAATATGAATGTATAATTTGATGGTATATTAGATAACCTGATGTAAATGATTTTGGGTCACTATTATAATCATGGTACACATGACCTAGCCCTTTTTAATTGGACCGAACATTCTAACAGATTTCATATATATTGTTTGAGATAATACAAGGTTGGCATGATGAATTAATTAGGATGCATAACAAACAAACTGATGATCCATTTATTTAATTGATTTGATCGACGATAGCATGATGTGGAAACTGTTGATATTGATTGGTAGAAATCAAAGGTGTAACTATTGTTGACTAAATAGAATATGGAAACTATATAACTGATTAGCATGATTGGTGGATAATAAAACAACTTGCACAAGATATTCGGTGTCGCACAAGAGCGAATAAATCGCACAAGTTGTAATGTTTGGTTAACTGTTGGGCCGGACATATATATTTTGGTCTGGGCTGATTCCGATTGCACAAGTCGGTTGGATCGTACAAGCTCACCCGGATCGCACAAGACATTTACATGTTAATTAGTTTGGGCCGCGTGTTGTTATGTTTGGGCTTTGGACTATCTTGGGCCGGGTGTTTATCTGAGTCGCACAACATGATGTGGGTCGCACAAGTCTGTGCCGAACACACAACATGTTGGGCCGCCTGTTATTGGGCTTTATCTTTGGGATCCTACTAGTGTTAGTATGTTATGAATTTGACTGCGAATATGTTATACGTGTTTGCTATGATCAGTACATGTTAGTAACCTGTTAACTTGTGTGAACACACGTGCTTTACTCGAACCTCGACCTGACTTGTATGGTAACCATGTTAGGATGTGGTTAGCCTCAACTATCTCGATTGACCTTTCTGTGTAATCTGCCGAGCAAACCAAGGTGAGTTCACACTTCTCTACAAAGCATGGGATTCCCAGGGGTTGGGAATGGGTTAAGGAATAGGGATTCCTCGTCCTGTTGAGACGTAATCAGGAACATAGATTCCTCGTCCTGTTGAGACGTAATCAGGAACATAGATTCCTCGTCCTGTTGAGACGTATTTAACTATACCAGACTAGAACTCTATCAACGAAGTCCCTCCTTTTATATCGACTTAATCGCCGAGGCCAATGGCGAACGGGTCATTAGTTAAATAGCGCTATTAGGTTTAACAAACCTCACACCGTGCCGCAGAGGACGGGCGTGGACTAATGGACTATGGCACGTCAGTGATGATAGACACAGACGTTAGGGCACTTAAACATGACGAACGTTAGTAGTCGATATGGTAACGAGTCTGGGGAATTAAACATGGGGTAGCCCCCACGGCCATAGAGCCGGGCTGGAATAGCCAACGTAAGAACGGGTAACTAATAAACGTTTTTCGAACTATGGGGTAACCCCCACGGCTGGATAGCTGGTAAAGAGCAAACTGTGTTTTCGGAACAACTATAAACTGGACAACCAAACGTGAACTCACTCGACATTGTTGTTGACTCGTTACTACATGCTTTGCAGGTTTATAGGTACTTAGCTGGAGCTTGCACAAGGAAGAGTCGTTGTGGGACATGGACAGCTGTGTGCCATGTTAAACCTTTGGTTATTTAAACTTACGATTTGGGTTTTTAAACATTTATGCTTCCGCTCATAACCTAAACTATGTTGGATTTGGACACTAACTGTGTTGGCTGAACTTTTACATTTAATTACTTGCTTGTTCAATATGATTAGTGGTTTGATCCTGGTCAGTCACGCCTCCAAGCGGTGATACTCCGCGTGTGGATTTTGGGGGTGTGACAGATTGGTATCAGAGCCATTGGTTATAGAGAACTTGGTTTTAATAAAGGAAAACGTTTTTGTTAAAACCAGACTATAACCTGTACAGTGCTCTACGATCCACAACGACGCTTCACTCCACGTGCAAGGCTCAACATTCTAGGTTATATGGTATACGTTTTTTTATTGCCTACTTGCTGGATTACATAGAACTATGTTCTTGGTATGCTTAGATAAACGTAGCAACTATAGTTTGAAAACACATTTGTGCTTGCTCCCTACTGTCACTACACACTTACACACATTCGCGACACCTTTCCTACTTGTGTTTCCTTCGATGTGAGATCATGAGGGAACGTGTGAACCTAACTCAAGCCAGCTGACGGCTCTTATCAATGAACAAGTTACGGCAGCACTCGCAGCCGCTCAGACAGGAAGTGTAACCTGCTATTCCGAACCTAACCTAGGATGTTAGATCCCACTCTCATGACCCAATTCTCGCGCTTAACCCTGTTTTTCCTTCCTCGCGCAACAAGGTCAGAACGCTCAGCCACCTGTATGCACATTTAAGACATTCATGGACTGTCGTCCTAGTACTTTCGGTGGCACTAAAGGAGCTGTTGGACTCCTCCATTGGTTTGAAGAACTCGAGTCTGTCTTAGAGATGTGTGAATGCCCTGAGGCTCGCAGGGTAGATTACGCCACTTGTACTCTCGAAGGCACTACGCTAACTTGGTGGAACGCGCAAGTTCAGATGCTGGGGCTGGCGGCTGCTAATGCCACCCCATGGAATGATTTTTAGGAACTGATCAAACGTGAATACTGTAGTCGTGATGACATCCACAAGCTGAAAGTGGAGTTCTTTAACCTGAAGATGACGGGGTCAGAGATAGAAGTGTACACGGAACGATCCAACGAACTGGCAGGGTTATGATCAACTATGGTGGATCCTCCTATCAAGCGTATTGAGCTGTACCTCAGAGGCTTGGTACCAGAATTCAAAGTCATGTGACATCGGCCAACCTTGCAACCATCCAGGATATTACTCGTCTTACCCAACGTCTCTCAGATCAGGCGGTAGGACAGAATGAACTGCCGAAACGTATTAATGCTACTACAACTACTTCGGATGCTCCCAGTGACAACCAACGCAAGTGAGATGGAAAATTCGAGCAAGGGTTCCACTTCGGTTCAGTCTCAGTCGCAGCAGCGAAAAACGGATGAGTACAGGAGCCCCAGGCAGTAGTCTTTTGGTAATCGAAGTCAGGGTGGATACCGGGGAAACCACCCTAAGCGCAATTGATGTAAATTGCACCACAGCGGATCGTGCAACAAGGATCGTTGACAAAGATACAACAAGCTTGGTCATGAAGCCAAAGATTGTAGAAGCTCACGTCCTGCAAGTAAGAACCGACAACAGCAGCCACAAGCTCCACAGAATCAGCAGCAACAGCAGGGTAACAAGGGATGCCATCAGTGTAGTGCGGAAGGTCACTTCAAGAGACACCGCCCCTAGTTGAACCAGAGCCAGAACCAGAATCAGAACCGCAATCAGGGAAATGGGAACAGTAATGGAGGCAACACGGGGGTAATAACGGCGGCAATGGCGCCAGGGGCGAATGTTTGTGATTGGTCAGGGTGATGTTAGGAATGACCCCAATGTTGTGATGGTTTCGACATTATTACCTCAACATCGAGCAGAGATTCTTTGCAAAGAAAAGATCGTCCGCATTCCTCGTGCTGGTTAAAAACCTTTGGTAATTTATGGTGACAAGCTTCTGGAGCATCACCTATAGCTCGTGCACCTTATCGCTTAGCTCCATCAGAGTTGGAAGAACTATCTACGCAACTACAAGAACTCTTAGATAAGGGTTTTATTCGTCCTAGCTCTTTGCCCTGGGGGAGCTCCAGTGCTATTTGTGAAGAAGAAAGATGGTACGTTCAGAATGTGCATCGACTACCGTGAACTAAACAAGGTGACTGTGAAGAATCGCTACCCTCTTCCATGTATTGACGACTTGTTCGACCAGCTGCAAGGGTCGAGCTACTATTCAAAGATTGATTTGAGATCAGGATATCACCAGCTGAGAGTCCGAGAAGAGGACGTCTCCAAAACAGCCTTTAGAACTCGATATGGCCACTATGAGTTTTTGGTAATGCCTTTTGGGCTGACAAACGCACCAGCGGTCTTCATGGACTTGATGAATCGAGTGTGCAAGCCGTACCTAGACAAGTTCGTTATTGTATTCATCGACGACATCTTGATTTACTCAAAGAGTCAGGAGGAACACGAACAACATCTACGACTCATTTTGGAACTCCTTCGAACAGAACAGCTGTACGCCAAGTTTTCAAAATGTGACTTCTGGCTTCGTGAAGTCCATTTCTTAGGCCATGTAGTGAACAAGGATGGGATTCACGTTGATCCATCCAAAGTAGATTCGATCAAGAGCTGGCATGCACCTCGTACGCCAATGGAAATTCGCCAATTCTTGGGATTGGCAAGTTACTACAGGAGGTTTATTAAGGATTTTTCCATGATTGCGCAGCCTCTTACTTCATTAACGCAGAAGGGCGTTGTTTATCGCTGGGGAAATGCACAGGAGATAGCGTTTCAGCACTTAAAGGATAGACTTTGCAGTGCACCTATTCTTTCATTGCCAGAGGGCACAGACGACTTCGTGGTTTACTGCGACGCATCCATTCAGGGTCTTGGTTGCGTATTGATGCAGCGGGATAAAGTTATAGCCTACGCCTCACGCCAACTCAAAGTTCATGAAAAGAACTACACTACACACGATCTAGAGCTGGGAGCGGTTGTTTTTGCACTTAAGATATGGAGACACTACTTGTATGGTACCAAATGCGCTATCTACACTGATCACAGGAGCCTCGAGCATATCTTTAAACAGAAGGAACTCTATATGCGACAGGGATGATGAGTCGAACTGCTGAACGATTACGAATTCTCGATCAGGTA
This sequence comes from Helianthus tuberosus, assembly GCA_030545235.1. Classification (NCBI taxonomy): domain Eukaryota; kingdom Viridiplantae; phylum Streptophyta; class Magnoliopsida; order Asterales; family Asteraceae; genus Helianthus; species Helianthus tuberosus. The sequence continues at coordinate 127,095,325 of CM060358.1, forward strand.
CCACCCGGGCAAAGCCAATGTTGTGGCTGACGCCCTCAGTCGAAAGGACACTGCGCCTAAGCATGTACGAGCTTTACAACTTACTATACAGTCTAGCCTTCCTTCTCAAATACGAAATGCTCCTGTAGAAGCATTGAAACCAGAGAACGTCAGGGCTGAAGCCCTACGCGGCTCAAGGCAACGGTTAGAACAAAAGGAAGACGGGGCTTACTACGTAACAGGACGCATTTGGGTCCCACTTTATGGCAACCTACGAGAGCTTGTGATGGATGTGGCACACAAGTCTCGCTACTCAGTACATCCTGGTTCAGATAAGATGTACCACAATATCAAAACTACATATTGGTGGCCTAGCATGAAAGCTCACATAGCAACGTACGTTAGCAAGTGCTTGACTTGTGCGAGAGTCAAGGCGGAATACCAGAAACCTTCAGGCCCACTTCAGCAACCAGAGATACCACAATGGAAATGGGAGCAAATTTCCATGGATTTTGTTACTGGCCTGCCTAGATCTCAACGTGGTAACGATACTATTTGGGTGATCGTGGATCGACTCACAAAGTCTGCTCACTTCTTGGCCATCAAAGAAACGGATAAGTTCTCCACCCTAGCAGACGTATATCTCAAGGAAGTTGTCTCGAGGCACGGGGTGCCCACCTCTATCATCTCGGATCGAGATGCACGTTTTACATCAGAACTGTGGCAAGCAATGCACAAGTCCTTTGGCTCAAGGTTAGATATGAGCACAGCTTATCAACCGCAAACGGATGGGCAGTCGGAACGTACCATCCAGAACCTCGAAGACATGCTTAGGGCATGTGTGATTGACTTTGGCAACGGCTGGGAAAAGCATCTGCCACTTGTGGAATTTTCATACAATAACAGCTACCACACCAGCATTAAAGCTGCTCCATTTGAGGCATTGTACGGGCGTAAATGCCGGTCACCTCTTTGTTGGGCAGAGGTGGGGGATAGTCAGATTACTGGTCCAGAACATGTGGTTGACACAACAGAGAAAATTGCTCAGATACGACAACGAATGGCGGCAGCTCGTGACCGTCAGGAAGTCTACGCTGATAAGGGCAGAAAACCACTAAAGCTCCAGGTTGGGGAGCGAGTACTACTCAAAGTTTCACCCTGGAAGGGTGTGGTTCGTTTTGGCAAACTTAACCCACGATACGTTGGACCTTTCGAAATTATTGAGAGAATAGGCAAGGTAGCCTACAAACTGAACTTACCAGCAGAACTCAGTGCAGTTCACAACGTTTTCCACGTGTCAAATCTGAAGAAGTGTCTGTCAGATGAGACCCACGTAGTTCCTTTGAAGGAGCTCACGATCGACGAGCAGTTACGATTCGTCGAGGAACTTGTTGAAATCACGGACCGGGATGTTAAGGTCCTCAAGCGTACTAGAATACCTCTCGTTCGAGTTCGTTGGAACTCACGTCGCGGCCCAGAGTTCACCTGGGAACGCGAAGATCAGATGAAACAAAAATATCCCCAACGGTTCGCAACCGGTACAACCACTACTGAGGCTGAAGCTACGGAATTTCGGGACGAAATTCCAGATCGACGGGGGGAGGATGTGACACCCCAGGAAAACCATGCAACTTAACTAGCTTCCTCAGTGAGTACGTGCTAAATTTCGGGACGAAATTTCTTTCAACTTGGGGATAATGTGACAACTCGTATTTCCAAACTTATCTACGTGCTTGATGTAACGTATTTGAACTAGGTGTAATTATTTGATATGCTGAATTAATGAGATTATATGTGATATATGTTATGTGAACGTATGTATGTATACAAACTAAGCGAGCCCAAACGCACAACACAACCCACTCGCACAAGCCCATTCGGGCTACACTCCTTGCATCCGATCCAAGGGCAGCCCAAGGTTGGGTTCGGCCCACTTCCTCATATGCATTTACACACACCCTTAGAGAATTTGTCTCTCATTTGTTGCAATTTCATATTATACACACAAACCCTAGCTTCCTTCCTCTCTTCTCAAACCCGACGGCAACAACCTCCCACCTCTATCGAAGCTTTATCTTTCGGATCAACTCTCTTTCCATTTGTCAACCGGTTAGTGTTATGCTATTGTTTGATTTCGGATTGGTTGATGTTATGATATGATTTGTGAATGATATACGATTGATGATAAGGTAAACTGTTAGTATGATGTCTTTAAAAATCGGTTCACGTGTGATAGATGAAATCGAGGTGTGTATTGGAGATCGGATGTGTGTGTCGACTATCATATCTTGCTTACGGATTAGGGTGCATGATGATTTAGAATTAATGATTATAATCAGTGGTATATTCATTCAAACAATAATAGTTCCATGTGCAATTCTTTAATGGCTGACATATACTAAATGTTGTTACACATGATTCTGACAATTAAATCACCAAACTCACATGCAAGTATTATATAATATTCAAATGTTTATGGCTGACAACACTTGGTTTGGTGGATGGTAGCTTATTCCTTTTAGATATATAAGCCTTAGGTAACCTTTTTGACTTTGATAAAAAGAATAGTTATGATGGCATACTGCCGATTTAAATGATGATGTTGTTCATGAATATGAATGTATGATTTGATGGTATATTAGATAACCTGATGTAGATGATTTTGGGTCACTATTATAATCATGGTACACATGACCTGGCCCTTTTTAATTGGACCGAACATTCTAACAGATTTCATATATATTGTTTGAGATAATACAAGGTTGGCATGATGAATTAATTAGGATGCATAACAAACAAACTGATGATCCATTTATTTAATTGATTTGATCGACGATAGCATGATGTGGAAACTGTTGATATTGATTGGTAGAAATCAAAGGTGTAACTATTGTTGACTAAATAGAATATGGAAACTATATAACTGATTAGCATGATTGGTGGATAATAAAACAACTTGCACAAGATATTCGGTGTCGCACAAGAGCGAATAAATCGCACAAGTTGTAATGTTTGGTTAACTGTTGGGCCGGACATATATATTTTGGTCTGGGATGATTCCGATTGCACAAGTCGGTTGGATCGTACAAGCTCACCCGGATCGCACAAGACATTTACATGTTAATTAGTTTGGGCCGCGTGTTGTTATGTTTGGGCTTTGGACTATCTTGGGCCGGGTGTTTATCTGAGTCGCACAACATGATGTGGGTCGCACAAGTCTGTGCCGAACACACAACATGTTGGGCCGCCTGTTATTGGGCTTTATCTTTGGGATCCTACTAGTGTTAGTATGTTATGAATTTGACTGCGAATATGTTATACGTGTTTGCTATGATCAGTACATGTTAGTAACCTGTTAACTTGTGTGAACACACGTGCTTTACTCGAACCTCGACCTGACTTGTATGGTAACCATGTTAGGATGTGGTTAGCCTCAACTATCTCGATTGACCTTTCTGTGTAATCTGCCGAGTAAACCAAGGTGAGTTCACACTTCTCTACAAAGCATGGGATTCCCAGGGGTTGGGAATGGGTTAAGGAATAGGGATTCCTCATCCTGTTGAGACGTAATCAGGAACATAGATTCCTCGTCCTGTTGAGACGTAATCAGGAACATAGATTCCTCGTCCTGTTGAGACGTAATCAGGAACATAGATTCCTCGTCCTGTTGAGACGTATTTAACTATACCAGACTAGAACTCTATCAACGAAGTCCCTCCTTTTATATCGACTTAATCGCCGAGGCCAATGGCGAACGGGTCATTAGTTAAATAGCGCTATTAGGTTTAACAAACCTCACACCGTGCCGCAGAGGACGGGCGTGGACTAATGGACTATGGCACGTCAGTGATGATAGACACAGACGTTAGGGCACTTAAACATGACGAACGTTAGTAGTCAATATGGTAACGAGTCTGGGGAATTAAACATGGGGTAGCCCCCACGGCCATAGAGCCGGGCTGGAATAGCCAACGTAAGAACGGGTAACTAATAAACGTTTTTCGAACTATGGGGTAACCCCCACGGCTGGATAGCTGGTAAAGAGCAAACTGTGTTTTCGGAACAACTATAAACTGGACAACCAAACGTGAACTCACTCGACATTGTTGTTGACTCGTTACTACATGCTTTGCAGGTTTATAGGTACTTAGCTGGAGCTTGCACAAGGAAGAGTCGTTGTGGGACATGGACAGCTGTGTGCCATGTTAAACCTTTGGTTATTTAAACTTACGATTTGGGTTTTTAAACATTTATGCTTCCGCTCATAACCTAAACTATGTTGGATTTGGACACTAACTGTGTTGGCTGAACTTTTACATTTAATTACTTGCTTGTTCAATATGATTAGTGGTTTGATCCTGGTCAGTCACGCCTCCAAGCGGTGATACTCCGCGTGTGGATTTTGGGGGTGTGACAGATTGGTATCAGAGCCATTGGTTATAGAGAACTTGGTTTTAATAAAGGAAAACGTTTTTGTTAAAACCAGACTATAACCTGTACAGTGCTCTACGATCCACAACGACGCTTCACTCCACGTGCAAGGCTCAACATTCTAGGTGATATGGTATACGTTTTTTTATTGTCTACTTGCTGGATTACATAGAACTATGTTCATGGTATGCTTAGATAAACGTAGCAACTATAGTTTGAAAACACATTTGTGCTTGCTCCCTACTGTCACTACACACTTACACACATTCGCGACACCTTTCCTACTTGTGTTTCCTTCGATGTGAGATCATGAGGGAACGTGTGAACCTAACTCAAGCCAGCTGACGGCTCTTATCAATGAACAAGTTACGGCAGCACTCGCAGCCGCTCAGACAGGAAGTGTAACCTGCTATTCCGAACCTAACCTAGGATGTTAGATCCCACTCTCATGACCCAATTCTCGCGCTTAACCCTGTTTTTCCTTCCTCGCGCAACAAGGTCAGAACGCTCAGCCACCTGTATGCACATTTAAGACATTCATGGACTGTCGTCCTAGTACTTTCGGTGGCACTAAAGGAGCTGTTGGACTCCTCCATTGGTTTGAAGAACTCGAGTCTGTCTTAGAGATGTGTGAATGCCCTGAGGCTCGCAGGGTAGATTACGCCACTTGTACTCTCGAAGGCACTACGCTAACTTGGTGGAACGCGCAAGTTCAGATGCTGGGGCTGGCGGCTGCTAATGCCACCCCATGGAATGATTTTTAGGAACTGATCAAACATGAATACTGTAGTCGTGATGACATCCACAAGCTGAAAGTGGAGTTCTTTAACCTGAAGATGACGGGGTCAGAGATAGAAGTGTACACGGAACGATCCAACGAACTGGCAGGGTTATGATCAACTATGGTGGATCCTCCTATCAAGCGTATTGAGCTGTACCTCAGAGGCTTGGTACCAGAATTCAAAGTCATGTGACATCGGCCAACCTTGCAACCATCCAGGATATTACTCGTCTTGCCCAACATCTCTCAGATCAGGCGGTAGGACAGAATGAACTGCCGAAACGTATAAATGCTACTACAACTACTTCGGATGCTCCCAGTGACAACCAACGCAAGTGAGATGGAAAATTCGAGCAAGGGTTCCACTTCGGTTCAGTCTCAGTCGCAGCAGCGAAAAACGGATGAGTACAGGAGCCCCAGGCAGTAGTCTTTTGGTAATCGAAGTCAGGGTGGATACCGGGGAAACCACCCTAAGCGCAATTGATGTAAATTGCACCACAGCGGATCGTGCAACAAGGATCGTTGACAAAGATACAACAAGCTTGGTCATGAAGCCAAAGATTGTAGAAGCTCACGTCCTGCAAGTAAGAACCGACAACAGCAGCCACAAGCTCCACAGAATCAGCAGCAACAGCAGGGTAACAAGGGATGCCATCAGTGTAGTGCGGAAGGTCACTTCAAGAGACACCGCCCCCAGTTGAACCAGAACCAGAACCAGAATCAGAATCAGAACCGCAATCAGGGAAACGGGAACAGTAATGGAGGAAACACGGGGGTAATAACGACGGGAATATCCAGCAAGTTATCGAGCCTGTTCTAATACGTAAGCAGTTAAACAGTAACCGTCAACACCTAACATACAAATCATAAGTGTTATTGGGCCTATCCAATCATACTAACGGTTAACAGCATCACAGAGTCCAAATAAAACGGTATGCACAGTCCCCACACTTTTGGCCAAATAACGGATACAAGCAGTCCATTCGAGACAAGGTGGTCTCGACTCGAGAACGTGCGGTCTCGAGTCGCAACCATGAGATCTCGAGTAATGCGCCATGAGTCGCAACCTCGGAAGTCTCGAGCTTAGTCTCGAGTCGAGAACAGGAGGTCTCGAGTCGAGATCTTGATAGTCTCGGGTCCTTGATGCTTGCCGCTTGGTCTCGAGTTGTCACGTGTTGGTCTCGAGTCGCAACCGGGGGTCTCGACTCGCAACCCTGGATACGTGCACATGAAGTTCTTCTAGAACCTCTGATGTACTCACCAATAGAATTGTAATTTCATGTAATTTTGTACTATCCAATCAAATTACACAAACATGTTTTCTTGTCTAATTACTAATCAAAATAAATCAAACAACCAGATTTCAAATATTCATAACAACATTCAAATAGTTCATCATTAGGGTTTTTACATATTCAACTAGCATGAATGTCTAAGAAACTCTTATCCTAGCATGCACTCGAATCGGTATCATCACCGGTTCCTAATCATATATTTCCAGGACTACACATGCAACACATTCCTATTGTCTATCACCTTGCATATCATCTTTCAAAAACAATGTCATACTAATACATGCCTTACATATAGTCACCTATTAAATTTCATCACACCAAATCCATCACTAAGCTAGCCATAATTATCATTTAGTCATTCTTATACCATTTCATCACGAGATCATACACGGAACATTTGAACTAGTCAAGCAAAACATTCATAAGCAAGAATCTATATCAAAGATCTTTCAACTATGCACAAGGAGGCACTAACCGGTTCCAAAGTGTGGAGGTGTGTAGGGATTCACCGAGATCCGAGAGCTCCTTCCTTATCCGTCGGTTGTTCCGAGAAGAAAGGAGGAGAGTGTTGGTGGAACTTTTAGGGTTTTAGTGCTTGAAGGAGTGTAGGAGAGTGTGTGTGGGTGAGTGTGGGAGAATGATGGAAATGTCAAAATGAGGGAAGGTTGGCTTGGGCATGGGTTTTATACCCGTTCTAAGGTCGGTACACCCTAATGGGCTCAAGTGCACACGGCCCAACCGTTTAATGTTCACTCGAGACCGAGTGGTCTCGAGTCGGGTTCATGGTCTCTGCTTACTATATATATATATATATATAACTATGTATATCATACTTACACATTGTCAACACATAATTTAGCACGAGGATCACATAGCATAACAAGATCAACACCATATTTTTCATTTAGTAATATATACACGCAAGTTCAATACAAGGTGGTTGCTCGGGAAAACCCAGAGTGTCACAACGTGCATGTCTTTCCACCCCGAAAACATTTATAAAAATGTAAAACCGTAAAATGGTGGGGTTATGAACTCACCTGAATATTCCTGTGCAAAGCTAGCTATATACGACTTTGTGATGTCGTTTCCAAGACTTGACTTGCTAGCGTGCATTCTACAATATTCCTAAGACGGAATATCTTATAAGTTTCTAAATAACGCGGTAAGTAATCTACCTGTTACCGAGCTCTACTGAATCGTTAATCGAACGATTCAACGGTTAAGTTGTTAAGTTAATGAAAAGGACTAAGTTAAACTTTGTCGCCCCGAGAAGTCGTTTGTGTATATAGAAACGTTCGTATGAAAGTAATATACAATGCACTTGTATATATTACGTCTTGTATATATGTCAAAGTATATGTAGATGCCGTTTAGGCGTTCAAAATAAATATAAAAAGTTATATTTATTTTACAAAAGTATCGTCGAGTTGTTGAATGTTTGACATAAATAGATATATCTATTTTATAAAAGAATTCGTGTTATACGATGGTTGAAATGAATATATAGGCTATATTTATTTTTGTAAAACGAATTCGTGTCGTTTAATACTTCAAATAAATATATAAACTATATTTATTTTAGTAACACAATCGTCGTGTCGTTGATATTTGAAATAGCATATAAACTATATTTTTGTTTATAAAAGAATCGTATTATCGGCGTTTGAAATAAATATCAACATTATATTCGTTGGTAAAAACGCTTGGAACTATCGATATTTGAAATAACTATAAACGTTATTTTTGTTTTAAATAAGTATCGGTTTTGTAATCTTATAACCTCGACAAAATAAATATACTTTATATTTATCTTATAAGAAAAGTTCGAATTGTTGATAAGTGTTTTTTCTAGAATGTAATTACTTTTGCGTTACGGGGTTTTAGGAAAAACGGACAGAGTTTTCTCTGTTTTTGGACGATCCCGACAACTAGGTGTTGATATATTTTTCAAGATTCAACAATATAACACTATATGTAATTTGTCAAATATATCGAAACGTAAACTATACTTTAATCGTTCGGTTGAGCTCGTTTTCACGAAATAAATAAAAACAATGTAATTATAAATCGCAACGCTAAATTCTTTTCCAAAACTTTCTCGTCGAGGCGTTTGACCAAGTTGACCAGGTTTGACTCGAAACCAAAGCTGACCCGAACCAAGTCCGTTGACCGCTGTTGACCAAGTTGACTCGGGTTTGACCCGAATTAACCAAACTGACTTGTCTGACCGCACCGCGTGACCCAACGTGTTGACTCGAACCCACTTCTGATGTTGACCAGTTGACCCGAGTTGACTCGGTGTTGACCGAACCACTGACCCGAGACCCGTGACTGAACCGTGGCTTGAACCTAGACCAAACCTGTCGAACCAAAGCTTGAGTCTGACTCGTAACTAAACCAAATTCGCAACTTGAACCGAAAATGACCCATAATCGAACCAAAAGTCTCAGAGTCTTACCTTAGCTGAAACCCGAGCCACTGTAATTCGGGTGAGGCTCGTCGGACCACAGACCCGAACCACCGGCGGCGGGCGCTTCTTCTCCGCCGTCATCTCTCTCTCTCTTCTCAGCTTCTCTCTCTCCATCTCGTCTCTCTCTCTCTCCATCCTCTCTCTCCTCTTTTGTTCTGTCGCCGCCGCACCACCACCGGACAGTGGTGGTGGTGATCCGTTCTGTTAATCGAAAGGGGGGGCTGGCTTTGTGTGTTGTAGGTAGAACTTGAGAGGATGAGAAGAAGAGAGGGGGGTAATCGACTGGTTGTATGTGTGAGCATGTTTGGATAATGTTGAGTGAAAATGGGAAGGAAATAGGAAACAAGTGTTGTTGATAAACTGAGTTTGTGGGTTTGCGGTGGATTTCAAGAGGGAGAGGGTGAGGTTTTATCCTTATTTGTGTGGGTAATGACTAATGTGGTTTCCTTATGTCCTGTGTATATATATCTATAGAGATCTCATGAAGATTTTATAGGATATGTATATATTTTGTAGGATTTGTAGAGATCTTTAAAGATCTTGGCAAGATTTAATATATTAGGTGTAGGTTTAGGCTTGTGGGTTTTGGGCTTGGGCCCAGGGCCCACAAGCCCATCTCATGTGTAAGTGGCCCGTAATTCCTACGGGACCCGATATCGTGACCCACACTCCATAAGCATAAGATATTCGTGTAACATCCATATTTGTCGGTGTCGTCAGTATTTCATACGGTTTCAAATCGTTATCGTTTATCGTTTAGCAGGTTTTCTGTGGACCGTCATGCGCGTACTGTAAAGTCGATCAGGCATTCCTAGGCACTCCAAAGGCCTAATTAAGTTTATTCGTGTTGTAGACACTATTTATTGTCGTGTAAATCGCATGTTAATCACGTAATTAAGGGTGTAAATTACCGGTTGTCACATACCAGAGCATTCGTCTTGACAACTGAAGAAGCCAAGATGATTCCGGATGTGATTACCGATACGTTCTTAGTTAATGATATTTTTGCCAAAGTATTATTTGACTCTGGTGCAAATCAAAGTTTAATCATTACTTCTTTCTACAAAATTCTCAACCAACCATTAACTAAACTTCAACGAGACTGTTAGGTGGAGATAGCAAATAGAGAATCCATTTAGATAAGTGAAATCTTGTAGGGAGCAAGAATAGAAATTCTAAACCATCATTTTTCTGCTAACCTTTACCCAATGAATCTAGCTGGATTTGATATCGTATTAGGAATGGATTGGTTGGTAGCAAATCATGCCAGTATTTTATGTGATCAAAGGTCAGTACAAGTAAGTACACCGAAGGGAGAAAATATCACAATTAAGGGAGATAAGCCAACCAGGTTAGCAAAATTCATCTATGTGATGAAATGTAACACCTCGTCAATCACGTCCAATGATGGGTTGACACGTGTACTAAACCCTAATGAAGTCAAACGTTGACTATTAGGGACTAATTTTGCAAAAAACAAACTTTGAATGTGGAAGGATTGAAAGTGTCAACATTCTTAAACTAAGCCTCTGAATGACCTTACACAGTATTCGTATTCACAAATGAGCCACTTGTTGGTCGAGAGGAGCCGTTTGCTTTGAAAGTTTGCGCGACGAAGGGTTAAAAGCATCAACATGTTAATTCTTACCTCCGGGTGACCTTTTAACAACCCGTGAGCTTCATAATGTTCAATCATACTCTCAGGAATGCCTAATATTGGACATATAAGGCTTTATGCCAATAAGTGATGATACGCGCAAGTTTGCAAGTTAAAGGGGTTAAAAACATCAACATGTTTAATTATACCTCTGAATAACCTTTTAACGAACCCGTAGCATTATGATTTTTGATCATACTCTTGGGAATGCCTAATATGGGCTACATAGGGCTTTGATGCCATGAAACGATAATACGCGCAAGTTTGTGCGTTAAAGGGACCAAAAGCGTCAACGTCTAAAACTACACCTTTGAGTGACCATTTAAGCAAACTGGAAACTCTGCGATGTTCGGCCATACCCTCGGGAGTGTCTAATACTGGCCATGTAAGGATTTTATGCCATTTCGCGATAATGCACGCAAGTTCGCAAATTAAGGGGTTAAAAGCGTCAACGCACGAAACTACACTTTCGGGTGATCTTTTGAAAGAACCGGGAACTCCATGATGCTCGGTCAAACTACTGGATGTGCTAGATGGGCCATTACAAGTTTATGCACCTTATGTTAACATAATATGATGGATACATAAAGTATTGTGCCAAAAATGACACTTTTGGAAGATAAACATATGAATAGAAAGAACAGGGACTATAACTGCCAAACCACCAAATTTGTTGACTCGGCTAACCCTTTTCATGGGCCACGACCCAGGTCTAGGCCGCTCTCACGGCATGCCAGGCTGCAAACAGCAGCAACACAAGTATTGTTGTTGTTAGTTTATGCATTTCTTATTCTACAAACATAATCAAAACAATTAAAAGAAGACAGGGACCAAAACATCAAAACTGTCAAACTGCTAAACTTTTGCTTTTGGGCCGGACATCCTCGCGGGCCGCGAAGTCCACTGGGCTCTTCCTTCGCGGGCCGCCAGTGAACACACAGCAACAACAGTTTTTTTTTAAATTTTGTTGTTTTAAAGTTCCTTGTTCTCCACACAAACACTTCTAAACCATCTAATTGAAACTAGGGACTTGTATACAGATTCTAACACCTGGTAAACACTTGTAATGATCCTATCGAATCCCCTAAACACATGGCAAGATCCTAGAATTTCTTAAACACTATAAATTGGTGTAATCCTTCATTAAACAACTTGCACCTTTCCTTTCTTTCTTCCTATCTTCTCATCATGGGAGTTCCTGAGCATATTGGGAGCACCCTTTGAGTTTTTATCAGTCCATAGGACCACTTGTAAGTGTTCCTTTCTTGACTAGTTTTTCTGTTTGGCTTTTAAAGCTGAAAAGTCAAGCGTTTACGATAAACGCTTTGACTTTTAGCTAGACCTTAAACAGTCAAGCCATTGTTCGCAACGAACATGGCTACGTGATCGTAATTAGGTAGGTGTTAATCCCTCAAAAGGGCACCTCCTAAGAATCAGGTTTGCTTGGTCAATTGACGAGTCAACATAATATTGTTTTAAAAAGTCAACGGGTCAGTTTTTAAAATAATTGCGATACGAGTTTAGAAATGTTCTAAAATAATTTTTATCATATAAACAACTTAGTAATAATTATTAGAACATGTGTAAACATGTTCGGCTCATCAATTCCAGTTTTAGGGTCGGTTCGCAACCGAAAGTCGTGAAGTTTGACTTCTAAAGTTGACTTTCAATTATGAACCGAACTAGATTAGTTTACTACTGATTTTAGGTTCCGTTATGATCGTAATATAATGTAGCATAACCCTATAAGGTTATATTACACGATCATACTAGAAATCTGAGTTTTTGCGCATGCTCCGTTAATATGCCATACTTTGACTAATATGCCCTTTTTAGCAAAAATAAGGTTTTAGATACCAATAAGCTTTCAAACAACTTAGGTACTGATATGTTAACATGATTAACATATTTCAATGTTACGAACCTGATCATAAACTGAGTTTGCGTGTAATGTCGTAAATTATGCTTTAAATTGACCAAAATGTTTTTACAGTTGTTCATACCTAAAATGACCAAAATGCCCTTCAGGCGCATAGATCGGTTTTAAGCATAATTTTTCATACCAAATTCATTGCCTACTGATGTAATATCATAATTAGGATAATCTGGGATGTCCATTCAGTTTATAAACTGAGTTTACGCATACGTTCTTGAATTATGTCCTTAAATGACGATAATGCCCTTTTTGCACCTAAAATGATTTAAAAGCATAATTTTCATACAAAACCTTTTTATTATTGATATGTTATATTAATTAACATATTTTGGTCATATAAACCTGATCATAACATCAGTTTTCCTAAAAGATCGCACATATCGTCATGTAACGATTTTAACGCCGTTTCGGCGTGTAATTTGTTTTTAAACCACAACTACCAACCAAGACTTGTTACCTATTGATTTTATAACTCATTTAAAATATTTTTACAGTATGTACATGTTATAAACTCAGATTCCCAAATTAGCCTTCAAAACTATGTGTGAAATTACCAAAATGCCCCTCTGGAGCATAGTTTGGTTTTAAACAATAAAACGAACGTATGTTTGATATCATACTGATATTATATCATAAATAAAGTGTTTTCAAAGAATGTTTATGATCGTAACATCAGATTGTACTCAAGTTCCTTTTATATGTCCTAAAATGACCAAAACGCCCTTACGAGGCGTAGTTTGATTTTAAAACTTAAACAGGCATACAAGTTGATATCCCACTGATATTATAACTTGTTTAAAGTATATTGGCATATGGAACTTGTTCATAACTCATCCGCTTACTCGTTATCGCTAATACGCGTACGGTTAGACTTGCTTAATTAGTTTACATAAGTTTGTCGCAACGGGTTTAACCTTATCATTTTTACTTCAAAATCCAGAATGTATTTAGTTTACCCATATTATACAAGTCTTTATACTTGTTGGGTCTAAATTACATTCTATTCCGATCATCGCTTAATCTAGCGTATCGCACCGTTTTTAAACTTTCAGCTAGCCGGTCTAAGTCTATGACTTAATTAAGATCCGTTAGCATTCTGAATTGGTTATATATTACCATCATTCCAGACTAGAGCCACCCGGTAAAAGCTACCTGCATTTAGTTAGATTGGATATGACTGAGTTATTTAAATCTTTTTCTGTGATCGAGTATTAGCTCAGGTAAATACTTTTAACTTGTTTTCCCTTATACGGGCTTGGGATACGGTAAATTAATACCGCTTAGTCGGGTGTGGGATCAATAAAATGCCAGATTGTGGGTAGTAAATCCACATAACCGGTTTTGATACTGTTTTGTTGATAACTTAAACATTGGGAGTTAATGCGACTATGTCCTGGATATATCCTCGGCTCATTAAAATTGCTAATGGCCACGACCGATGCGCAATGTGTAGGCATACACCGAAAAGATGTCAATACTAGAATATTAATTACCCATAGAAACTAAGTTAAATCTAAAAAACAAGTACGAAACATATCTTGGAAGAAGATTGGAGTGAAATCTAAGCAAAAATTGGTTGATTTTAGGGTGTGGGCGACCAGGAACTCTCGTGCGGCTGTTAGGGTTTTGAAATAATGATAAGTTTTTACTGAAAATTCGCTTAAATACCCTGTTTTTACTGTTGAGATTTTCACTCGCATGGTCGTGAGACCTATCGCACGGTCGTGCCAATGCAAGTCGCACTCCTGGTTTGCCTGATAGTGCCGTGTTGCACGATAGTGCAACGGATCGCACAGTAGTGCGAGTCCGAAGACTACTCGGTGCACTATTCTGGCCTGGTCTGACTACGAAGCGCATGACTGTGCCAATGACTGCACGGTCGTGCGTTACCTGGGCATTTTCTAGTCAATTTTAACAGCAAGTGTTTAACTTCGTATTTTCACCTAATTTTTTCATTTTTGCAAGATTTTGTATATTGTAACAGTAAATCAACTTCAAAACTTCAAAAGTTATGGATCAAACTTGTATGTACCTACGTTTAAATCGAAGAATTAACGAACTAGGAAATAAATATGACAAATTAATATATACAAAATTACCCTTAGCTTGTGAAAACACGCCCGCTAAATTTGTCAGCGCGTCGATAGCTGGACTCATTCTCCCCACACTTTTTTTAAGCGTGCGGGATGTGGAGTTCTAGAATTTCCTCCGCCGAGTCAACCGGTCCGTTGATGTAACTTTTCAGTCTATGACCGTTGACTTTGAAAGTTTCCCCGCTTAAATTTTCGATGACGACGGCTCTGTAAGGAAATACTTCTTTGACCGTGTATGGACCCGTCCATCGTGATCTTAACTTCCTGGGGAATAAACGCAGTCGTGAGGAGTATAACAAGACAACATCCCTAATGCGGAAATCTTTATGTTCTTTCAATATCTTGTCATGAAACCTCTTGACTCGTTCTTTGTACCTGCTAGAACTCTCATAGGTATGGTTTCTTAGCTCCTCAAGCTCGTCGATTTGCAGAAAACGAGCTTCACTTCCACTTTTTAAATCCATATTTTCCGTTTTCAAGGCCCAGAATGCCTTGTGTTCTAGCTCGACTGGTAGATGACATGCTTTTCCATATACCAACCTAAAGGGTGTGGTCCCGATAGATGTTTTGAATGTTGTTCTAAAAGCCCACAGAGCATCATCTAACTTGTCAAACCAATCCTTGCGGTTATGATTAATGGACCGCTCAAGGATTCTTTTCAAACCCCGATTCGTGACCTCTACTTGCCCGCTCGTTTGAGGGTGGTATGGCGTAGCCAATCTATGATGAACACCATAATGGGACAAGGCTCGTTCTAACTGCGCATTACAAAACTGCGTTCCTCGGTCACTGATCAGTGCTTTTGGAGCACCAAATCGGGCAAACAAACTTTTTAAGAACCTCACAACCACCCTAGCATCGTTCGTGGGCAAAGCTTGTGCTTCGGCCCATTTTGATACGTAGTCTACAGCAACTAGGATGTATTTGTTACTTCGTGAGGCTGGAAATGGACCCATGAAGTCGATACCACATATATCAAAGACTTCACAGACTTGCATTGGATATTGAGGCATCTCATTACGTGCAGAGATATTTATTGCCCTTTGGCAAGAATCACACGCTCTAACCCATTCATGCGCGTCACGAAAGATGGAGGGCCAGTAAAACCCGGCGTCTAACACTTTCTTTGCAGTGTAATTTGCTCCATGATGACCTCCGGTGGGCCCTTCGTGACAATGGCGCAGAATGCTAGCTGCCACCTCTCTAAATACACATCTTTAGATCACCTGATCGGCTCCGACTCTAAACAAGTATAGTTCGTCCTAGATATAATATTTGAAGTCTGCAAGGAACTTCCTCTTCTGCTGATATGACAATCCCTCTATAAGGATTCCACATGCGAGGTAGTTTACAAAGTCGGCGAACCAAGGTGACTCGTCATTCATCTCGATACTTAAAAGGAATTCGTGGGGGAAATTGTCATTTATTGGTTCCTCCACAGAATTTTCAGAATTACCGTGCTCAAGTCTTGAGAGATGGTAGGCTACAACATTTAAAGCTCCCTTTTTGTCTTGGATCTCAATGTCAAATTCTTGTAGTAACAAGATCCATATGATAAGACGCGGTTTTGCGTCCTGTTTGCTAAAAAGGTATTTGATAGCTGCATGATCCGTATATATAATTGTTTTAGACAACACAAGGTACGACCTGAATTTGTCGAAAGCATAAACTACTGCCAAAAGCTCTTTCTCTGTAGTCAAGTAATTCTCCTGAGCATCATGTAGAGTTTTGTTGGCATAGTAAATAGGATGAAAATGCTTCTCCCTTCGCTGTCCTAAGACTACTCCTATTGCGAAATCACTGGCGTCGCACATTATCTCAAAAGGCAACGCCCAGTCTGGTGCAACTAGAATAGGGGCTTCAATAAGCCTCTGTTTTAGCTGCTTGAACGCTTTCATGCATTCATCTGAAAAAATAAATGGAGCATCTTTTTCTAACAAACGGGTCATAGGTCTTGCGATTTTTGAAAAGTCTTTTATGAATCGCCTATAGAACCCTGCATGACCCAGGAAACTTCTAATCGCTCTGACCGGGGTAGGGGGAGGAAGTTTAGAAATGATGTCCACTTTTGCTAGATCAACTTCCAACCTGGATTCAGAGATCTTGTGCTCAAGAACTACCCCTTCTTTAACCATGAAGTGGCATTTCTCCCAGTTAAGCACAAGATTAGTTTCCTCACATCTCATTAACATTCTTTTTAGATTTCCAAGACATTGATTGAAAGAACTCCTGAACAAAGAGAAATCATCCATGAATACTTCCATGGAGTCTTCAATCATGTCATGGAAAATGGCTACCATGCAGCGCTGAAATGTGGCTGGTGCATTACACAACCCAAAAGGCATATGCCGTTAGGAGAATGTGCCGAAAGGACATGTGAAAGTAGACTTCTCCTGGTCCTCAAGATCGTTAGGAATTTTAAAATATCCAGAGAACCCATCTAGAAAACAGAAAAATGACTTCCTCGACAGACGTTCCAACATCTGGTCGATGAATGGAAGCGGGAAGTGGTCCTTACGAGTGGCTTCGTTGAGTTTGCGGTAATCGATGCAAACTCGCCATCCGGTGACGGTACGTGTAGGAATAAGTTCATACCCCTTTGGAACTACAGTAATACCACCTTTCTTGGGTACTACTTGCACTGGACTTACCCAAACAGAATCAGATATGGGATAAATCAGCCATGCATCTAACAACTTAATTACTTCTTTCTTCACCACGTCTTGCATGTTTGGATTCAAACGCCTTTGATGCTGTGCACTAGGCTTGTAATCGTCCTCCATTAGAATCTTATGAGTACAAAAAGAAGGGTTAATGCCTTTGATATCCATAATCTTCCACGCCATGGCTTTCTTATGAAGCTTTATAACCTCGAGAAGCTGTCTCTTTTCTTCCTTTGCTAAAGATGCTGAAATGATGACTGGTAAGTGACACTCCTCATCTAGAAATGCATATTCGAGATGCGGTGGGAGTTCTTTTAATTCCAAAGTCAGTGGATCTTCAACCGAAGCTTTTGATGTTTCTTCAACTTCACGGTCAATCTCCACAAATCGATCTGGACATTGGGAACCATCATCACCGATTTGGAAAACCGGCTGCTTAACTTCGTAGCCCTCCTGTGAAATGCCATCTAGGTTCTCACACAACAGATGTGTGTCCGTGTCAATTTCTTCAATCGTGCCTTGGAAATGAGAGCTTACACAAGTGTCGACAATGTCGACATAGTAAAGCATGTCATCGTGACTTTGCAGATGTTGCATTGATCTTTTAATATCAAAAGTCACGTGCTCGTCATTTACTCAGAGCGTGATTTGGCCAGCTGCCACATCAATAATCATCCTCGCAGTATTGAGGAACAGGCGTCCAAGTATTAATGGCACTTTTGAGTCTTCGTCCATGTCAAGAATAACAAAATCCACAGGAAAAACAAATTTATCGATTTTAACAAGCATGTTTTCAATGAATCCACGCGGATACTTGATTGAATGATTTGCAAGTCGAATGCTCATTCTAGTGGGTGAAGGTTCACCCAGATCTAATTTAGCAAATACCTTATAAGGCATAAGGTTTATGCTAGCTCCTAAATCAGCTAATGCGTGACTGACAGACATGCTGCCAATGAGGTAAGGAAGAGTAAAACTGCCTGGATCTCCCATATTTTCAGGTAAACGATTTTGGGGAAGGGCTGAATAGTTTTCATTCATCAACACACAAGACAAGCTTTCGAGTTTCTACTTGTTTGTGAGGATGTCCTTTAAGAATTTTGCGTATTTTGGCATTTGATCCAACGCCTCAACAAATGGTATGTTTATATGTAATTGTTTAAACATCTTTAGAAACTTACCATGTTGTTCATCGTTCTTCTGCTTTTTCAGTCTGCTCGGATATGGAACTGGAGGAATGTATTCTGCAACTGGCTCCTGGAGCTGTGCTGTACTTGCTGGGACTCGCCTAGCGTGCACCTCATCCGAAGCGTCAGTTTGGACCGTCTCAGTGATCGGTTGTGAGTCCAATTTGTCGGGTCCCGTGGTTTTACCACTTCTCGTCATTACTGCATTAACATGCCATCTCGGGTTTGGTTCTATGTTACCTGGAAGACTACCTTGGGGTCTTTCAGACAACATCTTGGCTAATTGGCCGACTTGATTCTCAATGGTTTGTATTGAAGCCTTCTGGCTCCACATTTCCCCTTCTTACGCCATGAAACGCTCCTCATGCTACTGGTATCGTTTCTCAGATATTTGATTGGCATTGTTGGAGTTGTTTAACAGCAGCGCCATCATCTCCTCTAGTTTTGAGTTATTTTGAAAGGCTTGTGGCTGGGAAGTGCATCCTGAACCTAAACTATAGTAACGTGGTTGAAAGGTTTGCCCTGATGGCTGAAAAGATTGTCCCTGGGGCTTAAAGGATTGCCCCAGAGGCTGCTGTGGTGCGGGAGCGCATTGAGCATATTCGAGTGGGTTTTTGGTTAATGGAATTAGATTTCCACCCAAAGTTTGGGTGATTCCTCCAACCCGGATTGTACGTGTTGCTATAGGGGTTATTTTGGGGCCTAATTTGATTGCCCAAATAGTCCACCTCTTTGTGGCCTGTAAACATAACACCCTGCTCACATGTACCTGGCTCATGTGACACTCCACACTGCTTACATGATGATTGTACCTACGAACCGTTCTGAGCTTGATCAAACCTTGCGACCAAAGCTCCAATATGTGCTGCAAGAGCCGTATACGTATCCACTTGATGGACTCCAGGAATAGATGATGCTTTATTTCGCACTCCACTGTGACGAGAACTTGACTTCAAGGTAGCTTTCTCTATAATTGCATAGGCTTCATTGGGTGTTTTTGCTCCAAGATCGCCTCCTGCATATACATCT
Organism: Helianthus tuberosus; assembly: GCA_030545235.1. Lineage (NCBI taxonomy): Eukaryota > Viridiplantae > Streptophyta > Magnoliopsida > Asterales > Asteraceae > Helianthus > Helianthus tuberosus. The sequence goes on from CM060358.1 coordinate 127,114,849, forward strand.
AAACGTTCTTGTGAGTCGTAGTTGAGTCCTTGGTAGAAGTTCAACACAAGTTGTCTTTTGGACAACCCATGATGTGGGACATCGATCAAAAGATCTTTGAACCTCTCCCAAACTGCATGTATAAATTCTCCTTCATCCTGTTTGAATGTCATTATACGGTTCTTTAGCTTAGCTGTCTTTTCCGGAGGGAAATATTTTTGCATAAAAAGATCTGCCATCTCGTTCCAAGTCATGATGGACCCTGCTGGAAGTGACAAAATCCAAGATCGGGCTTTGTCTCGCAAAGAAAATGGAAAGAGTCGCAAACGAATTGCGTCTTCAAAAACGTATCTAATTTTGAATGTCGAGCACACCTCGAGAAATGAAGCGATGTGCCGACCTGGATCTTCGTGATCCTTCCCATCAAACTGCATAGAATTTTGTAACATGTTAATTATACTAGATTTAATTTCAAAACTCGGTGCTGCTATCGTAGGTCGGGCGATGCTCGGTAGCAAGCCCTCTCCTTCTGGACGGCAGGTCTCATTCAAAGGCTGGTCGTCTTCTGCCATGATGCTTCCTCTTCCGTCCTCTGAACTCTCGGTGCCAGAAAGTACCACTGGTTCGTCGATTGCGGTTGCAATCCTTTGTGCAACGACAAGCGATCTTTCGCGAAGCCGACTACTTCTTCTTTGGTTATTTTCTGGTTCGTTGGCAAGCTCAGCATTAGCAGGTACAGGGGTCATGGACATTAACCTGCAAGTAAAAAGGAAGGCATTATACAGAAAAAAAAAAGAACATAATAAAATATAAGCAATATAAATATAGGAAATAATACACATATATATAATATACAGATATATACAATTTATACATATCTATTAATCTATTTACTTTTTTATTTACTTATTTATACCCGAAAACTGTTTTTTTATGTATCAGAAAATCTGACAAAATTTGATAAAAATCTTATGCAAATTTTCTTTCCACCAGAATTTCTGATAAATCCATAAGAATTTACTAGAAAATCTAGTAAATTCATCAGAAATGAAAATTGTTGTTTTAGAAAATCTAATGGGTTTATCAGAATCCATCAGAAAACCTGATATATTCATCAGAATTTATCAGAAAATTTGATGATTTTATCAGAAAGTTATATTTTATTTTCGTGGGGTAAATAAATAAATAAATGAGTACAAATAAATGAATGAATAAGCGGTTAACTAAATAAATAAATAAATGTAAATAAATGCATAAAAGAAATAAATAAATACATATAAGCGGTTCGACGTACGAACACGTGCGTAAATGTAAATGTAAATGTAAATATAAACATAAATGAAATAACTGAATTGAAATAAATGAAATACTAGAATAACTGTACTGGAATGAAATGAATGAATAAATAAATAAATGAAAATGGTTCGATTCCGAACACATAACTAAATTAAATAAATAATTGAAATAAAGAAATTATTAGTTGAACAATGAATAAAAAGTTAGTATGTTAGTGGGTTAGTAAAGTTAGTCAGTTAGTTGGTTAGTGGTTAGTTGGTTAGTAAAATAGAAAAAAGAAAAGTTAGTCAAAAGTTAGTCCTACTGGGCATGCCAGGTTAACTATTCACAGGTTAGTAAATAAAAGAAAATAAATACAAGAATGTACGAGTATTCACAAGTATTCACAGTTTGTACACTGGTAAAATAATGACTCAGATTGTTTCGAAAATTTTCGCCGTGTCCCCCGCAACGGCACCAAAAACTTGACGTGTCCTCAACAATCTCCAACTTGTCCTCGGCAACGGCGCCAAAAACTTGACGTGTGCGTAACTATACATATTTATATCGTGAACTTTACACACGAAATTGGGTTTTAATGTTTATAAAAATGGTTTATACCTTAACATTATAACACACACAATAAAGGACAAGTGTATGCTGTCATATATGTAGCAAAGTATTGGTAAGAGCCAGATATCGATCCATGGAACACGGGCGTTATTAAGTACTAAATCTTTGTCATTAGATTACCAGATAAAAGGATAAGTGAATGGTTGTTTGACTAAATATCTAAAACATAAATATACTATTATCTTGTTTCACAAACATCCTAAACATGTTATCTACATCACATATGTCACAAAAGCACTTAATCAATTTTCCAATTTCAAGACAGTTAGTCATCCGCAAGGAGTTTTCAAACATGATGATTCTTCGGAAAGTTAACGCGATAAACACACGTTAACCACCTAAACTCATTCTTTGGCGAGCTATTGATATTCATTCATGTGAACCTTTAATCATCCACTATGAGTTTTCTAAGCTCACTTATCAAAGAAAGCAATACCGATGGTCACAATACAGCCACGAGGATAAGCATTTAAGTAGATCATATAACAAAGTATTTCACCTTTACAAGTCTTGAGCATAATCTATCATGTCAGCAATTTCAGACCAAAACTGTAGGATCGTTATTGAACCCGAATGAGTCAATCAGAAGAGTTTTCTATCCAATTCAAAGGCGGAAACAATGAATCAGACACTCAAACTAATTATAATGTCTCTTGGATTGATTTAACACTGATTACAACCTGAGAACAACTTGGCAGCACTTCGTTACAATTTTCAGAACCGTTACCAAATGAACAACAAGTGCACTATATATAGTAGTAGTGATTCCACTTATATGGACATGCCATATAAGCGAAATTAGAAGCTTTTGATTTCGCTTTTATGACCAAGTGTCCATATAAGCGAAATCACACACTTAACTTCTAATCTTCGATTCTCGAACCTCGTGCACTGGTTATTCTAACCTATCCTATAACATAACATGATACAAGACGAAGTCAATAGACGTAATGCACTAACAGACTCCCCCTCGGATATTGACGAAGTCTTCAGTGTCTAGTCTTTATCATGACATCTCTTCAGTCTTGATCATTCTGCATCCTCACTCAGATTGTAACATTGTAAGCATCCATCACTTTCTTGATCAGCTTCACACTTTGACTCTTACACCAGGATCTCATCACTGGTTCTATCATCAACAGCTTTATCATCAGCAGGCTCCCCCTTTCGTCAAGCTTCCGTGCTTTTAGGGATCGACACCTAGCTTTCCAGCTACAAACTCCTCCTATCTTTCAGCTTGTCTTCAGACTCCCCCTTAGACTCAGCTCTCGGGATCGTAGTCTAGACTTTTCCTGCAATCACTCATACAACTATAAGTAATAGCATTTTAATCTTCCAGATATCGTAATCTGACAATTCAATCTTCTCAAAATCACTTCTCATGAATTTGGCAGTTTCATCGAATCGTATCGGAAACTAACTCTATAACAATATAAGCATCCAAATCCCCCACAGTTAATCATCCAAGTCCAAATCAATGACCTTGGAGATATTCACAAACTGTTTTTGATTTTTAAATTTAATAAATCTTCAAGTTTCAAATTAATAAACTTGTTTTATTTTCAGAAACACGATCAGCTTACTTAGATTTTGAAACTTAGCACTCAGACATCGGTTGTCGAAAATAAAGCAGAAATCAAAATCTTTTTATATTTTCTGAAAATATAAAGCAGTAAAGAAATATGTACAAACATATTTACAAACAATATTTTTGTTTTGAGTATGCGTCAGAGGATCATATCAGTTTATGACAAGTCACAAGTACCGTTGAGCTTAATTTCACTTTAAGAATTAAACAATTCACTTAGATTGTCGATATACTTGTCCACTTAAATTTTCATACAAATTTCAACTGATTCAGGATACGAATTAGGTATTTTAAGAAATTAAACCCATTCATGTGTCCCACCTCTTGAATATACTCCCGTATCCAGATCCCAATATTCAGTCTTACAGGTAATTATAACACAAATGATATCTGTAAGGGGTTAATAATTTATGAAGAATCATGAGAGCTCAGGTCAGAACTACCGTTCAGCAGAGAGACCATGACTCAACTTGGGTGTGTCCCCTTTAGAGGATCTTTTTTACAACAGCATTGCAAAGCAATTTTATTGTCTTATCATATATTCTGAGGGTGATGCTATGTTTCAAGCATTAGCGGAAAGTATTATTCGAGGACTAGGTCAGAACTTCCATTCAGTAGAAGTCCCAGAATAATACCCCAGACATCATTGAGTATAAAAACCTAGTATATCAGATTATGAGACCTTTCAAACGAGATTTCAGGGGTTACCTATATATCCAAGTAGTGTTCCCCACAAAATAAGCAAGTGTTTGAATTTAGGTTTATATCCCGAAAAAGTTTACTAAATGTATAAAAACCTATCGACATATCATCAGTGAGACTGTTTAACGTTTTTTAATCATTACAATTCTTTAGCATACTGTAACTGTCTACTGATATACTATCATTTCCTCTTTTTACGCAAAACTCAATTTTTGAATTTTATCATGTTTTTGACTTTTTCAAATGTTTTTGTATTTTCTGACAACAATATATCTCCCCCTAAAATGCAAAACCATTTAAAGAAAATTTGACAACCAACACTGATAGCTTTGTCTCGCCATCCATTTTCTGCATCTTGTGAACTGAATTACACGAAAAGCAGTAAATACCCCCATGATTTATAACCCATTGATCTTAACAGTTTGAAAACCGTTTTTCAATCTGATGAAAGTAATCATGTTTGTTCAGCCGTGAGGGTTTCGGCGTATTCAATCAACATTTATTCAAACAAAATTAAAAACAAACATATTTTTGGTTTTTCAAATTTTAACAGACTAAAAACATATTTTTGTTTTTAAATTTTTCAATTTTTAGGGTTTTGAAAATATTGTTTATTTATATACAGAAAACAATCAAACTAAACTCCCTGTTCAACCAAACCAGGGTCCTGCAACCTCTTCCTGTGACAGGCTGCCCCAACTACCATTCTCACAATCTTCAGCTTCGTTGAGCACCTGCACATTCAAACTTTATCAATTATTTGAACAATTAGCCCAGGTCTGTTGGACCTTAGGCATTTCAACACAATAATGTTCATTTAATTTCGGAAACTCTTTGTCATTTAAAACTTTTTCAGAGTTGACTTCAACTTTCTCATCTTTTTCCGACGTCACTTGTTTCTTAACACTCCACATTTGACCTTCTGGAGTACCTCTTTTGTAATTTTTTTTTTCTTTTTGAACCTTTTGATTTTGAACAACATTTTTAGGTTTCCAAAACTCTTGAGGTTTTGTCATATCAACAGATGTTTTCCAACTCTGTGTTGTTCTAAATCTGGGTGTGTGAGAATTCCAGGTCTGTCTTGAATCGAACCTGTTCGGGTTTGATTTCCAATTTTGATTTGAAGCAAACTTGTTTGTATTGTACCTCCAAGTTTGTTTCGAATCAAATCTGGTTGACCTTGGTTTCTCATTCTCAGGTTTCTGTTTTTCAACATCAACAAGCTTTGGATTTGGACACTTTCGTTCAACATGTCCAATCTAATCACATTTAAAACACACTTTCTTTGAAACATCCTTGGCCTGTTGTTGTTTCTTTTTCATCGCATCAAACTCCTCATTAGACTGTCGTCCAAATTTGAGTTTTTCCTCTTCTTTCAAGCTTTTCCCTTGAACAAAACTCATCTTTTGTTGCAAATTTGGTTTTTTACTTTGATTCCAATTCCGTTTCTTTTTATAACCCAAACCAGCCTTCATGTTTTTCTTCTTAAAATCAGGTTTGTTATAAAAAGATTTATGACCTTTACCAGCAAACTTTGGAATCTCAGATTTCTCAATCTCAACCATTTTGAAAATTTTATCGACCTTCTCTGAAATCACATTCTGAATCGGAAATACAACATCTAAGAATAATTTGTCCGATCCAATCATGGTATAAACCAATCCTTTTGAATCATCATTCAAATTTTTCTCGGATTTTGTGTTTTTCAGATAACCATCATAAAGATTTCCTTCATCTTCATCCTGTGATTCAGACTTACCTTTTGTAGACTCATCTTTCAAAACGCTTTCAACAACCTTACTTACCACCTCTGAATCATTAGCATCATCAGATTTGGAGTAAGTCACATCGATACTTTCAGGTAACTGGTCAGCTATGTTCAAACCCTTTGCAACCTTTTCCTCATCATAAAAAGTATAATTGTTTCTCAATGGTGGTGGTACCTGATGAAATTCTGAACCAATACCCTTTTTGCAATTTTCAGTATCTTTGTCATCTGGTGTGATGTTGAAAATGCGTTCGAGAATGTACGAAGAGTTATGATAACTTTGAAGTTTTGTAACAATCTTTTCTTTATCAGCCAAGACTTGTTTAAGACTAGCAATTTCATCAACACATTTGTTCAATTCAATTTGCTTTTCTTTAAATTTTCTTTCATACATTTCTTTAGTGACTAAAGTTTCTGACAATCTTTGATCAAAACTTTTGACTTGGCTTTTCAAAGTATCATAAGCTTCTTGTACTCTCTGACTCGACCACTTTAAAGAATCATACTGTTTTTGTAAATCTTGAAATTTAGATTCTTTTTCAACACATTTTGTAGAACACAGTTGTCTATAAACATCATTATCCTTTTCAAGACCTTGACATTTCTATGTCAAATTTTCAACTTTTAGTTTCAAAATTTCTTCTTTTTCAATCATATCTTTACATTTTGTTATGAAACCATTTTCAAGTTTAACTATATCATTGTCTTTTGTTTTTATGATGTCATCTTTTTCAGTACAGGCTTTGCACATTTCTATGCAATTCCTGCATTTGTTTTCTTTTTCATCAACCAATTCAACATTCGATAGATCAGAAGAATTTCTAACCTCAGTAACATTCAGCACCGGTTCTTCTGACTCAACTTTCTGATCTTCCTTCTTTTCTTCTTTCTGATCTTCTTCACTCTTTTGTTCTTCTTCAGCTTTCTGATCTTCTTCAGCAACAATCTTCACAACATTCTTTACTTCTTCAATCATATTCTTCAATTCTTCTTCTTTTCTATTCTTCATTTCTACCACCTTCGATAGACTTGCTTCACAAACCTCTCTTATCTTTTTCTCCAAATCAGGCAGATATTCTTTATCAGATAACCTTCGTGTGTTGAAAGTAGCCTGCCTTGGAACCAAATTTGTTACAGCTTCGAAATCCACTTTTGATGGATCAACAACTGGATTACCCCGTGGATCCATGTAACATTCCAACTCATCATTCCATCGTTTTGCTCTCTGGGCTTCTTTGAATGGTTCATTTAATTTTCCGATTTCCCATCTTGCATAATCTGCTTTCCAATATCTATCATAATCAGCATCAGCCACAAATGCATATCCAACTGCATCTTCTTCAGGGCAAACCTGACTCCAGTCGTAACCTTCATCATCATATATAACTGCAAGAGCCCTTGATTTTTCTTCAGGCTGTTTCAATCTTGGTGGCTCAGATTTGTTCTGATGGTAAATCGCTTTCTTGTAATAATCTTCGTTGAACGGGTTTGCAGAATCATCATCAGCATACGCATTTCTGCACTCGCGCTTAAAGTGACCTCTTTGTTTGTATTTGAAACATGTTACCTTAGATTTATCAAATCCCAATTTGGTAGATGGTCCACCAATTGACTTTCTCCCCGTGATCTCCATGAACCGTTGTGCCTGACGAACCGCACTGGCCATGCACCATCTTATATCCATTAGTTCCATCTCCTCGGGGTCTAATTGATCATAATCTTCTTTTGTCAAGTTGGTGTTGCCAATCTTCCCTGCAACGAGGCTTTCATACGATTCAAGTACAGATGCCAAGAAAACCATCTGTTGTTTTGCCGACTCTTCGTTGAAATTCTGCCCATTCTTCAGATCCACCGCGATATTACATTGAAACAAATTCTTGGAAGCAGATTGACTTGAAGTGTTTGAAGAAGATCCACTGTGATAACCACTGTGAAGACTTTCATTGTTCACTGAGTTTGAACTTTCTGCAGAAAATGTTGTTTTTGGAGATCCAGCCTGTGGTGCATTTCCTCTATAGTAAAGCTCCACATTTTGCTGATAAGCTGGATTGTTGACTTTAGATCTCTTTATCTCCAACTCATGGCTTTCAAGTCTTTCAATCAGCAAATCCACTTTCAAATCTTCAGGCTTGATTGTGTTCTTCAACATTAAAGCAAAGTATTGCCACTCTTGATCATTTGGCAATGAATCAAACAATTTATCCACCAAATCCTCTTCAGAATATGTGATTTCATGTCTGGCTAACTCCATTTTCAGATGCCCAAATCTTTCGATCATTCTACAAACAGATTCATTTTTCATACAACTGAATAAATCAAACTCTTTACGAAACAATTTCTTTTTGTTTTTGACAATTTCATTACTTCCTACACACTTTCTCCCTAACGCTTCCCACAAACTCTTTGAAGTTTTCTCTTGTTCAAGTAACGAAATAATATCCTCTCTTACTGACTGTTTGATGAATGTAATCATTTTATATTCAGCCACAACATTTTTTATATCTATGTCTGAGAAATCTTTTGGATCTATTAACTCTCCTCCCTCTTTTACTGGTTCAGTGTATCCATCTGTCATTTTTAACCAGCTTTCAGGAGCGAAAGCTTTTACCCAACCCTCAAATCTGTTTTTCCACCAGTGATAATCTTCCACTTTCATTAGCTTTGGTGGCTTCTGTTGGCTTTCGTACATGTTCTCAAACTTCAAATTCTCCGAAATCTCTCTTGAATATTCTTTCATCTCAGATCTTCTATCTGACGATTCGGAAGTGAACGCTTTGTAGAATGTGTTGTAAAATTCTTCACCGTTGCTTGACATCTTCAATTACCTGAAAGCAAACAAACAAACTCAATCAGTTTAAACAATATCAAGTAATCTGAAATACACTGACACTCGATTGTCGTGAAATAATCTTGACTCGAAAAAGTTCATTATCGATCGAAATATGACACTATGAGCGAAATAGCAAGTGTCCGAATAAGTGGAACTATCAGTGTACGAATAAGTGGAATCACAATGTACGAATAACCTGAATCACAATGTACGAATAAGCTGAATCACAATGTACGAATAAGTGGAACCACAATGTACGAATAAGCGGAATCATTAGTGTCCGTAAAAGCGAAATCAGAATGATCTATGAGCGAAATCCCTCAACTTATGTACACATGAGCGAAATTAGACTTGACATAAAAGCGAAATCATGATCTTATGTTGACACAAAAGCGAAATCAGGAGTCTCTGATGTCCACAAAAGCGAAATTAGATTGACAAATAAGCGAAATCACACATTTTCTTGTCCATTGGAGCGAAATTAGATTGACTAATAAGCGAAATCACACATTGTCCAAATAAGCGTATCACTTCGGAAGATGGTTTGGTCCATTTTTAGTCCGAATTTTGTCCTGTAACTTTCAAGGCTTTGTTAATATCCACTAATACACATTCTGTGAAAAATTTGGCCGATTTTAACCGTGGAAACTTGTTCAGATCGAAAAAGAAGGTGTAGAAGACAGAAATCTGATGCAATTGAGCTAAACTCTTCCTCCTGAGCTCTGATACCACTTGTAGGATCGTTATTTGTTGGTGCACTAAATGTCTGCTGATTACGTCATAATCAAGTCTTGTGTCTAGATTTGTTTGAATGATCACACAATAGGGTTTAATTAGGGTTTGTATGTGTTAAACTTGAAGATTTCGCTTGAATCAGCTTCAAGCGAAATCAACATCAAGGGATTTAGCTTGAACTGAGTTCAAGCGAAATCAACATATGATGATTTCGCTTCAAGCAGTCTCAAGCGAAATCTCATGCTTATATATAGGTGTTGTGTGATTCATTTGAGAGAGAGAAGGTCATTGTGTGAAACACGAAGTGCTGCCGGATTTGTATCAGAAAACATTGTATAAGCACGAATATCAATCAGTAAAGAAGGATTAAAAGGATAATAGCTGTTATGACTTTGTTTACGTTGATTCCGCCTTCGTATGCAAAGATGAACTACCTTAACTGACGGTTTAAGGTCGTAGAACGGTCCAACAAGTGGTATCAGAGCTCAGGACGAGGAGTTCATACCATAGCAGCGGATTCTCTTCTTTCTACTCATTTCTTTTTATATTTTTCAGATCTGAACAAGTTCCAACGGTCGAAATGGTCTGATTTTCGAGTATATCGTGTAAAACAGAGTTTTAACAAAGCCTACAAAGATTCGGACTAAAATTCAGACTAAAACATGTTAAAAATGACCTAAAACAGGTTTTTGCTTGAAAGAGTTCGTAGATTAATAGTTGATTTCGCTTCAAAATCAGACAAATTTGACTTGTATTTGAACGATTTCGCTTGAATTCATTTGAAGCGAAATTGAGTTTATTGGTTTTCGCTTGAAACAGTTGAAGCGAAATAGATCATCTGGATTTCGCTTGAGACTGTTTGACTAGGTTATAGCAGATTTCGCTTGAATCTATTGAAGCGAAATTGGATTGCTGGATTTCGCTTGAAATCATTTTGGATCAGATTTCGCTTGAACAGTTTTTAGTGTTGATTTCGCTTAAAACAGTTTAAAGTGAGATTTCGCTTGAATAGTTTAAAGTGTGGATTTCGCTTCAAACTATTCAGTATCACTTGAACTTGCTGATTTTTCAAAACCTAAAAATTTTCTAAGTGTTTAACTGATTTTTCAGGTACGTTCAGAATGGATGATATTTTCATGAACCCGTTTAGCGATATGTATGCGTTTGCTGGTGATTCCGGAAACAATGACACTTCGTCAAGCAATGTGAATGATAACCCGCCAAAAGAGAAGAAAAAGGAAGCTTGGGAATCGGAAAGTGCTTTCGGAACGTTCAATAAACCTCCAAAGCTAATGGCTATTGAGGAGTATAGTCGGTGGTCCAGAAAGTTTGAAGACTGGTTGATGGCATTCGCATTTCCTAGCTGGAAAAGTTTGAAAAACGGTTATGCCAATGGAAAGAAACATGGTGAAACTTTAAGAGCAGCCGAGGAGATTGACTCGTTTGTAGCTGAACAAAAGTGTGTGGCATTGTTATTTCAGTCAGTCCGGGAAGACATAATCTCATTGATCGATTATTCAAATGCAAAAGATCTTTGGGAAAAGTTAGAAAAGAAATGTTTAGCTAGTACTGAAATCATAAAAAACAAAAAGAAACTTCTTAGGAAAGAGTTTGATCTGTTTGGATGTTTAAAGAACGAATCAGTGTGTAAAATGATAGAAAGGTTCGGTCATCTGAAGCTGGAATTATCAAGACATGATATCAAAATTTCTGAAGAAGATCTTATCGACAAATTGTTCGATTCGTTACCTGACGAGATGGATTGGAGATATTATGCGCTGATGCTGAAGAATACCATCAAAGAACCAGAAAAGCTGACATTAGATTTGCTGATTGAGAAACTCGAGAGTCACGAGTTGGAGTTGAAAAAGACGTACAAAGTCAATCATTCATCTTACCAGCAGAATTTGGATCTATATTATCCGAAAAGCATGATGCCGAAAGTTACTTCTCCAAAAACAGCGTTTTCTGCTGAAAATTTGTTGACAGCTGGCAAAGAAAGTCAAAGTACTCAAAGCAGTGGAAGTCACAGTGGTTATCATAGTGGATCTTCATCTTCTGGAAATCATCCAGATACAAAGAATCGTTTTCAATGTAACATCGCGATAGATTTGAAGAATGCTCAGAACTTTGATGAGGAATCGGCCAAGCAGCAGATGATCTTCCTAGCATCGGTGTTGGAATCATATGAAGGGCTGGTAGCTGGGAAGATAGGCAACACAAATCTGACGAAAGAAGATTATGATCAGATTGATCCGGAGGAAATGGAACTGATCGATATTCGTTGGGCTATGGCAAGTGCTGTTCGTCGTGCACAAAGATTCATGGAAATTACCGGAAGAAAGACAATTGGTGGTGCATCTACTAAGCTGGGGTTCGATAAATCCAAGGTGACATGTTTCAAGTGTAAGCAGAAGGGTCACTTTAAGCGAGAATGCCGAAACGCTTATGCTGATGAGTCGGAGAACCCTTTCAGAGATGATTACTACAAGAAGGCGATTTATCACCAGAATAAATCTGAGCCGCCTAGATTGAAGCAGGTTGAAGACAACAGAGAAAAATTTAGAGCTCTTGCGGTGATTTACGATGATGAGGGTTATGACTGGAGTCAAGAGGTTCTACCAGAAGAAGATGCGGTTGGTTACGCATTCATGGCGAAAAATGACGATCCTATTCCGTGGAAAGACGATCGAACTGAAGAGCAAAAGTATAGATACAGAAAAATGATAGCTGAAAACAAAATCATTAGAATATCTCGTATATTTCTGGAAGCAAGGAGAGCCAATAGATGGGATCCAGATAGAGAGTGCTATCTTGATGAGTATGGAAATATTGCAATTGATGATAGTACACTTGATATTGAAGCCATAATCCAGCAATACAAAGAAGATGATGAGTACTGGCAACACAAATGGTGGGGAACTCCAACCGAGAAAATGAAAGAGGAAGCGAAGAAAGAAAAAGAAGAGAAAGAGAGAAAAGAGAAAGAAGAGATCGAGAAAGCAAAGAAGATTGATACTGGAGTTATTGACACAACGCAGGAGTTGACTGCTGAAAATCTTGGAAGAATGGCTGATAAAGTGCTGGCTGCTAAGGCACTTGAGGTAGACTCTAACTCCGTGTCTGAGTCAAAAAGCCAGGTCAGTTCAGATGTGTCAACAAATGTGTCAGGTAAGAAAATTGATGGAAATGCTGATTGCAAAAATTGCAACAAAGAGTGCAAATTTTGTAGCACAGTCACGTATCTCAACGGGAAGAAAGTTGATGATCTGACAGCTAAGGTCAGAAGCGTTGAGAATCAGATTCTTGATCGTGACAAAACAGTTAAAGCTTCAACTGAACGAATAAGAGAATTAACTAAACAAATTGAAAATGATAAAATTGATCATGACAAAATTAAACAAGAAAATGAAAAGTTGATTCTTGAAAACCGTCAGATTTCTGAAAAATTTGAAAAACTAAAAAGCACATTGAAAGATTGTGATGATCGAAATGGTAAAACTTTTAAAGAAAATGAACATCTAAGAGCAGTGCTTAGAGTCAAAGAAGAATCAATCAATCAACAACTGGATGAAATCGCTAAATTGAAACTTAAAGTTCAAGAGGCTGTAATCGAAAACGAGCGAATCCAGTTGAAGCTTAACAGTTACAACTCCGCAAGCTTTGTTTTGCAACATATTATTCCCAAACCCATCGGGAAAGACAAAGCGGGCGAAGATGTGTATTGTGATGGAACTGGGGTGGGGTTTCATCAAGTTCCACCACCTGTTCTTGATAACTACACGAAAAAGCAATCTGGGTTGGTTGAAATTGAGGAAGAAAATGAAGTTAAACTTCCAGAAAACATTGATGTTACTTTTACATCATCTGATGATAGTGTTCAGACAGAGATTGTTAAGAGCACAGCTGAAAGTGTTTTAATGTCTGATTCAGCTGAAGATGATGGATGTTTCTTAGACAAATACATTCAGAAATCAAAGTCCAAAAACAACTTAAGTGATGAACCGGGTCTTGTGATGTACAAGATGGCTGGATCTGATAAGTTGTATTCGGATTCTGAATTTCCAATAGAGAATGTTAATGTGAAAAAATTGACAAATGTTTTCAAGTTAGTTGAAGTTGAGTTGTCAGAAGTGAACAGTTTGAGCCAAACAAAAAGGCAAATGAATTTTGAGAAAGATAAAGCTTACTACAAAAAGCCTGTTGTGCCACCACGTTTTTATAATAACAATCGAAACAATTGGTCGGGTGGTTATCGGGGTGGTAATAGTTATCAGAAGAAGAGTTTTCAAAACAAGAGGTTTGCTGAAAAGAAAGTGTTTGTGAACAGTTCAAGTTCACTTGCTGATGAAGAGAATGAAATTTTTTCAAAATCAAATAAAGAGTTCTTTGAGAAGAGGGTCTCACAACCTCAGTCTGAAGGCATAAGTCGAGTTGTTGATACTCGTACATGTTTTAGATGTAACAAAGTTGGTCACATTGCAAGAAATTGCACCAATTCCAAGCCTAAGACTGAAGTTGTTGACAGACAAAAGAAAAAAGTTGATGTGAAGGGTAAAGCACCAATCGTTGTTGAGAAAAAGAGTGTGAAAAATAACAACATCAAAGTGAAAAATGAACCTGTAAAGAAAGTGGTAACTAAAAACGACAAGTTTTATAAACAGGTTGCATTATCTCAACAAGTTTGGAAACCAAAAACTGAAATGAAAATTTCAACTTCTGAAGTGAAAAAGGCTGAAGAATCAATTTCGGTTGATTATAATGCAAATTTTCCACCTTTGAAGGCTGAAAATTTCAAAATTCAAATTGCGAGAGTCAAGATTACACCTAAGGCTGATGAGGCCTGGGTGGACACCATGTTCGAATAAGCAATTTGAATTGCCGGAGCTTCCTGGTTCGCGAAGCATGAATCGGCATCTTTATTAAAGTTGGTTAATTTGAAGTTTGTTATGTGCAGGATCTTCCAAGAGCCATTTCAAGATGGATCATGGATAGTGGCGCATCTCGACATATGACAGGAAAAACTGCATTACTGTATGATGTGAAGAATATCAATGGTGGTTATGTGGGATTTGCAGGTCATGAAGGTGGTAGAATTGTTGGTGAAGGAACGTTATCCAATGGGATTGTGACGTTTGAGAGAGTTAACTACATCACTGAGCTGGAGAACAATCTGCTTAGTATCTCGCAGATTTGTGACAATCAGTATACTACTCACTTCACTGATAAAGAATGTTTGATTTTGAAACCTGGTTTTGTTATTCCTGAAGAATGGATTATTATGAGGGCACCTAGAGTGAATGATTTATATGTGTTAGATATGAGTGTAGCAACTACAACTACTGGTCAAGCACATTGTTTTGTGTCTAGAGCAACTGAGAAAGAATCAAGATTGTGGCACCGAAAAATGGGGCATATTCACCTAAGGAAGATGAATCACTTGGTGCACAATGATTTGGTATTGGGAGTTAATATCAAAGGTTTTCATCTGGAAGGGGAGTGCATTAGCTGCATCAAAGGCAAGCAGAAGAAAAAGTCACACCCTACAAAGCAAGTCAATTCAGTTTCGAGACCTCTGGAAAGACTTCACATGGATTTGTTTGGTCCGGTGAATGTCAAGAGTATTACAGGAGATTACTATTGTTTGGTCGTTACTGATGATTATTCCAGATTTTCGTGGGTTTCTTTCTTGAAGACGAAAGATGAAACATTTGACAGTTTGATGGGGCTGTTCAGGAAGATTGAGAATTTGTACCAAAGGCGTATCAAGAGAATTCGAAGTGACAATGGTACTGAATTCAAGAACAGCAAGATGGAAGAATTTTGTGATGAAAGAGGTATTTTGCATGAGTTTAGTGCTCCGTACACTCCGCAGCAGAATGGAGTCGCAGAACGCAAAAACCGAACACTAATCGAGACGGCTAGAACTATGCTCGCAGATTCAAAGTTACCGATAAATTTTTGGGCTGAAGCTGTTTCTGCTGCATGCTATACGCTCAACAGGGTTCTCACTGTCAAGAAGTTCAACAAAACATGCTTTGAGCTAATCAATAACCGCAAACCGAATTTGAAATATCTAGAACCATTCGGGTCACCTTGTACGGTTATAGAGCCTCATGGAAAGTTTGGTCCGAAGAGCATTGAGGGAATTTTTGTTGGTTATGCAAATCCGATGCGACGTGTCTTCATTCCAAGTTAGAAGCGGATTATTGAAGCTGCAAATGTTGAATGTCAAGGTTATACTATGCCGCCGCAGAATCCTGGTGATTCATGGCGTTATCATTATGACAAACTTTGGGATTTGTTTGACATGAGAGAAGAATCAGAGGATGATGAAGATTTCTTTGATGAGTTGGATATTTTGCGTGAATATGAGTCACAGCTAAGGTTCCCAGCTGAGTATTCGAGGAGACCATGGGAAACTTCCAATGATGATGAAGCAGGTCCAAGTAATGCTGGTGAACATGATGATGTCCAACAGAATGAAGTTGCTCAGGATAATCAGTCGGCTCAGAATGATAATCTAGAAGCTGAAAACATGCCAGTCTTTGATCATGGTGATTCAGATTCAGATTCTGAGGGGGAGCAAATTCAGATTTCAAGTCAAACAAACCAAGTTGGTGAACAAGATGCAGAGCAGAATGTTACTAATCTGGAGGGAAATGTAGATGTTCCAAGTGAAGTGATGCCGCGAACTTTTTCATATCATCCAGAGGAGTTGATCATAGGAGAATTGCAGACAGGCGTTCGCACTCGAAATCAGATTGATAAAGGGCTTACATTTTTTTATACAAAAGTTGCTCCTTTGCAAACTGAATTCTCGTTAAGTTGTTTTATCTCGTAGGTTGAGCCAAGAACTTACAAAGAGGCGCTTACTGAAGACTCTTGGGTCAATGCAATGCAGGAGGAACTTAGTCAATTCGAGAAATTGGGAGTGTGGAAGTTAGTTGATTTTCCGGATGGTCAGAGAAAAATTAACACCAAGTGGGTGTTCAAGTGTAAGAGGGACGATAGAGGAGTTGTTGTAAGGAACAAAGCTCGACTCGTTATTCAGGGATTTAGTTAACAGGAGGGAATTGATTTTACCGAAGTCTATGCTCCTGTAGCACGACTAGAGGCAATCAGAATTTTCCTAGCATTTGCGTCTTGGAAGAACTTCAAAGTTTATCAGTTGGATGTTAAATCGGCGTTTCTTTACGGGAAGGTTAAAGAGGAGGTTTATGTCGGTCAGCCGCCGGGTTTTACCGATCCAATCCACAAAAACAAGGTCTACTTATTGGACAAAGCGCTGTATGGTTTACACCAGGCCCCGAGAGCCTGGTACGAGACTTTGTCTCAACACCTACTAGCCAACAAATTCATTCGTGGAAAAGTGGATGCCACTCTCTTCACTAAGGAGGTCGATGGTCATCTTCTGATAGTTCAGATTTATGTGGACGATATAATCTTTGGGTCGACAAATGAAAATCTATGCAAAGATTTTGAATCAGGGATGAAGCAAAAGTTTGAAATGTCATCAATGGGGGAGATGAAATTCTTTCTGGGTTTACAAGTTGAACAACTTCCTGAGGGAATTTTCATTCATCAGACAAAGTACGTTCATGATATTCTAGAGAAATTTGGGATGTCAAGTTCTACTCCAGCTGCTACCCCACTTGCAACAAATCATGGGATTAACCCAGATCTCACCGGAGACAGGGCTGATGAAACGTTTTACCGTTCCATGATAGGTTCTTTAATGTACCTAACTGCTTCACGTCCTGATATCATGTACCCAACGTGCCTCGCAGCAAGATTTCAGTCTAACCCGAGAGCATCGCATATGATCATTGTGAAGATGATATTGCGCTACCTGAAAGGAACTCCTTCATTGGGGTTGTGGTATCCTAGGAAAGGCGACTTTAAGCTCGAAGGGTATTCCGATTCAGATTTCAGATGCTGCAAAGTCAATTCAAAATCAACAACTGCAGGATGCCAGTTCTTTGGTCCTAGATTGGTTACCTGGCAGTGTAAGAAACAAACGTCTGTGGCGTTATCTACTTGTGAAGCGGAGTATGTTTCTGCTAGCAGTTGCTGCTCTCAGATCTTGTGGATACAGCAACAGATGCGCGACTACGGTTTGCAGTTTCTTAACACACCTCTTTTTGTTGATAATGAGGCCGCAATAAATATAACAAAAAATCCAGTACATCATGCTAAAACTAAACACATAGAAATTCGTCATCACTTTATTCGTGATTGCTTTGAGAAAAAGTTGATACGAATTGAGAAAATCCACACTGACGAACAGAAAGCTGATTTACATACCAAAGCTTTTGATAAAAATCGGTTTAAATATTTGTTAAAACTGAATGGTATGAAGCTTCTGTCGGTGTCGGATGGCATAATTGGCGTTGATGAGAGTACTGTTGCGGATGAAGACGAGAAACAATCTGCAATGGTTTGTCGATTTTTTACTTGTTTTGGTATTTAGGGGGAGTAGATGTTTGTACATAGTTATATTTTCAGAAAATACAAAAACAGTAAAAAAAATGCAAAAATACAAAAACATGATAAAATGAAAAAAGAGCTTGTGTATATAGGGAAAATGATAGTACATCGGCTAGACGATTACAGTATGCTAAAGATTTGCAAAGTATAAAAGAGTTAAACAGTCTCACTGATGATGTGTCGATAGGTTTTCGCACATTTAGTAGATTTATTCGGGATATAAACCTAAAATTCAAACTTGTGAATTCGTGGGGAACACTACTTGGATATATAGGTAACCCCTGAAATCTCGTTTGAAAGGTCTCTTAATCTGATATACTAGGTCTTTATATTCAATGATGTCTGGGGTATTATTCCGGGACTTCTGCTGAACGGTAGTTCTGACCTAGTCCCTGGCTAATGCTTGCTGCAATGCTTGAAACACAGCATTAAACCCTCAGCATGCTGAAACAATAAAATTGATAAATGCTGCTGTTGTAAGCAAAAAGATCCTCTAAAGGGGACATACCGAAAAGTCGAAGCTGATATCTCTCTGCGTATACGGAAGTATCGATCTGAGATCCCTCGGCCCTCGCATACCTAATTTATATACAGATATCATTGTAGTATACTCACCTGTAAGACTGATTGTTGGGATTCTGGATACGGGAGTATATTCAAAAGGTGGGACACATGAATGAGCTAAGTTCTTAATTCATCTAAATCGTATCCTGAGTAAATTGAAATTTGTGTGAGAATTTAAGATGGATCAGTATATCGACAATTGATGTGAATTGTTTAAGTCTAAGTATGAAATGCAGCTTAACGGTACTTGTAATTTGTCTGAAAAGCTGATATGATTCCCTGACACGCTTACCAAAAATATGTTTGTAAATAGTTTACTTTGTTTACTTTCTGCAATTTAAGTTTTCTGTATTTCATTTCTTAGTTTAGATCACTTTGATAAAATCCAAAAAGATTTTATTTCTGCTTTATTTTCCGACGAACCAAAGTGGAGAGTTGATTGTTGGATTCTTAGTTGTTTGAAGCAGATGCAGGAGATTCTGGACTGAAGAATGAGGAGAGCTTACTTTGAAGAAGTTTGAATTGTTTGAAATGTCAAAAACAAGTTCATTAACTTGATACTTGTTATTTTTAGAAAATGTTTGAAATTGCTGTTTTAAAATCAGTATTGATTCGTTATAAGATCAACCAAGGTCATTAATTTGGACTTGGTAGATTAATCAAGTGATCAGGGTCATTAACTTGGACCTGAATACTTGAGTGGATTTCTAAAACTGATTGATTTTGTGATTTATTGTTGAAAAGATAGTTTGTAATGTTTATTGGTTGAGAAACAGGTTTGGACTTCATTATTCCCAACGAAAGATAATTGTCAAAGCTTGAACCAGATATCTCAGATTCTAGCATATCGAGAGGGGGAGTCTGTGAAAGGGGGAGTCTGGATCAATGGTCAAAGGGAAGATTGAAGTTTAAAGTTTAAAGCTTGAAGATAAAGATTGATGAGAGCTTTTACAATGTTTGAAGAATGATAAAGACAAAGACTTGAAGCCAAAGACTTCATCAACATCCAAGGGGGAGTCTGTTGGTGCACTAAATGTCTGTTGATTACGTCATAATCAAGTCTTGTGTCTAGATTTGTTTGAATGATCACACAATAGGGTTTAATTAGGGTTTGTATGTGTTAAACTTGAAGATTTCGCTTGAATCAGCTTCAAGCGAAATCAACATCAAGGGATTTAGCTTGAACTGAGTTCAAGCGAAATCAACATATGATGATTTCGCTTCAAGCAGTCTCAAGCGAAATCTCATGCTTATATATAGGTGTTGTGTGATTCATTTGAGAGAGAGAAGGTCATTGTGTGAAACACGAAGTGCTGCCGGATTTGTATCAGAAAACGTTGTATAAGCACGAATATCAATCAGTAAAGAAGGATTAAAAGGATAATAGCTGTTATGACTTTGTTTACGTTGATTCCGCCTTCGTATGCAAAGATGAACTACCTTAACTGACGGTTTAAGGTCGTAGAACGGTCCAACATTATTGAACCCGAATGAGTCAATCAGAAGAGTTTTCTATCCAATTTAAAGGCGGAAACAATGAATCAGACACTCAAACTAATTATAATGTCTCTTGGATTGATTTAACACTGATTACAACCTGAGAACAACTTGGCAGCACTTCGTTACAATTTTCAGAACCGTTACCAAATGAACAACAAGTGCACTATATATAGTAGTAGTGATTCCACTTATATGGACATGCCATATAAGCGAAATCAGAAGCTTTTGATTTTGCTTTTATGACCAAGTGTCCATATAAGCGAAATCACACACTTAACTTCTAATCTTCGATTCTCGAACCTCGTGCACTGGTTATTCTAACCTATCCTATAACATAACATGATACAAGACGAAGTCAATAGACGTAATGCACTAACAAAAACTGCTGAACAAAGATCATAAACCGCGTCAAGAACATGTAATCAACACCATATAATTTGTTAGAACCCTTACGTGCAAGAAAGCATTCTCAATCAAAATCTTATATATCTTAGATAAAACCAATACCCCTCTTGAGTCTCATGGTGTAAACAAGTTTACAAACAAGTGATTAATCAAGAAATAGTTACCATCCCATTAACCACAGATTCATTATCCAAGACAATCAAACATAAAATCAATAACTCAACATCAATGAAACGTTCATTATATAATCATGAAGATTCAAACATGAAAAAGTACTTAAGATTCATACAAACAAGATTACACATAAAGATTATTCAAGAAACAAGTTCATTACTACTATTACATAATACTACTTTAAACAAAAACTAACATCAGCTCAATACTTGAATAATGATCAGAATATATGTTTAAGAACAAGGAATTGAACCATAAACAAGCAAGGAATTGATGGGTTGGATCGGTTATGCTTCCACTTGATATTGAGGCTTCAAATGGGTCTAATCAGGACTGCTTCGGAACCCAAAAATCGCCCAGAAACAAGGAGAAAAACCCAACATTGAAACCAGTAGTGAATGCTCCTATTTATAGGCAAAATTGAGGTTGGCACGGTCGTGCCATCGGGTCGCACGGTCGTGGGACTGGTCTTGTCGGGTGACGTCATTTCTCCGATTATGGGTTAGACAAGTGGACAAGTTGTCTGGGTCACCAGATTGGCACGGTCATGCCGTGGATCGCACGGTAGTGCGATGTCATCAGAAACTTGATAAAAAATCATGGTCTGGCTAGTGCACGGTCATGCGGCGGGTCGCTCGGTAGTGCGGCCCAGGAAAACATCGGCACCATCAGTCGCACTGGCAGTGCTTCCGAGGTCGGACGACTTGAACGGTAGTGCGGTCCGGTCGCAAGGTCGTGCGACACCTGGCAGTATCAGAATTTTGTCCGTTTTATCATAATTGCATCAAAATTTGTATGTTTTCATCATATTTTTCTTTTGTGCTTCGTTTAAGACCTGAAAATCTAAAAGTACCGGATTTGGTACCTAAACGTCACGGTTTCGGTCAAAAACACTTAAAACGGAAGTGTTTTGGGGGATAAAAACATGTATAATTTAACGTATATCAATCGTCTTACAAGCAATGACAGATGTAGTCTATGACTCTCTGGCCAAAGGTGAAGAACTATGTTCAAGCCTTAAAGTCCTTGCTCAAATAAGATTTGCGATTTATATATTTAAACATCCTTTGTGATCAGGCCTTTTGTGCCATATACATTTGTCCTTCATGGCAAGGCCTTTGTGCCATATCGTTTAATGTCCTCTAGGACAGGCCTCTGTGCCTTATATCGTTTCATATCCTTGTAACGAGGCCTCTTCTGCCATACTTATATGTCCTCTACGACAAGGCCTTCATGCCATATGATCGTTATGTCCTTCGTAACGGGCCTATGTGCCATATGATAATATCTTTCGAGATGGCCTTTGTGCCAACACCTTAATGTCCTTCGCGACAAGCCTATGTGCTACATTTATAAGTCCTTCGTGATGGGCTTATGATTCCATATTTTAAAAGTCCTTGTGGCAATCCATTGAGCTATTCAAAATCGTCAATGTGGCAAAGACAGTTGTGACATTTTGATCCCCTGTCAAAAAGGTATTGGACTTGGTCCAAACCTTAAATGCCATCGATGGTCCCCTTGTAACCTAGGTTAAATGTAGTTGATGTACATTCAAATAACATTCATTAGGAACGCTCGAAACTTAATAGCCTATACGGTTTAATGATAGCGTGGCAAATGTATAATAAGTCGTCAGGATGATGACTAGCTATTGTGATACAACTAAGCAATTGTTTAATTGGGTGTTTAGCACCAAGCTTCGAGTATGGCAAACTCGGATGAGGCAAACAACAATCGCGATACTAATGATGTGACAAATGCTAATAATACTACAAATATGAACATCAATGTTAATGGAGTTAATCTCCAAGCTGTGATTGACGCAGCTGTTGGAAAGGCCATGAAAAAGGTCATGAAAAAGTTCAAAGAGCCGAGTGTTATTCTTTCCAAACCCCATTCAAAACCACATTCATCTGCTCGTGAGGAGAGCTTTGTTCGCGCTTCGAATGCGAAGAACGAAACAAAGAAGTTGATGTATAATGAGGAACCCCATTCCTCTAAAGGATGTACTTACAAGTACTTTGATTACATAAAATGGTTGAACGAAACCAAGAGACTTCAATGGCGAAAAAGGGGCCATTGATTGCATAAAATGGTTAGACGAAATGGAAACCGTTGTGAAGATCAGCGGTTGTGTTAAGGAAGACACTGTGAAGTATGTACCATAGTAGTTCAAGGGCGATGCCCTTACTTGGTGGAAGACATTAATTAAATCCACGGGGAAGATACCCATATACAAGATGGGATGGTCCAAGTTTATGGACCTTATCAGAAAAACCTAATGTCCGCGACATGAAATGGAAAAGGTGGAATCAGATTTTCTGACTCTCACCATGAAAAATCTAGACTGTCGGCAGTATGTCACCGACTTCAATTCATTGTCTAGGATAGTACCCTATTTGATTAACCCAGGATCTAAGCGTATTATACAATGAATTGGTGATTTAGCACCAAAGTTAAAAGGGCATGTTAAGACTTCAGAGCCTACTTCTTATAGATCCACTGCGGATCTATCTCAGCCACTCACACTGGATAGGTAGAGAAGTAAGTCGACCAAAACTGAGACTGATGGAAAATGGAAAAGGGAGGAGGATAACTCCCAGAAACCTAAGAAAAAGGGGAAGTTCGGGCTCATTAAGAACCGGCAAAAGTCCAGTAAGATGCCTGTATGCAAGACCTACAATAAAAGGCACTGGGGACAATGTCTAATAGAACAAAGGCCAAAGCAGTGTGGAATCTACAAAAGAACAGGTCATCAGTCCCATGAATGTAGGGACATAAGGAATGCAGTCTGTTTCGGCTGTGGCGAGAAAGGCCACCTCAGAATTGACTGCCCTAAAGCTGCCAAGGAAGGTACAGCTAATTATATAGAGAGGCAAAGAAAGGAAATGCCTGAACTTTCCTGATGAATGACAAGAGGCAGTACGTATCAATAATGTCATTAGGTACATTTCTTAACGTGAATCAAGGGTATTTTGCTAAGAGTCCTGTTTTAATTCAGGTACTAATAAGTCCCTCATGGATTTTAAACATTTTCCACATATTAATATCATAATACAATATCCAATGCAAACAATCACACAACAAGCATATTGATCAAAATCGTCGAACATTGCGACCTTTACTCTATTATATATATATATATATATATATAGGGAGGAGTTCATGCGAGAAACACCCTTATTGCGAGAACCGCGAGAACCAATGTGAACACAACCTAAAATAGCTAAAAAAAACCTTAAAAAAAACCTAACCCCCCCCCCCCAAGCTAAATGCTAAAAACTAAAACCCCCAAAAAACCTAAAAAAAACCTACCCCCCCCCCCAAAACCTAAACCCCCCTCCCCCACCCCCCAAAAACCTAAACCCCCCACCCCCCCCCCCCCCCAAGCTAAAATGCTAAAAACTAAACCCCCAAAAAACCTTAAAAAATCTAAAAAAAATCTAAATTTTTTTTTAATATTTTTATGCTCAAATCGCTACTTTTAGTGGCAAAAAAAAAATTTATTTTTTTTTGCTTCGAAAAGTAGCGATTTTTATATAAAAATATTTAAAAAAAACTTGTGTGATTTTTAGCTATTTTTAGGCAATTTTGGTTGTGTTCACATTGGTTCTCACGGTTCTCGCAATAAGAGGTGGTTCTCGCATGATCTTCTCCCTATATATATATATATATATATGCGTCTAGTACAAACTGGAACTGAAGTCTAAAATTACAATACAATATGCATCCGTAGCTATTATCTATTTTTTTTCATCATACAAACATATTATATATATATATATATAGTAGGGATCCTACGGAAAGTGCGTTTTTCCTAGAAAGTCTAGGAAGCGATCTGGGCCATCCAATGGGTGTGTTTAATGGTTAAGATCATCTTGGTGGCATTTTGGTAATATGTGTTTCTTAAAAATAGGATTATTTAATTAATCAGGGGTAGATATGTCATTTAGCTTGTTTTAAATATGGAAATAATTGTCATTCCATAACCACCCCACATTTCTTGCGATTTTTTTCTCCCCCTCTTTCTCTCCCTTTCTCTCTCTCTCTCTTCCTTCTATCCTTCATGAAGAAACACATCAAGAAAACACATCGTATTAATCTGCTTGCTGTTAAAACACAGCGTCAAGAAATCCTCCAGCATTACCATCATGAATGGTAAAACACAGCGTATGAATCTGCTTGCTGTTAAAACACAACTGTATGAATCTGAATGCTAAAACACAACTGTATGAATCTGCTTGCTGTTAAAACACAACTGTATGAATCTGAATGCTAAAGCACAACTGTATGAATCTGCTTGCTGTTAAAACACAACTGTATGAATATGCTTGCTGTTAAAACACAACCGTATGAATCTGAATGCTAAAACACAACTGTATAAATCTAAATGCTAAAACATAACTGTATGAATCTGCTTGCTGTTAAAACACAACTGTATGAATCTGAATAATAAAACACAGCGTCAAGAAATCCTCCAGCATTACCAACATGAATGCTAAAACACAACTGTATGAATCTGAATGCTAAAACACAACTGTATGAATCTGCTTGCTGTTAAAACACAACTGTATGAAACTGAATGCTAAAACACAACCGTATGATTTTGCTTGCTGTTAAAACACATCACCAAGAACAAGCTGATGGTTTTGCAGTTAAATGTTAATAAACATCTCCACAATCAACAAGTGTGTTTGAAGCCAAGATTTTTCTCTCTGAAAAATTTATTGAATACGAATACTGCTGGTGAAGAAGAAAACGATAGAAAAAATTGTATATACATATGATTTGAATGAGATTTGGATTCGAAACACAACCAAAATTCCGAAAATCATGGACATAATCAGTTACCTTCGAGATCATGCAATGTTAGTTAATGAAATATAAATTCCAAAAATAAAATTAAAATGTGACATTACATAATTGCCCTTCTAGTTAAAATAACTCAATGCCACATGTCCAATTCTCATTGCTTCCTAGACTTTCTAGGAAAAATACACTTTCTACTCAACTCCTACTCTCTCTCTCTCTCTCTATATATATATATATACTATATTATAAAGCATTTCACAAGGGTTCCTGCAAAAGTTAAGTAATTACAAGCTATAATGCTTTTGGTACAACACTTAATTAGCGTAGTAGAAAGTGCAAAATTGTATTTTCGCAGTAATATTAAAATGAATAAAATTTATAATTGAATTCGGTTTTTTACCAATTAAGAGGTAAATATAAATAACCATAAATTCCTTTCATTAATTCCTTCACGTTCACATTGAAAAGCATCAAATGAGATTAATTTCATAGATTGAATTTATCTTTTCATTGCCCTCCTCAATTGTGGGTTACTAATGTGAATTATCTATATCTAATGCAAAAAGCAACTAAAGGTTGCGTTCAAAAGAAACCGCAAAACATGATACGACACACCCTTTCGTTTCACCCTTTCATATAAAGCTGCAAATCCTTTCAGTTTTTTTTCATCACCATTTTTCATTCTTCCATTTAAAGTTTTGCTTCTGGTGTTGTCAATAATCATGTAATCTCCAATGTTTCGTTTCAATTCCATATATATGCTCATCAAAAGCACCGATGACAAATTGGATTCCGATAGTTCGATACCCGAATCGGCACCAGACTCACGGTGCAAAGATTCTCTCATCCCTACCTACGGCCACCTCAAGTACACCGCGGTGATACGCTATCTCTGTTCACCATCAACTTACGTTTAACCGTGTTGTTTTTGTTTACTTTGAACCCTAATTTTATGCAAAAGGATTATATTATTATCAAGTTAGGGTTTAGATTTTGTTTATGAAATAAGTTGTTTGCAGATGTAATTATGATGGATTTGAGTTACTTGAATCATAACTTGATCAATATGTAGATTAAGTTAGAGTTTCAGGTTTCATCTGTAGAATAATTTATTTGAAGGTGTAATTCTGGTAGTTCATGAATGTATTTGACTTACTGGAATCATGAAAGGTATAATAAATTAGGGTCTCAAATTTTCTCTACAGATGTTTTGGGGAATAATTTGTTTCAGGATGTAAGTTCTGTAGTTATTAGTATGTTAATAACTTTGTGTTTCACTTGATTCATAGATTATCTTGGATTCATGAACCAGTTGATCGGAGAACAGTGAATTTGAATCAAATACACATTTTGAGTTATAGTTTAATTTTTTATTTTTTATTAACGTGCTAACTTTGGATCCGAATTATAGAACTTATGAAGAAGTTTACATTCATGTTCGATGGGGAAACAATCTTTAACTAATAGTTAATGCTAGAGGATCTTAAGATGTTGGTGAAATGAAATCAATGAAGATGTTCAGCACATGATTGACGAAGTCAATGGGCATAGACATGTAGGTTGAGATTACGTGCGTTCATTTCTCGGCGAACCCTGATTAGTACAGTTAACAATTCAGGATCATGGATTTTGTGTTTTTAGAAAAAATATGCTAATTTTGTTTAATGGGTTTGTGATTTTCACTATTTTGTTGCTTTGAGTTAGTTTTATATTATTAATTAAAAAACAACCCTTTTGTTCCTTATTATTTATCACCTGTTTTCTTTTCTTTTTTATGGATAACTTTCTAATGCCATGAGGGGTTTAGTGATGCTACTTATTGTGTTAAAATAAGTGCAACATTGTTGCCAGGTGTGTTTTTGAAGACGAATACGGTGATCACTTGAATCATTTTGACAATGGGAGGCATCGGTGGGAGGTTCTCAACGACAGTGGGAGGGTCTCAACCATATTATAATCTTCAACATCATCATAACATGTGCTTCTGTTTTGTAGATCAACAACCTCTTTACCCCATTCCAAATAACCAAACTTTTTAATGTCCCCAAATCCTGTTCTCACTCCTTCAACCTCCATTCATGAATCAAAACCAAATGACGGGTCACGTTCGCCAACAAAGGTATACGCTAACTTATTAACGCAACTTTTGATCAGAGCTTTTGATGATTGGCATTTATGATTTACGAAGGCATTAATTAATACAAGGAAATTGTAACTGCAAAATGTGTTTGAGAGTATCCCACCATTTCCGTCAACATGATAACAAGCGTCATTCGAAAAGAAATTACCAAACCAACACCTGTTTTCTGACCACCGTTTCCGCCATCGCTTGCCAACGTTTCACACCATATATAACCCGTACCTTCACAAAAATCATCTTATAACCTGTCTGCATTACTATAGAATGGCGCCAAGAATTATCGATATAAAAACATATCAAGCAGTACCGTATGCTCTTTTCATTTGTGAACCGAAGTAACTTTTCATGCTCAGATTGATACCATATGAATAACGAACCATTGCATCACTTCAAAACATTACAAAGGGTTCGGTTGTGTCCTATAAAAAAAATCATAATCCAAATAGATGTTGAAGAAGATCATCAACATCCGGAACGACATCGTCTTCATCGTCGGTGGTGGTGACACCACCATAACTGAAGTTTCCGTCATCGGCATCGGACGGATCGATAACATGCCATGAATCAAAGTCAGAGAAGTCAACGTCGACTAATTCGAAGGCCTCTCCGGTTAACGTTAAAGCCATAACCACCGATTTGATCGTCATTTTAGAATTCCGATTTTTGGTTTTTGTTGATTTTGTTTTAATATCATTGTCTCGCAATGGAAGTTGATGGTGGGTACTATAGGCCGGAAAAGAGAGTTGTTTCGTGTATGCGATAGTTACTGCCATGTGTGGGTTTTTTTTTTTTTTTGAATCTGTTCTTTGTGGATGTTTGCTGAAATTCTTTTGTATTTTATCAATATTCTGAGTATCCCGAACATTTTCAATGGGTTGATATGAAAAGTTCAATTTCTATCCGACTTTTACACACAACAAGCCCGTTAAAATATTTACTCACTCTCTTACAAATTGAACTGATGAATTTGAAAAATATTTGGTCTTATTTTTTATATGGATAAAAAAACATCATAACTTGGATAGTTATTATTATTTTCGTAATTCGAAATCTAAACTAATACGTCACTCACGTTCTACCTCAAAACTAAGAATTGCAAACGTGGCCAATCAAACTGACTCAGACCGAACAATATTGTTACCAGTATTGACATTATCAGAACCAGTACTTTTGGGGATTTTACTATTTCGTCTTTTGGTGTTTTTCTTCTGATTACGTATGTTGACATTTTGTATATAAGATACTTTGTATATAAATGATTCATAACCTAACATAAAATAAAACGATTAAAAAGGTATCAGAAATTTTTAACCCCCGCCGCAACGCGCGGGTTTCCCACTAGTATATATATATATATATATATATATCATTACTATTACTGATATGGGTTCATCCAGAATTGCATGTTACGCTCGTCATAATTCCAAACGAGCCTTTCACCTATCTTTCTTATTCTCTCATTTCCCTCTAATATCTCCTCACCAAAGGTTCGGAGTTTATACACATTCTCATTACTCATGGGTGGGGTTAGTGCTGGTATTGGGTCAGGAAACTGGGCCTCGGTTCTTCGTGTGGGTAAGGGTTTTCTAAGATTTCTCTTATATACTGGTCATTATCAAAATATGGGTCCAGAGGGTTCAGATTGGGATAGGGTGCTATGGGTTCCTCTATTGGGTAAATTTGTTGGTAATCTCTGTGGTCGTCAAACCATGGGTCATAGTCTGGGGGATGGGGTGCTGGTCCTCTAGGAATTTCAGCTGGGTCAAAATCAGGCATTGGTATTTGGTCTACGGGGTTTGGCTCAATTTTCATAGGTTGTGTGGGAAATAGTGGTAACGGTTGGGGTGCTATGAGTTGTTCTAGATTCGGGTCTGCAGCTGTGGTTGCTAAGATATGAAAATTTTCTAATCTCCTATTGAGCATATCCTAAGTGTGAGCATTCATTTCTCTATTCGTGGCTGCTAACGCTCGCTGCTGCTGAAGTTTTCTCATTCTTTTTCTACGCTCATAAGCTCCTCTGCTGAACCATCCTCTCTTCTTGGGAGGGAATAGCTCTTCAGATTGTGCTTTGAATACGAAAATCCCTTCTTCGGTGTCAACCGAATACCCCGAGGAGGTAGGCTGTGAAGAGGTTCCTTCGTCCCTAGGTGAGCTGGACAACTGATGGTAAGCGTCTGAAGGTCCTTGGTCGCTCATACTGTAAACTAACAAATTGTCAAATAACACAAAACAATAAAATATGCACGTAGTTCCATAAATAATTTCCTAACATAACATATAAAATTTTGGTGTCAGCAGAACACTTATATGGCTTAAATCAGTGGTTGTAAATCTGATACAACCTTCTGTCGCAACCCACGACCCCTGCCTCGGGAGGCGGGTGGTCGCGGCCTACTCAGAGATGGTGGTATCGGTGTTTATCATTATTTGGCAGCGGAATTTACATCAGGACCGTAGTTAGGAAATATCTTATCAGAGTTAAACAACATATTATATAATAATAATTATATTGGGATAAAACCTGAGTTTTTGTTACAAACATGATTATAGGGATAAACCTTATTTTATTAAATAAAAACATTTTCTTTATTTAGGTAACTTTATAGCCACTTTTCCAAGCCTTCAGTGTTGTCCAGCTGGCTTCTATTTGGCTTTCACATTTTGTTACCTGAAACGCTTTTAAAAACATTTTGTCAGTGGGAAATACTGGTGAGTGAATCCCAATTTAATCAAGACAGGTTTTATCAGTTTTACAGTATTGAGGGCGATCTCGCAATTACATTTGTTTATTTTTCTATTTTAATTACCACCCACGGTACTGTCAACCCGACTTGTGGTCATGTTACTACTCACAGTGTAGTAACAAATTTTGTATACAAAGCCCCAACATACCGACGATAATTGTAGAATACAAATACTCAATCACTGTTTAATACAATGTAAAATATTTGAGGTTTTGTAAAAACAGTTTGCAAAAAGGATGATTACTCACATTGCTTTCTTAGATTATTTCCTGTGGCTTCCTGGCTATAATCTATAAATTTTAAATAATGCACACGCGTTAGTTTAATAACCCAATTTTACATTAGTTATACCCTCCCCGAGACAAAACCCCAACGACTACATCGGGCAGAGCCTCAACAGCCGTTACGGAGCGCTAGATCAATTGGGCAGCGTATCTAATACGTAACCGGGGGTTAAAATACTTACAACGAGGCAGAGCTTCGCTAATTACGGGGGGTATAATGCCCGGGAATTATAATTGCTATTCAGAAATTTAAAGAGAGAAGTGTGTGATGAACGGATTTAAAATGAACGTCGAAATCCAATTTATAGGGCTGGAACAGGGGGTCCTCGCGGCCCGCGTAAGCCGAAGGCAAAGCCTTCGCGGCCCGCGAAGTAGGCTGGGTAGGCCCTAGCTTGGCCCGGTCACCGATCTAGTTTCGACACGTGTTAACACGTGGCGGCTTCCGGGTTATGCCGCATGTCTCCTCGCTCGCGGCCAGCGTAAGACCAGGGCTAGGTCTTCGCGGCCCGTCAGAGACCCAAAAACTTGATTTTTATTAAATTTTTATAAAAATAAAGGTATTTTGGGTCATTTCTCGTATACGGGATGTATTTTAAGACGTATAGGGATGTTCTAAATATTTTTAGGGTGTCGGAAATAATTTTAGGAGGGTTGTCATAATTCACCTCTTTACAAAAATGTACAAAGGCAATTCGTCAATTGGTGTACGACGTAGCATACGTTATTTAGGATAAATATCTACAAATATCAAAAACATTCTGTTGAGATTGTCTCCACCTTTTTTGAAAAGCTATAATTATTATTATTGTTGTTGTTATTAATTAATTAATATTTCTTTATTATTAATAATCAATAAAAGGTGTGGTTGCTGTATATGGCAAAAGATATTTGAAAAAGCCTAACGTCAGTGATATTCAAAAAATATACGACGTACATGAATGTGTACATGGCTTTTCAGGAATGCTTAGAAGTATCGATTGCACAGACTGGAAGTGGAGTAACTATCCAAGTGTTTAGCGATGTCAACATAATCGTGGTGATCATGATGGCCCGACCTTAGTTCTCGAGGTCGTGGCGTCATATGATACCTGGATATGGCATGCATACTTTGGAATGGCCGACACAAACAATGATATTAATGTCATTGAGCAGTCACCTGTATTTGACGATGTGATTAATGGGGTTACACCAAGCTCTACCTTTCCTATGCTTATGGAACTACGAGCACGGGTACTATGTTACAGATTTGATTTACCCACATTAGGCAATTTTAGTGAAGACATTTTCATATTCGAATAACAAAAAAATACATCTCACAAAAAAAAAAAAGAATCAGCTAGGAGGAAATTAAACGTGCCTTTGGAGGGTTGAAAAGAAGATGGGGGTATCATTGCACAACCGACACGATCGTGGACAAGGCTTTTATTAAGGGACATCATGTACCCTTGCATCATACTCCACAATATGATATTGGGGGACGAGGGGAGAGCGATTTGTCAAAATTACGAAGAAGACGCTGAATAACGTGAATGTACACTAACATTTGATGAAAAACTTGCTAATCGAGCAAAAGTAAGGTAGAAACACTAAATGCGGCATTCCTTGCTGACTTAGTAGACCATCTTTGGTCGGATCGAGTCGAAGATGCCAACGATGCCAATGATGAAGATTATTTTTTATATTTTCGTTTGGATGTTTTAATTAAATTGCCCTTTCCTAAGTTGTTCGAATATTAATGTATTAACTTATTTGAATTTTAATGAAATTTTATTTAAGTTAATATAAATTCAATTGTTTTTCAATTTTTTCATAATATATTTTTATACTTATTTAACTATTATTGTAAATTTGTTTTATTAAAAAAATAATATTTAAATAAGTGAGTAATTATTAAAAACTGATTGAGGTGAGGTGATGTGGATTGAAATGAGTGAATTCATAGTAGAGGGTAGTGAAAGAAAATAAAGGAATTTTGGTGATGATGGGTTAATAAAGTGACAGTTACCTTGTGATGTAACACTAAGATAGAGTTTGACCATTTTGGGTATGGGGAGGATAGTTTCTTTGGAGACTATCCGTCACGTCATCTCGGGAGGAGGAGCATCCTCTTGGGAACTACCCAAGGGTGTGGGGGGGCTACCCACTAGAGAGAGAGAGAGGGCCCACCAGATGCGACCAGCCTATCAATGTATGACATGCAGGAGAGAGAGAGAACAAGGAAGGAAGCAGCCCCGTCTCCAACGTCGGAGTTCCGACGCTTTTGCCGTGCCAGGCCCCAAGGGGGAGGTGTTTGACGAGGCTAAGGGGGGGGGGGGGGGGGGCTCTGCCGATCCCCATACCCAATGGTCTAAAAAGATCTGGAACCGTAGCGGTAGCCTTCATGGTTTTGAAAATTCAAGTGTAAGAATAGTTTAATTTATGGCCTGGTCTATTCGCACACGCCATTTGTCTTTTTGCACACCCAAAGCGCCGCGCTATGGCCACATCGGGGCGCTTAGGCTTGTTTTTTTTTTTTTTGGAAATAGGTGGGATGTGGGTTAGTTTGGTAGTGTTTTTTGGAGGAAAAAATTGTATTTGAGTTTTATTATTATTATAAAATATTAGTATTACATATAATTCATAGTTGTTTTATAATTACGTTTTTTTACGTCATTATTTTTATAGAACGTATATAATATAAGTGCGTCTTTATAAACTCTTAACGTAGTTTATTTTGTTAAATTAAACGAACACGTTAAATAAAATGTACAGAAAGCCATAAGAATTAAACGTAAACAATCCAAAACCAACGTGATGTAAATAGAAGATTAACTGCAATATATATATATATATATATATATATATATATATATCAATTTGTACATACAAAACAAAAACGTACAACTGAGTACATAATACATAACAAAACACTAAACAAACAAACTATGGTACTAATCCTCGTGCGGTGGGGACGGTGGGAGGGGAAGTGGAGGCAACCCAGCGAGTTCTCGTAGAGCAACGAGCGTCTCGACGATCCAGTCAATGCGTGCGCCCTGGCGTCTGAGGCGCCGGTCGAAGCACCCCGCTATGGGTAAAGCGCCCCGCTGAGGTTAAACGAAGGACCAAAGCGCCCCGCTATGGGCAAAGCGCCCCGCTGAGGTGCCAAAGCTCCCCGCTTAGGTCAAAGCGCGGCGCTTAGGGCCTTTTTTTATTTTTTTAAAATTGTTTTTAATTCACAAACGCGTCGATAATAGTCTAAATTTTACGTTTTTTCCATTATACATCATTTTTTTAATATATATGGACTATACTGCAAGTTCCGGATCAAATCGGTTACGTGTGATGTCATATTCCATTATATCGTATCATTTTGGTTTGAAAGCACAAGTACTCCTATGAGTAGTGTTATGTGTATCAGTCGCCTACCGTACATGTACATGACGTATTTTTTCATTAATTGTAGTATTATGATGTATATTGTCATTTTGAATCTGATTGGGTCGTGGGGATGACATTCGGTTTTTAACGTGATGTAACGCATATATTGAACAAACACAAACGTACTTTTGGATTGTAAAAGAATTAACATGATTATTATTAAACACATTTAACATACATCTTGAACATATGGGGTTACATTAAGGTCAGAGGGACGATACGTAAGCATTTCGTACGCGTTGATCTGATCCCTGTATAATGTATGCCAGGCTGCTGCGCGCTCTGTTCTGTTCGCTGTCCAGAGTAGGTTTGGGGGAGGCATTGGATAACAACCTCCAAGCTCTACATGTATGAAATGACCATCGTCGACGAACACAACCGCAACCACCAGGTGAGGTTGCTCATCTTCGTTTGGCCCGCCCAGCAGAGGGAAAATTGTATCGCTCCCACGAATGTCGAAGGTGTGAACAATCACACCGTATCGTTGGGCAATAAGAAACCCCGTCTCAGGCATCGTCATGTAATTTTCGATACCTGCTCGTCCCACCCCCTTGAAATCGATCCGTCTAACCAGCGCATCATAATGTCCTATGTTTTCCGGATCGAAAACATGCCTCCAAAGCGATTCGTTCATACGTAACTCCATTATAAGTTGTTTCCGGATCATCAAATATGAATTTTGTTTCACTCCTAACCCAACAGCCACCGATCGAAACCCACAATGACCATCTGGTTTCACGTCCTTTATTCTCACGATGTATGGATGGATCACTTAGGGAATCTGAGATGCGAAGTTGCGGATCGCTATATCCGTCTTAGGACCGAGCTTGATCATCGGGAATCAGGGTGTAGGTTGAGCGGTTTGGTATTCTTTTGTCTTCTAGAATCTTCGGATGATATGTACGAGCTGTGACGGGGAAGATCGTCTGAGATCTCGACCCAAGTTTCTTCCGACGGAATGTACGAGATTTTTCTAGCGGCTTCAACCTTTCTTTGTTCCTGCGTTTTCAATGTTGGGCGACCACGAGTTTTCTACAGAACAACAGGAGGTTTTTTGTTATTGTTCCCTGGATTGAGGATTTGCTGAAACTTTTCAAAGAAGCTCCTTTTCACTTGAGGGGGTGTTGGATCGATCTGTTGTTTCAATTTTTCAAATTCCACGTCTACATCGATATCCTCTATGTTGTTCCTTGCAGGCTTAAAGTCAAGCTTCTTCCAGAACACGTCTATGTGTGTGATCCGGATTTGCTGACCTGTGGATGAAAACAAATTAGGGGGCAAAATCATAACGAGAAAGGTCAAAAATATTAATTACCTTTATTTTCCAACTTTTCCAAATGACAGGCACATGGCAAACCACAGCTGGTAAAAAGTTGGCAACCACAGCTTGCACCGTAGGCTCTCAACTCGTCTTCCTTACGTTTTAGTTCCATACTCAAAAGCTTAATCGCATATATTGAAACCTTTCTGAGAATATATGCAAGCATGGGCTGATCCTTGTGGTGTTTCATCACTTTTCGGAGACTTGTTTCAAAGCTACTTCTAATCTCGGCGTATTGTCTATCAACAACATGATCAACATACAGTACAAGTTTATCCAGTGTGTTGCGATGACTTGGAAAGTGACTTTTTAGTGTTGCATGCATGCCCTCAACCCTGTTGGTCGTAGTTTGGTGAAAGTTGATAGTTTTGTTAATCCAGCAAGATACAAACTTTTCACGGTACGGATCCAACCAGGATTTCATCAAATAATAAAAAACCTCTAAAATTAAAAAACGTAAATAGTCAGTTTTTGTTATTATATAAAATTTGAACATAATTATGTAAGAAATACCCACGTTCACAGCCATCTTCTTTCAGCTGTGCTTCAAGGTTTTCCAAGTTATACCTGTATATTTCCTCGGTCGTAGACTCGCACAATGTCCAAAATGTACGTGCGAATTCTTTCCACTCCTTGTCAGAGAATTTCTTCTTGCTGTTCTTATTAATATTTTGTTGAATATGGAACCGGCAAAGATACTTATGCGCTTTTGGAAAAACTTGTTCATACGTGTTCATTAGCTCAAATTCCATGTCTGTTAAAATCACGTGTGGTTCCATACATCCTACCAGCATAGACTTGATCCTCTGCAACACCCATAGGTAGTTCTCTAACTTCTCAGCGGAAATTACCGCACAAGCAGTCGTAAACGATTTGTTTGTCGACGTCATGCCTACGACCTGAACAAATGGCAGGTTGTACATGTTCGTTTTGTAGGTGGCGTCAATCATTAGCACATGCGGGAAAGCACACCACATAGTGAATGATTTTTTGTGAACAAAGAAGACATCTTCAACTTCGTTCGATATCTCATTCGTGCGCATGTAATAAGTGTAATCTTTTTCGAGAAGAATGTTTTTAAGTTTTTGCATCGGAGACTTACCGACATTTTTTTCGGCGTTGATCTTCTGAACAGCGTTGTGTATATCTTTCGGAATAAGCTTTCTAGCCAGATTGTTTTTTGTCAGCGTTCGCCAGATACTTTGGTTGGGAATATCTTGCTCTGCCAGCTCCTTAACCAGTTTTTTATCCTCAGAAGAAAGTCTTCTCGCATACGCGTGACCCTCTAAGTTTTCAATAGGAGTGTGGTTATGCTTCGCCTTCGTCACCTCGATCCTCCAAACACTTCCGGATGATTCCGAAAACCCGATCATCTCGAACGGGCAACCTATTTTCTTGATACCCGTTTTCCTCTGTGTAGCTATACTCTTATGCTCCCCACCAAAAGTACATTGAAACCAAATCTTGTAATTCTCTCCTCTTTTATTCGACCTCTTAATCACAATGAGGTAACCATTGTCTTTTGCCGTGTCTTGTACCCAACGCACCAACTCTTTACGTGACGAAAAGGTCTGCGTTGTATCAAACGAAAATGTAACCGGGTAACAGCCTTCCTCGTCAACAGACACATCCTCCGGCTCACCATCGTCACCGAGGTCCGAATAGACTTGATGTTCAAAGCTCTGTTCACAATCGTAACTGTGGTTTGGATAACACTCCTGCTGTACAAAGCTGTGCTCGCCACCGTAACCGAAATTCGAATAACCTTGTAAGCTCTGTTGACAACCGTAACTGTTGTTTGGATAACACTCCTGCTGTACAAAGCTGTACTCGCCACCGTAACCGAAATTCGAATAACCTTGTTGTGCGTAAGGGTCCTCCACAGGGGTATTCAAATCCAGCTTCACCGTGTTATCACGATAACGAATGCCAGATACAACCTCTGCCTCCCTCAAGTTGGATGAGACCGGTTTCTCATACGAGTCAGAAATAGCGGTCCCCTCGTAAGAATCAGGAACAACTGACTCGTTAGAATATTGACCGAAAAGATAGTTGCTTAACCACGACATCGTTTTTTCAAGACACGTAACTAATACAGCAAAGAAATCGACAAACAACACAAACCCCCGAATGCTAAATGTTGTGTCTGAGAAGGTTTAAGTAGTGAAAATTTGGGGTCGAAGCGCCGCACTTTGGCCATAGCGCGGCGCTTAGGGTTCACGAGACCTGCAACCTCGTTTCACCTTTATGTCTCTGCAACTTATGTTTCAGTTCAGTCAGTCATATCACCTTTTGTCAAGCTAAGCGCCCCGCTATGGCCATAGCGCGGCGCTTTGAGGTGTGAAAATAATTTTCCCCGTGTGTGAATAGCATGACCCTTAATTTATTTCTTTCAAAGTGTTAGATACGTCGATTCTATTCCTAAAAAGTCCTAGAAATATTGTTTGCTAGTGACTTGTCTTGAATTTTGAATTTTGGCCAGAAGCTTCCATATATTCAACGCAAGACTTCATAAATTTCCGTATTCTGGTCTTCTTTTCACCAATATACGACTATTTAAAGACACGTAGTTCCATGTTTAATTGAGAGTGTGTATATTTTTCCAAATTTGACACCTTACTGGTCAACCTAACCCTATTTCCACGACAGAGGACATATTATATAGATACGAGCACATGGACACAAATTGTATCAAACCACAAAACACAAGAAGCACTTGTTTGAAGATCACATCTACACATGGCTTACACAAAAATATTATTGTGCTTAGTTTTAGTTGTCGTTTTTACGGCCTCCATATCCGAGGCCAGAAAACGCAACACAACCCATATCCAATTCTACATGCACGACACCCCAGGTGGATCCAACCCGTCGGCTGTTCGCGTTGCTGGTCAATCCATGAACTCCACTTCTGACATGGGAGCCATGTTTGGGTTCGGATCGATTTATGTTATGGATAACTCCCTCACTGCCACTCCTGAACCCAACTCGACCCTCATCGGTCGAGCCCAGGGGCTCTACGCGATGTCATCCCAGGAAAACGAGTTCAGCCTCCTCATGACCCTCACCTACAACTTTGTTTCGGGAATCTACAATGGCAGCTCACTTAGCATCGTGGGCCGGAACCCTGTCATGAGTGAAGTTCGAGAGATGCCCGTTGTGGGAGGTACCGGAGTTTTTAGGATGGCTCGTGGTTTTGCTCTCGCAAAGACACACTCGATGGATCAAATCAACGCAGTTATCGGATACAATGTCACTGTAATACCTTACTATTAGAAACACGTTTATAGTTGATTTCCACATTGATCATTATGTTTCATGTTGCCGCAGTTTTGGATACTAATAGTTTCATGTATTCCTTCACATTTCACTGTATTATTTAGTTAATAACATATGATTTTGTTAAATTTTATTTACATTTGATGTGTTATGTTCTTTCTATATAGATATAAGAGTCCATCTAGTTACGATATATCATGTGACCAAAGGTAAGTGGTGGATCTAGAATTTTTTTCCAAGGGGTTCCTTTTTAAAATGTTCCAATTTTATATTTCCGAACATACAAAACTTTCAGGTCGGTTCGACAATTCGGGTCGGGCTAGGTTCATCACATTATAAAAATACAATACAGTAGTGAAAAAAAAGCATCGTCATGTTATTATTGGCAACATTTTAGAGTCGCTAAAGCGTTAAGTGTTGTTCGTTGCCTAATAAACTATAGTTGACAGCCATTAGACATGTAATTAATTCAAGATCTTTTTAACTTTTAATGAATTTAAAACATAGATGTTTCAATGTAATATTCCCTTTTTCGAGGGTGATTGTCTTGTGGTAGCGAATGTTAGAGATTCGTGAGCGCCGTACAGCTTACCATTGATTTCAAGCCAAATCTACCTCATGAGTAGCTCTCTTAATAGTATGTTTTAGACATGTTTTGAAGAAGGATCAAATAGGTTGGGTAATGGGTCATAGCTTTTTAAAGTATGTTTTAAAGTTATTGCCTAACCCTTACAGAGGAGGTTGAACGGATAGTCGAGTGCAATGGGCGCGTTTTTTGCTTAGAGGATGCGCCTGGTGTGCACCGTGTATGGCAACCAAACAAGGAATCGCCTAGCCTGGCCATGTCATGAGCCTTTGGCGATTACTATATAAAAAAATTCGGTCTTATTTCGGTTCCTCAAGTCATACACCAAAATATAACCAGTAGAGACCACTTTATGGTCCTTGAATCAGATGGGGTACGTTCAATGCACAAAACTAAAAGCTTTTAATTTGTTGTATATAATCTAATCTACTGTGTCCTTGTAGGTATGGGATGTTATTTCAAATGAAGAAACCGTGGAGATATTGTCATAGGTGGAAGACAAGGCCAAACCAGCTAAACGATTAGTGGATTGTGCAATTCGAGCATGGAAACGCAAGAGAAAGGGATCACAAACGATTAGTGGGTTGTGTACTTTTATTTATCTAATACTTAACTTAATGAACCATCGTATTAGTAAAAAAATAAGTCATTTAACTACCAAATAGCATTACATTTACCAATTGAAAGTAAAAATCAACAAGAGTAAACAACATCGGGCATAAACATTAAAGATTAAAGCCCTAACTCATTTTGAGGGAAAAAAGCAATAAACCAAAAGGAAGGGAGTCTTATGGGACTCGAACTCGAGACAACAACTTGAAACAACACGCGCTTTACCAGTTTATCACTCTTCAGTTTGGTTTATAGGTTCCTCTAAACAATATTAAAGGTTTCCTTTAGGCTTTTGTATTTACCTTAACACTATAAATTACGAACCGAACGGGTTCCTAGGAACCCCTTTCTTGGGTGTAGATCTGACCCTGCCAAAGGTATATTTCGGTTTTACTAAAAATATAAGAATTAGAATAAAGTACAGTTTCAGTCCCTGGGTTTACACCCAATCACAGGTTCAGTCCTCATTTGAAAATTTTCAACACTCCAGTCTCTGACATTGTCAATTTGATTCAATCAAGTCCCTGTTAACATTTTCTATTAGTTAAAGGTTAGTTGACTGGGCTATGTATGTCTTTTTAACTTGATTTTGAAGGGTATTATTGTTTTTTCAACTGATCAACAAGTAAATTACCATTAACCCATCTGCCCATCTCCCTCTTTAATCAACTGTCTCTGCAATCACTCTCTCTCTGTCTCTCTGTTCATGCTTGAAACAAAAACTCACGAAATCTGTAACCAACACTCTCTCTTGCACCAACCGATTCCTTTTTTCAATTCACACAAAATCAAAACATTCAGGTATTTCAACCTTAACTCTACACCAATGCATGCTTTCTCCTTAATTATCAATTCTGCCCTCCAATGTCAGTAAAGTTCCTGTGGGTATCTTGATTCTTGTGTTCATCTCTCTGTTTGTCAACCTTATTCTCTCTAACAAAGCGCCACTTTCTCAATTTTATCATATTTTATAAGCTTTAAAGTAACCGGCGATTATTATTGTCAATTTGATTCAACTGGTGGTTGTTTCAGTTTTGAGTGTGTGCATTGTGTGATTTGTTCATGTTCTGTTTTTGCACAGCTGCCTGACATCAACGACAACGGTTGATTAACTGCAACAACAGGCCATAGCCAAACCAAAAAGATGTTTCTGATCATAACATCTTTGTTCGAGTAACCTCAGAAGTCGTATCCTATCAGATGTGATACCCTAACAGTAGTAATTACTTTGAATGTTGATGATGATTTTGAGGAACAGGGATGGTGATGAATCTGGTTGTATTTTCTTAATTTTCAGTATTTCGCACTTGCACTTTTGGTCCCTGGAGGGTATTATAGTCATTTAACAAGTTCAGTAACGGTGAACTAATGGCAGTTTGCACCAGGGGCTTGATTGAATCAAATTGATAACATCAGGGATTAGAGTGTTGAATTTTTTCAAATGAGGACTGAACCTACGATTAGGTGTAAACCGCAAGGACTGAAACCGTACCTAATGAATTTCAGTATTAATTTGATACCCTTTTTTACCATATTTCGGGATCGCCACTTTCGGTTCAGTATGGTATGGTATTTTATCGACTTTTTACCTTCGAATACGATACCATATCGAGTATTTTCGGTACAGTCACTTGATACCAAATTTTAACAATTTTCGTGAGCGGTTCTTTCACTACCGGTACGTTACCAAGCTTGTCCCTAATAAAATTAACCACATAGCATAATTTAATCCCATTTTGAAATATGTGTAATAAATTATAAAGACGCGGTTCGTTGTCAACCAAATCGAACACTGTCATTTAAATGGGTCATTGACAAGAACCGGCCTCTATTGTAAAATTTCCATTTAAAGTTTGGCGAATATAATCTGCACGATTCTCGCATTTGGAAATTTGATTTTCATTGACGAAATAATAACTGACGTTCATACTCGTCGGTGAATACTTACGGTGACACACCTCGACCGCGTTAAAACAACAAACCGCGGCAGAAATGTCAGGGAGTGATGCGACAAAATTATTGTTTCAACAACCGTGGTAATTAAAGTTTTGTTTAAGATTAAAGTTTACATTGTCTTGGGAAATTACAGAATCATAAAATAATTAACTGTCTTTTAAGTAACTAAGGCCCAAGTCCGCCTAAGTGAAGCACAAACATCATCATGCATTAGCACCTGAAACACATGCGAAAATAGGTACGTCAGCATAAAAATGCATGTGAGATACATAGGTTTTGTTATTGCAGGACTCATGACTTGTAGTTAAAAGAAAGGTTTAACAAAAGTATTCATGATCCTTGTAAAACTGTTTTCTTTTGTAAAATCATATGAAAATCGAATTGAAAATCAAATGATAATAAAAGAAATATGCATGGTTAAATAAATAACCAAGTAGGAATGAATTTGTGTAAAATAAGTAATTTGTAAAACAATGTCGTGTCTTTGTATAAAATGTTTCATGTCTCTGTCATGTGGTTTAGATAACGCTACAATGTGTAAGATGATAAAAGCACTTATATATATGAAGTACCAGCGGCGTATCCACCATGCTTTTATCACATTGCACATAGCCTCGTTATATAAGTCACTTATCAATAACCAACCAAAGTGTCTTGTTTAAAACCAATGTCAAAATGTTTATGTGTAAACCATGTTCAATGTCATGTGTAAACTGTGTCATGTATACCAAAATGTAATGTATAGCAAGTAGAAAGTATCTACTCAAACTATATGATAATGTCAATGTGAAAACAAATGTCATGTATGGTGAATAACTAGTAGTTACTCAACCCCATAGGAAAATGTACAAAACAAAGTTTTTGAATAAACCTAAGTTTAAATCAAATGTTATGTTTTGCAGAAACAATGCTTTATGGATACGAACATTTATGCAGTAATGTTAAAACGCATACATTAAAGCCTTGCGACTGTGGCGACAAACCCTTAAACAAATTAAAGGTTTATCTAAATTATGTATATCGGATTCTGTCATTCCCAACTTCCAAACAAACCTAGGAAGTCGGAAACGGGATTTGTCAAGTCCTATGGTACCATTACATACTACCGAGCGGCGTGATCAATGTTAATTAATGTATTATTGTCTCATTAAACATACCAGATGTCATACCAATGTAAGCATGCTATGAAAACCATGTACTAAGTATGCTAAGTAAACATACATAGTAGAAATGTCATGTAAAACAATGTGTCCATATGTTGAGTAAACATATGCAACAAAGGTATCTATGAAATCAATGTGCTAATATGCTTAGTCGACATACATAGCAAAACATAATTGAAATCATGTACTATATGTGTACTAGGTGAAACTAGCATGTTTATGTCATAAAAGCAATGAAAAGCACGAAAGTAGCAAGTATGCACATGTGTATCACCCCAAAATATTTGAAAGCGGTAAAAGAGGGGAACTATGTACTCACTTGGGATTGCTTATTAGTCTTGAGAATAAGACCAAATAAAGCTCCAAGGATCACGAAATCAAACGACACCTAGTATAGGTAACTACGTTAATAATGGGATCCTAAATCGGGAGATAGGATAGAATGATGTTCTATAAGTCAAATGAGTGTTTGAACTCATATGGAATGATTTAATAGAGCTAACATTCTGATTTGGAAGTCTACCTATGTGCTTTCGACCCGTTTCGACCCGTTAAGGTAGTTTATGCTACTTTAACGCGTCGTTTGCGTAAAACTAAGGTCGGATGGTTATCTATGTCCTATGTCACGTCTTACATGCCCAATTACACCTAAATATGCTACAATATCAGTTTAGATGTCAAAAACAAGTTCACATACGCAAAATATGGATTTATGTTCAAAAGGGGCATTTCGGTCATTTTCTATGGGCGTATAATCTACTTAACAAATAACTAACCAACCTATGTGATCATAAGGTATAACCTAAGTAGGTTATTCCCTATGCAACTATGATCACTAAACAAGCTTGGTCGGATCCTAATGATCGACCAAACGGGTCGGGTTCGAAAGTCTAAGCGGTTGTTTAGACCGCTTAACTTAGGACCCTAAACAAGCACTTAACTAGTAATGACAAGTTAAACATGTCAAAACATGTTTAACTAACTTAGAAAAGTGATTTGGTAACAAAACAAAGTGTTTTGATACCTAAAAGTAGTTCCGTTGCAAAATGCGTACTAAAACGCATTTTGACCGAAACTTTGACTCGTCACTACACCTAGTTAACGTGGTAATCAGTAGGTATAATCGCTAATGATTATAACCATCGTGATTACAATCACGTTGCAAAGTTCAATTGAACTTTGACTTGACCAATTGATGATCAAAACCGAAAGTTAAATTGTTAAACAGTTTGAGTTTCAGCTCTAAAAAGCTGAAAATCACTACTTAAGCCATGAAGGAACACATACTTGGTGTTCAAAGGCTAGAAGGATGATCTTAGAACTCAGGTAGGTGGCTTCTTTTCAGGGATTCCTCCACTTAGAGTTTCAAAGATTGAAATGAGCAAAGAATGAGGAAGTGAGGATGGGTATTTATACTTGTTGAAGACTTGTAGGATCGCTCCATGTGTTTGTGTGGCCTCCTAGCAAGAAATCCTAGCTATACATGTGTTATGGGACAACTAACATACTTGGGAAGGTGTTAACTTGCTGCCCAAAACATCAGATATTGCCTACAAGTCCCTGAATTGCAAACAGATTGCTGAAAATCAAGTCTCTGCTACTGGGCATGCTCTCGCGCCCCACGTAAGGAATGGGGCTCAGCTTACGCGGCCCGCATCCCAAGGTAAGTTCAGCAACAGTTTCAAAAGTTGAACATTTGGTCCCTCCACTTGATTAAGCTCATTTTTTGGTACTTTTAACCCCCGTTAAGCCATTTTCAAGGATCTACAAGGTCGTTAAAGTGTAGGGGACTCAGAATATGCTCGGAAATATCTCGGATGTCGGTTCGTTTGGTCGTACGGTCACGTTGTTCGGTTAATTACGACGAA
Source organism: Helianthus tuberosus (assembly GCA_030545235.1). Taxonomy (NCBI): domain Eukaryota; kingdom Viridiplantae; phylum Streptophyta; class Magnoliopsida; order Asterales; family Asteraceae; genus Helianthus; species Helianthus tuberosus. The sequence goes on from CM060358.1 coordinate 127,159,674, forward strand.
ACTTGAACGGACGCGAAAACGATCCAAATTAAGCGACGAATGGTATTTTTACATTCCGGTCACTAAAATAAAATATTTTAGTGACTTCAAAAATTTTTGGATGTCCGGATGTGGTTAGAACGTAAGATATGCGCGTAAATGCAAACTTACGCCGTTTTTGACGTTTTTAGTCCCTGTATGATCAAATAAGCATATTTTCGCACACCGAACCATTCAAAGCTTATTTCTAAGCTATGTTAAGGTTATCTATGGTATGTTTAGCTTATGATCAAGTTCCGAACTGTACGTTGCCCTATGAAACGACAGACTTTTGCAGTTTGACGCAAATAGTCCCTATGAGCGAATAAACTTGTTTTTGCCATACCAAACCCCTTTAAAACTTATTTCTAAGTTATGTAAAGGTTATTTAAGGTATGTTGAGCTTATGTTGTTGTTCCAGAGTGTTTTTCATGTTAAACTGATTACGTTTACGCATCAGTTTGCGTATAACTTTCCAGAAAGCGATATAGAGTTTAAAATCATACAAAAATCAAAGCGTGCAAAATGTCAAACATAAATAAACAAACATTGAGATCAAAACACATTTTTTTATTGATATTGAATTATTCGGGGTTTGTTCAATGATTACACAAGCACAGATGTCACAGTCTCCCCTACTTTAGGAAATTTCGTCCCGAAATTTATTTAGAGGAAACTTGTGAGAATAGATGCGGATATTTCGCTTTCATCTGATCTTCATATTCCCAAGTAAATTCTGGGCCACGTTTAGATTCCCAGCAAACTTTGACAATAGGTATGTGCTTGTGTTTGAGCCTTTTGACTTCACGGTCCATGATTTCCACAGGTTTCTCAACGAAGTGTATCGTGTTATCAACACGAATTTCATCAAGTGGTATGTGGAGGTTCTTATCAGCTAAACACTTTTTGAGATTGGACACGTGGAAAGTTGGATGAATATTTCCAAGTTCAGGAGGTAGCTCTAATCTGTAGGCCACTTTTCCGATTCTTTCAACGATCTTGAATGGTCCAACATAGCATGGTGCAAGTTTTCCTTTCTTTCCAAATCTAATCACACCTTTCCAAGGGGATACCTTGAGTAGGACGTGATCACCGTCTTGAAATTCTAAGGGATTGCGTCGTCGATCCGCATAACTCTTTTGATGGCTTCTAGCTGTCTGTAGGTTATCACGAATCTTCTTGACCTTATCTGTAGTCTCTAGAATGAGTTCAGGTCCAGTGAGCTGAGCTTCACCTATCTCATTCTAGCAGATCGGTGAACGACATTTTCAACCGTATAAAGCTTCGAAAGGAGCCATGTTGATGCTAGAGTGATAACTATTGTTGTAGGAGAATTCGATCAACGGTAGATGCGAATCCCAACTACCACCAAAATCAATCACACAAGCTCTAAGCATATCCTCTAGTGTCTGGATTGTTCTATCAGATTGACCATTCGTTTGCGGATGATACGTTGTGCTCAAGTTAAGTTGGTTTCCCATAGCAGATTGCATGGTTCTCCAAAAGTGATATGAGAATCGAGCATCTCTGTCAGATATAATGTTCAAAGGAACACCATGTCGGGATACAATCTCATCCACATAGATCTTGGCAAGTTGGTCAGCAGATAGATCCTCACGGATTGGCAAGAAATGTGCTGACTTTGTAAGACGATCAACAACAACCCAAATGGCGTCATGACCTCTTTTAGTGCGTGGCAGCTTGGTAATGAGATCCATAGTAATGTTTTCCCATTTCTAAACTGGTATCTCTGGTTGCTCCAATAATCCAGAGGGATGTTGATGTTCTTCCTTAACCGTAAGACATGTAAGGCATTTGGAAACATATAAGGCAATGTCTTTCTTCATACCCGGCCACCAGTACTGGGTTCGAAGATCCTTATACATTTTGTCTGCACCAGGATGGATAGAATAACGAGACTTGTGAGCTTCATTCATTAGCAAGGTGCGAAGGTTGTCTTGACTTGGGACCCACAACCGTCCCATGAAATAAAATAATCCAAAGTCTTTCAGTTCAAGCTCAGGTTTAAGATGATATGGTAATTCCTTACTCATCAAGCCTTGTGTAACACAAGTAAGTTGAGCCTGAGAAATGCGGGTTTGAATATCAGATCGAACTTGAACACAATGAAGCCTGACACGTTCCTTACGACTTAATGCATCAGCCACCACATTCGCCTTACCAGGATGGTAGCGAATTTCGCAATCGTAGTCGTTTAGAAGTTCAACCCAACCTCGTTGCCTCATGTTTAGTTCTTTCTGATTGAAAATATGTTGGATACTTTTGTGGTCAGTAAACACTACACACTTTGTACCATAAAGGTAGTGTCTCCAGATTTTGAGAGCAAAAACTACTGCACCTAACTCAAGATCATGAGTCGTGTAGTTTTTCTCATGTACCTTCAACTGTCTTGATGCATAAGCTATGATTTTGTTTCTTTGCATAAGAACGCAGCCAAGGCCTAAATTAGACGCATCACAGTATACGACAAAATCGTCATTGCCCTCAGGTAAAGATAGAATAGGTGCATTGCAGAGTTTCTGTTTCAAGGTCTGAAAAGCTTCTTCCTGTTTGGATCCCCACTCAAAAGGTTTGTTCTTCTTAGTTAAAGCAGTAAGAGGAACCGCAATTTTGGAGAAGTTTTCAATGAAACGGCGGTAATAACCCGCGAGACCAAGAAATGAATGAACCTTGGTAGGAGTAGTAGGTGTATCCCAATCCTTAATCGCACTGATTTTGGCGGGATCTACATGAATACCTTGTTCGTTGACAATGTGCCCCAAAAATTAAACTTCCTTAAGCCAGAATTCGCACTTGGAGAACTTGGCGAAAAGTTGTTCTTTCTTTAGGAGTTCCATTGTAAGACGGAGATGTTGCTCATGATCAGCTCATGTCTTAGAATAGATCAGAATGTCATCAATGAAAACGATGCTGAACTTGTCCAAATAAGGCTTACAAACCCTATTCATCAGGTCCATGAAAACAGCAGGAGCATTAGTTAAACCAAAGGGCATAACAGTAAACTCATAATGACCATATCTTGTGTGAAAAGCTTTCTTGGGAATATCTTCTTCAATCACTCGAAGTTGATGATACCCAGAATGTAGGTCAATCTTTGAAAAGCAAGTAGCACCCTATAGCTGATCAAAGAGATCATCAATGCGAGGTAGGGGATATCGATACTTGATGGTAAGCTTGTTAAGATCATGATAATCGATACATATCCTAAAAGATCCATCTTTCTTTTTCACAAATAGGACAGGAGTCGGACGAATGAATCCTTTGTCGGATAGTTCCTGAAGCTGCTTAGATAACTCTTGCATCTTAGACGGTGCAAGACGATAAGGTGATTTAGCAATAGGATTTGCGCCAGGTACAAGATCGATACGAAACTCAACTTGGCGTACAGGGGTTAAACCAGGTAATTCTTCAGGAAATATCTCAGGATAATCCCGAACAACAGGGATATCTTGAATAGTCTTACCCTTGCCTTTCTCCCCTACGACATGTGCCAAGAAGGCGACATAGTTCTTTCGTAGGTATTTTTGGGCTTGGGTACAAGACGTAAGCTTAAGACCACTAACGGGTTTCTCCCCACGAACTTCTAAGATCTCATCAGTCGAAAGCGTTATACGGACAATCTTCTCAAAACAAACCACCTCTGCATGGTATTTGGCTAACCAATCCATTCCTACTATTACATCGAAGCTCCCGAGTTGCATTGGCATGAGGTCAATAGGGAAAAGATGGTTGTTAAGGTTCAACTGGCAATTTCGAAGAACAGAGTCGAGTACAACAGGTTCACCACTAGCTACTTCTACTATCAAGGGCTTTCCTAGTTTTGTTCTAGTCATTGAAAGCAAAGGCTCAAAAGCTAAGGACACAAAACTCTTATCGGCACCCGAATCAAATAGAACATAATCAGGTTGGTTGTTAACAAAGAACGTACCGTTCACTACTTCGTTATCCGCACACGCCTCATTTGCATTCAAGTTAAAAGCTCGACCACGAGCCTGTGCCTAATTTGCGTTTGCCAATCTCGGGCAGTTGTTCCTATAGTGGGTCAGATCCCCACAGTTGAAACATAAACCAGGCGGATAGTGAGGTCGTGCAGGATTCTTGGCAGGGTTTTGTGCTGCATTTTGAGCTACCTGATTTTGGTTAAGGGTGAAACGGCAGGTGTTTGCAAGATGACCAGACTTGCCACAATTTGTGCAGATGCGGCATTGCACTTGTGGTTGGTGGTGGCTATTACACTTGTTGCACAGAGGTGCATTACCAGCATACTGCCTCTTGGCAGCAGGTTGTGCAGGCTGATTATGTGCTGCCTGGTTAGTCTGAGCGGTGACAGCGAAATTCTGGGAAGCCTTACACTTCCTTAATTTCTTTGAAGACTCAACTTTCTTGCCCTTTTGTTTCTCACTCTTGTCAGTCTGTTTCTTATCCCCCTTTCTGTGGTGTTTACCCTTTTTGACTTGCGACTTAGTAAGGGTAGCAGCGAGCTCGATGGCCTGTCGGACGGTAGTAGGGTTGCTGCCAGTGACAATATCCTGAATAGGATCTTGCAAACCGTCTATGTACTTCTCAATAGCCTTATCCAAAGGCGTGACCATTGTTGGACAGAGCAAGCTTAACTCCTCGTATCTGTCAGTGTAAGCCCAGTGTTCACCACTATCCTGCTTGAGGTCATGGAACTCATTCTCCAGTGCCCTCTGCTCATGATGAGGGTAGAACTCTCTCATCATAAGAGCTCTAAGTTCCTCCCAAGTTTGACCCAAAGCAACCTCAGCACCTCGATCTCTCATTATTCCATTCCACCATGTGAGAGCCCTCCTCTGGAATACACTCGAAGCAAACTCGACTTTACGATTGTTAGGACACTAAACATAGCAAAAGGTGCTCTTAAGACTCTAAAACCACTGTAGGAGCCCAATTGCTCCCTCAGAACCACTAAACTTGAGTGGTTTAGCTGAGTTAAAACTTTTGAAATTGCACGGAGCAGGTGCATTATTGTTATTGTTGGCTTGGTTTATTTGAGTTATGAGATTCGGTATGCTGAACGTTACGACGAGGAGGCATTCTAAAAGAGGAAACATGAGAGAAAACGAGTGAGATGATGTGATGAAAAGAAATGAGATGTCATAAATATCGACAAAATGTAAGGATGGTGGTCATTTGTTCGTTACCTCGTAACAAACAGTCGACACACAATGACAAATAAAAGTAAATGGGTTATAATAATGTATCGCCGAAGACATGCTCGCCTATAAGTGAACACTCACCCCAAGAGTTCCCATGTAAGAGTGACTGGTCCGTTACTGCAGATTTTTACGAACACTCTAGCCTTAGACAGAAAACTCAGGGTACAGGCATTCAACTTTCCAGTTTGCACGTGTTCACATTATTTAGACCCAAACATTGACGAGATTTTGAAAATTTAGAAGGCATTAAGCCAAAAAGAAATCATCCATGGATGGATGATTGATTTCAAAATCATATTGGGAATTTGTGTTCATGTTTTGGAAATCACCTAAGTATAGGTGACGTGTATTGTTTTATGATCTAAACACAAGATAGCTTGTGTTAGGGTCCTAGAAAGTTATAGTCTAGGTCACAGCATTACTAATAACCTAATTCCCTATAACCATTGGCTCTGATACCAACTCTTCTGTCACACCCCGACCGCGTTAAAACAACAAACCGCGACGGAAACGTCGGGGAGTGATGCGACAGAATTATTGTTTCAACAACCATGGTAATTAAAGTTTTGTATTATTAAGATTAAAGTTTACATTGTCTTCGGAAATTTCAAAATCATAACATAATTAACTGTCTTTTAAGTCACTAAGGCCCAAGTCCGCCTAAGTGAAGCACAAACATCATCATGCATTAGCACCTGAAACACATGCGAAAATAGGTACGTCAGCATAAAAATGCCTGTGAGATATATAGGTTTTGTTTATGCAGGACACGTGACTTGTAGTTAAAAGAAAGGTTTAACAAAAGTATTCATGATCCTTGTAAAACTGTTTTCTTTTGTAAAATCATATGAAAATCGAATTGAAAATCAAATGATAATAAAAGAAATATGTATGGTTAAATAAATAACCAAGTAGGAATGAATTTGTGTAAAATAAGTAATTTGTAAAACAATGTCGTGTCTTTGTATAAAATGTTTCATGTCTCTGTCAAGTGGTTTAGATAACGCTACAATGTGTAAGATGATAAAGGCACTTATATATAGGAGTACCAGCGACGTATCCACCATGCTTTTATCACATTGCAAATAGCCTCGTTATATAAGTCACTTATCAATAACCAACCAAAATGTCTTGTTTAAAACCAATGTCAAAATGTTTATGTGTAAACCATGTTCAATGTCATGTGTAAACTGTGTCATGTATACCAAAATGTAATGTATAGTAAGTAGAAAGTATCTACTCAAACTATATGATAATGTCAATGTGAAAACAAATGTCATGTATGGTGAATAACTAGTAGTTACTCAACCCTGTACGAAAATGTACAAAACAAAGTTTTTGAATAAACCTAAGTTTAAATCAAATGTTATGTTTTGTAGAAAACAATGCTTTATGGATACGAACATTTATGCAGTAATTTTAAAACGCATGCATTCAAGCCTTGCGATTGTAGCGACAAACCCTTAAACAAATTAAAGGTTTATCTAAATTATGTATATCGGATTCTGTCATTCCCAACTTCCAAACAAACCTAGGAAGTCGGAAACGGGATTTGTCAAGTCCTATGGTACCATTACATACTACCGAGTGGCGTGATCAATGTTAATGAATGTATTATTGTCTCGTTAAACATACCAAATGTCATACCAATGTAAGCATGCTATGAAAACCATGTACTAAGTATGCTAAGTAAACATACATAGTAGAAATGTCATGTAAAACAATGTGTCCATATGTTGAGTAAACATATGCAACAAAGGTATCTATGAAATCAATGTGCTAGCATGTTTAGTTGACATACATAGCAAAACATAGTTGAAATCATGTACTATATGAGTACTAGGTGAAACTAGCATGTTTATGTCATAAAAGCAATGAAAAGCACGAAAGTAGCAAGTATGCACATGTGTATCACCCCAAAATATTTGAAAGCATTAAAAGAGGGGAGCTACGTACTCACTTGGGATTGCTTATTAGTCTTGAGAATAAGACCAAATAAAGCTCCAAGGATCACGAAATCAAACGACACCTAGTATAGGTAACTACGTTAATAATCGGATCCTAAATCGAGAGATAGGATAGAATGATGTTCTATAAATCAAATGAGTATTTGAACTCATATGGCATGATTTAATAGAGCTAACATTCTAATTTGGAAGTCTACCTATGTGATTTTGACCCGTTTCGACCCTTTAAGGTAGTTTATGCAACTTTAACGCGTCGTTTGCGTAAAACTAAGGTCGGATGGTTATCTATGTCCTATGTCAAGTCTTACATGCCCAATTACACATAAATATGTTACCATATCAGTTTAGATGTCAAAAACATGTTCACATATGCAATATATGGATTTATGTTCAAAAGGGGCATTTCGGTCATTTTCTATGGGCATATAATCTACTTAACAAATAACTAACCAACCTATGTGATCACAAGGTATAACCTCAGTAGGTTATTCCCTATGCAACTATGATCACTAAACAAGCTTGGTCGGATCCTAATGATCGACCAAACGGGTCGGGTTCGAAAGTCTAAGCGGTTGTTTAGACCGCTTAACTTACGACCCTAAACAAGCAATAAACTAGAAGTGATGAGTTAAACATGTCAAAACATGTTTAACTAACTTAGAAAACTAATTTGATATCAAAACAAAGTGTTTTGATACCTAAAAGTAGTTCCGTTGCAAAATGCGTGCTAAAACGCATTTTGACCGAAACTTTGACTCGTCACTACACCTAGTTAACGTGGTAATCAATAGGTATAATCGCTAAGGATTATAACCATCGTGATTACAATCACGTTGCAAAGTTCAATTGAACTTTGACTTGACCAATTGATGGTCAAAACCGAAAGTCAAACTGTTGGTCAAACAGTTTGACTTTCAGCTCTAAAAAGCTGAAAATCACTACTTAAGCCATGAAAGATCACATACTTGGTGTTCAAAGGCTAGAAGGATGATCTTAGAACTCAGGTAGGTGGCTCCTTTGCAGCGATTCCTCCACTTAGAATTCCAAAGATTGAAATGAGCAAAGAATGAGGAAGTGAGGTTGGGTATTTATATTTGTTGAGGACTTGTAGGATCACTCCATGTGTTTGTGTGGCCTCCAAGCAAGAAATCCTAGCCATACATGTGTTATGGGACAGCTAACATACTTGGGAAGGTGTTAACTTGCTGCCCAAAACATCAGATATTGCCTACAAGTCCCTGAATTGCAAACAGATTGCTAAAAATCAAGTTTCTGCTACTGGGCATGCACTCGTGCCCCGCGTAAGGAATGGGGCTCAGCTTACGCGGCCCGTGTCCCAAGGTAAGTTCAGCAACAGTTTCAAAAGTTGCACATTTGGTCCCTACACTAGATTAAGCTCATTTTTGGCACTTTTAACCCCCGTTAAACCATTTTCAAGGCTCTACAAGGTCGTTAAAGTGTAGGGGACTCAAAATATGCTCGGAAATATCTCGGATGTCTGTTCGTTTGGTCGAACGGTCACGTTGTTCGGTTAATTACGACGAAACTCGAACGGACGCGAAAACGATCCAAATTAAGCGACGAATGGTATTTTTGAATTCCGATCACTAAAATAAAATATTTTAGTGTCTAGAAAATTTTTTGGATGTCCAGATGTGGTTAGAACGTAAGATATGCGTGTAAATGCAAACTTACGCCGTTTTTGACGTTTTTAGTCCCTCTATGATCAAATAAGCATATTTTCGCACACCGAACCATTCAAAACTTATTTCTGAGCTATGTTAAGGTTATCTATGGTATGTTTAGCTTATGATCAAGTTCCAGACTGTACGTTGCCATACGAAACGGCAGACTTTTGCAGTTTGACGCAAATAGTCCCTGTGAGCGAATAAACTTGTTTTTGCCCTACCAAACCCCTTTAAAACTTATTTCTAAGTTATGTAAAGGTTATTTAAGGTATGTTAAGCTTAAGTTGCTGTTCCGGAGTGTTTTTCGCATTAAACTGGTTACGTTTACGCATCAGTTTGCGTATAACTTTCCAGAAAGCGATATAGAGTTTAAAATCATACAAAAATCAAAGCGTGCAAAATGTCAAACATAAATAAACAAACATTGGGATCAAAACACATTGTTTTATTGATATTGAATTGTTCGGAGTTTGTTCAATGATTACACAACTACAGATGTCACATACGGATAGTTCAACGCTCAAAAAAATACATTTTTATAATATAGGTCGGAATCACTTAGGAATTAGTGATGTCTATGGGACTTTAACCCAAGATCTTCCTCTTTCAATCTCACATGTTTAAATGTTTTTCCCTTGCCATTGGACCACAACTCCATTGATATCACTTAGGAATTAGTAACTGATAGATGAGGAAAAAAGTATTATTAAAAGTTTTAATCGGTGTTATCAACATAGGATCAATGAGTGAACGTTGTCGATATTCATCAATATTGTAGGCAATGGAACATCCGCATGTGACCTGTCTATATAATAATTGAGGGAAAGATTTCCACTCCAACGAATGTTCAATCGAGTCATGATAAGTTGGTATAGTGGTTAATGACTTAGTTTATCTCCTTGAGGTACCAAGTTCAACTCCCACTAGCATCACTTTGAAGGACATTGGTGGTGGCAATGAAGTTTAGAACTAGGCCTCTATAAAGGCCCTCAGTGCGAAACCAATCCGAACTGTGTTTTACCGCAGTGGGCCTTCGGGTGGGCGGGTTTTACCCAGAACTGGTGGCTTGGTGGCTCAGGTATGCATCTAACTCTGTCTGTTATGGAGTAGGGGATGCATTTGCTTAATTGAGGGCATCACAGGATGCTTAACCAATGATTTAGTTAGTCGTTTAAAAAAATGAATGTCCCATCGAGCTACAATGGTTTTTTTCTTCTTTTTGGGTTTTTTTAATCTCACACCCTTTAACTTAAATAAAGTTATCATTTTGAGGTTTTAACAAATTTTCTCTTACGTGATTTTTTATGGTTTCATTTTTTGTATCAATGCTTCAACACGAGTTATTTTTATCTACATTTCAACGTGAATTTTCATAATGCTGCTTTCAAACCAACCGGTTGTATTAAACATTCTTTAAACTGTTCAGTTTTTTCAAGCGGTTGATACTCATCTCTAAATGCACCATTGTGATGTGTTTTTTTATTTATGTTTAAGCCGACCTACTAAACTGTTGTGTTTATCTTTATATACGTTTTGGTGTGAATTTCATTCGAATAATTTCGCTTTCTTATACAACGACATAACTTTTTCATGACTTTCTAACATGCTGTCGTGTAATATCCCATTTTGGGATTTACACTAGATGGAAAATGGAAGTTGTAATTTAGGTCCGAGATGTTAAAGACCAAACTACAAGAACTCTTTGTGCAACTTTACCCCCTTGATTATAAACCTACATAAATACAATGGTGAATTTGTTATGTATGTTAAAAGCAACAAGAATACTAAAAAAGTTGCAAGAAAGTGAAAGTTTGGGTTTAATATGTAAAATACCAAACTTTAGGGGCTAAAACTATAATTAGTTCAAACTTAATTAAAATTCTGCATAATTATACTAGAGGGAGAATTTTATAACATGGTTGAATTATATGAGCTACATGTGGGTTAAATTGAAAGCTGGCCAAAATTAACCTAAAACCTAAACTATGGGGGTGGAATTGTAAGTTTTGTTAATTAGAAAGTTTATAGTTAGAGGAGGGCATCTCCACGCCATTTTGGCTAGAGATATCAACCATGGCCTTCAAAGGAAGAAGATGGGGCGATTGGATGGAGAAATTTGATAAAGGCTCAATTTCTTGAAGTTCTTCATTGCGTGATCGATTTTCGGTTCTTTTGAGTGTCAAATAACTCCTAAGGTATGAATTCTAGCCCTAGATGGTGAACTTATATACTGGAATGGAATTATTGTTGTTAAACCTTAATCAAATATGAAATGTATAACAACTTCATGTTTTATATATGGATTTTATGCTACTTTTGTATTTGAAAGATGATTTATTGTTAATTCGAGTGTGAACCTTGGTTAACCTCATGTTGTGAGATGGGGGATTCATGAATCATAAAATTGGGTTACTTAAACCCTACATTGGTTGTGTAAGATGATTAATCTATGCTTAATCTTACATTTAGTTCGATGTACTTGAGTTATAAACCATGGTTTTGAAATGTGTTAGCATTATGGGAAAACTTGGTAGTGTAGATACGTTTATATGATGTGAGTTCAGAATTGTGCACATAACATGTTTGATAAAATGCCTCAAAGAAGGCGAAAATTAGAATTTAAAGGTTCTATGTATAGTTGAATTAGTTCAGGTCTATCTTTACAAAAAATCGTTTAAAATTATAGAAAAATCTTATGAAGACAAACCTTATATGCTTAGAATGTCCTCTGAGTCTAGGTTTGAATGTTAAAGATGTCAAAATAAATGTTTTTTAGCAGCAACTCAAAATTTTCAACAATTGCTGATTAAAATGAATTATATTGATGATTTTTTGAAAAAATCATATAAAACCAACCATAGCTCGGTTCAAGGCGTACTATATACGGTTGAAAAACTATCAGAGTCTACTACATTTTATATTTGAATATATAAAACTAATTCAAATCATACAAGGGTGAAAATGTGGAAAAAATAGCTGCTACACATAAAGTGCAATAGTGAAAAGAATGTGTTTTATGAACTTAAACACTAAACACTAAATGTTGTTTTAGATGAACAACTTACGATTGTTAAGGTGTGTTTAAAGTGTTTGTATACATGAAAATTGTGTGTGCAACTATTCACTTAAATGGGTCAAACGGGTTGATTATATAATTAATAATGTAGTAGAGAAGTAATATTATAGATAAATACTTAAGAAAGTATGTGGATTATTATCAATCTATTTGAATGGCTTGTGCAACCATAAGGTGTGTTCTAATAATTGAAGGTATGAACTTGTTGTCAAGTTAGGTATGACAAACCTTGGAAGACAACGGGGTAAACCAGTGAAAACTTCCTACGGGCAAAGATGAGTGGTTAGTTCTTCTGTGCAGTGAATGTTAAATCACATTGTTTACCTTGTTGAATACTTTGTATTCTATTGGGATTGTTGATCATTGGTAAGTATGGGAGTGATTGAAGAATCCTATTATAGTAATTCTTAAAGTGAGTCTTAAGGCTCATGTAGCCCTTGTATAAAATCTTAATTAGGTTTGGGAAGTGTGAGTTAGCAAGAAATGACTATGCTAATATAAAATGATGTGAAGGTATTGTCTATACTCTATATTTATTAAAAATTTTGCATGCGTCAAACCTATGAGGAGTTGGTAGGAAGTGTACTTAGTTTTCTAATCCATGTACTATGTTTTGTCTTAAGTTATGCCAAGTTAGATGGATGTATGAGTGGTAATTCAACCAAACAAATACGATTTTAGATCGTTTGCAAGTGTATATTTGGAATGCATGGACTAAGTTGATCATGGATACTATGATTACATATTGAGTATCAAGCTACATATTTTGTGAGGAGACTAAGGACAAATTTTGGATGTGATACCTGTATCAAATGTGGTAAAGAATAATTAAATGATTTTCAATGTAACTTGCTATAAGAGATAAAGGTTGGGTGTATATATAACAACCCTCCAAAATTTTCTGACACCCATAATCTAGTTAAAATATCCTTATATGTCTTAAAAATACATTTATATATGCATACATGTTTAAGGATAACTAAACATAGGTAGGCAACTAGATATGACAATAAATCTAACATAAAATTTAAAGTTATGTCTTTCACTACCTCCACAAAGATAGCAGTTCTCCCGGAACCTTTAAAATAACCCTAAACGCTCCTAAATGCACCCCGTATGCGAAAACGGACCCCGAATACCTTTATTTTTATAAAAATTAAATAAAAACAAAAATTTTGGGTCTCTCGCGGGGCGCGTAAGCCACCCTTTGACCTTACACGGGCCGCGACAGCAATAAAGCCAGGCTGCACCAGAGCACGCCACGTGTCCGACACGTGTGGGGTCTAGGGCTGACTCGGCAAGCCTATAACGGGACACGTAGTCCCTGGCGGGCCGCGTAGCCCTTGGCTACACTTTACGCGGGCCGCGTAAAACCCAAAATCAGGCCATATAAGTAGAGGGCATCGGGCCTTCAGACAATTCGCTCATTTTCTTATTCTTTCTCTCAAATTCTGATAGTAGGCATAATATTCGGGTATAATATCCCCCTAATTAACGAAGTTCTGCTCCGTTGTAAGTATTATAACCCCAGTTACGTATTAGATACGTTGCCCGATTGATCCAGGGTTCTGTAACGATTGTCGTGGTTCTGCCCGACGTAGTCGTTGGAATACCGTCTCGGGGAGGGTATCGTTAATATAAATAAATGTTTATTATACTAACATATGTACATTTGTGTAATTAATAGATTAACACCAGGAAACCCTTAAACGAAGTCTAAGACAACAATGTGAGTTTATCTGTTTTTTTTTTGTAAACCTTTTTGTAATCTGTTTTTACAAAACCTTAAATGTTTTACAATGTGATTAAGAAGTGATTGAGTCTTTGTAGTTTTTCAATTACTGCCGGTATGTTGGGGTTTTGTATACAAAATGTGAAACAAGTTACAATTGGACAACGAGTTAGCCAATGTGTAATATGACCCACCAGTCAGGAGTGACAGTACTGAATGAGTAATTGTGTAGAAATAAACATTGTGATCACTTTCAATACTGTGTTAATTGATAAAACTCTTCTTGATTAAACTGGGATTCACTCACCAGTATTTCCCACTGACAAATGTTTTTAAAACGCGTTTCAGGTAACAAAATGTGAAAGCCAATTAGGAAAAAGCCAGTTGGAGAGCACTGACGGCTTGAAAAAATGTGGCTATAAAAGTTACCTAAAAGACGATGTTTGAAATTCAATAAAAATAGGGTTTATCCCTATAAAAATGTTGTAATAAGAAACTTGGGTTTTACCCATGTGGTTATTAATATAAAATATGGTGGTTTTACTCTGATAAACATTTCCTAACTACGGTCCTGATGAAATTTCCGCTGCCAAATTGATACCACCACAACGGATGTTCGCGGCCGCCCGTTCCCGGGACAGATAAGGGGGCGGGGGTTGCGACAATATATTTTCTTTCCTACAGTGGAATACATGTGATGTACCACTCACTTAGCTTTGCTAATGATGTGTTGTGTGTGTCCTTAGGTATACAGGTCTTATAGCTCAAATTCATGACAATGAAGATCGAGTCTGAAGTTTGGATTGTATGAGTCAGGCAAGGATAAATGGTTCAGTAAGTAGATTAAGAACACAATCATTAGGGAATGATTTTAACACCTAACTAGGTTTTAATGCAGCGCGCCGCGTTGCGGCGCGACAAAATTAAGTCATTGTAAAACTATTTATTGCGACTAAATACTTGGTTGTTATTAAAGCTGTGCTATTTAGTGTCTTATTTTTAAGTTGACAAGTGGAGTTTTCATACAACAGAGCCGTTGGTAGCAAGCGAGTTAGTAACTCCTGGCGATAGCGACTATTGCGATGTCTAAGCATCCACAAACCCAACAAATAAGGAATAAGAATTGTATAAATACAATCAGAAAAACGTGTGAAAGAGGAGAAAAAGGAAGATGACGTGAAGTTATGTAAGCATAAAATGGGAAAAAAAAGAAGACCCCATGATTTGAACTTGAATTTCTTTAAAACACATACAACCACAAAACCACTTCACCATGATGAATAATCTAACCAACTTTGAAGAAAATGGATATATATACACAATTAAAAATGGTATAAGGGAAAAAAGTCAACAAAGACAACCAATAAGGAAAGTTTACTATTCATTATGATGTGACAGTTACTATTCATTAGCTTTGTTTTTTAATATATGTATAATTGATAGTCTTAAAAAATAAAAATTGCAATTGATATTATGTGTAAATAGCTAAACAAAATTTTTAGGGACCAATTTCGCTACTAAATAAAATTTATAATCTTGTATTCAAACTACGTTGTTACAAGTTAGTATTAGAGCCTTGGTTTGAGGGGTCCAAGTATAAATGAAAATATTATTGAACTTAAATCGGTGTGCTCTTGGTATGAGGAAAGCATACAATTCAAGACTTGATCATTTACACCACCTATCACTAATGCATTTCTATCATTTGATTTTCTTAAAATTAATATATAAAATAAATTAAAAATAACTTTTTTAATACATAAAGTTAAATATAAAAACTAATTAATAAAAGAAAGTAAAAAACTATATTTTTAAGAAAAAATGTTATAAACAAATAAATGTTATAATGTTACAATTGTTTTTTGAAAAAAAATGTAAAGAAAAAGAAAAAAAATAAAAATAAAAGATGTTTTAAGAGAGAGGAGCTAATTATGTTACTTTAAAAAGTTTAAGAAATCAGTTGTTTAAAATAATTAACAAAGTAAAAAAATAAAATTTTAAGAAAAAAATGTTATAATGTTACAATTGTTTTTTTTTTTTTTTGAAAAAAAATGTAAAGAAAAAGTAAAAAAATCAAAAGATGTTTTAAACTAATGGAGCTAATTATGCTAACTTAAAAAGTTTAAGAAATTAATTGTTTAAAATATGAGGGGCAGATTATGTAAATATAAAAAAAAGTAATGAAGAAACCTCAACAACCTGCAAATATCAACAACCCCCATTTTTCAGCTTCATTATTTTTTTAGATTTTAACGGTCAAGACCGCTAACAACATTCACCAACAATCCATCACCAGCGTTGTCACCACCACAATGCTCGATCATCACGCCGTGACCTTGGGGGTTGCGACGATGTTTCACGCTCTATGGGCCACCACGCACCCTTCATCATGACACACCCCCTTCACCCTTATATAGGTTGCATTTAAGTTAATTTATTTATTAAACATGTTAATAAAAAAATTATTTGTTCGTTAAAAACATGACTATTTTCATATGCCAATCATTCTAATTCTAAGATGTATCATTTTTTATATTGGATGTCCGCAAAGAGACTAAGATGTATCATCTCTCATATAAGAGCATTCACAGTAGTATCTCTATCTCTATCTCTATAATTACACTATAAGAGTCACTATATTTTTCTCTCATTTTCAATTAAACAATAGATGTTTATACTTTTATCAATATATTTTCTCTCTCCTTCACTCAAAAACACTATCAAAAAAATATTAAAAAAATTATAGATGGTGAATAGCGTTTTACCAAATTTACTGATGAACACTAAGAATCAACTAACATGACATGAGTTATAAATATAGAAAAAACTTTATAAACATGACCCAGTAATTTAAAAATCATAGGTTACTTCATCGCTAAAATGGCCAAATTAGATGCCCCTGATCTCACATATATTGGGAATATACAGTTTTAATGTCATCACTCATCACACTTTATCACACCTAGTCATCATTTAACAACTCATTCCAGGGCCGGCTCTTGGGTCGGTGAACCCGTGCCGTCGCCCGAGGTCCAAATTTTCAAAGGGCCCGAAAGGTTTTTATAAGCTTTTATATATATACTAAATAATAAATTTAATATATGCATCCATTTATTATGCAAAAAAAATGTTGATGGTGGGGTGGAAAAACCATTTCAAGATAATAATGTTAAAATGTCTCAAGTTCTAGTCTTGGCTTAACCACCAATGTTTTATTTTTTTTATTCCTTCCCCCCTTAACCACAATTTTGGGCCCATTTTTTTTTGTCGCCCGAGGCCTAAAGTTTTTTGAGAGTTCTCGGGGACGACTCTGACTCATTCCATCACATTTCACTCTATCACACACTTGCAATGGTCATCACATTCCATCACTCACTTTTTTGTTTTGTTTCTTTAATAAATACCACAACTCAACATCAAAGTTAAACCCACACACACAATACAAACCATCACACCACGATACTCATCACGATTTCCATCCCCATTACCAAGTGATAAACCCCTTGTGGTGGTGTATCACGTTCATCACTCATTACTTGCACCCGTCTCGTGCCCACCCCAACCACCCTAAGGGCACATGTTTATTATTGATCGAGGAATCCCTCCCTCTTTCAATCTCTGTAATATTGTTCCCTCTATCAGTGCTGTCTCTGAGAATTTTGGGCCCAGGGTAAGTATTGAAAAATGGCCTGCTATTGTCCAATTTTAAATAGGTTTAAACTTTACTAATGCCTCTTGATAAGTAAAAGAATAATAAGCTTAATTTTAAAATGAGTATTAGTGTTTAATGGACTTAAAATAAATAAAATGTTAATGAGTTTAATTGTTTGACAAAGTGTATACATTTTTCTTTTAAAAAATGTGTATTAATAAAATATATAAAATAATGTAAAATAATTCGAGCCCCTGTGAAGATCGGGCATTGGGTCGTCTCTCCACCCCTATGCATATTTCGGGTATTATTAGTAATAGATTCCGGGTATCAAACTAGTTCTGTTTTTTTATATGAAACCGGGTATTGGTATAACCGGTTCGGTTCTGGTTATTGGGCAAAAAAAACATACCCTATACCCAGGTTTGGGCATGGTATAGAACCGTTTCTTAAAACCTGTTATTGAAATAACTAGTTATCAGGGTTTTTTCATACCCTATTTTGTTTTCTTTTTAATATTTTTAAATATGTATAATGTAAAAAGAAATATTAAAACTTAATGCTCTAGCATAAATTAATAAGATAGATACGAAAAATGCACTAAATTATAATTTAAACTTTTACAAAGATATAAAATTGTAAAGAACCCTATATCAGGTATTAAAAAAACTCGATTAGAAATTTAGTTTAAGCTCAAATAATATTGAATTGTTATAACAAAAGATGAATAATCACAATCGAGAAGTCATCATCAATAATTATCTTTCACTTAAACATAAATGATTCAAAAGTTTTACAATATATTGACTCTACAGACTCTCCCTCAGCTGATCACTTAACAATTATGTTCAAACAACAGAAAAGGTGATGTGTGTGATAAATAGATCACTAACAGGTGTGATCTATCTATCCTAAGTATGAAAGCTCTGTTCGGTGATTGGATGACATCACCCAGATAGTGACATCTAACATTCATAACAGAAAAGATTCCACGGATGTTGCAAACACCTGTGTAAACCTAACATCTGTTCTAACTAGTCTAAACATTGACACAAGATTGATATTGTTACATTGGAAACCACTGTCTAGACTATCTTCTGTTGCTGTGAACCAAACATCTGTTTGGCCAGACAGATGTTTGGTCTTCTTTATCAGACCTTTGGCTTCAACAGACTTTAATCTTCAACATATGTTGTTTCTTCTTTAACAGCGGTTCCAAGCTTTGATCAGATGTTTGCTTTGTCTTCAACATATGTTCTGATTAGGTGTTCAAGATTGACTATCTTTGGAGAGAATCTGGTTCAAACTCTTGTTTATTTCTTGATCAGATGATCATATTTTGGCTTTTGGATGTCATCTGTTCTTTTGTAGGTCTAACAATATCCCCTAGAACAGATGATACCAAAACAAATGTTTATTGGATCAATCTTTATTCCTCTTTAACTTACTTCTGATTTGTGCTTTAACTTGCTTTTCAAATCTTTCTAAGAGTAAGTCATCAACATCCCTTTCAAGTGGAAGACCTAGTAGATCCTGCAGATCTTCCATTTTCAGGCTCATCACACTATTCATTGAAGTCTTTTTCGCTTCTCCATTTGCCCTAACTATTGTCAATTCATGGATGGCTTTGTCTGAGGATCATTTTTGAATTTTAGAGATAGATGAAGTTACTGGGAGCAATGTTATTGGAAGAGGTCAGGGAATACGCATTCCCAAGACTTGCCCTAACAGTTCTGCTAGATCGGCATCAAGATGCCCATACATTAACACATTTTTTATCCCTTCCTTTCAAAGATCATCTTCATATTTTAAATCTTTTGCTGACATATCCTTTTATCTTTTGAGATGGCTTCTAACCATTGAAGAGACATGTTTTGTAGATGGAAGTTCAGAAGTGGTAGCCTGAGAACTGATAGGCAAATCTTCATAGTTAGGCTTTTTATTGACTAAGGGATCTATAGCTCTTAAGGCTTCAAGATTTTTGTAGCTTTCTTTGATTCTTGGCTCATCCCATCTAGCCACGGATTGCATGGATCCAAACTTTGCATCAACCATCTCCTCCTTCGTTCTTCTTAGTCCAAAAGCTTTTTGACCAACATGTTTTCTACCTGCAGCCCAGTTGGAAGGAGTGGGCTTGATATCTGTATTGAGCTTTAACATCTCAATCCTTCTGATTTCTTCTAAAAGGGCTTCTGTAGTCCAACCAGAGAATTGAGCTCTTGAGGCTCTATAAGGCTTATTTTTCATGACGAACTCTAGATAATCTTCCCTTAGTTACTTTTTGAGGTTGGGGTTGCTTACTGGTCCTTGAGAAGCCTTTTGACTAACATCTTTTGTGAAATCTTCAAGTCCATTTAGTTTTATGAATTCTGCAGACATGATTTGCTGAACCACTCCTTGCTTTTGAAATCAATTATCTTTTCAGCCTGTATAACCTTCAGTTCCAGGTATTCTTATACATTTTTAGGGTTTTGATATCTTTTTAGGAATGGAAAGGTAAGTTGATTGATATCATTTGTGGAATAGAAAGATTGTATCTCTTTTGATACATTTTCTAATTCCAATGGGTCAAGTATGGTGGGGGTTGGTTTTGTAGGTGGACATGTGATGGTGAGAGGTGTGGTTGTGGTTTTGATAGGAGATACATTAGAAATTTCTTCATCATCTTGGATAATGAATTTAGTTCTCCTGGCTCTAGTTTGAGATGTGGGTGTTTTTTATGATGGTTGTGGGAGTGATGTTATTGGTTTTCTTTTATGGATAAGAAGTCCTTTAGGGGATTGGGTGTAGATGGTGGTGGTTGAGTAGTTGTAACCTCTGTTCCCAGTTTTGTAATGGCAACATATGTTTGTACAGTGATGATAGGTGTGGAAGTGGTTTGGATAAGTGCAACAGTGCTTTTTGTAACCCTTTATTGAAACCTCTGTTGAAGAACATTGGTTATCTTAAATTTGTTTTCTCTCAATAATTTCCTGCACTGTTATCTGTATGTTTGCTTCGCGTGTATCCCTCTTCTTTTGCTTTTCTACTTCTTTGGCAATTTCTTCTTGTCTTTCTTTTTTAGCGCAACAATGTCAGACCTTTTTCCAGCCTTTTTAACTTGAGGTGGGAGCTTCCTGTTGGTGCATATTTGTGACAACAGCTTTTAGATTAGGTCTCTTGATATCTGGTAATGAGTAAAACGATAAATGGTTAGAGGCTTTAGCATTATAATAGTTAATTAATAGTGATTGGGCCAAACCAAATCCACATTGGGTTAGGGTAGGAGCATTAGGCTTGTCCAATTCGCAGCCTATGTGTGTTAACCAAGCCCAGGTTGAAAATTTGTGTTATATAAACAAGGCTTTGCATTAGGGTTAGAGTTCATCACTATAATCACTAAAGAAACAGTTTTACAAAGAGTTTAGAGAGAGAATTCATTTAGGAGAGAAGCAAAACGAATTTGGGGACCTGGATTGATTGTAATCAGTTTGATTGATAATCAATAAAGATCAATTTGTAGTGATTTCTGTTTTCTACACTTTTCTGTCTTATCTGATCTAGAGGATTCCACACTCTAAATAAATAACCAAGTATAAATGAGTTTGTATAAGAGATGTTGTTTGTAAAACAATGTCATGTAAAAATGATGTTGTATAAAAATGTGTCATGTCTTTGTTTCTGTCGAAGTGGTTTAGATAACGCTGCAGTATGTAATATCATAAAAGCACTTATATATAGGAAGTACCAGCGGCGTATCCACCATGCTTTTACCATATTACACATAGCCTCGTTATATAAGTCACTTATCAATAACCAACCAAAATGTCTTGTTTAAAACAAATGTAAAAAATGTTTATGTGTAAACCATGTACAATGTCATGAGTAAATTGTGTCATGTACAATCAAATGTAATGTATGGGAAGTAGAGAGTATCTACTCAAACCATATGTATAATGCAAAAGTGCAACCAAATGTCATGTACGGTGAATAAAAAGTATTTACTCAACCCCGTATGTAAAATGTACAAAACAAAGTCTTTGAATAAACCTAGGTTTAAATCAAAGGTTATGTTTTGTAGAAAACAATGCTTTATGATTACAAACATTTATGCAGTAATGTTTATCGCATACATTCAAGCCTTGAGACTGTTGGATAAACCCTTAACAAGTTAAAGGTTTATCAATTATGTTTTCGGATTCTGTCATTCTCTACTTCCAAACAAACCTAGGAAGTCGGGAACGGGATTTGTCAAGTCCTATGGTACCATTACATACTACCGAGCGGCGTGATCAATATTAATGAATGTATTATTGTCCCGTTAAACATACCAAATGGCATAACCAATGTAAGAATGCTATGTGAAAACCATGTACTAAGTATGCTAAGTAAACATACATAGTAGAAATGTTCATGAAATTAATTGTGCTAGCATGCTCAGTCAACATACATAGCAGAAAATGTAATGTAAATCAATGTGCTCATATGCTGAGTAAACATATGCAACAAAAATGTTTATGAAATCAATGTGATAGCATGCTTAGTCAACATACATAGCAAAACATAATTGATATCATGTACTATATGTGTACTAGGTGAACATAACATGTATATGTCATGAAAAGCAATGAAAGCATGAAAGTAACAATGTAGGCACATGTGTATCACCCCAAAATATTTGAAAGTGGTAAAAGAGGGGACTATGTACTCACTTGGGATTGCTTATTAGTCTCGGAATTAAGACCAAATAAAGCTTCAAGGATCACGGAATCAACACGGCACATAGTACAGATATCTATGTTAGTAATCGGATCCTAAATCGGGAGATAAGATAGAATGTAGTTCTATAAATCAAATGAGTATTGGAACTCATATGGCATGATTTAATAGACCTGACATTCTGATTATAAACTTAACCTAAGTGCTTTTGACCCGTTTCGACCCGTTAAGGTAGTTTAAGCCACTTTAACGTGTCGTTTGCGTAAATCTAAGGTCGGATGGTTGTCTATGTCCTATGTCAAGTCTTACATGCCCAATTATGTCTAAATATGTTACTAAATTAGTTTAGATGTCAAAAATTTGTTACATATGCTAAACATGAATTTATGCTTAAAAAGGGCATTTTGGTCATTTTCTATGGGCATATAAACTACTTAACAAATAACTAACCAACCTAAGTGATCATAAGGTATAACCTCAGTAGGTTATTCCCTACGCAACTATGATCGCTAAAGAAGTTTGGTCGGATCCTAATGATCGATCAAACGGGTCCGCTTCGAAAGTCTAAGCGGTTGTTTAGACCGCCTAACTTATGACCCTAAACAAGCACTAAACTAGTAGTGACGAGTTAAACATGTCAAAACATGTTTCACTAACTTAGAAAACTGATTTGGTATCAAAACAAAGTGTTTTGATACCTAAAAGTAGTTACGTTGCAAAATGCGCGTAAATACGCATTTTGACCGAAACTTTGACTCGTCACTACGCCTAGTCAATGTGGTAATCAGTAGGAATAATCGCTAAGGATTATAACCATCGTGATTACAATCACGTTGCAAAGTTCAATTGAACTTTGACTCGACCAATTGATGGTCAAAACTGAAAGTCAAACAGTTGGTCAAAACTGTATAACTTTTAGCTCTAAATGGCTGAAAATTAAAACTAAGCCATGAAAGAACACTCACAATGCTCTAAGGCTGGGAGATTAGACTTTTTGAACTTAGGTAGGTGGCTCCTTAGCAGGAAATCCTCCACTTAGAGTCCCAAAATGAGAATGAGTAATGAAACAAGGTGAAGGGTATGGGTATTTATACTTGTGGTGAAGTTCTAAGATCATTCCATGTGTTTGTTTGATCACCAAGCAATAAATCTTGGCCCTACAAGTGTCTAATGACAGCTAACATACTTGGAGAGGTGTTAACTTAGTCATCACACAAAGAATTTGCAAGAACAGCCCCTGAATTATCAAACAGCAGCTGAAATCAAACTTTCTGTTGCTGGGGAGTCTATCGTGCCCCGCGTAGGAGATGGGGCTGGCCTTCGCGGCCCGCGACCTCCAGTCAGTTCAGCCAAAGTTTCAAATTTTACAAGTTTGGTCCCTGCATGTGTTTAAGCTGATTTTTGACGTATTTAACCTCTGTTAAGCCATTTTCAAGGCTCTACAAGGTCGTCAAAGTATAGGAGACTCAAAATATGCTCGGAAAAATCACGGATGTCGGCTCGTTTGGTCGTACGGTCACGTTGTTCGGTTAATTACGACGAAACTCGAACGGACGCGAAAACGATCCAAAATAAGAGACGAATGGTATTTTTGCATTCCTATCACTAAAATAAAATATTTTAGTGACTACAAAATTTTTTTGGATGTCCGGATGTGGTCAGAACGTAAGATATGCGCGTAAATGCAAACTTACGCTGTTTTTGACACTTTTAGTCCCTGTATGATCAAATAAGCATATTTTCGCATACCGAACTACTCAAAGCTTATTTCTAAGCTATGTTAAGGTTATTTATGGTATGTTTAGCTTATGATCATGATTCGGAATGTACATTTCCATACGAAACGGCAGACTTTTGAGGTTTGATGCAAATAGTCCCTGTGAGCGAATAAACTTGTTTTTTTACCATACCAAACCCTTTAAAACTTATTTCTAAGTTATGTAAAGGTTATTTAAGGTATGTTAGGATTATGTTGCTGTTCCGGAGTGTTTGTCGCGTTAAACTGATCAGGTTTACACATCAGTTTGCGTATAACCTTCCAGAAAGCGATATAGAGTTTAAAATCGAACAAAAATCAAAACGTGCAAAATGTCAAACATAAATAAACAAATATTGGGATCAAATCACATTGTTTTATTGATATTTGAATTGTTCGGAGTTTGTACAATGATTACACAAGCACAGATGTCACATTTTTTGCCTAGAAAAAACAATATGAACAGGTTGAAGGATCCACTGTTGTAACTAACAGTAGGACTTGTTTCAGATGTAATCAGGTTGGGCATATTTCTAATCAGTTTCAACAAAAGAATCATAAACCTGTTAACGGTGTTAAAAAGTCTTCAGAAGATTTGAAACAAAAATCACCAATGTTTGTTCCAACTCAAATCTTAGAACGAAATAATGAATCTACAAACGAAGTGATACCAGTAAAAATCAAAGTTTCAACTGACAAAACTGGTGAAACTTCAACCAAAGTTGAACAAACAGATTCAAAATTTTACACTAAGAAAACAATTTTGAAAAATCAAACATGGGTGATCAAGAAAAAGGAATATTCTGAAGAAATTAAACCATCTGATTCAACAGTGAATGTCAAAAAAGTTGAATAGAACTGTGAAAGTGTAAGTGAAGTCAAAGTTGTTGATAACCTACCCAAGACCGGAAAGTCTTGGAGGTCACTGGTTAAATAATCAGTTGTTTGCATGTGTAGGGGATTCTGAGATCAATTATATTAAAAGTATATCATAGATAGTGAGACCTCTTGGCACATGACAGGGATGTAGCCTGAGTATAAATGTTAAATCTTTCAGAAAAAGCTATGATGGGTTTGCTAGAAAAATTTATCATCTTATTAATAGAGATGATTTTTAATAAGATTGAAAATCAAATCAAAACAAAACTCTCATTGATGAACAGAAAGCGAATTTTGATACAAAATCATTTAATATGACAGATTTGAATATGTACTAAAATCAATGATTTTTTAATAAATGTATTATTAGCATGAGGGGATAGGGAACAAAGAGTGTGAAGCCGAGATGGATGGAGATTTGAAGTAATCCTCATCGGTTTGTCAAAGTTTTTATTTTCAAGTTCTTTCTTTAAAATTTGTTAGTGCATATTTTGTGTGTCTGTCACTATGCGAATAGGCTAGATAGAGCGTGTGTTGAATATTGTATAGATGAGAGTTAGATTTGAACACATGAGATTTGGTGCTTAGGAGTCGTTCATACGGAGGAGACTCATCCTCAAGGATGAAGCTCATCCGCCCGGACAAGACTCATATGCACGAATGAGTCATGCCAATTAATAGGTTCGTCTATTAGAATCTGTTAAGTTTTGGAGATCCCAGAGGGGAAATGTTAGATAAATTTAGTTTCTCCAGCTTGTTAATGATGTATACTCTTTCGGTATGAATGAATCATTTGACTATTCTGCTTCTACTCCATTCTTAATAATATTCTACCGAATTAGTTCTTTTCTACCCAAACTTCAGTATAAACCCATCGGATCCTGGACTCTCAATTGGTATCGGAGCTACGGTACCGATTCAATTGATCTAATAGTTGATTGAATCGCCTACGCTCATGAATTATGGATTTTTATGGGTTTTAGACGTAAATCATCAAATAAATGGTCAATTCACGAACAAAAAGTAAAATTGAAACCATAGGATTGTTTAGAAATGAATTTCGACCATATCTATGAAATAATCATTATGAAATTGTTGAGATAAAGATTTTAGATCGAAAAATTGAATCAGCGACGTTCGAAGGGACGAGACCACATTTGTGTGATGGTGTCTTACATCCGTACGAAGGAACTACGTTCGCACTGAAGTAAACCTTATACGTTTAATAAATCATGTTCATCAGCATGAACTAGTCCTACATTTACACGAATCAACCTTCATCCGCACGGAAGACATTCATCCGTACGAAGGAGATCTTATCCACATGAACACACCTTATTCGTTCTAGAATCAGCTTGTTCATACGGATAGACCAACTTCATTCCTCAAATGCCTAAAAAGGCATCTTTTGATTGTAGTGATGAGACGAGTGTCCAGAAAAAATTTGGTGTTTGAATTTTTTTTCGAGTTTTTAATGTCTAATACGAGCTGTTCGGGGACACAGTCGGGGGCTTCAGATAATAGATTTGATGATACGATCATAGTGTAGAGAAGATAATGGGGTAGTCATGGATAACTATGCAGAATGTTTACCATTTGGTATAGTGACTATTAATGGGCCTTAAAGAAAAATCCGCATTGATGAAAAATTGACTTTTGTGTAGCAAAATGTTACATTTTTCACAAAATTGAGTTTTTTAGAGAATAGAGGGGACCGAATTTGCCAAGTTGGAGGGGGAAATTTCAGTGATAAGTTTAAAGAGGTCAAAATTTGCAAAAATGAAAGGGAATACAAAATTTCATCGGAATATATTAAAATTCCGGCATTTTTTATATTCAAACATGCAACAATATTTGAGTGGTTCTGACTTCAGATTCTCCGGGGATGCATAGGATTTGGATTCATTAGTTCGTGATTATAAGAAGTTCAGATGCTTCAAATCGTGGTCAGATTGATGTCTTAGGGTTTGAATCCCAGTTCTTCGTCAAGTCGGTTAGAAGGATTAGCGTTAGGAGACGCATTAGTATTGTCGATACTTAAAAGATATCTCAGAACTGATAATTCTGTGATAGTCTAAAGTGTCAGAATGGTTAAACTTAAAGCAGAGGAATTATTTTTCAGACTAACTGCCAGGGAATGATTATGTTTATTGATTAAGTTGCTGCTGGCACTAACGGAGAAGACTATACATTTTTTATCGTGATTGAAGAGGAAGAATGTGAATCTGATCATGGAAGAATGTTTCTGAGATCTGAATGTGTTACCAGATGATTTGTCATCCGATGAAGATTTGCTGATTGTGGAGATTACGGAAAACAAGATTTCAGATTTTTGTGGGTATTCATAGACTTGAAGTTTACCGGTGTGGTGATTCGAAGTTTCTATCAATTTCTGGTTGGGTTTTTTGGAGATTAAGAAATTGAGCTGAAGTGGTAAATCAAAAACCGAACACGGATGTGATTAACATTGAAACAGAGATGCTGCATCAATTAGTTTCAAGTTGGTGATTATTCATGAAGATTGCGATATATCAAATCAGAGGAGGTCGGAAACCGTGCAAACTAAGACCTGAAGATTAATTTCATGGGGAATGCAAGCCCAAAACATCAATCAAGGGGGAATTATCTCTAGATATCAAATGCCTGATTGAAGTTACAAATATTCAAACATGGCTCTCGTTTTCAAAGATCAAGCTTCGAAAGTGACGTACAAGGGGGAAATTGTTAGTGCATATTTTGTGTGTCCATTACAATGCGAATAGGCTAGATAGAGCGTGTGTTGAATATTGTATAGATGGGAGTTAGATTCTAACACATGAGATTTGGTGCTTAGGAATAGTTCATATGGATGAGACTCATTCGCACAGATGAAGCTCATCCGCATGGACAAGACTCATCCGCACGGATGAGTCATGCCTATAAATAAGTGCATGTGTTAGAATTTGTTAAGTTTTGGAGATCCCAGAGGGGAAATGCTGGAAAAAATTTTCTCCAGCTTGTAAATGATGTATACTCTTTCGGTATGAATGAAACATTCGACTATTCTGCTTCTACTCCATTCTTAGTAATATTCTACCGAATTAGTACTTTTCTACCCAAACTTCCGTCTAAACCCACCGGATCCTTGACTCCCAAAATCAAAAAATCCAAAAATATGTTTTTCATTTTAGGGGGAGAAATATTTTGTGGAAAATACAAGAACATATAAAATTTGAAAAGTACAAAACATAGAAAAAGACAAAAAAATCGAGTTTTCATGTATAAAAAGGAAATGATAGTACATCAGTGGACGATCACAACACGCAAAAGAAATGTAGTGTCAAAAAGTTTTTAAACAGTCTCACTGATGATGTCCCAATAGAGTTCGCACATTCAGTAAATTGTTTTCGAGATATAAACATAACGAAACTTCTTAATTAGTGGGTTAACATCTCATGGATATATGGTCTTAGTACACCGAAATTTCGTTTGAGAGATTGCCGGATTCTGAGATACCAGGTCTTTATAACTAGTTGATATATGGGGTATTATACAAGTTCTTCTGATTTTGCGTCAGCAATGGCCTAGAACTAGTAGAATACTTTTGCTTTAAGACCCTAACCTGCATCAAAATTTAAAGTATCGAAAGATCCGACACTTGCAGTCAAAAGATTCCAAAATATGGAACACCACTTTTAAGTCGAGCCTTCATCTCTTTGTCTGTACGGTGGTGCTAACCTGAGCTCTCAAGGCCTCACATAACCCAGATACATATATCAATTAGGTATATTCACATGTCAGATGAAATCTAGAGAATCTTGATACGGGAGTATATTCTGAGGTGGGGAACACTATTTAGTTAAGTTCTAAGACACCTAATTACCGTATATTGAAAGAATTGAACTTTGTGTAGAGGTTTAAAAGGATAAACATACTGACAATCAAAGTGTACTTGTTTAAGACATAAAGTTTAATTAGATCAACGGTGCTTGTGACAAGTCTCA
This sequence comes from Helianthus tuberosus, assembly GCA_030545235.1. Taxonomy (NCBI): domain Eukaryota; kingdom Viridiplantae; phylum Streptophyta; class Magnoliopsida; order Asterales; family Asteraceae; genus Helianthus; species Helianthus tuberosus. Next base: position 127,188,324 of record CM060358.1, read on the forward strand.
AAACCTGATATGATCCTCTTACACAAACTCAGAAAAATATGTCTGTAAATATGTTTGTACATAGCTATTTAATTTCATAAACAAAAAATATTTTCAGTGTGTTTTAGCATAAACTTTGGAAAACTCAAAAATATTTTATTTCATCTTATTTTCCACTGCCGATGACGGAATGTTGATCTTCAAAATCCGAAGTTGCTGAACAGAATCTGGAGAACAATAGGTTGGGAGCTAATCTGAAATAAGAAATGTTTTGAAAAGAATACAAGTTCGTTAATTTGAAATTTAACATTGACAGAAAACATCAATTTGTTCACAAAGTGTTCAACCAAGGTCATTAACTTAGAATTGGTAGATAAATCAGGTAACCAGGGTCATTAACTAGGTCTTGGTTAACTGAGTGGGTTGTTTAAACAGAAAAAATGTTTGAAATTTGAAAAAAAGTTAAAAAAAATTGGAATTTCACACGAATGAGCACATTCGTACGAAGGTAGTTCTTTCGCACAGGTGTAAGTTCATCTGCATGAAACTTTCACATTCGCACGAAGGTAATATCTTCGTACAGATGTGAAATAGTGTGCCTATAAATACTCCTTTGCATTAATGCATTCTCAGTCGCACAAAACAGTTTCCTCCTCACTAATCGAACTATTTGAGAGAAAAAGTTGTTTAAGTGACCAAACTCTGCAAAAATTTACCTAGGGGTGTTGATTAGCACAACACTTACTATGGGAAAGGTATAACACCTGAAAATTGGACTAAAGTTAATGAATTCGACCTTAAATAGATAAAAACTTAGATCTAGGTCATTTGGACGGTCAAAATGTAAAATTGAATCCATAATCATGCTAATCGGCACTTTCAGATTCAAATAGAACATTCAATTTGATCAAAATTTGTAAAAATCAAGGAAATTGAAAATTTAGTTTGATACGGATGAAATTAAATCCGTACGGAAGTAACTCAATTGCATGAATATAGTTACGTCCGCACGGAAGTAACATTGTGTGTTAAAATTTTGTTTACCTCCGCACAGAGGTATGTTGTTTATACATTTTGATGTACTTTCGTACGAAAGTACTCTCATCCGTTCAAAATTTAAGTACATTCGTACCAAGACTCATCCGCACCAAATTTGACAATTTTGAATATTTTTCTAAGTGTTGGATTTTTTTGTTTGTGCAGGCAAAAGCGACGAACTTCGATCCTAACCACAACATCTGTTGTGTGTTAGATGAAAAATTACCAATGTTGGAACCTCACTAGCCTATTCTAGAATTCTTTGATCACGTTCGAATAAAAAAAGGCGTTAACAGATAAATATAAGGCGTATAGATCACATGTTGAGAGATTCTGGAATCACGCGAAATTTGTTGTTGATCCATTAACTATTCATTTTGTTGCTATAGTCTGAAATGAAGACAAGGAGGTCATTATTACTGAGGATCTTATTCGAAGGGTGTTAGCATTTGGTAATAGACCTGAAGATGCTATTGGTTATCCTAAACGAATGGTTAAAGAATGTTTTTACAGAATGTGATACACAGGGTATGTTAACGAGGCAAATATTTCGAAAGCAAATATTTCAAGGGATTACATGTTCTTAATGCATTCAGTTATTCATGCTTTGGGGAACAGGAAGGGAGGTTATGATGTTGTTGTTGTTATTGATTACCAGATGTGTATAATTGTGGCTTTAACTTTGAACTTACCATATAATTTCTCAAGGCCGATTTTCGAGCACATGAAAACGAACTTGGTTTAAGAAAGATTTTTGCAATATCCAAGGTTTGTACAGATGATGCTAGATGATCTTATTCCAAATCTTGCTAAAGATGAATCTGATTTGCTGCCGCTATAATACGTGACGAATCTGTCATTAGATCGTATTCAATTATACAAGAATCAATCAGAAGTAGACGTTCCTAAATTCAAGAGATTGTTTAGTTGTCTTAAAGACAAAGATTATATTGCACCGTCTAAAGGAAAGTGGAGAAAAGATGATAGAAACTCTGATAATGAAGAGAATAAGTTGGAAGGTTTTGTTGCTAAGAGATGTAAGTGGTTTGAGAAAGAAGATTCAAGGAAACGAAAATCCAAGAAGCAGACAACATCAAAGCAAACAACAAGAAAAAGAACACCAAAAACAATGCTTCATGATGAAGATAGTGAAGAAGAAGTGTTTTCTGCTACATCAGATAGAGAAAGAGCTGAGAAGAGTATTGAAGATACTGCTGAGATTGCTGAAAATATGGAGAATGAAGCATTTGGAGTGTTAAGTGGTGAATCAGATGATGAAGAAAAAGTAAGTGATAGTGAAATTGAGATTACCAAAATGGCTCATACAAGACATAGTCCATGAGCTAAGCTTGAGAAAAGGAGCAAGAGAAAGAAAAAGTCAACTGACAGTGAGGACGAATCAAACGTTCCTTCAGATCTTGAACAACTAGTGAAGAAAGTTGCTAAAAGGGTAAACAGTAAAGTTGAAGATGTAAGTAAGAAAAAGACTAGGTCACCATTGACCAAGAAAGCACGAATGAGAGTTCAAGAACCTGTGAAAGAAACAACTACTGGAGTTGATCTAGTAGTTACTGAGAAAAGTGTGATGATAACGATGATGATAAAGAAGATGATGAAGATTTGGATATTCAAGGTTCTAATCATGATAATGATGATAAGGGTGATGATAACGATGATGATAATTAGGGTGGAACTGCGCTAGTTGTGTCTGAGGGAAAGACTTCCAAAACTGATAATCAGAATGTGTATATGGATGATACATAAAATCAGGAAGATGATGTTGATGGAAAGGGGAAGCAAGATGATTCTTTGAATGATGAAGAGAATTCAGGAATCTTCACAGACGTTACTCCTTTAACGGTTGTTCCTGCAATTCACAATAGAACTATATATCTTTGCCACGATGTTGAATAAGGTGAATTCGTTCACAATTATACAAAAGTAGAGATTGCAAAGATGATGGGTGTTGATGAAAACTCATTCGAGTTTGATTTTGAAGAAGAGTTAAATAATAACAATATTGCAAAGCCTGATGACTACGTGTTCACATACATTCAAGAGGCTGATGATTATAACAATGTTGTCGTGGAAGATGACTCCGACGATGAAATTGCAAAATATAATTGTGAAGAAACTGATGATTTCCCAACATTTTAAGAGATGTCTGATGAAGAAACACGTAATTTGTTAAAAAGAAAGATATAAGAAACAACCAAGAATGGTGAGTCTCCAAATCTGAACAAAGATGAGATTAGAGAAGCTCGGAAGACTTGGTTTAAAGCTATGCCAAGAGAAAGAAAGTTCAGAAGACCACCGGTGCTCTTCACGAGAAATCCAGCGTATCGCTAGGGGATATTATAAGTTGGGGTTGGATACCGGAGTTGAATGTGTCTGGTATTAAAAGAGAATTCGGAGTTCCGTATTTCTGATATTTGGCTGATATTAAAACTCTGCCGTGGAGGGATGTGCAGGAATTATGCCAAACAAGGTGTTTCAATTTTCAAATGAAACCAGGAGATCAGAAGTTATGGAAGATTATCATATTTGAAGCACGTCATGATTTTCCTAACTTGAAGCCACATTATCCTAAAAGAGTAACAAACATTGATCCCGTTTTAGAAATGCCAGATGTGACTTTGATTGTTAAATGTCCTCGAGCAATGAAGAATATGCCTCTAATGAAGCTTGAACAAGATTTTCATATAGATTTCAAATGGTGGGAGTATGATCGAATAACTGGTGAAGCAGTGATTGTGTTAAAGTATAAAGGTTTATGGAGGGTGATAAGGATTTTAGATCCTATGTGGCTAGTGAATTTATCAGAGAAAGATATTGATGTTTGTACTACAACAAATATGTTATTAAGTACAGGACAAAGTACAGGCTACGCAGTATTAGAATGTTATCAAAATCTGATATGCATATGATATTAATTCGGGAAAGATGTGGGATACAAATTGGAGGCAATTAGAAAGAAAGGAATTTCTAAAAGATGTAAAGAAAGAAGAAAGGATTGCGACGATCATGAAGAAAGCATTGATTAGAAGATTTCAATTCATGAATAAGCAATTTCCTATTGATCAAACGCCGATGTCTTAAACTGAGTGGAAACGTCAACGTCCTAGAAAGTATTTCTTCGGGCGTTAGAGTTTTTGAAGTTATTAATGTTTTGAAGACCGATCGAGACTATGGCAACATCCACGGGGGAGTTTGTTGATAGACTATGTGTAACACCCCAAAAATATAAATTTTTATATTAAAATTTAAATATCGGTAATGAACAAGATAAATTAACTAGGAATAAATAACCTAGTTAGTCACAAGTCTTGTAGTAACAAGAAAATTTGGTCAAAACACACTATATGCAACTTGGGTAAAGTATAGGGGCCAAAAGTGTTAAACTTGAAACAAGTTTTTAATAAAATAAAACATGAAACACCAAAACACACACCTTGAGTGTGTGTTCTGGTTGAAATTTCCAGAGGAGCTAGGAGCTCTCACGTTCAAACCCTAACAAGATAAAATTCAAGCAATTGGAAGGGCAAATCACACCCAAATCGAAATCCAAGCACGAATTAGTGATCACCTCAGTGAAGTGATCATAAGGTATGTCAAATTTCACTATTTTGTTCCATCTCAAATTCTTGATGAACTCTTGAAATTCAAAATTTGAGCTTGAGTGATGGATATTTGGGTGAAAATAGGATGAATACATGATTAGAAACAAACACTAGTTAGTAAACTAATGAATTTGTGTTCATGTTGAAAGAACTCATAATCAATACTTAGGTGTTTAATGGGTTTTTAAGAATAATGAGGAACACTAGAGTTGTAATCTTGAATTGGGTGTTAATAAGGCTTTATGAAGTTAATCTTGATATTGAAGTATAAATTAGACATTGAATTGTCAAAGGATGTTGAAATCAAGAAGATAACTAGTCATGGAATTTGATAGTTAATTTTATAAAATTATGCTCATTAGGTGATTGATAAAATGCCTAAAAGAATGTAAAATGTTAAAAAAATTAAGACAAAAACGCATATTAGAATGCTATGGCGACTTATGCGTTATGTGACATGATTAGAGTTCTAAGCGGGTTATTGGTTGAACACTATAGGAAAAAAAGGTCGAATCTTCGAGCGGACAAGCCGGTGCGGATACGCGCTTGAAGGGAACGCTCTAAAGGTACGTAACTACGGTTTCATTACATTATGTTTGATCACGTATTTTTGTTTGTCGACATTGTATTAGCATATTATGTAAACTTGGTATATAGTTGAAGTGACGAAGTTTACTAGATAAACAAATGGGTTAAATATTGGTTAAAATAAGTTTGGGGTGTCATGAAGTGGTGGTTTCCATTAGACAACCAAACAGGTCAAATAATGGACAAATTGGTAGTGTTTGAATTGATTTTGATAGTCACTCGTTGATGATGAATTATGAAAGCCTAGTCCGTTAAACGGACGCGCCAAAAGCTTAGCTTCTCTTAAAAGAACCCATGATATGGGTTAAAAAATTTGAATCATAGTTTGTTGATTTAGTAATAATGTTCATGAGTGAAGTCGTTCTTAACAAGCACGACATATCGTGTGCGTAAATCTTGGGAATGGTAGTGAAACGCCAATGTTGACAAGCCCGGGGAAATGGGTAATTTTGTTTAGAAACCATTAAGAATGAATTATGTAAGGTTTGATATATAACCAAATGGGTCGAATAAACAAAAAGGGGATTTTTAGGCGATCAACCTATAAACAAGATTTTTATGCAAATAATGATAATAAACGGGTCCGAGTTTAAATTACGGAAATGTAGGAAAAAGAATCACGAAAAACGGACTTGTAGACGAAAGTTATGGGATATTAAAGTTTGTTGATTTGTTAGAAACTTAGCTAGGCAAATGTAGTTGTCAAAACAAAACATCCGGCGAATTTAACGTCTTCGCGGCCCGTGACGACTTGAGCCTTAGTCTCTCGCGGCCCGCGAGAGACCCTGTTACTGGCAAAATTTTTTATTTTATTTATTTGATATTGGAACTTGATTATACTCATTTCTATGCTGTCAAAACTAACTTTTAAGTTGGTATTTGATCTTAGGTGTTGTTAGTGATATTCCTGATGGTGATGAAGCAAATATCAAGAACCGAACACTAGACTTTTGAAGCTTCCGCAATGATAACTTTTGTTTAGTTTTAATGTAAAACATGTAATTACTTGAATGTTTTAAACTAGTATGGTGGTATAACTTGAACAACTTAATTATGTTTGAACGTTAACTCATCAATGTTTTTGAAAGGTCGTATTTATATATATATATATATATATATATAAAGATGCGTATTTTGCATAAAATCGTTTAATGTTAGACGGGTCTTACAAGTTGGTAATCAGAGCTCAAGGTTGTTGACAATGTGTTCGGTTAGAAGCTTGATCAAACATCCGGTAAGAATTTGTTATTTTAGTAGATTTTATTTAAACATTAGAAGAGAGTTTAATTTGATGTGCATGGGAAGGGTGCGTAGTACACTCAAACCCAGAAAGTGCACCAAATGAGAACGGTTTAAGCAAGTTGTGAACTTGGCTAAAGCAAAGTGAATGAAGTGTATGTTACAGAATGAAATGTTTAATAATTAGTATAAACATTTCAGTTTCAACATGGCCGATGGAGGTAACGATGATGTGGTGCCGATAGTCATCGAACAAATGAGAGAAGTAATTGCCGAAGAGGTTGGGAAGGCAATCGAAAACAATTTATCCGCTTTTATAGATAAGATTCAAAGCACGGTGCTTATGGTAGTTGAAGAATGGATCAAAAGGTTGGAAGATGTTGCCAACCAAGCGAAGGAAAAGTCGGGAGAGCGGAAGGCTTGCTCGTATAACAAGTTCATGTCATGTAAACCGCCAATCTATAACGAAGAGGTCGATCCGATAATATGTCAAAGATGGTTAAGTGACATGGAAGGAGTGTTTGAAAGAACCCACTATGATGCGAGTGACTTCGTAGCTTATGGTACGGGTCAATTAAGAGGTCAAGCGAAGGACTGGTGGGACAACAAAAAGAAGGAGATTGGAAGTGAAGCGGCTAAGGCTATGAAATGGGATGAGTTTAAGGCACTGTTCCTTAAACATCACAGTCCCAAGGCAGTTATTAACAAGATCAAGGAAGAGTTCATCCAGATAAGGCAAAGGGGTGAATCGATAGACAAAATTACGGGCATTTTCCTCGATAAGTTAAGGTTCTGCGACGAACTGGTGACAAATGAAGAGCATAAAATATATTACTACTACAACATGTTGAGTGCCGAGTATCAGGAGTTTATGACTCCCTCAAAGTACGAGACTCTCACCAAGATCATAAACACTGCTCGGGAACGAGAGATTGAGTTGAAAAACCAGATAGAGCGGGGTGAAAGGAGGGCACAAGATGTTAACCCAATCCCTAAAAAGAAGGCATGAACGACTGAATCGGCAAAGAAGCTGGATGCGAAAGGTGGATTGCCGAGTTGTAAAGTATACGGGAAAGGGCATAAGGGTGAATGTCGCTTCAAGGATAAACCATGCCCTATATGTGGGAAGAATGGGTATACGGATTCATTATGCCCAGGGAAAGTCTCGGTCTGTTATAAATGTTACCAATCGGGGCATAAGAAATCTGAGTGCCCAGAGTTGGTCGGGAAGAAAGACGTGAAAGATACACAGACAAAGGCGCAAAAGGTAAGGGCCAGATCTTTCCACTTAACCGCAGCTGAAGCAAAGACGGAACCCGATGTGGTCTCAGGTATATTTGTTGTAAACTTAATTCCCGCGCGTGTACTATTTGATACAGGTGCGAATAAATCCTTTATTTCACATGGATTTATTCGACATCCTTCATTCTTATTAATAAAATTATCTATGCCCTTAGAAGTCAAGATAGGTGATAACAAAAGTTTCATAGTGTGTGGTGTCACACCCCGACCGCGTAAAACAACAAATCGCGGCGGAAACATCGGGGCGTGTTGCAACAGAATAAATTGTTTCATAACCATGGTATACAAAGTTGTCTTTTATTTATAAACAAAGGTGTTACATTGTTTCAAACAGGAAATTAAAGAGTTCAGAACATAATTAAACATAGTCTATCTTATTTTAAAGTCTCTAAGGCACAGGTCCGCCCTAGTATCATGATCAACATCCTATGGAAAAGCACCTGAAAACACATGTGAAAATAGGTACGTCAGCATAAAAATGCCTGTGAGATACATAGGTTTGTGAAAATAGGATTCATGACTTGTATTTGAGAAAATGTTTAGTCATGAACCTTGTAATTTGCTTTGTCTTGTAAATCATTTGAATAACAATAAGATCAGATGATATGTATAAGTAAATGTCAGATTAAATAAATGACCATGTAAAAATGTGTTTGTATAAGATAAGTTGTTTATAAATCAATGTCTTGTGAAAAGTATGTTATTTGTATAAAATGTTCTATGTCTCAATATTGAAATGATTCAAATAACGTTACGACATGTAATACCATACAAACACTTATATATAGGAAGTACCAGCGGCGTATCCACCATGCTTGTATCATATTACACACGCATCGTTACTTAATCACTTAATCAAACAAAACCAACCAATGTAAGAAGTCTATGTTTAAACAAATTGTCAAATGTATTGAATAATATGTCAAGTGTAAATCATGTCAAATGTCTATGTCAATTATCCATGTCAAATGTCTATATCAAATATCCATGTCAAATGTCTATGTCAAATATCCATGTCAAATGTCTATGTCAAATATCCATGTCAAATGTCTTTGTGTAAAATGTGTATGTCAAAATGTCATGTATGGCAAGTGAAATGTCTCAACTAAACCATATGCACAAAAACAAAGTATTGAAGTAAAACTTGGTTTAAATCAAAGTTATGTTTTGTGTAAATGCATGCAACTATTTAATATGAACATTTATGCGGTATTGTGAAAATGCATACATCCAAGCCTTGTGACTGTGGTGATAAACCCTTTAAACAAATTAAAGGTCTATCTGTCTTATATCATCGAATTCGGTCATTCCTTTCTGTCCCCTTTCCCTGGGATGTCCGGAACGGGAGTTGTCAATTCCTATGGTACCACTACCTACTAACGAACGGCATGATCGGTGTTAATGAATGTATTGTCCCATGTAAACAAACCAAATGTCATACCAAAATGTAAGCATGTGAAAATAATGCACTAAGTATGTAATCAAATGAACATACATAGCGTGAAATGTCATGTAAAACGATGTACTAAGTAATGCACACAATGGGCACACCTAGCATGAAATGTCATGTAAAACGATGTACTAAGTAATGCACACAATGGGCACACCTAGCATAAAATGAAATGAAATCATGTACTATAATGTACTAACAAACATAACTGGTATATGATGTGAAAACAGGAAAGCATGAAAGTAACAAGTAGGCACATGTGTTCCACCCCAAAACAGTTTGGAAAACAGTAAAAGAGGGGTCTATGTACTCACTTGAGATTGCTCAGTTGTCTAAAGATAACCACCAAGTAATGCTATAGATCTCGGAATCAAACGGCACCTAATATAGGTAACTATGTTAATAACCGGACCTTAATCGGATGATTGGATAGAATGAGGTTTCGTAAACCAAACGAGTGTAGAGACTCGTGTCATTTGGTTTAACAAAGCCTACATGCTAAATGAAACTTAACATAATTGTTTACGACCCATTACGACCCGTTTAGGAAGCTTATGCTACTTTAACGTGTCGTGCGCGTGAAACGCGTTCGGACCGCCTAACTAGTCCTATGACAAGTGTTATATGCCTAAACATGTTACATAATCAGCTACGTGACAAAGGTTTAGGTTACATATGCTTAATTACCAATTATACATGAAAAAGGGTATTCTGGTAATTTACCCAAGGCATATAAACTACCTATCATACAACTACTTAAACGATGTGACCATAGGGTATAACCTCAGAAGGTTATTCCCTACCTACTATGGTCACCTAATGTATTTGGTCGGATCCTAATGATCGACCAAATGGGTCGGGTTCGAAGGTATAGGCGATTTATTAGATCGCCTACCCTACGACCCTAGACAACGTGGTAATCAGTAGGCATAGTCCCAAGGGACTATGACCATCGTGATTACAATCACGTTGCGAAGTTCAACCGAACTTCGCATTGACCATTACTGGTCAACGCTGAAAGTCAAACAAAGTTTGACTTTCTGACTCGAAAAGCAGTAAAAATAAGGAAAAGAACGAAAGAATACTTACGAAGGGTCCCCGAATGCTAAACTCGATTCGAAAATCTCAGGTATGAAACTAGTGTTTCAACTTAGAGTTTCTCAAATCAAATTTCTAGTGATTATGAATGAAACATATGGTGGGTATTTATAGTTTTTCCATATAGAATATTCCTAGAATATTCCTAGAATATTCCTAGCATATTCCAAGCATATTCCTAGCATATACCTTAGCATATTCCAAGCATATACCTTAGCATATTCCAAGCATATACCTTAGCATATTCCAAGCATATGCCAAGCATATTCCTAGTATATGGCTAAGACGGGTATTTAACTGGGTACCGGGTATTTTATCTAGCGTTTAAATCCCGGTTTATGGCGTTCTAAATTATTTTTATTACTCTATAAAAATAAACTCGCCAAGTTATTACTGAAATAAATTTCAGTTGCCAGGACTGGCTGCGTTGTCTGCGTTTTGCAGTAGAAGCACTGTGTTGCGCAGAAACACACGGTACGCGCTTAAACTTTGAAAAATAACGTTTTTAGGCGTTTTAATTTATTTTTCAACACGGACCTGATTAAAATAAGATTTTAATCATAACAGAATATTTGTGGGATTTAAATATTATCCGGTCGGTCACCAACGTTCGTTTGGTCGTACGATCGCGATGTTCGGTTAATTACGACGGAATGCGCATAAGCGCGAAAAACGATCCAAATTGCGCGACGAATGGATTTTTCTTATGCCAAACACTAAAATAAAATATTTTGGTGCTTACATAAATTTTTGGATGTCCGGATGTATTCAGAACGTATGTTATGCGCGAAAATGCAAACTTGTGCACTTTTTGACACTTTTAGTCCCTGAATGACCCAAAAGTTTATTTTAGCACACCGAACCCCTCAAAGCCTATTTCTAAGCTATGTAAAGGATATTTAAGGTGTGTTTAACTTATGGTTAGGTTCCGGAATGTTCGTTACAGTTCAAATTGACATACTTTCGCAGTTTGTCATATTTAGTCCCTGTAAGCGAATTAACTTGTTTTTGCCATACCAAAGCCTTTAAAACTTATTTCTAAGTTATGTAAAGGTTATTTAAGGTATGTTGAGTATATGTTGATGTTCCGGAGTATTTCTCGCATTAAACTGAGTACGTTTACGCACTAGTTTGCGTATAACTCTCCAGAAAGCGATGTAGAGTTTGAAATTGAACAAAAGTCAAAACATGAAAAATGTAAAACATAACAAAACAAACATTGTGATCAAATAACATTGTTTTATTGATAACATAACTGTTCATAGTGATTACAAGCACAGTTGTTACAGTCTCCCCTACTTGTGGAAATTTCGTCCCGAAATTTATTTAGAGGAAACTCGTGGAAAAAGATGCGGATATTTCGCTTTCATTTGATCTTCGAGTTCCCAAGTAAACTCGGGTCCACGTTTAGCTTCCCAGCGAACTTTGACCAAAGGAATGCGCTTGCGTTTAAGCCACTTGACTTCACGTTCCATGATTTCCACTGGCTTCTCAACAAATTTCAGTGTTTTGCCAACACGAATTTCGTCAAGCGGTATGGAGAAATTCTCATCAGCTGTACACTTCTTGAGATTGGACACGTGAAAATTTGGATGAACATTTCCCAGTTCAGGAGGTAACTCAAGTCTGTAGGCTACCTTTCCGATTCTTTCGACGATCTTGAATGGTCCAACGTATCTAGGTGCAAGTTTTCCTTTCTTTCCAAATCTGATCACACCTTTCCAAGGTGAGACCTTAAGTAATACTCGATCACCGACTTGAAATTCCAAGGCTTTGCGTTTTGGGTCCGCGTAAATCTTCTGACGGTTTCTAGCTGCCTGAAGGTTATCACGAACTTTCTTGACCTTGTCAGTTGTCTCTAAAATGAGGGCAGGTCCAGTAAGTTGGGCCTCGCCAATCTCATTCCAGCAGACTGGTGAACGACATTTTCGACCATAGAGAGCTTCGAAAGGAGCCATTTTGATGCTAGTGTGATAACTGTTGTTGTAGGAGAATTCAATCAATTTAAGATGTGAATCCCAGCTACCACCAAAATCGATCACACAAGCTCTAAGCATATCCTCCAGAGTCTGGATTGTTCTCTCAGATTGACCATCCGTTTGCGGATGATAAGCTGTGCTCAGATTAAGTTGGGTTCCCATAGCAGATTGCATGGTTCTCCAAAAATGAGAAGTGAAATGAGCATCTCTGTCAGAAATGATGTTCAAAGGAACACCATGTCGAGCTACAATTTCATCTACATAGATTTGAGCAAGTCTGTCAGCAGGAAAATCCTCACGGATTGGCAAGAAATGTGCTGACTTTGTAAGACGATCAACGACTACCCAGATGGCATCATGACCTTTCTTTGTGCGCGGGAGTTTGGTAACAAGATCCATAGTAATGTTTTCCCATTTCCAAACTGGGATCTCTGGTTGCTCCAATAAACCCGAAGGACGCTGATGTTCAGCTTTAACCTTAAGACAAGTAAGGAATTTTGATACGTATAAGGCAATGTCTTTCTTCATCCCAGGCCACCAATAGTGAATACGAAGATCCTTATACATTTTATCTGAGCCCGGATGAATAGAATAACGAGACTTATGGGCTTCATCCATAAGCAAGGTACGAAGATCATCCTGGCTTGGGACCCACAAACGGTCCATGAAGTAATATGATCCATTGTCCTTCAGTTCCAAAGCAGGCGTTATGTGATAGGGAAATTCCTTATCCATCAAACCTTGTGAAACACAAGATTGTTGAGCCTGAGAAATGCGTGCTTGGATATCGGATCGAGCTTGAATAACAGATTGAACACGTACACAATGAAGCTTAGTACGTTCCTTGCGACTCAATGCATCAGCTACGACATTCGCCTTACCAGGATGGTAGCGAATTTCGCAGTCATAGTCGTTTAGAAGCTCAACCCAACGTCGTTGCCTCATGTTGAGTTCTTTCTGATTGAAGATATGCTGAAGACTTTTGTGGTCCGTGAAAACCACACATTTTGTACCGTACAAATAGTGTCTCCAGATCTTGAGAGCAAAGACAACTGCACCCAACTCAAGATCATGAGTAGTGTAGTTTTTCTCATGTATCTTCAACTGCCTCGATGCATAGGCTATGACTTTGTTCCTTTGCATAAGAACACAGCCAAGACCCAATTTTGATGCATCACAATACACAACAAAATCATCATCACCCTCAGGCAATGATAGAACAGGCGCATCGCAAAGCTTCTGCTTCAGGTGTTGAAAAGCTTCCTCTTGTTTGTTTCCCCAATAAAAGGGCATTTTCTTCTGAGTTAGAGCAGTTAGAGGAACTGCAATCTTCGAGAAGTTTTCTATGAAGCGGCGATAATAACCCGCTAGACCAAGAAAAGAACGAACTTCAGTAGGAGTAGTAGGTGTATCCCAATCCTTAATCGCACTGATCTTGGAGGGATCTACATGAATACCCCGTTCGTTGATAACATGCCCCAAAAATTGAACTTCTTTAAGCCAAAATTCGCACTTGGAGAATTTGGCGAAAAGTTGCTCTTTCTTTAGGAGTTCAAGGGTAAGACGAAGATGTTGCTCGTGATCAGCTTGCGTCTTAGAATAAATCAAGATGTCGTCAATAAAAACAATGACGAACTGATCCAAATAAGGTTTACAGACCCTATTCATTAAGTCCATGAAAACAGCAGGAGCATTAGTCAAACTGAATGGCATGACTGTGAATTCATAATGCCCATAACGAGTACGGAACGCTGTCTTCGGAATGTCTTCTTCTTGCACCCGAAGTTGATGATATCCAGATCGCAGATCAATCTTCGAAAAATAAGAAGCGCCCTGTAGTTGATCAAAGAGATCATCAATGCGAGGTAAAGGATATCGATTCTTGATGGTAAGTTTGTTAAGCTCACGATAATCGATACACATCCTAAAGGATCCATCCTTCTTCTTTACAAAAAGAACGGGAGCACCCCAAGGTGAAAAACTAGGACGTATAAAACCTTTGTCAGAGAGCTCCTGAAGCTGTTTAGACAACTCTTGCATCTCGGATGGTGCAAGACGATATGGAGCTCTAGCAATGGGATTTGCACCAGGTACGAGATCAATGCGGAACTCGACTTGGCGTGCTGGAGGTAGACCAGGTAAATCTTCAGGGAATACTTCAGAATAATCCCGAACGACAGGAATATCTGAAATAGACTTACCCTTGCCTTTATCTTCTGTAACATGTGCTAAGAAAGCCACATAGTTCTTCTGCAGATACTTCAGAGCTTTAAAACAAGACATGAGTTTGAGACCACCGGTAGGCTTCTCACCTTGAACCTGCAGAATCTCGCCTGACGAAAGCGGCACACGAACAATCTTCTTAGAACAAACTATCTCTGCGTGATGCTTGGATAACCAATCCATTCCCACAATAACGTCGAAGCTTCCAAGTTGCATAGGCGCGAGGTCAATAGGAAAAAGATGGTCGTTAAGATTCAACTGACAGTTGCGAAGAACAGAATCAAGAATAATGGGTTCACCACTAGCAACTTCTACTGTCAAAGATTTGCCTAGTTTCGTTCTAGACACGCGAAGCATTTGCTCAAAGGACAAAGACACGAAACTCTTATCGGCACCAGAATCGAAAAGAACAGATGCAGGCTGATTATTAATAAAGAACGTACCGTTCACCACATTATCGTCAGCCTGTGCCTCTTGGGCATTCATGTTAAAGACTCGGCCTCGAGCCGGAGCCGGATTCTGGTTCTGGTTGGCTAGCCTTGGGCACCGGTTTCTATAGTGGGTCAGATCCCCACAATTATAACAAGCACCCGGTGGGTATTGTGGTCTTGCAGCTTGACCCTGTTGCTGAGCAACTTGTTGAGCCGGGTTCTGAACCGCGGGATTTTGAGCAGACCGACAAACATTGGCAAGATGGCCTGACTTCCCACAGTTAGTATAGAAACGACATGGAAATTGCGGCTGGTGGTGACTGTTGCATCTATTGCACAAAGGTGCATTCCCTGTATAGGGTTTCTTTGCTGGCGGCTGTGCGGGTTGGTTGGGAGCTGCTTGATTAGCTTGGGCAGTGACAGCATAGTTTTGGGAAGCCTTACGCTTCTTTGCCCTCTTTGAAGAACCAGAGTTCTTTCCATTCCCGTTTTGACCTTTCTTGCTATCCACCTTGTCAGCCGATTGTTCCTTGCCCTTGTCACCCTTCCGGTGTAACTTGTTCTTCCGGATCTGCGACTCAGTCAATGTCGCAGATAACTCGATCGCCTGACGAAGTGTGGCAGGTTCACTACCAGTAAGAATGTCTTGTACCGAGTCAGGTAGGCCGTCGATGTATCTTTCGATAGCCTTGTCAAGTGGAGTAACCATAGTCGGGCAAAGCAAACTCAACTCTTCAAACCGATCAGTATAAGCCCTGTGCTCACCACTATCTTGCTTCCTTAACATCAAACTCTTTCTCCAACGCTCGCTGTTCATGGCGAGGACAGAATTCCCTCATCATAAGGGCTCTAAGTTCAGCCCATGTCTGTGCGAGAGCAACTTCTGCACCTTGGTCCCTCATAACCCCGTTCCACCATGTCAAAGCCCTCTTCTGAAATACGCTCGAAGCAAACTCGACTTTGTGATTTTCGAGACACTGCACGTGGCGAAAAGTATTCTCTATGCTCTCAAACCACTGAAGAAGCCCAGTCGCTCCTTCAGAACCACTAAACTTGAGTGGTTTAGCCTGATTAAAATCCTTGTATTTGCATGGAACATTGTTGTTGTTGTTGGCTTGATTCCATTGAGCAAAGAGATTTGGAAATTGAGCAGCCATCTGCTGCGCAATAATTTCTGCCAGCTCGGCAGTAGCTATCTGGTTCTCGCGTCGAGGAGGCATTCTAAAAGAGGAAAACACGAAAGGAAACGAGTGAGATGATTGGATGAAAAGAATGAGATGAAACAAAATCAACAAAAGCAAAGATGGTGGTCATTCGTCCGTATCACAGAGCAAACAAACAACACACAGCGACTAATCAAAGTAAATGGGTCAAAAATAATGTATAATGAAGACATGCTCGCCTATAAGTGAACACTCATCCCAAGAATTCCCAGGTAAGCACAACTGGTCTCGCGTCTGGTTGAGATGTATACGAAGTGCTTGCCTAGACAGAAAACTCAGAATACAGGCATTCACCCTTCCAGTTTGCACATGTTCACATTATTTAAAACCCAAAACGTTTGACGGGATTTTGAAAATTTGAAGGCACAAGGCCAAAAACCAATACTGAAAAGGGTTCAAAACCATATAACAGAGGGTTCAAAACCTTACAATTGAGGGTTCAAAACCTTGTAAAAATTTATTCAAAAACAGATGATTGTTTTTCAAAAATCGTTTCGGAAAAATTTTGGTTCCTTGTTTTGTTAATCACCTAAGGATAGGTGATGTACATGTTTTAAGATCTAAACACAAGATAACTTGCGTTAGGTTCCTAGAAAAGTTATAGTCTAGGTCAAAGCATTACTAATAACCTAATTCCCTATAACCATTAGCTCTGATACCAACTCTTCTGTCACACCCCGACCGATTAAAACAACAAATCGCGGCGGAAACATCGGGGCGTGTTGCAACAGAATAAATTGTTTCATAACCATGGTATACAAAGTTGTCTTTTATTTATAAACAAAGGTGTTACATTGTTTCAAACAGGAAATTAAAGAGTTCAGAACATAATTAAACATAGTCTATCTTATTTTAAAGTCTCTAAGGCACAGGTCCGCCCTAGTATCATGATCAACATCCTATGGAAAAGCACCTGAAAACACATGTGAAAATAGGTACGTCAGCATAAAAATGCCTGTGAGATACATAGGTTTGTGAAAATAGGATTCATGACTTGTATTTGAGAAAATGTTTAGTCATGAACCTTGTAATTTGCTTTGTCTTGTAAATCATTTGAATAACAATAAGATCAGATGATATGTATAAGTAAATGTCAGGTTAAATAAATGACCATGTAAAAATGTGTTTGTATAAGATAAGTTGTTTATAAATCAATGTCTTGTGAAAAGTATGTTATTTGTATAAAATGTTCTATGTCTCAATATTGAAATGATTCAAATAACGTTACGACATGTAATACCATACAAACACTTATATATAGGAAGTACCAGCGGCGTATCCACCATGCTTGTATCATATTACACACGCATCGTTACTTAATCACTTAATCAAACAAAACCAACCAATGTAAGAAGTCTATGTTTAAACAAATTGTCAAATGTATTGAATAATATGTCAAGTGTAAATCATGTCAAATGTCTATGTCAATTATCCATGTCAAATGTCTATGTCAAATATCCATGTCAAATGTCTATGTCAAATATCCATGTCAAATGTCTATGTCAAATATCCATGTCAAATGTCTTTGTGTAAAATGTGTATGTCAAAATGTCATGTATGGCAAGTGAAATGTCTCAACTAAACCATATGCACAAAAACAAAGTATTGAAGTAAAACTTGGTTTAAATCAAAGTTATGTTTTGTGTAAATGCATGCAACTATTTAATATGAACATTTATGCGGTATTGTGAAAATGCATACATCCAAGCCTTGTGACTGTGGTGATAAACCCTTTAAACAAATTAAAGGTCTATCTGTCTTATATCATCGAATTCGGTCATTCCTTTCTGTCCCCTTTCCCTGGGATGTCCGGAACGGGAGTTGTCAATTCCTATGGTACCACTACCTACTAACGAACGGCATGATCGGTGTTAATGAATGTATTGTCCCATGTAAACAAACCAAATGTCATACCAAAATGTAAGCATGTGAAAATAATGCACTAAGTATGTAATCAAATGAACATACATAGCGTGAAATGTCATGTAAAACGATGTACTAAGTAATGCACACAATGGGCACACCTAGCATGAAATGTCATGTAAAACGATGTACTAAGTAATGCACACAATGGGCACACCTAGCATAAAATGAAATGAAATCATGTACTATAATGTACTAACAAACATAACTGGTATATGATGTGAAAACAGGAAAGCATGAAAGTAACAAGTAGGCACATGTGTTCCACCCCAAAACAGTTTGGAAAACAGTAAAAGAGGGGTCTATGTACTCACTTGAGATTGCTCAGTTGTCTAAAGATAACCACCAAGTAATGCTATAGATCTCGGAATCAAACGGCACCTAATATAGGTAACTATGTTAATAACCGGACCTTAATCGGATGATTGGATAGAATGAGGTTTCGTAAACCAAACGAGTGTAGAGACTTGTGTCATTTGGTTTAACAAAGCCTACATGCTAAATGAAACTTAACATAATTGTTTACGACCCATTACGACCCGTTTAGGAAGCTTATGCTACTTTAACGTGTCGTGCGCGTGAAACGCGTTCGGACCGCCTAACTAGTCCTATGACAAGTGTTATATGCCTAAACATGTTACATAATCAGCTACGTGACAAAGGTTTAGGTTACATATGCTTAATTACCAATTATACATGAAAAAGGGTATTCTGGTAATTTACCCAAGGCATATAAACTACCTATCATACAACTACTTAAACGATGTGACCATAGGGTATAACCTCAGAAGGTTATTCCCTACCTACTATGGTCACCTAATGTATTTGGTCGGATCCTAATGATCGACCAAATGGGTCGGGTTCGAAGGTATAGGCGATTTATTAGATCGCCTACCCTACGACCCTAGACAACGTGGTAATCAGTAGGCATAGTCCCAAGGGACTATGACCATCGTGATTACAATCACGTTGCGAAGTTCAACCGAACTTCGCATTGACCATTACTGGTCAACGCTGAAAGTCAAACAAAGTTTGACTTTCTGACTCGAAAAGCAGTAAAAATAAGGAAAAGAACGAAAGAATACTTACGAAGGGTCCCCGAATGCTAAACTCGATTCGAAAATCTCAGGTATGAAACTAGTGTTTCAACTTAGAGTTTCTCAAATCAAATTTCTAGTGATTATGAATGAAACATATGGTGGGTATTTATAGTTTTTCCATATAGAATATTCCTAGAATATTCCTAGAATATTCCTAGCATATTCCAAGCATATTCCTAGCATATACCTTAGCATATTCCAAGCATATACCTTAGCATATTCCAAGCATATACCTTAGCATATTCCAAGCATATGCCAAGCATATTCCTAGTATATGGCTAAGACGGGTATTTAACTGGGTACCAGGTATTTTATCTAGCGTTTAAATCCCGGTTTATGGCGTTCTAAATTATTTTTATTACTCTATAAAAATAAACTCGCCAAGTTATTACTGAAATAAATTTCAGTTGCCAGGACTGGCTGCGTTGTCTGCGTTTTGCAGTAGAAGCACTGTGTTGCGCAGAAACACACGGTACGCGCTTAAACTTTGAAAAATAACGTTTTTAGGCGTTTTAATTTATTTTTCAACACGGACCTGATTAAAATAAGATTTTAATCATAACAGAATATTTGTGGGATTTAAATATTATCCGGTCGGTCACCAACGTTCGTTTGGTCGTACGATCGCGATGTTCGGTTAATTACGACGGAATGCGCATAAGCGCGAAAAACGATCCAAATTGCGCGACGAATGGATTTTTCTTATGCCAAACACTAAAATAAAATATTTTGGTGCTTACATAAATTTTTGGATGTCCGGATGTATTCAGAACGTATGTTATGCGCGAAAATGCAAACTTGTGCACTTTTTGACACTTTTAGTCCCTGAATGACCCAAAAGTTTATTTTAGCACACCGAACCCCTCAAAGCCTATTTCTAAGCTATGTAAAGGATATTTAAGGTGTGTTTAACTTATGGTTAGGTTCCGGAATGTTCGTTACAGTTCAAATTGACATACTTTCGCAGTTTGTCATATTTAGTCCCTGTAAGCGAATTAACTTGTTTTTGCCATACCAAAGCCTTTAAAACTTATTTCTAAGTTATGTAAAGGTTATTTAAGGTATGTTGAGTATATGTTGATGTTCCGGAGTATTTCTCGCATTAAACTGAGTACGTTTACGCACTAGTTTGCGTATAACTCTCCAGAAAGCGATGTAGAGTTTGAAATTGAACAAAAGTCAAAACATGAAAAATGTAAAACATAACAAAACAAACATTGTGATCAAATAACATTGTTTTATTGATAACATAACTGTTCATAGTGATTACAAGCACAGTTGTTACAGTCTCCCCTACTTGTGGAAATTTCGTCCCGAAATTTATTTAGAGGAAACTCGTGGAAAAAGATGCGGATATTTCGCTTTCATTTGATCTTCGAGTTCCCAAGTAAACTCGGGTCCACGTTTAGCTTCCCAGCGAACTTTGACCAAAGGAATGCGCTTGCGTTTAAGCCACTTGACTTCACGTTCCATGATTTCCACTGGCTTCTCAACAAATTTCAGTGTTTTGCCAACACGAATTTCGTCAAGCGGTATGGAGAAATTCTCATCAGCTGTACACTTCTTGAGATTGGACACGTGAAAAGTTGGATGAACATTTCCCAGTTCAGGAGGTAACTCAAGTCTGTAGGCTACCTTTCCGATTCTTTCGACGATCTTGAATGGTCCAACGTATCTAGGTGCAAGTTTTCCTTTCTTTCCAAATCTGATCACACCTTTCCAAGGTGAGACCTTAAGTAATACTCGATCACCGACTTGAAATTCCAAGGCTTTGCGTTTTGGGTCCGCGTAAATCTTCTGACGGTTTCTAGCTGCCTGAAGGTTATCACGAACTTTCTTGACCTTGTCAGTTGTCTCTAAAATGAGGGCAGGTCCAGTAAGTTGGGCCTCGCCAATCTCATTCCAGCAGACTGGTGAACGACATTTTCGACCATAGAGAGCTTCGAAAGGAGCCATTTTGATGCTAGTGTGATAACTGTTGTTGTAGGAGAATTCAATCAATTTAAGATGTGAATCCCAGCTACCACCAAAATCGATCACACAAGCTCTAAGCATATCCTCCAGAGTCTGGATTGTTCTCTCAGATTGACCATCCGTTTGCGGATGATAAGCTGTGCTCAGATTAAGTTGGGTTCCCATAGCAGATTGCATGGTTCTCCAAAAATGAGAAGTGAAACGAGCATCTCTGTCAGAAATGATGTTCAAAGGAACACCATGTCGAGCTACAATTTCATCTACATAGATTTGAGCAAGTCTGTCAGCAGGAAAATCCTCACGGATTGGCAAGAAATGTGCTGACTTTGTAAGACGATCAACGACTACCCAGATGGCATCATGACCTTTCTTTGTGCGCGGGAGTTTGGTAACAAGATCCATAGTAATGTTTTCCCATTTCCAAACTGGGATCTCTGGTTGCTCCAATAAACCCGAAGGACGCTGATGTTCAGCTTTAACCTTAAGACAAGTAAGGAATTTTGATACGTATAAGGCAATGTCTTTCTTCATCCCAGGCCACCAATAGTGAATACGAAGATCCTTATACATTTTATCTGAGCCCGGATGAATAGAATAACGAGACTTATGGGCTTCATCCATAAGCAAGGTACGAAGATCATCCTGGCTTGGGACCCACAAACGGTCCATGAAGTAATATGATCCATTGTCCTTCAGTTCCAAAGCAGGCGTTATGTGATAGGGAAATTCCTTATCCATCAAACCTTGTGAAACACAAGATTGTTGAGCCTGAGAAATGCGTGCTTGGATATCGGATCGAGCTTGAATAACAGATTGAACACGTACACAATGAAGCTTAGTACGTTCCTTGCGACTCAATGCATCAGCTACGACATTCGCCTTACCAGGATGGTAGCGAATTTCGCAGTCATAGTCGTTTAGAAGCTCAACCCAACGTCGTTGCCTCATGTTGAGTTCTTTCTGATTGAAGATATGCTGAAGACTTTTGTGGTCCGTGAAAACCACACATTTTGTACCGTACAAATAGTGTCTCCAGATCTTGAGAGCAAAGACAACTGCACCCAACTCAAGATCATGAGTAGTGTAGTTTTTCTCATGTATCTTCAACTGCCTCGATGCATAGGCTATGACTTTGTTCCTTTGCATAAGAACACAGCCAAGACCCAATTTTGATGCATCACAATACACAACAAAATCATCATCACCCTCAGGCAATGATAGAACAGGCGCATCGCAAAGCTTCTGCTTCAGGTGTTGAAAAGCTTCCTCTTGTTTGTTTCCCCAATAAAAGGGCATTTTCTTCTGAGTTAGAGCAGTTAGAGGAACTGCAATCTTCGAGAAGTTTTCTATGAAGCGGCGATAATAACCCGCTAGACCAAGAAAAGAACGAACTTCAGTAGGAGTAGTAGGTGTATCCCAATCCTTAATCGCACTGATCTTGGAGGGATCTACATGAATACCCCGTTCGTTGATAACATGCCCCAAAAATTGAACTTCTTTAAGCCAAAATTCGCACTTGGAGAATTTGGCGAAAAGTTGCTCTTTCTTTAGGAGTTCAAGGGTAAGACGAAGATGTTGCTCGTGATCAGCTTGCGTCTTAGAATAAATCAAGATGTCGTCAATAAAAACAATGACGAACTGATCCAAATAAGGTTTACAGACCCTATTCATTAAGTCCATGAAAACAGCAGGAGCATTAGTCAAACTGAATGGCATGACTGTGAATTCATAATGCCCATAACGAGTACGGAACGCTGTCTTCGGAATGTCTTCTTCTTGCACCCGAAGTTGATGATATCCAGATCGCAGATCAATCTTCGAAAAATAAGAAGCGCCCTGTAGTTGATCAAAGAGATCATCAATGCGAGGTAAAGGATATCGATTCTTGATGGTAAGTTTGTTAAGCTCACGATAATCGATACACATCCTAAAGGATCCATCCTTCTTCTTTACAAAAAGAACGGGAGCACCCCAAGGTGAAAAACTAGGACGTATAAAACCTTTGTCAGAGAGCTCCTGAAGCTGTTTAGACAACTCTTGCATCTCGGATGGTGCAAGACGATATGGAGCTCTAGCAATGGGATTTGCACCAGGTACGAGATCAATGCGGAACTCGACTTGGCGTGCTGGAGGTAGACCAGGTAAATCTTCAGGGAATACTTCAGAATAATCCCGAACGACAGGAATATCTGAAATAGACTTACCCTTGCCTTTATCTTCTGTAACATGTGCTAAGAAAGCCACATAGTTCTTCTGCAGATACTTCAGAGCTTTAAAACAAGACATGAGTTTGAGACCACCGGTAGGCTTCTCACCTTGAACCTGCAGAATCTCGCCTGACGAAAGCGGCACACGAACAATCTTCTTAGAACAAACTATCTCTGCGTGATGCTTGGATAACCAATCCATTCCCACAATAACGTCGAAGCTTCCAAGTTGCATAGGCGCGAGGTCAATAGGAAAAAGATGGTCGTTAAGATTCAACTGACAGTTGCGAAGAACAGAATCAAGAATAATGGGTTCACCACTAGCAACTTCTACTGTCAAAGATTTGCCTAGTTTCGTTCTAGACACGCGAAGCATTTGCTCAAAGGACAAAGACACGAAACTCTTATCGGCACCAGAATCGAAAAGAACAGATGCAGGCTGATTATTAATAAAGAACGTACCGTTCACCACATTATCGTCAGCCTGTGCCTCTTGGGCATTCATGTTAAAGACTCGGCCTCGAGCCGGAGCCGGATTCTGGTTCTGGTTGGCTAGCCTTGGGCACCGGTTTCTATAGTGGGTCAGATCCCCACAATTATAACAAGCACCCGGTGGGTATTGTGGTCTTGCAGCTTGACCCTGTTGCTGAGCAACTTGTTGAGCCGGGTTCTGAACCGCGGGATTTTGAGCAGACCGACAAACATTGGCAAGATGGCCTGACTTCCCACAGTTAGTATAGAAACGGCATGGAAATTGCGGCTGGTGGTGACTGTTGCATCTATTGCACAAAGGTGCATTCCCTGTATAGGGTTTCTTTGCTGGCGGCTGTGCGGGTTGGTTGGGAGCTGCTTGATTAGCTTGGGCAGTGACAGCATAGTTTTGGGAAGCCTTACGCTTCTTTGCCCTCTTTGAAGAACCAGAGTTCTTTCCATTCCCGTTTTGACCTTTCTTGCTATCCACCTTGTCAGCCGATTGTTCCTTGCCCTTGTCACCCTTCCGGTGTAACTTGTTCTTCCGGATCTGCGACTCAGTCAATGTCGCAGATAACTCGATCGCCTGACGAAGTGTGGCAGGTTCACTACCAGTAAGAATGTCTTGTACCGAGTCAGGTAGGCCGTCGATGTATCTTTCGATAGCCTTGTCAAGTGGAGTAACCATAGTCGGGCAAAGCAAACTCAACTCTTCAAACCGATCAGTATAAGCCCTGTGCTCACCACTATCTTGCTTCCTTAACATCAAACTCTTTCTCCAACGCTCGCTGTTCATGGCGAGGACAGAATTCCCTCATCATAAGGGCTCTAAGTTCAGCCCATGTCTGTGCGAGAGCAACTTCTGCACCTTGGTCCCTCATAACCCCGTTCCACCATGTCAAAGCCCTCTTCTGAAATACGCTCGAAGCAAACTCGACTTTGTGATTTTCGAGACACTGCACGTGGCGAAAAGTATTCTCTATGCTCTCAAACCACTGAAGAAGCCCAGTCGCTCCTTCAGAACCACTAAACTTGAGTGGTTTAGCCTGATTAAAATCCTTGTATTTGCATGGAACATTGTTGTTGTTGTTGGCTTGATTCCATTGAGCAAAGAGATTTGGAAATTGAGCAGCCATCTGCTGCGCAATAATTTCTGCCAGCTCGGCAGTAGCTATCTGGTTCTCGCGTCGAGGAGGCATTCTAAAAGAGGAAAACATGAAAGGAAACGAGTGAGATGATTGGATGAAAAGAATGAGATGAAACAAAATCAACAAAAGCAAAGATGGTGGTCATTCGTCCGTATCACAGAGCAAACAAACAACACACAGCGACTAATCAAAGTAAATGGGTCAAAAATAATGTATAATGAAGACATGCTCGCCTATAAGTGAACACTCATCCCAAGAATTCCCAGGTAAGCACAACTGGTCTCGCGTCTGGTTGAGATGTATACGAAGTGCTTGCCTAGACAGAAAACTCAGAATACAGGCATTCACCCTTCCAGTTTGCACATGTTCACATTATTTAAAACCCAAAACGTTTGACGGGATTTTGAAAATTTGAAGGCACAAGGCCAAAAACCAATACTGAAAAGGGTTCAAAACCATATAACAGAGGGTTCAAAACCTTACAATTGAGGGTTCAAAACCTTGTAAAAATTTATTCAAAAACAGATGATTGTTTTTCAAAAATCGTTTCGGAAAAATTTTGGTTCCTTGTTTTGTTAATCACCTAAGGATAGGTGATGTACATGTTTTAAGATCTAAACACAAGATAACTTGCGTTAGGTTCCTAGAAAAGTTATAGTCTAGGTCAAAGCATTACTAATAACCTAATTCCCTATAACCATTAGCTCTGATACCAACTCTTCTGTCACACCCCGACCGATTAAAACAACAAATCGCGGCGGAAACATCGGGGCGTGTTGCAACAGAATAAATTGTTTCATAACCATGGTATACAAAGTTGTCTTTTATTTATAAACAAAGGTGTTACATTGTTTCAAACAGGAAATTAAAGAGTTCAGAACATAATTAAACATAGTCTATCTTATTTTAAAGTCTCTAAGGCACAGGTCCGCCCTAGTATCATGATCAACATCCTATGGAAAAGCACCTGAAAACACATGTGAAAATAGGTACGTCAGCATAAAAATGCCTGTGAGATACATAGGTTTGTGAAAATAGGATTCATGACTTGTATTTGAGAAAATGTTTAGTCATGAACCTTGTAATTTGCTTTGTCTTGTAAATCATTTGAATAACAATAAGATCAGATGATATGTATAAGTAAATGTCAGGTTAAATAAATGACCATGTAAAAATGTGTTTGTATAAGATAAGTTGTTTATAAATCAATGTCTTGTGAAAAGTATGTTATTTGTATAAAATGTTCTATGTCTCAATATTGAAATGATTCAAATAACGTTACGACATGTAATACCATACAAACACTTATATATAGGAAGTACCAGCGGCGTATCCACCATGCTTGTATCATATTACACACGCATCGTTACTTAATCACTTAATCAAACAAAACCAACCAATGTAAGAAGTCTATGTTTAAACAAATTGTCAAATGTATTGAATAATATGTCAAGTGTAAATCATGTCAAATGTCTATGTCAATTATCCATGTCAAATGTCTATGTCAAATATCCATGTCAAATGTCTATGTCAAATATCCATGTCAAATGTCTATGTCAAATATCCATGTCAAATGTCTTTGTGTAAAATGTGTATGTCAAAATGTCATGTATGGCAAGTGAAATGTCTCAACTAAACCATATGCACAAAAACAAAGTATTGAAGTAAAACTTGGTTTAAATCAAAGTTATGTTTTGTGTAAATGCATGCAACTATTTAATATGAACATTTATGCGGTATTGTGAAAATGCATACATCCAAGCCTTGTGACTGTGGTGATAAACCCTTTAAACAAATTAAAGGTCTATCTGTCTTATATCATCGAATTCGGTCATTCCTTTCTGTCCCCTTTCCCTGGGATGTCCGGAACGGGAGTTGTCAATTCCTATGGTACCACTACCTACTAACGAACGGCATGATCGGTGTTAATGAATGTATTGTCCCATGTAAACAAACCAAATGTCATACCAAAATGTAAGCATGTGAAAATAATGCACTAAGTATGTAATCAAATGAACATACATAGCGTGAAATGTCATGTAAAACGATGTACTAAGTAATGCACACAATGGGCACACCTAGCATGAAATGTCATGTAAAACGATGTACTAAGTAATGCACACAATGGGCACACCTAGCATAAAATGAAATGAAATCATGTACTATAATGTACTAACAAACATAACTGGTATATGATGTGAAAACAGGAAAGCATGAAAGTAACAAGTAGGCACATGTGTTCCACCCCAAAACAGTTTGGAAAACAGTAAAAGAGGGGTCTATGTACTCACTTGAGATTGCTCAGTTGTCTAAAGATAACCACCAAGTAATGCTATAGATCTCGGAATCAAACGGCACCTAATATAGGTAACTATGTTAATAACCGGACCTTAATCGGATGATTGGATAGAATGAGGTTTCGTAAACCAAACGAGTGTAGAGACTCGTGTCATTTGGTTTAACAAAGCCTACATGCTAAATGAAACTTAACATAATTGTTTACGACCCATTACGACCCGTTTAGGAAGCTTATGCTACTTTAACGTGTCGTGCGCGTGAAACGCGTTCGGACCGCCTAACTAGTCCTATGACAAGTGTTATATGCCTAAACATGTTACATAATCAGCTACGTGACAAAGGTTTAGGTTACATATGCTTAATTACCAATTATACATGAAAAAGGGTATTCTGGTAATTTACCTAAGGCATATAAACTACCTATCATACAACTACTTAAACGATGTGACCATAGGGTATAACCTCAGAAGGTTATTCCCTACCTACTATGGTCACCTAATGTATTTGGTCGGATCCTAATGATCGACCAAATGGGTCGGGTTCGAAGGTATAGGCGATTTATTAGATCGCCTACCCTACGACCCTAGACAACGTGGTAATCAGTAGGCATAGTCCCAAGGGACTATGACCATCGTGATTACAATCACGTTGCGAAGTTCAACCGAACTTCGCATTGACCATTACTGGTCAACGCTGAAAGTCAAACAAAGTTTGACTTTCTGACTCGAAAAGCAGTAAAAATAAGGAAAAGAACGAAAGAATACTTACGAAGGGTCCCCGAATGCTAAACTCGATTCGAAAATCTCAGGTATGAAACTAGTGTTTCAACTTAGAGTTTCTCAAATCAAATTTCTAGTGATTATGAATGAAACATATGGTGGGTATTTATAGTTTTTCCATATAGAATATTCCTAGAATATTCCTAGAATATTCCTAGCATATTCCAAGCATATTCCTAGCATATACCTTAGCATATTCCAAGCATATACCTTAGCATATTCCAAGCATATACCTTAGCATATTCCAAGCATATGCCAAGCATATTCCTAGTATATGGCTAAGACGGGTATTTAACTGGGTACCAGGTATTTTATCTAGCGTTTAAATCCCGGTTTATGGCGTTCTAAATTATTTTTATTACTCTATAAAAATAAACTCGCCAAGTTATTACTGAAATAAATTTCAGTTGCCAGGACTGGCTGTGTTGTCTGCGTTTTGCAGTAGAAGCACTGTGTTGCGCAGAAACACACGGTACGCGCTTAAACTTTGAAAAATAACGTTTTTAGGCGTTTTAATTTATTTTTCAACACGGACCTGATTAAAATAAGATTTTAATCATAACAGAATATTTGTGGGATTTAAATATTATCCGGTCGGTCACCAACGTTCGTTTGGTCGTACGATCGCGATGTTCGGTTAATTACGACGGAATGCGCATAAGCGCGAAAAACGATCCAAATTGCGCGACGAATGGATTTTTCTTATGCCAAACACTAAAATAAAATATTTTGGTGCTTACATAAATTTTTGGATGTCCGGATGTATTCAGAACGTATGTTATGCGCGAAAATGCAAACTTGTGCACTTTTTGACACTTTTAGTCCCTGAATGACCCAAAAGTTTATTTTAGCACACCGAACCCCTCAAAGCCTATTTCTAAGCTATGTAAAGGATATTTAAGGTGTGTTTAACTTATGGTTAGGTTCCGGAATGTTCGTTACAGTTCAAATTGACATACTTTCGCAGTTTGTCATATTTAGTCCCTGTAAGCGAATTAACTTGTTTTTGCCATACCAAAGCCTTTAAAACTTATTTCTAAGTTATGTAAAGGTTATTTAAGGTATGTTGAGTATATGTTGATGTTCCGGAGTATTTCTCGCATTAAACTGAGTACGTTTACGCACTAGTTTGCGTATAACTCTCCAGAAAGCGATGTAGAGTTTGAAATTGAACAAAAGTCAAAACATGAAAAATGTAAAACATAACAAAACAAACATTGTGATCAAATAACATTGTTTTATTGATAACATAACTGTTCATAGTGATTACAAGCACAGTTGTTACATGTGGTGTATGCCAAAATTGTAAGTTGAGTATCGATGATGAAGAATACTCAATAGATTTGATCCCGATGTCAATGGGAGAGTTTCAAGTAGTGGTCGGGATGGATTGGTTATCCCGATATCACGCGAAGGTCATGTGTTCCCGTAAGGAGATAAAACTAACGTCTCCGAGCGGAAAACACGTTACTATTTATGGAGAAAAAGGGGTAATCCTGTAATGTGTATAATGTTGGAAGCTCACAAGTTTATGAAGCGCGGATGTAGAGCATTTATGGTATACGCAAGCGAACCGGAGAAAGAGTTGCCGAAGGTTGGAGATGTACCGGTGGTACGCAATTTTGAAGATGTGTTTCCGGAAGACTTAACGGGAATACCACCAGAACGAGAAGTTGAATTCGGAATTAAATTGATTCCGGGAGCAAAACCACTGGCAAAGGTGCCGTACCGGCTTGCGCCGTCGGAATTACAAGAGTTGATGTATCAGATTCAAGACTTGCTCGACAAGGGGTTTATAAGGCCGAGTGTGTCTTTGTGGGGTGCACCGGTATTGTTCGTGAAGAAAAAGGACGGGAGCATACGAATGTGTATCAACTACCCGGAGTTAAACAAACTCACGGTGAAAAATCGATACCCGCTCCCAAGAATTGATGATTTATTTGACCAGCTACAAGGTGCGAGTTGGTTCTCCAAGATTGACCTTAGATCGGGGTATCATCAGTTGAAGGTCAAAGAGGAAGATGTACCGAAGACGGCTTTTCGTACACGGTACGAACATTATGAGTTCCTCGTAATGTCCTTTGGGTTGACAAATGAACTCGCGGCTTTCATGGATCTCATGAACCGAGTTTACAAACCCATGCTGGATAAGTCGGTAATAGTGTTCATTGACGGCATTTTGGTAAATTTGAAAAATGAGGTTGATCACGGGTATCATCTACGTGAAGTATTGGAAACGCTTAGAGGGGAAAAGCTTTTTGCAAAGTTCTCGAAATGCGCCTTATGGTTACGAGAGGTGCAATTTCTTGGACACATTATTAGCGCTGACGGGGTATTAGTAGATCCGTAAAAAATAGAAGCCGTGGTGAAATGGAACCCTCCGAAGAATCCTTCAGAAATTAGAAGCTTTTTGGGGCTTGCGGGGTATTACAGGAGATTCATACAAGATTTCTCCAAAATCGCCTCGCCATTAACCAAATTAACTCGCAAGGAGGAAAAGTTTGTATGGGGCGTTGATCAAGAAAAAGCATTCCAAACGCTCAAAGAAAAGTTGACCCACGCTCTGGTATTAACTTTGCCGGACGGAGTCGATGACATGGTGTTTTACTCGGATGCGTCACATTCAGGACTCGGGTGCGTTTTAATGCAACGAGGCGAAGTTATAGCTTATGCTTTAAGGCAACTGAAGGTTCATGAAAAGAAATACCCTACGCACGATCATGAATTGGCGGCAGTGGTATTTGCGCTGAAAATATGGATGAATTATTTATACGGGGTGAAGTGCACCATATTTACCGACCACGAGAGTCTAAAATAGTTCTTCGATCAGAAGGAGTTGAATATAAGACAGAGGCAGTGGTTGGAAACGGTAAAGGATTATGACTGCGAAATACATTACCATCCTGGAAAAGCCAATGTAGTAGAAGATGCGTTGAGCTGAAAGGCAGATTATGCTCCTATATGGGTGCGGTCGATGCAACTTATAGTGCATCGGGTTTACTTGAACGAATCCGAGAAGCCTAAGTTGTAGCAATGAAAGAAGAGAATTGGAAGAAAGAAAGAATAGTTGGCCAATTGAAAGATTTGGTGGATGGTAACAACGGGTTGAAGACTTGTTTCGGAAAGATATGGGTTCTAAATTCATGTAAGGTTAAGACGCTTTTACTTGACGAAGCTCATAAATCCCGTTATTCTATTCATCCGGGGTCAACTAAGATGTATAATGACTTAAAACAGAATTATTGGTGGCCCGGAATGAAGAGAGACGTAGTGAAATACGTGGAGAAATGCTTGACGTGCTTGCAAGTCAAAGCGGAGCACCAAAAGCCATACGGTAAACTTCAGCCATTGGATATCCCAGTTTGGAAATGGGAACAAATCAAAATGGACCTATTGACCAAACTGCCAAAGACGAACCGCGGATACGAAGCTATATAGGTGGGTGTTAAATGGCTGACGAAAAGTGCTCACTTCATTCCGATACGTGAGACTTATACGTCCGAAAAGATGTCGGAGGTGTATACTAACGAGATAGTGGCACGCCACGAAGTACCGGTATCCATCATGTCCGATAGGGATACGCGGTCTACTTCAAACTTTTGGCGTGATTTACAAGAGCAAATGGGGACGAAATTGTTCATTAGCACCGCGTACCATCCTCAAACGGATGGACATAGTGAAAGCACAATACAGACATTGGAAGATATGCTACAGGCGTGTATTATCAATTTCAGAGGTAGTTGGGATATTTATCTACCGTTGTTCCAATTCACATATAACAACAGTTACCACGCTAGTATTGGTATGGCGCCGTACGAGATGCTCTATGGTAGAAAGTGCTGAACCCCTGTGTGTTGGGGTGAAGTGGGACCACGTGAAGTCGCCCGAAAAGATATAGTTTGAGCCACTAATGAGAAAATTGATATGGTTCGGGTTCATTTGAAAGCTGCTCAAGATAGGCAGAAGTCGTATGCTGACAAGAGACGAAGACCGATCGAATTTCAGGTTGGTGACAAAGTTATTGTGACACCTGTGCCTCTGCGACCATCAAACAAATACCAAACCAATGAAATATTGTATTTCATACTTGGTATTTGTATAAATATGTGTATCTTTTGCACATATCAATTCTTGTTCGATTTCAAGCTTTAAATCGCTTTCTGGAAGGTTATACACGCACTGATGCACAAATATAACCAGTTTAATGCAACGAACACTATGGAATAGTGAAATAGTCTTAACATACCTTAAATAACCTTTACATAACTTAGAAATAAGTTTAGGAGGGTTTGGTGTGGCGAAATCAAGTTTATTCGCTTACAGGGACTAATTTCGACAAACTGCGAAAGTATGCCGATTTGTACTGTAACGAACATTCCGGAACATGACCATAATTTAAACATACCCTAAATATCCTTTACATAGCTTAGAAATAGGCTTTGAGGGGTTCGGTGTGCTAAAATAAACTTTTTGGTCATTCAGGGACTAAAAGCGTCAAAAAGCGCATAAGTTTACATTTTCGAGCATATCTTACGTTCTGAATACATCTGGACATCCAAAAATTTATGTAATCATTAAAATATTTTATTTTAGTGATTGGCATGATAAAATTCCATTCGTCGCGTAATCTGGATCGTTTTTCGCATTCGTTCGTGTTTCGTCGTAATTAACCGAACAACGCAACCGTACGACCAAACGAACCGACATCCGAGATATTTTTGAGCATTTTTCATGTTCCCTATACTTTAACTTCATTTTAGAGCCTTGAAATGGGATTAACGGGGCTTAAACGTGTCAAAAATGCATCAAAAACCTTGTTTTGCACATTCAGGGACCAAAATTGACATTCTGCCATAGTTATCTTAGGAAGGGACCAAAATGAAAAATCTAAATTCCAGCTTGTTCCAGCTGTTCCCCTCATTTGCACATGGTTTTAATGAAACTAGGGGCTCCCATGGTTTCACAAAACCATGGGCACATGTGTACGGATGAGATCAAAGCTCGTTTTACGATGAACGATCTTAACGGTTGTGCAAAAACTATATAAACCCCACCCCCTTTGCTCTCAAAATCACATTTGATCTGATTTTCATTCTCTAAGTTGAATTCTTGCACTTCATACCTGAG
Source organism: Helianthus tuberosus (assembly GCA_030545235.1). Lineage (NCBI taxonomy): Eukaryota > Viridiplantae > Streptophyta > Magnoliopsida > Asterales > Asteraceae > Helianthus > Helianthus tuberosus. The sequence continues at coordinate 127,221,521 of CM060358.1, forward strand.
AATAAATTGGATCAAACCTCCTTGGACCTTTTGTAAGTCCTCTTTCGTTCTTTTATGCATTTTTAGCGTGAAAGTCAAACTTTGTTTGACTTTCTGCATTGACCAGTTTATGGTCAATACGAAGTTCGTTTGAACTTCATAACATGAGCGTAATCACGATGGTTTTAGTCTCTTATGACTATACCTACTGATTACCACGTTATCTAGGCATAGTGGCGAGTCGTAGTTTCGGCCAAAATGCGTATTCTTGCGTATTTTGTAACAAACTACTTTTAGGTATCAAAACCGTTTGTTTTGATACCAAACCTGTTTTCTAACTTCTATAAACATGTTTTAACATATTTAGCTCGTCACTTTAGGTTTAGTGCTTATGTAGAGTCGTAAGTCAAGCGGTCTAAACAACCGCTTAGACTTTCGAACTAGACCCGTTTGGTCGATCATTAGGATCCAACCAAACATGTTTAGTGACTTCGTTTAAGCATATGTAACCTAAATTTTGACATCTAAACCGATTAGGTAACATTATTAGACATGTTAAGGCATATATTACTTGTCATAGGACTGTTTTCAAATGTTTTGGGGTGGAACACATGTGCCTACTTGTTACTTTCATGCTTTCCATGTTTTCATATCATATACTTGCTATGTTCATTAGTACACTATTAGTACATGATTTCATTATGTTTTGCTATGTATATTCACTTAACATGCTAGCCCATTGTTTTACATTTTGAACTGCTTGAACCATTTGTAACATTTGATTTCTGAGAACCATTTGTAACCATTCGATGTATGGGAACCATTTGAAATCATGGGATGTATGAGAACCATTTGTAATCATTGGATGTATGTGAACCATTTGTAATCATTTGATTGATATGAACCATTTGTAACCATTTGATATATGTGAACCATTTGTAACTGTTTGAACCATTGGGTTAGGGAAGTGATTAGGTAACGGGGCGGGTGTAATGTGTTAAAAGCATGGTGGATACGCCGCTGGTACTTCCTATATATAAGTGCTTTTAACACATTATATATCGTTGCGTTATCTAGATCACTTGGGTAAACGATTTTGAAACGATGTCACACAATGATGTTTTCTGAATAATATAAAGCATACGAGTTTTGTTAACGAGTTTCTCTGATATGTTTTACAATTTGATTTCATAAAACAAATGTGTTGGAGTTAAGAATCATGGCTACGAGATTTTATAAATCATATCCAACTTGATTTGAGTTGGTTAATTATGTCGCAATACTATACTTTTCAAAATAAGGTTTTTAAATAAGTATTGCAACATGTAAAACGAGCCATGAATCTGAAACTCATATAAAACCTATGTACTCGCCGACATTTTTATGCTGACGTATTTTCACATGTGTTTCAGGTACATTAGTTGATGATATTGGTGTATACTCACATAGGAATGGACGAGGCCTTAGTGACTTAATAATAATGGAAGTCTATTTGTTCTTGTTTTATTTCTAATTCCAATGTAATGTAATACATTTAATTCAATAAAACGAAACTGTTTAATCCATGATTGTGAAACAATGATCCTGTTACAACACTCCCCGACGTTTCCGCCATATTTTGCTGTTTTACGTGGTCGGGGTGTGACAGAAAAGTTGGTATCAGAGCCAATGGTTATAGGGAATTAGGTTATTAGTAATGCTTTGACCTAGACTATAACCTTCCTAGGACCCTAACACAAGTTATCTTGTGTTTAGTTTTAAAACGATACCGTCACTTATCCTTAAGTGACAACCACAATAAGAACATAAATTTCGAATCCACCTTGAAAACCAATCATCTGTTCTAGGATGATTGATTACTAGGTTTTGAACCCTCTAAGTTTTCAAAATCTCGTCAAAGTTTGGTCTAAATAATGTGAACACGTGCAAACTGGAAGGGTGGGTGCCTGTACCCTGGGTCTTCTGTCTAAGGCTAGAGTGTTCGTACAATTCCGCAGTATCGGACCCGTCACTCTTACCTGGGAACTCTTGGGGTGAGTGTCCACTTATAGGCGAGCATGTCTTCGCGATACATTATAATGACCCATTTACTTTGATTAGTCACCGTCTCATTTGTTTGCCTTTGGTAATAAACAAATGGTCACAATCTTCATGAGTTGTTATTCTCTTTTGACTATCTTTCGCTTGTTTCCTCCTATGCCTTCCATTATCTTCAAGATGCCTCTTCATCGCAACAACACTTAAATGTCCGAACCAGGTGCTGCAATTACCTAGCAAATAGGCGTCGTACTCCAGAGGACCGTTGATTTAGCTATCACCATGACTCGCCTCAGGGATGAAGCCGTATAAGGGAACTGCTCCTTGGTGTAATCAATGCCACCGTCATTATCCGAATCAAATACCCAGTTTCAAATGTACCCACGGTGGACGATGGGGACATTTGGTTAACATGTGTCGCTTTGCAATCCAAAGCAAAGCTGTTACAAATCTTGCTGCTGCTCAAACTTCAAATTCTGCTTTATATGTCGCCTTGGCATATCTAGCGCCTCAACCTCATGAACTTTCTACCTTGTGTATCGACTTAAGCACGCCTAGTGCAAGGTGTCGAAACACCTCTCGTTACACAAATTCCAAAATCCATATAGGATCTTTCTATCCTCATAATTAGATCCTTGTGGATGTGTATCGTTCATCGGAGCCCTTAATTGAATTCTTTGTATGATTCAATACGTACATTACGATTCCATAAGGACAAAGACGAATTCCTATTAAGATTTTCCTATCTTCATAGATAGATTCTTGAAAATGATTAAAGTGCCAAATGAAATCCATGGATTAGATTCCTGGTGTGCTTTAAATATCCGTCTCCAAAGATAACAAATTAAAGGTCAAGTTAAACAATTAGGTGATTATGTGCTTATGTGTTCCCTTTTATGTTTTTGTGTGATCCAAATTTTTGTTATCCAAATCCTCGTAGAATCTTCCATATCTTCGTATAAGGGATTCATAGTAGGATATCCAAGGGTACTATCTTGAATCCTTAATGGACTTCTACATTGTAGTTAAGTCCCTTGGGTTATGAAGTACTATTCTATAATTGGACCCCTTGAGTGGTCTAGTTAAACAGATTGATCCAAAAATCTGGTTAGGAATATCATGTGATGATATAGCTGAAAAGACTCCTTGGTGGTCTAACTAAAGAGATCACTTGTCGATCTAATTAAAAGGACCCTATGGTAGTCTAGTCACACTCATCACATGTTTGATTTTCTTCCCATACACATTATGAAATGCACTGTGCGGACTGTGCAAGGAATTACGTAATTATGGATGCGTACATAATTGTGGAATTTAGTGCACAGAAACCACAACAAGTTTTGTCATGTGTCTAGAGTTAACCCTATTCATTTCCATTTCTGAAGAATGCCCATTGAGGAAAATGACTCATTCCGTGCATTTTCGTTTCTGAAGAATACCCATCGAGGGAAATGAATATCCTTTTGTTTAATCCTTCATTTCCATTTCTGAAGAATACCCATTGAGGAAAATGACTCATTCCGTGCATTTTCGTTTCTGAAGAATACCCATCGAGGTAAATGAATATCCTTGTGTTTATTCCTTCATTTCCGTTTCTGAAGAATACCCATTGAGGAAAATGACTCATTCCGTGCATTTTCGTTTCTGAAGAATACCCATAGAGGGAAATGAATATCCTTTTGTTTAATCCTACATTTCCGTTTCTGAAGAATACCCATTGAGGAGAATGACTCATTCTGTGCATTTTCGTTTCTGAAGAATACCCATCGAGGGAAATGAATATCCTTTTGTTTATTCCGTTCATTTCTGTTTCTGAAGAATACCCATTGAGGAAAATGACTCATTCCGTTCATTTTCATTTCTGAAGAATACCCATCGAGGGAAATGAATATCCTTTTGTTTATTCCTTCATTTTTGTTTCTGAAGAATACCCATTGAGGAAAATGACTCATTCCATGCATTTTCGTTTCTAAAGAAAACCCATTGAGGAAAATGACTCATTCCGTGCATTTTCGTTTCTGAAGAATACCCATTGAGGAAAATGACTCATTCCGTTCATTTCTGTTTCTAAAGAATACCCATTGAGGAAAATGACTCATTCCGTTCATTTTCATTTCTGAAGAATATCCATCGAGGGAAATGAATATCCTTGATTTTTCTTCCTTCACTTTCATTTATGAAGAATACCCATTGAGGAAAATGACTCATTCCGTTCGTTTTCGTTTCTGAAGAATGTCCGTTGAGAGAAATAACAGGATTATGCCTTGTATATCTTTGATGGGTTATTCTACGCAAATAGATAAACACCCTAGATTCCATGCAAGACAAATATTTAACACAGCGTCACAGACAGACTCCTACGAATAAATTTCGGGACGAAATTTCCTAAAGTAGGGGAGACTGTGACACCTGTGCCTCTGCGACCATCAAACAAATACCAAACCAATGAAATATTGTATTTCATACTTGGGATTTTTATAAATATGTGTATCTTTTGCACATATCAATTCTTGTTCGATTTCAAGCTTTAAATCGCTTTCTGGAAGGTTATACGCGCACTGATGCGCAAATATAACCAGTTTAATGTAACGAACACTTCGGAATAGTGAAATAGGCTTAACATACCTTAAATAACCTTTACATAACTTAGAAATAAGTTTTGGAGGGTTTGTGTGGCGAAATCAAGTCTATTCGCTTACAGGGACTAATTTCGACAAACTGTGAAAGTATGCCGATTTGTACTGTAACGAAGATTCCGAAACATGACCATAGTTTAAACATACCCTAAATATCCTTTACATAGCTTAGAAATAGGCTTTTAGGGGTTCGGTGTGCTAAAATAAACTTTTTGGTCATTCAGGGACTAAAAGCGTCAAAAAGTGCATAAGTTTGCATTTTCGCGCATATCTTACGCTCTGAATACATCCGGACATCCAAAACTTTATGTAATCATTAAAATATTTTATTTTAGTGATTGGCATGATAAAATTCCATTCGTCGCGTAATTTGGATCGTTTTTCGCATTCGTTCGTGTTTCGTCGTAATTAACCGAACAACGCAACCGTACGGCCAAACAAACCGACATCCAAGATATTTTTGAGCATGTTTCATGTTCCCTATACTTTAAATTAATTTTAGAGCCGTGAAATGGGATTAACGAGGCTTAAACGTGTCGAAAATGCATCAAAAACCATGTTTTGCACATTCAGGGACCAAAATTGACATTCTGCCATAGTTATCTTAGGAAGGTACCAAAATGAAAAATCTAAATTCCAGCTTGTTCCAGCTGTTTCTCTCATTTTCACATGGTTTTAATGAAACTAGGGGCTCCCATGGTTTCACAAAACCATGGGCACATGTGTACGGATGAGATCAAAGCTCGTTTTACGATGAACGATCTTAACGGTTGTGCAAAAACTATATAAACCCCACCCCCTTTGCTCTCAAACTCACATTTGATCTGATTTTCATTCTCTAAGTTGAAGTCTTGCACTTCATACCTGAGAATAAATTGGATCGAACCTCCTTGGACCTTTTGTAAGTCCTCTTTCGTTCTTTTATGCATTTTTAGCGTGAAAGTCAAACTTTGTTTGACTTTCTACATTGACTAGTTTATGGTTAATACGAAGTTCGTTTGAACTTCATAACGTGAGCGTAATCACTATGGTTTTAGTCTCTTATGACTATACCTACTGATTACCACGTTATCTAGGCATAGTGGCGAGTCGTAGTTTCGGCCAAAATGCATATTCTTGCGTATTTTGTAACCAAACTACTTTTAGGTATCAAAACCGTTTGTTTTGATACGAAAACTATTTTCTAACTTCGTTAAACATGTTTTAACATGTTTAGCTCATCACTTTAGGTTTAGTGCTTATGTAGAGTCATAAGTCAAGCGGTCTAAACAACCGCTTAGACTTTCGAACTAGACCCGTTTGGTCGATCATTAGGATCCAACCAAACGTGTTTGGTGACCATAGTTGTATAGGGAATAACCTTCCGAGGTTATACCTTATGGTCACTTCGTTTAAGTAGTTATATGATTGGTAGTTTATATGCCTTAGGTAAATGACCAAAATGCCCTTTTACGCATAAATTCATTTTAAGCATATGTAACCTAAATTTTGACATCTAAACCGATTAGGTAACATTATTAGACATGTTAAGGCATATATTACTTGTCATAGGACTAGTTAGGCGGTCCGAACACGTTTTACGCGAACGACGCGTTAAAGTAGCATTAGCTACCTAAACGGGTCGTAATGGGTCGTAAGTACTTAGGATAGGTTTCCTTTTAGAAAGTAGGCTTTGTCAAATCATATTACATGAGTTCCTATACTCATTTGGTTTACGAAACCTCATTCTATCTGATCTTCCGATTTAGGTATGGTTTATTTACATAGTTACCTATATTAGGTGCCGTTTGATTCTGTGATCCCTCTAGCTTTGCTTGGTTGTTGTTCAAGACTTCTAAGCACCTTCAAGTGAGTACATAGTTCTCTATTTTATTATTTTCAAATGTTTTGGGGTGGAACACATGTGCCTACTTGTTACTTTCATGCTTTCCATGTTTTCATAACATATACTTGCTATGTTCATTAGTATACTATTAGTACATGATTTCATTATGTTTTGCTATGTATGTTCACTTAACATGCTAGCCCATTGTTTTACATTTTGAACTGCTTGAACCATTTGTAACCTTTGATTTCTGAGAACCATTTGTAACCATTCGATGTATGGGAACCATTTGAAATCATGGGATGTATGAGAACCATTTGTAATCATTGGATGTATATGAACCATTTGTAATCATTTGATTGATATGAACCATTTGTAATCATTTGATTGATATAAACCATTTGTAACCATTTGATATATGTGAACCATTTGTAACTATTTGAACCATTGGGTTAGGGAAGTGATTAGGTAACGGGGCGGGTGTAATGTGTTGGTGCATACATATGTTGACTTCGTCTTATATCGAGTCTGGGTTGCATTGCATATCTGATCAAGCATGATGTCATCATGTTGAACGATGACATCATAATAGATGACATCATCATAATATGTCATTATCATTGCAACAGTAAACGACAAGAAGCAATTCGGTTTGAATTGACTTTTGATAGGTTCCGTTTGAATTGGTAGTTTGAATGATCGTTTGAAAGGTTCCGTTTGAAAGGCTTAGTTCGTTTGAAAGGTCCGTTTGTACTTGACATGTATGTTTCAAACGGAAGCAGGAATAGTATAAATAGGCTAGTTGTATTGTCATTTGTAACGGATTTCAGAATTGATACCGAGGTGCTGCCGGTATTCCTTGTGATTGTAAACGTTGTTAATTCAATATACAAGAGGTTTAAAGTGATATTCAAGCTGTTTTTACATCCGTTTCTCAGTTTCCGCCTCTGAAATGGACTAGAGCTCTTCCGAACGACTCATTCAGGTCGCGATTCGATCCTACAAGTGGTATCAGAGCTCAGGACGAGGATTTCATACCAAATTCAGCTTGATTTTACCGGATTCTCTCACTTCTACTTTTCTTTTCTGATTTGAACTAGTTTTTACGGTTGAAATGGCCTAAAACTCTCACCTATCAAGCAAAACATAGTGATAACTAATCCTTGAAAGTTTTGGACTAAAATTCGACCTAAAACTGATATAAAAATGCTATACCGTTTGAAACTGTTCGAAAAATGCTGATGTCATAGGTCATTCCGTTTGAAATTGGCTCGTGATCCCGTTTGAAATTGGTGTTTCCGTTTGAAACTGGCGTATTCAGTTTGAGTTTAGACATTACGTTTGAAATTACACCGCTTGAGTCAGCTTATCCGTTTGAAAGTGCATCGAGTTGTGTGAATTAACATGTTTTTGTGTCAGTGCATGTGATATTATCGTTTTATTTGAAAGAGGTTGTCAACATATACATGTGATTGTATAAACTGGATGTTGTATTCAATGCATGTGAGGTCTGCCAAGTTTGCATGTGATCATCTTTGTTCAAAGTATTAAAGGTCCAATAGGATTAAAGAGGTTATTAAACAAGTTGCTTTGTGTATTGTGTGTCACGAAATTCAACACTAAAGATAAGTTCATCTTATTTTGGTCCAATCAAATTGTAAGAGTGTCTGACATTAAAAAGATTGTATGTGAATTGATACTACATTGTCGGTTCATTAAAGTCTACATGTAATGACTTTTATGTGTGCATGTGAAGTTTTTTTTTATTATTGTGTGCATGTGAATATATCGGTTAATGTGATTGCATGTGATAAAACAAATTGTCGGCAATACTTTGAAAGTTATCTCGAGAATTGAATTGTTTTACTTACATTTGTCAGCTTTACAAGTTGTTTTGTCCCAAGGAAATTTGTTGTATCCATGTGACTTCACAGTTGAACGGCCAAATTATTTTGATAAAACCCAAATTGTTATTTGTTGTCCAATAGAGATTAAAATGTTGATCGCCCACTAAGTCACACGTTTTTGAATTGTTGTTGGCCCAATACTGTCCAAAACTTACGGCCCAAGGATATTTCAAAAATTTGCATGGAAGGATTAGTTGTCATCCTGTTATAGTTCACGGCCCAATATTAACTATAATATCATGAAGCCGATCAGTGAAGGCCCAATTGAATACATTTTATTTTAATCAACACATTCATTCTGTAATCTCACTTAAACAACATTGAAACGAGTTCCCAAATCTTCGACAACGAGTCTTAGATTGATTTCATCAACACACACTTTTACGTATTTAGTACGTTTAAACTGATTGGTTGTTTGTTTATCATTCAGGTGTTGCCCAAAGTATCTCCAGATAACTGAAGTATGGAAGACGAATTCTACAATGCTTTTGCCACTCCAGTTGCTCCAGTTACTGCTGCTGAGACTTTATACACTGAGAATGAAACCGGAACGCATCAGAAACCGCCAAAACTGATGTACATTGAAGATTTCAAAGGTTGGCAGAATCGATTTGAGAACTGGGTGCAAGCTTATAAGTTTGATGTGTGGTGTTCTTTGGAGAAAGATTATGAAAAACCGAAAAACGAACGTGGGCTTGAAAAGGGTTTTAGTGATTTTACTGAGAGTGATAAATTGAAATACACAAGTGAAAAAATGATGATCAGTATTCTTCAACAAGCGATTAAAGAAGATATATTTGTTTTGCTCCAACATGATAATACAACTAAGTCAATTTGGGAAGCATTGATTCAGAAATTCAAAGGAAGTGCAGATATGATTAAAAAAAAGGCGTTATTGAAGAAATCGTTTGATATGTTTCAGCTTTCGACCATGAAACAACAAAGCAGATAATTGATAGATATTGTCATCTAGTTTTGGAAATGAAAAGATTTAACATTGAGAAAGAGGATGAGGAGTGGGTCGATAAACTTGCTGATGCACTACCACAGCATAAATGGGGAACTTATTTGATGATTGTGAAACATTTAAGGAAGTCTCAGAGTAAGAATCTGGCACAATTCATTCAAAAGATTGAAGAGCAGGAGCTGGATATTCAGAAAACTGCTATAATGACGAATCCAAATGCCAAACAAGATGTCAGTTTGTATTATCGAGGGAACAAGTTTGAGGCTAACCCCAGTCCTAGTCCAAAGACCCAAATTGGTTTTAGTGCTGATGGGTCTTCTAGTCCTAATGTTAGTACTACAACTCAGAGTGGTGGATATTCTTCATCATTTTCAAGTTTTGATCCAAACAACACAACATCAAGTCCTCAACAACAGAGTTCAACAAATCTTCAATGCAATGTGACTTTGAATATTAAGAATGGTCAGAATTTGTCTCCAGAAATAGCTAAACAACACATGGCATCACTCGTTGCTATGTTGGAATCCTATGAAGGTTTGATTGCTGGCAAAATTGGAAATCCAATGCTTACAAAAGAAGATTATGACCAAATTGATGCTGAGGAGCTTGAGTTGATGGATGTGAAGTGGTGTTTAGCCATTGCTTGTAGGAGAGCAGAAAAGTTTCAACAAATTACTGGTAGAGATGAGTTTCGAGGCTTGGCTACTTCTCCGTTAGGATTTGACAAGTCAAAAGTTACTTGTTTCCGTTGTAAAGGAAAAAGTCACTTTAAAAGAGAGTGTAAAAATCAAGAAGCAACTGGGAGTCAAGATAAGAACAATTATTATCAGAAATCAATTTTTCATCAGATTGAGCAACAACCATCCTCGTCTCATGCCAGTGACAATGGAAAGAAGAAAGCTTTAATCATTCATCAAGATGATGAAAAAGTTGCAGAGGGTTTTAGTTGGGACAAATACATACCTGGTTCAGCTCTTGTTGCCCGAGTTATGGAAGATGAAGCTAGTCAGAAAAGAATCCCGATTTTTCCTGATCTTGGAAGTGATATTGATACTGATGATGAAGAAGAACATCTCAACAAAGCTAGAAAAGGAATTGATCCTACTAGTTTTAATTTGTTTTTTGCAGATAAAATGGAGATGCTGAATCAGAAGAAGATTGCCAGATTGAAGAAAGAGCTGGAAGCAGTAAGAAGGCTAGCTGATGAAAAGACAAAGACAGAAGCTGGAGAAGCGAATGTTGAACCAGCAACTGAGAAAGTAGTTGAAAAAAATGTTGAAGTGGAGAAAGTGGTGGATAAGATTGTTGAGGTTGAAAAAATAGTTGAAGTTGAAAAACTGGTCGAAGTTGAGAAAATTGTTGAAATTGAGAAACTCGTTGAAGTTGAAAAGACTGTCGAGGTTGAAAAGATAGTTGAAAAATTGGTTGAAGTTGAAAAAGTTCGAAATGTTCAGAATCTTGCAAAGTTTGTGAGGAGAAAGATAAGAAGATTGCTGAATTGGAGAAGATTAAAGAAGATTTATTGTCCGATGTGAAGTATGTGAAGGAATCTTATGATGTGCTGAACAACACAGTTGATCGTCTGAAAAAGACGAATACAAAAATTGAAAAAGCAATGGAAAAAATGAGTGCAACATTAATGACAAAGCAGAGCGCCATCAATGAGTACATCGAAGATTGTGCTAAGTTGAAGAAAGAAGTGGAACTTGAAAAGATTGAGAGTGAAAGGATTAAACGATTACTGTTGAGTTACACTACTTGTGATTATTTGATTGATCGTGTTTATCCTACTGTTGCAGGTCTGGAAGCTTTCATGGATAAAAAGACTGAAGATACTGATACTGGTAAGAAACCAAGTGTCAAGTATAACAGATGTCCGCCCCCGATACATGAAACTTATTCTCCAAGGAATCCTAACGAGGAGCGTCTAAAAAAGGCAGTCAACATCAAGTTAAAGTCTGAAATCATTGATGAATTACCAGACAATATTGATGTTACATTCACAGCGTCTGACACTGATCATGAGTCTGAGTTAGTAAAGAAAGTTGTCGATCAAGTGTTGGATACGGATGAAGAGTCTAAACCGGAGTCTAAGTCGGAAAGTTCGAGTTCATCAGAAAAGAGTCCGAGTTCACCGGTTAAAAGTGTTTACAATAAAGAATTATTGTTATCAAAATCTAATTTGAATGACGGACCAATCAAAGTAGCATATACTTTGAATAATTCAGACAAATTATATTCTGATGAGGAATTTCCAATAAGAAGTGTCAAAACTGAAATGATCAAACAGGTTTTCAAATTAACAGAAATTAAGATTTCTGAAATAAAAGATTTAAATCTTCATGAAAAACCTAAAAAGTACACTTCAAGAGTTCAACAAAGATTGAACAAGAAAAAGGGTTACGGTTATGGTTCAGGTTATCGAAAGAAACCAAACCATAATGGTAATCTCAAAAAGAAATGTCTTGGTTTCAATTCTTCAGAAAATTATAAAAATCAGAAAACTTATAAACCAAAAACAAAATTTGTTTCAGGAGGAAGTTCAGAGGATGAACAGAAGAAACCGTTCTGGAAGCAGTCGAATCAAGAGTTTCTTGCTGAAGTAAAGAAGAATGTGAGAAAATTTGCTTCAAGAGTTGACAGAAGAACCTGTTTCAAATGCCAAGAAGTTGGACATATAGCTTGGAATTGCCCCAAGACTAACTACCAAAAACAAGAAGTTTCTTCTAACTCTGTTTTGAGAAAGACTTGTGTTGATAAGAAAGAAAATGTTAAAAAGTTTGAAAATTCTACTTCTGAGGAAGGAGAAAGTTCAAAACGGTTTTACAAAAGAAGAGGTGATTTAAGTAAACAAAAGTGGGTGGTTAAATCTGAGGGTAATTCTGACAATGAATCTGATTTCATAAAATCAGAGGAGTCTTTGGTTGATAAAAAGGTTGTGAATTCCGTTCCAGAGGGGAATGATGAAGATTTTCCTCCATTGTCAAAGGAAAATTTGATGAAGAAAGTGGGAAAGGTAGAGATATCAAATCAATTCTTCGCTGATAAGGGAGAATTTGATGTTGAGAAGACTTTCAATGGAAAAGTCAAACATATTTTTGGTAAGATGGTTGATGGGAAGGTTAAAACTGCAAAAGATTTTTATAAATCAAAATGTTGGTGGGATAGATGTGTCCCAGAATCTCCCAATGCTGGTCAGGCTTGGGGGAAAGTTTTTCCAAACTAAAAATCCTGACTTGCCGGAGCTCCCAGGTTGGTAAGAGTGGAGCAAGAATCCGCATATTTCTTAGTAAATGATCCTACAAGTGGTACAGTTGGTAAAGTACAGGTGGTATATTTAAATTGTTATATTTTGATTTACAAGTGGTTATGGTTGGTGAAATGAACCTGTAAGTGGTTGAAAGAGGTTTTCATTTTCAAATGGTTAATCAAGGTCATTAAGTTGAACTTGATTGGACCATACTTACAAATGGTATTTTGGAGAACAATATGATGAAATTATCCCCTAACCTACAAGTGGTTTGAAAATCAACAAAACTAATTTTCCGGAAAAACCATTTGATTAAAACAAACTTAAGTGTTTTGAAATCACAATGGGAAAATAGTTTGTTGTGAGGGGGAGTTCTGATTGTTTATGCCAAGTGGATGGCGAATTGAAGTGATTTGATATCGGTTGTCAATTTTTTTAAGAAAACAAACTGTACAGGTAGAGTATCAAAATTTGTTTTCAAATTTCCTAAAATGTGTTTGCATTTTAGGGGGAGTAAAAATTTCAGAAAATCCAAAAACATTTGAAAATTTGAAAAAGCCAAAAACATGAAAAATTCAAAAAATGAGTTTTGGTGTATAAAAGAGGAAATGATAGTACATCAGTGGACGATCACGGCATGATAAAGAAATGGAAAGTTAAATAGTGATAAACGGTCTCACTGATGATATGCCAGTAGGTTTTTGCACATTTAGTAAATTGTGACGAGATATAAACCTAAATTCATACTTACTTAATTCGTGGGTAACATCTCTTGGATATATGGGTAACCCCCGAAATCTTGTTTGAAGAACCCCTCTTTCTGAGATACTAGGTCTTTATGCTTAGTGATATCTGGGGTATTATCCCGGGACTTCTGATAATGCGGAAGCAATGGCCTAGTCTTCGGAGAATACTTTACGCTTGCTTAAAATATCGTGCCGCCCTCAGCATAAATGATGAGACAATAAAATTGCTAATCAATGATGTTGTAAAAAAGATCCTCTAAAGGGGACCCACCAAAGTCGAGTGGTCATCTCTCTGCTGAACGGAAGTTCTGACCTGAGCTCTCACGGTTTCGCAATTTAACCCCTTACAGATATCATCTAGGTATACTCACCTGTAAGACTGAATATTGGGATCTGGATACGGGAGTATATTCTGAGGTGGGACACGCGATTAAGTTTAAGTGCTTAAGACATTAACCTCGTATCTCGAAACAGTTGAACTTTGTGTGAAAATTTAAGTGGACCAGTATACTGACAATCTAAGTGAATCGTTTAGAACTTAAAATGTTTAAAGCTTAACGGTGTTGTTGATTTGTCTCAAAAACTGATATGGTCCTCTTACACAAACTCACAAAAATATTGTGTGTAAATATTTCTTTACTGCATTTCGTTTCTTTCAATTCAAAAATCCAAAAAGATTTTCAGTGTGTTTTATCATAAATTTTGAAAAATCCAAAAAGATTTTAGACAACTGATGTTGAAAAGCTGATTTTCAAAATTCCGAGTGCTAAACATGACGAACAGGTTTGGGAAAGTATGTTTGAAGATGTGTGAAATGAAAATGATATATATTCAAGTGGTTCACCAGAAATTGTCATGATAAATCATTTTGTTTGACACTTGAAAATGATGTATTCAGGGTTGTGTCTTCAAGAGGTTAGAAGAGTTTCTAGATTTTTTATATCTTATCTTTTATGAAACTTATGTTTTGGGTAGAGAATATGCAGGTGAGTAAGGTTGCGAAACCTGAACCTGTGAAAGCCAGACTATGATCCCAATACAAGTTGAGGGGGAGTCTGTTAGAGAAAGAGAGAGCCTGAAGATGCAAGAGCTAGGAATTTGATCTTGAAAGATTAGTTGAAGAAAGTTAGAGTGAAGGAAGCCCAAAGACTGATAAAGACTGAAGATTGAGAAGACTCGACACTTAAGACTCGTCAACATCTGAGGGGGAGTCTGCTGGTGCATACATCTGTCGACTTCGTCTTATATCGAGTCTGGGTTGCGTTGCAGATCTGATCAAGCATGATGTCATCATGTTGAATGATGACATCATAATAGATGACATCATCATAATATGTCATTATCACTGCAACAGTAAACGACAAGAAGTAATTAGGTTTGAATTGACTTCTGATAGGTTCCGTTTGAATTGGTAGTTTGAATGATCGTTTGAAAGGCTTAGTTCATTTGAAAGGTCCGTTTGTACTTGACATGTATGTTTCAAACGGAAGCAGGAATAGTATAAATAGGCTAGTTGTATTGTCATTTGTAACGGATTTCAGAATTGATACCGAGGTGCTGCCGGTATTCCTTGTGATTGTAAACGTTGTTAATTCAATATACAAGAGGTTTAAAGTGATATTCAAGCTGTTTTTACATCCATTTCTTAGTTTTCGCCTCTGAAATGGACTAGAGCTCTTCCGTACGACTCATTCAGGTCGCGATTCGATCCTACATAATGTGTTAAAAGCATGGTGGATACGCCGCTGGTACTTCCTATATATAAGTGCTTTTAACACATTATATATTGTAGCGTTATCTAGATCACTTGGGTAAACGATTTTGAAACGATGTCACACAATGATGTTTTCTGAATAATATAAAGCATACGAGTTTTGTTAACGAGTTTCTACGATTTGTTTTACAATTTGATTTCATAAAACAAATGTTTTGGAGTTAAGAATCATGGCTACGAGATTTTATAAATCATATCCAACTTGATTTGAGTTGGTTAATTATGTCGCAATACTATACTTTTCAAAATAAGGTTTTTAAATTAGTATTGCAACATGTAAAACGAGCCATGAATCTGATACTCATATAAAACCCATGTACTCGCCGGCATTTTTATGCTGACGTATTTTCACATGTGTTTCAGGTACAATAGTTGATGATATTTGATGATGATATTGGTGTATACTCACATAGGAATGGACGAGGCCTTAGTGACTTAATAACAATGGAAGTCTATTTGTTCTTGTTTTATTTCTAATTCCAATGTAATGTAATACATTTAATTCAATAAAACGAAACTGTTTAATCCATGGTTGTGTAACAATGATCCTGTTACAACACTCCCCGACATTTCCGCCACGTTTTGTTGTTTTACGTGGTCAGGGTGTGACAATTATGCTTAAAGTATCTCCGTGGAAGGGGATTATCCGGTTCAGAAAAAGAGGAATGTTAAGCCCTAGGTTTATTGGGATGTTTAAAATCATCGAACGGGTCGGTAAGGTCACACACCGCCTTGAACTACCCAAAGAATTAAGTGGAATCCATAGCACGTTCAACGTATCACATCTCCGAAAGTGCTTAGCCTAAGAAACGACTTATATTCACTATGACGACATTGAAGTGGATAATAGTCTTAATTATGCGGTGAAGCCGATTGAAATTCTGGATCGAAAGGTAAAGAGCTTACGAAACAAGGAAATTGACCAAGTGAAGATCAAGTGGGAGCATAGAAAGGGTTCGAATACTACATGGGAATCCGAAGAGGAGATGATATGACCCTACCCTACATTATTTGATACGTATTCCGGTTTCAAGGACGAAACCCTTTTAAGGGGGTGGACTTGTAACACCCCGAAAATATAAATTTTTATATTAAAAATTAAATATCGGTAATGAACAAGATAAAGTAACTAGGAATAAATAACCTAGTTAGTCACAAGTCTTGTAGTAATAAGAAAATTTGGTCAAAACACATTATATGAAACTTGGGTAAAGTATAGGGGCCAAAAGTGTTAAACTAGAAACAAGTTTTTAATAAAATAAAACATGAAACACCAAAACACACACCTTGAGTGTGTGTTCTAGTCGAAATTTTCAGAGGAGCCAGGAGCTCTCATGTTCAAACCCTAACAAGATAAAATTCAAGCAATTGGAAAGGCAAATCACACCCAAATCGAAATCCAAGCACGAATTAGTGATCACCTCAGTGAATTGATCATAAGGTATGTCAAATTTCACTATTTTGTTCCATCTCAAATTCTTGATGAACTCTTGAAATTCAAAATTTGAGCTTGAATGATGGATATTTGGGTAAAAATAGGATGAATACATGATTAGAAACAAACCCTAGTTAGTAAACTAATGAATTTGTGTTCATGTTGAAAGAACTCATAATCACTACTTAGGTGTTTAATGGGTTTTTAAGAATAATGAGGAACACTAGAGTTGTAATCTTGAATTGGGTGTTAATAAGGCTTTATGAAGTTAATCTTGATACTGAAGTATAAATTAGACATTGAATTGTCAAAGGGTGTTGAAATTGAGAAGATAACTAGTCATGGAATTTGATAGTTAATTTTATAAAATTATGCTCATTAGGTGTTTGATATAATGCCTAAAAGAATGTAAAATGTTAAAAAAATTCGGACAAAAATGCATATTAGAATGCTATGGCGACTTGCGTGTTATGTGACATGATTAGAGTTCTAAACGGGTTATTGGTTGAACTCTATAGGCAAAAAGGTCGAATCTTCGAGCGGACAAGCCGGGGCGGATATGCGCTTGAAGGGAACGCTCTAAAGGTACGTAACTACGGTTTCGTTACATTATGTTTGATCATGTATTTTTGTTAGTCGACTTTGTATTAGCATATTATGTAAACTTGGTATATAGTAGAAGTGACGAAGTTCACTAGATAAACAAACGGGTCAAATATTGGTTAAAATAAGTTTGGGGTGTCATGAAGTGGTGGTTTCCATTAGACAACGAAACGGGTCAAATAATGGACAAATTGGTAGTGTTTGAAGTGATTTTGATAGTCACTCGTTGATGATGAATTATGAAAGCCTAGTCCGTTGAACAAACACGCCCAAAGCTTAGCTTCTTTTAAAAGAACCTATGATATGGGTCAAAAGATTTGAATCATAGTTTGTTGATTTAGTAATAATGTTCATGAGTGAAATCGTTCTTAACAACACGACATATCGTGTGCGTAAATCTTGGGAATGGTAGTGAAACGCCAATGTTGACAAGCCCGGGGAAATGGGTAATTTTGTTTAGAAACAATTAAGAATTATGTAAGGTTTGACATATAACCAAATGGATCGAATAAACAAAAAGGGGATTTTTAGGCGATCAGCCTATAAACAAGATTTTTATGCAAATACTGATAATAAGCGGGTCCGTATTTAAATTACGGACACGTAGGAAAAAGAATCACGAAAAACGGACTTGTAGAACGAAAGTTATGGGATATTAAAGTTTGTTGATTTGTTAGAAACTTAGCTGGGCAAATGCTGCTGTCAAAACAAAACATCTGATGAATTTAACGTCCTCGCGGCCAGCGAAGACTTGAGCCTTAGTCTCTCGTGGCTCGCGAGAGACCCTGTTACTGGGAAAAAAAATATTTTTTTATTTGATGTTGGAACTTGATTATACTCATTTCTATGCTGTCAAAACTAACTTTTAAGTTGGTATTTGATCTTAGGTATTGTTAGTGATATTCCGGATGGCAATCAAGCAATTATCAAGAACCGAACACAGGACTTTTGAAGCTTCCGCTATGATAACTTTTCTTTAGTTTTAATGTAAAACATGTAATTACTTGAATGTTTTAAACTAGTATGGTGGTATAACTTGAACAACTTAATTATGGTTGAACGTTAACTTATCAAAGTTTTTGAAGGGTCGTATTTTTATATATATAAAGATGCGTATTTTGCATAAAATCATTTAATGTGAGACGGGTCTTACACTATGTCTGATGCCTACGTCATCGAGTCGTGTCGTGTCGAGTATGTAATAGGATTTGATGTTAGATTATACAAGTATTTTTTGACTGTAAAGTACATCCGTACGGATGTAGTCACATCCGCACGGATAAACACATCCGTATGGAGGTAGCTTAGTTCGTACGAAGGTATCTTAGTTCGTACGGAAGTAGCTTGGTTCGTACGAATGTATAAGTTCGCACGAAGGTAGTTTCGATGTGTATAAATAGCCGTGTTGACTAAGGTTTAGAAAAGATTTTGCGCAACTGATTGCGAAGCTCTGTCGGATTGTTTTCAGGATTGTAACCATTGTTGAATTAATGAAAACATTGAAAAATTAACTAATCTTGTTATGTCACCTAATCAAACTGGATTCCGCACAATTTGACTAGGTTATATATATTACCTAAGCTAAACGTATATGAAAAACAGTCCCCACAATCAAATCGGGGGAATTAAGAACGACTTGAATCCCATGTAAATAAACTACTATTAAAACTTTAAACCGGCCTTGCGGGACTGTATCTCTGCTGACTTAGACCAATATGGCTGAGGGTAGCATTGCCTCCAAATGAGGGACATGCCATATTTTGCATTAATAACTTACTTAATTATCTTTCAATATTTTGGCCTTGCGGGACTGTATCCGTGCTGAATCAGACCAACATGGCCGAGGGTAGAGGTTGCCTCCAAAAGAGGGACATGCCACTATAAGAACTATAATCTCTTAAAAAACCCAATGTGCAGAAATCATCAAAGGATGCATAAAAGATAAGTCGGAACCAAGTGATTCTATCTTTCATTATTTTAGTTTCTTTCTTTATTATAGACTACTAAAATCTTTTCTCAAAATTTGGTTAGATTAGACGTTGATGATATTTCGGTATTAAAATCTCTTGTGTCCTTGGACGACCTCAGTATCTTACCATTGTAACAACTGGCAAAAATAATTAAATCCGTACAACTAAACAACTTAAGTATACATTAATTGCGTCATTACGACTTAATTAATGCATGATTAGGTCGCGTAAAGTCTAGCAATCATAGAACATGGTTAAATATTCCAAACAATATCGATACATTCGTCGCGTCGCGAGAAAACTACAAACTATGTCCAAATATGTTAGCAAAATGCTGAAAACACTATTCATCGGAACACACTATTCATGCCAGCTAGTTCTAAAAACTGTCCGAACGAGCAACTAATGGCATGAAAGCATTTTATAGTTGAAATACAAATAAAAACCCCTAATTAGGGGCACAAAATGCTAAAACACATAAACTTTCCAGAAAATGCATATAAACATAAATTGTCCGATTCGCGCCAAACTGTAACAAAAATAAATTGTCCGCAACACTAAAATTCGACATTTTAATGCTCGTAAAACTTATATATAGGCTTATACATCATAAATAATCTTAGGGCTATCAATAGGATACCCGAAACATAAACTCCCGGTGCTACGCCGCATTGTTCACAACTTGTCCAAATTCGAGCCGTTAAGCGAATAATTGATATTCCTACCATGAAATGCCTAAACTAAGAATCTAGCGAACTAGTTAACCAATATTTGACGTCGTAAACGCCTTAAATAAACATCATAGCATCGATGGTAAATTAAAACCATAAGTCCCGGCATTATATCGCACCTTTTATATAACACCCGATATCGAACCGACGAGCGAACTAGTGGCATTTTTACCATCCAAAATCAATACCCACTAAACTAATAAACTAGTTAGACTTTATTAAAAACCCTAAAGTATCATTAACACCCTAATTACCCTAATTAAATTAATGACCAAAATATCTATTTGTTTAATAATTTTCACACATGTTTATTACGCTTAAAAAAAATAATAATACTACCATACCTCCCCATGATCGGCCATACCAATTTCAAATCACCAAGATTATTATGATGCGAGTGTATGGGGATGAATGATCTTCTTTGACTAATTGAAAAAGTGAAAGTTATAACATTTAAACAAAACCTCTCCTCCTTCTTCCCCTTGTTCTCGGCCACAAAAAGTGCCACCACAAGCCACCATCTTCCACTAATAAACATCACAAATTACACCATTTTAAACCATTACAAGGAGGATCAAGGAAGTTGCATGCATGGAGAACCATTAGAGATTATTTTGGGGCTTTCTTATCATCCTAATCTTCATCCTACAATCCATTAATCCTTTGCAAAGTTGTAAGATCATCTATTACTATTTTTAAGTTTCTTATAATATGTAGTTTACTAAAGTTCATGTTAATCATCTTGAACAAAACTTAAAACAAAGCTTAAAACCTTAATCACCACTTAAAAGTCTACTAATAAAGATATATTATGTGTTGAATATGTTGTTTTGTGTTAGATTATGCTTATGATGATTATATTAAAGTAGGATGTTTAAATGGATGATCTTGTGTAATTTAGGCTAGTAGTGATGATCTAAACATTTTGATGTTTAGATCTTAACAAGATCATCATCCATATAATCCATGGATTTTTATATTAAACTTAGAAGTGATTTATGATGAATATAACTTTTACAAAGATTAAACACCATAATTTACACTAAGATGGTATTAAAAGTGTGTTAATCAAAGTGGTTTAAGTGAAAGATCAAGACTTTAAAGTGTGTTAAATTGATGATTTAATTAATCTTGTTAAAAGATTTAATAAGTGTTATCATATTATTATTAAAAATGTGGTTAAAATTATATATAAAGTCCAAGGATTATGAGGATAATTATGTGTGAATTATTACTTGAAAATTTTGGGTTTTGGAACTTGATTTGAAGATTGTTTGTGATTAAGGGGTTTAATCATGGACTAAATACTTTTTTAAAACGTGGAAAACGCCATAGTTTCGGGGAAACTATGGTAAAATTTTCTAAAAATCATATCGCGATTCAAGTATGATTATCGGGGTGATTACCAAGGCTAAACATGATTAGTGACCTTAATTTTCATTAAAGAAGTTTTAATGAAAAGGGTTAAGCCCTAATCTTCCAAGAACTTTAATAAATACTTATATATTTTTATAAGTTAAAAATGAGTAACATGTATATATATATATATATATATATATATATATTAGGGATAAAAATATATGTATATACTTTACCACCATCATATGTGTATGTGTATAAATACATGTATATTATGTGTATGTATTAGAGTTAGGATCCTACTAACTAAATACAAAGAATACACATACATGAAATTGTTATAAATACTCAAAAGTATAAATCAGACAAGGAACTTCGAGTATATCCTTATCGGAAAATAATACACAAAGATATACACATATGAAACACACCTACATGATACCCATAAGCGGGACACGGACAACAGACAATCGGACATCGGACGGACCAAATGAATAAATATATATATTGAAAAAATAATATATATAATCAAACTGTCGCAGAATACCTTATAAGCACTATAACGAACCTAATACGTCGTCACCGATGAAGATCTCCCTATCGTCACGACGGGGACCGTGCACATATCACGGACGACACTGGTCACTTTCGACGCGAATATATATATATATATATATATATCTATCGTCACGACGCGGACCGTGCACGTATCACGGACGACACTGGTCACTTTCGACGCGAATATATATATATATATATATATATATATATATATATATATATATATATAGGATAAGGATCATTACAGAACACTAATTATTGCGAGAACAAAAAGAACAACTCTAAATCACTAAATTTTGGGATTTAAGTTTCATATTTCTAAATTTTTTTGTTTCTTACATTCATATGTGTATTATATATACATATAAAAATCATATTTTTTTCTCTACACATAGTCTACCTACATGTAGGTAATTTAGGCTACACATAACCTACATGTGTGTAGATTATTTAAAAACTGAAGATTTTTCATATTTTGTTTTAAATTCTAGTGTAAGAAACAATAAATCTTACATTTATAACATTTTAATTTAATTTTTAAGTTTTTAGGATTGAAAAAATAAGTGATTCGTTTTGTTCTGCGTGTTCTCGCAATATTTAGTGTTCTGCATAGAACCTTCCCCTATATATATATATATATATATTATTTTCGGTTACTATGACGGAATACTAATAATAATATAAATTTTAGAGTCGATAATATATATTTTCATAATAAATTTTTTTTCGGAAAGTGTAAAGTGAAAAAAATTCACTAAGTGTAGCAAATGGAACTTAAGAATTGAACAAGTATACGAATACGTATAAAATATGTACAAGAATACATTTGGTGGAAATTGCAAAAAATACAAGAATTGTACATGTATACAATACGTATAAAATACGTACATAAATACCAATGATGGAATGTACAAGTACACGTATACACACGGTATACGTACACGTATGAATACGACATAAATACCAATCCTGGAATGTACAAGTACACGTATAAATATGGTATACGTATACGTATAAAATAGCCAAGTACATAGTGATGTACTAAAATACACTTGTTGAAGTGTACACTCAAAAGATACCGTACACGTACATTAACGTAAATACGATGTTAAAAATAAATATTTTTAACAATTATATCTTGAAAAGATGCATATATATTTGTGAAACAAATATACGCAAGCAAACCGACACACGTGTACATGTCAACGAGGTTCACCGAACTTAAAAATATTTATTTAAAGAATATATATTACACACAGCGAACTTACGCCCGTTCGCGGCACAGAGACACTATTGGGCTAGGCCCACTCATACCGTGCGAGACACGGGGATTCAAATGGGCTAGGCCCATTTTTATTTGTGCAAGGCAGAAAGACACTCATGGGCTAGGCCAACTTATACCGTGTGAGACACGGAGACTCAAATGGGCTAGGCCCATTCTCACTTGTGCGAGGCACAAGGACTTTTATGGGCTAGGCCCACATATGCTCGTGCGAGGCACGAATACTCATGAAGGGCGAGGCCTGTTCGTACACATTATGCATACAAATATAAACATATATATACATGTATATATATACATATATATACATGTATATACATGTATATATATATATATATAGGGTATGGTTCATTTGAGAACCACATTTATTGTGAGAACCGTGAGAACCAATGTGAACACAACAAAACAACCTAAAAAAAACTAACCCCCCCCCCTAAAACAACCTAACCCCTCCCCCCCCCCCCCCCCCAAGAAACACACAATTTTTTACTTAAAAATCGCTAGTTTTAGTAGAAAAAAAATTCTTAACGAAATACAACGAATTTTAAGTAAACGATATTAAAAAACAATTGTGTTTTTTTAGCTATTTTTAGGATTTTTGGTTGTGTTCACATTGGTTCTCGCGGTTCTCGCAATAAAGGGTGGTTCCTGACCAATCCTTCTCCTATATATATATATATATATACATATAAGAAGATATATTAAAACAAACATACAAAACAAATGCCAACATATTTAAAATACAAAAGGGTTCCAAAAACATAACAAATACAAAAACAATAACGTTTAAGATGAGCAACGTGTACACAATTTAAAATAAACCCAAGTGTCCAATGAGTTAGAGCACTTGTAGGTTATTACGCGCTTTTGGATACCCGATTTGCTAGCATTTATACGGACGCAAACTTGTGAGTTCATGTCCCCCTTTTCTTTTAAGCACTTTCGGTTTTATAACTCTCGGGGGAAATATATGTTACTGTGGTATGGTTAAGCTATGGAATGAAATATTAGATCACATGCGAATAGGCTGAAACTTAAGCACCATTAATCTTGTTTAAGACCAAGGAGCAAAGGGATACCGGTTTTCGATACTTGAACTTTCAAATGTTTTTAAGATTCATTTGATGCGCATCTAAAACACATGAACTCGCCAACTTTTGTTGATGTTTTTAAATTTACAAGTATTTCAGGAAACCAGGTGGATCTTGGTGCGGAAGTTTACAAGGTTACAAGGTTGTTATGAAGACGATGTCATCCATATTTTGAAGGGTTTGATCTATATATCCCATCTTCGAACGGGACATAGGATACAACGCCTTCTTATTTTCAATTTATTTTGAACAAGTCTAGTTTGTAAAACTTAATAACTTATGTTGTCTTTCGTTACTAAACAACTTATGACTTGTATTTTATATTGTGGTAACGGATGAACATTGTGCATGTTTTATTTCATATAGTTTGTTTACTTACATCTTATGCTATGAAAACCTACCAAGTCACACTACGCGCTTCCGTCTCTGATGCGGGTGTGACAACCATCACTATGCTACGCCAACAATGGGTGCACTTGCTCTAGGGTGTTGTATAGGTTGGTATCCATAGAAACATTGATTGAGTGTTTAAAGGATCTTTGTATACTACCTATCTAGATAGTGGACGGGTGATAGATAGTTGGGTAGTCTTTAGTGTTTGGTGTTTAAGTGTAAAGGCTATAACAGGATGTTTCCCTAGATTTCTTAGTATCTTTGCTAGTTTGTGTCTTATAGATTATTCGTAGGGTACCCCTTACACTTTAGGGTGTGTAGAGATAGTGAGAATGATAGGTAATCTATCTTTTGGATACTTAGTGTTGTTGAAGAGAATAACGGGTAATCCAATCAACCAGTGAGTTTCACATGCCCCTTAGGGTTTTTATTTTAGGTCACACCCAGAGAATGACCAGGGATCCACTAGGTTGTCTAAGGTTGTCGTATTCTAAGATCCCAGTTCCATCCTAGTTTCCATAATCAAGAGAAGTTCAAGATCCAGAATTTGGATTCCTAACCTAGGTAGTGCATTTCCCATTCTTTAATTCCTTTAAGTAATCGATTCGACATTTAGTAGTTCTAGTTTCCCTTAGTTTAGTTTTCTTTTGTTTAATTTAAAGCGGTCAAAACCTCGTTTCAAAATCAATCAAATCTTATAAAACTCGTTTACTTCTTTGTCGAAGTCTAGTTTAGTTATTACAGTGTCTCTAGGGTTTGATATTCAGACTTCCGTTAGGCTTTACTACATTCGATAGGTACACATGCCTATCTTTGTGGTCTAGTTTAGGGTTTTCTAGAGTATTACTAGAGTGTTTTGGTTAGTTGTTAGCTAGTTTTTAGAATGCGCATTTAGCACATCGTCGGGATTTGCAACTCTAACATCCACGAGTCCTCATAAGGGTATTTTTGAGCCCTAAGAAGTAGCAACAAAGTTATTTGTGTTGGCTCATGTGATCCTTCCTGAAGAACAGATGATACAAAGCCAAAACCAATCTGCAACAACTGATCCTCAATAACAGTGTTTTGATCTCTATTTCCCTCAAATGGCAGTGGCATCCAACATCTGATGATCTCTAAAGTCTGCTGATCACTAAAGTATGTTATATACAAAGGTCTCCTAAAGTATAAAGTCTGTTGAAGACTAATCCTCTGCTGAAGTCAAAGAACTGCTGGAAGTCAAAGGCCTGATCAACCTTTATGGAAAGCACTGCTCAAGCTCCATCAGTGGTTGAGCCCATCAGCGGATTGCTTCATTAGTAGTTTGTTAATCAATGTTTACTGTAACATTGTCTTGTAATAGCAGTGTTTAGAATTTGTTAAGATTGTTAGCAGTCACTGTCTAGGTGACGTCAGCCAAGATGCCACAGTGGTTGGATAGTACTATAAATAGACAGTGCTTGTACTGTTCTATCAGCTCTTTTCCACACACATGCATTTTGTATGAACTAGCACTTGTGAGCTCAGGCTGGGGGGGGGGGGAGATAGTGTTCATGCATGCATAGTCGAATCATTGTATAAAACAATATTTTGATTAAAAGCATATATGATGAAAGTTGTTCTTCCATTGTTTGTGTTATAAATTTTTTCTTCATTTCCACTGCAAATTATTCATCTGGTTATCTTCTTCCATTAATCATTTCTTTAAAACAACACAAACAATTAAACTCAGATCCTAACAATTTGTATCAGAGCATAGGTCAGTCAAATTCGATCTAACAATCAATTTGACATAAAAGATCAGCTCAATTTCATTGATATTGTGTTGTTCATATTTGTTGAAAAACAGAGTGTAAGCTTAATCACGTTCAAAGTTGATTAATCAAAAACTTCTGTAAAACAACCAAATTGTCTTCACAATCACCTGATCCACACAACACCGGCACACTATACAAGCCACCTATGCTTGTCAGATCTGAATACAATATCTGGCAACGTAGGATGGGCCATGTGTTAGCACAACAAAACACCGGTTGCTGGAAGTCTGTCATCTTTGGACCTCATGTTCCAATGGTGCCAAGTGCAGAAGATCCCAAGGTCCAAGTACCTAAAAGTCCTGAAAATTACTCTGAGCAGTATTTTCAGAAGATTGAGCTAGATGCTATGGCATTTAGTATAGTGGCCACAGCACTACCCAATGACATATTTGCTCGCCTGTTACATTGTAACAGTGGTAAAGAGCTATGGGATGCAATCAAAGAGTAATTTGGTGGGACAGAAGAGGTTATTGAAAACAACAGAGAGATGTTAAACCAACAATATGAAACGTTTTGTCATGTTAAGGGAGAGTCATTGACCCAACAGTTTGAAAGGTTTAGTTGTCCGATTAGTGAGCTAAAACTGGTTAATGTTGAATATGAAAAATCTACCTTAAACAATACCAGACAAGTGAGACACTATAGTCTTTGTGACCAGAAATTCTATGGGGTTCAAGGAATTAAGTCAGACCCAACTTCATGGTAGGCTTCTCACATATGAAAGAGAGCTGAACCAGAAAAAGAAGTTGCAGGAATCTGGAAAAGTGGTTGATGATAACACTTTTGGTAACATAACACTTTTGGGTCAAGAAGAGTCATCTGGTGGTAGTAAGGACCAGAGTTATGATCACTATATTGACATAACTGCAGGTGGAACCTTCAACTCTGAGCCTTAGTCACCCAATTATGCTTTCAAAGCTAATGGGGAAAACCAGATCTCTGATAACTTATCCTTTGAATTGAATGACCTTCAACATTTTGATCCCATAGATCTAGAAGAGATGGACATTTTGCATTAGCATGCCTTGTTGAGTGTTAGAACAAGCAAGTTTTATAAAAGAATTGGTAGGAAGTTTCTAGGATTGCATGGGAATTTAAAGGTGGGGTTGGATAAGTAAAAAATCAAGTGCTATAAGTGTAATAGGCTTGGTCACTTTGCTAGGGAATATAGGAGTCAAAACAGTGAACCAATTATCACTCACCCTAGTCCAAGACCTCAAAACACTCAAAGCACTGTGCACTATTCCCAATATACCCCTGCTCCTCATATGCAAAATACTGCCCATTTTGCACATCCTGTAAACACTATTCCTATGTAGTATGTCTAAAGCACTGTTCCACAGATTCAGTATGTTCAAGCCCCTACACCTCAGGTTCAAGTGCAAACTTCACCACAACTAGCTGCACAAACATCTGCTCCAGCAGAGGCCAATCAACAGAGTTTCTTACACAGGGTTTTGTTGATTGGAGTAGTATGCCTGAGGACTTAACTGATGAAAATTTTACTCTAATTGCTAATCCTGATGTTTCTCCTAATGAATTTTGTTTCATGGCATTAGAGTCAATACCAGATCAACTAGAATCTGAGGAAGTGGAGTCCAGATCTGAAGAGGTAGAAGAAATTGCTGAAACAGTGGTTACAACAGTTGTTGGTGAACAAATGTTAGAAGAGAAGGAAACTGAACCTCTGTTGGAACCTCTTGCTGATATATGGGATGCTAGTGTCTGTGATGGTGAATGTCACTGTGCCATGATGGCTGCTGCTAAGGTATCACCTCAGATCTTAAAAGATTTATGTTCAGATAAATTCATTATTGCTTTTGCTAACATAAAAGAGGTGAATGAAAACCTTAGAAACAATATCTTAAAAGATGAAGTGCAATTTTAGAAAACTTTTAAAGAGTTGAAAAACAAATTGTTTGAGAAAGAAACTGAAATCAGCAGCTTAAAACATGAACACAACATAACCAAAGACCCACTTCAAACCATGGTAGAAAAATAAAAGAGTTGTAAAAAGGAGCTTGAGTCAACCCAAATCACTTGTGAAAAATGGGTAGAGTCTTGTAAAGGTTATGAATTGATGTTGGAAAAGCAGATCAAGAGCAAAGTGAAATTTGACACATGCTTTAGAAAACATGACCAAACTTCTGAAAACACTTCTTAAATTGATTCTGGCTTAGTTGAAGTAATACCAACAAACATGGTTGGTCAAGAGATAAAAGTCACTGATAAAAATGGAAACAAAATCATTTTAGAACAACCAGAAGGGTCATCAACCTTTGAAGAGATAGAAAAATATCAATTCAAACCCACCTGGTCTGATGAATGTGACATCCTTGAAAACTTTAAGCCAATGGATTTCTCCACAATTGAGGGTGTCAAATCACCCAAGGCCAAAATCATTCCTCTGACAGACATCCCAACAGAGGTTACAAACTCTGTTGAAAAGGAAGTTGAAAAGAGGAAAAGAAGAGAAAAGTTAAGAATATGTTTTTAAAAGCTTGTGATATAAACAAAACAAGTGTCATTGAGCCTGCACCTAAGTGCACAATTGGTGGAAAAACCAATCATCTTACTCAATAGTGTGTGTATCTCAAAACTTTTGAGGTTAAAAGAAAATTGTATGCACCAAAAACACTGGAGAGTCCACAAAAACCAACCTCCAAAAACAAACAGACTTTTGTGCCTATCCAAATAAATGTTACAAAACAGTTGAGCAAAACCTCTGCTCCTAGAGAGGTTCAAGTGACAGATGCACCACCATCAAACAAGTTCCCAAGAGGACATGGTCAGCCGTCATACCAAAAGGCCCCTCATGGTTATGAAGCCTACAAAAGGCCATCTAAACCCAAAGTGAATATGCATCCTTTTGGCTATCATCATCTGACAGGAGATGGTCCACAATAGTGGTTACAAAAATCTATTCAAAATCCTGATCTAACCACTGTTCATGCTCCTGGACTTGAGGCTGACCTATCTGTGACCCCATCTAAAGCCATCTTGGCTTTGGAGACCAACCTGAACTAATTTGTTACTTGATGTGCAGGGAGCTTCTACATGCTTAGATAGTTTATGGTATGTAGATAGTGGAGGCTCCAGGCACATGACAGGATGTAGAGCCCTACTCAAAGATTTCAAAAAAACATGGGGGGGGGGGGGTGATATATCCTTTGGTAACAATTCAAAAGGGAAGGTGTTGGGATCAGGGACAGTGCATGCTGGGAAACTCAAGTTTGAAAATGTCAATCTTATCGACAATCTTAAATTTAACCTCCTTAGTGTTTCACAAATGAGTGACAAGCGCTATGGGTCATTCTTCACTAAGGATAATTGTAAGATTCTTGGGCCAGAAATGGTGAAAAAGATTGAATAAATCATAGCCGGGTGTAAAACATAGCTTGTTGCTCAAAGGAGTGGCAATGTGTATGTGGTTGATATGTCAAAAGATAACCCAATGGCTGATGATTATCTGTTCTCAGCTGCCTCTAACAAAGAGACAGAGTTATGGCACAGGGGACTTGGTCACACAAATCTTAAGACTATAACCACACTCTCAACAAGACCTTCCACAAAAAACTTTTTACTTGTTCTGAGCATTGTGTTTCTTGTCTAAAAGGTAAACAACATAAAAGCTCTTACAACTCCATTGAAGAGTCCAAAACAACCAAGTGCTTACAAATGTTGCACATGGATTTGTTTGGCCTAGTAAAAATCATGAGTTTAAAAAAAGAAAAGATATTGTTTGCTTGTTGATGATTTTTCTAGGTTTACATGGACTTACTTTTTACACTCTAAGGATGAGACTGCAGGTATCTTGCAAGACTTTGTTAAACTGGTTGAAAAGCAATTTGACTTGCCAGTAAAAATCTTTAGAAGTGACAATGGAACATAGTTTAGAAACAAGGAGTTGGATGGGCTTTGTGTGGTAAAAGTGATTGTAAGGCAATACAGTATCCCAAGAACACCAGAATAGAATGGGGTGGTTTAAAGGAAAAATAGAACTTTGATTGAAGCTGCCAGAACAATGCTTGTACACTCAGGTTTACCCTTAACTTTTTGGCAGATGTTGTAAACACTGTTTGTTATGTGCAGAACAGAGTTTTAATCAACCCCAGGCATCAAAAGACTGCCTATGAAACTCTGTTCAAAATCAAACCACTGATCTCCTATTTCAAAATCTTTGGCTGCCCATGTTTTATTTTAAATTTAAAAGATCCAATTTCAAAATTCGCAACCAAAGTGGATTGTGGTTACCATCTGGGATACTCAACCATTGCCAAGGACTATAAAGTGTTTAACACAAGGACTAGGTGTGTGGAAGAGACTTTGAATGTTAAGTTTATTGAACTTTCATCACTAAAAATCCCAGCAAACCCTGCTAAACTGTTTGACCTTGATAAATTTACATTTGAAGATGTGTCTGTCAAGACTAACCCTGCAGGTACCCCACAATCTTTCTTCCAACAATATGGATATGATGTTGTGATTCCACAATACAAAATCACCTCCACCACCAGAGAAGCAGATGTTCAAAACAACTGTCAAAACTCTGCCACTACCGAATCAACAGTTGTTGATCAAAACTCTACCACTTTATCATCTCCAACCTCTGTTGATAAAAATTCATCAACAGTGGATAAAAATCAACATTGTGGCACACCCATTCCTCCACCTCCATTTCAAACAGATGTTGGTTCTTTAAAATTACCAATGGATGTTAGCTCAGATGATTCACATCTGCAGCCTTCACCTCTCAATGTCATTGTTCCATACAAGAGGGATCTAATCTTCCTTAAATCTCATCCACCTGATCAAGTTATTGGCAACATCAATGAAGGGGTTCTCACAAAAATTCAATCCCAAATCATTTGTCTTTTTGCTGGTTACCTGTCACTCCATCAATCTGTCAAGTACCAATAGGTACTGAAAGACAATAGTTGGGTAGAAGCCATGCAAGAAGAGCTCTAACACTTTAAAAGACAACAAGTATGGGAACTTGTACCACTGGTAGAGAATGTAAGTCTAATTGGCACAAAGTGGGTCATTAAGAACAAAACTGATGAAAGGGGCATTGTTCTCAAGAACAAAGCCAAGCTTGTGGTTCAAGGTTATAGACAAGAAGAAGGCATAGACTACGATGAGACATTTACTCCTATAGCAAGACTGGAAGCCATCAGATTGTTCTTAGCCTTTGCTGTCAACCACAACATCAAGGTGTATCAAATGGATATAAAGTGTGCTTTCCTTTATGGCAAAATACAGGAAGAGGTATATGTCTGCCAACCTCCTGATTTTGAAGATCCTTTTTATCTTGATCATGTCTACAAGCTCAATAAAGCTGTGTATGGCTTGAAACAAGCACCAAGGGCCTGATATGAAACTCTTTCCATTTTTCTAATCTCCATAGGCTTTACAAGAGGTAAAATTGATAAAACACTATTTTTAAAATGGTGAGGAAAAGATTTAACGACTGCCTAAATTTATGTTGATGAAATCATTTTTGGAAGCACATGTACCTCCATGTGTGAAGAGTTTAGGAGACTCATGACAATAGAGTTTGAAATGAGTGCCATGGGTGAACTCCAATGCTTTCTGGGTCTCCAAGTTAAGCAATTGCAAATGGAACTTTCATTCATCAAAGCAAATATGTAAAAGATCTTTTAAACAAATTTGACATGAATGATTGCAAACCATGTAGTACACCCATGGCAACCACAAAGCTTGTCATGTCTGATGAAAAATATGACTTGGTTGATCAAACACTATACAGAAGTACGATTGGGTCTTTATTATACCTAACTACATCAAGGTCAGACATCATGTTTGCAACATGTGCCTTTGCCAGATCCCAGTCAGCACCTAGAAAGTCTAATCTCATTGCTGTAAAAAGAATATTCAGATACATAAAAGGTGCTCCCACACTTGGTATCTAGTATCCTGCTAATGGGAATGTCAAGCTTTCAGGTTACTCAGACAGTGATTTTGCTGGATGCAACACCACAAGGAAGTCTACATCAGGAAGGTGTCGAAGCAAAAAGCAAGCAGTTGTTTCCACATCCACTGCTGAGGCTTAATATATTGTTGCTGCAAGTTGTACAACTCAACTGTTGTGGCTTCAAAAACAGTTACTGGATTTTGGTATAACTGCTCTAAAGACTCCTTTTATGTTGGATAGTCAAGCAGCTGAAAATATCATCAAAAATCCAGTATCCCATTTAACCACCAAACACATTGACATCAGATATCACTTTATGAGGGATTGCTATGAAAATGTTTTGATTTCTCTGCATCTTGTTCCAACTGAAGATCAACTGGCAGATGTGCTAACAAAAGCATTAGATACATCTACCTTTGAAAGTCTGATATCTAGAATTGGCATGTTTAACATGGATTAAAAGGCAAAAACTTCTTTTCCTTGAATAAATAGCATCAAAATGTTTTCAGAAAATCAAAAATTCATCCTTAAAAATAACTTAAAATGAAAATTTTTCGTAAATCCTTAAAAGTCTGCCACATCCACTGATGTTTTAAGCCTCTGATCGGTTGAAAATTCACCCACTGCTGAAAGACAACCTCTGTTTTCATTTCCTTTGTTACCACTGATTAATTAAACAACTGTTGGTTTCAACCTCTGATGTTTATCCACTGATAGACTAAAATCAGCCATTGTTTTCATATACACTGTACCCAACCATTGTTGTTGCCAACAGTGGTTTCCAAACAACTGTCATCCACTTTTTCATCAGAGGTTGCCACATGGGCAGATGTTAACCGTCCGATCTTTGAAATCGCTGTCACGTCAGCATTCATTCTTTCCCTTTTATAAAACCCTGTTTAATTCCCAAACAGAGCTTTTACTCATTGTATCGAATCCAAAATTCTCCAAAACGGTTTCCATCTTCTTATTCACTTCTTCTTCAACCTCTTGTAATCTTTAAACTCCGATCATGGCTCTGATCATCAAACACCCTCATAACTACCTCTGCACTTTCGAGAAAACCGACAAAAACACCGACTTTCACTCAATAATTGACATTCTGTCATCTTCAAAATACAAAACACTTTTGACTGCTGATGCACCAATCTACCAAGACACACTCCACGACTCCTGGGCAAATGCCACCATTGAAGAACAAGGCAATGAGCCATTTGATATAATTTCAAAAGTCAGAGGTGTATTGGATGCCATTACCCCAACTAACATATCCGAAACATTTCAGATAAACGACTTGGCTGGTAAAACTTCTTTCCCAAAAAATGAGTTTCAAATAGACTTGATTAAAAGGAGTTATGCTGGACAGTTGAATAAAGCGACCATGTATAAACCAAATTTTCCACAAGATAAACGACTTGGCAGATAAAACTTCTTTCCAAAAAAATGAGTTTCAAATAGACTTGATTGAAATGGGTTATGATGGACAGTTGAATAAAGCTACCATGTATATGTCACACCCTGACTTTTACGGAAGCGTATGCCTGTGACTTGATTGGTTCTCATTGCATTTGATTATAATAAACAACTATATGATCGAAATGATGTTCATCCATTCATAAAGTTCAAAACATTAAAAACACCAGTTATTTAAGTTTCAAACAACACAACCTCTGATTAAGTTACAAACCAACAAAAGTGCATGACATCTAAACTTGAAATTTACATCCCGAAACAACACCAGCGCCCAAGGTCCAACTTGTTTCCTGAAATACATATAATTTTGAAAACATCAACAAAAGTTGAGCGAGTTCATGCGTTTTGTATGAGTACTGATAAACTTGTAAGCATTTAAGAGACTCCTTTGAAAACAGGTATGAAAAACGTCTATGAACAGATCGATTAATGTTTTGCAAGGACATTAATGTATGTGAAGGCATAGTGAGTACTCAATCCGAGTAGATAATTGTCAGTGTCGAATCCCCTCGACTATGTCGAATCCCCTCGACTGTGTCAAATCACCTTGGTTGTATCAAATCCCCTTGACTGTATCAAATCAACTTGATTGTGTCAAATCCCCTTGACCGTTGCTGAATCATCTAGACTGGGACACAACATCACTCTAAGTGGTCACATAGGGACCATGAGTGGGGCTCGGCCGTACCCGTTAGATCTAACCCTTGTCCATGATTCTTATGAGAGTTATTGGCATTTCAGTTTCAGCCTATGCTCACATGATCTAATGGTTCATTTCATAGCCAAATCATACCATTGAAACATATGTAACATGTATTTCACCCCCGAGAGTTATAAATCCGAAAACAGTTAAGAGAAAAGGGGAATATGAACTCACAATTTTGCGTCTGGCTGTCTCGTATACTCAAAGGTCCTTCTATGAGTCGTACAACTACATACACTGGTGCCATGTTTTATTAGACGTTTTAGTCGTGTAACGACTCTCAGTCTTATTCATTTATTAAGACTTATTTTGGAAGTTCTTGGTATACTTTGAGTTACATCTTTGATGTACATTATATAATTCCAAAGTATATAATTATTAGTTAAAATAATAATATTTTAACTTAAATTATATTCATCCAGTTATTTGGAAGTTGTTAAAATAATATATATTTTTTAACGTAGTTTATTATGTATTCCTTTCATAATTATTTTTCCCAAGTATGGGTATGCTTGTACTTGTGTATTTGTATACGGTATTTTGCCAAGTATTGAAGGTGTATTCCAGTGTGTATTTATACGTATGAGGATACGTAATTTCTTGTATATATTAAGTACTTGATACTTAATTTTGCATTTAATTTTCCGGAATATTATTTTTAGATAACTAAAAATCACCAAATTTATATTCTTAAAATATTCATATTTTAAGAGAATTTTTATAGAAAAAATATCTATAACTTATCTTGGCAAAAATAAATATTCTTTCATATATATCTCAAAAATGATATATATTTTTAAGATTAACTTTAGAAAATATATATTTCTACCTTTCACCCAAAATAATATATTTTTAACTTGTTTAAGAAAGCATTTTTTCTCCACTAAAAAATAATATATTTTCTATTTGTCAAAATATGCTATACTTGTAAAAATCCATCTTTTCCGTTTCCTCGGCTTTCAAAATACTGTTTAACCCATTTGTCAAAATATATGAATTTAATTCCGGAATATATATATATAGTCCATAGTCCTCGTCCGGTTTGTCCAATATTCAGGTATAAATTATATATTTGTTTCCTTGGAATTTTGGTAATATTTGTATTACAATTTTGGTATATTTGGTGAGTTATATTATTTTCAAGTTTCTAAAATAATGTAACTAATACACTTAATATACAAGTAGCACACAAGTGTGACATCTAAATATATATTTCCCTAAATATATACTTGGTCACTTTTATTTATAAAAAATCAACCTCCAATATTTGTAATTTTTGTAACAAAAATTATGGTAAGTTTTTATATGAAAACCATGATCAAGATTTATTTGTAATTACTCGTTTAAAAATATTTTTCTAAGTGTTCAAGTTGTACAAAAATTTTGCTATAGTTTCCCCTTAAAAATGGAGGTTTCCATGCTTTAAAAGCATATCATTTTCTTTTAAAATCATCATCAATCATCAACAATTCAATCAAGACTTACCATGAGCCAAAATCATGCAATTTACACTACATCATGTACTTAAAATTTTGTAAAAGTTTGTAGTAACCTCATATGTTATTTAGTAGGTTTAGTTACCCCTAAAATATGGTTCTTTTTGTATAAATCTCATTCTTGTAAAATTTAGTCTTTTACAACTTACATGAATATTTTCTAAAAATAATTCTTTTTGTATTCTTCTTGTTACAAACGTTTTTCTAGTCTTGATTTAACACTAAAGATATGCTTAACTTCCTTAAAAACCATGATCATGTAAATCTTGTAAATAACTTTGGTTTCTTGAGAAAATTATTTTTGTAATCATCCATTTACAAGACTAATAACATGTATCCATAATCATCATGCTCAAAAACAACTTCATTTTCAAGTTCATGATCCACATAAAGGATGATCATTATGATTTTCACAAGATTCATCCTCATACTTACTAGATCATGTGTTTAATCACAATCTAGCAAGCTTCTTATGATGATCGACATCATATACACAAGAAATCAACAATCAAGTTTCACACATACACTAAACAACTTAGATTTCATGTTATTAAGCTTTATGTTAGTGATCATCTTCATGTTTCTTTGAGATTCATTAGATTAAGACATTACATAACACTTTAACCACTAAAATTAGAAGTGAAAACATGCCTAAAGGGGCTTACTACTAGCACTATGGCTAGGGAAGAACAAGTATGAAGATGATGAAGTGGTTAATAGCTCCTTGTGAAGGTCCTTCCACTTCCAAGGCTTCCAAGTCTCTTAGATATGTTCCTTGCACCCTTGAGAGTCCTTAGATTGCTTGAGTTTGAACTTGAAGTGGAGGTGTAAGAGTGTGGTGTGTGTGCCGTAAGTAGAGTGGAAGAAGAGAAGGAAGAAGTGTTGTTGAGATGTTGAAATGATAATGGGTAATGTTCTTGTGGTTTTAAGGAAAGAACCTCCAACACTAAATTATCTTATGGTCATAAAGCTCCAAAACTAGACAACGTGACTAATTAAATATTGTAAAGAAATCAAGGGGTGAGACCCTTGCTGGATTCGTTTAATGGGGGGGGGGTGTATAGTTGTGTAGTAATGGTAGGTTAAGGACTTAGTTAGATTTTTAAGGTGATTAGTTAGAGTTATATGTATAATGTGTTTACAGGATGCGTTATGATGTTCAATGACCATAACTAACTTCGTAACACTAAAACAGTGCTTCTAGTGAAAATTTGGTGTTTCGGGTAGTGTCCGGTTGTTCGGTTGGTTATAGGTTCGTTAAGGTGCTAAATTACACAGTTTAGCGTGCTTTATGTTCCTTTTTATGACAGTTTTGATTCTCAACACTTAGGAAAGTATTCTGGACCGTTAAACCAAAATTCTGCATTATATTTTGTTATTAGAAAGTTGATTTTTGCTAAATTTGGTTGTTTTTTGCAGAATTCTCCAGCTTTATGGGGTTTCTTGCACTTTCTGGCACCTAAATCATCACTAGGAATGCAGTTTTATGATCCCTAATTTCCTACACACTATTCTAATGTAACTCTTGGTTTCGGGGCTCATTCTGTGTCTTATCATTATGTCTGTATGAATACTGAACTCCCGTCAGTACTTCTAGTTTGTCTGACAATGGTGCTAGCTTTGTTCTGTGCCCTAATTGAACCACATTGTGTTGCATGTAATAATGATAAAATTTATGCAACATGAAATGCCATTGTATGTGTATGACAGTATGTCACGACCCCCGACCCGGTTTAACCCGTTTCAGGAGCCGCGAGAGAAAATCCCGTGGTATTAATTTAACAGCGGAAGTCTTATTCAGGATCTTTTTAAAACTGTAATTTCCCGATTATTTTATTTCACAACTCGGGATAAAAACCCGGTAATTTACAATCATAAGATTTCACGGAGAAATCTTTATTTTACAAAACATGTTTCTTTATTTTATATTGAGCCACTTCCGTAAGCTTGTAGTGCTTCACGGCACTTTTCTTGGATCACAACAGATCACCTGAAACATGTTTGAAAAAGGTTTTGTCAGCGGAAAATACTGGTGAATCATTCTATTTACTAAAATGACCCATTTGTTATAATTTACAGTATTAAGAGAGATTACAATGTTTCCAGATATCAACCAACTACCCACGATATTTGTCACTCGACTCGTTTCTGTGACTATGGTCATATCCCCCATTGGCTGCCCCAATGGTGACGATTATCAAGTAATGTATACAAAACCCCACATACCGGCTGTAACTTGGTGATTACATATACTTATTCACTGTAATTATAACTTTGAAAATTAACATTCTTTTGTAAACAAATTTGATAAAAAGAGAATGACTCACATTGCAGATTTAATTGAGCAGAGCCTAGCCTACTGATTAGCCTTTTAACCTAAATTTAATAACATGCACACAACTCGGTTAGTAACTTAATACAGCATTTACGATAACTCACGAGATTAAACCCTCACATCGAATGACAAAGTGCGATACTTAAACATCCATTGAATTAACAACGAATGACAAAGCATAAACCCTAATGTGGGCAGCACTTAAGAACTTATTCGCCATTTGATCTTTTTCATATTCGGGACATAATTTTCTTTCTACAAGACTCTTAAATTCTTCCCAATTCATAGCATACGCCATCATCCTTCCTTTTGCTTGTAACACCGTGTTCCACCATTCTAGCGCTCATTCTTTAAAAAGATTTGACGCGTACATGACCTGATCATCCTGAGCACATTTACTTATTGTAATTACTGCCACAGTTTTTTCTAACCAACGCAGTACTTCAGTTGCTCCTTCATTGCCTGCAAACTCAGATGGTTTACAAGCAAGAAATTCTTTATAAGTGCAACCAGGTGTTGCAGCTTTCATTTTCTTAGGAAGCGGAGCCTGCCGTGGATTGTTATCGTGATTAGTATGATTACCTCCTCCATTTACGCTATTACTGAAGTTATCTTCAGAAATACGTTTGCTAGGAATGATTTGTTGAGGTTCGATTGGATTTCTAACAGCAGCAACTATTGCTGGAATAGTGTTGGCAATCCCTTGAGCAACGATATTTTTTATATCTTGCCTATTTAGAAATTGATCCTCCGGATGTTACTCAGATTGATTAACCTCATTAACTGGTTTGTTATTAGCATTTTCCATCTGATAATATATATATAATTTATTAGTATCGATTAAATATCAATTATACACAAAACAATCATACAAATTTCAAATACACATATATAGCCAAAACTACCGATTTCTCGATTTCCATTTATATTTAATAGTATGCATCAATACACACCATTATCTTACAAAGTTTTATTTTAGGTTATTTCACAAGATTAAATTATTATTGCTATTATACAACCACACTCTTATAAACCCCTTATCCCTCATCAGTTGATATTTTAATAACGGTGTTCCTTTTCATCGTACCTCCAGGAGATCTGTTCTCCTACTTCCCTGATCCTATTTCCTGCATCCATTAACTCCTCGCCAAAGTGGCGAAGTTCAGCTAAATTCTCATTGCTCATCGGTGGATTGGGTATAGGTTCTGGGTCAAATTGAGGAAGAAAGGAATAAGGACTATTGAGCAGGTATTGGAACTGCCAATCATTCGTCCATCATTCGTCCATTCCTAGAGGTTGGGTGTGAATTATAGGTTCTGGGATTGCTGGTTCCAAATTTATTGGAAGCTGAGTTTCAATAGGATGAGTAAAAACATTTGTATTGACAGGCTTAATAGTATCACAGCTTGCCAATATAAAATCTAGCTCTTCCTGCAATGTCATTTCCTTGGTTTGTTTAGAGCTTTCCCCAATTTCTATCTGGGTTTGTTTAGAACCTCCTCCAATTTCTATTTCTATTTGCTTAGAATATTCTTCAAACTGTATTCCCATCTGCCTAGATTCTTCCCCGACTTCAATTCCCTTCCCTTTGTCTAAGGGATTTTCTATTTTAGGCATCTTTCTAGTGGCGGGTTTTCTCCTATGCACACGCCTCCATCCTACAAATCTCCTTCTTTTCTTGGGCTTGGGTTTCTCCGGAGGTGGAACATTAAATTCAATAGGTTCTTCTATATCTGGTATATACCTATTGAAATCTCTGAAAACCTCTATTTTTACCGGATAGAGATTTAAATTCTGAAGGGCGTCAGACAAGTCACTCATGCTGTTTAGTACAC
The DNA here is from genome assembly GCA_030545235.1 of Helianthus tuberosus. Lineage (NCBI taxonomy): Eukaryota > Viridiplantae > Streptophyta > Magnoliopsida > Asterales > Asteraceae > Helianthus > Helianthus tuberosus. Next base: position 127,261,640 of record CM060358.1, read on the forward strand.
ATACAAAATACACACAAATATTAAGTTAAAAATTTTGATAACAAAATTTCATAGATAACCTTTAAATATTATTTCATATTGGGTAACTACAAAACAACTGAAATTTTAAAACATACTAGGATTTATTATAAATTTATTTATTTACTGGATAAGGTTTTTGACTTGTAAATAATAAGGTTGCTAAAACTTAAAGTATTAAAGATTTGCATTTACTGATACAGTGGCTAGCATATAAAGATCTGCCCATTTTTCATCTAACTTGTCTTCCCAAGGTGATTTACTGGTTAATTCCTGGGTTTCCTTTTTAATCTTCTTTTCTCAGAATTTCTTTATTTTCTCCTGACTTTTCTTAAAAATCAAACTTCTTTTATTAGGAGAAAGTGGTTCCTCATATTGTGCCTTTCGCACAAATATTCCTCCTTCAGGAATTACAGAGTGATTTGAGGATTTGGTTTGGGATGAACTTCCCTTCTCATTGGATGACCTATCTAATTTAAGATAGATGTTTGACAGCTTTTGTTTACCCATACTGTACACAAATATTCAAATAAGAAAACACAAAATCACAAAATGACAAGTAGAAAAATTAAGTATTTTCTAAATACTTAATTGGCTTAAATCAGTGGCTCTGATACCACATTTTTCTGTCACGACCCTCGACCCGGTTTAACCCGTTTCAGGAGCCGCGAGACAGAAAATCCCGTGGTATTAATTTAACAGCGGAAGTCTTATTCAGGATCTTTTTAAAACTGTAATTTCCCGATTATTTTATTTCACAACTTGGGATAAAAACCCGGTAATTTACAATCATAAGATTTTACAGAGAAATCTTTATTTTACAAAACATGTTTCTTTATTTTATATTGAGCCACTTCCGTAAGCTTGTAGTGCTTCACGGCACTTTTCTTGGATCACAACAAATCACCTGAAACATGTTTGAAAAAGGTTTTGTCAGCGGAAAATACTGGTGAATCATTCTATTTACTAAAATGACCCATTTGTTATAATTTACAATATTAAGAGAGATTACAATGTTTCCAGATATCAACCAACTACCCACGGTATTTGTCACTCAACTCGTTTCTGTGACTATGGTCATATCCCCCATTGGTTGCCCCAATGGTGATGATTATCAAGTAATGTATACAAAACCCCACATACCGGCTGTAACTTGGTGATTACATATACTTAATCACTGTAATTATAACTTTGAAAATTAACATGCTTTTGTAAACAAATTTGATAAAAAGAGAATGACTCACATTGCAGATTTAATTGAGCAGAGCCTAACCTACTGATTAGCCTTTTAACCTAAATTTAATAACATGCACACAACTTGGTTAGTAACTTAATAGAGCATTTACGATAACTCACGAGATTAAACCCTCACATCGAATGACAAAGTGCGATACTTAAACATCTATTGAATTAACAACGAATGACAAAGCATAAACCCTAATGTGGGCAGCACTTAAACATCCATTGGATAGTTTAATCGATCGGACATTGAATCGTAGCAGCGATCGAGTTATTACCCTGTTTTGCCGCAGCACTTCGTGAATCGTGTGTGTTTTTGTAGTATTCAGACAATATCTCAACGTATATTTTGAGTTTTTACGTCGAACTGAAGCCAGGAATCAAGTCCCAGACTCTACTATTTATACATGAAAAACCGTCCCCCTCGCGCCATGCGAGAGGTCTTCTTGTGCGCGTCGAATGGCGCGAGAGACCCTTGTCTACTATAGGGTTGCTTAGTGTCCTAGTAGCTTATCTGAGTTGGTCTCGCGTAAAAATTCAACTTACACGTAAAACTGTTTGGATATTACCGATTAGGGTTTACCCCCCTGAGTTTTAGGGGCCCTGATCCTGATTTCGATTGTTCTGAAAATTTTAGGGTTTGTACAGAATCACTTGGGTGTCTCAATTAGGGTTTTCTTTTGGATAAAATAATAAAATAAATAGGACTTTTGATGAGAGTTGTTACACAATAATCAGAAAATCATTTGTCTTGTTAATTCAATCAGGCTCAGTCATTAAAGCACAGATTACTATTTATTAGTGTACGGAATACATGGAAAATTGCCAGTTGTCACATTCTCCCCCCGCTAAAAGAATTTCGTCCTAAAATTTAAGCTGTGTTATCGTTTGCAGGGGAGTTGTGAAACCAATGTGGATATTTAGACTTAATTTGGTTTTCATGTTCCCAAGTAAATTCTGAGCCATGCTGTGAATTCCAATGAACTTTGACAAGTTTAAAACGACTTCTCCGTGTTTTGTGGACTTCCAGTCCATAACCTTAAAAGGTTCTTTAATAAATTGGAGTTTGTCGTTGATGTGAATCTTGTTTGCGTGAATAACGACTGTTTCTTGAGTAGGACTCTTCCTGAGGTTAGACACGTGAAAAGTGTCGTGAACACTGCTAAGTTCTTTTGGGAGTTTCAACTTGTATACAACAATTCCGATTCTCTCTAGAATCTCAAAGGGTCCAATATACCGTGGGTTCAACTTCCCATGTTTCCCAAATCGTACAATGCCTTTCCAAGGCGAGACTTTCAACAAAACCATATTTCCAACCTCAATTTCCAACGGTTTCCGCCACTTGTCGGGTTAGCTTTTCGGTATATCACGTGCGGACTTGATACGATCACATAGTTGAACGATCTTGTCTGTAGTTTCCTGGACCAACTCTGGACCAATAGGTTATTTATCTCCGGTCTCCGCCCAAAGCAACGGGGGTCGTCACTTATGTCCATATAAGGCTGCAAACGGGGAGGCCTGAGTGCTGGTGTGGTAACTATTGTGGTTGGAAAACTCCACTAAACGCAAGTGAGTATCCCAACTTCCACCAAAGTCCATCACACAAGCACGTAGAATGTCTTCCAAAGTCTGAATCTTCCGTTCACTTTGGCCGTTCGTCTGAGGGTGAAAGGCTGTGCTAAGACCCAATTATGATCCAAATGCCTTCTGAAACGTTTGCCAAATCCTTGACACAAAACGACCATCTCGGTTGGATACGATAAAAATAGGCACTCCTTGACGTGCCACAATCTCTCTGAGATATATTTGTGCTAACTTCTTCATGTTGTCCTTCTCACTGATCGGTATGAAATGTGCAGACCTCGTGAGTCGATCAATAATCATCCAATTCATATCATGACCTCTTTGGGTTCTTGGTAGCATTGTAATGGAGTCTATTGAGATTTGTTCCCACTTCCACACGGGAGTCTCAAGTTGTTGCAGCAGCCCTGACGGTTTCTGGTATTCTGCCTTAACTTTGGCACAAGTAAGACAGTTACCCACATATGTAGCAATATCGGCTTTGATCCTGGGCTGCCAATAAAAGTCTTGGTACATCCTGTCGGATCCAGGATGGATAGAGTACCTTGACTTATGAGCTTCATCCAAAATAAGTGCACGTGGTTTGCCGAAGAAGGGAACCCAAATTCGCTTCAGGAAGTACAATGTTCCATCGTCATTAGGCAACAATTGCGCTACCATTCCATGTAATGCTTCAGCTCGTAGGTTCTCCGGTTTGAGCGCCTCCTGCTCAGCTTCACAAATCCAAGTAGCGAGATTTATTTGTATGGTCATTTCCAAGGCCCACATCCTTAGTGGTTTTGCGCGTTCCTTGCGGCTCAAGGCGCCTGCTACAACGCTCGCCCTGTCCAGGTGATACTTAATCCCACAATCGTAATCATTCAACAGCTCAACTCATCTTCGTTATCTTGTGTTTAAGTCCTTCGGATCGAGAATGTGCGGTAAGCTTATATGATCTGTAAAGATCGTGCAACGAGTGCCATATGGGTAATGACGCTAAATATTCAACGCGAATATCACAGCTCCTAACTCAAGGTCATGCGTCATATTATTCTTCTCATGACCCTTTAATTGAGGTGACGCGTACGCGATGACTTTGTCTCGTTGCATCTACACGCAATCGAGACCTTGTCGAGAAGAGTCCCAATAATCGCACATCCATTGGTACCGTTGGGTAAAGACAAGATAGGTACCGTCTAGTTTGGGGTTGTTAGCGGTTGAGCAATCTTTGAAAAATGTTCTATGAATCGTCTGTAATAGCCTACTAACCCCAGAAATTGTCGCATCTCAGTTGGTGTCTTTGGGGCTTCCCAGTTCTTGATTACCTCGACCTTAGCAGGGTCGACGTGAATTTCCATTCTCATTTACCGCATGAGTTAGGAATTGCACCTTGCGAATCCAAAATTCGCATTTCGACAGCTTTGCACACAGCTGTTCTTTCTCCAAAAGTTCCAAGATAACTCGCAGATGTTGCTCGTGTTCTTCCTTGGTCTTCGAGTAAATAAGGATATCATTGATGAATATAATCACAAACTTATCCAGATATGGCTTGCATGCCCGATTCATGAGGTTCGTGAACACTGCTAGCACGTTTATTAAGCCAAATGGCATGACAAGGAACTCACAATTGTCCATAACGAGTCCTAAAGGTCGTTTCAGGGATACTTTGTTTTTGCATTCGCAGTTGGTGACATCCTGACCGCAAGTTGGTCTTGGTGTAGTAGTTAGAACCTTGCAATAGGTCGGATAAGTCATCAATCCTCGGCAAGGGATATCGATTATTGATATTAAATTCCTTGAAGTCGATGCATAAACGGAATCTGCCATCTTTCTTCTTAACTAATAGCACTGGAGCTCCCCAAGGCGAGACGCTAGGTCTGATGAATGGATAACTCTAGTATTTCGGACGGCGCAAGTCGATATGGTGCCTTGGCTATAGGAGCGGCGCCTGGAGCTAAGTCAATATGGAATTTGACTTGTCTATGTGAGGGTAATCCTAGCAAGTATTCGGGAAAGATTTCTGGAAATTCCTACCTAACGGGGATGTCTTCTAGCTTTGGCTCCTTGGTCTCCTGATCGACAACATGAGCAAGGAAGGCTATGCAGCCTTTCCGAAGGCTCTTCTGTGCTCTCATAACCAACGTGGGATGGCACAATCCACCAACTTATGGGGCCCAGCGTCCTCGCATCAACTGCATGATGACTGTGTGCTATAAGTGATTCACCATTCGCAAGAGGGGTACGAATGATTTTCTCATGACAAATAACCTCAGCTCTAATCTTGGGTAGCCAATCCATGCCGACTACAACGTCATAACTTCCTAAATCAATAGGTAGGAGTTCAATAGAAAATCCCCACTTTCCAAGCTTCAGGGTACAACCCTTAACAACTTCATCCTTTTTGACTAATTTCCCATTTACTAACTCTATAGAATATGGGACGTCTAGCTAACTTGAAACTAGGCCAAGTAGGTTCTTAAGTTCTATGGATACAGGGCTAAAGTCGGCGCCAGTGTCAATCAAAATGAATGCATAGAGTTGGTTAGTAGGGAACGTACCCGTGACCGCACTTGGATCCTGGCGTACTTCACGAGCTCCGATTGTGGAGACTCTTCCTCTCTTGGTTCTTCCTAGGGCAATCTTTCCTAAAGTGCCCAACGTCACCACACTTGAAGCAACCTGGAACTCTACCATTATCGTGTCCGTCTTGGTTGCAGTTATCATTTCCTCCTTGTTTGGGATATTTCGCCCAACAGGCATCCTTGTCGTGTCCTTCTTTTCCACACCTGTCGCACTTAGGCTTCAGACATCAACCTTCATGGTGAAACTTGCATTCGTCACATCTCGGCTTAGTTCCCAAATAAGCTTTACCACTGGCCTTATTAGTGTCTCCATAAGCTTTCATGCCATGAGGCGGGTGTGCTTCCCTTCTTTTGTTTGCATTAGAGTTGTCATTACTGAATTGGGTGCCTTTCTTCAGGTTTGAAAACTTTCTTTTGTTGTTGCCTGAAGACTCCACGTGAGTCTCCTTCTTTTTTGCCTCAGATTCCGAAAACTTTCCCATTCGAAGAGCTTCTTCAGTAAGCGTAACTCTCAAATCGATAGCCTCCGTGATGGTTGGAGGCTTTGCGGCAGTAACCATGCATAGGTTCTCTGGAAGATGAGATCCCAGAGGTAAACCCTGTGACAACACAAATGTCACTAGAAACCACTGTTGCTACTTCCTCACAACAAGTGGAAAGATCTCAACCTGAAAACCAAACTCCTCATGATTCCTCACAAAAGGAACATGTTGTATTCACTGTTGCTACTTCCTCACAACAAGTGGAAAGATCTCAACCTGAAAACCAAACTCCTCATGATTCCTCACAAAAGGAACATGTTGTATTCAAAGGGACACCACAATATGATGCCATACCCTCATTTGAGAGATGCTTAAAAGCTCTTCTCCTAGGGCAATGTCTCTTTAAACATCACTCCCTTCATCTCCTTTTCCACCAACCATTGTACCACTGTTTGAGGCTATTAACATTCAGACTCAAAACAGCCCCTCTCACCAACACATTACTGAGAGTATAACTTCAACAATAGTTGTGTCTAAACTTGTTCAATTAGCTAACCCACAAAGAGTTGAGGAGGTTACACCACTTAAATTTCATGAAATTCTTGTTGCTAGTTCAAGTGGAGTAGCTACTATAAATGTTGAATCCACTTATTTACATTTAGACAGTAGTTTCATTTCTAAGACTCCCTTGAAGGCAACCACTGCTATGGCTACTAAGGTAACCACTGATGCAGAGGGAAGTCCCCAGTACCAAGAAAAGGGTGCATTTGCTACTGATGATTTGGAGTCTACTCCTATCACCAAGGTAGATACAACAACCTCTGGTGGGAATTTAGATGATCCTATTAAATTAGGTGATGAATTAAGATACAGAGAATTTACGGCTAGAATGTCATCCTTTGAAAACACTGTTGGCGAAATGAAAGATATGTTGAAACAAGTGTTGGAGGCTTCTAAGAGTTAGCCTAGTCCTTAGAAAATCACCCTAGAGCTATGGAATTCAGTGCAACCTATACTTGTAGCTCAAAGGGAATTAGCTGAAATCAACCACAACTCACACATGGAACTGATCAGAGTTATGGTAGATACTAGGTATAAGGATACTCAGGCAGATATCAGGGGCATCAAAGTATCCCTTGCAAAACTCACTGGCACCTCCCCTGCACCTATTTTTGAAAAAGAAGATCAAGATGATGCCAAAAAGGGGGAGAAAGATTATATGAGAAAGCTAGATGCTGACCCCAAAGTAAAACCAAAAGGTCAGCCAAAACAAAAGCCAGATTCTGCCAAAGACACTTCTGCAAAATCGTCTGAAAAAATCTGATATTGGTAAGAAAAAGGGAATTGATGAGACCCTTAATAAACAAACATATGAAGAGATTTTGGCAAAGCAGAAGAGAAAAGATACAGCAGAGAGCAAAGCAGATGTTTGGAAGAAGGAACAGCAGGATAAGATGAAAAGAGAAAACCAAACACAAAATATTGGTACTTCTAATAGAAGAAAATCTTTTAGAAACAATAGACCACCAATTGCCACATTCCCCAAAACCACTACTGCTTCTAAAAAGCCTCAAACCACTTCCTTAACCAAACCTAAACCATCACCTCAAAATAAGAAAAAAAACAACTTCATCACCACCACCATCTTCCACAAAACCAACAGATGTTGATGTTACAAAAGCAACAGCGGATGTTAGACCATCAGTTGTTGAGACTCCAGTGGTTTCAACAACTGTTAGTCAATCCACTGCTTCCATCCATTTTGATCCTCCACCATCAACACAACCACCACCAACACCCCAAAGATTCCCTTCACAATCAACCTTCTCACCAAAACCACCTTCTCCATCAAAAACTCTTCCTCCTCCAAAATTTTCCTATGCAAAAAAGAGAAAATTTCTTGTACCTGAAGAAGAAAAAGAAATTCCATCACCAATTCCTTTATCATCTGTTCCTGCTTAAATCATTCCACCCTCATCATCTCCACAAACAAACCCACTTGATCATCCACCGACTGGTTACATGCCACGTGTCATCCCTTTGGCAACTCAATATCCTCTGGAACTGCTTGCAGTCCAAGATGAAATGACACAGTTTTACAAGATAGAGGACCCATCAAAAAGAGCCTTCCCATCTCTATATGGCTTCAGAACACCTAAGAATCTGGATGAATACTTAAAGTTGAAAGCCAAGCAAGAAGAGCTTATAGCAAAAGAAGAGAGTAAAGGGTTAGGAGACATGAGATACCAAGGTCTGTTACAACATGGGCTTAGCAAAGTTAGGAAACTTGAAGACTTTGCTAAAGGCCTCAGTAAATCTATGTCAGAGTTGCCCCCAAACACTGATCTTCAAGAGGATCTAAGGGTTGATTATTTAGACCACATCATGAAGTACAAGCCCTACAAAGCTAACAGAGCCCAATTCAAAGATTGGTCTGTAGATGCTCTTAAAGAAGAAATAGACAGAATTGCAAAGATGGAAACAGGTCCTCAGATCAAGAAAACTGCACCAAATTGGAATAAATTCAAGCAAGTTGATCAAGATGAGGCATTAAAGTACAAAAGAAAGAGAGCAGAGCTTGTTGCTGCAGAATATGGGTCTGCAAGATCAATTGCAAGATGGTCAAAAAATAATATTGATGAGACCTACAGAAAATTGGAAGAGCTTAGAAAGAAAGACACAAAGGTTCCTCAGAAGCCAGTGTATACTGAAACCACTGCTGATAGGCCTAAACAGACCCATGCCCCTAAAAAGTTATTCTCATCATCTGCTTTACCCATCAGCACCTTAAATCAATTAAAGAGGGAAAAGCAGATGAATGAGGAAGATGAGAAGAGGTATGCAGAACATAGAAAAAAGGTCATCAGAAACCAACTTCAATTTGGAGTGGATGATGCTGCTAACCAACATGCTGCTCAAATAACTGAAACAATCAAACAGTTGGCAAGCAGACCTCAATCCCCAAACTCGTCTCAAATAAATCTTATCCCTAGAAAACCATCAGATTCAAAAATACTAAAGTGGAAGTCTGACAAAGACACCCACGTATTGACTCTGCTCAGATCTGATGGTAATGTTGAAAAGTTGTCAAGGAAGGATGCATATGGTCTGAATGCAGGTGACCTTCAAGATTTATTGAACCTTCAACTGATTAGGGATGAAGAAGACACAGATTCCTTGGGCTTTGAACTTCAATTCAAAGGGCAAATCAGGGAACTGTTGATGAGGAAATAAAGATCAGAAAATAATGAAGAGCTTTGGCATCATCTGTTCTAGGGCGAGATTGTTGGCTCATGTGATCCTTCCTGAAGAACAGATGATACAAAGCCAAAACCTATTTGCAACAACTGATCCTCAATAACAGTGTTTTGATCTCCATTTCCCTCCAATGGCAGTGGCATCCAACATCTGATGATCTGTAAAGTCCGCTGATCTCTAAAGTTTGTTATATACAAAGGTCTGCTGAAGTATAAAGTCTGTTGAAGACCAATCCTCTGTTGAAGTCAAAGAACTGCTGGAAGTCAAAGGCGTGATCAACCTTTATGGAAAGCACTGCTCAAGCTCCATCAGTGGTTGAGCCCATCAGCGGATTGCTTCATCAGTAGTTTGTTAATCAGTGTTTAATGTAACAGTGTCTTGTAATAGCAGTGTTTAGAGTTTGTTAAGATTGTTAGTTGTCACTGTCTAGGTGATGTCAGCCAAGATGCCACAGTGGTTAGGATAGTACTATAAATAGACAGTGCCTGTACTGTTCTATCAGCTCTTTTCCACACACTTGCATTTTGTACGAACTTGCACTTGTGAGCTCAGGCTGAGGGGGAGATAGTGTTCATGCATGCATAGTCGAATATAAAACAATCTTTTGATTAAAAGCATATATGATGAAAGTTGTTCTTCCATTGTTTGTGTTATAAAGTTTTTCTTCATTTCCGTTGCAAATTATTTATCTGTTTATCTTCTTCCATTAATCATTTCTTAAAAACAACACAAACAATCAAACTCCGATCCCAACAATTTGCTCAATTTTGATCCAAACTCAGTTTCAAAGATAAGAAATCGCATATAAACCTTATGCATGGGATCATTACATACGTATATTTCAAGTCATTTGTATGCAAAAAGTTCTCACCTTGGTTTGTTTTCATATCTGGAATTTATAACAGCTGCCAATAGTTTATCTAGAGGCTCTCGCAAGGAAGAAGGTATGTTTGTGCATCACTTTGTGCGCATGTGAAGGACTTTGCATGCATCCTGAATTTTGCACGTGCATGGTACCTTTCGCTTTGTTACTTTGTGCTCAGTAGTTTACGCTTGCCCCTAACGAGAACCATACTTCGGGCGCCACGTGTGAGAATGGTTTGCGCCTAGGGCATGGCTAACACATAGTTAGCGCAATGTGAGATTTGCGTTGGAGTGTAAGGTGCAATGCTAAGTGTGCGCTTATGTCTATTAACCGGTTTTGACTTAGAAGTTTGGTTGTTGGGATCCTTCTAAATTCAAAAGATTTCAACACAGCATCACATATGAGTTCTATATGCCATCTTTAACATGTTTTAAACTTTTATGAAAGGTGTTGTATAAATTTATGCATTATTATATGTTGATGTATTATGTATGATGCTTTTATTGCATGGGAACCTACGTTATGTGAAGTTATTTTGATGTTATGATTTTACCGTCATGCGCGGTCGCACCAACTCAAGGAAGTCGATCTATAGTGGGATGCCTCTTTAGATTCGATAATTGGATGAAGTATTCTATATGGGGCATTATGATGAAAGTCCTCTTCGGAGGCATATAGAGTCCTTGATAGAGGCGATTATGAAAGGAGTACCATGACTTGATTTCTACTTTGTTGGGGCACAAGTACAACCCGTACAACCTTTGTGCATTGACCACATGCTTTATGATTTACTTGATGACTAAATCATTTTATGATTTATTTAAACTTATAACTCACCCAGTATCGTTGGCTTTACATGTGTTAATTTGACCGGTAGGTACTCATCTGAGGGGCAAACCTTTTTGGATGAAATTGGATGCTGCCCTCAGCTCCGTAGAGACTTAACATTCCTTTTCTTAAGTTATGCTTTAGTCAGGCTTGTTTATGTTGTTAAATTCTTGGATTTCATTATGTATTGTCAGACGTGTTTTAGTTGGTCACGTTTAGTGTTAAAGTTTAAGAACTTTGCTTGAGGTGTAAATTTAATTGTGTGACCTCCCGGGTTGGGGACATTACAAACACTGACCAAACAACGTTGATACTGGTATCTGAAGTTATTTTTTATAGTTTCCAATCGATGCAACACAAAACATTGTTTTTTGGTTACACAACTTTAATTTTTTTTTTGCTACATGACTTTATTGTTTCTGTGACGTTAAACAACTTTTGTGTAATGAATATGTTGTAAACAAGTTTTTTTTTTTGTATCATATAAATATATTCTTTGTGTGGCAAACTATACCGATTGTCGGTACCATACCGCTAACGAAACCAAACTGCTAGCACCTAACTGAACAATGTCGGTATCAATACTAATATTTTTTCGATTAATATTCAGTTTTATTTTTTTTCGATTGTTATAAATCATGTCATGAGATAATATCCTCTGAGATATGACGACTATTTTTTTTCTTAGTTTTAACTCAGTTGCTATCACGAATATCAGAATCATAACAAAATGAATTGATATCAACCGAATTTATGACGCCAGGCACAGTCATATTATCCTACATATACAAAAAGGAGTTCAGGGAATAGTGTCAGGCAGCTTGTCTGACACTTTCCTATTGGACCAACCTATTTTTTATTTAATTTTATTCCCAGTTTAAAATTACGGTTTCATCCTTCGTTTAAAATTACGTTTTAGCCCCAATGTAAAATAAAATTATATTTTTCTCTTTAGCTCAAAATTACGCATTTGCCCTCAGTGCAAAACCCCATTTTTAATTTTATTCGCAGTTTAAAATTACGGCTTCGCCCTCCGTTTAGAATTACGTTTTTGCACACAGTTCAAAATAAAATTATGTTTTTCCCTTAGCTAAAAATTACGATTTTCCCTCAGCTCAAAATTTCGCTTTCGCCTACATTTCAAAACAAAATTATGTTTCCCCCCTAGCTCAAAATTATGATTTTTCTCTCAGTTTAAAATTATAATTTCGCGCCCAGTTCAAAATATATTTACGCTTTTGCACTTTGTTCAAAATTATGATTTTGTTCTCATTTCAAAAAAATACGATTTTGTTCCCACAGATGCCTGACACTTCCCTAATTAGTCCAACCAAATTACGATTTTGCCCTGTTTAAATTTACAGTTTTGCCATTGGTTTTGTTTTTTCCGGTCCATCCTAATTACGATTTTTCCCTCGGTTTCAAATTTATAGGTTTGCCATTGTGTTTGTTTTTTTCCTGTCAAATTACGATTTTGCCCCGAGTGTAAAATTACAGTCACGCTATCGTTTTAGTTTTAGTTTTTTTTTTTTTTTTTTTTTTGACAAATCTATGGTAGTGTTTTGTTTTAATTGTTGACTCGGTGTAATTTTTATTCGTGTTAGGCGGTTGCGTGACAAACGCTCATTTGTTCTCAAAAATTACAATTTGCCCCAGTTAAAATATATAGTCTTTCCATCATTTTAGTTTTTTAAGCAAAAGTATTGACAGTGTTTTGTTTTAATTGGTTTTCTCGATGTAATGTTTTTTTGAGATCGTGCTATAAGTTGTCACACCCCCAAAATACCACATGCGGAAATACCGTGGGGCGTGTGACGTACCAGGATCCAAGCCACCAATCACATTGAACTTCGCATAATATAATTAAATAAAACTTTCATTTATTGACATTAAATGTTACAACGTTACAAACAATTCACAGTATACAGCGGAAGCATAATTCATTCGTTAAGTGTTTATAAACCATTAGTCTTGTGTTGCGATTCCATGTTTCTCGACCCATGACCACTCCAGCCTCCCAGACAGCAAGTTCCAACAATAAGTACCTAAAGGCCTGCAAGGCATGTAACAACGAGTCAACAACAAAGTTGAGCGAGTTCACAGTTGGTTGTTTAGTTTTACAAGTTTGTTTTGAAAACCATAAGTTGTTTCGTAAACCACGAGTTAACCAGTATCTTTGTTTCCCAATCCATATCCATAACCAGTGAGGGCTTCGCCATGTGAACCATTAGACCGTTACCATATCGACAACTGACGAAAATAAGTTGTGCCCTACATTAATGTCTATCATCATTGACTAAGTGCCCAGATCCATTAGTACACGCTCGTCCGACCGGCACGGTGTCAGGCTTGTCAACCCTAATAGCGCTATCAACTAATGACCCGCTCGCCATTGGCCCGGCGATTAAGTCGATATAAAAATGAGGGACTTCATGATTGAGTTTTGTCTAGTAAGTTTAAGGTTGTTGTCCTACCCAAGGAGGACGAACGTAATAATTCTACCCAAGGAGAATACGCAGGATTAATATTGACATCCTACCCATGGAGGATGGCGGTACATATCCTACCCAAGGAGGATATGTAGGTTTCGTTTTAATTCTTTAACCCATTCCCAACCACCGGGAATCCCATGTCTTAGAAAGTTTGTGAACTCACCTTAGGTTTGCTCGGTAAGATTAAAGTACGTGTTTCCAGTTGGTCAATTTATCCCTATTGTGGTTATCAATAACAGTTAGTTCCGTACACACGTGCACACATTCTTTGCATATACATTCCACAAGTGATAAGCAAATATGACACATATTATCACACAAGTTACGGCATTCATGGAACATTCAATTCCATTTATACTCATCTGATTTCATTACGTGCATAAGTATTAGGTCACACTTAGAAGGCTATACATGCATTCATCGATTTATAACAAAAACCTTCACTAACCAATGCAATGTATCCACTAACCTTATGTATCAACATATCACATTATGTGACCCGATCCCCTTGCACTATTTGTGTGTAGCCATGACAACAATAACCTTTTATTATTTTCCCCTCAATCATCAATCATAATAAATATCTACCTTACTTATACAAACTAAATTGTTGCCCAAATATCATCACCCTTACAATAATTATCCATCACATTCTAACAAGTTTCCATACGTTAATCCAGAAATTATACCATGTAATCCATACACTTAATAAATCATGCCATAACTATATGTTTATAGATCAAACAATTAATCATGCCAAATATTAGACGTAATAGTAACAATCAAGTAGCATTAGTCACACAATGATAAGAACATCAATCATGCAATAACCATATGTTTATCAAGAATTAACAATAAATCAAGAATTGAATAAGGATAATCGAACTAACCCATATCTCCTAGTTTACATGCAGACTAAACATCCAGTTTAAGTTTCACGAATCACCGAATCAACACCAAGCATAACAAGAATACATACGTATATCTAATAAAAGATGTCAGACTAACCACGAAGCTTAGAAGGTGTCGCGATAATGGAGGTGAGGGAACAAACAGCCGCTTCACTTCGAATAGGGTTCCTCACAATATGGAGTATGTTAACAATCTAATGGAATCAAAACCCCTTTTTAATTGATATATATCGCTAAAGGAGGGGGGTTCCAGCTTGGGTTGGGTGTCGTATTGGACTTGGTTCTCATTGGGCTTGGTTTAATTGATATGTGGGCCGAGACTCACACTATAATTAATAGAGGTTTGGGCCAAGTAAATGGTGCATGCTAATAGTGTGGGTGGTATATATTAAGGATCAACATAACATCATTATTATAATCGGTATTTCAACTAGGCTCATGGGTTTACATATAATGGCCGACCACTGTGCTCCTAATCCTAATACTATTGGACCGCAATTAACAGTGAAATCACATGTAAATTAAATAGTTGAACTATTGTGTCGATTACATTTAGTGGGTCAGCCACTTTAATTGCTCATTGAGTCACAATTATAAATCACATGGGTGTCACATGGGCCGAGATATATGAATTCACATGGCCGACAATTATGAATCATATGATTCACTGTCAAAGTTAATCCTATATTGATACTTGCATTGGGCCGAGAGACTTAATCGGATCATGATTTCCACTAACTGAAATTTGCCAACAATATCAACTCATTGGGCCGATCAAGTGTTAATATAATTACAGATCACATGGGTTACTCATTGTATTGAGATAAATTCTTTCATTACTCATTAACAACTCTACATCATATTAGTTCAACTATTCATCAGTAGGTTACAACATCAAATATGCAAGTTACAACACAAACCATTACGAAAAGTACGATTGCAACAAGTAACGTGTCGGGGGAAAGACCTGTGAAAACTCGAGTTGTCACATCATCCCCATCTTGAAAGAAATTTCGTCCCGAAATTTAGCACGTAGTTACTGAGGAAGCTAGTTAGGTTGCGTGGTTTTCCTGGGGTGTCACATCATCCCCCCGTTGGTTTGGAATTTCATCCCGAAATTCCTCAGTAGTGGTTTCATTGCTCTCGAACAACTGGGGATATTTGTGTTTCATTTGGTCTTCTCATTCCCAAGTAAACTTTGGGCCACGACGGGAGTTCCAACGAACTCGAACAATAGGTATCCTGGTGCGTTTGAGAATCTTGACCTCCTGGTCCAAGATTTCCACTGGTTCTTCGACAAATCGCAACTGATCGTCGATGGTGAGCTCCTTGAAAGGAACTATGAGGGTTTCATCTGGCAGATACTTCTTCAGATTCGACCTATGGAATACGTTGTGAAGTCCACTGAGTTCTTCGGGTAGATTCAATCTAAAAGCCACCTTGCCAATTATCTTCGTGATTTCGAAAAGTCCAACTTATCGCGGGTTGAGTTTGCCTCGTTTACCAAAACGAACTACACCTTTCCAAAGTGAAACTTTAAGTAGCACTCGATCCCTAAACTGGAACCCGAGTGTTTTCCTGCGCTTAACAGCGTAGCTTTTCTGACGGTCACGAGTTGCCGCCATTCGTTGTCGTATCTGAGCAATCTTCTCCGTTGCATCTATGACGAATTCTGGGCCACTGATTTGGCTGTCGCCAACTTCTGCCCAACAAAGAGGTGATCGGCACTTTCGTCCGTATAATACCTCGAACGAAGCAGTCTAGATGCTGGTGTGATAACTGTTGTTATACGAAAACTCCACTAAGGGAGGTGTCTTTCCCAGCCATTGCCAAAGTCGATTTCACGTTCTCGAAGCATGTCTTCAAGAGTTTTGATGGTGCGTTTAGTCTGCCCATCCGTCTGCGGATGATATGTTGTACTCTTGTCTAGACGTGAGCTAAAGGATTTGTGCATCGCTTGCTACAAATCAGATGCAAATCGTGGGTCGCGATCAGAGATAATGGAGGTTGGCGCCCTGTGCCTAGCAACCACTTCTTTCCGGTAGATGACTGGAAGTGAAGAAAACCTATATGTTTCCTTGATGGCTAGAAGGTGTGCTGGTTACGTGAGACAATCAACGATCATCCAGGTGATATTGTTTCCATTTCGAGTTGTAAGTAGACCAGTGACCAATTCCACGGAATTCTGTTTCTCGCTTTCCATATAGGTGTTTCTGGTTGCTAACACTTCACCTTGACCTTCCCACAAGTCAAACATCATTCCCATACCTAGCTAGGTGGGCCTTCATGCCCGATTACCTGTACAAGCTTTATAAATCCTAATGCCTCTCATCAAAACCCAGACGACTAGAATATCGAAGCCGGTGTTCTTTGCTCAACGCGAGTTCCTTACAGTTGCCGTATAATGAGACCCACATTCGTTGCATGAGGTAACGAGTATCGTCCGACCTGTCAAAGTTGCTTCCCCATGCCCCGCATGGGTTCAACTTGAAAATCCTCTTCCTTCAGTTCTCCAGTTTGAACAGAGCGAGTCTGATCAGGTATGTTAGAGTCGATAGTGAGCTGCAGAGCTCGTATACGTTTAGGTTTCACAGTCGTACTCATTCAGTAGTTCCATCCAGCGATGTCATTGCATGCTTTAGCTCTTTCGAACATCGATTCACGGGAGGCCCTTGTGATCGGTCTAGGTAACGCATTCGGTACCGTCCAAGTAATGCCTACAAGTAAATCCAAAGACCACGGTTTCCACCGCTGGTTGTGTCATGCAGTTCCTCTGGTAACTCTGTTATGCAAGTCATCACTCTCTTGTGTTGCGTCGACATGAAACTGGGACTCTGATTCGAACCATAAGGATATACCACTGAATCACCCACACCCTCTGGTAAAGACGATGCTCAGTGCATTGCAGAGTTGGGATTCGAAAGCTGAAAAGACGTCCTCATGTTCTGTCTTTCAGGAACACAGCACCCTGCTGTGCTAGAGAGATTTAAGATGCGCGACCTTCGAAAATCCTGCGATTTATCTACGATAGTATCAAGGGAGACCAAGAAATTGCTGTATCCTCGAAGGACTCTTTGGTGTCGATCAGTTTCCAACCAAAACGGATCTTAGCGAGATCCACGTATATTCCCACTTCGCTGATTATATGCCCAAAAGGTACCTCTCGAACCCAGAAATTACATTTATCAAGACTTTGCGCAGAGTGGCTCCTCCCTCAGAAGTTCTAAAATAAGATACAAATGCCACCCATGGCGTTCCATTCTCCTGGTCAGGATTCAGAACCTTGTCAACAAATACGATCGATTTATGCGATCCCTGAGCCTGCTGGTATGTTGATCAACTCAATGATCATGATGTACAAAGTTGAAATGGCTGCATTGCGTTCGAAATGTTGTTCTAAGAGCATTCTCCTCTTGGAGTTCCATCTGATGATAGTTCGATCACTAGACAATCCTTGAATGGAAGCTTGTTCCTCGCAACTGGTCGACGGGTTGTCAATACATGGTCGACGCAAACGGTTCTTGACTGTCACCTTGTCGAGTTCTCGATAGTCAGTATACATACGAAAAGGCTTATCTTCATGGGTATAACTGGGGCTCCCCAAAGCGAAAGGCTAGGTCTGACAAAACTCCTGTTCGACAGTTCTTGTAGTTGATTAGACAATTCTTGCAACCCTCCGGTTTGTAGGACGGTAAGAAGTACGAGTAATCAGGGCTGCATCTGGCACGAGATCAACTGAGATTCTTCTCTATAATTGTGGAAGTTGACCGGTAACTTCTACGGGTAAGACATCGAGAGGAATCACGGGCAGTTGGTGGATCCTCGATCCTCTTTTTCCTAACCTTACATCTATAACAGTTGCCACATAGCGGGGTAATCCCTCCGTAGACACTCCTGGCTCTCATTGCCGAAATAACACTAACCATTGCGCCACTCTGACGCGTTAGAACAGATAACATTCCTCCACTAAGGAGGGGGATATGTTGAATCTTCTCCTCACAGGGTTCATCTATCGAGAATAACAGAAGAAAGGTCGATGTCGAACACTTGTCCCACAAGGTCGAGTTTGCATCCCAACGATCATATAAGGTTTCCATTGTCTTGCCCTCAGCCGATTCCGCAACAGGTTAGGTTTCAAGAAGCATCAGGGTTATATTGAACAGAGACGAAGTGATTCGTTATCAAGAACGTGTATGCCACTATGTTATTACCATCCTGGCATCGCCCATGCCAATTCTAAATGCCCCTCCATGAGTATCATTTCCAGTGTTGCTGTTTTCATTACAAGGATTTCAAGTACTGTCGTTGTTCCTTTGGTCATTGTCTACTTAACTTAACAATGGCCAATCCATGTTGTAGGCACCTTTACTTCCATACTGTAGGCTAGGGTTATGAATACCTTGTTGTCGCTGTGACTGCTGCTCCCAATGTCGTTGTTCGAAACGAAGCCCTACGATTCTTCACCATCAATTCCCATCTCTTCACATTCTGAGCCACGTCCTAGAGTGCTACTCACTGTGCTGACAGTTACACCTTCCACGTTATAGTCGATTGTCATTGCTTATGCCCTGATTGATTCGTTAGTGTTGACCCCCAAAAGTCACTGACAAGGGTTAAGGATTCAATTGAAGCCAATTCGCTGGTGCTCGTTGCCGGTAATTAGGGTCGTCAAAATACCGGGGTCGGTAAAGTACTACGCTCAACCTCCTGTCCATCGATGTTGCAGGTTGTTTGAGTAATACACCGTGTGTTACGGGAGTATTGTAGAAGTGATCACACTTCGGGATCTAAGACGTCAGTACATGGGTTCCAGCAAACGAAGAGGAGTGGGAAAGGTATCGAGCAATCATTCGACGCTGCGACATCCAGCTCAGGGACGTTCGAATACGCACCTAACATTCTACACGATTCGCTAAGTGTTCAGATGGGTGTTCAGGTAATACTCGATAACATCGTGATTCGAAAGGATCCATAGAGGAATGAAAAAGTTCACGTTCGAGTAGGGGACAATCACTGCTATGACCCCTATAGGTTTGTTATGTTTCACATCGGTCAAATAACGGAACGGAACCCCTTTTTCCACTTGTTAAGGCTCACTGGGACTCGCATGCACCCCACATTATTATTATGTGTGCACCCACAATAATATTGTGATTTGCATGCTTATCTCAGCTCCTCTTAACTCATGTCAAATGGTTCCTCAAACTCGAGTAGCAAACAAAGAGTATCATGAAGCGTAAGTCATGAAGGTTTAGGGAAATACCACCCTATCAGTCACATAACACATGCAAGTATACATGAATTCATATTGTTGTGCTAAACATGCAATCACATGCAATATCATATGTAGGTGTTCACTAGTTATGCAGTACAACGAGTATACGAGAGACGGACCTTGCAATCTGGAGCTGAGTGTCATGGTCGTATTCACGTCTTCAGAACTGTTCGGTTATAGGCTGGTTTTACAAAAACGTTTTTCCCCTTTTTAAAACCAAGTTCACTATAACCTATGGCTCTGATACCAATCTGTCGCACCCCCAAAATACCACATGTGGAAATACCGCGGGGCGTGTGACGTACCAGGATCCAAGCCACCAATCACATTGAACTTCGCATAATATAATTAAATAAAACTTTCATTTATTGACATTAAATGTTACAACGTTACAAACAATTCACAGTATATAGCGGAAGCATAATTCATTCGTTAAGTGTTTATAAACCATTAGTCTTGTGTTGCGATTCCATGTTTCTCGACCCATGACCACTCCAGCCTCCCAGAAAGCAAGTTCCAACAATAAGTACCTAAAGGCCTGCAAGGCATGTAACAACGAGTCAACAACAAAGTTGAGCGAGTTCACAGTTGGTTGTTTAGTTTTACAAGTTTGTTTTGAAAACCATAAGTTGTTTCGTAAACCACGAGTTAACCAGTATCTTTGTTTCCCAATCCATATCCATAACCAGTGGGGGCTTCCCCATGTGAACCACTAGACCGTTACCACATCGACAACTGACGAAAATAAGTTGTGCCCTACGTCAATGTCTATCAACCCTAACAGCGCTATCAATTAATGACGTTCTCGCCATTGGCCCGGCGATTAAGTCGATATAAAAATGAGGGACTTCATGATAGAGTTTTGTCTACTAAGTTTAAGGTTGTTGTCCTACCCAAGGAGGACGAACGTACGTATTCTACCCAAGGAGAATACGCAGGATTAATATTGGCATCCTACCCATGGAGGATGGCGGTACATATCCTTCCCAAGGAGGATATGTAGGTTCCGTTTTAATTCTTTAACCCATTCCCAACCACCGGGAATCCCATGCCTTAGAAAGTGTGTGAACTCACCTTAGGTTTTCTCGGTAAGATTAAAGTACGTGTTCCCAGTTGGTCAATTTATCCCTATTGTGGTTATCAATAACAGTTAGTTCCGTACACACGTGCACACATTCTTTGCATATACATTCCACAAGTGATAAGCAAATATGGCACATATTATCACACAAGTTACGACATTCATGGAACATTCAATTCCATCTATACTAATCTGATTTCATTACGTGCATAAGTATTAGGTCGCACTTCATTTGTTGGTTTTATCCTGCTCATGTATGTGATCCCTCATCTGCAAAATCAAAGAAAAAAGTTCACTAGTAGTAGGGTTAGAAAAAACAGCAGAAGTTGGTTGTTTCGGAAAAATGGGGCTTTGTCTCTTTACAGCATTTTCAGCATTCTTCTAGGATCCAAAAGGTGGTGGAGGCAAAGGTGGAACGCCCTGTGAAGAAGTGAGTGTCGGCATTGAACTTGAAGTGTTCTTCGCTGAAGAAGCCATGTGGTTGAAGATGATGAACCAAAATGAACACAATGAGCAAATTTTTTCAGAAATGAAGCACCAAACTGTTTTGGTCAAAAATCAAGCAAGGATAATGCAACCAAATCTTTTGTTGTGAGGTGTGATGCTTGAATCTACGAACAATTGTATGAACAATTTGCAAATCAAATAAAGAGGTGACACAAGGATTTATACGAGGAAAAAGCCCTTGATCAAGAGTTGATCTCCGGCATAAAAAACCTTGGGTGATGGAAACTACAGATCACCAACTAAGATTAATCGAAAGGTTGTTACAACTCGGGATGATAGCAAGCTTGTTACAAGGATCACTAGTGCGCAAAAGTGCAAAAGTGTATGAAATCGCCAAATAAACTGTCGAGAGCTGTTCGAGAGTGTGTGTTTGCTAAATTAGCTAAGTGTTCTAACTCAAGCTTGTTATCCCCTTTTTAAAATTAGAAATAACTAAACTAACTAACTATCCGCTAATCATGCTAGCTTCCCACGATCTCCATAACGTTCACAAGGGCCAAGCACGTGCGGAATATTGAGGGAATATGCTCCACGAATATCGGCAAGACCAAGTCCATGCACATACTCCTGCAAAATAAGCTCACGCATAATGAAGACAATCGTTAGTATAAGGATAACAATAAGGATCCTGAATCCTGATCCTGCAACACCTACTGAGGATCCTTAATTCAAACAGAATTCATGATCCTGGCAGTACTTGAGGATCCGTGATCCTTAGGATTGGAAAATCCTCCCCTAACAATTGCCCCCAAAATATAAGGAGTAAAGTGTAAATTAGCGAGTTATATTTTTTGATCTTATCTGCAACTAACTAACGGATATATAGTCGTTACAATCTAACTAGCCGTTGCAAATTATACGTCATTGAAGCGACATCCCTGCAGAATCACCATTATGTATAGGTTAGAGATAAGGACTAATGTGCATTTAAATTCGAGCAATACTCCCTTTAAATCCTCATTCGACTCTATCCTTTCTCTTTTCACCTTCTTACTCTGTTCCTCTTTTCTTTACCATCATCCATGGCCAAGATGGTTCTAAGATCCTCACTGGCTAAGGATCACCAAAAAGATATCCCCCTAAAGAGCCAAGGAATTATCAAAGATTCTCCGAAGGAACGCTGCTGCTTTACTGATCCTGAGATCGACAGGAGTCGTCATTGCTTTCCGGCGAACACTGTCTTTAAACCTTTTGACCCTACCGCCTTGAGTGACTTCGTTTCTGCAACTTGGGTTGCTTTTCCGGCCACCCCATTTCTGATAGGATACTCATATCCTTTCCCTGCTTTTACCCAGTCTTTCTTCTCCCTCACTGGCATATCCTATGTCCAGGCCATGCCAATGATGTGGAGGGTTTTATATACCCTTGAGAGAATCATTGAGCAGGAAGATATAGAGTTGGGAATGTCAGAATTGGCTGAACTATATAACCTTGTGAGCCATCGTTCACATCGCTTCTTATTCAAACATAAACCCGGTGAGGCACACCCAATCCTCAAGACCACCAAGAATGACACCAACTGGAAGAAGCGTTTCTTCTTCGTTAGGAGGGATTCTATCCCAGATGGGAAGGATCTCCCAAGAGAGTGGGCCACCCATGGTAGGATAGAGGATCCTTATAGAAGGATCATAGGGTAACCCTGTTTCTGTTGAGGATCACTAACATCTTTTTGTTTCTTTTGTGCAGCTATCTCTGTTTCTCATATTATTCCATCACCTGCAACCAAAGAGAGGATCGCTGCTTTCTGGAATCTTGATCCTGCAATAAGATCATTTCAAGCAAACACAAAGGATTCTCAAGAAGTATCCTCCGGCTCAGTCACAATGTCAAGTAAGTATCCAAGTCGATATTGTTTTGGTCAAAAATCAAGCAATGACAATGCAACCAAACTTTCTGTTGTGAGGTATGATGCTTGAATCAATGAACAACGCTGAGGATCACTCAGAAATGAAATGAATAAGTGACACAAAGATTTATACGAGGAAAAAGCCCTTGATCAATGAATGATCTCCGGCATAAAAAACCTCGGGTGATGGAAACTACCGATCACCAACTCAAATTAAACAAGAAATGTATTACAACTTCGGATGATAGCGAGCTAATTACAAGGATCACTATAATGTATTGTGTAAAAAAGTGTGTAATCGCCAAGTGAATTATCGAGAGCTGGTGAGAGCAGTTGCAAGAGTGTGTGTGTAGCCAAAAATAGCCAAGTGTTTCTATTTAGCTCGCTATCCCGTTTAAATATGGAAAAATATCTAAGCTAACAAACATTCCGCATTTCATGCAAGTCCTCCACGAACTCCATAACGTCCACTTCAGTTAAAGCACGTGCGGAATAAGCCATGGAATATACTCCAGGAATATCGCCAAGACCAAGTCCAAGCTCGTACTCCTGCAAAACAACACCATATTCAAAGTAGACAATCGTTAGTATAAGGATCCTTACGATGATCCATTATCCTGATCCTGTAATACTTCTGAGGATCACCAATTCTAACAGAAGTGAGGATCACTAAACCCAACAGTAATTGAGGATCACTGATCATTGAGAAATCCTCCCCTAACAATTGCCCCCAAAATATAAGGAGTAATAATGTAAAATAACGAGTTATATTTTCTGTTCTTATCCACAATGAATCAACGGATAACTAGCCGTTGTAGTCGGACTAGCCGTTACGAGCATGACGTCATTGAGGTGACTATCCTGCAAAATCATCATTATAAATTGAAGTTAGAGATAGGGATCAATTCGCATTTAAATTCAAGAGAAACTCCCTTTAAATCCACATCCGCAGATCAAGCAGGTATCTCTCTTCCTCTTCTCTCTTTACGTTTTCTTTCTCTGTTCATCTTCTTGTCTACCCTCATGACCAAGATGATGCTAAGATCCTCTCCGGCTAAGGATCACACAAAAGACAGTCCTCTTAAGAGCCAGGGAATCATCAAAGATTCAGCGAAAGAAAGATGCTGCTTCACTGATCCACAAATAGACAGAATCCGCCATTGTTTTCCGGCAAACACTGATTTCAAACCATTTGATCCCACCGTCCTAAGTGATTATATTTCTGAAACATGGGTAGTTTTCCCGGTCACACCATTCACAATAGGATACTCATATTCTTTCCCTGAATTCACCCAGTCTTTCTTCTCCCTCACCGGCATCTCCTACATTCAAGCTATGCCAATGATCTGGAGGGTCTTATATACCCTTGAGAGGATCATTGAGCAAGAAGGAATTGCTCTGGGAATGTCGGAGTTGGCAGAGATGTATGATCTCGTAACATTTGGATCCCACCGATATTTACTCAAGCATAAACCCGGTGAAGAACACCCCATCTTCAAAGCCACTAAGAATGATACCAACTGGAAACGACGATTTTTCTTTGTCAGAAGGGATTCTATCTCTGATGGAAAGGATCTGCCAAGGAAGTGGAGTACCCATGGTAGGATAGAGGATCCTGAGAAGGATCACCAGATGACGTTGTTTTTTTTTAAGGATCACTAACGTCCTTTTGTTTCTATCTTGCAGCTATTACTGTCGCACACCTCATCACAACACCTGCAACAAAGGAAAGGCTTGCCGCTTTCTGGAGACTTGATCCTGCAAGAAGATCATTTAAAACAAACACCCAGGATTCTCAGGAAGTATCCTCAGGTTCTGTCACTATGTCGAGTAAGTATCCTGTTTTTTGTATAGTTAAATGTTTAAATAAATAGTTAAATAGAAATAGGATAAGGATACTTATCTGTTTTAGGTGTGTAGGCGCTGGAAAACATTCAAGATCTGCCTCCAAATTCAGTGTCACTGATCTTGACACTGTCTGATCCTCAAAGAAAAAGTCCGCTGCTAGCCCCTCCGTCATAATCCCCAAGGCAACCACTTCAAAGGGAAGAGGTGGAAAGAAAAGGAAGACCTCTGAAGCTGACAACCTAGATGGCTTGCCTCTGATCCGCCATCAGTTCCTCGAATACTTTGCAGATGTAAGGATCACTAACTTAGCTTAGTTATCCTATCCACTTGAGGATCATGTGATCCTAACTTTACATTGTCTTCTTTGCAGAAATTTGCTGAAATCGAGGACTTTGTTGGGAACATCGAAGAGCTTGAGGAGAAATACTCTGACCTCTAAAAAGTGGCGGTGCTCAAGGATCACAAGATTGCTTCCCTCGAAAAGGATCTCAACGATGCCAAAACTCAGATGGTTGCAGCCCAGATCAATGCTGACTATGAGAAGCACGAGATCACGGAAGATGCTAAAGTCTCCACTGCCATTGCCATGTACAAGACCAAGCTACAGATGGCCCAAGAAGCTCAGGATCCTGCCTTTGACAGGAGCAATTGGGACATGGAGGGCTGGAAGGCTAGGCTGGCTGAATTGGAGGATGAAGAAGAGGCTGAAGAGGTTCTGGCAATTGAGGCTAGTGGCAGTGGCAAGGATCATGTGAAGGATACTGGAGCTGGAGGAGATGGTGATGCAGCGAAGGTGTAGGCTGCATGAATGGGCGATGAAGGACATTTCTAGACGTAGCCGGAGCCCATTTTTTTAGAATTTGGTAGTTTATTTTGGTTATGGTGTTTTTTGTTGAACAATGATGGGTTGTGTTTGAACAATAGTAAATAGTGCTAAGGATCATGGATTCTTTGAACAATAGGTAGGATTACAAATGGTGGAGGGATCCTCTGTTTGGGGGATGAAGCCATTGTGATCCTGCCGACTTTTGATTCCTGCATTTTCTAGACCTATGAACAATGGACACCCTTTGCCAACCCATGTGGACGGGCCACGTTTTGCTGGTAGAAACGTGGGTTGGCAATTTTGACAACCTTAAAGGGTTTAATCTTTTGTGAATAAAATAACTTTAACTTTTTGGCTATCTCCCGTGTTACTATCCTTGTTAATACTTTACTTTCCAATTGTTGTGATATTCATTTTGTTTAAATTTATCAAATAAAGAAATATTTAATAAATATCCTCAAAAAGTATAGGATATGATCAAGGATCACATATCCTATAGTTGACAAGTTCTGAATAGTAACATATTTTAAGGATCATAAGTTCAATTGTCAAAGGATAAGGGTTACTCAAATGAATAATGAATAAAATCAAAATAGTTAAGGATCATACCTGAGAATCCAAGTTAGGATCCTATCCTTTCACACTTATAATCAGGATAACCCAAAAGACAAACCTTAGTAGAAAGTAAGGATCAAGGATTCTTGGTCGTTTATCTCTAAAAACCTGAAATAGGATACAACTTGGGACTAAGCCAATATAAGATAAGAGTTAGTAACTGGGGACAAGCCCAACAATTCTGGGGACAAGCCCAATATACTGGGGACAAGCCCAAAGGATAACTGGGGACAAGCCCAAAGGATCGTGTGTAAACTGGAGTATGGCCCTCACTGGCGACTATCCAAACTTAGTGACATGAAAATGCCAAAACCTTAGCTAACGTGAAAACGTTAGAAACCTTAGGAACGGATGTATGGTACGTCTACCATTATACATAGGATCCTGAATATAGCCAGTGCAATGAAATTGTCAGCCCCTAAAGCGAGTACTGGTCACATTGCCATGAACTATACCAGGATCATCGTGTGCTACTGGCAAAACTGGGGACAGGCCCAAACTGGGGTTAAGCCCAAATAACTGGGGTCAAGCCCAAATAACTGGGGTCAAGCCCAAATAACTGGATACTTCTGTGGATACTCAATCCTTAGTTAAGGATACCTGAACCTTCAAAACTCAGAATCATGTAAAAGGAGGATAAAGGATGCAGGATCCTTATCCTTATATGAGATAATTAAAGAATAAAATAGTTAGATATCAGAATATTACCAGGAAGAGGATCATCTATCTTATAAGGATACTTGTCATGTTAGGATCATGGATCCTAGTCACATGAAATATTTCTTCAAATGGACAGCATTCCAAGCTCTTGGTAGCAGATCACCTTCCATTGTTAGCAATCGATATGCCCCCTTTCCTTCCTTAGCTTCAATCAAATAGGGGCCTTCCCATTTTGGTGCCAACTTTCCATCAGCAGGATTGGTAGTATTCTGAAATGCTTTCCTTAATACCATATGACCAACTTGGAATTTCCTGATCCTGACATTTTTGTTGTAGGCTCCAGCCATCCTTTGTTGATAACAAGCCATCCTTATCCTTGCCAAATCCCAGATTTCTTCTATAGTATCCAAGTCTTGAACCAAGTTTTCAGCATTCTCTTCAGGATCACGTATGCTTGTTCTTGCAGTTGGAACCACCATCTCTGTAGGGATCACTGATTCTGCCCCAAATACCAAAGAAAATGGAGTTTGGCCTGTGGCATTCTTGGGAGTTGTCCTATCAGCCCAAAGCACATAAGGTAGTTTTTCTGCCCATTTTCCTTTCTTGGATCCAAGCTTCTTCTTCAAATTGTTGATGATGATCTTGTTGGATGATTCTGCCTGACCATTAGCTTGTGGGTGGACTGGTGTTGATGTTATCATCTTAATCCCCCAGCTGTCACAAAAGTTAGGGGTTCTATTCCCAATAAATTGGGATCCATTATCACAAACAATCTCAGAAGGGATACCAAATCTAGTAATAATGTTTCTTTTAATAAAGAATATAACTTCCTTTTCTCTGAGTTGAGCAAAGGCTTCAGCCTCTATCCACTTAGAGAAGTAATCAGTCATAGCAAGCATGAATACTTTTCCACCAGGTGCCTTAGGAAGCTTTCCAACTATATCCATTCCCCATCACATGAATGGCCAGGAAGAGGATATAGGATGCAAGAGCTCTGCTGGTTGGTGAAGGATATTACTATGCCTCTGACAAGGATCACACTTCTTGGCATACTCCACAGCATCCTTCTTCATAGTGGGCCAATAGTATCCTGTCCTCAGGATCCTTGAGAATAATGCCATGCCCCCACATGGAAATCCTTTAGGACTTCTTGGATTTCAGGATCCTCAATGCATCTTAGATATGGTCCTGCAAGAGATCGTTTATACAACATATTATTTAATATTGTAAATTGAGATACCTTAATTTTGAAAGCCCTTGGGTTTTCTCCTGTAGGAATCTCTCCATGTTGTATGAATCTCATGATTGGGAGGATCCATGATCCTGAATGAGGTTGAGTATCACCACTAGGGATGATTGCAGAATCTTCTCCTATCTCCATAGTTATATGATCCTCAATGGCAGGGGTCAGGATATGGATAATAGGGATCCTTATATCCTCCGGGATCTTCAAGGATGATCCTAGATTGGCTAATGCATCAGCTTCTGCATTCTCTTCCCTTGGTACCTGTGTCAAACTAAAGGATACAAAAGAGAGTGCCAATTCTTTGACTATCTCTAAATATTTGAATAGCTTTTCACCTTTAACAGCATAGGATCCATTAAAGTGATTAGTGATTAATAATGAATCTACATGTACCTCAAGATACCTGATCCTCATATGCTTAGCAATTTGCAAACCAACTATCAAGGCTTCATACTCAGCCTCATTGTTGGTAGTTTGAAATTCACAAGCTATAGAGTGGGGTATTATGCCCCCCTGTGGCGATTTTAGTAGTATTCCAAGTCATGTTCCTTTTACATTGGAGGCTCCATCAGTGAATAGTATCCAAGGATCCTTGGTTTCTTCAAGCTGTTGGACCTCTAACTCAGCCTCCTTTTGCAAATCACTACTAAAATCTGCCACAAAGTCAGCTAAGGCTTGGGATTTGATGGCAGTCCTTGGTTCATATCTTATATCATATGCACTTAGCTTCACTGCCCACTTAGCTATCCTTCCTGACATTTCAGGTTTCCTAAGAACATTCTTAATAGGAAAATTAGTCTTAACAATGATGGCATGAGTCTTAAAATAATGTCTTAATTTAGTAGATGCCATTGTTAATGCAAGGATAAGTTTCTCTAAGTGTGAATACCTGGATTCAGCATCAAGTAAACTCTTACTTACATAATAGACAGGATGTTGTATACCTTGGTGATCCTTAACAAGGACCGCACTTACTGCTTTTGAGGATACTGCTAAATATAAGGATAATATATCCCCTTTTTATGGTTTCATCAAGGCCGGGGCTGAGGATAGGTAATCCTTAAGAGCTTTGAGGGCACTTTCATGCTTCTCAGTCCATTCAAATTTCTTGTTCTTCCTCGGGATGTCATAGAATTCCTTACACTTTTCTGAGGATTTGGATATGAATCTGTTCAAGGCTGCGATCCTGCCTGTCAATCTTTGTACATCCTTAGCATTGGCAGGAGATTTAATACTCACAATAGCCTTGATTTGCTCTGGACTGGCTTCAATGCCCCTCTTTGTCACCATCTAGCCTAAGAATTTACCTGCCTTAACACCAAAATGACACTTGGAAGGATTTAGTTTCATATTAAATTTGTCAAGGATATTGAATGCTTCCTCCAAGTCTTTAAGGTGATCCTCAGCTTTCTTGGACTTAACCACCATGTCATCTATATAGACTTCCATAGTATGTCCAATTTGTTCCTTGAACATCATATTGACTAGCCTTTGATAAGTAGCACCTGCATTCCTTAATCCAAATGGCATAGCAATATAACAGTATATACCAGTTGGGGTCATAAAGGCTGTATCCTCTTGATCAGATGGTTCCATCTGAATTTGTTGAAATCCAGATGAAGCATCCATAAAAGTCAACAACTCATGACCCGCGGTAGCATCCACCATGGAGTCAATGTGGGGTAATGGGAAAGGATCCTTGGGACATGCCTTGTTTAAATCAGTAAAATCGACACATACCCTCCACTTTCCATTTTTCTTTTGAACAACAACCACATTGACTAACCATCTTGGATACTTAACCTCTCTTATCATACCTGCCCGAAGTAGTTTGTCTACTTCTTCCTGGATAATAGCATTCCTTTCAGGTGCAAACTTCCTCCTCTTTTGATGAATTGGCTTGAATGACCTGTCAATGCCAAGTTTATGAGTAATTATATCTCTAGATATACCTGTCATATCCTTATGTTTCCTGGCAAAGGTAGTTTTCCTTCTTTTAAGGAAGGATACTAGCTCCTGTTCAATGTCGCTAAGGATCCCTGATCCTATGAAGATTTTGGATTCAGGATCATCAGCATCCGTGAGGATTTCTTTCAAATCCTGTTCTCTTGCCTCCAAGACATCTCTTGAAGGATACTTTAATTGCTATTGCTCCCTTGGTCTTGAGGTTGGCTTCATTGAGGATGTATAACAATTCCTAGCCTCTTGTTGATCACTCTCAATTTTCACCACTCCCCATGGACTTGGAAGCTTTACACACTGATGATAGGTGGACGGGACTGCCTTCATGTCGTGTATCCACGTCCTGCCAAGGATAACATTACAACATGATAAGAATGCAATCCTTCAATATAGATTGGGAGTTTGATGTCCCCCAATGTATTCTTAGTTTCTCCACTGAATCCCACAAGTACTGAGGATCTTGGGATAATGTCAGACTCCGGGATATTCATCTTCTTGAGGACATCAAGCTGAATGATGTTCACAGAGCTTCCTCCATCTATAAGGATCCTGCAAACAAAGTGGTTAGAAATAAATAATGTAATTACAAGACCATCATGATGAGGATCCTGGACATCAACACGATCATCCTCATCAAAGGTTATGACTTTATCCTGGGTGACACCGGAGGTCCGGACGGGTCTGTCTCCATTATCCATCTTGGTTTCCTTAGCATGTCTTTTTGCTGCTGAAAAGGAGGTACCACAAATGTCTGATCCACCGGATATGAAGTTTATGACTTGTGCGTCTGCTGGAGGAGCAGGAGCCCTTTCCGGGATCTTTTCAGGATCCTGGATCCTTGACTTCTTTCGTCCCAAAGGTTCCTCCAAATGCCCCTTGCTCAACAAGTAACCAATTTCCTTTCTCAGTGCAATACACTCTTCAGTGAGATGCCCAAAATCCTCATGATATGCACACCACTTGGATTTATCCTTTGTAGCAGCTGGTTTATCACTCTTTCTTGGCCACCTAGCTTTCTCACCTAGATTCTGCATTGCAAGGATTAGTTCATTGTTATCAACAGAAAAACAGTATTCAGAAATAGGAGGATAATCCTCATCATCCTCTTCATGTTCCACTGCATGCACGTTCTGGTTATCAGATCTGTTGTAAGACTTTGATTTGTTGTTCCTGAAGTAGGATCCTTGCTTCTCCGGTTTTGAGGATCCTGTCAATCTATCCTGGATCCTTTTGTCATCCTCTAGGCGGATGAACCTAAGGGCCCTGGTTCTCACTTCATCAAGGTTCCTGCAAGGTGTCATAACAAGATCATCATAGAATAATGAATCCCTAAGCAATCCCATTTTAAAGGTTTCTACAGCCGTAGCAATATCCAAGTTAGGAATATCCAAGGATTCTTTACTAAACTTAGTGATATAATCTCTAAGTGATTCATTTTGACCTTGTGTTACCCTATATAGATCACTAGTTAATCGTTCAAATTTTCTACTACAAGAGAATTGACTATTAAACAAGTTAACTAGATTGGCAAATGAAGTAATAGAGTAAGGGGGAAGACTTAGCAGCCATTTAAGAGCAGATCCTGTGAGTGTGGATCCAAATCCCTTGCATAGACATGCTTCTTTTAACCTTTCAGGAATTGGATTGATCTCCATCCTCTCCCTGTATTGGGCTACATGCTCCTCTGGATCCGTTGAACCATCATACAGTTTCATGGATGGTATCTGGAATCTTTTGGGTATCTCAGCATCACATAAGGGAGGTGCAAAACGAGATATCCTATGGCTACCATCTGCAATTTCAGGAATGGGTTTAACCACTCCCGGAACACTAGATATCATATCCTTGAGCTTCTGTAACTCCCTGGCCATAGCCTGATTGATACATGTATCCTGCATTAAGCCATGGTTAGTGTTATATGAATTATTAAAAGTGCTACCTCCCACAGGATTCGTGTTTAGAATTCCAGATGTGTATCCATATTGACGGGATTCTGGTATGATTGAAGGACCAGATGAAGCAATGGTTTGCATTGGTATGAAGTCTCCTTGATGAACATCCGAGCTCTGGGGCTGCATACTTCTCAAGAATCCTTGATCCTGAAAGACGTTGGATCCTTGAGGCTGAGAGGATCCTTGAATCTGAAAGGATCCTAGGACAATAGAGAATCCTTGGACCTGGGAGGATCCTTGGATCTGGGAGGATCCTTGGACCTGGGAGGATCCTTGGACCTGGGAGGATCCTTGGACCTGGGAGGATCCTTAGACCTGGGAGGATCCTTGGACCTGGGAGGATCCTTGAACTGCATGCATTCCCAAATATCCTCCTGAGCTGAAGGATCCTTGATGCTGAATAGAGGATCCTGATGGCTGAAAATAGGATCCCTGAGGCTGGCAGTGAGAGCCAAATACCTGACTCATTGTTGTTGTTCCATGACGTCTTCCTGGTAATTCACCCAAGTATTGCACATCCGGAGCTGCTGAGTGCTGGGAAGTTATGACTGGAGTGTCGAAGTTCAACGACCTTGGCATCAGAGGAGAGTGATCCTCCACTGATTTCTTCTGTTTCTTGATCTCAGCGATCTCCCGGAGGATCCTTTCGTTGGTTTTGTCCTGCTCTTGTGCGTGATTCCTCATCTGTAAAATCAGAGCATAAAGATCATTAGTAGTAGGATTAGTTGAAACAGAAGAAGTTGGTGGTTTTTGGAAATTGGGGGTTTGTTTCTTCGCAGCATTCTCAGCATTCTTCTGGGATCCAGAAGGTGGTAGAGGCAAAGGAGGAACGCCTTGTGAAGAACTGAATGACGGCATTAAGCTTGAAGTGTTCTTCGCTGAGGAAGCCATCTGCCTGGTTGTAACGAACCGAAATGAACACAAAAGTATGAATTTTCTTAGGAATGAAGCACCAATTGCCCCACGGTGGGCGCCAAACTGTTTTGGTCAAAAATCAAGCAATGACAATGCAACCAAACTTTCTGTTGTGAGGTATGATGCTTGAATCAATGAACAACGCTGAGGATCACTCAGAAATGAAATGAATAAGTGACACAAAGATTTATACGAGGAAAAAGTCCTTGATCAATGAATGATCTCCGGCATAAAAAACCTCGGGTGATGGAAACTACCGATCACCAACTCAAATTAAACAAGAAATGTATTACAACTTCGGATGATAGCGAGCTAATTACAAGGATCACTATAGTGTATTGTGTAAAAAAGTGTGTAATCGCCAAGTTAATTATCGAGAGCTGGTGAGAGCAGTTGCAAGAGTGTGTGTGTAGCCAAAAATAGCCAAGTGTTTCTATTTAGCTCGCTATCCCGTTTAAATATGGAAAAATATCTAAGCTAACAAACATTCCGCATTTCATGCAAGTCCTCCACGAACTCAATAACGTCCACTTCAGTTAAGCACGTCTGGAATAAGCCATGGAATATACTCCAGGAATATCGCCAAGACCAAGTCCAAGCTCGTACTCCTGCAAAACAACACCATATTCAAAGTAGACAATCGTTAGTATAAGGATCCTTACGATGATCCATGATCCTGATCCTGTAATACTTCTGAGGATCACCAATTCTAACAGAAGTGAGGATCACTAAACCCAACAGTAATTGAGGATCACTGATCATTGAGAAATCCTCCCCTAACAGATATATGATTAAAATTTTAAATGTAAATAAAACAAGAATACTTATCTGTTGTTTTGTATTGATAGGCGCTGGAAAATCCTCAAAGTCAGCCACCCGCTTCAGTGTCACCGATCTCAGTGCTGTTGCCCCCCAGGTCTGGGAAGAAGAAGTCTGCTGCTAGCCCTAGCGTTCCAGTTCCAAAGCCTACCACCTCCAAGGGCAGAGGAGGAAAGAAGAGGAAATCCTCTGAAGGTGATATCCTTGAAGGCATGCCCCTCATCTGTCACCAGTTTGAGGAATACTTTGCTGATGGATCCTTAAACCTATCATGCACGTATGAGGATAAGTGATCCTGAAATGAATCCTTTTTTCTTTGTAGAAATTCGCTAAGATCCAGATGCTTTTTGATGCTTATGTTGAAGAGGTTGAGGCGAAAGAGTTGGACTTCCAGAAAATCTTGTTGGCTAAGGATGAGACTATCTCTCGCATTGAGAATGATCTGAACTTGGCAAAGAAGCAGCTGGTAATGGCCCACATCGATGCTGACCATGAGAAGAACGAGGTGATGGAGGACGCCAAACTCTCTGCTGCCATTGCCATGTACAAGACCAAGCTGCAGATGGATCAAGAGGCTGAGGATCCTGACTTTGACAGGACCAACTGGGATTAGGAGGGCTGGAAGGCTAGGATGGCTGAGCTTGATGACGAAGAGGAGGCTACAGAGGTCTTGGCAATTGAGGCAAGTGGTAGTGGGAAGGATCAAGCTGGTGATGCTGATGCTGGTGGTGATGCAACCAAGGTGTGAGCTGCAGAAATGGGCGATGATGGACATTTCTAGACGCGGCCGGAGCCCATTTTTTAGGATTTGGTAGTGGTATTTTGGTTATGATGTTTTTATTTCAAACAATGATGGTTTGTAATAACTAAACAATAGCTTTTAGGGTTGAGGATCATGGATCCTTTGAACAATAGGTAGGATAATAGGTGGTGGAGGGATCCTCTGTTTGGGGGATTAAACCACTTGTTATCCTGCCATCTTTCATTTCCTGCACTTTTAAGACCTGTTAACAATGGACACCCTTTGCCAACCCAAGTGGACGGGCCACATTTTGCTGGTAGAAACTTGGGCTGGCAATTTTGACAACCTTTCAAAGGTTTAACTTTTGGTGAATAAATAAAACTTTAATCTTTTGGCTATTTCTTGTGTTGTTATTCTGTATATATTTTATCCTTCAATAGTTGTGATATACTTTGTTTGAATTCATAAGTAAAGAATTAAGGTTTAATAAATCATGTCAAAAAGTTTTAGGATATGATCAAGGATCAAATATCCTATACATGATCAATTCAAAAAAGCAGTATAGTTCAAGGATCATGTGTCCTGTTGTCAAAGGATAAGGGTCACTCATATAAATAATGAATAAAATTAAAATGATCAAGGATCATACCTGAGAATCCAAGTTAGGATCCTAAATCTTTAACATTCACAATCAGGATAACCAAAAGACAAACCTTAGTAAAAGGTAAGGATCAAGGATCCTTGGCTATTTGACTTCAAAAACCTGAAATGGAACATAACTTGGGACTAAGCCAATATAAGAGAAGAGTTAGCAACTGGGGACTTGCCCAACAATTCTGTGGACAAGCCCAATATACTGGGGACAAGCCCAAAAAACTGGGGACAAGCCCAAAGGATCTTGTGTAAACTGGAGTATGGCCCTCACTGGAGACTATCCAAACTTAGTGACATGAAGATGCCAAAACCTTAGCTAACGTGAAAATGTTAGAAACCTTAGGAACGGATGTATAGTACGTCTACCATTATACGTAGAATCCCGGATACAGCCAGTACAATGAAATTGTCAGCCCCTAAAGCGAGTACTGGTCCCATTGCTATGAACTGTACCAGGATCATCGTGCGCTGCTGGCGATACTGGGGACAGGCCCAAAAAACTGGGGTCAAGCCCAAATAACTGGGGTCAAGTCCAAAAAACTGGATACTTCTGTAGATACTCAATCCTTTGTCAAAGATATATGAACCTTCTGCAAAACTTAGAATTAAGTGAAAGAAGGATAAAGGATCCAGGATCCTTCTCCTTGTATAAAGGAAAATTAAAGAATGAAATAGTTTGGGATCAGATCATTACCAGAATGAGGATCAACCATCCTCGGAGGATCCTTCGAGGATATCGGTCATGGAAGTAGTTGAGGATCCTGGATCCTTTCTACATGAAATATTTCTTCAGGTGAACAACATTCCAAGCTCTTGGTAGCAAATCACCTTCCATTATTAGCAATCGATATGCCCCCTTTCCTGCCTCAGCTTCAATCAGATAGGGGCCTTCCCACTTTGGTGCCAACTTTCCATCAGCAGGATTTGTGGTATTCTGAAATGCTTTCCTCAATACCATATCACCAACTTGGAACTTCCTGATCCTGACATTCTTATTGTAGGCTCCAGCCGTCCTTTGTTGATAACTAGCCATCCTTATCCTTGCTAAATCCCTGAGTTCTTCTGTAGTATCCAAGTCTTGAACCAAGTTTTTAGCATTTCCTTCAGGATCACAAATGTTTGTTCTTACAGTAAGAACCACCATATCTGTAGGGATCACTGATTCTACCCCAAACACCAAAGAAAATGGAGTTTGGCCAGTGGCGTTCTTAGGAGTTGTCCTATCAGCCCATAGTACATAAGGTAGTTCTTCTGCCCACTTTCCTTTCTTGGATCCAAGCTTCTTCTTCAAGTTGTTGATGATGATCTTGTTGGATGATTCTGCTTGACCATTAGCTTGTGGGTGGACTGGTGTTGATGTTATCATCTTAATCCCCCAGCTGTCACAAAAGTTAGTAGTTCTACTTCCAATAAATTGGGATCTATTATCACAAACAATTTCAGAAGGGATACCAAATCTAGTAATAATATGTCTTTTAATAAAGGATATCACTTCCTTTTCTCTGACTTGAGCAAAGGCTTTAGCCTCTATCCACTTGGAGAAGTAATCAGTCATAGCAAGCATGAATACTTTTCCACCAGGTGCCTTAGGAAGTTTACCAACTATATCCATTCCCCATCTCATAAATGGCCAAGAAGAGGATATAGGATGTAAGAGCTCTGCTGGTTGGTGAAGGATGTTACTATATCTCTGACAAGGATCACACTTCTTGGCATAATCCACAGCATCCTTCTTCATAGTAGGCCAATAGTATCCTGTCCTCAGGATCCTTGAGAATAATGCCCTGCCCCCAGTGTGGTTTCCATAATCTCCTTCATGAAAATCCTTTAGGACTTCTTGGATTTCAGGATCCTCTATGCATCTTAGATATGGACCTGCAAGAGTTCGTTTATATAACATGTTATTCAATATTGTGAATTGAGATACCTTAATTTTGAAAGCCATGGGGTTTTCTCCTGTAGGAATCTCTCCATGTTGTATGTATCTCATGATTGGAAGGATCCATGATCCTGAACGAGATTGTGTATCATCACTAGGGATGATTGCAGAATCTTCTCCTATCTCCATAGCTACATGATCCTGAATAGCAGGGGTTAGGATATGGATAATAAGGATCTTGGTATCCTCTGGAATCTTCAAGGATGATCCTAGATTGGCCCATGCATCAGCCTCTGCATTCTGTTCTCTGGGTACCTGTGTCAAACTAAAGGAAACAAAAGAGAGTGCCAATTCTTTGACTATCTCTAAATATTTAATTAGCTTTTCACCTTTAACAGCATAGGATCCATTAAAGTGATTAGTAATTAACAATGAATCTACAAGTACCTCAAGATACCTGATCCTCATATGCTTGGCAATTTGCAAACCAGCTATCAAGGCTTCATACTCAGCCTCATTGTTCGTAGTTTGAAACTCACAAGCTATGGAGTGGGGTATTATATCCCCCTGTGGCGATTTTAGTAGTATTCCAAGTCCTGTTCCTTTGACATTAGAAGCTCTATCAGTGAAGAGTATCCAAGGATCCTTAGTTTCTTCAAGCTGTTGAACTTCCAACTCAGCTTCCCTTTGCAAGTCACTACTGAAATCTGCAACAAAGTCAGCTAAGGCTTGGGATTTAATGGCAGTTCTAGGCTCATATCTTATATCATAAGCACTGAGCTTCACTGCCCACTTAGCCATCCTTCCTGACATTTCAGGTTTCCTGAGAACATTCTTAATTGGAAAGTTAGTCTTAACAATAATGGCATGAGTTTCAAAATAATGTCTTAATTTAGTAGATGCCATAATTAATGCAAGGATAAGTTTTTCTAAATGTGAATACTTGAATTCAGTATCAAGCAAACTCTTACTTACATAATAAACAGGATGTTGTGTACCTTGGTGATCCTTAACAAGGACTGCACTTACTGCTTTAGAGGATACCGCCAGATATAAGGATAATATATCCCCTTTTTCTGGTTTCATCAAGGCAGGAGCTGAGGATAGGTAATCCTTAAGGGCTTTGAGAGCATTTTCATGCTTTTCAGTCCACTCAAATTTCTTGTTCTTTCTCAAAATGTCATAGAATTCCTTGCAATTTTCTGATGACTTGGATATGAACCTGTTCAAGGCGGCGATCCTCCCAGTTAACCTTTGCACATCCTTGGCATTGGCAGGAGATTTGATATTCACAATAGCCTTAATTTGCTCTGGACTTGCTTTAATGCCTCTTTTTGTTACCATGTATCCTAGGAATTTTCCTGCTTTAACACCAAAGTGACACTTGAAAGGATTTAGTTTTATATTAAATTTATCAAGGATATCGAATGCTTCCTCCAAGTCTCTAAGGTGATCCTCAGCTTTCTTAGACTTAACCACCATGTCATCTATATAGACTTCCATAGTGTGTCCAATTTGTTCCTTGAACATCATATTGACTAGCCTTTGATAAGTAGCACCTGCATTTCTTAGTCCAAATGGCATAGCAATATAACAATATATACCAGTTGGGGTCATAAAAGCTGTATCCTTTTGATCGGATGGTTCCATCTGAATTTGTTGAAATCCAGATGAAGCATCCATAAAAGTCAGCAACTCATGACCCGCGGTAGCATCCACCATGGAGTCAATGTGTGGTAGTGGGAAAGGATCCTTGGGACATGCCTTGTTTAAATCAGTGAAATTGACACATACCCTCCACTTTCTATTTTTCTTTTGAACAACCACCACATTGGCTAACCACCTTGGATACTTGACCTCTCTTATCATACCTGCCCGGAGCAATTTATCTACTTCTTCCTGGATAATAGCGTTCCTTTCAGGTGAAAACTTCCTCCTTTTTTGATGAATTGGCTTGAATGACCTGTCAATGCCAAGTTTATGAGTAATTATATCTTTAGATATACCAGTCATGTCCTCATGCTTCCAGGCAAAGGTAGTTTTTCTCCTTTTATGGAAGGATACTAGATCCTGTTCAATGTTGCTGAGGATCCCTGATACTATGAAGACTATAGATTTAGGATCATGAGGATCCATAAGGATTTCTTTCACATCCTGTTCTCTTGCCACCAAGACATCTCTTGGAGGATGCTTTAATTGTTATTGCTCCCTTGGTCTTGAGGCTGGCTTCATTGATGACGTGTAGCAATTCTTAGCTTCTTGTTGATCGCTCTCAATTTTTACCACTCCCGATGGACTAGGAAGCTTTACACATTGATGATAGGTAGATGGGACTGCCTTCATGTCATGTATCCATGGCCTACCAAGGATAACATTACAACAGGATAAGCAATCTATAACACATAATTTTTTATAAGAATGAAGTCCTTCAATATAGATGGGGAGTTTGATGTCCCCCAATGTGTTCTTGGTTTCTCCACTGAATCCCACAAGAACTGAGGATCTTGGTACAATATCCGATTCAGGGATGTTCATCTTCTTGAGGACATCAAGCTGAATGATGTTTACTGAGCTTCCTCCATCTATCAGGATCCTGCGAACAAAGTGGTTAGATATAAACAAAGTAATAACAAGACCATCATGATGAGGATCCTGAACATCAACACGATCATCCTCATCAAAAGTTATAATTTTATCCTTGGTAACAGTGGAGGTACGAATGGGTCTATCTCCATTATCCATCATGGTCTCCTTGGCATGCCTTTTGGCTGCTGAAAAGGAAGTACCACAAATGTCTGATCCACCGGATATGAAGTTTATAACTTGTGCATCTGCTGGAGGAGCAGGAGCTTTTTCTGGGATCCTCTCAGGATTCTGGGTCCTTGACTTCTTTCTTCCCAAAAGCTCCTTCAAGTGCCCCTTGCTTAACAAATAACCAATCTCTTTTCTCAGTGCAATACACTCTTCAGTGAGATGCCCGAAATCCTCGTGATATGCACACCATTTGGATTTGTCTTTTGTAGCAACTGGTTTATCACTTTTTTCTAGGCCATCTTGCTTTTTCACCTAAATTCTGCATTGCAAGGATCAGTTCATAGTTATCAACAGAAAAACAGTATTCAGAAATGGGAGGATAATCCTCATCATCCTCTTCCTGTTCTACTGCATGCACGTTCTGGTTGTCAAACTTGTTGTAGGACTTAAACTTGTTGTTCTTGAAGTAGGATCATTGTTTTTCCTGCTTCGAGGATCCTGCCAGTCTTTCCTGGATCCTTTTATCATCCTCTAATCAGATGAATCTAAGGGCCCTGGTTCTCACTTCATCAAGATTCCGAGCATGGGGTCATAACAAGAT
The DNA here is from genome assembly GCA_030545235.1 of Helianthus tuberosus. Lineage (NCBI taxonomy): Eukaryota > Viridiplantae > Streptophyta > Magnoliopsida > Asterales > Asteraceae > Helianthus > Helianthus tuberosus. Next base: position 127,302,057 of record CM060358.1, read on the forward strand.
CATTATAGAATAATGAATCCCTAAGCAAACCCATTTTAAAGGCTTCCACAGCCATAGCTATATCCAGATTAGGGTTATCTAAGGATTCTTTACTAAACTTAGTGATATAATCTCTAAGTGATTCTTTTTGACCTTGTGTTACCCTATATAGATCACTAGTTAAACGTTCAAATTTTCTGCTACATGAGAATTGACTATTAAACAGATTAACTAGATTAGCAAATGAAGTAATAGAGTAAGGGGGAAGACTTAGCAGCCCTTTAAGAGCTGATCCTGTAAGTGTGGATCCAAAACCCTTGCATAGGCATGCTTCCTTTAACCTCTCAGGAATTGGATTAATCTCTATCCTTTCTCTGTATTGAGCTACATGTTCCTCTGGATCCGTCGAACCATCATACAGCTTCATAGTTGGTATCTGGAACCTTTTGGGTATCTCAGCATCACAAATAGGTGGTGCAAAACGAGATATCCTATGGCTATCATCTGCGATTTCAGGAATGGGCTTAACCACCCCTGGAACGCTAGATATCATATCCTTCAGTTTCTGTAACTCCCTAGCCATAGCTTGATTGATACCTGTATCCTGCATAAAGTCATGGTTAGTGTTGTAAGAATTATTCAAAGTGTTACCTCCCGGAGGATTCAAGTTTAGAATCCCAGATGTGAATCCATATTGACGAGATTCTGGTATGATGGAAGGACCAGAAGTAGCAATGGTCTGCATTGGAATGAAGTCTCCTTGATGAACATCTGTGCTTGAGGGTTGTACACTTCGTAAGAATCCTTGATCCTGAAAGATGTTGGATCCTTGAACCTGGAAGGAGGATCCTTGAACCTGAGAGGATCCTTGAACCTGAGAAGATCCATGAACCTGAGAGGATCCTTGAACCTGAGAGGATCCTTGAACCTGAGAAGATCCATGAACCTGAGAGGATCCTTGAACCTGGGAGGATCCTTGGACCTGAGAGGATCCTTGAACCGCGTGCGTTCCCATATATCCTCATGGGTTGATGAAAGATCCCTGATGCTGGAAAGAGGATCCCGAAGGCTGAAAACAGGATCCTGAAGGCTGAAAGTGAGACCCAAAAGCCTGACTCGTAGTTGTTGTTCCATAACGCCTTCCCAATGGTTCAGTTTGATACTGGATATCCGGAGCTGTAAATTGCTGGGCAGTCATAGCTGGAGTGTCGAAATCCAGTGACCTTGGTATCAGAGGAGAGTGATCCTCCCCCGATTTCTTCTGTTTCTTGATGTCACCAATTTCCCGGAGGATCCCTTCGTTGGTTTTGTCCTGCTCTTGTATGTGATCCCTCATCTGCAAAATCAAAGAAAAAAGATCACTAGTAGTAGGGTTAGAAGAAACAGCAGAAGTTGGTGGTTTTGGAAAAATGGGGCTTTGTCTCTTTGCAGCATTTTCAGCATTCTTCTGGGGATCTAAAAGGTGGTGGAGGCAAAGGTGGAACGCCCTGTGAAGAAGTGACTGCCGGCATTGAACTTGAAGTGTTCTTTGCTGAAGAAGCCATGTGGTTGAAGATGATGAACCAAAATGAACACAATGAGCAAATTTTTTCAGAAATGAAGCACCAAACTGTTTTGGTCAAAAATCAAGCAAGGATAATGCAACCAAATCTTTTGTTGTGAGGTGTGATGCTTGAATCTACGAACAATTGTATGAACAATTTGCAAATCAAATAAAGAGGTGACACAAGGATTTATACGATGAAAAAGCCCTTGATCAAGAGTTGATCTCCGGCATAAAAAACCTCGGGTGATGGAAACTACCGATCACCAACTAAGATTAATCGAAAGGTTGTTACAACTCGGGATGATAACAAGCTTGTTACAAGGATCACTAGTGTGCAAAAGTGCAAAAGTGTATGAAATCGCCAAATAAACTGCCGAGAGCTGTTCGAGAGTGTGTGTTTGCTAAATTAGCTAAGTGTTCTAACTCAAGCTTGTTATCCCCTTTTTAAAATTAGAAATAACTAAACTAACTAACTATCCGCTAATCATGCTAGCTTCCCACGATCTCAATAACGTTCACAAGGGCCAAGCACGTGTGGAATATTGAGGGAATATGCTCCACGAATATCGGCAAGACCAAGTCCATGCACATACTCATGCAAAACAAGCTCACGCATAATGAAGACAATCGTTAGTATAAGGATAACAATAAGGATCTTGAATCCTGATCCTGCAACACCTACAGAGGATCCTTAATTCAAACAGAATTCATGATCCTGGCAGTACTTGAGGATCCGTGATCCTTAGGATTGGAAAATCCTCCCCTAACACAATGTATCCACTAAACCTTATGTATCAACATATCACATTATGTGACCCGATCCCCTTGCACTGTTTGTGTGTAGCCATGACAACAATAACCTTTTATTATTTTCCCCTCAATCATCAATCATAATAAATATCTACCTTACTTATACAAACTAAATTGTTGCCCAAATATCATCACCCTTACGATAATTATCCATCACATTCTAACAAGTTTCCATACGTTAATCTAGAAATTATACCATGTAATCCATACACTTAATAAATCATGCCATAACTATATGTTTATCGATCAAACAATTAATCATGCCAAATATTAGACGTAACAGTAACAATCAAGTAGCATTAGTCACACAATGATAACAACATCAATCATGCAATAACCATATGTTTATCAAGAATTAACAATAAATCAAGAATTGAATAAGGATGATCGAACTAACCCATATCTCCTAGTTTACATGCAGACTATACATCCAGTTTAAGTTTCACGAATCACCGAATCAACACCAAGCATAACAAGAATACATACGTATATCTAATAAAAGATGTCATACTAACCACGAAGCTTAGAAGGTGTCGCGATAATGGAGGTGAGGGAACAAACAGCCGCTTCACGTAGAACACTAGGGTTCCTCATGATATGGAGTATGCTAACAATCTAATGGAATCAAAACCCATTTTTAATTGATATATATCGCTAAAGGAGGGGGGATTCCGGCTTGGGTTGGGTGTCATATTGGACTTGGTTCACATTGGGCTTGGTTTAATTGATATGTGGGCCGAGATTCATACTATAATTAATAGAGGTTTTGTCACACCCCCAAAATCCACCTGCGGAATACCACCGCTTGAAGGCGTGACTGACCAGGATCCAGCCACCAATCATATTGAACAAGCATATAAGTAGTTATAAAAATCCACCCAATACAATTGGTGTTCAAACAAAACATAGTTAAGTTGCAAGCGGAAGCATAAGTCTTAAATCAAAACATAAGTTTAATTGTTTCATAGTTTAACATGGCACACAGTCGTCCATGTCCCACAACGATCCTCCTCCATGCAAGCTCCAGCTAAGAACCTAAGGACCTGCAAAGCATGTAGTAACGAGTCAACAACAAGTTGAGTGAGTTCACGGTTGGGTGTTCGTTTTAAGTTGTTTCGAAAACAGTTTTCCTTTATCTGGCATCCTGCCGTGGGGGTTACCCCATAGTTAAAAACGTGACTTGTTTATTCCCGGTTACTCTGGCAATCCAGCCGTGGGGGCTACCCCGTGTAGTTATCTGGCATTTCGGCCGTGGGGGCTACCCCATGTATCTACTAGACTCGTTACCATATCGACTGCTGACTGTAGTCATGTTTATGTGCCCTGAACTGTCAATGTCTATCATCATTGACGTGCCAGTAGTCCATTAGTTCACGCCCGTCCTCTGCGGCACGGTGTGAGGTTTGTCAAACCTAAATAGCGCTATCTAACTAATGACCCGCTCGCCATTGGCCTCGGCGATTAAGTCGATACAAAGATGAGGGACTTCGTGATAGAGTTTTGGTCTAGTACGAGTTATCTGTCCGTGAGGACGAGGAATTACATTCCTGAACCTTTGCTGTCCTACCCAAGGAGGACGAGGAACCCAGTTCCTTAACCCCAATTCCCGACCCCTGGGAATCCCATGCTTTGTAGAGGGTGTGAACTCACCTTGGTTTGCTCGGTAGAAACACAGAAAAGTCAAACAAGCAATGTTGTGGCTACTCACGTCCTATCATAGTTGTATCATACAATCGGGTTCGTATTCAAGTAGTGCACGTATGGCATACACGTATAATAGCAGGTAGCATGCAGGTATAATTTATGGCATACACTCATAACCATACGGTTCACAAAGACACTTATGAGTTCAGTATACAAGCGAACAAGGCCCAATAGTCCGGCCCAAGCACTTCGGCCCGTAACAGTGAGAGCCCAAATAGTGTGTACATGCACATGGGCTCGAGTCGCAACCGGACTCGCAACCACGGTTTCGGTTCGTGCTGTTTTGGTTACGAGTCGCAACTGGACTCGCAACTGTGGTTCCGAGTCACCAAGTTGGTGTGCTGATCATGTGTGGTTTCGAGTCGCAACCAGGTGTTTGCGACTCGCAATCTGTGTCGCAACCGGGAGATTTCGACTCATCGTGCATGGTTTCGAGTCGCAACTGATGGTTTCGGTTGGACAGGAGCTGATTCGGTACAGTGTACTACCCACTAACATTCTGATTTCATGTAACAGTTTGTACTATCCAACCAAAATCCTTAAACATGTTTCTTGTCTAGCAAATTACTAAAAATGGATCAAACATATCAGATTTCAAATATTCAACATGTTCATATGATATTCAACAAGTTCTTCATGTGTTCATCATGTTCATCTTTAGGGTTTTCATCTTTTGAACAAACAAGCTTATTAAACCGATTTATGTCAACATAATCTACTTAGTTTAATGCACCAATGATCCTTATCATTCACATATTCAATCCGAGAACATAATAGCACCATATTCAAACATTTTTCTACTTATTCATATGTTAAGTTATCATGAAACATTAGCAACCACTCTAATCATGACTTTGTCTAGAAATCAAGCATATACATCATAGATGAACAACAACAATCTTAACATCGGTTATTCAAGGAGGATATATATCTATCATGTATGAACCTTAACAAGCAAACATGTTATCAAATCATCATCATCAACCGAAAATCATACATCATTATCAACTCAAAACACAATACACATCCGGTTCACAAACATCATCAAGCATACACTACACTAGTTAAGTTCTATCATTCATACCATTATTAAACAACAACAAACATCATAAATTCACTAACCGGTTCAAGTGTGGGTTCAAAGGTGTGAGTGAAGCTTCCAACCGGTGTGTGTGAGAGACGATCCGAGAGCTTCTTACGGTTGTCGATTGGATCCGAGAATGAAGGAGAGACAATGTTGTGACTTAGGGTTTTAGTGAGAGGATGAGGAGTGTGTGTGTAGAGGAGAGTATGAGTGTTGTCCAAAATGACAAGTGTGGGTATCATGAGGATTATATACTTGTTTCACTTGTGCACCCTAATGGGCTTCGAAATAGGCTAAGGTGTGTGTGTGGCTCAACCGGCCCACATGTTACGGTTCACTCGGTTCATATACATACCCGCATACATACACAAAGCATACACATAACATAACACATAGTCATATAAGTTCACATGTATTCATTAAATCATCAAATCGGTTAGTCGCTAAACGTTCAAGCACACAACAAAAGGTTCTAAATTTCGAGTTGTCACATCATCCCCAAGTTGAAAGAAATTTCGTCCCGAAATTTGGTAGGCACTCACTGAGGAAGCTAGTTAAGTTGTATGGTTTTCCCGGTTTTCCTGGGGTGTCACATCCACCCCCCGTTGATCTGGAATTTCGTCCCGAAATTCCGTAGCTTCGGCCTCAGTAGTGGGTGTACTGTTTGCGAACAGTTGGGGATACTTTTGTTTCATCTGATCTTCGCGCTCCCAGGTGAACTCTGGGCCGCGACGTGAGTTCCAACGAACTCGAACGAGAGGTATTCTAGTGCTCTTGAGGACCTTAACATCCCGGTTCGTGATCTCGACTGGTTCCTCGACGAATCGTAACTGTTCGTCGATAGTGAGTTCCTTCAGAGGAACTACGTGGGTCTCATCTGATGGACACTTCTTCAGATTTGACACGTGGAAAACGTTGTGAACTGCACCGAGTTCTGCTGGTAAGTTTAGTCTGTAGGCCACCCTGCCTATTTTCTCAATGACCTCGAAGGGTCCAACGTATCGTGGGTTAAGTTTGCCGCGTTTATCAAAACGAACCACACCCTTCCAGGGCGAAACTTTGAGTAGTACCCGCTCCCCAACCTGGAGCTCAAGTGGTTTCCTGCCCATGTCGGCGTAAACTTTCTGACGTTCACGAGCGGCCGTCATGCGTTTTCGTATCTGAGCGATTTGCTCGGTTGTATCTACCACATATTCTGGACCAGTGATCTGACTATCTCCCACCTCCGCCCAACAAAGAGGTGACCGGCATTTACGTCCGTACAATGCCTCAAACGGAGCAGCTTTAATGCTGGTGTGGTAGCTGTTATTGTACGAGAATTCCACAAGTGGCAGATGCTTTTCCCAGCGGTTGCCAAAGTCGATTACACATGCACGAAGCATGTCTTCTAAGGTTTGAATAGTGCGTTCGGACTGCCCGTCCGTCTGAGGGTGATACGCTGTGCTCATGTCTAGTCGTGAGCCAAAGGATTTGTGCATTGCTTGCCACAGCTCTGAAGTAAAACGTGCATCTCGATCCGAGATAATGGAGGTGGGCACCCCGTGCCTCGAAACAACTTCCTTGAGGTAAATTTCTACGAGAGTGGAGAACTTATCCGTCTCCTTGATAGCCAAGAAGTGTGCAGATTTTGTGAGTCGATCCACGATCACCCAAATTGTATCGTTCCCGCGCTGGGATCTAGGTAGGCCAGTAACAAAATCCATGGAAATTTGCTCCCATTTCCACTGAGGTATCTCTGGTTGTTGGAGTAGGCCTGATGGTTTCTGGTATTCAGACTTGACTCTCGCACAAGTCAAACACTTGCTGACATAGGTCGCTATGTGGGCCTTCATGCTAGGCCACCAATACGTAGTTTTGATGTCGTGGTACATTTTGTCCGATCCAGGATGTACCGAGTAGCGAGACTTGTGTGCTTCGTCCATCACAAGTTCTCGTAGGTTGCCATAGAGTGGGACCCAAACGCGTCCCGTCACGTAGTAAGCACCGTCTTCCTTCTGTTCTAAGCGTTGCCTTGATCCGCGTAGGGCTTCAGCCCTGACGTTTTCTGGTTTCAGTGCTTCTATCTGAGCAGCTCGTATCTGGGAGGGAAGACTAGAATGGATCGTGAGTTGTAAAGCTCGCACGCGCTTAGGCGCAGTATCCTTTCGACTGAGGGCGTCGGCCACAACATTGGCCTTGCCCGGGTGGTACCTGATTGAGCACTCGTAGTCACTCAGTAGTTCGACCCATCGTCGTTGTCGCATATTCAGTTCCTTCTGCTTGAAGATGTGCTCGAGGCTCCTGTGGTCAGTGTAGGTGGCGCACTTGGTACCATACAGGTAATGCCGCCATAACTTAAGTGCAAAAACAACAGCTCCCAGCTCTAAGTCGTGCGTAGTGTAGTTCTTTTCATGAACTTTAAGTTGGCGTGAGGCGTAGGCTATAACTTTGTCTCGTTGCATCAACACGCAACCAAGACCCTGAATTGATGCGTCGCAGTAAACCACAAAGTCGTCTGTGCCTTCCGGCAAGGAAAGGATAGGTGCGCCACAAAGTCTATCCTTTAGGTGCTGAAATGTTGATTCCTGTGCGTTTCCCCAGCGATAAACAACGCCCTTCTGCGTTAGTGAGGTGAGAGGCTGTGCAATCTTAGAAAAAATCCTTTATGAATCTCCGGTAGTATCCCGCCAAACCCAAGAATTGGCGAATTTCCTTTGGTGTACGAGGTGCAGGCCAGTTCTTTATCGAGTCTACCTTGGATGGATCAACGTGAATCCCATCCTTGTTTACCACGTGGCCTAGGAAATGGACTTCTCGAAGCCAGAAGTCGCATTTCGAGAACTTTGCATAAAGCTGTTCTGTTCGAAGGAGTTCCAGAATAAGTCGCAGATGCTGCTCGTGTTCTTCCCGACTCTTAGAATAGATCAGGATGTCGTCGATGAAGACTATAACGAATTTGTCCAGGTAAGGCTTGCACACTCGGTTCATCAAGTCCATGAAAACCGCAGGTGCGTTTGTCATCCCAAAAGGCATGACCAAAAACTCATAGTGCCCGTATCGAGTTCTGAAAGCTGTTTTGGAGACGTCCTCTTCCCGGACTCTCAGCTGGTGATAACCCGATCTCAAATCGATCTTCGAATAGTAGCTCGATCCTTGCAGTTGGTCGAACAAGTCATCAATACGTGGAAGAGGATAACGATTCTTCACAGTCACCTTGTTGAGTTCACGGTAGTCGATGCACATCCTGAAGGTACCGTCTTTCTTCTTTTCAAATAGCACTGGAGCTCCCCAGGGCGAAGAGCTAGGACGAATAAAACCCTTATCCAAGAGTTCTTGTAGTTGCGTAGACAGCTCTTCCAGTTCAGATGGGGCTAAACGATATGGTGCTCGAGCTATGAGTGTCGCTCCAGGAGCTTGTCACCATGAATTACCAAAGGTTCTTAACCAGCACAAGGAATACGGACGATCTTTTCTTTGCAAAGAATCCCTGCTCGATGTTGAGGTAGCCAATCCATACCAATAACGATGTCGAAACCATTACAACGTTGGGGTCATTCCTAGCATCATCCTGACCAATCACGAACACTCGATCCCTGGCACCATTGCCGTCGTTATTACCCCCGTTGTTGCCTCCATTGTTGTTCCCGTTTCCTTGGTTGTGGTTCTGATTCTGGTTCCGGTTCAACTGTGGACAGTGTCTCTTGAAGTGACCTTCAGCACCACACTGATAGCATCCCTTGTTACCCTGTTGTTGCTGCTGATTCTGTGGAGCTTGTGGCTGCTGTTGTCGGTTCTGGTTTGCAGGACGTGAGCTTCTATAATCTTTGGCTTCATGACCGAGCTTGTTGTATCTCTGACAACGATCTTTGTTGCACGGCCCGCTATGGTGCAAATTACATCGATTCCACCCTGCCCTTGACTACCAGAAGATTGCTGACCAGGACTCTGGTAGTCATCGATCTTTCGCTATTGTGCCTGGGACTGAACCGTAGTCGAACCCTTACTAGGGTTCCATCCCACTTCCGTTTGTTGTCACTGGGAGTAGAAGTAGTAGTAGTAGTAGCACCAATACGCTTAGGTAGCTTGTTCTGTTCCACTGCCGGGTCTGTGAGACGATGAGCAAAACGAGTAACATCCTGAATGGTTGTAAGGTTAGCAACAGTCAAATGGCTTTAAATCTCTGGTACTAATCCTTTGAGGTACAGCTCAATGCGCTTGATGGGAGGATCCACTTATAGTTAGACACAACACTGCCAGTTCGTTGGATCGTTTCGTGTACGCTTCTATCTCTGACTCCGTCACCTTCAGGTTAAAGAACTCCACTTCCAGCTTGTGGATGTCATCACGACTACAGTATTCACGTTTGATCAGTTCCTTAAAATCATTCCATGGGGTGGCATTAGCAGCCGCCAACCCCGGCATCTGAACTTGCGCGTTCCACCAAGTTAGCGCAGTGCCTTCGAGAGTACCAGAGACATATTTCACCCCACGAGCCTCGGGGCATTCACACATTTCGAAGACTGGCTCGTGCTTCTCAAACCAATGGAGGAGTCCAACGGCCCCTTCAGTGCTACTGAAAGTACTAGGACGACAGTCCATGAACGTCTTAAATGTGCATACAGGCGGCTGAGCGTTCTGACCTTGTTGCGCGAGGAAGAAACGACAGGGTTAAGCGCGAGAGTTGGGTCATGAGAGTAGGATCTATCATCCTAGGTTAGGTTCGGAATGGCAGGTTATACCTCCTGCCTAAGCGGCTGCGAGTGCTGCCGTAACTTGTTCGTTGATAAGAGCCGTCAGCTGGCTTGAGTTAGGTTCATACGTTCCCTCATGATCTCACATCGAAGGAAACACAAATAGGAAAGGTGTCGCGAATATGTAAGTGTGGAGTGACAGTAGGGAGCAAGCACAAATGTGTTTTCAAACTATAGTTGCTACGTTTATCTAAGCATACCATGAGCAAAGTTCTATGCAATCTAGCAAGTAGGCAATATAAACATAATTCATACCACCTAGAATGTCGAGCCTTGCACGTGGAGTGAAGCGTCGTTGTGGATCGTAGAGCACTGTACAGGTTATAGTCTGGTTTTAACAAAAACGTTTTCCCTTATTAAAACCAAGTTCTCTATAACCAATGGCTCTGATACCAATCTGTCACACCCCCAAAATCCACCTGCGGAATACCACCGCTTGAAGGCGTGACTGACCAGGATCCAGCCACCAATCATATTGAACAAGCATATAAGTAGTTATAAAAATCCACCCAATACAATTGGTGTTCAAACAAAACATAGTTAAGTTGCAAGCGGAAGCATAAGTCTTAAATCAAAACATAAGTTTAATTGTTTCATAGTTTAACATGGCACACAGTCGTCCATGTCCCACAACGATCCTCCTCCATGCAAGCTCCAGCTAAGAACCTAAGGACCTGCAAAGCATGTAGTAACGAGTCAACAACAAGTTGAGTGAGTTCACGGTTGGGTGTTCGTTTTAAGTTGTTTCGAAAACAGTTTTCCTTTATCTGGCATCCTGCCGTGGGGGTTACCCCATAGTTAAAAACGTGACTTGTTTATTCCCGGTTACTCTGGCAATCCAGCCGTGGGGGCTACCCCGTGTAGTTATCTGGCATTTCGGCCGTGGGGGCTACCCCATGTATCTACTAGACTCGTTACCATATCGACTGCTGACTGTAGTCATGTTTATGTGCCCTGAACTGTCAATGTCTATCATCATTGACGTGCCAGTAGTCCATTAGTTCACGCCCGTCCTCTGCGGCACGGTGTGAGGTTTGTCAAACCTAAATAGCGCTATCTAACTAATGACCCGCTCGCCATTGGCCTCGGCGATTAAGTCGATACAAAGATGAGGGACTTCGTGATAGAGTTTTGGTCTAGTACGAGTTATCTGTCCGTGAGGACGAGGAATTACATTCCTGAACCTTTGCTCTCCTACCCAAGGAGGACGAGGAACCCAGTTCCTTAACCCCAATTCCCGACCCCTGGGAATCCCATGCTTTGTAGAGGGTGTGAACTCACCTTGGTTTGCTCGGTAGAAACACAGAAAAGTCAAACAAGCAATGTTGTGGCTACTCACGTCCTATCATAGTTGTATCATACAATCGGGTTCGTATTCAAGTAGTGCACGTATAGCATACACGTATAATAGCAGGTAGCATGCAGGTATAATTTATGGCATACACTCATAACCATACGGTTCACAAAGACACTTATGAGTTCAGTATACAAGCGAACAAGGCCCAATAGTCCGGCCCAAGCACTTCGGCCCGTAACAGTGAGAGCCCAAATAGTGTGTACATGCACATGGGCTCGAGTCGCAACCGGACTCGCAACCACGGTTTCGGTTCGTGCTGTTTTGGTTACGAGTCGCAACTGGACTCGCAACTGTGGTTCCGAGTCACCAAGTTGGTGTGCTGATCATGTGTGGTTTCGAGTCGCAACCAGGTGTTTGCGACTCGCAATCTGTGTCGCAACCGGGAGATTTCGACTCATCGTGCATGGTTTCGAGTCGCAACTGATGGTTTCGGTTGGACAGGAGCTGATTCGGTACAGTGTACTACCCACTAACATTCTGATTTCATGTAACAGTTTGTACTATCCAACCAAAATCCTTAAACATGTTTCTTGGACTGCAATTAACAGTGAAATCACATGTAAATTAAATAGTTGAACTATTGTGTCGATTGCATTTAGTGGGTCAGCCACTTTAATTGCTCATTGAGTCACAATTATAAATCACATGGGTGTCACATGGGCCGAGATATATGAATTCACATGGCCGACAATTATGAATCATATGATTCACTGTCAAAGTTAATCCTATATTGATACTTGCATTGGGCCGAGAGACTTAATCGGATCATGATTTCCACTAACTGAAATTTGCCAACAATATCAACTCATTGGGCCGATCAAGTGTTAATATAATTACAGATCACATGGGTTACTCATTGTATTGAGATAAATTCTTTCATTACTCATTAACAACTCTACATCATATTAGTTCAACTATTCATCAATAGGTTACAACATCAAATATGCAAGTTACAACACAAACCATTACGAAAAGTACGATTGCAACAAGTAACGTGTCGGGGGAAAGACCTGTGAAAACTCGAGTTGTCACATAAGTAGTATGTACAAGTAACCGAAACACAGACGTATATGAAAGAGAAATATTTGGCTTAGTGCCTCGCAATGCGGGCGAGGCAAAACCTAGTTATATATACACTTAAAAGGCTATGCCAGTGGGCTAATCCGATATAGCCAAGTGTCGACTTCTGGTTGGTCAAAAGAATTTTTTGCTTTTCATCCTTAACTTTTCTAATTTACGTGTTTGGTCCTTCTATTATAACTATCATAATATACATGTTTAGTCCCTCTACTTAATAAACTTTATTCCTCATTAGTTAACTTTGCTAATATACATTTTTAGTCCATCTACTTTAACTTTGCTGTCCTTCTACTCTAGCTTTCCTAATATACATATTTAGTCCCTCGACTTAATAAATTTGATTCCCCATTAGTTTACTTTGCTTATATACATATTTACGTCATCTACTTTAACTTTGTTGATATACATATTTAATTACTCTGCTTTACTTTTATTTAGTTAAGTATTTCGCCTTTTAGAGTTTTTTTTCTCGCTAACGTGATGAACCAAAGCCAATCCAACTGAATAATATTGTTTACGCTATTGGTATTATTAGAACCAATATTTTTTCTTTTAGTATTTCGTTTGTTAGTGTGTTTTATACATACATGGACGTTTTAATAATCCTTTTCCAATTATTTTATGTTATCTCTTTCGGTTGCTACACTGAGTGTCGGTACTATATTGATAATAAAACTTCCGCCTTAACGGGGTAAAATTTCTAGTTAGTTATAGTATGCAACTTAGCATGTATGAAAATAAATATATCACAAAATGATCAAGAAATATATGACAAAAAGATGTATTTTAAAATGAAATAACTAAAAAATGACGTGGCACTACCTAAACTACATGTTCTGTAACCCACTTCCACCGCCCAGATATTATGCTTCTCACATATTCTTATCAGCATTGATTCTCCCTATCTTTGAAAAATGCAATATTTTTATATTTTTTACTTAAGGATTATTTTTTTTAGTATAATTAAGTTTGGTGTTTAACGTTATTCAAATATTACAGACTCGTATATTACATAGTGTTGTATAATCGAAACAATATAATTATATAACCTATAAAACTTGATATAACTAACGTATTTTTTTTTTGCTATATAACAATTCAGATGACTAACTTGAATTTATCACAAAAATCATCTGATGCTAATAAGCAACATTGAAATACTGTAATAGACTCATGTATTACACTAGTTAAATAGTGAAATATGTACTACGTAAATAAATATATATATATATATATATATATATTCTTTATGCAACTGAAATTATTTATTAGTTTTTACATATAATGTATATAAATAAAAGTAAATGAAAATAATTTTATTGGTATGTAATAAATTAGATTTGTTTTCTTTTTTTATTAGTTGTTATAAAACAATGATCCATGTTAACGGTTTTTTATGATGAATAAAATATTTTCATAGTTAATAAGGAATTTATTATGTCATAAATGGGTAAAGGAAAAGAAATAAATAATGCTTAAATATGATTAAGTTACCTTTCTTAATTTATAAAACATTTCGTTATTTAGAATTAGAGAGAGATTTGAACGAGAGAAAAATGGTAGGGTAAAATATGGTGGTGATACGTGTTCAATTTTGTATTCATTTATTAGGTAACTAGTTTAGATACTCGTGTGTTACATGAGTTACACAATGTAAAATAACAAAACTATAAGTTTCTAAATATTTCTTTGTATAGCACATTTGTTATCTTAATTGTAAGTTTCTCATCTTTGTTTAGCATTAGTATTTTAACTCCGCCCTTGCTTTTGTTAACAAAATACAAATCAACTCTCGCTGGTGGTTGTCAAGAAAACAGTCATAAATTTTTATTTTTCTTTTTCATGTAAGAAAATAAACGAATATTATTTTGACTAATTTTGTTTGTTGCTCAATTAAATTACATGTATAAACCCTTTAGGGGCTTTATCACGGCACGTCAACGCCATGTAACACAGGGGCTTTAAATCTCTTTTCTTTAACTTGTAGGGTGTGATATAAAGCCTCTTATTAAACAAAAAAAAATATATTGGTTGAAAAGAGGTGGGCCCCACCTACACCCCCTTTTCTTCCGTTAACACAATGGCGAGGAGAAGGATGGCGCCCCCTTTCATTTGCTCGGTGTGGACGATGGCGCCCCAGGGACGTTATGGAGGCTGACATGGTGGGTGTCGCTAAGCCACACCCACCGGTCTAAAATATTAAAGAAAATATATTTCTGGTAATGATGGTGGTAATTTGGAAATTGATTATGGAACGATTAAATAATTATTATTACCTTAAAAACACAACTATACTCATGTTTTTTAAATATTATTTGATTGATTTACAAATTTTCAAATAACTTTGAAAGGTACATATTAAGACAGGAACTAGTAATAAGACCCGCGCGCCTTGTGGCGCGGGTACTTTGTAAATGTCGAACAGATTAGTCCTAGCGTTTTGTGATGCGTTAATCATATAAAAACGTTCATTTCAACGTATTCAATTGAACTCAGTGTAACCTATATATCATTACGATTAGATCAAAACGTAAAGTAAATCTTTTACCGTACAATGATGGGGTATTATATGTGACCGGAATAACTCAAATTTATATCGTCAAGTCAAAATGTATTATATGCAACCCAATTCATACGTAGGAAATGTAGAAAATAAAGCATGAAAGTGTACACCAAATTCACGTCAAAACGTAGACAAACTCGAATTTATACAAAAAGTATACCAAGACAAACTCGAAGATTGTACCGACTATGCGACATGATTATGTATGACTTATTATGACCCTTTACGTTAAAACATATACCAGCTCGAATTTTGACGGAACTTGTTTTCAAACAAAATTTACGCCGAAGCGTACATAAAAAGTAAGCTTGAAAGAGTATTATAAATGAAAACAAACTTTATGTCGAAACGTACAAAAAAAGTAAGCATAAAACCATATTATATTCGACCCGGCGCGTTTTCAAATAAAATTACATCGAAACGTAGATCAACTCGAATTTATACCGACACGTACATAAAAAAACACACAACAAATTAAAGTTTTATAAGTTAACGAACAAAACTATTATAAAAAAAAAATCAGATTATATATATTCTCGAGGGGGTCAAAGTTATATTTATCAAAGTTCATAAAAAAAAGGCAACAGGGTTGAAAATTACATCTCCTAAACTTAAGTGCTAAGAGTGGGTGAAAATAAGATTTAACAAAGCTGAGGTTTTAAAATGAAACTACCAAAGTTGAGGGTCTAAATATAAAAATTATGAAAGTGTAGGGATAAGGGAGACAAAGCCCTTAACCAACTCCACCGACTCTCTCGTAAGATAGATTGATTTACACATGATATACCTTATTTCGAGTTAGAAATATTAATTTATAGTCAAATCTTTTTTCATTACATTATTCAATTTATTCGAATATACCATACTTCTTAAAAATTTTAGTTTTGTAAAAATATACGTTATCAGTTTTTAGTTTAGGCTACAATATAAGTACATTATTATTTCTTTAAAGTAATTATAACTTTTTTATAGTTTCTATTTTAAGATGATTATTAAATAAACCAGTTGTATTTTGTTGTATAAAATCTACTTTTAAAATAAACTATTAATTGCTACTTGGACTTAAACATGCATAACTTAGTAAAAAAAATACACAATGAATGTCACATTTTTGTTTATATGTTTTTTAATGTTATAAATTTGTATAAGATTAAATAATATTTAATCATTACATTAACAAATCATAATTAAGGGTAAGTAAAAAAATGATATGATGTAGTAATACAGTGATGTATAGTGAATACCCTTTTAAGCTTTATGATTTAAGATATAAATTTATAAGACTAATCAAATAGCATTAAGCATAACAAATTTAATTAATTAATAATAGTGGATATGTGTAAAGATATTGATGGATCTGAGTTAGTTATACTTGTGAGCTTTAAACAAGAAAGAACAAAAAATTTGTAAATTGTAGTTTAAATAAGATAAACACACAAGCAGGAAGTTATATCAAGACTTTTTATATTGAATAATGATTTCAAATACAGAAGTTTAATAAATCAATCTTTATTTCTCATCAACTTCTCTCTGATCTGGCCCTTGAATTGGTACTCAAATTTCATTGAGAAATAGTCATCTGGATCCGTTTCATGTTCTTACCTTAGAAGGACTTGCAGATCTTCATTTTGAGCCAATGGGCATTGTTCATAAAGATCTTTTCAACTTCTCCATTAACGCTGACTAATGTCAATTCATGGCTTGTCCTACCAGACGTTCATTTTAGAATTTTAAGCTAAATGGATTTCTTAGGGCATATGTTATTTAGTGAGTTGAGGGAAATTATTTTCCCAAGACTTGACTAAGCAGATCTTCTGGATTTGTGTCTGGATACCCATGTAATAATTTATTCCTCATCCCTTCTTTAATTATCTCATCTTGGTACTTCTACTGACATTTCTTTTTGTTTCTTTGGGTAGCCAATGACAGCTGATGAAATGTTCTTTGCAATAGAAAGTTCTAAGGGATCAATCAGAGATCGGATGGAAAAGTCTATTTCTTTATACTTTGGCTTTCTGGGGAGTGAGGGATCCTTTGCTCTTAAAGCTTCTAATTTCTTATAATTTTCTTGGATTGTTAACTCATTCCATCTAGCCATTGACTGCATAGAGCCAAATTGTGCAGCTACCATCTCCTCCTTCATTCTTTTTAACTAGAGGGCCTTTTTTCTAGTTGGCTTTTTGCCTGCTCTCCAGTTGGGATGAGTGGGTTTGATATCAGGATTGAGCTTTAGCTTCCCAATCCTCATAATTTCTTCTAGAATGGCTTTTATAGACTTTCCAGAGAATTGAGCTCTTGTTGCTCTTTAAGGCTTGTTCTTCATTATGTACTCCATGTAATATTTCCTTAATGCTCTTCTAAGATTAGGGTCACTTGCAGGGCTTTGTGAAGCTTTTTTGTTGACATCTTTAGCAAAATCTTCTAAAGTGTTCACTTCAATGAACTCTTCAGATTGAATTTCTTGAACCGCTTTATCTCATTTCCCTTTGCTTCTTTCTGCTGCAATCAATTCTGCATGTTTACACTTTAGCTCCAAATATTCTTTGACATTTGTAGGCTTTGGGAGATCATGCAAAGATGGGAAGGTGAGTCAGCTTGGATCTTTTATGGAATTGAAAGATTGTATCTCTTGTGGCACAGTTTCTACTAGGTGTGAAAAAGTGATTATGGTTGTGGTTGTGGTGGTTGATGGTAAGATTAATGGAAGGGATGTGATGGTTCTGGATGGCTTTGTGGTAGTGGTGGTTTTGATGGGTGATGTTTCAGGTGTTTCTTCATCATCATCTTGGATTATTGATGTGTGTCGAGCGTGGTATAATTTTTAGTTTATTTTTAGCACTTTTTACTCATTTATCAAGCTTTAAATTTATAAACCACGATACAATACAATCACTCACTACAACACGGATTTTTAATGTATTTTAGTACCTTTTTAACCTTGAATCAAGCATTAAATTTATAAAACACGATTTAAAACTATCATTCTCTACACCCATCGTTGACGTAGTATAGTGATTGTAAGATACCAAGGTCTTCCAAGGACACAAGAGCTTTTAATACCAGAATATTGTCAACGTCTAATCTAACTAAAATTTTGAGAAAAGATGTTAGTTAGTTTAAAAAGATAAAAATAAAATGAAAATTAAATATTAGAAAAGCAATAAACAAGATAGAATCACTTGGTTCCGACTCCTCTTTTACGTACCCTTTGATGATTTCCCCACTTTAGGATTTTTAAGAGATCATCTTAGTTATTGTGGCATGTCCCTCTTTTGGAGGCAATGCTACCCTCAACCATATTGGTCTGAGTCAGCAGGGATACAGTCCCACAAGACCGAGTTATTGAAAGATAACTAAGTGAGTTATTAATGCAAAATGTGGCATGTCCCTTTTTTTGGAGGCAACGATACCCTCGGCCATATTGGTCTGAGTCAGTAGGGATACAGTCCCGCAAGACTGGTTTAAAGTTTTAATAGTAGTTTATTTATACGAGATTCAAGCCGTTCTTACTTCCCCCGATTTGATCCTATCTGCCTCAAAGGAAGTCCTAATAAGCTTGAATCAAGTCCTAGTAGGATGTATACACTGAACGAGGCAAGAACTTTACCCAAACCACCCTTCTAACCCCCTTCCAGGCAGTTAACGTGCTTTATATAGACCGTAAAGACACGAATGAGTGAATCAACAAAACATGGATAAATAATGGAGTAAAGTTCACTTTCAATATAAAAAACTATTTCTTAAAGTCATTAATATAAAGCCTCGGCCATATTGGTCTGAGGCAGCAGGGATACAGTCTCGCAAGGCCGGTTTAGAGTTTTAGTAGTAGTTTATTTACACGGGATTCAAGTTGTTCTTACTTCCCT
Organism: Helianthus tuberosus; assembly: GCA_030545235.1. Taxonomy (NCBI): domain Eukaryota; kingdom Viridiplantae; phylum Streptophyta; class Magnoliopsida; order Asterales; family Asteraceae; genus Helianthus; species Helianthus tuberosus. Next base: position 127,320,776 of record CM060358.1, read on the forward strand.
TGATTTTATGTTATCTGCCTCAAAGGAAGTCCTAATAAACTTGAATCAAGTCCTCGCAGGATCTATACATTGAACGAGGCAAGAACATTACCCAAACCACCCTTCTAACCTCCTTCCGGGCAGTTAACATGCTTCATATAGACCGTTAAGACACGGACGAGTGAATCGACAAAACATGGAGAAATGATAGAGTAAAGTTCACTTTCAATATAAAAACTATTTCTTAAAGTCATTAATACTAACCCAAATAAAAAGTAGCCAAAGCTTGGAAATCAAAAGTAATACATAAAAGATTTGTCTTCACCAAGTGATGTAAGAGATTAGCCAAACATGACCTTTCATTGACAAGAACTCTTACGATCAATCTTCGATCCCAAGACTACTACACTCACTCTAAAGGTGGACAATGGAGGAATGTGGTGGATGATGGTGTTGTAGTGGTGGTTGAATGGTGGCAAGCGGGAGATAAGTGGTTTGTCAAGGGATGAGTTGGAAGTGAGCCAAGCATCTCTATTTATAGCTGAAACAGTCTCCTCACACGGCCCCGTGCCCACGTGGCATGGACCCGTTTCCTTCTTTCTCTGTCATCATTTATTGATCAGTGTCAGTCCGTATCACACACGGGCCCGTGTGTCAGTAGGCACGGCCCCGTGGTCAGTTTTGTAGGGTCCATTGGCAGATTCTGCATATCTGGGAGTTGACCACGGCCTCGTGTCTCTTGTCTGCTTTGTTTGTCTTGATCTGCATGGACTCTGAACACGCTCTGTAGTGGGGTACGGCCCCATGCCTTGGTGGCACGGCCCCGTGCTTGTCTTCTGGTTTGTTGTTTTGGTCTCGGGGTGTAGCTTGGAGGGTCAGCATGGTGTGTCAACTCTGCTTTCTTTTGTTTATGTTGGTTTTTGCTGTTAACTTGTTCCTTTTGTACGTTTAAGCTAATTTAGTGTTGAAAACCAAAAGTATCCAAGTAAACACACTCTTTCCAACATTAATACATAAAAATGGTTGATTTTATGCCTTGTTTGATATAATTTATATCTTGCATTTCTTGCATATCAAATACCCCCACACTTGAGTCTTTGCTTGTCCTCAAGCAAAACTCTTTAGTATTGCTTACACACCTAAATAGAAAAGGTAGAGAAGAAGTTTTGGGTCTTGCTTAGAGTATCTGGTATCCAAGTTCTGTTTATTTTGTTTTTATTTTATTTACAATCCTATTCGTCATGATTTATTTAAAACATTTTTAAGAAAACTATGTTTAGGCATAACATGCCTCTTAAAATTCCATTAAGCTATATACAATTTCACACACCTCACCAGTGGTCACTCAACACTCGGCCGTAGATGTATAAGTGAAATGTCCTGGTGTGGAACTTACTCGTACCATAGGCTTGACAAGCAATCATACCTCATCCTTTTTGACATAATCTTTGTAAATATCAAGAGGACTTTTAAAGGGTAGGAGTTGGCTAGGGGTAAGGATTTTTGGTTGGGAAAGTGGTGAAAAGCATAAAAATGTCGGTATTCTTCTGAAAAAATAATTTGTGACTTTTGATACAAACTATAAACTTTAAGCAAGATATTTGGGACTTGCTTGATTATTTCAAACAACAAAGGATTTTTTTTTGATAGAGTAAAGTATATAAGTATACAAGATAACTAAGTCACCGTTTTACATTTTTCAAAAGGACCGATTTTTTTATTAAAATAAGGGGTGTAAAAGTAAAAATGTTTATGGGTGATGGGTGATTGTTGCAAAATATATTTTTGCGGGTGTTGACACGAAAGGTTTAGGCTCAAATGGATTAACTAGGGGATTTTTTTTTGGTTTTGGTGGGGAGATAAAAAAGAAAATAAGATTTGAATGAAAAGGGTTATAGTCCTAATGCCTCAATCATTTACTTACTTGGATTATGTGACAACCCGAGTTTTCAAAGTCTTTCCTCGACACGTTATTTGTTTTTCAATTATGTTTGCATAACTTGTTGCCTTGTATTAGTGTACGTTTGTTATATGTTTGAGACATTGCGTTATCATTTATATGATTAATGTGATTAATGTGTGTAGTTTTTATAAACTTATGAATTATGTAAAAGTTAAAAATCATACTTGATGAAACTTGGGGGGGTTTCACCACTATCAAACTCGACGGAACATCAGAGTTTCGCCGCAAGCAAACTCGACGAAACATAACATGGGTGTTTCGTCAACACCATGTTTCGTCAGAATGGTGTTTCGCCGAAATGGGCCTCGGCCCAAACAGAACCCAAACAAGCTGCTTCCGTTATTTAGCGTAACCTGCGTAACCCTAGGCCCCTATTCTCAATTGTGAATGTCAGTAACCCTATCCCCTCTCTATAAACTTACGGCAGCCTTTGTGAAGTTCATTCTCTCGTTCGTCTTGGCATATCTCCGGGTATACGCGATTATTTGGTTAGTTTGTTCATCCTTGTTGCAATGCATATGAATTACCTGTTGATTCATGATTTGATGTACAAACTAGATTTGGTTATAAATGAGTATTGTGTTTGTGGATTGATATGATTTTCGTGTTTTTACGATTGATCTTTGTGTCGTGATTTTGTATCAAGGGTTGAATTAATCTTGGTGTTTACGTAATTATAAACGACTCGATGATGCCCTAGACTTGCAGTATGTGAATAGAGTGTTAAGTAACAATGGGATTCATGGATGATCTTGATATGATAATGGATGTGTAATGTCTATAAGGTTCGAGTGACATGTAACTGATTCTTTTTGATGATTAGGGTTAACGACTAGTTAATGATTGAAACTTGGTGCGTTAAAGATTATAGCAACTGCTGGAAACATAACGATTTGATCCGATTGGAATTGATAAACTTGTTTGCTGAAAACACGGGTGTTAGTTATTAGGGAATAGTGTAACTGTTATGTATATGGCGAAACTTCTATCTTGACGAAAACTATGCATGTTGACAAAACATAGGGCGACGAAACTTGGGAGTTTCGTCAATAAAGGATCACGATGAAACCTGGGGGTTTCGCCAAGGGAAATCACGACGAAACCTGAGGGTTTCGCCGAAGGGGATCACGACGAAACGGGGGTGTTTCGTCAAGAGGGTAAACAGACACAGTTAACTAAGTTAATTCTGTTGATGGATGACTATGTTAATGAAATTATAACCAGGACATGTTAGTGTTAATTTAGACTGAGAAGGCGTGGTTAGGTTGTTATGTATGGCACACTTAATTATTGAAGTACTGTTTCGGAGCATACATGTAAACTGGGGGACTTATATGAGCTCGAATAACTGTTAAGTGCTATGTGGTACTTGTTGTTTAAATACACATTATGGTCATGACTTATACGCGAACCGAGTGATTATCAACTGATTATGTATGTATGAATACTATAGGCTTTGACTGAATTATTTGTGAACAAGTAGTTAATCATACCGAGCAAACCAAGGTGAGTTCACACTTTCTATAAGGCATGGGATTCCCGGTGGTTTGGGAATGGGTTAAGAAACGAAAACGGAACCTGCATATTCTCCTTGGGTAGAATATGTACCTCCATCCTCCATGGGAAGGATGACAACAGTAAACCTGCGTATTCTCCTTGGGTAGATTACGTACCTCCGTCCTCCATAGGAAGGACGACAACATATAACATGCTAGACCAAAACTCTATCATGAAGTCCCTCATTTTTATATCGACTTAATCGCCGGGCCAATGGCGAGCGGGGCATTAGTTAGATAGCGCTATTTAGGTTTGACAAGCCTCACACCGTGCCGCAGAGGACGGGAGTGAACTAATGGATCTGGGCACTTAGTCAATAATGATAGACATTGACGTAGGGCACAACATGACTCAGTCAGTTGTCGATATGGTAACGGGTCTAGTGGTTAACATGGGGAAGCCCCCACTGGTTATGGTTTGGGAAACAAGGAATTGGATAACTCGTGGTTTTCGAAACAACTTATGGTTTTTTTGGAACAACATTAAAACTGGACAACCAACTGTGAACTTACTCAACTTTGTTGTTGACTCGTTGTTACATGCCTTGCAGGTCGTTAGGTGTTTAGATGGAGCTTGCACGAGAAGGAGGAGTCGTTGTGGGACATGGACCGTTGTGTGCCATGTTAAACTTTATGAACTTATGACTTATGTTTTGGTTTTACACTTTAGGCTTCCGCTGGCAACTTGAACTTGATTAACTTGTTTTGAACACCAATTATATTGTGTGGTTGGACTTTTATTTACTTTACTATAATGTTCAATATGATTGGTGGCTTGATCCTGGTCATGTCACGCCTCCTGCGGTGATACTCCGCTGGTGGATTTTGGGGGTGTGACAGATTGGTATCAGAGCCATTGGTTATAGTGAACTTGGTTTTAAAAAGGGAAAAGCTTTTGACGAAACCAGACTATAACCTGTACAGTGCTCAACGATCCACAACGACGCTTCGCTCCACGTGCAAGACTCAACACTATAGGTGATACAATTTATATTTATATTGCCTGTCTGTTAGTTTACATAGTACATTGTTCATGGTATGCTTAGTTAACGTAGCGATTATTTTGTGAAACCCTGGTGCTTACTCTCTTCTGTCATCCCATACTTATGCACTCTCACGACACTCCTCTCACTTGTGTTTCCTTTGATATGAAGATCATGAGTGGACGTTTGAACTTGACTCAAGCCTAGCTGACGGCTCTAATCAACGAACGAGTTGCTGAGGCACTCGCAGCAGCTCAAGCAGGAGGTATAATATGCTATTTTAGCTTATCCTAGGATGCTTAGAACCTACTCTCGTGAACCAACTCTCATGCTCAACTTTGTCCTTTCTTGCTCACGCGGCAGGTCAACATGCTCAGCCTCCCGTGTGTACGTTCAAAACTTTCATGGACTGTCGACCTAGTACCTTCAACGGCATAGAAGGAGCTATTGGTCTCCTCCACTGGTTTGAGAAGATCGAGTCTGTCTTTGAGATGTGTGAATGCCCTGAGGCTCGCAGGGTGAAATTTGCTATTGGAACACGCGAAGGTGCTGCGTTAACTTGGTGGAACGCACAGGTTCAGATGCTAGGGTTGGCAGCTGCTAATGCCACCCCATAGAACGACTTCAAGGATCTGATCAAAGACGAGTACTGTCATCGCATGTATATGGCGAAACTTCTATCTTGACGAAAAGCATGCATGTTGACAAAACATAGGGCGACGAAACTTGGGAGTTTCGTCAATAAAGGATCACGATGAAACCTGGGGGTTTCGCCAAGGGAAATCACGACGAAACCTGAGGGTTTCGCCAAAGGGGATCACGACGAAACGGGGGTGTTTCGTCAAGAGGGTAAACAGACACAGTTAACTAAGTTAATTCTGTTGATGGATGACTATGTTAATGAAATCATAACCAGGACATGTTAGTGTTAATTTAGACTGAGAAGGCGTGGTTTGGTTGTTATGCATGGCACACTTAATTATTGAAGTACTGTTTCGGAGCATACATGTAAACTGGGGACTTATATGAGCTCGAATAACTGTTAAGTGCTATGTGGTACTTGTTGTTTAAATACACATTATGGTCATGACTTATACGCGAACCGAGTGATTATCAACTGATTATGTATGTATGAATACTATAGGATTTGACTGAAATATTTGTGAACAAGTAGTTAATCATACCGAGCAAACCAAGGTGAGTTCACACTTTCTATAAGGCATGGGATTCCCGGTGGTTTGGGAATGGGTTAAGAAACGAAAACGGAACCTGCATATTCTCCTTGGGTAGAATATGTACCTCCATCCTCCATGGGAAGGATGACAACAGTAAACCTGCGTATTCTCCTTGGGTAGATTACGTACCTTCGTCCTCCATAGGAAGGACGACAACATATAACATGCTAGACCAAAACTCTATCATGAAGTCCCTCATTTTTATATCGACTTAATCGCCGGGCCAATGGCGAGCGGGGCATTAGTTAGATAGTGCTATTTAGGTTTGACAAGCCTCACACCGTGCCGCAGAGGACGGGAGTGAACTAATGGATCTGGGCACTTAGTAAATGATGATAGACATTGACGTAGGGCACAACATGACTCAGTCAGTTGTCGATATGGTAACGGGTCTAGTGGTTAACATGGGGAAGCCCCCACTGGTTATGGTTTGGGAAACAAGGAATTGGATAACTCGTGGTTTTCGAAACAACTTATGGTTTTTTTGGAACAACATTAAAACTGGACAACCAACTGTGAACTTACTCAACTTTGTTGTTGACTCGTTGTTACATGCCTTGCAGGTCGTTAGGTGTTTAGATGGAGCTTGCACGAGAAGGAGGAGTCGTTGTGGGACATGGACCGTTGTGTGCCATGTTAAACTTTATGAACTTATGACTTATGTTTTGGTTTTACACTTTAGGCTTCCGCTGGCAACTTGAACTTGATTAACTTGTTTTGAACACCAATTATATTGTGTGGTTGGACTTTTATTTACTTTACTATAATCTTCAATATGATTGGTGGCTTGATCCTGGTCATGTCACGCCTCCTGCGGTGATACTCCGCTGGTGGATTTTGGGGGTGTGACAGATTGGTATCAGAGCCATTGGTTATAGTGAACTTGGTTTTAAAAAGGGAAAAGCTTTTGACGAAACCAGACTATAACCTGTACAGTGCTCAACGATCCACAACGACGCTTCGCTCCACGTGCAAGACTCAACACTATAGGTGATACAATTTATATTTATATTGCCTGTCTGTTAGTTTACATAGTACATTGTTCATGGTATGCTTAGTTAACGTAGCGATTATTTTGTGAAACCCTGGTGCTTACTCTCTTCTGTCATCCCATACTTATGCACTCTCACGACACTCCTCTCACTTGTGTTTCCTTTGATATGAAGATCATGAGTGGACGTTTGAATTTGACTCAAGCCCAGCTGACGGCTCTAATCAACGAACGAGTTGCTGAGGCACTCGCAGCAGCTCAAGCAGGAGGTATAACATGCTATTTTAGCTTATCCTAGGATGCTTAGAACCTACTCTCGTGAACCAACTCTCGTGCTCAACTTTGTCCTTTCTTGCTCACGCGACAGGTCAACATGCTCAGCCTCCCGTGTGTACGTTCAAAACTTTCATGGACTGTCGACCTAGTACCTTCAACGGCATAGAAGGAGCTATTGGTCTCCTCCACTGGTTTGAGAAGATCGAGTCTGTCTTTGAGATGTGTGAATGCCCTGAGGCTCGCAGGGTGAAATTTGCTATTGGAACACGCGAAGGTGCTGCGTTAACTTGGTGGAACGCACAGGTTCAGGAGCTAGGGTTGGCAGCTGCTAATGCCACCCCATGGAACGACTTCAAGGATCTGATCAAAGAGGAGCACTGTCATCGCATGTATATGGCGAAACTTCTATCGTGACGAAAACCATGCATGTTGACAAAACATAGGGCGACGAAACTTGGGAGTTTCGTCAATAAAGGATCACGATGAAACCTGGGGGTTTCGCCAAGGGAAATCACGACGAAACCTGAGGGTTTCGCCAAAGGGGATCACGATGAAACGGGGGTGTTTCGTCAAGAGGGTAAACAGACACAGTTAACTAAGTTAATTCTGTTGATGGATGACTATGTTAATGAAATTATAACCAGGACATGTTAGTGTTAATTTAGACTGAGAAGGCGTGGTTTGGTTGTTATGTATGGCACACTTAATTATTGAAGTACTGTTTCGGAGCATACATGTAAACTGGGGGACTTATATGAGCTCGAATAACTGTTAAGTGCTATGTGGTACTTGTTGTTTAAATACACATTATGGTCATGACTTATACGCGAACCGAGTGATTATCAACTGATTATGTATGTATGAATACTATAGGCTTTGACTGAATTATTTGTGAACAAGTAGTTAATCATACCGAGCAAACCAAGGTGAGTTCACACTTTCTATAAGGCATGGGATTCCCGGTGGTTTGGGAATGGGTTAAGAAACGAAAACGGAACCTGCATATTCTCCTTGGGTAGAATATGTACCTCCATCCTCCATGGGAAGGATGACAACAGTAAACCTGCGTATTCTCCTTGGGTAGATTACGTACCTCCGTCCTCCATAGGAAGGACGACAACATATAACATGCTAGACCAAAACTCTATCATGAAGTCCCTCATTTTTATATCGACTTAATCGCCGGGCCAATGGCGAGCGGGGCATTAGTTAGATAGCGCTATTTAGGTTTGACAAGCCTCACACCGTGCCGCAGAGGACGGGAGTGAACTAATGGATCTGGGCACTTAGTCAATGATGATAGACATTGACGTAGGGCACAACATGACTCAGTCAGTTGTCGATATGGTAACTGGTCTAGTGGTTAACATGGGGAAGCCCCCACTGGTTATGGTTTGGGAAACAAGGAATTGGATAACTCGTGGTTTTCGAAACAACTTATGGTTTTTTTGGAACAACATTAAAACTGGACAACCAACTGTGAACTTACTCAACTTTGTTGTTGACTCGTTGTTACATGCCTTGCAGGTCGTTAGCACGAGAAGGAGGAGTCGTTGTGGGACATGGACCATTGTGTGCCATGTTAAACTTTATGAACTTATGACTTATGTTTTGGTTTTAGACTTTAGGCTTCCGCTGGCAACTTGAACTTGATTAACTTGTTTTGAACACCAATTATATTGTGTGGTTGGACTTTTATTTACTTTACTATAATGTTCAATATGATTGGTGGCTTGATCCTGGTCATGTCACGCCTCCTGCGGTGATACTCCGCTGGTGGATTTTGGGGGTGTGACAGATTGGTATCAGAGCCATTGGTTATAGTGAACTTGGTTTTAAAAAGGGAAAAGCTTTTGACGAAACCAGACTATAACCTGTACAGTGCTCAACGATCCACAACGACGCTTCGCTCCACGTGCAAGACTCAACACTATAGGTGATACAATTTATATTTATATTGCCTGTCTGTTAGTTTACATAGTACATTGTTCATGGTATGCTTAGTTAACGTAGCGATTATTTTGTGAAACCCTGGTGCTTACTCTCTTCTGTCATCCCATACTTATGCACTCTCACGACACTCCTCTCACTTGTGTTTCCTTTGATATGAAGATCATGAGTGGACGTTTGAACTTGACTCAAGCCCAGATGACGGCTCTAATCAACGAACGAGTTGCTGAGGCACTCGCAGCAGCTCAAGCAGGAGGTATAACATGCTATTTTAGCTTATCCTAGGATGCTTAGATCCTACTCTCGTGAACCAACTCTCGTGCTCAACTTTGTCCTTTCTTGCTCACGCGACAGGTCAACATGCTCAGCCTCCCGTGTGTACGTTCAAAACTTTCATTGACTGTCGACCTAGTACCTTCAACGGCATAGAAGGAGCTATTGGTCTCCTCCACTGGTTTGAGAAGATCGAGTCTGTCTTTGAGATGTGTGAATGCCCTGAGGCTCGCAGGGTGAAATTTGCTATTGGAACACGCGAAGGTGCTGCGTTAACTTGGTGGAACGCACAGGTTCAGGTGCTAGGGTTGGCAGCTGCTAATGCCACCCCATGGAACGACTTCAAGGATCTGATCAAAGAGGAGTACTGTCATCGAGCTGTACCTCAAGGGTTTAGTGCCAGAGATTTAGAGCAATGTGACTGCAGCTAACCTCGCTACCATCCAGCAAGTCATACGACTGGCTCATCGTCTCACTGATCAGGCACTTGAGTAGAACAAACTGCCCAAGCGTATTAGTGCTACCACTACTTCTGATGCTCCTAGCGACAACAAGCGCAAATGGGATGGGAATTCAAGAAAATGTACTACTTCTGTTCAGTCCCAGTCTCAGCAGCGAAGGACTGATGATTTCAAGAGCCCCAGTCAGCAGACTTCTGGGAATCAGGGTCAGGGTGGGTACAAGGGAAACCACCCTAAGTGCAATCGATGTAACATGCACCATAGTGGGCCGTGTAACAAGGGCCGTTGTCATAGATGTAACAAGCTTGGTCACGTAGCAAAGGAATGCAGGAGCCCATATCCTGCGAATCAGAATCGTCAGCAGCAACAACAAGCTCCACAGAATCAGCAGCAGCATCAACAACAGGGTAATAAAGGGTGTTTTCAGAGTGGTGCTGAAGGTCACTTCAAGAGGAACTATCCCCAGTTAAACCAGAATCAGAACAACAACAACAATAACCAGGGAAATGGAAACAATGGGGGTAACAATGACGGCAATGGGACCAGAGGACGTGCCTTCGTGATTGGTCAGGGTGATGCGAGGAACGATCCCAACATTGTGATGGGTAAGTTTCTACTGGATGACTTCTTTATTTCAGTTTTATTTGATTCGGGTGCCAATACTAGTTATGTGTCCTTAAAAGTTAGTCAGATGCTTAAGCGTACCCCAACACTTTTGAACACCAAGCATGTTGTAGAGCTAGCGAATGGTAAAAGTCTTGAGGCCACACACATAGTTAGGGGTTGTAATCTCATTCTAGCTGGTCAGACCTTCTCTATCGATCTTATCCCCATCGTTCTTGGTAGCTTTGACATTGTCATTGGGATGGATTGGTTATCTCAGCATCGAGCGGAAATACTCTACAAGGTGAAAATTGTCCGCATTCACTGTTCTGGTGAAGAACCTCTAGTGATTCATGGTGACAAGGGTGGTGCAGTAGTGGGCATCATCTCTTTTCTTAAGGCCCAAAAGTTCTTACGAAAGGGCCACGCATCTATTCTAGCCCTTGTTACTGACACCTCAACGAAAGAGAAGAAGATAGAAGACATTCCTATTGTACGCGACTTTCCTGAGGTATTTCCTGAGGAATTACCTGGTCTTCCGCCTCATCGTCAGGTCGAGTTTCAAATCGAGCTATCTCCTGGAGCGGCACCAATAGCCTGTGCACCTTATCGTTTAGCTCCATCATAACTAGAAGAACTGTCTGCGCAACTACAAGAACTCTTGGAAAAGGGTTTCATTCGTCCTAGCTCTTCGCCCTGGGGAGCACTAGTTTTGTTTGTAAAGAAGAAAGATGGTACCTTCCGAATGTGTATTGACTATCGCGAACTCAACAAGGTGACCGTGAAGAATCGTTATCCTCTCCCACGTATCGATGACCTATTCGACCAGCTGCAAGGGTCGAGGTTCTACTCAAAGACTGATCTGAGATCGGGCTATCATCAACTGAGAGTCCGAGACGAGGACATCTCTAAGACAGTTTTCAGGACTCGTTATGGGCACTACGAGTTTCTGGTTATGCCTTTTGGATTGAAAAACGCACCTGCGGTCTTCATGGATCTCATGAACCGAGTGTGCAAACCTTACCTGGATAAGTTTGTTATTGTTTTCATCGACGACATCCTGATCTATTCTAAGAGTCAGGAGGAACATGAGCATCATCTACGACTTATCCTGGAACTTCTTTGAGCAGAGCAGCTTTATGCTAAGTTTTTGAAATGTGACTTTTGGCTTCGTGAAGTCCATTTCCTAGGCCACATGGTGAACGAGGATGGGATTCACATTGATCCATCCAAGGTTGACTCGATCAAGAACTGGCCTGCACCCCGTACACCAACTGAAATCCGCCAATTCTTGGGTTTGGCGGGTTACTACAGGAGTTTTATCAAGGATTTCTCTAAGATTGTGCAACCTCTCACTTCACTTACTCAGAAGGGTGTCACTTATCGTTGGGGTGATGCATAGGAATCCATGTTTTAGCACTTAAAGAATAGAATTTGTAGCGCACCTATTCTCTCATTGCCTGAAGGCACAGATGATTTTGTGGTTTATTGCGACGCGTCAATTCAAGGACTAGGTTGTGTGTTGATGCAACGTGAGAAAGTCATTGCTTACGCATCACGCCAACTTAAGGTCCAAGAAAGGAACTACACTACACACGATCTTGAATTGGGAGCTGTTGTTTTCGCACTCAAGATATGGAGACATTACCTATACGGTACCAAGTGCACCATTTACACCGATCACCGGAGTCTCCAGCATATCTTCGAACAGAAGGAGTTGAACATGCGACAGCGTCGATGGGTTGAACTCCTGAATGATTATGAATGCGCGATCAAGTACCATCCGGGCGCAAAGCCAATGTGGTGGCCGACGCCCTCAGCCGAAAGGAGTCAAAACCTAAGCGCGTGCGAGCGTTACAACTTACCATCTAATCTAGTCTTCCTACTCAGATACGAGATGCTCAGGTGGAAGCATTGAAAGCAGAGAACATCAGGGCTGAGTCCCTACGAGGATAGAAGAAACTATTAGAACAAAAGGGAGACGGCGCTTACTACGTGACAGGGCGCATTTGGGTTCGACTATATGGTAATTTACGCGAGCTTGTGATGGATGAAGCACATAAGTCTCGTTACTCAGTACATCCTGGTTCGGATAAGATGTACCACGACCTAAAGACTATGTACTGGTGGCCTAGCATGAAAGCCAACATTGCAACTTATGTTAGTAAATGTTTAACTTGTGCGAGAGTCAAGATTGCATACCAGAAACCATCAGGCCTACTTCAACAACCAAAGATCCCGACATGGAAATGGGAGCAAATTTCCATGGACTTCGTTACTGGCTTACCTAGATCTCAATGAAGAAATGATACCATTTGGATGATCGTGGATCGACTGACCAAGTCTGCACACTTTCTGGCTATCAAAGAAACTTAAGTTCTCTACTCTGGAAGACGTCTATCTTAAAGAAGTAATCTCGAGGCACGGGGTGCCAACCTCCATCATATCTGATCGTGATTCACGTTTTACCTCCGAGTTGTGGCAAGTGATGCACAAGTCTTTTGGCTCACGTCTAGACATGAGCACAACATATCATCCACAGACGGATGGGCAGTCTGAACGCACCATCCAATCCCTTGAAGACATGCTTCGAGCATGTGTAATCGACTTTGGTAACGGCTGGGAAAGACACATCCCGTTAGTGGAGTTTTCATATAACAACAGTTACCACACCAGTATACAGGCTGCTCCTTTCGAGGCATTGTACGGACAGAAGTGCCGATCACCTCTTTGTTGGGAAGAGGTTGGCGACAGCCAAATCACTGGCCCAGAACTCGTAGTAGATACAAAAGAGAAGATTGCTCAGATACGACAACGAATGGCGGCAGCTCGTGACCATAAAAAAAGCTACGCTGATAAGCGTAGGAAACCTCTAGAATTCCAGGTCGGGGAACGGGTTCTACTTAAAGTCTCACCCAGGAAGGGTGTGGTTCGTTTTGGGAAAAGGAGCAAGCTTAATCCACGTTATGTTGGGCCTTTCGAAATCACTGAGAAAATTGGCAAGGTGGCCTACAGATTGAATCTACCTGAAGAACTCCGTGGAGTTCACAACGTATTCCACGTGTCAAATCTGAAAAAGTGTCTGTCAGATGAGACCTTCATAGTTCCTCTCAAGGAGCTCACAATCGACGATCAGTTATGATTGGTCGAGGAACCGGTAGAGGTTACTGACCGAGACGTTAAGGTTCTTAAGCGTACCAGAATACCCATTGTTCGAGTTCGTTGGAACTCCCATCGTGGCCCAGAGTTTACCTGGGAATGAGAAGACCTAATGAAACACAAGTATCCCCAGTTGTTTGAGAAAAGTGAAATCACTATTGAGGCTGAAGCTACTGTGAAATTTCGGGACAAAATTCCAAACCAACGGGGAGATGATGTGACATCCCAGGAAAACCAGGAAACCACGCAAACCTAACTAGCTTCCTCAGTAACTACGTGCTAAATTTCGGGACGAAATTTCATTCAAGTTGGGGATGATGTGACAACCCGAGTTTTCAAGGTCTTTCCTCGACACGTTATTTGTTTTTCAATTATGTTTGCATAACTTGTTGCCTTTTATTGGTGTACGTTTTTTATATGTTTGAGACATTGTGTTATCATTTATATGATTAATGTGATTAATGTGTGTAGTTTTTATAAACTTATGAATTATGTAAAAGTTAAAAATCATACTTGATGAAACTTAGGGGGGGTTTCGCCACTATCAAACTCGACGAAACATCAGAGTTTTGCCGCAAGAAAACTCGACGAAACATGGGTGTTTCGTCAACACCGTGTTTCTTCAGAATGGTGTTTCGCCGAAATGGGCCTCGGCCCAAACAGAACCCAAACAAGTTGCTTCCGTTATTTAGCGTAACATGCGTAACCCTAGACCCCTATTCTCAATTGTGAACGTCGGTAACCCTATCCCCTCTCTCTAAACTTATGGCAACCTTTGTAAAGTTCATTCTCTCTTTCGTCTTGGCATATCTCCGGGTATACACGATTATTTGGTTAGTTTTTTCATCCTTGTTGCAATGCATATGAATTACCTGTTGATTCTTGATTTGATGTACAAACTAGATTTGGTTATAAATGAGTATTGTGTATGTGGATTGATATGATTTTCGTGTTTTTACGATTGATCTTTGTGACGTGATTTTTGTATCAAGGGTTGAATTAATCTTGGTGTTTACGTAATCATAAACGACTCGATGATGCCCTAGACTTGCTGTATGTGAATAGAGTGTTAAGTAACAATGGGATTCATGGATGATCTTGATATGATAATGGATGTGTAATGTCTATAAGGTTCGAGTGACATGTAACTGATTCTTTTTGATGATTAGGGTTAACGACTAGTTAATGATTGAAACTTGGTGCGTTAAAGATTATAGAAACTGCTGGAAACATAACAATTTGATCCAATTGGAATTGATAAACTTGTTTGCTGAAAACACGGGTGTTAGTTATTAGGGAATAGTGTAACTGTTATGTATATGGCGAAACTTCTATCTTGACGAAAACCATGCATGCTGACGAAGCACAGGGCGACGAAACTTGGGAGTTTCATCAATAGAGGATCACGACGAAACCTGGGGGTTTCGCCAAGGGAAATCACGACGAAACCTGAGGGTTTCGCCAAAGGGGATCACGACGAAACAGGGGTGTTTCGTCAAGAGGGTAAACAGACACAGTGAACTAAGTTAATTCTGTTGATGGATGACTATGTTAATGAAATCATAACCAGGACATGTTAGTGGTAATTTAGACTGAGAAGGCATGGTTTGGTTGTTATGTATGGCACACTTAATTATTGAAGTACTGTTTCGGAGCATACATGTAAACTGTGGACTTATATGAGCTCGAATAACTGTTAAGTGCTATGTGGTACTTGTTGTTTAAATACACATTATGGTCATGACTTATATGCGAACTGAGTGATTATCAACTGATTATGTATCTATGAATACTATAGGCTTTGACTGAATTATTTGTGAACCAGTAGTTAATCATACCGAGCAAACCAAGGTGAGTTCACACTTTCTATAAGGCATGGGATTCCCGGTGGTTTGGGAATGGGTTAAGAAACTAAAACGGAACCTGCATATTCTCCTTGGGTAGAATATGTACTTCCATCCTCCATGGGAAGGATGACAACAGTAAACCTGCGTATTCTCCTTGGGTAGATTACGTACCTCCGTCCTCCATAGGAAGGACGACAACATATAACATGCTAGACCAAAACTCTATCATGAAGTCCCTCATTTTTATATCGACTTAATCGTTGGGCCAATGGCGAGCGGGTCATTAGTTAGATAACGCTATTTAGGTTTGACAAGCCTCACACCGTGCCGCAGAGGACGGGAGTGAACTAATGGATCTGGGCACTTAGTCAATGATGATAGACATTGACGTAGGGCACAACATGACTCAGTCAGTTGTCGATATGGTAACGGGTCTAGTGGTTAACATGGGGAAGCCCCCACTGGTTATGGTTTGGGAAACAAGGAATTGGATAACTCGTAGTTTTCGAAACAACTTATGGTTTTTTTGGAACAGCATTAAAACTGGACAACCAACTGTGAACTCGCTCAACTTTGTTGTTGACTTGTTGTTACATGCCTTGCAGGTCGTTAGGTGTTTAGATGGAGCTTGCACGAGAAGGAGGAGTCGTTGTGGGACATGGACCGTTGTGTGCCATGTTAAACTTTATGAACTTATGACTTATGTTTTGGTTTTACAATTTAGGCTTCCGCTGGCAACTTGAACTTGATTAACTTGTTTTAAACACCAATTATATTGTGTGGTTGGACTTTTATTTACTTTACTATAATGTTCAATATTATTGGTAGCTTGATCCTGGTCATGTCACGCCTCCTGCGGTGATACTCCGCTGGTGGATTTTGGGGGTGTGACAGATTAGTCGGTAAGGACCGGGAATGCGTTGTCTTGGCAAGTTCTAGATTCGTAAGAACCATACGTGATATCACACAAGAAATGAAAAGTGAGCAATTACTAAGGATATGGTATTGTATGCTCGGTAAGGGCTCAAAACTCACTATTTGTGGGAAAAGGGTTAAAAGTGTGAAAATGTATATACAATCAAATTTTAAAAAGATTGTCATGCCTTTTATATTTTTTCTTATATGTTTCTTTTTATCACGATGGTATCGGTTGTAAATTCATAAAAACAATATATTTAGAACTTTGGATTTCCAACTTAAACCAAGACGAGACAAAGAAATAAAGAAAACATTTGAAAAAATATATGGGGTGTTAAGCGGTTCCAAGTTGAGTTTTGTGTAAGACTTGTTTAGGACAAAAGATTCAAGTCCCCCCCCCCCAGACTTAAATTACACATTGTCCTTAATTTGTCAAAAAATGTATTGAAAATGATTAAATGTGTAAAAGTGGGTTTAACACAACAATTTTTTCAGAAACTGGGCAGTGGGCACGGGGCCGTGCTAGAGTGGCATGGCCCCGTGTCATAGTGCCAGTATCGTCGGATTTTTGAAAACTTATAGAAGGTGGGCACGGGCCCGTGCCTTGTAAGCACGACCCCATGTGAAAGGTCCAGTGGCCAAATTATTTCAGCAGTTAAGAGGTATGGGGGCGTGCTTGCCACACACAACCATGTGTTTGGCTTCTGAAAGTTTGAGAAAAAAGGGCTTTGGGTGGCAGGCTTCCTGTTTCGAGTCTGGGGTTTCATGTACTCGGTGGATCTAAGCATTTCAAGGTACCTATTTGCTCATACACACCATAAATACAATGATCCTAACATAAATAAAGTCCTAAACTACCATTGTTTTTGTTGCAACATCCATCACCAAACAAAGAAAAGTAAAAGTGTAGAAAGTAAATTGTTCAAAGAGTAAATTGTTTAAAACGGGTCGTAGTGATGTCTGTCGTTAAGAACATGCAAAAACCAAAATAAACTACGTAGATAGGATAAGTCGGATATCGAACCAGAGGAGGATTGTGGAAAGTGTTGTGAATTAAATACTATTAAACTAAATCCAATAATGAAAAAAAAAACTTGTTTGTTTGAGAGTTGATTAACTAGCAAATTACAAAAATACCAAGTTGTAAACAAATAGAGAGAACAATGGTTCCTCAGGATTTCAGTATCAAAGTAAATTCGGTTTGTGTTGTATTGTTTACAATTACATAGACATAACTGTATAATCTGATTTAACTATTTGTGATAAAAGAGGACTAAGTACTCTGATTGATTAACAACGAGAGGTTATCACACGATTATCAAATGAAAATTAACACACCCAATCCCTATCTAATATATTCTAATTACTAGAACTCTCGGGAATTGAAAGAATCAAAACTAGGTTTTAAGCAAAATCCATCGTTTACAAATCAACCAAATCAAATCAACCGGTAACAAGCATCGAATGCTTAGATTACTAGATTTAACAAAGTTTCAACACATAACCTAGCTCACTTACAAGAATCCTTCACCCGGAGGAAACCACTAAGAGATTAGCCGCTCATCTTGATCACTTGATCATCAAAAGCTCGAATGATAATTGAACCCATCTTCAAAATAATCAATATGATAGAAGGAATAATGATGATCGAATCCCACCCAAAATCGTTCCTTGATATCTGCGCCTATATGTCTTGTTATATTGATGATGAATGATGATTATTATGTTGTTGAGTAAAAATAATAATCTTCACGTAATGTAGGCTACTCCCAATGTTTGCCGCCAAAAGTGAGGGTGAGAGGGGCACTCCTCTCTTAGGGGAGTGACCTCTCTTACAAAAAACCAATCAGCACGCGCCACGTCAACTTCCCCCTTAACTCCCCACACACCCTCAATTTGATGACGACACTCCTCTCTTAGGGGACTTGTTTTTTTATTTTTTAATTAAGCGTTGTGCTTTAATGGTGTGTACAAGTATGTAAGCCCAGGGTACATGTTGCCCAATGAAATCTTGTGCGGTGAATATTCCCCGCTCCCACTCCCCGATTACCTTCCCCGAATTGATGGCGGCGGTGTTCCCGCTCGGGGACTTGGCTCACCGCTAGCCTCCCCGCTAAGTGCCCCGGACACCCTGATAATGCTCCTGTCCCTCCAAAAGTCGGCTGCCAAGTGATGATGATTATATTAATTGTGTGTTGATGATGGATCCTTAAAGTAGTATTACCGCCCCCAATGTCCCTGTGCATGCGTGTCAATTAAAGTAGGGTTTTCAAAAAGAATCTTTAATATCCGTCACATAATATAACATATGCCCTGATGTTTAAATATTTCGTAGCCTACAGTTATTGACAGTAGGTTACGCTCTAAGGCTTCTGTTTCTTTTTATTCTTTCCAACCGTAGGCTACACATATAATCCGTAGGTTACATCCCTTCCATGCTAACTTCTTGACAACATTCAACAAATAACAAACAGCCCCCTGGACTTCTTTATCTTTCATTTTTTGTACATTCAAGTTATCTTTTCGACCCAAACAAGTTCTGTTTAACATGATATCTCTTTACTAATCGTCCGTGCTTGTCCTGTTTCATCACTAAACTCTTTAACTTCGCCGTATAACGCGTTTTACCTGTAAAGCCACAAACACTCGTAGTTAACATATTCAAGGCACATTATCACTTAAACGAAAATAATTCACACAAAATACACATGTTAACACCTGGGTTTCACACCCTCCATCACGCAGCCCACACATCAAGCCAAGTGTTTAAAAGAGGAAGGGATTAACCTGTTAGTCACCAACCACTCCATGAACCATGTCACCAACTTTGCCATCATCGCTTACTCTAAATCATTCATGTCATCGCCCCCATTATTATCATCATTATCCTCGTCCTCTTGCCATATGCTCCCGATTGTAGGAGATGTCTGATTGCATGGATGTGATTCTTTTTTCCATGGCACCGACTCTTTAGCTGGTGCTTTACCCCAAGTTGTAAGTGTTGCGGGATACCTGAAGCGTTTCCCGCATAATATTATATAAACTTTTCATGTTATCACTTCCCCTAGGCAGCAGGATCCATGAGCATATCCCTAAGGGTAACGCGGCAGACGGTCGAGGATGTATTTAATGGCGAGGACTTGATCTGTGTCATTTGGGATCTAAATTTTTATTTATTGTCTTTGAAGCGCAATAGCCAATTGTTACAGTCAGCAATGATTCCCAAACTTCGGCATAGGTTTAGATCGCCCCGGGTGATGCCAACCCCGTTAGTGAAGCTTCTTGGGGTTCGCTTGCCATAGGCCTTGTAGATCCGGGAGATCCATCCTCCAAAGAATATGGGTGTACGATGTGAGATGGTGGCGTTTGAAGACATATTCCTTAAGAGCATGTAGGTGACGTTGAGGGGTTGTCGGTTCAGGATGCAATAAAGGCAAGTGAGCTGCCGAAGATTCACGACTCCCCCACTATCCCTCCTTCGGCATAGAGTACCACTCAGGATCCCGTGAATGTATCAAATGAGCAGGTCCCTAATCTTTGTACTCTTGGTGGTGCTTGGGTTGTAGGCTCCATCCATGATTAGTGCCCAAAATGTATTCCTTGTGTTATCGGGCATTTCACGGAGGCTATCCATGAAGACGGGTTCCATGATTTCCTCTTCTGTGTAAATCCCAATATTCACACTAAACTGAGCCACGGATGTACTAAATACCACTTGCCACCACACCTAAATTAGACCGCTTCATTACCGAGCATATCTTTATTATCTTTTTGGAAAGTGAATGTGCTTAAGAATTCCAGATTAAATTAGTATATTGATTCGAGCTCGGTTTCCAAGAAGAGACGTAAGGGTCCCGTCACTAGACTGTCGTATCGCACCCTCTGGCCACCCCTCTCTAAAGTTTCGTTGCATACTTGCCTTGGAGGTTCTTCATAGTGTGCGCTTAACTTTGCCATTTGTGCTTTACACCATCGTACTCGGCTTTGAACCTTAACCATTTGTGAGGTGCCATTTATCTGCAAAAAGGAACATTAAAATAGTCAGGCGCGATAAAAATTGCCAAGCACAGAAGTTCTGGGGTTACACACGGCCCCATGTCTAATAGACACGACCCTGTGTCTTTAGATTTCAGGTAAGGCACAACCCCGTGCCCAGAAGCATGGCTCCTTGTTTACAGTCTGTTTGCACAAAAATTCGAGATTTTCGAGCCGGCTTCAAAAAGTTCAAAAATTTTGGTCCACCAGGTGTGGCTTTCCCGAAAGTCAAACCCCAAGTATCAATTTCAAGATAACAACCCGTTTAGGCCCTTAATTTTTAGTTTTTTCGGTTATGAACAAGGGTTTAAAAAAATTACTTGAAATCTTCTGTTTTTTCAACAATGGGTTGATAATCTATTCTTCAAAACGCTTTAAAATATACTAATAACAAGATCTAGGAAATTTTTTTGGATTCGCACGGGTTAAAATTAAGAACCCTAGATTTTCCCCCTAATCTTAGCGTTTAAGTGCATGCAAAGTAAGAATCTAAATAAGATAGATGTTAGGTGCTAACATGCACAAAATACAACATATAAATCATATTGAATGAGGTATAAAAACAACCCTTTTTAGTACTAATGTTGGAAAAAAGTGCGTTTCTTTGTTTACTTTTGAGTTTCAAGATTAAAAGAGCTTAAACGGTCACAAAGAACAAACTAATGGCGAAACCCGACATAAATACGAAGAAAAGAAGTTGGCACGCTATACCGACCCTCCAAACTTCACCCCAAAGACAAAAATAACAAGACTAGAAGCCAAGCACGGGTCGTGTAAGCCAGGCATGGGCCGTGCCTCTACTTAAGATTCCCAAAGAATAAAGACAAACAGAAAACAAAAAAGGGACACGGGGACATGTCCCCTATGCACGGGCAGTGGTCAACCCTCAGATTTGTAAATTTGGGTTCATACAACACGTACAGAAGACACGGGTCCGTGCTGTTGAAAAACGGGTTGTGTGTGCAGAAGAACTGATACCGGCATTAAATGAAGACAGAGAAAGGAAGGACACAGGGTCATGCCTGGTGGGCACGGGGCCGTGTGAGGCTTCTGTTTTCAGCTATAAAAGGAGGTGCTTGGCTCATTTGCAAACCATCCCTTGGCAAACCACTTCTCTCACACTTGCCACCATTCCACTACTACAATACCACTATCATCCACCATTTTCATCCATCTTCCATCCTTAGAGTGTTTGTGTAGTCTCGGGATCCAATATCGATAGTAAGAATTTTTTTCAAAGAAAGGCCATGCTTGGCTAATCTCTTACATCACTTGGTGAAAATAAAATCATTTATGTATTACTTTTGGTTTCCTAGCTTTGGTAACTTTTTATTTGGTTATGTATTAACGACTTTAATAAATAGTTTTTTACATTGAAGGTGAACTTTACTTAATCATTTCTTCATGTTTTGTGGATTCACTCATTCATATCTTTACGGTCTATATAAAGTGCGTTAACTGCCTGGAAGGGGTTAGAAGGGTGGTTGGGCAATGTTCTTGCGTCGTTCAGTGTATAGATCCTGCGAGTACTTGATTCAAGCTTAGTAGGACTTCCCTTGAGGCAGATAGCATCAAATCGGGGGAAGTAAGAATGGTTTGTAATCCCTTATAAATTAACTACTATTAAAAATTTAAACCGGCCTTACGGGACTGTATCCCTGCTGACTCAGACCAATATGCCCGAGGGTAGCATTTCCTCCAAAAGAGGGACATGCCACTTTTTGCATTAATAACTTACTTAATTATCTTTCAATAATCCGGCCTTGATTGACT
Organism: Helianthus tuberosus; assembly: GCA_030545235.1. Taxonomy (NCBI): domain Eukaryota; kingdom Viridiplantae; phylum Streptophyta; class Magnoliopsida; order Asterales; family Asteraceae; genus Helianthus; species Helianthus tuberosus. The sequence continues at coordinate 127,342,778 of CM060358.1, forward strand.
GTATCCCTACTGACTCATACCAATATGGCTGAGGGTAGCGTTGCCTCCAAAAGAGGGACATACCATAATAACTAAGATAATCTCTTAAAAAAAACCCAAAGTGAAGAAATCATTAAAGGATATATAAATGATGTGTCGGATCCAAGTGATTCTATCTTGTTTATCTGTTTTATTTATTTTATTTGTTTATTTATTTAAAAAACAAAAAACAAAAATTTTCTCTATCTTTGGTTAGTTAGACGTCGACGATATTCTGGTATTAAAAGCTCTTGTGCCCTTGGACGACCTCGATATCTTTTTATCACTATACTACGCCAACGATGGGTGCACTTGCCCTAGCGTGTTGTAGAGAGTAATAGTTTTATATCGTGTTTTATAAATTTTATGCTTGATTCAAGGGTAAAAAGGTACTAAAATACATTAAAAATCCGTACACACTCCGACACGTCAAGTTTTTGGCGCCGTTGTCGGGGACACAAGGATTTTAAGATAGTTTAAAATCGACGGCCTAATCATTTTTATGCTTTTCTAATTTTTCTTTTTAGGTTTTTCTTCTTTTTCTTTTAATTTTTCACTTTCTAAAAGAGTGACATGGGGCCGTGTGTGATCAACATGAGGCTGTGTCATATCCACAGTAACATCAGAACTGTTTTCTGCCAGATACACGCTGCAGCACGGGGCCATGTAACAACAACAATGTTTAAGAAAACAGTAACCGCCTGATCCCAATGGTTAAAATCAATCTGGCAAACATGGATGTTTATGATTATCTTTACCCCCGCCACTCTTACGGCGAATGGTGCAAGTTATGTGGTGAAATGTACAAAGAATTAGAATGTGCCATTCTAAGATTTGATCCCCACTACTTAGTCCCATTGTTTTCTTGTGACGATTACCTTAAGATGAGCGGGAGTAATAATGATGAGGTCATCCACCTGAACCCCATCAACCCTCTTACCTAGGAGACTTAGAAGACGTAAGTCAAATAGAAAAGAGGATTCTTCAAAAAAGATCAAAGAAATAGAATCCATGATGAAGGCACGATATTCATCAAGGAATTTAAGCGAAGGAGAATCGATGGAGGAATATTCAGGTATAAACAACATCGAAACCAACAAACCTACCCTAGACACTTTCAAAGACAAAGGCGATAGTCGTCCCTGTATCAACTTGGCAATGACAGTCCTCTTTGCAGTGCGTGAGTTTCACACCGAAGGTTTGGATGGGAGCGAGCCGACTCACACCTTCTTTAAACAAGAGACCGGATAAGGTAAATAAGGGAAGGTTTCAACCTCCCATTTTTTAATTAGGTTTCTACCTTTCCGACAACCTCTTGCGTTTTCGTACCTCTCGCCGGAGCCTAAAGTATATCCAGCAATACGGTGTTGTTCCAACAAGTAAGGAACTGACGTGTTGTCGTAGTACACGCAAATTTAATCCAAATTACAACTAGTAGATGGCAATAAATAGGTATCGAACACAGGGAGTTTGTGGAAAATGTGTTGAGTATATAGTCTTGCAATTTAACTAAAATTAATCTAATGTGCAGAAATTAAAGATCAAAAGTTTGGATTGTTTGAATTAAGAACTAAGTTATCAACTAATTGCTAATCAAGATTGGATTTTTAATTCAGATTATGAGAACAATGACCATCCTAGGTTTCAGTTTCTTTTAACACTTGTGCAAAATTCCAACTAGAAAGAGTTAGATAGACATAACTCATGCATAAATAATTGTTGTGATAAAAGGGAACAAAGTACTCGGATTATATCAATGCGAGGTCGTTTCCCGATGATCAATCAATATCCAACCCTAACCCTTCCCGTGATATCTCGATTGTCAACGACACCAAGAACGTACGATTTAGACTAGAATTGCAATACCAATTAACAAGCTACAATCAAGTATTCATACACCATGATAATCAAAGCAAACACACAAAGTTATCATTCTAGAAATTAAGGAAAATCACACAAGAGTTGTAGAGAAACATTCACCTAAGATGATCACCACAAATTTAGCCGGACATTGTTTGGTTGATCATCATAACATCAAAGTTCAAGTTCATACGAATCAAAAACCAAAAGGAAATGTTTAGAATTGTTCCCAAATGATATCCAAAGCTAAAATTCGCCCACCAAGTGCAGAGAAACGTTCTCAATCCTGAATATCATCAAAAGACACTTGAAAACGGTTTTAATGGAGCAGTTACGTCTTTTCCTCGTCACCTCTACCGTAACTTACGGTAGCTACCGTAAGTTACGGTAGACTTCAAATCAATACGGTGAATCACTACTGTGTTACGGTGGAAGAATGGGAGTTTCAGGGCTACCGTAACTTACGGTAGCCACCGTAAGTTACGGTGGACCTCTGATTCTTCTCTTTTGTTTCTTCTTTCCTTCCATGCTTGACCTGTTCCACTCAAATCCATCCAAAGCAGCGATTTATCCATTTTAAGCTCCAAGACGTACCTGAAACATAAGCAACTGTAGTCATCTAATTCAAGATAATTACACGATCAAGCGAGGGATAAACTCGTCTTTTAACACCATTAAGGGTTGTCCTATGGACCACCCATCACATCCCCACATTTAACCGTTAACAACTCGTCAAAACCATTTTCAAAATGAGCGATCAACATAAACCAAGCATAAACATGTTGTCCTTTTACTAACCCTTTCTTAACACCCAAGATAACACGCCCCTCACTATATCTCTCCTCTCGGCAACAAGTAAGAACTAGCATATATAAGCTAGACACACAAAAGGCAAACGGGTGATTGCACTGTAGGATTGTTTTGCGACCTAATGAGTCGTTTAGAGTCAACACAAAGCTGTTTGAAAGGCGGAAACAGTCAAACAACCTCAAATCAGTGATAGAAATGTGTAGAAACAGAGTATGATACTTAAAACAAGCTTCTCATTGATATTAGACTTGATTACACGGTGAAAATTAGACAGCACTTCGTTACACTTCCACTAATTTCATACCAAATGAGAAGTACCACTTGCCTATTTATCGACATCTGATTTCGCATGAAATAGCATTATGCTATTTCGTGCGAAATTACCCTAGCTAATTTCGTGCGAAATGACAACATGCTATTTCATGCGAAATTACCTTTAACATACATAAACTTTACAATATTTGACATTTTGACCCCTATACAAGCTACCGACATGACCTAGACTTTAGACGTAGGCTATAGACATTATGCACCAACAAACTCCCCCTTGGATGTTGCCGGAGTCTTCAGTCAGGTCTTCAGCACTTTCTTCACAACGACTTGAACTTTTCTTCCCTCGGCTTAGGCTTTTTCAGCAACTGCTTCCTAAGCTTTTCATTATCTTCATCCCTTTTCTTTTCCTCAGCAGCCATTCTTTGTACCACAGTATGTCTTAACATGTTATCTTTATCTTCACGAGCCTTTCTTTCTCTTTGAGCCTTCAACGCTTCCTCTTTCTCAATCTCTCGCCACTTAGACGTCCATTTATTGTCAGCATTGATACCTTTTTGGAAACAGATGGATACAACCTTCTGAAATTGCATAGCCTGGTCTTTATCTTCAGCTTTAAATCCGATCTTGTTAACAAACAAGCATTCAATGTCTTTTGCCGAATAGTTCACCAACCATAAAGGATCATACACAAAGATGTGTCTGATTTCATTTTCAGCTTTGTAAGTGATCACAGCTTCAGTCGACAAACAGCTGTAAACCCAGTACAAGAATCCCTTATGAAAATCTTGCTCCATTTTCGGTGCTGGAATGTTCTTTATAACTCTAGGCTTCTTCACATGCAAGATCGTTTCTTCATTTCCAGTCACTGGATCTACCCTCTTCACTTTCTTCGGGTAATGAGGTTTCCAGTGTTTGAATCCTCTGAAGGCTTCAAATTTCATCAGACCCCAAGTGGGTACATCATGCTTTCTTACAGGATAATCCAGAGTTCTAACTTTCGACAACTCTTCAACATCCCACCAAGGTAGAGACATGATATCCTGAATATATTCAAAGTATTGCACCCCAAATTCTCTCCGAATAGCATACACATTTACTTGTGGCAGAAAGCCCCAACTAATAATATCCCCCAGTGACACATCCCTGTCTCTCTTATAAAACTTGAGTGGACGTTTGAATTTTCTTTTTCTTTTTGTACTCTTTCTAAACCACTTCTTTCGTTCTTCTCGCTGTGCATCTTTCGTTGTACCATCAAAGTTCTTATCTTTCAGACATTCTGCGACTTTCCTTCTCAACTCCTCAACATTTGCTTGACTAAAAAACTCAACAAGCGTTGGAAAATCAGAAGTATCAACATTATAATTTTCTTCGTTGCTGCAATCTTCAACCTCAACTCGATCATAGTTGTCTGCCTCATCAACATACTTGTACTGATAGTCAGGTTGTTGATTCATATCAAACGCATTCAGCTCTTCTTCAAAATCAAACTTGAAAGATAAGTATGCCTGATTTCTCCTTCCTCAGCTTCAGGCTCTAGACGCAAAATCAACTTTTCACTTTTATCAGCATTTTGATCATCAATGTTCTCCTCCTCACCTGTAGCATCCTCAGGTTCTTCATTCACATCATCTTGAAGATAATCTTCGACATTCTCTTCATTAGATGCTTCAGTGACTTTAATTCCTGTACCACCCTGACCATCGTCATCATTATCATCATCACTATGACTGCTTGCAGAAAATACATCATCTGCATCATCTACTTTATCTTCATCATCATCCTCTTCATCATCATCCTCCTCGACATCCTCCTCATCATTAATAACATCATCAATTTCTACATCAGCAGCAAATACACCAGAAACTGCAGAGATAGGACGAGGATTCTGAATAGGTGATTCAGAAACATTAGATAGAACAATTGCCCTATCAGAAACACCTTCAACATTTTTACCCTTATCTTTCATCTGATCTTCTAAATCAGCTGTACGTTTTGCTCTAACTTCCTCAATCTTTATTTCATCGAATTTCTGTTCAACAGTCTTTCCAAGCAAGTTCTCTAACACTTTATTCATCATGTATATCTCGTGTTCTTTCATTGCTTTAGCAGCTTCCAATTCTTTGTTCTTTAACTCAAAGTATTTGTTCTGCTCATCTCTACGTGCTTTCTCTTCCTCTAACTCAGCAACTTTCACTTTAAGAATATCAATCTCTGCCTGATCAGCTTCAACTTTCTTTAACAATGAAGAATTTTCAGCTTCCACAGACTTAACACGCTTTTCTAATTTCTTCTCACGATCTAACAACTTCTTGTTCTCAACCAATACTTCTTCAACTTTATTTTCCAAACTCTTAACATGCACATCAGTTGCAAAATTGAAATCACCAATGTCTTCAAGAGTAATACCTTCCGGAACATTTGGAAAAGTTTTGTATCCAGAAGAACCAGGTGTAGTTTGGACAGGTGGTTGTGTGGATGGTGGTGTTTGAAAGATTTGCTGAGAGGTAACAACAGGTTGTTCATGTGGTAGTGAAAGATGTGGTGGTGAAAGTTGTTGTTCAGTTTGTGGTGGAGGTGTAGGTTGTTTTGATGGTGTAGGATGTTTTGGTTCTGGTGTACGTTTAGGGAATCTAACAATTAACTTTCTCCTTGCTGCTTTTGGAGAAATCACACGCTTTCTTGCACTAACTTTCTTCTTGCCACTAGATGATGGAGGTGTCTGAGATTCTATAACATTCTCAGGAGATGGATTGTATAATTCATCATCTTTATCTTCTCTCCTCTTTCTCTTAAGCTTCTTCTCTTTTTCAATCTCTTTCGCACGTTCTGTTTCATCAATTTCTTCTTCAGACGAACTTGATGAACTTTTATCTACATCGTCACCTTCTTCATCACCAGTTGCTTTCTCTGGTTTAGCATTATAATCAGTAAGAGATTTCAACAACTTTGCAGATTCAGGAGACAAATGAACATCTCCTTCAACATCAACTTCAGCTTCAGCTTCATCTTCATTTTCCTCCTCAGATTCATCAACAAGCATAGTCTCAACACTTTTCTTTTGACGCTTTTTCTTTGGCTGAGATGATGAACCCTCCTCTACTTGAACTTTCGGAGTTGCTTTCCTGTTCCTCTTCTTTTTCTCTTCTTTTAAGAACCACTCGTTTCGAGATTCTTTGAAGCTTTCAAGTGTTTTCAATTCATCTGCATAACTCTTCTCTTTCATTTCTTTCTCATTTCTCCAATTCTGATGGTTGATTGAATCTGGATCTTGATAATTCTTATCTTTGATGAAACCAAAAAATTCAGCTTTCGTTTTTGGCTCTGGATGGTTTGGGTGATATCTGGCCAATTGTTTCAAAGACTCATTATCCATATGAAATAATACCAACATATCATTCTTTTCATCTCTTTCAAGATCAGGATAAGCGTGATCTATCATCATCTGAACAAATCGTGGATATACCCAAGTCTTGCTCTTTGAAGTAATGTTCTCTACCATGTAATGAAACACAATCTTCGAAAAGTTATACTTCTTATTTAACACGAGAGCTGTCACCATGTTCATTTGATAGTCCCTCATCACATCGTAACCTCCTTTCCTGTGACAGAGTGCATGCAATACTGAATGTATAACAAACTTGTAAGACTTTGGAAAACACGCTTTCAAGTAGTTGGCCTTGTTTAGTGGACCATTGTAACCCATCCGCAACATGCATCCTTTGACCATCCTCTCTGGGAACTCTGTAGGAGAATTCTCATCATCCGGAAAGTTTATCACTTCACGTACTAACTGCTCTGTGATAATGATCGGTTTGTCTTCATCATTCAAACTCACAATTGAATTTATTGTTTTGGGTTCTTCGTTATACGTTGCGTTCACCCAAAAACGCTCAATATGTGATCTGAAAACCAAATGTTGATTTGTCAAAGCTTTCTGAATCGGCAACCTTTCCATGAATTCTAGAATCCCTGTGAATTCAGCCATCTTTGGTATCTCCTTATCGTAAACACAACAAATGTTGTGCAGTGGATCAAATAGCACATTCGAAGCCTGAGAAATAACAACATATAAACAAATCAAACACTTAGAATTTTTAATCACAAACACATCATTCATGCGAAATTACATTTTGAAGAGAAATTACATTTTGAAGCGAAATTACAATTCAAACGGAATGACATGTTGAAACGAAATCACATTTTGAAACGGAAATAACATTTTGATACGAAATGACTTTTTGAAACGAAAATACATGTTTCAAACGAAATTTCTCAAAAACTTTTATGATGATGAAATTAATCATCTGGGTTTGTTCCTTATCAAATTCCGAACATGTGGGTGTGTTTTATTCACATTTTAGACCATCAATCAACCCTAGATCTAAGTTTGAAATCTCAGATGTACCGATTACAAACAAAAACATGTTATACAGATCAAATTGAAGCCCTAATCAAGATCTATATCATATTTCGAGTTCAAGGGTTTGTTAATCATTCATTAAACAACACAAATAAACCCTAGATCTAAGTTCGATGTCCTGTTCATCATCGTTTAAACGAAATAAGTTCAGATCTGGGTCAAATCAGTAAATCTCTCACCTTTCCCATGATTATAGTTGAGTAAACCAACTAAAATCAAGATTTCAAACAACAAACGGGCAGAGTAACGGCTTAATTTGATGAACACATAGATTTCGTATGAAATCGCCTTGAAAAGAACTTTGAAACGAAATAACAGAAATGACCTGTTCAAGCGAAATTCCACCTCTATTTATTGACAACCTAATTTCGTGTGAAATAGGCACTGGGACATGTTCAAGAGAAATCACCAATTCAAACGAAATTAAGTTTTAAAACGAAATTACCAGCTCAAGAGAAATTACCTGTTTCAAGCGAAATCTCAAATTTTTTACTTTTTGATATTTTACCGTCACACCCAGTTAACCAAGTCCAAGTTAATGACCTTGGTCAACTGTTTATCCTGCCAAGTCCAAGTTAATGACCTTGGCTGACCAGTTTATGAAGATGCTGATTTTCTGAAACTGATTTTAGTTCAAGTTAATGAACTTTTAATCTTTCAAGCAATTACCAATCACTTTCTCAATCTTCTGCTTACCCAACCCTCATGATCCGGACTTGTTCAACACATAAGACTTTGATCATTAGATCCCCAACGTCTGTTGTTGAAAATAAGATGAAAGACAAATCTTTTTGAATTTTATAAAATACTAAACAAACAGACAATCTTTTTGGATTTTTGATAAGCAACAAACTGTACATACATATTTTTGTGAGCGTGTTAGGGGATCATATCAGCTGCCGACAAGATACTAGCACCGTTAAGCTTTGATTACATATTCAGCATTAAACAATTTACAGTGATTGTCGATATACTGATCCTCTTAAATTTTCACACAAATTTCAATCTGTTCAGGATACTGATTAGTGTTTTAAGGCTTAACTTTTACGTGTGTACCACCTCAGAATATACTCCTGTATCTAGATCCCAATATTCAGTCTTACAGGTGAATATACCTAGATGATATTTGTAAGGGGTTAAATGCGAGGGCCGTGAGAGCTCAGGCTATTGCTTCCGCAAAATCAGAGAGATGACGACTTCGACTTAAGGTGGGTCCCCTTTGGGGATCTTCTTTTACAACAACACATGATTAGCATTTTTCAATGTTTCATCATTTTTTATGCTGAGGGGAGGCTTATATTTCAAGCACCGTAAAGTATTCTCCGGGGACTAGGCCATTGCTTTCGCAAAATCAGAAGTCCCGGGATAATACCCCAGATATCACTAAGTATAAAGACCTAGTATCTCAGAAAGAGGGACCTTTCAAACAAGATTTCGGGGGTTACCCATATATCCGAGAGATGTTCCCCACGTAAAAGCAAGAAATTTAGGTTTATATCCCAAACAAACCTACTAAATGTGTAAAAACCTATCGGCATATCATCTGCAAGACTGCGTAACACATTTAAACTTTACATTTCTTTAGCGTACTGCAACTGTCTAGCTGATGTACCATCATTTCCCCTTTTTACACAAACTCATTTTTCAGTTTTTCAATGTTTTTGGATTTTGACATTTTATCATGTTTTTGGATTTTCTGCAAACTTTCTCCCCCTAAAAACAAAAACATATTTTTGTGTTTTTGGTTTTATCAAATGCAGAAAATAAACTGTACAAAAACTTGACAACACAATGTGGATCACATCAGATCGCCGTCCTCCTCGGCTTCACATTCAACAACCCTCCCAGAAAACAAATTTTTCATCCCATTTAATTTCAAAAGATAGTTAAATCTCTTTTTATCAAACGGCTTGGTGTAAAAATCAACCCTCTGTTCATCGGTGTGAATATGTTCAATACGAATCAATTTCTTCTCTTGACAATCACGGATGAAATGATACCGAATTTCTATATGTTTTGTTTTAGAATGGTGAACCGGGTTTTTCGTTATGTTAATCGCTGCTTCATTGTCCACAAATATAGGCGTGTCCAAGAACTGCAAACCAAAGTCTCGCATCTGCTGTTGGATCCAAAGGATCTGAGAGCAACAGCTCGAGGCCGAAACGTATTCAGCCTCGTAGGTAGAGAGCGCTACTGAGGTTTGTTTCTTGCACTGCCAAGTGACTAGTCGAGTTTCGAAGAACTGCCACCCAGCAGTGGTGGACTTAGCATTTTGCTTACAGCTACCAAAATCCGAATCAGCAAAACCAGAAAGAGAGAAGTCACCAGACTTAGGATACCACAAGCCGGTGCTTGGGCAGCCTTTCAAATACCGTAAAATGCGTTTCACAATCGTCAGGTGTAACTGTCTTGGGCTGGACTGATATCTGGCGCATAAGCAAGTCGGATACATGATGTCCGGGCGAGAAGCAGTAAGATACATCAAAGATCCAATTATCGACCGATAATACGTCTCGTCCACTTTCTCTCCACTCTCATCTGGACAGATTCCGTGATTTTAAGCCAAGGGGGTTGAAGTCAGAGTAGATTCAGACATGTTAAACTTCTCCAGAACATCGTTCACGTATTTGGTTTGATGAATGAAAATTCCTTCGGGCATTTGATCCACCTACAGCCCTAGGAAGAACTTCATCTCCCCCATAGAACTCATCTCAAATTTTCTTTTCATCACAATCTCAAACTCTTTACACAAATCATCATTTGTCGATCCAAAGATGATATCGTCGACATAAATCTGCACGATCAATAGATGCCCTGCAACCTCTTTGGTAAACAATGTACTATCAACCGTGCCTCTGATGAACCCGTTGGCCAGCAGATATTGGGAAAGCATCTCGTACCAGGCTCTCGGGGCCTGGTGTAATCCGTAAAGCGCTTTATCCAGAAGATAGACTTTGTTTTTGTGTACTGGATCTGTGAACCCTGGAGGTTGTCCAACATACACTTCTTCTTTGATTTTGCCATATAGGAATGCAGATTTCACATCTAGTTGGTAGACTTTGAATCCTTTCCAGGACGCGAATGCCAGGAAGATTCTTATCGCCTCGAGTCTAGCAACAGGCGCATACACCTCTGTAAAGTCAATGCCTTCTTACTGACTGAATCCCTGTACTACCAATCGTGCTTTGTTTCGAACAATGACTCCTCTATCATCCCTTTTACATTTAAAGACCCACTTTGTCTTTATCAGCTTCTGATTTTCAGGAAGATCTACCAATCTCCAGACTCCCAGCTTCTCAAACTGCTGCAGCTCTTCGTGCATAGCATTAACCCAGCTTTCTTCAGTTAAATCTTCTTTATACGTCCTGGGTTCATCCTGCGAGATGAAACACTTAAATGAAATTTATTCCTGTAAAGGAGCAATAGATGTATAAAAACATGTTAGAGCTCTGTTGATCTGATCCCGCGTTTTTACTCCGCTCTGAAGATCACCAATAATCTGCTCTGAAGGATGATACGACAAAGTTCTTGGCATCGCAGTGTCAGGCACGCTCAGTTCCGATTGCAAGTTCGTAATATCTTGATCACCGGTGTGATCCTCAGCTTCTGTCGTTGCAACATTTGGTTCCTCGTCAAAAGTGGGGCCGACTTCCGATTCTGAGTCGTCATAATTATCAAACGTTGGAGCTGGTTCCTCTGGGGGTTCGTGTGTCGTTCCACTTGGACCTGCCTCGTGATCGTTTGTACCACTTGTAGGATTGCTTGTACCTACTCGGGCTGAGAAACTACCAATGGTCTTGGCACCTGATCTTGTGACATAGATTGTTGATGTTGGTAAAGTAAAACGAGTTCCTCTACGCTTGGCTCAGTCGGCAATTGGAAAGACTCCCAGAGTTTATCATAATCGAACATAAATCTTTGTCCGGGAAGTTGTGGTGGAGCAGTATGCTTTTGACAATCAACATGCTGAACTTGAATTATCTTCCCCAGGCATAGTACAAACATCCTCTTCAGCGGACTCGCGTAACCTACAAAGAAACCCTCATTACTTTTAGCACCAAACTTACCACCTGGATCAATAAAAGTACAAGGTGATCCGAACGGTTCTAAAAACTTCAAATTTGGCTTATAACGATGAAGACGTTCAAAACAGGTTTTCTTGTATTTCTTCACGGTGAGAACACGATTCAATGTATAACACGCTGCTGCAACTGCTTCACTCCAGAAAAATATTGGCAACTTTGAATCGGCGAGCATTGTTCGAGCTATTTCAATCAAGGTGCGATTCTTTCTTTCAGCTACACCATTTTGCTGTGGAGTGTATGGTGCACTAAATTCATGAAGAATCCCTTTTTCATTACAAAACTCGAGCATTCGATTGTTTCTGAACTCCGTTCTGTTGTCACTTCTTATTCTTTTGATCGGCAATTTGTACAGCTTTTCCATCTTTTTGAACAACACCATCAACGAATCAAACGTTTGGTCTTTGCTTTCAATACACATCACCCATGAGAATCTGGTAAAGTCGTCGGTGACCACCAGACAGTACAAATCTCCACTCACGCTCTTGACATTAACTGGCCCAAAGAGATCCATATGGAGTCTCTTGAGCGGTACTCTGATTGAATTCAGCAACTTCTGTGGGTGTGTCTTTTTGGTCTGCTTTCCCTTCTTGCACTCTACACAATCATCATTTAAATGAAAATTTTTCAAATTTACACCTTCTACAAGATCATTGTGCACAAGAAAATTCATTTTTCTGACATGAATGTGACCCATCTTTCGATGCCACATTCTGGACTCTTTTTCAGTCGCTTTCGTTTTTGTCATAAAACATTGTTTCTGATGATATGTTGTTGTTGCGACACTCATATCCAGGACATACAAATCTTTTTCCTGTGGAGCGCGCATCAACACCATGTCCTCAGGAATTTTAAAACCAGGTTTTATGATTAAACATTCATTTTTAGTAAAGTGTACTGTAAATGACTTGTCACAGATATGTGAGATGCTCAACAGATTGTTTTCAAGTTCGATGATATAATTCAGTTTTTCAAACGACCCAACTCCATTTGTTAGAGTTCCTTCACCAACTATTCTTCCTCCCTGATTCCCTGCAAATCCAACATATCCACCGTTGATTGATTTAACATCGTAGAGTAAAGCTAGCATTCCAGTGATATGCCTTGAAGCTCCGCTGTCCATGATCCACTTCGAGATTATCGACCTCGGAAGCCCCTGCATACATCACAGAAAATTTATTCAAACAATGAAGCCCATGATTTCTTTACCTTTGGAACACTACCAAACACAAGATCACATGACACATCAACTTTCGGAATGTTAAAGATGACGTTTGGAACAGCAGATTTGGTTTTTAGTTTTGAATCTCCCTCCTTAATTGGTGGAAATTCCTCGAGCAATGATGTGTGTAAAATGCAACATATAAATTACATCAAATAAGGCATAAAACTAACCCTTTTTTAGTACTAATATTGGAAAAAGAGTGTTTTTGTCTTCCTTTTGTATTTTCAGGATTAAATGAGCTCAAGAACGCAAAAGAAGCAAAAAGACAGCAAAATCCAACATAAATACAAGAAAAGGAACATTAGTGGACTACCCGAACCCTCAACGGCACCTTCCAAAGCAAAATAGAGAAAACAGAAGGCTGAACACGCCCCGTGCTCAGCCAGCACGGGGCCGTGCCCAAGAAGCAGCAGAAAAGACAAACCTATAGAAGCTTCTATTGCCCATCACGGGGCCGTGCTCAGCGGACACGGGGGCGTGTCGAAAGTACAGCAGGCGCATTTATTGTAATTGCGAATTACAATTAATGAGGAGAGAGAGTGTCAGACGGACACGGGGCCGTGTCCAGCGGACACGGGGCCGTGTCCAGCTCTCTGTTCAGCCTATAAATAGGAGTGCTTGGATTCATTTCATCTCATTCCTTGGCACTCCACCTCTCTCACACTTCATCCACCACCCACCACCATCACAACACCATCATCCACCACCATCATCCATTGTCCATCATAGAGTGTGTGTGAGTCGTCTCGGGATCCAAGATTGATCGTAAGAGTTCTTGACAATCAAGGCCATGTTTGCCTAAGTCTCTTACATCACTTGGTGAAGACAAAGTGTCTAGTATAATACTTTTTATTTCTAATCTTTTGCACTTTTTATTTGGTTTTGTATTAATGACTTTAATAACTAGTTACTTATGTTGAAGGTGATCTTTCCTTATCGTTTGTCCGTGGTGTCTTGGCATTATTTTACTGTCTATATAAAATAAAGGATTTTCACCATTCATATCTCCACGGTCTATATGGAGGTATGTTGGCTACCTGGTAGGGGGTTAAGGGAACGGTTTGGTAAAGGTCTTGCCATTGTTCAGCGTTTAGAGGTCCTGCAATGGACCTGGGTCAAATTTAGTAGGACCTCCTTCAATACTTCACGGTATTGGATGGCGGGGGTCCAAACTCTTTGATCCCCTCATAAGTTAACTACTATTAATACTATAACCCGGCTATTTAGGACTGTATCCCTGCTGACTCAGACTACTTAGCCGAGGGTAACGTCACCGCCAAAAGCGGGGCCTACCACAATACTGCATTAATAACTTAATTCATTATCTTCCAATAATCCACCCCTTTAGGATTGTATCCCTGCTGACTCAAACTACTGGGGTGAGGGTAACGTCACCTTCAAAAGAGGGGCCTACTACAATAACTAAGATAATCTCTTAATTATGTGCAAAAGTGCGGAAATAATCAAAGGTTATACTAGATACGAGTCGGAACCAAGTGATTCATCTTGTCTATCTGTTTTTATTTTTATTTTTATTTTCAGCATTTTAGTTAGTTTTATTTTTCTTAGTTTAAAACCTTTTTCTAAATTTTTGTTTTGGTTAGACGTTGAGGATAAACCGGTACTAAAAGCTCTTGTGTCCTTGGACGACCTCGGTATCTTACCAACGCTATACTACACTCAACGATGGGTGCACTTGCCCATATGTGTGTTTAGTGTTAGTGAAATATCGTGTTTTATAAATTTAAAACTTGGCTAAAATAAGTGTTAAAAAGGGCTTAAAATATACACCTAATATATACGACACTTAAACGCGCATCAAGCAACTTGTCTAGTTCAAATTCCAGTTTTTCAACATCATTTTCAAAAACTTTTGGTTCAGATTTCAAAACATTTTCCATCTTCTTCTCTTTAACTGATTGTTTTTATTTTGCCACCCATGATTGGTTTTCAAAATTTTCGTCTTTGGATAAATCTTTGAAGTCTTTTGAGTCTTTGAAGATTCACCAATCTCAAAAGTTGATTTCGGCTTTTCTTCAGAATTCAACGATTCACCTCTTTTCAAAATACGAATGAGGGAAACCATTGGTGTTTTACCCTTAACATCAGTTGGAGTTTTAGGTTTCGGCTTTTGCAAAACTGGTTTTTCAATCTTTTTCACACATTATTTGGCCATGTGACCAATTTCATTGCAGCGGTAACAAATTCTTTTGTCATACTCGACAAAAGTTGATTTGTAGGTCTCTTGTCTCAACTTCTTAGCCGCATTGAAATCATCAATGGCTTTTTGACTGAAGATATAATCCTTTTCAGCATCAACACTAGGACCTGAAATAAAAACATCACTCATCTTTTCTTTTGGCTTGACATTGTTCTTAGCCATTTTCTTTACGGGTATTAAGGGTGAAACAACAAAGCAGTTGATTGAAAGATATTACCATCTGGTTGTTGAGATGAAGAGGTTGGGCATAACCAAAACAGATGAGGAATGGGTTGATAAATTGGTGGATGCATTGCCATATGATGAATGGGGCACTTATCTGTTAGTATTGAAGAATAATTTGGAGTATGTGGGATTCAACCTTAGCACATTCATTAAAAAGATTGAGTCACACGAGCTTGAGTTGACAAAGATTAGAAAGATGAAGTCTTCAAGTGTTCAACAAGATATCTCATTGTATTACAAAGGAAGTACTCTAGCAACATCGAGTCTAAGTCCAAAAGTGCAGACAACCTTTAGTGCAGATTCAACATCCGGAGTATCATCTGTCACATCAAGCAACAACAACTCACCATTTGCTAGTTTTGAACCAAATCCAAAGGTTCAAAATTCACCTGATCAATCTTACACTCAAAGTTCGTCAGGATCAAACAATCAAAGTCAAGGTCCAGGAATTCAGTGCAACATAGCGGTGAACATAAAGAATGCTCAAGACTTTACTGAATCATCAGCGAAGCAGCACATAGCACTTCTTGCTTCGGTGCTTGAATCGTATGAAAGCTTGGTTGCAGGTAGAATTGGGAACCCCGATATGACAAAGGAAGATTATAATCAGATCGATCCAGAGGAGCTGGAGTTGATTGACATCAAATGGGGAATGGCAAGCTTGGTGAGAAGAGCTCAACGTTTTATGGAAATCACTGGTCGGAACAGTCTTTTAGGACCAGATCAAAAACTTGGGTTTGATAAATCAAAAGTCACATGTTTCAAATGCAAAGACAAGGGACATTTCAAGCGGGAATGTCCAAACAGGGAGGTCAACAACCATCAAAACCCGTTCTCAAATGATTATTACAAACAAGCGATCTATCATAAGACAAGTCAACAACCATTCACCCAAAGACCTCAAATCGAAAACAAGCCTGAGAAAGCTCTCTTAGTCAATCAAGATGATGAGAAGGTTGCTGAAGGTTTTAGTTAGGATAAGTACATCCCTGGTAGTGAGGGTAGGGAAATGATGGCAGAGATTGTGGAACAACCGGAATGCGTTGTTGAGACAGAAGAAGTCGGTGAAGTGACATCTGAAGAAAGTTTAGCTGATCTTGAAGAAGTTGCTGCAGAAGTCTATTACTATCAGTCCGAACATGAGATTATTGCTAGTTCTTTCAAATCAATAATGCCTCCTAATATGTTTGAGTCTTTTGAAGGTTTCTTCAGTGAGCCAACTACTGGTCTTTGTCCAAGATATGATGTTGAACCAGTTCCAGTTGAAGAGTTAATAGACGTTTCAAAAGAAATGAATGAAGAGATTCTAAAAGAGATTGCTGATAAAGCATTGATGGGCAAGCTAAAAGAGGTAGAAACAGAATCTGTCGAATCAAAGTCTGTCGAAACCGAGTCAGTTGAAAGTGTGTCTGTCGAAACGGTCATAAAGGAGTCTGACGAGAAATAGGAAAATGAGGAGATCAAATAGAAAAGTCTGAGTCAGAGTCTGATGGTTTTGGTAAAACAGATATTAAAATTGATCAAGAAGAAAAGGTTACCGAAAAGGTTGTTTCGATTCTTGAAATTCCATGCAAAAACTGTTCAAAACCATGCATGGAATGTCTTGAAAAAGACAAGAAATTTCAAGAATTGAAGAATTTTACTGATGAAGTAAAATTTGATCTTAGTGAAATAAAAGAAGCATATGACACTTTCTCAAGATCAATCAAAATGATTAAAAAGGAAAGTTTTGAAAATGATAAAGCCACGAAATTGCTAAAATCTACTGTCATGGATAAACAGATGGAAATTAACATCCATCTGGACACAATTGCTTCTTTGAAAAAAGAACTTGAGTTAATGAAAATTGAAACTGAGAGAATTGATAAGAAACTAATGAGTTATGATGCTTCATCATATGTGATTGATCAAATTCTTCCACAACAACATGATGCAAAACCTATCTTCAAAAGTGTTCCACCCCCAATGTGGAATCATTACACTCAAAAGTATCCAGATGGGGTGGAATCTGCATTGAATCTCAAGTTGAGAACCATTGAGAATGAGTTTCCTGAGAATATTGATGTTACATTTTCTCCATCCGACACTGATAATGAGTCACAGGTGATCAAAACCGTTGTTGACCAAGTGTTAGATGAAGAAAGTGATAACTCGGAGTTTGATACTGTGAAAACTCATTTTGAAAACTCCATTTCTGATTCTGAAGAAGATGGTAACTTCTTGGACAAGTTCATACCAAAATCAGACAAAGTTGCGAATGGTGATTCGATCATTGTGATTTACACAATGACCGGAACTGACAAACTTTATTCTGATTTTGAGTATCCAATCCAGAACGCGAACATGCAAAATGTTGAAAAATTGTTTAAGCTTGTGGAGATTGACATTTCTGAGGTTAACAATAACGAGTTTCTTTCAAAACCTAAAACGTCTTTTGTGAAACCACAACCAAACAACTCGGGAAAGAAAGCGTGGGTGGGCAATGGTGGTAATAACAAGAGAAATGGAAACAATTTCAAAAACAAAGGTATTGGATTTGAAAAGAAAATGGCTAAGAACAATGTCAAGCCAAAAGAAAAGATGAGTGATATTTTTATTGCCGGTCCTAGTGTTGATGCTGAAAAGGATTATATCTTCAGTCAAAAAGCCATTGATGATTTCAATGCAGCTAAGAAGTTGAGACAAGAGACCTACAAATCAACTTTTATCGAGTATGACAAAAGAATTTGATTGAAAGGTTACCGAAAAGGTTGTTTCGATTCTTGAAATTCCATGCAAAAACTGTTCAAAACCATGCATGGTTGTTTCGATATCAAACTCTTTCTTCATCAAAGCAGTTTTGCTTTTTATCATAGACACGCTTCCAAGAAACTTTACTTTCAAAGAATTCCAAACGGACTGTGAATCACCCTGATGTTGTAGTAGAACTAAGATATCCTCTTTGATGGCTTGTTGTAGAATGCTCATCATTTTCTTTTCTGCTTTGAAATCATCTTGTTCAATTGGAGTCAAACTACCAATCGTTTTCTCAATTCCCAAACCATTCTTTGGAGGAACATATTTAGACTCGATTTTCATCCAGCATTCAAAATGGTTAGCTTGCACCCAAGTCTTAAACCTTTCCGACCTCCCAACATACTCATCAATGTTCATCAACTTCGGCGGTTTTTGCCTAGTGCCGAGTTCATTTTCCATGTTCACATTTTGCACGATACTGGCTGGTGTTTGTGCTGCTGTCATTCCTCCACCAGCAAAGAAGTTGTAAAACTCTTGGTTATCCATTTTACGAAAACAGTTTACGGAAAAAATTTTCAAGTTTTTAAAATTGGTTACTTTCAAGCGAAATTACTTTCTACACACGAAATGGAATTTCGAACGAAATCACAAACAATATGGACTTTCACACGAAATCAGACTTTCATACGAAATCAAGTTTCAAGCGAAAACAACTTTTCACACGGAATAACACTCTCAAGCGAAATAAAGTATCATTTCATACGAAATACTTAATTTCGTGCGAAATTAGCCAAACGGAATTACTTTTCAAACGAAATCAGATGTAATTCAAACTAATTTCGTGTGAAATTACCTCAACTTTTCAAACGAAATAGCTGTTCGTTCAAACGAAATCAACTGTTTGGCCCATTTTTGTCACTTTTAGTCTGAATTTAGGTCTGATTCTATCAAGGGTTTGTTAAAACTGTATTTTACACGTTATATCAAAAGAACAGTCCATTTTGTCCATGAATTTGTCCAGAAGTCCAAAAAATGAGTAGAAAAAGCACTGATTCAAGTGTATTGA
Organism: Helianthus tuberosus; assembly: GCA_030545235.1. Taxonomy (NCBI): domain Eukaryota; kingdom Viridiplantae; phylum Streptophyta; class Magnoliopsida; order Asterales; family Asteraceae; genus Helianthus; species Helianthus tuberosus. The sequence continues at coordinate 127,361,714 of CM060358.1, forward strand.
CTCATCCTGAGCTCTGATACCACTAATAGGATCGTTTTGCGACCTAATGAGTCGTTCAGAGTCAGCACAAAGCTGTTTGAAAGGGGGAAACAGTCAAACAACCTCAAATCAGTGATAGAAATGTGTAGAAACAGAGTATGATACTAAAAACAAGCTTCTCATTGATATTAGACTTGATTACACGGTGAAAATTGGACAACACTTCGTTACACTTCCACTAATTTCGTACCAAATGAGAAGTACCACTTGCCTATTTATAGACATCTGATTTCGCATGAAATAGCATTATGCTATTTCGTGCGAAATTACCCTAGCTAATTTCGTGCGAAATAGCAACATGCTATTTCGTGCGAAATTACCTTTAACATACATAAACTTTACAATATTTGACATTTTGACCCCTATACAAGCTACCGACATGACCTAGACTTTAGACGTAGGCTATAGACATTATGCACCAACATGCACAACTATAGGCTTGTACCTAAATCGATCCTTCTCCTAACAAGTGCCAAACATGAATGCAAATCAAAGGGGCTTTAAGGTTGTAACATGGCTAGGTGTACGGGTAGGAAATGTAATATATATGTAGTAGCGAAGAACTTAACCCGGTCTTTTATTACACAATAAAACAAACAAACAACTACCAAACTTAACTTCTATATACAAGATAACTCAACATCACTTTTTTTTTCCATTTCATTGCTTTTTCCATTTTTTTTCTTTTCTCTTTTTTTTCAAACACACAAAAATTCAACATAACATCAAAACATATCTACACACTACCAAAACAACTACTAATACTATAAGACCGGGTCAAATTGGGTAACTTTTTGGGTAACTAGCTAAGGGGTAACAAATGATCGGCTTTAGGCACAAAACTGGGCAACTAAATGTCCAAACCCCCGCCCCTCCCGCAACCATGCTCATATATATAATTAATGAGGTCCAACCCCCCAAAACCCACACTCGCACACACTATGACGAGGCTACCTAAATGCCCTTATCCTTTCTACATTCATATCCAACTAAAGCCTCGAACCGTATTCAAGCACAAGTTCTAATGCACCCCCACACGTTGCCACTCTCATAAAAAACAAGTATTATTTATATACAAGTGTGGCTTCAACTCTCACCAAGAACAAAGGGTATTAAGGGTTGCCGGTGTATCACTTGGGTTAGTCCAAGGTGTTTAAATTCTCACAATGTTTTGCTTGATTTAAAATTTTTCAAAAACCTCAAAATTTCTCCCCATCCCCACACTTGGAATACATTGACCCCAATGTATGGTTTTGGGAAGACTTGATCGCTAAACTCTTTAACATCAACCAAAAGCTCATAAACTCAAACCACAAATTTCTTTTTGGTATTTTTCATTTTATATTTTTTTTATTATTTAAAAAAAAAACATTACACCACCAACTTGCACAACCCACAACATAACATCACAAACTAACACCACCCATCCACCCGACCATAAACATAACAAACCAACAAATATTCACAAAATATACAAAAAGGAGCACTACCTGACTAATAGTAGCGCGGCTGAGGAGGTCCGAAAATGGAAGACATCATCTCATTCCATTCTCCGAAAGAAAATGCGCCTCTACCACTTCCACTTTGTTGCGAAGCTCCTTGTTGTTTTTTACGCGGATCTATCCACTGCGAATGATGGAGCGGCGGGGTCGGATACGATACACTACCATCATATGGTGGTAGAGACGCATAATCCACCGGAGGTGGATCCACAACCACGGGCCGCCCCGCATGCCAATCTGCATGCATCCTTCGGGCTTGATTATCTTCGTATCGGTTATTCATCTCTAACTCACGGGAATAAGCATGTGCACGGTTCCACGATTCGGTTCGATCAAAGTTGTGCTTTAAGGCTCGCTCCATACTAGCACTCATCGTTGTTTGGTGATCAAAGCAAGTACGCTCCAACCCCGACCATGTATCAAAAATGGATGCCGGAGGATGTTGGTTCTCAATGACCTCTTGCATAGGACCATCGTATGCCCAATTCGGCTCGTATGAGCGCTCCGTATAGTCATAGAAAGCACCACCATATCCCCTACTTGAGCCCCCTTGGCCCACATCCACATTCTCATCATGAGGCTCATCCGCGTAATCCTCATCCCCACTCGGGGCTTCATCTTCACTCTCGGGTTTGTCCGCTTCACCCGGTAAAAGTGCCCTTGCATCAACTTTCAAAGCCCTCCATATTTGACCTTCCGACTTGAGCTTGTGATATCTTTCCGATTGATTGTATGTCCATACAATACCCATCCTTTGTATATCAAAAGGCGTGTGCCTTTTCGGTGCTCCTCTATCTTCCGATGTGATCGCTTTAAACTGCTTCAACAGACCCGTAATAATTCGGCAATACGGGATGATGCTCCTCCCCACTTTGTTAAGGCATATCCAAAGATGGTTCATAATCAAATACCGTATCGGAAAGCGAGGAGACCCATGGAGCAACGAATAAAGGACTGGTATCTCCGGAAACCTTACCTCTTGCTTATCTCCTCTTCGTGGAATAACATTGAAGATGCAAATAGTTAGCAACACTTTTGCTTCAATCTTCAAGTTTTTTCAGTACAATATGCCACTATAAGTACCAGGCAAGAACAAAGCCACTAACATGTCATTCCACCTCGGATGTTTCTCTGGTTTAATCAACAGATCATCAAGACTAGGGAATGTGTAATCACGAGCAGGCAAACTGTCATATCTCGCTAACTTCCTCAATGAATCGAATGACATTTCTACCTTTATCCCATTAACCTCGCCCGTCAACTTCATCTGCAATGGCCTATCATACTTGTTGCATTGTAGGGTTGCCATCCATTCTTGAATCTCATTAATAAACAAATTCTTGTTGTCTTTGTCGTAACAACTGAGCGCCGCCTCCCATCCTAAGGCGCGAAACTGGGCAAACACATTAAACGGCCCAAACTCAACCTATCTAACTTCCCTCTCACAGATAAACGCAGCAACCTTGTTTTTTAACCGATTCATTCGGTCATGAAATAGTGTCGGCTACCACTCCTCTGGCTGCTCATCTAAAGGACCCGATTCCCATCTTGGCTTATCAACCGGGTCCAAATCCACCATCTCTTCATCATCACTCTCACTATCATCATCCCTACCCAAATACCTTCTCTTCTTTGGTTGTTGTTCCGGCTGTTTGCCTTTGCCTTTTGAAGAAGAAGAACTAGCTCCAGCTTTTTCCTTAGTTCTTACCATGTTCCTACACACATAACAAAAACAAACAACACAACCAAACACAAAAAGTTAGCCCTTTTTTTTCCAAAACATCCCCACACTTGCTTGTTACTATGGTTGTAGATGCTAGTGAACACAAAACCTCTACAATGTAAAGGTTCCCAAAAGTTCACTACTTTAACATCAATCCTACATCTACAACCATACAAATGACCAAGTAACAATTTTTCATGACAAAAATATGAACAAGCAAGTGTGTATGAACAAGTAGCAAAAATAACCTTCCTTTTCACAATGCATCATCAAAAGTAACAAATAAACATCACATACCTTGGATTGAAGATGCTAGAACACAAGAAACTCAAAAACTTCAAAAACCCCCAAAAAATTTGGTTCTAGGGTTTGTAAATCGGACTAGAAAACGATGTTTTCACACAAATCTCTTCTCAAAATCGGCAAGTACATGAGATTTAAGTCAAGACAGACCCAAATTTCATAAGATTTGACCAAGAATTGAAGAAGATATGAAGAATTGAAGGTTGAAGAATGTTGTGGGGTTATGGAGATCTTGTGGGGTTTTGTGATAGTGAAAGAAGATGTTTGTGGTTAGGGAAAGAGGAAAGAAACGAATGGTCAGGGGTTAAGTCACGTGATTCATTTATTTATTTTTTATATAACTGTTGCTGCTGAAACGACCCTTCATTCCGCCAGGCCTACCGTAAATTACGGTAGGCACCGTAATTACGGTGGCTCCTGGCAACAAAAACCTACCGTAACACAGTAGCGAACCACCGTAAATCCCCACATTTTTCAAGCCTACCGTAACTTACGGTATACACCGTAAATTACGGTGGCATCTGGGCATTTCCCTTTCGCCAAAAACTGCAGTTTTAAGTGTTTTTCTTTTTATTTTCTTAGTCTTTTTAATTTTTTTTTTATAATTTTTCAAAAACATGGAAAAATTACCCTACCCCCTCGAAAGTCCCGTGTTGTCCTCAAAAACATGCTAGAACTATTCGTAACCCGAACGTCCCCACACTTGTTTCAAACATGCTAGAACTATTCGTAACCCGAACGTCCCCACACTTGTTTCAAACACGAGCTTCAAGCGAATACGGTAAATGTGCAAACTAAACAAAACAAACAAAATAAAATGCTAACTATGTACACTACCAAACCTGGGCCTCTCATGGTTGTTCATCATCTACCGGGCGTTGGATGTAGCCCGCTTTGTCAAGCTCCAAGTTGTTGATGTCGTTCCCTTCCAAGTATGGCTTTAACCGATGGCCATTCACCGTTTGTTGTTTGTTGGTTTGCTCATTTTGGATATCCACATCGCCAAATCTCCCAACTCACCGAACGACATATGGGCCCATCCATTTGCTTTTAAGTTTGCCCACGAACATCTTTAACCTTGAGTTGTACAACCATACCTTTTGACCCACTTCAAAATTCTTCTTTCTCAACTTTGCATCATGGACCTTTTTGAGCTTGTCTTTGTAAGCCGATGCACACTCGTATGCTTCGTCTCTAATTTCTTCTATTTCACTCAATTACAACTTCCTCATCTTCCCCGCTTCATCATAGTCTGCATTCACCGATTTTATTGCCCAACGCGCCCGATGAACTAACTCCATTGGCAAGTGACAACCCTTTCCATACACCATCCGGTAAGGTGCTGTGCCTATTGGAGTCTTGTAGGCCGTCCGACATGCCCATAACGCATCATCTAACTTGCTCGACCAATCCTTCCTATCCGTTCTAACCGTCTTCATGAGGATTTCTTTAATTTGACGGTTGGACACTTCGAATTGTCCACTAGTTTGCGGATGGTAAGGTGTGGCAATCCGGTGATTCACGCTATACCGCTTCAACAATTTCCCAAAATTAAAGTTCTTGAAATGCGAACCGCCATCACTAATAATAACTCATGGAATACCAAAACGGGAAAAGATGTTGGATTGAACAAATTTACAAACAACTGAATGGTCATTTGTTCTTGTTGCAATACCTTCAATCCACTTAGAGACATAGTCCACCGCCACCAAAATGTATAAAAAACCATTGGAATTCGGAAAGGGACCCATAAAGTCAATGCCCCATACATCAAATATTTCCACAAACAAAATCGGTTGTAATGGCATCTTGTCCCTCTTTGAAATGCTTCCCATCCTTTGACAATTTACACAATTTCTTGCAAACTCACACGCATCCTTGAAGAGTGTGGGCCAATAAAACCCACACGACGAAACCCGATAACCCGTTTTATGCCCGCTAAAGTGACCTCCACAAGCGGATGAATGGGCATGTGTCAAGATTTCCAACACCTCCGTTTCGGGCACACACCTCCGAATGACTTGATAGGGTCCAATCTTGAAAAGGTCCGGTTCATCCCAAATATATTGCTTCACTTGGACCATAAATTGTTGTCTTCGCTTCTTGGTCCAATGATTTGGGATGGCACCCGTGGCTAAGTAATTTACGTAATGAGCATACCACGGTGCAACAAAGGTGGACACGGCTAGTAGTTGCTCATCGGGAAACCTTTCATTTATTTCGCTCAAATCATCTATCCCTTCCACCGGAATCCGAGACAAGTGATCCGCCACTACGTTCTCACTTCCCTTTTTGTCTCGAATCTCTAAATCAAACTCTTGTAGTAACAACACCCACCGGATTAAACGAGGCTTCGCGTCTTTTTTCTCCATCAAACACCGAACCGCACTATGATCCGAATAGACAGCCACTTTGCTCCCCCAAATGTATGAACGAAACTTATCCAACGCATACACCACCGCTAATAACTCCTTTTCGGTTGTGGTGTAATTCAGTTGCGCGTCGGATAACGTCTTGCTTGCATAATAAATTACCACCGGCTTCTTGTCAATTCTTTGACCCAAAACTGCACCAATTGTAGTTTCGCTTGCGTCACACATGATTTCGAATGGCTTTGACCAATCCGACGGTTGCAAAATGGGAGCTTTCACCAAATGTTCCTTCAAAACATTAAAAGCTTGCAAACACTCATTAGTAAAATCAAATGGGACATCCTTTAACAACAAGTTACATAAAGGTTTGGTGATAACACTAAAACCTTTTATGAAACGCCTATAAAATCCCGCGTGACCCAAAAATGACCTTACACCCATAACATTTTTCGGTGGTGGCAAATATGATATTACCCGTATTTTTTGCCTTATCCACCTCCATACCCCTTTCCGATATTACATGGCCCAACACAATGCCCTATTGCACCATGAAATGACTTTTCTCCCAACTAAGCACTAAATTTTTCTCAACACATATTTTTAAAACTTTTTGCAATTCGTTGAGACACGATTCAAAACTAGTGCCAAAAATCAAAAAGTCATCCATAAACACTTCAAGCGACTCTCCAACCATGTCCGAGAAGATACTCATCATACATCGTTGGAACGTTGTCGGTGCATTACACAAGCCAAATGGCATTCGCCGAAAGGCAAAGGTACCATACGGACAAGTGAAGGTGGTCTTGTGTTGGTCATCCGGGTGTATTGCTATTTGATTGTAACCCGAATACCTGTCCAAAAACAGTAATAGATTTTACCCGACAATTTTTCAATAATCTGGTCAATAAAAGGTAGCGGGAAATGGTCCTTAGAAGTGGCGGCATTCAATTTGCGGTAGTCAATACATACACGTCACCCGGTAACCAGTCGGGTGGCAATTTGTTCACCATTTTCATCCTTGACTACTTGAATGTCAGCCTTCTTAGGCACAACTTGGGTAGGACTTACCCAAGCACTATCCGAAATCGAATAGATAATTCCCGCATCCAACCATTTAATTACCTCTTTCTTTACTACCACCCTTAGGTTCGGATTCAATCGCCGTTGAGCTTCTCTTGTCGGTTTTGCATCTTCGGTGGTGATTATCTTGTGCATGACGATTGATGGACTAATTCCTTTAAGAGCGGCAATCGTCCATCCTATAGCTCCTTTATTCTTTTTCAAAACTTCCAATAAAGCTTGTTCTTGCGCCATCTCTAAATTAGAGGCAATAATGACCGGTAGAGTGTCATTATCCCCTAGGAAAGCATACTTCAAATGGCTTGGTAAGTCTTTGAGCTCCAACTTTGGTGGTTCTTCTAGTGATGGTTTAGTACCCGAGCTTATTTCCACCGGCAAGCTTTCAAATTGATGGGTCTATGGCGGTCGACCCTCTTTCAATGCCATAGCATCTTGCTTCTCCTCTTCAACCCTTAGTGCATAAGCATGTACCTGTTCAGAAAAATTACAAAGACAAACATCCATACTATCCTCCTCGTACTCGTGCGGGTTGCATCCGTCGACTAAATCTGCCATAAAACACTCATCAACACCAACAACATTAGAATTGTTAGTAAAAACATTCAAGCGCATTTTTCGATTTCTAAAAGTCATATCGACTGTACCAAATCTACAATCGATCACAGCATGCACGGTGCTCAAAAATGGCCGACCCAAAATAACATTTTAATGTTGTTTTGGGTCCGCGGATGAGTAGTCCAAGACTAATAAGTCAACCGGTAGTAAAACTCATCAATTTTCACAATCACATTTTGATCCATCCCCCGAGGTAGCATATGAGACAAGTCGGCCAAAACAACCGTTGTCTCTACCCTTGCTAACGGACCAAAGTCTTATTGGTCATATAAGCCCCCCAGTAAAATGCTCACCCTGGCTCTAAGATCTAGTAACGCCTTTGCCATTTGAAAATTACCAACTTGTATATTAATTAATGGCGTACCCGGATCTTGGAGCTTAGGGGGAAGCTCCCCATTCAGCACCGCGCTTACTTGCCCGGTTAAATCTACCCACTTAGGCATTTTCTTCTTTTGTTGCCTTTTTTGTGTACATAATTCCTTTAAAAATTTAGCGTATGCGGGTACTTGTTTTATTGCATCAAGTAATGGAAGATTAATTTTTACTTGTTTAAACATGTCCCATAATTCTTCTTTTTGGGGACCTCTTGATGCAATAAATTTTTTCCTACCCGGGTCAAGTAAAGCCGATGGAAACGTGACTTGACTCTGTTCACCTTCGTCTTTTTCATTGTTTTCATTTTCACCCAACCCTGGTTTTTTAACATTTGAGTCCTTAGATACAACCGGTGAAACTTCATCATCGTCACTTTCATTACCCGTGACATCCTCAACTACCCCTTCAACCAAATCCGGTGACAAATTGGCTTTAAATTCTTTACCGCTTCTTAGCACACTAACATGATGAACATTAATATTACCTCGTGACGAACTATGGGAAGGATTTACCTTGGTGTCACTAGGAAGTTGACATTTGTTTTTCTTCAACTCCGCCACGTCGGTTGCCAATTGACCACCCATTTGTGTTGTTAATGTTTGAATGCTTTTGTCACGAACCTCGTCCTTTTGCATCCGAACTTCATCAAGTTGATTCCGTTTTTGCATATCTTGTTGCATTGCCCGGAGCATATCCATGACTTCATTCCCGCTTGATGCATTTTGACCCGAACCACTTTGACCCATTTGTTGAAATTGCCCTTGGTAGCCATAATTGTTTCCACCCCTATAGTTACCTAGATTGTATTGTTGGCGAGGTGCAAAGTTACCTTGGGCTCCTTGAAAGTTTGGGTTAGCTTGGTTCGCCGTGTTCCTGTAGCGGAAATTAGGACGGTTTCGTAACCCGGGATGGTATGTATTGGAGTTCATATTGAAATTTCGACCACCCCCTTGAATTGTATTCACTTCTTCTACTTGCTCATCAACCACTCCCACTACACAAACTTCCGCCGTGTGGCCTATTTCATTCCAATTAGTGCACACGTTGTACACTTGATTTGTGGTTTGAACATTGCCACTCTCTACTCCATGCACTTGTGGCCTTTGTATCACATGCCTTGCCCTTCTTGAAGATTGGCCTTCCTTTTGGAAGTCACCGCCATTTGTTCTAAAAATGTCCAATTGTCTTGTTCAAAGTTTGTACCGAACGTACAATTAGTAATCGACATCAAATCACATGCTTCCTCCGAACTCAACCCTTCATGAAATGCGTTCAACAATTCCCAAAGGTGGATACCGTGATAAGGGCAATTCCGTAGCATCATATTGAACCTCTCAAACGCTTCGTGAAACATTTCCCCCGATTGTTGTTGGAAACTTCTCAAACCTCTCCTTGCATCATTAGTCTTTTGGGAAGTGTAAAACTCATCCAAGAAAATCTGTTGCATATCGGCCCATGTAAAAATCGATGCGGAGGGTAAAGTGTAAACCATCTCTTTGCTTTGTCTTCCAAAGAAAATTGGAAGAGAACTAACTTGAAATCATCCGAAGAGAACCCTTGACCTCCAATGGTGTTGTAAATAGAGTCGTACGTCTCCAAATGAAAATAAGGTTCTTCCATTGTTAAATTTTGGTAGACTTTGGAGAGCGGTTGTTCTTACTTCAAAAGTTCTTCTGTCCGCATGATGAGGAATCACTACCGGCGACGGATTATTAGTGATAATAGGCCAGAAGCGAGCTTCAATTCCCCGGACTACTTCCCAGTGATGTCTTCTAGGGGCACCCAATGGTGCTCGTGGTTGACCCATTTACCCTTGCATAGGCCCTTGAGGAGCAAATGGTGGTTGGTATTGATATTGATGCATTGGTGGTTGTTGTTGAATCAGCCTTTGAAATTGAGGTTGTGTATTTTGAGGACGCACTTGATGTAGTGGTGTAGGGCGTTGCAATTGTGGCCCTTGTGGTCTAATATATTGCACCCCGACCGGTAATCTACTCGTGTCTTGAAATTGTTGTAGCGGTTGACTTTGTTGACCCACTCCTCCTTGAGGTCCCAAATATCCTCCATCGCCCCCATAATAAAAACCTTCCTCTTCATAACCTCTAAAATCCTCTTCATAACCATCATCGTATCCATCCACTTGAATACCCGAGGATTGCCCGAAGGAAGGGATGAATATTGGAAGCCCAATTGGTTCAATGGTCGATATGATGAAGTAGCATGGACAATGGTTGAATTGGGTGGTATTGGATAAGTAGAGGATGATTGACACGTAGTTGGGGGAAAAAGTGTGAAAATGGTGGAATTGTGGAAGAGGGGCTAAAGGTAAGATTGGGTTCAACTTGAGTAGTAATCGGTGATGTGGTGGTACTGGTTGGTGTAACATCATGGGGTGGAGTAGGTTCGGTAGTGGTATTAGGCATGGTGGTGTTTGGTGATGGTTGAGTGGAAGTAGGTATGAATGATGAGGTCGTTTGACCCATTGTGGGTGGTACTTGGGTTTCTTGCATGATGTTTCGTGGTGTAATGGCTGAAGTAGGTGAACCAATAATTCTGTTTTCTCGTACCAAAACTCGGTTTTGCCTTAACGTTCTTTCAATTTCCGGATAAAACGATAGTGGTGACGACTTGTGAGAGCCTCTAGTATACATACACCTGAAGTACCTGCACACCAAACACAACCAGCGTAAACCCAAAAATAACAAAACAAAACTATTAAACTAACACACGTTGCGCACTACTCCCCGGAAACGGCGCCAAAATTTGACGTGCTGTCGTAGTACACGCAAATTTATTCCAAATTACAACTAGTAGATAGCAATAAATGGGTATCGAACACAGGGAGTTTGTGGAAAATGTGTTGAGTATATAATCTTGCAATTTAACTAAAATTAATCTAATGTGCAGAAATTAAAGATCAAAAGTTTGGATTGTTTGAATTAAGAACTAAGTTATCAACTAATTGCTAATCAAGATTGGATTTTTAATTCAGATTATGAGAACAATGATCATCCTAGGTTTCAGTTTCTTTTAACACTTGTGCAAAATTCCAACTAGAAAGAGTTACATAGACATAACTCGTGCATAAATAATTGTTGTGATAAAAGGGAACAAAGTACTCGGATTATATCAATACGAGGTCGTTTCCTGATGATCAATCAATCAATATCCAACCCTAACCCTTCCCGTGATATCTCGATTGTCAACGACACCAAGAACGTACGATACTAGAATTGCAATACCAATTAACAAGCTACAATCAAGTATTCATACACCATGATAATCAAAGCAAACACACAAAGTTATCATTCTAGAAATTAAGGAAAATCACACAAGAGTTGTAGAGAAACATTCACCTAAGATGATCACCACAAATTTAGCCGGACATTGTTCGGTTGATCATCATAACATCAAAGTTCAAGTTCATACGAATCAAAAACCAAAACGAAATGTTTAGAATTGTTCCCAAATGATATCCAAAGCTAAAATTCGCCCACCAAGTGCAGAGAAACATTCTCAATCATGAATACCATCAAAAGACACTTGAAAACGGTTTTAATGGAGCAGTTACGTCTTTTCCTCGTCACCTCTACCGTAACTTATGGTAGCTACCGTAAGTTACGGTAGACTTCAAATCAATACGATGAATCACTACTGTGTTACGGTGGAAGAATGGGAGTTTCAGGGCTACCGTAACTTACGGTAGCCACCGTAAGTTACGGTGGACCTCTGATTCTTCTCTTTTGTTTCTTCTTTCCTTCCATGCTTGACGCGTTCCACTCCAATCCATCCAAAGCAGCGATTTATCCATTTTTAAGCTTCAAGACGTACCTGAAACATAAGCAAGTGTAGCCATCTAATTCAAGATAATTACACGATCAAGCGAGGGATAAACTCGTCTTTTAACACCATTAAGGGTTGTGCTATGGACCACCCGTCAGGAACCACCTGATAAAGAAAAGTTCCTTAAAACCTTAGACGAAACTTCATAAAAACCCTGAAACACGGGGCCATGTTCTCCAAGCATGGGGCCGTGTCCAATCTTTTTTCCAAACATGGGGGCGTGTTAGACAAACACGAGGCCGTGCCCCTAGGATTTTTCAACACGGGGTCGTGTCAACCTAGACATGGGTCGTGCCTCACTAACAGACAGCATTCTCTGACTCATGCAGGCGACACGGGGCCGTGTTTCCCAGGCGCGGGGCCGTGTCAACGTGCTGTCACTTTCTATAAAGTCAGCCTTGAGGTGAATGTTTGGAGCCATTCCAAAAAACCAAGATCCTTCCAGATCTTGTATGCATACCCAAAAAGGTATGCTCTTGAAAAACTTTCCTTAAATCTTCTTGTCTTTACCACTTCTAGCCATTTCCTCTTCTTCCTTTAAACAAACCTCCATGGAAGCTTGAAGCTTGAAAGCTTCAATTGGAAGGTCAAAAGCATGAATTTTAGCTCAAAGTTTTCTGAATCTACTAAAGTAAAACATTATTTTAAGTTATTTATGTCTAGAAATGTAAGAAGTCAAACAAATTTAACTTCAAATAAAAATTCTTGAGCTAACATTTCAGTGCTGTTGATTAAGCACGGGGCTGTGCCTTGTTGGACCGTGTCTTGACCCTAAACGATCAGTTGAGCAAGTTCATCATCACGTATAAAGGCGGAATCAGTATACGTAACGTTACAGCAGCTTTCCTATTCAATTCCTTCACTTTATTAGCTTTCTGAATCAATTTTGACAGAGTTCGGTTATAAAGCTTATGATCAGATTCCCCTTCAATGGACACACACATGAGGTATTTATAGCTGAGCTGATTTCGCTTATGTGTCCAAGACACTGAAGCGAAATCACCTCATGACACTGAAGTGGAATCACCTCATGACACTGAAGTGGAATCACTTACTGACCCTTGAAGCGAAATCAACATATAACAATGTACATTGAAGCGAAATTAACCCTAAAAACCCTAATTTGACTTTTAAGATCCAATCTTGACTTTCTTGATTTAAGACATGATGAAGATGCAATCAACAGACATTCTTGTGCATCAACAGACTCTCCCTTGGATGTTGACGTAGTCTTCAGCTCCTGAGTCTTCAGTCTTAGTCTTTTCTTTAACTCTCTGTCGTTTCATCATAAGCACTCTATCTTCATACCCCCATAGATTTTTGATCCAGACTCCCCCTTTCACAGACTCCCCCTCTCGATATACTAGAATCTGAGAAATCTGGTTCAAGCTTTGACAATTAACTTCCATTGGGAATAATGAAGTCCAAAACCTGTTTCTCAACCACTAAACATAACCATTCCATCTTTTCAACTATAAAACACTAATTCAATCAGTTTTAGAAATCCACTCAAGTATTCAGGTCCAAGTTAATGACCCTAATTACTTGATTAATCTACCAAGTCCAATTTAATGACCTTGGTTGATCATTTGACGAAACAAACTGATTTTGAAAACATCAATTTCAAACATTTTCTGAAAATAACAAGTATCAAATTAATGAACTTGTGTTTGACTTTTCAAACAATTCAGACTTCATCAAAGTAAGCTCTCCTCATTCTTCAGTCCAGAATCTCCTGCATCTGCTTCAAACATCTGAGAATCCAACAATCAACTCTCCACTTTGGTTTGTCGGAAAATAAAGCAGAAATAAAATCTTTTTGGATTTTATCAAAATGATCTAAACTAAGAAATGAAATACAGAAAACTTAAATTGTAGAAATTAAACAAAGTAAACTATTTACAAACATATTTTTGGTGAGCGTGTCAGGGAATCATATCAGCTTCTCAGACAAATTACAAGTACCGTTAAGCTACATTACATACTCAGATTTAAACAATTCACCTCGATTGTCGATATACTGATCCATCTTAAATTCCCACACAAATTTCAATTTACTCAGGATACGATTTAGATGAATTAAGAACTTAGATCATTCATGTGTCCCACCTCTTGAATATACTCCCGTATCCAGAATCTCAATAATCAGTCTTACAGGTGAGAATACTACAATGATATCTGTATATAATTTAGGTATGCGAGGGCCGAGGGATCTCAGGTCGATACTTCCGTATACGCAGAGAGATATCCGCTTCGACTTATCGGTGTGTCCCCTTTAGAGGATCTTTTTGCTTACAACAGCAGCATTTATCAATTTTATTGTTTCAGCATGCTGAGGGTTTAATGCTGTGTTTCAAGCATTGCAGCAAGTATTAGCCAGGGACTAGGTCAGAACTACCGTTCAGCAGAAGTCCCGGAATAATACCCCAGATATCATAGAGTATAAAGACCTAGTATATCAGATTAAGAGACCTTTCAAACGAGATTTCAGGGGTTACCTATATATCCAAGTAGTGTTCCCCACGAATTCACAAGTTTGAATTTTAGGTTTATATCCCGAATAAATCTACTAAATGTGTGAAAACCTATCGACACATCATCAGTAAGATTGTTTAACTCTTTTATACTTTTCAAATCTTTAGCATACTGTAATCGTCTAGCTGATGTACTATCATTTTCCCTATATACACAAGCTCTTTTTCAGATTTTATCATGTTTTTGTATTTTTTACTGTTTTTGTATTTTCTGAAAATAACTATGTACAAACATCTACTCCCCCTAAATACCAAAACAAGTAAAAATTCGACAAACCATTGCAGATTGTTTCTCGTCTTCATCCACAACAGTACTCTCATCAACGCCAATTATACCATCCGACACCGACAGAAGCTTCATACCGTTCAGTTTTAACAAATATTTAAACCGATTTTTATCAAAAGCTTTGGTATGTAAATCAGCTTTCTGTTCGTCAGTGTGGATTTTCTCAATTCGTATCAACTTTTTCTCAAAGCAATCACGAATAAAGTGATGACGAATTTCTATGTGTTTAGTTTTAGCGTGATGTACTGGATTTTTAGTTATATTTATTGCGGCCTCATTATCAACAAAAAGAAATGTGTTAAGAAACTGCAAACCGTAGTCGCGCATCTGTTGCTGTATCCACAAGATATGAGAGCAGCAACTGCTAGCAGAAACATACTCCGCTTCACAAGTAGATAACGCCACAGACGTTTGTTTCTTACACTGCCAGGTAACCAATCTAGGACCAAAGAACTGGCATCCTGCAGTTGTTGATTTTGAATTGACTTTGCAGCATCCGAAATCCGAATCGGAATACCCTTCGAGCGTAAAGTCGCCTTTCCTAGGATACCACAACCCCAATGAAGGAGTTCCTTTCAGGTAGCGCAATATCCTCTTCACAATGATCATATGCGATGCTCTCACTGAAATCTTGCTGCGAGGCACGTTGGATACATGATATCAGGACGTGAAGCAGTTAGATACATTAAAGAACCTATCATGGATCGGTAAAACGTTTCATCAGCCCTGTCTCCGGTGAGATCTGGGTGAATCCCATGATTTGTTGCAAGTGGGGTAGCAGCTGGAGTAGAACCTGACATTCCAAATTTCTCTAGAATATCATGAACATACTTTGACTGATGAATGAAAATTCCCTCAGGAAGTTGTTCAACTTGTAATCCCAGAAAGAATTTCATCTCCCCCATTGATGACATTTCAAACTTCTGCTTCATCACTGATTCAAAATCTTTGCATAGATTTTCATTTGTCGACCCAAAGATTATATCGTCCACATAAATCTGAACTATCAGAAGATGACCATCGACCTCTTTAGTGAAGAGAGTGGCATCCACTTTTCCACGAATGAACTTGTTGGCTAGTAGGTGTTGAGATAAAGTCTCGTACCAGGCTCTCGGGGCCTGGTGTAAACCATACAGCGCTTTGTCCAATAAGTAGACCTTGTTTTTGTGGATTGGATCGGTGAAGCCCGGCGGCTGACCGACATAAACCTCCTCTTTAACCTTCCCATAGAGAAAAGCCGATTTAACATCTAACTGATAAACTTTGAAGTTCTTCCAAGACGCAAATGCTAGGAAAATTCTGATTGCCTCTAGTCGTGCTACAGGAGCATAGACTTCGGTAAAATCAATCCCCTCCTGTTGACTAAATCCCTGAACAACGAGTCGAGCTTTGTTCCGTACGACAACTCCTCTATCGTCCCTCTTACATTTGAACACCCACTTAGTGTTAATTTTCCTATGACCATCCGGCAAATCAACTAACTTCCACACTCCCAATTTCTCAAATTG
The DNA here is from genome assembly GCA_030545235.1 of Helianthus tuberosus. Taxonomy (NCBI): domain Eukaryota; kingdom Viridiplantae; phylum Streptophyta; class Magnoliopsida; order Asterales; family Asteraceae; genus Helianthus; species Helianthus tuberosus. Next base: position 127,377,894 of record CM060358.1, read on the forward strand.
ACTAAGTTCCTCCTGCATAGCATTGACCCAAGAGTCTTCAGTAAGCGCCTCTTTGTAAGTTCTTGGTTCAATCTGCGAGATAAAACAACTTAATGAGAATTCAGTTTGCAAAGGAGCAACTTTTGTATAAAAACATGTAAGCCCTTTATCAATCTGATTTCGAGTGCGAACGCCTTTATGCAATTCTCCTATGATCAACTCCTCTGGATGATATGAAAAAGTTCGCGGCATCACTTCGCTTGGAACAACTACATTTCCCTCCAGATTAGTAACATTCTGCTCTGCATCTTGGTCACCAACTTGGTTTGTTTGACCTGAAATCTGAATTTGCTCCCCCTCAGAATCTGAATCTGAATCACCGTGATAAAAAACTGGCATGTTTTCAGCTTCTAGATTATCATTCTGAGCCGACTGATTATCCTGAGCAACTTCATTCTGTTGGACATCATCATGTTCACCAGCATTACTTGGACCTGCTTCATCATCATTTGAAGTTTCCCGTGGTCTCCTTGAATACTCAGCTGGGAACCTTAACTGCGACTCATATTCACGCAAAATATCCAACTCATCAAAGAAATCTTCTTCATCCTCTGATTCTTCTCTCATGTCAAACGAATCCCAAAGTTTGTCATAATGATAACGCCATGAATCACCAGGATTCTGCGGCGGCATAGTATAACCTTGACATTCAACATTATATGCCTCAATAATCGTTTTCCAAATGGGAATGAAAACTCGTTTCAATGGACTTGCATAGCCCACGAATATTCCTTCTAAGCCTTTTTCACCAAATTTGCCTTGAAAATCGAGAACGGTACAGGGAGACCCAAACGGTTCAAGATACTTCAGATTTGGTTTACGATTATTGATCAGCTCAAAACATGTTTTGTTGAACTTCTTGACAGTGAGAACCCTGTTGAGCGTATAGCATGCGGTGGAAACAGCTTCAGCCCAAAAATTAATTGGTAACTTTGAATCTGCAAGCATAGTTCTAGCCGTCTCGATTAGTATCCGGTTTTTGCGTTCTGCGACTCCATTCTGCTGCGGAGTGTACGGAGCACTAAACTCATGCAAAATACCTCTTTCATCACAAAATTCTTCCATCTTTCTGTTCTTGAATTCAGTACCATTATCACTTCGAATTCTCTTGATACGCCTTTGGTACAAATTCTCAATCTTTCTGAACAGACCCATCAAACTGTCAAATGTTTCATCTTTCGTCTTCAAGAAAGAAACCCACGAAAATCTGGAATAATCATCAGTAACGACCAAACAATAGTAATCTCCTGTAGTACTTTTGACATTCACAGGACCAAACAAATCCATGTGAAGTCTTTCCAGAGGACATAAAACTGAATTGACTCGTTTTGTAAGGTGTGACTTTTTCTTCTGCTTGCCTTTGATGCAGCTAATGCACTCCCCTTCCAGATGAAAACCTTTGATATTAACACCCAATACCAAATCATTGTGCACCAAGTGATTCATCTTCCTTAGGTGAATATGCCCCATCTTTCGGTGCCACAATCTTGATTCTTTCTTAGTTGCTCTAGACACGAAGCAATGTGCTTGACCAGTAGTTGTAGTTGCTACAGACATATCTAACACATATAAATCATTCACTCTAGGTGCCCTCATGATAATCCATTCTTCAGGGATAACAAAACCAGGTTTCAAAATCAAACACTCTTTATCAGTGAAGTGAGTAGAATACTGATTGTCACAAATCTGCGAGATACTAAGCAGATTGTAGTTGCTACAGACATATCTAACACATATAAATCATTCACTCTAGGTGCCCTCATGATAATCCATTCTTCAGGGATAACAAAACCAGGTTTCAAAATCAAACACTCTTTATCAGTGAAGTGAGTAGAATACTGATTGTCACAAATCTGCGAGATACTAAGCAGATTGTTCTCCAGCTCAGTGATGTAGTTAACTCTCTCAAACGTTACAATCCCATTGGATAACGTTCCTTCACCAACAATTCTACCACCTTCATGACCAGCAAATCCAACATAACCACCATTGATATTCTTCACATCATACAACAATGCAGTTTTTCCTGTCATATGTCGAGATGCGCCACTATCCATGATCCATCTTGAAATGGCTCTTGGAAGATCCTGCACATACCACAAGTTGATTTTAAAACATTTCAATAAGGATGCCGATTCATGCTTCGCAATCCAGGAAGCTCCGGCAATTCAAACTACTTATTCGAACATGGTGTCCACCCAGGCCTCATCAGCCTTAGGTGTAACCTTGACTCTAGCAATTTGAATTTTGAAATTTTCAGCCTTCAAAGGTGGAAAATTTGCATCATAATCAACCGAAATTGATTCTTCAGCCTTTTTCACTTCAGAAGTTGAAATTTTCATTTCAGTTTTTGGTTTCCAAACTTGTTGAGATAATGCAACCCGTTTGTAAAATTTGTCATTTTTAGTTACCACTTTCTTTACTGGTTCATTTTTCACTTTGATGTTGTCATTTTTCACACTCTTTTTCTCAACAACGATTGGTGCTTTACCCTTCACATCAACTTTCTTTTGTTGGATTTTCACAGTTTCAATCTTAGGCTTGGAGTTGGTGCAATTTCTTGCAATGTGACCAACTTTGTTACATCTAAAACATGTACGAGTATCAATAACTCGACTTGTGCCTTCAGACTGATAATGTGAAGCTCTTTTCTCAAAGAACACTTTGTTTGATTTTGAAAAAATTTCATTTTCCTCATCAGAAAGTGAACTTGAACTGTTCACAAACACCTTCTTTTCAGCAAACCTTTTGTTTTGAAAACTCTTTTTCTGATAACTATTACCACCCCGATAACCACCCGACCAATTGTTTCGATTATTATTATAAAAACATGGTGGAACAACAGGCTTTTTGTAATACGCTTTATCTTTCTCAAAATTCATTTGCCTTTTTGTTTGACACAAACTGTTCACTTCTGACAACTCAACTTCAACCAATTTGAAAACATTTGTCAACTTTTTCACATTAACATTCTCAATTGGAAACTCAGAATCCGAATACAACTTATCAGATCCAGCCATCTTGTACATCACAAGACCCGGTTCATCACTTAAGTTGTTTTTGGACTTTGATTTCAGAATGTATTTATCCAAGAAACACCCATCATCTTCAGCTGAATCACTATTCAAAACACTTTCAGCTGTGCTCTTAACAATCTCTGTCTGAACACTATCATCAGATGATGTAGAAAAAGTAACATCAATATTCTCCGGAAGTTTAACTTCTTTTTCTTCCTCAATTTCAACCAACCCAGATTGCTTTTTAGTGTAATTATGAAGAACAGGTGGTGGAACTTGATGAAAACCCACCCCAGTTCCATCAGAATACACATCTTCGCCCGCTTTGTCTTTCCCGATGGGTTTGGGAATGATATGTTGCAAAACAAAGCTTGCGGAGCTGTAACTGTTAAGCTTCAACTGGATTCGCTCGTTTTCGATTACAGCCTCTTGAACTTTAAGTTTCAATTTAGCGATTTCATCCAGTTGTTTATTGATTGATTCTTCTTTAACTCTAAGCACTGCTTTTAAATGTTCATTTTCTTTAAAAGTTTTACCATTTCGATCATCACAATCTTTCATTGTGCTTTTGAGTTTTTCTAATTTTTCAGAAATCTGACGGTTTTCAAGAATCAACTTTTCATTTTCCTTTTTAATTTTGTCATGATCAATTTTATCAGTTTCAATTTGAGCAGTTAATTCTCTTATCCGTTCAGTTGAAGCTTTAACTGTTTTGTCACGAGCAAGAATCTGATTCTCAACATTTCTGACCTTTGCTGTCAGATCTTCAACTTTCTTAATGTTGAGATACGTGACTGTGCTACAAAATTTGCAATTTTTATTGCAATTTTTGCAATCAGCATTTCCTTCAATCTTTTTACCTGACGCATTTGTTGACACATCTGAACTGACCTGGCTTTTTGACTCAGACACGGAGTTAGAGTCTACCTCAAGTGCTTTGGCAGCCAGCACTTTGTCAGCCATTTTTCCCAGATTCTCTGCATTCAACTCTTGCGTAGTATCGATAATTCCAGTATCAATCTTCTTGGATTCTTTTCCTTCTATCTCTTCTTTCTCCTTTCTTTCTCTCTCTTCTTTCTCTTCTTCAATCATTTTCGAAGTTGGAGTTCCCCACCATTTGTGTTGCCAATACTCATCATTTTCTTTCATTTCCATGATTAAGACTTCTATATCGAGAGTTTTGTGATCAACTGCAATATTTCCATACTCATCAAGATAACACTCTCTGTCTGGATCCCATCTGTTGGCTCTTTTTGCATCTAAATAGATACGAGAAAGTCTAGTAATTTTGTTTTCCGAAATCATCTTTCTGTATTTATACTTCTGCTCTTCAGTTCTCTCATCTTTCCATGGAATAGGTTCATTTTTCGCCATGAATGCGTAACCAACCGCATCTTCTTCTGGTAGAACCTCTTGACTCCAATCATATCCCTCATCATCATAAATCACTGCAAAAGCTCTAGATTTCTCTCTGTTATCTTCAACCTGCTTCAATCTAGGCGGCTCGGATTTATTCTGGTGATAAATCGCCTTCTTGTAGTAATCATCTCTGAAAGGATTCTCCGACTCATCAACATAAGCATTTCGGCATTCTCTCTTGAAATGACCCTTCTGCTTACATTTGAAGCATGTCACTTTTGATTTATCGAACCCTAGCTTTGTAGAAGCACCACCAATTGATTTTCTTCCAGTAATTTCCATGAATCTTTGTGCACGACGAACAGCACTTGCCATAGCCCAACGAATATCGATCAGTTCCATTTCCTCCGGATCAATCTGATCGTAATCTTCTTTCGTCAGATTTGTATTGCCAATCTTCCCAGCTACCAATCCTTCATATGATTCCAACACCGATGCTAGAAAGATCATTTGCTGCTTTGCCGACTCTTCATCAAAATTTTGAACATTCTTCAAGTCTATTGCAATGTTGCATTGAAAACGATTCTTTGCATCAGCATTTCCAGAAAATGAAGATCCACTGTGATAACCACTGTGACTTCCACTGCTTTGACCACTTTGACTTTCTTTGCCAGCTGTCGACACATTTTCAGCAGAAAATGCAGTTTTTGGTGAAGTAGCTTTCGGCATCATGCTCTTTGGATAGTATAGATCCAGATTCTGTTGATAAGATGAATGATTAACTTTGTACGTATTTTTCAACTCCAACTCGTGACTCTCGAGTTTTTCAATCAGCAAATCTAATGTCAGCTTTTCTGGTTCTTTGATGGTATTCTTCAGCATCAGCGCATAATATCTCCAATCCATCTCGTCAGGCAACGAATCGAACAATTTGTCAATAAGATCTTCTTCAGGAATGTCAATCTCATGTCTTACTAATTCCAGCTTCAGATGACCAAACCTTTCTATCATTTTACATACTGACTCGTTCTTTAAACATCCAAACAAATCAAATTCTTTTTTAAGAAGTTTCTTTTTGTTTTTCTTAATTTCTTGACTACCGACACATTTCTTTTCCAACTTTGCCCAAAGATCTTTAGCATTTTTATAGTCTATCAATGAGATGATATCCTCCCGAACAGACTGAAATAACAACGCCACACACTTTTGTTCGGCTACGAATGATTCAATCTCATCAGATCCTGTTAAAACTTCCCCATTCTTGTTTCCTTGATCATAACCGTTCTTCAAACTTTTCCAACTTGGAAACGCTAATGCCATCATCCAATCTTCAAACTTTCTAGACCAACGACTGTACTCCTCAATAGCCATTAGCTTTGGGGGTTTATTGAACGTTCCGAATGCACTTTCCGATTCCCAAGCTTCCTTTTTCTTCTCTTTTGGTGGGTTTTCATTCACATTGCTTGACGTAGAATCATTGTTTCCGGAATCTCCAGCGAATGCATACATGTCACTAAACGGGTTCATAAAAAGATCATCCATCGTGAATGTACCTGCAAGATTATCAAACACTTAGAAAATTTTTTCGAAATTTTGTCACACACTAACACTGAAGCGAAATCAGTCTCAATGACTGATAAGCGAAATCACAACAGTTCACTTAAGCGAAATCAGAAGTTTGACATATGAGCGAAATCAAACTTTGTCCCTTGAAGCGAAATCACTTAAGACCGTATGAGCGAAATAGCAAATTGTCCTTATAAGCGAAATTAGAAAGTCCTTATAGGCGAAATTACAACTGTTGTACTTATGAGCGAAATCAACAAGTTCGTTGAAGCGAAATTAGAACTTGTCCAGATGAGCGAAATCAACTAATTAACCCTCGAAGTACACTAAAGCGGAATCACAATTTTAATCATTTTTACGCTGAATTTCAATCTGAATCTTTCAAGGGTTGTAATACACTTAAAACCGATCACAATGATATGATTATTATTCAATTTTAACCGCTGATTCGTTCTAGATCTGAAGATGAAGTTCCGGTTCGAAAACAACTCGAGATTTTGTTCAAATTGGTTGAGTTTTAGTAAGTTTTAAGATCTGATATTGTTAAGGATTGATTAACAACTAGTTTCGCTCACAATACTAGACTTTCAGCTCATTTTGTCCGATGAAACTTGTTTAATCCGAAAAATAAAAGAGAAAGTGAGTAGAAATATGAGAATAGTGTCGAATCGGCTGATGTAGTATGAACTTCCTCGTCCTGAAGCTCTGATACCACTTGTTGGACCGTGTCTTGACCCTAAACGATCAGTTGAGCAAGTTCATCATCACGTATAAAGGCGGAATCAGTATACGTAACGTTACAGCAGCTTTCCTATTCAATTCCTTCACTTTATTAGCTTTCTGAATCAATTTTGACAGAGTTCGGTTACAAAGCTTATGATCAGATTCCCCTTCAATGGACACACACATGAGGTATTTATAGCTGAGCTGATTTCGCTTATGTGTCCAAGACACTGAAGCGAAATCACCTCATGACACTGAAGTGGAATCACCTCATGACACTGAAGTGGAATCACTTACTGACCCTTGAAGCGAAATCAACATATAACAATGTACATTGAAGCGAAATTAACCCTAAAAACCCTAATTTGACTTTTAAGATCCAATCTTGACTTTCTTGATTTAAGACATGATGAAGATGCAGTCAACAGACATTCTTGTGCATCAACATGCCTCATTGGCACTGGGCCATGTCAATTGTCTGTTATTCCAAATCTTTAATAGTTTGTCGTGTTTTCTAGCATGTCAAGCCAACAAAGTGGAACATCATCCAACAGCTCAAGGAATATCCACTGAGGAAGGAGACTTTCTCTTGAAGCAACTCCCTGTCATTACGTAAGTGCTTTGAGAGAATCTATAGAGGAAATGACCACGGTGGAAGAGGTTTTAATTAACCGAGTGGACTACCTCTCCATGGGATTGGAAGATTGCTTCAGGGAAATCAACCTTTTACACCAAAGGTTGAATATCTTGGTTGTGCCTCTAATGGAACCGATTTGGCCTTAAGAAGATTAGAACCTTGCTAACGAGGTCATTCACCCCACCGGATGGGATATTTAGATTCTGAAACCTCCTATTAATGTCATCTTTGAGGTTCCGATCATTCCCGCTCGACTACCTCAAGAGGAGGTTGACGAAGAACCCTTTATCTTCTTTCCGAGGGAGATAGAGGAAATGCTCAACAACCTCTAAAAGGGTATTTCCGGAAAGAGCTTGAAGCCCTCCGAAGATTAATCTCGGTTTTCACGAACTATTCTTAGATCTAGGGAGTAGCTATTAGGGGTTTAAAATAAGATCTCGTAGGGCATCTATCAAAAATACTATCTATATAGCTTAGGAACTTAATTTTTCTTTTTTTTTCTTGTATTTTCCTTTGTTTTTAATGGATGAATGAAAGAATCTTTGATGGGGGTACAAATAAATGAGTGCAAAAGTGATGATAATAGCCAAAGGATGTTGACCCAGCACCCCATGCAGGAAAACAGACAGCCCCTGACTTAAAATCTTCAATTCTGTAAGTGCAGCACAGGGTCGTGTCAGGTAAACACGCCCCTGTGCCCCATGTCTACTGTAACATTTTTTTATTCTGGAACCTTAACACGAGGTCGTATCCCACGGGCACGCCCCCATGTTTGCTTTCTGGAAAAATTTGGTACTGGCACTTTTGACACGAGGTCGTGGCTGCCATACACGGTGTCGTGTAAGTGCCTGTTTTTCAAAAATTATGTTATTTTTAACGCACATCTTACACATTTAACCAATTTAACCTATTTTGGACTTAATAACTTGAAAATTGTTTGTCCTAAAACACAAGCCTTACACAAAACTCTACATGGAACCGTTAAAACACCCCAAATCTTTTTCAAAACTTTCTTTTTATTTTTTGTTTTGTCTTGTTTATAGTTAAGTTAAGAAACCAAGTTCTTAAAAAGTTCAAGTTTTTATAAATTATTTACAACCGATAGCGCCGTGATAAAAAAAAGAACCATACAAGAAAAATTTATAAAAATGGCATGACAAATTTTAAAATTTGATTGTATATATATTTTCACATTTTTACCCTTTCCCACAAACTTGTGAGTTTTGAGCCTTTAACTAGCATCCACTATCACATCTATATTAAATGTTCATTCTTCGTTTCTTGTGTGAATAGCCCGTACGGTTCCTACAAATCTAGAACTTGACAAGACAATACAATCCCGATCCTTACTAAATCCAAGTAAGTATATGATGGAGGCATTAGGATTTTAAACCATTTTTTTTTTCTATTTCAACCTTATTTTTATTTCCCCCCCCCCCCCCCCCCCCAAAAATACATAAAAATCCCCCTAGTTAACCACTTTGAGCCTAAACCCTTTCATTTCAAAACCCACAATAAACCATCACCCAAAAACCATAATTTTATCTTTACACCCTTTATTTTAGTAAAAATCGGTTATTTTGAAAAAAACGCAAAAAAATATGTGACTAAGCCTTAAAAAACTATTCTTTAAAGTGCTTGAAACAAAATAAGCTCATAAAGTCGCAAAATAATTTTTTTAAAAGAAAACCGACTTTTTACACTTTTAGCCACTTTAAATAAACCTACCCTACCCGTAACAAAAAACCTACCCTTTCAAAGTCCTCTTGATATTTACAAAGATTAAGTTAAAAATGAGGAGGTTTGATTGATGGTCAAGCTTATGGTAGGAGTAAGTTCCGTACCAGGACCGAGCGTTTCACTTATACATTTTGGCCGAATGTTGAGTGACCACTTGTGAGATATGTGAATATATATATAGCTAAATGGAATTTTAAATTTATGTTATGCTTATAAATATTTATTTTTCTTAAAAAGTTTCAAATAAAATCATGACGAATAGGATTGTAAATAAAATAAAAACAAGAATAAATAATGAACATGGAATCCCGATACTCTATACTCAAGACCCAAAAACTTCTCTTCTACCCATTCTATTTGGGAGTGTAAGCAATAATATAAAGAGTTTTGCTTGAGGACAAGCAAAGATTCAAGTGTGGGGGTATTTGATATAAACAAAATTCAACATATAAATCATATCAAATGAGGTATAAAAACCCTTTTTAGTACTAATGCTGGAAAAAGTGTGTTTCTTTGTTTCATTTTGATTTTTAGGATTAAAAGAGCTTAAATAGACAAAAGGAACAAATTAACGGCGAAAAATGACATAAATACAAAGAAAAGAAGTTGGCACACTATACCGACCCTCCAAGCTAAACCCAAACACAAAAATAAAAAGACTAGAAGCCAAGCATGGGGCCGTGCCAGCCAGGCATGGGTCGTGCCTCTACTCAAGATTCCCAGAGAATATTGACAAAAAGAAAACGACAAGGAACACGTGGCTGTGTCCCCAAAGCACGGGTCGTGGTCAACTCTCAGATTCGCAAATCTGGGTTCTTACAACAAGTACAAAAGACACGGGGTCGTGTCGTCGACACACAGAGACTTGTCGTCGGCACACGGGGTCGTGTGTGCAGAAGAACTGACACCATCATTAAATGAAGGAGGTGCTTGGCTCATTTGCAAACCATCTCTTGGCAAACCACTTCTCTCACACTTTCCACCACTCCACCACCACAATACCACAATCATCCATCTTCCATCTTTAGAGAGTGTGTGTGTAGTCTCGGGATCCAAGATCGATAGTAGTAGTTTTTGTCCAACAAAGGCCATGCTTGGCTAATCTCTTACATCACTTGGTGAAGACAAAATCATTTATGTATTACTTTTGATTTCCTAGCTTTGGTAACTTTTTATTTTGGTATGTATTAATGACTTTAATAAGTAGTTTTTATATTGAAGTTGAACTTTACTTAATCATTTCTTCTTGTTTTATTGATTCACTCATTCGTGTCTTTACGGTCTATATAAAGCGCGTTAACTTCCTCGAAAGGGGTTAGAAGGGTGGTTTGGGTAAAATTCTTGCCTCGTTCAGTGTATGGATCCTGCGAGGACCTGATTCAAGCTTAGTAGGACTTCCCTTGAGGCAGATAGCATTAAATTGGGGGAAGTAAGAATGGTTTGTAATCCCTTATAAATTAATTACTATTAAAACTTTAAACCGGCCTTGCGGGACTGAATCCCTGCTCACCCAGACCAATATGGCCGAGAGTAGCGTTGCCTCCAAAAGAGGGACATGCCACTTTTTGCATTAATAACTTACTTAATTATCTTTCAATAATCCAGCATTACGAAACTGTATCCCTGCTGACTCAGGCAAATATGGCTGAGGGTAGCGTTGCCTCCAAAAGAGGGTCATGCCACAATAACTAAGATAATCTCTTAAAAAAACCCAAAGCGAGGAAATTATCAAAGAATACATAAATGATGAGTCAGATACAAGTGATTCTATCTTGTCTGTCGGTTTTTATTTATTTTATATCTTTATTTTTATTTATTAATTTAGAAAACAAAAACAAAAATTTTCTCTATATTTGGTTAGATTAGACGTCGATGAAATTCCGGTATTATAAGCTCTTGTGTCCTTGGATTACCTCGGTATCTTACCATCACTATACTACGCCAACGATGGGTGCACTTACCTTAACGTGTTGTAGAGAGTGATAGTTTTATATCGTGTTTTATAAATTTAAAGGTTGATTCAAAGGTAAAAAGGTACTAAATATACATTAAAAATCTGTACAGACTCTGACACGTCAAGAACATACCTTGTAGATGGATTACGGAATGAAATCGCTAAAGGGTTGCAGAAACGGGCAGGGAACCGGTAGGAGCAGAGAAACGGTCGTGGAAGTTATGAAAAAGAAAAGAAAGAAAACAAGGGTTTTAACCCGTCTTCGTGTGTATATATATATATATATAGGGGAATGCTAAAATGAGAACCACCTCGAGTTGTAAGAACCGTGAGAACTACACCGTAGGGGGCACGGTGGACCAAATTTTTTTTCATAAACGTAGATACATGTATAAAAACAACATTTGTAAAAAAAAAATTCAAAAAAAATGTCGTGTGTGTAGTTTTGAGCGCCACAAGTTTGTGTTTACAGGACCCGTAAATCTGGCCGGAAAATTTACGGGTCCCGTAAACACAAACTTGTGGTGCTCAAAACTACATCCACGACATTTTTTTAAAATTTTTTTTTTTTTTACAAATGTTGTTTTTATACATGCATCAACATTTCTGAAAAAAAAATTTGGTCCACCTCGCCCCGGATCAAAAAGTTCTCGTGGTTCTTACAACTCGAGGTGGTTCTCATTTTAACGGATACTTATATGTATATATATATATATATACATATATATATATATAGAGGAGAATGATCCGTTAGGAACCACCCTTTATTGCGAGAACCGCGAGAACCAATGTGAACACAACCAAAAATACATAACAAATATAAAAAATCACCCAAAATTTCTTTTTTACTATTTTTTTGAAAAATCGCTATCTTACGTCAATAATAAAAAAATTCAAATTTTTTTTTGATTAACAGTTATCCATGCACATGTGCATATGTATCATTTATGTGACAAATTTCGTAATTCATTACAATATTAGACAATTGCACTTTCATTTACACTGCCATATGTAATAGACTACTTTTTACATTACCAATATTAGAAATGCACAAATGCATCTATATGTATCAACATGAAATAAGGTGTTTTGATACACTACTTTGAATACACTTTTCCTTTCATCTATCATACCAACCATAATACAATACCATTACCTCCTACCATCCATAATAAAATACTATTACCAATATTTTTACTTTATTACATATATATCAACACCATTTATATCATCCAATCAACATATTACATCATAAAGTGACAACTATAACCAAACCATTAACCACTAGATATAACTAACCAAAAAACATGTATATGGGCCTACTTCTCCATTCAAAATCACAAACTTTTTGTACCAAAACACGTTATATCATGGTTATACATAATGATGCACATGTGCATTTTGAATATTGGTAATGTAAAAAGTAGTGTATTACGGATGGTATTGTAAATTAAAGTGCAATTGTCTATTACTGATAATGTATTACGGAATTTGTCGAACTAATGATACATATGCACATGTGAATGGATAATTGTTACTCGAAAAAAAAAAGTTTTTTTTTGTAACGAAATATAGCGATTTTTAAAAAATATATTAAAAAAATTATTTTTGAGTTTTTTATTTTTTATTTTTTTTTAGATTTTATTTTGTGTTCATATTGGTTCTCGCGGTTCTTACAATAAAGGTGGTTCTCAAATGAACCTTACCGTGTATATATATATATATATATATATATATATATATATATATATATATATATATTATAGTTCGTTTCTCATGTCCGTTGGGTTCCCTGGTTTGATTTACCTAGTTTGTATTTTTTTTGGAGTAGTCCTCCAAAATATACCAACAAGATGGATTATTATAACAAAACAATAAAAATATGTACAAGTAACTTCTTTTCCTAATCACTTATGTATTTTTCGTAAAGTTATCTCCACTTCCTCGTCCTCGAGGAATCCTTCGTAGAATTTAAGACTTTGTCCATTGACTTTAAATGGTTCCCCATTTGGCGGCTTAATTTCTCTGGCACCGTGTGAAAAGACCTTGGTGATGGTAAAAGGTATGGACCATCAAGACTTGAGTTTTCAAGGAAAGAGTCGTATCCTTGAGTTAAAGGGGAGTGCTAGATCCCCTATTCTGAATTCCTTAGGTCCGCTTATATGTTTGTGGTGTAATCTTTTTATGCGTTCCTTGTAGTTTTCTGAGTTCGAGTATGCATGGTTTCGTAGTTCGTCTAACTCGTTTAATTGGTGCAAACGATCTTTTTCTGAAGCCTCTTGATCCAGGTTCACATTCTTCAGTGCTAGTATGCCTTGTGTTCAATTTCTACAAGCCTCTTGGACAATGTGTAATTTAAGTGGGGGGGGGGGGGGGACTTAATAACTTGAAAATTGTTTGTCCTAAAACACAAGCCTTACACAAAACTCTACATGGAACCGTTAAAACACCCCAAATCTTTTTCAAAACTTTCTTTTTATTTTTTGTTTTGTCTTGTTTATAGTTAAGTTAAGAAACCAAGTTCTTAAAAAGTTCAAGTTTTTATAAATTATTTACAACCGATAGCGCCGTGATAAAAAAAAAAGAACCATACAAGAAAAAATTTATAAAAATGGCATGACAAATTTTAAAATTTGATTGTATATATATTTTCACATTTTTACCCTTTCCCACAAACTTGTGAGTTTTGAGCCTTTAACTAGCATCCACTATCACATCTATATTAAATGTTCATTCTTCGTTTCTTGTGTGAATAGCCCGTACGGTTCCTACAAATCTAGAACTTGACAAGACAATACAATCCCGATCCTTACTAAATCCAAGTAAGTATATGATGGAGGCATTAGGATTTTAAACCATTTTTTTTTTCTATTTCAACCTTATTTTTATTCCCCCCCCCCCCAAAAAAAAAAATACATAAAAATCCCCCTAGTTAACCACTTTGAGCCTAAACCCTTTCATTTCAAAACCCACAATAAACCATCACCCAAAAACCATAATTTTATCTTTACACCCTTTATTTTAGTAAAAATCGGTTATTTTGAAAAAAACGCAAAAAATTATGTGACTAAGCCTTAAAAAACTATTCTTTAAAGTGCTTGAAACAAAATAAGCTCATAAAGTCGCAAAATAATTTTTTTAAAAGAAAACCGACTTTTTACACTTTTAGCCACTTTAAATAAACCTACCCTACCCGTAACAAAAAACCTACCCTTTCAAAGTCCTCTTGATATTTACAAAGATTAAGTTAAAAATGAGGAGGTTTGATTGATGGTCAAGCTTATGGTAGGAGTAAGTTCCGTACCAGGACCGAGCGTTTCACTTATACATTTTGGCCGAATGTTGAGTGACCACTTGTGAGATATGTGAATATATATATAGCTAAATGGAATTTTAAATTTATGTTATGCTTATAAATATTTATTTTTCTTAAAAAGTTTCAAATAAAATCATGACGAATAGGATTGTAAATAAAATAAAAACAAGAATAAATAATGAACATGGAATCCCGATACTCTATACTCAAGACCCAAAAACTTCTCTTCTACCCATTCTATTTGGGAGTGTAAGCAATAATATAAAGAGTTTTGCTTGAGGACAAGCAAAGATTCAAGTGTGGGGGTATTTGATATAAACAAAATTCAACATATAAATCATATCAAATGAGGTATAAAAACCCTTTTTAGTACTAATGCTGGAAAAAGTGTGTTTCTTTGTTTCATTTTGATTTTTAGGATTAAAAGAGCTTAAATAGACAAAAGGAACAAATTAACGGCGAAAAATGACATAAATACAAAGAAAAGAAGTTGGCACACTATACCGACCCTCCAAGCTAAACCCAAACACAAAAATAAAAAGACTAGAAGCCAAGCATGGGGCCGTGCCAGCCAGGCATGGGTCGTGCCTCTACTCAAGATTCCCAGAGAATATTGACAAAAAGAAAACGACAAGGAACACGTGGCTGTGTCCCCAAAGCACGGGTCGTGGTCAACTCTCAGATTCGCAAATCTGGGTTCTTACAACAAGTACAAAAGACACGGGGTCGTGTCGTCGACACACAGAGACTTGTCGTCGGCACACGGGGTCGTGTGTGCAGAAGAACTGACACCATCATTAAATGAAGGAGGTGCTTGGCTCATTTGCAAACCATCTCTTGGCAAACCACTTCTCTCACACTTTCCACCACTCCACCACCACAATACCACAATCATCCATCTTCCATCTTTAGAGAGTGTGTGTGTAGTCTCGGGATCCAAGATCGATAGTAGTAGTTTTTGTCCAACAAAGGCCATGCTTGGCTAATCTCTTACATCACTTGGTGAAGACAAAATCATTTATGTATTACTTTTGATTTCCTAGCTTTGGTAACTTTTTATTTTGGTATGTATTAATGACTTTAATAAGTAGTTTTTATATTGAAGTTGAACTTTACTTAATCATTTCTTCTTGTTTTATTGATTCACTCATTCGTGTCTTTACGGTCTATATAAAGCGCGTTAACTTCCTCGAAAGGGGTTAGAAGGGTGGTTTGGGTAAAATTCTTGCCTCGTTCAGTGTATGGATCCTGCGAGGACCTGATTCAAGCTTAGTAGGACTTCCCTTGAGGCAGATAGCATTAAATTGGGGGAAGTAAGAATGGTTTGTAATCCCTTATAAATTAATTACTATTAAAACTTTAAACCGGCCTTGCGGGACTGAATCCCTGCTCACCCAGACCAATATGGCCGAGAGTAGCGTTGCCTCCAAAAGAGGGACATGCCACTTTTTGCATTAATAACTTACTTAATTATCTTTCAATAATCCAACATTACGAAACTGTATCCCTGCTGACTCAGGCAAATATGGCTGAGGGTAGCGTTGCCTCCAAAAGAGGGTCATGCCACAATAACTAAGATAATCTCTTAAAAAAACCCAAAGCGAGGAAATTATCAAAGAATACATAAATGATGAGTCAGATACAAGTGATTCTATCTTGTCTGTCGGTTTTTATTTATTTTATATCTTTATTTTTATTTATTAATTTAGAAAACAAAAACAAAAATTTTCTCTATATTTGGTTAGATTAGACGTCGATGAAATTCCGGTATTATAAGCTCTTGTGTCCTTGGATTACCTCGGTATCTTACCATCACTATACTACGCCAACGATGGGTGCACTTACCTTAACGTGTTGTAGAGAGTGATAGTTTTATATCGTGTTTTATAAATTTAAAGGTTGATTCAAAGGTAAAAAGGTACTAAATATACATTAAAAATCTGTACAGACTCTGACACGTCAAGAACATACCTTGTAGATGGATTACGGAATGAAATCGCTAAAGGGTTGCAGAAACGGGCAGGGAACCGGTAGGAGCAGAGAAACGGTCGTGGAAGTTATGAAAAAGAAAAGAAAGAAAACAAGGGTTTTAACCCGTCTTCGTGTGTATATATATATATATATAGGGGAATGCTAAAATGAGAACCACCTCGAGTTGTAAGAACCGTGAGAACTACACCGTAGGGGGCACGGTGGACCAAATTTTTTTTCATAAACGTAGATACATGTATAAAAACAACATTTGTAAAAAAAAATTCAAAAAAAATGTCGTGTGTGTAGTTTTGAGCGCCACAAGTTTGTGTTTACAGGACCCGTAAATCTGGCCGGAAAATTTACGGGTCCCGTAAACACAAACTTGTGGTGCTCAAAACTACATCCACGACATTTTTTTTTGAATTTTTTTTTACAAATGTTGTTTTTATACATGCATCAACATTTCTGAAAAAAAAAAATTTGGTCCACCTCGCCCCGGATCAAAAAGTTCTCGTGGTTCTTACAACTCGAGGTGGTTCTCATTTTAGCGGATACTTATATATATACATATATATATATATATATATATATATATGTATACATATATATATATATATAGGAGAATGATCCGTTAGGAACCACCCTTTATTGCGAGAACCGCGAGAACCAATGTGAACACAACCAAAAATACATAAAAAATATAAAAAAACTCCCAAAATTCTTTTTTATTATTTTTTTGAAAAATCGCTATCTTACGTCAATAATAAAAAAATTCAATTTTTTTTTTATTAACAGTTATCCATGCACATGTGCATATGTATCATTTATGTGACAAATTTCGTAATTCATTACAATATTAGACAATTGCACTTTCATTTACACTGCCATATGTAATAGACTACTTTTTACATTACCAATATTAGAAATGCACAAATGCATCTATATGTATCAACATGAAATAAGGTGTTTTGGTACACTACTTTGAATACACTTTTCCTTTCATCTATCATACCAACCATAATACAATACCATTACCTCCTACCATCCATAATAAAATACTATTACCAATATTTTTACTTTATTACATGTATATCAACACCATTTATATCATCCAATCAACATATTACATCATAAAGTGACAACTATAACCAAACCATTAACCACTAGATATAACTAACCAAAAAACATGTATATGGGCCTACTTCTCCATTCAAAATCACAAACTTTTTGTACCAAAACATGTTATATCATGGTTATACATAATGATGCACATGTGCATTTTGAATATTGGTAATGTAAAAAGTAGTGTATTACGGATGGTATTGTAAATTAAAGTGCAATTGTCTATTACTGATAATGTATTACGGAATTTGTCGAACTAATGATACATATGCACATGTGCATGGATAATTGTTACTCGAAAAAAAAGTTTTTTTTTGTAACGAAATATAGCGATTTTTAAAAAATATATTAAAAAAATTATTTTTGAGTTTTTTATTTTTTATTTTTTTTTAGATTTTATTTTGTGTTCATATTGGTTCTCGCGGTTCTTACAATAAAGGTGGTTCTCAAATGAACCTTACCGTGTATATATATATATATATTATAGTTCGTTTCTCATGTCCGTTGGGTTCCCTGGTTTGATTTACCTAGTTTGTATTCTTTTTGGAGTGGTCCTCCAAAATATACCAACAAGATGGATTATTATAACAAAATAATAAAAATATGTACAAGTAACTTCTTTTCCTAATCACTTATGTATTTTTCATAAAGTTATCTCCACTTTCTCGTCCTCGAGGAATCCTTCGTAGAATTTAACACTTTGTCCATTGACTTTAAATGGTTCCCCATTTGGCGGCTTAATTTCTCTGGCACCGTGTGAAAAGACCTTGGTGATGGTAAAAGGTATGGACCATCAAGACTTGAGTTTTCAAGGAAAGAGTTGTATCCTTGAGTTAAAGAGGAGTGCTAGATCCCCTATTCTGAATTCCTTAGGTCCGCTTATATGTTTGTGGTGTAATCTTTTTATGCGTTCCTTGTAGTTTTCTGAGTTAGAGTATGCATGGTTTCGTAGTTCATCTAACTCGTTTAACTGGTGCAAACGATCTTTTCCTGAAGCCTCTTGATCCAGGTTCACATTCTTCAGTGCTAGTATGCCTTGTGTTCAATTTCTACAAGGAGGTAGCAGTTTTTTTTTTCCATAGACTTTAGTGCCAGTATACCTTGTCTTCAATTTCTACCAGGAGGTAGCAGTTTTTCCATAGACAAGCTTGTATGAAGTGATACCTATTGGTGTGGCTGTTTGAAATGCCCATAAAGCATCGTCTAGTTTATCTTCCTATTCCTTTTAGTTTTGACCCACAGTCTTTTGTAGGATCCTTTTTGTTAGTGTATATTCTATGTGTCCGCCACTGTATGAATATGCTAGATAGAGCGTGTGTTGAATATTTATAGATGAGAGTTAGATTCGAACACATGAGATTTAGTGCTTAGAAGTGCTTCGTACGGATGAGACTCATCCGCACGGATGAAGTTCATTCTCACGAAGAAGACTCATCTGCATGGATGAGTCATGCCTATATATAGGGGTTCATGTGTTAGAATTGTTAAGTTTTGGAGTTCCCAGAGGGGAAATGCTCCAGCTTGTAAAAGATGTATACCCTTTCAGTATGAATGAAGTTTTCTACTATTCTGCTTCTACTTCGTTCTTAATAATAATATTCTACCGAATTAGTTCTTTTGTACCCAAACTTCTGTCTAAACCTACCGGATCGTGGACTCACACTTTTTAAACCTCAATTGGTCACATTGGCTTGACCATTGGTTTGAGGATGATAAGCAGTTGAGAGTCAATGAGATACCCCATATCATGTTAGAGCCTTTCCCATTTGTAGATTGCAAAAAGGGGTTCCTCTCTCTAGTGAGGGCTTTTAGAGTGCCAGAACGGGAGGACACTTTTTTAATGAATTTTACTTCCACTCTTCCATCATTAGTAAGAAGAGCTTTGGCCTCCCCATTTAGAAACGTAATCCAAACCCCAAACATCAAAGATTTAACAAGTGAGAATATTATTTTGTGGCATTTCGTTTCTTACCGAGATGTTGCCTGCCCGTTGGCGTGCATCACATACTTTGACTAAGGTATAGGTGTCTTTGTGTATCTTAGGCCAATAGAATCTAGAATCGTACACCTTTTGTGCGGTGTTGGTTGCTCTGTGATGTCCTCCACATGGTCCTTTGGGATAATGGCGGAGAATTTGTCTTGGTTCACGACCATGGACGCATTGAAGAATGAGTTGATCTGCACATATTTTAAAAAGATGTGGGTTTTCCCAAAAGTAGTGCTTTACATCAGCGAAGAAATTTTTCGTTGATGATATGACCATCCCTTGACGAGAGTGCCACTAGCTAGGTAGTTGGCATAATCTACGTACGATGGTTCTTCTCTATACTCAACCATCTCTAGGGATTCTGTGGGGAATTTTTCACTAATGAGCTCTTCCCGAGTTTTCTCCAAAGGAGGGTTTTCGAGACGAGATAAATGATCAATAGCGGTGATTTTAGCTCCCCTTTTATCTTTTATTTCAATGTCGAATTCTTGGAGGAGAAGAATCCACCTAATGAGACGTGGTTTAGCGTCCCTTTCCTCGAAGAGGTACCAGATGGCATCATGGTCTACATAGACTATAGTTTTGGAAAGCACTAGATAGGAATGGAATTTATCAAATGCGAATACTACAACTATTAACTTTTTCTCGGTAGTTGTGTAGTTTTCTTGAGCATCATTAAGAGTTTTGCTAGCGTAATATATGGGATGAAAATACTTCTCCTTTCTTTGTCCAAAGACTGCTCCAATTGCAAAATCATTGGCATCACACATGATTTTAAAAGGTAGTTTCCAAGCAGGTGCTACCATGATTGGTGCCTTGACTAACATTTCTTTTAAGGCAAGAAATGTTGTCGTGCAATCCTTGTCAAAGATGAATGGGGCATCCTTTTCAAGTAGCTTGGTTAGAGGTTGAGAGATTTTGGAGAAATTTTTGATAAACCGCCTATAGAATCTGGCGTGTCCTAGGAAGCTTCGTATGGCTCGATTGGATGATGGAGGAGGTAGTTGGGAAATAGTGTCGATTTTTGCGCGATCAACTTCCATGCCTGCGCTGGAGATTTTATGACCGAGCACTATTCCCTCTGTGACCATAAAATGGCATTTCTCCCAATTAAGGGTCGATGTTAATCTCCTCACATCTAGATAGCATTCGTTGGACCGTTGCAGGGGCATTGCATAAACCAAAGGGCATGCGTCGATATGCGAAAGTTCCATAGGTACATGTGAAGGTAGTCTCCTCTTGGTCTTCCAGTGCGACTGGAATTTGGAAGTATCTACATAAACCATCCAAGAAGCACTAGAATTTGTGACCGGATAACAGCTCCAACATTTGATCAATGAATGGTAATGAGAAGTGGTATTTTCTTGTGGCTTCATTGAGCTTCGTATAGTCAATGCAAACTCTCCATCCGATGACGGTTCTTGTGAATGGTTGTCCTAACATGAGGGGAGCATCATCTAGCATGATGAATTCGGTTGGCATAACCGTTTAGTGTGTTTGAATTTGAAGGTCCTCAACCATTCCCGTAGCGTGTTTAGTTTTTCGATTAGCCAAGTGTTATGGGTGATTTTCTGCTCATATATCCTGACTGATACACTGACTTTGTTTGTTTTGTTGTGACCAGGATGCTGGATCAGGATATTGGTAACATCCTGATGCGATATCCTGGTAGTTACTAATTGACTCACGTGCAGATTGTTGTAACCAGTCTCTAACGGTCAGGTGGACTTCTTCTCCTCGAGACTCGGGCAAATCAGTTGTATTATAGACGTTGAAGCCGGAGGACGTGGACTGCAATGTTCACCTGAGGAATATTCGTTGAATCCATGAATAATAGGCTAGTTAGTTAGTTTATTTTACTATAAATGGGTTGATCAGATCAGATAGAAACACACACAATCTTTTGCACACTCTTTTTCTCTACTTGCAAACGCTCACAATGCACTAACACTTGTATTCAAATTACATTGTAACACCTAGTTGATCCGCATCATATCCTGCACTGTATCCTGATATTTGAAGTAATAAGAAGAACAAGGCAGCTGCGATTGTCAGCTCCCGAGGTTTTATGCCGGCGATCTAGATTGATCAAGGGCTTTCCTCGTATATCTTGTGTCACCCTTTGCATTTTTGCTCACTGTTTGATCATAGATATCACTCAATATCCTGAGCTATATGCTGAAACTGTTTTTGCAAACTAATAAGCCAGCGTATTTTTCAACACATATTCTTAGCACACTACCTCACATAACTAATTTGATCACTTAATTTCTTCGGTAATTTTTGACCAAAACAATTTGGCGCCCACCGTGGGGAAAGTGGTGCTATTTCTACTAAAAGCTTTTGCAAAATCGTTACTTGGTTTTCTATTTTCAAAAATTTTTGCTACACTATTTTCAATGGCCTCGAGATCAAACATGAGTTCTTCCACCGTGTCTGCTACAACCTCTGCAACAATTGGTTCGGTGCTTCCACCACCTCCTCTGTGAACGCAAACCTCTTCACAAGGAACTGAAATTCATGTAGCTCGGGATGTTATCCCCGCTCGCAATATCCAGGGATCTGGTCCTGTTTTGGCCTCTAATGAAGAAGTTCTACATTTGTTTGGTAGTGTACAGGAACAGATGAGGCAGTAGCAGGAGACCAACCAGATGATGATACGAGAGATACAACTCTTGAAATCCAGCTCAAGCAGGCCCGCTGAGGATACTGTCACTCCCTTGCAACCCAGGGCTTTAAACTTCAGCTCTACAGTTTATACTGAGGATAACCGGGGGAATATTGTGCCTAGCCATTCCCAGAATAATACCCCTGAGATACCCTCTTCAGTCAGAGTGTCGACTGTGAGGAGCTCAGGATATGCTTCAGGATATGGCCAGAATCCCCGGACTAGTAATGTATCTAATAAAAATAATACTCTTGCTACTAATGGTGTTGGATCTTTGCAGGATGCAGGTATAACATCAACATTTTCCAGGGAGCTTCAAAAACTAAAAGACATGATATCCAGTGTACCTGGTGTGGTCCAACCAATTCCAGAAGTATCCAAGACAGCCACAGGATATCACGGTTCGCGTATCCCATCTGTGATGCTAAAATCCCAAAAAGATTTCAGACCCCCAACATGAAACTCTATGACGGAACTACGGATCCTGAGGAGCATATTGCCCAGTATAGGGAAAGGATGGAAATCAACCCTATCCCTCCGGATCTCAAAGAAGCATGCCTATGCAAGGGTTTTGGTTCTACCTTAACTGGATCAGCCTTAAAATGGCTCTTAAACGTTCCTCCTCACTCAATTACTTCATTTGCTCATTTAGTTAATTTATTTAATAGTCAATTTTCTTGCAGCCGGAGTTTTGAGAAACTAACCAGTGATCTTTACAGGATAACTCAAGGAGCCCAGGAATCCTTGAGGGATTATGTGAACAAATTTAGCCGGGAATCCTTAGATATCCCGCATCTTGATGTTGCAACACTTGTGTAGGCTTTCAAGATGGGGTTGCAAAAGGATTCTCAATTCTATCAGGATCTTGTAATGAATCCCTACAAGAATCTGGACGAAGCTCGTAACATGGCTTTAAGATACATTCGGGTGGAGGACGACCAAAAGATGTAAGAGAGGATGAATTCGTCCACAACCTATGAGTCAACCAACAGGAAATCAGAATCCTCATATAAACCATATCGCTCTAAGCCGTATGGCAGAAATGACGGCAAGAAAGTGAATGCTGTTGAAGATAAGGATCCTGAGGAGTATCTTGAGTTGTCTGAATATTGTTTTTCTATTAACATACCTGAACTGATGTATGCTATGCAGGGTTTAGGAGATAAAGCAAGATGGCCCAGGAAAAATAAAAAAAAGCTGATTAGAAGGATAAGTCCAAATGGTATGCCTTCTATGAGGATTTCGGACATGTTACCGAGGATTGTATTGCTCTAAGGAAAGAAATAAGCTATCTTTTGAGCAAGGGATATCTGAAGGATCTCCTGGGAAGAAAGAAGAATAAAGCTCAGGATCCTGGACTAGCGGCATCACCTCCTGCGGATGCCAAAATAATTAACTTTATTTCAGGAGGATCCGACATCTGCGGCACATCATATTATGCAGAAAAAAGGCACACGAAGGAAGCCAAAGCAGAGAGAGGGGATAAGCCAACCAGGATGTCAACTCTCACAACTGACAAAGTGATCACGTTCGATAACGATGACAGGGATACTGTCCAGGATCCTCATCATGATGCTTTAGTAATAACGTTATATGTTGCTAACCATTTTGTGCGCAGGATATTAGTGGATAATGGCAGCTCTATCAACATAATTCAGCTGGAAATGTTGAAGAGGATGAATGTATCCCCAATGGATATTACTTCGAAGTCCACTGTGCTCGTTGGTTTCAGTAGAGAAGCTAGGAATACCGTAGGAGAGATAAAGTTGTCCGTGTATGTTGAAGGGGTCAACTCAATGCAGTGCTTTTGAGTCATGGACTCCTTATCCTGCTATAATATTATATTAGGTAGGCCTTGGATCCATGATATGAAAGTTGTGCCGTCAACTTATCATCAATGTATCAAGATCCCTACCCCTTAGGGAGTAGTCAAGGTGGAAAGTGATCAACAGGAAAGTGTTATTCTTCTTTGATGAAATCCTTAACAAAGCCTAGTGCAGCATAGCAATTAAAGATATGAGGCCAGGATATCATGGAGGCTTCAGAACAGGATGTAAAGAAAATTATCCTGGATCAGGATAATCCGGATATCTCGGTGCTCGTAGGACCCAATATCCCTCAGGATATTGAAGACCAATTGACTAACTTTTTTAAATGCTGGATGTCAACATTCACGTGGAAACACGAGGATATGACAGGAATTTCCAAGGATATTATAACTCACAAGCCCGAAATTGATAGGTCATTCAAGCCTGTACAACAGAAAGGAAGAAAATTTGCTCCTGAGCGGAACACTATCATTCAGGAGGAAGTTGAAAGATTATTGAAGAGCAAGATGATTAGGGAGGTGAAGTTTCCTAAATGGCTGGCAAACGTGGTTGTGGTGCAGAAGAAAAATGGGAAATGGAGAGTCTGTGTAGATTACACGGACTTGAACAAAGCTTGTCCCAAAGACCCGTTTCCTCTACCTCATATCAATTCAATGGTGGATGCTACTGCTGTTCATGAGATGCTAACCTTCATGGATGCCTCCTCAGGATTCCAACAGATCCAAATGGAACCCTCGGATCAGGAGGATACTGCTTTCATGACACCAACATGTATCTATTGTTATACTGCTATGCCTTTTGGTTTGAAGAATGCAGGTGCAACATACCAGAGATTGGTAAACATGATGTTTAAAGACAAACTGGGGGACACCATGGAGGTGTACATCGATGATATGGTAGTAAAATCCAAGAAGGCTGAGGATCACCTCCAGGATATGAAAGGAGCATTTGATATCCTGGACCAGTACAACATGAAATTAAATCCTGCTAAATGCCATTTTGGAGTAGGGGCATGAAAGTTTCTAGGATACATGGTGATGAAAAGGGGGATAGAGGCAAGCCCGGAGCAGATTAAAGCTATCCTGGACTTGAAGTAACCTTCAAACATGAAAGATGTTCAACGATTAACAGGGTGAGTAGCAGCATTAAACAGATTTATCTCAAGATCCCCAAAAAAATGAAAGGAATTTTATGATATCTTGAAGAAGAATAAGAAATTCGAATGGGGAGAGAAGCATGAAGCGGCCCTGCAGGATTTGAAGCAGTATCTTTCAACAGCACCTCTATTGATGAAGCCTGAGGATTGGTGAACCATTATCCCTGTATCTTGTAGCATCAGGAAATGCAGTAAGTGCTGTCCTTGTAAAGGATCATGAAGGTCAGCAGTATCCTGTTTATTATGTTAGTAAAAGTTTATTGGATGCTGAAACTAGGTATTCACACTTAGAGAAATTGATATTAGCCCTAGTTATGGCGTCAACAAAACTTGGACATTATTTTGAAACACATAGGATTCATGTTAAAACCAACTATCCAGTTAAAAATGTGCTTAGGAAACCCGAGATGTCAGGTAGGATGGCTAAATGGTCAGTGAAATTTAGTGCATATGATCTAGTATATGAACCTAGAAATGCCATAAAGTCTCAGGCTTTAGCTGACTTTGTGGCTGATTTCAGTAGTGATATTCAAAGTGAAGTAGACCTAGAAGTACAACAGCTAGGAGAAAACTTAGAATCCTGGACATTATATGCTAATGGCGCATCTAATGTAAGAGGTGTAGGTTTGGTTATACTACTAAAATCGCCACAGGGGGACATATTACCCCAGGCTATTAGATGTGAGTTTCCTGCCACTAATAATGAAGCATAATATGAAGCTTTAATTGCAGGATTAAAACTGGCTAAGAGCATGAATATCAAGAGTTTACAAGTATTTGTTGATTCCTTGTTAATCACTAATCATTTTAATGGCACCTATACAGTTAAATGTGAGAAGTTAATCGAGTATCTCGAAATTCTAAAAAAATTAGCAGGATATTTTGATATTTTCACACTTGAACAGGTACCAAGAGAGGATAATGCTGAAGCTGATGCCTTGGAAAATCTAGGATCATCAGTCAGGATACCGGAAGGGACCCGAATACCAATATTACATATCTTGTATCCTACGACGGATCCTCAGGATAAGGAAGTAGTAAGTGTTTAGGATCCTGATGATGAGTATCTTGAGGAGGATCCTAAGTCCTGGACGGCTCCAATCATAAGATATCTCAAGGAAGGACACATCCCAAAGGATGAAAATCCTAAGGCCTTTAGAATGAAGGTATCACGATTCACTATTATAAATAATGTTTTGTATATAAAATCTCTTGCAGGACCATATCTGAGGTGCTTGGAGGATCCTGAAACTAAAGAAGTGCTTCAGGATATACACGAAGGGGATTGTGGTAACCATACTAGGGGCAGGTCATTATTCTCAAAGGTATTAAGAACAGGATACTATTGGCTGACAATGAGAAAAGATGCTGCAGAATATGCTCGAAGATGTGATGCGTGTCAAAGACACAGTAATATATTACATCAACCTGCTGAGCCACTTTATCCTATCGCTTCCCCTTGGCCATTCATGAAGTGGGGAATGGATATAGTAGGAAAATTGCCAAAGGCTCCAGGAGGAAAGGTCTTCATGCTGGCAATGACTTATTATTTCTCTAAGTGGGTTGAAGCTGAAGGATTTGTTCAAATCAGAGATCAAGAAGTAGTATCCTTCATAAAAAGGAATATCTTGACTAGGTTTGGAGTACCAGCTGAGATAATTTGTGACAATGGATCTCAGTTTATAAGTAAGAGGACTACTGACTTTTGCAAGAGTTGGGGAATCAGAATGATCACATCCACACCGGTACATCCTCAAGCAAATGCACAAGTAGAATCCTCAAACAAGATAATTGTCAACAATTTGAAGAAAAGGCTTAGAGCTAAGAAGGGAAAATGGGTAGAAGAATTACCATTTGTTTTATGGGCTGACAGAACGACGGTGAAAAGCGCAACTGGCCAAACCCCATTTTCCTTGGTGCTTGAAGCAGAAGCAGTGATCTCGACAGAAATGGTGATACCTACAGCAAGATCCAACCTCCGGGATCCTGAGCGGAATCCTGAAGCCCTATGCCAGGAATTGGATACTGTTGATGAGACAAGAGATGCAGCAAAATGGAGGATGGCAGCATATCAACAGAGGATATCCAGAGCATATAACAAGAATATAAGGACTAGAAGGTTCGGAGTTGGAGATTGGGTGTTAAGAAAAGCTTTTCAGAATACTACCAATCCTGTTGATGGAAAATTGGCTCCAAAGTGGGAAGGACCCTATGAAATTGAATCAGAATTGATGCGTGTGGTGTGTTATAGGTTTTTATGTATATTTTAAGCCCTTTTTACACGTTAGTCAAGTTTTAAATTTATAAAACATGATATATTACTAACACCAAACACACATATGGGCAAGTGCACCCATCGTGAGCGTAGTATAGTGTTGGCAAGATACCGAGGTCGTCCAAGGACACAAGAGATTTTAGTACCGGTTTATCCTCAACGTCTACTCAAATCAAAAGTAAGAAAAAGGTTTTAAACTAGAAAAATAAAAACTAACTAAAATGCTGAAAAAAAATAAAAGTAAAAACAGATAGACAAGATGAATCACTTGGCTCCGATCCGTGTTTAGTGTAACCTTTGATTATTTCCGCACTTTTGCACTTTTTAAGAGATTATCTTAGTTATTGTAGTAGGCCCCTCTTTTGAAGGTGACGTTACCCTCCACCCAGTAGTTTGAGTCAGCAAGGATACAATCCTAAAGGGTCGGATTATTGAAAGATAATTAATTAAGTTATTAATGCATATTATGGTAGGCCCCTCTTTTGAAGGTGACGTTACCCTCGGCTAAGTAGTCTGAGTCAGCAGGGATACAGTCCTAAGTAGCCGGATTAAAGTATTAATAGTAGCTTACATATGAGGGGATCAAAGAGTTTGGACCCCCGCCATCCAATACCGGTGGGTATTGAAGGAGGTCCTACTAAATTTGACTCAGGTCCTTGCAGGATCTATACACTGAACAAGGCAAGACTCTTACCAAACCGTTCCCTTAACCCCCGACCAGGTAGCCAACATATCTCCATATAGACCGTGGAGATATGAATGGTGAAAATATTTTATTTTATATAGACAGTAAAATAATGCCAAGACACCACGGACAAACGATAAGGAAGAATCACCTTCAACATAAGAAACTAGTTATTAAAGTCATTAATATATAAGCAAGTAAAAAGTGCGAAAAGATTAAAAATAAAAAGTATTACACTAGACACTTGTTTCACCAAGTAATGTAAGAGACTTAGGCAAGCATGGCCTTTGATTGTCAAGAACTCTTATGATTAATCTTGGATCCCGAGACGACTTACACACTCTACGATGGACGATGGATGATGGTGGTGGATGATGGTGTTGTGATGGTGGTGGGTGGTGGGTGAAGTGTGAGAGAGGTGGTGTGCCAAGGGATGGTTTGCAAATGAGCCAAGCACCCCTATTTATAGCCTAAACAGCAGCTCGGGCACGGCCCCGTGTCCATTGGGCACGGCCCCGTGTCCACCTTCCTTCTCTTTCTTCATTAATTGCAGTTTGTCTGCATTAGTTGACCACGCCCACGTGTCCTCTGGGCACGCCCCCGTGTGCAGAAGCGTATCTGTACTATCAAGATTTCCCCAGATTCTGCGAATCTTAGAGTTGACCACGGCCCCGTGTCCGCTGAGCACGACCCCATGGTGGCTGATAGAAGCTTCTACAGCTTTGTCTTTTCTGCTGACACTTGGGCACGCCCCCGTGCTCATTGAGCACGGGGCGTGTTCAGCCTTCTGTTATCTTGTTTTGCTTGGGAAGATGCTGTCGGGGAGGCTGGGCATGCCACGTTTTTCCTTTTCTTGTATTTATGTTAGATTTAGCTGCCTTTTTGCTTCTTTTGTTCATTTGAGCTCATTTAATCCTGAAAATACAAAAGGAATACAAAAACACACTTTTTACAACAATAGTACTAAAAAAGGGTTAGTTTTATGCCACAATTGATGTAATTTATATGTTGCATTTTGTGCACATCAAATACCCCCACACTTGAATCTTTGCTTGTCCTCAAGCAAAACTCTTTATAATGTGCCTTTACACTCCCAAATGGAATGGGTAGAAGAGAAGGTTTTTGGGTTTGTCGTAGAGTGTCGGGACTTCCAAGATTCTTTATTAAGTTTTATTTTTATTTATTTACAATCCTATTCGTCATGATTTATTGAAAACATTTCATAAGACAAATTACTTATTAGGGCATAACATGCCTTTTTAAAATTCCGCTTATATACAAGTTCACATACCTCACGGGGATCATTCAACACTCGGCCGAAGATGTATTTTAGTGGATCACTCGAGAGCGGCATGGAACTTACTCCTACCATAAGCTTGCCAAGCAATCAATCCTCCTCATTTTTAACTAGACACCTTTGTAAATATCAAGAGGACTTTTGGGGTGAAGGGTTAGGCTTGGGTTAAAGGTAGGTGGTTGGGTTAGTGGTTAGTAAAAGGGCGAAAGGCGTAAAAAGCGTCGGTTTTCATAAGACTTTCTATTTTTGAAGTTTTTATTTTGATGAAGCCATTCTTCAAACAAAGTTATTTTTGATAAACTTGTTTGTTTATTTCTCTTTTGCTTTTTGCTTCATCATCATCATTTTTTTTAAGTCACAAGAAAAACCGTGCTTGCTACTAAAACAAAGGGTTAATAAAAAGGTTTTGGTGGGTGAAAGGGTGTTTGTTTTGGGTTATGAAATGAAAAGGTTTAGGCTCAAAGGGGTTAACTAGGGGGATTTTGGGTAGGTGGTAAAAAAAGAAAAAATAATGGTGTAGAAATAAAAAGGGTTAGTCCTAATGCCTCCGTCATTTACTTACTCGGGTTTAAGTTGGTAAGGACCGGGAATGTATCGTCGTGGCAAGTTCTAGAGTTGTAAGAACCAAGCGGCTATTCACACAAGAAACGAAAAATGAGCATTTAGTTTAAAGATATATATTTGTATGCTCAATAAAGGCTTAAAACTCACTTATTGTGGGAATGGGTTTTTATGTGATCAAGTATATATAATCAAATTTTAACTAGGTTTGTCATGCCTTTTCATAATTCTCTTATGTTGGTTCTTTTTATCACGACGCTATCGGTTGTAAATTTGTAAAAATATAACCTTTTTTTTGAACTTGAAATTCCCAAATTAAACCTAGACAACTAAAAAAAATAAAAAAAATTTGAAAAAAAAAAATTTGAGGTGATTAGCGGTTCCAATAGAGTTTTGTGTAAGGCTTGTGATTAGGACTTGCAAGATTCAAGGTTTTAGCATTCCCACCCACACTTAAATTACACACACTACAAATAAAAATTCATTCAGTGACATACAATAAGTGCCACAAAAAACCAAAAAAGTGCCACTAAAGGCCCCTATTGAAATGAGCGGCACACAAAAAAAAGTGCCACTAGAAGTGGTGACGCTAAAGCCTTTTAGTGGCACCTCTTTTGTGTGCCACTCATTTCAATAGGAGACTTTAGTGGCACTTTTTGGTCTGCCACTTTAAACTTTTGGGTTTTTAGTGGCAAATAATTTTTGCCACAAAAAACACATCAAATTAAATGCCATCATAGTTGTTTATCATATTAAATATATTTAATTAAAATCATTATTTGTTTACAATAATAAATAAAAACAAAACTATAAAATGCAAAAATTGTAATATCATCACTTCAATTAAACGTTATATAATGTTCCAAACATATTGAAACGTTTCATAAGTGTCAATTTAAGTCTAAATGCCAAACATATAGAATACAAAGTAACACATATTTGAATAAAAAACTTGAAGCTTCATTGCAATCATGAACCTCTTACACAATCTTCATACAAATAAAATGATCTTCATATTAACTCTTTCATAGCAATGATACTAGTAGATACCTGCTAAAAAAAATAAAGACCTTTAATATGCAAACAACAAGGACACTATTCAATATGCAAATAAAAATATATTGGCTCCTGTTTATGTGAAAACTGGTAACATAAAAGTAATTACCATTATCATTGGCTTCTTTCAAATGATATATGGTCAACTGATAAAGGGTTGTTAGAGACCGTAGAACCAATACCATGGACCTATAACATATAACGGAAAACAGATGTTAATACATAAATAATGTAATTGTAAAGAAAACAAACACTATTATATGCCTCTAAGTACCTTTATGTTCATATTGCTAAGAACCATAGACATAATGATATCTTACCATAGTTCTCGCCTCTCATTTAATTTTCTTCGCCTCCGGTGCTTGTTGCTTCTCTTCTAATTTGGAACAAAACTGAAGTAAAATGAACACACATTAATAAAATAAAAAGAGAATTAGTAACCTGGTAGCATCTTTAAAAGATGTGACTACACAGATTGAAACCGACGGGTCAAGTTGACTACAAACATTTTTGCCCAAAAATTTGAACTTTTGTTAATAATTGGTTCGAGATATAGTTTTGTTCGCTAAAGTACACATCATAGCTTCAAGTCAGATACTGGTGTGTAATTTATCTACAAAATAAACTATAACTTAGACATTCAGACTTACATATGAAAGTTTTGGCTTTAAAATAAAAGAAAAAAAGAAATTTACATTCACTAGACCATGAAAATTATTCCTTTCATTGAGGCCCTTCACAATTGCCATTTAGATGGAATTATTCAGTCTTTTGGTTAACCGACTTAATTCCATTTCATAGGATTCATAATCGTAAGAAGAGTATTGATCGTCCTTCTGCGCCGCTCTCATTATCTCCAGCTGAGCCGCGAGAAAGAACCACAAGTGTACAGAGCTGGTGGTACTGGTGCCGATGCCGACATCTTCAACAACGGAACCACTACGCTATCATTATCACTACCTCTACGAGTTGACGAATCCCTAATTCCCGTTCTCCAAATTGATTCTGGTCTGATTACATTGAACAACGGCAACAAAATCAACCCACCAAGTCCTAAATTAGTATTCAAAAGCCCTCACTATACCCCATACCACTTCCAAACAACTGAAATACAACATTCTACCTCTAACACCAGTTATACAAGAAATTAATCGGTCAAATTAATAACAAATCAACTGCTCAAAAGCCGATTCTCACCAACTTCTTCCAGAAGGTACAGATTCAAACAACAAAACAAAAATACAAGTAATACAACTAGTGGATCATGTTAATACACCGCAAAATAGTGACTCGCTATATCAATCGGTCGATTAACTTTTCTTGCATACATGTATGTGTCATTGTGTATTATATAACAATACAGGTATAGATCTAGATTCAATTTTGCAATTTAGAACAGAAAAAAGTCAAAAACTAACCACGGATGATCGAATTTGAAGAACTAGGGTTTTTTATGTGGTGTGTTTGAATCTGCGTCTCGTTTTATGCCTGATAGAGAACAAATGACCAGGTGTAAGCGATTGTAAAACCTTGAGATGATGCAAACCAAGTGTACCTGTAAAGAAAAGATGGAGACGATGGCAAATCGAACAAGAATTTTGAGAAGAACGAATTTTAGGGTTTAAATTCGCTACTTTTCAGAGTGAAACGAAGCTGTTTAGGAAAGTGCGAGAGACTGATTGGTTTTGTGGTGGATTTAAAAGAGGACGGATACTTTTCGCTTTAAACTCTAATCCGCTTTAACAAATTACAACTTTTCTAGTAGTGAAGGGAGGGAAGATGAAAAATTGCAAAACAATATGGGAATCAAATCAGGGCTATGGGAAAGGGAGGGAAGATGAAAAATTGAAAAAAAAGGAAGAGGGAAGTAGAAGACAGTAGTGGGAATTGGAAAATTGTATGTTTTGGAGGTAGGATGGGGAGGCCAGGAGGGAAATGAAACTCAAATTTGATTTTTTTTCTTTTATTTTAGTTACACAAAAATAATAAGTATAGTGTAAACGTAAAAACTAAAATTACAACTTATAAAATATAACTTTGTATATTTGAGTTTTGATTACTTCTTAGGATTATTGGCATAAGAAAGTAAATTTTAAGGTGAGACTGAAAGTGTGAATTAGTAGTGTATATAACCTAAATCTCATTAAAAGTGTGTGTTAAACAAAGATGGCACACGAAAAATGCCACTAAAAACATAAATGAGTGGCTTAAAAACTAAATGCCACTAAAAATGTGTGTCAACTAAATATGGCATACATAAAGTGCCATTAAAAAACTAAATTAGTGGCATAAAAGCTAAATACCACTAAAAGTGTGTGCCACTAAATGGCATTTTTTTGTAGTGACATTGTCCTCAATGTGTCCAAAAAATAAGTTTTTAGGTTGATTGAATGTGTAAAAAGGTGTGAAAAAGCAAAATTTTATGTTACTGGGCGTCTGGACACGGCCCCGTGGTGTCGGGGCACGGCCCCGTGTTCAGATCGCCAGTAACAGAAATTGTCAAAAAGAAACAGAAGCCTGGGCACGGGGGCGTGTTCAGTGAGCACGCCCCGTGTCTAGTTACCTGAACTGGGTATTTCCTGCGTGCAGCACGGGGCCGTGTTGGGCTGGCACGGCCCGTGCTGAACTTGCTGTAATGATGAAAAATTTGTCGGGTGGCCCTGTTTTCGTGCATGGGGTGTTGGTTCAAGTTTCCCTTGTTATCCTTCACCATCCCGAGTGTGTTTATCCATTACAACATCATCCAAACACCAAATTAAAACCATCATTCATTAAAACTAGCACATTACATAAGATCCTAGAAAATTTAAAAACGAGGCAGAAAATAAAAAGCTAAATGAACTAAGATAGATGGGTCAAATGGTACATAAAATCATCCTAAGGAGTTCTACTTTTATCAAAATTTACAGAAATAATTTTCCGGTTTATAAGATTTGTAGAACTTTGGACAGAGGGGTATTCCATAGATGTTTATTAAAACCACTCTTCTATTTCCCTTGGGAGAAAGAAGGCGGGGTCGTTTTCTTCAACATCTTGTGGAGGAGGAGTGACACCAACAGGAACCCCTTGTAGTACGTCCCGAGGGGGCTCCGGATGTATGGCGTACCATTCGGCCGGTATGATGATTTCGGGAACCACATTCCATGCCCTTTGGGTAATGAATGGAACCAACGGAGGAGAAGCGAGAATGTTCAACCTTTGGTGCAAAAGGTTGACCTCTCGAAGACATCCTTCTAGTCCCACCGTGAAATGATTGATACGGTCGACCAATGTTTCTTCCACTCCTGTTATCTCATCAATGGCCTCTCTTAAAGCGTAAACATAGTTTACAAGATAATCTTCAACCGTTGATGACCTTCTTCCTTGTCGGTTGTTCCTAGAGTGCGATGAAGATGTTCCGCTAGTTCTGCTCGCCATTCTGAGAAGACATACCGAAAAGAGCTCAATGAGCACGGCCCCGTGTTCAGATATCTGAAGATTTTTGGAACAAGGAATCTTGGTGTTTTAATTTGTTTTCGTGATTTTTAAAAGTTTTTAAGCAGAAACAACTAAAAACATTGTTGTAGAACTTACTTTTAACAAGATTCCTTGAATAAAAATCTAACAAACATCTCAATAAGACTTGGAATCATGGAGATTTCAAGCTCTAATGGAGGTGTTAAGAGAAATTGAAGAAGAAGGTAATGGATAAAAGTGGAAAAGAAAAGATGGTTGTTGGGAACCTTCTTTAGAATATACCTAGGATGGTATGTGGGAAGATCCACCAGATCTTTGTCTTTGGAGTGGTCTATAGTGCAGGAATCTTGCTGCATTTATAGAAAATGACAGCACGCTGCACACGGCCCTGTGTCGGCTGGACACGGCCCCGTGTGCAGATGAAATCTTGACACACTTTGTCCTTATTCTGACACGAAATCAGACGAGAATCTTTGGGTGAACACGGGGGCGTGCTGACCTGGACACGACCCCGTGTCTAGAGGCTGTTTTATGGAGTTTCTTCTATTCCTAAGGAATTCATCCGGATCGGGCGGTTCCTTACTGGATGGAATAACCCCAAAGTGCCTAAGATACCTTAATTGCTCTAGATTAAGACGAGAACGCAAGAGGTTGTCAGTGAGGGTGATTCCTATGCTAAATATAGGTGGACAAGTCCAACCCTTTCCCGGGCTCTCGTTAAAGAAGGTGTATGCCGAATCGCTCAGGTCTACGTATGCACCGAACGAAGTTAATGGAGAGTCCTTCACGGCACAATCAGCACAGGGACGACTATCGCTCAGGTCCTCGCTAGAGTTAGAGGTAACATCGGGAACAACGATGTTGTTTTTATTTGAATGTGATCCCAACAATTCTTCTTGGTTATTGTCTTGAGATAAATTATTGAAATCTATCCTAAGTTCTTTTAACCAATTAAGAATTAGATCCTCCATTTGAAATAGTTCATCAAGAAGCATTTCTCCTAGAAGATCCGGTTGAGAGCATTCGAGGGAGAGATAGGGATTATTTTTACTTTCGCCCCTCTTAAGGCTACAAGAAAACAATGGGTCTATATAGTGGGGCTTATAATTTAGAAAATAACATTCTAATTCTTTATGAGGGCCACCACATAATTGACACCACGTACCATAAGAGTACCGAAAGTAAAAAATATCAGTATCTCTCATGTTTGTGTCACAAATTACCAACCGTTGGGATCTTACAGTTCTGTTTTCAGTAACTGAATCTTGGGCACGGGGCGTGTTGAGTGGGCACGGCCCCGTGTTCAGCTTACTGTCTGACTTAAAACAGGATTGCCAGTTCCAAGGATTGGGCACGGGGCGTGTTCAGCGGGCACGGCCCGTGCTGAGTTCCGCAGAAACTGAAAAACTAAGAAAAATCCTAAAAAACAGAAAAATTAGAAAAAACGTTTAGGCCGTTGATTCCTAACTTTCTTAAAATCCTTGTGTCCCCGGCAGCGGCGCCAAAAACTTGATGCGTGTGGTGTGTTATAAGTTTTTATGTATATTTTAATCCCTTTTTACACGTTAGTCAAGTTTTAAATTTATAAAACACGATATTTTACTAACACCAAACACACATATGGGCAAATGTACCCATCGTGAGCGTAGTATAGTGTTGGCAAGATACCGAGGTCGTCCAAGGACACAATAGCTTTTAGTACCGGTTTATCCTCAACGTCTAATCAAATCAAAAGTTAGAAAAAGGTTTTAAAAGTAAAAACAGATAGACAAGATGAATCACTTGGCTCCGACTCGTGTTTAGTGTAACCTTTGATTATTTCCGCACTTTTGCACTTTTTAAGAGATTAACTTAGTTATTGTAGTAGGCCCCTCTTTTGAATGTGACGTTACCCTCAACCCAGTAGTTTGAGTCAGCAACGATACAATTCTAAAGGGTCGGATCATTGAAAGATAATTAATTAAGTTGTTAATGCATATTATGGTAGGCCCCTCTTTTGAAGGTGACGTTACCCACGGCTAAGTAGTCTGAGTCAGCAGGGATACAGTCCTAAGTAGTCGGATTAAAGTATTAATAGTAGCTTACAGGATCTATACACTGAACAAGGCAAGACTCTTACCAAACCGTTCCCTTAACCCCCGACCAGGTAGCCAACATATCTCCATATAGACCGTGGAGATATGAATGGTGAAAATCTTTTATTTTATATAGACAGTAAAATAATACCAAGACACCACAGACAAACGATAAGGAAGAATCACCTTCAACATAAGAAACTAGTTATTAAAGTCATTAATACATAACCAAGTAAAAAGTGCGAAAAGATTAAAAATAAAAAGTATTACACTAGACACTTGTCTTCACCAAGTGATGTAAGAGACTTAGGCAAACATGGCCTTTGATTGTCAAGAACTCTTACGATCAATCTTGGTTCCCGAGACGACTCACACACTCTACGATGGACGATGGATGATGGTGGTGGATGATGGTGTTGTGATAGTGGTGGGTGGTGGGTGAAGTGTGAGAGAGGTGTTGTGCCAAGAGATGGTTTGCAAATGAGCCAAGCACCCCTATTTATAGCCTGAACAGCAGCTCGGGCACGGCCCCGTGTCCATTGGGCACGGCCCCGTGTCCACCTTCTTTCTCTTTCTTCATTAATTGCAGTTTGTCTGCATTAGTTGACCACGCCCCCGTGTCCGCTGGGCACGCCCCCTTGTGCAGAAGCGTATCTGTACTATCAAGATTTCCCCAGATTCTGTGAATTTTAGAGTTGACCACGGCCCCGTGTCCGCTGAGCACGACCCCGTGGTGACTGATAGAAGCTTCTACAGCTTTGTCTTTTCTGCTGACACTTGGGCACTCCCATGTGCTCATTGAGCACGGGGCGTGTTCAGCCTTCGGTTCTCTTGTTTTGCTTTGCTTGGGAAGATGCTGTCGGGGAGGCTGGGCATGCTACGTTTGTTCCTTTTCTTGTTTTTATGTTAGATTTAGCTGCCTGTTTGCTTCTTTTGTTCATTTGAGCTCATTTATTCCTGAAAATACAAAAGGAAAACAAAAACACACTTTTTCCAACATTAGTACTAAAAAAGGGTTAGTTTTATGCCACAATTGATGTAATTTATATGTTGCATTTTGTGCACATCAAATACCCCCGCACTTGAATCTTTGCTTGTCCTCAAGCAAAACTCTTTATAATGTGGCCTTACACTCCCAAATGGAATGGGTAGAAGAGAAGGTTTTTGGGTTTGTCGTAGAGTGTCAGGACTTCCAAGATTCTTTATTAAGTTTTATTTTTATTTATTTACAATCCTAACACCCACCTTAGTTTACAGTTGTTTTTGCAGTATATGCCTCGGGATATAGCTCCAGGATACACATTCAGGATACTTCGAAAGATTAGAGGATTGGCCCCCTCTCTCATGTTTAAGGGATCCTGATCCCTTCACAGGTTTAAAGGTATTCACCTTTCTCTCGAATTGGGTTTAAACACCCCGCCTGGAGCGCAAGTTATCCAGGGATAGTTCAAGATAGCGGAACAAGTCCATGTAAAAGTGGCTGACAATTTCGTTATTGTTGGCTATATCCTGGATCCTAAAGGTATATGAGGATTGATCACCCTCTCTCACGTAAGGGTATTTTCATACTCTCAAAGGTTTAAAGGTTATCACCTTTCTAAGACTTCGGGTTTATACACTCCCGCCTGCAGCGCATGAAAATTTGGGATTTTCCCCAGGGTACTTATAG
This sequence comes from Helianthus tuberosus, assembly GCA_030545235.1. Lineage (NCBI taxonomy): Eukaryota > Viridiplantae > Streptophyta > Magnoliopsida > Asterales > Asteraceae > Helianthus > Helianthus tuberosus. The sequence goes on from CM060358.1 coordinate 127,416,055, forward strand.
GTTTATCCCCAGGATACTAAGGATTTATCTCCAGTACATCTTAGGGTTTACCCCCTATAACACAAGAACTGTTCAAACAATTGGAACTGATGTTCAGAAAATTTCTAAGTGTTCAAAGACTTTATGCACAGGGGACATTCCTTCTGAGGCAATTGTGTAGAGTTCAAAGGATCAAATTTGGACCTAGTGTACTAAGTATCTCGGACTGGGGACATCTTAATGGAAAAAAATTGCAAAAGGATTGAAGCTCGAAAATAGGGTTACACTCTATTCCTGGTATGATCTTTCCTTTGTAAACCTTATATAAGTCATTTGAACTTTTGAAACTATGTTTGGAAAAGGCTTAAATATCCTGATTAGGATATATTCTTAGGATATATTCTCAAAATGTGTTTTCGGAGTATGTTTTAGGATATTTGGTTGGAATGTTTGGGATGTAATACTTGGGTTAAAAACTAAAACTCTAGTGAAACAAGTATTATCAAAACGAACTTTGTAAAGTAAACTGTCCTTTTTTCTTTAAAAACTTTATCTAAATTGTTTGAATTTTGAAAAACCCTATTAGACGAATGTCTTTGAAGGATATCGCCAAATATACTGATCAGGATATTTTCAAAAAATAATGGCACTAATTTTGGAGAGCTGGAATTTAAACTGAGCAATGCATAACAAAAAATTGAAAGGCAACTAATAAGTCAAAAGGAGGTTATATCATTAACATATCAAAAGCTGTGCTTTTGGTTTCACCTCAAACCGAGGCCCATCCACCAAAAACACTATTTCTTACCATATTTACACAACGGTTGAAGGTTTCATCTCAAACCGAGACCCATCCGCCTCCAACCGTTGTATTGTTCAAAACAGATTATACTAATTGATGACCGAGGGCTTCGTCCTGAAACCCAGGACCCATCCACCTTTGGTCATCGTATTGTCTAAGTGTAGGAAAGTAAATTGTTTTAAAGACAAGAAAGGTAAATTGTTCAGACAACCACAACCATCAAATCTAAAAAAGTGGGCTCCGGCCTTGGCACATACATCCATCATCGCCCACTTCGCTGCTTCTAAGGTGCAGCTCCTTCTTCCGTCATGACCTCGTCAGCAGCATCTTTCTCAGCATTCCCTCTAGCATTCTTCCCAACATCACCACCAGCATCCCTTGGAGCATCAGCATCATCCACTTTCTCATCCACCTCAGTAGGCTCCTCCGCCGTGGGCTTCGCAGGGAGCTCCACAGGATTACCACCGAGATCTTTCAGCTTCATCTCCCAAGCCTTAATATTCCATGAAGGACATTCAAAGCCCATAGCCATAGCTTTATAAATCATTTTCAGTCTGGCCTGCAGGAGGGAGATGACAACGGAATTCTTGAGGCTTTCCCGGTATGAAGCCGTGTCCTGCTCATGTTGAACTTGGGCAGCATCGGACTTAGCTTAGGCCTCCTCGGTGATCTTCTGGATGGAAGACTGATGCTCTTGGACCATTGCCTTGTATTTAGCTTCGTAATGCTCCGATATAGCGGTGGCAACCGCTGCTTGGTCTACAATGGTGGTTTCAGCCTTTTTCAGCTTGCTCTCTAGCATGGTGTTCAAGCCGCATGCATCTTCGTAAAGGAATACCAAGCGTTCAAGACCCTGCAAAATAAGGAAACAGGTATTAACCTTTATTAACATTTATGACCAGCATATGGTGCAGGATATAGGTCAAGGATATGAACCTGGTTGAGGAAGCCGGTCATGAACTTGCTGGATTCTGTGAACCCATAGTTCTCAAACGGGAATACATGAGGTGCAGCAGGGTAGTCTGCTTCTTTCCTCTTCCGGGAGCTGGAGGCTCGGGTTCTGGATGCTGGGGGAGCCTCGGGTGCGGCAACGGTTTTCAAACTGGTAAGCTTGGGAGTAACGACTGGCTTCGGATTGGTCTCTTGCTTAGCAGGTGCAAGGATAGAATAACTATCCAACTCGTCGAGCTGGAAGCCTTCAAGGTTGATGACCGGTACTGTACACAGGGAGAAATGTTTAATTCCCAACACTTATACTCTGTAATCAATCTAGTCATATACTTACAAGACATTTCTGAACTTGATTTTTGACTTGAGTTTGTGAGAGACGGGGAGAAGGTTCTTTCACTGGCAGGAAGTCGATAGATCTCTTTGATTCTGGGATCCGATTCCGCGCTTGGGGGTGATAGGTCTCTGAAATTCACTGCACAAAATATTAGGATATCAGTCAAGGATACAGTTTAAGGATATATTTGGGGATATTCCTAAAACCCTAAATCCTACCCTTGGTTAACCATCTAACTGGCAGGTCAAAACCCTTGTCAATAGACTCCCTTTTAACGAAAAAGAACTTTCGTTGCCACTGATCTTCGTTCTAAGTGGCCTTGAGAATTAGGGGGTTCTTGGATGTGGAGAACAAAAGAAAGCGGCTGTTGCCATGGGATCTCAGTCGATATGCTATGGGAAGGTCTTCGATGCATAGGTCAGGGCAATGACGAGATTTAATCTGGTTTAACACCATTAAAACTCGCCACACCATTGGCATAGTTTGAGCATAACTGAGGCCGGTAAGTTCAAAGAAACGTGAGATGAAGGGTGGAAATGGATACCGGAGTCCCAAGGATAAGGGATAGGCGAAAAAGCAGACCCACTCGTTTGGTGTCGCGTCTGATCGGACTTTCCGATCGATGGGGCGAATGACCACTCCGGCAGGAAAGGCGCTGGAATCCTTCAAAGCAGCAATGCTAGCATTATTGAAAGAACAGATCTCTTTTTCTAGTTCTCGGATAAGGTTTTGACTCGTGAGGGTTGGGACCGGCTCGTTTGAACGTGATCTTGTTCGAGATGCCATGAGGGGTATCGATCAAGAAATAAGAAATTCAAGAACAGAAAAACAGAGAAGAGAGAGAGGAAATACCTAGAAAATGGATTGGAAGGTGATGATTATGATGCTGAATAAATCAGCTAAATAAGGGGCTGAGTATAGGGGGTAAATAGTAAATATCGCTTTGGAAGTTGCACCAAGTCACATCAAGCGTCGTTTCAGTTTAATAACCTCGATTTGAGGGATAAGATTAAAAATATATCCGTTGGAATTGGTATACCAACAGATATATTTTGGGGGACAATTGTTATGGGTGATTTTCTGCTCATATATCCTGACTGATATTCTGACTTTGTTTGTTTTGTTGTGACCTGGATGCTGGATCAGGATATTGGTAACATCCTGATGCGATATCCTGGTAGTTACTAATTGACTCACGTGCAGATTGTTGTAACCAGTCTCTAACGGTCAGGTGGACTTCTTCTCCTCGAGACTCGGGCAAATCAGTTGTATTATAGACGTTGAAGCCGGAAGACGTGGACTGCAACGTTCACCTGAGGAATATTCATTGAATCCCTGAATAATAGGCTAGTTAGTTAGTTTATTTTACTATAAATGGGTTGATCGGATCAGATAGAAACACACACAATCTTTCGCACACTTTTCTTCTCTACTTGCAAACGCTCACAATGCACTAACACTTGTATTCAAATTACATTGTAACACCTAGTTGATCCGCATCATATCCTGCACTGTATCCTGATATTTGAAGCAATAAGAAGAACAAGGCAGCTGCAATTGTCAGCTCCCGAGGTTTTATGCCGGCGATCTAGATTGATCAAGGGCTTTCCTCGTATATCTTGTGTCACCCTTTGCATTTTTGCTCACTGTTTGATCATAGATATAGCTCAATATCCTGAGCTATATCCTGAAACTGTTTTTACAAACTAACAAGCCAGTGTATTTTTCAACACATATTCTCAGCACACTACCTCACATAACTAATTTGATCACTTAATTACTTCAGTATTTTTTGACAAAAACACCAAGAAGATAGGAATTTTGATTGGAAGGAAATCATTAATACCTAATCTTTCACATACATAGCTAGGCATTATATTAAATCATAATATAGATGTTTTGAGCAAAACATGTATCGGTTTTATGTTGAATCCAATTTGTTCATCTTGTATTAGTGAAGTTTGATCTTTAGTTAAAGTAATACTTGCTAATTCTTTGATTTTTGGATTAGTATTTAACTCTTTTATAAACTTAGCATGAGATGGTACCATACTATGATTTAAAAAAAAAGGTTGTAGAATGTGTATTTCTTGGCAGGTTTTCTTGTTCATCTTCAAAATTTACCTTTGTAGACCTACCTTCCACATAGCTCGGTTCGGATTTTTCATCTTCATGCTTTGGGTTTTCTTCTAATTGTTCCTTTTTTTTCGGTTCTTGAGGCTTTGCCTCTTCTATGATTACCTCTTTGGTGCAAATAGTCTCTTCGGTTGCATGAGATTTCTTGATTAGGAGTTCTAAGCTCTTGAGACTTTATATAATGCTTTCGGCTTTGGGGATGATTGTGTGTGCTGTCTCGTATGTTTCAAACGGTGGAGTGTCCCAAAAAGCTTGATTTTGAGCTCAAACATTGGTTGCTCATATGTTGTGTATGAGGTTGATGGTTGAAAGAGGTAACAATTTTATACCGAATTGGATTCACCGCATATGGTACAATATGGTTCCTCATAATCATTGTAATAGTAGTAGTCATTATCTCCCATGTAGTAATCCATCGCTTGGATAATACCCAGAAGATTACGGCTCTCGGGAAAAAGTTTTTCTGATAACAAAAGGTGAGCACGACCCCGTGTCTGACTAGGCACGCCCCGTGTGAACCTTCTGTAACTGAAAATTTTAAGAAAACTGTTTTGGTCAAAAATTACCGAGGCAATTAAGTTATCAAATTAGTAAAGTGATGTAGTGTGCTGGAAAGTGTGTTGAAAATATGCCGGTTAAATTATTTGGAAAATCAGTATTCAGGATACGGCTCAGGATATTGAGCTGTATCTACGATCAAACAATGAGTAAAAAGTAAAGGAAACGACACGAGATGTACGAGGAAAGCCCTTGATTAATCTAGATCGCCGACATAAAACCTCGGTAGCTGACAATCGCAGCTGCCTTGTTCTTCTTATTGCTTCAAACGTCAGGATACAGTGCAGGATATAGACCAGATCGCTAAGTGTTACAATGCTTTTGTATGAAAGTGAAAATTGCTAGAGAGCGAGTGTTAATGTGATGTCCTATTCGATCTGGTATACCTACCTATTTATAGTTACAAAGTAGAAACTAAAATTCCTATAAATATGGGATGCTCCCGAATATTCCATAAATAGCCGTTTGGAACCAAATAAAGCGAGCTTAACGTCTTTCCTTGAACAACTTGGACCGAGTCTCCCGCGGAATGAGTCCTTGTGAACGTTGCTAGCTTCTAACCCACGTACCTGCACATGATCCGTTAGTAATCCTGAGGATACCATTCAGGATGTTACCAATATCCTGAATCAGCATCCCGGATGTAAACAGATATTACACAACCAAGATATAAATCAAGATACTTTCCAGGATATGGGCTCAGAATTTCACCCATAACAATTGTCCCCAAAAATGTTACCGTTTGTCATCCTGCACTAACGGTTACATTTTTACGAAGACCGAGGTAATTAATAGGTAAGACCAATGATGTGACCGTTTTCAACTACCCAGCCTATATTTACTCATCATGCCCTATATCTTCTCATCCTCATCTCTTTTTTAATCATAATCGACAAGGAAAAGGTAACATTCTCTCTCTCATCTTCATATTCATCTTTATCCTCTTCCTCCGGCGAAAAATTCAGGTGACCAAATGCCAAGGCAAACAAGATCCAGTTCAGGTGACTCGGCTCCCACATTCATCCAACAGAACCTTCTCCAAGAACCGGAGAAGGAAGTATGTACCTTCGATAGTGCCCACCTGTCAGCCTTAAAATCCTCCGGCATCTTCCCGGAAGGAACCGTATTTAGACCGTTTGACCGGGAAATCAGGTCGGATATGGTCTCCAGCGAGTGGATATGCTTCAGTGCTTTCCCTTTTACCCTAGGGCTACAATTCCCCTTTCCGGACTTCATCACCGAATTCTTTAATATCACAAAAATCTCTTTCAGCCAAACCATGCCAATGCTCTGGCGTGTTTTGTCTGTTCTTGACCAAATCAAGAGAAACCACATTCCTGATCTTTCCGTCCATGATCTACCCCTAGCTTACAAGCTTAGATGCCATGGATCATGTAGATTTCTATTTTATTATACTTCCGGTGACCCATTGATACTTCGTGCCACCAGGAACGAGGATGGTTGGCAATCCAAGTTTTTCTTTGTAAAAAGGGATTCAATCCCTGGTGGAACGGATTATCCGATGAGATGGTTGAAGAAGGGTAGGATTTAGGGTTTAAAGATGATCCTGCCTCTTATCCTGCTTTATATCCTGAACTGACCAATTTTATTTTCTCTGTTGGGTATGCAGCTGATTTCAGGAAGATTGCACCTCCCCTTGCTGATTCTCAAAAAAGAATAGACGCCATCAAACTCCTTTCAGAGGCAGAGAGAACCTTCAACCCATCTCCACCAACTCCAAGCCCTCTTTCAAGCGCAAACATGTCTGGTAAGGATCCTGCAAGATATCCTGTACACACATGTTTTTATTTGATATTCTTAGGAGAGATTTAGAATTTTACTCCCTGTGTGCAGACTCCAGCAAAGTTCCAGTCTATCTAGACCTCGACAAACTCGACAGCTACCCAACTCCAGCCACAGTCAAGAAAGAGACTCCTGCTGCTACTAGCTCTAAGCCACTCCCGGCTCCCAAGGCCAATCCAAGGACTCGTGCTTCCACAGCAAAAAAGAGGAAAGGTCTTGAAGTCAGTGCTCCAGGTTCAGAAGGGTTCTCCTATGACGAACTCAGTTTCTCTGATTCCTTAGAGCCAATGACATCCTTCCTTAACAAGGTAATATCCTGACGCATATCCTGCATATATATCCTGCACGTATATCCTAATAGGATATCCTGACAGGATATCCTGGTCAATATATTCTAACTCATACCTGAAATTGATGTGCAGGGCCTCCAGCATTTGCTCCACTTGTATAATGATGCCTGTGGTACTGTTGCACTCCATGAAGCCAGGATCAAATAGCTTGAAAGCACCGTCGCTGACCAAGGTGCCATTGCCGAAGCGAAGACACGGCACTACGAAAGCATGCTGAACAAGGTCACCCAAGACCCTGAGCTCAAACTTGCCACCGTTCAAATGGATCATGATCAAGCCCTAGTCAATTTCCGGGAGGGAATCAAGGCTTCCGCTATCGTCTCCCTGCTACAAGCACGCATCAAGATGGCCTACGAGGCCAAGGAGACGGGCCTTGTTTGTCCATCTTGGCCGGTTGAATCCTGGGTGGCCAAGCTAATGGAGCTCGGAGGCAAAGCTGTGCCACTTCCTGTTGAAGCTGGTGAGTCTTCTAAGTCAGCAGAGGTGGTGATCTAGGCTGGAGACAAGAAGGATACTGGAGCAGATGCTGGGATGGATACTGGTGAGGATGCTGCTCAGGATGCTGGTGCTGAGAAGTCTGAGAAGGTTGGAGAAGATGCCGCTGTGTGAGGGCATTCAGGTGGGCGATGACGGATATACGTGCCAAGGCCAAAGCCCACCTTTTTAAATTTGAATGTTGGTCTGTAATCCCTTAAACAATTTACTTTTCTACACTTTACTTTTCTGCACCTGAACAATTTACATTTCCTGCACGCTTTTTGAACAATACAACAGTTGGAGGTGGATGGGTCTCGGTTTGAGATGAAACCTTCAACTGTTGGGTAAATATGGTAAGGAACTATTAGTGCTCTTAGTGGATGGGCCTTGTTTTGAGGTGAAACTAAGAGCACATCTTTTGGTATGTTAATAATATAACTTCTCTTTTGACTTTATTATTGTTGTCATTGATATACAAATTTTTCTTGTGAAAACTGTTTGGTTTGTACATTTTTAGGAATATATTATAGACGTACCCTAGAAGATATCCTGAAAGATATCTTGATCAGAATATTGGAATACAACCTATAAATTGTCCAAATAAAAAGGAGAGATCATACCATAGATTCTTAGAGAATCAATTTCAATCCTCCATTATAAGTTTGTCCCCAGTGCATACTTATAAACTTGGATCCGTCCTTTGAATAGTATAATGTACGTCCCCTGTGTTCGACACAGAAACGCAAATGTATTCATACTTTGACTTGAATAAATTCCGAATACACCAGGACAAAACCCCTGATATCCTGAAATGAATCCTTAGCATACTTGGGATAAACCCTTAATATCTTGGGGATAAACCCTGATATCTGGGGATAAACCCTAAATTTCATGCGCTACAGGCGAGAGTGTATAAACTCCAATTCTTAGAAAGGTGAAAACCTTTAAACCTTAGAGAGTATGAAAATACTCTTTCGTGAGAGAGGGTGATCAATCCTCATATACCTTTAGGATCCAGGATATAGCCAACAGTAACGAAATTGTCAGCCACTTTTACATGAACTAGTCCCGCTACCTTGAACTATACCTAGATAACTTGCGCTCCTGGCGAGGTGTTTAAACCCAATTCGAAAGAAAGGTGAATACCTTTAAACCTTTGAAGGGACCAGGATCCCTTAAACGTGAGAGAGGGGGCCAATCCTCTAATCTTTCGACTTATCCTGAGTACATATCCTGGAGCTATATCCTGAAACATATCCTGCAAAACAATTGTAAACTAAGGTGGGCTAACACCCCTCCGATGCTTAAGTCAGTATTGGGTTCAAGATAATAAACAAATTTAAAATAGAATACATACCATTCCGGGATAGAAAATAAATTCTACTCTTACTTGAAATAGAGCTTTAAATGTATTGCATTCCAGGATCTTGGTAGCATACCCCCTTCCAAATTCTTGAGTTGATATGCTCCTTTCCCTGCTTCTGACTCGACTTCATATGGTCCTTCCCATTTCGGAGCTAACTTGCCATCGGCAGGATTAGTGGTATTTTGAAAAGCCTTTCTTAGCACCCAATCACCAGCTCGAAATCTTCTAGTCCTTATGTTCTTATTATATGCTCTGGATATTCTTTGTTGATATGCTGCTACTCTTAGTCTTGCTGCATCTCTTTTTTCATCTATAGTATCCAAATCTTGGCATAAGACATCAGGATTCTGTTCAGGATCCTGTAGGATAGATCTTGCAGTAGGTATCGTCATTTCTGTTGGAATCACTGCTTCTGCTCCAAATACCAAGGAAAACGGGGTTTGGCCAGTTGCATTCTTTACCGTTGTCCTATCAGCCCACAAAACAAAGGGTAACTCTTCCGCCCATCTTCCTTTTTTGGCTCCAAGCCTCTTCTTTAAGTTATTGACTATTATCTTGTTTGAGGATTCAGCTTGTCCATTCGCTTGAGGATGTACCGGAGTAGATGTGATCATTTTGATTCCCCAACTCTTGCAAAAGTCAGTAGTCCTTTTGCTTATAAACTGGGACCCATTATCGCAAATGATCTCAGCTGGTACCCCAAACCTAGTCAGGATATTCCTCTTTATGAAGGATACTACTTCTTGGTCTCTAACTTGAACAAATGCTTCAGCCTCAACCCACTTAGAGAAATAATCCGTCATTGCTAACATAAAGACTTTTCCTCCCGGAGCTTTTGGTAACTTCCCTACTATATCCATCCCCCATTTCATGAATGGCCAAGGGGAAACTACAGGATATAGTGGTTCAGCTGGTTGATGTAGTATATTACTATGCCTTTGGCATGCAACACATCTTCGAGCATATGCTGCAGCATCTTTCCTCATTGTTGGCCAATAATATCCTGTCCTTAATACTTTCGAGAACAATGATCTGCCCCCAGTGTGATTACCACAATCCCCTTCATGTATATCCTGAAGTACTTCTTTGTCTTCAGGATCCTCCAAGCACCTCAAATACGGTCCTGCAAGAGATTTCTTGTATAAAACATTATTTATAATAGTGAATCGTGATACCTTCATCCTAAATGCCTTAGGATTTTCATTTCCGGGGATGTGTCCTTCTTTAAGATATCTCACAATTGGAGCCGTCCAGGATTTAGGATCCTGTCCAGGATAATCCGCTCCAGGATCCCGAATACCCGCTACTTCTTTATCCTGAGGATTCGTTGCAGGATATAAGACATGTAATATTGGTATTTGGGTCCCTTCAGGTATCCTGATTGATGATCCCAAATTTGCTAAGGCATCCGCTTCAGCATTATCCTCCCTTGGTACCTGTTCAAGTATAAAAACATCGAAATATCCTGCTAATTTTTTAAGAATATCGAGATATTCGATTAATTTCTCACCCTTAACTGCATAGGATCCATTAAAATGGTTAGTAATTAACAAAGAGTCAACATAACTTGCAAATTTTTGATACTCATACTCTTAGCCAACTCTAATCCTGCAATTAAAGCCTCATATTCTGCTTCATTATTAGTAGCAGGAAATTCACACCTAATAGCCTGGGGTAATATGTCCCCCTGTGGCGATTTTAGTAGTATAACCAAACCTACACCTCTTACATTAGATGCGCCATTAGCATATAATGTCCAGGATCCTGAGGATTCTCCTAACTGTTGAACTTCTAGGTCTACCTCATCCTGAATGTCACTACTAAAATCAGCCACAAAGTCAGCTAAAGCCTGAGACTTTATGGCATTTCTAGGTTCATATACTAAATCATAAGCACTCAACTTTACTGACCACTTAGCCATCCTGCCTGACATTTCTGGTTTCCTAAGTACATTTTTAACAGGATAATTTGTTTTAACATGAATCCTATGTGTCTCAAAGTAATGTTTAAGTTTCGTTGAAGCCATAACTAATGCTAGTATCAATTTTTCTAAATGAGAATATCTAGTTTCAGCATTTAACAAGCTTTTACTAACATAATAAACAGGATATTGCTGACCTTCATGGTCCTTTACAAGGACGGCACTTACAGCATTCCCTGATACTGCGAGGTATAGGGATAATGGTTCACCATTCTCAGGCTTCATCTATAGAGGTGCGGTTGAAAGATATTGCTTTAAATCCTGTAGGGCCACTTCATGCTTCTCACCCCATTCGAATTTTTTGTTCTTCTTCAGGATATCATAAAAATCTTTGCATTTTTCTGAGGATCTTGAAATAAATCTGTTTAATGCTGCCACTCGCCCTGTTAATCATTGAACATCCTTCATATTTGAGGGTGATTTAATATCCAATATGGCTTTAATCTGCTCCGGGCTCACCTCTGTTCCTCTTTTGGTCACCATATATCCTAGAAATTTTCCTGCCCCCACTCCAAAATGGCACTTAGCAGGATTTAGCTTCATGTTATACTGATCCAGGATATCAAATGCTCCTTTAATATCCTGGAGGTAATCCTGAGCTTTCTTTGATTTTACCACCATATCGTCAATGTACACCTCCATGGTGTCCCCCAGTTTGTCTTTGAACATCATGTTTACCAATCTTTGGTATGTTGCACCTGCATTTTTCAAACCAAAAGGCATAGTTGTATAACAATAAATACATGTTGGTGTCATGAAGGCAGTATCCTCCTGGTCAGAAGGCTCCATTTGGATCTGTTGAAATCCTGAGGATGCGTCCATGAAGGTCAGCATTTCGTGCCCGGCATTGGCATCTACCATTGCATCAATGTGGGGAAGAGGAAATGGGTCTTTAGGACAAGCTTTGTTCAAGTCTGTGTAGTCGACACAAACTCTCCATTTCCCATTTTTCTTCTGTACCACAACCACGTTTGCTAGCCACCTTGGGAACTTAACCTCTCTGATCATCCTGGACTTCAATAATCTCTCAACTTCCTCTTGGATAATCGTATTCCGCTCAGGAGCAAACTTCCTTCTTTTTTGCTGAACGGGCTTGAATGATTTATCAATTTCAAGCTTGTGGGTGATAATGTTTTTGGATATGCCTGTCATATCCTCATGCTTCCATGCAAACGTTGACATCCTGCATTTCAAAAAGGTTAATTAACTGTTCTTCAATATCCTGAGGGATATTGGTTCCTACGAGCACCGAAATATCGGGATTGTCCTGGTCCAGGATAATTTTCTTCACATCCTGATCCGGATCCTCCACGATATCCTGGGCCCGCGTCTTTAATTGCTATGCTGCACTAGGCTTGGTTGAGGATTTCATCGAGGATGAGTAGCATTCTTTCGCCTCCTGCTGATCACTATCAACTTTGACAACTCCCCAAGGGGTAGGGATCTTGATGCATTGGTGATACATTGATGGCACAGCCTTCATATCATGAATCCATGGTCTTCCCAGTATGATGTTATAGCAGGATAGAGAATCCATCACACAGAAACGTTGTATCGAGTTGACTCCTTCAACGTATACTGGTAACTTTATCTCTCCCACTGTGTTTCTAGCCTCTCCACTGAACCCAACAAGCACGGTAGACTTTGAAGTGATATCCATTGGAGATACATTCATTCTCTTCAGAGTCTCTAGTTGGATTATGTTAACGGAGCTGCCATTATCTACCAATATCCTGCGTACAAAATGGTTAGCCACATATAACGTTATTACCAGAGCATCATGGTGAGGATCCTGGACAGTATCCCTGTCATCAGCATCAAATGTGATCACTTTGTCAGTTGTGAGGGTAGCCATCCTGACAGGTTTGTCTCCCCTTTCGGCCTTAGCTTCTTTTGCATGTCTCTTTGCCGCCGAATACGAAGTCCCACAAATGTCGGATCCTCCCGAAATGAAGTTGATTATCTTGGCATCCGCGGGAGGTGATGCTGCTCGCTCAGGATCCTTCTCAGTATCCTGACCCTTATTCTTCTTTCTTCCTAAGAGATCTTTCAGATATCCCTTGCTTAGAAGATAGCTTATTTCTTTCCTTAGAGCAATGCAATCCTCAGTTACATGTCCGAAATCTTCGTGGAAAGCACACCATTTTGACTTATCTTTCCAGTCGGCCTTTTGTTGATTCTTTCGAGGCCACCTAGCCTTGTCTCCTAAACCCTGCATGGCATACATCAATTCAGGAATGTTAACAGAAAAGCAATATTCAAACAACTCAGGATACTCTTCAGGATCCTCATCTTCGACAGCATTCACTTTCTTATTTTCATTTCTACCATATGGCTTAGGCCGATGGGGCTTGAATGAGGATTCAGACTTCCTGTTAGTTGACTCATAGGTGTTGGATGAGTTCATTCTCTCTTGCATCTTCCTGTCATCCTCCAATCAAATATATCTTAGGGCCCTATTTCGAGCTTCATCCAAGTTCCTGCATGGGTTCATTACAAGATCTTGATAAAATTGAGAATCTTTTTGCAGCCCCATCTTGAAAGCTTGCACGGCTGTTGCAACATCAAGATGTGGAATGTCTAAGGATTCCCGGCTGAACTTGTTAACATAATCCCTAAGGGATTCCTGAGGCCCCTGTGTTATCCTGTAGAGGTCACTTGTTAGTTTCTCAAAGCTTCTACTACAAGAAAACTGACTATTAAATAAATTCACTAAGTGAGCAAAAGATGTAATCGAATGCGGAGGAACATTCAAGAGCCATTTCAAGGCTGATCCTGTTAAGGTAGAACCAAAACCCTTGCACAAGCATGCTTCCTTGAGATCCGGAGGGATAGGGTTAATCTCCATTCTTTCCCTATACTGAGCAATATGCTCCTCAGGATCCGTAGTTCCGTCGTAAAGCTTCATGTTGGGGGTTTGAAATCTCTTTGGGATCTCAGCATCACAGATAGGATATGCAAAACGAGATATCTTGTGGCTGTCTTGGGACACTTCCGGGATTGGCTGGACCACTCCAGGTACACTAGATATCATATCCTTCAACTTCTGAAGTTCCCTAGTAAGTGCTGATGTTACACCTGTATCCTGCAAAGATCCACTATTGTTAGTAGCATGAGTATTATTATTATTATTTGACACCTTACCCGTTGGAGGATTTTGCCCATATCCTGAAGCATATCCTGAGCTCCTCATGGTTGACAACCTGACCGAGGAGGGTATTTCAGGAGTATGATTCTGAGGGAGGCTGGGCACAATATTCCCCCTGTTATCCTCAGTATACACAGCTGAACTAAAGTTCAAAGTTCTGGGATGTAATGGAGTGACAATATCCTCAGCAGATCTGCTCAAGCCAGACTTCAGAGTTGTATTTCCCTCAACAGCATTTGGTTTGTTTCCTGTTGCTGCCTCATTTGTTCCTGCACACTTCCAAATAAGGTTAGAATTTTATCATTAGAAGCTAAAATGGGAGTAGATTCCTGAACACTGCGAGTAGGGATAATATCCTGAGGTCGTGAAGAGGCTGGCATCCTTGGAGGAGGTGGTGGAAGCACCGAACAAGTAGTAGCAGAAGTCATAGCAGACACAGTGGAGGAACTCATGTTTGATCTTGAGGCCATTATGGACAATGTGGCAAAAAGTTTTGTAAATAGAAAACCGATTATCGATTTCACAAAAATTTTTAGTAAAGAGAGCACCACTTGCCCCACGGTGGGCGCCAAATTGTTTTGGTCAAAAATTACTGAGGCAATTAAGTGATCAAATTAGTAAAGTGAGGTTGTGTGCTGGAAAGTGTGTTGAAAATATGCCGGTTAAGTTATTTGGAAAATCAGTATTCAGGATACGGCTCAGGATATTGAGCTGTATCTGCGATCAAACAATGAGTAAAAAGTAAAGGAAACGACACGAGATGTACGAGGAAAGCCCTTGATCAATCTAGATCGCCGGCATAAAACCTCGGGAGCTGACAATCGCAGCTGCCTTGTTCTTCTTATTGCTTCAAACGTCAGGATACAGTGCAGGATATAGACCAGATCGCTAAGTGTTACAATGCTTTTGTATGAAAGTGAAAATTGGTTAGAGAGCGAGTGTTAGAGTATAGCGAGTGTTAATGTGATGTCCTATTCGATCTGGTATACCCACCTATTTATAGTTACAAAGTAGAAATTAAATTCCTATAAATATGGGATGCTCCCGAATATTCCATAAATAGCCGTTTGGAACCAAATAAAGCGGGCTTAACGTCTTTCCTTGAACAACTTGGACCGAGTCTCCCGCGGAATGAGTCCTTGTGAACGTTGCTAGCTTCTAACCCACGTACCTGCACATGATCCGTTAGTAATACTGAGGATACCATTCAGGATGTTACCAATATCCTGAATCAGCATCCCGGATGTAAACAGATATTACACAACCAAGATATAAATCAAGATACTTTCCAGGATATGGGCTCAGAATTTCACCCATAACAAAAACGAAGAAGAGTTTGGAGAGAAAAACTGAAAAAGATGATTAAGCCGTTGATTTTAAGTTTTCTTAAAATCCTTGTATCCCTACCAACGACGCCAAAAACTTGACGTGTGTCGAGTGTGGTATATTTTTTAGTATATTTTAGCACTTTTTACTCGTTTATCAAGCTTTAAATTTATAAAACATGATACAATACAATCATCCTCTACAACACATTAGGGCAAGTGCACCCATCGTTGGCATCGTATAGTGATGGTAAGATACCAAGGTCGTCCAAGGACACAAGAGCTAATACTTGAATATCGTCAGCGTCTAATCTAACCAAAATTTTCAAAAAAGATGTTAGTTCGTTTGAAAAGATAAAAATAAAATGAAAATAAAATATTAGAAAAGCAATAAACAAGATAGAATCACTTGGTTCTGACTCCTCTTTTACTTACCGTTTGATGATTTCCGCACTTTGAGCTTTATAAGAGATTATCTTAGTTATTGTGGCATGTCCTTCTTTTGGAGGAAACACTACCCTATGCCATATTGGTCTGAGTCAGCAGGGATACAGTCCCGCAAGGTCCGGTT
This sequence comes from Helianthus tuberosus, assembly GCA_030545235.1. Classification (NCBI taxonomy): domain Eukaryota; kingdom Viridiplantae; phylum Streptophyta; class Magnoliopsida; order Asterales; family Asteraceae; genus Helianthus; species Helianthus tuberosus. Next base: position 127,431,836 of record CM060358.1, read on the forward strand.
ATTGAAAGATAATTAAGTGACTTATTAATGCAAAACATGTCCCTCTTTTGGAGGCAACGCTACCCTCGACCATATTGGTCTGAGTCAGCAGGGATACAATCCCGCAAAGCCGGATTAAAGTTTTAATAGTAGTTTATTTATAAGGGGTTAAAGCCGTTCTTACTTCCCTCGATTTGATGATATCTACCTCAAGAGAAGTCCTAATAAGCTTGAATCAAGTCATCGCATGATCTATACACTGAACGAGGCAAGAACATTACCCAAACCACCCTTCTAACCCCCCTTCACGCAGTTAACGTGCTTTAGATACACCGTAAAGACACGAATGAGTGAATAAACAAAACATTAAGAAATGATAGAGTAAATTTCACTTTCAATATAAAAAATTATTTCTTAAAGTCATTAATACAAACCAAAATAAAAAGTAAGAGATTAGCCAAACATGGTCTTTGATTGACAAGAACTCTTATGATCAAACTTGGATCCTAAGACTACTACACATACTCTAAAGGTGAACAATGGAGGAATGTGGTGGATGATGGTGTTGTAGTGGTGGTGGAATGGTGGCAAGTAGGAGATAAGTGGTTTACCAAGGGATGAGTTGGAAGTGGCCAAACATCTCTATTTATAGCTGAAACAGTCTCCTCACATGGCCCCGTGCCCAGGGGGCACGACCCCTTGTCCTTTTTTCTCTGTCTTCATTTATTGATCAGTATCGGTCCGTAAACACACACGGGCCTGTGTGTCAGTAGGCACGGCCCCACGGTCAGCGTTGTGGGGTCCATTGGGAGATTCTGCATATCTGGGAGTTGAGCATAATCTCGTGTCTCATGTCTACTTAGTTTCTCTTGATCTACATGGACTTTGAACATGTTCAGTAGTGGGGCACGACCCTATGCCTTAGTGGCATGACCTCGTGCTTGTCTGGATCTGGTTTGTGGTGTGGGTGTTTTTGTTGGTGGTAGTGGGATTTTATGGGTAGCTTCCTTTTGATAAGTAAACTAGTAGGAGTCTTTTAAGATCGTGGAGGTGTGAATGTAAAATATGTTGTCACTTTTGTAGTGCTAGTAGATGTTTGAGCAATTGGAGCAGTGGTTTGAGTGGCTGGTGTTGATTTTGTTAAAACAATGGTTTGAGCAATTGGAGCAGTGGTTTGAGTGGCTGGTGTTGATTTTGTTGAATTCTTATCCTTTCAATGATCTCCTGCACTGTCAACATTTCATTAGCTTCCCTTGTATCTTTCTTCTTTTCTTTTCAAGTGCATCTGCTTTTTTTCTTTTTAGCAGCAGATGTGTCAGGTCTCTTTTCAGCTTTCTTAACTAGAGGATGGAGTTTCTCATGCTATGGCATCATCTTGTGTGTACTTAGGGAGAGTGGGAGCAGTACCAATGGTTTAAAGAAGATTGTCTTTGATGGCCTTAATTTGTGCCTATCATTGTACCTAGCATCCACCATAGTTCTTATAAGCTCCATGTGCATGTTATGGGTTGCATCAGTAGATTTCTTTTGAAGGTATAGATACATGCTTGCATGAGTCTAAATTTCTTTTGTAATTCTTCATTTGTTGGTGGAGTTCTTGAGTTTTGCATCAAGGTCTTCAACGTATCTTTGATTTCATCAAAAGAAGACTCTATCTTGGATACTCTCTCCATCAATTCTTGATATCTTAACCCATCACCTAAGTTCATAGGATCTTATGAGTTCCCACCTGAGGTGGGTGTACTTGGTTTTTGAATAAGTGCCTTTGTTTCTTGGTACTGGGGACTTCAAACTACAATAGAGTGTACTATTGTAGACTGAAAAATTGTTGCCTTCAAGGAGGTCTTAGCTATGTAACGACTATCCAACTGTGAGACTGTTTCCTCTACAGTTGTAGTGGCTACCTAACTTGAGAAACCAACAAGTGTCACTTGTGACATAAGGGGTGTACCATCCTCTACTTGTGGGCTAGCTATGACATGACTTGGCCCAATCACTTTATGTGGCATACTCCCAGTAATATGTGGTTGGGAGGAATTGGGTCTATCCAATTCACTTTAGTCAATTGCATCAAGCAATGTTTGTATGGTGGATGGTATTGGTTTTCTGGGTGGTGGAGTGAAAAGAGAAGCAGCTCTAGAAAAGGGGCTTAAGAAGAAATGTTCCAATGAATCATCTCCCTCTTGACTTGGTTCCTTTATGCTTACAACACTTTCCTTTTGTGAGGATATGTGAGGAATTTCGATGGGTTGAGTTGTTTGCATTTGTTGTGAGGAAGCAACAATAGATGTTTGTAGCTTTTGTGTTGCACCAGGTTCCTCTGGCAACTCAACCTCTAGAGTGACCTTCTTTTTTGTATTCTGTTTGGATTTGGTGATGGGAGTGGAGATGGTTTGTGTGGGAATTTCTGATGTGGGTACCACCGTGGTGGGTTGATCATTGTGGGCATCATGAGTAGTGGACTGAGAAACAGATGTTGTAAGATCCGTTGCTTGTGTTTCTAAAACATTTTGTTCACTTACACTTTCTTGACCTTTGGTCATCATACGCATGAATGTTTCACTTGAAAGAGTTTTTATTTGCAGGAGTTCACCATGTGCAAAAATGTTTTGTACCGAAAGCCTTTGTAAAATATAGATTAAAAGTCTTGGGTACATGAGAAAATCTTTGGCGTTACCTCCCTTTATGAATTTTACATTTGCAACCATGTCTTAAAACAAAGTTTTGGAAAGCTTGGAATTTGCATTTGTTATAATAGCATACCCCAAGTACTGTGTTTTTAGTGGTATTTCATTGAATGATGTGGTTTTTACAGATAAACAAATGAGTAAGGTATGAAAGAAAAAATTCATTGAAGGTGGAAAATTTGGTTTAAAAAGTGTTGCTCCCAACAGTTAAGCATCTTACCTGCTCTCTATAAATTCATTTTGAAGCTCAGTTTTAAAGAAGGTTTTTGTACCTGTTTCATCATTTAGGGCAAATGCTGTAGATATTAGCTCTTGTGTAAACTGGACATCAACTTTTTTTTTAATTATGGAGATGATTGTAAAGGGCTTTTTATCTCGAAGTAAGAAGTCTGAATTTGCCCAAAACTCTCGAAGAGTGTCTAGATGTATGGGTGCATCGGCGATGAGGATAATGTGATATTTTGATGTGGTGAGAATGTCTATGGTTGAATGAAATTATGTGTTGGTGTTGGTTTTGACAAAATATGGAAGGTAGTTGTGTGGTACTTTCATGTTGAGAGCCATTATTGAAATAAAATCTTTTTAGAAAATCCTTTGAACAGATTAACCTTTTAGATTGAGAGAGTGGATGAGGATGGATAAATCTTTTCATCAGATGATCTTATTGATTATATGTAAAGAATGTGGTGATTCTAAAAATCATAAAGTGAAAACCTTTGTAATTTGGTGTGTGTGTGGGGGGGGGGGGTGTTGTAAGGTTTATGTAACAATGGTGATTACATGGCCAACAATTACTTTTTGAGTGAATTCTAGTCAATAGATAGATGGAAATAGCTGTTTAAATCCACTATTGGGTTAAAAACAGTGTTTTAGAGAGAAAATAGTGGTTGCTTTTGCAAACCAGTGGTTGTGACTTTGGTCAAACCGATTGTTTGGTCAAAAATTACCGAAGCAATTAAGTGATCAAATTTAGTTTGTAAGGTAGCGTGCTATTGTGATTTGCAAAAATGTATCAAGTTGATTGTAAATGAAAACAGTTTCAGGATATAGTTTAAGGATACCAAACTAGATCAAGTATCATACAATGAGCAATAAAAGTAAAGGATGATACCAGATGTACGAGGAAAGCCCTTGATCAATCTAGATCGCCGGCACAAAACCTCAGGAGCTGACAACTGCCAGCTGCCTTGTTCTTCTTATTGATTGAAATATCAGGATACAGCTTCAGGATAATGCTCGGATCAGCTCTAAGTGTTACAATGATTGTGAAATGTGAGTGAATGAGTGCGAATGTAGCTAGTAAACAGTATGAGTTCAAGATTGTGTGTGTTTTCTAGTGATCCAGCACCCCTTTATATAGTTTTTACAATCTAACTAACTATCCTATAAATCCGGGATACATGGAATATCCCCTTCTGACCGTTGTAGACCTCTTCTTCTAGCATTAACGTTCATCTTTCAACCACTTTGAGCGATTCTTCAAGAAGACTTGGTCCTTGTGAACGTTAGTCCGTTGTAGCTGAAGTATACAAACAAACTGTTATTAACGAACAAGATACTTTCGCAGGATGTTACCAATATCCTGGTTCGGTATCCTGGTCACAGATTAGAAACATAAAGTTAAGATATATCATCAGGATATGGGTTCAAAATTCCACCCATAACAATTGTCCCCAAAAATATAACTGTTGGATACCCCGATTCCAACGGATATATTTTTAATCGTTCAAGATTTTCAATGGGATGAAGACATTGATGTGACTTGGTGCAACTTCCAAGGCGATTTTTACTCATTGCTATCTAGTCATTTCCGATATCTTCTCTTCAACTTCTTTCTTTTTACTCATTACACCAGAGTTCTCAAGTACTATTCTTTCTCTCTCTTTTTCCTTTTTCTTTCATCTTCTTCACCACCGATCTTTCATGGCGAAACGTACGAGATCCAGCACCGGTGATTCCACACCGACCTTTGTTGCCCAAAACCTGCTCCAAAATCCAGAGCGGGAGGTTTGCACCTTCGACAACGTTGATATAGTCGCCCTTTGATCTTCCGGTGCTTTTCCGGATGGTACTATTTGCCGGCCGTTCGATCGGAGTCTCCGATCGGATGTATCGTCTTCCGAGTGGCTCTGTTTTTTGGCATTCCCTTTTACTCTAGGTCTTAGGTTTCCATTTCCGGACTTTGTCATGGAATTTTTTTCGCGTCATCGGTTTTAGTTTCTCCCAAACCATGCCTATGGTATGGACGATCTTGCTCGTGCTCGACCGGATCAAGACCAACCATATTCCTGACTTTAGCATCAAAGATTTACCCTTAGTCTATCACTTAAGATCCCACGGGTCCAGCCGGTTTTTGCTGTTTTCTACCTCTAACAACCCTCTTATTCTTCGGGCCACTAGAAATGAGGATGAGTGGAAATGCAAGTTCTTCTTCGTTAAGAGGGACTCCATCCCCAATGGTGGTAGTTTTCTGATGGAGTGGTTGACTAATGATAGGATTTAGGGTTTTAGGAATATCCCCAAATATATCCTGCTTTAGCATCCTGTACTTATACCCTTGTCTTTTGTGCAGCGGATTTCAGGAAATTAGCTCCCCAAACTCCCGAAGCAGAAGCAAGGATTAAAGCCATTTACAGATTTCCAGAGATTGATGGATCCTTTTTTTCTCAGCCATCCAAGTTACAGCCAGCATTCTAGTTCCAATATGTCGGGTAAGGATATATTTTCCTGTACAAGTTTGGTTAATCAGGATATAATATGATAAAATTGAAATTACTCCTTTTTGTATAGATTCTTCCAGGGTCCCTGTTGTCTTCGATCTTGAGGAGCTTGACAGCTACTCCAAGCGTGTCCTGGTGAAGAAACAGTCATCGATTGCCACCAGCTCCAAGCCCTCTGCTGCTCCCAAGCCTATCCCACAGACAAGGTCCCGAGCTTCAGGATCTAAGAAGAGAAAAGGTTCTGACCCCCTTGCTGCTACTACCGAAGGTTTCTCATATGACGATCTTGGCTTCTTGGAATCCATCGAGCCCATGACCACATTCCTTAACAAGGTAAATATCCAGATCCCGTATCATGTATCCTACACATGTATACTGCACTCGTATCCTGGTTAGATTGTTTTTAGTGATACCTGTATTTTTTTTTGTAGGGTCTGGATCGTTTGGTGGTTCTTCACACCGAGGCATGTGAAGCGATCAAGGTTCTTGTGGCCAAACTGAAGAAAGCCAAGATCACCATCATAGACCAGGGGAAGATTTTCGATGCCAAGACTCAGCACTATGAAGACAAGCTGAAGAAGGTGGCCCAGGTTGCTGAGATCAAACTCGCCACCATCCAGGCTGATCACGAGCATGGTCTCCTTTAGGGATGGCCTCAGAAATTCAGCAGTGGTTTAGCTCCTTCAGGGAAGGATTAAAATTGCTTATGAGACCAAAGAGGCAGGCTTTGAATGCCCATCCTGGTCTATGGACGCCTAGGTTGCCAAGTTAAAGGACCTGGGAGGCAGCCCTGTGGAATATCCTGCTAATTTTGAGGCCGGCGAACCTTCCAAGGTGGTAGAAGCAATGACGGAGGGAAATGGCAAGGCTGATGAAGATGCTGGAGCAGGTGCTGGTGATGGTGGAGATGATGGTGCGGGCGAAGTGGGCGATGATGGATATTGTTGTTTAGGCCGGAGCCCGCCTTTTTTAATTCTGATGGTCTGTACCCGTTAAACAATTTACTTTTCCTGCATTCTGAACAATTTACCAATGTTTTCAGAACTGGACCGAAGGTCGACCCGGTCACCTTACAGGGTTAAAGGTTGGACCGGTCCGACCGGTTCGACCGGATTTGAGACCCGGATTATGTCATAAATTATATAAAAATATATAGAAAATATAGAAAAAAAAGCTTTGAAATAAACTCTATAACCAACGTTTAATAAGAAAAGATTAATGTTTTGAAATAAACTAACAACTGTATATTGTGGGTTGTCCGAATCTACCAATGTTTTGAAACTAAAAATAGTATAATAATTAATAAGAAAAGAAAACATTAATAAGGAAAAAAGAAAATTAAATATGAAAAAAAGTAAAAATAGAGAAACTCAAACTAAAAAAAAAAATTAATGGGCGTTGGAAACATAAAAGTTTTATTACACATTCTTGGAAAGATACATATAAAGACTTTGGGTGCCACCTGTTAAAGCTTTGTTTCCCAAGAAAAAAAATAATGGTAAGTTGGTAAAAGCTAATGGAAGCAAATCTCTTCTACATATTTTATTTGAATTTATTCATAGTCATTAACCAGTGGTAGCACATTTTCACCTTCTTCACCAATCGATTTGGTACCAAATTTTCACCTTCTTCACCAAGCGACTTGGACCAAAACACGTACGCCATTGACGTCTTGGTTTCCAGCTAGAACCACCTGCAATTGAGATCCATTTGTTGGCTTTTGATCTGATGGAACTCAGCCGCTGATAACCGGCCCGACCCACACGTGACGACCCGCCGGCCCGACCGCCCGGCTCCCGGCCGATCTCCGGGTTAGTGCAGAAACGGGTTAAAGGGCTGAACCGGCCCGGTAGTGTTTCCGGATCCTCGCCGCACCGGTCCGACCGGCCGGCCTGGTCCGGTTTTAAAAACGTTGCAATTTACTTTCCTGCACTTTTAGATGTTAGAATAACGTAACGATTGGAGGTGGAGGGATCATGTTGTTTCAGTACGAAACCTTTAATCATTAATGTTAATATGATTTTAACAATTTACGCCCTAGGTGGATGGGTTTCGGTTTAAAACGAAGCCAAGGGTGTAACATTTTGAATTGTTAATATAAACCTAATCTTTCAGCCTTATCCTTATGTTGTATGTTGTTTGAAGGAAGTTAGGTTAAGTATCCTGATCAGGATATTAGTGGTATTTTTTTTGGTTTCCATTCATGTTTCAAAATATATATTATAAAAATTCTATAGGATATAACTTTTTATAGTTAATAAATCCCATCTATTTAGATAAGGCCTTCAAACTTAGAAAAAATAAGAATCCATACCATAAACATTTAGGTAGAAACTTTGTAATCAACCTTGGGATCATTTGTAATATCCCCAGCATGAAATGTTGCAACATTTGTTGCATCCAGCCCTAGCATAGATGTCCCATGTCTGTGAAGGATCAACATGTTGCATCAGAACATATCTTGCTTATGTACTCCTTCACTTAGTAATTGAGCTTTTTAGTTTTCTTCCACCGAGAGAAATATATTTGAACATGATTGTGTTTTAAGATGCCCTTAGGATAATCCAAAATCTTGTGTTTTACTAGGGACAAACCCATGTTTCACTAGGGATACACCCATGTTTCATGCGCTACAGGTGGAAGTTTATAAACTCCAACACTTAAAAAGGTGAAAACCTTTAGACCTTAGAGAGTATGAAAATACCCTTCACGTGAGAGAGGGTGATCAGTCCTCATATACCATAAGAATCCAGGATATAGACAATAATAACGAAATTGTCAGCCACTGTTATAGGAACTGGTCCCGCCATCTTGAACTATATCCGGATAACGTGCACTCCAAGCGGAGTGTTTAAACTCAATTCGGGAGAAAGGTGAATATCTTTAAACCTTAGAAGGGATGTAACACCCTAAAACGTGAGAGAGGGGGCCAATCCTCTAGTCTTTCGATTTTATCTTGAGTAAATATCCCGGAGTATCATCCTGAAACGTATCCCTACAAAAGGCCTTCAAACTAGGGTGAAAGTGGGTGTTAGCTTGGCTAACACCCCTCCAATGCTTAAGTTAGTACATGGTTTCAAAAAAAAAGATAATGATAAATTAAATAAATTTAAATAGGGTAAGGTTCATACCGTTCTGAGTTAGAATTTAAGTTCCAAACTCATTAGTAATAAGCTCTGAGGTGAATGGCGTTCCAGGATCTTGGTAGCATATCTCCCTCCATTGTCTTAAGCCTATATGGTCCCTTTCCGGATTCTGGCTCTATCTCATATGATCCTTTCAATTTGGGGGCTAGTTTTCCATCGGTAGGATTAGTTGTATTCTGAAATGCCTTTCTCAATACCCAATCCCTAACTTGGAATTGTTTTGTTCTTATATTTTTGTTATAAGACTTGGTTATCCTTTGCTGGTATAGTACCATCCTTAGTTTTGTTGTGTCTATTCTTTCATCAACGGTATCCAACTCTTGACATAAGGCTTCTGGATTTAAATTGGGATTTCGTAGATTTGATCTTGCTGAAGGTATTACCATTTCAGTTGGAATCACTGCTTCTGCCCCGATTACTAGTGAGAATGGGGTCTGCCCAGTTGCATTTTTTACAGTTGTTCTATCTGCCCATAGGACAAATGGCAGTTCCTCAACCCATTTTTCTTTTTTAGCTCCTAATCTCTTTTTCAAATTATTGACAATTATCTTGTTCGAGGATTCTGCTTGTCACACCTCGACCGCGTAAAACAACGAAACCGCGGCGGAAACGTCGGGGATTGTAGCAACAGAATTATTGTTTCACAACCATGGTATTTAAAGTTATGTTTTATTTATAAACAAAAGAGTACATAACATTATTTAAACTAATATTGCTTCTTTTATGTCATAAGGCCCGAGTCCACCCTAGTGTATCCTGAATCAAACCTATGCACCAGCTCCTGAAAACACATGTGAAAATAGGTACGTCAGCATAAAAATGCCTGTGAGATACATAGGTTTTATTAAAATAGGATTCATAACTTGAGTTTAAATAAATGTTTAACAAAAAGTTAATCATGAATCTTGTTAAGTGTTTTCTTTTATAAATCATACGAAAACTCGACAAGAAATCAGATTATATAAAAGAAAGATGTATGGTTAATTAAATAACCAAGTAAAATGAGTTGTATAAAATAAACTGTTTTGTAAAACAATGTCTTGTGAAAATATGTTATTTATGTAAAATGTAATATGTCTAAATTGAAATGATTTAAATAACGCTACGATATGTAATAACATAAAAGCACTTATATATAGGAAGTACCAGCGGCGTATCCACCTTGCTTTTATCATATTACACGTCGCTTCGTTATGTAAATCACTTACCCAAACAAACCACCAAAATGTAATGTTCAAACAATTGTAGAAATGTTTATTGTGTAATCGAATGTCTATTGTCAAATGTAAAACATGTAATGTGTAAACAAATGTCATGTATGGTAAGTAAAAAGTAATTACTTATCCCATGTAAAAATGCACAAAACAAAGTATTGAAATAAATCAAAGTTAAGTTTTGTAAAATAAATGCATGCTTTACTGATACAAACACTTATGCGGTAATGTTAAACGTATACATTCAAGCCTTGAGACTGTAAGATAAACCTTAGAACAAATCAAAGGTTGTCAAAAATGTTTTCGGATTCAGTCATTTCTTACTTCCAAACAAACCTAGGAAGCCAGAAATGGGAGTTGTCAACTCCTATGGTACCACTACTTACTACCGAGCGGCGTAGCTAATGTTAATGAACGTATTTTAGTTTCGTTATACAAACCAAATGTCATACCAAATGTAAGCATGTTTTATGAAAACAATGTACCTAGTATGCTAAATGAACATACAAGGTAGAAATGTAAAACAATGTGTCCATATGCTGAGTAAACATATGCAACAGAAATGCATGTAAAACAATGTGCTAGCATGCTAAGTGAACATACATAGCAAAACATATGAAATCATGTACTATATGTGTACTAATGAACATAACAAGCATATGATATAAAAGCATGAAAAACACGAAAGTAACAAGTAGGCACATGTGATTCACCCCAAAACATTTGAAAACAGTAAAAGAGGGGACTATGTACTCACTTGAGATTGCTCAATAGTCTTTGGATAACAACCAAGCAAAGCAATAAAGATCACGAAATCAAACGGCACCTAATATAGGTAACTATATTAATAAACGAACCTAAATCGGAGGATCGGATAAAATGTGGTTTCGTAAACCAAATGAGTGTAAGAACTCATGTAATATGGTTTACCAAAGCCTACATTCTAAAACGGAACCTATCCTAAGTGCTTACGACTCATTACGACCCGTTTAGGTAGCTTACGCTACTTTAACGCGTCGTTCGTGTAAAACGAGTTTGGTCCGCCTAACTAGTCCTATGACAAGTAATATATGCCTTAACATGTCTAATAATGTTGCCTAATTAGTTTAGATGTCAAAATTTAGGTTACATATGCTTAAAATGAATTTTTGCGTAAAAAGGGCATTTTGGTCATTTTTCCTAAGGCATATAATTTCCTATCATACAACTATGTAAACTAAGTGACCATAAGGTATAACCTCAGAAGGTTATTCCCTATACAACTATGGTCACAAAATGTGTTTGGTCGGATCCTAATGATTGAACAAACGGGTCGGGTTCGAAAGTCTAAGCGGTTGTTTAGACCGCTTACCTTTACGACCCTATATAAGCACTAAACTAAAAGTGACGAGTTAAACATGTTAAAACATGTTTAACGAAGTTTGGAAACCGGTTTGGTATCAAAACGAAGGGTCTTGATACCCAAAAATAGTTTGGTTGCAAAATACGCAAAAATACGCATTTTGACCAAAACTATGACTCGTCACTATGCCTAAATAACGTGGTAATCAGTAGGTATAGTCACAAGGGACTATAACCATCGTGATTACGCTCATGTTGCAAAGTTCAAACGACCTTCATGTTGACCATAAACTGGTCAATGCAGAAAGTCAAACACTGTTTGACTTTCGTGCTAAAAACGCATAAACACACGAAATAATACTTACAAAAGGTCCAAGCAATGGGGTTTTGATCCAAAATATCTCAGGTATGAAGTGTTATAACTCCAACTTAGAGAAATCAGAATCAAAGTGTGAGCTTGGGTTGTGAACTTGGGGGTTTATATAGATTTTGGGTAACCGTTAAGATCTTTTATCGATAAACGTACTTCGATCTAAGCTGTACACATGCACCCCCTGATTTCTAAAACCATGGGCACTCCTAAACAAGCCCATAGGAAGCTTAAAACCATGTGCAATTGAGGGGAACAGCTGGAACAAGCTGGCAAACAGATTCTGCTGAACTGGGGGGTTCTCGTGCCCCGTGTAGGGGTCCAGGGCAGGCTTACACGGCCCGCCTGGCTGTCTGATCAGCAACAAAGTTTTAAAAAGTGCAGTTTCAGTCCCTGCAAGTGTTTAAGGCCTTTTTCGACCCGTTTAAGGCCCGTTAAGCCATTTTCAAAGCTCTACAATGATGCCTAACCATAGGGGACATGAAACATGCTCAAAAATATGTCGGATGTCAGTTCGTTTGGTCGTACGATCACGTTATTCGGTTAATTACGACGAAACACGAAAGGAGGCGAAAAACGATCCAAATCACGTGACGAATGGATTTTTATCATGCCAATCACTAAAATAAAATATTTTAATGATTACATAAATTTTTGGATGTCCGGATGTATTCAGAACGTATGATATGCGCGAAAATGCAAACTTATGCACTTTTTGACGCTTTTAGTCCCTGAATGACCAAAAAGTTTATTTTAGCACACCGAACCCCTCAAAGCCTATTTCTAAGCTATGTAAAGGATATTTAGGGTATGTTTAACTTATGATCAAGTTCCAGAATGTTCGTTACAGTACGAATCGTCATACTTTCGCAGTTTGTCGAAATTATTCCCTGTAAGCGAATGAACTTGATTTTGCCATACCAAAGCCTTCAAAACTTATTTAAAAGTTATGTAAAGGTTATTTAAGGTATGTTAAGCATAAATTGATGTTCTGAAGTATTGGTTGCGTTAAACTGATTATGTTTACGAATCGGTGTGCGTTTAACTCTCTAGAAAGCGATATAGAGTTTGAAATTGAATGAAAATCAAAACATGCAAAATGTCAAACATAAATAAACAAACATTGGGATCAAATAACATTATTTTATTGATAACTGAACTGTTTACAATGATTACAAGCACAGGTGTCACAGTCTTCCCTACTTATGGAAATTTCTTCCCGAAATTTATTTAGAGGAAACTTGTGAGAATAGATGTGGATATTTCGCCTTCATTTGATCTTCACATTCCCAAGTAAATTCTGGTCCACGTTTAGATTCCCAGGGAACTTTGACAAGTGGAATGCGCTTACGTTTAAGCCACTTGACTTCACGTTCCATGATTTCCACTGGTTCCTCAACAAAATGCATCGTGTTATCCACATGAATTTCATCAAGCGGTATGTGGTGGTTCTCATCAGCTAGACACTTCTTGAGATTGGACACGTGAAAGGTTGGATGAACATTTCCAAGTTCAGGAGGTAACTCAAGTCTGTAGGCTACCTTACCGATTCTTTCGACGATCTTGAATGGTCTAAGATATCTAGGTGCAAGTTTTCCTGTCTTTCCAATTCTGATCACACCTTTCCAAGGTGAGACCTTAAGTAATACACAATCACCGACCTGAAATTCTAAGGGCTTGCGTCGTCGGTCCGCGTAACTCTTTTGACGGCTTCGAGCTGTCTGTAGGTTATCGTGAACTTTCTTAACCTTATCTGTTGTATCTAGAATGAGGTCAGGTCCAGTAAGTTGAGCCTCACCGATCTCATTCCAGCAGACTGGTGAATGACATTTTCGACCATAGAGAGCCTCGAAAGGAGCCATGTTGATGCTGGAGTGATAAATGTTGTTGTAGGAGAATTCAATCAACGGAAGATACGAATCCCAACTACCACCAAAATCGATCACACAAGCTCTAAGCATATCCTCCAAAGTCTGGATTGTTCTTTCAGATTGGCCATCTGATTGCGGATGATAAGCTGTGCTCAAATTAAGTTGGGTTCCCATAGCAGATTGCATGGTCCTCCAAAAACGAGATGAGAAACGAGCATCTCTGTCAGAAATAATGTTCAAAGGAACACCATGTCTAGATACAATTTCATCCACATAGATTTTAGCAAGCTTGTCAGCAGATAGATCCTCACGGATCGGCAAGAAATGTGCTGACTTTGTGAGACGATCAACAACTACCCAAATAGCATCATGACCTCTCTTAGTGCGTGGAAGTTTGGTAATAAGATCCTTAGCAATGTTTTCCCATTTCCAAACCGGAATCTCTGGTTGCTCCAATAAACCAGAAGGATGTTGATGTTCGGCCTTAACCTTAAGACAAGTAAGGCATTTTGATCCGTATGAGGCAATGTCTTTCTTCATACCAGGCCACCAATACTAAGTACGAAGATCCTTATACATTTTGTCAGCACCAGGGTGAATAGAATAACGAGACTTATGAGCTTCATCCATAAGCAAGGTGCGAAGATTATCTTGACTTGGAACCCACAAACGGTCCATGAAATAATACACTCCATTATTTTTAAGCTCGAGATCAGACTTAATGTGAAATGGTAATTCCTTACCCATCAAGTCTTGTGAGACACAAGTATGTTGAGCCTGAGAAATGCGGGTTTGAATATCAGATTGAACTTTGACACAATGAAGCTTGACATGCTCTTTACGACTCAAAGCATCGGCTACGACATTCGCCTTACCAGGATGGTAGCGAATTTCGCAGTCATAGTCATTTAGAAGCTCAACCCAATGTCGTTGCCTCATGTTAAGTTCTTTCTGATTGAAGATATGCTGAAGACTTTTGTGGTCAATGAAAACCACACATTTAGTACCGTATAAATAGTGTCTCCAGATCTTGAGAGCGAATACCACAGCACCTAACTCAAGATCATGAGTGGTGTAGTTCTTCTCGTGTACCTTCAACTGCCTTGACGCATATGCTATGACTTTGTTCCTTTGCATGAGAACACAACCAAGACCCAAGTTTGATGCATCACAATACACGACAAAATCATCATTGCCCTCAGGCAAGGATAGAATAGGCGCATCACAAAGCTTCTGCTTCAAACTCTAAAATGCTTCTTCTTGTTTGGATCACCAATCAAAGGGTTTGTTCTTCTGAGTTAGAGCAGTTAGAGGAACTGCAATCTTCGAGAAGTTTTCAATAAAGAGGCGGTAATAACCAGCGAGACCAAGAAAAGAACGAACCTCAGTAGGAGTAGTAGGCGTATCCCAATCCTTAATCGCACTAATCTTGGAGGGATCTACATGGATACCTTGTTTGTTGACAATATGCCCCAAAAATTGAACTTCCTTAAGCCAAAATTCACATTTAGAGAATTTGGCAAAAAGTTGTTCTTTCTTCAGGAGTTCCAGAGTAAGATGAAGATGTTGCTCATGATCAGGTTGCGTCTTAGAATAAATTAAGATGTCATCAATGAAAATGTTGATGAACTTGTCAAAATAAGGTTTACAAACCCTATTCATTAAGTCCATGAAGACAGCAGGAGCATTAGTCAAACCGAATGGCATAACTGTGAACTCATAATGCCCATAACGAGTGCGGAAAGTTGTCTTGGGAATATCTTCTTCATGCACACGAAGTTGATGATACCCAGAACGTAGATCAATCTTTGAAAAGTATGAAGCACCCTGTAACTGATCAAAAAGATCATCAATGCGAGGTAGGGGATATCGATTCTTGATGGTAAGCTTGTTAAGCTCATGGTAATAGATGCACATTCGGAAAGATCCATCCTTCTTCTTGACAAAAAGAACGGGAGCACCCGAATGTGAAAAGCTAGGATGGATAAAACCTTTGTCAGAAAGCTCTTGAAGCTATTGTAGGTCCCCTATTCGTATGGATCTTTCCCAGAATCGTCTTTCCAATCAAGAGTGCGGAATCCTCTTGATCAGAATATCACAGAAACAAGTAGAAGAACAGAAACAACAAATCACTTTCAAACTGGGTTTCTATTGATTATCCAAACAAACGTTTTACAATCAATCAAACCCTAACCACTCTCAAATTCGTCCAAGCTGTAGGAGCTCTCACGAAATTCTCACAAATATTGTTTTGGCTGATTAACCTAAACCCTTAAAGCCTAACCTTGTTTATATAACACAAGGTTTCAACATTAGGCTGGGTTTGCTACATAGGCTAGGCCCAATTCGTCCCCCATCACCCAATGTGGGTTTTGTTTAGCCCAAACTCTATTAACTCACTAATACAAAGCTAAACCCGCTAACAGTTTATCGTTTAACTAATTACAAGATATCCAAAGACCAAATCTAAGCTGTTGTCACAAACATGCACCAACAAACTCCCCCTTGACAATAGCTTCATAAAATAACTTTGTCTTCAGTCTTCTTGCAATCTTCATGTAATCTTGCACTGTCTTTGGTCTTTGGATATCTTCAGCTTCAATAGCTTCTGTCAGCAACAGACTCCCCCTAAGCTGATGCATCCAATCACCAAATCTTCAAAAACTTTAGCGTTTGAGTAAACTCCAGTTCAGCATTTGTATAACAATCTTCAAACTCTTCACTTTGTCTGCAATGTAGAAAGGAGGTTCTACCATGCATCCAATCAAACTCTCATCTCTTCACAGCAACTCAGCAACACAGCAACGTTTCAGCAACACACTGCTTCAATCTGTTTACTATAAAACAAACATCTCGAGAAAACATAAGAATTTTTCAACATAAGTTAAACAAATTATTATTATTCAAGAGATAGTTAAACTGTATCACAGATTAAGCAGTTTCAACTTTTCATCAAAAACACGCAAAACGTTTCAATCTCACACCATATAACCCGCATGATTTAAAATTTTGAACTCACTTTCTAACACCGTCTCCCCCTATCAGTAACAATTCCTCCAAGAATAACAGTTTTCCGTACGTTAAGAATTTTAAACAGAAAAAAAAACACTATTTTTGGATTTTTAGATTTTCTGAAAGCAAGTAAATACAAAAGCAATAAACACTCTATTTTTGTGAGAATCACTGGTAAGAAGATCATATCAACAAAATCAAACTGTTTCACACTATTAGATAATTCTTTATTTAATTTTTCGTGAAAAGCAGTTCAAGACGATTACCAGTATATTTGTCCACTTAAACAAAATGCATGAACATTTCAAGTACCATTACCGTATGATACGTTAAGGTAATATTATTTCTGAAATACTAGTGTGTCCCACTTCAGGATATACCCCCGCGATCAAGGTATGCACAAAGATTCATCGTAGTAGGTGAGTATACTGAATTCATCCTTTAAGATATCCTGACAATGTCTAGGTCTGCATATAATCTGTTTTATCATGTTTTGATTGCTTAACAATGAACACCCAAATAAATACTAATCAAATCCTGGAAATATAAACAACACACTCTATCATGCAAGTATCTTCCCTACCACATATTTCACAAGTCCAATCCAGATTTCTGAAATCTTAACTGGGAATAGGTTGAGAAGAGAACAGAATAGATCTTTAGCAGAGATGGTATAATATACAGATCAAATGAGTTTTTCTCAATTTGATATAGGTTTCTTGGGTTTCATTTGGGCACTTGAGGGCCTCTTTCGGGTGTATTAGATCTATAGCGCGACAACGTACAGCTAGGTCGGCATGTATCTGGATGCAGCAGAAGCTGTTGTTGCCTAGCACCTCCAGGTCAGCATATATCTGGATGCAGCAAAGGAGGTACATGACTTCTTTCAGAGAAGATTTCAGAATCAGATCAAAATTGTGTGTATCGGGACAACATACAAACATTCAAATAGAAATGAGCTAATTCCAAGTGACTTTCTTTCCTGGGGTCATGTACAATTTTAGTTCTGAACAGAAAAACAGCCAAGATATCCCCAGATGAAATAACAGTATAAAGACCCAAAACTTCAGATTTTGGCAATCTATCAACGCAAGATTTAAGGTCATTAAACCATACACCACTGATGTGTTCCCCACTCATATTCTGTTTATTTAGGTTTATATCACATTGGTAAGTTGATTATTTCATGCTTTTTGCCTACTGGTACATCATATGATGAAGCTGCTATCACACTTAAGTAATTTAATTCAGTTTCAGTGTGACAGTCTAACTTGCCGATGTACTATCATTTCTTCTTTTTCACTCAGTGATAACTCATTTTTCATTTTTCAATTTTTTTTATGTTTTTTATTCTTCAAAATTTTTTTATTTTTGATTTTTAAGAAAAACAATAAACTATTTACAAAAAATTCTTATGAAAAACCAGTTATTCAGGATTCCTCATCCCGTTGAGTTCAACTAAGTGTTCAAAGCGAGCCCTGTCAAAAGCTTTAGTATAAAGATCTGCCAGGTTATCTTCGGTGTCGACTCGATGTAATTCAATTAGTCTCTTTTCAGCACAATCCCGTATAAAATGATGACGTATGTCAATATGTTTTGTGCGACTGTGTTTCACGGGATTATTAGTTATTGAAATTGTGGCATTATTGTCTATCATAATAGGAATACGAGTGAAATCCAAACCGTAATCGCGCATCTGCTGTTGTATCCAGAGAACCTGAGAGCAGCAGCTACCCGCAGCAATATATTCAGCTTCACACGTAGATGTAGACACACAGGATTGCTTCTTGCATTGCCACGACACGATCCTGCCTCCTAAGAACTGACAACCACCTGTTGTAGACTTTCTGTTCGACTTGCATCCTCCAAAGTCTGAGTCAGTGTATGCGACAAAATTCAGATCACTATCAGCTGGATACCACAACCCAAGTTTAGGTTTCCCCTTCAAGTAACGAAGAATACGCTTCACCGCCTTCATGTGTGACTCCTTTGGATTCGCCTGATATCTAGCACACAAGCATACTGCAAACATAATGTCAGGTCGTGAAGCAGTCAAGTACATTAGAGAACCAATCATTGCCCTGTATTGAGTTGGATCAACATCTTCAGTACTTTCATGATCTGGGCCAAGATTGTGATTTTCACAAATGGGTGTGTTGAAAGTAGAGCAATCATTCATTTTGAACCGATCCAAAATGTCATACACATACTTCGTTTGATGAATAAACATCCCATCCTCCTTCTGTTCAACCTGTAATCCCAGAAAGTAAGACAGCTCACCCATAGCACTCATTTCGAACTTGCTCTTCATCACCTGCTCGAACTCTTTACACATACTCTCATCTGATGACCCAAAGATGATGTCATCCACGTACACCTGTACTAGCAGAAAATCTTCCTTCTTCCTCTTGATGAACTGTGTACTGTCAATCTGACCTCTTTCAAAACCATTCTTGATCAGATGTGTAGACAGTGTCTCGTACCACGCCCTGGGAGCTTGATGTAATCCATACAAAGCCTTATCAAGTTTGTACACTCGATCTGGATAATCAGGATCAACGAACCCATCTGGTTGTGAGACATACACCACTTCTTGGACTTTCCCGTAAAGAAACGCACTCTTCACGTCTAGTTGGTAAACTTTAAAGCCCTTGAATGTTGCGAAAGCTAGAAACAAACGAATTGCCTCCAACCTTGCCACTGGTGCAAACACTTCATTGTAGTCTATCCCTTCTTGCTGATTGAAACCTTTTACCACCAATCGAGCCTTGTTTCGCGTCACTATCCCTCTGTCATCCTTCTTGCACTTAAACACCCACTTAGTGCCTATCTCTCTTTCACCTTTAGGAAGGTCAACCAACTCCCAAACCTTCAACTTTGCAAACTGGGCCAATTCCTCTTGCATAGCTTCAACCCATGAATTGTCTTTAAGAGCCATATGAATGTTCTTCGGCTCCTCTTGGGAAATAAAACAGCTATACAAGCACTCGTTCACAATCCCAGTCTTCTCAATCGACACAAATAAACCAGAATTCGTTGCTATACTTCTCCTTGTCTGAACACCTGCAGTAGGATCTCCAAGTATCATGTCAACTGGATGATCTCTATTTGCTCGTGTAGTAGCAACAGTATCCAATTCTAAATTATCACCCAGGTTTGATCCAACCTTCCCCTGAATGTTCTGATCGGCAAATGGATTAATGAAATCCTCCCCCTCAATGGGTTCAGAGTCACTATCACTCGAATCAGGATCAGCAGCACCATGGGAAGTTTCCGCAGCATCTGTCATATCAACATTCGATCTAGGCATGAACTCGCCTTCATCGTCTCCACCAATCATTGTCTGAATCAACTGAGAATCATCTGCATTTGGAAACTCAAGAATATTAAATGATTTAAAAGTGCTTTCATAATCATATAATATAGCAGGACCACTCGTTGATTGTTGAGGTTTGTATGAAGTAATTTCCACATTAAACACAACCTCAATTTTACCAGTTTTTAGATTAAAAACCCTTTTATTCGGTGCGCCAGGTACGTAACCTAGAAAGTAGCCTTCGTCAGCCACCTCACCGAATTTTTGTTTATCTTTATTATGCACAATGGTGCAGGGTAATCCAAATGGTTCAAAGCCTTCTAAGTTTGGTTTCTTGTTAAACATTAATTCATGACAAGTTTTATTAAAACGTTTAACAGTCAAAACTTTGTTTAGGACGTAGCAAGCTGTATTCACAGCTTCTCCCCAGAAAAGAACTGGTAGCTTTGAATCTGAAAGCATCGTCCTAGCGGCTTCAATCAACGTCCTATTTTTCCTCTCAGCATCTCCATTTTGTTGAGGTGTATAAGGAGCAGAATATTGATGTTCAATTCCCTTTCGAAGACAGTAGAGATCCAGAATTCGATTCTTGAACTCCGTGCCATTATCATTCCTTATCCTCTTTATCCTTGCATCATGGACGTTTTCCAATTTCGTAAAAAGATCTATCAGCATCGCTGCCGTCTCATCTTTTGTACCTAAAAAGAAAACCCATGAATATCGTGAATAATCATCAGTGACAACTAAACAATAGTACTTTCCACCTATGCTCCTCACGTTCACTGGACCAAATAAATCCATGTGAAGTAATTCATAAGGGGCATCTATGGAATTTACTGTTTTAGATTTGTGAGGTTTCTTATGTTGTTTTCCCTTTTGACATGGAAGACATTTATCTTCCACGTGAAACCTCTGCATTGGAACCCCTTTCACTAGCTCATTTTTAACAAGGTAATTCATTTTTCGATAGTGAATATGGGCCATGCATCTGTGCCACAACATCGATTCAGCTTCAGATGCTTTTGATAGTAAGCACGCCACCACAGCATTTGGATCCTTAGCACCCATGTCCATGACATAAGTGTCATTTCTCCTTGGCGCTCGCATCACTATCCAATCGTCCGGAATCTTCAAACCTGGTTTCAACACTAATGCTTCATTCTTGGTAAAATGGACCGAGTGACCCTTGTCGCAGACTTGTGACACGCTCATCAGATTGTGTTTAAGCTGCTCCACATAGTTCACTTTGTCCAGTGTGATCTTCCCATTGGTCACCTTTCCTCGTCCTGTAATTCTACCACCTTTAGCACCCGCAAAATTCACATTTCCACCATCATAATCTTCAAATTCAGTCAACAATCTCGCATCCCCCGTCATGTGCCTGGAGCAGCCACTATCAACATACCATAAGTTGATAATCCTCCTTAGCAGCTCCTGCACACACCAACCAAGAAATTAGTTAGATTGGGGGACCCAAGCCTTAATGGTCTTGGGTCGTCCAAATTCACCAACTACTGGAACATCCATCCAATATCCATTACTCCTAACTGGAGTCTTGGATCTCAGACCTGTTGATGGAATTTGATTTTGATTTCCACTAGGTCTTTGGTCCTGAGGGTTCCTATACGTATTTGGACTATTTGACCTTTGGAAATTTTGATTTGGGTATCTTGAATTTTGACTCCAAGAAGCATTATTGTTGTAATTTCTAAAGCCATTGTTATAAAAAGTTCGACCACCATTATTTTGGTATCGATTTTGATATTGACCTTGACTTCTGAAATTATTAGCATTATAATTGTTCATTCTTGGTAAACTGCTTCTAGGTCTCTCAAATCTGCCTGGTGGAGATCTAGGCTGAAATCTTGGTTGATTTCTTTGAAAACGAGGAACTTGTGGAGTTCCTTTTTCAGCCTTATCTACACCAACAACAACATTTTCTGGTTGCTTAGGAGCATATTTCTTTGGAGAATTTGCAACTTTCTCCTGTTTATCACCACTATTCTCTGGTGACTTCTCTCTTTTCCTCTCACTCACTTGTGTTTCACTCTTTTTGTTAGGACAGCAGCTAGCTACATGTCCCTTGGTGTGACATTTGAAGCACGATCTCTGTTTCGAAGACTTCTTCTCTGAAGCCTTTGAACTAGATTCGGGATTTGATGATGATGCACTAGAAGGATTTCCTTCAGTTTGCTTAATTTCAGATTTTCAATGTTCTTATTTTTAGCAAACTCTATATTAGATTCATTTTCAATAACAGCTGTTTCGTTTTTCATGTCACTTCCTTGAACAAAATTAACCTTTTTAACAAAAGTTGGATTGTTATTTTTAGGATGTGATGTATTCTTTTTCAAAACAGGTTTGCTGTTATTATCCTTCTTAGCATCAGCATTCTCAAAAACATTTCGTTGACGTGACGTGGAACTACTTGGTGATGTTGACCCAAAGTCCATGAGATCATCTTCATCAGGCAAGAAAGAATAGTCATGACTAACAGGAGGTGGAACTTCATTGAAACCATGAAATCCCACACTTGTTTTGTCATTACTTTTCTTCAAGCCACCCATCATATGTTTCATAACAAAATTAGAGTCCCTGAATTGACCTAATTTCTTTTCAAGTTCAATAATTTTGAGTTGTGCATCTGACAACTCTTTGCATTTTTCAGAAATCTCTTTTGTTTTCTCTGCCATCATTTCATGAGCTAAGTCTATCACTTGAAGTTTTTCATTTAATTTGCAGGTTACAGCTTCAATTTTACTTTCATAACCTTTTATCTTCTTCAAGTATGATGATTCATTTCTTTTAGCAAAAAAGTTTGACTCTTTTATGTTTGACATCTCGCTTACCAGACTTTGGTTTTGTGTTGTCAACCTGTCAATCTCACCCTGTAGTTCACGACATCTTAAACACACAGAATTAGATTGTACCTTTTCCTCATGAACTTCTGAATTTTCATCAGCAACAACCTGTTCAGCTTCACGCTCTTTCTCGACCTCAGCATCCACTTTTGCTTCAGCATTCTCCACTTGAGCTTCAGCATTCTCCACTTGAGCTTCAGCATTTTTCACTTCAGATTCAGCATCACTCACAGTAGTTTCAGCCTCATCAACTGGCACTATCTCTGCCATGAATGCCTGAGTGGCACTCTCATTCCCCTGATATCTCTTTTGTAATGCATCCCACATATCCTTTGAATTAGCGTACTTTGTGAAGGTATGCTTGATGCTATAAGGTAAGGACATTTTAATTGCAGCCAATGCTCTCTTTTCAGCGTCATACTTCCTTTTATCATCCTCTTTCATGTTCACATAGTCTGTTCGACGTGGTCTGCCCTCAAAATCGTGTGTTGGGTTTGTGTACCCATCTTCTATACAGATCCACATGCGAGCATCCTGAGATTCAATGAAGGATTTGAAGTTGTCCTTCCATGTAAGATAATTCTCCACCTTCATCATCTTAGGTACATTCAATTTTGTCATGTTCGACATTTTAACACAAACAGACTGATAAAACGGTACAAAATATTTCCGAAAACAGTGGTTACCAAATTACACCTTTAGAATCGTCTCGAAAAGACAAATCCAATGATATATAATGTCGAAACCCGTATTTGGGATTTTCCAGACAAATCCAAATTACACAATTTAGTCATGTTCGACATTCAATTTTTTTTTTTTTACCCTAAAAATCCAAGGAATTCAACGGTCCAAACGGTTCTGTCTAATGAGCTATGGATCACTTTCTATTTTCAAAACACTGAAATTTTATCGACGCTTGGCAACTGAAATTCCACCACTTAATTTTAATTTCTCTATTAATTTCGCTGAAGACAGCTTAATTTCGCTGGTCAGTTCTACGTAATTTCGCTGGTGTTTTACTTGTTCAATTTCGCTGATCAAGGTTCAACTTCGCTGATAAATTTGCTGCCAAATTCGCTGCTTATTTTCGCTATTACGACGACAGGTAAAGTCGCTGAAACCGTGATAATTTCGCTGTGGAAAATTATACGGTTACCAAAGTCGCCTTTGAATTTACTCCGCCGGTAAATATGCTAGCACTGTTAATTTCGCAGATCACACAAATTCGCTGACTTCTTAAATTCGCTGAACCAGTATAATTAGAAACTTAATCTGATCAAAATTTTGAAAATTTTCCCTGATTCTCCTAACACCTTCCTGCAGAATCGAAACAACAAAAATATCAGTATTTTACGAAAATCAGTAAGAAACAGAACGAAGAACGTGAAGAACACGAAGAACAATCTTCGAATCTTCAAGTCTTTCCAGCCAAAATCCTTCAAACAATCAACAGAAAACTGTCCTGGAAACCCTAAAACCTGCAAAACAGCAATCAAACAAACCAGAAGATCAAAACAGCCAACAAATTTCGAAAATTTTATCAAAAATTTCGAAAATTTCAAAACCCTAATTTTCAAATTTCAAAAATTTCTTCCTGTTTCTGCAGCCAACAATTCTGAACCGAGCCTTCCTCCTCACTATCACCTTCCTTCACTGATACCAATTGTAGGTCCCCTATTCGTATGGATCTTTCACAGAATCGTCTTTCCAATCAAGAGTGCGGAATCCTCTTGATCAGAATATCACAGAAACAAGTAGAAGAACAGAAACAGCAAATCACTTTCAAACTGGGTTTCTATTGATTATCCAAACAAACGTTTTACAATCAATCAAACCCTAACCACTCTCAAATTCGTCCAAGCTGTAGGAGCTCTCACGAAATTCTCACAAATATTGTTTTGGCTGATTAACCTAAACCCTAAACCCTAAAGCCTAACCTTGTTTATATAACACAAGGTTTCAACATTAGGCTGGGTTTGCTACATGGGCTAGGCCCAATTCGTCCCCCATCACCCAATGTGGGTTTTGTTTAGCCCAAACTCTATTAACTCACTAATACAAAGCTAAACCCGCTAACTGTTTATCGTTTAACTAATTACAAGATATCCAAAGACCAAATCTAAGCTGTTGTCACAAACATGCACCAACATGCTTAGATAACTCTTGCATCTCAGACGGTGCAAGACGATATGGAGATCTAGCGATAGGATTTGCACCAGGTACAAGATCAATACGAAACTCGACTTGGCGTGCTGGGGGTAAACCAGGTAATTCTTCAGGAAAAATTTCAGAATAATCCCGAACAACAGGGATATCTTGAATAGACTTACATTTGCCTTTATCCGCTACAACATGTGCTAAGAAAGCAACATAGTTCTTACGCAGATACTTTCGAGCTTGAGTACAAGACATGAGTTTGAGACTACTAGCAGGTTTCTCACCACGAACCTCTAGGATCTTACCGGTCGAAAGCGGCACACGAACAATCTTCTCAAAACTACCTCTGCGTGATGCTTGGCTAACCAATCCATTCCCACTATAATGTCGAAACTCCCCAGTTGCATTGGCGTGAGGTCGATAGGAAAAAGATGGTTGTTAAGGTTCAATTGACAATTTTGAAGAACGGAATCAAGAACAATGGGTTCACCACTAGCAACTTCTACTATCAAAGGCTTTCCTAGTTTCGTTCTAGACATGCAAAGCAATGGCTCAAAAGACAATGACACAAAACTCTTATCGACACCAGAATCAAAAGGTACAGATGCAGACTGATTGTTAACAAAGAACGTACCGTTCACCACCTCGTTGTCTGCTCGCGCCTCGTTAGCATTCATGTTGAAGACTCGTCCACGAGCTTGAGCTTGATTCGTGTTTGCTAACCTTGGGCACTGGTTTCGGTAGTGGTTTAGATCCCCACATTTATAGCAAGAACCAGGAGGGTAGTGAGGTCATGCAGCTTGAGCTTGTTGTTGAGCAGGCGGCTGAGCAGCTTGCTGAGCTGGGTTCTGAGCTGCCTGATTCTGATTGGCAGGTAGACGACATGTGGCGGCGAGATGACCAGATCTTCCACAATTATAGCAATAACGACACTGGATATGCGGTTGATGATGATCGTTACACCTATTGCACAGAGGTGCATTGCCAAGGTATGGTTTCTTGGCAGGTGGTTGCGTAGGATGATTTGGAGCAACTTGGTTGGCCTGTGCAGTAATGGCAAAGTTTTGAGAAGCCTTGCGCTTCCTAGACTTCTTAGTAGACCCAGCTTTCTTTCCCTTCTTGTTCTCACCCTTATCAGACGACTACTTCTTATCCTTGTCACCCTTTCTGTGAAGTTCACCCTTTCTAATATGCGACTCAGTCAATGTCGCAGCTAACTCGATTGCCTGACGAACTGTGGTAGGGTTACTACCAGTGACAATGTCTTGTACAGAGTCAGGTAAGCCATCAATATACCTCTCGATAGCTTTCTCGAGTGGGGTAACCATTGTAGGACAAAGTAAGCTCAGCTCTTCATACCTATCAGTGTAAGCCCGGTGCTCACCACTATCATGCTTCAAGTCATCAAACTCCCTTTCAAAAGCCCTTAGTTCATGACGAGGAGAGAATTCCCTCATCATAAGAGCCCTAAGCTCGGCCCAAGTTTGTGCTAAAGCAACCTCAGCACCACGGTCTCTCATAAACCCGTTCCACCATGTAAGAGCCCTCTTCTGAAACACACAGGAAGCAAACTCAACTTTGCAATTATCAGGACACTGAACATGACGAAACGTACTCTCAATGCTCTCGAACCACTGTAGGAGCCCAGTTGCTCCTTCAGAACCACTGAACTTGAGTGGTTTAGCCGAATTGAAACTCTTGAAATTGCATGGAGCATTTTGGTTATTGTTGGCTTGGTTAACTTGAGCAATAATGTCTGGGAGTACAGCAGCCATATGCTGCGCCATAATAGCTGCCATTTCGGCATTAGGTAGCAGATTTTTGCGTCGAGGAGGCATTCTAAAAGAGGAAACATGAGAGAAAACGAGTGAGACGATTAGATGAAAAGAATGAGATGATACAAAAATTGACAAAAGCAAAGATCGTGGTCATTCATCCGTACCACAAAACGAACAAATGACACACAGCGACTTAATCGAAGTAAATGGGTCAAAAATAATGTATCGCGAAGACATGCTCGCCTATAAGTGAACACTCACCCCAAGAGTTCCCAGGTAAGAGTGACTGGTCCGATTATGTGGATTTGTACGAATACTCTTGCCTTAGACAGAAAACTCAGGGTACATGCATTCACCCTTCCAGTTTGCACGTGTTCACACTATTTAGAACCCAAAACTTTGACGAGATTTTGAAAACTTGGAAGGCACAAGGCTAAAAGAATCATTCAAAAACGGATGATTAAATTTTCAAAATCATTCTGAAAAATTGAAGGGTTTAAAACCTTATAATAAATCATTTAAAAAAGGATGATTGATTTTCAAATTTTATTTTGGAAAATAGTGTTCTTGTTTTGGGTAACACCTAAGGATAGGTGACGGTAGTGTTTTAAGATCTAAACACAAGCTAACTTGTGTTAGGGTCCTAGAAAAGTTATAGTCTAGGTTAAAGCATTACTAATAACCTTATTCCCTATAAACATTGGCTCTGATACCAACTCTTCTGTCACACCCCAACCGCGCAAAACAACGAAACCATGGCAAAAACGTCGGGGAGTGTAGCAACAGAATTATTGTTTCACAACCATGGTATTTAAAGTTATGTTTTATTTATAAACAAAAGAGATAACATTGTCTTAAAACGAAAGAAACAAGAGCACATAACATTATTTAAACTAAGCTTGCTTCTTTTATGTCACTAAGGCCCGGGTCCACCCTAGTGTATCCTGAATCAAACATATGCACCAGCTCCTGAAAACACATGTGAAAATAGGTACGTTAGCATAAAAATGCCTGTAAGATACATGGGTTTTATTAAAATAGGATTCATGACTTGAGTTTAAATAAATGTTTAATAAAAAGTTAATCATGAATCTTGTTAAGTGTTTTCTTTTATAAATCTTATGAAAACTCGACAAGAAATCAGATTATATAAAAGAAAGATGTATGGTTAATTAAATAACCAAGTAAAATGAGTTGTATAAAATAAACTGTTTTGTAAAACAATGTCTTGTGAAAATATGTTATTTATGTAAAATGTAATATGTCTAAATTGAAATGATTTAAATAACGCTACGATATGTAATACCATAAAAGCACTTATATATAGGAAGTACCAGCGGCGTATCCACCATGCTTTTATCATATTACACGTCGCTTCGTTATGTAAATCACTTACCCAAACTGTCACACCCCCAAAATCCACCTGCGGAATACCACCGCTTGGAGGCGTGACTGACCAGGATCCAGCCACCAATCATATTTGAACAAGCATATAAGTAGTTATAAAATCCAACCAATGCAATTGGTGTCCAAACAAAACATAGTTTAAGTTGCAAGCGGAAGCATAACGTTTAAAACCAAAACATAAGTTTAATTGTTTCAAAGTTTAACATGGCACACAGCTGTCCATGTCCCACAACGACTCTCTTCCATGCAAGCTCCAGCTAAGTACCTATTGACCTGCAAAGCATGTAGCATCGAGTCAACAACAAGTTAAGTGAGTTCACGGTTGGGTGTTCATTTTTAGGTTGTTCCAAAAACAGTTTCCTTTAACTGGCATCCTGCCGTGGGGGTTACCCCATAGTTGAAAACGTGATTTGTTTACCCATTTACTCTGGCGATACAGCCGTGGGGGCTACCCCGTGTTAGTTATCTGGCATTTCGGCCGTGGGGGCTACCCCATGTATACACAAGACTCGTTACCATATCGACTGCTGACTGCAGTCATGTTTATGTGCCCTGAACTGTCAATGTCTATCATCATTGACGTGCCCAGGTCCATTAGTTCACGCCCGTCCTCTGTGGCACGGTGTGAGGCTTGTCAGACCTAAATAGCGCTATCTAACTAATGACCCGCTCGCCATTGGCCCGGCGATTAAGTCGATATAAAAAGGAGGGACTTCGTGATAGAGTTTTGGTCTAGTACGAGTTAACTGTCCATAAGGACGAGGAATTACATTCCTGAACCAATACTGTCCTACCCAAGAAAGGACGAGGAATCCATGTTCCTTAACCCCATTCCCAACCCCTGGGAATCCCATGCTTTGTAGAGGGTGTGAACTCACCTTGGTTTGCTCGGCAGATACACAGAAAGGTCAATCGAGTTGTAAGTGGTCAACTACGTCCTAACATAGATACCATTCAAGTCAGGTTCATATCCAAGTAGTGCACGTATGTTCTACGCGTATTGTACACAAGTAACGATCATGGCATACATGTCTAGCATGGCAGTTCATCAACAGTTCGTAACAAGTTCCACAGTAACATTCACGTAACAACCAAAGTCTAAGTGTGCGGCCCAAACAGCTGGGCTCGTAATGGCATGCAAGCCCAAACCAGTGTGCACGACATACGCATTCAACAGCAACACATGAAGCCCATAAGTTCAGCCCAAACACCTAAGCCCGTAGCAGTGTGCAAGTCCAAATCAGAAGGAGTGTGTACGTGGTCTCGAGTCGAGACTAGAGATCTCAAGTCGAGACGGTGCGATCTCGGGTTAAAGCCTACGAGTTCTCGAGTCATGCATGAACTAGTCGAGACTAGGTGGTCTCGAGTCGCAACCGGACTCACAACCGTGGTCTCGAGTTATGCTGCTTGTGCTGGCATTTGTGTGGTCTCGAGTCGAGACTAGAGAGTTCTCGATTCATAACCTATGTCGCAATCTATGGTCTCGAGTTGTCATGTGGTGATCTCGAGTCGAGACCAAGGGTCTCGACTGGCACACCTGCTAATAACCGGCATTTGTACTAGCCAATGGAAATCCGATTTCATGCAACCATGTGTACTATCCATACAAACATGTTTTCTTGTCTAGGACTTAAATAAAATGGATCAAACTAGCATTTTCAAATGTTCATAACATGTTCATATCATATTCAAGTATTCATAATAACATTCAAACTTGCTCATCATGTTAGGGTTTTCCATATTTTGAAATATGATAAATCAAACCATCTTATCCTATCATATATTCTAATCATGCACATCATCTAACCCACATATGCAACATCCGATTTCATGAGTAATAAACCTCCTAAACATAATCAAGCCATTCGGATTCAACCATATAGAGCCGATTGCAATCATTCATGATCCATCACATATTATCTATACTAAGCCGATATTTCATCATCATATAACAACAATCTTAACACCGGTTATTCAAGGAGGATATATATTCATCATGTATAAAACTTAATAAGCAAACATATTATCAAACAACTTCATCATACATTATCATCAACCGAAATATCACACATCATCATCAACCGAAATACAATACATAGCATGAATCACTAACCGGTTAGGTTCTCTAAGTGTGAGGGTATGAAGAGTCGGTGAGTGAACTTCCGTATGATGATCCCAAGCTCGATCCGAGAGTCCCAGTGTTGCCGGTTTGAATCCGAGAATGAGGGAAGAAGGTTTGTGCTTCTAGGGTTTTAGTGAGAGAATCTAGGAGTGTGTGTGGGGGAGAGTGTGTAGATTGCCCAAAGAATGGCAAGGTTGGCTATCCACCAAGATTATATACTTGTTCTAAATTGGTGCACCCTAGTGGGCTTTCGGGTAGACTAAGGGGGTGCATGGCCCAACCGGCCCAACTGTTGCACTGTTCACTCGAGACCGCATGGTCTCGAGTCGGGTCCTTGTGTCTCGGGTCATATAAACACACGCATACATACAAGCACAACACATAATCACATAAATTCACTTATATCATTTATTAAACCAACAAGTCAATTAGTCACATAACGTTCAAGCATGTTACATCAAGATACAACGAAGGGTTCTAAATATCGAGTTGTCACATTATCCCCAAGTTGAAAGAAATTTCGTCCCGAAATTTGGTAAGTACTCACTGAGAAAGCTAGTTAAGTTGTATGGTTTTCACTGGTTTTCCTGGGGTGTCACATCCTCCCCCCGTTGATCTGGAATTTCGTCCCGAAATTCCGTAGCTTCAGCCTCAGTAGTGGTTGTACTGTTTGCGAACAGTTGGGGATACTTTTGTTTCATCTGATCTTCGCGTTCCCAGGTGAACTCTGGGCCGCGACGTGAGTTCCAACGAACTCGAACGAGAGGTATTCTAGTGTTCTTGAGGACCTTAACATCCCGGTCCGTGATCTCAACTGGTTCCTCGACGAATCGTAACTGCTCGTCGATAGTGAGTTCCTTCAGAGGAACTATGTGGGTCTCATCTGACAGTCACTTCTTCAGATTCGACACGTGGAAAACGTTGTGAACTGCACTGAGTTCTGCTGGTAAGTTCAGTCTGTAGGCCACCCTGCCTATTTTCTCGATGATTTCAAAAGGTCCGACGTATCGTGGGTTAAGTTTGCCTCGTTTACCAAAACGAACCACACCCTTCCAGGGTGAAACTTTGAGTAGTACCCGCTCCCCAACCTGGAGCTCGAGTGGTTTCCTGCCCTTATCGGCGTAGACTTTCTGACAGTCACGAGCTGCCGCCATGCGTTGTCGTATTTGAGCAATTCGTTCAATTGTGTCTACCACATGTTCTGGACCAGTGATCTGACTATCCCCCACCTCTGCCTAACAAAGAGGTGACCGGCATTTACGTCCGTACAATGCCTCAAACGGAGCAGCTTTAATGCTGGTGTGGTAGCTGTTATTGTACGAGAATTCCACAAGTGGCAGATGCTTTTCCCAGTTGTTGCCAAAGTCGATTACACATGCACGAAGCATGTCTTCTAAGGTTTGAATAGTGCGCTCAGACTGCCCATCCGTCTGAGGGTGATACGCCGTGCTCATGTCTAACCGTGAGCCAAAGGATTTGTGCATTGCTTGCCACAGTTCTGAAGTGAAACGTGCATCTCGATCTGAGATAATAGAGGTGGGCACCCCGTGCCTTGAAACAACTTCCTTGAGGTATACTTCTGCTAAAGTGGAGAATTTATCCGTCTCCTTGATAGCCAGGAAGTGCGCAGACTTTGTGAGTCGATCCACGATCACCCAAATAGTATCATTTCCGCGCTGGGATCTAGGCAGGCCAGTAACGAAATCCTTGGAAATTTGCTCCCATTTCCATTGTGGTATCTCTGGTTGTTGGAGCAGGCCTGAGGGTTTCTGGTATTCAGTCTTGACTCTTGCACAAGTCAAACACTTGCTGATGTAGGTTGTTATGTGGGCCTTCATGCTAGGCCTCCAATACGTAGTTTTGATATCTGGTACATCTTATCTGAACCAGGGTGTACCGAGTAGCGAGACTTGTGTGCTTCATCCATCACAAGCTCTCGTAGGTTGCCATAGAGTGGGATCTAAATGCGTCCCGTTACGTAGTAAGCACCGTCTTCCTTCTGTTCTAAGCGTTGCCTTGAGCCGCGTAGGGCTTCCGCCCTGACGTTTTCTGGTTTCAATGCTTCTATCTGAGCAGCTCGTATTTGGGAAGGAAGACTAGAATGTATGGTGAGTTGTAAAGCTCGCACACACTTGGGCGCGGTGTCCTTTCGACTGAGGACGTCGGCCACAACATTGGCCTTGCCTGGGTGATACCTGATCGAGCACTCGTAGTCATTCAGTAGCTCGACCCATCGTCGTTGTCGCATATTCAGTTCTTTCTGCTTGAAGATGTGCTCGAGACTTCTGTGGTCGGTGTAAATGGTGCACTTGGTACCGTACAGGTAGTGTCTCCATATCTTAAGTGCAAAAATAACAGCTCCCAGCTCTAAGTCGTGTGTAGTATAGTTCCTTTCATGAACTTTAAGCTGACGTGAGGCGTAGGCTATAACTTTATCTCGTTGCATCAATACACAACCAAGACCCTGAATCGATGCGTCGCAGTAGACCACAAAATCGTCTGTGCCCTCTGGCAAGGAAAGGATAGGTGCGCTGCAAAGTCTATCCTTTAAATGCTGAAATGCTAACTCCTGTGCATTTCTCCATCGATAAACAACGCCTTTCTGCGTTAGTGAGGTGAGAGGCTGTGCAATCTTGGAAAAATCCTTAATGAACCTCCTGTAGTAACCTGCCAAACCTAAGAATTGGCGAATTTCCTTTGGTGTACGACGTGCAGGCCAGTTCTTAATCGAATCCACCTTGGATGGATCAACATGAATCCCATCCTTGTTTACCACATGGCCTAGGAAATGGACCTCACGAAGCCAGAAGTCACATTTTGAGAACTTCGCGTAAAGTTGTTACGTTCGAAGGAGTTCCAAAATGAGTCGTAGATGCTGCTCGTGTTCCTCCTGACTCTTAGAATAGATCAGGATGTCGTCAATGAAGACTATAACTAACTTGTCCAGATAAGGCTTACACACTCGATTCATCAAGTCCATGAAAACTGCTGGTGCGTTCGTCAGCCCAAAAGGCATGACCAAAAACTCATAGTGGCCATATCGAGTTCTAAAAGCTGTTTTGGAGACGTCCTCTTCTCGGACTCTCAGCTGGTGATATCCTGATCTCAAATCAATCTTTGAATAATAGCTCGACCCTTGCAGCTGGTCGAACAAGTCGTCAATACGTGGTAGAGGATAACGATTCTTCACCGTCACTTTGTTGAGTTCGCGATAGTCGATACACATTCTAAAGGTACCGTCTTTCTTCTTCACAAATAGCACTGGAGCTCCCCAGGGCGATGAGCTAGGACGAATAAAACCCTTATCCAATAGTTCTTGCAGTTGCGTAGAGAGTTCTTCCAACTCTGATGGGGCTAAACGATAAGGTGCACGAGCTATAGGTGCAGCTCCAGGAGATAGTTCAATCTGAAACTCGACCTGGCGATGAGGCGGAAGACCGGGTAATTCCTCAGGAAATACCTCAGGATAGTCGCGTACAATTGGAAAGTCTTCTATCTTCTTCTCTTTCTCCGAGGTGTCAGTAACGAGAGCCAAAATGGCAGTGTGGCCCTTTCTCAAGCACTTCTGGGCCTTAAGGAGAGAGATGATGTTCTCAACAGCATTCCTCTTGTCGCCACGAATCATGAGAGGTTCACCGCCTGAACCAGGAATACGAACAATCTTCTCGTTGCAAAGAATCTCTGCTCGGTGTTGGGATAACCAATCTATCCCAATGACAACGTCGAAACTACCCAAGATGATAGGAATAAGGTCGATAGAGAAGGTCTGGTTAGCAAGAACAAGTTTACAACCCTTGACTACGTGTGTGGCCTCTAAACCCTTACCGTTTGCTAGCTCTACCGTGTGCTTGTTGTTCAAAGGTGTTGGAATACGCTTAAGCATTCGACTAACTTCTAGTGACATGTAGCTAGTATCGGCACCCGAATCAAATAAAACTGTAACATAAAAGTCGTCGAGAAGGAACTTACCCGCCACAACATTGGGGTCATTCCTCGCTTCACCTTGGCCAATCACGAACGCCCGCCCCCTGGCTCCATTGTTGTTGTTGTTCCCATTGTTACCATTCCCTTGATTGTTGTTATTGTTGTTGTTGTTCAGGTTCCTGTTCAGTTGGGGACAATCTTTCTTGAAGTGGCCTTCAGCTCCACACTGAAAGCACCCTTTGTTGTTACCCTGCTGCTGCTGCTGTCGCTGGTTCTGTGGGGCCTGTTGTTGACGATTCTGGTTTGCGGGGTACAAGCTTCTGCAATCCTTGGCGGCGTGACCTGGCTTGTTGCACCGATGACAGTTGCCCCTGGTGCATGGCCCGCTGTGGTGTAGATTGCAGCGATTGCACTTTGGGTGATTCCCTTTGTACCCACCATGACTTTGACCACCAGATGGTTGCTGACTGGGGCTCTTGTAGTCATTAGTCTTTCTCTGCTGAGACTGAGATTGCACAGAAGTTGAACCCTTGCTTGAAGCTCCATCCCATTTTCTCTTGTGGTCACTAGGAGCATCCGAAGTAGCTGTAGCACTTATGCGCTTGGGTAACATGTTCTGCTCCACCGCCTGGTCAGTAAGACGGTAAGCCAACTGAACAACCTGCTGGATAGTAGCGAGGTTTGCTGAAGTCACATGACTTTGGATCTCTGGCACCAAGCCCTTGAGGAAGAGTTCAATTCGCTTAATTGGAGGGTCCACCATAGTAGGACACAGTAAGGCAAGCTCATTCGATCTCTTAGTATACGCCTCAATTTCTGACCCCGTCATCTTGAGGTTGTAGAACTCGACTTCCAGCTTATGAATGTCGTCACGACTGCAGTATTCCTCCTTGATCATCTCCTTAAAAGTTTCCCATGGGGTGGCGTTGGCAGCAACCAACCCCAGCATTTGGACCTGTGCGTTCCACCATGTGAGGGCTAAACCCTCGAGAGTACCAGTAGCATACTTCACCCTGCGCGCCTCAGGGCATTCACACATTTCGAAGACTGACTCGAGCTTCTCAAACCAGTGGAGGAGACCTACTGCTCCTTCAGTGCCGCTAAAAGTAGTTGGTCGGCAGTCCATAAAAGTTTTAAAAGTGCACACAGGTGGCTGAGCATGTTGACCTATTGTGGGTGAAAGAAAGACAGAGTTTAACACAAAGGTTGGTTCACGAGAGTAGGATCTAAAGATCCTAGAATGAGTTTGGACTGCAGGATATACCTCCTGCGTGTGCAGCTGCAAGTGCCACAGCCACTCGTTCGTTAATCAGAGCCGTCAACTGGGCTTGAGTCATGTTAACGCATCCAGACATGATCTTCATATAAGAGGGAGACATGAGTAAGAGAGGTTCGCGAAAGTGCGATGGCGGAAGAGAGTAAGCACACACGTGTTCAAGCAACAGTAGTTATACTAACCAAGCATACCATGAGCAATGTACTATGTAACTAACAAGTAGGCAATATATACGCAGATCATATCACCTAGAATGTTGAGCCTTGCATGTGGAGTGAAGCGTCGTTGTGGATCGTAGAGCACTGTACAGGTTATAGTCTGATTTTAATAAAAACTCTTTCCCCTTATTAAAACCAAGTTCACTATAACCAATGGCTCTGATACCAATCTGTCACACCCCCAAAATCCACCTGCGGAATACCACCGCTTGGAGGCGTGACTGACCAGGATCCAGCCACCAATCATATTTGAAAAAGCATATAAGTAGTTATAAAATCCAACCAATGCAATTGGTGTCCAAACAAAACATAGTTTAAGTTGCAAGCGGAAGCATAACGTTTAAAACCAAAACATAAGTTTAATTGTTTCAAAGTTTAACATGGCACACAGCTGTCCATGTCCCACAACGACTCTCTTCCATGCAAGCTCCAGCTAAGTACCTATTGACCTGCAAAGCATGTAGCATCGAGTCAACAACAAGTTGAGTGAGTTCACGGTTGGGTGTTCATTTTTAGGTTGTTCCAAAAACAGTTTCCTTTAACTGGCATCCTGCCGTGGGGGTTACCCCATAGTTGAAAACGTGATTTGTTTACCCATTTACTCTGGCGATACAGCCGTGGGGGCTACCCCGTGTTAGTTATCTGGCATTTCGGCCGTGGGGGCTACCCCATGTATACACTAGACTCGTTACCATATCGACTGCTGACTGTAGTCATGTTTATGTGCCCTGAACTGTCAATGTCTATCATCATTGACGTGCCCAGATCCATTAGTTCACGCCCGTCGTCTGCGGCACGGAGTGAGGCTTGTCAGACCTAAATAGCGCTATCTAACTAATGACCCGCTCGCCATTGGCTCGGCGATTAAGTCGATATAAAAAGGAGGGACTTCGTGATAGAGTTTTGGTTTAGTACGAGTTAACTGTCCATAAGGACGAGGAATTACATTCCTGAACCAATACTGTCCTACCCAAGAAAGGACGAGGAATCCATGTTCCTTAACCCCATTCCCAACCCCTGGGAATCCCATGCTTTGTAGAGGGTGTGAACTCACCTTGGTTTGCTCGGCAGATACACAGAAAGGTCAATCGAGTTGTAAGTGGTCAACTACGTCCTAACATAGATACCATTCAAGTCAGGTTCATATCCAAGTAGTGCACGTATGTTCTACGCGTATTGTACACAAGTAACGATCATGGCATACATGTCTAGCATGGCAGTTCATCAACAGTTCGTAACAAGTTCCACAGTAACATTCACGTAACAACCAAAGTTTAAGTGTGCGGCCCAAACAGCTGGGCTCGTAATGGCATGCAAGCCCAAACCAGTGTGCATAACATACGCATTCAACAGCAACACATGAAGCCCATAAGTTCGGCCCAAACACCTAAGCCCGTAGCAGTGTGCAAGTCCAAATCAGAAGGAGTGTGTACGTGGTCTCGAGTCGAGACTAGAGATCTCGAGTCGAGACGGTGCGATCTCGGGTTAAAGCCTATGAGTTCTCGAGTCATGCATGAACTAGTCGAGACTAGGTGGTCTCGAGTCGCAACCGGACTCGCAACCGTGGTCTCGAGTTATGCTGCTTGTGCTGGCATTTGTGTGGTCTCGAGTCGAGACTAGAGAGTTCTCGATTCGTAACCTGTGTCACAATCTATGGTCTCGAGTTGTCATGTGGTGATCTCGAGTCGAGACCAAGGGTCTCGACTGGCACACCTGCTAATAACCAACATTTGTACTAGCCAATGGAAATCCGATTTCAGGCAACAGTGTGTACTATCCATACAAACATGTTTTCTTGTCTAGGACTTAAATAAAATGGATCAAACTAGCATTTTCAAATATTCATAACATGTTCATATCATATTCAAGTATTCATAATAACATTCAAACTTGCTCATCATGTTAGGGTTTTCCATATTTTGAAATATGATAAATCAAACCATCTTATCCTATCATATATTCTAATCATGCACATCATCTAACCCACATATGCAACATCCGATTTCATGAGTAATAAACCTCCTAAACATAATCAAGCCATTCGGATTCAACCATATAGAGCCGATTGCAATCACTCATGATCCATCACATATTATCTATACTAAGCAGATATTTCATCATCATATAACAACAATCTTAACACCGGTTATTCAAGGAGGATATATATTCATCATGTATAAAACTTAATAAGCAAACATATTATCAAACAACTTCATCATACATCATCATCAACCGAAATATCACACATCATCATCAACCGAAATACAATACATAGCATGAATCACTAACCGGTTAGGTTCTCTAAGTGTGAGGGTATGAAGAGTCGGTGAGTGAACTTCCGTATGATGATCCCAAGCTCGATCCGAGAGTCCTAGTGTTGCCGCTTTGAATCCGAGAATGAGGGAAGAAGGTTTGTGCTTCTAGGGTTTTAGTGAGAGAATGTAGGAGTGTGTGTGTGGGAGAGTGTGTAGATTGCCCAAAGAATGGCAAGGTTGGCTATCCACCAAGGTTATATACTTGTTCTAAATTGGTGCACCCTAGTGGGCTTTCGGGTAGACTAAGGGGGAGCATGGCCCAACCGGCCCAACTGTTGCACTGTTCACTCGAGACCGCATGGTCTCGAGTCGGGTCCTTGTGTCTCGGGTCATATAAACACACGCATACATACAAGCACAACACATAATCACATAATCACATAAATTCACTTATATCATTCATTAAACCAACAAGTCAATTAGTCACATAACGTTCAAGCATGTTACATCAAGATACAACGAAGGGTTCTAAATATCGAGTTGTCACACAAACAAACCACCAAAATGTAATGTTCAAACAATTGTAGAAATGTTTATTGTGTAATCGAATGTCTATTGTCAAATGTAAAACATGTAATGTGTAAACAAATGTCATGTATGGTAAGTAAAAAGTAATTACTTATCCCATGTAAAAATGCACAAAACAAAGTAATGAAATAAATCAAAGTTAAGTTTTGTAAAATAAATGCATGCTTTACTGATACAAACACTTATGCGGTAATGTTAAACGTATACATTCAAGCCTTGAGACTGTAAGATAAACCTTAGAACAAATCAAAGGTTATCAAAAATGTTTTCGGATCCAGTCATTTCCTACTTCCAAACAAACTTAGGAAGCCAGAAATGGGAGTTGTCAAGTCCTATGGTACCACTATTTACTACCGAGCGGCGTAGCTAATGTTAATGAACGTATTTTAGTTTTGTTATACAAACCAAATGTCATACCAAATGTAAGCATGTTTTATGAAAACAATGTACCTAGTATGCTAAATGAACATACAAGGTAGAAATGTAAAACAATGTATCCATATGCTGAGTAAACATATGCAACAGAAATGCAATGTAAAACAATGTGTCCATATGCTGAGTAAACATATGCAACAGAAATGCATGTAAAACAATGTGCTAGCATGCTAAGTGAACATACATAGCAAAACATATGAAATCATGTACTATATGTGTACTAATGAACATAACAAGCATATGATATAAAAGCATGAAAAACACGAAAGTAACAAGTAGGCACATGTGATTCACCCCAAAACATTTCAAAACAGTAAAAGAGGGGACTATGTACTCACTTGAGATTGCTCAAAAGTCTTTGGATAACAACCATGCAAAGCAATAAAGATCACGGAATCAAACGGCACCTAATATAGGTAACTATGTTAATAAACGGACCTAAATCGGAGGATAGGATAAAATGTGGTTTCGTAAACCAAATGAGTGTAAGAACTCATCTAATATGGTTTAACAAAGCCTACATTCTAAAACTGAACCTATCCTAACTGCTTACGACCCATTACAACCCGTTTAGGTAGCTTACGCTACTTTAACGCCTCGTTCGTGTAAAACGCGTTCGGTCCGCCTAACTAGTCCTATGACAAGTAATATATGCGTTAACATGTCTAATAATGTTGCCTAATTAGTTTAGATGTCAAAATTTAGGTTACATATGCTTAATATGAATTTTGGCGTAAAAAGGGCATTTTGGTCATTTTTCCAAAGGCATATAATTTCCTATCATACAACTATGTAGACTAAGTGACCATAAGGTATAACCTTGGAAGGTTATAAAACTATGGTCACAAAATGTGTTTGGTCGGATCCTAATGATTGACCAAACGGTTCGGGTTCGAAAGTCTAAGCGGTTGTTTAGACCGCTTACCTTTACGACCCTATATAAGCACTAAACTAAAAGTGACGAGTTAAACATGTTTAACGAAGTTTGAAAACCGGGTTGGTATCAAAACGAAGGGTCTTGATACCCAAAAATAGTTTTGTTGCAAAATACGCAAGAATGCGCATTTTGACCGAAACTATGACTCGTCACTATGCCTAAATAACGTGGTAATCAGAAGGTATATTCACAAGGGACTATAACCATCGTGATTACGCTCACGTTGCGAAGTTCAAACGAACTTCGTGTTGACCATAAACTGGTCAATGCAGAAAGTCAAACATTGTTTGACTTTCGTGCTAAAAACGCATAAACGCATGAAAGAATACTTACAAAAGGTCCTAGCAATGGGGTTTTGATCCAAAATTTCTCAGGTATGAAGTGTTATAACTCCAACTTAGAGAAATCAGAATCAAAGTGTGAGCTTGGGTTGTGAACTTAGGGGTTTATATAGATTTCAGGTAACCGTTAAGATCGTTTATCGATAAACGTGCTTCGATCTAAGCCATACACATGCACCCCCTGATTTCTAAAACCATGGGCATTCCTAAACAAGCCCATAGGAAGCTTAAAACCATGTGCAATTGAGGGGAACAGCTGGAACAAGCTGGAAAACACATTTTGCTGAACTGGGGGGTTCTCACGCCCCGCGTAAGGGTCCAGGGCAGGCTTATGCGGCCCGCCTGGCTGTCTGATCAGCAACAAAGTTTTAAAAAGTGCAGTTTCCGTCCCTGCAAGTGTTTAAGGCCTTTTTCGACATGTTTAAGGTCCGTTAAGCCATTTTCAAGGCTCTATAATGATGCCTAAGCATAGGGGACATGAAACATGCTCAAAAATATGTTGGATGTCGGTTCGTTTGGTCGTACGATCACGTTATTCGGTTAATTACGACGAAACACGAACGGACACGAAAAACGATCCAAATCACGCGACGAATGGATTTTTATCATGCCAATCACTAAAATAAAATATTTTAAGGATTACATAAATTTTTGGATGTCCAGATGTATTCAGAACGTATGATATGCGCGAAAATGCAAACTTTTGCACTTTTTTACGCTTTTAGTCCCTGAATGACCAAAAAGTTTATTTTAGCACACCGAACCCCTCAAAGCCTATTTATAAGCTATGTAAAGGATATTTAGGGTATGTTTAACTTATGATCAAG
Organism: Helianthus tuberosus; assembly: GCA_030545235.1. NCBI lineage: Eukaryota > Viridiplantae > Streptophyta > Magnoliopsida > Asterales > Asteraceae > Helianthus > Helianthus tuberosus. The sequence goes on from CM060358.1 coordinate 127,472,618, forward strand.
TTCCGGAATGTTCGTTACAGTACGAATCGGCACACTTTCACAGTTTGTCGAAATTAGTCCCTGTAAGCGAATAAACTTGATTTTGCCATACCAAAGCCTTCAAAACTTATTTCAAAGTTATGTAATGGTTATTTAAGGTATGTTAGGCATAAATTGATGTTCCGGAGTGTTGGTCGCATTAAACTGACTTTTTTTACGTATCGGTTTGCGTATAACTCTCCAGAAAGCGATATAGAGTTTGAAATTGAACGAAAATCAAAACATGAAAAATGTCAAACATAAATAAACAAACATTGGGATCAAATAACATTGTTTTATTGATTACTGAACTGTTTACAATGATTACAAGCACAGGTGTCACACTGCCTGCCCATTGGCTTGAGGATGCACCGGTGTTTATGTAATCATCTTTATGCCCCAACTCTTACAAAAGTCTGTAGTCCTCTTGCTGATGAATTAAGAGCCATTGTCACAAATTATCTCAGTTGGTATCACGTATCTTGTCAGTATATTCCTTTTTATGAAGGATACCACTTCTTGATCCCTGACTTGGACAAAAGCTTCTGCTTCAACCCATTTAGAGAAGTAATATGTCATTGCTAACATAAAAAATTTTCCTCTTGGAGCCTTGGGAAGCTTTCCCACTATATCCATCTCCCATTTTATAAATGGCCATGGGGATATGATAAGATATAATGGTTCTGCAGGTTGCAGTATGTTGCTATGTCTCTGACATGCATCGCATTTCTGGGTATACTCCATAGCATCCTTTCTCATAGTTGGCCAATAATATCATATTCTTAGTACTTTTGAAAACAAAGCTCTGCCCCCCCCCCCCCCAGTATGTGTAACACCTCGAAAATTCACGTCCTATAATGTGTAGACACGTGTCAAATGTTTAAACGTGTGAAAGAAATATTATAGAAGGACTAAAGTTAACAAACATGGAAAGTATGTGAATATACATATTCTAAGTGTCAACTGTGAATAAATATAATATACATTAACCCTACATGATGCTCATACCTTCAAACGAATAAATCATGGATCATACGACGCTAAAAGTGAGAGATTTCAAACTACGGGGACTAAATGTGGCAACATGTTTAAATTATACCTCTGAGTGACCTTTTGACAAACCTGAAGCTTTGTAAATGTTAAATATGCTCACGAGAATACACGATTTAAATTTCGTAAAGTTTCGTTGACGTATGAGAAAGTTATGATCAAATTCGTGTGCGAAGAGTTAAAGCGTAAACGTTGAAAGTTAGGACTTTTCGGGTAACAATAAAGTTAACCGGGGACTTAGCAAAGTGGGTATATGTTTTAAAGCCTTTATAGATCAATTATGAGGGTTTACAATGCAAGAAACCAGTGCCTAATCGAATTTTGAAGAGCCAAGGACCAAATCGCAAAATATCAAGAATGCTGATTGCAGCATGCCGTCGCACCACGCGAGGGTCCCTCGCGCCACGCGAGGGACTCCCAGTACCGAGAAAAATGGGTTGTTGTCTGCCATGGCTTTTGTACGCGATCTTTAACCGATTTTCCACATCTCTTGACCCCTAAAGCACCCCCTAAACACTAGAAACAACTGTTGATCAGTTGTGGTGTGTGCTAGACTTTGTTGTCAACCAATTGTGGTGCTTAAATCCACTATATAAGGGCCATGTATTGCAACCTTGCAAACACACCTTCATCTGCATTTGTGGATCACTTCTGAAGCTCAAACTTCCTCTCAAGTGTTCTCTAATCAAGTTTAGGACTTCAGTAAGTGTTCTAATCCTTCTTTAATTGAGTTTAGCTTAGTTTATTAGCTAAAAGTCAAACCGTCGTAATTACGGTTTGACTTCGAGATTAGTCAACAATGGCTCAGTCATATCTCGAATTAAAAGTAGGTATAAGTTGGTATTTATGTGGGTAATAAACCCTCAAAAGGGTCCCCCCTGATTACCACTCTAACCAGGTCAAAAGTCAGGTCAAACTTGCTAAGAAAAAGTCAACAGGATACTTAAATTACAAATTATGCATAATTAGCAATGTAGATCATATACAACCTGTTTGTTCATTGTAATAACTTGGTAATAAGTATAAGAACATGTCTAAACATGTTCAACCCGACAAATTCCTGTAAATACCCGGTTCGGAACCGAAAGTCGCATAGTTTGACTTTCACTTTGACTTTCAGTTCTGACCCGTTTAGGCATGTTTTAGAAATGCCTCAGAGCTTTAATTAGACTAGGTTACATGTTAGTACAACCCTCTGTGATTATACACCTTGGTTCATTAGTTATCCAATTAATATGCATGTTTCCGTTAATTGCTCGTATGTTGACCATTATGCCCTTATTACCTTAAAATGTGATTTTTGGAAATGTAAAAGAGTAGAAACTTTAATTACTGATATATAAACTTGTATGCAAAGTTTGACATCAGTTTGAATTGTAGATTAAGAGTTATGCTCTTTATCGCAAAATGAATGCTTTGTGTTAATAAAATGGCATAATTAGCGTATAGCCTACTTAAACATACTTTTTGATATCAAATCTTTTACCCACTGATGTAATATATTATTTTGGGAATTTTAAAGATTTTTAATAAATTTTAGGCTGAGCATAACTAGTAGTCGTAGGCTTAATCCGGTAATTGTCGGTTTTGCCCTTACGGGCCATAAAATGAGTTTTACATATCTAAACGACTCCAAACCTTTTGCTACTGATCACATATGATAAATAAATTATTTAAAGCCTTCTGGAAATATAAAAATATCAGATTTAAGTATCGAACCCGGAAATGGCCTTTAATCGCCTTATTAAGCGTTTTTAACGCAAAGTATGTATTAAAATTATATTAGACATACCCGGGTTGATACCTACTGATATTTTACGCAAATTATAATATTTTAACAGTAAGCAAAGGTTGATAAACTCAGACTTCAGTTTTGAGTTTTTCGGCTTATGTGAAATTACCAAATTACCCCTACGGGGCATAGTTTGGTTAAAAATGATAAATTTCACATATATGCTTTATCCTACTGATATAACTTAGCAAATTATGTATTTTTGCTGATTACATGAGACCTGTAACTCAGATTGTTACTTAAACTCTTTTACAAACTTTTAAATGACCAAACTACCCCTACGGGGCCTAGTTTGTGTTTAAACACGTTTCGGGCATAACGAAAGACATCTTACTAATGTCAAAACATATTTGAGGCATAATTAACTTAGGAAACCTGTATATAGCTCTCATTAATACCCGTCACGCTTATTACACGTACGGTTCGGTTTATGTAACAAGTTTACATAAATTAGCCGAAACGGGTCAAACCTTAACGGTTTTATCTCAAAATACAGAATGTGAATAATAAACCCATATTAAACAAGTCTCTGAACTTGTCGGGTCTAAATCACTTTCTTTCTGGCCTTCGCTTAATCGTGCGTACGAACCGTATCTTTGAAACTAGCCGGTCTAAGCTTAAGCTTAATTAAAGACCCGTTAGGATTCTAATAGGTTATTATAAAACCTGCGTTCCAGATTAGGAGGACCAGTAAAAGCTATGTGCATTTTGCTAATTGTGAATTATACTTTGCTCAGGTAAATACTTTTAACTTATTTTCCCTATACGGGCTTGGGTTACGGTATATAGCATACCGCTTGATCGGGCATCAAATTCTCCACCGTTGAGTGGGTAATTGAATAAATTTGATCGGCTCGTTTAAACAGTCTTGTTACTTAAAGCCTTTGGGGGGTTAATGACCATGTCCCGGATATCCTCGGCATCATTTTACGAAATGGCAACCACTTAAGCGCGGGGTGTAGGCGTACACCCGTCAGTGCACAAAAGAATATTGTGGTGTGTCTATTAATCTTTAACCCGGACAAGATCTGGGCTACTGAACGCACAAGGAACATGTAATTCGTTCACAAGATTATAATATTAAATAATTCTCCCAAGTTAAATAAAATGTTTATGCCATGTGCATCCAAACCAATTTTCAATCATTTTCCAAAATGAGTCAGTTGAATGTATTTACCAGTGTAAACTGACGTATTTTCCCAAAAAGATTAAATGCAGGTACTAAGCGAAATTGGCTGGGATTTCTCCTTAGCATCATTAGAAGTCTCGCAAGCTTAAGATGCCTGAAGTCTGTTGAACCATAAATATTATTTTTATTTCGATCCATCTGTGGATAAACTTCCGGATATTGTGACTTTGATATTACAATATTAAATTCGGTTGTATCATATTTTTAAATTTGCTTCCGCTGTGCATATTGATTATTGTGTTGTTTGACTATTATGTTGTCAACCACGTCACGATACTCCCCCACCGGGCCCACCGGTGACACGTGGAAATCGGGGTGTGACAGGTTGGTATCAGAGCCCACACTGAGCGAATTAAACACTAGCCTTTTGTGTTTAATCTCAGTTACACAATTGCACAATTCTAAACTTTCGAATCTAGACATATAACGTAGGACAAATTCCACCTTGTTTGTGTTGTCCTTTATTTTGCATATATTTTTGTATTGTTATCTTATATTGTATTGACAGGACAAAATGCCTCCAAGATTCTTCCGTAGGAGAGGACGAGGCAAGGGGCCGATTACCGCCCCCAACGATAATGAAGCAGGACCCTCGAATGTTCGAGCTCCGTCTACTACGGAGAGTGATGATCCACAGCAAAACCGAAGGAACCTATTTGAGCCGGCCAGACGATCGGTATCTCACAGCTCTACCCCTCCGGTCCAAAACCCGTATGGGCCACAACCGGACTACGAGCCGAACAACCCTCAGCCTTCCTTCATACCATTACAACGATCCCTGTCTCATCATTCTTTCGGGGACCCCACCCCAGTTTTTCGGGGCCAGTTTAATCCGGTAGGCTACGTGGAAGAACCCGTGGGTTTTAACCCACTGGGGCTAGAAGATCACTTCTCCGGTGATAATGCGGATGACATGGACGAGGATACGGACCCCGTCGAACCTGCAAGTGGTATTCCGAACCACCCGATAGAGATCTCGGACGGATCTTCGTTTCACGGATCACCCTATGTTGGTCCAGATAGCTTCCAAGCTATGTTCACCCGGCACGAATGGTACTATACACCTCCTCACCATTCATCGCCTCATCAGCAGCAGCAGCAGGAACAGGATCCCTCTGTGGATTCCAGATTCGTGGCACTCACGCCACCGCCTCCACCGCCGCAAGTACAGCCGGCACCTTCGCAACCGCCGAGGCGAAGGAGAATCGGTGCGCGCATGTCGTCACGAGCAGGGGATTTCCATTTCAGTTCCCCACGTCAGTCTAGTGGCAGCCATTATCCGCCACATCAGGAGGACCCACAAATGGGTGGACCCTCCAACCCAGCTGTACCACGGCCACCGCCAATGGGTTTTGACAACCCAATTCCGGCATATACGGGTTCCATGGCGTATAACCCATTTGAGCCATCGACTCACCACAACTATGGTTACGCAGAGGCCGACCCCTACATGGTAGCAGCGAACTACAACACCCAAGGACCCTATGGAGATCCATGGGGAGTAGGTTACCCGACTCAGGGATACCAGATACCTCCTTGACCTATTATCCGGACGTAATCGCAGCCGCCACGGTTTTCTCCCCCAGAAAGGGAGGAAATCCTACATAGGTTGGATGAAGTAGAGCGAGGCTTCCACCGTGACCGTAGGGAGAGACAGAGCTTCTTCCAAGGATTAGCAAGCTTGATCAAAGGGAAGAACAAGAAGGATCACTGAATCCTTCCACTTATTGTTGAGCCCCTGCGTGGGCCTGTATTTGCTGTATTTGTTTAAGCCCCTGCGTGGGTATGTATGTGTGTTTGTTTGACCCCTGCGTGGGTCTATTTTCCGTTAACCCCTGCGTGGGTATGATGTTTGCTTAAAGTCCCTGCGTGGACTAGTTTGTTTGTTTAAAGTCCCTGCGTGGACGAGCATGTTGATTAACCCCTACGTGGGTACTTGTTTGTTGAAAAAAAGACCCGTTTAGGGCAGCATGTAATATTATAATAAATTAATGGAATGTTTGTTTTATAAATTTCATGTTTGCCATTATGTGCATATATAAATTACAAATGAAATAAATAAATTAAAATCATTCCTTTTGAATTAATCTGCCTATTCAATTATTAATTAAGAATCTTAAAGTGTGAAACCTAGCCTTTTGGTCATTATAAGACCGGGCCAAGATGGTAAGACCTGTTCAAAAGATTCAAATTCAAGTTAACATCTGAAAACATGTTAACACTCCTGGCAGAAGTGATTCGTTAAAATCACACGTCATTGTATATGTATAAGGATTCTTTAGAAGATTCCTAACCCAATTTAATGATCTCTGAATCAAGGGTTAAGATCATCAATTAAGATGATCATATTTTTACCATACGTGGTAATACGTGCCTACGGGCCCTACTCATTTCCATATGAGCCAAAAGACAGTGGTAGCTATGACTCCCTGCCAAATAAAGGTAATGAACTAGGTTCAAACCTCAAATGCTTTCATTCTCTGAAATCCTAGCATATAATTTATAATTGTCCTTGTGACTAGGCCTATTGTTCCAGTATACCTTAATGTTTTGATTCTCTGAAATCATAGATTAAATTAAAAATGTCCACGTGGCTAGGCCTTTTGTGCCACAAATAAAACTATTAATGTTTTATAATTAGGATAAATTATAATAGAAATCCTAAATAAATATGATTAATAAATTAACCAAATATGGTCTCTGTTTACCATGGTTAATGAATTTCCCTAAGGGGCAATTCCATAATAAACTCCCAAATAAACTATTGTCCTTGTTTTCTGCAACAGTTCAATTAAAATGGCTAACTCGGACGAGGGTAATAGCCATCCAGCGGAGGTTAATAATGACGCCCGAATTAATCTAACGGGTGCGGAATTGAAAGCGATCATAGACGGCGCTGTTACACAGGCTTTGGAAAGGCAGTATGAAGAGTATAGTGAGACTCGCAGTAGGACCCAATCTACACAGCCTTCAAAGCCACCGTCCAAGAAGGACGACCCGAAGAAAGACGATGATCGACGCTCCTCGAACCGCAGTGCTCCATCTCAGCAGGTTATACGTAATCCCCCGTGACAAGGGTTGCTCGTATAAATATTTTGTTTCTTGCAAGCCCCAGGATTTCACTGGGGAGAAGGGAGCCATTGACTGTATGACATGGCTGGATGAGATGGACACGGTTGTAGACATTAGCGGATGTGCTGAGAGAGACATGGTCAAGTTAGTGTCGCAGTCTTTTAAGGGTGAAGCGTTAGCATGGTGGAGATCTCTGGTTCAGGCCACCGGAAAAATCCCATTGTACAATATGTCGTGGGATCAATTTGTTGCCCTTATCAGGGAAAATTACTGCCCTCAGCATGAGGTTGAGAATATAGAATCTGATTTTCTATCATTGGTGATGACAAACCTTGACTGTCAAGCTTACCTAACGAGCTTCAACAAGATGTCCCGGTTGGTTCCTTATCTGGTAACCCCGGAGCCAAAAAGAATCGCTCGTTTTATCGGTGGTTTAGCCCCCGAGATCAAGGCAAGCGTTAAAGCTTCTCGGCCAGCTACTTTTAGATCAATAGCTGACATTTCCTTATCCCTCACTCTGGATGCGGTCAGGCAGAGATCGCTGAGGAATAAGGAGGCTGAGAAGAGAAAACGTGAAGATGATGGTTCACGCAGATCGAACAAGAAGCACCGTGGGAACGGTGATAGCAAGAAAGGATCTGACTCAAGGAAAGAGGGGCATAATTCTGGTGAGAAGCCCAAATGCAAAATTTGTAAGAAGCAGCACTTTGGAAAGTGCAGACTTGAGTCGAACTCACAGACTCAGTCAAAACCTTATGCTTGTGGCATTTGCAAGTCCACGGATCACAAAACCTTAGATTGCAAGAAGATAAAAGATGCAACGTGCTACCGTTGCAATGAAAAGGGCCACATTAAAACCAACTGTCCTAAGTACAACAAGAAGCCTGAAGAGGCTAAGAAGACTAATGCTAGAGTCTTCAGAATGGACGCAAAGGAAGCGGTTCTAGACGACAACGTTATTACAGGTACTTTCCTTGTAAATGACGTCTATGCTAGAGTACTTTTTGATTCAGGCGCTGATAAGTCCTTCGTTGATAATAAGTTTTGTGAATTGTTGAAATTGCCTGTCAAAACCTTAAATGTGAATTATGAGGTGGAGTTAGCAGATGGTACACTAGAAACCGTCTCAACTGTGTTAGATGGATGTGTTATATCCATTAAGAACCATTCTTTTCCTCTGTCTCTACTTCCCTTTAAATTGGCCGGTTTTGACATAGTTCTAGGTATGGACTGGTTATCTCATAACCAGGCCCAAATTGTCTGTAACAAGAAACAAGTGGTGATAAAGACTCCGTCTGGTGAATCACTTACCATTCGGGGAGATACCCAGTATGGGCTGCCTGAGCAAGTGACTATGCTCAAGGCTTCAAAATGTTTAAAGAGGGGTTGTGTCATCTACATGGCGCAAGTAATTATTGATGAGCCCAAACCGAAGATAGAAGACATCCTTGTCATCTCTGAATTCCCAGAAGTTTTTTCCGGAAGAACTACCTGGTTTGCCACCAAATAGGCAAGTGGAATTCAGGATTGATATCATCCCCGGAGCAGCACCAGTTGCCAGAGCACCCTATAGGTTGGCTCCAACGGAGATGAAAGAATTGAGGACACAGCTAGACGAATTGCTAGCCAATGGTTTCATAAAACCTAGTTCGTCTCCTTGGGGAGCACCAGTCCTGTTTGTCAAGAAGAAGGATGGATCGATGCGTCTGTGCATCGATTATCGTGAGCTTAATAAGGTCACGATCAAGAATAGGTATCCTTTGCCTCGGATCGACGATTTGTTCGATCAATTGCAAGGAGCAAGTTATTTCTCAAAGATTGATTTGAGGTCAGGTTACCATCAACTGAAGGTTAGAGATGAAGACGTGCATAAAACAGCATTTAGGACTCGTTATGGTCATTACGAGTTCCTAGTGATGCCTTTTGGGCTCACTAATGCACCGGCCGCGTTCATGGACCTCATGAATCGCGTTTGCAAGCCGTACTTAGATAAATTCGTCATCGTTTTCATCGACGACATTCTTATCTATTCGAAGAACCAAGCTGACCACGAGAAACACCTTCGATGTATTCTCAAACTCCTGCATTAGGAGAAGCTCTATGCCAAATTCTCTAAATGTGAATTTTGGCTTCGAGAAGTCCAATTCCTTGGACACGTGGTTAGTGAGCGTGGTATCTAGGTGGATCCCACCAAAGTTGAAGCTGTTATGAATTGGCAAGAGCCAAAGACGCCTACGGAGATTCGTAGCTTCCTGGGATTGGCAGGATATTACAGGCGTTTCATTGAAAATTTTTCAAGGATTACTGCACCCCTAACCTCCTTAACTAAGAAGAAGGTTAAGTTTGTTTGGGGCCCTAAGCAGCAAGAATCTTTTGATATTCTGAAGCAAAAGTTGAGCAACGCCCCAGTACTGACATTGCCAGATGGAATAGAAGAGTTCGTGGTTTACTGCGATGCATCGCACACTGGCATGGGGTGTGTGCTCATGCAGAAAGGCAAGGTTATTGCCTATGCATCACGACAGTTAAAGGTGCACGAAAAGAATTACACCACCCACGACTTGGAGTTGGGTGCCGTTGTATTCGCACTAAAACTGTGGAGGCATTATTTATATGGTATTAAGTGTGTGATCTATTCTGATCACAAGAGCCTCCAGCATCTGTTTAATCAGAAGGAGTTAAACATGAGGCAACGCCGTTGGATGGAGACCTTGAATGACTAGGATTGTGAAATCAAGTACCAACCCGGCAAGGCGAATGTAGTCGCTGATGCCTTGAGTCGAAAGGAAAGGATGAAACCCATCCGAATCAATGCCAAGCGCATGGAGATAAAGAATAATTTGATTGAAAGGTTGTTAGCTGCACAGAAGGAAGCTGTGTTGGAAGCTAACTATCCTAATGAAAGGTTAGGAGTAACTGAGGAGCAGTTAACTCTTAGCAAGGACGGAATTTTAAGATTGAATGGACGAATATGGGTTCCAAATTATGGGGGACTTCGTGATGTTATCCTCCAGGAAGCCCATAGTTCCAAATACTCCGTTCATCCTGGAGCTGATAAGATGTACCAGGATCTAAAGGCAAATTATTGGTGGATAGGCTTGAAGAAGTCTGTGGCCACCCATGTAGCTAAATGCCTGACATGTGCGCAAGTCAAAGCCGAGCATCAAAAACCGTCAGGTTTGCTACAACAGCCTGAACTTCCTACGTGGAAGTGGGAAATGGTGACGATGGATTTTATCACCAAGTTGCCAAAGACAAGGAAAGGAAATGATACAATATGGGTTATAGTTGATAGACTGACTAAGTCAGCACATTTCCTACCCATCAAGGAGACTTATAGCTCCGACATGTTAGCCCAGTTATACGTTGATAAGATTGTAGCCTTACATGGCATACCTGTGGCTATTATCTCTGATAGAGATACTCGATACACGTCACATTTTTGGAAGAGTTTCCAACAATCTTTGGGCACACGCTTGAATTTTAGTACGGCTTATCATCCTTAGACTGACGGTCAGAGTGAGCGTACTATTCAAACGTTGGAAGACATGCTACGTGCATGTGCGATCGATTTGGGAGGTAGTTGGGATAAGAACCTACCATTAATCGAATTCTCCTACAACAATAGCTACCATACCAGCATTAAGGTTGCGCCTTTCGAGGCATTATACGGTAGAAAGTGTAGATCGCCAGTTTGTTGGGCTGAAGTTGGAGATGTCCAGTTATCAGGACCAGAGATCGTGTTCGAAACAACGGACAAGATTGTCTAGATTCGTGACCGTCTCAAAGCTGCCCGGGATAGGCAGAAAAGTTACGCTGATCCTAAGCGTAAGGATTTTCACTTCGAAGTAGGTGACAAAGTCCTACTTAAAGTGTCACCCTGGAAAGGAGTGATGCGGTTTGGTAAGAAAGGCAAGCTAAGCCCGAGATACATAGGACCTTTCGAGGTTATCGAACGTGTCGGGTCAGTTGCCTATAAGTTAAACTTACCAGAAGAGCTCAGTGAAATTCACAATGTGTTCCACATCTGCAATCTAAAAAAGTGTTTCGCTGACGAATCACTGGTAATACCGCATACAGATGTGCATATAGATGAGAGCTTAAAATTTGTGGAAAAACCTTTGTCAATTGAAGATCGACAGGTAAAGAAGCTTCGAAGGAAGCATGTACCTATTGTAAAGGTCAAATGGGATGCCCGTAGAGGTCCCGAATACATGTGGGAGGTTGAATCCACGATGAAAGAAAAGTACCCTTACTTATTTCAGTAAATCTTGGGTCGAGAGTTATTTTAAGGGGGTGAGGATGTAGCACCTCGAAAATGCACGTCCTATAATGTGTAGACACGTGTCAAATGTTTAAACGTGTGAAAGAAATATTATAGAAGGACTAAAGTTGAAAAACATGGAAAGTATGTGAATATACGTATTCTAAGTATCAACTGTGAATAAATATAATATACATTAACCCTACATGATGCTCATACCTTCAAACGAATAAATCATGGATCATACGAAGCTAAAAGTGAGAGATTTCAAACTACGTGGACTAAATGTGGCAACATGTTTAAATTATACCTCTGAGTGACCTTTTGACAAACCCGAAGCTTTGTAAATGTTAAATATGCTCACAAGAATACACGATTTAAATTTCATAAAGTTTCGTTGACGTATGAGAAAGTTATGATCAAATTCGTGTGCGAAGAGTTAAAGCGTAAACGTTGAAAGTTAGGACTTTTCGGGTAACAATAAAGTTAACCGGGGACTTAGCAAAGTGGGTATATGTTTTAAAGCCTTTATAGATCAATTATGAGAGTTTACAATGCAAGAAACCAGTGCCTAATCGAATTTTGAAGAGCCAAGGACCAAATCGCAAAAGATCAAGAATGCTGATTGCAGCATGCCGTAGCGCCACGCGAGGGTCTCTCGCGCCACGCGAGGGACTCCTGGTACCGAGAAAAATGGGCTGTTGTTTGCCATGGCTTTTGTACGTGATCTTTAACCGATTTTCCACATCTCTTGACCCCTAAAGCACCCCCTAAACACTAGAAACAAGTGTTGATCAGTTGTGGTGTGTGCTAGACTTTGTTGTCAACCAATTGTGGTGCTTAAATCCACTATATAAGGGCCATGTATTGCAACCTTGCAAACACACCTTCATCTGCATTTGTGGATCACTTCTGGAGCTCAAACTTCCTCTCAAGTGTTCTCTAATCAAGCTTAGGACTTCAGTAAGTGTTCTAATCTTTCTTTAATTGAGTTTAGCTTAGTTTATTAGCTAAAAGTCAAACCGTCGTAATTACGGTTTGACTTCGAGATTAGTCAACAATGGCTCAGTCATATCTCGAATTAAAAGTAGGTATAAGTTGGTATTTATGTGGGTAATAAACCCTCAAAAGGGTTCCCCCTGATTACCACTCTAACCAGGTCAAAAGTCGGGTCAAACTTGCTAAGAAAAAGTCAACAGGATACTTAAATTACAATTTATGCATAATTAGCAATGTAGATCATATACAACCTGTTTGATCATTGTTATAACTTGGTAATAAGTATAAGAACATGTCTAAACATGTTCAACCCGACAAATTCCTGTAAATACCCGGTTCGGAACCGAAAGTCACATAGTTTGACTTTCACTTTGACTTTCAGTTCTGACCCGTTTAGGCATGTTTTAGAAATGCCTCAGAGCTTTAATTGGACTAGGTTACATTTTAGTACAACCCTCTGTGATTATACACCTTGGTTCATTAGTTATCCAATTAATATGCATGTTTCCGTTAATTGCTCGTATGTTGACCATTATGCCCTTATTACCTTAAAACGTGATTTTTGGAAATGTAAAAGAGTAGAAACTTTAATTACTGATATATAAACTTGTATGCAAAGTTTGACATCAGTTTGAATTGTAGATTAAGAGTTATGCTCATTATCGCAAAATGAATGCTTTATGTTAATAAAATGACGTAATTAGCGTATAGCCTACTTAAACATACTTTTTGATATCAAATCTTTTACCCACTGATGTAATATATTATTTTGGGAATTTTAAAGATTTTTAATAAATTTTAGGCTGAGCATAACTAGTAGTCGTAGGCTTAATCCGGTAATTGTCGGTTTTGCCCTTACGGGCCATAAAATGAGTTTTACATATCTAAACGACTCCAAACCTTTTGCTACTGATCACATATGATAAATAAATTATTTAAAGCCTTCTGGAAATATAAAAATATCAGATTTAAGTATCGAACCCGGAAATGGCCTTTAATCGCCTTATTAAGCGTTTTTAACGCAAAGTATGTATTAAAATTATATTAGACATACCCGGGTTGATACCTACTGATATTTTACGCAAATTATAATATTTTAACAGTAAGCAAAGGTTGATAAACTCATACTTCAGTTTTGAGCTTTTCGGCTTATGTGAAATTACCAAATTACCCCTACGGGGCATAGTTTGGTTAAAAATGATAAATTTCACATATATGCTTTATCCTAATGATATAACTTAGCAAATTATGTATTTTTGCTGATTACATCAGACCTGTAACTCAGATTGTTACTTAAACTCTTTTACAAACTTTTAAATGACCAAACTACCCCTACGGGGCCTAGTTTGTGTTTAAACACGTTTCGGGCATAACGAAAGACATCTTACTGATGTCACAACATATTTGAGGCATAATTAACTTAGGAAACCTATATATAGCTCTCATGAATACCCGTCACACTTATTACACGTACGGTTCGGTTTATGTAACAAGTTTACATAAATTAGCCGAAACGGGTCAAACCTTAACGGTTTTATCTCAAAATCCAGAATGTGAATAATAAACCCATATTAAACAAGTCTCTAAACTTGTCGGGTCTAAATCACATTCTATCCGGTCTTCGCTTAATCGTGCGTACGAACCGTATCTTTGAAACTAGCCGGTCTAAGCTTAAGCTTAATTAATGACCCGTTATGATTCTAATAGGTTATTATAAAACCTTCGTTCCAGATTAGGAGGACCAGTAAAAGCTACGTGCATTTTGCTAATTGTGAATTATACTTTGCTCAGGCAAATACTTTTAACTTATTTTCCCTATACGGGCTTGGGTTACGGTATATAGCATACCGCTTGATCGGGCATCAAATTCTCCACCGTTGAGTGGGTTATTTAATAAATTTGATCGGCTCGTTTAAACAGTCTTGTTACTTAAAGCCTTTGGGGGGTTAATGACCATGTCCCGGATATCCTCGGCATCATTTTACGAAATGGCAACCACTTAAGCGCGGGGTGTAGGCGTACACCCGTCAGTGCACAAAAGAATATTGTGGTGTGTCTATTAATCTTTAACCCAGACAAGATCCGGGCTACTGAACGCACAAGGAACATGTAATTCGTTCACAAGATTATAATATTAAATAATTCTCCCAAGTTAAATAAAATGTTTATGCCATGTGCAACCAAACCAATTTTCAATCATTTTCCAAAATGAGTCAGTTGAATGTATTTACCAATGTAAACTGACGTATTTTCCCAAAAAGATTAAATGCAGGTACTAAGCGAAATTGGCTGGGATTTCTCCTTAGCATCATTAGAAGTCTCGCAAGCTTAAGATGCCTGAAGTCTGTTGAACCATAAATATTATTTTTATTTCGATCCATCTGTGGATAAACTTCCGGATATTGTGACTTTAATATTACAATATTAAATTCGGTTGTATCATATTTTTAAATTTGCTTCCGCTGTGCATATTGATTATTGTGTTGTTTGACTATTATGTTGCCAACCACGTCACGATACTCCCCCACCGGGCCCACCGGTGACACGTGGAAATCGGGGTGTGACAGTATGGTTGCCGCAGTCTCCTTCATGTATATCCTGGAGTACTTTCTTGGTTTCGGGATCCTCCAAGCATCTCAAGTATGGTCCTGCAAGAGATTTCTTATACAAGATATTATTTATTAAAGTAAAACGAGATACCTTCATTCTTAAAGCTCTAGGGTTTTCATCCTTTGGGATATCTCCTTCTTGTAGATACTTAACGATTGGAGTCATCCATGATTCAGTATCCTTCTCAGGATAACCATCACCAGGCTCCTAGATACTCAATACTTGTGTATGCTTAGATTTGAAATGTTTTGTCGCAGGGTTCAAGATATGAACTATTGGTATCCGAGTTCCTTCTTGTATCCTGACAGTAGATCCTAAGTTTGCTAAAGCATCTGCTTTAGCATTCTCTTCCCTTGGTACCTGTTCATGTGAAAATATTTCGAAATATCCTGCTAATATTTTAACAATTTCAAGATATTCAGCTAATTGTTCGCCTTTTACTGCATAAGATCCATTGAAATGGTTAGTAATAACAAGGAATCAACATATACTTGTAAACATTTAATATTCATATCCTTGGCTACTTCTAATCCTGCTATTAAATCTTCATACTCAGCCTCATTATTTAATGTAGTAAATTCACATCTAATAGTATGGGGTAATATGTCCCCTTGTGGCGATTTTAGTAGAATTCCTAATCCTACACCTCTTATGTTGGACGCACCATCAATATGTAGTGTCCAAAATTCTGAGCTCTCACCTAGTTGTTGTAGTTCTAGATCAGCTTCTTCTTGTATATCGCTACTAAAATCAGCCACAAAGTGTGACTTCGTTCTTAGGACCGAATCTCTAACCGATGAATGTGTACCGACACGTGATATGTGTGGAATCCAATCACGTACGTGGATGAGAACACAATGATGTAATTATAAATGTTTTCTATTGCTGGATATAACAGTATAATAGCGCGAAAACAAACGAGCAGAGCTTCGCCTCAAAGTTGCTCTAAAGATTCTCAACAAACTAACACAAGACACCTATATATAGAGTTCTAAGTTCGAACAAGGAAACCTATGGCTTCGTACGAAGCCACACGCCTTCGTACGAAGGCATTACTTGATGACCTTCATAGCTTCCTTCGAACCGCCCCTTCGAACCAAGACTCCCTTCTTCAATGATCTTCATGCTTTTCTCTGATTAGCACCAGTCTTGTCTCATTTGTTTTAGCTACGTTTTGTGATTGAAGCAAGCGATATACATATGCACTCACAGACTCCCCCTTGGATATTGCTATAGTTAATCTCGTAGCTTTGTCTTATTCTGAGTCTTTATGAAGTGTTGATAACTTCAGTACCACAGACTCTCCCTTCATCTAACAGAATCCCCGTGGATCTGTTTTCAGCTTAGCTCCTCCCCCTTTTGTTCTGCTCAGGCTCTCCCTTGCTTTAAGCTTCTGTGCTTTCAGCTGCTAAGGATCGACACCTGGTACAAGCACCACAAATTTCTCCAAGATAGTCACTTGACTCTTGTTTGGAAGCTTGTCTTCAGACTTCCCCTCAAGTTCTGCTCTCGGGATCGTAGTTTGGAACTCTCTTCTGCAAAACTCAAATTTCTATAAGATAGTTGATAATTAAAATTAAGATCAACGAACCTAGCTCTAAACATATAACATTGAAAAGTTGGAGTATTTCAAATATGTGACAGCATAGGACATCGTTTGTTCACAGAAAACTGGATTTTATATTTTTCAGCGAAAAACATTTTTGAATTTCCAGAATCGATGATCTGGCTCTTAAATCTACATTCTTAGAATCAGTAACCTGGCTCTAAATGAGAAAGTAACAGTATGATATATCCAGGATTACCTGACTCCACTCCCCCTATCAAATAACTGTATATTTAACATTTTAAGGATCCAAAACCTCACAATTTTCATCCATGTCCAACTTAATGACCTTGGAGATTTCCTAAACTATTTTTGATTTTTCATTTAAAACTTCAAGTTTCAAGTTAATGAACTTGTTTACTTTCCGAAACATGATCAGCATACTTAGATTTTGAAACTCAGCACTTAAACATCGGTTGTCGAAAATAAAGTAGAAACAAAATCTTGTTGTATTTTTCTGAAACATAAAACAATAAAGAAAAATTTACAGACAATATTTTTGTTTGAGATGTGTAAGAGGATCATATCAACTTATGACAAATCACTAGCACCGTTAAGCTTTAAACACTTTAAGTTCTAAACGATTCACTTAGATTGTCGGTATACTAATCCACTTAAATTCTCACACAAAGTTCAACTGATTTGAGATACGATTTAATGTTTTAAGAACTAACTTATTCGCGTGTCCCACCTCAGAATATACTCTCGTATCAAAATTCCCTAGATTCAGTCTTACAGGTGAATATACTATGCTGATATCTGTTTTATGGGTTAGTGCGAGGCCTTGAGAGCTCAGGTATGAACTACCATTCAGTCAAAGAGGTGAAGGCTCGACTTGAGGTGTGTCCCACTTAGGGATCTTCTTTACAACTGAACTTGAATTACATCTTTCGATATTTTTCAATTTTATGCAGAGGGTAAGCTTTAAGCGCTTAAAGTATTATACAAGGTCTAGGCCATTGCTTCTGCAATATCAGAAGACCAGGTATAATACCCCAGATATCAAACAGTATAAAGACCTAGTATCTCAGAATTTGGCAATCTCTCAAACAAGATTTCGGGGGTTACCCATATATCCGAGAGATGTTTCCCATGAGATAAGTAAGTTATTGATATTTAGGCTTATATCTCGAAGTCAATCTACTAATTGTGTAAAAACCTACTGGCATATCATCAGTGAGACCATTTATCACATATGACTTTCCATATCTTTAGTGTACTGTGATTGTCTACTGATGTACTATCATTTCCTCTTTTTACACAAAAACTCGTTTTTTTAATTTTATCATGTTTTTGGCTTTTTTAAATTTTCAAATGTTTTTGTATTTTCTGAAAATTTCTTACTCCCCCTAAAATTCAAAACATTTAAAGAAAATTTGACAACCCGATGCAGATAGATTTGTCTCGCCATCAACTTTCTTCATCGCATGCTCTGTTTTGCAGAAAGCATACCCGCATGATTTACAACACACTGATTTTTAACAATGTTAAAATCATTTTCAATTGTGAAATAATCATGTTTGTTCCGCCATGAGGGTTTCGGCATATTCAATCAACATATTTTAGAAATTTTTGAATTTTTTAAACACATATAAAAAACAAACATACTTTTTTTATTTTTATTTTGGACAAAATAAAAACATATTTTTGGCTTTTTAAATTTTTAAATTTTTAGGGTTTTTGAAATATGGTTTATTTATGTACAGAAACGAACATACTACCGGATTTCAGTTGCAGGGATCACCAGCCTCCTACAGTGCCAGGCTGCTCCTTTGTTCATTCTGACAATCAACCTCTATCTGGAGCACCTGCACATTCAACTAATTCAATCACTTGAACAAAGTAACCCAAGCCTGCTTTGACTCGGGTAGCTGAATATGAACTTTTCTAGGTAAAACTGGATAGTTCTTTTCATTATTTTCAAAAACATTATCATTTTCATTATCACTCACAGAAGTCTGTTTCTTTTCCACCCAAATTTGACCTTTTGAAACTTGTCTTTGATAAAATATTGAATCAATTGTTGGTCTCTAGATTTGTTTTGGTTCAAACTTGGAGGTTTTTGGTTCACAAGTTTGTTTTTGCTTTTGAAAATCAACCTTTTGTTTCCAAATCTGTTTAGGTTCAACTATGGGTGTTTTTATTTTGGTTTACAAGTTTCTTGTGATTCAAACTTGGTTGACTTCTGTTTAACAGCTTCAGTTTTCTGTTTCTTTTGTTCAACATCAACAGGTTTCTGATTTAGACATTTACGACCAACATGTCCAGTTTGACCACATTTGAAACATGTTTTCTTTGAAACATCTTTGACCTGTTGTTGTTGTTTCTTCTTTTAAGCATAGTGTCACACCCCGACCACGTAGAACATACAAAACGTGGCGGAAATGTCGAGGAGTGTTGTAACAGAATTAATGTTTCAAATCCATGGCAATTGAAGTTTCGTTTTATTAATCAAAAGTGTTACAATGTCTTAATAAACAAAGAAGTACAACATAATTAACTAGTCTTGTCTCGTTTTAAGTCACTAAGGCACAGGTCCGCCTAAGTATGTCTTGATAAGTCCTATGCTTCATCTCCTGAAAACACATGTGAAAAAAATAGGTACGTCAGCATAAAAATGCCGGTGAGATACATAGGTTTTGTGAAAATAGAATTCATGACTTATGTTGGAGAAAATGTTTAGTCATGAACCTTGTAATTTGCTTTGTCTTGTAAATCATTTGAAAAACAATAAGTTCAGATGATATGTATAAATAAGTGAAATAATGTATGGTTAAATGAATAACCATTTAAGATGAGTTTGTATAAGATAAGTTGTTTGTAAAACAATGTCTTGTGAAAAGTATGTTATTTGTATAAAATGTTCTATGTATCAAACTAAAATGATTCAAATAACGCTACGACATGTAATACCATACAAACACTTATATATAGGAAGTACCAGCGGCGTATCCACCATGTTTGTATCATATTACACACGCATCGTTACCTAATCAAACCAAACCACCAATATAGAATGTCTATGTTTAACAATTGAAGAAATGTTTATGTATGGTAAGTAATGTAAAGTTAAACGAATAACCTTATAGTAGCATATAAAAAGTATACTTTGGATTTGTAAGTAGCATATTAAACTATGTTTTTGGTTTAGTAAGTAACATATCAAAATATGCTTTGGATGTGATAAATAACATATTAAACTATGTTTTAGTTTAGTAAATAACATATCAAAATATGCTTTGGATGATTAATAAAATAAATATGTTGGTTTTGTACAATACCACACATGAGAGTATATCAAACTATACTTTAATAGTGTGATTTGAGAATTCATTCAGACCTGGTGCATCAAAATACACCTTTGAGACTATAAGGATACCACAAAGGCAATCCCTATTTGGATGGAGCAACAAATTGGTTTCAGACATTCCATGCCAACAGGAATGGGGTGTCAAATCCTATAGCGCTATATCATACTAACAATCGGTCTGGTGAACATAAAATAAGTACAATTCAACCATTTATTTTATGTTCTTAGAGAAATCAGTGTTTAAAACCATAGATAGTCATTTAGTTTGTCAAAAGATAAGTAATAACTTGTATGATCAAATGTCAAAATGTAAGCATGTGATGAAATCAGCTGTACTAAGTAATGCACACAATGGGCACACGTAGCATGAAATGTAATGTAAAATGATGTACCAAGTATGCTAAGTTAACATACGAAGCAGAAAAGTCATGTAAATCAATGTACTAATAGTGTACTAATGAACATAACAGTATATGATGTTAAAACAGGAAAGCATGAAAGTAACAAGTAGGCACATGTGTTCCACCCCAAAACAGTTTGGAAAACAGTAAAAGAGGGGTCTATGTACTCACTTGATATTGCTCAGATGTCTAAAGATAACCACCAAGTAATGCTAGAGATCTCGGAATCAAACGGCACCTAATATAGGTAACTATGTTAACAACCGGACCTAAATCGGAAGACTGGGTAGTATTAGGGTTTGTAAACCAAATGAGTGTAGGAACTCATATGATATGGTTTAACAAAGCCTACATACTAAATGAAACTTAACTTAAGTGCTTTCGACCCATTACGACCCGTTTAGGTAGCTTATGCTACTTTAACGCGTCGTTCGCGTGAAACGCGTTCGGACCGCCTAACTAGCCCTATGACAAGTGTTATATGCCTAAACATGTTACATAATCAGTTATGTGGCAAAAGTTTAGGTTACATATGCTAAATTACCAATTATGCATGAAAAGGGTATTCTGGTAATTTACCTAAGGCATATAAACAACCTATCATACAACTACTCAAACGATGTGACCATAGGGTATAACCTCGGAAGGTTATTCCCTACCTACTATGGTCACCTAATGTATTTGGTCGGATCCTAATGATCGACCAAATGGGTCGAGTTCGAAGGTATAGGCGATTTATCAGATCGCCTACCCTACGACTCTAGACAACGTGGTAATCAGTGGGCATAGTCCCAAGGGACTATGACCAACGTGATTACACTCACGTTGCGAAGTTCAAACGAACTTCGCATTGACCATAAGCTGGTCAACGCTGAAAGTCAAACAAAGTTTGACTTTCTGACTCTAAAAGCAATAAAATAAGGAAAAGAACGAAAGAATACTTACCCAGGGTCCCCGAATGCTAATCCCGATCCAAGAACTCAGGTATGAAACAATGGTTTCAACTTAGAGCTCTCAAATCAGAATTCTTGTAAGTTTTAAAGCAATGGGGGGTGGGGTATTTATAGTTTTCGGGTAACCGTTAGGATCGTTTCAAGGAAACCGTGCCTTAATCCAACCCGTACAAGTGTCGGGACCTTATGGTAACTAAAATTCCATCCTTATCACATGACTAGACAATTAGGAACATGTGGGTGAGGTTAAAACAACTGCAGCCTGCTGTTTAGAAACTCTGAATCTGGTCAGCAGACCCCTAGCGCACCGCTACGCTAAAAGTGTAGCGCACCGCTAGGCTTAAGTTTGGCAGATTTACACTTTTGGTCCCTGTCATGCATTCAGCCCATTTTCGACACGTTTAAGGCCCGTTAACCCCATTTCAAAGCTCAAAAATGAAGTTAAAGTATAGGGAACTTAAAATGTGCTCAAAAATATCTCGGATGTCGGTTCGTTTAACCGTACGGTTGCGATGTTCGGTTAATTACGACGGAATGCGCATAAGCGCGAAAAACGATCCAAATGACGCGACGAATGGATTTTTGGCAAGCCAAACACTAAAGCATAATATAGTCATGCTTACATAAATTTTTGGATGTCCGGATGTATTCAGAACGTAAGTTATGCGTAAAAATGCAAACTTGTGCACTTTTTGACGCTTTTAGTCCCTGAGTGACACAAAAGTTTATTTTAGCATACCGAACACCTCAAAGCCTATTTCTAAGCTATGTAAAGGATATTTATGGTATGTTTAACTTATGGTCATGTTCCGGAATGTCTGTTACAGTTCAAATTGGCATACTTTCGTAGTTTGTCAACTTTAGTCCCTGTAAGCGATTTAACTTGATTTTGCCATACCAAAGCCTTCAAAACTTATTTCTAAGTTATGTAAAGGTTATTTAAGGTATGTTAAGTCTATTTCACTATTCCAGAGTGTTTGTTGCATTAAACTGGTTATATTTACGCATCAGTGCGTGTATAACCTTCCAGAAAGTGATTTAGAGCTTGAAATTGAACTAGAGTTGATATGTGCAAATGATACACATATATTTAACAAATCCCAAGTATGAAATACAATATTTCATTGGTTTGGCATTTGTCTGATGGTTGAAGTGACACAGGTGTTACAGTCTCCCCTACTTTAGGAAATTTCGTCCCGAAATTTAATTTTAGAGGAAACTTGTGAAGACAGCTGTGACGATTTCGCCTTCTAATAGATCCTTTAAACCCTTAAGTAAAACTCTGGGCCATGTTAGGAATTTTAGCGAATTTGTTAACCATCAAAGTGAATTCCTTGCAGTAGTAAAACATGGAATTTTGAACTACGAACAGAAGAACGTTTCTTATGAAGACTTATCATAGGAAACTTGGTGTGTGATTGAGATCAGAATTGAGAATAAATGACATTGGTCGAGGTCCAAGACTTCTCCCGTATCATTATTCTTGTCACTATAGGTCTTAACACATGACAAAGCTTCCTGTGGTTTCTGTGCACTGAATTCCATAATTATGTAGGCCTCCATAATTACGTAATTCCTTGCCCAGTCCGCACAGTTCATTTCATAATGCGTAGAGGAAAAAATCAATTGAATAAACATGAAGCGACCTGACTAGACCACCAAAGGGTCCTTTTAATTTGACCAATGAACGAGCCTTTTAATTAGATCAACGCATGATCTTATTAACTAAACCGTCGTACGATCTCCTTAAATAGACCACTTAAGGGATCTAATTATAGAATAGTACTTTAAAATCCAAGGGACTTGACTACTACGTAGAAGTCCATTAAGGATTTAAGATAGTATCTTTGGATATCCTTCTATGAATCCCTCATATAAGATATGGAAGATTCTACGAGGATTTGGATGGGTCACAAACAACCACAAAACATAGAAGAAAACACATAAGCACATAATTAGTTAACTTGATTCTTTAATTCGTTCTCTTTAGGTATAGATAATTAAAGCACACTAGGAATCCAATCCATGGATTTCATTTGTCACTTTAATCTTTTCAAGAATCTATCTTATGAAGATAGAAGGATTCTTAGTAAGAGTTTGGCTTTGTTTCTTAAAAGAAACAAGTGTTAAGGTTCTAGGGGAGATCACAAGGGATCATAAAATGACAGAACCACACGAGTAGTTTGTATTTGGGTTGACATCATAAGGTTGTATCAAACATTCACACAATCGTATCAGTTTTTGCAAAAATAAAAACGACGAATTTTTATTTATATAACAACTGACTTGTCTTTAAACGTCAAAGATTACAACCAAGGGAAATAACAAAACACTAGTTGTTTACTGCTGCATCATTGTTTCCGTCTGCCTTATTGATGTTAAATGCTCATCCACGCGCTGGAGGTGCGTTAACAAGTCTTGGGCAATTGTTCCTGTAGTGGGTAAGGTCACCGCAGTTATAACATGACCCCGGAGGGAACCGTGCTTGAACAGCAGCAGGGTTTGCAGCAGCTTGATTTGCATAGCGACAAACATTGATCAAATGTCCCAACCGTCCACAGTGGGTACATTTGTGACACTGCTCTTGCTCTAGATGATGACGGTTGCACTTGTTGCACAAAGGTGCAGTACCAACATAGTTTTGCCTTTTGCGAGGTTGTGCTGGTTGGTTTCGTGCAACCTGTTTGTCTTGAGCAGTTACAGCGCAGTTCTGAGAGGCTTTGCGCTTCTTCTTCTTGGATACCTCAGCATGTTCTTCCTTTGGTTCCACTTGAGCAGTCTTGTCAGATGGTCTTGGGTCACCCTTCCGAAACAGCTTTTTCTTTCTGATGTGGGATTCAGTCAAAGTGGCAGACAATTCAATGGCTTGTCTGACAGTAGTAGGGTTGCTGCCAGTAACAATATCCTGAACTAGGTCAGGAAGACCATCAGTATATTTCTCGATTGCCTTATCCACAGGAGTAACCATAGCAGGACACAACATGCTCAATTCTTCAAAACGGTCAGTATAGGCTCGATGCTCGCCACTGTCTTGCTTCAAATCATCAAACTCCCTCTCCAAAGCTCGCAGTTCATGACGAGGGCAAAACTCCTTCATCATAAGAGCCCTAAGCTCAGCCCAAGTCTGCGCTAATGCTACATCAGCACCGCGATCTCTCATCACCCCGTTCCACCACGTGAGAGCCCTCTTCTGAAACACACTCGAAGAAAACTCGACCTTGCGATTTTCAGGACACTGAACGTGACGGAAAGTATTCTCAATGCTTTCGAACCATTGAAGAAGCCCAGTTGCTCCCTCAGAACCACTAAACTTGAGTGGTTTAGCCGAGTTGAAACTCTTGAAGTTGCATGGAGCGTTGTTGTTGTTGATGGCTTGCATCATTTGAGCATAAAGATTTGGGAAGGCAACAGCCATTTGCTGCGCGATGATTTCCGCCAGTTCGGCATTTGCCATCTGATTGTCGCGTCGAGGAGGCATTCTAAAAGAGGAACATGAAAAGAAACGAGTGAGAGATTTAGACGAAATGAATGAGATGAATCAAATCTGATGAAAGCAAGGATAGTGGTCATTTGTTTGTTACTACAAAGTAAACAAACTACACACAGTGACTAATCAAAGTAAATGGATTAAAATAATGTATCGCGAAGACATGCTCGCCTATAAGTGAACACTCATCCTAAGAATTCCCAGGTAAGCACAACTGGTCTCGCGTCTGATGAGATATATACGAAGTGCTTGCCGAGACAGAAAACCCAGAATACAGGCATTCACCCTTCCAGTTTGCACGTGTTCACATTATTTAAAACCCAAAACCTTGACGAGATTTTGAAAACTCAAAGGGGTTCAAAACCATATAACAGAGGGTTCAAAACCTAGTAATCAATCATCCTAGAACAGATGATTAGTTTTCAAAGCGGTTTCGAAATTTATGTTCTTGTTGTGGTCGTCGCCTAAGGATAGGTGACGGTATTGTTTTATGACTAAACGCAAGTAAACTCGCGTTAGGGTCCTAAGAAAGTTATAGACTAGGTCAAAGCATTACTAATAACCTAATTCCCTATAACCATTGGCTCTGATACCATCTTTTCTGTCACACCCCGACCACGTAGAACATACAAAACGTGGCGGAAATATCGAGGAGTGTTGTAACAGAATTAATGTTTCAAATCCATGGCAATTGAAGTTTCGTTTTATTAATCAAAAGTGTTACAATGTCTTAATAAACAAAGAAGTACAACATAATTAACTAGTCTTGTCTCGTTTTAAGTCACTAAGGCACAGGTCCGCCTAAGTATGTCTTGATAAGTCCTATGCTTCATCTCCTGAAAACACATGTGAAAAAAATAGGTACGTCAGCATAAAAATGCCGGTGAGATACATAGGTTTTGTGAAAATAGAATTCATGACTTATGTTGGAGAAAATGTTTAGTCATGAACCTTGTAATTTGCTTTGTCTTGTAAATCATTTGAAAAACAATAAGTTCAGATGATATGTATAAATAAGTGAAATAATGTATGGTTAAATGAATAACCATTTAAGATGAGTTTGTATAAGATAAGTTGTTTGTAAAACAATGTCTTGTGAAAAGTATGTTATTTGTATAAAATGTTCTATGTATCAAACTGAAATGATTCAAATAACGCTACGACATGTAATACCATACAAACACTTATATATAGGAAGTACCAGCGGCGTATCCACCATGTTTGTATCATATTACACACGCATCGTTACCTAATCAAACCAAACCACCAATATAGAATGTCTATGTTTAACAATTGAAGAAATGTTTATGTATGGTAAGTAATGTAAAGTTAAACGAATAACCTTATAGTAGCATATAAAAAGTATACTTTGGATTTGTAAGTAGCATATTAAACTATGTTTTTGGTTTAGTAAGTAACATATCAAAA
Organism: Helianthus tuberosus; assembly: GCA_030545235.1. Classification (NCBI taxonomy): domain Eukaryota; kingdom Viridiplantae; phylum Streptophyta; class Magnoliopsida; order Asterales; family Asteraceae; genus Helianthus; species Helianthus tuberosus. Next base: position 127,498,797 of record CM060358.1, read on the forward strand.
TATGCTTTGGATGTGATAAATAACATATTAAACTATGTTTTAGTTTAGTAAATAACATATCAAAATATGCTTTGGATGATTAATAAAATAAATATGTTGGTTTTGTACAATACCACACATGAGAGTATATCAAACTATACTTTAATAGTGTGATTTGAGAATTCATTCAGACCTGGTGCATCAAAATACACCTTTGAGACTATAAGGATACCACAAAGGCAATCCCTATTTGGATGGAGCAACAAATTGGTTTCAGACATTCCATGCCAACAGGAATGGGGTGTCAAATCCTATAGCGCTATATCATACTAACAATCGGTCTGGTGAACATAAAATAAGTACAATTCAACCATTTATTTTATGTTCTTAGAGAAATCAGTGTTTAAAACCATAGATAGTCATTTAGTTTGTCAAAATATAAGTAATAACTTGTATGATCAAATGTCAAAATGTAAGCATGTGATGAAATCAGCTGTACTAAGTAATGCACACAATGGGCACACGTAGCATGAAATGTAATGTAAAATGATGTACCAAGTATGCTAAGTTAACATACGAAGCAGAAAAGTCATGTAAATCAATGTACTAATAGTGTACTAATGAACATAACAGTATATGATGTTAAAACAGGAAAGCATGAAAGTAACAAGTAGGCACATGTGTTCCACCCCAAAACAGTTTGGAAAACAGTAAAAGAGGGGTCTATGTACTCACTTGATATTGCTCAGATGTCTAAAGATAACCACCAAGTAATGCTAGAGATCTCGGAATCAAACGGCACCTAATATAGGTAACTATGTTAACAACCGGACCTAAATCGGAAGACTGGGTAGTATTAGGGTTTGTAAACCAAATGAGTGTAGGAACTCATATGATATGGTTTAACAAAGCCTACATACTAAATGAAACTTAACTTAAGTGCTTTCGACCCATTACGACCCGTTTAGGTAGCTTATGCTACTTTAACGCGTCGTTCGCGTGAAACGCGTTCGGACCGCCTAACTAGCCCTATGACAAGTGTTATATGCCTAAACATGTTACATAATCAGTTATGTGGCAAAAGTTTAGGTTACATATGCTAAATTACCAATTATGCATGAAAAGGGTATTCTGGTAATTTACCTAAGGCATATAAACAACCTATCATACAACTACTCAAACGATGTGACCATAGGGTATAACCTCGGAAGGTTATTCCCTACCTACTATGGTCACCTAATGTATTTGGTCGGATCCTAATGATCGACCAAATGGGTCGAGTTTGAAGGTATAGGCGATTTATCAGATCGCCTACCCTACGACTCTAGACAACGTGGTAATCAGTGGGCATAGTCCCAAGGGACTATGACCAACGTGATTACACTCACGTTGCGAAGTTCAAACGAACTTCGCATTGACCATAAGCTGGTCAACGCTGAAAGTCAAACAAAGTTTGACTTTCTGACTCTAAAAGCAATAAAATAAGGAAAAGAACGAAAGAATACTTACCCAGGGTCCCCGAATGCTAATCCCGATCCAAGAACTCAGGTATGAAACAATGGTTTCAACTTAGAGCTCTCAAATCAGAATTCTTGTAAGTTTTAAAGCAATGGGGGGTGGGGTATTTATAGTTTTCGGGTAACCGTTAGGATCGTTTCAAGGAAACCGTGCCTTAATCCAACCCGTACAAGTGTCGGGACCTTATAGTAACTAAAATTCCATCCTTATCACATGACTAGACAATTAGGAACATGTGGGTGAGGTTAAAACAACTGCAGCCTGCTGTTTAGAAACTCTGAATCTGGTCAGCAGACCCCTAGCGCACCGCTACGCTAAAAGTGTAGCGCACCGCTAGGCTTAAGTTTGGCAGATTTACACTTTTGGTCCCTGTCATGCATTCAGCCCATTTTCGACACGTTTAAGGCCCGTTAACCCCATTTCAAAGCTCAAAAATGAAGTTAAAGTATAGGGAACTTAAAATGTGCTCAAAAATATCTCGGATGTCGGTTCGTTTAACCGTACGGTTGCGATGTTCGGTTAATTACGACGGAATGCGCATAAGCGCGAAAAACGATCCAAATGACGCGACGAATGGATTTTTGGCAAGCCAAACACTAAAGCATAATATAGTCATGCTTACATAAATTTTTGGATGTCCAGATGTATTCAGAACGTAAGTTATGCGTAAAAATGCAAACTTGTGCACTTTTTGACGCTTTTAGTCCCTGAGTGACACAAAAGTTTATTTTAGCATACCGAACACCTCAAAGCCTATTTCTAAGCTATGTAAAGGATATTTATGGTATGTTTAACTTATGGTCATGTTCCGGAATGTCTGTTACAGTTCAAATTGGCATACTTTCGTAGTTTGTCAACTTTAGTCCCTGTAAGCGATTTAACTTGATTTTGCCATACCAAAGCCTTCAAAACTTATTTCTAAGTTATGTAAAGGTTATTTAAGGTATGTTAAGTCTATTTCACTATTCCAGAGTGTTTGTTGCATTAAACTGGTTATATTTACGCATCAGTGCGTGTATAACCTTCCAGAAAGTGATTTAGAGCTTGAAATTGAACTAGAGTTGATATGTGCAAATGATACACATATATTTAACAAATCCCAAGTATGAAATACAATATTTCATTGGTTTGGCATTTGTCTGATGGTTGAAGTGACACAGGTGTTACACATAGAACTGGACAATTTCAGATTTTTCAATCTCTACCAATTTAAAAACCTTGTCAACCTTTTCCAATATCACATTCTAAATCGGGACTTCAATATCTGAAAATAATTTTTCTGATCCAATCATATTATAAGCCAATCCTTTTGAATCATCATTCGCATTTTTCTCAGATTTTGAATTTTTCAAATAACCTTCATGAAAACTACCCTCATTTTCATCCTGTGACTCAGACTTATCTGTTTTGGTAGAATCATCTTCTAAAACACTTTCAACGACCTTACCTACCACCTCTGAATCACTGGTATCATCAGATTTGGAATATGTTACGTCAATATTATCTGGCAATTGATCAACCATGTTGAAAGCTTTTTCCTTCTTCTCATCATTATAAAATGTGAATTATTCCTCAAACGGTGGTGGAACCTGATGATATTCTGATCCAATTCCTTTCTTGTTTTGTTCAGAATCTTTATCATCCGGTTTTAAATTGAAAATACATTTAAGAACATATGATGAAGCGTGATAACTATGCAACATGTTGTTATCTTGTTCTAAATCAGCTATTTTACGTTTAAGCTTAGCAACATCTTCAATACAAGAATTTACAACTTGTTACTTTAGTTCATAATTTCACTTAAGCGTATCAGATGTTTCAGAACAATGTTTCAATCTAGATTGAACAAGTTTCATTTGACTTTTCACAGCTTCATATGATTCTTTTGTAATATGATAAGCAAGTTTAATTGAATCATACTCTTTTTTCGTTTCTTGAAAAGAATTTTCTCTTTGTAAACACTCTTCTGTCATTGCTGAACACTTTTCTTTGAAAATTTCATTTTCTTTTTCTAAAACCTTGCATTTCTGTGTCAGCTTTTCATCATTATCTTTCAAAACTTTTTCATTTTCTAACATTTCTTTGCATTTATCTTTGAAAACTTTCTCAATTTTAGAAAATTCAATATCTCTTGTTCTGAACTTTTCATCTTTTTCCATACAAGCACTGCACGTTTCTATGCATTTCTTGCACTGTTCAGCATTATTATCTAAAATTTCAGAAGATCCAGTTGAAATATTTACCTCAGTAATCCGCACGTCAGCTTTCTCTACCGTCTGCTTTTGGCCATCTTCTTTCTCCTTCAATTTCTCAGCATCAGCTACATCAACTAACTCCTCTAACTTCTCATCAACTTCCTCTTTCTTCTGCTGTTCTTCAGTAATAGTTTCTTCTTCTTTCACCGCTTCTTTATCCTCTACTTTCTCCTCTTCTGCAACTGTCACACCCCGACCACGTAGAACATACAAAACGTGGCGGAAACGTCGGGGAGTGTTGTAACAGAATTAATTGTTTCAAATCCATGGCAATTGAAGTTTCGTTTTATTAATCAAACATGAAAGCTTACATTGTTTTAAACAAGAAACAAAGAGTACATAACATAAATTAACTAGTTCTTGTCTCGTTTTAAGTCACTAAGGCACAGGTCCGCCTAAGTATGTCTTGATAAGTCCTATGCATCATCTCCTGAAAACACATGTGAAAATAGGTACGTCAGCATAAAAATGCCTGTGAGATACATAGGTTTTGTGAAAACAGAATTCATGACTTATGTTTGAGAAAATGTTTAGTCATGAACCTTGTAATTTGCTTTGTCTTGTAAATCATTTGAAAAACGATAAGATCAGATGATATGTATAAATAAGAGAATAATGTATGGTTAAAGGAATAACCATGTAAGAATGAGTTTGTATAAGATAAGTTGTTTGTAAATCAATGTCTTGTGAAAAGTATGTTATTTGTATAAAATGTTATATGTCTCAAATTGAAATGGTTCAAATAACGCTACAATATGTAATACCATACAAACACTTATATATAGGAAGTACCAGCGGCGTATCCACCATGCTTGTATCATATTACACATGTCTCGTTACTTAAATCACTTACTCAAACCAAACCACCAAGATGTAATGTTTAACAATTGTAGAAATGTTTATGTATAGTCAAATGTCTATTGTCAAATGTAAATCATGTCAACAGATACAAATGGTTCACACGGTTCACACGGTTCAACAGTTACAAACGGTTCATATAATCAAATGGTTACGACGGTTTACATAGTCAAATGGTTACAACGGTTCAAAATGTAGTATAATGTGTTCATATGCTGGATGAGCATATGCAACAGAGATGCAATGTAAAACAATGTACTAAGTATGCACACAATGGGCGTACATAGCATAATATGTATTGTAAAGTGATGTACTAAGTATGCACACAATGGGCATACATAGCATAATATGTATTGTAAAGTGATGTACTAAGTATGCACACAATGGGCATACATAGCATGAAATGTAATGGAATCATGTACTATAATGTACTAACGAACATAGCAAGTATATGATGTGAAAACAGGAAAGCATGAAAGTAACAAGTAGGCACATGTGTTTCACCCCAAAACAGTTTGGAAAACAGTAAAAGAGGGGTCTATGTACTCACTTGAGATTTCTCAGAAGTCCTAAGATAACCACCAAGCAATGCTAGAGATCTCGGAAATCAAACGGCACCTAATATAGGTAACTATGTTAATGAACCGGACCTAAATCGGAGGATCGGATAGAATGAGGGTTCGTAAACCAAACGAGTATGGAGACTCGTGTAATATGGTTTAACAAAGCCTACATACTAAATGAAACCTAACATAAGTGCTTACGATCCATTACGACCCGTTTAGGTAGCTTATGCTACTTTAACGCGTCGTACGCGTGAAACGCGTTCGGACCGCCTAACTAGTCCTATGACAAGTAGAATATGCCTTAACATGCCTAATATTATCGCCAAATCAGTTTAGATGTCAAAAGTTATGTCACATATGTTTATAATGAATTTTGGCATCAAAGGGGTATTTTGGTAATTTACCTAAGGCATATAAACTACCTATCATACAACTACTTAAACGAAGCGACCATAAGGTATAACCTCGGAAGGTTATTCCCTATATACTATGGTCACCTAATGTATTTGGTCGGATCCTAATGATCGACCAAATGGGTCGGGTTCGAAGGTATAAGCGATTTATTAGATCGCTTACCTTTACGACCCTAGACAACGTGGTAATCAGTAGGCATAGTCCCAAGGGACTATAACCATCGTGATTACAATCACGTTGCGAAGTTCAAACGAACTTCGCATTGACCATAAACTGGTCAACGCAGAAAGTCAAAGAAAGTTTGACTTTCAGACACGAAAAGCAATAAAAGAACGAAGGAATACTTACGAAGGGTCCCCGAATGCTAATCTAGATCAAAATAGCTCAGGTATGAAACAAAGGTTTCAACTTAGAGCACATTAGATCAGATTCTTGTGAGTTTGAAGCAAATGGCGGTGGGGTATTTATAGTTTTTCCCGAACCGTTAAGATCGTTTCTTGAATAACGTGATCAAATCTCATGCGCACACTTGTTGGAAAGTTGTGGTAACTAAAAATGGCCCCTAATGAGCTGAAAGGGCAAGTGTGAGTGTGTGGATGAGGTTTAATCAGCTGAAATCTGCTGACTAATTAATCTTATCTGATCTGGGATCCTGACGCGGGCCGCGTAAAGATGCACATAAAACTCACGCGGGCCGCATGGCCTTGTCTGATAAGAACCAACTTTGCATATTGACAGTTTCAGTCCCTATTGGTGTTTAAGCCCATTTCCGACACTTCTAAGGCCCGTAAAGCCAACTTCAAGGCCCTAAAATGATGCCTAAACATTTTGTACATGAAACATGCTCAAAAATATGTCGGATGTCAGTTCGTTTGGTCGTACGATCGCGATGTTCGCTTAATTACGACGGAATGCGCATAAGCGCGAAAAACGATCCAAATTGCGCGACGAATGGATTTTTCTCATGCCAAACACTAAAATAAAATATTTTAGGGCTTACATAAATTTTTGGATGTTTGGATGTATTCAGAACGTGAGTTATGCGCAAAAGTGCAAACTTGTGCACTTTTTGACATTTTTAGTCCCTGAATGACCCAAAAGTTTATTTTAGCACACCGAACCCCTAAAAGCCTATTTCTAAGCTATGTAAAGGATATTTATGGTATGTTTAACTTATGGTCATGTTCCGGAATGTCTGTTACAGTTCAAATTGGCATACTTTCGCAGTTTGTCAAATTTAGTCCCTGTAGGCGATTTAACTTGTTTTTGCCATACCAAAGCCTTTAAAACTTATTTCTAAGTTATGTAAAGGTTATTTAAGGTATGTTAAGTATATGTTGATGTTCCAGAGTATTTGTCACATTAAACTGATTACGTTTACGCATCAGTTTGCGTATAACTCTCCAGAAAGCGATCTAGAGCTTGAAATCGAACAAGAATTGATATGTGCAAAAGATAAACATATTTATACAGATCCAAGGTATGAAATACAATATTTCATTGGTTTGGTATTTGTTTGATGGTCGTAGTGACACAGGTGTCACAGTCTCCCCTACTTAAGGAAATTTCGTCCCGAAATTTATTCGTAGAAGTCTGTCTGTGACTTTGTGTTAAATAGCCATCAAAGATATGTAAAGTATAATTTTGTTATTTTCCTCAACGGATATTTTTCAGAAGCGAAACTGAACGAACGGAGTCATTTTCTTCAACGGGTTCTTCGGAAATGGAAAATAAAGGATTTTTAACTAAACGGATATACATTTCCCTCAACGGATATTCTTCAGAAGTGAAAACGAATGGATGATTCATTCTTCCTCAACGGGTCCTTCATTAGAAACGGGAATGAAGGAATAATCCACGGATATTCATTTCTCTCAATGTATATTCTTCAGAACGAAAATGAACAAACGGGGTCATTTTCCTCAACGGTTATTCTTCAGAATTTGAAATGAAGGAATAATCAACGGATATTCATTTCCTCAACGGATAATCTTCAGAAACGAAAATGAACTAACGGAGTCATTTTCAACGGTTGCTTCCTCAGGTACGGAAATGAAAGATTTAACAACGGATATTCATTTCCTCAACGGATAATCTTCAGAAACGAAAATGAACTAACGGAGTCATTTTCAACGGTTGCTTCCTCAGGTACGGAAATGAAAGATTTAACAACGGATATTCATTTTCCCAACGGATAATCTTCAGAAACGAAAATGAACTAACGGAGTCATTTTCAACGGTTGCTTCCTCAGAGTTGGAAATGAAGGATAAACGGATATTCATTTCCTCAACGGATATTCCTCAGAAGTGAAAAATGAATAGCTAGTTCATTTTTCCTCAACGGATGCTTCATCATAATTGGAAATGAATTGGGTTACCTTAGATACATGATAGAAGTTGCTGTGATTTCTGTGCACTAAATTCCATAATTATGTATGCATCCATAATTACGTAATTCCTTGCACAGTCCGCACAGTTCGTTTTGTAATGTTGTGGGGAAGGATATCAAACTTGTGATGAGGGTGACTAGACTACCATAGGGTCCTTTTAATTAGATCGACAGAGGATCTTCTTAATTAGGCCACCAAGGAGTCCTTTCATCTATATCATCACATAATATTCCTAACCAGATTTTTGGATCGATGAGTTTAACTAGACCACTAAAGGGGTCTAATTATGAAGTAGTACTTTATAATCCAAGGGACTTAACTACAGCGTAGAAGTCCATTAAGGATTTTAGGTAGTACCTTTGGGTATCCTACTATGAAATCTCTTGTACAAGGATATGTAAGATTCTACGAGGATTTGGATAACATAATTTGGATCACATGACACATAAAAGGGAACACATAAGCACATAATCACATAATTGTTTAATTGTTATTATCTTGTTATTGATTGCTATTAACTTGGCACCTCGTACTTCGTTTCTCTTGGAAGAAACGGGTACTTAGGATTTTCGTGGAAAACGCAAGAGATCATAAAGTGGAAGAAAGTTTGGGGGTAGTCTGTTCTTCAAGGAATACGGTTCCTTGATTGTTAGTATTGTAAAGGATATGTTTATACATGCAATCACATAAACATATTAAAATGTAAAAAGATTTATTTATAAACAACAATAACAATTGTTTCTTGGACCTTGACAACAAAAGAAAATAATACATAAGACGTGATTATTTCTAAACGATGTTGTCTTCTAGTCAGTCAGATGCTCATCCCTGCGCTGGATTTGCATTAGCAAGCCTTGGGCAATTCCTACGAAAATGGCCCATCTCGCCACAGTTGTAGCAAGACCCCGGTGGAAAACGAGCTTGAGCAGGATTGTTGTTAACTTGATTTGGTGCAGCTGCTGTTGGGCAAACCCTCGCTGTATGACCTATAAGTCCGCAAACTTGGCATGTGCGGCACTTCACACCAGCATGATGATGTAGGCCACATTGGTTGCACAAGGGTGCAGTTCCGTTGTAGGGTTTCCTGGCAGGGGGTTGAGCTGGTTGGTTGGGGATGGCTTGATCATTGTGAGCGACCACGGCGAAGTTCTGAGAAGCCTTTCGCTTCTTTGACTTCTTAGAGGATCCAGTCTGTTCATCCATGGTCTTTGATTCCTCGATTGGGTTCGATTCTTCGACCGGTTTCTTGTCACCTTTTCGGAAAAGTTTACCTTTCCTGATCTTTGATTCAGTCAAGGTTGCAGATAGCTCAATGGCCTGCCTAACAGTAGTAGGGTTACTACCAGTCACAATGTCTTGTATTGAGTCAGGGAGGCCATCAATGTACTTTTCGATTGCCTTATCCAAAGGCGTGACCATGTTTGGGCATAACAGACTTAACTCCTCATAACGGTCCGTGTAGGCTCGATGCTCACCGCTATCTTGCTTCAAATTGTCGAATTCCCTTTCCAAGGCCCTGATCTCGTGACGAGGACAAAACTCCTTCATCATGAGAGCCCTAAGTTCGGCCCAAGTCTGGGCTAAGGCAACCTCAGCACCACGGTCTCTCATAACCCCGTTCCACCACGTAAGAGCCCTCTTCTGAAACACACTTGAAGAAAACTCGACCTTGCGATTATCAGGACACTGAACATGACGGAAAGTATTCTCAATGCTCTCGAACCATTGAAGAAGCCCAGTTGCTCCCTCAGAACCACTAAACTTGAGCGGTTTAGCTGAATTGAAACTCTTGAAATTGCATGGACCATTGTTGTTGTTGTTGGCTTGGTTCCATTGAGCAAAGAGGTTTGGGAATTAAGTAGCCATTTGCTGCGCAATGATTTCTGCCAGTTCGGCAGTCGCTATCTGGTTTTCGCGTCGAGGAGGCATTCTAAAAGAGGAAAACATGAAAGGAAACGAGTGAGAGAATTAGACGAAAAGAATGAGATGAAATAAATCTGATGAAAGCAAGGATAATGGTCATTTGTTTGTTACTACAAAGCAACAAACGACCCCGGTGATTAATCAAAGTAAATAGGTCAAAAATAATGTATCGCGAAGACATGCTCGCCTATAAGTGGACACTCACCCCAAGAGTTCCCAGGTAAGAGTGACTGGTCCGATTATGTGGATTTGTACGAACACTCTAGCCTTAGACAGAAAACTCAGGGTACAGGCACCCACCCTTCCAGTTTGCACGTGTTCACATTATTTAGATCAACTTTGACGAGATTTTAAAAACTCAAAGGGGTTCAAAACCTTACAAAAGAGGGTTCAAAACCTTACAAAAGAGGGTTCAAAACCTAGTAATCAATCATCCTAGAACAGATGATTAGTTTTCAAAGCAGTTTTGAAATTTATGTTCTCGTTGTGGTAGCTGCCTAAAGATAGGCAACGGTATTGTTTTATGACTAAACGCAAGTAAACTCGCGTTAGGGTCCTAAGGAGGTTATAGACTAGGTCAAAGCATTACTAATAACCTAATTCCCTATAACCATTGGCTCTGATACCAACTTTTCTGTCACACCCCGACCACGTAGAACATACAAAACGTGGCGGAAACGTCGGGGAGTGTTGTAACATAATTAATTGTTTCAAATCCATGGCAATTGAAGTTTCGTTTTATTAATCAAACATGAAAGCTTACATTGTTTTAAACAAGAAACAAAGAGTACATAACATAAATTAACTAGTTCTTGTCTCGTTTTAAGTCACTAAGGCACAGGTCCGCCTAAGTATGTCTTGATAAGTCCTATGCATCATCTCCTGAAAACACATGTGAAAATAGGTACGTCAGCATAAAAATGCCTGTGAGATACATAGGTTTTGTGAAAACAGAATTCATGACTTATGTTTGAGAAAATGTTTAGTCATGAACCTTGTAATTTGCTTTGTCTTGTAAATCATTTGAAAAACGATAAGATCAGATGATATGTATAAATAAGAGAATAATGTATGGTTAAATGAAAAACCATGTAAGAATGAGTTTGTATAAGATAAGTTGTTTGTAAATCAATGTCTTGGGAAAAGTATGTTATTTGTATAAAATGTTATATGTCTCAAATTGAAATGGTTCAAATAACGCTACAATATGTAATACCATACAAACACTTATATATAGGAAGTACAAGCGGCGTATCCACCATACTTGTATCATATTACACATGTCTCGTTACTTAAATCACTTACTCAAACCAAACCACCAAGATGTAATGTTTAACAATTGTAGAAATGTTTATGTATAGTCAAATGTCTATTGTCAAATGTAAATCATGTCAACAGATACAAATGGTTCACACGGTTCACACGGTTCACACGGTTCAACAGTTACAAACGGTTCATATAATCAAATGGTTACGACGGTTTACATAGTCAAATGGTTACAACGGTTCAAAGTGTAGTATAATGTGTTCATATGCTGGATGAGCATATGCAACAGAGATGCAATGTAAAACAATGTACTAAGTATGCACACAATGGGCGTACATAGCATAATATGTATTGTAAAGTGATGTACTAAGTATGCACACAATGGGCATACATAGCATAATATGTATTGTAAAGTGATGTACTAAGTATGCACACAATGGGCATACATAGCATGAAATGTAATGGAATCATGTACTATAATGTACTAACGAACATAGCAAGTATATGATGTGAAAACAGGAAAGCATGAAAGTAACAAGTAGGCACATGTGTTTCACCCCAAAACAGTTTGGAAAACAGTAAAAGAGGGGTCTATGTACTCACTTGAGATTGCTCAGAAGTCCTAAGATAACCACCAAGCAATGCTAGAGATCTCGGAAATCAAACGGCACCTAATATAGGTAACTATGTTAATGAACCGGACCTAAATCGGAGGATCGGATAGAATGAGGGTTCGTAAACCAAACGAGTATGGAGACTCGTGTAATATGGTTTAACAAAGCCTACATACTAAATGAAACCTAACATAAGTGCTTACGATCCATTACGACCCGTTTAGGTAGCTTATGCTACTTTAACGCGTCGTACGCGTGAAACGCGTTCGGACCGCCTAACTAGTCCTATGACAAGTAGAATATGCCTTAACATGCCTAATATTATCGCCAAATCAGTTTAGATGTCAAAAGTTATGTCACATATGTTTATAATGAATTTTGGCATCAAAGGGGTATTTTGGTAATTTACCTAAGGCATATAAACTACCTATCATACAACTACTTAAACGAAGCGACCATAAGGTATAACCTCGGAAGGTTATTCCCTATATACTATGGTCACCTAATGTATTTGGTCGGATCCTAATGATCGACCAAATGGGTCGGGTTCGAAGGTATAAGCGATTTATTAGATCGCTTACCTTTACGACCCTAGACAACGTGGTAATCAGTAGGCATAGTCCCAAGGGACTATAACCATCGTGATTACAATCACGTTGCGAAGTTCAAACGAACTTCGCATTGACCATAAACTGGTCAACGCAGAAAGTCAAACAAAGTTTGACTTTCAGACACGAAAAGCAATAAAAGAACGAAGGAATACTTACGAAGGGTCCCTGAATGCTAATCTAGATCAAAATAGCTCAGGTATGAAACAAAGGTTTCAACTTAGAGCACATTAGATCAGATTCTTGTGAGTTTGAAGCAAATGGGGGTGGGGTATTTATAGTTTTTCCCGAACCGTTAAGATCGTTTCTTGAATAACATGATCAAATCTCGTGCGTACACTTGTTGGAAAGTTGTGGTAACTAAAAATGGCCCCTAATGAGCTGAAAGGGCAAGTGTGAGTGTGTGGATGAGGTTTAATCAGCTGAAATCTGCTGACTAATTGATCTTATCGGATCTGAGAGCCTGACATGGGCCGCGTAAAGGTGCACATAAAACTCACGCGGGCCGCATGGCCTTGTCTGATCAGAACCAACTTTGCATATTGACAGTTTCAGTCCCTGTTGGTGTTTAAGCCCATTTCCGACACTTCTAAGGCCCGTAAAGCCAACTTCAAGGCCCTAAAATGATGCCTAAACATTTTGGACATGAAACATGCTCAAAAATAAGTCGGATGTCAGTTCGTTTGGTCGTACGATCGCGATGTTCGCTTAATTACGACGGAATGCGCATAAGCGCGAAAAACGATCCAAATTGCGCGACGAATGGATTTTTCTCATGCCAAACACTAAAATAAAATATTTTAGGGCTTACATAAATTTTTGGATGTTCGGATGTATTCAGAACGTGAGTTATGCGCAAAAGTGCAAACTTGTGCACTTTTTGACATTTTTAGTCCCTGAATGACCCAAAAGTTTATTTTAGCACACCGAACCCCTCAAAGCCTATTTATAAGCTATGTAAAGGATATTTATGGTATGTTTAACTTATGGTCATGTTCCGGAATGTCTGTTACAGTTCAAATTGGCATACTTTCACAGTTTGTCAAATTTAGTCCCTGTAGGCGATTTAACTTGTTTTTGCCATATCAAAGCCTTTAAAACTTATTTCTAAGTTATGTAAAGGTTATTTAAGGTATGTTAAGTATATGTTGATGTTCCGGAGTATTTTTCGCATTAAACTGATTACGTTTACGCATCAGTTTGCGTATAACTCTCCAGAAAGCGATCTAGAGCTTGAAATCGAACAAGAATTGATATGTGCAAAAGATACACATATTTATACAGATCCAAGGTATGAAATACAATATTTCATTGGTTTGGTATTTGTTTGATGGTCGCAGTGACACAGGTGTCACAGCAACCTTCTTCAGTTCATCCACCAGATTTTCAACATTCTTCTTCATCCTCTCTTCATCTCTCTGTTTCAGACTTGCTGTCATGACATCTCTGATGATTTTGTCTAGCTCTTTAACATACTCTTTATCTTTTGCAACGTTTGAGTAGTATTCGCTAGACAGAGGGATTACTGCAAGAACATCATTATACACCACTTTACTTGGATGAACAAGCGGTTCTCCATTGCTGTTAATATAACATTCACGTTTCTTATCCCATCTTCCATAATTCCTAGCCTCTTCAAACTCTTGCTCCATTTCTTGAATTCTGTAATCGACATTACATCTTTCTCTGTATGTCTTCTCTTTCAGAATATCTTGTAGGATCGTGAAACAACCTAATGAGTCGATCAGAAGAGTGCTCAGACAGAATCAGAGGTGGAATTCATTGATTCGGTCTTCGTTTAGCTTGTATTCACTAATAAATGTCTTGTTTATTGATCTTGAAAGGATTTACAATACAGAGACACTTCGACAGCACCTCGGTGTCGGAAACTAGAACGTTACAAATGATGAAAGTTTGAAGGGTATTTATAGGAGAACCCTGACCGTTTGAAGATGGCATACCATGCTTCAAACAGTCACCACTTTCAAACGGTAACATCTACAAACGGTCATCATTCCTCAAACTAACACTCTCAAACGGTCACGTTCAAACTTAATGACTTTTGTTTTGTCTTTTCTATAGTGATGCAATGATGATGTAAGCATGATGATGTCACTTGTGATGTCATCTCTGTGATGTCATGCTTCAGATCCGCAACGCAAACCAGACTCGATATAAGACGAAGTCGACAGATGTATGCACCAACAGAATCCCCCTCAGATGTTGACGATTCTTAAGTGTCGAGTCTTCGCATCTTCAGTCTTTATCAGTCTCTTTTCTTTCTTGGCATATACCAGGATCTTCTCTTTGGCTCTAACCTCGTCAGACTTCCCCTCTCATCATGATGGGATCGCTATCTGGAATTAGCTATCACCTTGAGATCAATTCCTGGCTTTAACTCTTTTTAAGCTCATCTCCTGCACAATCTTCTCACAAACACATAAGTTTTTACTTAAATCAATAAGAAAAACTTACTAGAAATAGTTACATCAAGTTCAAATTAATGACCTTGATTAACTAATCAAACTACTCTTTTACAAACCAAATTTCTTCTGTTAAAACACACACTCCCAAACCAGTTCATCATGTTCAGCACTTGAAATTTTAAAAATCAGCTCTTCAACATCTGTTGTCGAAAATGTTTTTGTATTTTTTCCAAAATTTATGCTAAAATACTCTAAAAACTTTTTGGGTTTTTGAAATGAAATGCAATGCAGTAAAGAAATATTTGCAGACACTATTTTTGTGAGCTTGTGTAAGAGGATCATATCAGTTTATGTGACCAATCACTAGCACCGTTAAGCTTTAAACATTTTCAGTTCTAAACGATTCACTTAGATTGACGATATTGTTATCCACTTAAACTCAATCTAAAAACTTTCGAAATGCTTACCGATACGTTAAGGTATATTAAGATAGCACTAAGTTCTTATGGACCCCACGATCTCAGCATATCCCCTCGTCATGCAATACACTGACTCAAGTAATGCCTTTAAACTTTTATCAGCTGTGATTTGTGCGAAAATAAAGCAGAATGTTTAAACATTAACAATCAGGTCGATACTTCCGTATACGCAGAGAAAGTCCAATGTTTAAACAAAATAAGAAAATAAAACAAGTTGAAGTTGTTTAGGCTTTAACCACCAGGTCGATACTCCCGTATACGTAGAGGTGATCCAAAGCTTAAACGAAACACCAAAGAAAATAAAGCAGAACGTTTAGGCAACAACATCCAGGTCGATACTCACGTATACGCAGAGGATGTCCGATGCTTAAACAAAATAAAGAAATAAAACAAGTTTAAATCTTTCAAAATGAAATGCACAATCACAGCGACTTTTTAGCAAAGTTGTGAAAGTTCACAAACTTAACCAGTTTTATGTCTTTCGACAATCAGCGATTACTGAGTAGGCACACAGTCAAGAAGGACAAAACTAAGTACTATGCTTTTGACCATGTTTCCCACTAGAACTAGACTTTTTCATTTAAGTTTGTATCGTTATCGCAAATCTACTAGTCTAGCTGAGCCTATCGTCACATCTTTAGTGAGATCACTTATCACATTTTATCTTTCCATTTCTTTAGCATGCTGTGATAGTCTAACTGATCTACTATCATTTCCTCTTTTTCACAACAAAACTCATTTTTTCATTTTTCAATGTTTTTGGAATTTTCAAATTTTCTAATTTTTATAAAATTTTTACTCCCCCTAAAATCAAAATACGTCTCAATTTTGATTTTCTGGGAAAATTTGAAAACAAACTGTACAAGAAATTTGACAACATGATGAGAATCACTTCAATTCTCCATTCACTTGGCTTGAACAATCAGAACTCCCCCTGACAACAAACTATTTTCCCATAATGATTTCAAAACACTTAAGTTTGTTTTAATAAAAATTGTTTTTCCAGAAAATTAGTTTTGTGAGTCATTTCTCAAATATGGGGATCTTTCATCACCTTGTTTTCTTTAATCATTTGTAAAAACTAACATTTTTAAGATCAATCCACAAACATCACTTGTAGAAAATCAAGTACAACTTAATGTCCCTGATTTACCACTTGTATGACGAAATCACTTTCGTGAATTTCTCAAGAAATATGTTGATTCCTGCTTCACACTTATCAACCTGGAAGCTCCGGCAAGTCTGGTTTTTCATTTAAACAGATTCACCCAAGCCTGACGGTCCTTGGGTGATTTTGAATTCTTGTTCAACAATGGTGGAAAATTTGGATCATCCATTGTTAGACCAGAATTCTCAACTTTTACCTCAACACACGGCTCTTCTGGCTTTACCACACCAGATTCATTGCCTGATCGTGGCTTGTCTGACTTTAATAAGTCAGATTCATCGCCAACATGTGGCTCCTTTGTTTCCTAAGAAACAAATTCATCACCATCAATTTTCTTCTTCTTCTTTCCCTCTTTCGTCCTCATATTTGTATCTGATGAATCCGTTTTGCTTGATTTATTGTTCTTTGGAGAGCAAGACGATTTATCAGAACTTTTATCTGTTTTACCAGGTCTATCCGAGGACAAAATCTTCTCCAGATACTCTCTGGCCTTCTTCCTCTTCTTCCTCAGTCTGTCTTTTTGCCCCTGTGAAAGCTTTACTTTCTTTTCTTGAACTTTAGGTTCTTGAACCTTCTGTTCTTTGGGCTTGACATTGACTGGTTTCTTCACCTGCTTCTGAGATTCAGCCCTCGATCTTCTCATTGATCTCATTGAGAAATCTCTAGCAATATGGCCAATGATGTTGCAGTTAAAACATCTCCTCGTCTCAAACTTCCAACTCTGGCAGTTAACAGCAATGTGTCCTTGATAGCCGCATCTGTAACACACTCTGTTATCGTACCAATCACCATTTTCAGTCCAAACATTTAGATCAAAGCACTGTTTGGCTTGGTGATAATCTTTCCTCCTCTTGTTTGCTGGATTTGGCCTTTGAGCTCTGTGGTCCAACCTACACCACTCATTACCAACAATTTTTGAATTTTCATTTTTTACTTTTTGTAATTTTTGATTGCAATTGGATGATTGATCTGATGAACTTTTATTTTCTTTACGAACATTTTTCAAAATTTTCTCTTTTTGTTTTTGTTCCACTTTCTTCTTCAAAGGTTTTTGCTTAGAGCATTCTCCCTTTTCAGTTGATTGTGGAACAGTTTCTTGAAACTTTTCTTTTAACTTCAAAAATAAATTCTTTTTCTTCATTTTTTCATTTTCATCATCAGATTTCTCATCACAATCTTCAACTTTGACTTTGTCAAAGTTTGTGACATTGTCACTTATTGGTACTGAATTAATAGGTTTTGGACAAGGAATAGTTGAAGTATTCACAAACACCTTCAACTTTTCTTCCCATTCCTTGATTTTCTTTTGAGCACACTCTGCTTCCTTTTCAAGTCGAATAATCTTTTCAAGATGAGAATTAATTGCAATTTGTTTTTCAAGATTGTTTTTACCAAATAAATCTCTCTCATCTTCTAAAATTTTTATTTGACTTTGAAAATCTTTCTCAATTTTTACTTTTTCATTTTCCAAATTGTGTATTTGATTTTTCAAAACATTTTCTGATTTTTTAAGATTTTTGTTTTCTAATGACAAACTCTCAACCTCCTTCAAGAGTTTGTCATTTTCAGATGTCAACTCTTCATAATTTTTCAGCAAAACAAGAATCTGTTTATCATCAGCTTTTGTCTCAACCTTTAAAGCTGAAATATTTTCAACCTGTTTCTTTTCCTCATGCACACTTTCATCCTTACTCTCTTCTTCTGATGAATGATCAAAGATAGGTATGTCTTCTGCAACCTCTTTCTTTAACTCTGGTTCAGGATTCACAGATATAGGTTTTTCAGATTCTCTTTTATCAATTTTGACCGATGGAACTTGTTCAATCTGCTCAGCTCTGATCTCTTCTTTAGCAATAACTGCCTTTTGATTCTTTCTTTTTGCATTTTGTTTTTCTTTCAATTTTTCAATTTTATCGGCATAAAATAACTTTCCACTACATTGATCAGATGGAAGTTGTTGTTTAAGATTTTCAAGTTCCCGGATTTCCTCTTCATAATTGTCACTCTCTTCATCAGACTAGTGATAAAAAACCGGAACTTTTTCAACTACTTCTTTTGCTGAGACTGTTTCTCCTTTTTGCTTTATCGGAATATACTGCTGAGATTCATAATGCACATATGCCAACAAATCCTCAAACTCCATGTTTCGATGTCAAATGTTCACTTGAAATGTTAATTGTGATCAAAATTCTGAATACACCGAGAAACTTTAAGACAACCAAACTGATTGGGCCTCACAATAAGTGGACACTGATCTCAATCACATGGGCCGGTGAAAATATCACATGGGCTAACAACACCAATAACTATTCTCAAAATTGATTTGACCGCAATGTAAAATCAATCCCAAATCACATGCAACAACCTATATCTCGATTAAGACATGTTTTCTAATTGGGCCTTTAAATTTAGTGACCAACACTTATTTCTGATTGGACCGAGACTACTCACATGGGTTGAAACAATGAATCATCACACTTTCACATGCCCTATATCGGTAATAAAACCCAATATCCGACAACCTTTAAATGTTCACATGTACCAACACATGCAATCTGACTTAATTCACATGATCTCTTATCCCAATTACTGACACCCTCGATTAATGATTTACACAAAATATGAAGCACTTTTCTCTTGAACAACAAACGATGTATTTTCAAGCGGTCCACACAACCCAAAGCACTATCACGTGAAAAACTAAACTACTTTCAAACTAAAGTCGTGTTTCAGACGGAAAGATCAGCTTGAAACGGTTAACCCAACATTTTCAAACTGACACATGCATTTTCAAACGGTAAGGTGGCAGTTTCAAACGGTCAGGTGCAGATTTCAAACGGTCAGTCCAGTTTCAAACGGTCAGACGCAGATTTCAAACGGTCATGCAGTTTTTCAAATGGACAAGTGCTGGGCTCGTTCAAACGGTCACCAACTTTCAAGCCATTTTTACCAGTTTTACTTCGAGTTTTGATCTGATATTCTCAAGGATTTGTTAAAACACAATTACGCACACATTGTGAAAGTTTTAGCCGGATTTAACCGTGAAAAGTATCAATTTTGTGAAAGAAGGTGTAGAAAATCAGAATTTTTCAGAAAAAACGAGCTAAACGGTAAGAACTCTTCCTCCTGAGCTCTGATACCACATGTAGGATCGTGAAACGACCTAACGAGTCGATCAGAAGAGTGCTCAGACAGAATCAGAGGCGGAATTCATTGATTCGGTCTTCGTTTAGCTTGTATTCACTAATAAATGTCTTGTTTTGTTGATCTTGAAAGGATTTACAATACAAAGACACTTCGACAGCACCTCGGTGTTGGAAACTAGAACGTTACAAATGATGAAAGTTTGAAGGGTATTTATAGGAGAACCCTGACCGTTTGAAGATGGCATACCATGCTTCAAACGGTAACATCTACAAACGGTCATCATTCCTCAAACTAACACTCTCAAACGGTCATGTTCAAACTTAATGACTTTTGTTTTGTCTTTTCTATAGTGATGCAATGATGATGTAAGCATGATGATGTCACTTGTGATGCCATGCTTCAGATCCGCAACGCAAACCAGACTCGATATAAGACGAAGTCGACAGATGTATGCACCAACATATCTTCTTTCATTTTCTCTTTTATCTCAGCAACAAAGCCATCTCTTTCACTTCAGCCACTAAAGCAGTTCCATCATCATCAATATAATCACTCTAATTAATCCCTTCATCCCCATAAGTGACCCTGTGTTTAGCATGTTCAATCTTGGGTTTAACTTGATCACGTATCAATAAAGCTTGTGATTTTCTTTTGATGAATTTCCTGTAATCCGCTTTAGGCTTTCTCCAGAAGTATGTTCACCGGTTTTATGATAATCTGCCTTTCTATAGTAGTCATCATGGAAAAGATTATCATGATCAGCTACTTCTCAGTTGACATATTCCCTCTTGAAGTGACCCTTCTGCTTGCATCGAACACATGTGACTTTAGACTTGTCGAAACCGAGCTTTGTGCTTAACAACCCTCCCGGATCCTGCGTGCCTATTATCTCCATGAACCGCTGAGCTCTCCGAATGCCACTAGGAAAACACCACTTGAAGTCAATGAGCTCCATCTCCTCCAGATCTATCTGGTGGTAATCTTCCTATCCCAGGTCAGGATTTCTGATTCTCCCTACCACCAGACTCTCGTACAATTCCAGAATCAATGCCAAGAAACTCATTTGCTGTTTAGCAGCATTGATGCTCATTGCCAGAGAATTTTTCAGCTTTAAGGCAATGTTGCAGAGAATCTCATTAGGTTCTTCTGAATTTGAAGCTGTTGAAGATGAATGATACCCTGGATTGTAGCTAGATGAGCTTTTCTGTGAATCTTTCGACTTTTCGACACTGGAGGCAGTTTTTGGTGACTCATTACTGTCACTAAAGGTACACTACCTCTGTAGTAAAGACCCACATTCTGTTGATATGACGAGCTGGTCATCTTGCTTTGCTTTTGCAGCTCAAGCTCATGACTCTCAATTTTTTCTATCAAAGCATAAAGAGTAATTTCATCAAACAAGGCATCATTTTTAAGAATAAACACAAATGTTTGCCACTGATCAGCACGTGGTAAAGATTCAATGATTTTATCAATAATTTCTTCACGGGTTTTTGTTATACCAAATCTATCAAGTTCAATTTTAAGGTGAAAAAATCGTTCAATCATTTATCATACAGATTCACCTTTAATACCGTCAAACAAATCAAATTCCTTTTAAAGTAATGATATTTTATTCTTTTTTATTTGTTTTCCACCATCAGCTTTAACCTGTAATGCTTCCCACACTGATTTTGATGACCCGTCATGATTAAGTAATGCAAATATGTCATCTCTGATCGACTGTTGGATCAAGGCAATCATTCGTTGTTCATAGGAAAAAATCTTTTTATCTTCAACTGATAAGCTTTTTAGCAGAAATTCTTCGTTTTTATCATCAACTGGTCTTCTGTAACCAAATTCCATACAAAACCAACTCTCATGCGCATAAGCTTTTGCCCAGTTAATAAATCGTTCTTTCCACCATGTATAATCTTCAATACTGTCAAGTTTTGGTGGTTTCGAGTTAGTTCCGTAAAAATTATCATGATTAATGTTTTCGGTTATAGCTTTTGAAATGCTTTTTGGTGTGACAGATGATGTTTCAGTAGACTCGGAAGTGTAAAACTTGTAGAACGTATTATAAAACTCTTCAGCCATAATCACCTGCGAACACAATCAACAACTTGATTAAATCTGAAAATTAAACACTACAAACAACCTGAGTTCGTACGAAGCTGGTTAGTTCGAAGGTACTGTTCTAGGTTCGTACGAAGCCAGATCAGACACAATCCACACTTTCTGAGTTCGTACGAAGGCACGTTCGTACGAGGCTGTAACAACTTAACAAATCAAATACAATCGTGTGTTCGTTCGAAGCTACGACGTGGCTTCGTTCGAAGTTACTCTGCAAGAACCAAGTTCATGATTTTCATAGTTTTTCACTAATTTGATCTTGATTTTGTTTAAATTTTGATCTGCAAATTTGTAGGGTTGTTCAAAAATAGTTTTCACACTACATACTTAAAAATCAGCCGTTTTTAACCGTTAAAACTTCGTGAATCTAAGTTTAAAGTGTCAAATGAAAAGTAGAAGAAGTGTAGGAAAAGATATGAGTAGAATATGATGAAATCTTCTCTGAATTTGATGTAGAAGCTTGTATCTTTGTGTTTCTGATCCAAGCAAACAATCACCCGCTCTGATACCACTTGTGACTTCATTCTTTGGACCGAATCTCTAACCGATGAATGCGTACCGACACGTGATATGTGCGGAATCCAATCACGTATGTGGATGAGAACACGAGGATGTAATTATAAATGTTTTCTATTGTTGAATATAACAGTACAATACCGCGAAAACAAATGAGCAGAGTTTCGCCTCAAAGTTGCTCCAAAGATTCTCTACAAACTAACACAAGACACCTATATATAGAGTTCCAAGTTAGAACAAGGAAAACTATGGCTTCGTACGAAGCCACACGCCTTCGTACGAAAGCACTACTTGATGACTTTCATAGCTTCGTTCGAACCACCCCTTCGAACCAAGACTCCCTTCTTCAATGATCTTCATGCTTTTCTCTGATTAGCACCAGTCTTGTCTCATTTTTTAGCTTCGTTATGTGATTGACATAAGCGATAGACATATGCACTCACACAAAGTCTGCTAAGGCCTGAGACTTTATGGCATTCCTAGGTTCATACACTAAATCATAAGCACTTAGTTTCCCAGACCACTTTGCCATTCTACCAGACATCTCGGGTTTTCTAAGCACATTTTTAATAGGATAGTTGGATTTAATATGTATCCTATGTGTTTCAAAGTAGTGTCTAAGCTTAGTTGATGCCAGAACTAAAGCTAATATTAATTTTTCTAAATGAGAGTATCTAGTCTCAGCATCTAATAAACTTTTACTAACATAATAGACAGGATACTGCTGACCTTCATGATCTTTAACCAAGACTGCACTTACTGCATTTCCTGTTACTGCAAGATATAGATATAGGGGTTCACCATCTACAGGTTTCATTAGTAGAGGTGCACTTGAGAGATACTGCTTTAATGCTTGTAGAGCAGCTTCATGTCTTTCTCCCCATTCGAATTTCTTATTCTTTTTTAGGATATCATAAAATTCTTTACATTTTTCAGAGGATCTTGATATGAATCTGTTTAATGCTGCTACCCTTCCAGTTAATCCTTGAACATCTTTCATATTGGATGGGGATTTGAGATCTAGAATAGCTATGATCTGCTCCAGGATTGCTTCTATTCCTCTCTTGGTTACCATATATCCCAAGAACTTTCCTGCCCCCACTCCAAAGTGGCATTTTGCGGGATTCAGTTTCATGTTATACTGGTCCAGGATATTGAAGGCACTCTCCAAGTCTTGGAGATGATTCTCAGCTTTCTTAGATTTCACCACCATATCATCGATGTATACTTCCATAGTATCCCCCAAATTTATTCTTGAACATCATGTTAACTAGCCTCTGATACGTTGCACCTGCATTTTTCAAACCAAATGGCATAGCAGTATAACAATATATACCTATAGGTGTCATAAATGTTGTATCCTCCTAGTCGGATGGTTCCATTTGGATTTGTTGAAATCCTGAGGATGCATCCATGAAAGTCAACATTCCGTGTCCACCAGTTGCATCTACCATGGAGTCGATATGAGGTATTGGGAATGTATCCTTTGGGCATGCTTTGTTAAGGTCTGTGTAATCAACACAGACTCTCCATTTCCCATTCTTCTTTTACACCACCACTACATTTGCTAACCACTTTGGGAACTTGACTTCCCTTATCATCTTGGATTTTAATAGCCTTTCCACCTCTTCTTGGATGATAACATTCCTTTCAGAAGCGAACTTTCTTCTTTTTTGTTGAACAAGCCTGAAGATTCATCAATTCCAAGTTTATGGGTTATAATATCCTGTGATATACCTATCATATCCTCATGCTTCTAGGCAAATGTAGACATCCTGCATTTCAAAAGGTTAATATGTTGTTTCTCAATACCCTCAGGGATATTGACTCCTACAAGCACCAAGATATCTGGGTTATCTTCATCAAGGTTGACTTTCTTGACATCATGTTTAGAAGCTTCCATAATATCCTATGCTTGTATCTTTAGTTGCTATCCTTCTCGGGATTTTGCTGATGCTTTCAACATGGAAGAGTAACACACTTTTGCTTCCTGTTGGTCACTTTCAACCTTCACCACTCCCCAAGGAGTAGGTATCTTTACACATTGGTGGTAAGTGGAGGGTAAGGCTTTCATGTCATGAATTCAAGGCATGCCTAATATTATATTGTAGCAGGATAATGAATCCATAACACAGAAGCATTGTAACAAGTTCATCCCTTCAACATAGAAAGGTAGCTTGATTTCCCTAACAGTGTTCTTCGTTTCCCCACTGAATCCTACAAGCACAGTGGATTTTGAAGTAATCTCAGCTTCCATGATATTCATCCTCTTCAAAGTCTCTAACTGGATGATGTTGACTGAGCTCCCATTATCTACCAATATCATGTGGACAAAATGGTTAGCAACATATAAAGTAATTACCAACCCATCATGATGGGCTCCTGGATGTTATCCAGATCATCACTTTCGAAAGTTATCACTTTATCATTCGTGAGCATCGTCATTCTTGTTAGCTTATCTCCCCTTTCTGCTTTGGCTTCTTTAGCATGTCTTTTGGCCGCAGAGTAAGAAGTTCCACATATGTCGCATCCTCCGGAGATGAAGTTGATTATCTTTGCATCGGGTGGTGGAGATGCAGCTCTTTTAGGATTCTTATCAGTATCCTGAGTCTTGTTCTTCTTCCGGCCAAGAAGTTCCTTTAGGTAACCTTTACTTAGTAAGTAGCTGATCTCTTTTCTCAAGGCTATACAATCCTCCGTCATGGGCTCAAAATCTTCATGAAAGGCACACCACTTTGATTTGTCCTTCCAATTGTAACACCTCGTAAAATCGTGTCCAATTATGTGTTGACACGGGTCCCTAATCCTAATTAAGTCAAACGTTGACTAGGAGGGACTATTATTGCCAAACAATGAAACTTTCAATGTGCAAGGACTAAAATTGTTAACATGCTTAAAATAAGCCTCTGAATGACCTTTTTTGATATTCATATTATTTAACGAGCCACTTGTTGGACGTACGAAACCGTTTGTGATTTAATTTAAGAAGTTGTGATATTGAAGGGTTAAAAGCGTCAACATGTTAATTCATACCTCTGAGTGACCTTTTAACGAACCTGGAACATTTGATGCTCGGTTATATCCTGGGTATACCTAATATCTTGTACGTTATTGATAAGGATGCAAAAATATCATTGGTTGCGCAATTTGGGTCGTTTTCACGTTCGTTAAAGAGTTCGTCGCAATTAAGCGAAAAACGCGACCGTACAGCCGAACGTACCAGGATCCATGACATTTTCGAGCATAAACCAAGTTACTTATGCCTTAACGCCTTTACGCAACCTAGAAAGTGGGTTAAAAGGGGTTAAAAGTGTCAAAACACAACAAATTAAGTACAGGGACTAAATCTGCCAAACTTTGAAACCTATTTGGAGCCATGGCGTCGCACGACGACAAAAGGCTTTCACCGTGGCGTACGGAGACGGCTTGTTTTGCGAAGAAAGTTACTTATAACTGCTGTGTTCTTCCTTGTTCCCTACACAAACCACCATAACTCACATGAATCAAAACCATGAGCTCAATTCTGGTTTTAGACACATCATAGGACACCTGGAGTGATCTCTAGGCCTCTCAAAACTCTTGGCTTGATCCAAGAACTTCAACTTCAAGTATAAATAGGTGCTCTTGTTCATTGTCTAACTTGCACCATTCCTTTCTTTCTCTATATATCTCTTATGGGAGTTCCTGAGCAATTGGGAGCATACCTCTGAGTTCTCCTCAGCCCCTAGGAACACTTGTGAGTGTTCCTTTCGTGGCTAGTTCATTCATTAGGCTTTTAAAGCCGAAAAGTCAAGCGTTTACGATAAACGCTTTGACTTTCAGTTAGACCTTAAACGGTCAAGCCATTGTTCGCAATGAACATGGCTACGTGATCGTAATTAGGTAGGTGTTAATCCCTCAAAAGGGTATCTCCTATTTGCTTGGTCAATTGACTAGTCAACGTAATGTTAATTTAAAAAGTCAATGGGTCAATTTTTAAAATAATTGCGATATGAGTTTAGAAGTGTTCTAAAATATGTTTTATCACTTAAACAACTGGGTAATAATTATTAGAACATGTGTAAACATGTTCGGCTCGTCAATTCCAGTTTTAGGGTCGGTTCGCAACCGAAAGTCGCGAAGTTTGACTACTGCATTGACTTTCAATTATAAACCGTATTAGACTAGTATGCTACTGATTTAAAGTTCCATTATGATCGTATTATGATGTAGTATAAACCTATAAGGTTATATTACACGATCGGACTAGTAATCTGAGTTTATGCGCATGTTCCATTATTATGTCGTACTTTGACTATTATGCCCTTTTGTTTAAAAATAAGGTTTTAAATATAAATGAGCATGCAATTGAGTTATGTACTGATAAGTAAATATGTTTAGAATATTTTAATGTTTTTAATCTGGTCATAAGCAGAGTTTACGCATATAACAAACTATGCTTTTAAAAGGGCTAAAATGCCCTTTTTTTCATTTAAAATGTGTTTTAAACATAAATTCTTGGCAAAAATCATCATGTACTGATGTGATATCATATGTAGGATTTATTGGGATTTTAATCCAGATTATATACTGAGTTTAACTTCAAGTTCTTATACAATGCCGATAAATGACGATAATACCCTTATGGCACATAAAATGCGTTCTAAGCATAATATTCAAACCAAACCTTTCGCTTACTAGTATGTTATGACAAATAAAATATTTTAACTATTCAAAGCTGGTCATAACATTAAATTTCATAAATCTTCGCAAAAATCGCCATTTAACGACATTAACACCGTTTAGGCGTGTAGTATGGTTTTAAACCATATTTATGAACCAAGACTTGTTACCTACTGATTTTATAAACCATTTTAAATGCTTTTATAGTAGGTATAAATCATGAACTCAGAATCCCAAATAAATTCCCAAAACTATGTGTGAAATGATCAAAATGCCCCTACGGTGCATAGATTGGTCTTAGAGCGTAAACCACACATATATTTGGTATCCTAATGATATGATATCATAATTAAACCACTTTTATAGGATTTTTATGACCATGACATCAGTATACTCGCAAGCTCCTTTTATAAGTGGTAAAATTACCAAAACACCCTTATGAGGCATAATTTGATTTTAAAACCTTAACGGGCATACAAGTTGATATCCTACTGATATTATAACTTGTTTAAAGTATATTGGCATATGGAACTTGTTCATGACTCATCCGGTTACCCGCTATCGCGTATACACTTACGTAATTAGTTTACCTAAGTTTACCGAAAAGGGTTTAATCTTATTGTTTTGATCTCAAAATCCAGAATGTACTATGTTTACCCATATTATACTGTTGGTCCCAGTTTGGACTTAAAACTTCTTTTCACATAATATGGCAAGTGATTTCAATAGATGTGAAAATAGTTTGCCGACATAGAAATCAGACTTTCAAGAAACAAGACCTACAGAATTTTCAAGTTTATATCACTTTGAAACAAAATGGTTTACAAGGTGATTGTAAGATTATTATCTATTACAAATGAATACTTGAATCCTGAGGGTGAAAGGACAATGGAGTTTGTAGTATGTATTGAATGCTAGGCTTAACTCATTGTTCTCTGCTTGATGAGCCTTCTATTTATAGAAGGCTGAATATATGAATAAACATTTGTTTATTCATATATATTCCTGCAAAAAGTAGCGCCTTGACATATTCATTGAATCCAACAATCAATTTTCCTTTGTCATCATGAGATCCAATAATGTCAACTTGATTCGGTTAGTGTGGCAGGATAGAGCTGATTTTTAGACAAGTGGGGTCTTTATCAGAATTTCTGATAAACCACTTCATTAGAAATTCTGGTGAACAAATCATCAGAAAGTCTGATGATCAGAATTGTTAGAAACAGATGATATTTCATCAGAAATATCATCAGATCCATCAGAATGACCTTCTCTGATAATCTTCTTCAACTCTTAATCAACTTATGATACTTTGAAGTAGATGTTGCTGCTTTTAGTTGTCTTATCTGATCTTCTTCATCTTGTTGTGATCTTCTGGACTGTCATCTTCTTCATAGATCAAGTTGATCTGATTTTCTTCAATACTTACAAATAAAATTTCCTAACAGTTTCCCCTAAGTATTGTAAGAAAATGAACTATCTCATGAACACAAAATTTCCAAACAGTGGAAACTTAACATTTTGCAACTACTAGTAACTAATGTTCTGAAAAACAAATTACATAATAAAATGAAAATTTGAAACAAGCATGTTCTTCAAATCAGCTTCAATTTCTTTACCACAACTCCTTCCTTTAATTTCTTCTTGTAAGAGATATACTTGTTGCAGATTTCATACATGTCCTTGTACCAGTTCCTTGCTTGAATCCAGTCTTCAATCATTTGTTCAATTTCTTGTCTTTGATCCTCCAAATTCATTCTTGTCTTCGGAAGTTGTTCTTGTCTCTTATTCATACTTTTCACAATAAACTTCAGTGTCTGATTTGAGTATTTGCAGATATCAACACTTCTGAATAGAGCTTTGTTTTTCTCTATATCTCTGAAGATTACACCATAGTTATGTTTGTTGTCTTTACTTGGCAGTATAATGATGTCTCCAGATCTTGCATTTTCCAATAGCTCTAAGGGAATTCTTATCTTTGGTGCACTGATATAGACCTTTTTGTTGTGCACATAATCATAGTTGATGCATAAGTCAAAGTCTGAAAAAGCCATTCTTTCAAATAGCAGTATTCCAGCACTTAATATGCCCTTTAATGCCCTTCTGACTTCTTTGTTGTTTTTCCTTTCTTTTTCATATTGATCCTTCATGAAAAGAATGTCTAAAGGATGCAATCTGTCAGCAATTTCTTCATCAGTCACTTTTTCTTCTTCCCTATTTTCTCTTAGAAGTGTGTATCTGTTTTGCACATAGGTTCCTCCAACACCATCAGTTCCAACTTTTACTTCTTCTGCTTTTAAGATTCTTTTTACTGGATTCTCATTGGTGTAGTGAATGCTTCTTGGACCTCTTTTTAACTTCTCTTCCCTTATAGCCATTCTGACAGGAGTTGGTGGCCTTGCTGGTACATCTTCTTTTGTCCAATAATATTTCACCAGATTATATTCAGCGAATATCATTATATCCCTGTCAATCTCTCTAACCAAGATAGATTGGGTTTCAGAGATTTTTCTTTTAACAATCTGTGGTTTTCTTGAATCAGCTTCTTGTTCCCATTCATTCATTGTTTGAAGATTCATCAGTTTACTCATGGCAGTGTCATCAGAAGAGGTTGGTTTTGGACCAGTTTGAGAAGTTATAAATTTCAAATTTGGGACAACTAGAGGTTTTGAAGTAGCTAAACTTTTTAGCATTTCATATTTTGAGACATTTGGAGGTGGACCCATCATAGTGGTTCCAGCTTCAGTGATTGGTGCTGCAGATGATTGTTGTGGGTTTGACTTTGGAATTTCTTGGTGTGAACCTTTAATAGGAATTTCTTTCATGATCTCTTTGGGATCCACTTTGGCTAATCTGGAAATGTTGAATTGCATTTTCTTCATCAGTTGTTGCACCTCTCCTACCAGATTTGAGTTGCTGGCTATGCTTTTCTGAACTTTTGTGAATTCAGTTTGAGCTCTCATCTGTATGGCAACCCATTCCTTTGACAGCTTCTCTAAGGCATCTGTGATACTGTTGTTGCTTGCCCTCAGGATGGTGACTTCCTCCAGAACTTTTTTTGCACTGCTTAATTGTCTTGATTCCACAGCATTTGCAACTTGTGTGTTGATCTTTTCCATTTCTGTGAGAATCTTCTGAATTTCTGATGCAGAGATGTTGGTTTCTGGTGCTTTTTCTTTCAACTTTTGAAGAGACTTACTGCTTCAGTGTTTCTTTCAGTTTGTGCCTTTATTACCTCCATATATTGTGACAGAGTCTTCATTTATGCCCTTTGATCTTGTATTTCTGTCAGCAACAGATCAAGCTTTTCTTCCACTGGACTTCTTTTGCAGGCTTTGACAACTTTCTCTAGGACAGTTTCCAGATTTTCTTGGTTCATGGGTGTTTCAGGGATATTTGAAACAACAGATGTTCCCTCTAACATTCCAACTACAAACACTTCTGCTGCTGTTTTGGAAATAATAGGGTCACTTTTGGCTTTACCAGATTTTGGTGCAACCTTAAGTGTACCAGAATTATCTCCACTAGAGGTAAAAAAAAAACACATTTTCATCCTGGATTTCCTTATGTCCTTGAATCATATCAATATATAATTCTCCATAAGTTTTTGAGGTAAACAGATTACCTTTTACCAGATTTCTTTGATCAGTTCCCTGATCTCTATCTGTTGAGATCTCAACTTCTTCCTCATTTTCTGATTCAAAGTTGAGATGAATGGAACTAGTGACCTCTTCATCAACATCAGTTTTTCTATATTCAAACTTGTAAGAAACATTAATTGAACCTTCTGAGTTAGGTCTTTTTGAAGAAGTATCAATTAAAACTGTGTTTAAAATAGATGTACCAGCAACCTGAGATTCGTCATGATGTATGATTTCAGTGGCTTCTTTTGTTGCTCCATCAAAGTGAGTTTCTTCATACTGTTGATCTTCATCATCTTCATGAGTTCTTCCAGCAATATGAGATTCTTCATAATGTTGATGTTCTTTTTCCTGGTGAATATCAAACTCAAGATGAATTCCAGCTTCATGAATCTGTTGGCTCTCAGCATGTTCTGTCTTGTTTTCTGGTGAGTTTGTTATCTTTAGAGCTCCTTCTCCTCCTGCAGCCTCTGTTTCTGATGACCATGACTTCTCAACTTCTTCTTCTTCTGGTGATGAAGAGCAGTTAAAAACTTCTTTGCTAGGTTCTTCTGTTGGAGTATCTGATTTGGCAAGAAGTTCTTCATGTTGCAGTCTGTATTGTGAGTCTGGTGCAATGAGGCACAACATGCTTTCTGGTAACTCAGGAATATCTTTGTCTGATTCCCATCCATGATTGGCAATCCAGGCTTTCATGATATTTGAACTCCAGATATCTTCCAAAATTGGAATTTCTATGTTCCTTTCAGCAAAAGTTTCAGAAATAAAGATTGAGATAAACCATGGATATGGCAGGTGTGAGTTTATTCTTCCATTTCTGGTAAGGATTGATCTATTGAGTAGGTTGAAGATTTATGTCCCATAATCAAGTTTGAACCCAGTTATGAGTCCATACATGATTGACAGAATAGCTTGACTGACTTGATCAGCTCCTCCTATCTTTGATGTGAGGCATTTGTTTAACACTTCCATCATCACTTGCCAGATGGCTGGCATTGCATTTCTTCATACTGCTCCAATTTTGTTAATTTTATTGTTCTTGTAACCAAGCTCAATGATAAAGTTTGTCAAGTCTTGTTGATGCACTGAATGTCTGATGACTACGTCTTAGTTGAGTCTTAGGTCTAGATAGTTGGATAGATTTGGAAAACATGATAAGTGGATTTTATATTGTAATTTCGCTCCAAATGACTCTTGTATACTTTGTAAAGATTGGCAATCAGTAATAGAAAGAAGTTAAAAGGATACGAGCTGTTGTGACTTTGTATACTCTGATTCCGCCTTTGTATTCAAAGATGAACTACCTTTTACTGACTATTTAGGGTCGCACACGGTCCAACAAGTGGTATCAGAGCTCAGGATGAGGAGTTCATTCCATAGCAGCTTGATTCTACCGGATTTTCTTATTTCTACTCACTTCTTCTTATACTTTTCTATTTTGAACTAGTTCCAACGGTTGGAATGGCCTGATTTTCGAGTATATTGTGTAAAACATAGTGTTAATAAACCCTAGAAAGAATCAGGTTAAAATTCGTAGTAAAAATGGTAAAAACAACCTAAAAACTAGATTCCGCTCGAAACGGTCTTCGCAGATTTCACTTTAAAAAGTTGATTCAGCTCGAAAATTACAATCTGATTCCGCTCGAAATCAGAATATTTCTGATTCCGCTCGAAATCAGAATATTTCTGATTCCGCTCGAAATCAGATTAGGTCAATTCAGATTCCGCTCGAACATCTTCTGTAATTTCAAAAGTCAGATTCCGCCCGAAATTATTCCCTGATTTCGCTCAAACTAATTCAAAAGTCAGATTTCGCTTGAAAGATAATATCTGTTTTCGCTCTAATTGTTTTCATCTGATTTCGCTCGAAATCAGATATCATTCATATTTCGCTCAAAAGCTGATTCCGCTCGAATTAGTTGTGTTTCAAAAATTTCGAAAAATTTTCTAAGTGTTTTGCTGATTGTTTTCAAGTACGTACAAGATGGATGATTTCAATCCGTTTTATGATGTCTTTGCGTTTGCTGGAGACGGTGGAAATGATACATCTTCTAGTAACACCAATGAGAACACGCCGAATCCAAAGAAAAAGTTATCGGATGCCTTGGAGGTTGAAAGTGCTTTTGGAACCTATAACAAACCCCCGAAGTTGATGGCTATAGAAGAATACAGTCGGTGGGCAAAGAAATTTGAGGATTGGTTGATGGCCTTTACTTTTCCTAGCTGGAAGAGTCTAAAAAATGGATACCATGATGGAGGCAAACGTGGCGAAAGCTTAACTTCACCCGAGGAGATAGAATCTTTTGTTGCTGAGCAGAAATGTGTTGTGTTGCTGTTTCAATCTGTTCGAGAAGATATAATTTCTTTGATCGAGTACAGCAGTTCTAAAGATCTCTGGAAAAAGTTAGAAACCAAATGTTTAGGAAGTACAGAAATAGTGAAAAACAAAAAGAAACTACTTAGAAAAGAGTTTGATTTGTTTGGGTGTTTAAAGAATGAATCAGTTTGTAAAATGATTGAGAGGTTTAGGCATCTGAAGCTGGAACTGGCGAGACATGAAATTTCCTATTCTCGAGAAGAGCTAGTCGACAAATTGTTTGATGCATTGCCAGATGAGATGGATTGGCAATATTATGCATTGATGCTAAAGAATACTATCAAGCCGCCAGAAGTGTTGACAGTAGACTTGCTGATTGAAAGACTAGAAAGTCACGAGTTGGAATTAAAGAAGACACACAAAGTTAATCATTCGTCTTATCAGCAGAACTTGGATTTGTATTATCCAAAGAGTATGATGCCAAAAAGTACATCTCCCAAGACAGCTTTTTCTGCCGAAAATGTTCACACATCAAACAAAGAAAGTCAAAGCAGTGGATTTCACAGTGGATCTTCGTCATCTGCAAATCATTCTGATGCAAAGAATCGATTTCAATGCAACATCGCTGTAGACTTAAAGAATGCTCAAACTTCAGCGAGGAGTTAGCAAAGCAACAGATGGTTTTCTTAGCATCTATGCTAGAATCTTATGAAAGTCTTGTAGCAGGGAAGATAGGCAACACCAACCTCACAAAGGAAGACTACGATCAAATAGATCCTGAGGATATGGAACTGGTTGACATAAGGTGGTGTATGGCCAGTGCAGTTCGTCGAGCACAGTGTTTTATGGAGATTACAGGAAGGAAGTCTATTGGTGGACCATCTGCCAAGTTAGGCTTTGAAAAATCTAAGGTGACATGCTTCAAGTGTAAACAGAAAGGTCACTTTAAGCGCGAATGTCGAAACGCGTATGCTGGTGAATCTGAAAACCCGTTCAGAGAAGATTACTACAAGAAAGCGATTTATCATCAGAATAAATCAGAACCGCCAAGGATGAAGCAGCTTGAGGATAACAAAGAAAAATATAGAGCTCTTGTGGCGATTCATGATGATAAAGGTTACAATTGGAGTGAGTTGTTACCTGAGGAGGATGCGGTTGGATATGCATTTATGGCAAAATCTGAACCTGTTCCTTGGAAAGACAGCAGAACTGAAGAACAGAAGTATAATCACAGAAGGATGTTGGCCACAAATAGATTGATCAGAATAGCTGGTATTTTTTCTGAGGCAAAAAGAGCAAAGAGATGGGATCCAGACAGGGAGTGTTATCTTGATCCCTATGGAAACATTGCTATTGATCATAATACTCTTGATGTGGAAACCATAATTAAAGAGTATAAAGAAGAAGATGATTATTGGCAAAAGAAATGGTGGGGAAGCGGAGAAGAGGAAGAAAAGAAAGAGAAAGAGGAAGTGAAATCAAAGAATATTGATACTGGAATCATTGACACGACTCAAGAGTTGAATGCTGAAAACATGGGAAAGATGGCTGACAAGGTGCTGGCTGCTAAGGCACTTGAGGTAGATTCTAAATCCGTTTCTGAGTCTAAAAGCCAAGTCAGTACAAACGCGTCAACGACTGAGTCAGGTAAGAAGGTCAATGGTGATGTTGACTGCAAAAATTGCATCAAAGAATGCAAAGTTTGTAGTACAAACACTTATCTTAAAGGTAAGAAGATTGAGGATCTGACTGCTAAAGTCAGAAGTGTTGAGGATCAAATCCTTGATCGTGACAAAATGGTGAAAGCTTCAACTGAACGATTAAAAGAATTAACTAACAAAATTGAAACTGATAAAATTGATCAGGAAAAGGTTAGGAAAGAAAATGAGAGGTTAGTTCTTGAAAATCGTCAGATTACTGAAAAATTTGAGAAACTTAAAAGCACGGTTAAAGATAATGATGACAGAAACGGTAAAACATACAAAGAAAATTGCCAATTGCAATGTGTTTTGAGAATAAAAGAAGAATTAATCAACAAACAATTGGATGAGATTGCTAAATTGAAACTTCAGTTTGAAGAAGCCAAGATTGAGAATGAGCGTATCAATTTGAAATTGAATAGTTACAGCTCTGCAAGCTTTGTTTTGCAACACATTATTCCCAAACCCATCGGGAAAGACAAAGCAGGCGAAGATGTATACTGTGATGGAACCGGGGTGGGTTTTCATCAAGTTCCACCACCAGTTCTAGACAATTATTCGAAAAAGCAATCTAGGTTGGTTAATCTTGAGGAAGAAAATGAAGTGAAACTTCCTGATTCAATTGATGTTACATTTTCTTTATCATCATCTGATGATAGTGTTCAAACTGAGATTATTAAAGGCATGGCTGGAAGTGTTTTGGATAGTGATTCAGCTAAGGATGAAAAATGTTTTCTGGACAAGTACATTCAGAAACCTAAATCCAAAAACAACTTAGGTGATGAACCGGGTCTTGTGATGTACAAGATGGCTGGATCGGATAAGTTGTATTCGGATTATGAGTTTCCTCTGGAGAATGTAAATGTTTCAAAATTGACAAATGTGTTCAAAATGGTTGAAATCGATGTGTCTAAAGTAAAGAGTTTAAAACAAACAAAAAGGCAAATGAATTTTGAGAAAGATAAAGCTTACTACAAAAAGCCTGTTGTTCCACCACGTTTTCATAACAACAATCGAAACAATTGGTCGGGTGGATATCAGGGTGGTAAGAGTTATCAAAAAAGGAGTTTTCAAAACAAAAGGTTTGCTGAAAAGAAGGTGTTTGTGAATGGTTCAAATTCACTTTCTGATGAGGAAAATGAATTTTTTTCGAAATCAAATGAAGAATTTTTCGAGAAGAGGGCCTCACAACCTCAGTCTGAAGGCACAAGTCGGGTAGTTGATACTCGTACGTGTTTTAGATGCAACAAAGTTGGTTATTGCAAGAAATTGCACCAACTCCAAGCCTAAGACTGACGTTGTTGAGAATCAAAAGAAGAATGTTGATTCAAAAGGCAAAGCTCCAATGGTTGTTGAGAAAATTTTGAAAAATGAGAAAACAAAAGTCAAAATTGAACCTGTTAAGAATGTGGTAACTAAAAATGACAAATTTTACAAACGGGTTGCATCATCTCAACAAACATGGAAGCCAAAAGTTGTTGATAAACCAAAAGTTTCAGTGTCGGAAAAACAATCGTCTTCTACCACACCGGTAAAGATGGATGTTCCTTTGGATTATTATGAAAAATTGGAGAAACAATCTTCTACTCCATCAGAGAAGAAGAATGTTCAAAAGAAAAATCAACCAACCGGTCAACTTAAGATAGATGAGTTTTTCTTATACAAAAAGGTTGAGGTTGGATCTGAGGAAAGTTTAAAGATGAATGATAAAAATTTTCCGCCACTTTACACTGCTAAAACTCACATTAAAGTCAAGTTACCCGAGTCAAAAGAGGTTTGGGTGGCATCAAAATTTCACTGAAGATTTTGGACTTGCCGGAGCTTCCTAGTTGGTAATTGTGAAGCATGAATCGGCATCTTTATTGAATTTTTTGTGATATGTGCAGGATCTTCCGAGAGCTATTTCAAGATGGATAATGGATAGTGGAGCGTCTCGACATATGACAGGAAAGACTGCATTGTTGTACGATGTTAGAAATTTCAATGGAGGTTACGTGGGATTTGCAGGAAATCAAGGTGGTAGAATTGTCGGTGAAGGAACGTTATCCAATGGAATTGTTACATTTGAAAGAGTTAACTACATTGCTGAGCTGGAGAATAATCTGCTGAGTATCTCGCAGATTTGTGACAGGATGTATACCACTCACTTCACAGACAAAGAATGTTTGATCTTGAAGCCAGGATTTGTTATCCCTGAAGAATGGATTATCATGCGGGCACCAAGAGTAAATGATCTGTACGTGTTGGACATGAGCGTAGCTACTACAACCACTGGTCAGGCTCATTGTTTTGTGTCTAGAGCAACAGAGAAAGAATTGAAGTTGTGGCACCGGAAGATGGGGCATATACATCTTAGAAAAATGAATCACTTGGTGCACAATGATTTAGTTCTTGGAGTTAATATCAAAGGTTTTCATCTGGAAGGGGAGTGCATTAGTTGCATCAAAGGCAAGCAGAAGAAAAAGTCACACCCTAAAAAGCAAGTCAATTCAGTTTCTAGACCATTAGAGAGACTACATATGGATTTGTTTGGTCCAGTAAACGTCAAAAGTATTACAGGGGATCTCTATTGTCTTGTGGTTACTGATGATTATTCCAGATTTTCGTGGGTATCATTCTTGAAGTCAAAAAATGAAACGTTTGACAGTTTAATGGCGTTGTTCAGAAAGATTGAAAATTTGTACCAAAGGCGTTTCAAAAGAATCAGAAGTGATAATGGTACTGAGTTCAAGAATAAC
This sequence comes from Helianthus tuberosus, assembly GCA_030545235.1. Taxonomy (NCBI): domain Eukaryota; kingdom Viridiplantae; phylum Streptophyta; class Magnoliopsida; order Asterales; family Asteraceae; genus Helianthus; species Helianthus tuberosus. Next base: position 127,536,097 of record CM060358.1, read on the forward strand.
AAGATGGAAGAATATTGAGATGAAAGAGGTATATTGCATGAGTTTAGTGCTCCGTACACTCCACAGCAGAATGGAGTTGCAGAACGTAAAAACAGGACGCTAATCGAAATGGCCAGAACGATGCTTGCTGATTCAAAGCTACCGATAAATTTTTGGGCAGAAGCAGTTTCCGCCGCATGCTATACACTCAACAGAGTTCTCACTATAAAGAAATTCAACAAGACATGCTTTGAATTGATCAATAACCGCAAACCGAACCTGAAGTTTTTAGAACCGTTTGGGTCTCCTAGTACAATTCTAGAGCCTTTTGGTAAATTTGGTCCAAAGAGTATCGAAGGAATATTTGTGGGTTACCCAAGTCCACAAAGACGTGTTTTTGTTCCAAGTATGAAGCAGATCATCGAAGCACAACATGTTGAGTGTCAGGGGTATACTATGCCGCCTCAAAATCCGGTGACTCATGGGGTTTTAATTACGAAAAATTGTGGGATTCGTTTGACATGGAAGAAGAAAAGGATGAAGAAGAAGATTTCTTTGATGAATTGGATATTCTAAGAGAGTATGAAGAATCGCAGGAAAGGTTTCCAGGTGAGTATTCAAGAAGACCTCGACAAGCTTTAAATGATGATGAAGCAGGTCCAAGCAATGCTGGTGAACATGATGATGTCCAACAAAATGAAGTTGCTCAAGATAATCAGTCGGCACGGAATGATAATCAAGAATCTGAGAACATGCCAGTATTTAATCGTGGTGATTCTGATTCTGAGGGGGAGCAAATTCAGATTTCAAGTCAAACAAACCCAGTCAGTGAACAAGATGCAAATAAGAATGTTACTAATCTAGAAGGTTGAACCAAGGACTTATAAAGAGGCGCTCACTGAAGATTCTTGGGTCAATGTAATGCAGGAGGAACTGAGCCAATTCGAAAAGTTGGGAGTGTGGAAGTTAGTGGATTTACCTGATGGTCAAAGGAAGATAAACACCAAGTGGGTGTTCAAGTGTAAGAGAGACGATAGAGGAGTTGTGGTTCGCAACAAAGCTCGACTAGTAGTCCAGGGTTTCAGTCAGCAGGAGGGTATAGATTTTACTGAAGTATATGCTCCAGTTGCTAGACTAGAAGCGATCAGAATATTCCTAGCATTTGCATCATGGAAAAACTTCAAAGTATATCAGTTAGATGTAAAATCAGATTTTCTCTATGGGAAGGTAAAAGAGGAGGTATATGTCGGTCAGCCACCGGGTTTTACCGATCCACTTCACAAAGACAAGGTCTACTTGCTAGACAAAGCGCTGTATGGTTTACACCAGGCCCCGAGAGCTTGGTACGAGACATTGTCTCAACACCTACTAGCCAACAGCTTCATCCGTGGAAAAGTGGATGCCACTCTCTTCACCAAAGAGGTCGACGGACATCTTCTGATAGTTCAAATTTATGTGGATGACATCATATTTGGGTCAACGAATGAAGATCTGTGCAAAGATTTTGAACGAGTTATGAAGCAGAAATTCGAAATGTCATCAATGGGTGAGATGAAATTCTTTTTGGGATTGCAGGCTGATCAACTACCCAAAGGAATTTTCAAACATCAAACGAAGTACGTTCATGATATCTTGGAGAAATTCGGGATGTCAGGTTCTACTCCAGCTTCCACCCCATTAGCAACGAATCATGGGATAAACCCTGATCTCACCAGAGAGAAGGTAGATGAAACGATGTATCGTTCCATGATCGGATCGCTGATGTATTTGACAGCTTCAAGACCTGATATTATGTACCCAACTTGCCTCGCAGCAAGATTTCAATCTAACCCGAGAGCTTCGCATATGGTTATTGTGAAAAGGATATTACGCTACTTGAAAGGAACTCCATCATTGGGGTTGTGGTATCCAAGAGAAGGCGATTTCACGCTCGAAGGGTATTCCGATTCCGATTTCGGATGCTGCAAAGTTAATGCTAAATCAACAACAGCAGGGTGTAAGTTTTTCGGACCACGATTGGTCACCTGGCAATGCAAAAAGTAGACCTCTGTGGCTTTATCCACATGTGAAACGGAGTATGTATCTGCTAGCAGTTGCTGCTCACAGATCTTGTGGATTCAGCAACAGATGCGCGACTACGGTTTGTAATTTCTAAACACCCCTATCTTTGTTGATAATGAGGCAGCGATTAACATTACTAAAAATCCAGTTCATCACGCTAAAACCAAACACATTGAAATTCGTCATCACTTCATTCGCGATTGTTTCGAGAAGAAGTTGATACGAATTGAGAAAATCCACACTGATGAGCAAAAAGCTGATTTACATACCAAAGCATTTGATAAAACACGTTTTCAATATTTGCTAAAACTGAATGGTATGAAGCTTTTATCGGTGTTGGAAGAGATCATTGGCGTTGATGAAGGAGACATTGTAGATGATGTTGAGAAGCAATCTGCAATGGTTTGTTGATTTTTTACCAGTTTTGGTATTTAGGGGGAGTATAGGGTAAATATTTCAGAAAATACAAAAACAATAAAAAATGACAAAAATACAAAAACATGAGATATTTTTAAAATCCAAAAACAATAGAAAATCAGAAAAGAGCTTGTGTAAAAAGGGAAAATGATAGTACATTGGCTTGACAGTCACAGTATGCTAAAGAAATAGAATGTTTAAATGAGTTAAACCGTCTCGCTGATGATATGTCGATAGGTTTTTACACAATTAGTAGGTTTGTTCGGGATATAAACTTAAAATCTTACTTGCTTATTTCGTGGGGAACATTACTTGGATATATAGGTAACCCCTGAAATCTTGTTTGAAAGATTCCTTTTTCTGATATACTAGGTTTTTATACTCAGTGATATCTAGGGTATTATTCCGGGACTTCTGCTGAATGGAAGTTCTGACCTAGTCCTCGAATAATACTTTCTGCAATGCTTGAAATATAGCATCACCCTCAGCATATATGATAAGACAATAAAATTTCTTAGCAATGCTGTTGTAAAAAAGATCCTCTAAAGGGGACACACCCAAAAGTTGAGTCATGATCTCTCTGCTGAACGGTAGTTCTGACCTGAGCTCTCATGATTCTTCATAATTTATTAACCCTTTACAGATATCATTTGGGCTATATTTACCTGTAAGACTGAATATTGGGATCTGGATACGGGAGTATATTCAAGAGGTGGGACATATGTATAAGTTTAAGTCACTAAAATACTAAATCCGTATCCTGGACAGATTGAAAATTGTGTGAGAATGTAAGTGGATCAGTATATCGACAATCTAAGCGAATTGTTTAATTCTGTATATGTAATTGAAGCTTAACGGTACTTGTGACTTGTTGAATAGCTGATATGATTCCCTAACACGCTCACCAAAAATATGTTTGTATATAGTTTACTTTTACTGCATTTTAGTTCTGTATTTCATTTCTAGTTTAGAATTTCTTTTAAAAATTCAAAAAGATTTTTCATTTCTGCTTTATTTTTGACAAACCAAAGTGGAGAGTTGATCTTCGGATTCGAAAGCTGAAAGCAGATGCAGGAAGTTTCTGGGTTAGATGATGAGTCGTGAGCTAATCTTGATAAGTTTGAGAAGTTGAACAGTTAAAGCAAGTTCATTAATTTGAAACTTGTAATTTTCAGAAGTGTTTGAACTTATTTGTTTTCAAATGTTAGTGTGATTTGTCTCAGATCAACCAAGGTCAGTAAATTGGACTTGGTAGATTAATTGAGTAATCAGGGTCATTAATTTGGATCTGAATACTTAAGTGGATTTCTAACACTGAAGGTTAAAAGGTAAGTTTGGATTAAAACTATTTTTGTCATATATCTTAGTTTTGGGTAGAGTTTATGCAGGTAACAGGAATTCCCATGGCAATGATAATGTAAAAGTTTGAACCAGAATTAGAGCCCTAGTCTACTGAGAGGGGGAGTCTGTGAAAGGGGGAGTCAGATTTCTGGATCAACAATCAAAGGGGAGACTGAAGATAGAGCTAGATTAAGTTTCTGAACCTGAGTGAAGAAAGAGTTTTTGCAATGAGAAGACTGAGTTGGAAAGAGACCAAGACTGAAGACTCAATGCCGAAGACTTCGTCAACATCCAAGGGGGAGTCTGTTGGTGCACTGAATGTCTGATGACTACGTCTTAGTTGAGTCTTAGGTCTAGATAGTTGGATAGATTTGGAAAACATGATAAGTGGATTTTATATTGTAATTTCGCTCCAAATGACTCTTTTGTCATTAGAAGCGAAATCAGAAAATGATGTAAACTAGGTGATTTCGCCCGTAGATGTAGATAGGTGATTTCGCTCCAAATGGTTCTAGGTATTCCGCTCCTGATGTATTTTGTGATTTCGCTCCAGATCATCTTAGGGGTTCCGCTCGTAATATATATGTTGTTTGGAGCGGAATCAGGCAGCTTATAAATAGGTATCGGCTGAGTTCATTTGTAATGTTGGGAGCGAGATCAGTTCATGGTGTAGGTGTTGAATTGTTGTCAAAATTCATTCAGAAACACTTGTAAAGATTGGCAATCAGTAATAGAAAGAAGTTAAAAGGATACGAGCTGTTGTGACTTTGTATACTCTGATTCCGCCTTTGTATTCAAAGATGAACTACCTTTTACTGACTATTTAGGGTCGCACACGGTCCAACAAGTCTTCTTTGCTTGGTGCTTCAATGTAATTTTCAAGAACTGGAAGTTCAAGCCATTCTCTTACCCTTGCAGGAGTTAATATTACAGAAACATTTCCCCATACATGAGCAGAGACCTGATTTTCTTCTTTTTCAGTGAAGGTGTGGACAAATTGTTGTAGTAACTTTTCTGGTACTTCTCTTCCTTTTGTTAGTGAACCTGAGATTGGACATTTCATAAGATATTCTATCAGAAGTTGGCATCTCACATCATATTCCGAATGCTCTGTATTCATCAGCAGATTATTTTTTTCATTGGTAGGAATTCTGTATCTTTAACAAAAGGTACATCATGTTGAACAATTGGGATGTTGAGGTTTACTTCTGCCATTTGTTGAATTTTTGTGAGTTGGGGTTTGAAATTTAGGGATTTTTGGATTTTGAGTGAAGAACAGGAGATATTGCAGTTTGAAGTCCTTGTGAAGAAGGTGAGTGATTTTTGAATTCCTGCTAAGTGCGAGTTATATAGTGAGGATTTTAGCAGAGATTTGTGGGTTTATGGAGTTGAGGGGATATGGAACGTGCTTTGTAATAGCGGTTGAAAAGATTATTAATTGTGTTTATACCCGTTAGATCGTGTGATGTGAAATTTGGTTCAGAATGTAACCATTGGATCGTGGGTATCAAGACATTTAATGACGTTTGATCATGTAATCATGGTTATGCCCTTTCAACTTGTAGTTTCTTCAATCATTCCTTCACAAAGCTATTTAAACTGACCTTTTGATTGGAGAAAACTATCGGTCATATGACACCTTTCTATTTTTGTGGACCCCACTATGTTGATGGTCCAATCAGTTTTCTTCTTGATATTCCACCTTCTTCAAAGTCAAATATCCATTCTGATGATGTCATCAGAAATTGACCAGAAATTTTTTTAAGAATTTATATGTTCTATTGTGGTCAACAGAAGTCAATAAAAGAATTTTTTTTTAACAAAATTTCTTTAATTGAAGTTCCCCCTAGCCTTGTGAACGTCTTCAACGGATTTTGAAGTTTCTCTTCTGAATTTTCAACAGAGTTTCTTAATTGAAATTTCCCCTAGACTTGTGAAAATATTCAACAGATTTTGAAGTTTCTCTTCAACAGATTTTTTTTTTAAGATGAGAGGGAATGAGATGAGGTTAGAAGACTTACATGTGTTATTCTGGTGGCATCCAAGTTTCTCAACTTTTTCTGATATTTTCTAAAACCCCTTTTTTGAAGTTTTAACAGAAAAATTTAGATAAATTGTCAGTTATGTTGCCAGATTTCAGTCTCTTGTTATCAGAAATTCAAGAAATTTTGTGATGAATGGTTTATTTTCTGATAAACATGCTTCTCATTTTTCTTTACCCATTTTTCTTTTCCCAACCCATGTGCCAGACAACAAAGTAGTATAATAAACATACTATATTAAAAAGTTAACAAAAAGAAACTATCTACACAAACTAAGTTTAAACAAAGATATCCTAGTCAAGGTCTATTCCTTCACCATGATCCATCTCAAGGAGCAACCATAGATCAGTCACCAAACCAGTATTCTGATCAGTGGGTATGAGCATGCTGAGATTCATGTTTTGTTGAAGTCTCATTTCTGCTCTGGGATAACCTGTAGGAACACCTCTAAAGCCTAGCTGGCTCATGATTATCTTCATCAGAAAATGAGGATAAATCAAGAATGGCCTGCCAGACCACATATTACTTGCAAAATCTCTTATCAAGTAATAAGAGAAGTTGTAAGGTGTCTCTAGTACGAGTGCTCGTACATGCTCCATCAACCTTTGGGATGCTTCATGATGATTGATGATCTTCTTTGAGAAGCATTATCCCATTTGTGTGATCAGATATTACCATGGCTTGATGAAGCCATTTTTGGTGATTGCTGTAGTGGGTTTACAGTATGGTAACCCATTTGCTTCAAGGTTTCGTCAATTTGTGCCTTTGTGAACATTAGGACTTCATTATCATCATTGAGTTGTAGAATTGCCCTGATGATAGCTTTATTTACCAGGATTCTTTGATTGAGCACCATACTTTCGATAACCATTTGTCCTCTGCCCTCATATTCTGATAATGTTGCACTTTTTCAGAACATTTGAAGAATGTCTGGATGAACTATTATGTTGGCAGTGAGGGCATACTTCAAGGGGCTTCCCATGATCAGATTTAATACAGTTTGGCATCCTTCCCATTGAGGACCCTCCAGGTTGGTCCTCAATCTGAGTTTGTGATAAGGATGATAAGGAAGTGGGAAATGATCAGCTTTGATGGTAAGCATTTTTGTGAGTGTGAGAAAGTGTGAAGTGAAGAAGAAGATGAAGTTTCTAGGGTTTCCTTATTTGATGGTAACAGACTTAGCATAGGGTGATGATCATTTATATTAAACTTAAAGTTTGCCATAAATGATATCTACCTACTTATAGATTTTGTTCACCTCAATATTTGTTATTTAATTATCTATCAGATGGCATAAGGTACGTTAGAGATAAACTCTCCAGCATTAAATGATTTAGGCGGCCATTTTCTGATAATATATCATGATTACCTACCAATATGTCACTTCAATCTCCTTAATATTGATGGGGTGTAATTAATGAAGGAGAGAGAAAGCTTTATAGCTACTAACGAGTTCCCAGAAAATTTTCTGTCATATGACGTTATCAGCACTAAGCAAAACAAATTTACAGTAATAAGAGAAAAAAAACTTAAAAGAAATATAAACGCTAAAAACTATGGTCTATGAATATGCAAACATAAGATATGAATAAGGATGATGACATGCATGAATTTGTTCTAATGATCAATGATGATTCTGATTATTCAACATGTTTTTCAGATGAATTTCCAAAATTTCTGATGATTCATCAGATATTCTGATGATATATCATTTTCTGATGGTACATCAGATTTTCTGATAATTTATCAGATTTTCTGGTGATTTATCATATTTACAATAGAAATTTTTTTTTTAAATTATCACTTAAACAAGTTTTCAAGCATTGGTAATAAGGTTATCTGAAGGACCTTTATCACAGATTTGACCACAACTTAGCAGATTGTACTTTAAGCCTTCTACATAGGCTACTTTTTCTATGGTCAAACATCCATACCTTATGCATCCATATCCCATAATGCTCCCTTTTACTCCATTTCCAAAATTTACCATTTTACCCAGTTTTGAAACAAAGTTACTGAGTAAGCTCCTGTCCCCAGTCATGTGCTTGGAGCTACCAGAATCGCAGTACCAGATCTGCTGCACATGATGGTCCTGAAATGGAAAAATCAGAGGGTTTTTGGTACCCAGACTTGCTTGGGTACTCTTTCTGATGAGATTTTAATCATGTTGTTTTCTCTTGATGGTCTTTCATCAAAATTTCTGTTACATGCTGAGCCATGAACAGATTTATCATTTTTCATTTGGAGATGGTGTTGAACAAGCTTCAGTATGTCAACACACATACAAGATTCTTTATCAGAATTTTCTGATATTTTTTCTTGTGATGGAATGAGTGGATAATTTTGAAACAATGAGTGAACTGCTTCTGGAATATCAAAAGATTTTTGTTTGATTTCACTCCTTCTTGCTTTAAAGTTGGTTTTTGATGGTTCAAAAGAGTTTTTAGAACTGATTGATTTGCATGATTCAGAATCAGATTCCGATAAAAAATTATCAGAAATCTGATGTGTTGCTTTTACAAAGATGGTGGGTTTGATTTCATTTGTTCTTACATATACCAAACCCTCTCCTTTGTTCTTTGGTGTGGACTCAATAAAGTTTATGAATTCCTTAGCTTGTTGAAAACCTCTTACATTGATTTCCTTATCATGAATTTTCTTGTAAAGATCTTTTCTTTCTTTTTCATAGAATTCGATTTTTGCTCTGTGATCTAAACTTTCTTCTATTAGTAATTGGTTTTCGAGTATAACTTTATTCATGGTCCTTTGCAACTCATCAGATTTTTTACAATCTGATTGTTGTTTATCTTGCAGATTTAGAAAATCTGACATGAGCTTGTTTAACTTGTGTTCAAGATTAAGATTATCTAAATTTACCTTTTGTTCTGAAGTTTCTTGTAATTCATCAGAAAGTGCCATAAGGCAGAAATTAGCCATCTCTTCTTCTTCGTCGTCAGAAGAATCATCAGATAGCCATGTATCTGTCCCTGCAATTAAACTGACTTGTTGCTGCTTCTTTGCTTCTTCCAGCTTCTTCTCATAATAAGCAACATCCTTCAGTTTCTTGGTTTTGCATTCTGATGCATAGTGACCTCTTTGTTTGCACTTATAACACACAACTTCAGCCTTTCCCTTATCCTTAGATCTACCTTCTTCCCTAGATCTTCCATCCATCCTTCCTTTGTCACTTTTCTGGTATCTCTGGCCTCCTCCCCTCAACCTTTGCTCAAAGGATTTTGTGAGTAGTGCTATTGCTTCAGCAAAAGCTGAAAAGTCTGATGATGTATCAGAAATTTCAAGATTTTGACTATTTGAAGGTTGTGGATCATTGGTAGGTGTTCTTTGTGAGTTTGAGATTAGAGCTAAAGATCCTCCTCTTTGAATGGATTATTCAAATATTTCTTCTTCTCTGGGGACCAGAATGCTGTACAAGTCATGAAGACTCATATTACCTAGTTCTAAGGTTGAGGACAAAGTCATGGTTAGACTTCTCCATTCTCTAGGTAAGGCATCCAGAAATTTTATGTTTCTTTCATCATTTGATTTTGTTACTCCAAATTTCTTTAGCTCATTCAAAAGTTTTATAAATCTTTGATATGTTTCATTTAATATTTCATTAGGTAAAATTTTGAATCTCTCATATTAGGAAACATTGTTTGTTCTTTTGTTTCTTTTCATCCTTTCTCCTCTTTCACAAAGATTTTCCAACTGATCCCATATTTCCTTAGCTGATGCACATGCATCAACTTGTGAAAATATGTCATTAGGGATAGCCATTATTAAAAGTGACTTTGCCCTTTCATCTACAACCACCTTTTCCTTGTCTTCTGGGCTCCAAAGTGTTTCACTTTTGGGAACCCGAGAGGCAGGGATTTCTGGTGATTGACCAGTTGATGGAATAGCTGGTATTGTAGTCATTGGTACATATGGACCCATTTCAATGGATTGAAACAGAGCTCGGTCATGTCCATTAAGGAAATTTACCATCCTGATTTTCCATTGTGGGTATTCCTCTCTGACAAGAGTCGGAAGTTTAGACATTGAACCAATGTTAAAAGCATTATTCCATGTTTGAAAGCTGGCCATATTTAGAGAAAAGAAGATGAGCGATTGATCGTTTGAAAATGATTTATTCAATCTATTTTGATACCAATTGTAGGTCCCAGTTTGGACTTAAAAACTTCTTTTCACGTAATATGGCAAGTGATTTCAATAGATGTGAAAATAGTGTGTGGAAATAGAAATCAGACTTTCAAGAAACAAGACCTACAGAATTTTCAAGTTTATATCACTTTGAAACAAAATGGTTTACAAGGTGATTGTAAGATTATTATCTATTACAAATGAATACTTGAATTCTGAGGGTGAAAGGACAATGGTGTTTGTAGTATGTATTGAATGCTAGGCTTAACTCATTATTCTCTACTTTATGAGCCTTCTATTTATAGAAGGCTGAATATATGAATAAACATTTGTTTATTCATATATATTCCTGCAAAAAGTAGCGCCTTGACATATTCATTGAATCCAACAATCAATTTGCCTTTGTCATCATGAGATCCAATAATGTCAACTTGCTTCGGTTAGTGTGGCAGTATAGAGCTGATTTTTAGACAAGTGGGGTCTTTATCAGAACTTCTGATAAACCACTTCATCAGAAATTCTGGTGAACAAATCATCAGAAAGTTTGATGATCAGAATTGTCAGAAACTAATGATATTTCATTAGAAATATCATCAGATCCATCAGAATGACCTTCTCTGATAATCTTCTTCAACTCTTAAGCAACTTATGATACTTTGAAGTAGATGTTGCTGCTTTCAGTTGTCTTATCCGATCTTCTTCATCTCGTTGTGATCTTCAGAACTGTCATCTTCTTCATAGATCAAGTTGAATATGATTTTCTTCAATACTTACAAATAAAGTTTTCTAACATATACGAGTCCTAGTACTTGTTGGGTTTAAACCACATTCTATTCGGTATATGCTTAATCTAGCGAACCTATTCGTAAGTATCGGCTCATATCTAAGGGAACTACCTTTGGCCCGTATACATTCTAACAGATAATAAATCTGTTCATTCCAGACTATAGTACCCCCCCAGATAAGCGGACTTGGGTCAATTATACTTAGACTTGCGGCTTTTGCCAAATACAGTCTTATTGATTGGAAGCTAGCAAAAAAGGTAAATACTCTTGACTTATTTTAGTGTAAACTTGGGATGGCAAATATGCCTCTTTGGGCAGTTATTACATAAGTAAGTCGCCTATGATTGCGTAAAAATGTAATAATACGGTTTAATCCGTTTACTTGATAATTATTATAATTGGGGGTAAATGATACCATGTCCGGACAACTCAATGGGTAAATCAAGTATATAATCTCGTAACAAGAATAATCCCAAGATATATTTAAAGGATCACCTACGGGTGTTCCATATGTATAAACTCTTTTCGAAAAACTTTTTTCCAAAGAGTCAGTTAATTGTATTTACCAGCTTTAGCTGACGTATTTTCAAAAGATTGAACAGCAGGTACCTAACCTTATTATAGGCTGGGAATACGGGTCGGCTAGAATGAAGGCTAAGGAATTTGTAACTCCTAATGCTTAAGGCCAATGATGTCTAAAGCTCTGTTTATTTGGATTCTGCCTGTGGGCATGCATCGAACGCTTGTAATACATTTATACATTCAAGCTTTATTCTAATAATTTTAATCCAATACTTCCGCTGCATATTATTATATTGTGATAACTGTTATCCAACCGTCACAATTGTACCCTTCCGGGCCCACTGGAGATCGGGGTGTGACACCAATAAAAAAATTTGGATTCTTTTTCGGCCATCTTGCTTTGTCCCCCCAATCCCTGTATGGCATACATTAGTTCAGGAATATTTACTGAAAAACAATATTCTGAAAGTTCAGGATATTCTTCTTCATCCTCATCCTCGATAGTATTCACTCTTTTATTGTCATTCTTAGCATATGGCTTCGATCGTTATTGTTTGTAGGAGGATTCCGACTTCCTATTCGTCGATGCATACGTTGAGGATGTGTTCATGTTTTCCTGCATTTTCTTGTCATCCTCAAGCCTTATGTATCTTAAGGCCCTATTTCGAGCTTCATCCAGATTCCTGCAAGGATTCATTGCAAGATCTTGGTAAAATTGAGAATCCTTCTGTAACCCCATTTTGAACGCTTGTACTGCCATGGTAGCATCAAGGTTTGGGATATCCAGGGATTCTCTATTAAATTTGTTAACATAATCCCTCGGGATTCTTGTGATCCTTGCGTTATCTTGTAAAGATCACTTGTTAGTTTCTCAAAGCTCCTGCTACAAGAAAATTAGCTGTTAAATAAGTTAACTAAATGAGCAAAAGATGTAATAGAATGAGGTGGAACATTTAAAAGCCATTTTAAGGCTGATCCTGTCAAGGTGGAACCGAAGCCTTTGCATAAGCATGCCTCTTTGAGTTCTGACAGGATCGGATTTATCTCCATCCTTTCCCTATACTGGGCAACATGCTCTTCAGGATCCGTCATCCCATCATAAAGCTTCATGTTGGGAGTCTGGAATCTCTTTGGGATTTTTGCATCACAAATGGGGTAAGCAAATCGGGATATCCTGTGGCTATCCTGGGATACTTCTGGTATAGGTTGCACTACCCCATGCACACCCGATATCATATCCTTTAGTTTTTGAAGTTCTCTGGTCAATGCTGATGTTACACCTGCATCTTGCGAAGATCCAAGATTGTCAGTAGCAGGGATATTGGTGTTAATAGGTGTGTTACCATCCTGGCGATTCTGGCCATATCCCAGACCATATCCTGGATCCCTCACTGTCGATATCCTGGCCGTTGGGGATATTTCCAACATATTGCTCCCGGAATGACTCGGTATCATGTTGCCTTGATTATCTTCAGTGAACGCTGCCGAACTAAAGTTCAACATCCTTGGCTGTAAAGGAGTAGTTATATCCCCAGCAGGTCTCTTGGAGTTTAACTTCAAGAGTTGTATCTCCTTAATTATGATTTGGTTGGTTTCCTGCTGCTTTTTCATTTGATCCTGTATGTTGCCAAACAAAGACAAAATTTCTTCATTAGAAGCAAGGATAGGGGTTCTCCCTGAAAATGCGGATCTGTAAACATTCTGAGCAACAGAAGTGTCTCTAGGTGTTTGGCTTTCATTTCTCCTTTGGGAAGCTTGAACTTATGGAGGTGGAGGAAGCAATGAACCAGTCGCAACAGAGTTTAAAGTAGGCATCGAAGAAGAGCTCAAGTTTGATTAAGAGGCCATTGAAAATAGTTTTGAGAACAAAAAACCGATTAACGATTTTAGCAAATTTTTGAACAAAAATAGCACCACTTGCCCCACCGTGGGCGCCAAATTGTTTTGGTCAAAAATTACCAAAGCAATTAAGTGATCAAATTTAGTTTGTGAGGTAGCGTACTATTGTGATTTGCAAAAATGTATCAAGTTGATTGTAAATGAAAACAGTTTCAGGATATAGTTCAAGGATACCAAACTAGATCAAGTATCATACAATGAGCAATAAAAGTAAAGGATGATACCAATATCCTGGTTCGGTATCCTGGTCACAGATTAGAAACATAAAGTCAAGATATATCATCAGGATATGGGTTCAAAATTCAACCCATAACACCGATTGTGGAACTACAAAACAAAGGTTTACTCCTTTTGAATAGAGTTTTTCTTTTTGGGGATTTTTGAACAATATTTTAATGATTTTAAAACAAAATTTTGAGATTTTCAAAGCAACATTTTAGTGTTCTTATTGAAATGATTGAAAATAAGTTTTATGTTTTGAAAGTTTTGTGTCTTTATTCTTTTGCAACTGTTGTCAGTTTTGAAGTGCCAATAGATGCACCCTACACAAAAGTAATAGGTCAGTTTGGAAGAGGGACAAAGGCTTCATCAGCTTTGGTTTTGTTCCTTTTTCCACATATTCAATTTCTTGAGAATGATCTTTTGTAATCATTAAATTTTGAACCATTTCCATCAATTGTTGTTGACTTTTTGTCAGTGCTTGAATGTCAATACTGGAATCAACAGACGGTTAACTTTTCTTAGTGAGTTGACTGTATCCATGAGGGTATCTGTTTGCTCTTGGCTTTTGGGGCATTTTGACTGGATCATCATACTTATAAGGTGTTCTATGATAAGTTGGTTGCCCATACCCTCTTGGATACATGTTTGATGGTGGAGCCTTTGTAACTTAAACTTCCCTATGACCAGTTTGTTGGTTCAAAGTTTTTGTGACAGATGTTTGGACAGGCTCAAATTTCTTTTGGGTTGATTGTGGTTTCCTTCTGGGAAAATCAACTCCTTGACCAACATATGCCTTATCTTTCACCCAATTTCTTTTTATGTAATAGGGTTTGAGATAGAAGCATTGTTGAGTCACTTTCTTGTTTTTGCCATAGATGGTGCACTCAAATTTTGATTCACAAATGTTGTTACCTCTATTCATATCAAATGCTTTTATGTGAAAACAATCTTTTTCTATATGACTTTTTTTTAGAGAAATCACAATACAGATTTGTGATCTTGTCTTTCTTGTTACTCTTCTCTTTCTTTTCTAAAAACAGATAGCATCTGTTTGAGAGTGAGTAACATGAATGACTTTTACCTTTGGTGGTTTGAGGCCATCAGGGCTTGTGAAATCAACTGGTTTGAAGCTGTCAAGCACATCACATTCATCAGACCAAGTAGGTTTAAATTCATATTTTTCCTTTTCATGACTTTGTGATAGATCTGATGGTTTTCAACAATGATCTTTATACCATCAGGATCAGTGAATTTTTACTTGTTTGCCAGCTGAATTGGTTGGAATTACTTCAACCAAATGAGAGTCAATGTTTTCATTTTCTTTGGAATTCTTGTTTTCAGATTCTTTGTATCGAATTCCAAATTTTACATTGTTCTTGGTTTGTTTGTTGAGAAGCATTTCAAATCCAGCACATGACTCTACCCATTTTTCACAATTGATTTGGGAAGATTCAAGTTTCTTTCTGCAACTTTGATATTTTTCGAACATAGTTTGGAGCTGGTCTTTGGTTTCGATGTTTCATGTTTTAAATTGTTGATTTCCTAGTCGTTTTCAGTTAGTCTGGTTTTAAATATCTGTTTATTTTTTCGAGAACAATTTCACTAACTTGCACCTTTTCCCTAAGGTTTTCATTGACCTCTTTGATGTTTGCAAATGCAATGATGCATTTGTCTAAACATAATTCTTTAAGAATATGATGTGGTACCTTGGCAGCAGCTTCATATCCACAATCATGAGGACAATCAGTGGGACTTTTGAGATGTTCTTCTTCCTTTCTTTCTGCATAACCTCTTCCACAAATAGTTGTTTACTCTAAGCTTTCTGCATTTGTACCAATAGAGATTTCACCAATAGTCTTTTCATTCTCTTGATCAACTTCATCTAAAATACATTCAAGTGCCATAAAGCAAAAAAATTACATGTTCATCATTTTCTTTTGCCACAAGAGCAAAGTTTTCATTAGTTAGGTCCTCTAGTAAGGTACTCTAATCATCAAAGCCTTGTATGAAAAAAAAACATTATTGTTTGGCTTATACAGGTGCAGCAGCAGCAGCAACTGGAGGTGCTTGAACATGTGCAACAGGCATTTGAACATATTCTACCTCAGGAATAGGTGTTGCTTGAATATATTGCACAGGCATAGGGTTCATGCTTTGTGCAAAATGGGCAGTGTTTTGTACATTTGGTCTAGGGGTATTTTTGGTATTTTGATAACATTGTTGTTGATTGTTTGATTGAGGTCTTTGATTTGGGTATGTTATCACTGGTGCAAAGTTTTTTGTTTGACTTCTGCATGCTCTTGCAAAATGACCTAATCTGTTACATTTGAAATAAATTAATCACATACCCTTGACCCGCCATTCAACCCTGGATATTTCCTAGGAGTCCATTTGTAAAAGTTTTCTACTCTAAGACTAAGTGGTACCACTTGGTGCAAAATATCCATCTCCTTAAGGTTAGTGGGATCAATATGCTTCAGACCATCAAGAACAAAGGATGGATTATCAGAATTATGACTGTCATCATTTGTTATGAAAGCACAGTTTGAGGAATATGGATCAGGATTTATACAAGTTGATATATAAATATAATCGTCATAACCCTGATCATTTGATATTCTTGATGATGACCCTTCTTGACTTAGAAGTGTCGTGTTGTCGAAGACATAATCTTCGGACACTTTCCTAGTTTCCTAGAGCTTCTTTTTCTAGACAAGCCCTCTTTCAAATGTTAAGAACTTTCCATGAAGCTAAGTCAAGGCCATATCTTTAAAATCAAGAGTTGTTCTCCTCATAATTGCTATTGTAACCCACTTTTCAAGTAGTGATCTCAAAAAATATGTTACTTAAAGTTGATTTGGAAAATTCTTTGTTTACCAACTTAAGTTCACTTATTAGACAAGAAAATCTTTCAAACTTTTGAGTAAGGGTTTCTCCCTTAACATGTGTGAAAGTCTCATATTGCTAGTTAAGAATTTCTCGAGTGTTCTCGATTACATCTTCCGTCCCACCGAACTGTTCCTTCAATGCATCCCAAAAATTTTTAGCACTGTTATAATGTAACAGGCCGGCATAGATTTGATTTGGCAAAGCCATGGCCACAATGCTAAATGTAAAAACCTTTGCATCTAGCTTAAATGTTTGAAAATCTTCCTTTGGGTAATTTTCTAGTTTCTTTGGCTCCTGAACATTCAGATTTTCGGCATTGGGTACCATTAGAATATGTGGTCCGAATATGACTGACTTCCAGCATCCTTTGTTCTGTCGAGCAAGCACGTGTGCCATCCGATGTTGCAAAATATTATATTCAGATCTGACAAGCATCGATGGCTTGTTACTGAAACATATATTATGGGGATCATCATTGTTTTGTGTTATTCCTTTTGATCTTTTGTGAAAACAAAGTACTTATAAACCCTTATTGAATTATATACTTTAAACTCTGAATTCAGATACAATGAACATATTGGATCTCTTCGTGAGCTGATCTTTGTATATTAAACTGGTTGTGAAATCAAGTTTAATATAACCAAGCTCTGCTACCAATTGTTAGATTTGAGTTTGTTATAGTTGTGAGCTTTAAACAATAAAGAACAAAATTTGTAAATTGCAGTGTAAATAAGATAAACACGCAAGCACGAAGATATATCAAGACTATTTTATATTGAAAATTTTGATTAGGTTAGAGCCAAAAGGACCTAGGGTGGTAAGAGAGAGAGAGAAGGGGGGAAGGGGGGGGGGGGGGGGGGGGGCTGAGATTGATACAAAGATTGGGGGTTATTTTTTTGTTATGAGTAAATTACATTTTTCATCCATTTATACTAGTAAAATTACTAATTTATCCTCATGTGCAAGGCATATATCATACTTAATTGAAAATTTTAATCAGGTTAGAGCCAAAGGACCTAGGGTGCAATAGTTTTAACTAATAAAGGATTGTAATTATTTAAATTAAAGGGTATCCATTGTAATCCAATAAAAACATAAAAGATTAAAGGTGTAATTTACCCTATATTGTATTCCATCTTCTTTGAGAGTTGAAAATGCATCAACGGTGCAGCGGTTAGTCATTTACTAATGATGTATTAACACCATTTAATTACAATACTAAAATTGTCGGATTAGTATTAAGAAGCGCATATAAAATTCAAAAGAAAATATATCGCAGATAAAATTCAAAACAAAACATTGAAATAGTAAGGAAACATGAGAATGTTAAAGGTAGAATTAGTTTAAATTAACTTATGATAAAAAAAACAAAAATTATAAGTTTTTTCATAAGTAAATTGAAAGTGAATGGTCCACTAAAAAGTAGATTTGGCCTAAGTAGCCTAAAAAGGATTATAATGATGGCATGTGCCACTTTATATAAGTTGGAAGGAATGACATTTTGGTCCTTATAAATAGGAGTGTGAAAATAACATGTGACACCTCTTTTGTTTTCTAAAAAATACAACAAAAAAATTCAGTACAAAAATCTAGCACAAAAATCCAGTACAAAAAAATATAGTACAAAAAATGCAATACAAAAAAATATAGCATAAAAAAATCTAGTACAAAAAAATATAACACGAAAAACTTCAGCAAAAAAATATAGTACAAAAAATCCAACACAAAAAATTGAGAAAAAAAAATTTAAGCCCAAAGATTTAGCACAAAAATATAGTATAAAAATCAAGCACAAAAAAATGTTATACAACATAGAAAAACAACACATTTTTGTGGGTTTTTTTAGTCTTCATATTTTATATAGCAACATGATACTCAAATTAAAGAAAAAAAAAAACGCTCGATTTTATGGTGAAAATTTTAAGCAAAAATAATGTCGTATAAAAAATTAACGTTTAAAAAATGAGGATGGAATATGCATGTGGAGAGAGAAAGTCAATAAATAAGATTTTCTCATGATACCCTTAAACTCCTTTTTTTTTACATTTTCATCTTAACTATTGATTTGAAAAATGAATGGTTAAGATTACATCTTATCCGACTTAGGCAAAATAAACTTTTCATTTGATCTTACCCTGTAAATTGAAATAGGTTTGAATGCAGAAATCAATTAATTGTATTTATTTTTTGTAATTATTAGTAAATGAAATATTTAAGGGTTTGCAATTCAGAAAGGGGTGGCGGCGTAGCTTGTTACCCATCTACCTTCTGTTTTGATGTAACTTGGCAAATTTTTTGTTGAAATATATAGATTATTTCTTTGTAAAAAATGTCATTTCAAACATCATATGTAGTTTTGAGAATATATATATATGGGGTCGTTAAAATGAAAACCATTCCTAGTTGTGAGAACCGAGAGAACCACTTTTCAACCATTAGATCTTCAAGATGAATGGATAAGATTAAAAGTAGTTAAAATTAAAATTAAATACTTTTTATCTTATTATTTTTTAATATTTTAATTAAAAAGGTTAGTTTAGTAAATTTACTCTTTTTTGCCATTTTGTCTTTATTTTTTTTATTACTTTTTCTGTAGTATTATATTAGTTGTTTTTTTTAAACATATTTTTTTTTATTAAAAACCATTTTAAATTCAGATTTTTAACAAATCAAATTTTTTTGCGCGCCGGTTTTTGCACGCCGTTTTTACGCCCGGCTTTTTCACGCGTCGTTTTTTAACGCGCCGTTTTTCGCCAGGCTTTTTCACGTGTCGTTTTTTTAAAAGCGCCGTTTTTTACGCGCCGTTTTAACGCACGGTTTTTTTACGCAGCGTTTTTATGCCCCGTATTCACACCCATTGTTTAGGCGCCGTTTTATCACACGGTTTTTACGTTTTACATTAAAAAGTTTTTACGAGCCCCGCTTGCGGTCTGCTCATATAATGTAATATATGTGTGGGCGCTCGGGGGGGCAAAAGCAAAAGTGCACTAATTTTTAACGTTATTTTACTAATTTCGTGAAAATAACGTTAAAAAGAGGGGATCGTTAATCAGGCATCATGTGGTGGCGTTGATAGCCGAAAGACAAGGGGGTACATGCACCAATTGGCGTTTGTCTCAATTGCTGAGTGTTATGTGCCTTATGTCCAAGGCTTGATGCAAAACCACAATCGAGCCGGGGGTCTCATTGGAAGCAGCCTCTCTATTCCTACGGGGTAGAGGTAAGGCTGTCTACATCCCACCCTCCTCAGACCCTACCTTAGCTTTGCTATAGGTGGGATATACTGAGTACGATGATGATGATGATGATGACATTAAAAAGTTTTTACATAAAAGTTTACATTTTACGTTAAAAAGTTTACGTTTTACGCTTTACGTTAAAAAGTTTACGTTTTACGCTTTACGTTAAAAAGTTTACATTTTATGTTTTACGTTAAAAATTTTACGTTTTACATTAAAAAAATTTCATTTTACGTTAAAAAATTTACGTTTTAAGTTTTACGTTAAAAAGTTTACGGTTTTAACTTTTTTTTACAATAACTTTTTTAAACAAAACGAACGCACCCAGAAATTACAACTCGGTAGGTGTCTCAGATAGATTGAACTTATCATCATCGACTGGGAAAAATGTAAAAAACCCAACAACAAAAATCAAAACAAATGTGTGGCTCTTGAAAAAAAGGGGTTTGGCTCAAAGTTTCCAATAATCAAGACTGCAATGTGGGGTTGCAGGTTCAAAAACCTACCCGCCACTATCCCTTGCCGCGTCATCGTCATCAATTTTTCGGAAAAAATGTTTCGAACTATCACTGCCAAGAAAAAAAATGTTATCAACACAACCAACTGAACAGAATAAATCCCACCAACAGCGCCGCCAGCTGAAAAATATAACAGAAGGTATAAATTCATGTAAACTATAATGGACAAAAAAACCACTAAACACAATCAAGATCAAACAACCACCAATCGAACCATTTCATAAAGAAAACCCAGCAAAAAAAACCCATCAAACCCATTTCATAAAGAATACCCAGCAAAACCGTGACCCAGCAAACACATCAACCCAATTCATAAACAAAACCCAGCAAAAAAAACAAACAAACAAAAATTTAGAACTCACCGGCACCACTGGCAACATGGGCACCACCCGGCACCACCGGGATAAAAGAGAAGAAGGGAAGGGAAGGCCAAGGGTTTACCAGCACCACCGGCAGAACAACAACACCGCCGATATCCACTTCTCACCAACACACCCACCACTCACCACTCCCTTTCTCCTCTGATTTCACCTACCTACAACAACCATCACCGTCACTCTTTAAAAAGCCCCCCTTACTTTTGATAAGCATGAAAAGAAAAACCTTGTTTCTCTCCAAAAAGCCCCCCCCCCCCTTAATTTTCTCATTTATACAGTCTCTATGATATGATGATAATACCAACAATAGGTGATTTGAGATAAGATTATGGCTGCTATCTTGATGGCTCAAAACAACAACACCAATGCAAGTGATAATGTTAAACCCACTATTTTACATGACTTTCTTGGCCGTGGGTGTGCTTCGGTGACCAAGTTCGCCGTCGGTAGCTCCTCCCCTCCTGCCTCCGTCTTCGGTGGCGGTGTCCGTAGTAACGCCCGTCTTAATTTAATATGAATTTACCACTAAATACGCATTTAGTGTACGAAAAATACGGATAAACAAAAACCTTGTTAAATTTAATGTTCATACATGATTAACATTCCAACGAGTTTAAAACGTACAAAAGTGGCATCAAGAGTTACGTGTTCCATATTAAACTAAACAAACGGCATTGTTCTTGCGGAAGCTTCAAAATTATGGTGTTCGGTTCTTGCTATGTGCTTGATCGGCATCCGGAATATCATCATCATCACCTAACATCAAAACCAACTTAAATGTTAGTTTTGATAACATATGAACATGTATATTCAAGTTCCAACATCAAACAAATGAAAACAAAATAAAATTTCGGAATTTAGTCTGTCATGCCACGCGACAGACTTCCTTTGATCTTTCGCGGGCCGTGAGCGGCCCCGCGTGTCGCGCCAGGTTCAGTGCTCCCTGTCGCGTGCCGCAGGGGAGTCAATTTTCCAGCAGGTCTGGTTCTGGGTCTGCATTTTCTACCCAGCTCAAGTTTTTAACCAAATTCCAACTTCAAAATGCCATAACTTTTTATCTACTTGTCCGTTTTGTACGATTCTTTTTCCTACGCATTCATAATTTAATTCTCCATCTTATGGAGTTAAAATTCAACATTCGAACTATTAAAATTCTAAATTTTTAAACATTCCGCTTATTATTCAAATTCAACATTTTGACCTGTTTGTATTTAAAATCGCGAACTTATTTCAAAATAGTCATGGGGCGTACGCCCATGTAACTAACTCAAATTCTTTATCCCGAATTCATAACATTTGTGAGTTACACGACCAATATCTAAGTTATGTGTGTAACCCGTTTTGACCCGTTTAGAAGGTCTTATGCATTTATGCATTAATCTCACTCTTCTCTTTTCGCACTTTACATTTCCTCATATAACGTATCTATCTATATTCCATAATTGGCATACAAGTTCCTAAATAACCCATATGGGTCGTTTGCCCAATTTACCCATCAAGGGCTTTCTGGTCAATTCTAGTCCTTCATTTTACGACGAAGGGCATTCACTAATAATTGACCAAAATTCACTTCTAACTACAATACAAAATATGCGTACCTGGCTCGGGTCAAGTATTGACCCGTTTTAATACCTTGCATTAATGATTTTGCTAATTTATAGTAATCCAAATTTCCATAAGCCGTTTTTATCCTGTGAGCAATAGACTCGACAATACTCATTAGTCGTTATTTGTCAAATGGCACTAAAAATCACCATTTAACCCGTTTGGTCTAGATGACCAAACGTTTTGCATTTGTATTTGAATGGTATATATATTTACCATTTCGTTATTTAACCCATTTCGGCTTACGCCGTATGGTATCTTTTAACTTTATCTTACGTTTGTCGACACGCAACTAATTACCATTTTATCCCCATCATTATTATGAGTTATCCCATAGGGCAACATTTCAAAACTCATTGTATGTTTGTCATTCCATGGCTATACTACCATTTACCCATTTTTGCCATCCATTATGGTTTTCCATCATTTTTACTTATTCCGAGCCGTATCAATTACGCCAGAACACCACATTTTAACCATTAGCTTAACATATTCGTAACCCTTGTAATGATTAAACATTCTATAAAAAGAGAGTGTAAGCTTTACTTACCTTGCATCCAAAACACGCTTTTCCTTCACACTTGCTTCGTTTGACCCGCTTCCTTTCCAAGCCTCCACCTAGCTTGTCAAGCGTCAAACTATAATCATAATTCGTAAGACGGTTAGATTAGTCATTATCACATACGACTATTCCATCTTACAAATTCTATGTCGAATCTACTATTCGACTTCATCATTGGTTGATACGACTTATAAAAGTCATTTACCCTTAATAATACAAAAATACAAATTTGCGTTCAATAACTCATTTAGGCAAACCAATCTATTATCAAAGACACATTATTCATTAGACAACATCTACGGGTTTTCATCTATAAATGAAACCCCTTTTTATCATGTTATTAGGCATTCCTACGGATACCCAATCAAGTCAAGTTCTACATACAACCGAGTAGACGCGCGATTTCACTTAGGCATTTTATCAAACATATAGTGGGCATAATTTTTACACATTTACAAACTAGTTCATAACTAGTTATTTCTACCAAACATAAACATAAATTTTGATTCCATTATGTCTAGCATGCATACTATTCTCAGATTCATCTTATGTAAATCAGTTAACACCATTTTGATAGTCATAATTCTAGGGTTCATCTTATTTCTACAAAACCCATTTAACACATAAATGGATAATCATGAAATTCATATTTTGAACACCAATTTAACAAGCTATTGACTAGGGTTTACTCCTAGACATGATTTCATCCCCAATTTCATTCAAACATTGGTCATGCAAGCTTAATTTTTGATTTCTTGTTTTCACCAAAATTCAAGACATAAGCAAAAGATGAGATTTGACATACCTTGTGATCCCTTCACTTAGGTGATCACTAATATAACCTTGGATTTGAATTTGAGACTGATTTGGCCTTTCAATTTCTTGGATTTAGACCTGTTAGGGTTTGAACAAGGAGTTCTCCTTGGCTCTTGTGGAATAAGTCGACTAGAACACACACAAAGTGTGTGTTTTGGTGTTTTAATTTTTGTTTTATTAAAATCAGTTTGCACTTGTCCCACTTTGGCCCCTTAACTTTTTCCCAAGTTTTATTTAGGGTGTTTTAGTTAAGTTTCCTCATTACTACCAGACTCGTGATTAACTAGGTTATTTATTCCTAGTTATTTCCATCTCATTTATATCAGACATTAAACATATAATATAAGGATTTATATTTTCAGGAACAACTCAGTTTATTTTAAGTCGTTATCTCGGGCTGTTTATGAACTTTTATTTCCTCAAAAGTTTTCGTTCAACTTTTATTTAATATTAGGTTTATTTATTTAAATCATAATATTTACCGGGTTACTTTTACCACTAACGGTACTTTACCCATCCTTTAGTATTAACGTGGTTTGATTATCAAACCCGTTTTCGGGGTGTTACATCCGAGGTGGTGGGCCGGTTTCCACCGCTGGTTGCTCCTCCCCTTCTGCCTCCATCTTCACCAGAACCATCTCATCTTCCTTACAATTTGGTACATCACTAAAGATGAGAAGGATTGTGGATGGGGATTGGATTTTGGGAGCAGATCGATGTAGAGAGAGAGATAAAATGATAATTTCAAAGTCTGTGGATAAAGACTTAAAAGACAAAAGACAGATAGATGATTTGATAGTTTGAGTAAATGACTAAATTACCCTTTAGGTTTTAAAATAATAGCGCATACGTGTTATTATCTGATTGGTGGAGAGTGGTTCCTACGGTTCTCGTAACTGAATGTGATTTTCATTTTAGTGGTTCCTATCACTTTTAAAATACTATATTTTATAAAATTACGACTATGCCCAGAGATGGCAAAAAAAACCCGAGCTAGACAGGCATACCTAAAATCAGAAACATCCAAGACGGGTATACCTGAAGCCCAACATGTATAAGACTAGGTATAGGATTAATTTTCAAAACTTTTTGCAGGCATGCGCCGGATATGAATTTATCTAATACCAAAAAATAATACCCAAAATCACATACATGTTTACAAGAACATTATAACCAAATTATTTTTACTTTTAATTTTAATCCTTAACCTTGTTTACTAGTGAAGAACTGATATTTCTTTTGGAGTATGTATTTTATAATATTACTTTTAATCTGTATGTTGAGGAGTGTATATATAAAATATAGAGTTAAATGCCATTTTAGTCCCTGTGGTTTGGGCCATTTTGCCAGTTTAGTCCAAATGTTTCATTTTTAACATGTGGGTCCAAAATGGTTTCACAATTGCCATTTTAGTCCACTAGGTTAACTTCATCCATTTTTTCTGTTAACGAGAAGGCCAATTCGGTCATTTTATATGTAATTCTGTTAACTAAAAGGACAATTCAGCCATATAAAATGACCGAATTGGCCTTCTCGTTAACAGAAAAAAATGGATAAAGTTAACCCAGTGGACTAAAATGGCAACTGTGAAACATTTTTGGACCCACAGATTAAAAATGAAACCTTTGGACTAAATTGGCAAAATGGCCCAAACCACAGGGACTGAAATAACATTTAACTCATTAATAAAATATATAAAAACTATGATGAAATAATTTATTTATGATTAAGCTTATATGTAAGTAATCTATAAATAAAAATAATACAATAGTTATAAAAATAAAAAAGAAATGTACGTGGAAATCCAAACGAATATTTTTTAGTAGACTAGTAGGGATACTTTATATATGCGGGTATGCCTGATAGCCGGTGAATCTACCTCAACATTTAGTTTTTTTTTTTTTTTTTTTTGTATAAATTGACGCTATTTACCATTTTTGTTATTCTAATAATATAATGTAATACTTTAGAAAATTCTGTTTTTACTTTTGTAAGGTGTGTTTTTTAATCTACGTTTCTATAAACATTTTCTTCAAAACTGAATGAATCAAGAATAGTTGAACTTTTTGTTGTTTATCATAATGAACCTAATCATTTTCGTCTGAACAATATTGGTAATGGTATGCGTTTTTATGGTTTACTCGACTACCTACCTATTCCGTGATAAACCGAACAAATTTCCGACCAAATAACATTGGTTAAACTGTTGATATTATCTGAATCGGTGCCGGTATTAGTTTTAATATTTTTCAGTCGATGTAAAACACGTGCGGATATATTCCTGGTCATAATTTTTCGGTTGATATACCGAGTGTTGGTGTCATGTCGCTACAATAACCAACAAAACTAATAGCGACTGGATGACTGCAACAACGGACGGTAAATCCCATTAGTTTGGTGTAAAAATAAAATTAGTTAATGAATTAAACCAATTTAAATGAATTACATGTTGGTCAAGTATTTTGTGTCCTTTGATATCAGTCGCAAAGTCGCTAATTTTTATCTTCAATTTTTATCAAATATAGTTAAAGTTAGTTAATTTTGATCAAATGTGGTTATACTTCAAACTGAGCGAGCCATCATTTGTGACGGATTTGCAACGAAACCACCCTTCAAAATATGAATAGAAATTATTCTCAATTCGGTCACAAGACAAGGTGCTAATAATTCAGTCACTAAACTAATTGTCCCAAAACACGATGCTTGTAAATTCAGTCAGAAAATAGGTTGGTTACAAATCGGCCGCAAAACAAGAGTTGCAAATTTTCTAAAAAAGCATGTTCTATAGCGAATATAACGACGGGTGCCTTTTCGTTATATGTCACAAACTCATTTCGGTAGCAAAAAGTGATTGCGGGTCACTATAAAACAGGATGCCTAAGGTATATTCATCGGAAGTCCCTCGTAAAAGTACTAATTGTTGGTAATCCATCGGTGATGCCCTATCATAAAAGATAGCGTGAATAGAGAATTTATGGACGTATTACTAACAAAATTCTTGATGGCATCATTAACGTAGGTTATCACCGATTCATCTAAGATGGATCATTTGTAGATCACCTATAGAATTTACAAACAATTCACCTATACATATGAGAGACGTATTATTCACTAAAGAATCACCGACAACTTAAGTTTTTTTCTCTCACTCATATGTTTCCAACTTTCCATATAAAATCAACACTATATGATAAAATAAACCTCCTAGGAGACGCATGCAATTCATTGAGATCATTGTTTTTTTCTTTTTCCTTCATAAAATGTTGATTGAACACAGTTTAATTGATTTTATATTTGTAATTGTTTTAACTTTTAAATATTAAATTTAGTTTGAATTTCGTTTTACCAATAATTTTTTTTTTCTAAATTCAATAATTTAAGTTACTTTAATTAGTTCACTAGAATTAGTAAGATTTATAGGTTTTAACTTTTTTTTATTTTAAATTATGAATATTTTTTTCTTCTAATTGCAATAATTTAAATAACTTTAATTAGTTCACGTATGTTAAAACAATTCAATACGCCACACATATATCTAGAAATATTATATATATATATATATATATATAGGGGATGGTTCAAATGAAA
This sequence comes from Helianthus tuberosus, assembly GCA_030545235.1. Lineage (NCBI taxonomy): Eukaryota > Viridiplantae > Streptophyta > Magnoliopsida > Asterales > Asteraceae > Helianthus > Helianthus tuberosus. The sequence goes on from CM060358.1 coordinate 127,563,102, forward strand.
ACCACTTTTATTGTGAAAACTCGAAAACTAACTAAAAAAATGCCTAAAAAACACACAAAAAATTTTTTTTTTTTTCAATTTTTTTTTTAAATTTCGCTGGTTTTTATATATGAAAAAAAAAATTTCAAAAAAAAAAAAAAAAAAATTTTTTTTGGTTGTACTGCACATGTGTAGTACACTAATACGGAAAGCCTAAACCACTTAACCCACCCCCCACCGACACCCCCCAAAAACCTAAACCCCCCACCCCCACCCCCCAAAAACCTAAATTCACCCTCCCACCAAAAGCCTAACCCCCCACCCCCCCCCCCCCCACCCTCCCGAAAACCTAAAACTAAACCCTAAACATAAACCCGAAAAAAACCTAAACCCCCCACCCCCCAAAAACCTAAACCCCCCCTCCCCCCCCACACCCAAAAAGCTAATCCTAATCCTAAACCTCCAAAAAAACTAACCCTAAAAGCTAAACTAGACTCAAAAAGCTAATTTTAAGCATGTAATGCAATTGTAGTACATGTTATATTGCACATGTGCACTACTATAATAATAGTATTGAAAACAAGACGACACCATAAATCTTTTTTTATGTCATAAAAAATATGCTCGAATATACTTGAATGAAAGATACAAAAATTTGTGATCTTATGGTGCCATTTTTGTTTTAAAATGATAACGTATGGAGAAATGGGAAATGTTTGAAAAGTTATATATTTTTTTTTCCAATTTTACCCCTCCTTCGTTAAAAGTCTCCCTCCCTCCTTTTTAGTGGTTTTTAATTAGTTTTCGAGTTTTCACAATAACTAGTGGTTTTCATTTGAACCTTCCCTTATATACATATATATATATATATATATATATATATATATATAGGGGAGAGTTTAAATGAGAACGCTAAATATTGCGAGAACCGTGAGAACGAATGAAAAAACCACGAGAACTTGGTCAAAAACAATTCAAATTCAAAATTTCTTTTTACACTTATCATTATTATTCGAATACAATGTTAGAAATTAAATTTACACGTTTAAATTTACGTGAATTCGTAAATAACGAAAATTTACACATGTGTAAGTTTGTCATTTACACATGTGTAAATTTGTTATATTTACACATGTGTAAAAAAATGTAGTAAGAGTGATTTTGAGTGGAGAAATGAATTATTTTATATTGTGAATTCTTTTTTGATGTTGTATTTTAATTAAAATGAGGTTTGTATTAAAAAAATTCGGTTTTGATTGGTTTTCTCATTCGTTCTCACGGTTCTCGCAATATTTAGCGTTCTCAAGATAACCCTCCCCTATATAGGGGAGGGTTATCTTGAGAACGCTAAATATTGCGAGAACCGTGAGAAGATAACCCTCCCCTATATAGGGGAGGGTTATCTTGAGAACGCTAAATATTGCGAGAACCGTGAGAACGAATGAAAAAACCAATCAAAACCATTTTTTTTAATACAAAACTCATTGTAATTAAGAAACAACATCAAAAAAAGAATTTACAACATCAAATAACTCATTTCTCCTTTCAAAATCACTCTTTTTAGATTTTTTATACATGCGTAAATATAACAGATTTACATATGTGTAAATGGCGAACTTACACATGTGTAAATTTTCTTTATTTACGAATTCACGTAAATTTAAACGTGTAAATTAAATCTCTAACATTGTATTCGAATAATAATGATAAGTGTAGAAAAAAATTTTGAATTTGAATTGTTTTTTACTAAGTTCTCGCGGTTTTTTCATTTGTTCTCACGGTTCTCACAATATTTAGTGTTCTCATTTAAACCCTCCCCTATATATATATATATATAATCTGTATTCTATATCAAATAAATAAAAATAATTGAAGATACATGTCAGCTTTGTAAGACACCTAAAAGAGTAAATTATAAAAATCGTCCTTTATGTATGTCACTTATTGCAAAGTGTGTCCTTTATCTTCAATAATTACAGAAAACGTACTCGATTTTTGCAAACTCTTGCACGTTATGTCCTTTAGCCCTAACTTAGTTAGTTTTTATGGTTAAATCTGACTAAGTGGACCCCATATGAGGGTATTTTGGTCATTCTACCATATATATATATATATATATGTCTATATATATATATGTATGTATCAGACACATAAATCCTTTCTATATCCCATCTATCCCTCTAAAGCTACCTGCCACCCTACCACCACCCACCTGTCGCTGCCGCTGCCGCTGCCACCACTTCCTACCACCATCTACTACCCACATTTCCCACCCCACCACCCCCACCATCCTCTCCACCGCACCACCCCACCACCTGACCTGACCTAACCAAAACCATCAACCTCTCCCACCAGCCACCACCTCCATTATCGCCTAACCATGAACCACCACCTCCACTTCCACCATCGCCTAGCACCACCACCTATGCCTTTAAAACCCCAACCCTAACCACCACCTCCAACTCTCTGTTCGATTGTTCAGATCTTCAAGATGTGGCTGAAAAAATGATGATTTGGGGGCAGAAAACGAATAGATTGACGACTTGGGATCTGGCAGATAGATGGTGGGAGGGTTTCGTTTCAGTGGCCGGAGAGGTGGCGCGTGACGTTTGGGTGGTGCGTGACCATATCTGTTAATGCTCTGTTTCTTTTTTTGTTTTTGTCAAATTGTGGTGGTTTTAAGAATGAGTAAGAGGAGTTCGAGAATTCTGTCGTTTTTATTTAATTTTGGCAATTTCTATTGTACTGTGATTGATTTGCTTGAAAAATGTGGGCATCTTATAGTGAGGATTTATAGATATGGAATTAAATACATTTGAACCAATTGTGTATCTTGAAACTGGTTTGGTGAATTCTGTAAGTGATAATAGAGATTTGTAGAGAGAAAATTAAATACATTTGGAATGAGGTAGGAGGAGCTGGGCGGTGGTGCTTCATTGGATGAGTTAGGCGGGTATAAACGGATCGTGGCGGCTGTGTTGGTGGAGAAGGAAGCGGTGTTTGTTAGGAAGGAGGAGATACCAGAGTTGGGTGGTGGTGCTTCACCGGAGAAGATGACCAATTTTTTTTAAACATAATTATTTTATTTAGGATAAAAAGACCAAAATACCCTCATGTAAGGTCCATTTGGTCAGATTTAACCACAAAAATTAACTGAGTTAGTACTAAAGGACATAACTTGCAAGGGTTTGCAAACATCGAGTACGTTTTTTGTAACTATTGAAGATAAAGGACACACTTTGCAATAAGTGACATACATAAAGGACGATTTTTGTAATTTACTCCACCTAAAATTTGGTTTTCCCGTCTTATTTTCCTATTAAATATTAGATGTTAGGCGTCGATTTCTGATAACTATAACTTTTGAGAAATGTATGACATGTAATTTAAAATAAATAATTAAAAAAAATATTTATTCAACTTTTATAATACACATGTGTATAAGCTAATTATAGATAAACAAAATATGTTTTCGTTGTAGTATATGTCAATAACAACTTTAACATAATTAATATAATCAATGGGTAAGGTTATTGTAAAAAAGGTTAAAAGTGTGAGAACTGTGAGAAATATTGTGGAGGTGACATGTGTCCTAAATCTAAATTAATTCAAAAGGGTAAACAAGTAGTTTTATCACTGAATTAATTAATTGATAACCTTTCATAACTGCCACCCTTATTTATAGGAATACGTTTTTTAAAGATCTTTCTAAAACACTACGAATAACTTTGTATAACACTACAACATTATATATAACACTGCAACCACCATTCAACACATATATAACACCATTCAATACGTATATAACACCACAAAACACCATTCAGCAGTTAATAACACAGTAATAAGTATATAACACCACAAAAACACCATTCTAACATTTCATAATTGTAATTAGTACATAACACTACAAAACAAAGATATAACACAACAAATGACTATTAAAGACACTACAAAAACACCATTCAACAGTTCATAACACTGTAGTAAGTACATAACACTACAAAAACAAGATATAACACTAAAAATCACTATAAAACACTATGAATAGTATATAACACCTCCCCTTGCCGGAACCCCTGCCCCTTCGGTGCCACTACCTGCGAAAATGATGAAGGTGATTGCCGGAAGAGTAGTGCAGATTGAACGATGATGAAGATAGTTGACGTGGAGGAGCGATGAGGACGGAGTGTACGGTGGTCGCTAGAATAAGCTGTTGTATCGATGATGATGATTCGAGATGTAAACTGATGATGATGATGATTCGAGATGGACTGATGATGATAATGATTCGAGATAAACTGATCTGGGAAAGAAGGAGGATTCGAAGATCTGGAGAAGAAAGAGGATTCGAAGATCTGGAGAAGAAAGAGGATTCGAAAATGTAGGGATTTGATTTGCAGTTTCCTATTTTCAAGTGGGTATAAAAGACTCTATTACCCCTACAATTTTCAAATCAGTCCAAAATAATAAAACACATTTTACAATTTGGTTCCTGTTGATATCAACCATTAGATCAAAGATCTAATGGTGTAGATTCTTTTTTACCTTTCTCACAAAAAGCCCTTTTTTACAGGATCCTCAATCTATAATCAATATCATTTATAAGTGTAATGATAATAACAATCGATATAAATTCTCTTTGTAACGAAAATGTTAAATAAGACATGAAATATGTGCCAATGATCTCTAGATCAAGTGGTGGAAGACTTGCATTTCTCTTGAGAGGTGCAGGTTCAACTCCCACTTGGTGCAGAGTGAGGCACTGGTGCGCAATGATAGGAGAACTAAGGTGTGACAACCGGTACTTTTCCATGTATTCCGTACAATATAAACAGTAATTTGAATCTTAATGACTATGTATGATTTAAACAATGAGATGAATGATTTCCTGATTACTTTCAAGAACATACAAATGCACTACATGTTGCAGGATTACTTATCATTATTACATGCAACCTGGTATGATTGAATTAGTGCACAGAACAAAGTTAGCACAGCTATCAGACAAACTAGAAGTACTGACGGGAGTTCAGTACTCAGACAAACACTATGTTAAGACACAGAATGAGCCCCGGAACCAAGAGTTACACTAGAATGGTATGTAGGAAATTAGGGATCATAAAACTGCCTTCCGAGTGATGATTTAAGTTCCCGAAAATGCCCGAAACACACTAAAACTGCAGAATTCTGCAGAAAACAACAAAAATCAGCATTTTAACATCAAAATATAATGTAGAATTAAGGTTTAATGGTCCAGAATACCTTGATAAGTGTCGGGAATCAAAACTGTCATAAAAGACATCATATCGCACACTAAACTGCGTAATTTAGCACCTTAACGAACCAGTAACCAAACGAACAACCGAACACTCTCCGAAACACCAAAATTTAACCAGTAGCATTATTTTAATGTTACAAAGCTAGTTATGATCACCAAACATCATATTACCACTTAAAACACCTAAACACATTAACATCTAACTTGAACACTTGAATTGTAACTAAACTAACTAACTAACTACCATTAAAACCTAACTAGATACCCCCCCCCCCCATAACCGGTTCCAACAAGGGCACCACAAGGTTGAATTCTTTTGATTAATAAAATGGGTTTGTTGTTTAGATCTCAAACATAATATACATTGTGTAAAAATGTGTTGGAAGTAAATATAAGAAATCCACAAGGTCATAACCTCAAACATTCTAACACTCACCAACACCATCTTCTCTCCTTCTTCTCCTTCTAACCTCATGGCCAACACCCCCTAAGATCACCATCATTTTTTAGCAAGTTTCCAAGTATTCTAAGGCATTCCTAAGGTGTAACAAGAAAAGATAAGAATGTGGGAAGCAAAGGAATTGGAAGGACCTTCACAAGGAGCTATTAACCACCTCATTCTTCATCACTTTGCTACTTGATTCTTCCCTAGCCTTAGAGCTAGTAGTAAGCTCCTTTAATCTTGTTTTTAGTTCTAATTTTAGTGGTTAAAGAATAATGTAACTTGATAAACTAAAGAATCTCAACAAACCATTAAGATGAACATTAACATAAAGCTCTAAATCATGAAAATCAAAGTTGTTAAAGTGTATGTAGTAGACTTGTTTGTTGATTACTTGCATATATGGTGTAGATCGTCATATGAAGCTTGCTAGATGATGATTAAACACATGATCTAGCAAGTATAAGGATGGATCTTGAAAAATACATGTTGATCATCCTTTATATGAATCATGAACTTGAAGAGTTTGTTTATGTGTAGGATGATCATTCCTACAAAATATTAGTCTTGAAAATACAAGATTTCAAATATAATATTTTCAAGAAACTAAAGGTTAATACAAGATTTCACATGATTTGGTTTCAAAGGAAAATAACTATGTTTTAGAAGGTTAAATGGAACTAGAAAGGTATATGTAACATGAAAAATATAAGAAGATTTATTTTTGTAAAATCATGTTACAAGTTGTAAAGGATGAAATTTTGTAAGAATGAGTTTTATAAAATAAAAACCATAGATTTAGTGTTCTTAAACCTTATTAAACAACATGTTAAAAGACAACAAAGTTTTAAAAAACTTGAAGTTCATAACATCTTGTAGAATGCATATTTATGGCTATTGGTAAGTTGTGTAAAACTTATTGTTGATTGATGATGAATCTTCAAAAGAAAATGATATGCTATTAAGCATGGAAACCTCCATTTTTAAGGGGAAACTATGGCAAAATTTTTGTAAAAATTAAACACTTAGAAAAATATTTTTAAACAAGTGTTTATAAGTAATTTTTGATCTTGGTTTTAAATATAAAATTTGCCATAATTTTTGTTATAAAAATTACAAATATTGGAGGTTGATTTTTGATAATTAAAATGACTAAGTATATATTTAGGAAAATATATATTTAGATATCACAAGATTGTGTGCTACTAGTATATTGTTTGTATTAGTTATATTAAATTAGGAACATTGAAAATAATACACCAAAAATACCATGAATTGTAATATAAAAATATTACCAAATTCACAAGAAAATAAATATATATCTTATACCCAAATATTGGACAAATCGAACAAAGGACATTGGACAATATATATATATATATTTTCCAGAAATAAATTCGTAACTTAACAAATGTGATAAACGGTATTCTTGAAACCGAAGAAATAGTAAAATATGAATTTTTATAACTATTACAAAATATATCATATTTTGTCAAAATAGAAATATATTATTTTTGAGTGGAGAAAAAAAAATATATTTTCTTAAACAATGCAAAAATGTATTATGTTGGTGAAAACTAGAAATATATATTTTTCTAAGTTTAATCTTAAAAATATTATATTTAAGATATATTTGGAAGTATACTTATTTTTGCCAAAGCAAAATTTATAGATATTTTTCTATAAAAATTCTCTTAAAATATGTATATTTTAAGAATATGAAGTGGTGATTTTGATTGCATAAAAATAATATTATGGAAAAATTATACACAAATTAAGTATAAAATACTTAACAAATACAAGAAAATATGTATTCCTATACAAATAAATACACACCGGAATACATTACCCATACTTGGCAAAATACCCGTATACAAATACACAAGTACAAGTATACCCATACTTGGGAAAATATTTTATATGAGAAATACATGACAAAGCAAGCTAAAAATAAACATATTATTTTTAACAATATTCCAAATAATTGGATAAAAATAGTTTAAGTTAAAATATTCTTATTTTAACTAATAATTATATAATCTGGAATTATATAATACATCCCAACTGTATAACTCAAAGAATACTAAATCCCGAAAAAGAAAATAAGTCTTAATAAACAACTACGACTAGGAGTCGTTACACGACCTAAACGTCTAATAAAACATGGCACGTGTGTAGCTAGTTGTACGACTCGTAAGAAGGACCTTTGAGTATACGTGACAGTAGGACGCAAACCAGTGAGTTCATGTCTCCATTTTCTTTAACTATTTTCAGTTTTATAACTTACGGGGGTGCAATACATGTTTCAAATGGTATGGTTAGCTAAGGAATGAACAGTTAGATCATGTGAATGGTGGGTACAACACTTAAGACCATTAATCCTTGTATAAGGACCGTGGGGCATGAGTGATAGATCTATTTGGGTGTTGCGATCCCCACCCATGGGTCCGGGAGTGGCCCATGTGGTGACTATGTCGTCCCAGCCGGGTGGCCCAGTACGAAATCCGCAAAGGTTTGAGCCTTCCTGCACCATTGCACACATATTAATGTCCTTGCAAAACATTAATTGATCTGTTCATAGACGCTTTCATACCGGTTTACAAAGGAATACTTACAAATGATTACAAGTTTATACGAGCTCATATACAAAACACATGAACCCGCTCAACTTTTGTTGATGTTTTCAAAATTACATGTATTTCAGGAAACTAATGGATCTGGCGGCGCTAAGAAAGTTTCAAGAAATGTTTTCAAGAAGTGATGTCATCCTATTTTGGAAGGGTTTGGTTGGGATATCTTATCTTAGATAAGATATATACGAATCAAAGCCTTGTTTTCAAAGTCTTTTGTTAAAAGTCCTTTATGGAACTTCTTATTTTTGGATGGTTTGTAAGCTAAACATGAAGTCTGTTGGTTGAACCAAACAACTTGTGTTATATTATTTAAAACTAATGAATGGATGAACATCATGTTTTAATCATATAGTTGTTTATTATAATTGAATGCAATGATATTGATCAAGTCACACACCACACGCTTCCGCAAAAGTCAGGGTGTGACAGGTTGGTATCTGAGCTTCGATTGTAGTGAACTAGGATTTCTTCTCGCGTCTAAACTACAATCACTAGGATTCTCTCACGAAAATATTTTTCACAAAGTATTTTTCATTGCATTTACAAAAGCGCCGAGATCCCCAACTAATGTGCCAATAGAGGTATAGTCAGTCCATGTGGGATAGACTTGCCGAAGACAAATGACCCCCGAAAGAACAAACGAGAGTTATATGTGGCATGTTGCATTTATTTGCTTATATATACTAAGTAACATTATTTTTCATTAATATATATGCATATTTGTGTACGGAATAATTATTGACGGGAACGAGATACCTTCGACTCCTCATCCTATATTTATTCTTGACTAGCACAATGAGACTATCTACCTCGCTTTTATTGCGGAACTTATGGCTGACATAGTGTAACAACTCTCATCAAAAGTACTATTTAAATGTATTAATTAGTCTAAAAGGAAACCCTAATTGAGAGACCCAAGTGATTCTGAACAAACCCTGAAATTTTCATAATTTTCAGAATCAGGATTAGGGCCCCTAAAACTCAAGGGGGGTAAACCCTAGTGGATAATTATCCACTAAAATACGTTGTCAAATTACTGAAATTCGAGTGTAGCAACTCAGCAAGGCTAGTCCCAGTCGTGGCTAGTCTATGGGCCTATTTTCAACCCATACGCACCGTAGCAGATTATAGCCTACGATGCGCAGGCCTTTAAAAGACCCATACGCATCGTAGGGGATGTTTTGCTACGATGCGCAGGGCATCCCAAAATTTACCTATAAATAGCAGACATTGGTAGACGAATTCTGAACATTTTACGTCGACCCAAATCTCACAAATACACTGCTTTACGTTCTGTTATTCCAAAATTCAACCCCCGGGTATCGAAATTCTGCTACAAAACAGGGTATTAGCACAATCGCTGCTACGATTCATTTATCCGAAGATCAAGATATCCAATGCATGTTTAAATGCCGCCCACATTAGGGTTATACTTTATCATTCGTCATTAATTTGACGGATTGTCGTTAATTCGATAGGTAAAGTATTATACTTTATCGTTCGTTGTTAATTCAACGGATTGTCGTTAATTCGATAGGTAAAGTATTATACCTTGTCGTTCGTTGTTAATTCAACGGATCATCGTTAATTCGATGGACAAAGTATTGCATTTGATCATTCATTGTGATAATTTGATCTCGTAAATTATCGTAATTGCTGGATTGATTACTAACCCAGTTTTGTGTGCATTATCTATATTAGGTTAACAAGGCTAAACCATAGATTAGACTCTGACCATATTAAATCAGCAATGTGAGTCATTCTCTCTTTTTATCAAATCTATTTACAAAATCATGTTTATTTCAAAGTTATAATTACGGGGATTAAGTCTTTGTAATCACCAAGTTACAGCCGGTATGTGGGGTTTTGTATACATTACTTGATAATCGTCACCATTGGGGCAGCCAATGGGGGATATGACCATAGTCACAGACACCATTGGACGAATGGGCCAATGGGTCGAGTGGCAAGTACCGTGGGTAGTTGGATTGATATCAGAAACATTGTAATCGCTCTTAATACTGTAAATTATAACAAATGTGTCATTTTAGCAAAATGAATGAACTCACTCAGTATTTCCCGCTGACAAAACCTTTTTCAAACATGTTTCAGGTGATCTGTTGTAATTCAGGAAAAATGCTGGAGAATATTTCAAGCTTAAAGATAGTGGCTCAATATAAACTAAATAAATGATTTTGTAATATCACGCTTTTCTAGTAAAAAACTTACTATTGTAAATTATCGGGGTTTTATCCCGAATTGTGAAATAAATAATCGGGGAAAAATTTTAGCTTTAAGCGATCCTGTTTCCGCTGTTAAACTCAATTAAATCAATACCGCAGTAATTTCTGCCGCGGCTCCTGAAACGGGTCAAACCGGGTCTTGGGTCGTGACAGAAAAAGGTGGTATCAGAGCCACTGGGTTAATTTGATTAAGTATTTAGAAATACTTAATTTTTCCTGATTACTATTATGTGATTATTTGTATTATTAACTGATTATTTGATTATTTGTTAGTTACAGTATGGGTAAGAAAAAGCTGTCAAGCATCTATCTTAAATTAGATAAATCATCTAATGAAAAAGGAAGTTCATCCCGAACCAAATCCTCAAGTCAGTCTGAAATTCCTGAAAGAAGGAATATTCGTGCGTAAGGCACAATACGAGGAATCACTTTCTCCTCGAAGGAGGGAAATGATTATTAAGAAAAGTAAAGAGAAAATCCGAGAAAAGAGGATTAAACGGGAAACTCAAGAATTAATTGATAAATCACCTTGGGAAGATAAACTAGATGAGAAATGGGCTAATTTATATATGCTAGCTACAGTAGCAGAAAATATAAATCTTTAAAGTTAGCACTCTATTCTCATAAATCTAGAAACCTTGTGTGATAAATAAAACTTAAAATCTGAGTATGTTTGTCAGTTATCTTTGTAATTAACAAGTACACAGTATGTAATAAATTACAAAGTTATTTGTAAATTTTAACTCAATATTGTATGCATTTTGCATATATGCTACATCAGCATGAGTGAGATAACCGAAGATTTTCAGAATCTTAATCTGTATCCCGTAACTGTCGAAGCTTCCAAAGAATATATTAGTTACTATCCCGATGTTGAACAACCAGTAGAATTCAAGGTTCCACCCCTGAGTAAGCCAAAACAAAAGAAAAGAACTTATGTAGGATGGAGGAAAATCCGTAAGAAGAAGCCAGCTCCAAGACTGCCCAAAAAAAAAAATATCCCTTTGAAAAAGGGAAAAGAAATTTTAACTGGAGAGAGTTCCAAACAACAGGAAATTGTAACCAGGAAAAGTCCTAGACTACAGGAAATGGAAACTGGAAACAAAAAGAAGGATAAGGAGGTAGAATTACAAATGGAGAAGATTACTAAAGAAGTAATAATGGAAGTTGGGCAAGGGTCTATACCAGCTCAGAGAGAAATCGGGGAGAGTTCAAATCCAAACCAGGAAAGAACTTTTCAGGATGAGATAGATTTTCTGTTAGAAAACTGTGAGACAATTCAGCCTGTCCAGACAAATCTTTTTACCTATCCTATTGAAAACCAATTCCCTATGAATTGGGAACCAGCAGCAATTCCCGATCCAATAGTCCACTCCCAACCCATAGGAATGGACGAATGGTGGACAAACGATTGGCAATTTCAAAATATTGTCAATGATCCTTACACTTTTCTTCCACAATTCGATCCAGAACCATTACCTAATCCACCCATGAGCACTGAAAACATGGCCGAACTTCGCCATTTTGGCGAAGAGTTGTTTGATATGGGGAATAGAATGAGGGAGATAGGTGGACAGATTGCTTGGAAGTACGACGAGAGGGAAATGCGTTTTTAAAACAACAAGTAACGAGAGATGGTAACAAGGATAAAATGATAGTTGTATAATAGTACTAATCAAGTTAATCTGTAAATAATCAATAAAACTCTGTATGATATCTGTGAGTAATGATGTATAATAAATATATAAATGAAATCGAAAGATCGATTGTTTTGACTATATTTGTATTATACAATTTTCTGATTATTTGTATATAATTATTATTTGTCAGTTACTAATAAAATTTATATATATACATTATCAGATGGCAAACAGTAATGATGAACCTATTAATGAAGTTAATCATTCTGAACAACATTCAAGAGATCAATATATGACTCGGCAAGATATCGAAACCATTGTTGCTCAAGGGATAGCCAATGCTATTCCAGCATTCGTCGCTGCTATAAAGAATCCACCCGAACCGCAACAAATTGTTCCTAGCAAACAGATTACTGAAGATAACTTCAGTAATAGTGTAAATGGAGGCAATAAGCATGATAATCATAATAAGGAACCACATCAAGCTCCATTAACCAAGAAAATGAAAACTGCAACGCCTGGTTGCACTTTCAAAGAATTCATTGCTTGTAAACCCACTGAATTTGCAGGCAATGAAGGAGCAACTGCATCACTGCGTTGGTTAGAGAAAACCGAAGCAGTCATTGCAATAAGTAAATGTGGTAAAGATGATCAAGTCATGTATTCGTCCAATCTGTTCAAAGAAGGAGCACTCGAGTGGTGGAATACTGTGTTACAATCAAAAGGAAGAGCAATAGCTTATGCTATGACTTGGGAAGAATTTAAGGGTTTGGTGGAAAGAAAATTCTGTCCTGAGTATGAGAAAGAACAAATGGCGAATAAATTTCTAAATCATCGGATGATGAGTGTGGACTGTCGCAGATATACCTCGACATTCTTCGAATATGCAAGAGTGGTGCCAACACTGGCTTCGCCAGAACCGGTACTTATTTCTCGCTATATTTGGGGGCTAATTAGCGAAATCCGCAATATTGTTAAAGCTGCGAGACCTCGCACTATTGACGATGCGGTAGAATTAGCCAACACTCTGACCGATGAATTGGTGCGCACAAGAAATGAAGATAGGAAGAAGGCACTAGCTCAGAAAATTACCCAAGGATTTCGTGTGGGTAATAATAACAGCTTCAAGAGAAAAGGGACAGGGCAATCTCCAGGTCCGTCATTCTGCAGGAAATGCAAAAAGAAGCATTATGGAAGATGCGATATTACTTGCAATTTTTGCAAAGCTATAGGACATCGTGAAGAGAATTGCAAAAAAGAAAACAGTAATCTGTTTTAATTGTGGAGAAGCGGGGCATTATAAAACAGAATGTCCTAAATTGGTCAAACCAGTAGATAACAAAACCAAGACGACCGAAGGAACCATTAAGAAGAATGCTAGGGCATTTCAGCTGACCACCCAAGAAGCAGAACTTATTCCAGATGTGATAGCGGGTACGTTCCTAGTTCACAACGTGTATGCAAAAGTATTATTTGACTCTGGTGCAAACCAAAGTTTTATAAATACTTCATTCTGTCAAGCTCTTAGTTTACCTTTAACCAATATTAGGCAGATTTTTACCGTTGAAACAGCAGACGGAAATTCAGTTAAAATAGATAAAGTTTTGCAAGAAGGAAACATAGAACTTTTAGGACATAAATTCTCTGCAAGACTATTGCCGATGAATTTAGCTGAATTTGATGTTGTATTAGGAATGGATTGGTTAGTAGCCAACCATGCTAGAATCCTTTGTGATCAGAATTCCATAGAAATTCAAACACCTACCGGAGAAGTGATTAGGATTATAGGAGATAAACCACGGAAACCCATGAAGTTCATATCAGTAATGAAAGTTGCTAATTATGAACGAAAACAAGGAATAGTGTATATGATTTCGGTAATCATTAGCACTAAGGGAAAAGATCTTAAGGAAATACCAGTAGTATCAGAATACTCTGATATATTTCCGGAAGATTTACCAGGATTACCTCCAGATAGGGAAGTAGAATTTAGGATTCATCTAATTCCAGGAACTACACCGATAGCCAAGGCACCTTATCGGTTAGCACCTACAGAAATGTTAGAAATGAAAAAGCAATTAGATGAATTACTAAGTAAAGGATTCATACAACCTAGCTCATCCCCTTGGGGAGCGCCAGTGTTGTTTGTGAAGAAAAAGGATGGTTCAATGAGAATGTGTATCGATTATAGGGAATTGAATAAGGTTACAATTAAAAATCGATATCCATTACCTAGGATTGATGATCTTTTTGATCAACTTCAGGGGGCTAGATATTTTTCTAAGATAGATTTACGCTCTGGATATCATCAATTGAAGGTACAAGAAGAAGACATACCTAAAACTGCTTTCAGAACTAGGTATGGTCATTACGAGTTTACAGTCATGCCCTTCGGGTTAACAAATGCACCTGCAGCATTCATGGACATGATGAATAGGATCTGTAAACCGTATTTGGATAAATTTGTAATTGTTTTCATAGACGATATACTTATTTATTCCAAAAGTCAGACAGAGCATTGTGAACATCTTCATGCACTCTTAACTTTGTTAAGAAAAGAAAAGTTGTACGCCAAATTCTCGAAATGCGAATTTTGGCTAAAGGAAGTGCAATTTTTAGGACACATGGTGAATCATGAAGGTATTCATGTAGATCCTGCTAAGATAGAGGCAATTACCAAATGGAAGGTTCCACAAACAGCAATGGAAATTAGAAGTTTTATAGGTTTAGCTGGGTATTATAGACGGTTCATTAAGGATTTTTCCAAGATAGCCGTACCATTAACTAAGTTAACCTGTAAAGCCACTAAGTTTGAGTGGGGACCTAAACAGGAAGAAGCTTTTAGAATCCTGAAGCAGAAACTAACCCATGCACCAATCTTAGCCTTACCAGAAGGAACTGAAGATTTTGAAGTATATTGTGATGCTTCAAAATTAGGATATGGATGTGTGCTTATGCAACGCAAAAAAGTAATTGCGTACGCATCAAGGCAATTGAAAAAGCACGAAGAGAATTATACGACTCATGATTTAGAATTAGGAGCCGTAATTTTTGCCCTTAAGATTTGGAGACACTATCTTTACGGAAGTAAATTTACTGTCTATACCGACCACAAAAGTTTAAAATACATATTTGGGCAAAAAGAGTTAAACATGAGACAAAGGAGATGGATGGAAATCTTAAGTGATTACGACTGTGATATTCAGTATCACGAAGGAAAGGCGAATGTAGTTGCAGATGCCTTAAGTCGTAAGTATTATGAGAAACAACGAAGGGTTCGTGCTCTCAGATTAAATCTACAAATAGATTTAATGGAACAATTAAAGAATGTTCAAACTACAGCAATCAAGGATGATGCTGAAGGAATGAAAGGGCGGATCAAGGAATTAGAACAAGGAACAGATGGAATTTGGAGATTCCATAAGAATAGAATCTGGGTACCTAAGCAGGGAGACTTAAGACCTAAGATTTTAGAAGAAGCTCATAAATCTAGGTACACTATGCACCCAGGAAACAATAAGATGTACCAAGATTTAAGGAAGAATTTCTGGTGGATAGGAATGAAAAGAGACATAGCCAGCTATGTTTCTAAATGTCTTACTTGTTCACAAGTTAAGGCAGAACATCAAAAACCTTCGGGGTTACTACAACAATTAGAGATGCCAGTATGGAAATGGGAACTTATAACAATGGATTTTGTTACTAAGTTACCCAAAACCAGAAAAGGTAATGATGCGATTTGGGTAATTGTGGATCGATTAACCAAATCTGCTCACTTCCTACCTATGAAAGAAACTTTTAGCATGGAAAGACTGGCTAAATTGTATGTAGATGAAATTGTATCCTTACATGGAGTTCCACTCTCCATTGTTTCGGATAGAGATAGTCGATTCACTTCCCATTTCTGGAAAAGTTTCCAGCAAGCTATGGGAACTCGACTAAATTTAAGCACTGCATATCATCCACAAACAGACGGACAAAGTGAAAGGACGATCCAAACTCTAGAAGACATGCTCCGAGCATGTGTAATAGACTTTGGTGGAAGTTGGGATGATCACTTACCATTAATTGAATTCTCCTATAACAATAGTTATCATTCAAGCATTGATACTGCTCCATTCGAGGCACTGTATGGAAGAAAGTGCAGAACCCCAGTTTGTTGGGCAGAAATAGGAGAAAGTCAGTTATCAGGACCTGAAATAGTGCAAGAAACAACTGATAAGATTACTCAAATCAAAGAAAGGCTGAAGACGGCTCGAGATCGTCAGAAAAGTTATGCAGACAATAGAAGCAAGCCGTTAGAATTCCAAGTTGGAGACAGAGTACTGTTGAGAGTTTCTCCTTGGAAAGGAGTAGTCAGATTTGGAAAGAAAGGAAAGTTAAGTCCAAGGTACGTAGGACCATTTCCAGTGATCCAACGTATAGGACCAGTAGCTTATCGTTTACGATTACCAGAAGAATTAGCTGGAGTACATGATGTATTTCATGTATCCAATCTCAAGAAATGTTTAACAGACGAATCTCTGGTAGTACCTCTTCGAGATATAGAGGTAAACGAAAAGTTGAAATTTGTTGAGAAACCTCTTCAAATTGAGGATCGAAAGATCAAGTTTCTCAAACACAAACGACTAGTTCTAGTTAAAGTCAAGTGGGATTCAAAGAGGGGAGCTGAATACACTTGGGAACTGGAATCAGAAATGAAGAAAAAGTATCCACACTTATTCCAGTAAATCTCGAGGACGAGATTTTTCTTAAGGTGGGTAGAATGTAACAACTCTCATCAAAAGTACTATTTAAATGTATTAATTAGTCTAAAAGGAAACCCTAATTGAGAGACCCAAGTGATTCTGAACAAACCCTGAAATTTTCATAATTTTCAGAATCAGGATTAGGGCCCCTAAAACTCAAGGGGGGTAAACCCTAGTGGATAATTATCCACTAAAATACGTTGTCAAATTACTGAAATTCGAGTGTAGCAACTCAGCAAGGCTAGTCCCAGTCGTGGCTAGTCTATGGGCCTATTTTCAACCCATACGCACCGTAGCAGATTATAGCCTACGATGCGCAGGCCTTTAAAAGACCCATACGCATCGTAGGGGATGTTTTGCTACGATGCGCAGGGCATCCCAAAATTTACCTATAAATAGCAGACATTGGTAGACGAATTCTGAACATTTTACGTCGACCCAAATCTCACAAATACACTGCTTTACGTTCTGTTATTCCAAAATTCAACCCCCGGGTATCGAAATTCTGCTACAAAACAGGGTATTAGCACAATCGCTGCTACGATTCATTTATCCGAAGATCAAGATATCCAATGCATGTTTAAATGCCGCCCACATTAGGGTTATACTTTATCATTCGTCATTAATTTGACGGATTGTCGTTAATTCGATAGGTAAAGTATTATACTTTATCGTTCGTTGTTAATTCAACGGATTGTCGTTAATTCGATAGGTAAAGTATTATACCTTGTCGTTCGTTGTTAATTCAACGGATCATCGTTAATTCGATGGACAAAGTATTGCATTTGATCATTCATTGTGATAATTTGATCTCGTAAATTATCGTAATTGCTGGATTGATTACTAACCCAGTTTTGTGTGCATTATCTATATTAGGTTAACAAGGCTAAACCATAGATTAGACTCTGACCATATTAAATCAGCAATGTGAGTCATTCTCTCTTTTTATCAAATCTATTTACAAAATCATGTTTATTTCAAAGTTATAATTACGGGGATTAAGTCTTTGTAATCACCAAGTTACAGCCGGTATGTGGGGTTTTGTATACATTACTTGATAATCGTCACCATTGGGGCAGCCAATGGGGGATATGACCATAGTCACAGACACCATTGGACGAATGGGCCAATGGGTCGAGTGGCAAGTACCGTGGGTAGTTGGATTGATATCAGAAACATTGCAATCGCTCTTAATACTGTAAATTATAACAAATGTGTCATTTTAGCAAAATGAATGAACTCACTCAGTATTTCCCGCTGACAAAACCTTTTTCAAACATGTTTCAGGTGATCTGTTGTAATTCAGGAAAAATGCTGGAGAATATTTCAAGCTTAAAGATAGTGGCTCAATATAAACTAAATAAATGATTTTGTAATATCACGCTTTTCTAGTAAAAAACTTACTATTGTAAATTATCGGGGTTTTATCCCGAATTGTGAAATAAATAATCGGGGAAAAATTTTAGCTTTAAGCGATCCTGTTTCCGCTGTTAAACTCAATTAAATCAATACCGCAGTAATTTCTGCCGCGGCTCCTGAAACGGGTCAAACCGGGTCTTGGGTCGTGACACATAGTTACCAAACGAGACCCTTAGCTGGTTTCCGTAGAAGATGGCTGTTTTTTTCCTCGAATGCGGTGGTGCCTGACTACGGCAGTGACGGCGAGGCGGAGGAGGTCACCTTGGATAATAACCTTATCAGTGGGACGAGGTCCCTGTGGCTTTTGCGAAACATGATTAACGACACTCTTTTCCAGGCAATGAAGATGAGGTACTCATCTTGAAGGTGCCCCTCCAACTACTATTGTTAGGAACTCTCTTTATTCCTATCATGTCTAAGCATTGTGCCATTTCGCGCGTAACGACAGCGGACATTAGTGCATGGACCACCATAAAGGTCCCTCCTATGTTGAAGGTATGAAGACAGTAGTGTCCCCTCTCTGATTGATCAGCTGCCTGAAATGAGAGAAAATTAGGGTGACCATGCAAGGCAATTTATTATTACGGGGACCCACGTAATAACAACTTGTAGTGCATGGAAATCCTGGTGGACTCTGCGGGTCAAGCAAATGATAACTATCTATTTGAATCTCTTCAGTCATTCCAAATCTCCATCTAATAGAACCCTAACCGAGATAGTTACTATAACACTCTACAAAGTAGGAAGTCTGTCTTTGTCTACTTCGCACCTACACCTCTACATGTAGTATGAGTCGTTTGGGACCCGGTATCTAATCAAGTAAAGATGGTTATCACGCAGAAAGATTTTCCTCAACACTTTAGGATTCTTGTGTTTAAACTGGTACGGAGCCTACATCACCCTAACTTATCCAATGTAGATGCTATGATAGACCCCAACATTTGACATCCGTTTTACCCCCAAGGAGGTAGCTTGGCGCGAGCTGTAGTATAACCCATTTACCGCACTCTAGCCAGCATTCATAAAGACCGTACCAACCATGTTGGGACTCATGGAGCCCAAGCAAAATCAATGTATAAGTCGCACAGTCCAGTGTGGCAAAGGGGTCCTCCCTACGATAGACAATCGAGGCTCATGAAGTATAGAACACATGATATAAGGGCAGAAGCGACCACTCGATTCTCCCCATCTCAACAAATTCCCATTCCATTTAGGCACATGGAAGACACATGTAAGAAGATTCTTCTCGACCTTCACTCCAATCAGTACCTCCACACTCTCTATCCCTTAATGCACCCCATCGTTTGGGTAGTGCATTCGTGCCCTGGAAACCGCTCTAAGATTGCTACAAGGCACAACTCGGTCCCGAGAAAGAAGTCATGTACCCTCACGACTTTACCTCTGCGTTTTCAGTATTAACCCCCCCTGCACGTGGTAGTAATGCACACCCTCCCCCAATCTTTTGGGAAGTATACCTGTTTTTGTAGAACTAAAGGCTATGGAAGAGTCGGAGACTTGAGGAATAAACAAGGGATAAGGTAAAGGGGAGACCTCACCGTATTTTGTATAACACTGGATGACATGCATCAACCGGAGTAAGGTTACTCCGAGGACATTTTCTCCACGAAACCAAATGTAACAAGTTGACATGGTATATATGGAAGTCGATATATCCTTATCAAGATTTTGTAGTAACTCATTTTACCTCGCTACAATGATGAGATGATTATGGTGGGAAGATTTGCATAAGCATTATTATGAATTACCTCACCCTTATACTTATAGTGCACGACGAATGAGCTTTGCTTTCACTCATAGACGACAATATTTATTCCAAAATAAATGACTAATTTCATCGATGTGTTTTATACATGTGAAGCTCATGGAACCACAACGGAGGAATGCTGGTCAAGCCCAATCGGAACCTTTACATGTAACAAGAGCTGAGCTCGAAGCCCTGGTGAACCAGCAAGTTGCTAAAGCAATCGCCCAATACGAAGCAAGCAGCACTGCAAACAACGGCAGAATAAGACCATATTGGGAATTGCTCAGGCGGTAACTCTCGCCCTAAGTCCTACCGAGGGCGAGGTGGCGATGGAGAAACCAAATGAAAGTCCAGTGGAGAAGAAGACACATGTGGAGTCTTCTTCGGATGGAAATAAAATAAAGTTTTCAAACCTGAAGAAAGGCATCCAAGCAAGTCATGACAACACAAATGCAAACAAAATGAGGGGAGCAAACCCGCCTCGTGGCACGAAAGCTTTTGGAGCTACCAATGAGGCCAGAGGAAAGGTTTATTTGGGGACTAAGCCGAGATCTGACAGATGCAAGTTTCACCATGAAGGTCGATGCTAGAAACCTAAGTGTGACAGATGTGGAAAAGAAGGACACAACAAGGATGCCTGTTGGGCAAGATATCCCAACCAAGGAGGAGATGGTAACTACAACCAGGGCAGAAACGATACCGGTAGAGTTCCAGGTTGTTTCAACCGTGGTGACGTGGGGCACTTTAGAAAAGATTGTCCTAAGCAGAACCGAGCACGAGAAAGAGTCTTCATGATCAGAGCTCGTGAAGCACGCCAGGACCCGAATGTTGTGACGGGTACGTTCCCTATTAACCAACACTATGCATCCATTTTGATTGATACTGGCGCCGACTTTAGCTTTGTATCTATAGAATTTAAGAACCTACTTGGTCTAGAAGCAAGTAAGCTAGACACCCCCCTATTCAATAGAGTTAGCAAATGGGAAATTAGTCGAAGAGGATGAAGTTATTAAGGGTTGTACACTTGAACTTGGAGAACGAAAATTTTCTATCGACCATCTACCAGTTGGTTTAGGTAGTTTTGATGTAATAGTCGGCATAGATTGGTTGTCCAAGTTTGGAGCCGAAGTGGTTTGTTAGGAGAAAATCATTCGTATCCCTCTTGCGAATGATGAAACACTTATAGTACACGGTCTTCATGCAGTTGATGTGAGGATGTTGGGCCCCATAAGGCGGTGGATTGTGACACCCACGTTGGTTATGAAGGAGCGGAAGTGCCTTCGAAAAGGCTGCATAGCCTCCCTTCCTCATGTTGTTGACAAGGAGACCAAGGAGCCAAGATTAGAAGACATTCCCGTTTTGAAGGAATTTCCAGAAGTCTTTTCCGAAGACTTTCCTGGGCTACCTCCACATCGACGAGTAGAGTTTCGAATAGACCTAGTGCCAGGAGCGGCACCAGTGGCAAAAGCACCTTGCCGGTTAGCTCCGTCAGAGAAGCAAGAGCTGTCAACGCAATTGCAAGAGTTGTTGGATAAGGGATTTATCATGCCGAGCTTCTCACCTTGGGGAGCTCCAGTGTTGTTTGGTAATAAGAAGGAAGGCATTTTCTAAATGTGTATTGACTACAGGGAGTTGAATAAATTAACCATCAAGAATCGGTATCCCTTGCCGAGGATTGATGACTTGTTCGACCAATTATCAGGCTCTAGCTACTACTCGAAGATTGACTTGAGGTCGGGATATCATCAACTGCGAACACAAGAAGAAAGTATCCCTAAAATGGCCTTCAGGACTCGTTATGGACATTACGAGTTCCTTATCATGCCGTTTGACTTGACGAATACACATGCGGTATTCATGGACCTCATGAATCAGGTGTGCAAGCCATATTTGGAGAAGTTCGTGATTGTGTTTATTGATGGCATCCTTATTTACTCGAAGACCAAGGAAGAACATGAGCAACATCTGCGAGCCATCTTGGAACTTCAGAAGAAGGGACAGTTGTACGCTAAGTTGTCGAAGTGCGAATTTTGGATTCGTGTGGTGCAATTCCTAGGCTACGTGGTAAATGAGAGCGGAATTCATGTTTACCCTCCCCAAAGGCGCCAACTGAGATACGATAATTTCTGGGATTAACAGGCTATTATAGACGATTCATTAAGAATTTTTCAAGTATTGCTCAGCCGCTAACGTCCCTAACCCAGAAGGATAAGAAGTTTGATTAGGGTGAGAAACAAGAAACAGCTTTTCAGACGTTGAAAGATAAACTCCGCGATGCACCAATTCTATCTTTACCCAACGGTACCGATGGTTTTATGGTATATTGTGATGCTACTCGACAAGGTCTTGGTTGCGTGTTGATGCAACGAGACAAAGTCATCGCATACGCGTCACGTCAGTTGAAGGTGCATGAGAATAACTATACGACGCACGACCTCGAACTAGGTGCTGTGATCTTCGCGTTGAAGATCTGGCGTCATTACTTGTATGGTGCTCGTTGCACGATCTTTACAGACCATAAGAGTTTGCAACACATCTTTGATCAGAAAGACTTAAACATGAGATAGTGAAGATGGGTCGAGCTGTTGAATGATTACGATTGTGAGATTAAGTATCACCCGGGCAAGGCGAACGTTGTAGCCGACGCCTTGAGCCACAAGGAGCGTGCAAAGCCTCTAAGGGTGCGAGCCTTAGAAATGACTATACAACCTGATCTCATATCTCGAATTCGTGAAAGCCCAACAGGAAGTGCTTAGACCGGAGAACCTAAGAGCGGAATCACTGCGTGGTATGGAAGTGAAATTGTTGCCCAAGGAAGATGTAACATTATATTTCATGGAACGACTTTGGGTTCCGTTTCGCGGCAATCTTCGTGCACTTATTTTGGACGAAGCTCATAAGTCAAGGTACTCGATCCATCCTAGATCCGACAAGATGTACCAAGACTTGAAGGATTGGTATTGGTGGCCCAAGATGAAGGCCGACATCACTATATATGTGGGTAACTGCCTTACTTGCACCAAAAGTTAAGGCAGAGTACCAGAAACCATCAGGGCTGCTGCAACAACCTGGGATTCCCTTGTGGAGGTGGGAACAGATCTCGATGGATTTCATTACCAACTGCCAAGAACCTAAAGAGGTCATGATATGATCTGGGTAATTGTTGATCGACTCACGAAGTCTGCACATTTCTTACCGATCAGTGAGAAGGACAACACAAAGAAGTTAGCAGAGATATACCTTAGGGAGATTGTAGCACGCCATGTAGTGACTATATCTATCATATCCGACCGAGATGGTCATTTTGTGTCAAGGATTTGGCAAACATTTCAGCAAGCTTTTGGATCTCAGCTGAACCTCAATACTGCATTTCACCCTCAGACGCACGACCAAAGTGAACGGACGATTCAGACCCTGGAAGATATGTCACATGCTTGTGTGATGGACTCTGGTGGAAGTTGGGATACTCACTTACCCTTAGTGGAGTTTTCCTACATTAATAGTTATCACACCAACATTCAGGTCGCCCCGTTCGAAGCTTTATATGGACGTAAGTGTCGTTCCCCGTTGTGATGGGCGGAGACCAGAGACAAATAACTCATTGGTCCAGAGTTGGTTCAGGAAACTACAGACAAGATTGCTCAGATATGTGATCATATCAAGTCAGCATGTGACAAGCGGCGGAAACTGGTGGAATTTGAGGTTGGTGATATGGTTTTATCGAAAGTCTTGCCTTGGAAAGGCGTGGTATGGTTTGGAAAACGTGGGAAGTTGAACCCATGGTATATTGGACCTTTCAAGATCCTAGAGAGGATTGGAACCGTTGCATACAAGCTAAAGCCTCCAGAAGAACTTAGCAGTGTCCATGACACGTTTCACGTGCCTAATCTCAAGAAGAGTCTGACCCAAGAAACAGTAGTCATTCCCGCAGACGAGATTCACGTCAACGACAAACTCCAATTTATGGAAGAACCTGTCGAGGTTACGGACTGGAAAGTCCACAAGATCCGGAGAAGTCGTATCAAACTTGTTAAAGTCCGTTGGAATTCACGTCATGGCCCAGAGTTTACTTGGGAGCGTGAAGACCAAATCAAATCAAAATATCCGCATTTGTTTCACAACTCCCCTGCAACCGATAACGCAGCTTGAATTTCGGGGACGGAATTCTTTTAACGGGGGGGGGGGGGGGAGAATGTGACAACGGGTACTTTTCCATGTATTTCATACAATATATACAGTAATTTGTATCTTAATGACTGTGTATGATTTAAACAATGAGATGAATGATTTCCTGATTACTTTGAAGAACATACAAATGCACTACATGTTGCAGGATTACTTATCATTATTACATGCAACCCGGTATGATTGAATTAGTGCACAGAACAAAGTTAGCACAGTTATCAGACAAACTAGAAGTACTGACAGGAGTTCAGTACTCAGACAGACATGATGTTAAGACACAGAATGAGCCCCGGAACCAAGAGTTACACTAGAATAGTATGTAGGAAATTAGGGATCATAAAACTGCCTTCCGAGTGATGATTTAAGTGCCCGAAACACACTAAAACTGCAGAATTATGCAGAAAAGAGCAAAAATCAGCATTTTAACATCAAAATATAATGCAGAATTAAGGTTTAATGATACAGAATACCTTGATAAGTGTCGGGAATCAAAACTATCATAAAAGACATCATAGCGCACACTAAACTGCGCAATTTAGCACCTTAACGAACCGGTAACCAAACGAACAACCGGACACTCCCTGAAACACCAAAATTTAACTAGTAGCATTATTTAAATGTTACAAAGTTAGTTATGATCACCAAACATCATATTACTACTTAAAACACCTAAACACATTAACACCTCACTTGAACACTTGAATTGTAACTAAACTAACTAACTACCACTAAAACCTAACTACATACCCCCCCCCCCCATAACCGGTTCCAACAAGGGCCCCACAAGGTTGAATTCTTTTGATTAATAAAATGGGTTTGTTGTTTAGATCTTAAACATAATATACATTGTGTAAAAATGTGTTGGAAGTAAATATAAGAAATCCACAAGGTCATAAGCTCAAACATTCTAACACTCACCAACACCATCGTCTCTATTTCTTCTCCTTCTAACCTCACGGCCAACACCCCCTAAGATCACCATCATTTTTCTAGCAAGTTTCCAAGTATTCTAAGGCATTCCTAAGGTGTAACAAGCAAAGATAAGAAGGTGGGAAGCAAAGGAATTGGAAGGACCTTCACAAGGAGCTATTAACCACCTCATTCTTCATCACTTTGCTACTTGATTCTTCCCTAGCCTTAGAGCTAGTACTAAGCTCCTTTAATCTTGTTTTTACTTCTAATTTTAGTGGTTAAAGTATAATGTAACTTGATAAACTAAAGAATCTCAACAAACCATGAAGATGAACATTAACATAAAGCTCTAAATCATGAAAATCAAAGTTGTTAAAGTGTATGTAGTAGACTTGTTTGTTGATTACTTGCATATATGGTGTAGATCGTCATATGAAACTTGCTAGATGAAGATTAAACACATGATCTAGCAATTATATGGATGGATTTTGAAAAATACATGTTGATCATCCTTTATGTGAATCATGAACTTGAAAATGGGTTTGTTTATGTGTAGGATGATCATTCCTACAAAATATAAGTCTTGAAAATGTAAGAGTTGAAAAATAATATTTTCAAGAAACTAAAGTTTACTACAAGATTTCACATGATTTGGTTTCAAAGGAAAATAACTATGTTTTAGAAGGTTAAATGGAACTAGAAAGGTGTATGTAACATGAAAAATACAAGAAGATTTATTTTTGTAAAATCATGTTACAAGTTGTAAAGGATGAAATTTTGCAAGAATGAGTTTTATAAAATAAAAACCATAGATTTAGTGTTCTTAAACCTTATTAAACAACATGTTAAAAGACTACAAAGTTTTACAAAACTTCAAGTTCATAACATCTTGTAGAATGCATATTTATGGTTATTGGTAAGTTGTGTAAAACTTATTGTTGATTGATGATGAATTTTCAAAAGAAAATGATATGCTATTAAGCATGGAAACCTCCATTTTTAAGGGGAAACTGTGGCAATATTTTGTAAAAATTAAACACTTCGAAAAATATTTTTAAACAAGTGTTTATAAGTAATTTTTCTTCTTGGTTTTAAAAATATAATTTTCCATAATTTTTGTTGTAAAAATTACAAATATTGGAGGTTGATTTTTGATAATAAAAATGACTAAGTATATATATTTAGGAAAATAAATATTTAGATATCACAAGATTGTGTACTACTTGTATATTGTTTGTATTAGTTATATTAAATTAGGAACCTAAAAAATAATACACCAAAAATACCAAGAATTATAATATAAAAATATTACCAAATTCACAAGAAAATAAATATGTATCTTATACCCGAATATTGGACAAATCGAACAAAGGAAATTGGACAATATATATATATATATTATATATACCGGAAATAAATTCGTAACTTAACAAATGTGATAAACGGTATTCTTGAAACCGAAGAAACGGTAAAATATGAATTTTTATAACTATTACAAAATATATCATATTTTGTCAAATTAGAAAATATATTATTTGTGAGTGGAGAAAAAATATATATATTTTCTTAAACAATGCAAAAATGTATTATTTTGGTGAAAACTAGAAATATATATTTTTCTAAGTTTAATCTTAAAAATATTATATTTAAGATATATTTGGAAGTATACTTATTTTTGCCAAAGCAAAATTTATAGATATTTTTCTATAAAAATTCTCTTAAAATATGTATATTTTAAGAATATGAAGTGGTGATTTTAATTGCATAAAAATAATATTCCAGAAAAATTATACACAAATTAAGTATAAAATACTTAACAAATACAAGAAAATATGTATTCCTATACAAATAAATACACACCGGAATACACTACCCATACTTGGCAAAATACCCGTATACAAATGCACAAGTATGAAAATACACAAGTACAACTATACCCATACTTGGGAAAATATTTTATATGAGAAATACATGACAAAGCAAGCTAAAAATAAACATATTATTTTTAACAATATTCCAAATAATTGGATAAAAATAGTTTAAGTTAAAATATTATTATTTTAACTAATAATTATATAATACATCCCAACCGTATAACTCAAAGAATACTGAATCCCCAAAAAGAAAATAAGTCTTATTAAACAACTAAGACTATGAGTCATTACACGACCTAAACGTCTACTAAAACATGGCACGTGTGTAGGTAGTTGTACGACTCGTAAGAAGGAGCTTTGAGTATATGTGACAGCAGGACGCAAACCAGTGAGTTCATGTCCCCCTTTTCTTTTAATTGTTTTCGGTTTTATAACTTACGGGGGTGAAATACATGTTTCAAATGGTATGGTTAGCTAAGGAATAAACTGTTAGATCTTGTGAATGGGGGGTACAACACTTAAGACCATTATTCCTTGTATAAGGACCGAGGGGCATGAGTGATAGATCTATTTGGGTGTTACGAGCCCCACCCATGGGTCCGGGAGTGGCCCATGTGGTGACTATATCGTCCCAGCCGGGTGGCCCGGCATGAAATCCGCAAAGGGTTGAGCCTTCCTGCACCATTGCACACATATTAATGTCCTTGGAAAACATTAATTGATCTGTTCATAGACACTTTCATACCGGTTTACAAAGTAATACTTACAAATGATTACAAGTTTATACGAGCTCACATATAAAACACATGAACTCGCTCAACTTTTGTTGATGTTTTCAAAATGACATGTATTTCAGGAAACTAATGGATCTGGCGGCGCTAAGAAAGTTTCAAGAAGTGTTTTCAAGAAGTGATGTCATCCTATTTTGGAAGGGTTTGGTTGGGATATCTTATCTTAGATAAGATATATACGAATCAAAGCCTTGTTTTCAAAGTCTTTTGTTAAAAGTCCTTTATGGAACTTCTTATTATTAATAAATTGTTCGCCGCTATGTAACCGTTGGTCAAACCCACGTTTTAGTTAATCCTGACCGTAATAATTCAGGCGGTTATCTCCAAGATTTAATCTCATCCGTTCAAACCCAAAAAAACTGGCAGTTTTTTTTTCAACGCCAGTTGAAGTTTCCTGTGCTTTCTGCATGTTTTTCGCTACGTGGGTACGCTCCCTCAACCGTTGCCCTACAATTATACAGATACACTCGGTTCCTCATTCACTTTCAAATCATCTTCTTCCTCTCTCTAAAATTTCTCTGATTCAATTGCTTGCTGGTTATAATTGATACAATCACAAATCCAAATCAATAAACCCAGATCAACAAGATGAAACACATCAATTCAATTGCGGCGTTTCTAGAAGTGATTATCATTTCGTTGCTGATGAATCTCAACCTCAGCCAATCAATGATACTGCTTCCCACTTGACTTCGCTGCTTCTTCACATGAGGAAACCCTAGAAGCGAAATCTCAACCTCAGGTACTATCGTTTCGTATTTTTTGGTAACTTCGCTTTAGAATTTAGGGTTCGCAATTTCACATACAACTCTTGGCGGGGTAAAATCCGGAGGGCTCGTGGTGGAAATTGATAGTTTCTACCAGTGAAGCAACCGTGATTTTGCAGCCATGGCGTTCACCATGCTCACCACTCAGTTGAATTGTCGCTCACTTACGTGAATTTCTATTCAAACTCCCAACCTGGTGTTTGATTAATTGCTTCCCATTTTATATGTGTTATTTCATATATTGTGTTTTGATTTTGTGTTTATTTCAAATTCAGGGTCAAAGCTGCCTCTTAAACGGGTCAAAATTGTCTAAGAAAGTGGCTGCCTATCAGGTGTTTGATCAATTTCATTGTGTTTTTTTAATAGCATTTCATTGTGTTTTTTCAATAGCATTTCATTGTGTTTTTTTAATACCATTTTGAGAATTGTTGGATCCTATATTATAACCATCAACTTCAATATCTTGGTACTACATGAACTAATATTGTATTTTTATTATTCATCTCATGTGTGTAGTATGGAGCAACAAGGGTGGATATTGATCTTGCTGGCTAACGGTTCTGGGAGTGAAAAGGAGATCAAAAGGCCATCGTATGGCTTCATTATCGTACATTGGTAAGTTAAATCTCCTTCTGATTATGTTTGGAATTCATTAAACTTAATTCTGCATATAGGGTTCTTGGTAATTAGACTTGGCGATTCGTTTGTTTGAGTAATAAATGGTGATGTTTTCTGATTGACATCTTGATTATCAGGAAGTTTGAGATGAATCTGATTGATGAACAAAATCTCAGTTTACATCAATTTGTAGAATCCTTAACCCTCTGTTTTCTTGATGTGGACTGTTAAAAAAAAGTCACAAATCCGGGTTAGTTTTGTTGAGTATTCTTGATTTGTGTTGGTCAAAACAGTCAAAATTAATTTTGCTAATTTACTGTTTTAATAAATTTCTTGATGTGTGTTCGTTGCAGATTGAAAATAAAGTTCATGATTACATGAACTCACAAGCCAAATTCGAAGACAAGATGTGGGCGATTCTGAATGTCTGGCTGATTGAAGATCAACTATGGCTGATTGAAAACTACTACAGATGTTTCCTATATGTCCGTTGCTGCCTTTTATCATGAGCAAAGCTTTCATTAATGGCTTGTCATCATAAATCACAATAAATACATAAGAATACATCTTTTTTTTTTTTTTTCCTTTTTGGCCTTTAGAAATTCCTTGGTTAAATAATCCTTACTATAACATATAAATATTTTGGATTACTTTAAAAAAATGCCTGTGTATGAACTCGAACTTACTTATAGTCATTATACCAAATATGGAAGGACCAAATGTGGGTTATCTTTTACGTAATTATGCTTTGTTATTGCAATAGGGGTATATTGGGCATTTTGGGTTGGGACAGGTTAATCCAAGAGAAGCTCCGGCTGCAGGCGCTGTACTTTCTGGCTCACCGGGTCTCTGCTAATGTTGTGAATCTAATGTATTTGGATCTTGGCCACATGAAAAATCTTTGGGCTAAGAGCTGGATGCATCAGCGAATTTATTCGGTGCATGTTGCCTGTAATTTATTGCCGATGTATGTTGTTGCTGCTGTTATGAAGTGGAAGGATAAAGCGGTTCCATTTCGGGCTATCTGACTGCAACTTTACAAGGTTTTGAAGCACCTGGATGTTTCAGTCATTTTGTCCCAATTCTCTGTGGAATTGCAGATGATATATGCCAAGTTCAGGTCCGATTTTGTGATTCTGCTGGGTCTTGGTCAAGCTTTAAACTGCATATACACGGCTGTTAAGAGCTGGCTGCATCAGATCTTCATGTGGACTTGTATTATTTGGTTTTATGCTGGTAACAGGTCTGGATTAATTGTCTGGATGGTGTATTTTTTGAGGGCGGATAATGGCGATTTTTGTGTGGGGATTCGGAGGGCGAAGAGGGGTTTCGGAAGGGGGTTTGTCGAGTCGAATTGTTCCTGGTGGAATGCTATGGTTAGCGGGTTTGGGAATTCCGGGAAGGTGAGTGATACGGGTAAATGATCAGTGGTTTAGATGGCAGTGGATGGAGATGTTGTTAGGAATCAGTGGATCCATCAACAGTGGATGAACAACAGAGGTTGTTAATAACAGTGGATTAGCAGCAGAGGTGGTTAGCTAACAGTGGATCAGCAACAGAGGTTGTTAGTTAACAGGGGTTAGCAACAGAGGTTGTTAATAACAATGGATTAGCAGCAGAGGTGGTTAGCTAACAGTGGATCAGCAACAGAGGTTGTTAGTTAACAGGGGTTAGCAATAGAGGATCAGCAAGTTGAAGGTCTGAAAGTAGGAGATGAAGTATTTGGAAATATAAGCGAGAGGTAGCACTCGATAGGCTGAAACTGTCGGACATGTGTGTGCGCAGTTCATGGTCCCATACAACTACATGGAGTACAAATTTCCAGTGTTTTGCCACAACTGGTGATGGTTCGATTGTGGTAGGTCCGTTAGACAGGAAGATTCGGTTATACTCGACGAGTTCTTTGAGGCAGACTAAGACTGCTTTTCCGGGGCTTGGTTCACCAATTACTCACGTTGATGTTACTTACGATTGGAAGTGGATATTGGGCAGTTGGGAACCACTGATACTTGCTTGATTTTGCCTTGTACGTTGTTTACTGATAAAGACGGGAAGACAAACGGGGTTTAGCGGTCGAATGGGTAACAAGATACCCGCTCCAAGATGACGAAAGTTAACTCCTGTAGATTCGCATACGGCGGGGAAGCAAAATAAGTTCCACAGTGGCATATTTTCATGGGTAAGGTTCCCTCCTTTTCTTTCATTATTAGTACGTGAATAACATTTATAAAATTCTGTTTTTAGGTGACGGAAAGTGGTAAACAAGAACGCTATCTGGTTGCAACTGTGGGAAAATTCAGTGTGATTTGGGATTTCCAGCAAGTGAAGAACAGTGCACATGAGTGTTACAGGAATCAACAAGGCCTCAAAAGTTGTTACTGCTAGAAACTCATGACCAGAAATGAGTCCATCATCGAAAGCCGATTCATGCATGATAAATTCGCAGTCACTGACTCACCTAAAGCACCATTGGTTGTCGCAGCCCCCATGAAAGTGACATCGTTCAGTTTGTCTGATGGAAAAGGAAAACGGCGATGGACATACAACTTTAACTAATTCTTTGTCATGTGTTTTCATCGTTTGTTTATAATAGATTTGCATAGATGTAATGTAGTATGTTTTTATTTGTTTCTTTAGATTTGGATACTGAATTCGCAAAGAAACAACAATTGAAGTAGGCGATATTTGCGTAGTGTAACAAGGCATTGTAGATTGTTTGCTTGATCGATTGACCTATGTTTGCATCTGTTTTTCTATGTTATGCCCCATCACATGGTAAAAAACCGACCCAACCGGAGTTAAAACTTGAAAACGTTTGGAACTGGGTTCGTCAAAAACTGAGTTCAAGCCGAATTTCTCTTCTCATCCAGAGTCCGTTAGCGGTTTGAATCGAGTTTTAATGATACTAATATGCTATGTGGCTAGAGAGTTTATAGATGGTTTCCCAGTTTTATTGCTCGACATTGTGTTATAGTTTGCAATCCATTGTGTCTTTTTTCCTCGGCGTTGTGTTATATTTCTCAGTATTGTGTTATATTGCTTGACATTGTGTTATATTTTCTCGCCTTTTTCCCTGTATATTATTTAGATCCATTAGAAATGCACATTAAACACTAATGATTATATATGGTTACAACTTAGCTAAATTTTTTTTTTAATTTTTTTTGCAGGTAATGTAAGTGTTATCAAGAACTTGAATTCTGAGAGCGTGGAAGGCTTGCAAGAGTGGCAGGTAATTATGTTACAAACACAATTTGTGACGGTTCGACTTCTTTGATTATGAAAGTGATTTGGGTCGTGTTTGATCTCAAACGGGTTAAATTAAAAAATTAGCTTAGCTGGTTGAACATGCTAAATGATATTTAAAATCTACTTTCAAAGCACATGCATAATTTTTGATATTTTAATTGGCATATTAGTACAAAAAAATGTAAAAAAAAAACAGTGTTTGTGGGTCAAACCAACCCGACCCGTACTACAAAACACCTCTAATATGCAGATTATTTTTTAAACAGTATTGATTTTGTATCATATTTGCAGGTCAAAGTGACGGGGCCAGACAACCGCTGAGGTGCATTTTGAAAGCGCCAGACAACCGCTAAGGCAAGCCGAGCTGGCTAAACTGGCAGATCTTATTGCGGCAGTGGATGTGTTTCCTTTTGAAGACGACATGACAGATGGGTATGGCTGCCATCTGGCAGCTTCTCGGTTCGCAACGCAAGAAAGGTTATAGAAAATAAATATTTCAACAAAATGGGTATCGAATTTATGTAGAATGGGTACCACTTAAGGTATTTTTTGTTAAAGATATAGCGGAAGGGCAATATGGTAATATTGGGTTGTGTTCGATCTCAAGCGAGTCAAATCAGAAACGTATAACCCTCTAAATCATTTTATTCAAAGATTCAGTATCGTAATAAGACTCTTTTTTTGCAATCATAATTACAGCATCAAGTATTTATAACTACTTAAAATGAAGAAAAACATTTGTGGGTCAACCCAACCCGATCCAACGTGTTTTGATCCGTACTAAAAGTATGACCATTATGACCCGAACCCACTTTGACCTGCATGACGCTTGTGTTATTACAGGTTTTTTGAATTTCCTGCATCGATCATGTCCCCAGATGACGGCGAAAATCCACACCCGTGGAGACTATGCACCGTCACGCAAGTCGAAGAAGTAAAATGTGTCCTAAGACTACTCCCAATATGGTTATGCACCATATTATCATCAACAGTACTCATCCAAATGATTTCACTTTTTGTCGAACAAGGTGCAACCATGAACCGAAAAAACTCGAACTTCTACATCCCACCTACAAGCATGATGGTTTTTGACATAATAAGCACATCAATTTTCATTATCTGCTATGACAAACTCATTCTCCCACTATACGTCAAAATAACCAAACCAAACCAAACCAAACCAAAGCCCAAACCGCCAAGCGAGCTGCAACGAATGGAGATCGGGCTTGCTATTGCGACATCAACGATCATCACAGCAGGTGTAGTGGAACATCACAGGCTAAAATATGCAAGTGAAGGCCCAAAAGAAACAAGCACTTTAAGCATATTTTGGCAAACACCTCAGTATGTATTGGTGGGAATAGTTAAAGCTTTTACTTATGTGGCCCAATGGGAGTTTTTTGCGGCCCAAGTTCCTGATAAGTTGAAAAGTATTGGGCTTGGATTATCTATGTGTTCTTCAGCTATGGGGAGTTACACCAGCAGTATTATACTATCGGTCGTTATGAAGATTACATCGAAAAACGGGAAGCCCGGTGGGTCCCGACGAACTTGAATGATGGGCATTTGGATCGGTTTCTCTTTCTGTGTGCGGCGTTGACTGCTCTTAATCTTGTGTTTTTTGTTTCTTGTGCTAAGAAGTATAAGAATATAGTTGGTTTTTATACCAGTCAAAACAGACCGAAGCGAGTTGCGTTGACCTTATTTTGTATACAGGTTTGATTTATACCAACCAAAGGGATAGTTAAGAGGGGTTGTAGTTCACCATGTTGGCTTACCTCTTTGGATGTTTTTTTTATAGAACAATTGTTTCAAAAAGGACTTTGTTAAATTTGTTTTTGCTAATGAAACACTTGCTGCTCGGGTCAACATGCTAATAAAACACTTCTGTTAGATTTTAATTCATCTACTTACGAATGGAATTGACT
The DNA here is from genome assembly GCA_030545235.1 of Helianthus tuberosus. Taxonomy (NCBI): domain Eukaryota; kingdom Viridiplantae; phylum Streptophyta; class Magnoliopsida; order Asterales; family Asteraceae; genus Helianthus; species Helianthus tuberosus. The sequence continues at coordinate 127,597,576 of CM060358.1, forward strand.
TCGACAAGCTTGGGCTGTGTTTCATTCAAACTTTTTATACAAAATCGGGTTTTTTTAATACCCGGTGCGGGTTTTTTCCAAACCCGATGTATACCCGATGAATACCCGAACCGGACCCGAACCCGGGTATATAGGGTATACATTTTTGGTAGAAAACCCGGACCCAGACCCGACCCGGTTTTTAAAAAAACCCGATTTTGTAAAACCCGATCCTACCCGAAACCCGGTTTTTAAAAAAACCCGATTTGTGCACCACTACCCCTGTTTATTACAATGCTATTAATGAAAGTGTTTGATCAAATAGGGGTTTTGATATTGTTAAGTTGATGTGTATTCATGTGCCAGATGACCTGTAATAAAAATACCTCACATTTAGCTTAAGGTGCACATATTTAACTTTCAATATATGAGGATAAGCGGCTAAACGCAACGGGCACAGTTGCAGGCAGACGCAACGGGCGTGGCTGCCGTAAAGCTGCAGCGCGCGGCTTCAGAACACAGCGTTTGTCTGTTGAAACGCAGCGCGCGGCTGCAGATGCGCGTACATTTGTATGTTTGGTTAATTCACTGAAGTTTTTATAATTCATGGTTACATCACAGGTATATGGGGCCGGCTGTTGTGTCTTTCATAGGAATAAACGAATAAACAGAGTATACATCGGAGCTGGTCTAGCCTCGTACCCGATTGACACAGTGCGAAGAAGAATGATGATGACATCTGGGGAAGCCGTCAAGTACAAGAACACATTTGACGCGTTCAACCAAATCGTGAAAAAGGAGGGTGTCAAATCATTGTTCAAGGGTGGAGAGCTGTGGCTGGTGCAGGTGTGCTTGCCGGTTGACAATGGTCAAGATCCAACTCTTGATTCTCTTGTTAAGTTGACAAGCGTTTATGATTTTACTGCCTTGTAGTTTACATTTGTTTCATGTATTAATCAAATTGGCACTTTGTTTCATGTATTAATCAATGGTGACGTTTGTGACATTATGTATGATTTTACTGCCTTTTAGTTTACATTTGTCAACACATATTAAGATCAATACCAACACATCTTCAACATTTACCTACACATAATATTACTTTTATCTACATATAAGATTACTTTTACCTACACATATATTCATGCCACGTCGGATGCCACATCACCTGCCACGTTAGATGTCATGTCACCTGCCATGTCAGATGCCACGTCACCTGCCATGTCAGATGCCACGTCAGATGCCTTTCAAACAAATTTTGGTACTTTTACCCACACATATAAATGCCTTTTGGCTACACATATATGTGTAGGTATAGCTTGCTAAATACCTACACATAACTTATGTGTGGGTAATGGCCTATATCCACAGTCACGAGCCTACACATCATTACACTTAATTTATGTGTTGGTAAAGACAACTACCAACACACTATATGCTTTTTCCCACACATACTTTGTGTTGGTAAAGCACCAAATTTCTTGTAGTGACAGAAATATATAAGTTTTATTATATATGATGCCTTGTGTTTGATCAAGTTTATTTTTTTTAGCATCAACCTATAGGAAAGAAAATTATGAGAGTGTGATCCAATATTTTCGAGTGTCTGAAATTAAACAACGAAGTTAACTTTATCGTCAAATCAAACACAAGCCAAACAGCAGCAGTTCGCTGCTGCTGCCGCTGCGTTTTTCTTTTGTTTCCTTTTCTTCTAGACAACTATGATACTCTAATACATATGTCCTACATCAGAATACTGTAGCTAACGTAATAAAATAGGCACACAGCGGAATATATATACACATATATTTACAGAAAAACGCTTATTAAAAAACCAAGTAGAGAAAACTGCTGGAACTGCAAAAACACGGGTTTGTTAACTTTTTTGGTTTGTACGCAGTGATTCTGTTGCGTCATACTCTCAACACCTTGAAACGAGGCATGATGCACTTCTTGAATTACTATTTAAAGATGAAATGTACACGAAAGTATACAGATACATGCATCTTATCAACGGGTTTATGGTCCACATGTCTCCTGAACAGGTCACAATCCGAACACTTTACCACCGTCAATCAATCGTCTTCTCCTATGTAATCGTAAGTGATCTATATACTTTTTTTCTTATTGTTTTCCTATATATTAAGCTTTTACATAACTAATAAGTTTCAAGACTCCAAAAAAGGGTTGGGCAGTTAGATCTTGGGAGTTCTCAAAGAGATGGATGATGTTGACTCCAACATTGAAAACAACTATATATTTGACATTGACTGCATTCAAACAATGAAGGGACTAGGCGGAAGAGAGGTATAAGGGTATTCCGGAAGCACAATTAGAATTAGGATTGTTTTATAGACTGTTGAAATCAAAGCAAGTCGGTCGGTTTAAGATATATACAGCTTGGTTCACAGTTCGGTTTTGGATGTTTAACCGTCTGGTCAAACTATTTGGAACTTGGAATTGATTATTTTAATACATTTAAAGCCATTCAACCTGTCCGGTTTGGGTTGACATTTTACAACATTTTACCGTAGTTAGCGAATTGCCGGTAATTTTTTTCTAGCCCTGACTGAGCTAGACCGTGAGCCCCTTAGTTACTATGCCACATGTTAACATTTACTATTATGTACTGTATTTAACTTATTTCTTTATATGAACCTGATAGAGGCGAGTTGGGGATGTAGCCATGTCATCAATACCAGTTTAAAACGATGACAAGGATAGCGGTCCAGAATTTTGCATCGATACACGAACATTTGGAAACGTTGGAATGGTTCCTTTTGGGCTGATTGTTTGGATTTTAAAGATAAAACACAGCTTGAACCAATGGTCTCCTCTAACTGCAAGCTCTTAAGAATCTAATGGTGATTTTTTTCCTTTTTTTGGTGCATTAAACCTTCAGAACCATCTTGAAACTTAGTTAAATGGATTATACTACTATTGATTTCAATTCTTTTTAAAGATATCTAACAGGAATGGGTATTGATAATCCAAGTGTGTGTCGAGGCCTTCCAGGTAACAGTACCTCGATTCAGTTCTGGAGTGACAGGTAGCGAGGTGGTGTAGGTTGAACCCGGTATTCGCATCTTGTAGTCTCTCTCAAGCAGTTTGGGACTATGTAACGAGGTGGTGCAGGCTGAACCCGGTATTCGCATTTGGGGTAAAGGACCTGGTGAATTTACATCGGTACCTTCGGGGGTCTTGCAAATGGAATAAAATAGTGTATATCATCCAAACGGATGGTGATAATGTGTATTAGACAGTTAATCGAGTGGTTTGGATCTGTGTATGCATGTTGATGAGAAACTTCCAGCCCCTACACTTGAAGTATTGGGCCCTATAGCGAAAATAAGTGTGGAAAGTCAGGTAATATCTAAATTCTGTTGAGTTACAATCCTTCGCAAGTATTAAGTTTCTGAAATTCATTTTCTACGATCGATCATTGATTTATTAGTTTGATTTCTGGGTTAAATATTGTTTTTGGGTTCAATTGCATCTTCACAAATCGATTTTGCAGGTCTGTGCTGATGGTGTTTTGTGAAATCGATTGCAGGTTCGTGTTAATAGGTGGTTGGTTTGAAATCGGAATTACCTAATAGCACAAGTGTTGTTATAACATTGGGTAGAACAGAACAGAGGTGTATAGGTTTATTAGTCAGTTCAAGAATCTTATTTAAAATTAATATTCAACAAACATTTTGTCATGTTAATGTTGATTGCGGTAAAACATTATATGAAAGGCCGTCAACAAAAGTTGGCCAACCGATATCCATACCATATCTAAATCAAACAAGAACACTTTCATGTTTTTAGTAATCATTTAAACCCGGATTATGTGAAAGATAAAAGAGTGTGACAGTTTTTTATGATCACCTAAAATACGAGTATACAAAAAAAGAGCATTCTGCTCCTTTGTTGGAAGGATGACCACCACATACAGATGTCCAAACTGACTCTTCAATTTTTCAGCTCTGTATCAACGAACATAAAATTAAGATATACAATATGGAGCTACGTGAAAAACAAAATGTCCAGCTACCTGCTGAAAATGGGCCTCGGATTATTGCAGTCGTAATTTATCATGAAAATGAAAGCTACTGATACACCCCCACAGTTAAAAATAAAATCCTGAAAAATGTAAAAGTTCAAAATTTAAGGCAGACTTGAAGAGATACAAAAGTCGGGTCGGGTAGGGTCATGGGTCAAAACGGGTTCGGGTCAAAACGGGTTCGGGTCGGAACGGGTTGGTTAAAAAAAAATTAAAAAAAAAGTGACTGTACATCAAGGGGCAATTTTGTCGGGTTAAAAGTTAAAAACTAATTAATAGATTAAGAGAATTTATACCTTCTTTGATTGACAAAATGCCAACTTTTAAACAAGTGGTTATAGTATCACCTGAAAGTGTGAGATTATGATTGACGTCGAATGTTGTTTGAAGAATTGAAATGGATGAGAGGAACTTATTTTCTTGGAACATGATACGGGTTTTGGTACGGGTTGAAACGGTTTGCGTTGAAACGTATGCGTCGAAACGGTTCGCATCAAAACGGTACGCGTCGAAACGGGCGCGTCGAGGCGGTTCGCGTCGAAACGGGCGCGTCGAGACGGTTCGCGTCGAAACGGTACGGGTCGAAACGGTTAAAACAACTTTCGACGCAGAACTAAACATGCCTAGATCTTTCGAATTGCATGTTTAATCATATGTTTCAGATGTGTCGATTAGCTGATTTTGCAAACAAACAAACAAATCAGATGATTACTTAAGGTATGCACAAAATACTATGTCAAGAAATATCATGCCTAAACAAACAAGTAAATCGTTTGTTAATTGGCACGGTACGAAACGAAAGTTGTTTAATCATATGTTTTAGATGTGTTGATTAGCTTATGTTTCTTGACATATCATGCCTAATCTCTGTTTAATCATTTATTCGAAACGGTACAAAACGGTACGCGTCGAAATGGTACGCGTCGAAACGGTACGAAACGGTACGCGTCGAAACGATTCGATTCGAAACGGTAGGGATGAGCTCGGTACCGAACAGGCACCGGAACCGAAAGTACCGGTACCGAAAATCCCCAAAAGTACGTACCGGACCGGTACCGAACTGGTACCGAAAATGTCAAAATTCGGTACCGAAAATGTACCCGGTTTGGTAAATTCGGTACCGGTACCGAGTACCATTTCCTCATCCCTACGAAACGGTCGAAACGGTACTGGACATGAGTGATCCCTAAATCCAATTATGTGTATTAGTTGAATAACTGTTTTGGATGAATAATATAGCTAAAAATAAACAATTCGAAAATAGGATGTGTAAGTGTTAACCAATTTCGAACCAGTCTCGTACTGGTAAAGGTATCAAATTTTCCGTACCGAATAACAATTTGGTACCCACATTTTGGCGTTTTTGGGATCGGTATGTTTGGTTCGGTACCGGTATTTTACCGATTTTTACCTTCAAATACTGCACCCTAACTGTATCGTACCAGGCATTTCAATGCCGGTACGAGTTCCCAATTTTGACGATTTTCAGGATCAGTACTGATATGAAAGGTGTCATTTGAAAAAAAAAAAAAAAAAAAAAGAAACAGAGGTTACTTGATCGTGAAAGGTGTCATTTGAAAAAAAAAAAAGAAACAGAGGTTACTTGATCGGAGAGTTTTTACATCAATATTATATGATTTTATGTAATACAGTGATTAGAATTAATTGTAATAATACCACAACTAAACCCGAGGGTAAAGGGTTTGGATGATGTGTTATTTGTTTTACTTGGAATTACCTGATGTTTAGAACATAAATTAGGAAATACATTATGGACAATCCATTCTTGAAGATATATACTTGGAATTACTTTAGCTTTAGAACATAAATTAGATAACAAAAATTGTGGACAATCCATTCTTGAAGATATATATAACTATGAATTTGTGTGGGCTAATGTTACTGTAAATGCTTGCAGAAGCTTATGGTCTATGTTGGGGTGTTGGCGCGCAGTGCAGATAATCTAAACGGGTTTGGGTTAGTTTCAGGTTGAATTTCTGACACGACACGAACTTAACACAAATTCGCGGGTTTGGATTTAGTCTAAACGAGTTCGGGTCAGTTTCAGGTTGAACTCGGGAACCCGTTTAGCTGAACATGTTAGGTTCGGGTCAACCCAGTCGGGTTGGCGGGTTGACCCGTTTAACCCATTTATGTTATATTATATTATTTTTTTAGAATAAGTTTTATCCCATAAATTAAATTAGGTTTATGCCATAATCATAACTTAAAAAGAAAAATTAGTATAAGATTTTATAATTTAAATGTAATTGTAGTATATACATTTGTGTTTTTAGTAAATTTTAACTTAAATATATAAATTTACTGAAAAAAATATAATAAAAAATTCGGGATGAACGCGTCGTGTTCAGGTTAACCCGCGAACATTCGTGTCGTGTTCGGGTCCACAATTATGACACGATTTTGAGGTTTCGGTCGTGTTCGGGTTCGTCTAAAATTTTCCGGTTCGGGTCGGGTTGAACCCACGAACATGCCCCGTTCAGCACCCCTATGCAGATTGCTTATGAAGCCAAGAAACAATTCTCTAATGCGAAGATATGGATCACAAATGAAATCAATCACAATCCAACTGTCTCAATTGAAGTTCATGATTACCTGTAGTTTGAGATTTGCAATCTAATTGTTTTTTATACTTGCCACACACATCGTTTAAAACTTGAGATATGCTCGTAGATTAGGAAAAATGACCAAACTAGATATATCTAACCAATAATTACCAAAATAGACTATGATTTTCAACATTATTCAAAGTAGTCTTAGCGCCGACATCCAACTATCAGGGCTGAACCAGCACTTTCGCCAAAAAGCAGGGGGTGAGTCGGCGCTTTCTCCAAAAAGTAACATCCGAGATTAGTCGATTAAGTCAATGGAGCTTAGTTTAAAATAGTTTTGAAAAGGCTACAAAATGGTGTCTATGTTGAAAAAAAATTGGCCGACATGTCTATTTTAGTAATTTACCCATAGATTAAGCTCCGCATTCGTATTCTCTTTTCTTTTTACATTTCTTTATACTTTTATTTGTAGCATTTGCTATAATATGTATTTTATCTATTAGAGTAGAGATGGTAAAGTATTCTCTTATTCTCTTTTCTTTTTACATTTCTTTATACCTTCTTTTGTAGCATTTGTTGTAATATGTATTTTATCTATTAGAGTAGAGATCGTAAAAAATTGAATTATGTATTTTTAGAGGCTGGAAGAGATGGAAGTTAAAGATATTCCCAATGAGGATCGATAAAATTAGGGATGAGCTCATACCAGTATCGGTACCGAAAATCATCAAATATGGTACCGTACCGAAAATGTTCGGTACGGTACCGGTATCGAGATGGTACTATTGTACTGGTATTTGTATGTAAAATTCGCCAAAATAGCAGTACCGTACTGAACCGGTAACGAAAACGTCAAAAAGTGGGTACCGAATCGGTAGCGAAAAAAACCGGTACTGGAAATTTAGTACCAGAATTGAAGCAGTTCAGGGACACTTTGAGGGACACTTTGACCTGGTCAGCCTAATAAATAGGAGATAACAGTCCACGATCTAACAAAAAAGTTATAAAACTAATTAAAAACTGCTAATTAGTTAGTTTCCCCATGATTTTCTGTCCACATTCTCCACTTAAATCAGTTCCGACAAAAAAGGAAGCAATTTAAAAAAAACAAATGCAGTTTCGTGGGTAGTTGGTTGGTTACCAGCAGTTTCTTTATATTCCTATATGGTTACTAGAAGTTTCTTTATATTCCTATATAAAGGGGAGCAGGTACATATTTTTTGTCTGATCAACACCTCCAATATCTCAACAGCAACCTCGTATGGATCAAGCATAAAATCATTTTAGTTTTGATTAAAGATGAAAAACGTTTCCTAAAGGCAAAGTTAAAGTTCATGTGGCCTATTTTCTACTTTTGATTTAATTGTCATATTATGAGCTTTATAGGAAGATGGCAATTTAAAGATAACTTGAGAAGAGCAAAAGCTTATGAAAACAAAAGATCAATCTGCAAGGATAAATTACAGCTTTATAAATGTAAGCAACATTTCTTTTTTTTTTCCTCATGAAAGATGGATCAGAATCACCTAACAATGACAAACACAAATTAAGCCTAAATTCATGTACTACCTCTTCCAATTTTGTTTTCGTTTAGTGGTTCAATGGTCATATTTTAATATTTATTCATGAGTTAAGTTTTTCAGGTTCATCTAACATTTTCCAGAATATGAAAATTCAGAATGTTCACTGGAAGGTAAATGTAAATTCAATTAGTCCATCTTAATTTTAATGTATTTAATTATATGCAATTGTACTTTCTTTTAGTGTGTGATTAACACTTACATTTTCTTTTATTTGTTTTAACCTTGATAAGGAACCACTGAATCATACTGTAGGCACGAAGGTAGAAGCAAAGTTATGTATTCTATGTTTTTTCTCTGTATTTTATCAAATCTAATAGTTCTTTGTTCTAAATTACAGGAAAATGAAGCAACTATAGAGATTATTGGTTTTTAAAGGCAACTCAGTTCTTACAACTTCCAAGACGGACGAGAAATTAGTGAGGTAAAGTGCTTGGGCATTTCATTTACATAGAAACATTATACTAATTATATTATTATCTTATATAAGTCAGTTTGTCAAAACAATTATACGAGCAAGAACCATAATAAACATTAGAGTAATTCCTAACCCAATCCGGGTCTTGCAAATGTATAACATTTAAATATAACTAAATGCTCTCACTAAATAGGTTATTAAATTTTCAGTGCAGGCGATCAAGAATCATAACCAATCAACAACTTGTTGGATACAAAAGTTGATAATAGGGTACAGCGTTTTCCAGTGCTAGATAAGCAAACAACACCCAACAGCACCACCACACCATGGCGCGGTTAGGGGGTGGGGCAGGTGGGTTGGGGTTGGCCACAGCATGGGTGCAGGGAAGGATTTAATGGGCTGGTTGTCCTTTTGTAGGATATATGCTTCATATTTATTTTTTCAGATTTCAGGCGAAAAAGAAAGCATGTGAACTAAAAAAGAAAGAAGATAACAGGTTGAAGATGATGAGTGATTGGCCCTTGTACTTTTTTATATTTTGTCCCTTTTCACATTTTGCTTACGTGTTCCTTCACCTTACCCCATTTTCAATTTAACTTTAGTTATTTTATTCATTAAGTATTCATTTAATTCATGTACCTTTTTTTCTTGAATTTTAATGTGTATTACCCCTTTAACGATAATAATTAATCAAACTGATTTTATATATATTTTAAATAAATCAAAATATTGAGTAAGTTATCATATTATCCCTCTATTAATTTACAAAAAGACTTTCTGTCTTACTTTCACTGTTCAATTTTGTGCAATTATTTGTAGCACGCTGGACAAGTGAGTGAAGCATATGTACTTCTCTCTCTCTCTCTCTGATTTATCACTCATCTCTCTCTAATTGTTCAGAGCTTAGCACAATGTCTTCTTCCCTGTCATTACTCCCTTTCAACCCCAACCTTTCAAGTTATGAATGGTCGCTGCATGATCCGGCAACGATGGTAAGTGGTGGTTAGGAGGCTGTGATGATAACTGTGGTAACTACCGACGGCGGAGATGGTCGCCGGAACAAAAGAAGGTGTGCATTAGAGGTGAAAATTCCGAACGATTGACTTATGGATGAAGATGAAGTTGAATCAGTAAAATCTTACTTGAATAAAGGGTGGATCAGTTCTTTCTCACTTTGAATCATTTAACTTGAAGGTTGTGGTGCCTAGAAAAGAAAACGAGATCATTGGGTTGGCAGGGGGTCGGTGGTGGCAGAGTGCTGCAGCGGCAAGGTTGGCCGGAAGTAGTGGTGACAAAAGTAAAGAGAGAAATGTAGAGATGAGGAAAGTTAAAAGAGTCTGAATTGTACTGGTTAAATTCTTTGAATATAAATATAAATTATAATCCTTGCTGGCCTAATAAATTAAAATAACATCTAAATACTAAGGTAAACTCACAAATGAATTGTTAAATACTCTATTGATAAGGGATATGATGTAAATAGAAAAAGTTACTGTATATTGTAATTGAATGGATATAATGTGTAAATTGAATAACCTAAGTCTCAGTTAGAATAATAGGTAGAAAAAAATACAAGCTGAAGACACCTATCATCAATTTTATTTATATAATTTAGAGTTTTGTCGAGATTGTATAAATAAATTAGTATTTTTCTTTGATAATAAGAAATAAATCTAGGGATTTTTATATATATCCGTTTACTAAGATTACGATAGATGAAAACGTAAATTACATCTTAAAGTATAAATTTTATATGTATTCTAATAAATGGAAACATACATTTTAAACTGCTAGCATTTTAATTTTCGACCTTTCTAAACACGTGTTATATTCGAATGGTCCCTGTGATTTACCTAAATACGTATACGATTACAACCCGTCGCAACGCACGGGTACACAATTCTAGTATTATTTCATTTAGCATTGATTATGTCTTTTTTATATATCAGTTTGTCACAAATGTTCCTATCAATTTTATTTATTATTAAATAATAATTACCTAATTATCAACCAAGCCTTGGTTCCTCCGGTTAACACAATAGGGGTTAATAGATGTAAGCTTTTAAGTTAGTATACATGACAATTCAAGAACATTTGTAGGTACTAATAGCAATCAAATAAAAAGTCATCATTATCTTAAATATAAACACATTTATTGATGTTCTTAATAATCAGATAAGAAGTCATTGTGATATTAAAATATGATGTGAGTTTGGACGGTGTTAATCATATATACCCGGACCGCAGACGGGTAAACCACTAGATAAATATATACAATAACTACACGGTATTTTCATTTTTTATGTTTTACAAGGATTTGTGTTTTTACAGAGGCATTTGTTTATTGTATAACATTGTGTTGTTGCCATTGTGTTTTTGAATAACATGGTGTTTTTTATGAAACATTGTGTTATTGCCATTGTTTTTTATATGACATTGTATTTTTTTTTTGGTAGTTGTTTGTGTTTTTATATATATAACATTTTGCTCTATTCTAGCATTGTGTTTTTGTATAAATGTTGTGTTTTTTAACAGACATTGTGTTTTGTTGAACATTGTGTATGCAAGGAATGACTTTCTTTGCTATCAACACGTAATTTTGTTACAATGCTTTGTGTCTTACACTTGTTTTACACAATTTTATTGTCTTTATTGTATTCATTTATAATTGAAATATGGCATTATATGTTTGATGCTATTTCGTTTATGTTTGTTTTTTTTCCTTAAAAAAATTCAGTTGTACATAACGAAGCAAAGATGTTATCTTGTGCATATTAAATAGCAAAAACTTAGCTAACATGTACGAGAACCAGCTTCTGCGCTTACATATCCCAGTTGGATTAAGTATTATCGGGATCTTCAATGTAGACATAGTTTGAATGTTGATCTTGGCCGTCCATTTTTTGGCAGTTATTTGTGAGGATAAATCCTAGCTAGAATAACATGGTGGTTATCCTAGGAATTTGGAAGTTTTTTTGCTATAGCAGTTACCCAATTTGTGAGCAGTTGTCTTTGTCATTGTAGGAGGAGTGGCTTCTCCTACGTCCCATAGATTATCGGTGAGGAGCGTCTTTAACTCCTATATAAGATGAAAATCTCAACTCAATTGCGTTTCTAGATTCTTTTAGCATAGCAATCGAACTCCGACATTTCAGCTTCCATATGTTTCTCGCTACAACCACCCTCCTACCCATTATAAACCCCATACCTCCCCCATAGTTCCTCCCTCATATACATTGTTATTGTGTTTTTCAACTAAGCTTTGGTCATTACGTTTTTTACTAAGGTTTCTATACACTTTGTTATTATCTGAACATATAATACAATGTTATTTTGGATTATGTCTACTGTGTTTTTATTATCAGAACCTATAACACAATGAAGATGTGTTTTCTACACATTGTGTTTTTCAACTAGGTTTTGATTGTTATGTTTTTTACTAGGGTTTGCACACAATATCTTATTATCAGAACTTATAACACAATGTTATTTTTGGGTTCGGTCCATTGTGAAAAATCGGGTATTTTGAAAAACCAGGAAGGGTTCAGGTACAGCATGGAGGAGAAAAACCATACCTTATGTAGCCGGGTAGGGTATGATCGGGATCGAGTATAACCGAGCATTGGAACTGGGTATTGGTCCGGGTATTAATACCCGATTTCAAAAAATTATTTTTTTATTATTATTTACACAAATTTAAATTCGTTTAAATATTAAATTTGATTTGTAATTTGTATAAATAATTAAAATAAATAACAATAACCTATATTCACTCAAGTACAAATCATTTGCTTTGAAATATGGATTTTTTAAAACTTAATATAAAAGTTGTAAAGTAAACACAAAAATATACGTCAATAATTCGGGTATTCTATCGTGTATTAAAAAACCAATATCGGATATAGGGTATTACCAGGTTCGAGTATAGGGTATAACCGGTTCCAAGTATTTTCAGGTATAAATTGGGTAATGGTACTGAGCTCAAAATGTATACCTTATTCATACCCTATGGGTAGGGTCGGGTTCAGTTACGGGTTTAAAATACCTGGGTACAAAAATAACCGGTTTCATATTTTTTTCTCGGGTCCGATTGCAGATATGGTTTTTTTTTTGCACGACTCTATTTGGGACACGGTAAACAACATAAATGAAATAATTGATCCTTTAGAGTTTCATTATATAAAATTACCACCGGTACAAAAAGTATATAAGTATAATGTGTACATATTTTTATTTTGTATAAGTTTGTGTTACTACCCGACATGCATAAATAAATGAAATAAAACTTATGAACCATTACGATTCTCTAGGATAAAATGTCTACGTATATTTATTTTGTATAATTTCGTGTCATTGTCTGGATTGGGACGGGTACACTACTATTTTTATTATTCTTAACATGTAATATGTTTTTTTAACGGTTTAAATTTCACCAAATCCGCCTTCAGTAGGCTTGCTTGAACCGTTGACCACAAGGGAGCAACACCTTAACTCTGATGTACAATGTATTAGCAGTTTACGATTCAAGTTAAACTGTTTTTTTTATAGCTTTCGACCAGCTCCTACAAAACTAATAAGATCAATTGATGTGTTAATGGTAAATATAACTCTTCTCTCATGATAAATAAATAACCTCCCCCACCCCCACCCCTACAAACTCCAATTTTCTCAAAAGGTAGTTAACTTGAGTGGTTATTAATTACATGGGGTATTTAGGTAAATATATACAGTAACTACACGATATTTTGTGTTTTACAAGGATTTGTTTTTTTTAATATATAAACAAATTGATGCACCTATATCGAAACTATAGTTTCACCACATGTTTAGTTATGGTTTTGTATTTAGTTGTTTTATTGTTATCTTTGTTTGTGGTTGTTTTTTGTGTTTGGTGTATTTTCGTATATGGATATTCAATGTTTAGCAATTAATGTGGTACTTTAATTGGTCTACTATGTTTAGAATATGTTTGTTAGTTACTATTGATTGCATTAACTTAGTAGAGTAAACAAAACAATTTTTATGATTTATACAATTTATGAAATGTTGTGTAATTTTTTTACGCCAACAAATATAATCTATGTTTGATTGTCATTTATAGTTTTTATTATTTTTGCTACTTTCATAAACATGTAATATGGATAGATCTCTTTTATCTTCATTTAGTGGTGTTAGCAATTCCTACATTAATCAATTTACAAATAATTAATTAAACATTTTAAATACTGCAATTAGATATGAGATTTTAAGTTAGTATGTATGACAATTCATAAACTGTTGTAGTTACTAATCGCAATTGAATCAAAAGTCATCATTATCTTAAATATTCACATAGTAATTGATGTTCTTAATATTATAAGGAACTCTCTGCATCAACGTAAGTATTTCTAATTCAAGCATAATTGTAAGTTAATATGAATGATCTTCCGTCTCTGTTAACATTGATGAAGAATATTCCAAGACTTCCGGCAAAGTCTGTTACACGGTGCAAGAATGTGTGTAAAGATTGGTTATCTTTCAACCCCTGAGTTTGCTAAGAATAATTGTCATTTCTAACCAATATTAGGTGACCAGAAAATAATTGCTCTTGACAAATCATCGTGTGCGATTCGTTATGTTGATGTTGAATCTCCAAGATGTGTTTTAGGCACTAATCTTCACATTTCCTTCGACGCTTATCCATGTAATGTGATATTTCTAGCAAGTTTGGATGGAATGGTATGCGCTTGCCTATGTAATACTGGTGAATTGGTTGTTTGGAATCCACTAACTCGTGTGTTCAAGATGCTGAAAAATTCTAATTCTTAGGGCTTTTACAATATGGATGATGATAGTCTTGGGTTTTGTGTTGACTCTGCTGGCAGTTACAAAATTGTGGACATTAAACGCACTCATTTTGTGACAACTGGCACGAAACCGGTAATTTCTGTACATTTTAATTATTATTTAATGACTGCAATTATGTGCTTAAATGTCAGCAATGTTTGAACACATACTAAACAAGTGAATTCATGCATGTTTTATACTATAAAATATTGCTTTACGCATAAACGAGAGCGTTGCGTCAGAAATACTAGTAAACTCACCGGTAAGACACTCTGTGTCAACAGAACTGCAGAAAGCAGTCAGACAATAAAATTGGAGCCTAGGTGTAGGTCCAACAACAAGAATACATTAAAACCCAAGAGTACATACAAGGGTTTAATATATAGACATTACGGAAGCAAAAATAAGCACTAAAAAGCACCCGAAACGCACTTTAAGTGCAGAAATTTATATAATTCAGCTATAATTAGCATTATGGCACTGAAATATTATGCAGAAATTACGTTTTATTATCCAGAATACTTCCCTAAGTGTCGGGGATTGAAAGTATTACTTAAAGGGTACTTAAAAGACACTAAAAAGGTGCAATTTAGCACTTTAACGAACCGGTATATAACCGAACAACCGGATAATACCCGGAACACCAAAATAATGCTAGAAGCATTGTTTTTATTTTTCTAAGCTAGTTAGGGTCCCCAAACACCTTAACACCCACTAAAATATATTGTAACCATCGAAACTAAACTATATGTTGGAATTGAACTATCATCTAACCACATGCTAGTATTCGATTCCCCCACATGCCTAATTACAAGATTTTGTGAGTTGTTTAATGGATTGTGTCTTGCACTTTGGGGGACATAATATCCAAGAGATATTGAGGAAAGATGGTTATAAAACAAACCTTATGGTCCTAATCTTTCATTCAACAACACACACCACACTTTCACCTTCTCTCTTCCTCCCTCCCATCATCCACCCTCGGCCGAGAACCACCAAGGCACCACCACCACCTTCAATCCAAGCTCATCCATTCCAAGTCCACTTGAAGGTGTAAGAAGGTGATTCATGAGGCTCGGTGTGTTCGAAAGTTGAAGAACCTCAACCGTTTGCTTTTATCCACCACTTTTACGCCTTGTTACTTCCCTAGCCTTGTGCTAGTAGTAAGTGCTCTAAAACACCATCTTGTTCTTGTTTATGGAGGTTAAGAGGTGATTTAATAATAAAAACTTGAGAAACTCTAAAGAACATAACCTAAAGTCTTGAACATAAGATGAATAGGGAGGATAAAGGAAAGATGTGTGTGTAAATCTTGTAGATCTTGTATAGTTGTTATTATTTGATGTTGTTGATTAGTAGAAACAAGATGGATCCTCATCTAGACATACTAGTCCATGTTTGAGAGCATGAACTAGTAGGATGTTAGTGTAGAAATAAGAAAGATGATGAAACCATTCACCATGAGCTTGAAACTTAAATAAACATATTTTTTCTTGGAAAATAAGGTTACAAGCTTGTAGATCTAAAGATCTACAAGTGGTTTTTCGGAAGAACCAAGCGGAAAATACTAGATTGTTAAAAACCCGAATCTTGTATGAACTAAAATCATTTTTAGTAAGTAAACAAGTGTATGAACACTTGTGTAACAAGAAAATTTCACAAAGAAATATTTTTGAAATTCATGACTAGAAGTTGTGAAAATACATAATCTTTAAAAATAAAGTTTTTAAGAAACTAATCATATTTTTAAAGGTAACAAGACTTACTAAATGTGCTAGTAAGTTACTACACATTTTTGTAAATTCTCAAGTTCATGAAATAAAGAAATTAGTATATATTGTTGTTGATTGTTGTGGTTTGTTGTTGAAAAATTGGTTGTTGATGAATTAAAAGAAAATAAACACATGTTTTGAAAACATGGGAAACCTCCATTTTTAGGGGAAACTCTGTGAAAATTTCTATAAATTTTGACACTTAGAAAAATATAAGTTTTCGAGAAACTTATTCCCTAAAAATGTATCTAAAATATTACCAAGGTTTCCCTAATTTTTGGTGATAAGAAATGATGATTTCTTCAAGATTCAATTTTATGTTAAGTATGTATATTTTTGAGAGAAAAATATATATTATTTTGATCATCAACTTTTGTGCTAAGTGTATATAGTATGTGTTATACGTGCTAGTGTATTAAGACTTAAAAATACACTAAATACTCATGAGAAGTATAAACAAAAAAAAAAGATACACATACGACATACAAGATACATAATTCGGGTGCAAAGTGCAAAACACGAGATACTTATATTAATTTTTGAGAAAATAATATAAGTAAGATACTTAGTTAAAAATATAAAATATTTTTAACACAACAATACAAATACAAAAGAGAGTGACCGTACTTGTGCGACGCAAGTCTAGTGACTACGTTAAGAAAACGCGTATAGGTCACGACGTTAATTAAGCAAATCCGGTGAAGTTTACGACGCAAGGAACACAAAGTTGTGAGTTCATGCTCCCCCTTTTCTTTTAACTGTTTTCAGTTTTATAACTTCGGGGGTGAAATACATGTACAAATGTTACAATGTTTATAAATGGTATGATAACAAGAAACACACTTGGTGAGGACGAGAACCAAGTATGATGTGATATGAGAAATGATACGAGAAATCGTGTCACGAATAGAGTACCATAAGCACCATTAATCAACAATATACCTAGACCGCAGAACAAAAGGTTAGATCTAACGGGTGCCGGCCAGCCACACTCTTGGTGAGGGCGAGTACCGAGTAGTGCTTTTGTGTCTCAGAATATGCCAACTAGAAAAATGCCTAAGGTTTGGTGACTTCTTATGTCGTGTCACATGTTAATGGCCTTGCAACCCATTAACAATCCTGATACTTACAGGAATACTTTATTTACATAAATTCATACCATACTAAAACTTGATTTATACTTGAAGTACGTGGGGTACTCAAGAAAACTTGATTTATACTTGAGTACGTGGGGTACTCAAGAAAACTTGAATTATATATGAGTACGTGGCGCACACATGAATACTTGATTTATATATGAAAACTTGATTTATACATGACACAAACTATGTTTTCATAGAAAGTATACAAACGTGAAATACAAAAACTGCATGAATTCACACCAACATTATGTTGACGTTTTTCCAAAACTCACATGTATTTCAGGTAACTAGGATGGATGTGCGCGCGGTCTTGCTTATGCTCTTGGATGTCGCTTATGTTTATCTTTAAATAAAGTTGTAAACTTTTTAAGACAATGTTTTGATGTAAATGCTAAACTTATGTTTTCAAATTATGGTGTTTGATGTTATTTTTACGAGCATGTAGCATGTTTACCTTTCGTATGCAATGAGAACCTTTCATGATCACACCTCGTGCTTCCGCCGCAGAAAGGGGTGTGACAGATTGGTATCAGAGCTGCGATTGTAGTGAACCAGGATTCCTTCTCGAGTCTAGTCTACAATCTCTAGGATCCTTTCACGAAAACAATTTTTTTTTCAAAGAGTTTTCATTGCATAAAACGTCCCGCGACATCCAGTACCTGAAACTGTCTACATGAGTCTAGAAAAGACACTACGAGACTTAGAGTGCACTTGAGTAGCACTTGTCGTTGACTAGAAACTACTTGCAATTATGTGTGATAATTAGCATACTAGCAGTAGAATGTCACAAGTATACGTGACTTTACCTGAAAGCAATGGCCTATCTGATGGAAAAAATACGCGGATGAAACAAACTGTGCGGACTATGCAAGGAGTTACGTAATTATGGATGCATACATAATTATGGAATTCAGTGCACAGAAACCACAGCAAGTCTTGTCACGTATAGATTCCCTTAGTGCTAGCCTACTAAGTACTCTGCTAGAGTAATAATTGTTTGATGTCACTTATGTGGTATATACCCGTGAATATATATACTACTACTGTCTAGTGTGAAGATATCAAACAAATGTTTAACCCTGTTGTGTTATGTTCTGTCAGAACATGGCACCCAGGAAAGCTGTGAATGCTCGCAATGAGGATCAACATCCTCCTCCCCCACTGCCAAGAATTGCCGAAGAGCTGGAAGCTCTACTGGAAGAAAGGATCTCCGCTGCTATCGCCCATTACGAGGCAAACCGTACTCAAGACAGTGCAAGACCAAGCAATGCTAGACGTAACGGACATGGAGATTCGCCTGGAGGAAACGCAGCTCAAGGTAACCTTAGGACGATTTGCTAAGCATGGAGAAATTTATGAACGGTCTTTGTTTTATTATTTCTTCGATTGCTCACATGTGAATTGATTGAATCAATTCCAGGCTGCACTTTCAAGCAGTTCCTTGACTGCAAGCCGATGAACTATGAAGGCACAGGAGGTGCAGTAGCATTTGTACGCTGGACGGAGAAGACTGAAGCTACTATTCGCATGAGCAAGTGTACCACGGATCAGCAAGTCACTTTTGCTACTGGATTGTTTGTCGATGAAGCTCTGACTTGGTGGAACTTGCAAGCCCAAACTTTGGGTGATGATGCCGCTTATGGCCTAACTTGGGATGAACTGAGGGAAAGAATGAGAGAGAAGTGTTGCTCTCGTGCTGAACTCCAAAGACTGGAAACGGAGTTCTGGCACTTGACCATGGAAGGTGCTGACATTAATGGTTATACTAGAAGGTTCCACGATCTGTCTAGAGTGCTTCCCTACGTGGTGACTCCCGAATTCAAGCGCGTTGAACGCTACATTTGGGGACTGGCCCCAGAGTTTCGCGGCATGGTAACTTCGGCCAAACCTCAAACAATCACTGAGGCGGTAACTCTGGCTGCCAACCTTACTGAAGATTGTGTTCGTAGGAAGAGGTTATCACTAAACTCAACTGAAGGGACCGAGACGCATGCTAAGTCGTCTGGTGACAAGAAGAGGAAGCATTCGAATCTGAATCAAACAACTCGCAACAACAACAAGGGCTTCAAAAACAAGAAGTGCGACCCTAAACCGCCTCAGGAAGCGGAAACTCTCTCAACCATAAATGACGCTCATACCAAAAAGTACCTGGGCACTATGCCTTTCTGCAACCAGTGCAAGCGTCATCACGGAGGAGTTTGTCGCATTCTGAAATGCGACAAGTGTGGAAACCTGGGTCACCGTACCGAGGAATGTTGGGCAAAAGGAAAGAATAGGAATGGAAACCGCAACGGTGCTGGAACTGGAAACAATGGTAGAAATGGAAATGGCAATGGTAACCGGAATGGCCATGGAGCTGGGCAAAACCAAGGATGCTTTGGTTGTGGAAGCATGGATCATTTCAAGAAAAATTGCCCAAGGGGAAACAACGTTCAGACTCGAGCGTTTGTGATTGGGGCAAGGAAAGCACGTGAGGACCCTAACGTGGTCACCGGTACGTTTCTCATTAACAATCACTTTGCATCCATATTATTTGACACTGGCGCCGATTATAGCTTCATGTCTGTGGAATTTAAACGCATGCTTGGAATAGAATCTAGTAGATTAGAAATTCCTTATTCCATAGAACTAGCCAACAGTAAACTTGTTGAATCGGGCGAAGTTGTTAGAGGCTACACACTAGAACTTGGTGAACGAAGATTTAGCATCGACCTCTTACCTATTCAATTGGGTAGCTTCGATGTAGTAGTCGGAATGGACTGGTTGTCCAAGAACAAAGCTGAGATTATTTGTCATGAGAAAATCATTCGCATCCCTTTAGCGAATGGTGAAACTCTCGTCGTGCATGGAGAAAAGCGAGACGCGCCTCTTCGAATCATCAGTTGCATGAAGGCACATAAGTGCTTAAGGAAAGGATGTGATGCCTTCCTAGCACACGTGGTAGATAAGAAGGCTGAGGAGCCGAAACTCGAAGACATTCCTGTGGTGAAGGAATTTCCTGATGTTTTTCCCAAGGATCTGCCAGGACTACCTCCGCAACGACAAGTCGAATTCCGTATAGACTTGGTTCCAGGAGCCGCTCCTGTAGCCAAGGCTCCCTATCGACTTGCACCATCCGAAATGCAGGAATTATCTACACAACTCCAGGAGTTGTTGGATAAAGGATTCATAAGGCCAAGCTTCTCACCCTGGGGATCTCCAGTATTGTTCGTGAAGAAAAAGGATGGAACTCTGCGGATGTGTATCGATTACAGAGAACTGAACAAGCTCACGATCAAGAATCGGTATCCACTACCAAGGATTGATGACTTATTTGATCAATTGCAAGGATCAAGCTACTATTCCAAGATCGACCTTCGATCTGGATACCATCAGCTAAGAATCCAAGAAGAAAGCGTGCCAAAGACTGCTTTCAGAACGCGATATGGGCATTATGAATTCCTTGTGATGTCATTTGGGCTGACGAAGGCACCAGCGGTCTTTATGGACCTGATGAGCCGTGTATGCAAACCATATCTCTATAAATTCGTGATTGTATTTATCGATGATATCCTGATTTACTCGCGAACGAAAGGAGAGCACGAGCAACATCTCAGAACCATCTTGGAACTACTAAAGAAAGAGAAGCTTTATGCAAAGTTCTCAAAATGCGAATTCTGGATTCGCGAAGTACAATTTCTTGGTCACGTTGTGAATGAGAAGGGCATTCATGTAGACCCGTCCAAGATAGAAGCAATAAAGAATTGGGAAGCTCCCAAGACCCCAACTGAAGTTCGACAATTTTTGGGCTTAGCGGGCTATTATCGGCGATTCATCGATAATTTCTCAAAGATAGCTCAACCGCTAACGACCCTTACTCAAAAGGATAAGAAATACGACTGGGGTTACAAACAGGAAGAAGCCTTTCAGCTACTTAAAAACAAGCTATGCGATGCACCGATACTATCATTACCCGAAGGCACTGATGACTTCGTGGTATACTGTGCCGCTTCACGACAAGGCTTGGGTTGCGTGCTCATGCAACGCTAGAAAGTTATCGCTCACGCTTCAAGACAATTGAAGGTGCATGAAAGAAACTATACCACTCATGACCTGGAGCTAGGCGCAGTGGTATTCGCCTTGAAGATCTGGCGACACTATCTATATGGTACTCGATGTACAATTTTCACAGATCACAAAAGCCTGCAACACATATTTGATCAGAAAGAATTAAACATGCGACAACGACGATGGGTCGAGCTGCTGAATGACTATGACTGTGAGATTAAGTACCATCCTGGAAAAGCAAATGTTGTAGCAGACGCTTTAAGCCGAAAAGAAAGGGTTAAGACCCTAAGGGTTCGAGCATTGGAAATGACCATTCGAACGAACCTCACTACACGCATTCGTGATGCACAACAAGAAGCCCTTAAGATGAAAAACCGTAAAGCTGAATACCTCCGGGGTATGCTGAAATACATTGTACCAAATGAAGAGGGAGCCTTATACTTTGAGAAGCGTATTTGGGTTCCACTCTATGGTGGCATACGAGAAGTCATCCTTGATGAAGCGCATAAATCGAGATACTCGATCCATCCAGGATCGGACAAGATGTATTAAGACTTGAAAGAGTACTATTGGTGGCCGAGACTCAAAAGCGACGTTGCTGTCTATGTTGGAAAATGCCTAACCTGTGCTAAGGTTAAGGCTGAATATCAGAAACTGTCCGGCCTCCTACAACAACCAGAGATTCCCCAATGGAAGTGGGAACAAATCTCGATGGACTTCATAACAAAATTACCCAGGACCCCGAGAGGGCACGACATGATATGGGTAATATTCGATCGATTAACGAAGTCTGCGCACTTCCTACCGATCCGAGAAAAAGACAACACTGGAAAGCTTGCTGAGATATACTTAAAGGAAATCATGGCACGTCATGGAGTGCCGATCTCGATTATTTCAGACAGAGATGGACGCTTTGTCTCAAGAATCTGGCAATCCTTTCAGGAAGCCTTTGGATCTCAATTAGATCTAAGCACGGCCTTCCATCCACAAACAGACGGCTAGAGCGAACGGACTATACAAACGTTAGAAGATATGCTTCGCGCATGTGTCATGGATCTGGGCGGCAGCTGGGATACTCATCTACCTTTAGTTGAGTTTTCCTACAATAACAGCTATCATACGAGCATAAAAGCCGCACCGTCCGAAGCTCTGTATGGCCGCAAGTGCTGATCGCCCTTATGTTGGGCAGATGCTGGCGATAAACGTATGGTTGGTCCTGAACTTGTACAAGAGACAACCGACAAGATTGCGCAGATCCGAGAGCGCATTAAGGCGGCTCGAGGTCGACAAAAGAGCTACGGTGATCTGAAAAGAAAACCAGTAGAATTCGGGTGGGAGACAAAGTGTTGTTAAAGGTCTCACCTTGGAAGGGCGTAGTAAGATTTGGAAAACGTGGAAAGCTGAATCCACGATACATCGGACCATTCAGAATATTGGAAAGAATTGGTACCGTGGCAAACAAGCTGGAATTACTGGAAGAACTTAATGGAGTACAAGATACGTTCCATGTATCCAATCTCAAGAAGAGTCCAACACAAGAAAACGTAATCATCCCAGTGGATGAAGTGCATATTGATGACGCCCTCCGATTTACAGAACAAGCCGTTGAGGTTACCGACTGGAAAGTCAACAAGACCAGGAGGAGCACTGTTAAACTTGACAAAGTACGTTGGAACTCTAAGCACGGGCCCGAGTACACATGGGAACGCGAAGACCAGTTCAAAGAAAAGTATCCCCACCTATTCAAGAAGACACCTGTGAGAGTTAGTTCAGCCTGAATTTCGGGACGAAATTCTTTTAACGGGGGGAGACTGTGACAACTGGCACGAAACCGGTAATTCCCGTACACTTTAATTATTATTTAATGACTGCAATTATGTGCTTAAATGTCAGCAATGTCTGAACACATACTAAACAAGTGAATTCATGCATGTTTTATACTATAAAATATTGCTTTAGGCATAAACGAGAGCGTTGCGTCAGAAATACTAGTAAACTCACCGGTAAGACACTCCGTGTCAACAGAACTGCAGAAAGCAGTCAGACAATAAAATTGGAGCCTAGGTGTAGGTCCAACAACAAGAATACATTAAAACCCAAGAGTACATACAAGGGTTTAATATATAGACATTACGGAAGCAAAAATAAGCACTAAAAGGCTCCCGAAACGCACTTTAAGTGCAGAAATTTATATAATTCAGCTATAATCAGCATTATGGCACTGAAATATTATGCAGAAATTACGTTTTATTATCTAGAATACTTCCCTAAGTGTCGGGGATTGAAAGTATTACAAAAAGGGTACTTAAAAGACACTAAAAAGGTGCAATTTAGCACATTAACGAACCGGTATATAACCGAACAACCGGATAATACCCGGAACACCAAAATAATGCTAGAAGCATTGTTTTTATTTTTCTGAGCTAGTTAGGGTCCCCGAACACCTTAACACCCACTAAAATATATTGTAACCATCGAAACTAAACTATATGTTGGAATTGAACTATCATCTAACCACATGGTTAGTATTTACATTTAGCCCCCCCCCCATATGCTAGTATTCGATTCCCCCACATGCCTAATTACAAGATTTTATGAGTTGTTTAATGGATTGTGTCTTGCACTTTGGGGGACATAATATCCAAGAGATATTGAGGAAAGATGGTTATAAAACAAACCTTATGGTCCTAATCTTTAATTCAACAACACACACCACACTTTCACCTTCTCTCTTCCTCCCTCCCTTGATCCACCCTTGGCCGAGAACCACCAAGGCACCACCACCACCTTCAATCCAATCTCATCCATTCCAAGTCCACTTGAAGGTGTAAGAAGGTGATTCACGAGGCTCGGTGTGTTCGGAAGTTGAAGAACCTGAACCGTTTGCTTTTATCCACCACTTTTACGCCTTGTTTCTTCCCTAGCCTTGTGCTAGTAGTAAGTGCTCTAAAACACCATCTTGTTCTTGTTTATGGTGGTTAAGAGGTGATTTAATAATAAAAACTGGAGAAACTCTAAAGAACATAACCTAAAGTCTTGAACATAAGATGAATAGGGTGGATAAAGGAAAGATGTGTGTGTAAATCTTGTAGATCTTGTATAGTTGTTATTATTTGATGTTGTTGATTAGTAGAAACAAGATGGATCATCATCTAGACATACTAGTCCATGTTTGAGAGCATGAACTAGTAGGATGTTAGTGTGGAAATAAGAAAGATGATGAAACCATCCACCATGAGCTTGAAACTTAAATAAACATAATTTTGCTTGGAAAATAAGGTTACAAGCGGAAAATACTAGATTGTTAAAAACCCGAATCTTGTATGAACTAAAATCATTTTTTAGTGAGTAAACAAGTGTATGAACACTTGTGTAACAAGAAAATTTCACAAAGAAATATTTTTGAAATTCATGACTAGAAGTTGTGAAAATACATAATCTTTAAAAATAAAGTTTTTAAGAAACTAATCATATTTTTAAAGGTAACAAGACTTACTAAATGTGCTAGTAAGTTACTACACATTTTTGTAAATTCTCAAGTTCATGAAATACGACTGGGGTTACAAACAGGAAGAAGCCTTTCAGCTACTTAAAAACAAGCTATGCGATGCACCGATACTATCATTACCCGAAGGCACTGATGACTTCGTGGTATACTGTGCCGCTTCACGACAAGGCTTGGGTTGCGTGCTCATGCAACGCTAGAAAGTTATCGCTCACGCTTCAAGACAATTGAAGGTGCATGAAAGAAACTATACCACTCATGACCTGGAGCTAGGCGCAGTGGTATTCGCCTTGAAGATCTGGCGACACTATCTATATGGTACTCGATGTACAATTTTCACAGATCACAAAAGCCTGCAACACATATTTGATCAGAAAGAATTAAACATGCGACAACGACGATGGGTCGAGCTGCTGAATGACTATGACTGTGAGATTAAGTACCATCCTGGAAAAGCAAATGTTGTAGCAGACGCTTTAAGCCGAAAAGAAAGGGTTAAGACCCTAAGGGTTCGAGCATTGGAAATGACCATTCGAACGAACCTCACTACACGCATTCGTGATGCACAACAAGAAGCCCTTAAGATGAAAAACCGTAAAGCTGAATACCTCCGGGGTATGCTGAAATACATTGTACCAAATGAAGAGGGAGCCTTATACTTTGAGAAGCGTATTTGGGTTCCACTCTATGGTGGCATACGAGAAGTCATCCTTGATGAAGCGCATAAATCGAGATACTCGATCCATCCAGGATCGGACAAGATGTATTAAGACTTGAAAGAGTACTATTGGTGGCCGAGACTCAAAAGCGACGTTGCTGTCTATGTTGGAAAATGCCTAACCTGTGCTAAGGTTAAGGCTGAATATCAGAAACTGTCCGGCCTCCTACAACAACCAGAGATTCCCCAATGGAAGTGGGAACAAATCTCGATGGACTTCATAACAAAATTACCCAGGACCCCGAGAGGGCACGACATGATATGGGTAATATTCGATCGATTAACGAAGTCTGCGCACTTCCTACCGATCCGAGAAAAAGACAACACTGGAAAGCTTGCTGAGATATACTTAAAGGAAATCATGGCACGTCATGGAGTGCCGATCTCGATTATTTCAGACAGAGATGGACGCTTTGTCTCAAGAATCTGGCAATCCTTTCAGGAAGCCTTTGGATCTCAATTAGATCTAAGCACGGCCTTCCATCCACAAACAGACGGCTAGAGCGAACGGACTATACAAACGTTAGAAGATATGCTTCGCGCATGTGTCATGGATCTGGGCGGCAGCTGGGATACTCATCTACCTTTAGTTGAGTTTTCCTACAATAACAGCTATCATACGAGCATAAAAGCCGCACCGTCCGAAGCTCTGTATGGCCGCAAGTGCTGATCGCCCTTATGTTGGGCAGATGCTGGCGATAAACGTATGGTTGGTCCTGAACTTGTACAAGAGACAACCGACAAGATTGCGCAGATCCGAGAGCGCATTAAGGCGGCTCGAGGTCGACAAAAGAGCTACGGTGATCTGAAAAGAAAACCAGTAGAATTCGGGTGGGAGACAAAGTGTTGTTAAAGGTCTCACCTTGGAAGGGCGTAGTAAGATTTGGAAAACGTGGAAAGCTGAATCCACGATACATCGGACCATTCAGAATATTGGAAAGAATTGGTACCGTGGCAAACAAGCTGGAATTACTGGAAGAACTTAATGGAGTACAAGATACGTTCCATGTATCCAATCTCAAGAAGAGTCCAACACAAGAAAACGTAATCATCCCAGTGGATGAAGTGCATATTGATGACGCCCTCCGATTTACAGAACAAGCCGTTGAGGTTACCGACTGGAAAGTCAACAAGACCAGGAGGAGCACTGTTAAACTTGACAAAGTACGTTGGAACTCTAAGCACGGGCCCGAGTACACATGGGAACGCGAAGACCAGTTCAAAGAAAAGTATCCCCACCTATTCAAGAAGACACCTGTGAGAGTTAGTTCAGCCTGAATTTCGGGACGAAATTCTTTTAACGGGGGGAGACTGTGACAACTGGCACGAAACCGGTAATTCCCGTACACTTTAATTATTATTTAATGACTGCAATTATGTGCTTAAATGTCAGCAATGTCTGAACACATACTAAACAAGTGAATTCATGCATGTTTTATACTATAAAATATTGCTTTAGGCATAAACGAGAGCGTTGCGTCAGAAATACTAGTAAACTCACCGGTAAGACACTCCGTGTCAACAGAACTGCAGAAAGCAGTCAGACAATAAAATTGGAGCCTAGGTGTAGGTCCAACAACAAGAATACATTAAAACCCAAGAGTACATACAAGGGTTTAATATATAGACATTACGGAAGCAAAAATAAGCACTAAAAGGCTCCCGAAACGCACTTTAAGTGCAGAAATTTATATAATTCAGCTATAATCAGCATTATGGCACTGAAATATTATGCAGAAATTACGTTTTATTATCTAGAATACTTCCCTAAGTGTCGGGGATTGAAAGTATTACAAAAAGGGTACTTAAAAGACACTAAAAAGGTGCAATTTAGCACATTAACGAACCGGTATATAACCGAACAACCGGATAATACCCGGAACACCAAAATAATGCTAGAAGCATTGTTTTTATTTTTCTGAGCTAGTTAGGGTCCCCGAACACCTTTACACCCACTAAAATATATTGTAACCATCGAAACTAAACTATATGTTGGAATTGAACTATCATCTAACCACATGGTTAGTATTTACATTTAGCCCCCCCCCCCCCCATATGCTAGTATTCGATTCCCCCACATGCCTAATTACAAGATTTTATGAGTTGTTTAATGGATTGTGTCTTGCACTTTGGGGGACATAATATCCAAGAGATATTGAGGAAAGATGGTTATAAAACAAACCTTATGGTCCTAATCTTTAATTCAACAACACACACCACACTTTCACCTTCTCTCTTCCTCCCTCCCTTGATCCACCCTTGGCCGAGAACCACCAAGGCACCACCACCACCTTCAATCCAATCTCATCCATTCCAAGTCCACTTGAAGGTGTAAGAAGGTGATTCACGAGGCTCGGTGTGTTCGGAAGTTGAAGAACCTGAACCGTTTGCTTTTATCCACCACTTTTACGCCTTGTTTCTTCCCTAGCCTTGTGCTAGTAGTAAGTGCTCTAAAACACCATCTTGTTCTTGTTTATGGTGGTTAAGAGGTGATTTAATAATAAAAACTGGAGAAACTCTAAAGAACATAACCTAAAGTCTTGAACATAAGATGAATAGGGTGGATAAAGGAAAGATGTGTGTGTAAATCTTGTAGATCTTGTATAGTTGTTATTATTTGATGTTGTTGATTAGTAGAAACAAGATGGATCATCATCTAGACATACTAGTCCATGTTTGAGAGCATGAACTAGTAGGATGTTAGTGTGGAAATAAGAAAGATGATGAAACCATCCACCATGAGCTTGAAACTTAAATAAACATAATTTTGCTTGGAAAATAAGGTTACAAGCGGAAAATACTAGATTGTTAAAAACCCGAATCTTGTATGATTTAAAATCATTTTTTAGTGAGTAAACAAGTGTATGAACACTTGTGTAACAAGAAAATTTCACAAAGAAATATTTTTGAAATTCATGACTAGAAGTTGTGAAAATACATACTCTTTAAAAATAAAGTTTTTAAGAAACTAATCATATTTTTAAAGGTAACAAGGTTTACTAAATGTGCTAGTAAGTTACTACACATTTTTGTAAATTCTCAAGTTCATGAAATAAAGAAATTTGTATATATTGTTGTTGATTGTTGTGGTTTGTTGTTGAAAAATTGGTTGTTGATGAATTAAAAGAAAATAAACACATATTTTGAAAACATGGGAAACCTCCATTTTTAGGGGAAACTCTGTCAAAATTTCTATAAATTTTGACACTTAGAAAAATATAAGTTTTCGAGAAACTTATTCCTTAAAAATGTATCTAAAATATTACCAAGGTTTCCCTAATTTTTGGTGATAAGAAATGATGATTTCTTCAAGATTCAAATTTATGTTAAGTATGTATATTTTTGAGAGAAAAATATATATTATTTTGATCATCAACTTTTGTGCTAAGTGTATATAGTATGTGTTATACGTGCTAGTGTATTAAGACTTAAAAATACACTAAATACTCATGAGAAGTATAAACACAAAAAAAGATACACATACGACATACAAGATACATAATTCGGGTGCAAAGTGCAAAACACGAGATACTTATATTAATTTTTGAGAAAATAATATAAGTAAGATACTTAGTTAAAAATATAAAATATTTTTAACACAACAATACAAATACAAAAGAGAGTGACTGTACTTGTGCGATGCAAGTCTAGTGACTAACGTTAAGAAAACGCGTATAGGTCACGACGTTAATTAAGCAAATCCGGTGAAGTTTACGACGCAAGGAACGCAAAGTTGTGAGTTCATGCTCCCCCTTTTCTTTTAACTGTTTTCAGTTTTATAACTTCGGGGGTGAAATACATGTACAAATGTTACAATGTTTATAAATGGTATGATAACAAGAAACACACTTGGTGAGGACGAGAACCAAGTATGATGTGATATGAGAAATGATACGAGAAATCGTGTCACGAATAGGGTACCATAAGCACCATTAATCAACAATATACCTTGACCGCAGAACAAAAGGTTAGATCTAACGGGTGCCGGGCAGCCACACTTTTGGTGAGGGCGAGTGCCGAGTAGTGCTTTTGTGTCTCAGAATATGCCAACTAGAAAAATGCCTAAGGTTTGGTGACTTCCTATGTCGTGTCACATGTTAATGGCCTTGCAACCCATTAACAATCCTGATACTTACAGGAATACTTTATTTACATAAATTCATACCATACTAAAACTTGATTTATACTTGAAGTACGTGGGGTACTCAAGAAAACTTGATTTATACTTGAGTACGTGGGGTACTCAAGAAAACTTGAATTATACATGAGTATGTGGCGTACACATGAATACTTGATTTATATATGAAAACTTGATTTATACATGACACAAACTATGTTTTCATACAAAGTATACAAACGTGAAATACAAAAACTGCATGAATTCACACCAACATTATGTTGACGTTTTTCCCAAACTCACATGTATTTCAGGTAACTAGGATGGATGTGCGCGCGGTCTTGCTTATGCTCTTGGATGTCGCTTATGTTTATCTTTAAATAAAGTTGTAAACTTTTTAAGACAATGTTTTATGCTACTTAGCGATGTAAACGCTAAACTTATGTTTTCAAATTATGGTGTTTGATGTTATTTTTACGAGCATGTAGCATGTTTACCTTTCGTATGCAATGAGAACCTTTCATGATCACACCTCGTGCTTCCGCCGCAGAAAGGGGTGTGACACATTTCAGGTTAACTATTAACATTTATTCATTTAGTGAATGTTCATGGTCAACTCTAAGGTTCTTAATTTATAGTCCATATGATATTGCTATCTATAGTTGGCCTGTTTGGGATGTTTTGTGGAAATAATTTGTATTTCGTATTAACCAAATTCTGGTGTATGGGTAACTCAGCGGTTCTTCGTTTGGATGTTGAGTCGAAGGTAATAGAAAATGTAGGATACCCAGATACACTGAGTGTGGAATCTATAGGTCAGTTGGTGACTATACGAGATGAACTGAATATGTTGGTTAGTATTGGAATGTATAGTGTAGATGTTCAATTGTGGTGTCTGTAAAATGAAACTTGGTAGAAAGTGGTGTCTTTTGTACCCCGTGTGTTTATGTCATTGCTGATAGGGTCATCTGTGCACTGTATTGATGGAAATAACCAGTTAATTATAGTACACGAATGGGGTGATGTTGCTGAGATAAACTTAAGGGCAAAAAAGATGCATGGTTTTTTTCCTATCATCTTTACGCAAGGCATCATAGGTGTAACCTATATTGAAACTATAGTTTCACCACATCTTTAGTTATAGTTTTGTATTTAGTTGTTTATTGTGGTTGGTATATTTTTGTATATGGAGAATCAATGTTTAGCAATTAATGTGTTATTTTAATTGGTCTATTATGTTTAGAATATGTTTGTTTGTTAGTGTTCATTGTATAAAATTAGTAGAGTAAACAAAATAATTTTTTAGATTTATTCAGTTTACGCAATATTGTGTAATAGTTGATTAAACAAAATAATTTTTACGATTTATTCAATTTATGAAATGTTGTGTAATTTTTTAAGCCAATAAATATAATCTACGTTTGATTGACATTGGTAGTTTTTTAATACTTTCTTAAACATCTAACTTTGATAGATCTCATCTATCTTTATTTAATGGTGTTAGTAATTGCTACGTTAATGAATTTACAAAAAAAATACGTAAATATTTTAAATTGTGCGAATTAGATGTAAGATTTTAAGTTAGTATGTATCACAATTCGATGTATGACAATACAAGAACAGTTGTAGTTACTAATCGCAATCGAATAAAAAGTCATCATTATCTTAAATATAGACACAGTTATTGATGTTCTTAATAGTTGGTGATAAGAAGTCATTGTGATATTAAAATATGTAGTGAATTTGGATGGTGTTAATCATATATACCCGGATCGCGGACGGGTAAACTACTAGTTTTTGGATGGTTTGTAAGCTAAACATGAAGTCTCTTGGTTGAACCGAACAACTTGTGTTGTATTATTTAAAACTAATGAATGGATGGACATCATGTTTTAATCATATAGTTGTTTATTATAATTGAATGCAATGATATTGATCAAGTCACACATCACACGCTTCCACAAAAGTCAGGGTATAACATAAGGAAACCTGGGTTGGATCCTTGAGACAAACGAGTTTTACTGGTAATTTCAACGTCGTGCCTATGGGCGGGTGGGTTACTGGGTTTTCCCCGTAATTGGTGGTGGACTCGGGTTACTCTCGGAGTACTCCGTTTGTCCATTGGGTTTCATGAGAGTGCTCGGAATTGATTCTGTAGGCCGTTAAAAAAAGACATGAAATATGTTTATAATTTGTATATATATTTAATAAATAAGTAAGTGATTGTGCCACTGTTACAATTTTAAAGTTAAACATGTTTTCCCACTTCTATTATTTCCAACATCGTATTCTTATATTTTAATATGAAATTTAAAAAAAAAGTAACGAAATATAATATATAACTAATAGCATTAAATCCCTTCCTATATTCCAAAGTTGATTAACAAAATATTGTTTTATAATTTCAAAATATTAGAAAAATTAGAACTTGTAAGCTCTACATAGAAAATAAAAATCTAATTTATAATAAAAGATTTCAAATAATGTTAGATGACATTCTCTCCTTCAACCTCATAAATTTTATTTATATTTGTTTAATTTAATATATTTTCTTTTAATATTAATAAATAATATAGAGTGATAGAGTTTTTTTCCTAAAAGGGTGATTTTACAAAAATTATTTACCTTTTTTGTAACACCTGTGCCTCCACGGCCATCAAACAAATTCCAAACCAATGAAATATTGTATTTCATACTTGGGATTTGTAAAAATATGTGTATCGTTTACACATATCAACTCTTGTTCGATTTCAAACTCTAAATCGCTTTCTGGAAGGTTATACGCGCACCGATGCGTAAATATAACCAGTTTAATGGAACGAACACTCCGGAAAAGTGAAATAGGCTTAACATACCTTAAATAACCTTTACATAACTTAGAAATAAGTTTCGAAGGCTTTGGTATGGCAAAATCAAGTTAAATCGCTTACAGGGACTAAAGTTGACAAACTGCGAAAGTATGCCAATTTGAACTGTAACAGACATTACGGAAGATGAACATAAGTTAAACATACCATAAATATCCTTTACATAGCTTAGAAATAGGCTTTGAGGGGTTCGGTATGCTAAAATAAACTTTTGGGTCATTCAGGGACTAAAAGTGTCAAAAAGTGCACAAGTTTGCATTTTCGAGCATAACTTACGTTCTGATTACATCCGGACATCCAAAAATTTATGTAAGCATGACTATATTATGCTTTAGTGTTTGGCTTAAGAAAAATCCATTCGTCGCGTCATTTGGATCGTTTTTCGTGCTTATGCGCATTCCGTCGTAATTAAGCGAACATCGCGTTCGTACGACCAAACGAACCATCATCAGACATATTTTTGAACATGTTTCAAGTCCACAATGTTTAGGCATCATTTTAGGGCCTTAAAGTTGGCTTTACGGGCCTTATAAGTGCCGGAAATGGGCTTAAACACGTGCAGGGGCTGAAACTGTCAAAATGGAACATAGTTTCTGATCTGGGCAGGCCAGGCGGCCCGCGTGAGATCCTTGTGTGCTCTACGCGGCCCGCGTCCGACTCTCTGATCAGATTAGAACGAACAGTCAGCATGATCCAGCTGTTTTAACCACAACCACAAGCTCACAACTTGCCAATTCAGCTGATAAGGATCATTTTAGGCTACCACAACTTTGCAACACTTGTACGGATGGGATTAAGGCACGTTTTCCATGAAACGATCTTAACGGTGGACCGAATACTATAAATACCCCACCCCCAATGCTTCATAATCACTAGAATTTTGATTTGAGAAACTCTAAGTTGAGACTATTGTTTCATACCTGAGATTTTTGAATCGAAATTAGCATTCGGGACCCTTCGTAAGTATTCTTTCGTTCTTTTCCTTATTTTATTGCTTTTCGAGTCAGAAAGTCAAACTTTGTTTGACTTTCAGCGTTGACCAGCTTATGGTCAATGCGAAGTTCGTTTGAACTTCGCAACGTGATTGTAATCACGATGGTTATAGTCCCTTGGGACTATGCCTACTGATTACCACGTTGTCTAGGGTCGTAGGGTAAGCGATCTAATAAATCGCTTATACCTTCGAACCCGACCCAGTTTGGTCGATCATTAGGATCCGACCAAATACATTAGGTGACCATAGTAGGTAGGGAATAACCTTCCGAGGTTATACCCTATGGTCGCTTCGTTTAAGTAGTTGTATGATAGGTAGTTTATATGCCTTAGGTAAATTACCAGAATACCCTTTTCATGTATAATTGGTAATTAAGCATATGTAACCTAAACTTTTGTCACATAACTGATTATGTAACATGTTTAGGCATATAACACTTGTCATAGGACTAGTTAGAAGGTCCGAACGCGTTTCACGCGCACGACGCGTTAAAGTAGCATAAGTTACCTTAATGGGTCGCGATGGGTCGAAAGCCCTTAGGTTAGTCTCAATGTAGTATGTAGGCCTTGTTAAACCATATCATATGAGTTCCAATACTCATTTGGTTTACCAAGCCTCATTCTATCCGATCTCCCGATTTAAGTCCGGTTTATTTATATAGTTTTAGATTGCCGACTGATTCCGTGCTCCCTCTAGCTTTGTTTGGTTGTTGTTCAAGACCTCCAAGCATTCTCAGGCGAGTACATTATTCCCCTCTTTTACTGTTTTCAACTGTTTTGGGGTGACTCATATGTGCTAAATATCTTAACAATGATTTCAAGAACGATTACAATGGTTTCAAAAACAATTACAATGGTTTCAAGAACGATTTCAATAAAGTGAACAAACTTGTTGGTTGTAGTTACATAACCAATGACATTCATTAGCAATGATCAAGCCGACCAGTATTAGGTTATGGTACCATAGGATCTGAAAAATCCCGTTATTCTCTATACTCATGGTTATGTGTGGGTATTTTGGGTAACGACTGAATCTGTAATTATTAATTTACCCTTTGGTAAGGGTTTGTTAAGAACGAGAACGAGAGCGAGTTGGAACGATGAACGCGTCAAGAAGGTTTGAATGTTATTAGAGAATCGACCATTAAGTAGTTTCACAATTAAAACAAGAACGATTTGAACGATTAAAACAAGAACGATTGGGTAAACATTTGGACATGATTTACATTTGATCATGCATTTCCACAAAACATAGTATTGATTTAAACCAAGTTTTACTTCAATACTTTGTTTTGTGCGTTTCACCTATGGTTTAGTTGATGCATTTCACTAGCCATACATATCATTTTGGTTACACATTACATGGTTTACATTTGACACAAACACTTTTGACATTGATTATACATGACATGATTTATATCTTAACATAAACATTTTGTTATATTATTCAATACATTTGACAATTTGTTTAAACATGGACATCTTACATTGGTGGTTTGTTTGGGTAAGTGATTTGAGTAACGGTGCGTGTGTAATATGATACAAGCATGGTGGATACGCCGCTGGTACTTCCTATATATAAGTGTTTGTATGGTATTACATATTGTAGCGTTATTTGAATCATTTCAGTTTGAGACATAGAACATTTTATACAAGTAACATACTTTTCACAAGACATTGATTTGCAAACAACTTATCTTATACAAACTCATTTTACATGGTTATTCATATAATCATGCATTATTCTCTTATTTATACATATAATCTGAACTAATTAATTTTCAAATGATTTACAAAGACAAAGCAAATTACAAGGTTCATGACTAAACATTTTCTTAAACAAAAGTCATGAATCTTATTTTCACAAAACCTATGTACTCGCCAGCATTTCTTTGCTGACCTCGTTTTCACATATGTTTCAGGTATTATTGAAAGATATCGATTGATAGGATGCATGCTCACATAGGACTGGACAAGGCCTTAGTGACTCAATAACAATGATAGACTATGTTTAAATTGTGTATTTAGATTTCCAAACGATGTAATTATTCAATGTTTAATAAAACGAAACACTTTTGGTATCCATGGTTATGAAACATTAATTCTGTTACAACACTCCCCGACGTTTCCGCCACGTTTTGTATGTTACACGTGGTCGGGGTGTGACAGAAAAGATGGTATCAGAGCCAATGGTTATAGGGAATTAGGTTATTAGTAATGCTTTGACCTAGTCTATAACCTTCTTAGGACCCTAACGCGAGTTTACTTGCGTTTAGTCATAAAACAATACCGTCACCTATCCTTAGGCGACGACCACAACAAGAACATAAATTTCAAAACCGCTTTGAAAACTAATCATCTGTTCTAGGATGATTGATTTCAAGGTTTTGAACCCTCTGTTATATGGTTTCGAACCCCTTTGAATTTTCAAAATCTCGGCAAAGTTTTGGGTTTTAAATAATGTGAACACGTGCAAACTGGAAGGGTGAATGCCTGTATCCTGGGTTTTCTGTCTAGGCAAGCACTTCGTATACATCTCATCAGACGCGAGACCAATTGTGCTTACCTGGGAATTCTTGGGATGAGTGTTCACTTATAGGCGAGCATGTCTTCACGATACATTATTTTTGACCCATTTACTTTGATTAGTCACTGTGTGTCGTTTGTTGCTTTGTAGTAACAAACAAATGACCACTATCCTTGCTTTCATCAGATTTGTTTCATCTCATTCTTTTCGTCTATTTCTCTCACTCGTTTCCTTTCATGTTTCCTCTTTTAGAATGCCTCCTCAACGTGAAAACCAGATAGCGACTGCCGAGCTGGCAGAAATCATTGCACAGCAGATGGCTGCTCAGTTTCCAAACCTCTTTGCTCAATGGAACCAAGCCAACAACAACAACAACAATGTTCCATGCAAATACAAGGATTTTAACCAGGCTAAACCACTCAAGTTTAGTGGTTCTGAAGGAGCGACTGGGCTTCTTCAATGGTTCGAGAGCATTGAGAATACTTTCCGCCACGTGCAGTGTCCTGACAATCGCAAGGTCGAGTTTTCTTCGAGTGTGTTTCAGAAGAGGGCTCTCACATGGTGGAACGGGGTTATGAGGGATCGTGGTGAAGAAGTTGCTCTAGCACAGACATGGGCTGAACTTAGGGCTCTTATGATGAGGGAATTCTGTCCTCGTCATGAGCAGCGAGCTTTGGAGAAGGAATTTGATGAGTTGAAGCAAGATAGTGGTGAGCACAGGGCGTATACTGATAGGTTTGAGGAGTTGAGTCTGCTTTGCCCGACAATGGTTACCCCACTCGACAAGGCTATCGAAAGATACATCGACGGCCTACCTGACTCGGTACAAGACATCCTTACTGGTAGTAACCCTGCCACACTCCGTCAGGCGATCGAGTTATCTGCGACATTGACTGAGTCACAGATTCGGAAGAATAAGTTACACAGAAAGGGTGACAAGGGTAAGAAGCAGGGGTCTGACAAGGAGGATAGCAAGAAAGGTCAAAACAAGAAGGGTAAGGAAGGTGAGACGTCAAAGAAATCAAGAAAGCGAACGGGTGGTCAGAACTTTGCTGTTACAGCACAGATTGCTCAGAACCCGCGGAACCCACCAGTTCAGCCACCTGCAAAGAAAGCATATGCCGGTACCGCACCTTATTGTGCACGCTGCAACGGTCATCACGCAGTACAACAAGCTTGCTGGCAATGCACGACGTGTGGTAAACTTGGGCATTTGGCCAATGTTTGTCGTTTGGGACAAAATCAGGCTGCTCAGGTTCAAGCTCCGGTTCAAGGGAATGCTGCGAGATTCCCACTGGGGTCATGTTTCAACTGCGGAGAGATTGGTCACTTCCGCCACAACTGCCCAAGACCGGTGAATGCAAATGCTAACGCAAACCCAAATGCGAATGTCAACGTCAATGTGAATCCAGCACGTGGTCGAGTGTTTAACATCAATGAGGCACTCAATGATGAAGGAGTGAACAATTAGCATTTTGTTTTTCCTCTGGTTGTTATCTTGTAACATTTAAAGACAATGCGGTTGTTATATAAATAAAAATTTGTGGTTTTATTTTTAACTAATGCAATTGTATGAATGTTTGATCCAACCTTATGATGTCAACACAAAGACAAAACTACTCGTGTGGTTCTGTCATTTTTACGATCACTTGTGATCTCCCTAAGAACCTCAAACACTTGTTTCTTTTAAATCTAAAGTATCTTATCGTCTTGCACCGTTCGAGATGCAAGAATTATCAAAACAGCTTCAAGAGTTGTCTGATAAAGGATTCATCCGTCCGAACTTTTCACCTTGGAGAAACTCTTGTCCTCTTTGTGAAAAGGAAAATGGATCTTTTCGAATGTATATCGATTAACGTAAGCCTAGTAAGCTTACCATCAAGAATCGATATCCCATACCTTAAATCAACGATTTCTCCGATCAACTGCATAGCGTTTCATGCTTTTCCAAGATCGATTTGCGTTTTGGGTATCATCAACTTTGAATTCTCGAAGAAGATATTCCCAAAACGGTTTTCTGCACGAAGTATGGCCATTACGAGTTTACAGTCATGCCTTTTGGGTTGACAAATGCTCCAGCCATCTTCAAGGACTTAATAAATAGAGTCTGCAAGCCTTATTTGGATCAGTTCGTCATTGTTATTAATGACATCTTGATCTATTCATGTCCCGAGCCGATCGCGATCAACACCTTCGTTGACATTGGAACCCCTAAAGAATGAACAAACTTTTCGCTAAATCCTCCAAGAGGAAATTTTGGCTTAAAGAAGTTCAGTTTTTGGGCCATGTAGTCAACAAGCAGGGTATTCATATGGATTCATCCAAATTGCTGCAATTATGGATTTGACTCCTTGTATGCTTTAAATACCCGTGTCCAAAGATAACAAATTTAAAGGTCAATTTAAACAATAATATGAGTGTGCGATTATGCGATTATGTGATATGTGTTTATGTGTTCTCCTCTATGTTTTTGTGTGGTACGATTTTCAAATCCTCATAGAATCTTTCATATCTTCATATGAGGGATTCATAGTAGGATGTTTAAAAGGTACTACCTTAATCCTTATGGGCTTCTACGTGGTAGTTAAGACCCTTGGGTTATATAGTACCATTCCATGATTCGATGAGAGACCCTTGAGTGGTCTAGTTAAAGATTGATTCAAGATCTGGTTAAGAATGGCATGTGATGATAAAGCTGAAAGGACCCTATGGTGGTCTAATCACACTCATCACAGGATTGTTCATTTGGTTTTCCCCTACACATTATAAAATAGACTGTGTGAACTATGCAAGGAATTGTCTAATTATAGACGCGTACATAATTATGAAATTTAGTGCACAGAAACCCAGTAATATTTATTATGTGTAAGAACCGATAGTGACAACAATAACGAAATGAGAACGATGTAATGGAGGTACGGTGGACGCACCAATGACGCTTTATATACTGGTATATAAGTATCCCTCTTACATTGCAATCATGATGTTATTAAAGTTACTAGAAGTTCAGAACCCTAACCAATGTTGTTCGATCTTTTCAACAACATGTTTTCAAGCTCTCACAAGTTTCCTCTAAATAAATTTCGGGACGAAATTTCCTAAAGTAGGGGAGACTGTAACACCTGTGCCTCCACGGCCATCAAACAAATGCCAAACCAATGAAATATTGTATTTCATACTTGGGATTTGTAAAAATATGTGTATCGTTTACACATATCAACTCTTGTTCGATTTCAAACTCTAAATCGCTTTCTGGAAGGTTATACGCGCATCGATGCGTAAATATAACCAGTTTAATGGAACGAACACTCCGGAAAAGTGAAATAGGCTTAACATACCTTAAATAACCTTTACATAACTTAGAAATAAGTTTCGAAGGCTTTGGTATGGCAAAATCAAGTTAAATCGCTTACAGGGACTAAAGTTGACAAACTGCGAAAGTATGCCAATTTGAACTGTAACAGACATTACGGAACATGACCATAAGTTAAACATACCATAAATATCCTTTACATAGCTTAGAAATAGGCTTTGAGGGGTTCGGTATGCTAAAATAAACTTTTGGGTCATTCAGGGACTAAAAGTGTCAAAAAGTGCACAAGTTTGCATTTTCGAGCATAACTTACGTTCTGATTACATCCGGACATCCAAAAATTTATGTAAGCATGACTATATTATGCTTTAGTGTTTGGCTTAAGAAAAATCCATTCGTCGCGTCATTTGGATCGTTTTTCGTGCTTATGCGCATTCCGTCGTAATTAAGCGAACATCGCGTTCGTACGACCAAACGAACCATCATCAGACATATTTTTGAACATGTTTCAAGTCCACAATGTTTAGGCATCATTTTAGGGCCTTAAAGTTGGCTTTACGGGCCTTATAAGTGCCGGAAATGGGCTTAAACACGTGCAGGGGCTGAAACTGTCAAAATGGAACATAGTTTCTGATCTGGGCAGGCCAGGCGGCCCGCGTGAGATCCTTGTGTGCTCTACGCGGCCCGCGTCCGACTCTCTGATCAGATTAGAACGAACAGTCAGCATGATCCAGCTGTTTTAACCACAACCACAAGCTCACAACTTGCCAATTCAGCTGATAAGGATCATTTTAGGCTACCACAACTTTGCAACACTTGTACGGATGGGATTAAGGCACGTTTTCCATGAAACGATCTTAACGGTGGACCGAATACTATAAATACCCCACCCCCAATGCTTCATAATCACTAGAATTTTGATTTGAGAAACTCTAAGTTGAGACTATTGTTTCATACCTGAGATTTTTGAATCGAAATTAGCATTCGGGACCCTTCGTAAGTATTCTTTCGTTCTTTTCCTTATTTTATTGCTTTTCGAGTCAGAAAGTCAAACTTTGTTTGACTTTCAGCGTTGACCAGCTTATGGTCAATGCGAAGTTCGTTTGAACTTCGCAACGTGATTGTAATCACGATGGTTATAGTCCCTTGGGACTATGCCTACTGATTACCACGTTGTCTAGGGTCGTAGGGTAAGCGATCTAATAAATCGCTTATACCTTCGAACCCGACCCAGTTTGGTCGATCATTAGGATCCGACCAAATACATTAGGTGACCATAGTAGGTAGGGAATAACCTTCCGAGGTTATACCCTATGGTCGCTTCGTTTAAGTAGTTGTATGATAGGTAGTTTATATGCCTTAGGTAAATTACCAGAATACCCTTTTCATGTATAATTGGTAATTAAGCATATGTAACCTAAACTTTTGTCACATAACTGATTATGTAACATGTTTAGGCATATAACACTTGTCATAGGACTAGTTAGACGGTCCGAACGCGTTTCACGCGCACGACGCGTTAAAGTAGCATAAGTTACCTTAATGGGTCGCGATGGGTCGAAAGCACTTAGGTTAGTCTCAATGTAGTATGTAGGCCTTGTTAAACCATATCATATGAGTTCCAATACTCATTTGGTTTACCAAGCCTCATTCTATCCGATCTCCCGATTTAAGTCCGGTTTATTTATATAGTTTTAGATTGCAGACTGATTCCGTGCTCCCTCTAGCTTTGTTTTGTTGTTGTTCAAGACCTCCAAGCATTCTCAGGCGAGTACATTATTCCCCTCTTTTACTGTTTTCAACTGTTTTGGGGTGACTCATATGTGCTAAATATCTTAACAATGATTTCAAGAACGATTTCAATAAAGTGAACAAACTTGTTGGTTGTAGTTACATAACCAATGACATTCATTAGCAATGATCAAGCCGACCAGTATTAGGTTATGGTACCATAGGATCTGAAAAATCCCGTTATTCTCTATACTCATGGTTATGTGTGGGTATTTTGGGTAACGACTGAATCTGTAATTATTAATTTACCCTTTGGTAAGGGTTTGTTAAGAACGAGAACGAGAGCGAGTTGGAACGATGAACGCGTCAAGAAGGTTTGAATGTTATTAGAGAATCGACCATTAAGTAGTTTCACAATTAAAACAAGAACGATTTGAACGATTAAAACAAGAACGATTGGGTAAACATTTGGACATGATTTACATTTGATCATGCTTTTCCACAAAACATAGTATTGATTTAAACCAAGTTTTACTTCAATACTTTGTTTTGTGCGTTTCACCTATGGTTTAGTTGATGCATTTCACTAGCCATATATATCATTTTGGTTACACATTACATGGTTTACATTTGACACAAACACTTTTGACATTGATTATACATGACATGATTTATATCTTAACATAAACATTTTGTTATATTATTCAATACATTTGACAATTTGTTTAAACATGGACATCTTACATTGGTGGTTTGTTTGGGTAAGTGATTTGAGTAACGGTGCGTGTGTAATATGATACAAGCATGGTGGATACGCCGCTGGTACTTCCTATATATAAGTGTTTGTATGGTATTACATATTGTTGCGTTATTTGAATCATTTCAGTTTGAGACATAGAACATTTTATACAAGTAACATACTTTTCACAAGACATTGATTTGCAAATAACTTATCTTATACAAACTCATTTTACATGGTTATTCATATAATCATGCATTATTCTCTTATTTATACATATCATCTGAACTAATTAATTTTCAAATGATTTACAAAGACAAAGCAAATTACAAGGTTCATGACTAAACATTTTCTTAAACAAAAGTCATGAATCTTATTTTCACAAAACCTATGTACTCGCCAGCATTTCTTTCCTGACCTCGTTTTCACATATGTTTCAGGTATTATTGAAAGATATCGATTGATAGGATGCATGCTCACATAGGACTAGACAAGGCCTTAGTGACTCAATAACAATGATAGACTATGTTTAAATTGTGTATTTAGATTTCCAGACGATGTAATTATTCAATGTTTAATAAAACGAAACACTTTTGGTATCCATGGTTATGAAACATTAATTCTGTTACAACACTCCCCGACGTTTCCGCCACGTTTTGTATGTTACACGTGGTCGGGGTGTGACATTTTTGGGTACTTTGAAAAATATTTACTTAAATGGGTACTTTTGTTTATCTCTTTTTTAATTTTTTTTTATCTCTCTCCTAATCTAATTGGTTAAATCCTAAATTAATGATACATAAATAAAACATAGTATTTTTATTTAATAA
Source organism: Helianthus tuberosus (assembly GCA_030545235.1). Lineage (NCBI taxonomy): Eukaryota > Viridiplantae > Streptophyta > Magnoliopsida > Asterales > Asteraceae > Helianthus > Helianthus tuberosus. The sequence goes on from CM060358.1 coordinate 127,640,301, forward strand.
ACTGACTTTTGTAAATTATTATATTTTTTTTATCTTACGTTTTTTAGTTATAATTAATATAACAAGCTAAATACATAATTTTTTTAGGTATCCTTAATTAAGTAAATGATTAAATAAGTTTGTTGTTGTTAGAATAACAGCTAAATACATAAATTTTTACTTTCAAACTTGAAGTATTTTTATTACAAATTGAAAACAAACATATATTAACTAAAAACGTAAGCTAAAAAAATATAATAATTTACAAAAATAAGTTTGTTGAACAAAAGCACTATGTTTCTTCAAATTAAAAACTATTACAAAATAATTTACATCGAGATAGTTGGTAAACGGGCAACAAGCTGCGCCGCTACCCCTTTTTGAATAGCAAAACTAAGCCTTTTAAAAACTACGTCCATAGATCTCGGGGTCATAACATTACTATGCATGACCCTATGTTTTATTTGGGAATAATTAATTTACCCTTTAACCAATTAGATTAGGAGAAAGACAAATCAATTAGAAAAATACCCATTTAGGTAAATACTTTTTAAAATACCTAAAATGGTAAATACTTTTTTGTAAGTATACTAGTTTGGGAAAAAAACTCCACTTATATTTATCCTTATTTTTATCTAATCTAAATTTAATAAATAACTTCAATTAATGTCATATGTCATTTTCTTCTTCAATCTTTTATTAATATTATTAATATCTAAATCTAATATCTAATAAATTATTAAGATCTCTTCAACTAACATGAAAAGAATTAATTCACAAATATTAATCTAATCAAAGAATAATAAATAAATTGAAACCGTGTCATGTATTATGCATATATTATATAATATATTCTACAAGTATTTAACAATTAACTAGAGTTTACTCTATTTTTTTAACGGTAAATTCGGATCACTGACGCACCATTGGAGTATTATCGTGCCACTAGCGGAACCACCCGATCATACTCATCTCCACTAGGCACAAAAATAAAATTTGTAACTTTTTTTTTGTAATTTCTGGTGTTGTACCTTATGTATAGAGATTCTTTTTTCTTATTTCATTTATAACCTAAAACTTTTCTTCTTTTTCAATTTAAATATTTTTTTTTATACTTTTAACACAAAGGTTTTCATCTTTTACAATTTAATTCCAACTCTTTTTTATTTTCAATTTTGGTTCACCAAACTTTTCATCTTTCCTAAATTTTTCGTTTCGTTCTAAATTATGTGAGTCAACGCACCGCAACGTGCATGTGGGGTTCGACATTTTTTGGTATATTTTTTTCTCGTTTGACTTGACTGTCGCAACACATCTATTTTCCTCTGTTTGACAAGTTCGTCGCAACGCGTGGGACCTGGATTGAATTAGTTATTTTTTCTATGTTTTACGTTTTAGTTTAATTTCTCTACAACGAGCATGCCTAATTCAAAGATTTTACGTCTGCTTTTCGCTCGGCGTTATTTATTTATTTCCGTTTTAATTATTTTGTTTTTACGAGTTTTTCTGATGTTTGTAGTCGTTGACGGTAATATAGCATTAATACTACTTGACACAAACAACCGCTGTAACAGAAAAACTTAATACTAGTAACAAAAATATAAAAGCATATGTTCATTTGGTTTTGGATAGCAAAAAAACAAGAAATAGATCCAAAACACTTTTCGAGAAAAAAAATGAAAAAAAATCAAATCATGCATAATATTATTCTAAACCCTGTAATATATTTGTTACCTCGGAGATACTATTATGGAAGGTAATTAAGATGCCCATGATCACCATCATCATCAACATCATCACTCCACCGACTTTGACCCCAGTATGATTCATCAACACTTCCAGTCAGATCAAACAAATCTTCACCTGCACTATTCCGACGATCATCTTTACCGTCACTTCTCAGGTTCTCTAACCCCATATTATAATCAACCACACCCGTCTGATCCATCATCAACGGTGACCACGTTTCGGGCATCTTCATATCTGTCTCGGTGTCCGTCCACTGAAACGTTTCAATTACGTTTCTCACCGGAGAATGATTCAACATCACCGGGTCAAAGGTTTCGACCGGAGACGACAGAATACGTGCTGATAATTCGTTGAAATTAAACAATATCTCCAGCGTTGAGGTAGTGGGATCACCTGCCGAAACCTCCGTAGTGTTCATATGTGTCGGGGGGACTTTTGTATTCTCGGTCGTATTGGCCGTCGTTGTGTTGGTTGTAAGGGTAGAGCAGTTTGTAACTTTTGAATCTAAATCCTGCAAAAGCGTAGGTATAGGTTCGTTATCAGCCGTTAAAAAAAAAAAAAAAAAAACCTTACAAACCCCCCCCCCCCCCCCCCCAAACCTCTTTAAATTCTGAAAGGCATGGGCGTAGCCAGAAAAATTTTTCTATGGGTTCGGAAATATCTAGGTTCGATTTAAAGGATTCTACAGATTCGTTGGCGAAATTTCTTCAAGTGCGATGTCAAAATAAACCAATATATAGAACTAATTTTTTTTTATATGGGTTCGGCCGAACCCGTACCTTCTATGTAGCTACGCAAGTTAAAGGTGCAGGTATAGGTGGTTTATAGGATCGGGTAGATTTGGATTCATTTAAAAAAATATGCTTAAGCACTACCATGACGACTTTAAATCCTTAGATATAGGTGATTTATAGGAGTAGATTAGGAGCTGCTTTTTCTAAAAAAACTACTATGCGTGAGGACTAACGGTTTTAAATTTTGCAAGGTGAATAAGCTTTATAGAAGTAGATTAGGAGTAGTTCTAAAAACAATGCTTACGCACCACCACAACGGCTTTGGATTTCAGTTTACCGAACCGTTTAGCTTTCCTGATGCGGCCACCAACGGGAACGTTGCGTAGGACGCCACCTTTAGTCCAGTACCGGCGGCAGCTCTTACAGAAATGACGAGGCTGAGAGAGGTTGTAGTTGTTGTAGTAACAGAATTTTGTGTTTAGCGACTGGCAACGTGGGCACTTTAGATTGTCATGGTGGTGGAGTATCGGCCTTCGGTCTCCTTTTCCTGCGAACAAACTGCCTCCGCCGCCGCTACTCGGAGAGGAATGTATGTCGTGCATTTTGTTTTGGTTATGGTTTCGGTCAGTGAAAGGGTGTCGTTATAAGTGTTTAAGTGGTTGGATGTGTGTTGTTTACATGTTTAAGTGGAGAATGACAAGACGAGTGGGTTGTTTGATTTACATGGTTAGCATCTTTTCTTAGGGTGGAGGTATAGTCAAACAACTTAGCGTGTTCGAGTGAAATCCTACCCAATAGTATTATGCAATATCAACTCCCCATTCTACTCTCCATTTTACACTCAATCACTAGGTATAGTCAAACACACCTCAATTAAAAAAAAACATGATTGGTCACTCCTCTCTCTCTCCTCTCCTCTCAAACAAATCGGTGAACACTCACCGAAAATGTCAACCTCTCTCTTGGTCACCGCTCACCTTGAAACCGAGTAAGCCAACATTTTTAAAGTGATAAATTTGAATTCTACATTTTGTTGGTTATTTACATTTTTTTTCTAGTTGAAAAAAGTATCGGTTACTTCAAACTTTTTTTTTTTTCAAAAAGGGTACAGTTGAATTTTTTTTTTTATTAATATGGTTATTTGAAACTTATTTATCAAAATGTGAAAATCACTTTTCTAATAAGTTTCAAACAACTATTTTCTTATAAATATTTTTTCAACTACGTCATTTTCAAAAGTGATTTTCAAATGGCACACCCCCTGTCTATTCGCACACTTTTTCAATTCAATACGCATCGTATAGTCCTATACGATGCGTATTGAAATAAAGTAAAAGACATGGCAGGCTGACAGGTGCAGGTTATGTCTGGCGGCGGACTTGGTACGCCTCGTATAGGCCTATACTGTAACACCCCGAAAATATAAAACTTTATATTGAAATTATAAAGTATAAAATAAACAAAAATAAGATTCAGTTTCAGTAAGAAACAACTTTTAACAAATATGAATATTATGAGAGAAATTAGAAAGTGGTTAATACTAAAAGATATAGGTCTTAACGTCGATAGGTTTAAGACGATGCATTCGAAAGAAGATTCATAATGATGAAAAGCTGACGTAAACCTAAACATGACGTGATGTGATAACGGACACAAAAGTGATACAGAATACAACCACGTTGTAATATAAGTTACTGGATATGAAATTATAAACATGCAAAGGGCAGATGATGGCTATATAGTATTCCCGAATGACGAAGTATGAGGTAAAATGGTGACCAACCAGTCTAGGCGATAAAACAAGTTATAGTCAAAATAATGTTGTGACCTAAGTAGAGCGCTTGTCAATGTAAGACTAGCGTGAAGTAAGTATGCTGGGGAACTCAGTGACTGGATGGTCAAAAGACAACCCGGTCAAATAGGCGACAAAGATAGGAAATAAATGATAAAAAGGTTACGGTCCAATAGGACATATGCCTTGAAAAAAACGAAACTAAGATGGTTAGGTCCAAACCAAAGGACTACTTAAAGAAGGTTTCGGGGACGAAACCCTTTTAAGGGGGGTGGACTTGTAACACCTCGAAAATATAAAACTTTATATTGAAATTATAAAGTATAAAATAAACAAAAATAAATTAACTAGAAATAATTAACGTAGTTAGTCATAAGTCTAGTTATAACAAGAAACTTGGTTGAAAACATGGAAAAAATCTAACTTAATAATTGATGGGGGACCAAAGTTGTCAAGTTTGAAACTTTAATTATTAAAACAAAATAAAAATACCAAACACACACTTTGAGTATGTGTCTGGTTCATACAAAACACAGGGGGCGACCAAGAAACCCCCATCAAACCCTAGTTCATGTAAATTGCTCAAATTGAAGACCAAATTCAGTTCAAAATCAAAATCCGAGCATAAAATAGTGATCTCCTCTGAAAAGGGGTCATAAGGTATGTAAATTTCATAGAAAATTTCCATCTAAATTTCTGAATGAACACAAGGAAATTCGAAATTTATGTTGCATGAATGTTGTTTGGATGAATTTGGAATGATGTTGAGTTTAGGAATAAACCCTAGTCAATTTCATATTGAAATTTTGCTTATTACTTGCGAGATTCATAATCACCATTGAAGGTGTTAAGTGGGTTTTGTAGAAACATGTTAAACACTAGGATTATAATTGTTATTATAATGTAAATTGAGTTCTATGAAGTGAATTCAGATTTGTTGATGTTCAAATTGAGGCGAATTTGCTTGCTTGATGTTAATCTTGGCTAAATAACAAGTTATGAACTTGATTATGAATTGTGTGAAATCATGCCCTTAAGGTGTTTGTAAAAATGCCTAAAAGAAGGCTTAAAAACTGAATTTGTTACTAAAATACATATTTGTAAATTATGGCGAACTGATGCGTTATATGTTAAAAAAAAAGAGTTCTAAACGGTTTGCGGTTGAACTCTATAGGAAAGGAAACCGGAACGTCAAGTGGAAAAGCCGGTGGTGACGCGCGTTTGAAGGATGTGCTTTAAAGGTACGTAACCTTGGTTTCGTTACAATATACTTTGATTTTTATTGTAGTTAATATCTTGAAATTAGCAATATGAAAGATTGTAGTTTATCGTAGAAGTGATTAAGTTCACTAATTAATCAAAACGGGTCAAAAGATTTGTTAAAGTATGTTTGGTTTGTCACTAAGATGGTGGATTCCATTAGACAACCATACGGGTCAAACAAGGATTTAAAAAGGTAGTTTAGAAGTGACTTGAATGTCACTTGACGATTGTGAATTATAAAAGCGTAAACCATGGAATGGAAGTGATACGCTAAGATGAACAAGCCCGGGAATGGGTAATTATGGTTAGAAATCAATGACGATGAATTATGCAAGTATGTAATATGTTCCGTTACATGATGTAAATTTGATATTTTAGATAATTGAAATTGTGTTTTAGTATAAGGAATTGTATTAGTTGAAGTGATGGTGATCATTACTTAATTGAACGAAATAAATTTGCTTAGAAAACGTTTGGTAGTCATTAGAAATGGAAGATTCCATAAATGAGCCAAACGGGTCAAATAAATGGTTGTTAAGTAGTAAATATTTGAATTTGGTTAATTTTTGGCAACGAAGGATCACAAGTGCATGAAATCATAGATTTGGTAATGAAATGCCGATGATCGTAAGCCCCAGATGTTGGGTAAATGCACCTTAAAGTTATTTTTAGCATTGTTAGTAAAATTGGTATTAACTATGTGGGTCGATTAAGCTAAAATTGTAATTTTAGAAATTTGGTCCGTAGACTTGAATTTTGGAAAAAAAATAAATGCAAAAGACGCGTCGGTAATTAAATTACAGACGTATAGGAAAAAGAATCGCCTAAAACGGACATACGGATCAAAAGTTATGAGCATTTAAAGTTCGTCTTGCGGAAATTCGGAGCTGGGCAGGAAATGCAGGTCACAAACCTGCACCTGCTGGAAAACCGACTCCCTCGCGCCACGCACCACGCGATAGGATCCAGAGGATCTGGCGCGACACGCAAGAGCCCTCGCGACACGCGACAGAATGAATGGGGTCTGGCGCGACACGCGACATACTCAAATCTGAAATTTTATTTTATTTTTGATGGTTTGATGCTAGGACTTGTTTATGCATATTTTAACAATGTCAAAACTAACTTTTTAAGTTGTTTTGACTCTAGGTGATGTTGGAATCATTCTGGATGGCGATCAAGCATGTTATGAAGAACCGAACACGAATTTTGAAGCTTCCACGTTTAATTAACTTGTTGTAGACAAAGTTTATGATGTAAACAATTAACTAATTATGTTGGGATGTTTAGACTAGTTAGTAGTTAACTAGTATGTGATTACTTTCAAACTTCTATTTTTGTACGTTTAAAAAAAGTGAAGTACCTTTGCTATAAAAATATGCATCTTTTATTAAATTTAAATGGTAATTAGAAGGGTGTTACAAGTTGGTAATCAGAGCTCAAGGTTTTCAACAAAGTGTGTTCGGTTCAAGCTTGATCAAACATCTGGTAAGAATTAGTTATTTTAGTAGATTTCATTAAATGTCACACCCCGATATTTCCACGTATTACCGGTGGGCCCGGTGGGGAGTATCGTGACGTAGTTGGTAACATCATAGTCAAACAACACAATATATAAATGCACAGCGGAAGCAGAAGATAAAAATATATCACAATCCGATTCAAAGTAATATCAAATATTACAACGGAATGTAAGATGGATCCACAGGCGGATCTTAAACAGAAAGATAATATCGTTCAACAGACTTTAACATCTAAAGCTTGCGAGACTTGATTATTGATGCCTGGAGTAGCCAGCCTATTACGTATAGTACCTGCATTTAGCCATTTGGAAAATACGTCAGTTTACACTGGTAAATACAATTAACTGACTCATTTGAAAAGGTTTTAATAAAATTGATTTGAATGCACGTGGCACAAACTCTTTATAACTTGGGATAATCATTTAAATATATAATCTTGTAAAAGAATTACATGTTCCTTATGCGTTCAGTAGCCCGGATCGTGCCGGGTTAAAGATCAATAGACACACCACATCAACTATTTATGCACTGACGAGTGTACGCCTACACTCCGCGCTTAGGTCGTGGCCATTTCGTAAAATGATGCCAAGGATATCCGGGACATGGTCATTAACCCCCCCCCAAAGGCTTTAAGTAAACAAAACGATTTAAACGGGCCGATCAAATTATTCAATTAACCACCAAACGATGGAAGATTTAATGCCCGGCCAAGCGGTATTTTATATACCGTAACCCAAGCCCGTATAGGGAAAATAAGTTAAAAGTATTTACTGGGCTTCTAATCTGGAACGAAGGTTTTTAATAACCTATTAGAATCCTAACGGGTCTTTAGTTAAGTCTTGACTTAGACCGGTTAGTTTTCAAAAGGAAGATACGGTTCAAACGCATGATAAGGCGAAGACCGGAATAGAATGTGATTTAGACCCGATAAGATTGAAGACTTACCTTATATGGGTAATCTAGGCACATTCTGAATTTTGGGGTAAAACCGATAAGGTTTGACCCGTTTCGGCTAATTTATGTAAACTAGTTACATAAGCCGAACCGAACGCGCAAGAGGCGTAACGGGTAATCATAAGGGTCCTAACTAGGTTTCCTAAGTTTATATGCCTCAAATATGTTGTGATATCAGTAGGATACCTTCCATTATGCCCCAAAACGAATTTAAACACAAACTATGCCCCGTAGGGGTAATTTGGTCATTTATAAGGTTATAAAAGAATTTAAGTATTTACCTGAGTTACAGGTCTGATGTAATCAGCAAAAATACTCAATTTAATAAGTTATGACAATAGGGTAAAGTATACATGTGAAATTTATCAATTATAACCAACCTATGTACCGTAGGGGCATTTTGGTAATTTCACATAAGCCGAAAAGCTCAAAACTGAAGTCTGAGTTTAACAACTTTTGCTTACTGTTAAAATATTATAATTTACCTAAAATATCAGTAGGTATCAACCCTTGTGTGTTTAAAATAGTTCTAGTACATACTATGCGTAAAAAAAACGCTTAAAAAGGCGATTAGAAGCCATTTCCGGGTTCTATACATAAAGCTGATATTTTTATTATTCCAGAAGCTTAAAAATAATTTATTTATCATATGTAATCAGTAGCAAAAGGTTTGGAGTCAATTGTGTATGTAAAACTCATTTTATAGCCCGTAAGGGCAAAACCGACAATTACCGGATTAAGCCTACGACTATAAGTTATGCTCAGCCTAAAATTAATTAAAACTCTTCAAAAATCCCAAAATAATATATTACATCAGTGGGTAATAAGTTTGATATCAAAAAGTAGATTTAATTGGGCTATACGCTAATTAAGTCGTTTAATCGCTAAAGAAGCTTTCTAATTACGCTAATGAGCATAACTCTCAATCTACACCTCAAACTGATGTCAAATTTTGGGTGTAAGTTTATATATAAGTAACTAAGGTTTCTACACTTTTACATTTACAAAAATCACGTTTTAAGGTGAAAAGGGCATAATGGTCAACATATGAGCAATTAACGGAATCATGCATATTAATTGAATAACTAATGAACCAAGGTGTATAATCACAGAGGCTTATACTAGCATGTAACCTAGTCCAATTAAAGCTCTAAGGCATTTCTAAAACATACCATAACGGGTCAGAACTGAAGTCAAAGCAAAAGTCAAAGCTTTGCGACGTTCGGTTCCGAACCGGGTCTAAACATAAGATTGTCGGGTTGAACATGTTTAGACATGTTCTTAGACTAATTACCAAGTTATATTAATGATCAAACAGGTTGTATGTGTTCCACATTGCTAATTATGCATAAATTAGAAAATAAGCATTCTGTTGACTTTTTAATAACAAGTTTGACCCGACATTTGACCTAGTTAGAGTGGGAATCAGAGGGTGCCCTTTTAAGGGTTTAATGCCCACATAATTACCAACTTATAACTACTTTCAATTCGACTAATCACTGGACCATCAATGGTTAATCGCTAAGTCAACTGTTAATTACGACGGTTTGACTTTTAAGCTAAAACTAAGCAAAAACTTAACTAAGAAAGGTTAAGCATACTTACTGAAGTCCTATGCACGATTAGGAAGGACTTGGGTTTGCTCTTAAGCTCCAGGAAGCTCCACAAGTGCAGATGGAATGAGTGATCACAAGTTGCAACATGAATGGCCTTTTTATAGTGATTTTGATCCATTAGATTGTTGATAACTCATGCTACCATGGATCCCAGATCATTTACAAGTGCCCCTAAGGCCTAGGAACATGTAGGGGGCGCCCATGAAGTGTTAAAGGGCAATACATGACGTTTACATGGGCTGAACAGGCAACAGAAATGAGTTGCTGCATCTGGGACCTGCTTGCGCACCGAGGTGCGCAAGCCTTTGCCAGCACAATGAATCTTTCAAATGTTGAGAGTTTTGACCCCTGGACTTCCAAACTTGATTTTACCTTTATTTCTTGCACTTTGGGCCCTCTAAATTGAATTCTAAGGGCTTCAAGACTTATACCAACTTTGTTAAGTCCTTGGTTAACTTTTGATTACCCGAAAAGTCATAACTTTCAACGTTGACGCTTTAACCCCTCGTATACGAATATTGTCACTTCCTCATTCTTTATCGAAACTTTGTGAAATTTTAATCACTTATTCTAGTGAGCATAATTAATCATTACAAAGCTTCGGGTTCACTAAAAGGTCACTCAGAGGTATACTTTAAACATGTTGACACATTTAACCCCCGTAGTTTGTAATCTCTCACTTTCTTTCACAATTAGCTTCGTATGATCCATAATTTATTCGTTTAAGGGTATAAACATCATGTAGGGTTATTGTAAAGTATATTTATCCATTGTTGATGTTTTGAACCCTTATTTTCACATAGTTTCTTTGTTTGTCAACTTTAGTCCCTCTAAAGTATTCTTTCACACGTTCAAAGCTTATGACACGTGTCAATACATTATTAGACGTAAATTTTCGAGGTGTTACATCCTCACCCCCTTAAAAGAAATCTCGACCTCGAGATTTGCTAAAATGCTGGAGGTACTTTTTTGTCGTATACTGGACTTAATTCCTATAACATATCTGGAGTCTTTCCAAGCTCCCAAAGTGACCCCTATATTAGGTACATGTATCCTTTTGCAGCTTCTTAACTTGTCGATCCTCAATCGATACAGGATGCTCATCACATCATAAATTTGCATATCATTATGTGACAGTGCTTCTTAACTTATTGGCGAAACACATCCATCAGTCACTAGTGTGCAATGTATTGCGAGCTCCGCCAAGCTCCTTAAGTAGGTTTTAGCTTATGAGCTACTTGATCTTGATACATTCGATTTCCTTTGAATGATTCTATATATTCAGAGCTTAACTAGCCTGATTATTTAACAAATTGGCACACCCTTCCTGGGTGATATCTTTTGTTGAGCCTTATTCTTTAACAAGATCTTAGGAGGTTTGCTACTTTCATTAATTCTTGATTTTCTGCCGAATACTGGTAACTTACAGATGATTAGGGAATTGTATGAATTTTATTCGTTGTTTCCAATGCAACCTTTAGATCCTTATAAGTGGACTTCCCAAAGTCTCGTCCATCCAACGGATGTTTTGATATTTCATTTATACAAGGTCTCCAAAGGAGCCACCTTGATACTTATATAGCAACTATTATGGAAAAGCTTATCTTAAGGTGAGATGGTTATTCCAACCATTGCTCATTACTAATCTTAAAGAGTAGCTAATCCTTACAGTTAGTCGAACAATCGATGATCCTGGGCAGCTGATGGCGATTCTCAATCGTTGCCTAATTAGGGTTGCGGTAATTAATACGTATGCAATATGAACCGTCTTTCTTATTCAATAACATAAAACCCTCAGAATATTGAGTCAGGCTATATGAGCCTATGTCTTAAAACCTACTTAATCAGGGTTTCGATTATTCCAAAATCAACATGGAGTTTTCACAATACCCCTGCCCACAGCGGGATGTTAATCTTAACTCTCCCTGCCTCTCAGGAGGTAAGCAGGGAAAACTTATGAGAAGATACTTAGGTATAAGGAGATTACAGAGATTTTCCAAATCTCAGACTCCAATTCATCCATCAATGCTTGTGTCAAATAAGTGACACCTGTATGTTACAATTCCACGAATTTCCTTAACCGGAAACATTTACTTGGACAATTCCATCCTGGATATCTTCTTTGAATACCATTAGTTGACTTTAGTACCATATGACCATCGGGGTATCTTTGTGGTTCCATGCATTAAACCTCCATACTGATCAGGCATGGAAGAAATCTATGGGGCATATTAAGATACACAAATCCTCACACGGTGCTATTATCATACCATCTGGTATTCACAATCGATAGAGATTAAAGAGATGTCTACCATGTACACTGTCGCACTTCCTATTAGAGGAAGGATACTTCTAAAATTTTACGACTGAAGGTTCTACCTTACACTTAACATCTGGGATTCTTACAGGGAAAATTTCTAAAAGTTTGCTAAGTTTATGGTCTATGAGAGACTTAACAGCACCAGAAACTACATGTAATTTCTAGCAATAAAATCACAAATAAGGATTTATCTGGTGACATTCCTAATGTGAGCTGCCTCTAATCATTCAACAGGAGGGTTAAACGCCTTCATTCTTAATCCTTCTAAACTTAGCTGTAAAATCTTAGATAACTTTAGGGCAGTCTCAGCTTTGACTGATTATTCCTTAATCTATAGAACGTGAGTAGCTGAGATTGATCCATAATGGATTTATAATAAGGAGGCCTTGAAACCTTAATGAGCCCTCTTATTTCCGATGCTAACCCCCAACAATTATTGCATTAAGCTTAGGTCTTGGGTAAATGGAATAGAGTGCTGTCTCAGCCAAAAAATTGCTTTATACTGTCAAAAGCCTAAAACTTTTATGGTGAGAGTCAGAAAATTCTTATTCCGTCTTTTCTCTTTTCGTGAATCGGATACTAGGTTTTTCTAATAAGGTCCTTAAAACTTGGACCATCCCACAATGTATAAGATGATCTTTCTTGAGGATTTAATTAATGTCCTCTCTAATTTAGGGTATTGCCATCGAATGACTGTGATGTATACCTTACCATGTCCCTTCCAGCATAATCACTGATATACCTAATGGTTTCTACTTCATCCATCAATTTCCTGAAATCGATGGCCCCTTATTATTATTGAGGTCTCTTGACTTCTAAGAGACGAAGTACTTTTAAGTACATCCTAAAATGGGGCTCCTTGTCATATATGATTTTGTTTAGTTTATTCCTCGTATTTGGAGTACGAATATAGCTCTTCTTATGAGCAGCGACAAGTGTTTTAAAGCGAACATCATTCAGCTCCTCAACCTTTTCATGACTTTTCTCATAGCCTTTCTAATAGCTGCGTTAATTACAGTTTTGGAGATTAACTCCATTAACATTGAGGTTCACATCGGATGCACCATTAACATTTGTCGCATCCCCAGCATCGCAACTGTTGTTTGTATTTTTCTGAGTTTTCCATATTTGAATCTTTGGTATTAAACACCAAATTTAACAAGTGCTTGGGCAATCCATACCCAGTATCTCCTTGAATGGTCAAAGGCTCACCATAAGGAGTCTTGATAACTACTTGCTTCTCATTACACAAAGTATGGGTTTGGCTACAGGATGACCAACTCATCTTCTATTATGATATCGAGTCCCTTATTATATAAATGGAAACAAGGACAGCAGAAAAGAATGATTCCTAATGGATATAAAACATCCATCTAATATTGTTGAAGCAGTCTCTGAGGTACTATCGGTCAATTTTACTTTATACTTAACGCTTAGAGTTTTAACAGGCAGATTTAATGATTTACAAAATCTATTGTCTACGGAAGACTTATCTGAACCTGAATCAAATAATACTCTAACACGAGCGTTATTGATATAGAAAGTACCTGTTGTGACCTTGTCATCCTGAATAGCCTCTTGGGTATCCATTTGAGAGTTTCCGGTTTTGGTCTTCTTAGCCTCGCCAGACTTCTTCGTTTTATTAGGGCAATTAGTTTTGATGTGCCCTATTTCATTGCAACCATGGCAGGTTGCGTCTTCCATCTTCTTGCAGTCCAAGGACTTATGCCCCTTGGACTTGCAGATTCCACAAGGTGAAGGCTGAGATTCAAGTCTGCATTTCCCGAGGTGGTATTTCCTACATGTTTTGCATTTGGTCTTTTCACCTGACCGCTGGTTGTTCTTCAGGTCCTTGCATTCATGGGTCTTGTGATCCATCTCCTTACAGATGACACATCCCCTGGTCTGATCATAGAAACATTTTCCAAAGTGCTTCTTCCCACAGGTTCCACATTCGGGTTTTGCCTTCTTTGACTTGGACCGGTTATAGCTCGAACTGGTCCTACCCTTTTTGTAACCTTTATTCGGGGTATTATCGTACTTTCGCTTATGATCCCTTAACGCTCGGTTCAAGGCCTTGTTTACAGCTGTATCTAACATAGCCTGTAACTCGGCGCCTGTTAAATTCAGTCTTGTATCATCATTCTGATTAACTGGATGATTGTGAGCTTCAGAGGAGTCAAGCATGGTGAAGTTTTGAAGGCTACAAACCAATTAGTAATAATTGATTTAATTATATGGTGAATTGTCGAATTTGTTGATTAAATAGCTATGGTGTAAATAAACCGTATAGGTCAAAAGATAGTATTTAAGTTATTTGATTATGTTCTGCCTAGGTTTTTAAATAAACCATCCTTGGCGTGTAAACATAATATAATCCTTCATATTTATTAGACAGGGGACATAAATCACGACTGTCAATGTCGCACTGACATTTTATATAGCACAAGAGCTTGTTCCCAAGGACTCTTGATGGCACAGGGCCTTGTCACTAGGGAAAAATCTAAAACATAATCGATGATTCCTTTGGATCGGAAAATTTCATAGTTCATTGTCTTGACAAGAATTTATGAAATAAAAACTATCTTTTCATGTATACACCTTTGCCCGTAAGTATACATCCCAAATGGATGTTTTGATGCGTACATCATGTTCGACGTTTACTAGCCATGATTCCTATTGACCATTTACGCTAATTAAGGGATTTGGAAAACTCCAAATATAAGGATGACAAGTGTGATTTTATCGCATCACTGTTGTCGGGAGTGTTAACACATTTTCAGATGTTAACGAGGACCTGAATCTCTTTTTAAACAGGTTTTACCATCTTAGCTAGGTCTTCAATGACATTCAAGCTAGGTCAAACCTTTTAAGATTCTCTTTTAATATTTATACTGGCAGGAAAGAAATGATATTTATTTTTATTCAGGATTTTTATTAATATTATCCTGGATTTAATTAAAATATAACTATAGCACAAAAATCAAGTCACAAGGACAAGTTTAATTTATAAGCCATGATTTCAGAGAATCGAGGCAAATTTATAAGTTAGTAATAGCACAAAAGGCCTAGTCACGTGGACAAGTTTAATTTATAAGCCATGATTTCAGAGAATCGAGGCAAATTTATAAGTTAGTAATAGCACAAAAGGCCTAGTCACGTGGACAAGTTTAATTTATAAGCCATGATTTCAGAGAATCGAGGCAAATTTATAAGTTAGTAATAGCACAAAAGGCCTAGTCACGTGGACAAGTTTAATTTATAAGCCATGATCGTTTGGGATCGAGGCATTTAGGTGTGAATCAAAGTTCATTACTTTTTCTTGACAGTGAGTTGTAGGCTACCACTGTCTTTAGTCTCAGAGGACATTAACTATAGCCCGTAGGAATTTCCTTTCTAAGGGATGTTTATAATATGATCATCATATAGGATGATATAAGCCATGATTTCTAAATCAATAGACTAGATAAGAAAATTGGAAGAATCCAATATAAGAATGACTGTTGTGATTTTCTCGAATCACATCTGTCAAGAGTGCTAACACGTTCTTAGGTGTTAACAAGGATTTGAATCTCTTGAATAGGTCCTACCATCTTGGCCTCGTCATATAGGCTAGGTTTACCTTTAAGATTCCTTTTTAATAATAAACGCAGAACAATCCTAACTCGGGATGTTAATAAGGATCTGAACCTAAATTGAGGAACTGCCATCTTGGCCGGGTCTTAATAATGACACGAGGCTAGGTCTTGTCCTTTTTTAGATTTTGCCATTTTATTATAATGGTAGATCTTATAATATAGGAATGATATTTTAAACATAATCGTTCCTTTAAAATTTTAACAAGTATATGGTTGCCCTAAACGGCACTTCTACAGAAAATGACTTGCCCATGCAAGGGCTAATCAGAAAAATAACAAAAGAATCAAATAAGGACAGATAAAACGAATTAGGATTTGTCCTATGTTCTTGTCTAGACTCAAGAATGTGCAACTGTGTAACTGAGATTAAACACAAAAGACTAGTGTTTAATTCACTCAGTGTTGGCTCTGATACCAACCTGTCACAACCCGATATTTCCACGTATTACCGGTGGGCCTGGTGGGGAGTATCGTAACGTAGTTGGTAACATCATAGTCAAACAACACAATATATAAATGCACAGCGGAAGCAGAAGATAAAAATATATCACAATCCGATTCAAAGTAATATCAAATATTACAACGGAATGTAAGATGGATCCACAGGCGGATCTTAAATAGAAAGATAATATCGTTCAACAGACTTTAACATCTAAAGCTTGCGAGACTTGATTATTGATGCCTGGAGTAGCCAACCTATTACGTATAGTACCTGCATTTAGCCTTTTGGAAAATACGTCAGTTTACACTGGTAAATACAATTAACTGACTCATTTGAAAAGGTTTTAATAAAATTGATTTGAATGCACGTGGCACAAACTCTTTATAACTTTAAGTAAACAAAACGATTTAAACGGGCCGATCAAATTATTCAATTAACCACCAAACGATGGAAGATTTAATGCCCGACCAAGCGGTATTTTATATACCGTAACCCAAGCCCGTATAGGGAAAATAAGTTAAAAGTATTTACCTGAGCTAAATATAAATTCCATCCCAGCCGTATATCAAATCAGCAAGTACAGATAGCTTTTACTGGGCTCCTAATCTGGAACGAAGGTTTTTAATAACCTATTAGAATCCTAACGGGTCTTTAATTAAGTCTTGACTTAGACCGGTTAGTTTTCAAAAGGAAGATACGGTTCAAACGCATGATAAGGCGAAGACCGGAATAGAATGTGATTTAGACCCGACAAGATTGAAGACTTGTCTTATATGGGTAATCTAGGCACATTCTGAATTTTGGGGTAAAACCGATAAGGTTTGACCCGTTTCGGCTAATTTATGTAAACTAGTAACATAAGCCGAACCGAACGCGCAAGAGGCGTAACGGGTAATCATAAGGGTCCTAACTAGGTTTCCTAAGTTAATATGCCTCAAATATGTTGTGATATCTGTCACACCCCCAAATTCCCACCTAGGGTATATCCCTATTAGGAGTGCGACGATCCAACAATGAGCCACTAATTATATCAAACGCATTCAATTAAATGATAAAGTACTTAATTGTAAATGAAACACTGTATGTGAGTTTAAATGAAAACCAAAGTAATCAGCGGAAGCAATAAAGTATGTAATGTATCAATAAACCAATAAGTTAAATATGTGCGTTAAGACCATGTCCACTCCAGCTGCTCCAGATCACAAGTTCCAGTGTGTAACAGCTAACGACCTACAAGCATGCAAACAAGTGTGTCAGACAACGCTGGTGAGTTCAAAGTTTTGTTACCGAGTTTAGTTATCAGTCACGTGTGTAAAACAGTTAACAAGATGATATGATGTTTCGTTGTTTTGAAGATTTGATTTGATGTTGTTATTACTCGATTACCGTATGTGGCGACTAGATGTGAATGCCCAACCCCAATGCCTCCATTTAGGCATTGGTCATGATGTCAAGGTATCAAACAACCTTGAATAGATGTAAGGGGTCTTATATGTACACGATGTGAATGCCCAACCCCAATGCCTCTAACTAGGCATTGGTCATGAAGTCCAGGTAATTAGTTCACGCCCGTCCTTTCGGCCCGGTGTGAGGGTGCCAAACCTAATAGCGCTATCAACTAAATACCTCGTTGCCTTACCGGCAACACGGTAGATGTAGGGGGTCTTACATAATAGAAACTAAGTAATAACAAACATCCCATTAACCTGCATTCCTTCCTGGAACGTTACCCGATATCCCTTCCCGGGATGCATGCTTGGAAAAGAGCAGTGAACTCACCTTAGTTTGCTCGGTTTGATTAATTACTTGCTAACACTTAGACCGTCACAGCCTATAATATTCAAGCACTCGTATTCAGTTTACGTTCACGTATCGTCATAGTGTGCACACAAGCTATCACAGCATTTATACAACCCATATAATCCGACAATTCACGTATGTGTTCCAAGATAATACTTAACAGTTGCCTGTGCTATACTGGGTGTATGAAACAGATTATGTCACTCATCAAGTAAGCATTACTAACCGCAAACTTCATTAATAGTATGCATCATTATCAGTAGACAGTGAATACCATTAACCGTAGCCAGCAGATATCATGGTTATTGTTATCATATTCATAATCGTTCATCACAAAAAGTCAATCCAGTTCACATGTATGTGTCAGATCTACATATGACAATCAACGTGTTTCTCCTGACAACCCATTCATGCTTTCTTATCAATCATAAATAACATGCAATTAATAGAACCCACTCATGTTTCTTATCCATCAATAAAAGTCAACCTAGTTATCTTTCCCTCATTCAATATTCATATCATTATTAGTCACTAATAGGGCTTTGTCTCATTCAATTAATAACCACCTGTTTGAGTGCCATCCTCTAGTGGCAAAACATCAGCCGGCGAAACCCCATGTGTTTCGTCGACTACCCTTATCAGTTTCCCAACATTCATGTAACCCCCTCCCAGTTTCTAAAACCGATCATAACAATTAAACCCTAATCATATCAAGAAATCAATGGTAATCAGTATTCAATCATGAGCACACAATTATCATGCAACAATTTCAGAACTTCATAACAAGATCAACAGTAACTACCTTGCTTCTTGATTATTAACATACACGAGATCGTCACTAGTATTACCAAGTTTCAGGATTCCGCATCGGTTATTTCACGTATAACTGTTATTATCATACACCCTAGACAATCACTATATCCATATTATAAACAGAATACTCCAACAGTCCTTATATCTAATCACGATGGACATCAGCAATAAATAATCAACAGTATGCATATATATACAATCATGATTAATATGAACAACAAGCAATCAACAGTTTATATATAACCTACACAATCAATACATAACAAAGCAAATGTTGTCGCACTCACCGGAGAACCGAAACGGGATTACGGTACTAGAATCAGCGAGAGGGAAAAGCTCGAGTGAATAAGAGGGTTGCCGTCGATATTAGAGAGAGCCTAGGGTTTGATAACCGATAATCCACGTATTTATACTCAAGACAAGATTGGGCCTCATCTGGGCCGAAACCCTTCACGGCGAGAAAATTAACTCCGACGAAACACTAGTTTCGTCGGCCTCGGGTTGTGACGGAACTTCTAGTTTCATCATATAAGGTTTTGATTGTAACAGTTTACTTTGTTCAACTCACAAGGCATAACACTTCAATAATTAACATAACACACTTTAACAAAACAGGGTTGTTACATAATAGATACATAAATGAAAGGGCTCGAAATCTCGGGTTGTCACATCATCCCCAACTTGAAAGAAATTTCGTCCCGAAATTTGATAAGCAATCCAAAAGCGACAAAGTATAGTGTCACCTCAAAATGACTGTGGAGTTTCCCCAGGTGTCACATCATCCCCAACTTGAATGGGAATTTCGTCCCGAAATTTACTAGTTGCATTTGATTTAGATCCGCCAGGCTTGGACTTGTCCTCAGGGAATAAATGTGGGTATTTAAGCTTCATCTGATCTTCACGCTCCCACGTGAACTCCGGTCCACGTCGTGAGTTCCAACGAACCCTCACAATTGGAATGCGACTGTGTTTGCGAACCTTAACTTCCCGATCCATAATCTCAATTGGTTCTTTGACAAACTGCAACTTGTCGTTGATTTTCAGTTCTTGAAACGGTACGATCAGTGTTTCATCAGACAAACACTTCTTTAACTGCGACACATGGAAGACATCGTGAACATTACCCAGCTCAGCATGTAACTCTAGCTTGTAAGCCACTGTACCGATGCGCTCAAGAACTCTAAACGGCCCAACGTAGCGTGGATTAAGCTTGACACGCTTTCCAAAACGTACAACACCTTTCCATGGTGAGACTTTCAACATGACGCGGTCACCCACTTCGAATTCTACCAGCTTACTACGCTTGTCGGCATAGGCTTTCTGACGATCACGAGCTGCGGCCATACTTTTCCTGATCTGAACAATCATCTCTGAAGTTTCTAATACCAGTTCAGGACCTGAAATCTGACTGTCACCCACTTCAGCCCAACAGAGAGGTGAACGGCATTTCCTCCCGTACAATGCTTCAAATGGAGCTGCCTTGATGCTAGTGTGATAACTGTTGTTGTAGGAGAACTCAACCAACGGCAAATGTTTCTCCCATCCTTTCCCAAAATCAATGACACACACTCGCAACATGTCTTCTAGTGTCTGAATAGTGCGCTCACTCTGACCATTAGTCTGTGGGTGGTAAGCCGTGCTCATATCAAGACGTGAGCCAAATGACTTATGCATAGCCTGCCATAACTCTGAAGTAAAACGAGGATCTCGATCAGAAATGATAGAAGTTGGCACCCCATACCTAGAAACCACCTCTTTAAGGTACACTGCTGCGAGCTGCGAATACTTATCTGTCTCCTTGATTGCTAGGAAATGTGCTGACTTGGTGAGACGGTCGATAATCACCCATATAGTATCGTTCCCAGCCTGTGTTCTAGGTAACCCCGTAACAAAATCCATAGCGATCTGTTCCCATTTCCACATGGGTATCTCTGGCTGCTGAAGTAGACCCGAAGGCTTCTGGTACTCTGCCTTGACTCTAGCACGGGTCAAACACTTACTCACATAGGTGGCAATAATAGCTTTCATGTTCGGCCACCAATACAAAACCTTGAGGTCCTGGTACATCTTATCGGACCCTGGATGAATAGAATATCGTGACTTGTGTGCTTCGTCCATCACAAGCTCTCGAAGATTACCAAATGAAGGAACCCATATCCGTTCCATGAAGTAGTAGATATCGTCAGACCGTTGCTCGAACTTCTTCTTGTGTAGACCTCGTAATCCTTCAGCTTCGATATTTTCTTCCATTAACGCTTCAATCTGAGCTGAACGAATCCGAGCAGGCAAATCAGAGTGAATAGTAAGCTGTAGGGCACGAACACGCTTCTGTTTCGGTTCCTTGCGACTAAGAGCATCAGCTACAACATTAGCTTTACCCGGATGATACTTGATAGCACACTCATAATCATTAAAAAGATCGACCCAACGACGTTGCCGCATATTCAATTCCTTCTGGTCGAAGATATGTTGAAGACTCCTGTGATCGGTATAGATGGTACACTTGGTACCGTACAGGTAATGCCTCCAACTTAAATCCAAAGACCATGGTTTCCATCGTAGGTTGTGATTCGTGCAACTCTTCTTGTAATTCCACTACGTAAGCCATCACTTTCTCATGTTGCATCGGCGTATAACTGAGAATCTGATTCGAATCATCATAGTATACCACCAGATCACATGTACCCTCGGGTAAAGACAATACCCAGTGCATTGTAGAGTTGAGTTTCAAAAGCTGAAAAGGCGTTCTCCTGTTTTGTCTCCCACGAACACAGCACCCTGCTGTGCTCAAGGGAGTCAAGATGCGCGATCTTCGAAAACCCTGTGATGAATCTACAATAGCATCCACCGAAACCAGGAAATTGTTGTACCCCCCGAAGGAATCTTTGGTGTCAATCAGTTTCTAATAAAATGGATCCTAGCACATTCCACGCGTATTCCCACTTCGTTGGTTACATGATCAAATGCATTTCTCGAATCTAGATGTTACATTTAGCAAGACTTCGCGCGGAGTGGCTCCTCCCTCAGGAGCTCTAAAACGAGATACATATGCCACCCATGTTGTTCCTTCCTCCTGGAAGCGATTTAAAACTTCATCAAAACACGGTCAATTCATGTGATCCATTAAGCTGCTGGTGTGTTGATTAACCCAACGGTCATGAAATACCAAGTCGCACTGGCCGCATTGCGTTTAATATGTTGTTGTAGGAACATTCTCCCCTCGAACTTCCATCTGG
Source organism: Helianthus tuberosus (assembly GCA_030545235.1). Classification (NCBI taxonomy): domain Eukaryota; kingdom Viridiplantae; phylum Streptophyta; class Magnoliopsida; order Asterales; family Asteraceae; genus Helianthus; species Helianthus tuberosus. The sequence continues at coordinate 127,662,160 of CM060358.1, forward strand.
TGATAGCTCACTCGTTAGTCAATCCTCGAATGGGGCTTGACCCTCGCAGCTGGTTGACAGGTTGTTAATACATGATCGAGGCCAACGGTTCTTGACCACCACCTTGATGAGTTTTCGATAATCAGTACACATACGAAAAGGCGTATCTTCACAAATATAACTGTGGCTCCCCAAAGTGAAAACTAGGTCCTACAAACTCCTCCCCAACTGTTTCTGTAGTTGATTAGACAATTCTTGCAACCCTCCTGGTGCAAGATGGTAAGAGTGCGTGTAGTCAGGGCTGCCCCTGGCGTGAGATCAGGCTGAGATTTCGCCTAACAGTCGTTGAAGTAAACCCGAAAGTTCCTTGGGTAGCACACCGAAAGGAATCACGAATGATTGGTGGATCATCGATCCTCTGTTCCCTTAGCCCTAACATCAGTAACGGTTGCTAGTATAGCGGCGTAATCCCTCCGTAGACACTTCTGGCCTTCATAGCTGAAATGGCGCTATCCTTTGTACCACTCTGACGCTTTAGAACAAATAACGATTTTCCACACAAAATTTTGTCCTCACTGGTGTATCTGCGTGATCTCTGGATAACCAATCCACACTAACTACTGTATTGCAACCATCAAGGGTATTAGAAGGAAGGTTGACGTCGAACACTTGTCCCACATGGTCGAGTTTACATCGCAGCGGACATATGAGGTTTCAAGAAACATCATGGCAAACAGATCGGAGACGAAGCGAACAGCTACCCATCCAAGCTATCGTGTTGCTATTATGCCTGGTATAGTCTATGCCAATACCAAGTGTCCTTCCATGAGCTTCATTTCCAGTGTTGTTTTCGTCACGAGAATTTCCAGTACTGCCGTCGTTCCCTTGGTTGTTGCTGTCTTGATTGACCAACGGCCAATCCATGTGGTAAACGTTTTTCACTCCCATAGTGAGGGCTACTATTACGAGTACCCTGATGTTGTCGTAACTGTTACTTCTGCTTATTGTTTCATGAAGCGGAGTCCTATGATCCTCCACTGACAGGATCCATCTTCTACTGTTCTGTGCCACGTTCTAAGATGCTACTCATTGTGCTGACAGCGGTGCATTCCACACCGTATTCGATTGTCATTACTTACGTTCCGAGTGATTCGTAAAAGCTGACTCCCATGAGTCACTGGCAGAGGTTAAAGAGTCGATTGTATTCTATTCGTTGGTGTTCGCTGCCGGTCATCAGAGTCGTCCAATGTTTGAGGTTGGTGAAGTACTACATTTACCCTCTCATCCAACGATGTTGCAAGTTGTCTATGTATTACACAGTCTGTTGCGAGGGCGTTACAGAAATGGTCGTGATTCGAGATTCGAGACGTCAATATGTCAAGTTCCAACAAACGAAGAAAAAAAAATGGGAAAGATATAGATCGTTCATCGTTGTGCATCACCCCACTCGGGGATGTTCGTATAAGCACCTAGCACTCTACACAGTCCACTAGGCGTTCAGTTGGGTGTTCAGGTAATACTCGATAGCATCGGAATTCGAAAGGTTTCAAAGGAAAAAAATGGAAAGATCACATTCGTGTAGGGGACAATCTCTACTATTTCTCCTATAGGTTATCAGGTTTCGCATCGATCAAATGATAGTTCAGAATGAGATAGAATCAAGTATCACCTTAAAGTCTACAACTTTCAAGTTCACATACAGTAGGGGAGATTCCCTCTTGCACTCGTTAAGCCTCATTGGGAATTGCATGCACCACGCATTATTATTATGTGTGCACCCATGATAATAAGGCGGTTTGCATGCTCCTCTCGACGCTTCTTAACTTATGTTCGAAGTTTCTCCCACTCCAATCAACACAGGTATGTACTAACAGCAAGACTAGGATTTACAAGATGCAAGTGTTGTGTTATGCTATCGATGTGTCATGATATCTATCTTGTTGTATCGTGCATGCTATGTATATAGATATGTCTACTAAACATGTGATGTATACTGTAACGAGGAACGAACCTTGCAATCTGAAGCTGAGTGTCATGGTCACCGTTTGGATCAATTCGGTTATAGTCTGGTTTTATGAAAACGTTTTAAAACCAAGTTCTCTATAACCAGTGGCTCTGATACCAAACTGTCACACCCCCAAATTTCCACCTAGGGTATATCCCTATTAGGAGTGCGACGATCCAACAATGAGCCACTAATTATATCAAACGCATTCAATTAAATGATAAAGTACTTAATTGTAAATGAAACACTGTATGTGAGTTTAAATGAAAACTAAAGTAATCAGCGGAAGCAATAAAGCATGTAATGTATCAATAAACCAATAAGTTAAATATGTGCGTTAAGACCATGTCCACTCCAGCTGCTCCAGATCACAAGTTCCAGTGTGTAACAGCTAACGACCTACAAGCATGCAAACAAGTGTGTCAGACAACGCTGGTGAGTTCAAAGTTTTGTTACCGAGTTTAGTTATCAGTCACGTGTGTAAAACAGTTAACAAGATGATATGATGTTTCGTTGTTTTGAAGATTTGATTTGATGTTGTTATTACTCGATTACCGTATGTGGCGACTAGATGTGAATGCCCAACCCCAATGCCTCCATTTAGGCATTGGTCATGATGTCAAGGTATCAAACAACCTTGAATAGATGTAAGGGGTCTTATATGTACACGATGTGAATGCCCAACCCCAATGCCTCTAACTAGGCATTGGTCATGAAGTCCAGGTAATTAGTTCACGCCCGTCCTTTCGGCCCGGTGTGAGGGTGCCAAACCTAATAGCGCTATCAACTAAATACCTCGTTGCCTTACCGGCAACACGGTAGATGTAGGGGGTCTTACATAATAGAAACTAAGTAATAACAAACATCCCATTAACCTGCATTCCTTCCTGGAACGTTACCCGATATCCCTTCCCGGGATGCATGCTTGGAAAAGAGCAGTGAACTCACCTTAGTTTGCTCGGTTTGATTAATTACTTGCTAACACTTAGACCGTCACAGCCTATAATATTCAAGCACTCGTATTCAGTTTACGTTCACGTATCGTCATAGTGTGCACACAAGCTATCACAGCAGTTATACAACCCATATAATCCGACAATTCACGTATGTGTTCCAAGATAATACTTAACAGTTGCCTGTGCTATACTGGGTGTATGAAACAGATTATGTCACTCATCAAGTAAGCATTACTAACCGCAAACTTCATTAATAGTATGCATCATTATCAGTAGACAGTGAATACCATTAACCGTAGCCAGCAGATATCATGGTTATTGTTATCATATTCATAATCGTTCATCACAAAAAGTCAATCCAGTTTACATGTATGTGTCAAATCTACATATGACAGTCAACGTGTTTCTCCTGACAACCCATTCATGCTTTCTTATCAATCATAAATAACATGCAATTAATAGAACCCACTCATGTTTCTTATCCATCAATAAAAGTCAACCTAGTTATCTTTCCCTCATTCAATATTCATATCATTATTAGTCACTAATAGGGCTTTGTCTCATTCAATTAATAACCACCTGTTTGAGTGCCATCCTCTAGCGGCAAAACATCAGCCGGCGAAACCCCATGTGTTTCGTCGACTACCCTTATCAGTTTCCCAACATTCATGTAACCCCCTCCCAGTTTCTAAAACCGATCATAACAATTAAACCCTAATCATATCAAGAAATCAATGGTAATCAGTATTCAATCATGAGCACACAATTATCATGCAACAATTTCAGAACTTCATAACAAGATCAACAGTAACTACCTTGCTTCTTGATTATTAACATACACGAGATCGTCACTAGTATTACCAAGTTTCAGGATTCCGCATTGGTTATTTCACGTATAACTGTTATTATCATACACCCTAGACAATCACTATATCCATATTATAAACAGAATACTCCAACAGTCCTTATATCTAATCACGATGGACATCAGCAATAAATAATCAACAGTATGCATATATATACAATCATGATTAATATGAACAACAAGCAATCAACAGTTTATATATAACCTACACAATCAATACATAACAAAGCAAATGTTGTCGCACTCACCGGAGAACCGAAACGGGATTACGGTACTAGAATCAGTGAGAGGGAAAAGCTCGAGTGAATAAGAGGGTTGCCGTCGATATTAGAGAGAGCCTAGGGTTTGATAACCGATAATCCACGTATTTATACTCAAGACAAGATTGGGCCTCATCTGGGCCGAAACCCTTCACGGCGAGAAAATTAACTCCGACGAAACACTAGTTTCGTCGGCCTCGGGTTGTGACGGAACTTCTAGTTTCATCATATAAGGTTTTGATTGTAACAGTTTACTTTGTTCAACTCACAAGGCATAACACTTCAACAATTAACATAACACACTTTAACAAAACAGGGTTGTTACATAATAGATACATAAATGAAAGGGCTCGAAATCTCGGGTTGTCACATCATCCCCAACTTGAAAGAAATTTCGTCCCGAAATTTGATAAGCAATCCAAAAGCGACAAAGTGTAGTGTCACCTCAAAATGACTGTGGAGTTTCTCCAGGTGTCACAATATCAGTAGGATACCTTCCATTATGCCCCAAAACGAATTTAAACACAAACTATGCCCCGTAGGGGTAATTTGGTCATTTATAAGGTTATAAAAGAGTTTAAGTATTTACCTGAGTTACAGGTCTGATGTAATCAGCAAAAATACTCAATTTAATAAGTTATGACAGTAGGGTAAAGTATACATGTGAAATTTATCAATTATAACCAACCTATGCACCGTAGGGGCATTTTGGTAATTTCACATAAGCCGAAAAGCTCAAAACTGAAGTCTGAGTTTAACAACTTTTGCTTACTGTTAAAATATTATAATTTACCTAAAATATCAGTAGGTATCAACCCTTGTGTGTTTAAAATAGTTCTAGTACATACTATGCGTAAAAAACGCTTAAAAAGGCGATTAGAAGCCATTTCCGGATTCTATACATAAAGCTGATATTTTTATTATTCCAGAAGCTTAAAAATAATTTATTTATCATATGTAATCAGTAGCAAAAGGTTTGGAGTCAATTGTATATGTAAAACTCATTTTATAGCCCGTAAGGGCAAAACCGACAATTACCGGATTAAGCCTACGACTATAAGTTATGCTCAGCCTAAAATTAATTAAAAATCTTCAAAAATCCAAAATAATATATTACATCAATGGGTAATAAGTTTGATATCAAAAAGTAGATTTAATTGGGCTATACGCTAATTATGTCGTTTAATTGCTAAAGAAGCTTTCTAATTACGCTAATGAGCATAACTCTCAATCTACACCTCAAACTGATGTCAAATTTTGGGTGTAAGTTTATTTATCAGTAACTAAGGTTTCTACACTTTTACATTTTCAAAAATCACGTTTTAAGGTGAAAAGGGCATAATGGTCAACATATGAGCAATTAACGGAATCATGCACATTAATTGGATAACTAATGAACCAAGGTGTATAATCACAGAAGCTTATACTAGCATGTAACCTAGTCCAATTAAAGCTCTAAGGAATTTCTAAAACATACCATAACGGGTCAGAACTGAAGTCAAAGCAAAAGTCAAAGCTTTGCGACGTTCGGTTCCGAACCGGGTCTAAACATAAGATTGTCGGGTTGAACATGTTTAGACATGTTCTTACACTAATTAGCAAGTTATATTAATGATCAAACAGGTTGTATGTGTTCCACATTGCTAATTATGCATAAATTAGAAAATAAGCATTCTGTTGACTTTTTAATAACAAGTTTGACCCGACATTTGACCTAGTTAGAGTGGGAATCAGAGGGTGCCCTTTTAAGGGTTTAATGCCCACATAATTACCAACTTATAACTACTTTCAATTCGACTAATCACTGGACCATCAAAGGTTAATCGCTAAGTCAACCGTTAATTACGACGGTTTGACTTTTAAGCTAAAACTAAGCAAAAACTTAACTAAGAAAGGTTAAGCATACTTACTGAAGTCCTATGCACGATTAGGAAGGACTTGGGTTTGCTCTTAAGCTCCAGGAAGCTCCACAAGTGCAGATGCAATGAGTGATCACAAGTTGCAACATGAATGGCCTTTTTATAGTGATTTTGATCCATTAGATTGTTGAAAACTCATGCTACCATGGATCCCAGATCATTTACAAGTGCCCCTAAGGCCTAGGAACATGTAGGGGGCGCCCATGAAGTGTTAAGGGGCAATACATGACGTTTACATGGGCTGAACAGGCAACAGAAACAAGTTGCTACATCTGGGACCTGCTTGCGCACCGTAAGGCTCTGGGTCTTGAGGTGCGCAAGCCTTTGCCAACACAATGAATCTTTCAAATGTTGAGAGTTTTGACCCCTGGACTTCCAAACTTGATTTTACCTTTATTTCTTGCACTTTGGGCCCTCTAAATTGAATTCTAAGGGCTTCAAGACTTATACCAACTTTGTTAAGTCCTTGGTTAACTTTTGATTACCCGAAAAGTCATGACTATCAACGTTGACGCTTTAACCCCTCGTATACGAATATTGTCATAACTTCCTCATTCTTTATCGAAACTTTGTGAAATTTTAATCACTTATTATAGTGATCATAATTAATCATTACAAAGCTTCGGGTTCACTAAAAGGTCACTCAGAGGTATACTTTAAACATGTTGACACATTTAACCCCCTTAGTTTGTAATCTCTCACTTTCTTTCACAATTAGCTTCGTATGATCCATAATTTATTCGTTTAAGGGTATAAACATCATGTAGGGTTATTGTAAAGTATATTTATCCATTGTTGATGTTTTGAACCCTTATTTTCACATAGTTTCTTTGTTTGTCAACTTTAGTCCCTCTAAAGTATTCTTTCACACGTTCAAAGCTTATGACACGTGTCAATACATTATTGGACGTAAATTTTCGAGGTGTTACATTAAAACATTAGAAAATGAATACGATTGGATGTGCATGGGAAGAGTGCGTAATGATATAAAATGAAATGTTTAATAATTAGCAAACATGAATGGTCTAAGCAAGTTGTGAACTTGGGTAAACCAAAACGAAAGATGCGAATGATATAAAATGAAATGTTTAATAATTAGCAAAAACATTTCAGATTCAGGATGGCCGATGAAGGCAATGATGATACGGTGCCGATAGTCACCGAACAGATGAAAGAAATGTCCGGTATAACCGGGGACGAATCAGCATCTCAACTAACTGAAGAGATGGAAGCTAAAATTTCCGAGGAAGTCGGAAATGCAGTAGAAGCCAGTTTACCGCAGTTTGTAGAGAGACTACAAACCACAATCCTGCTAGTGGTGGAGGATATGATGACCGAATTAGAAGACAGTCTCTCACAAGAAAATGAAGACGGAAGAGTGTTGGATATGAACCCAAGTCCCGTAAAGAAATCGAAGCCTAATAAAGCTTCTAGGAAAGGAGTTACAATAAGGGAATCATCTCAGTGTGAAATATGTGGAAAAACTCACCGGGGCAAATGCTACTTTAGAAACAAAACATGTACCATTTGTAGAAAAGTGGGACATGTGGTTGCAAATTGCTCGGGGAAGGTGTTAGTGTGTTATAAGTGTTATAACCCGCGGCATAAAAGGTCCAAATGCCCGAAATTGGTTGGAACCGAAGATATAGTTAACGCAAAATTTGATACCCTGAAAGAGAAGGCAAGGTCTTCCCACATAACAGCTGCAAAGGCTAAAGCTGAACCTGATGTTGTTTCAAGTATGTTTATTACAAATTTAATTTCACCATAAATTTTATTCAATACTAGTATGAACAATAGTTGCATAGGGGCATACATGAGTAGTGAAATGGGTGAATTATGTAAAAGAAATATATATGCATAAGAAAATAAACAATGGTGAGCATGTGAAACTGAGGCAAAAGTAATCACGATAAATATTGCCGTGGGAAGGAGTGTGCGTACACTCGAACCCGGGAACATAATAAAGTGAATAACTAATGTATTGGGAAGGAGTGTAATAACACCCAAACCCGGAAATTTGCAATAGTAATAGATGACAAGGACAAGGTTATAGACTTGGCCAAACCAAATAAGACATGTAGAAAGTTCGTTTATACCAATAAATGATGTGGATAAATTCCATACAATGGTATGGAATAATAAAACGAAATGAATTGATTTTGTTATTGTAACAATGGATTAAGGTAAAAAATGAGAGACTAAGACTCAGACAGAAAAATCCTCGAGAAAGAAGCTAAATGGATAATACATATTATTCGCTGCGGTGAATAATGAAATATCAATAAATATGAAATTAGAACTTGGGTATAGGTAATTATCCAAGTAGCATGTTATTAATAAAATCCTTATGAGGAAGAATGATAATCACATAAATAGGTGTAATTGTATAGAAGATTAGTAAAATAAACGTATTAAAAGTGTTGGAACAAAAGTGGGTAAAACCCCAAAAGCTGTATAACAATAGCAGTGATTTTATCAAATACGGCTTAAGAAATAAACTTTCGGGATATTGATAAAAGAGATGGATCTAGGGGTCACTAACAAAAGAAATTTGGTGTTCGAATCAAAGTAAACAAAAATATAAATCGACAATTTAGAATGTCAAGGCATTAGGACAAGGTTGACTGTCATAAGTGATGGAATTCACACGAACAAGTCAAATGAGATGAATGAAAGAATAAAAGACTTGGTTGAGTAAAAGCGGTGGATTTCACTAATATGACCAAATAAATCAAGAAACGAAGTCTTAACGCATGCCGAAACGGTTGCTATGAAAGTAATTTCGGTAAAATACCCAATTGATAGGTAGGTTTTCAAATATATGCGTAACCAATAGACGAGAACGTGGATTAAAAGTCAAATGACTCGGATTAAGAGTTATGACTAAAAGACGATAAAATTTTTCAAAACATAAATTTTGATAGTTAGGTTCAACTATTTCAATGTTGAACAGGTCGAATAAAGTATAACGCTTGGTAGTGCAAATAAGTGAAAACCTTTAATAGGAGCACAAAATATTAATAAACTTATGTGATGGGTCGTGAGAGTGTATAAAAAGGGGAAAATACAAACCAGACAACGGGAGCATTAAAACATTAAGATAAAAGAACCCAGGTAACGGGTTGTAAATAAACAAATGTGTGAACTGGATAACGGTGAGTGGAAAACAAACCGGCGCGTAAATGACGTAGGAAGTCATAGAGTTGGAAGATTGGTCCTAAAAAAAACGGGTGTAGCCTTAGACTACGGACAAATCGATAAAATTTGAAAATGAAAATGAAAGAATTTTAGGCGTAAAAAGGGTGCCTTGACACAAAAAATGTATTTTTAAGAATACAGAATGACTCAAGAAAAAGATGATCTACGGGATCATCATAACCTTTGGTATTATAAACAAGTAAGGGTAAAAAAGGGGGGGGGGGCTAAATGAACCTCGTGTTAGCAATGGAAAGAAATAAACCTAAAAGGGGTGAAAGCCTAAAGAAGTAACCTACGAGACAAAGCAAAAGAACCTACGGGTCACTTGAGGTAAAGCATGGGGACTGGTTACAATTCCCCGCGTACTATAATAGCGGAAAAGAATAAATTCTTGTCGTCAATTCCTGAATATGAGTAATTGACATAAGTTAGAAGGATAGACGTTAAACTAAGATTCAGTTTCAGTAAGAAACAACTTTTAACAAATATGAATATTATGAGAGAAATTAGAAAGTGGTTAATACTAAAAGATATAGGTCTTAACGTCGATAGGTGTAAGACGATGCATTCGAAAGAAGATTCATAATAATGAAAAGCTGACGTAAACCTAAACATGACGTGATGTGATCACGGACACAAAAGTGATACAGAATACAACCACGTTGTAATATAAGTTACTGGATATGAAATTATAAACATGCAAAGGGCCGATGACGGCTATATAGTATTCCGGAATGACGAAGTATGAGGTAAAATGGTGACCAACCAGTCTAGGCGATAAAACAAGTTATAGTCAAAATAATGCTGTGACCTAAGTAGAGCGCTTGTCAATGTAAGACTAGCGTGAAGTAAGTATGCTGGGGAACTCAGTGACTGGATGGTCAAAAGACAACCCGGTCAAATAGGCGACAAAGATAGGAAATAAATGATAAAAAGGTTACGGTCCAATAGGACATATGCCTTGAAAAAAAAAACAAAACTAAGATGGTTAGGTCCAAACCAAAGGACTACTTAAAGAAGGTTTCGGGGACGAAACCCTTTTAAGGGTGGTGGACTTGTAACACCTCGAAAATATAAAACTTTATATTGAAATTATAAAGTATAAAATAAAGAAAAATAAACTAACTAGGAATAATTAACCTAGTTAGTCATAAGTCTAGTTATAACAAGAAACTTGGTTGAAAACATGGAAAAAATCTAACTTAATAATTGATGGGGGACCAAAGTTGTTAAGTTTGAAACTTTAATTATTAAAACAAAATAAAAATACCAAACACACACTTTGATTGTGTGTCTAGTTCATACAAAACACAGGGGGCGACCAAGAAACCCCCATCAAACCCTAGTTCATGTAAATTGCTCAAATTGAAGACCAAATTCAGTTCAAAATCAAAATCCGAGCATAAAATAGTGATCTCCTCTGAAAAGGGGTCATAAGGTATGTAAATTTCATAGAAAATTTCCATCTAAATTTCTGAATGAACACAAGGAAATTCGAAATTTATGTTGCATGAATGTTGTTTGGATGAATTTGGAATGATGTTGAGTTTAGGAATAAACCCTAGTCAATTTCATATTGAAATTTTGCTTATTAGTTGCGAGATTCATAATCACCATTGAAGGTGTTAAGTGGGTTTTGTAGAAACATGTTAAACACTAGGATTATGATTGTTATTCTAGTGTAAATTGAGTTCTGTGAAGTGAAAACAGATTTGTTGATGTTAAAATTGAGGCGAATTTGCTTGATTGATGTTAATCTTGGCTAAGTGACAACTTATGAACTTGATTATGAATTGTGTGAAATCATGCCCTTAAGGTGTTTGTAAAAATGCCTAAAATGTAAGGCCCTAATACGTAATATCTTTAAATCGACGCATCGGAAAAACGAGCCTTAAAATTTCTTTCATTACACACGTCTTGACTTACTTGAAAGTTCATTTTAAAAATATCTGTTTTACAAACAAAAGCATAACATTCGTTTACTAATGTACAAACTCAATTAATTCCGTACAATCTCTCTTGTGACTCGGTCTTCGATCTCTATTCCTCATGATAATAGCCCGTGATTTGCATAGCCTGCACTCACCACATACAATCATAACATTAGCATACCATACATAAACAAAATTTATGCCTGTACACTCCCCATTTCGTTATCTTTCTAACTTTAAGCATTTCATCTGCGTATTCGTATCCTGGTGAGGCTTCAATAATGTACATGCATTACTTTTCATCCTCAAGACACACCATTAATAACGTATTACTCAACGTATCTAGATTATGCACACTTACATTCTCACCAGCATACATCCACATCTACATACGTACATACCTTCCTATACTTCTACATATTTGCATACTGTCATACGCACCTTTACGCATAGATACATACACATTTACATACGTGCCTACATTTCTACATCTCTACAATACATGCTTATACTCCTACGTATCTTCATATATACATAAATACTCACCTACATACGCACATACACTCCTACGTACACTTCCCATGTCTTGCATACTCATACATTAATCACATGGGACTTAGATTTAGATCTATAATCCATATACATCAAAGGAACGTTAAAAATCATGTTTGGGAGGCCCACCGTAGTCCACGGATAATATACCGAAGCCTACGATGCATAAATTACATAAATAACGAAATTTCAGCTTTTAGGACATGGGGAGGGCGTCGGCGATGGCCCTAGGGAGCGTCGGCGACGGCCCTTACATTTACTCGTAGCCAAAAATCTCCGTAGGCAGCAAAATAACCCGTCAGCAAAAACTGACTTTCCAGGGGGCGTCGGCGAGGGCCCATAAGGGCGTAGGCAGCAAAATAACCCGTCAGCAAAAAAACCCTATTCCTCGCTTTCATGCTTGACCAAGACATTACTCAAACCGAATAGCTTGTTTCCAAACGAATTTTAAGGTCGTTTGCCCGATATACCTATCAATGGCGTTTTTGTCAACTTCGCTCCATCCTTTACAACAAGGGACTTCATTGCATATTTAACCAATCCTACTACTTAACTACAACTCTAATCACACATACCTGGCTCGGATCAAAGCTATGACCCGTTTTAATACTTCGTGCACTAAATAACTAGTTAATAGCAACATAATTCCTTTCGCTATTCATCCTGTGAAAGCATAATACTAGACAAAACACTTCATTAGTCAATATCGCCAAATGGTGATATCTTCACCATTTGACCCGTTAAGTCTAAATGTCCATTTTATTCTTGTGGGATTTTAGTTATTCATTATCCCATCCATATAACTTATTCCTTCGTTAACTCGTAACTAAAATCACTATAATACCCTTTTTACCCTTTTTGACCATCAAACTTAGTTTCTTAACATCCTCACATGTTCCGACCCATATCAAAAAGGGGTGTAAGCTTTACTTACCTAACATACGAATATGCTTCCCGTGCGCATTAGTCCCGTTTGACCCGCTTCTTTCCCAAGCTTCCATGTCGCTTATCAAGCATCAACTATCATATATCATTCTCAAGATAGTTAGCTTGTTCATCATTCATCACACGGATCTTATTTCTGATTTATCATTCAAACTCAAAACATACTAATCTATCAAATCCTAGCCGAAATCCTTTAAACATTTACACACGTATGTGATTTCAAACATCATTAACAATAACATATCATCATATTATACAAAACCCACTTCATGACTACATTATTAATCACTTACTAGTGATCTAAACTCAATTATCTCTAATTTCATCATACCCTTGGTGTGCGTGTACCACCTTCTAAACATAAGGTACAACTAATTCATGCACAATCTCCTAATTTCATACATAATTCATCAAATCCTCATACTAATTAACATATATTATTCACACATAAACATTCAAACATATTATCATCTTATTTCTTTCAATTCTTCTAACAAGACTCCATATTACTCACATAATACATCAATATTCAACAAGAATTAGACATGGATGATGATTCAACTCATCATTCTCACCATAACTAATGGGTTTCACCTCTAAGCATCAAATTAACCTTAATAATGCATAACCCATGTTCTATATGATGATTCTAACATATCCTCATACTCAATTTCATATGAATTCACGATTTACAACATAACCCACTTCGTGCATAATCACCAATCTAACTTTTAAGACATACCTTATGATCCTCTTGAGTAGGTGATCATTAATCCATGTTCCTTCTTGAATTTGAGCTACCATTAACCCTTCAATTTGGTGATCTTCATGATTAGGGTTCTTGAACTCTCATGGAGCTCTTGGCTTCTTCCAGAACACACCATCGTGTGTGTGTATGTGTGTATTTTTTTTATAAATTCAATTTTCATTTACCCCACTTTAGTCCCTCAAGTTTGCCACTAGTTATAATTGGCATAACTCTCATCCTTTAATTGTTTCTACCATACTCTTAACTAGGTTAAATAACATAGTCATTTATTTCTTGATGTACCATATCATAACATTTAACGAATATAAACATTCTTGTTTTGGGGTGTTATGTCACACCCTCCAAAAACCCCACCCCGCCTTGGAGGCGTGACATGCCCAGGATCATAGCCACCAATCATATTGAACAAAGCATGTAAGTAATTTTTATAAAATCCAACACAATACAATTGGTGTCAAAACATAGTTTGAGTTTACAGAGGAAGCAAAACATAAGTTTAATATTAATTGAAATGTTTTCCCACAACGACCACGCCTCCTCGTGCAAGCTCCTTAAGCTAGGGATCTAACAACCTGCAAGGCATGTAACAACGAGTCAACAACAAAGTTGAGTGAATTCACGTTTCTGTTCACTGGCTTACTAGCCCGTAGGATTATCCCAAAGTTTTGTTTTGTTGTCCTACCCAGGACGAACGTACGTTATTCTGCACTCTGGAGAATTCGTATGTATCGCGGTCTCCCAGACATGTGTGCGAAGATTAGTGGAGTGGCATCCTACCTACTGAGGATGGCCGTGCCTTGTAGAAAGTCTGTGAACTCACCTTGATTTAACAAGCTTCCTGATTCTAACTCTTCTGAGAATTAGCATCTACTTTGGTATGAGGTAGATTTTAGCCTACTGATAAGCTTAATAACCTAATTTGCACACGAAACTAGGTAAGTAATTTAATACAGCATTTACGATAACTCACGAGATTAACCCTCACAACGAATGACAAAGTGCTATGCTTAAACATCCATCGAATTAACGATTAATGACAAAGCATCACCCTAATGTGGGCAGCACTTAAACATCCATTGAGTACATTGATCGATCGGACAATGAATCGTAATAGCGATCGAATTAATACCCTGTATCGTAGCATCAATGAGTGATCGTGTGTGTTAATTGTAGTATTTCGACTATAACTCAGCGTAGAATTGGAATTTCTACGACGTTTCAGAGCCAGAAATCGAGTGCCAATGTTCTGTATTTATACACCAATTTTGAACAGCTTACGGACCGTAACAAATATTCCCTTACGGTCCGTAAGGGACACCTCCTACTTATAGGGTAGCTACGTGTGAGACTAGGCCTGCTGAGTCAACAAAATTCTTAAAATTCTATTTCGACAACGAATTTAAATGGATAATCATCAATAGAAAATACCCCCTTGAGTTTTAGGGGCCCTAATCCTGATTCTGATTGTTCTGGAAATCTTAGGGTTTCTACAGAATCACTTGGGTTTCTCAATTAGGGTTTCCTATTGGACTAATTATAATACTAAATAGGACTTTTTAGTGAGAGTTGCTACATGTTACATAAAAGAAGGCTTAAAAACTGAAATTGTAACTAAAACGCATATTTGTAAATTATGGCGAACTAATGCGTTATATGTTAAAAAAACAGAAGAGAGTTCTAAACGGTTTGCGGTTGAAATCTATAGGAAAGGAAACCGGAACGTCAAGTGGACAAGCCGGTGGTGACGCGCGTTTGAAGGGTGTGCTTTAAAGGTACATAACCTTGGTTTCGTTACAATATACTTTGATTTTTATTGTAGTTAATATCTTGAAATTAGCAATATGAAAGATTGTAGTTTATCGTAGAAGTGATGAAGTTCACTAATTAATCAAAACGGGTCAAAAGATTTGTTAAAGTATGTTTGGTTTGTCACTAAGATGGTGGATTCCATTAGACAACCAAACGGGTTAAACAAGGATTTAAAAAGGTAGTTTAGAAGTGACTTGAATGTCACTTGACGATTATGAATTATAAAAGTGTAAACCATGGAATGGAAGTGATACGCTAAGATGAACAAGCCCGGGAATGGGTAATTATGGTTAGAAATCAATGACGATGAATTATGCAAGTATGTAATATGTTCCGTTACATCATGTAAATTTGATATTTTAGATAATTGAAATTGTGTTTTAGTATAAGGAATTGTATTAGTTGAAGTGATGGTGATCATTACTTAATTGAACGAAATAAATTAGCTTAGAAAACGTTTGGTAGTCATTAGAAATGGAAGATTCCATAAATGAGCCAAACGGGTCAAATAAATGGTTGTTAAGTAGTAAAGATTTGATTTTGGTTAGTTTTTGGCAACGAAGGATCACAAGTGCATGAAATCATAGATTTGGTAATGAAATGCCGATGATCGTAAGCACCAGATGTTGGCTAAATGCACCTTAAAGTTATTTTTAGCATTGTTAGTAAAATTTGTATTAACTATGTGGGTCGATTAAGCTAAAATTGTAATTTTAGAAATTCAGTCCGTAGACTTGAATTTTGGAAAAATAAACCCAAAAGATGTGTCGGTAATTAAATTACAGACGCATAGGAAAAAGAATCGCCTAAAACGGACATACGGATCAAAAGTTATGAGCATTTAAAGTTCGTCTTGCGGAAATTCGGAGCTGGGCAGGAAATGCAAGTCACAAACCTGCACCTGCTGGAAAACCGAATCCCCCGCGCCACGCGACAGGATCCAGATGATCTGGCGCGACAAGCGAGAGCCCTCACGACACGCGACAGAATGAATGGGGTCTGGCGCGACACGCGACAGACTCAAATCTGAAATTTTATTTTATTTTATTTTTGATGGTTTGATGCTAGGACTTGTTTATGCATATTTTAACAATGTCAAAACTAACTTTTTAAGTGGTTTTGACTCTAGGTGATGTTGGAATCATTCCAGATGGCGATCAAGCATGTTATGAAGAACCGAACATGAATTTTGAAGCTTCCGCGTTTAATTAACTTGTTGTAGACAATGTTTATGATGTAAACTAACTAATTATGTTGGGATGTTTAAACTGGTTAGTAGTTAACTAGTATGTGATTACTTTCAAACTTCTATTTTTGTACGTTTAAAAAAAGTGAAGTACCTTTGCTATAAAAATATGCGTCTTTTATTAAATTTAAAAAGGGTGTTACATATACGATGCGTATCAAGCTCTGATTTTTTTAAGTTTATTTTTTGTTGTGTTATGTCGAATGCGAACCCGAGAAACTAAAGGGATTTCGAGCAGTTGGTCGATGACATGATAGATAAAGATCTTGACACGATCATATCGATTTTCAAGTATTAGACTAGATAGTCCAAGATGAAATATATTAAAACCATTCAAGCCCACCAGTCTACAATGTGTTATGGTGAGATTTTTCAAGTTTGCACAGTGGGAGAAAAAACCAGCACCCCTGTCAGTATTGTCCTTTAAATTTGCATACACATTTATTCGTTTCATAACCTCCTCCTATAAATCAACCACAACTCACTCGAGACCGACCTCTGGATCACACATGTGGTAAACAAATACCAAGGATATATTCAAATCTCTATTCGGTCATCTTTCCCAGCTTTTACACACGAATATGTGGTTCCCAATTTGCGAAACATAATCCCATATTTTCTAAAGAAGCGCTTTTATCATGTGTCATATTAGATGCGTATCAAGGCACGAATTTTTTGAAGTTTATTTTTTGTTGTGTTATGTCGAATGCGAACCCGAGAAACGTATTCTCTAAATCACACGTGGGAGAAACTAGTTAGGACTAGACCCCTGAAGTTGTCATTTGATAATTACACGTGCCAATCACACGTGACAGTTCATTTGATAAAATACGTGGGAGAAAAGACCAGTACCCTTGTCATTCCGTATTTCCTCCTTTTCTAATTCTCGAAGAATCTCATAACGTATTCTCTGTTTCTCTAAATCGTCTATAAAATTATGTTTATCTAATATGGCACATGATAAAAGCGCTTCTTTAGACAATTTGGGATTATGTTCCGTTTTATGACACATGATACGGCACGCTTACCTTAATCACATCTTCCATGGAGTCACAGATCCGACAATAGGGCCCACGGATCTTATGCCCACCCGAGACCGACCTCTGGATCACACTTGGGAGAAAACACCAGCTCCCTTATCGTTTCGTATTTTCTCCTTTTCTAATTTTCAAAGAATCTCGTAACATATTCTCTGTTTCTCTAAATCGTCTGTAAATTATAAAAAAAAATAAACTAGTGGTTTTTGTAACCAATTGGGAACCACATATTTGCTTCAAGATTTACATCTAATGTCCAAGTTTGATCACATTTGACTTCATATGCGGCAGTCCAATGACTTTCTTCCCACGTGTCTGCACCGTGATCTTCATATTCTTGGTTCAATACCAACTCACCTTTATTGATCTTCATATTCTTGGTTCAATAATCCGTTTAATTTCGAGAAATGAAAGGGATTTCGAGTAGTTGGTTCAATAATCCGTTCAATATCAGCGTTGTTTATCACCCTGTGTGAGCATTGGAAGCCCGACAAACAGTCTTGCAATTACATCTTCAATCGAGACCACATTATTAATTATAGTGAAGCAATGAAGATTGAATGTGCAAACCACAACCTTTTTTTACTATGGAAACGGTGGCTATGGGAAATACAAACCCGACACGAACCATAATGGACTCAGACTCATACTACTCTAATATGACACATGATAAAAGCGCTTCTTTAGACAACCTGGGATTATGTTCCATTTTATGACACGTGATACGACACGCTTACCTAAATCACATCTTCCATGGAGTCACAGATCCGACAATAGGGCCCACGGATCTTTTGCCCACCCGAGACCGACCTCTGGATCACACGTGGGAGAAAGACCGGCACCCTTGTCGTTCCATATTTTCTCCTTTTCTAATTCTTGAAGAATCTCATAACGTATTCTCTGTTTCTCTAAATCGTTTGTAAAATTATAAAAAAACAAACTATGCGGGCTTTCCATCCATATATTTCGTCCAATATATGACACATGATAAAAGCGCTTCTCTAGACAATCTGGGATTATGTTCCGTTTTATTACAGTCGTGAGGTGGTCAAACCTTTCTAAAAGTAGAAAAAAATAAAACAGAAGAAAGTGTTCCTCTTTGTTACCAAGCATGTCATCTGAAACAATTAACAAGACATTGTTAAAAGGGAGAATCTATTCGAACACCTAACATTAACAGTTTTTCTTTGTTACCAAGCATGTCATCTGAAATGATTAACAGGACATTGCTAACAAGGGGAATCTATTGGAACACCTGATCGAGAGAAACTTCTTCGAGCTAACTGCCGATATCTCATCTTCTTATCTTGTTTGTACGATTTGCAAAAATAAGGATGCATTCCACGGTAAACGATGTAGCTGATGAAACCGAAGCTATTATTTCGGTTGTTCAGTACTTCCCAGATGATTGAAGTGAGTCCTATGAAGCAAGTGTCTGTCTATTCAATTGAGAGGAATCATTATATGCTTCTTTCCTGATGCATGTCTGTGTCGAACAGTTTCTCCATCGTTAATTTCTCCACTCCCCGTGAAATCGAACAGTTTCTTAATAGATTCTGTACGGTTTCAAAGCCGGTTGATGATTACGAGTGTTCTAGACTCATTCAAGGCATGCCTGTTTGTGCGATTTACAAAAATAAGGATGCATTCCACGGTAACGATGCAGCTGATGAAACCAAAGCTGTTATTTCTGTTGTTCAATACCTCCGAGACGATTCAAGTGGGTCATATGAAGCAAGTGTCTGTCTATTCAATTGAGAGGAATCATTGCATTACATCCCCGTTGAAAACAAGTGGTTGTAATGATGGAACCCTTGATTTGAAACACATTTTTGAGAAATTTATAGTTTAATATGCATCGTATAGGCCTATACGATGCGTATTAATCGATGAATTTACTGAAATACCCCTGTTTTTCTAATAAATTCAGGGGTATTTTTGAGAAAGTTCAAAGTTTAATATGCATCGTATAGGCCTATACGATGCGTATTAAGCTGATATACGATACGACATAGGCCTATACGATCGTATATGGCATTATTTCAAATTTAGTTTTATCGTGTTTCCCTCGGTTCGACGCGTATACGTGTCGTTTTTTGCCGAACTTTCGCATATTTTGTCGTTTTATGATGTATATCTTCAACATAAGTGTTTCGGTGCCATTCGGTTGCGTGCGAATACCGTATTCTATGATTACATACAGTTTTGTTTGAAATCCAATTATACTCCATAGTGCCGTGTTATATGTATACGTATGTGGAAATATCGTCGCGTATTTTGACGTATTCTAACATATTGTTGCGTATTTAATAGCATTTTTTGACGTATTTGAGCGTATTCTAACGTATTCTAGCTTATTTTAACCTATTTTAGGGTATTTTTATGTATTTCGGTGTATTTTAACGTATTTTCATGTATTTTTTCATAATATGACGTATATTAACATATTGCAGCGTATTTTAGCATATTTTCATGTATTTTATCGTATTTTAACGTATTTTATTGTATTTTAGTGTATTTTAGCATATTTTAGAGTATTTTAGCTTATGTTGAAGGATAACGCAAACAAGTTCTCCACAGTTTGTTATTCAGATCTCTATTCGGTCATCTTTCCAAACTACAACACACGATAAGTTTAAACTTTATAGTGTGTGATTTGACTAGGAAAGGATTGGAGGTGATTTATACTTTTAATAACCTGTCATTGTTGTCAAAATCATTGCGTGAATTCATATTGTTTAGACAACAATAGATAATGAACGGATTGTTGGACTTCTTGTTCCAAATGCAGGTGTAGGATCCGTACTTAAAAGTCTCTATAAAACATACCAACTGATTCAGATTTAAACAATGCACGCCTCAATTCATCTGTTTTACTCTTTTCTTCGATTTCAACAAATATTTACAATAATCAGTATGCAACAAATATTTGTGTAGTTATTCGGAATGTTTCGGATCATCATAGAAGACGAAACTTCACCAACCATTTTTCCTTTTCCTTCAATTTTGAGAATAATCTCCGTAACATGAAGATGTGTCGGGTTCTTCTGCTAGTGGTTTCTGTATTGAACCGAGAATATGAAGTTCATGGTACAAAGAGACCGCCTTATTAATTTTAATGAAGCAATGAAGATTGAATCTGCAAACCGCAACCGTTTTTTACTACGGAAACGGTGGCATGCGAAATACAAACCGCAATCGTTTGTGACTATAGGAAACACTAGAAAAAGAAACAAATATTTTTAGAGAAGCATTGGGATTCAATGGTTTAGTTAGAAATATCTTAACATGATATAATTGCAATACTCTTTGTCGGGCTTCCAATGCTCACACAGGGTGATAAACAACACTGATATGAACACATACCAACTGATTCAGATTTAAACAATGCACGCCTCAATTCATCTTTTTTACTCTTTTCTTCGACTTCAACAAATCTTTTTAATAATCAGTACGCAACAAATCTTTGTGTAGTTATTCAGAATGTTTCGGATCATCATAGAAGACGAAACTTCAGCAACCATTTTTCCTTTTCCTTCAATTTCGAGAACATTCTCCGTAACATGAAGACGTGTCGGATTCTTCTGCTAGTGGTTTCTGTATTGAACCGAGAATATGAAGTTCACGGTGCAAAGAGACCACCTTGTTAATTTTAATGAAGCAATGAAGATTGAATCTGCAAACCGCAACCATTTTTTACTACTGAAACGGTGGCTATGCGAAATACAAACCACAATCATTTGTGACTATGGGAAACACAAGTTTTCTTTTTGAGCTTGATGGATGTCCATTATCTCAACGCTTCTCCTTACATTACTGATATGGAATTGGAGAACCGTTGTGTATTTGCTTGCTGATCTGGAATTGGAGAAGTGTTGTGTATCTGAATCAGGTTCTCAAACAAACACTACTAAAGATGAGTTGGTATTGAACCAAGAATATGAAGATCATGGTGCAGACATGTGGGAAGAAAGTCATTGGACTGCCGCAATGAAGTCAAATGTGATCAAACTTGGACATCAGACGTAAATCTTGAAGCAACTATGTGGTTCCCAATTTGCGAAACATATTCCCAGATTGTCTAGAGAAGCGCTTTTATCATGTGTCATATGGTAACAAGAGTATGTTGTTCCAAGATTAATTCCAATTGTAGTTTTTTCAACTCTCCTGTTCCAAATGCAGCTGATGAATCCGGAGCTGTTATCTCGGTTGTTTAGTACTTTCGTGATAGATACAATGTTCATTTTCGTTATCCTTTTCTTTCTGCAATTCAAGCAGGCACAGATGCTAAACGTACTGTTATTACATCCGAGACGATTCAAGTGAGTCTTATGAAGCAAGTGTCGTTCTATTCAATTGAGAGGAATCATTGCATTACATCCCTGTTGAAAAACAGAATCGATAAATTTAGGGAAAAAGGGGTTGAAAGATGATAACCCAATAGTGGAGGATCTCATTCTACAGCTTCGATAAATTCAGGGGTATTCTCAAATAATGTTTCCTAGATGTTTGACGACCGACAAATGTCCAAAGTGTTGCTTCTTCGTTCGCGTGACGGAAAGCTACCGCGTGACAGGAAGCTACCTTGCAAAATTAAAAAATTAAATTGACACTTTCAATACGCATCGTATAGGCCTATACGATGCATATTACTTTTTGGTAAGGGGACATTGTTAGCCTTTGGAAGACATAGAAGTTTGAACCCAACTCAATACGCATCATATAGGCCTATACGATGCGTATTGAGGGTGTCGATTTAATTCCCCAAGGTGTGCCAATAATACGACCCTTTTCAAAAAACTCTAGTTACCATATTTAGATTGATTTTAGTTTAACAGCTTATTGATCATAAAAAATATATTTTTTCTAGATTATCTTTTGAAAAGCATAAGAAGGGGATTGCACCACTCACTAAATTGGGTTTTGGGTAGGGACTGTCGTCTTCCATTCAGGCATCCCAAACCGGGTATTGGGTTTGGGTTGTGCTTATCGATTGAAAAGTTGTGAGGGTAGGAGAGAGATAGAGAGAGTAGTGTGTAGTAAGAGTGAGGGTAGTGTAAAAAGATGGGGTCCATAGTAGTGGTGACACAAATGATGTGTTTTGGTTAATTTAAGGTAAAAATTAATTGACAACGATTGGTTGATGGAATTTCGGGTACATTCGGGTTGTGACCCGACCTCTAATCCGAACTAAAGTAAGATTATTGGTAAACTGAAAGTCATGTACCGTGGTTCATCTAATTATCAAGTCGGTTGTTAAGAAATTTATAGTTTATATACATGTAAGAAGATTTGTTACATTATAGCTTACGAGATTTTAAAAAGTTTTAAAAAAATGTGTGTCGCATACTTCTTAGGAAGTTTTGATAAAGGTATAGCTCTGTCTTAGAGCTCTCATAAAGTTAAATGTGCTTAAAAATCCAGACTGTCTAGTTGTAATGTCACATTCCAAACCACTACTATGTCAAACCCCACGTTTTTCATACAACACTAAAGATTTTCAAACCGCTCCAAACCTCCACCTTATTATCTACCTTATCGCTTACTTTCATTTTATTTAAACTATATCTAGTTTATATAACCTATTTTATAATTTATTTAATTAATAATTATAAATGTTTTTATTATTAAATTATTTAAAAATATGAAAAAATAACTTTCTAACAAGATAGCTTATTTAAAAAAAACACACTAACAACTATTTAAATAAAAGACACACTTCAAACTTAAAAATAAAAAGAAAAAAAATAATAAAACACTTAAACAAACTACATAATAAAAACAACTATTCTTCGTCTTTTTCTTGCCCCACCTGCCTATGTGCCCAAAGGTGCTTGGTTAAACTGTGTCGAAGAGTGTGATGAGTTTTCCTGTCATGTAAGTTTTTAATCCGTTGCAAGAGTTCAACAAAATTGTCTGTCAGACCATGTGATGGTGGCAGCGACAGATCCTCGTAATTATCCCGGTCTGATACGACAAAACCTCTTGTTCAATGATCATGTTGTGTAGTATTATGCACGAGTACATTATATCGGATATAACTTTTGCCTTCCAAATCCTTGTTGGACTTTGTATAATGTGCCATCTCGCCTGGAGTACACCGAACGCCCTTGCCACATCCTTTCTTGCTGACTCTTGTTTTTTTAAATAACCTCATTTTATCGCCTTGTGGATACAAGAAGCTTCTAACAAGAGTGCTCCATTCATGGTAAATTCTATCTGCTAGATAACATTCTTTGTTGTATTCTATGTTGTTCATTGAAAAATTGCAAGGCGGCACAAACCCGTCTAAGAGGTCGTTGAATATCGGGGACTAGTTTAAGACGTTGATGTCATTATTTAAACCTGCAACTCCAAAGGTCACATGATGCTACTGCCTCGAGCATTATGGTGGGAAATCCATGATCACCATGAGTAAACTATCTATGACATGCAACATGGCAATTTTTCCACCTCCAATGCATACAATCAATGCTACCAAGCATTCATAGTAAGCCCTGTCGTATTTGATGAGCCTCTAACAACCGTTGGATGTCTGTTCCATTAGACTTTCTCAAGGACTCTTTAGAACATATTTCAATAATATACTTGCAAAAATACCTTAAACATCCTAGGGCTGTAGTTTTACCGATCCTAACGTACTCATTGGTTACATCAGCGCCCGTGCCGTATGCCAGCTGACATATGGCGGAAGTGTATTTCTTATTCGAAGATAGCCCCATTCTTTCAACTGCATCTGTACGTTGTGTAAATTAAAGATACTTTCCAGATAGGTCGTTTACAATTCTAAGGAAGAGTGAACGCCTCATCCGGAAACGATGTCTAAATGGGAGTTCATTAAACATAGTTTGAGAGGGAACATAGGCGTTCCATAGACGCGGGTCTCCTTTCCTCCATGCCTATTTATTTCTTTGTGCCTCCCCATTTTTCATTGTCTTGAACTTAAGCTTGATTCGACACCCGATGAATCATATATTGACAAGTACATTTGTTCGACATCATTAGACTATAGTACACCGACGGTTTGCAATATGAATTGCATGAATTTATGATTAATAATATTGGGATGTTTTGTAATTGTGGGAATGAAAGGTAGTGTTGGAGATTGAGCATATTGTTCGTCACTGGAGGTATCTACTTCAAAAATATCACGTAGGTGGGCGTTGCGGGGTTTCTTCCTCGCTTGAGCTCATTATGATGAAAAGGGAAATTTGGAATTGGTAAGTTGGAAGTGGGGGGGTTGAGAGTGTTTGTTTGTGTGAGATGTCTAATATAAATGTGTGTGTATATAGTGGATAGGTTGGTTTAAAAGTTAATTAATTTAATTTTTAAAAAAGTAGCCATTTGATTTTTATTAAAAACCTTCGACATAAATCATCTTCCCAAGGGTTTAATATATATTAAATTTCAAGCATCACGTTTTCAGATTCATAGGATTGCAAGGCCTATGAGCTATACATTAACAATAAGGTTATAATCAACGCTAGACAATCATAGAGTATCAATTTGTCATTTGACTTGACACGGAGCATACCAGTATTAATGATTAAATGGCTAACTCACGCAAAGTGACTCATATTGGGTCACTTATGGTGCCTGCCTCATGAACAATATATATATATATATCCTACAAAAATGATAAGTTTAGTATTTTGCGTTGTATGAATTCCCCGAAGTCCCCACCGAGACGTAGGCCTATTCCGATATCTACTCTCGTGAGATCAAGCAAATTATCACAACTTAGATTTAAATATTTTTAATCTATACAGTCGTTTTACCCTAAACACTCTAATCCTCCTCGTTTCTCCCTGAAGCATATTTATATTCAATCAAATCTCATTTCTTCCGAAACATATTTATATTCAATTCATTCCCGTTTTCCTCGAAAACATTTTTATATCATTTATATTTCTAAAACCATATTTTCCTCGAAAACATAACATATCATTTCCAAACAATATTTTCCTTGAAAATATGTTATTCTTTATTTAAAGGCATGTTTTATACAAAAAACATATTATATCCTTTTTAAGGCATGTTCTTCCCCAAAACATTATATAAAACAGTAAAAGAGGGGTTAGTGACACTCACCTTTAGGTGCGTTTCAACAAGCACAATTCCACTGTTAATACATAATGTCTGCTGCCAACGTCATCGAGTCGTGTCATATGTAATAGGGTTTAACTGTTAGATATTTTGATTTGTATGTTTTAGATCACATCCGTATGGATGAGGTCATCCGCACAGATGAGAGCTGGTCTGCAGGGATGTCTCTCATCCTTACGGAGGTAGTTAGGTCCACGCAAAGGTGCTTAGAAGTCCTATAAATAGCCGGTGTGTACCTAGTGTTTGGTAACTTTGTAGACCGACGGCGAAGCCCTATCAAATTGATTTCTTGATTGTAGATTGAAGTTATATGAATGAAATTATTGAAAAACTAACCAATCTTGTACTTGTCACCTAATCGTAATGAACTCTGTGCATTATGACTAGGTTATAGATATCACCTGAGCATAACGTCAAGTCAAAGGGACCTAAAGTGGTATCAGAGTGGGAGGCCGATGTCTGAGTCATTCTACAATATTTGGACACTAAAAGACTTCTTTCTACTCATTTTCTACACTTTTTCTTTAATTTTTACATCTCCTGTAGTTAAAATGGACTGATTTTTTCAAGGGTTGTAAAAATACAATTTTAACAAAGCCTCTAAAAACTCAACTTAAAATTCAACCGAAATTATGCTAAAATTTTCAAAAAACATGAAAAACCATGTTGTTGAACTTCAAACGAATGAACTCATTCGTGCGAACTATCCTCGTCCGTAGGAACCAAGTACATCCGCACAGAAGAGAGTTAATTCATTTGAAAATGTTTACATCGCACATAAGTAGCTGATTTTGTTTGAATTTGTGCTTGATTCGCACGAACTAGGTACTTCCACACCAACTTTATTCATCCGTACCAAGGGAATTTTTTTCAAACTTTTTCCTGCTCATCTGCACGAAAAGACTCTCATTCGTACAAGTTAACTACTCATCCATTTGAACAGTTCTTTCGCATCAAATCTTTTACATCCGTATCAACTTATTTCATAATGGAAAACGAGTTTTACAACGCGTTTGCCACGACACCAACAACCGTAGTTCAAAATCTTAATTTGGATAATGAGATGGGAACTATGACTAAACCACCAAAGCTAATGTGTATGGATGATTATGATTGTTGGCTCATGATGTATGCAAAATGTAACATATAAATTACATCAAATGAGGCATTAAACTAACCCATTTTTAGTACTAATCTTGGAAAAAGTGTGTCTTTGTCTTCCTTTTGAATATACAGGACCAAATGAGCTTAAACGAGCAAAAGGAACAACTATGCAGCCAAAACCAACATAAATACAAAGAAAAGGAATAAACGTGACATGTCCGACCCCTCGGCAGCATCCCCAAAAGCAAAAGCAAAAGCAAAAACAAGAAACAAAATACAGACCACGGGGTCGTGCCCATTGGACACGGGGGCGTGGTCAGCGACCTACAAAAAAGCCAAAGCAGTGGAAGCTTCTACCCCCACCACGGGGGCATGCCCAGCTCAGCACGGGGCGTGGTTAACTCTAAGATACCCAGAATCTTGCAAAACCTTGGTAGTACAGATACGCTTCTGCACACGGGGCCGTGCCCACTAGACACGGGTCGTGTTGAGCCCTCTGCTGACACATACATTTAATGAAGGAAGAGAAAAGATGGCCACGGGGCGTGTCCGCTGGACACGAGGCCATGGCCGGGCTTTTGTTCAGGCTATAAATAGGGGTGTTTGGCTCACTTCAAAGGCATCCCTTGGCAAACCAATACTCTCCCACTTTGCCACCACTTCACCACCACTACAACACCCACATCCACCACAATCATCAATCATCCACCTTAGAGTGTGTGTAGTAGTCTTGGGATCCAAGATTGATAGTAAGAGTTCATGCCAATCAAAGGCCATGTTTGGTTAAGCCTCTTACATCACTTGGCGAAGACAAGTCTTTAGTATATTACTTTTGATTTTTAATCTTTTCACACTTTTTATTTGGTTTTGTATTAATGACTTTAATAACTAGTTTCTTACGTTGAAGGTGAAACTTCTTTATCATTTGTCTGTGGTGTCTTGGCATTACTTTACTGTCTATATAAAGTAAAATATTTACACCATTCATATCTCTACGGTCTATATAGAGATATGTTGGCTACCTGGTCGGGGGTTAAGGGAATGGTTTAGTAAGGCTCTTGCCTTATTCAGTGTATAGATCCTCCAAGGACCTGGGTTAAGCTTACTAGGACCTCCTTCAATACCCACTGGTATTGGATGGCGGGGGTGCGAATGGCTTGACCCCCTCATATGTAAACTACTATTAATACATTAAACCAACTACTTGGGATTGTATCCCTGCTGACGCAAACCACTTAGCCAAGGGTAACGTCACGTTCAAAAGAGGGGCCTACCACTTTTCTGTCACACCCCGACCACGTAAAACAACAAAACGTGGCGGAAACGTCGGGGAGTGTTGTAACAGAATCATTGTTTCACAACCATGGATTAAACAGTTTTGTTTTATTAAATTACACGTATTACATTACATTGGAATTAGAAACAAAACAAGAACAAATAGACTTTCATTGTTATTAAGTCACTATGGCCTCGTCCATTCCTATGTGAGCGTACACAAAAATCATCATCAAACATCATCAACCATGGTACCTGAAACACACGTGAAAATACGTCAGCATAAAAATGCCGGCGAGTACATAGGTTTTATATGAGTGTCAGATTCATGGCTCGTTTTACATGCTGCAATACTTATTTAAAAACCTTGTTTTGAAAAGTATAATATTGCGACATAATTAACCAACTCAAATCAAGTTGGTTATAATTTGCAAAATCTCGTAGCCATGATTCTTAACTCCAAAACATTTGTTTTATTAAATCAAATTGTAAAATATCTCATAAAAACTCATTAATAAAACTCGTATGGTTTATATTATTCAGAAAACATCCTTGTGTGACATTGTTTCGAAATCGTTTACCCAAGTGATCTAGATAACGCAACGGTATATAATGTGTTAAAAGCACTTATATATAGGAAGTACCAGCGGCGTATCCACCATGCTTTTAACACATTACACCCGCCCCGTTACCTAATCACTTCCCTAACCCAATGGCTCAAACAGTTACAAATAGTTCACATAAATCAAATGGTTACAAACGGTTCACATAAATCCAACGATTTCAAATGGTTCACATACATCAAATGGTTACAAATGGTTCACATACATCCAATGATTTCAAATGGTTCAAAACGTAAAACAATTGTGCTAGCATGTTAAGTGAACATACATAGCAAAACATAATGAAATCATGTACTAATAGTGTACTAATGAACATAGCAAGTATATGATATGAAAACATGGAAAGCATGAAAATAACAAGTAGGCACATGTGTTTCACCCCAAAACATTTGGAAAACAGTAAAAGACGGGTCTATGTACTCACTTGAGGATGCTTATAAGTCTTGAATAACAACCAAGCAAAGCTAGAGGGATCACGGAATCAAACGGCACCTAATATAGGTAATTATGTAAATAAACAGACCTAAATCGGAAAATCGGATAGAATGAGGTTTCGTAAACCAAATGAGTATAGGAACTCATGTAATATGGTTTAACAAAGCCTACTTACTAAAATGAAACCTAACCTAAGTGCTTATGACCCATTATGACCCGTTTAGGTAGCTTACGCCACTTTAACGCGTTGTTCGCGTAAAACACGTTCGGACCGCCTAACTAGTCCTATGATAAGTAAGATATGCCTTAACATGTCTAACATTGTTTCCAAATCAGTTTAGATATAAAAAATTATGTTACATATGCTTAAAATGAATTTTGGCGTAAAAAGGGCATTTTGGTCATTTACCTAAGGCATATAAACTACCTATCATACAACTATATAAACGACGTGACCATAAGGTATAACCTCAGAAGGTTATTCCCTATGCAACTATGGTCACCTAATGTGTTTGCTCGGATCATAAAGATCGACCAAAAGGGTCGGGTTCGAAAGTATAAGCGGTTTTTCAGGCCGCTTACCTTACGACCCTACATAAGCACTAAACCTAAAGTGACGAGCTAAACATGTTAAAACATGCTTAACGAGGTTTGAAAACAGGTTTGGTATCAAAACAAACGATTTTGATACCTAAAAGTAGTTTGGTTACAAAATACGCAAGAATACACATTTTGGCCGAAACTACGACTCGCCACTATGCCTAGATAACGTGGTAATCAGTAGGTATAGTCACAAGAGACTAAAACCATCGTGATTACGCTCACGTTATGAAGTTCAAACGAACTTCATGTTGACCATAAACTGGTCAAAGCAGAAAGTCAAACACAGTTTGACTTTCAAACGAAAAAGAACGAAAGAGGACTTACAAAAGGTCCAAGAACGGAAGTTTGACCCGATTATTCTCAAGTATGAAGTGAAAGCACCTCAACTTAGAGAAATATCATATCAAATGTGAGTTGCAACAATGAGATGGATGGGGTATTTATAGTTTTTGCACAACCGTTAAGATCGTTCATCGTAAAACGAGCTTCGATCTCATCCGTACACATGTGCCCATGGTTTTGTGAAACCATGGGAGCCCCTAGTTTCATTAAAACCATGTGAAAATGAGGGGAACAGCTGGAACAAGCTGGAATTTACATTTTCAATTTTGGTTCCTTCCTAAGATAACTATGGCAGATTGTCAATTTTGGTCCCTGAATGTGCAAAACATGGTTTTTGATGCATTTTTGACACGTTTAAGCCCCGTTAATCCCATTTCAAGGCTCTAAAATGAAGTTAAAGTATAGGGAACATGAAACATGCTCAAAAATATCTCGGATATCGGTTCGTTTGGTCGTACGGTTGCGTTGTTAGGTTAATTACGACGAAACACGAACGAATGCGAAAAACGATCCAAATTACGCGACAAATGGAATTTTCTCATGACAATCACTAAAATAAAATATTTTAATGATTACATAAAGTTTTGGATGTCCGGATGTATTCAGAACGTAAGATATGCGCGAAAATGCAAACTAATGCACTTTTTGACGCTTTTAGTCCCTGAATGACCAAAAAGTTTATTTTAGCACACCGAACCCCTCAAAGCTTATTTCTAAGCTATGTAAAGGATATTTAAGGAATGTTTAACTTATGGTCATGTTCCAGAATGTTCGTTACAGTACAAATCGGCATACTTTCGCAGTTTGTCGAAATTAGTCCCTGTAAGCGAATAAACTTGATTTCGCCACACCAAACCCTCCAAAACTTATTTCTAAGTTATGTAAAGGTTATTTAAGGTATGTTAAGCCTATTTCACTATTCCGGAGTGTTCGTTGCATTAAACTGGTTATATTTACGCATCAGTGCGCGTATAACCTTACAGAAAGCGATTTAAAGCTTGAAATCGAACATGAATTGATATGTGCAAACAATACACATATTTTTACAAATCCTAAGTATGAAACACAATATTTCATAAATTTGGTATTTGTTTGAGGGTCGCAGAGGCACAGGTGTCACACTTTTCGCATTAATAACTTAAATAATTATCTTTCAATATTCCGACCCTTTGGGATCGTATCCTTGCAGACTCAAACCACTGGGTTGAGGGTAACGTCACCTTCAAAAGAGGGGCCTACTACTATAACTAAGATAATCTCTTAAAAAAATGCAAAAGTGTGAGAATCATCAAAGGATACATTAAAGGCGAGTCGAATCCAAGTGATTCATCTTGTCTATCTGTTTTTATTTTATTTTTATTTCTGCATTTTTAGATTTTATTTTCATGTTTTAAAAATATTTTCTCAAAAAATTTTAGATTGATTAGACGTTGAGGATAAACCGGTACTAAAAGCTCTTGTGTCCTTGGACGACCTCGGTATCTTACCAATGCTATACTACGCTCACGATGGGTGCACTTGCCCATGTGTGTGTTTAGTGTTAGTAGAATATCGTGTTTTATAAATTTAAAACTTGACTAATGTGTAAAATGGGCTTAAAATATGAATAAAAATATATCACACCTTACACACACCAAGTTTTTGGCGCCGTTGCCGGGGACACAAGGATTTTAAGTGTTAGTGCATCCGTCTGTCATCTACGTCTTGTATCGAGTCTTGTATAGAATGTATTAGATCAGGGCACGAAAAACAAGATAGTGATTTTTAGGGGTGATTCCGCTCGAAATGACACCTTGTCATTTCGAGCTAAATCACATAAAATCCTGATTCCGCTCGAGAGTGTAATTTTCTGATTCCGCTCGAAAAGCTTAATGTCTGATTCCGCTCGAAATGACACCTTGTCATTTGGAGCGAAATCAGAATCCCTATATATAGGGTCATTTGGAGCTAAATCAGAAGTTAGAGTTCCGGTTTGTTGCCGAAGTGCTGCCGAAGTGTCGAGTCACTGTAAACGTCATTCTATCAATACAATTGGACAGTTTAAAGAGTATACTTGCTGAATTGAACTCGGTTTGTCTGTTTCCGCCGTTCAAACTGAGTAAAGCTCTTCTGATAGACTCGTTCGGGTCCGAATACGATCCTACAAGTGGTATAAGAGCTCAGGAAGAAGAGTTCTATACAATTCAGCTGCGATTTCTAACTTCTACACCTTCTTTTTCAAATGAAACATCTTTTCACGGTTAAAATCGGTTCAAATTTTCACAGTGTGTTCGGAATTAACATTTAACAAAGCCTTAAAAGTTTCAAGTTAAAATTCGATCTAAAACTTACATTTTTAGTGATTCCGCTTGAAAATGTTCGATTGAATGATGACATCACAGTGATTCCGCTCGAAATCAAGCTTGAATTATCAGTTGTTTCCGCTCGAATCTGAGATTCCGCTCGAAAGTTAGGTTTTGATTTCGCTCGAACTGTGATTCCGCTCGAAACTTTGGTCCTGATTCCGCTCCAAATTGTTCTGTGATTCCGCTCCAAAGTATTTCTGATTCCGCTTGAATCAGACTGTGTTGTTTGATTTCGCTTCAAAATTATTGTTGAGATTTCGCTCCAAAGTGAGACGGCCCAATCAATTTGTTGGACGGTTCTCAAAGTTGTCGGACACTTAAATACATTTGTTGTTATCAAAGGCTGCAAGTGATTTCATTTGAGGCCCAATCATATTTGGTTAATATTTGAAGTTGTCGGCTAAGTGAAATTGTTCGGCCCAATCAATTTAGTTTAACAACTGATGTTGTCGGCCACTTGATATATTCACAAGATTAAGTCAAAGTGTGCATTCGAAGTTGGTGAAACTGTTCGGCCAAATCAAATGTGGTAATCTGAGTTTGCATGTGAATACTTGTTGGTCCAATGAGAATCGAGTGATGTTCACAATTGTCGGTCAACTTTAATTAAAGATTAGATCCAAGAAAATTGCGGCCCAATCATATTCATTGGATACTTGAGATTGTTGGACATTATCAACAGTTAAAACATTAGATCATCAACCGGCCCATGTGAACACAATTTTAATCGGCCCATGTGTTAGTGTTAAAGGTGTTTCACTTGGTGAACCAGTTCGTTTAAAAGGTCTATTTTGTGAACATTTGACATCGAAACATGGATTTTGAAGAATTATTGGCGTATATGAATTATGAATGTCAGCAGTATATTCCGATAAAGCAAGAAGGAGAAACAGTCTCAGCAAAAGAAGTTGTTGAAAAAGTTCCAGTTTTTGATCATTTGTCTGATGCAGAGAGTGACAAGTATGAAGAAGAAATCCAAAGACTTGAAAATCTTAAACAACAACTTCCATCTGATCAACGTAGTGGAAAGTTATTTTATGCTGATAAAATTGAAAAATTAAAAGAAAAACAAGATGCAAAAAGAAAGAATCAAAAGGTAGTTATTGTTAAAGAAGAGATCAGAGCTGAGAAAGAAGTAAAAGCAGCAACAACAGAAAAGCAAATCAAACCTAGTGTGAAAAGGCAGGTTGAACAAGTTCCAGCGGTCAAGATTGAGAAAGAAGAATCTGAAAAACCTGTATCTGTGAATCCTGAACCAGAGTTAAAGAAAGAGGTTGCCGAAGACGCACCTATCTTTGATCATTCATAAAAAAAAAGAGTAAAGATGAAAGTGTTCATGAGGAAAAGAAACAGGTTGAAAATATTTCAGCTTTAAAGGTTGAGACAAAAGCTGATGATAAACAGATTCTTGTTTTGCTGAAAAATTGTGAGAAGTTGACATCTGAAAATGACAAACTCTTGAAGGCGGTTGAGAGTTTGTCATTAGAAAACAAAAATCTTAAAAAATCAGAAAATGTTTTGAAAAATCAGATACACAATTTGGAAAATGAAAAAGTAAAGATTGAAAAAGATTTTCAAAGTCAAATAAAGATTCTTGAAGATGGGAGATCTGTTTTTAGCAAGAATAACCTTGAAAAGCAAAAAATGATAAATTCTCATCTTCAGACGATTATTCGACTTGAAAAAGAAGCTGAATGTGCTCAAAAGAAAATCAAAGATTTAGAAGGTAAAATCAGGGAATGGGAAGAAAAGTTGAAGGTTTTTGTGAATACTTCAGCTATTCCCTGCCCAAAACCAGTTAATTCAGTTCCAATAAGTGACGATGTCACAAACGATGATAAAGTCATAGTTGAAGATTGCGATGAAAAATCTGATGATGAAAACGAAAAAATTGAAAAAAAGAATTTGTTTTTGAAATTAAAAGAAAAAATTCAAGAAACTGTTCCGCAATCAACTGAAAAGGGAGAAGCTCTAAGCAAAAACCTTTAAAGAAGAAAGTGGAACAAAAACAAAAAGAGAAAAATTTGAAAAATGTACAAAAAGAGAATAAAAGTTCATCAGATCAATCATCCAATCGCAATAAAAAATTACAAAAATTAAAAAATGAAAACTCAAAAATTGTTGGCAATAAGTGGTGCAGGTCGGACCACAGTGCTCAAAAGCCAAATCCAGCAAACAAGAGAAGAAAGGATTATCACCAAGCCAAACAGTGTTTTGATCTGAATGTTTGAACTGAAAATGGTGATTGGTACGATAACAGAGTGTGTTACAGATGCGGCTATCAAGGACACATTGCTGTTAACTGCCAGAGTTGGAGGTTTGAGTCAAGGAGATGCTTTAACTGCAACATCATTGGCCATATTGCGAGAGATTGCTCAATGAGATCAATGAGAAGATCGAGGGCTGAATCTCAGAAGCAGGTGAAGAAACCAGTCAATGTCAAGCCCAAAGAACAGAAGGTTCAAGAACCTAAAGTTCAAGAAAAGAAAGTGAAACTTTCTCAGGGACAAAAAGACAGACTGAGGAAGAAGAGGAAGAAGGCCAGAGAGTATCTGGAGAAGATTTTGTCCTCGGGTTCATCTGTTGGTAAAAATAAGAATTCTGATAAATCACTTCCCTCGACTACAAAGTCAAGCAAGACGAATTCATCAGATACAAATCTGAGGACGAAAAAGGAAAAGAAGAAGAAGAAAGTTGCTGGCGATGAATATGTTTCTCCGGAAACAAAAGAGCCACATGTCGGCGATGAATCTGGCTTTTCAAAGTCAGACAAGCCACATTCAGGCGATGAATCTGGTGTGGTAAAGCCAGAAGAGCCAAGTGTTGAGTTAAAAAATGAAAATTCTGGTCTAACAATGGATGATGAAAATTTTCCACCATTGTTGAACAAGAATTCAAAAACACCCAAGAACCGTCAGGCTTGGGTGAATCTGTTTAAATAGAAAAACCTGACTTGCCGGAGTTCCCAGGTTGGTAAGCGTGGAACATGTATCAGCACATTTCTTGAGAAATTCACCTCGGTGATATTTCGATCAAAAAGTGGTTAATCAAGGACATTAAGTTATACTTGATTTCTCACATGTGATAAAAAATAAGGTGATGAAATGTCCCCGAACCTACAAATGGATGATACACAAACTAATTTTTCCGGAAAAACCATTTTGATTAAAACAAACTTAAGTGTTTTGAAATCATAATGGGAAAATAGTTTGTTGTAAGGGGGAGTTCTGATTGTTTACGCCAGGTGGATGGAGAATTGAAGCGATTCTCATCAAGTTGTCAACTTTATACAGTTTGAATTCAAATTTTCCCAGAAAATCAAAATTGGAATATATTTTGATTTTAGGGGGAGAAAATTAAAAAAAAAAAATTAGAAAATTTGAAAATGGCAAAAACATTGAAAAATTTAAAAATGAGTTTTGCTGAAATAAGAGGAAATGATAGAAAATCAGTGGACTATCACAACATGCTAAAGAAATGTAAAGTCTAAAAGTGATAAACAGTCTCACTAAAGATGTGACGATAGGCTCAGCTAGACTAGTAGATTTGCGATAATGATACAAACATAAATGAAATAGCCTAGTTCTAGTGGGAAACATGATCGAAAGCATAGTACTTAGGTTTGTCCTTCTTGATTGTGTGCCTGCTCAGTAATCACTGAATGCCAAAAGCTTAAAAACTGGTTAAGTTTGTGAGCTTTCACAACTTTACTGAAAATGATGCTGTGATTGTGCTTTTTATTTTGCAAAGATTTAAACTTGTTTTATTTCTTTATTTTGTTTAAGCATTGGACATCCTCTGCGTATACGTGAGTATCGACCTGGATGTTATTGCCTAAACGTTCTGCTTTATTTTCTTTGGTGTTTCGTTTAAGCTTTGGATCACCTTTGCGTATACGGAAGTATCGACCTGGTGGTTAAAGCCTAAACAACTTCAATTTGTTTTATTTTCTTATTTTGTTTAAACATTGGACTTTCTCTGCGTATACGGAAGTATCGACCTGATTGTTAATGTTCAAACATTCTGAGTTGTTTTCGTACAAATCACAGTTGATAAAAGTTTAAAGGCATTACTTGAGTCAGTGTATTGCATGATGAGGGGATATGCTGAGATTGTGGGGTCCATAAGAATTTAGTGCAAAATCAATATACCTTAACGTATCGGTAAGCATTTCGAAAGTTTTTAGATTGAGTTTAAGTGGACAACAATATCGTCAATCAAGGTGAATCATTTAGAGCTTAAAATGTTTAAAGCTTAATGGTGTTGGTGATATGTCTCATAAACTTATATGATCCTCTTTCGCAAACTCACAAAAATAGGGTTTGTTCATATTTCATTTTTGCATTGGAATTTTGTTTTCGTATATAGCATACATATTCTGAAAAAAATTCAAAAAGATTTTCGACAACTGGTGTTGAAAAGCTGATTTTCAAAATTCCAAGTGCTAAACTTGACGAATTGGTTTGGGAATGTTGAATGTGAAAGATTTTAAGTCTTGTTACAAGTGATCATTAGAAGTTTTGAATCTGATACACCTGCAAGTGGTTCATCAAAGATTATTTGATAGATCAGTTTGTGATGTAATCTACAAGTGGTGTTTGAGTGAATTAAAGATGTATATCAGAAAATTTATGTTTGAGGCAGAGATTGTGCAGATAACCTGAGCTGGAGGAGAGCCAGGTCATGATCTTGGAATGGAGTCTGAACCTGTGAAAGCCAGACTGCGATCCCAGCTGATTGAGAGAGGGAGTCTGAGTTGTATAAAGCCAGGTTTTTGATTATGAGATTGTTGTTGCTGACAAGATTAAAGACGTCAACATCCGAGAGAAAGAACTTGTTGATGATGATTGAAAAAGAAAAGAGTGAGAGATTGAGGATACTTACAGCGTCAAATATTTCAAAGAGAAGCCCAAAGGCTGATAAAGACTGAAGATGCGAAGACTCGACACTGAAGACTCCGTCAACATTCGAGGGGGAGTTTGTTGGTGCATCCGTCTGTCGTCTACGTCTTGTATCGAGTCTTGTATAGAATGTATTAGATCAGGGCATGAAAAACAAGATAGTGATTTTTAGGGGTGATTCCGCTCGAAATGACACCTTGTCATTTCGAGCTAAATCACATAAAATCCTGATTCCGCTCGAGAGTGTAACTTCCTAATTCCGCTCGAGAGTGTAATTTTCTGATTCCGCTCGAAAAGCTTAATGTCTGATTCTGCTCGAAATGACACCTTGTCATTTGGAGCAAAATCAGAATCCCTATATATAGGGTCATTTGGAGCTAAATCAGAAGTTAGAGTTCCGGTTTGCAACGAAGTGCTGCCGAAGTGTCGAGTCACTGTAAACGTCATTCTATCAATATAATTCGACAGTTTAAAGAGTATACTTGCTAAATTGAACTCGGTTGTCTGTTTCCGCCATTCAAACTGAGTAAAGCTCTTCTGATAGAATCGTTCGGGTCCGAATACGATCCTACATTAAGAAAGTTAGGAATCAACGGCCTAATCATTTTTTTCTTTTTTTTTAGATTTTTCTTAAATTTTCAGCATCTGCAGACTTCAGCACGGTGCCGTGCCCACTGAATACGCGCTCATGCCCAATCTTTGTTACTCGCAATCCTGTTTTAACTCAGACAGTAGCTGAACATGGGGCCGTGCCCACTGAACACACCCCCGTGTCGAAGCCTCAGTTACTAAAAACAGAACCATAAGATCCCGACGGTTGGTAATTTCTGACACAAACATGAGTGATACTGGTTATTTTTACTTTCGCTCCTCTTATGGTAAATAGTGTCAAATATGTGGTGGATCTCATAAAGATTTAGAATGTTACTTTCTAAATTACACTCCCCACTATTTAGACCCATCGTCTCCCTATAACCTTAAGATTGGCGAAAGTAAAAACGATCCCTATCTCTCCCCCGAATGCCCTGAACCATTTATTTTAGATTACATAATTCTCGAAGAATTGTGCCAGCTCGAAGAATTAATTCTCCAAATATTAAAAGAGCTTGAGATGGAAACAAGTTATTCATCACAAGACAATGATCAAGGAGAATTATTGGGGTCGCATTCAGATTCTAACAACATCGTCGTTACCAAAAACACCTCTAACTCTTGTGAGAACTTGAGCGATAGTCGTCCCCGTGTCGATTGTTCCGTGAAGGACTCTTCATCGGTCTCTACCGCTGCGTTCATAGACCTGAGCGATTTGACAAACACCTTCTTTAACAAGAGCCCGGATAAGGGGAATAAAGGTCGGTTTAGCCCAGCAGTATTTAGCGTAGGTTTTACCCTTTCCGATAACCTCTTGCGTTCGTGTTTAAATCAAGAGCAATTTAGGTACCTTAGTCACTTCGGTGTTGTTCCCTCCAGTAAGGAACCGCCCGATCCGAACAAATTCCTTAAAATAAGATGAAACTTCATAAAACTCTCTAGCCACAGGGTCGTGTCCAGGTCAACACGCCCCGTGCCCGCCTAAACTTTGACCACGGGGTCGTGTCCAGGCTAGCACGCCCCGTGTCCAGAATAAGGACAAAATGTGTCAGAGTCATGTCTGACCACGGGGCCGTGGTCAGCGTGATGTCATTTTCTATAAAGTCAGCATGATTCCTGCACATTTGGACCCATTCCAAGGACCAAGATCTGCTGGGATTTTCACATATACCATACAAGGTATATTCCAAAGAAGGTTCCCAGCAACCATCTTGTCTTTACCACTTTTGTCTCTTGCTTTCTTCTCCAAAAACTCCTTAAACCTCCATTAAAGCTTGAAACTTCCATGTTTTCTAGCTTTATTGTGATATTTGCTAGGTTTTTAACCAAGGAATCTTAAAAAAAATAAGTTTTATAACACTGTTTTTAGTTATTTCTGCTCAGAAATGTCTCAAAAGTCAGAAAAATAATTTAAAGCACTAAGATTCCTTGTTTCAAAAATCTGAAAAAATGGTGGCCACGGGGCCGTGCTTAGCGAACACGGGGCCGTGGCCGGAGTTATTGTTTCATTATTTTGAACTTTTCGACTTGTTTTCTTAGAATGTCGAGCCAGAATAGCGGAACCTCTTCAGCTCACTCAAGTAACAGTCGCAGGGAAAGAAGGCCATCGATAGAAGCAACCCTTGTGCGTTACATAATGGCACAAAGAGAGGCACTCGATAAGATGACATCCGTGGAGGAAGTCCTAATTGACCGTATCAACTATCTAACGGTGGGGCTAGAGAGTAGCTTCCAAGAAATCAACCTTTTGCACCAAAGGTTGAACATTCTTGCAATGCCGCCTATGGAACCAATCTTCCCACAAGAAGATTGGAACTTGGCACAAGAAGTTATTAATCCCACCGAATGGGACGACATTCCCACGGAACCTCCTCTAGACGCCTTACAAGAGGTTCTGGTTGAAGTCGCACCTCCTCCACATGAGGAAGACAATGAGCCCGCTTTCCTTCTCCCCTGGGAGATAGAGGAGTGGCTTAACGATGTGTGAGGGGCACTCTCTGGAAAGAAGTTCTAAAAAGCCTTATTCAACCAAAAGATTCACTTTTCAGGATTTTGTTGCTCTTATAATAAAAACATCTAGGCTAGAACTTCTTTATGGTTTAAAATTTCTTGCATTCAAGGACCTACTTATCTACCTTAGCTTTTAGTATGTACTTTTTAATTTCTAGGAACTGTATCTCGCAGTTTTTAATGGATGATGATATAAAATTATTGAATGGTGTTTGGATGATGTTGTAATGATGGAAACACACTCGAAAAGGTGGAGGTTACCAAGAGA
Source organism: Helianthus tuberosus (assembly GCA_030545235.1). Taxonomy (NCBI): domain Eukaryota; kingdom Viridiplantae; phylum Streptophyta; class Magnoliopsida; order Asterales; family Asteraceae; genus Helianthus; species Helianthus tuberosus. Next base: position 127,702,237 of record CM060358.1, read on the forward strand.
ATGTTAAAACCACACCCCATGCACAAAAACAGAGCCTCCCGACAATTTTCCAACACTACAGCAAGTTCAGCACGGGGCCGTGCTCAGCCCAACACGCCCCGTGCCCAAGGCTCTGCAGAAATTTGCCCAGTTCAGGTAACTGGACACAGGGCCGTGCTCACTGAACACGCCCCGTGTCCAGCATTCTGTTAAACTTTGGTACTGGCAATCTGAACACGGGGCCGTGGCCAGACGCCCAGTAACATAAAATTTTGTTTTTCAACACCATTTTACACATTCAACCAACCTAAAAACTTATTTTTGGGACACATTGAGGACATTGTGTAATTTAAGTGTGGGGGGATGTTAAAACCTTGAATTTTGCAAGTCCTAATAATAAGCCTTACACAAAACTCTATTGGAACCACTAATCACCCCAATTTTTTTTCGAAAATTTTCATTTTTTTACTTGTCTTGGTTTAATTTAGGAATAACAAGTTTAAAAAAGGTTATATTTTTACAAATTTACAACCGATAGCATCGTGATAAAAAGAACCAAATAAGAAAATTATGAGAAGGCATGGCAAATCTAATTAAAATTTGATTATATATACTTGATCACATTACAAACCCATTCCCATAACAAGTGGCTTTTGAGCCTTTATTGAGCATACAAGAATACATCTTTAAACTAAATGTTCATTTTTTGTTTCTTGTGTGAATAGCCGCTTGGTTCTTACGACTCTAGAACTTGCCATGACGATACATTCCCGGTCCTTACCAACTTGAACCCAACTAAGTAAATGATAGAGGCATTAGGACTAACCCATTTTCCTTTCAACACCATTATTTTCCATTTTTTACTACCTACCCAAAATCCCCCTAGTTCCCTCTTTTGAGCCTAAACCTTTTCATTTCAAAACCCACAAAACAAACACCCTTTTACCCACCAAAACCCTTTTTTCTTATCAAACCCTTTATTTTAGTAAAAAGCTCGGTTATCTTGTGACATCTCCTATAAAAAAAATGAAAGTCTTGCAATAAACAAACAAGTTCCTCAAAGAAACTTTGTTTGAAGATGCTTAGTTTGAATAAAAGTCACAAAAACAAAAAGTTTTACGACGATCGACGCTTTTTACGCTTTTAGCCCTTTTTACTAACCACTAAACAAAACCACCTACCCTTAGCCCAAGCCTAACCCTTTCCCAAAGTCCTCTTGATATTTACAAAGGTTTATAGTTAAAAAGGAGGAGGTTTGCTTTCTTGGCAAGAATTTGGTAGAAGTAAGTTCCATGGCGGTCTCGAGTGTTTCACAAAAATACATCTTCGGCCGAGTGTTGAGTGATCTCCCGTGAGGTATGTGAACTTGTATTGTATATAAATGGAATTTTAAAAAGGCATGTTTTGCCCAAATAAGTAATTTTTCTTATAGAATGTTCTAAATAAATCATAACGAATAGGATTGTAAATAAAATAAAAATAAAACCCAATAAAGATCTTGAATTCCCGACACTCAAGATAAGTCCAAAACTTTTCTTCTACCTATTCCATTCGGGTGTGTAAAGCCACAAAATAAAGAGTTTTGCTTAAGGACAAGCAAAGATTCAAGTGTGGGGGTATTTGATATGTGCAAAATGTAACATATAAATTACATCAAATGGGGCATTAAACTAACCCTTTTTGAGTACTAATGTTGGAAAAAGGGTGTTTTGGTCTTCGTTTTGAATACACAGGACCAAATGAGCTTAAACAAGCAAAAGAAACAAATATGCAGCCAAAACCAACATAAATACAAAGAAAAGGAATAAACGTGACATGCCCGACCCCTTGGAAGCATCCCCAAAAGAAAAAACAAGAAACAAAAGACTGACCACGGGGCCGTGCCCATTAGACACGGGGGCGTGGTCAGCCATCTGCAGAAAAGACAAAGCTGTGGAAGCTTCTACGCCCACCATGGGGGCATGCCCAGCTCAGCACGGGGCGTGGTCAACGCTAAGATACGCCGAATCTTACAAAATCTTGGTAGTACAGATACGCTTCTGCACACAGGGCCGTGCCCACTAGACACGGGCCGTGTTGAGCCCTCTGCTGACACATGCATTTAATGAAGAAAGAGAAAAGGATGGCCACGGGGCGTGTCCGCTGGACACGGGGCCGTGGCCGGGCTTCTGTTCAGGCTATAAATAGGGGTGCTTGGCTCACTTCAAAGGCATCCCTTAGCAAACCACTACTCTCCCACTTTGCCACCACTCCACCACCACTACAACACCCACATCCATCACCATCATCCATCATCCACCTTAGAGTGTGTGTAGTAATCTCGGGATCCAAGATTGATAGTAAGAGTTCTTGCCAATCAAAGGCCATGCTTGGTTAAGCCTCTTACATCACTTGGTGAAGACAAGTCTTTAGTGTATTACTTTTGATTTTTAATCTTTTCGCACTTTTTATTTGGTTTTGTATTAATGACTTTAATAACTAGTTTCTTATGTTGAAGGTGAAACTTCTTTATCATTTGTCCGTGGTGTCTTGGCATTACTTTACTGTGTATATAAAGTAAAAGATTTACACCATTCATATCTCTGCGGTCTATATAGAGATATGTTGGCTACTAGGTCGGGGGTTAAGGGAATGGTTTAGTAAGGTTCTTGCCTTGTTCAGTGTATAGATCCTGCAAGGACCTGGGTCAAGCTTACTAGGACCTCCTTCAATTCCCACTGGTATTGGATGGCGGGGGTGCGATTGGCTTGACCCCCTCATATGTAAACTACTATTAATACATTAAACCAGCTACTTTGGGTTGTATTCCTGCTGACTCAAACCACTTAGCCGAGGGTAACGTCACCTTCAAAAGAGGGGCCTACCACTTTTCTCATTAATAAGTTAATTAATTATCTTTCAATATTCCGACCCTTTGGGATTATATCCTTGTTGACTCAAACGACTGGGTTCAGGGTAACGTCACCTTCAAAAGAGGGGCCTACTACTATAACTAAGATAATCTCTTAAAAAGTGCAAAAGTGCGAAAATCATCAAAGGATACATTAAAGGTGAGTCGGATCCAAGTGATTCATCTTGTTTATCTGTTTTTATTTTATTTCTGCATTTTTAGTTTTTATTTTCATGTTTTAAAAATATTTTCTCAAAAAAATTTAGATTGATTAGACGTTGAGGATAAACCGGTACTAAAAGCTCTTGTGTCTTTGGACGACCTCGATATCTTACCAACACTATACTACGCTCACGATGGGTGCACTTGCCCATGTGTGTGTTTAGTGTTAGTAGAATACCGTGTTTAGGAAGGATTGGAAACTCATCCACACAACTTCGGGAGTTATTAGATAAAGGATTCATAAGGCCAAGCCTCTCGCCTTGGGGAGCTCCAGTGTTGTTCGTGAAGAAAAATGACGAAACATTTCGGATGTGCATCTATTACAAAGATTTGAATAAACATACGGTCAAGAACCGGTATCCATTGCCGAGGATTGACGATTTATTTGACCAGTTACAAGGATCAAGCTATTACTCCAAGATCGACCATCGGTCTGGCTATCATCAGTTGACGATTCAAGAGGAGAGCATACCCAAGACAACATTTAGAACTCGTTATGGGCATTATGAGTTTCTCGTTATGTCGTTTGGATTGACGAACGCACTGGCTGTATTTATGGATTTGATGAACCGTGTATGCAAACCATATCTCGATAAATTTGTAATAGTATTTATCGACGATATTCTAATCTATTCGCGAACAAAGGAAGATCATGAGCAACATCTGAGAACCATTCTAGAACTGTTAAGGAAAGAGAAGCTTAATGCGAAGTTCTCAAAGTGCGAATTCTGGATCCGCGAAGTACAGTTCCTTAGTCATGTGGTGAATGAGAATGGTATTCATGTAGACCCGTCTAAGATTGAAGTGATCAAGAATTGGGAAGCGCCCATAACTCCGACTGAAGTATGACAGTTTCTGGGGATTAGCAGGCTACTAACGAAGATTTATTTAGAATTTTTCCAAAATTGCTCAACCGCTAACTTCCCTTACACAGAAAGACAAGAAATTTGACTGGGGAGACAAACAAGAAGAAGCCTTTCAACTATTCAAAGATAAGCTACACGATGCACCGATCCTATCACTGCCCAAAGGTACTGACGATTTCGTGGTATACTGCGACGCTTCACTTCAAGGTTTGGGTTGCATGCTCATGCAATGACAGAAGGTCATCGCATATGCATCACGACAGTTGAAGGTTCATGAGAAGAATTATACCACCCACGACCTGGAATTAGGAGCGGTGGTATTCGCCTTGAAGATTTGGCGACATTATCTTTATGGCACTCGGTGTATTATCTTCACAGATCACAAAAGTCTGCAGCACATATTTAATCAGAAGAAATTAAATACACTTCAACGACGATGGGTTGAGTTGTTGAACGATTATGATTGTGAGATTTTCACCACCCTGGAAAGGCGAACGAGGTAGTAGACGCCTTGAGTCGAAAGGAAAGGATTAAAACCTTAAGGGTTCGAGCTTTGGAGATGACGATTCAGACAAATCTCACTAAACATATTCACGACGCCCAACAAGAAGCACTCAAGGAGGAAAATCTTAAAGCAGAACTTCTCCAGGGTATGGAGAAGCAATTGGTGCCAAATGAAGAGGGAAGCTTATACTTCATGGGACGTATTTGGGTTCCGCTCTTTGGCGGTATTCGAGAGATAATCTTTGATGAAGCGCACAAGTCAGGATACTCGATCCACCCAGGATCAGACAAGATATATCAAGACCTGATGGAGTATTATTGGTGGCCATCAGGTCTGCTGCAACAACCTGAGATACCCATTTGGAAGTTGGAACAAATATCAATGGATTTTATAACGAAATTACCCAGGACCCCTAGAGGACACGATATGATATAGGTGATAGTCGATCGATTAACAAAGTCCACGCACTTCCTATCGATACAGGAAAAGGATAGCATAGGAAAGCTTACCGAGTTGTATCTTAAAGAAATTGTGGCATGTCATGGAGTGAATGTTTCGATAAATTCAGACAGAGGTGGACGTTTTGTATCAAGGATCTGGCAATCCATTCAGGAGGCCTTTGGGTCTCAACTATACCTAAGCACAACGTTCCATCCGGAAACAGACAGCCAGAGCGAACGGACCATACAAACCCATGAAGACATGCTTCGCGCGTGTGTAATGGATCTAGGCGGAAGCTGGGATACTCACCTACCCTTGGTCGAGTTTTCCTATAATAACAGCTATCATACGAGCATAAAAGTTGCACCGTTCGAAGCTCTATATGGTCGTAAGTGTCGCTCACCGCTGTGTTGGGCAGAAGTTGGAGATAGACAGCTGATTGGTCCCGAACTGGTTCAGGAAACGATGGACAAAATCATTCAGATCTGAGACCGTATCAAGGCGGCTCGTGATCGCCAAAAGAGCTATGCCGATCGAAGACGGAAACCTTTAGCTTTAGAGGTTGGAGACAAGTTTTTATTGAAAGTTTCACCTTGGAAAGGTGTAGTAAGGTTCGGGAAATGTGGAAAATTGAATCCACGATATATTGGACCGTTCAAGATTTTAGAAAAGATTGGTACCGTAGCATACAAACTGGAGTTACCAGAGGAACTAAATGGCGTACATGATACGTTCCATGTGTCAAACCTCAAAAAGAGTCCAACCCAGAAAACAGTTATCATCCCTGTGGATGAGGCACATATCGACGAAAAACTCCGATTAACTGAAGAACCTGTTGAGGTGATGGACTACAAAGTCCAGAAAATGAGGAGAAGTCACATAAAACTGGTTTAGGTACATTAGAACTCTCAACACGGGCCTGGGTATACTTGGGAACATGAGGATCAATTCAAAACTAAGTACCCCCACCTGTTTGAGGAACCTGCGAGAGATAACTCAGCTTGAATTTCGGGACGAAATTCTTTTAACGGGGGGAGACTGTGACAACGGGCACAAAATCGGTAAGTTCCATACTATTTTAATAATTATTTATTTCCTGCAATTATGTGTTTAAATGTCAACATTTATGCTTACTTGTTTTACATATGAATGCATGCATGTTTAATACTTCATTTATCGCATTGTGCATTACATTAAGCGTTGCGTTAAAGCGACTAGCAAACTCACCGGTAAGACAAGCTGTGACAGCACAATTTCAGGATGTAGTTAAACGATAGATTTAGGGACTAGATGTAGGTCCAACATCAAAAATACATTAAAACCCAAGTGTAGGAACAAGGGTTAACATAAACACTTTCCGGAAGCTAAAACAAGCACAAAAAACTGCCCAAAACGCACTTTAAATGTAGAATTCTGCAGAAATTCAGCAAAATCAGCATTTTAACACCAAAATAACATGTAGAATTAATGTTTAAGTGTCCAAAATAACTTGTAAAATGTTGGGAATGAAAACTGTCACAAAAGGTACTTCATACCTTGTAAGATACACTATTTAGCACTTTAACGAACCGACAACTGAACGATTAATCGGACACTACCCAAAACACCAAAAATAGACTAGAAGCATAGTTTTTATGTTCTAAAGCTAGTTATGATGGTGAAACACCTTAAAAATCATAAAAACACTTAAACACACTTAATCTTACATATAACCTTCTAATTTACATCTTTCACCCTTAACTCCCAAAATTTTAAATTTAACCCCCCCATGCCATAACCGGCCCCAAGTGGCCCCACAAACATTTCCCCATTAAAATAATCAAATGATGTCTAGATATGGGACATGAGAACCCATGGATAAACAAGTGCTGGAAAGATGTATTAAAGAACCACTAGTAAGTTAAGCAAGATCACGTCTCATTTCAAAACACCATCTTCTTCCTCCCTCCACTCCCACTCTCGGCCACACATCCACACCCACACATCCACCATTTTAACTCCTAATCAAAGCAATCTAAGGTTATACCAAGGTGCTAGAAGGTGATCTAAGAAGGTTTGGAGCAAAGGAAGTGGAAGGACCTTCTTGTGGAGCTTTTAACCACCCATCTTCTTCATTCTTCATCTTCTTCTTGTTATTGCTACATCCCTAGCCACAAGAGCTAGTGGTAAGCTCCATAAACCATCTTTTACTTCATGTTAAGCTTAGTACAAGTTACACCATCAAAGAATCTAAACTTTAAAAGATGGTAACATGAAGATCTAACATAATCTAAGTGAAAATAAGTGGTTTTGAAGTTGTTTGATGTATGTTATGAAGTTGTGAATGTTGAATCTTGTGTTTTTAGTTAGATCCATCATGTGTAAGCTTGTTAGAATCTTAGATCTAACAAGTTTAAGCATGGATCTTGAAAGATCCATGGTGAAACTTGAAGATGAACTTGAAAAGTCTTTATGTGAACATGAAAAATGTTTTTTAAAGAATGTTTTCATGATCTTGAAGTAACTAAACTTATGGATGGTTAAGTTATGAAATTAAGCTTCATAAAAGTTTGTGAAAAGTTCACCAAGAAGCTTGTTGTTGGAAGAATCAAGTATGTTAAGTGTAGATCTAAAAGACTACATGTTTTTTTATAAAATATTAAAGTTCATCCTAGAGTTTAACATGATGATTTTAGTGTATGTAACTTGTGAGATTGTTGAAACTTGATTTTTGATGATGAAAAGAAAATAAATGCATGTTTTGAAAACATGGGAAACTTTCATTTTTAGGGGAAACTATGTCAAAAATTTTATAAAATTTTGACACTTAGAAAAATATAAGTTTTGGTGAAACTTATTCCCCAAAAATTCACCTAAAAATATTTACTAAGGTTTCCTAATTTTTATACAAAATTACAAGTCAAGAAATAAGATTTTCTTCAAGGTTAAAATCAATATTAAGTATGTATATTTTTAGGGAAAAAATATATATATATATATATATATATATATATATATATATTTACTGGTCATCAAATTTTGTGCTAAGTGTATATTATGTGTATTATATGTATTAGTGTATTAGGAACTTGAAAAATGTTGGGATTGAACCCTATATAGGAACAGTTGATAAAGCCAAAACTAGATCAGATCAGTGGATCCAGAATAAGCAGTTTTTTGTACTTAGTCTTTCCCCTTGAAAGTGATTCTATCATCTGTTATCCTCTAAGTATTGCCCTCCTCAACAACTGCTGATGACTAAAGACTGATGAAGATAAAGGACTGTTGGTCAATCTGCTGTTATGGTTCAAGTACTGCTGAAAGACACAAAGCACTGCTGGGGTAAAAGCAGTGGAATGAAGAAGCAGTAGTTTACTTTCTTTATTGTATTGTATTTGTAATCAGTAGTTAGAAAGCAGTAGTTGTAAAGAACAGTTGTTAGAGGTTGTAAGGAGGTTAGATGTCACTTTCATGGTGACGTCAGCAAAGATACCACAATGGTTTGTTCTGTACTATAAATAGACCAGTACCCTGTACTGTTTTATTAGCTCTCTTCATCATAAGTCATTCCGTACGAACAATCACTGTGAGCTCAGGCTGAGGGGGAGACTAGTGCATGCATGCATTTGTAATTGATAGTTGTATACAATCATTCGATTCCAAGTATAAACATGTTTGCTAAAACTATTTCTCTCATTGATTGTGTGTTGAAAGTTTGTTTCACTTAATTCCGCTGCATTCAATTCTGTTTCATCTTCATTATAATCAAACAAGCACAATCAAAGGAAACTCAGATCCTAACAATTGGTATCAGAGCTAGGACTGTCAAATTTGATTTAACAATCATTTTGACGTAAAAGTTCAGCTCAATTCCGTTGATACTTTAGATTGTTCGGTTTCAGTTGTAAAACAGAGTAAGGTATAATCATGTACAAAGTTGATTATTCAATGCCTGAAAAATAACCAGAATGACGTCACAATCACAGGATAACACTAATAACAACATTGGTTCTCTCTTCAAACCACCTATGTTGGTGAGATCTGAATACAACATCTGGGAGAGAAGGATGGGTCACATCCTTGCTCAACAGAATACCGGATGTTGGAGGTCGGTTGTCTTTGGACCACACGTTCCAATGGTGCCGAGTGCTGAGAATCCAAAAGTTTTTAAACCTAAGAAAATTGAAAATCATGCTGATCAGGATTTTCAGAAAATTGAATTGGATGCCAATGCATTTAGCATCGTTGCATCTGCACTACCCAATGAAATTTATGTTGGGCTGTTACACTGTAATAGTGCCAAGGAATTGTGGGGTGCACTTAAGGAACAATTTGGGGGAACTGGAGAAGTAATTGAAAATAACAGGGAAGTGTTGAATCAGCAGTATGAAACCTTTTGTCACGTTAAGGGTGAATCATTAACACAACAGTTTGAGCATTTCAGCTGTCTCATAAGTGAACTTAAACTTGTTAAAGCTGAATTTCCTAAGTCAACTATTAATTGCAGGTTTTTAAGGTCACTTCCTGAAAAATGGGACACGATTGCTTTTGTAACCAGAAACTCTGTTGGGTTCAAAGATCTAACACTGACTCAACTTCATGGTAGACTCCTTACCTATGAAAGGGAGTTGAAACAGAAAAAAGAAGTTGCAAGAGTCAAGGAAGGTTGCTGATGACTACTCATTTGGTAGCACAACACTTCTAGGTCAAGAGGAATCTGGTAGTAGTAAGGATCAAAGTTATGATCATTATATTGACATAACTGCTGGTGGAGCTTTTAATAACTCTGATTCTTACTCAAACAACTATGCTTTCACAGCTAGTAGTGAAAACCAGATCTCTGATAACCTATCTTTTGAACTCAATGATCTGCATCATTTTGATCCAACTGACTTAGAGGAAATGGACATTTTACACCAACTTGCAGTGCTGAGTGTTAGAACCAGCAAGTTTTATAAAAGGACAGGGAGAAAATTTCCAGGGTTACATGGGAACTTGAAAGTAGGGTTGGATAAATCAAAGATTAAATGCTACAAGTGTAATAGGTTAGGTCATTTTGCTAGTGCAGGAGTCAAACCAGTGGACCAATCATCACACATCCTAGCTCAAATCCTAGACCACAAAACACTGTGCATTATGCCCAATATACCCCTGCTGCTCATGTAAACACTGCTCACTATGCACAACATGCAACCCCTGTTCCTATGCACTATGTTCAAACCACTGTTTCTCAGATACAATATGTCCAGGCCCCAGCTCCCCAGGTTCAGGTGCAACAAGTTGCACCTCAACAAGCTGCACCAGCAGTGGTTCAACCAGATCAGCAAATCTTTTTCACCCAAGGTTTTGTTGACTGGAGTAGCTTACCTGAGGAGTTAGGAGATGAAAACTTTTCACTCTATGCTAAAAATAATGCTTCTAGTGATGAGTTTTTTTGTAGCATTGGAGTCTATACCAAAAGGGCTGGAAACTGAAGAAGGACAGTCAAATGAAGAAACAGTGGATACAATTACTGAAGCAGTGGTTACAGCTGTTGCTGGTGAAATACTGTTGGGAGAAAATTCAGAACCCCTATTGGAACCACTGTCTGATCCCTGGTTTGAAGAAGAGGAGAAGAAACAAGGTGAAAAAGAAAAGAAAGTTCAAGAAGAAAGTGAGCATACCTGTGATTGTGCCATGATGGCTGCAACTATGGTATCATCCCAGGTTCTTAAAAACCTTTGTTCAGACAAATGCATCATAGCATTTGCAAACATTAAGGAGGTAAATGAAAACCTTAGAGATAGATTGTTAAATGGTGAAGTACAATTTGAAAAATCTTTAAAAGAATTGAAGAACAAATTGTCAGAAAAAGAAAAAGAGATTTGCAGCCTTAAAAAAGAGCAAAGCATAACTAAGGGCCAACTTCAGACAATAATAGAAAAATATCAGGTTTGTAAAAATGAGTTGGAATCCACCCAAATCACATGTGAAAAATGGGTGGAATCCTGTAAAGGTTATGATATCATGCTTGACAAAAAGATTGAAAGTAATGTAAAATTTGGCATAGGGTTTAGGAAAAATGACCAAGTTGAAAACACTGCTACAAATAAGTCTGGTTTTGTTGAAGTTATACCCCCCCAACAAGGATGGTCAAGAAGTTAAAATAACTGATAAACTTGGCAACAAAATCACTCTGGAAAGATCTGTTGGGTCCTCAACTTTTGAGGAAATTGAGAAATACCAATTTAAACCCACATGGTCTGATGAGTGTGACATCCTTGAAAATTTTAAACCAATGGATTTTACAACTGTGGATGGTGTCAAAGCTCCAAAGGCCAAGGTCATTCCTCTTAAGGACATCCCAACATTGGTTCCAAACTCAATTGCAAAGGAGTCTGAAAAGAAGAAAAGAAAAGAAAAGATTAAAAACTTGTTTTGTGATTTCTGTGAGAAGAAAAATCATTTGACCAAAGATTGTTTTCATCTAAAAGTATATGATATTAACAAAACAAGCACCACTGTGCCTTCAAAGAGCTGCACCATCTGTGGTAAATCAAACCATCTCACTCAGGAATGTGTGTATCTCAAAACCTATGATGTAAAAAGAAATGAGTACACTTCAAAAACACTCTTGAGTTCATCAAAACCACAAGTCAAGAAACAACCACTGTTTGTGCCAGTTCAAACAGCTGTTACAAAACAGCTGAACCAAACCAATGTCAAAAGAGAAGTTCATGTAACTGATGCACCCCCCTGCAAACCAATACCAAAGAGTTAAAGGTCAACCACCATATCCAAGGGTCCCACATGTTTATGAAGCCTACAAAAGGCCTTCTAAACCAAGAGTGAACATGCATCCCTTTGGATATCAAGACTTGATAGGAAATGCCCCCCAACAGTGGTTAGAGAAACAAGATGCAAAAATTAATCAATCCCTTGATCTAACCACTGTCCATCTTCCTGACCTTCAAATAGACACTGTTGAGACCCCATCCAAAGCCTTATTGGCTTTGGAGACCCTCCTAAACTAATTACTTACTTGATGTGTAGGGAGTTTCTACATGCTTAGATAGTCTTTGGTATGTAGATAGTGGAGGCTCCAGGTACATGACTGAATGTAGAGCCCTACTCAAAGAATTCAAAACTCATGGAGGGGGTGATATATCTTTTGGTAATAATAGTAAAGGGAAGGTGATGGGTTCTGGTACAGTACAGTCTGGAAATGTTAAGTTTGAAAATGTCAATCTGATAGATAATCTAAAATTCAACCTCCTCAGTGTCTCTCAAATGAGTGACAAAGGTTATGGTTCATTTTTTACTAAGGAGCGTTGTAGGATTGTTGGACCAGAAATGGTTAAAAATATTGAAGAAATAACAAAAAATGGAAAAAACCAACTAGTTGCTCAAAGTAGTGGCAATGTTTATGTAGTTGATCTGTCAAAAGAGAGCCCAGGAACTGATGCATGTCTGTTCTCAGTTGCCTCTAACAAAGAGACAGAACTATGGTACAGAAGATTGGGGAACACAAATCTCAAGACAATCACTACTTTGTCAAAGCAAGGCCTTGTACGAGGTCTTCCACAAAAAGTGTTCACCTGTCCTGAGCATTGTGTTTCCTGTTTAAAAGGAAAACAACATAAAAGCTCATTTAAGTCCATTGAAGAGTCCAAAACAACCAAGTGCTTGCAAATGCTTCAGATGGATCTGTTTGGCCCAGTTAAAGTCATCAGTCTTAGAAAGAAAAGATATTGTTTGGTAATTGTAGATGACTTTTCTAGGTTTACATGGACTTATTTCTTACATTCTAAAGATGAGACTACAGGGATTCTGCAAGACTTTGTCAAACATGTTGAAAAGCAGTTTGAATTGCCAGTAACAGTCTTCAGGAGTGACAATGGCACAGAATTCAGAAATAGGGAGTTGGATGAGTTTTGTGTGTCAAAAGGAATTGTAAGGCAGTACAACATTCAAAGGACACCAGAACAAAATGGGGTTGTTAAAATAAAGAATATGTGACATCTGTGGCTCTTCGACCATCATACGAATACAAAACCAATGAAATCTTGTGTTTCACACTTGGGATTTGTATAGATCTGTGTATTATTTTCACATATCAATTCTTGTTCAATTTCGAGCTTTAAATCGCTTTCTAGAAAGTTATACGCGAACTGATGCGTAAACATAATTAGTTTAACGCAACAAACACTCCAAAACAGTGACATAGGATTAGCATACCTTAAATATCCCTTACATAACTTAGAAATAAGTTTTGGATGGTTTGGTTTGTTGAAAATAAGTTTATTCGATCGCAGGGACTATTTGCGTCAAACTGTGAAACTATGCCGATTTGTATAGTAACGAACATTCCTGAACTTGATCATGAGTTAAACATACCCTAAATATCCTTTACATAGCTTAGAAATAGGCTTTGAGGGGTTTGGTATGCGAAAATGAACTTTTTGATCAAACAGGGACTAAAAGCGTCAAAAAGTGCATAAGTTTGCATTTTCGCGTATATCTTACGTTCTGAACATATCCGGGCATCCAAAAATTTTTGTAATCATTAAAATATTTTATTCTAGTGATTGGAATGCAAAAATACCATTCGTCGTACAATTTGGATCGTTTTCGTGTCCATTCGAGTTTTCGTCATAATTAACCGAACAACGCAACCGTACGACCAAACGAACCGACATCTGAGATTTTTTGAGCATATTTCATGTTCCCTATACTTTAACATCATTGTGGAGCCTTTAAATGGGGTTAACGGGGCTTAAACATGTCCAAAATGCATCAAAAACAGAGTTTTGGACTTGCAAGGACTAAACTTGACAATCTGTGAAAGATGTCTAGGAGGGGCGCGTAAGATTCAGTGACAGTCTATGCGGCCCGCGACAGACTGTTAGACAAAAGCATTGAATCTGGTTATTTGAGCTGGTTTTGATGGTTTTGATCACTGATTTGGAATACCATTTAATGGCTTTTGATGTCCCCTTTGTATTGTAAACCATGGGCAACACTTGTAAGGTCCAGATTAAAGCACGAATTACGAGAAATGATCCTAACGGTTCTTGAAAATCAATAAATACCCACTTGATTTTCAAGCACTCCTCACATTTGATCTAACTTTGCTCTAAGTTGAAGCCTTAGCTTCATACATGAGTATTTTTAGATCAAATTCTTCATTTCTTGGACCTTTTGTAAGTATCTTTCATGCTCGTTTATGCTTTTCAACCACTGGAACTATTGATCTATATGAACTATTGAACCACTGAAACTTGTGAACTATTGAACCACCGGAACTATTTGATCTATGTGAATTATTTGAACTATTTGAACGATTGGGTTGTGGTAAGTGATTAGGTAACGAGGCGGGTGTAATATGCTAAAAGCATGGTGGATTCGCCGCTGGTACTTCCTATATATAAGTGCTTTTAACACATTATATATCGTTACGTTATCTAGATCACTTAGGCAAATGTTTTCAAAACGAAGTTACACTACAAGGTTTTTCTAACGATATAAACCATTCGATTTTTATTACGAAAACGATTTACGATTTGGGTTTACATAAACAAATGTTTTGAGTTAAGATTCATGGCATCGAGGTTTTATAAACTAACCAATCTGTTTTGACTTGGTTATTCAATTTACAATACAAACATTTTACAAAACTAGGTTTTCTAATATCGATTAACGAGGTTGTACGAGTTATTTCAAACATGTAAACGAGCCATGAATCTGACACTCACACAAAACCTATGTACTCGCCGACATTTTTATGCTGACGTATTTTCACATATGTTTCAGGTACCCTAGTTGATGATGTTTGATGATGATATTGATGCATACTCACATAGGAATGGACGAGGCCTTAGTGACTTAATAACAATGAAGGACAATATGTTCCTGCTTTGATTTTAATATTCGAGTCAATGTAATAAACTTGATTCAATAAAACAAAACTTCCATCCATGTGTTATGAGACAATGATTCTGTTACGACACTCCCTGACGTTTTCGCTGCGGTTTGTTGTTTTAACGCGGTCAGGGTGTGACATAAGAGTTGGTATTAGAGCTCATGGTTATAGGGAATTAGGTTATTAGTAATGCTTTGACCTAGTCTATAACCTTCCTAGGACCCTAACACAGGTTACCTTGTGTTTAGTCTTAAAACAATACTTTTGCCTATCTTTAGGTGACAACCACAACAAGAATACGAATTACGAATCCGACTTGAAAACTAATCATCTCTCTTAGGTGATTTATTATAAGGTTTTGAACCTTCAAAGTTTTCAAAATCTTGACAAAGTTTGGGTCTTATTAATGTGAACACGTGCAATCTGGAAGGGTGGATGCCTGTATCCTGAGTTTTCTGTCTAAGCTAGAGTGTTCGTACAAATCCACATAATCAGACCAGTCACTCTTACCTGGGAACTCTTGGGATGAGTGTCCATTTATAGGCTAAAGCATGTCTTCGCGATACATTATAAGGACCTATTTACTTTGTTCTACCCTTGTGCATCGTTTGTTTGTTCAAGGTAACAAATGAATGACCGCCTTCTTTATGTTTCGTCGATATCTTTAATACCTCTTTTATTTATCCAATTTGTCAATCTCACTCGTTTCTCATGTTTCCTTGTTCTTTTTAGAATATGCCACATAGACGTGATCTAGAACACGATGCTGCCCTCGCAGCCACAATCGTTCAGCAGATGGCTGCTATGCTTCCGAACCTCATTACCCAGATAAACCAGGAAAATAACAATAACAACAATAACAATGCTCAGTGTAACTTCAAAACATTCAATTCAGCTAAACCATCGAAATTTTCTGGGTCTCAAGGAGCAACTACACTCCTGCAATGGTTCGAAAGTCTAGAAAGCACATTCAGACATGTTTGGTGTCCAAATGAGCGAAAGATTGAATTCGCATCTAGTGTCTTTGAGAAACGAGCATTAACATGGTGGAATGGTGTGATGAGGGATAGGGGTGCCGATGTGGCACTGGCTCAAACCTGGGAAGAGCTTCGAGCTCTAATGATGAAGGAATTCTGCCCTCGTCATGAAATCAGGGCACTGGAAAGGGAATTCGATGATCTTAATCAAGATAGTGGTGAGCATCGAGCCTACATGGACTGATATGAGGAGCTAAGTCTGTTATGCCCGACCATGGTTACGCCTTTGGATAAGGAAATTGAAAAGTATATTGATGGCCTCCCTGACTCCGTACAATACATTGTTACTGGTAGCAACCTTACTACAGTTAGACAGACCATTAGGCTATCCGCTACCCTGACTGAATCACAGATCAGGAAGGGTAAACTTTTCCGAAATGGGGACAAGAAATCAACTGATGAAACAAAACCGAATGATAAGCAGACTGAATCCTCTAAGAACTCAAAGAAGCGTAAGGCTTCTCAGAACTTCGCCGTGGTTGCTCAAAATGATCAAGCTGTCCCTAACCAACCAGCTCAACCCCCTACTAAGAAGCCATACAACGGGACTGCACCCTTGTGCAACCAATGTAACCTTCATCGTCATGCTAGTGTGAAATGCCGCAAATGCCTAAACTGTGGACTTGCTGGTCGTACAGCTAGGGTTTGCCAAGCTGCAGCTGCACCAAATCAAGCTGACAAAAATCCTGCTCAAGCTCGTTTTCCACCAGGTTCTTGCTACAACTGTGGTGAGATGGGCCATTTCCAAAATAATTGCCCAAAGCTTGCTAATGCAAATCCAGCACATGGATGAGCATTTCGACTGACTGGAAGACGACGATGTTTTGAAACGATCGGACTTTATGTATTACTTTCCTTTTGTACTCCTGGAACGATGAAACAATATATTTTTGTTATAAATAAATCTTTATTTGCATTGCGTTGTACAAAAACAAGTGTGGTTACATGTATGAATGACATATCCCCTACAATACCGACGATCAAGGAACCGTGTTCCTTGCAAAACAAACTACTCTCGAGATTCTTCCATTTTGTGATCGCTTGCGATCTTCAACGAAAAATCCTAAGTACTCGTTTCTTCTACAAAACGAAGTGCAAGGTACAAGTTACAACTTGGAACGAATACCCAAAAGTACTGCTTTAGCTTCTTATTTGGATACCCAAGGGTACTTCTGTGAGTCCTTAATTGGTCTTATGCAATATACACATCATATCTTTCTGACTTCATGATATTTTACATAGCATATGATTTCAAAAGATTATGCATGTTTTCAAAAACCTCATACATGTTTTCAAAATCATCTCACATGGTTTTAAAACATTTTATAAAAATGTTTACCTAATATACTTAGTACATGATTTCAAAAACATTACAAAAGGTTTTCAAAAAACATATTTTTAACAATTCCAAGCATAGCTTTCAAAAACAATTTTGCTCGTATGTTGCCTTAACATACGTGGTGCGCAATTTCCAAGAACATCCGCTTCGTATGCTGACTAAGCATGCTTAGCACAATGATTTCAAGGATCCAATTGCTTCATATGTTGTCTTAGCATATCTAGTGCAAGGTTCCCAAACATCCCTCCCTATACGACTTCCAAATCCTTATAGGATCTCCTTCATAGTTAGATCCTTGTAAATGTTTAAAGCGCAAAATCAAAGTCCTTAATTGGATTCCTTGTGTGCTTTAATACGAATATTACGATTCATTGTGAACGAAATCAAATCCTTGTAAGATCATCCTATCGTTATAGATAGAATCTTGAGGATGTTTAAAGTGCTAGTTGAAGTCCATTGATGGAATTCCTGGTATACTTTAAATACCCATGTATAAATCGACAACAAGTTAATAACAATTAATAACAAACTGATAACGAATTGATAACAAAGTGAACAATTGTGTAACGATTATGTGCTTACGTGTTATGTGTTCGACCGACTCTATCCCCTACACATTATAAAACAAACTATGCGGACTGTGCAAGGAATTACGTAATCATGGATGCATACATAATTATGGAATTTAGTGCACAGAAACCACAATAAGTTTTGTCATGTATCAACATAAACAAGAATCTAAAGTTAACTCTATTCATTTCTATTTCTGATGAAGTAACCGCTGAGGAAACATGAACTACCTAATCATTTTCACTTCTGAAAGAAATATCCGCTGAGGGAAATGAATAATCTATTCATGAACCAAATTCATTTTCATTTCTTATGAAGTACCCCCGAGGAAAATGAATTATCCATTCATTTTCGCTTCTAAGAAATTTCCACTGAGGAAAATGAACAAATTCATTTTCGTTTCTGATAAAGTACCCATTGAGGAAAGTGAACCATCCGTTCATTTTCACTTTTGAAGAAATACCCACTGACAAAAATGAATAAATTCTTTCCATTTCCAACGAAGTACCCACTAAGGAAAATGAATTGATCATTCATTTTCATTTCTAAAAGAAATACCCACTGAGGGAATGAATAATCCTGCATTAATTTTGTCATTTTCGTTTCTAATGAAGTACCCACTGAGGAACATGAAGCATCCATTCATTTTCACTTCTGAAGAAATATCCACTGAGGAAAATAAATAAATCCATTCCACTTCTGATGAAGTATCCACCGAGGAAAATGAATTATCCCTTCATTTTCACTTCTAAAAGAAGAATCCATTGGGGAATGAGTAATCATGTATCGATTCTTTCATTTCCACTTTTGACGAAGTACCCATTGAGGAAAATGAATCATCCATTCATTTTCACTTCTGAAGAAGAATCCGTCGGGGAAATGAAAATCTTATTTAATAATCCTTCGTTTCCACTTCTGACGAAGTATCCACTGAGGAAAATGAATCATCCATTCATTTTCGCTTCTGAAGAAATATCCATCGGGGAAATGAATATCTTATTCAATGATCCTTCATTTCCACTTCTGACGAAGTACTCATTGAGGAAAATGAATCATCCATTCATTTTCGCTTCTGAAGAAGAATCCATCGGGGAAATGAATATCTTATTCAATAATCCTTCGTTTCCACTTCTGACGAAGTATCCACTAAGGAAAATGAATCATCCATTCATTTTCGCTTCTGAAGAAATATCCATTAGGGAAATGAATATCTTATTCAATGATCCTTCGTTTCCACTTCTGACGAAGTATCCACTAAGGAAAATGAATCATCTATTCATTTTCGCTTCTGAAGAAATATCCATCGGGGAAATGAATATCTTATTCAATAATCCTTCGTTTCCACTTCTAACGAAGTATCCACTGAGGAAAATGAATCATCCATTCGTTTTCGCTTCTGAAGAAAAAGCCATCGGGGAAATTAATATTCTTTGCGACAATCCTTCATTTCTACATCTGACGAAGAATCCATTGGAGAAAATGAATCATCCATTCATTTTCGCTTCAAAGTATATCCACTGGGGAATGACAAGGTTATGCCTTGCATGGAAATCTTTGATGAGTTACTCTATGCAAATAGATAACACCCTATATCCCCTGCAAGACGATTGTCTAACACAATGTTACAGACAGACTCCTACGAATAAATTTCGGGACAAAATTTCCTAAAGTAGGGGAAACTGTGACATCTGTGCCTCTTCGACCACCATACAAATACAAAACCAATTAAATATTGTATTTCACACTTGGGATTTGTATAGATATGTGTATTATTTGGACATATCAATTCTTGTTCAATTTCGAGCTTTAAATCACTTTCTAGAAAGTTATACACGAACTGATGCTTAAACATAATCAGTTTAATGTGACAAACACTCTGGAATAGTGACATAGGCTTAACATACCTTAAATAACCCTTACATAACTTAGAAATAAGTTTTGGATGGTTTGGTGTGTTGAAAACAAGTTTATTCGATCGCATGGACTATTTGCGTCAAACTACGAAACTATGCCGATTTGTATAGTAATGAACATTCCGGAACTTGGTCATAAGTTAAACATACCCTAAATATCCTTTACATAGCTTAGAAATAGGCTTTGAGGGGTTTGGTATGCGAAAATAAACTTTTTGATCAAACAGGGACTAAAAGCGAAAAAAAATGCATAAGTTTACATTTTCGCGCATACTTTACGTTCTGAACATATCCGGGCATCCAAAAATTTTTTTAATCATTAAAATATTTTATTTTAGTGATTGGAATGCAAAAATACCATTCGTCGAGCAATTTGGATCGTTTTCGCGTCCGTTCGAGTTTTCATCGTAATTAACCGAACAACGCAACCGTACGACCAAACGAACCGTGACAGACTGTCAGACAGAAGCATTGAATGTGGTCATTTGAGCTGGTTTTGATGGGTTTGATCACTAATTTGGAATACCATTTAATGGTTTTTGATGTCCCCTTGTATTGTAAACCATGGGCAACACTTGTAAGGTCCAGTTTAAAGCACAAATTACGAGAAAAGATCCTAACAGTTCTTGAAAATCTATAAATACCCACTTGATTTTCAAGCATTCCTCACATTTGATCTGACTTTGCTCTAAGTTGAAGCCTTAGCTTCATACCTGAGTATTTTTAGATCAAATTCTTCATTGCTTTGACCTTTTGTAAGTATCTTTCATGCTTGTTTATGCTTTTCAAGCATGAAAATCAAATAGTGTTTGACTTTCTGCTTTGACCAGTCTTTGGTCAACACAAAGTTCATTTGAACTTTGCAACGTGAGCGTAATCACGATGGTTATAGTCCCTTGTGACTATACCTACTGATTACCGCGTTGATTAGTCAAAGTGACGAGTCGAAGTTTCGGTCAAAATGCCATTTATGCGCATTTTGAGACGAAGCTATCTTCGGATATCAAAACACTTTGTTTTGATATCAGAACCTATTTTCTAACTTAGTTAAACGTGTTTTAACATGTTTAACTCGTCACTTTTAGTCTAGTGCTTGTATAGGGTCGTAAGATAAGCGGTCTTAACAACCGCTTAGACTTTTGAACCCGACCCGTTTGGTCTATCGTTAGGATCTGACCAAGCATATATTGTGACCATAATTGTATAGGGAATAACCTTCCGAGGATATACCTTATGGTCACTTAGTTTAATTAGTTATATGATAGGTAGTTTATATGCCTTAGGTAAATGGCCAAAATGCCCTTTTCATGCATAATTGGATTTTAAGCATATGTAACTTAACTTTTTTCACTTAAACTGATTATGCAACATATTTAAACATGTTTAGGCATATAATACTTGTCATAGGACTAGTTAGGTGTCTCGAACGCGCATTTGCGCAAACAACGCGTTAAAGTAGCATAAGCTACCTTAATGGGTCGTAAGCACTTAGGATAGGTTCTGATTTAGAATGTAGGCTTTGTTAAACCATATCACATGAGTTCCAATACTCATTTGGTTTACGAGACCTCATTCTACCCGATCTTCCGATTTAGGTGTCGATTTATTAACTAGTGATCCGATACTAGGTGCCACTTGATTCCTTGATTGCCCGAGCTTGTTAGTTTACTTTAATCGAGGATCCCTTGCAATCTCAAATGAGTACATAGTTCCCCTCTTGTACTGTTTTCAATTGTTTTGGGGTGATTCATAAGTGCCAAACGATTTCAAGTCTTCTAAAACGAATGCTATGGTTTATATTGAACATAACGATTTCAATTATATGAACTATTGAACCCCTGGAACTACGAGAACTATTGAACCACAGGAACTATTGATCTATATGAACTATTGAACCACTGGAACTACGAGAACTATTGAACCACTGGAACTATGTGAACTATTGAACCACTGGAACTATTGATCTATATGAACTATTGAACCACTGAAACTTGTAAACTATTGAACCACCGGAACTATTTGATCTATGTGAATTATTTGAACTATTTGAACGATTGGGTTATGGTAAGTGATTAGGTAACGGGGAAGGTGTAATATGCTAAAAGCATGGTGGATACGCCGCTGGTACTTCCTATATATAAGTGCTTTTAACACATTACATATCGTTACGTTATCTAGATCACTTGGGCAAATGTTTTTAAAACGAAGTTACACTACAAGGTTTTTCTAACGATATAAACCATTCGAGTTTTATTACGAAAACGATTTACAATTTGGGTTTACATAAACAAATGTTTTGAGTTAAGATTCATGGCATCGAGGTTTCATAAACTAACCAATATGTTTTGACTTGGTTATTCAATTTACAATACAAACATTTTACAAAACTAGGTTTTCTAGTATCGATTAACGAGGTTGTACGAGTTATTTCAAACATGTAAACGAGCCATGAATCTGACACTCACACAAAACCTATGTACTCACCGGCATTTTTATGCTGACGTATTTTCACATATGTTTCAGGTACCATAGTTGATGATGTTTGATGATGATATTGATGCATGCTCACATAGGAATGGACGAGGCCTTAGTGACTTAATAACAATGAAGGACAATATGTTCATGCTTTGATTTTAATATTCGAGACAATGTAATAAACTTGATTCAATAAAACAAAACTTCAATCCATGTGTTGTGAAATAATGATTCTGTTACGACACTCCCTGACGTTTCCGCCGCGGTTGTTTTAACGCGGTCAGGGTGTGACAGAATAGAACATTGATTGAGGCTGCCAGGACCATGCTTGCTGATTCAGGTTTGCCATTAACTTTCTGGGCAGAACCTGTAAACATTGCCTGCTATGTCCAGAACAGAGTTTTATTAAACCCCAGGCGTCAAAAGGCTGCTTATGAAATTTTGTATAAAATCAAACCACTGATCTCATATTTCAAAGTTTTTGGCTGCCCATGTTTCATTTTAAACTTAAAAGATTCCATTTCAAAGTTTGCAGCCAAAATTGATTGTGGTTATCATTTGGGATACTCAACCACTGCTAAGGCCTACAAAGTGTTTAACACTAGGACTAAGACAGTGGAAGAGACTTTGAATGTGAAGTTCAATGAACTTTCTTCAATGAAAATCCCTACAAATCCTGCAGAATTATTTGATCCTGATAAATTTACTTTTGAAAATGTTTCTGTCAAGACTAACAGTGCAGGTGTCACACCCCGATTTCCACGTGTCACCGGTGGGCCCGGTGGGGGAGTATCGTGACGTGGTTGGCAACGTAATAGTCAAACAACACAATATAATAATGCACAGCGGAAGCAAATTTAAAATAAGATACAACCGAATTTATTTATTGTAAACAAAGTCACAATCATCCGGTGTTTATCCACAGTAGGATCGAATTAAAAACATTGTTTATGGTTCAACAGACTTCGGCATCTAAAGCTTGCGAGACTTCTAATGATGCTTAGGAGAATCCCAGCCTATTTCGCCTAGTACCTGCATTTAATCTTTTTGGGAAAATACGTCAGTTTACACTGGTAAATACATTCAACTGACTCATTTTATAAAATGATTGAAAATTGGTTTGGATGCACATGGCATAAACATTTTTATTAACTTGGGAGAATTATTTAATATTATAATCTTGTGAACGATTTACATGTTACTTATGCGTTCAGTAGCCCGGACGTATCCGGGTTAAAGATAGACACACCACTTTAAGTGAGTTATACACGGGAGTACGCCTACACCCCGTGCTCAGGTCGTGGCTATCTCGTAAGATAATGCCGAGGATATCCGGGACATGGTCATTAACCCCCCAAAGGCTGTAAAGTAAACAAGACTGTTTAAACGAGCCGATCAAATTATTCAACTACCCACTAAGCGTGGAGATTTGATGCTCGATCAAGCGGTACGCTATGTACCGTAACCCAAGCCCGTATAGGGAAAATAAGTTAAAAGTATTTACCTTTGCAAGTATAAATCCTTAATCGAATAAATTGCAGATAGCTTTTACTGGTTCTCCTAATCTGGAACGAAGGTTTAATATAACCTATTAGAATACTAACGGGCCTTTAATTAAGCTTAAGCTTAGACCGGTCAGTTTTAATGATACGGTTCGTACGCACGATTAAGCGAAGACCGGATAGAATGTGATTTAGACCCGAAAAGTTGAGGACTTGTTTAATATGGGTTTACTATTCACATTCTGGATTTTGAGATAAAAATGATATCGTTTGACCCGTTTCGGCTAGTTTATGCAAACTAGTTACATAAACCGAACCGAACGCGTATAACGCATGACGGGTAATCGAAAGGGTCGCGAACAGGTTTCCTAAGTTAATACGCTTTAAATATGTTGTGATATCATTATGATATCTTCCATAATGCCCATAACGAGTTTAATCCCTAAATACGCCCCGTAGGGGTATTTCGGTCAATTTTAAGGGTTATAAAAGAGATTTATAATACTTCTGAGATACGGGTCTGATTTAATCAGCAAAATTATTAATTTTAACAGACCACAACAGTTGGTGAAGAGTCTCATTTCCCAAAATGGTTTTAAACCCAAATTATGCGTTTAATACGCGTATGAAGCCGTTTTAAGCGACGTACGGTTTAAAATACCATTCTGAGTTTTCTGATCAGCAAAACAGGCTCAAAACACTCTATTTATTATTTTAAATCAGTGGCAATTGGATTGGTATCAAACGGATTCGTAAAACTCGTTTTATGGCCTAAAAGGGCATATTCGGTATTAACCGAATCAATGCGATAAGCCTAGCTTAAGATCAGTTTAAAAATAATTAAAAATCTTCAAAAATCCCAAAATATTATTTAACATCAGTGGGTAAAAGTTTTGGTACCGAAAATCGGGTTTAGATAGGCTATGCGCTAATCGCGCCGTTTAATTAATAATAAGCTTATTATTTACGCTAATGCGCATATCTCTTAATCTAGACCTCCGATTGACGTGAAAATTTACGTACATGTTTAGTAATCAGTAACTAAGATTATTGTACTTCCACATTTTCAAAATTCTCGTTGTAAGGTCATAAGGGCGTTATGGTCCAAATTAAGCGATTAACGGAAACGTGTGCATGCATCGGATAATCAACGAAGCAAGTACAGAGACTTATACTATCATGCAACCCTACTCTAATGAAGCACTAAGGCATCTTCGAATCAAACTAAAACGGGTCAGAACCGAAGTCAAAGCAAAAGTCAAGGTTTTGCGCCTTTCGGTTCCGAACCGGGTTTAAACAGAAATTTGTCGAGTCGGGCAAGCGTAGACAAGTTTTTATACTTATTATCATGTTATATTAAGGTTAAAACAGGTTACACACCTTTCGGATCATTAATTGTGCATTAAATCGCATTTTGTATTTCTGTTGACTTTTTCGGTCAACGTTTGACCCGACAAACGACCTAGTTAGGTCTGGAATTGGTACTTGCCCTTATAAGGGTTTAATACCCATATAATTACCTATCTAACGGTACTTTTAATTTGACATACAACTGAGCTATCGTTACTTAATCACGAAGTCAACCGTTAAGCACGATATATTGACTTTTAAGCTAATTATAGAGCTAGAATTAATTTAGAAGGGTTAAGCAACTTACTAGATGATTAATGGATGATTAGGAAGGCCTTGAATCAGATTGTAAGCTCCTCCAATGCTCAGATGGCACTTGAATGATGTGTGTAGCAATTGTTGCAACTATGGTCCCTTATATAGTGCTCATGGACACCACAAAAGCTTGACAACCAAGTCTAGGACATCCCACAATCGTTTAACATCTGTAACTAGTGTTTAGGGATGTCTAGGGGCCATGCACATGCAAGAGAAACCGGCTAAATGGGTCACAAATGCGCACAACAGCCAACAGCAGGTAATCTGGTCGCTGGGCAACCCTCGCGTAGCGCGAGGGTCCGTCGCGCTACGCGACGCCCTCCGCAGATCAGTTTTTGATTTTGTTTGTTGGTGTTTCGAAAGGGCAAGTGGTATAAACGAGTGGTGGGCATTATTTTCTCATTTAGGGGCCTCCATTATGGGTCTTTTACTATTGGATACCCCACCATTTGTGTTTGTTTGCTTTGCATTCAAAAACAAGACCCGAAAACAAAGGGTTTCCGTTCCTTTTTCATCGTAGGAGTCCTACCATTTAATTTTAAATCATTCCACGTAATAATTCCCTGAACTTGAATATGTACAAGGTGTTTTTAACATAAATTGAGTCTTGGGATTTATAACGAGGTCGTTCAGAGGTGCAAAAGTTAACATAACGACACGGTTAAATCCTGTCAATCATTTTTAATAATTCCGAGTCTACAAAGCGTTTTGTCACACGTGACACGTGTCGTTACTTTATTGAACACGAAATTCTGAGGTGTTACATCCTCACCCCCTTAAAATAAATCTCGACCCGAGATTTACTGAAACAAATAAGGGTATTTTTCTTTCATGGTGGGTTCCAACTCCCACGTATACTCGGGACCTCTTCGGGCATCCCATTTGACCTTTACAAAAGGTATATGCTTTCTTCGAAGCTTCCTTACCTGTCGATCTTCAATCGACAAAGGTTTTTCAACAAATTTCAAGCTCTTGTCTATCTGCACATCTGTATGTGGCATGACATGTGATTCGTCAGCGGAACACTTCTTTAGATTGCAGATGTGGAACACATTGTGAATTCCACTGAGCTCTTCCGGTAAGTTCAACTTGTAGGCAACTGACCCGACACGTTCGATAACCTCGAAAGGTCCTATGTATCTTGGGCTTAGTTTGCCTTTCTTACCAAATCGCATCACCCCTTTCCATGGTGACACTTTAAGTAGGACTTTGTCACCTACTTCGAAGTGAAAGTCCTTACGACTTGGATCCGCGTAACTCTTCTGCCTATTCCGGGCAGCTTGGAGATTGTTACGAATCTGGACAATCTTGTCCGTCGTTTCGAACACGATCTCTGGTCCTGATAACTGGACTTCTCCAACTTCCGCCCAACAAACTGGCGATCTACATTTTCTACCGTATAATGCCTCAAAAGGCGCAGCCTTTATGCTGGTATGGTAGCTATTGTTGTAGGAGAATTCGATCAATGGTAGGTTCTTATCCCAGCTACCTCCCAAATCGATCGCACATGCGCGTAGCATGTCTTCCAACGTTTGAATAGTACGCTCACTCTGACCGTCTGTCTGAGGATGGTAAGCCGTACTAAAGTTCAAACGTGTGCCCAAAGATTGCTGGAAGCTCTTCCAAAAATGTGACGTGTACCTAGTATCTCTATCAGAGATAATAGCTACAGGTATGCCGTGTAAGGCTACAATCTTATCAACGTATAACTGGGCTAACATATCGGAGCTATAAGTCTCCTTGATGGGTAAGAAATGAGCTGACTTAGTCAGTCGGTCAACTATAACCCATATCGTATCATTTCCTTTCCTTGTCTTGGGTAACTTGGTAATAAAATCCATAGTTACCATTTCCCACTTCCACGTAGGAAGTTCAGGCTGTTGTAGCAAACCTGACGGTTTCTGATGCTCGGCTTTGACTTGCGCACATGTCAAGCATTTTGCTACATGGGCGGCTACAGACTTTTTCAAGCCTATCCACCAATAATTTGCCTTTAAATCCTGGTACATCTTATCAGCTCCAGGATGAACGGAGTATTTGGAACTATGGGCTTCTTGGAGGATGACATCACGAAGTCCTCCAAAAATTGGAACCCATATTCGTCCGTTTAACCGTAAAATTCCGTCCTTGCTAAGAGTTAACTGCTCCTCAGTTACTCCTAACTTTTCATTAGGATAGTTAGCTTCCAACACAGCTTCCTTCTGTGCAGCTAACACCCTTTCTATCAAACTGTTCTTTATCTCCATACGCTTGGCGTTAATTCGAATGGGTTTAACCCTTTCCTTTCTGCTCAAGGCATCAGCGACTACATTCGCTTTGCCGGGATGGTATTTGATTTCACAATCATAATCATTTAAAGTTTCCATCCAACGGCGTTGCCTCATGTTTAATTCTTTCTGATTAAACAGATGTTGGAGGCTCTTGTGATCAGAATAGATCACAAACTTGATTCCATAAAGGTAATGCCTCCACAGTTTTAGTGCGAATACAACGGCACCCAATTCTAAGTCATGGGTGGTGTAATTCTTTTCGTGCACCTTTAACTGTCGTGATGCATAGGCAATCACCTTGCCTTTCTGCATAAGCACACACCCCATGCCAGTGTGTGATGCATCACAATAAACTACAAATTCTTCAGCGCCTTCAGGTAAGGTAAGCACAGGAGCGTTGCTCAACTTTTGTTTCAAAACATCGAAGGACTCTTGCTGCTTAGGGCCCCAAACGAACTTTACTTTCTTCTTGGTCAAGGAAGTTAGGGGTGCAGCAATCCTTGAAAAATTTTCAATGAAGCGCCTGTAATATCCTGCCAATCCTAGGAAACTACGAATCTCCGTAGGTGTCTTTGGCTCTTGCCAATTCATAACAGCTTCAACTTTAGCGGGATCCACCTGGATACCACGCTCACTGACCACATGTCCAAGGAATTGGACTTCTCGTAGCCAAAATTCACACTTAGAGAATTTGGCGTAGAGCTTCTCCTGACGTAGAAGTTTGAGAATACATCGAAGGTGTTTCTCATGGTCAGCTTGGTTCTTAGAATAAATAAGGATGTCATCGATGAAGACGATAACAAATTTATCTAAGTAAGGCTTGCAGACGCGATTCATGAGATCCATGAACGCGGCTGGTGCATTAGTGAGCCCAAAAGGCATCACTAGGAACTCGTAATGACCGTAGCGAGTCCTGAATGCAGTCTTGTGAACGTCTTCATCCATAGCCTTCAACTGATGGTATCCTGACCTCAGATCAATCTTTGAGAAGTAACTTGCCCCTTGAAGCTGATCGAACAAATCGTCGATCCTGGGCAATGGATATCTATTCTTGATCGTGACTTTATTAAGCTCGCGATAGTCAATGCACAGACGCATCGACCCATCCTTCTTCTTGACAAACAAAATTGGCGCTCCCCAAGGAGATGAACTAGGTCTAATGAAACCTTTAGCCAGCAATTCATCTAGCTGCGATCGCAACTCCTTCATTTCGGTGGGTGCCAATCTGTATGGTGCTCTAGCAACTGGTGCTGCTCCGGGGATGATATCTATCCTGAATTCAACTTGTCTATCTGGTGGCACCCCAGGTAGATCTTCAGGAAACACTTCTGGGTATTCAGAGATGACAGGGATGTCTTCTAACTTCGGTTTGGGCTCATCAATAATTACCTGTGCCATGTAGATGACACATCCCTTCTTCAAACACTTGGAAGCCTTGAGCATAGTCACGTGCTCAGGTAGTCCATACTGGGTATCTCCCCGAATGGTAAGTGACTCACCAGACGGAGTCTTTATCACTACTTGCTTCATGTTACAGACGATTTGGGCCTGGTTATGAGATAACCAGTCCATACCCAGAACTATGTCAAAACCGGCTAACTTAAAGGGAAGTAGAGATAGAGGAAAAGAATGGTTCTTAATGGATATAACACATCCATCTAACACAGTAGAGACGGTTTCAATGGTACCATCTGCTAACTCTACCTCATAATTCACTTTTAGGGTTTTGACAGGTAAATTCAACAATTTACAAAATTTATGATCTACGAAAGACTTATCTGCGCCCGAATCAAAAAGTACTCTTGCAAAAACATCATTTACAAGGAAAGTACCTGTTATGACGTTATCATCCTGCACAGCTTCTTTCGCATCCATCCTGAAGACTCTGGCGTTAGTCTTCTTAGCCTCCTCAGGCTTCTTGTTGTACTTAGGGCAGTTAGTCTTTATGTGGCCCTTTTCATTGCAACGGTAGCACGTTGCATCTTTCATCTTCTTGCAATCCAAGGTTTTGTGTTCCTTGGACTTGCACAAACCACAAGCAAAAGACCTTGACTCGTTATTCGAGTTTGATTCGAGTCTGCACTTTCCAAAGTGCTGTTTCTTGCAAGTTTTGCATGTAGGCTTCTCTCCAGAACGATGCCCATCTTTCTTTGATTCCGATCCCTTCTTGTGATCACCGTTCCCACGGTGTTTCTTATTCGACCTACGCGAACCATCATCTTCATGCTTCCTCTTCTCGGCATTCTTATTCCTCAGCGATCTCTGCCGGACCGCATCCAGTGTGAGGGATAAGGAAAGGTCAGTTACAGACCTGAAGGTAACTGGCCGAGAAGCTTTTACACTGGCCTTGATCTCGGGTTCTAATCCACCAATAAAACGAGCGATCCTTTTAGGCTCCGGGGTTACCAGATAAGGTACCAACCGGGATAGTGTATTGAAGCTCGTCAGATAAGCTTGACAATCGAGGTTCTTCATTACCAGTGATAGGAAGTCATATTCTATCTTTTCCACCTCATGTTGAGGGCAGAAATTTTCCTTGATCAAGGCGATGAATTGATCCCACGTCATGCTATACAACGGGATCTTTCCGGAGGCCTCCATCAGAGATCTCCACCAAGCTAACGCCTCACCTTTGAAGGACTGTGAGACAAATTTAACCACATCACCTTCAGCGCATCCGCTGATGTCCACGACCGTGTCCATTTCATCTAGCCATGTCATGCAGTCTACGGCTCCTTTCTCCCCCGTAAAATCCCTGGGTTTGCAAGACACAAAGTACTTATATGTGCAACCCTTGTTACGGTGTCCCTGATGCAGTACCAACTGCTGAGATGGATTACTTTGGTGGTTGGTGGACTGGCGATCATCACCGTTTTTCTTTGGCACATCCTTTTTGGGAGGAGGCTTGTTATGAGCCTCTGAATGTGTCCTTGGCTTTGAATGGGATACAGAGTGAGTCCTACTTCGGGTACTACTGTATTCTTCATACTGTCTATCCAAAGCTTGAGTAATAGCGCCGTCTATGATTGCTTTTAACTCGGCACCCGTTAATGTAATCTGGGCGTTCTCATTCGGCTCCACAGGATGGCTATTGACTTCATTAGAGTTAGCCATTTGTATTGAACTGTTGCAGAAAACAAGGACAATAATTTATTTGGGAGTTTATTATGGAATTACCCCTTAGGGTAACTCGTTAACCATGGTAAACAGAGACCATATTTGGTTAACTTATTAATCGTATTAATTTAGGATTTTAATTAAAATTTATCCTAAACATAAACAATAACAATATATATTAGCACATAAGGCTTGGTCACATGGACAATTTAAATTATAAGCTATGACTTCAGAGAATCAAGACTTTTAAGGTTTGAACCTAGTTCATTACCTTTATTAGACAGGGAGTCAAAGCTACCACTGTCTTTTGGCTCATATGGAAATGAGCAGGGCCCGTAGGCATTATATTACCACGTATGGTAAAATATGATCATCTTAATTGATGATGTACCCAGGATTCAGAGATCATTAAACTAGGTTAGGAACCTTATAAAGAATTCCTTAAAAATGACGTATGTGATTTTATCGAATCACTTCTGCCAGGAGTGTTAACATGTTTTAAGATGTTAACAGGGAATTGAATCTTTTAAACAGGTCTTACCATTTTGGCCCGGTCTTACATTTGACACGTGGCTAGGTTTCACACTTTAAGATCCTTAATTAAATGAATTTCATAGGCAGATTAATTTAAAAGGAATGATTTTAATTTATTTATTTCATTTATAATTTATATATGCACAGAATGGCAAACATGAAATTTATAAAACAAACATTCCATTAATTATACATAGGTTACATGTTGCCCTAAACGGGTCTTTTCAAACAAACCATTTCCCACGTAGGGGTCAAACAAGTACTTACCCACGCAGGGGTTAAATTTAAAACATAAGTCCTCGCAGGGACTGATTACTTAAATAGATGTCCACGCAGGGACTAGGTACATAGATAAATGTCCTCGCAGGAACTACATACACACAGAGATGTCCACACAGGGACTTAATTTAAAGTAGATATATACATAAAGGATTTACTGATCCTTCTTGCTCTTTCCCTTGATTAAGTTTGTCAAGGTCTTAAACATCCCTTGATTACGCCGTCGATCTTCCCGTGCCTCATGTCGCACCTCTCTAATACTTTGCAGGATCTCCTGATGCAGTGGTGGCGACATTTGTAGAGACGGCGGGGGTTGTTGGTAAAATGGGGGTTGTGTAGGTATCTGGTACCCCTGGACTGGGTACCCTACTCCCCAAGGACCTCCATACGGTCCCTCACGGTTAAGGGTGTTGTAATTTGCAGCTACCAGGTATGGGTCGGCTTCAGCGTAACCGGGGTTAGGGTGAGTCGGTGGCTCAAACGGGTTATACATTGAAGGACCCGTGTATGCTGGTATCTGATTATCAAAACCCATTGGTGGCGGTTGCTGCGCGACGGGGTTTGATGGTCCACCTATCTGTGGAACTTCTTGATCCGGCTGATAATTTCTGCCACTTGATTGTATTGGAGAGCTGAAATGAAACTCTTCTCTTCGTGTGGTCATCCGGGCTCCGGTTCTCATACGTCTTTGCGGTTGCGGAGGCGCCGGTTGAACTGGTGGTGGTGGAGGCGGGGGCGTAACTGCCACAAATTGGTGATTCCCAGAGGAATCTTGATGATGTTGCTGCTGCTGCTGCTCATGCGGCGACGAATGGTGAGGAGGTGTATAATACCATTCGTGCCGAGTAAAGATAGCCTGGAAGCTATCTGGACCATTATAGGGTGGTCCGTGATAAATGGAACTATCCGAGACCTCGATGTGATGGTTGGGAGTTCCTGATGCGGGTTCGACGGGGTCGTCTTCCTCGTCCATTTCATTTCCTCCAGAGAAATGATCCTCTGGTCCCAATGGGTTGAAACCCACTGGTTCTTGTATGTAATTCGCCGGGTTAAACTGGCTTTGAAAGAATGGAGTGGGGTCTCCAAAAGGGCGGTGCGACATTGATCGCTGTAACGGTATGTACGAATGGTGTGAGTCTCCAGGCTCATTTTCTGATTGTGGCCCGTAGGAGTCTTGAGCGGGAGTCGTCGAGCTATTCGAAACCGACCGTCTTGCCGGTTGAAAGAGACCTCTCTGGTTCCGTCGAGTACCATCACTCTCGGCGGGGATAGGACCTCGTGTATTTGAAGGTCCTGCTTCGTGATCGTTGGGGGCGGCTACCGGCCCCTTTCCACGCCCTCGCGTACGCAAGAATCTTGGAGGCATCTTTGTTAATCCTGTCAATAAAACATAAGATAACAATAACAAAAATATAAAGTTTTAAAGGACAAAACAAAAACCGAATAAGGTGGAATTTGTCCTATGTTATAAGTCTAGACTCGAAAGTTTAAATATGTGCAATTGTGTAACTGAGATTAAACACAAAAGGCTAGTGTTTAATTCACTCAGTGTTGGCTCTGATACCAACCTGTCACACCCCGATTTCCACGTGTCACCGGTGGGCCCGGTGGGGGAGTATCGTGACGTGGTTGGCAACGTAATAGTCAAACAACACAATATAATAATGCACAGCGGAAGCAAATTTAAAATAAGATACAACCGAATTTATTTATTGTAAACAAAGTCACAATCATCCGGTGTTTATCCACAGTAGGATCGAATTAAAAACATTATTTATGGTTCAACAGACTTCGGCATCTAAAGCTTGCGAGACTTCTAATGATGCTTAGGAGAATCCCAGCCTATTTCGCCTAGTACCTGCATTTAATCTTTTTGGGAAAATACGTCAGTTTACACTGGTAAATACATTCAACTGACTCATTTTATAAAATGATTGAAAATTGGTTTGGATGCACATGGCATAAACATTTTTATTAACTTGGGAGAATTATTTAATATTATAATCTTGTGAACGATTTACATGTTACTTATGCGTTCAGTAGCCCGGACGTATCCGGGTTAAATATCAATAGACACACCACTTTAAGTGAGTTATACATGGGAGTACGCCTACACCCCGTGCTCAGGTCGTGGCTATCTCGTAAGATAATGCCGAGGATATCCGGGACATGGTCATTAACCCCCCAAAGGCTGTAAAGTAAACAAGACTGTTTAAACGAGCCGATCAAATTATTCAACTACCCACTAAGCGTGGAGATTTGATGCTCGATCAAGCGGTACGCTATGTACCGTAACCCAAGCCCGTATAGGGAAAATAAGTTAAAAGTATTTACCTTTGCAAGTATAAATCCTTAATCGAATAAATTGCAGATAGCTTTTACTGGTTCTCCTAATCTGGAACGAAGGTTTAATATAACCTATTAGAATACTAACGGGCCTTTAATTAAGCTTAAGCTTAGACCGGTCAGTTTTAATGATACGGTTCGTACGCACGATTAAGCGAAGACCGGATAGAATGTGATTTAGACCCGAAAAGTTGAGGACTTGTTTAATATGGGTTTACTATTCACATTCTGGATTTTGAGATAAAAATGATATCGTTTGACCCGTTTCGGCTAGTTTATGCAAACTAGTTACATAAACCGAACCGAACGCGTATAACGCATGACGGGTAATCGAAAGGGTCGCGAACAGGTTTCCTAAGTTAATACGCTTTAAATATGTTGTGATATCATTATGATATCTTCCATAATGCCCATAACGAGTTTAATCCCTAAATACGCCCCGTAGGGGTATTTCGGTCAATTTTAAGGGTTATAAAAGAGATTTATAATACTTCTGAGATACGGGTCTGATTTAATCAGCAAAATTATTAATTTTAACAGACCACAACAGTTGGTGAAGAGTCTCATTTCCCAAAATGGTTTTAAACCCAAATTATGCGTTTAATACGCGTATGAAGCCATTTTAAGCGACGTACGGTTTAAAATACCATTCTGAGTTTTCTGATCAGCAAAACAGGCTCAAAACACTCTATTTATTATTTTAAATCAGTGTCAATTGGATTGGTATCAAACGGATTCGTAAAACTCGTTTTATGGCCTAAAAGGGCATATTCGGTATTAACCGAATCAATGCGATAAGCCTAGCTTAAGATCAGTTTAAAAATAATTAAAAATCTTCAAAAATCCCAAAATATTATTTAACATCAGTGGGTAAAAGTTTTGGTACCGAAAATCGGGTTTAGATAGGCTATGCGCTAATCGCGCCGTTTAATTAATAATAAGCTTATTATTTACGCTAATGCGCATATCTCTTAATCTAGACCTCCGATTGACGTGAAAATTTACGTACATGTTTAGTAATCAGTAACTAAGATTATTGTACTTCCACATTTTCAAAATTCTCGTTGTAAGGTCATAAGGGCGTTATGGTCCAAATTAAGCGATTAACGGAAACGTGTGCATGCATCGGATAATCAACGAAACAAGTACAGAGACTTATACTATCATGCAACCCTACTCTAATGAAGCACTAAGGCATCTTCGAATCAAACTAAAACGGGTCAGAACCGAAGTCAAAGCAAAAGTCAAGGTTTTGCGCCTTTCGGTTCCGAACCGGGTTTAAACAGAAATTTGTCGAGTCGGGCAAGCGTAGACAAGTTTTTATACTTATTATCATGTTATATTAAGGTTAAAACAGGTTACACACCTTTCGGATCATTAATTGTGCATTAAATCGCATTTTGTATTTCTGTTGACTTTTTCGGTCAACGTTTGACCCGACAAACGACCTAGTTAGGTCTGGAATTGGTACTTGCCCTTATAAGGGTTTAATACCCATATAATTACCTATCTAACGGTACTTTTAATTTGACATACGACTGAGCTATCGTTACTTAATCACGAAGTCAACCGTTAAGCACGATATATTGACTTTTAAGCTAATTATAGAGCTAGAATTAATTTAGAAGGGTTAAGCAACTTACTAGATGATTAATGGATGATTAGGAAGGCCTTGAATCAGATTGTAAGCTCCTCCAATGCTCAGATGGCACTTGAATGATGTGTGTAGCAATTGTTGCAACTATGGTCCCTTATATAGTGCTCATGGACACCACAAAAGCTTGACAACCAAGTCTAGGACATCCCACAATCGTTTAACATCTGTAACTAGTGTTTAGGGATGTCTAGGGGCCATGCACATGCAAGAGAAACCGGCTAAATGGGTCACAAATGCGCACAACAGCCAACAGCAGGTAATCTGGTCGCTGGGCAACCCTCGCGTAGCGCGAGGGTCCGTCGCGCTACGCGACGCCCTCCGCAGATCAGTTTTTGATTTTGTTTGTTGGTGTTTCGAAAGGGCAAGTGGTATAAACGAGTGGTGGGCATTATTTTCTCATTTAGGGGCCTCCATTATGGGTCTTTTACTATTGGATACCCCACCATTTGTGTTTGTTTGCTTTGCATTCAAAAACAAGACCCGAAAACAAAGGGTTTCCGTTCCTTTTTCATCGTAGGAGTCCTACCATTTAATTTTAAATCATTCCACGTAATAATTCCCTGAACTTGAATATGTACAAGGTGTTTTTAACATAAATTGAGTCTTGGGATTTATAACGAGGTCGTTCAGAGGTGCAAAAGTTAACATAACGACACGGTTAAATCCTGTCAATCATTTTTAATAATTCCGAGTCTATAAAGCGTTTTGTCACACGTGACACGTGTCGTTACTTTATTGAACACGAAATTCTGAGGTGTTACAGCAGGTCCATGTCAAAATCCTCCATCAGACAATGGATATGAAATCATCATTCCACAACAAAAGTCTGCATCCATTGGTAGAGCAGCAGATGTTCAAAACAGCTGTCAAAGCTCAACCACTGCTACCTCAAAAGTTGTTGACCAAAGTAGCCCTTTAACCCCTGCTTCCACATCCTCAAGCACTGTTGATAAAAATCTTCAAACAATGGATAAAAGTCAACATGTTTCCACACCACTTCCTCCTATTCCTCCTCCTCCCTTTCAAGACCCTGTTGGATCATCAAAGTCACCAACAGTGGTTAGCTCAGATAATTCACATCTGCAGCCTTCACCCTTAAATGCCATTATTCCATACAAAGGAGATCTAATCTTCTTGAAGTCTCATCCACCTGACCAAATCATTGGCAACATCAGTGAAGGGGTGCTCACAAGAAGCCAATACCAAAACATCTGTCTCTTTGCTGGTTTTCTATTACTCCATCAGCCAGTCATGTACCAAGTGTAACACCCCAAAAACGGGTTTGGTAATCAAACTCCGTTAATATTACTGACGGGTAAAATATCGTTAGTGGTAAAAAAATTCACTCGGTAAATATTAGGATTTAAATAAATAAATCTAAAATTAATTAAAAGGAGGATAAATACTTTGAGAAAAACAAAGTATATAAAAGGCCCGAGTTAACGGGACTTAAAGTAAAAACAGGATGTGATTTCCCCGAACCCGCCAAGTAACTAGGAATATCAACCTAGTTAATTAAATGTTGTTAAAATGCCAATGAAACTTGATTAATAATACTCTTTATAAAAAGTTGAACAAGTGAGGGGACTAAACATGACAAAATTGAAAATAGGTTTATTTAATTAAAACAAAACACCAAAACACACACTTCAAGTGTGTGTTTGGTCGACATTTCCAAGGAGCCAAAAGGGGGTTCTATCAAGTGAACCCTAAATCCACAAAATTGATCAAAATCAGGGAGAAATCAAGCCAAGAATTTGGGGCTTTTAATAAAATCGTGATCACCAAGCTTAGGGGATCACAAGGTATGTTGAATTTTGATGTTTAGTAATATTTCGAAATTTTGATGAACTTGCAGAACGAAATTCTTGCATGAATGTTCAATGTTATAGTGATATTAGTGTGGGTACAAGTCTAGGAACAAACCCTAGATGCAAACTTGTAGAATTGTGCCATAAACTAGTGATTAATCCAAATAACCAAGTATGAGCTAAGTGGGTTTTGTTGATTTGATGAAATTGATGTTGTATTGATGTGTATAAACATCATATTAATTCATATGAATGAACTACTTGAACAAATTAGAGATGTTGTTAAGAGTTCATAAGTGATTAGAAGTGGGTTTTGACACAAGAGTTAAACCCATGGTTATGATGGTCAAAGTATATATGTGCATACAATGACTAAAATTACATGTTGATCTATGGTTACTTGAGGTATGAATTAGATAACATGTTAGTAGATGTAGCATCTCAAAAGATGACGCTCGCTAAGTGGTTGATAATGTGCCTAAGTCGAGTCATGTGAACTTGTTAGTGCATCCATATTTGTAAATTGGTGGTTTGACTTTTAAAAGTCAAACCGACCTATGATAAGGTTCAATAAGAATAGTAGTCAAAGATTCATAAGGTGTGAAAGTCATGATTTAGAATGACTAATCTAACAACCTTGTGAATAATGAATGATAGTTGGCGCTTAACAAGCTAGGTGAAGTGTTGGTGCACTTAGTGTCTGTTAACTTTGTCTTATACAAGTATTTTGTCTAGGTAGGTTGAATGAACACACAACAGGGTCGAAATTAGGTTTAGATCATGTTTGAGATAGGGTTTTCGCTTGAAAGTGTGTCTTGGCAGATTCAAGCGAAACCTATTCATCATCATCAAACAGTTTCGCTTGAAACTGATCTCAAGCGAAACCCCTTGGGCTGGCACTCTCAAGCGAAACCCTAGAGGCCTATATATAGGGGTGTGTGTTGTTCATTTGAAGTGAACTTGTATGTGTGTGTAAGAGAAGGTGCTGCCGGATTTGCTTCAGAATACATTGTAAAAGCACAAATCAATCAGAAAAGATAGATTAAAAGGAAACTAGCTGTTGTGACTTCTTTTATGTTGATTCCGCCCTCGTATTTGAAGATGAACATCCTTAACTGACTTTTCAAGGTCCTAAAACGGTCCAACAAGTGGTATCAGAGCTCAGGACGAGGAGTTCATACCATAGCATCTTGATATTACTGGATTCTCTACTTTCTACTCACTTCTTTTCATATTTTTCTGATCTGAACGAGTTCTAACGGTTGAGATGGCCTGAATTTCACATATATTGTGTAAAACATAGTTTTAACAAAGCCTACAAAGGATCAGATTAAAATTCGGATTAAAACTTGTAAAAAATGGATTAAAACAGGCTTTTGCTTGACATTGGTCTTCGTAGTTTCGCTTGAAAGTTGCTGTATATAACATCTTTCGCTTGAAAAGGATCCATTTCGCTTGAAAATTAAGGTTTTCGCTTGAAAATTCAGACCCTTTCGCTTGAAAAGTTCAAGCGAACTAGGTTACTTGTATTTCGCTTGAACTGGCTGTTTCTGATTAACCATTTCGCTTGAAAGTTCAAGCGAAATAGGAGGTTTCGCTTCAGATTGTCCTGTTTCGCTTGAACCTTATATATTTGTTGACCATTTCGCTTGAACAGTAAAAAATACAAGCTGTTTCGCTTGAACAGCTTTCGCTTGAAATTGATATTTCTCAAAATCAAAATTTTTCTAAGTGTTTTATTGTTTTTCAGGTACATTCAAGATGGATGACATATTCTTGAACCCGTTTAGTGACATGTACGCATTTGCTGGAGATTTCGGAAACGATGATTCTTCGTCTAGCAACAACAATGAGAATGTGCCAAAAGAGAAGAAAAAGGAAGCTTGGGAATCGGAAAGTGCATTTGGAACATTTAATAAACCTCCTAAGTTAATGGCTATCGAGGAATACAGTCGGTGGTCAAGAAAGTTTGAAGATTGGTTGATGGCATTCGCATTTCCTAGCTGGAAGAGTTTGAAAAACGGTTATGAAAATGGAAACAAAAATGGTGAAACTTTAAGATCATCTGATGAAATTGATTCGTTTGTAGCTGAACAAAAGTGTGTGGCTTTGTTGTTTCAGTCCGTTCGGGAGGACATAATCTCTTTGATCGATTATTCAAACGCTAAAGACCTCTGGGCAAAATTAGAAAAGAAATGTTTAGGAAGTACTGAAATTGTGAAAAACAAAAGAAAACTTCTTAGGAAAGAGTTTGATTTGTTTGGGTGTTTAAAGAATGAGTCAGTTTGTAAAATGATAGAAAGGTTTGGTCATCTGAAGCTGGAATTAGTAAGACATGATATCAGAATTCCTGAAGAAGATCTTATCGACAAATTGTTTGATTCGTTGCCTGACGAGATGGATTGGAGATATTATGCCCTGATGCTGAAGAATACCATCAAAGCACCAGAAAAGTTGACACTAGATTTGCTGATTGAGAAACTCGAGAGTCATGAATTGGAGTTGAAGAAGACATACAAAGTCAATCACTCATCTTACCAGCAGAATTTGGATTTGTATTATCCAAAGAGCATGATGCCAAAAGCAACTTCTCCAAAGACTGCATTTTCTGTTGAAAATGTGTCCACATCAAGCAAAGAAAGTCAAAGTGGTCAAAACAGTGGAAATCACAGTGGTTATCACAGTGGATCTTCATCATCTGCAAGTCATTCTGATGCAAAGAATCGTTTTCAATGCAACATCGCAATAGATTTAAAGAATGCTCAGAATTTTGATGAGGAGTCGGCCAAACAGCAGATGATCTTCCTAGCATCGGTGTTGGAATCGTATGAAGGGTTAGTAGCTGGGAAGATAGGCAACACCAATCTGACGAAAGAAGATTATGATCAGATTGATCCTGAGGAAATGGAGCTGATCGATATTCGTTGGGCTATGGCCAGTGCTGTTCGTCGAGCACAGCGTTTCATGGAAATTACCGGCAGGAAGACAATTGGTGGTCCACCTACCAAGTTGGGGTTCGATAAATCCAAAGTGACGTGCTTCAAGTGTAAGCAGAAAGCTCACTTCAAACGAGAATGTAGAAACGTTTATGTTGATGAGTCGGAGAACCCTTTCAGAGATGATTATTACAAGAAGGCAATATATCATCAGAATAAATCCGAGCCACCTAGATTGAAGCAGGTTGAAGACAATAGAGAGAAATCTAGAGCTCTTGCGGTGATTTACGATGATGAAGGGTATGATTGGAGTCAAGAGGTTCTACCAGAAGAAGATGCGGTTGGTTACGCATTCATGGCGAAAAACGACGAACCTATTCCGTGGAAAGACGATAGAACTGAAGAGCAGAAGTATAGATACAGAAAAATGATTGCTGAAAACAAAATCATTAGAACTTCTCGTATCTATCTGGAAGCAAGGAGAGCAAATAGATGGGATCCAGACAGGGAGTGTTATCTTGATGAATATGGAAATATTGCGATCGATGACAAAACACTTGATATCGAAGCCATAATCAAGGAGTACAAAGAAGAGGATGATTATTGGCAGAATAAATGGTGGGGAACTGGAGATGAGAAAGAGAAAGA
Organism: Helianthus tuberosus; assembly: GCA_030545235.1. NCBI lineage: Eukaryota > Viridiplantae > Streptophyta > Magnoliopsida > Asterales > Asteraceae > Helianthus > Helianthus tuberosus. The sequence goes on from CM060358.1 coordinate 127,743,122, forward strand.
AGAAAAAGAGAGAAAGGAGAAAGAAGAGCTGGAAAAATCAAAGAAAGTTGATACTGGAATCATTGATACAATGCAGGAGTTGACTGAAGAGAACCTCGGAAAAATGGCTGGCAAAGTGTTGGATGCTAAAGCACTTGAGGTAGACTCTAACTCCGTGTCTGAGTCAAAAAGCCAGGTCAGTTCAAACGTGTCAACAAATGCATCAGGTAAGAAAATCAATGGAAATGCTGATTGCAAAAATTGCAACAAAGAGTGCAAATTTTGTAGCACAGTCACGTATCTCAACGGTAAGAATGTTGATGATCTGACAGCAAAAGTCAGAAGCGTTGAGAATCAGATTCTTGATCGTGACAAAACAGTTAAAGCATCAACTGAACGAATAAGAGAATTAACTAGACAAATTGAAAATGATAAAATTGATCATGACAAAATTAAACAAGAAAATGAAAAGTTGATTCTTGAAAACCGTCAGATTTCTGAAAAATTTGAAAAACTCAAAAGCACAATGAAAGATTGTGATGATCGAAATGGTAAAACTTTTAAAGAAAATGAACATCTAAAAGCAGTGCTTAGAGTCAAAGAAGAATCAATCAACCAACAACTGGATGAAATCGCTAAACTGAAACTTAAATTTCAAGAGGCTGAAATTGAAAACGAGCGAATCCAGTTGAAGCTTAACAGTTACAGCTCCGCAAGCTTTGTTTTGCAACATATTATTCCGAAACCCATCGGGAAAGACAAAGCAGGCGAAGATGTGTATTGTGATGGAACTGGGGTGGGTTTTCATCAAGTACCACTACCTGTTCTTGATAACTACACAAAAAAGCAATCTGGGTTGGTTGAAATTGAGGAAGAAAGTGAAGTTAAACTTCCAGAAAACATTGATGTCACGTTCACATCTTCCAATGATGATAGTGTCCAGAATGATATTGTAAAAGGTGTTGTTGAAAATGTGCTAAAAACGGATAGTGACACTACTAAGGAAGATGGGTGTTTCTTGGACAAGTACATTCAGAAACCAAAATCCAAAAACAACTTAAGTGATGAACCGGGTCTTGCTATGTACAAGATGGCTGGATCTGATAAGTTGTATTCGGATTCTGAGTTTTCGATTGAGAATGTTAATATGAAAAAGTTGACAAATGTTTTCAAATTGGTTGAAGTTGAGTTGTCAGAAGTGAACAATTTCAAACAAATAAAAAGAAAAATGAGTTTTGAGAAAGATAAATCATATTACCAGAAATCTGTTAATCCATCACGTTTTTATAATAACAATCGAAATAACTGGTCGGGTGGTTATCAGGGTGGTTGGAATTATCAGAAAAGATATGTTCCAAACAAGAGGTTTGCTGAAAAGAAAAACTTTGTGAACAGTTCGTGTTCACTTGCTGATGAAGAGAAAGTGATTTTTTCAAAATCGAATGAGGAATTCTTTGAGAAAAGAGCTTCACAGGCTCAGTCTGAAGGCACAAGTCGAGTTGTTGATACTCGAACATGTTTTAGATGTAATCAAGTTGGTCACATTGCACGAAAGTGTACCAATGTGAAGCCTAAGACTGAAACTGTGAAGATTCAAAAGAAGAAAGTTGACGAAAAGGGTAAAGCACCAATTGTTGTTGAGAAAAAGAGTGTGAAAAATGACAACATCAAAGTGAAAAATGAATCCGTAAAGAAAGTGGTAACTAAAAATGACAAGTTTTATAAACTGGTTGCATTATCTCAACAAGTTTGGAAACCAAAAACAGAGATGAAAATTTCAACTTCTGAAGTGAAAAAGGCTGAAGAATCAATTTCGGTTGATTATGATGCAAATTTTCCACCTCTGAAGGCTGAAAACTTCAAAATTCAAATTGCAAGAGTCAAGGTTACACCTAAGGCTGATGAGGCCTGGGTGGACTCTATGTTTGACTAAACAGTTTGAATTTCCGGAGCTTCCTTGATCACGAAGCATGAATCGGCATCTTTATTGAAGTTGGTTAATTTGAAATTTGTTTTGTGCAGGATCTTCCAAAACTTGTATCCAGATGGATCACGGATAGTGGAGCATCTCGACATATGACAGGGAAGACTGCGTTGCTGTATGATGTGAGAAACATTAATGGTGGTTATGTAGGATTTGCTGGTCATGAAGGTGGTAGAATTATTGGTGAAGGAACGTTATCCAACGGGATTGTGACGTTTGAAAGAGTTAACTACATTACTGAGCTGGAGAACAATCTGCTAAGTATCTCGCAGATTTGTGACAATATGTATACTACTCATTTCACTGATAAAGAATGTTTGATCTTGAAACCAGGATTTGTTATTCCTGAAGAATGGATTATCATGCGGGCACCTAGAGTGAATGATTTATATGTGTTGGATATGAGTGTAGCATCTACAACTACTGGTCAAGCACATTGTTTTGTTTCTAGAGCAACTGAAAAAGAATCGAGATTGTGGCACCGAAAGATGGGGCATATTCACCTAAGGAAGATGAATCACTTGGTGCACAATGATTTGGTTCTTGGAGTTCATGTCAAAGGTTTTCATCTGGAAGGGGAGTGCATTAGCTGTGTTAAAGGCAAGCCGAAGAAAAAGTCACACCCTACAAAGCAAGTCAATTCAGTTTCGAGACCTCTGGAAAGAATTCACATGGATTTGTTTGGTCCTGTCAATGTCAAAAGTATTACAGGAGATTACTATTGTTTGGTCGTTACTGATGATTATTCCAGATTTTCATGGGTTTCATTCTTGAAGACGAAAGACGAAACGTTTGACAGTTTGATGGCGTTGTTCAGAAAAATTGAGAATCTGTACCAACGGCGTATCAAAAGAATTCGAAGTGATAATGGTACTGAATTCAAGAACAGCAAGATGGAAGAATTTTGTGATGAAAGAGGTATATTGCATGAGTTTAGTGCTCCGTACACTCCGCAGCAGAATGGAGTCGCAGAACGCAAAAACCGGACACTAATCGAGACGGCTAGAACTATGCTTGCAGATTCAAAGTTACCGATAAATTTTTGGGCTGAAGCTGTGTCCGCCGCATGCTATACGCTCAACAGGGTTCTCACTGTCAAGAAGTTCAACAAAACATGTTTTGAGCTAATTAATAACCGCAAACCGAATTTGAAGTATCTAGAACCGTTCGGGTCACCCTGTACTGTTATAGAGCCTCATGGAAAGTTTGGTCCGAAGAGCATTGAGGGAATACTTGTTGGTTATGCAAATCCGATGCGACGTGTCTTTGTTCCAAGTGAGAATCGGATTATTGAAGCTGTAAATGTTGAATGTCAAGGTTATATTATGCCACCGCAGAATTCTGGAGATTCATGGCGTTATCATTATGACAAACTGTGGGTTTCGTTTGACATGAGAGAAGAATCAGAGGAAGATGACGATTTCTTTGATGAGTTGGATATTTTGCGTGAATTTGAGTCATAGCTAAGGTTCCTAGCTGAGTATTCTAGAAGACCTCAGGAAACTTCAAATGATGATGAAGCAGGTCTGAGTAATGCTGGTGAACATGATGATGTCCAACAGAATGAAGTTGCTCAGGATAATCAGTCGGTTCAGGATGATAATCAAGAAGCTGAAAACATGCCAGTTTTTTTATCATGGTGATTCAGATTCTGAGGGGGAGCAAATTCAAATTTCAAGTCAAACAAACCAAGTTGGTGAACAAGATGCAGATCAGAATGTTACTAATCTGGAGGGAAATGTAGATGTTACAAGCGAAGTGATGCCGCGAACTTTTTCATATCATCCAGAGGAGTTGATCATAGGAGAATTGCAGACAGGCGTTCGCACTCGAAATCAGATTGATAAAGGGCTTACATGTTTTTATACAAAAGTTGCTCCTTTGCAAACTGAATTCTCATTGAGTTGTTTTATATCGCAGGTTGAGCCAAGAACTTACAAAGAGGCGCTTAGTGAAGATTCTTGGGTCATTGCAATGCAGGAGGAACTTAGTCATTTCGAGAAATTGGGAGTGTGGAAGTTGGTTGATTTGCCGGATGGTCACAGAAAAATTAATACAAAGTGGGTATTTAAGTGTAAGAGAGACGACAGAGGAGTTGTTGTTCGTAACAAAGCTCGACTCGTTGTTCAGGGCTTTAGTCAACAGGAGGGAATTGATTTTACAGAAGTCTATGCTCCTGTAGCACGACTCCAGGCAATCAGAATTTTCCTTGCATTTGCGTCTTGGAAGAATTTCAAAGTATATCAGTTAGATGTAAAATCGGCGTTTCTTTATGGGAAGGTCAAAGAGGAGGTTTATGTCGGATAGCCACCGGGCTTCACCGACCCAATCCACAAAAACAAGGTCTACTTATTGGACAAAGCGCTGTATGGTTTACACCAGGCCCCGAGAGCTTGGTACGAGACTTTGTCTCAACACCTACTAGCCAACAAGTTCATTCGTGGAAAAGTGGATGCCACTCTCTTCACTAAAGAGGTCGACGGTCAGCTTCTGATAGTTCAGATTTATGTGGACGATATAATTTTTGGGTCGACGAATGAAAATTTATGTAAAGATTTTGAATCAGTGATGAAGCAAAAGTTCGAAATGTCATCAATGGGGGAGATGAAATTCTTTCTGGGATTACAAGTTGAACAACTTCCTGAGGGAATTTTCATTCATCAGTCAAAGTACGTTCATAATATTCTAGAGAAATTTGGGATGTCAAGTTCTACTCCAGCTGCTACCCCACTTGCAACAAATCATGGGATTCACCCAGATCTCACTGGAGACAGGGCTGATGAAACGTTTTACCGTTCCATGATAGGTTCTTTGATGTACCTAACTGCTTCACGTCCTGATATCATGTATCCAACGTGCCTCGCAGCAAGATTTCAATCTAACCCGAGAGCTTCGCATATGATTACTGTGAAGAGGATATTGCGCTACCTGAAAGGAACTCCTTCATTGGGGTTGTGGTATCCTAGGAAAGGTGACTTTATGCTCGAAGGGTATTCCGATTCGGATTTCGGATGCTGCAAAGCCAATTCAAAATCAACAACTGCAGGATGCCAGCTCTTTGGTCCTAGATTGGTTACCTGGCAGTGTAAGAAACAAACGTCTGTGGCGTTATCTACATGTGAAGCGGAGTATGTGTCTGCTAGCAGTTGCTGCTCTCAGCTCCTGTGGATACAGCAACAGATGCGCGACTACGGTTTGCAGTTTCTTAACACACCTCTGTTTGTTGATAATGAGGCCGCAATAAATATAACAAAGAATCCAGTACATCACGCTAAAACTAAACACATAGAAATTCGTCATCACTTTATTCGTGATTGCTTTGAGAAAAAGTTGATACGAATTGAGAAAATCCACACTGATGAACAGAAAGCTGATTTACATACCAAAGCTTTTGATAAAAATCGGTTTAAATATTTGTTAAAACTGAATGGTATGAAGCTTCTTTCAGTGTCAGATGGCATAATTGGCGTTGATGAGAGTACTGTTGCGGATGAAGACGAGAAACAATCTGCAATGGTTTGTCGATTTTTTTCTTGTTTTGGTATTTAGGGGGAGTAGATAGATGTATATAGTTTATTTTTTCAGAAAATACAAAAACAGTATAAAATGCAAAAATACAAAAACATGATAAAATCTGAAAAAGAGCTTGTGTATATAGGGAAAATGATAGTACATCGGCTAGACAATTACAGTATGCTAAAGATTTATAAAGTTTAATTGAGTTAAACAGTCTCACTAATGATGTGTCGATAGGTTTTCGCACATTTAGTAGATTTATTCGGGATATAAACCTAAATTTCAAACTTGTGAAATTCGTGGGGAACACTACTTGGATATATAGGTAACCCCTGAAATCTCGTTTGAAAGGTCTCATAATCTGATATACTAGGTCTTTATACTCAATGATGTCTGGGGTATTATTCCGGGACTTCTGCTGAACGGTAGTTCTGACCTAGTCCTTGGATAATACTTTCTGCGAATGCTTGAAACACAGCTTAAACCCTCAGCATGCCGATGAAACAATAAAATTGATAGTCGCTGCTGTTGTAGCAAAAAGATCCTCTAAAGGGGACATACCTTAAAGTCGAAGCTGATATCTCTCTGCGTATACGGAAGTATCGACCTGAGATCCCTCGGCCCTCGCATACCTAACTTATGTACAGATATCATTGTAGTATACTCACCTGTAAGACTGATAATTGGGATTCTGGATACGGGAGTATATTCAAGAGGTGGGACACATGAATGAGCTAAGTTCATAAGACATCTAATTCATATCCTGAGTAAATTGAAATTTGTGTGGAAATTTAAGATGGATCAGTATATCGACAATCGAGGTGAATTGTTTAAGTCTGAGTATGAAATGAAGCTTAACGGTACTTGTAATTTGTCTGATAGCTGATATGATTCCCTGACACGCTTGCCAAAAATAAGTTTGTAAATAGTTTACTTTGTTTACTTTCTACAATTTAAGTTTTCTGCATTTCATTTCTTAGTTTAGAACACTTTATAAAATCCAAAAAGATTTCATTTCTGCTTTATTTTCTGAAAAACCAAAGTGGAGAGTTGATTGTTGGATTCTCAGATGTTTGAAGCAGATGCAAGAGATTCTGGACTGAAGAATAAGGAGAGCTTATTTTGATGGAGTTTTTTTTATTGGAAAGTTAAAAATAAGTTCATTAATTTGATACTTGTTATTTTCAGAAAAAATGTAAATTGTTGTTTTCAAAATCAGTTTGATTCGTCAAATGATCAACCAATGTCATTAAATTGGACTTGGTAGATTAATTGACTAATCAGGGTCATTAACTTGGACCTGAATACTTGAGTGGATTGCTATAACTGATTGAGTTTGTGATTTATTGTTGAAAAGATAGTTTGTAATGATTGATGTTTGAGACACAGGTTTTGGACTTCATTATTTCCATGGAAGCTAAATGTTAAAGCTTGAACCAGATCAAGACCTCAGATTCTAGCATATCGAGAGGGGGAGTCTGTGAAAGGGGGAGTCTGGAGCAACGGTTAAAGGGAATGCTGAAGATGAAGCTAGGACAAGATTGTGAACCTGTGAAGATAGAATGTTTATGATGAAAAGACAGAGTTGGAGATTGACAAAGGCAAAGACTTGAAGCCAAAGACTTCGTCAACATCCAAGGGGGAGTCTGTTTGTGCACTTAGTGTCTGTTAACTTTGTCTTATACAAGTCTTTTGTCTAGATAGGTTGAATGAACACACAACAGGGTCGAAATTAGGTTTAGATCATGTTTGAGATAGGGTTTTCGCTTGAAACTGTGTCTTGGCAGATTCAAGCGAAACCTATTCATCATCATCAAACTGTTTCGCTTGAAACTGATCTCAAGCGAAACCCCTTGGGCTGGCACTCTCAAGCGAAACCCTAGAGGCCTATATATAGGGGTGTGTGTTGTTCATTTGAAGCGAACTTGTATGTGTGTGTAAGAGAAGGTGCTGCTGGATTTGCTTCAGAATACATTGTAAAAGCACAAAAATCAATCAGAAAAGATAGATTAAAAGGAAACTAGCTGTTGTGACTTCTTTTACATTGATTCCGCCCTCGTATTTGAAGATGAACATCCTTAACTGACTTTTCAAGGTCCTAAAACGGTCCAACATGAAGCTTGGGGAGCAAGCGGGTCGATCGAAGCAAGTGAGAAAAGAAAAGCGTAATTTGGATGTGAGGTAAGTTAAAACTTACACCTTTTATTTGATACCTATTGGTTTTATAGATTTTGAATAATCAAAAGTCAAATTTTACTTATGATGTTTCGACCCGACATGCGAGGTTCGGAACAAAAGACAATAATGATAAACCACGTTGAATGGTTAAAAAGAGCTAATAAGGTCATTTAGTCATGTAATGACTAATAAATAACGAGTTTTGAATGATTTACCTTATAAGGTAAATCAATACAATTAATAAGGGTAAAATGGCAATGTAGTCACTCGTTGACGATAACCGTTAGTTTTGAAGGACACTTTATGGCGTAAGATATAAAGGGGTCAAAATAATCAAGAAATAGATTTATAAGTAAATTGACCGTACGGTGTAAACAGGTACAAGTCATGTAGACGAGATAATAATAAATCCATCTCGTAAAAGTAAACGGTCATATAGACCAAACGGGTCAAAAGGTGAAAATATAACCCTTTGACAATATTGGCTAATGTTTTGTCGAGTTGCATGATTACAGGAATAAATATCGATTGAATGATGACATCGCTATTACTTAGTGCCACAAAGGCAAGGTATCGTAATGGGTCAATACATTGATCCGAGCCAGGTTTTTGTAATGATTCAACTCATCATGTAGAATTTGAGGTTTTCTAAGAGTTAAACAAGGTCAAATTGGATATTTGGTTATCTTAAAGAAAAACCGAATAATTCAAGCTATAAATGTGGTGTTTTAGAAACATAATGGTTTCTAAACAAGGTCATAGTTAAAAGACCGGATTTTTTGGTCAAACAAGTATCTGAAAGTCCTTCGTCGTAAAAGAAGGATCAAAATTGACCAAAACGCCATTGTAGGCTAAATTGAACAAACCACCCTTAAAGGTTGTTTGGAAACGAGTTTCATTATTAGATAAATACTTAGAATAAGTGTAGAAGTTGAAAGATGTAATACATTAGTCAAATGGCTCTATTTGAGTCTTGCCGTAAAATATTAATCCGAGGGGTAAAACTCGGAACATATAGATATCCACATTAGATCCAACACACTTATAGTTGTAGTGGAAGATTACTTGATAAGAAATGTAGAAATAAGATGCTAGAAATGAATGAAAGCGATTTCAAGCTTTAAAGTGCTTAAATACCCTTAACGGGTCAAAATAAGCATACGAGCGAAAACGGGTTTAAATTGTGTAATAAACCTATGGTTAGAACCTAATATGGTAGGTAACATTAATTTGAAGAAGTATATGTGATATAGGAATCAAACAAATAAGTTTGTTTGATAAAATGCATAAACGGGTTAAAATTCGGTAAAAAGGTAACGAGTCGAAGGCTTAGAAGTCTCAAAATTTCTTATGTTGAATGTAGGATTTTAACTCCATAAGATGGAGGATTAAATTACGGATGCGTAGGAAAAAGAATCGGGTAAAACGGATCAATAACGAAGAAGTTATGGCCGTTTTCGTAAAAACCGGTATTGCTGAAAAATGCAGGACCCAGCTCCAAGCCTGCTGGAAACTGGTCTCCCCCGCGTGGTGCGAGGGAGCAACGTGGCGCCGTCGCGTGGCGCGACGGAGCCCTGTTTTGGCAAAAAAAAATTATTTTAATCAGTTTCGCTTCCCGGACTCGTTTAAATACGTTCTAAGTTACGTATGACTAATCCAACTCATGTTTTATGAGTTTCAGGTAATATTTTAGCACCGGCGGACGATCAAGCACAACGAAGAACCGAACACGATCAAGAAATAAGTTTCCGCACTATGTATCGTTGTTTTGTTAATGACGAACTCAAACATGTTATTTTGTATAGTTTTAATTCTGTAAATAAAGTTTAATGAAACCCGTATTTTCAATGTATTGAAATTCTAATTACCCGTTTATTTTCGTAAATTATACAAAAATCGTTAAATAATAATAAGGGTGTTACAAGTTGGTAATCAGAGCTCAAGGTTGTTGACAAGTGTGTTCGGTTCGAGGCTTGATCGCAAATCCGGTAAGTACATGTATATCAATGGTTTAGTATGATTAAAGTGTTGAGAACAACATATATGGTTATCGTGTAATACACGTTACACCAATAAAAACGATATAGAATAGATATTGTCAACGAAATTACACGCGTTGATGCGTATAGTAGAAAAGCCTTGTATTATAATACGGGCATCCTTTAATGTTGAAATTACTAATTGTTGTATATGTTTTAGTTGAAGGACACTCGCATATGAGGATAGCGAGAGTTTAAAAAATCGCAGATTTGACAGAGGAACGGTCCAAAGAGTATGCTCATCAAGGACCTAAATCGCGTAACGGTCGCGAATAAGGCTAATGGCAAGAGAAGCCCGTTAGGGCAAACATTACCAGGTGCACATTTTAAATTTAATTGCACAAATAGTAATATGCAACAAATATGTAGAAATTGAAAGTTGCATATGTAGATTAAAAACTTGGAAAACCCCGAATAGAAAATGTATTCGGGATATTGTTTCCAAGAGAAACAAATAGAGGCATTACTTACATAGGGCGTGATGTGAAAACTATAAAAAGGTCATGCGTGTCATGTGTTAATCGCTTACTCTGGCCAATTAAGTAGTGCCATATGATACCATGAACTTCTTATAGCGGACACATTTACATCCGATGTAGTAAGGGCGGGGTGAATGGGACTAACTTAAAAAGTACCCAAATGAATCAAATGAGCAAAATATTTGATAATAATGTAAACGCACAGCCGGGTGGCGGAAGCGTATTACATTAGGATGATGAGCCCGAGTGAAGGAACAAAGATTAATGTAAAACGATTAAGGTATGCAATTGGGAGGGGTGTGCTTACACTCGAACCCGGAGAATGCAAATATGACTCTTAACGGACCGATTTTGTAAAACACCAAATTTGAGAACAAAGTAGGAATATAAAAGCAAAACGAAGTCATAATGCATACCGTAAGGGTTGCAATAATAACGACTTCGGTAAAACACCCGGTTGGTGGGTAAGGATTTAAACGCATGCGTGGACCGAGAAACGGGAACTCGGATGGGAAGTTAAAAGACTCGGGTTTTGAGTCATAACTAAAAGACGACAAGATAATGTAAATAGAAATTTTGAATAAATTATGTTCAACTATTTTAAAGTTGAACGGGTCGAATATAATGTCATGTTGAACGGCATGAGTAAACGCAATCGGGATAAAGGTAGCGTTAAAAGCAAAAGAATAATGAGCCCGGTAATGGGACATAATCAAATACGAATGTATGTAAATTGGATAATGGTGAGCATAAGATAAACCGACGCATAAATGACGTGAGAAGTCATAAAGTCGGAAAATTTGTCTGAAAGGAAACGAATGCAGCCTTAGACTACGGTTAATGTCAAAGAAAATACCAAGGCGAAAATAAATGATTTTAATCAAAAACAGGATGCCTTGATACCAAACATGTATTTTAAGAATGACATGAGTAAGGAGTGATCTACGGGATCAACCTAACCTTTGTGGTTATAAACAATGGAAAAGTCTACGAGACTAAAATGACCCACGAGTCATGACTATAAAGAAATAGATTATAAGGACCTCGCCTTAAAGAGGTGAAAGTCTAATAAATAGCCCATGGACTAAGTGATAAAACCTACGGGATAATTAGACAAAGTGAGGGAATAAATGGAGAACCCTCGCATAAAACAAAGACTGAAAAAGAATAAATTTTGGACTGTCAATATCCCGGTATGGATAATTGACAAAGGTTAAAGAGAAGACGCTAAACTAAAACTTCGGTTTTGGTAAGAAATAACGTTTCTACAAAAATGAATTATGATAGACGTATAAACGATAAACATGAAAGATATAAGTCTTGACACAGATAGGTGCAAGATGATATATCCAAAAAGTGATAATTCTGAAAATAGAAAGTTGATGTAAAATTTGGCATGACGTGACATGATCACGGTCAAGAAGTGTAATGTGAAATATAATCACATTAGAGCCGAGTGATGAATATTAGAGCCGAGTGATGAATATTGCTAAGTTAATTAAACTAGTGGAAATAACGAGATTACGTTATTTTAAGTCGCATTATGTCATGTAAGATACGTAGATGATTAATAACCAAAAGGATATTACCATACTTTCCTGGTAATACTAACAATCGGTTAAAGTATGAGAAATGCTTAATTGATTATCGAGATCAAATGCATGGAGTTAAACTCGATAAAACATGTAAGAAAAATGTTTCGAGGACGAAACCTCTTTAAGGGGGGTAGACTTGTAACACCCCAAAAACGGGTTTGGTAATCAAACTCCGTTAATATTACTGACGGGTAAAATATCGTTAGTGGTAAAAAAAATCACTCGGTAAATATTAGGATTTAAATAAATAAATCTAATATTAATTAAAAGGAGGATAAATACTTTGAGAAAAACAAAGTATATAAAAGGCCCGAGTTAACGGGACTTAGAGTAAACACAGGATGTGATTTCCCCGAACCCGCCAAGTAACTAGGAATATCAACTTAGTTAATTAAATGTTGTTAAAATGCCAATGAAACTTGATTAATAATACTCTTTATAAAAAGTTGACTAAACATGACAAAATTGAAAATAGTTTTATTTAATTAAAACAAAACACCAAAACACACACTTCAAGTGTGTGTTTGGTCGACATTTCCCAGGAGCCAAAAGGGGGTTCTATCAAGTGAACCCTAAATCCACAAAATTGATCAAAATCAAGGAGAAATCAAGCCAAGAATTTGGGGCTTTTAATAAAATCGTGATCACCAAGCTTAGGGGATCACAAGGTATGTTGAATTTTGATGTTTAGTAATATTTCGAAATTTTGATGAACTTGCATGAACGAAATTCTTGCATGAATGTTCAATGTTATAGTGATATTAGTGTGGGTACAAGTCTAGGAACAAACCCTAGATGCAAACTTGTAGAATTGTGCCATAAACTAGTGATTAATCCAAATAACCAAGTATGAGCTAAGTGGGTTTTGTTGATTTGATGAAATTGATGTTGTATTGATGTGTATAAACATCATATTAATTCATATGAATGAACTACTTGAACAAATTAGAGATGTTGTTAAGAGTTCATAAGTGATTAGAAGTGGGTTTTGACACAAGAGTTAAACCCATGGTTATGATGGTCAAAGTATATATGTGCATACAATGACTAAAATTACATGTTGATTTGTGGTTACTTGAGGTATGAATTAGATAACATGTTAGTAGATGTAGCATCTCAAAAGATGACGCTCACTAAGTGGTTGATAATGTGCCTAAGTCAAGTCATGTGAACTTGTTAGTGCATCCATATTTGTAAATTGGTGGTTTGACTTTTAAAAGTCAAACCAACCTATGATAAGGTTCATTAAGAATAGTAGTCAAAGATTCATAAGGTGTGAAAGTCATGATTTAGAATGACTAATCTAACAACCTTGTGAATAATGAATGATAGTTGGCGCTTATTAAGCTAGGTGAAGCTCGGGGAGCAAGCGGGTCGATCGAAGCAAGTGAGAAAAGAAAAGCGTAATTTGGATGTGAGGTAAGTTAAAACTTACACCTTTTATTTGATACCTATTGGTTTTATAGATTTTGAATAATCAAAAGTCAAATTTTACTTATGATGTTTCGACCCGACATGCAAGTTTCGGAACAAAAGACAATAATGATAAACCTCGTTGAATGGTTAAAAAGAGCTAATAATGTCATTTAGTCATGTAATGACTAATAAATAATGAGTTTTGAATGATTTACCTTATAAGGTAAATCAATACAATTAATAAGGGTAAAATGGCAATGTAGTCACTCGTTGACGATAACCGTTAGTTTTGAAGGACACTTTATGGCGTAAGATATAAAGGGGTCAAAATAATCAAGAAATAGATTTATAAGTAAATTGACCGTACGGTGTAAACCGGTACAAGTCATGTAGACGAGATGATAATAAATCCATCTCGTAAAAGTAAACGGCCATATAGACCAAACGGGTCAAAAGGTGAAAATATAACCCTTTGACAATATTGGCTAATGTTTTGTCGAGTTGCATGATTACAGGAATAAATATCGATTGAATGATGACATCGCTATTACTTAGTGCCACTAAGGCAAGGTATCGTAACGGGTCAATACATTGATCCAAACCAGGTTTGTGTAATGATTCAACTCATCATGTAGAATTTGAGGTTTTCTAAGAGTTAAACAAGGTCAAATTGGATATTTGGTTATCTTAAAGATAAACCGAATAATTCAAGTTATAAATGTAGTGTTTTAGAAACATAATGGTTTCTAAACAAGTTCATAGTTAAAAGACCGGATTTTTGGGTCAAACAAGTATCTGAAAGTCCTTCGTCGTAAAAGAAGGATCAAAATTGAACAAAAAGCCATTGTAGGCTAAATTGAACAAACCACCCTTAAAGGTTGTTTGGAAACGAGTTTCATGATTAGATAAATACTTAGAATAAGTGTAGAAGTTGAAAGATGTAATACGTTAGTCAAATGGCTCTATTTGAGTCTTGCCGTAAAATAATAATCCGAGGGGTAAAACTCGGAACATATAGATATCCACATTAGATCCAACACACTTATAGTTGTAGTGGAAGATTACTTGATAAGAAATGTAGAAATAAGATGCTAGAAATGAATGAAAGCGATTTCAAGCTTTAAAGTGCTTAAATACCCTTAACGGGTCAAAATAAGCATACGAGCGAAAACGGGTTTAAATTGTGTAATAAACCTATGGTTAGAACCTAATATGGTAGGTAACATTAATTTGAAGAAGTATATGTGATATAGGAATCAAACAAATAAGTTTGTTTGATAAAATGCATAAACGGGTTAAAATTCGGTAAAAAGGTAACGAGTCGAAGGATTAGAAGTCTCAAAATTTCTTATGTTGAATGTAGGATTTTAACTCCATAAGATGGAGGATTAAATTACGGATGCGTAGGAAAAAGAATCGGGTAAAACGGATCAATAACGAAGAAGTTATGGCCGTTTCCGTAAAAACCGGTATTGCTGAAAAATGCAGGACCCAGCTCCAAGCCTGCTGGAAACTGGTCTCCCCCGCGTGGCGCGAGGGAGCAATGTGGCGCCGTCGCGTGGCGCGACGGAGCCCTGTTTTGGCGAATTTTTTTTTATTATAATCAGTTTCGCTTCCCGGACTCGTTTAAATACGTTCTAAGTTACGTATGACTAATCCAACTCATGTTTTATGAGTTTCGGGTAATATTTTAGCACCGGCGGACGATCAAGCACAATGAAGAACCGAACACGATCAAGAAATAAGCTTCCACACTATGTATCGTTGTTTTGTTAAATGACGAACTCAAACATGTTATTTTGTATAGTTTTAATTCTGTAAATAAAGTTTAATGAAACCCGTATTTTCAATGTATTGAAATTCTAATTACCCGTTTATTTTCGTAAATTATACGAAAATCGTTAAATAATAATAAAGGTGTTACACCAAGAGGCACTAAAAGACAACAACTGGGTAGAAGCCATGAAAGAGGAGCTCCAACAGTTTAAAAGACAACAAGTATGGGAGCTTGTACCACTGTCAAGTGTTCAGACAGGAAGAGGGCATTGATTATGTTGAAACTTTTGCCCTTGTTGCAAGATTGGAAGCTATAAGATTATTCCTGGCCTTTGCTGTAAACCACAATGTAAAGGTGTATCAAATGTGCATTCCTCTATGGTAAAATTCAGGAAGAGGTATATGTTTGTCAACCTCCAGGTTTTGAAAATACATTTAATCCAAATCATGTCTACAAGCTAAATAAAGCTTTGTATGGCCTGAAACAAGCACCTAGAGCCTAGTATGAAACTCTTTTCACCTTTCTTCTCTCTATTGGTTTCACAAGAGGTAAAATAGACAAAACACTATTGTTAAAATGGAGAGGGAAAGATTTGATGATTGTTCAGATTTATGTGGATGACATCATTTTTGGAAGCACATGTTCCAAAATGTGTGAAGAGTTTAGACAACTCATGACAACTGAGTTTGAGATGAGTGCAATGGGTGAACTACAGTGCTTTCTTGGTCTCCAAGTAAAGCAACTGCAAAATGGTACTTTCATCCATCAAGGCAAATATGCCAAAGAACTTTTAGAGAAATTTGAGATGGATGATTGCAAACCATGTAGTACACCCATAGCAACCACAAAGATAGTCATGTCTGATAAGAAGGATGATTTGGTTGATCAAACTCTTTATAGAAGCATGATTGGGTCTTTATTGTACCTAATTGCATCTAGGCCAGAGATCATGTTTGCAACATGTATTTGTGCAAGATCCCAATCAGCCTATAGAAAGTCAAATCTTATTGCTGTAAAAAGGATATTTAGATACTTAAAAGGTGCTCCCACACTTGGTGTCTAGTATCCAGCTGATGGAAATATCAAGCTTTCAGGTTTCTCAGATAGTGACTTTTCTGGATGCAATACAACAAGGAAGTCCACTTCAGGAGGGTGCCAATTCCTAGGCAGTTGTTTAGTGTCTTGGCAAAGCAAAAAGTAAGCAGCTGTTTCAACATCCACTACTGAAGCAGAGTATATAGCTGCTGCAAGCTGTACAACCCAATTGTTATGGCTTCAAAATCAACTGCTGGATTTTGGTATCACTGCCTTAAAGACACCTCTCATGTTGGACAGTCAGGCAGCAAAACATATCATCAAAAATCCAGTTTCACATTCGACCACCAAGCACATTGATATCAGCCATCACTTTGTGTGGGATTGCTATGAAAAATGTTTGATTTCTCTGCACCATGTTCCAACTAAAGATCAGCTGGCAGATGTGCTAACAAAAGCATTAGACACATCCACCTTTGAATTCTTGATCTCTAGGATTGGCCTACTGAACATGGATTAACAGGCAAAATCCTGTTTTTCTATGAATAAAAACATTAAAATGTTTTCAGAAAATCAAAAATTCATCCTTAAAAATAGCTAAAAACGAAATTTTCATTAAATCCTTAAAAGTCTGCCATAACCACTATTTTTGGTTCAAACATCTATTCTGTTGATATTGTCCACTACTGAAATTCAACCTCTGTTCCTTCATTTCATTGTTAATCACTGTTGTCAAACATCAGTGTTTTCAACCCACTGATGGCTATCCACTGATAGCTTAAAGTCAGCCATTGTTTCATTTCACCACTGTGAACCACTGATATTGGCCATCAGTGGTTCCCTAAACAACTGTCTTCCATTATTCATCAAAGGTTGGCACGTGGATTGTACTTACCCGTTAGATCTTTTGTAACCGCTGCCACGTCAGCATACACTTTTTCACTTTATAAAACCCTGATCAAAACCCCAAACAGGGTTTTCACTGTTGAATCGAATTCAAAATTCTTTTCAAAAGCAGTTACCATCAAACTTCTTCAAATCATTCATCGTCTTCCTCATCTCGCAATCACCTTCAAATTACCATGGCTCTCACATTCAAAACCCTTCATAACTACCTGTGTATACTTGAGAAACCAAGTCAAAGCACAACCTTCAACTCCGTCATTGATGCTCTCTCGTCTTCAAAGTACAAAACTTTGTTGACCTGTAATGCTCCCATCTACCTAGATACCCAACGAGAATTCTGGAAAAATGCAAAACTTGAAGTTAAGGACAAAAAGCCCTTAGCTATTAATTCATCCATAAGGGGAATTCCAGTTACTATCACACCTCAAACCATTTTAGAGGTTTTTGAACTCAATGATCTTACAGGTAAAACCTCTTTCCCAAAGGATGATTATCAAACTGATTTCATTGAGAGAGGGTATGAAGAAGAAATGAAAAAAAGATACTTTACAAAAAGGCAGTTTTCCACCTGCCATGAGGTTTTTGTTCCATACCCTCCTCATGTGTGTTTCAAACAAAACAACAGCCTTCAATGAAATACCATTGAAAATCCAATACCTAGGTTATGCTATAATATCTGAAAGTGATTTTAACTATTCCTATGAGAATTTCAATGATATGGTTAAAAATATTAATAATGTTAAAGATAATAAGAAACCATTTCTTTTATTTCCAAGGTTTTTAAGTTTTTATTTACAAAAGAAATTTTTCAAACGATAATGCACATGTGCTAATCCAAGGAAATCCTTTTCAAATAAACAACATCTCTTCTGAAACATTCACAAAGCTGTCAAAACCTTCAAAAACACAAACAGAGGAACCTGAGCAGAATTTAGCAGCAACAACTGCTCCTCAGGCTCCTGCTGTTGAGCCCACTGCTCAAGGTGATCACAGTAGCAGACCCACTGCTGTGAAACCCACACCTAAAATCACCAAAAAGCCCAAGCAGAAAAAATCTCAAAAGCCCCCCCCCCCCCAAACCTTCCAAAAAGGTAACTCTGGAAGATGAGATCCCAGAGATTATACCCATGACAACACAAAAGTCACCAATAACCACTGCTGCTACTTGCTCACAACAGTTGGATGAAAGATCTCAACCTGAGCCTAAAACTCCTCCTACATCCTCTTAAAAGGATCAGGTTGTATCCATAGGGACACCACATTATAAAGCAATGGATTCACTTGAATCTATCTTCCACAGCCCAGCTCTCGGGGCAAATTCTCTTTCTACACCCATCCTCATTGCCCAAATTCCATCACAAATCATACCCTTGTTGGATGCACTTGATATGGACCAGGCACAAATCAGTTCTTCTCAACCACCTATCAATGAGAATATACCTCAACAAGTGACTGAGTCTGGTTCCTCTATCCTTGCTAACCCACCAACAACTGAGGAGGTTACACTGCAGGAATTACTAGTAATTCCTGTCAGTAGTTCAAGTGGAGCAGCTACTACAGGTGTTGAATCCACTGATTTACACCTAGACAGTAGTTTCATTAGTAAGACTCCCTTGAAGGAAATTTCTTCTTTGGGAACCTTAGTATCCACTGGTGTGTCTCCATTATACACTGGTATGCTTAAAAAGGTAACCTCTGCTGAAGAAAGAAGTCCCCAGTACCAAGAACAAGGGGCATCAGTGGATGACTTTTGGGAAACTTTCCCTAAGTCCACTGCTGATACAACCACTGCTAGTGGGAAATCAGATGATCCCATTAAGTTGGGTGATGGTTTACAATACAAATAATTGACGGAGATGGTTGATAAAATAGACACAACTGTTGCAGATATCAAAAATATGCTGCAACAGTTGTTACAATCTCAAAAGATTACACCCCCTGCTGCAACACCTGCTCATTTTCCCACTGAGCTGTAGAACATGTTTCAACCTATGCTTCACCAACAGAGACAATATGCTGATCATCAACATGAGATTCAGCTTCAAATGGTCAAAAATGCAATGGAAGCTAGGTATAAAGATACACAACCAGATATCAAGGCAATCAAGGCCCATTTGCTGCAAACCACTGGCACTGCTCCTCCTTCAATCATCTTTGTTGAAAACCCTGATGATGCCAAAAGGGGGAGAAAGGTAAAAAGGGAAAAGAAGGACTATACATTAAACCAGATCCAATGTCTAAACTTGTGGTTGAAATCCCAAGGCCAGATGGTTCAAAAAAGTTTGATGAGACTCAAAATGTTTTTGCTGAACTAAAAGCAAACATGAAAGAGTCAATGGAAATAAAAGGGTCCAAAAGGTTTGCACGAGAGAAAAAAGTTATGATGGAAAAAGAAGAGCAGGGTACTTCTACAACCAGAAGATGAATGCCTACCAGAAAGGTTAGCCAACCCAAAACCACCACAACACCTTCCAAAACCACCAAACATACTCCTCAAACTCCTAAAAGTTCCTCTCATCAAACCACCAAACCAACAGATGTTGAGACACCTGTTGTTTCAACAGTTGTTGGTACTTCAGTGGTTTCAACAGATGTTATCCCAACCACTGCCATCACCACTTCATCAACCACTGCCATACCATCACCACCAACACAAAAACCACCTGCCAAAAAGCAGAAGACAACTGCTGACACATCAGCAGTAGTAATGACAACAGTGGTTGAAACACCAGTTGTTTCAATAGCTGTTAGTCAATCATCCACCATCTCAACCACCAACACTCAACCCACAAACACACCACCAACCTCTCCAAAGCATAAAAGGAGAAGGGTAACCAACATTGTACTGGAAGATGACACTTCCCCACCTCCAAAATCTTCACAATCTCTGACCTTAGCCATAATTCCAAACCCTGCTCCAATTTCTTCAGTTCAAGGCCTAAAACCAAACACTGCTCTAGTCCCTTTGGGAGTACAATTTCCATTAGATCTTCCAGCAGTCAGAGAGGAGATCAAATCCTTCTACCTGAAGATGATCCTGCAAAAAGGAAACTCCCATCTCTCCAAGGTTATCCTTTGCCTAGAAACATTGAAGAATACTTGAAATTAAAGGTCAAACAAGCAGAGGATATATCTCAAAGAGATACAAAGGGAAAGACTGACAAAGAGATTCAAAGAAATTTGCAGTGCCTGCTCACCAAAGTCAGAACCTTAGAGCAGTTTTCAAAAGATCTCTGTCAGAAATTATCAGAGAAAGATGATGAAAGTATGAGACATGATTACATAGAATACATCATGGCATACAAGAAGTATAGAGCTAGAAGCATCAGTATAAAGCGTGGACCATCAGTGAGCTCAAGGAGGAGGTTGCCAGAATTCAAAAGATGATTGAAAACAAAGTAAAGCAAATTCCTCCAGTCTGGGAAAATTACAAGAAAAATGTGCCAGAAAGGACCTTGAAACTAAAGAGAATGAAAGAAGAGCTCATTGCTGCTGATTATGGGTCAAGGAACCAGGTTACAAGATGGTCAGAGATGAAAGTGATTAACACCTATAAAAGGTTGGAAGAGTTAAGGAAGAAAGATCCCACTACTTCCAAAAAGCCTGATTATCCAAAAACAGTTCCAGAAGCAGTGGTTCAGTCAAACAAAAGTTGCCCATTAGAAGATCCACTGCTCCACCTGCTGCTATCCTTTATCAAAGAAGGAAACAAAAGCAGATGGATGCAGAAACTAAAGAAGACAAGGCTCAAGAGGAATACATAATGAAAATGGTTCTTCAGACACTGTTGGTAGAGAAACAAGATAGCACAATCTCAAGACCCTGCCACAACTGTCATCACCAGGCCTCTATCTCCAAACTCATCAGAAATAAAAACTCTCCCAAGAAACCCATTGGATTCGAAAATACTAAAGTGGAAGTCTGATCAAAAGACCCACGTATTGACTCTGCTCAGATTCAATGGTGAAATGAAGCATATATCAAGGGAAGAAGCACTTGGCCTGGGTGTTGAAGATTTGCAAGATCTAGTTGAGCTTTCACTGTGCAGGGATGAGGATGATGTGGATTCCATGAACTTTGAATTACAATTCAAAGGTCAAGTTAGGGAACTCCTGATGAGGCAATAAAGATTCATAATAATGAAGAGTTTTGGCATCATCTGTTCCAGGGGGAGATTGTTGGGATTGAACCCTACATAGGAACAGTTGATAAAGCCAAAACTAGATCAGATCAGTGGATCCAGAATAAGCAGTTGTTTGTACTTAGTCTTTCCCCTTGAAAGTGATTCTATCATCTGCTGTCCACTAAGTACTGCCTTCCTCAACAACTGCTGATGACTAAAGACTGATGAAGACAAAGGACTGTTGGTCAATCTGCTGCTATGGTTCAAGTACTGCTGAAGACACAAAGCACTGCTGGGGCTAAAACAGTGGAATGAAGAAGCAGTAGTTTACTTTCTTTATTGTATTGTATTGTATTTGTAATCAGTAGTTAGAAAGCAGTAGTTGTAAAGAACAGTTGTTAGAGGTTGTTAGAAGGTTAGATGTCACTTTCATGGTGACGTCAGCAAAGATGCCACGGTGGTTTGTTCTGTACTATAAATAGAACAGTACCATGTACTGTTCTATTAGCTCTCTTCATCATAAGTCATTCTGTATGAACAATCACTGTGAGCTCAGGCTGAGGGGGAGACTAGTTCATGCATGCATTTGTAATTGATAGTTGTTATAAATACAATCATTCGATTCCAAGTATAAACATGTTTGCTAAAACTATTTCTCTCATTGATTGTGTGTTGAAAGTTTGTTTCACTTAATTCCGCTGCATTCAGTTCTGTTTCATCTTCATTATAATCAAACAAGCACAATCAAAGGAAACTCAGATCCTAACAAAAAATACACTAAATACTCCAAAGGAGTATAAATACCACAATACACACAAAAATATACAAGGAAGTATTTATAAATATATATACAACCCATAAAAGGGGTATTTGGACAAGATACAAAATATATATTAACATAAATATATTCCTCAAAATATATGGACTTGGACAAATATTGGACTTTTTGGATATATATATATATATATATATATTTGGACAAGTATCTAAAATTTACTATCATTTAATGGAAGGTATAAAAAACCGGATAAATGACAAAAAAATATATATATATTACAAACAAACCTAAAAATAAATTATTTTTAAGAAATAAAATTCCAATAAAGTATTAAAAATCAAAGGATTGATTTTTGGCAAATAATGTAAAATACCAAGCATTTACATATAAATACAAGTATACTTCCCTAAGTATACTTATACAAAAATAATATTGAAAATATTTTTTTAACAAATTACTTATATTTATTTTTGGAAAATAATGTACGTATCATATTTTGGATAAGTTAAAAATATAGATTATTTTAAACACATATCGTTTTCAAATACTACATATACAAATATATTTTTTGGGAAGAATATATATATATATATATATATATATATATATATATATATATATATATATATTTACAAGTCAACAATACAAATTCAATTTACAATAACGCGATGAACGTGCGAGACCCACCAAACAAGGGTACGACCCTCACATATGACGAACATACATAAAACAAATACCTAACTTAAGATGGTAACATGTACTTAGTAAGTTACAAGTTTAAGTGATTAACGTACGTAGAAACCTTATAGGTTACGACGTCTACGGGACAAGCACCGATGAAGTTTCGACGTAGAAGAAGCAAATCAGTGAGTTCATGTCCCCACTTTTAAACATTTTCTTATTTTATAAACTTGGGGAAAATACATGTACTATGGTATGTAGAAACAAAACTAATAAATGACGTATAGATCATGTGACGAATAGACTTAAGCACCATTAATCAACTATATACCTAGACCGCAGAACAAAAGGTTAGATCTAATGGGTTTCAGGCAGCCACACTCTTGGCCACGTTTTACCTAGAGTGCTTTTGTGTCTCGAGTCGTAAATCGACGGGAAAATGCCTATGGTTTGGATGCTTCCTATGTCGTGGTAAAATGCCTATGAAGTTATCAAGTGTGTATGCTCCGTTGCCACTTTTGATGGATTTGTTTGTTATATCACGCCACCTTGCGGAGATATAGCAAACAAAACCTTGATCTTTGATTTGGAATGAAGTGTAAACTTTGCAAACAATTATCTTTTGTTATGATGTAAACTTTAAGCTTAACTTTTGTTTTGAATGGTTAAACTATGAATACAACTTGGAGTTGTTTTATATTCATGTAGTATGTTTACTTATCGTATGCAATGAGAACCTTTCAGAATCACACCTCGTGCTTCCGCCTTAGAAAGGGGTGTGACACTAGTAATGACATGATTAAAGAGTTGGTTACAAAAGGTCCAAAAAGATATATGGATGTTGTTAAGTGCCTTGTGGATAAATTTGGAAGACATTTTTCTAATACCATGTACACTAGAATTCTATCAAATAAGGAAACGTGTGATAGAGAATGGCTAGTGTATTCGAAAAAACTTGACAAACTTTATTGTTGTTGTTGTAAAGTTTTAAGAACGAGGAATCCGAAAGGTGGGTTGGATGATGAAGGTTATAAGGATTGGAGACATGCTAGTGGTACACTTAAAGAACATGAAGTTGGTTTAGAACATTTCAAGAATATGAATGAATGGTTTGAATTGCGCCAAAGGTTGAAATGCAGAGAAACAATTGACAAAGTGGCATATGAGCAATTTAAAAAGAAAAAGATTATTGGAAACAAGTCATTTTATGGATTGTTGCACTTGTGAAATTTCTTGAAAAATATGGCTCAGCATTTCGTGGGACAAATGAGAAGTTTTATCAAAAAGGAAATGGAAACTTTTTTGATTTGGTTGAGATGTTGGAAGAGTTTGACCCGATTATGAAAGAACATGTGCGCCGTGTTTTGAATGAAGAGTGTCATGTACGCTTTCTTGGCCACAATATTCAAAACGCGTTGATACAATTATTAGGGGATAAGTTAGAACCGAAATCATCAAGAAGGTTAAGCAAGCAAAGTATTACTCTATCATCCACGATTAAATGCCTGATACAAGTCACTAAGAGCAAATGTCCATAATTGTGAGGTGGGTGAATTTTAACTCTAGTTCTGTGACCGTTGAGGAATCATTTTTAGGTTTTTTGGTTGTTAATGATACCACGGGTTTAGGAATTTTTAAAGTTACATGTAAGGAATTAGAGTCACTTGGTCTTGATATTGGTGATATGCGTGGTCAAGGCTACGATAATGGGGCAAACATGAGAGGAAAAAACAAAGGAGTTCAAACTAGATTTTTAGAAAAAAAAAATCCTAGAGCTTTCTATAGTGCTTGTGGTTGTCGTAGTCTAAATCTAGCATTGTGTGACATGGCTAACACAATTACTAAGTCTAAAGAATTTTTTGGAACAATACAATGGTTTTTGCCCATTCTATTAATAGGTGGCAAATTTTGAAACACAATGTTAAAGGATTAACTCTTAAATCATTATCTGCAACTCGTTGGAAAAGTCGTATAGGTAGTATTAAGACTATAAAAAATCAACTTGGAGATGTAAGAAAGGCTTTGCGAGTAGTTAGGGAGACGGATAGAGATGTTAAAATCATAAGTGAAGCTAAATCATTAGAAGAGTATGAACTTGGTGATTTGAATTTTTGGCACAAATTGTCATTTGGTTTGAATTATTATCAAATGTGAATGTGGTGAGCAAACGATTGCAATCAAAAGATGTTGTTCTTGATGTTGCTATTGATGAAGTGGACAAATTAATTAAATTCTTTCTGAATTATAAAGAAGTGGGGTTCTCTAAGGCGCTTGATAAAGCTAGAGAAATTGTAAATGAAATAGGTGTTAATGTGGAATTCCATCAAAAACATGTGATATATAGGAAAAAGCAATTTGATGAATCGTCAAGTGTAGAAGAAGTAACATTTTCACCCGAGGAGGATTTTAGAGTAAATTATTATTTATGTATTATTGATCAAGCTATTTTTTCACTTGAAACAAGATTTGAACAATACAAAAAATTTGAAAAAATATTTGGGTTTTTGTTTCCTAAAAAGTTGAAGACTCTTGATGAAGCCAAGCTTAAGGAGTGTTGTTAGCGCCTTCAAGATGCATTGAAGTATGAAGGAGAGTCTGATATTGATGCTAAAGAATTGTATACGAAGTTGAAGTTGATTAATACATTTTAACCGAGACACATTGACAACCCTTTTGATGTTTTAGACTATATCTTCCAACGCAGTACTACTTATCCTAATGCTATAAATATATATAAAGTGTTGTTGACAATTCTGGTAAACGTGGCATCGGTAGAAAGAAGTTTCTCAAAGTTGAAGTTGTTGAAGAGACCTATTTACGTTCTACAATGTCACAAGTAAGGCTAAACGGGTGGCGACAATTTCTATTGAATGTGAAATATTAGATACTATGGATTACAAGGAGTTGATCGAGAGCTTTGCTTCAAAAAATGCTAGAAGAACCACACTGTTGGCTTAGCAAGTAGGTTAGATAATTTGATTATTTTTGCTACACTATTTTTGTTAATTTGTTTTAACTATTTCATAACAATTATCGCAGTATTATGGGTTTTTAGTATTTATATATTTGATTGAATGATTGATGAGTTTATATTATATGAAGATTTGCAAATAAGACCCAAATTTTTTATCTCGAACATGGCCAAAAAGAAAATTTGTGATTTTCGGAGACGGTCGGATCGTACTTCTCGCTATATTAGTTAAAAGTTTGTGTTTTTTTATCAAAACAAAAGTTATTATTATGACTTATTTTATTTTATAAACATGACATGTTATCCGATTACAAGTTAAAGTGCTACATTTCACATCTATTTTATTTAGGATCGTTAATTTGTATATGCATAATAATATTTCAGGTAAAACCGTTCAAGTAAGAAAAGAGAATAAAACTAATGAATGACGTATAGATCATGTGACGAATAGGGTGAGATTTAAGCACCATTAATCAACTATATACCTAGACTGTAGAACAAAAGGTTAGATGTAATGGGTTTCAAGCAGCCACACACTTGGCCACGTTTTGCCTAGAGTGCTTTTGTGTCTCGAGTCATAAATCGAAGGGAAAATGCCTATGGTTTGGATGCTTCCTTTGTCGTGGTAAACGTTAATGTACTCGCGAAACATTAACGATCTCAATCTCCTTACATTTATAGAATACATTTTTGAATTACATTTTACAGTTACATACCATGATTCTTACAACTATTACTCATATGTTTTCACACAAAACTGCACGAATTCACACCAACTTTTGTTGACGATTTTCGAAACTTACATGTATTTCAGGAAACTAAGTTGATGTGCGCGCGGTCTCTTTGCTCAAGAATGTTGTTTATGTTTGAAGTTATCATGTGTGTATGCTCCGTTGTTACTTTTGATGGAT
The DNA here is from genome assembly GCA_030545235.1 of Helianthus tuberosus. Taxonomy (NCBI): domain Eukaryota; kingdom Viridiplantae; phylum Streptophyta; class Magnoliopsida; order Asterales; family Asteraceae; genus Helianthus; species Helianthus tuberosus. The sequence continues at coordinate 127,769,490 of CM060358.1, forward strand.
TTGTTTGTTATATCACGCCACCTTGAGGAGATATAGCGAACAAAACCATGATCTTTGATTTGGAATGAAGTGTAAACTTGGCAAACAATTATCTTTTGTTATGATGTAAACTTTAAACTTAACTTTTGTTTTGAATGGTTAAACTATGAATGGCAATTTGTAGTTGTTTTATACTCATGTAGTATGTTTACTTATTGTATGCAATGAGAACCTTTCAGAATCACACCTCGTGCTTCCACCTTAGAAAGGGGTGTGACATTAGTAATGACATGATTAAAGAGTTGGTTACGAAAGGTCCAAAAAGAGATATGGATGTTGTTAAGGCCCCCTTGGATAAATTTGGAAGACATTTTTATAATACCACGTACACTAGACTTCTATCAAATAGGGAGACGTGTGATAGAGAATGGCTAGTGTATTTGAAAAAACTTGACAAACTTTATTGTTTTTGTTGTAAAATTTTTAGAACGGGGCATCCGAAAGGTGGGTTGGATGATGAAGGTTATAAGGATTGGAGACATGCTAGTGGTAGACTTAAAGAACATGAAGTTGGTTTAGAAAATTTCAAGAATATGAATGAATGGTTTGAATTGCGCCAAAGGTCGAAATGCAAAGAAACAATTGACAAAGTGGCATATGAGCAATTTAAAAAAGAAAAAGATTATTGGAAACAAGTCATTTTACGGATTGTTTCATTGTGAAATTTCTTGCAAAATATGGCTTAGCGTTTCATGGGACAAATGAGAAGTTTTATAAAAAAGGCCATGGAAACTTTTTGGGTTTGGTTGAGATGTTGGAAGAGTTTGACCCTATTATGAAAGAACATGTGCGCCATGTTTTGAATGAAGAGTGTCATGTACACTTTCTTGGCCACAATATTCAAAACGAGTTGATACAATTATTAGGGGATAAAGTTAGAACCGAAATCATCAAGAAGGTTACGCAAGCAAAGTATTACTCCATCATCCTCGATTAAATGTCTGATACAAGTCACCAAGAGCAAATGTCCATAATTGTGAGGTATGTGAATTTTAACTCTAGTTCTGTGACCGTTGAGGAATCATATTTAGGTTTTTTGGTTGTTGATGATACCATGGGTTTAGGACTTCTTGAAGTTACATGTAAGGAATTAGAGTCGCTTGGTCTTGATATTGGTGATATGCGTGGTCAAGGATACGATAATGGGGCGAACATGAGAGGAAAAAACAAAGGAGTTCAAACTAGATTTTTAGAAACAAATCCTAGAGTTTTCTATAGTGCTTGTGGTTGTCATAGTATAAATCTAGCATTGTGTGACATGGCTAACACAATTACTAAGTCTAAAGAGTTTTTGGAACAATACAACGGTTTTTGCCCATTCTATTGATAGGTGGAAATTTTTGAAAGACAGTGTTAAAGGATTAACTCTTAAATCATTATCTACAACTCGTTGGAAAAGTCGTATAGATAGTATTAAGACTATAAAAAATCAACTTGGAGATGTAAGTAAAACTTTGCGAGAAGTTAGGGAGACGAATAGAGATGCTAAAATCATAAGTGAAGCTAAATCATTAGAAGAGTATGAACTTGGTGATTTTGAATTTTTGGCACAAATTGTCATTTGGTTTGAATTATTATCAATGGTGAATGTGGTGAGCAAACGATTGCAATCAAAAGATGTTCTTGATGTTGCTATTGATGAAGTGGACAAATTAATTAAATTCTTTCATAATTATAGAGAAGTGGGGTTCTCTAAGGTGCTTGATGAAGCTAGAGAAATTGCAAATGAAATAGGTGTTAATGCGGAATTCCGTAAAAAACATGATATATAGGAAAAAACAATTTGATGAATCGTCAAGTGTAGAGGAAGTAACATTTTCACCCGAGGAGGATTTTAGAGTAAATTATTTTTTATGTATTGTTGATCAAGCTATTTTTTCACTTGAAACAAGATTTGAACAATACAAAAAAATTCGAAAAAGTATTTGGGTTTTTGTTTCCTAAAAAGTTGAAGACTCTTGATGAAGCCAAGCTTAAGGAGTGTTGTTAGCGCCTTCAAGATGCATTGAAGTATCAAGGAGATTCCGATATTGATGCTAAAGAATTGTATACGGAGTTGAAGTTGATTAATACATTTTTATCGAGACATATTGACAACCCTGTTGATGTTTTAGACTATATCTTCCAACGCAGTACTACTTATCCTAATGCTATAAATGTATATAAAGTGTTGTTGACAATTCCGGTAACCGTGGCATCGGCAGAAAGAAGTTTCTCAAAGTTGAAGTTGTTGAAGAGTAGACATATTTACGTTCTACAATGTCATAAGAAAGGCTAAATGGGTGACGACAATTTCTATTGAAAGTGAAATATTAGATACTATGGATTACAAGGAGTTGATCGAGAGCTTTGCTTTAAAAAATCCTAGAAGAACCACACTATTCGCTTAGCAAGTAGGTTTGTTGGAACCTGAAGGTTTATTCATGTAGGTTAGCTTAGTTTGAGGGTTGATTATGTTTATGTTTAGTTTACATGTTTGGGTCGGTTTTGTTAGTATTTGGGTTAGTGGACTTGTGTCGCAATGGGCCTAGGGTATAGCCTAGTTGTTTTGTATTTAAACAAACCTCAATTGATGTGTAGAGGTGGTTGATGAGTTGATTAGTGGCGACACAAAGGACACAAGGAACCGGTTGTGGTTGAAGTCTTGTATCAGTCTTTGCTTGATCATTGAATGCAAGATTTCGGTTTGTTTTATTAGTTATTCTTGTGTTATTTCATTCTTAGTTCTTGAATCATCTTATGATTGTTTTCCGCACCTTCATAAGTAAAGTTTGATATCATTGGAAGATCCGAACGGGTTTTACAAGTGGTATCAGAGCTGTTAGAACCTGTTTCTAGGCTCGGTGTGATATCAAATATTCAAGATTTTGAATTTTCGTTCATCGCGTTCTTCGTGTTCTTGGTTATGTTCATCGAATTTTGATCAAAATTAGTATATTTTGGTGTTTAAATTTTGAAAAAGTCTGTTTATAGAATAGACATAATCTCTTTATTTTCCCAAAAATATCTTGATTTAAAAATTCCCAAAGATTTCGGTGGAGAGTTGTTGAGTTATTAATACTTTCCATATATTATTATTATATACAACAGCTCATCAATTTTCATCATTATCTGTTTTCGAGTCTCATCTTTCTAGAAGGTTTAGAGTCATCATCTTTTTCATATCAGTTATCCTCTGAGGTCTCGAGTAATCATCTCTGCTGATTTCGAGTCGCAACCGAGGACATAGCCTTCAACTGGTCTCGGCTCCTCAACATATTCACAGTCTCGACTCGCAACCTCCATTCAGCTTCTTCAAGGTCTCGAGTAGCAACCACCGTTTCGGCTCATCCTGTTTGGTTTCGACTCGCAATCATCTACGGTTTCGACTCGCAACCATCTACGGTTTCGGCTCATTCTGCTTTGGTTTCGATTCGTCCTGCTTTGGTTTCGACTCATTTGACTCGCAACCACGGTTCCGAGTCCGAAGTTCCCGTGTCGCAACCGAGTTCTCGAGTCGCAACCTTCAATCACCACGGTCTCAACTAATTCTCTCGAGTCGCAACTCGTAACCATAACCCGTTGTGTTAATTTGATGCGTCAGTCTCACACTTTAGGGCCTAACAATCTCCCCCTAGACTGATGCCATCAAATTGTCTTCATACCATGAATTCAGCAACGTCTTCAACGAAGTCTATGGTTGTCTCTATGCTGCAGATGTTGTGGAAGTTCTTGACTTCTGAACTCTCAGCACTGGGTCTCTTTCTTCAGCTTTTGTGGTTAGCTTCATATCAGGATCTCGATCAGCTTTGCTTGAAAATCATGTTAAAAAGAATGTGAGAGGAGGATTCTCAGCAGCTCTTTTCTTCTTCAGTCTTTGTCTTTCAAGCAGGTTCACGGTACTTCTTCAAACTGCTGTCTTGGTAAAACAATTCATTACTTTGGCTGAAAATCAAGCGAGTACTAAGGTGAAGGCTATTCGATCAGACAATGGGACAGAATTCAAGAACGTTACTTTGGATACTTTCTGCATTGATAAGGGAATCGATCGTCAGTTCAGTGCGCCTCGAACTCCACAACAAAATGGAGTGGCTGAAAGAAGGAATCGTACTCTCATTGAAGCTGCGCGTACTATGCTGGCTGATTCAAAGCTTCCTAGCTTCTTTTGGGCTGAGGCAGTTAGCACGGCTTGTTATATCCAGAATCATGCTTTAGTAAACAAACGTCACATGAAAACCCCTTATGAGATTCTGGAAGGACATAAACCTTCGGTTTCACACTTTCGTATTTTTGGTTGTCCATGTGTATTATTACTAATGGACTCCAACGGAAAGTTTGAAGTCAAAGGTGACGAATGTTACTTTGTTGGATATGCTAAAGGCTCTGCTTATAGGGTATACAACAAAGTAACTAAAAAGGTCGTCGAGTCGTGCAACATTGAATGGCTTGAAGAGAATGCTACGGACGCTAGAGTTGGTCCAGAATGGTTATACGATTATTCTGCTCTGTTTAAATCATTTAACATTTTGTCAAGTGATGTTTCAGTTGCAGGTGTGTCTATTCCCAAACAACCATTGTCGTTTGAAGATACGGAAGACGAAGCACAGATGCAAGACAACGTGAGGCATCATACCATTGATCCACCGGGAATGGTGTTTACGCAACATCCTACACCAACTCCGACGGTCAATCGATCTCCTGAGGGTGCATCAACTAGTGACTCTGTTTTATTTCCTGAACCAATTCCTGAGGATTGTGTTGTCACTTCTCCTGTAGTTCACACTACTACAGCACCTAATGAGGGGGAGTCTAGCAACACCACCACTGAAGAGGAGATTGTACCTGATTTGGCCATACCTACGAGCGTTCAGCGAAATCACCCAATCGAAAATGTGATTGGTCCTGTAAATGCAGGAATTTTGACCAGGAGTCAATCAGGAACCATTAACACTTGCTTATATTCTTGTTATCTTTCTCAAATCGAACCTAAAACTATTGATATAGCTTTGCAGGAACCTGGCTGGGTAGATGCTATGCACGAAGAGCTGAACCAGTTTGAAAAACTTGGAGTATGGAAGCTCGTCAAGTTGCCAACAGGAAAACGTAAGCTTGGAACTAGATGGGTATTTCGAAACAAGCAGGATTCTGCAGGAGTCATTGTTCGAAACAAAGCAAGGCTGGTGGTTCAGGGATTTAGACAAATTGAAGGACTGGATTATGATGAAGTATATGCTCCGGTTGCACGACTTGAAGCCATCCGGATCTTTTTGGCTTACGCGTCATACATGGGATTCACTGTTTATCAGATGGATGTCAAGACCGCGTTTCTCTATGGAGATGTGAAGGAGGAAATTTTTGTCGAGCAGCCACCAGGGTTTGTGCATCCAGATCATCCTGAATACGCTTACAAGCTAGACAAGGCGCTGTACGGGTTACACCAGGCTCCTCGAGCTTGGTATGCCACACTAACAGAGCATCTGTTGGCTCATGGGTATACGCGTGGCACCATAGACCAGACTCTGTTTATCAAGAAGGTAGGACGTGATCAAATCTTGGTTCAAATCTATGTTGATGATATCATTTTCGGATCTACAAGTGAGGATCTTTGCAAGGAATTCGAGAGAGTTATGAAAAAGAAGTTTGAAATGAGTGCTCTGGGGGAAATGACACTGTTTTTGGGTCTACAAGTCAAGCAGAGTTCACAAGGAATTCTTGTTCATCAAGGGAAGTATGTGGATGATGTGCTGGAAAAATTCAAATTCACGGACGCAAAGCCTGCTGAAACACCTATGGCAGAGAGACCACTATTGACTGAAGATGAAGAAGGAGAGTCTGTCAATCAACGTCAATATAGGTCCATGATCGGGTCATTGCTGTATCTCACAGCTAGCCGTCCGGACATTATGTTTGCTGTTTGCAACTGTGCACGCTATCAGGCTAATCCTAAAACTTCTCACCTTACTGCTGTTAAAAGGATCTTTCGGTATCTTAAAGGCCGACCTCGGTTTGGCCTGTGGTATCCGAGGGATTCCAATTTTGACTTGTTTGCTTTCTCTGACAGCAATTTTGGAGGTACTGACAGTGACAGGAAATCTACATCTGCGGGATGTCAATTTTTGGGTGATCGGCTCATTTCTTGGCAATGCAAGAAACAACAAACAGTGGCGATATCTACAGCTGAAGCCGAGTATGTTGCTGCTTCTGCTTCTTGCTCTCAAGTGGTGTGGATGCAACATCAATTGCAGGATTATGGTTTGACTTATCTTAACACTACTATTTACTGCGATAATGATGCTGCAATACAAATTGTTCGAAATCCTGTCTTTCACTCCAAAACCAAGCACATTGATATTAAAGTTCATTTTATCCGAGACTGTTTTGACAGAGGTCTTATTACTCTTGAACAAATCGACACAGATGCAAATGCTGCTGATTTGTTCACTAAACCTGTCAGCAGCTCGAAATTCAGAGTGCTTGTGGATTTTCTAAAAATGATCCGTTTTACTGATTGAGCATGTTTTTTTTGTTTTGTTTTTCGTAGGTAAATTTGTTCATAAAGTTTTCTATTCTTAGGTAGTTTTTATTTATGCTCAAATTTAGGGGGAGAAATTTTGAAAAATACAAAAACATTAAAAAAAATAGAAAAATACAAAAACATTAAAAATTTAAAAATACAAAAAGAGGTGTGGCAGGACTGGGAAATGAAATGAATTTTCACATTATGGTCAAGGGCTGACTCATGTAAGACCAGTATCGAAATAGTTTGACTCTAGTATGATGTGTTGGTAGGCTCTATCCTTAAGACTGGAAACATTGGCTGTTTCTGTTCAGAACTAAAAGAGTACATGACCTCAGAAAAGAAAATCACTTGGAATTAGCTCATTTCTATTTGAATGTCTGTATGTTGTCCTGATACACACAATTTTGGTCTGACTCTGAAATCTTCTCTGAAAAAGTCGTGTACCTCCTCTGCTGCATCCAGATATATGCTGACCTGGAGGTGCTAGGCAACGTCAGCTTTTGCTGCATCCAGATACATGCTGACCTAGCTGTACGTTGTCGATCTGTAGATCAATTAACACCCGAAAGAGGCCCTCAAGTGCCCAAAAGAAACCCATGAAACCTATATCAAATTGAGAAAACTCATTTGATTTGTATATTACACCATCTCTGCTCAAGATCTATTCTGTTCTCTTCTCAATCTATTCCCAGTTAAGATTTCAGAGATTTGGATTGGACTTGTGAAATATGTGGTAGGGACACTACATGCATGATAGAGTGTGCTGTGCATAATTCCGAGAATTGATTAGTATTTGTTTGGGTGTTCATTGTTAAAATAACAAAACATGATAAAATGAGTTACAGGCAGTTATATGGAAAAGGTCTAGGGAGATGAGTTTAAGGGGACAAATATACTGGCAATTGTCTAGATCATCCAGTAGTAGATCAGTGTTGATAAGTGAAGTCAAGCCCGAAACCTTGTGATTTGATCCCTGAGTATCTATGCAAATTTCCTAAGTTTATTTTGTAAATAATATTTATTATTTGTTTTGTTTTTTAGGTTTTTATTTTGCAAACATTGCTCAAAAGGTTTAATGGATAATTTTTATTAAAATTAAATCAGTTTTTGAAATGGGTTAAAAAAATTGCTTGATAAATCTGTTTTAAGCCCAAGTCCACAAGGCCCAAGCCCATGATAAATGTTGAGTATAAAAGGGAGGTTACGAGTCATAACCTTGTTCACTCGCAATCAATTCTCTCTTTTTCTTTCAAGAATCCGGTGATCATCAACAGTTCCGACTGGTTTCCGGTTGCGATTCGCAATCTGATTCGTTAATCATCAAGGTATAATGACGTCATCATTCAAGTTTTGCAGGAATTATGAATGTTTGTTGAATATTCCGATGAAGTTTTGAAGATTCCGATGAGGATTTGAAGATTCCGATGATGTTTCCGATGAAGTTTTGAAGATGTTGACTCGCAATCAAGAACACTTAGGACTCGAAACCAGTGGTTACGAGTCGCAACATCAAGATTGCGACTCATGGTTGCGACTCAATGTTGGTCAGTTGCGACTCATGATTGTGACTCATGGTTGCGACTCATGGTTGCGACTCATGGTTGCGACTCATGGTTGCGACTCGCAGACAACTGGTTTCGACTCGAGACCTTTTGGTTGCGACTCATGGTCTCGAGTGAACAGTAACAGTGTTTGGTTTAGTTTTTTATTTTTATCACTGTTATATTCGAAAGTTGGAAACTTATTTGATTTGTGTTGTGTGCAGAAAATGGATTTGAAATTTATATCTTCACACAATCAAGTCGGATATTTGGCTCCTCCACCAGAGAAACACAAGCAGCTGTACGCGTCATTGATGAAAGGCTTGAATAGTTGCCGGATTGTTCATGCTCTTCGTGAGAATCCGGTTGTTTATAAAGATCTTATTCGAGACTTTTGGAAGACTGCTAACGTTGAAATCATTGAAGGAAAGGGAGCTATAGTTGCTGAGATTCAAGAGACGAAAGTTATAGTGACCGAGCAGATGATTAGAGATGTGTTAAGGTTTAATGATCAGGAAACAGATCCTATAGAACTTCCTGCTGGAACAGTGGAAGCAATTCTACCTCGTTTAAGCTACGAAGGAAAGTTTCCTCCCTTGGTAAAGAAGTTTGTGCATCCATACTGGCGTCTGTTGCTGCATATGTTTCTTTTGTGCATGACAGAAAATAGAGGGGGAATTGATCAGTTGAATACTACTCAGTCTGCTGCTTTGATGTGTGTGATTACAAATGAGCCGTTTAATTATTCAAGATATATCTTGGAAGCAATGAAGAGAAATGCAATTGGGCTTCGAAAGGATAAGTTTCTTATGTATCCAAGATTTGTGCAGATGATTTTGAATGAGTGTTATCCGGAATTGAAGAGATCTGGTAATACGTTGGAATTAAAGCCTATGGGTCCTTCATGTTTTGGTGCTCTCACCTCAAAGAAAGGAACTGAGAAAAAGTTTGAAGGTTTGATTGAGTTGGAGAAATTTGGTCAGTTTGCAGAGACGGAAGATGTTAGTGAAAATCCAGTAATAGCAAAATCTGTTTCAGTGCATAGTGTACCTGCAAGTGCTATTGTTGCTGAAGAACATGATGTTCATATGGATGCTGAAGATCAGCCTGAGACAGAGATTTTAACAATAGACTCTGACGATGAAGGCGTTGAGATTATGTGTGATTCTGGTGAAGATGAAGAGCTTCCTCCTGAAGCTGAAGTTGATACTGCTGTTTCTGCTGTTCCACCCGTGATTACTGCTGAAAGTTTGGCTTTGTTATTAAAATCTGTAACTGATAAGATGGGAAATCCTCCTTCTGATCTTTCAGTGTCAAGTGAAAAGCCTAGTGAAAACCCAAAGGATTCTGATTCCATGCCATTGAAGCGGAAAAGGAGGGATCCTCGGCTCGGAATGTATATTGAGCATAGCAAAGATCAACCCGTAATTACTGATGATGATGATGAAGGTCTTTATGACTTCGAGTTTGAGAAGAATGTCACCGATACCACCACCGCTACTGCAGACATCTTTGATTTTGATTCTGATACTGAAAGAACTGATATGGTTATCACTACTGATGATGTTCAGGTTACTAGTATTGATGGTGATACCACTGTTGATACAACGTTACCTAGTGCTACTGAAGTTGCAGGTTCTTCTAGAGTTAATATTGATATGCCTAGTAGTTCAAGTGGTAAAAGACCTGAAGAGCCATTTAGAATGCCATTTGATGATGATTCGAGTGATGAAGATGAATTTATTAGCATGAGAGATATGAAGAAAAGAATGATTGTTCTTGAGCAAGATTCAATTCATAAAGATGCAAAGATTATTCAACTTGAAGATACGGTTGTGAAGAAAGATCAACAGATTGAGCAGCTTCAAGGAGATGTTAGTTTGTTGTTTAATATGGTGTATGACTTACGTGGAAAGTTGGAGAAGAAATTTGGACAGGAGTTCTCAGATCCAACCGAAGTTGAAAACAGGAAAAGGGCTTTTGAAAAGGATGATGCTGAAAGAGGTGCTGCTATGGAACAATACTTTAGAAGAGTTATTGATCCTGTTGCAGACAAAGAGAAGGCTGAAAGAATCAAGAAGAAGAGAGAGTTTGTAGTTATGAAGAATCGGAATCTAAATCCAGACGATGATGATGCTCATGCAACTCATCATTTAATGGATGTTGGTGAAACTCTCTATGATAAGGTTGGAAATCGTTCTGGTGTAGTTAGCTGGGGTTATGATCATGATCGCAAAAGATGGTGGATAAAAAGGAAAATTGGACCTGTTGAGTGGTACAAACATCCAGGCCAGTTTCAGTCATTTACTAAAGTGGACTTGACAGACTTGTCTATAGCACCTTATGTAGATGATAAGCCTGGAGGAGTTGGATATAGGTTTTTCGAAAGGTTGAAGAGGGAGGTTCTTAAGGGCTTTCCTTCAATGCGTACTGCAGAGTCCATTGTTAAACCAGCTAAAGGCATTAGAGATCCATATACGAACAAGCGAATGAAGATTGTGCGCTGGCCTGTAACTGACAAAGAGAAGGTGATTCCATTGGTGAAAAAGATACCAAAGGGTGCTCTGAAGTCTCTACATTTTTGGTCTTATGATGAGCGCTTAGGGCAGGCAGTGATTGTTTGTGATGATGATGTGTGTTTTCGCTTGGTGGATCAGATTGATTTACTGAATGTTGCTCATGAAGATTTAGAAGTGTTAGCTCGTCATCAAATTAGAGCTACTGAGAAATATGAAGAAATTGCAAAAGCTTGGACTAAAGCTGTTACAGCATCTATTCATATTCATACAAAGGGTTTCGGTGGTATTAAGGATCGGTTGCAAGGTGATCGTGAAGGTTAAAGTGTCAAGAACCTGCATGCATAAACCTAGGGGGAGATTGTTGGAACCTGAAGGTTTATTCATGTAGGTTAGCTTAGTTTGAGGGTTGATTATGTTTATGTTTAGTTTACATGTTTGGGTCGGTTTTGTTAGTATTTGGGTTAGTGGACTTGTGTCGCAATGGGCCTAGGGTATAGCCTAGTTGTTTTGTATTTAAACAAACCTCAATTGATGTGTAGAGGTGGTTGATGAGTTGATTAGTGGCGACACAAAGGACACAAGGAACCGGTTGTGGTTGAAGTCTTGTATCAGTCTTTGCTTGATCATTGAATGCAAGATTTCGGTTTGTTTTATTAGTTATTCTTGTGTTATTTCATTCTTAGTTCTTGAATCATCTTATGATTGTTTTCCGCACCTTCATAAGTAAAGTTTGATATCATTGGAAGATCCGAACGGGTTTTACAAGGTTCGATTATTTGATCATTTTTTACTACACTATTTTTGTTAATTTGTTTTATCTATTTCATAACAATTATCGTAGTATTATGAGTTTTTATTATTTATCTATTTGATTGATTGATTGATTAGTTTATATTATATGAAGATTTGCAAATAGTACCCAAATTTTTTATCTCGGACATGGTCAAAAAACTTTGTGATTTTCGGAGACGGTACTGATCTTACTTCTCGCTATATTAGTTAAATGTTTGTGTTCTTTATCAAAACAAAAGTTATTATTATGACTTATTTTATTTTATAAACGTGACATGTTATCCGATTACAAGTTAAAGTGCTACATTTCACATCTATTTTATTTATGATCGTTAATTTTATATGCAGAATAATATTTCAGGTAGTTCAAGTAAGAAAAGAGAATAAAGTCCTTGGAATTGGATAGAAATAAATACCTTGTAGAAACTCCATACCATGCATATGAATTCAGTTAGTTTCTTAAATCAAGTCTTCATTACAATTTAACCCTAGTTTTGGAAATGTATATAATGTAATGTATAATTCCTACAGCTGGTAGTACACTTTTTTAATTTAATCCGTTATATGAAGAAAGATTTGAGACCATTTCATAAACATTTTTAATTTAATCCGTTATATGAAAGAGTTGAGATCATTTCACGAATGGATAAAAACTGACACAAGTATTGCTTAGAAGCATGGCCGGCCCTAGGGTCGGCGGAGAGGACCACTGGCCAGGGTCCGATATTTCGAATGGCACGTTTTTTTAAGAAAAAAAATCCGATATTTATATGTAAAATATTTTTTTAATAAGGTACACCAATGCAAACACCAACATGATCCCTTACAAACTATTCTTATAGTTTAGATTAGTTATTAACCCATTTGGCATTATGTTTAGCCTTTTAGTGAGCCAAATACCCAATTTCGTTAAGGCCTAAGAGCACATTTTTTCGAGCTCGAACAGGGTACACGAATTCTCAGGGCCGGCCCTGCTTAGAAGAGTTCAAAAAATATCAATGTTACACCACAAAGCCGGAATCATATCTTCCGATCACCGATCATACCCACGATTTCTTAACCCTATATGCTATTAGACCATGTGTAGTGGTTTACCTCAATAACGCCCCCACCATGGGGCGTTTTGCGACACGTGGCAGTCCAGTCAGCATGGGGCATTATTGGGGGTTATTGCAAAAGTGCCGTAGTGGGAATAATGCCCAATAACGCCCATGCAATCATTTCACAATTTTTTTTTTTAATTTAAAACATAAAAATCTTCATTAATTTAAAATAAAAATTACACTACTTGAAATAAAAAAAAATACAATACTAGAAATAGAAAAAAATAAAATCCGACTAAATTAAAAAAAAAACACTAGTTTTCGTCTTCGCTTTCTTCACCCTCGCCAACTTCGTCTTCCTCGTCCTCCGTTTCTTCCTCACCCTCAGGTGGTACATACCGAACCGACCATGCGTGTTGTACCAAATCAACCATTAACTCGGAATGGTACGGTTCGTAACGCAACTCTCACGCATTCTTCACTCTTTCTTCCATTGACGCCTGTGGATGCTCCTCTTGAACGGCTTCTGGCACATAATTCTGGCATATAGCCTTTCCTTCGTCTTTCAAAATCAAGTTGTGCATGATTATACAAGCGTACATAGCATCTCTCATTTTTTGCTTGCTCCATGCACGACAAGGATTTTTCAAATATTGCCAGCGTTGTTTAAGAACCCCAAAGCATCTCTCAATGTCTTTTCGTGAAGACTCTTGAACCTTTTTAAAGTATGCTCTTTTTTCATCAATAGGATCACTAAACGTCTTCACGAAAATCGAATACCTAGGATAAATTCCATCTCTCAAATAATATCCATGAGGGTAGTAGTTTCCATTTGCGTAAAACGACGCTTTTGGAGCTTTGCCAGAAATTCACTCCTCTAACAACGGAGATTGTTCAAAAACGTTTATATCATTGCATGACCCGACCACACCAAAGTAAGCCGACCAAACCCATTGTTGGGATTGAACCCTACCAGAGGAACAGATAATGAAAGCCAAAACCGGATCATGACAGTGGATTCACAATAAGCAGCTGTTTACACTAGAACTTTCCCCTTGAAAGTGATTTGAAACATCAAATGTCCTCTATCCACTGATCGTATACAACAGCCACTACCCTTAAGAACTGATGAAGACCTTAAAGACTGTTGAAGTTTAAACATTGTTGTCCCATCAACTGTTGTTCTCTAAGCGCTGTTGAAGACTCAAGCACTGCCCACCCAAGGACTGATCAACCTTGAGGAAAGCACTGATGAAAGGAGAAAGCAGTAGTTTAGTGTGTCATCTATTTTATATATATAGTCAGTGGTTAAGATTAGCAGTGTCTATATAGGAACAGTGGTTATAGGTTGTTAGTTTGTTAGACGTCACTTTCATGGTGACGTCAGCTGAGATGCCTCAGCGGTTTGGTTTGTCTATAAATGGAACAGTACCCTGTACTGTTACATTTGATCGTTTTGAGTGAGTTCTTCTCCTCAATTCAATCCTTTCATCTTGTGCAACCAACCGCTGGAGTATCAGGCTGAGGGGGAGTTGATTTGTAAGCTTGCATTGTAATCATTTGATTTACTTGGTAATCTTTCGACTGATGCAATTCATGTGTTTATCAAATCCATTTCTCTTTATGATTGTGTTAACAAAGTTTGTTGTTCATTTCCGCTGCACCTTACATGTTTTTCATATTCATTGATTGATTCAATTTACACAAACAAACACTCTCATAAGAGCCTCTAATCCTAACAATTGGTATCAGAGCACGGACAGTCAAATTCAATCTAACAATCAATTTGACATAACAGTTCGACTCAAAATTCATTGATACTAAGGTTGGTTGTATTCAGTTGAAAAACAGAGTAACGAGTAATTAGTTCAAAAATACTATTCAAAAACTCTGTAAAACAACTAAGATGTCGTAAGACACACAAATTTCACACAACAAGTGATGTCATACACAAGTCACTCATAGTTTTCAGATCTGAAAACATATCTGTTAAACTATGATATTATTTCTTCTTTTCAAAATTGATTTCAACTGTTGTTATGAAATTTGTGATGTTTTCATTATATTAGATGCTAAAGTATGAACCTCGGATTAACAAAAACCTATGTTCATAAAAACATTAGTGTTTTTGCTAACGAAAGAGAGGGAAATTAAAACTTTAGTCACTTGATCTTATGTGTTGAAAAATAGGTTGAGATCCTCAAAAGGAACAAACCAACCTAGTTAAAATTACATTAAGAAAATCAGGGGGTCAAAAATGTCCAGATCATAGGTGATGGGAAATTTGGCATGAGCATGTGTATAAATGACCAAATCTCTCAAAACATTACTGCAAAATGATTTTGGAATAAGTATTCCTTCAATAAATGCCTCCTAGTGAGTATTTCAGTACTTATGAATGGGAAGGGTAAAAAGGGAAGAAGATAATCATAAAAACTCAAAAAGTGTGTTTATCTCAAAACTTTTGAAGTCAAAAGAAAAGAGTATAAATATAAAACGCTTAAGAGTCAAAAGTTGGGGTAAAAATGGTCATTAAGCAACTGTGTGCACTCATTGGTTCAGGAAAAGGTTCAGGTAACAATAGTATTCGCAGAGAATAAACTTTCAAAAGGACTAGACAAATTTTCAGAATCATCACATGTTAACAAAATCTACACCAGGGTTTTCGAAAACTCATGTGATCTTGTGTCCTCATTTTTCTGTTGTCAATCAATCAATAAGAGAATGGTACCAAACAGTGGTCAAAATGTATTTAAAATTTCATACCACTGTTGTCAAACCACTGACCATTTTCACGAGCTAGAGATTGATATGATTAGGAGTTTCAGTGGAAAATTATACCAGATTCTTTTTGATGTTGTTTTCAGAAAATTCTTTACTTATTTTTAAAAAAAGGGGGGGGGGGATTCTCTCGAATAAGGCAGGATATATCATTCTTCATTTTTTTTGAATAATATATTTTGAACCTTTACTGGTTTTTGATAGTAAAGGTTTCAATCTCCTGTCAGGATGTATAACCTTTATTTTTGTTGGCTATATTATCCTCAAAACAGATCAAAAGGAATTTGGTACAAGTGTCAAGGTCATATCTAATTCAAGTTTGTCTTAAAACTGATCAGAGATTGATTGCCAAAAGACCTTGAAATACTTGGGTACTCTTGTTTTAATTTAAATATTATAGCAAGAATGAGTAGCCTTAGCAAAAGTTTACATCATCTGGGGTACTAAACCACTGTCAAGGAGTTGTAAAAGCTTCAAAATGTGTAAATGACATGTGGCAAAACCTTGAATGAAAATTCTCAAAACAGTTGCTGACATACTAGTCTTTCAAATCATTACCATTACCTTACCCCTAACCACTGTTTTGCTCAAACATCTGTTTCCTAAATATTGTCCACTGCTGAAAGTCAGCCACTGATCCTTCAGTTTCTTGGCAAGCACTGATGTTCAAAATCAGTGTCTTATCCACTGATATGCTATCTACTGATAGTAAAAATCATCCACTGTTATCACATTATTACCGTTGTAACTACTGAGGCTTGGTACATCAGTGGTTCTCAAAACAACTGTCCTCCACTCTTCATCCACTTCATCAGAGGTTGGCACGTGGTCAGTTTTAGCCCTCAGATCTTTGTAACCGCTGCCACATCAGCACTCATTTTTTTCCCTTAATAAAACCCTGATCAAAACCCCAAACAGGGTTTTACACTGTCGAATTAAATTCTAAAATTCTCTTCTCAAAGAAGTTTTCAACCCTCCATCCCAAATCATTCTCTGTTCTTCTTCTTCCTTTTCAAAATGACAAAATCAAAATCAAAACCAAAATCACCATCATCTTCTGAATCCATTGAAATACCATACAAATCCCCTCACAACTATTTGGGTCTACTCACAAAACCCACAAACAACCACACCTTTGATTCCATCATCGACACCTTATCTGAATCAAAGTACAAAACTTTGTTAACAGCCGATGCTCACATTTACCTGCAAACCCAGAGAGAGTTTTGGAAAAATGCTACGCTTGAAAAACAAGACGATAAAGTAGTAGCCATCAACTCATCCATACTGGGTAAAGCGATTCAAATTACTCCTCAATCCATCTCAGAAGTCTTTAAACTCGATGATCAGAAAGGTAAAACTTCCTTCGATAAAACCGACTTGAAAACTGATTTCTTAAAAAGGGGATACGCAGAACAACCAAGAAGAGATATCTTACAAAAAGGTTTCTTTCCTTCTGCACCTAGATTTTTATTTCACACTTTTTTGATGTGTCTCTCGAATAAAAGAACTGCTTTTAAAGAAATACCTTCAAAGATTCAGTGCCTGGGTTATGCTATTTTAAACAATAAAAATTTTAACTATTCCCAGGAAATCTTTGATGATTTGGTGAAAAACGTTGATAGCAAAGCATTTTTACTTTTTCCAAGATTTTTAAGTTACTATTTTAAACAAAAATTTGGAAAAGAAAATGAAAATTTGCTCAAACAGGGTGTCTATTTTCAAATAAAAGGGTTAACAACTGAAACTTTTTCTAGAATGATGGCACCAATAAAAACAAAAGCAGAGGTGTCTGAGCAGAATTTAGCAGTTACCACTGCTCCTCAGACATCTGCTGCTGAACCCACTGCTCCAGGTGATCATAGCAGCACTACCACTGCTTTGAAACCCACACCTGCCACTACCAAAAAGACGATTAAGAAAACATCCAGAAAACCCACCAAACCCAAAACAAAGGCAACTCTGGAAGATGAGATCCCAGAGCAACTGCCAGTGACAAAACAAATGTCACCACAAAGCACTGCTGCTACTTCCTCACAACAGTTGGTAGAAAGATCTCCACCATTGCCTCAAACTCCTCCTGCATCCTCACAAAAGGATCAGGTTGTAAGCACAGGGACCCCACAATATGAAGCTCTGGACCCAATCGGATCCATCTTCCTCAGTCCTGATCCCAAGGACATGTCTCTTTCAACACCCATACCCTCACCAATCATATTACCACAATCCATAATACCCTTGTTGCATGCAGTTGCTATAGCTCAGACACAAACCAGTTCCTCTCTATCACCTATCACTGAGAGTATACTCCCACAAGTGACTGGGTCTGATGCTACTACCCCTGCTATCCCAGCAACAACTGAGGAGGTTACACCCCTTGAGTTACAAGTAACTCTTGGTGGTAGTTCAAGTGGAGCAGCAACTACAAGTGATGGATCAACAGATCTTCAGTTGGACAGTTGTTTCATTAGTAAGACTCCCTTGAAGGCAATTTCATCCATAGCACCTCTGGTAACCACTAGTGAGTTTGTTTTGACCACTGGTAAAATAACAAGGTAATCAAGTGCTGAAGAAAGAAGTCCCTAGTACCAAGAACAAGGGGCATCAATGGATGATTTATGGGCTTCATGTCCTAAGTCACACATTGATACAACCACTGCTGGTGGGGAAACAGATGATTCCATTAAATTGGATGATGATTCAAAATATCAGGAATTGACGGGCAGAGTTGAGAAACTTGAAACATCAGTTGCTGAAATAAAGGATATGGTGCAACAGCTGCTAAAAGCTCAAAAAGCACAATCCACTGCTGCTCCAGCTCAAGCATCTGCACAACCTGCACCTGCTGCAAATGAGTTGTGGAACTTATTCCAACCCCTGCTTGAAAAGCAAAAACAAATGGCTGACCAGCAACATGAAATACATGTAAAAATGCTGACAAACATGGTGGAGTCAAGATTTAAAGATACTCAAGCAGACATCAAAGCTATCAAGGCTCATATCCAAAGCAACACTGGAAAAGTTCCTTCCACTAACTGGGCAAATCCATAATACCCTTGTTGCATGCAGTTGCTCCGCCCCCACCCGCTGAGATAGTCTTTTAACTGCAACACATCCTTTGCTCCGAACACAATAACTGGGCAAATCTTACACCATTGCGCAATCATCTCCCAAATTCTTGTGCGAATTGGCATAAAGCGAAGAGATGGTCAGTTGTCTCCTCGTATATGCCACACAGGCTACATCGAACATCGCCCACCACAATATTCCTACGTGCTAACGCAATTTTTGTGGGGATACGATCCGCATCAATTCTCCAAGATAGAAATTTTACCTTAGTGGGAGACCAATTGTTCCAGTAGAAGGACGATACTTGCTCCGACCCTCCTTTCAACTGCATATACTTCCTTAGACTCCTGACAGTAAACCTTTTCGTCTCGTCCAGCGCCCATACCCATCTATCTCCACCACCAGATAACTCTGCTGAACAAAAGGTGCAGATTAGAATATCCAACTCCAGCGTCTCATCGCTGCTGCTCGGAGTTCGGCTCCAACTGGGACAAAAAACTAGCAACCCGCTTTCAACCTTAAGTCTTTCAGCAACTTTTACATTATTTGCCTGCTCCAATCCATAAAGCAAAGGGAACATGGTGTACAGTGGCTCTGGGGTGATCCACCTATCCTTCCAGAAGCTTACATCCTTACCATCTCCCAAGTTTAATTGAAAAAGACAAGTGAGATCAATATCCAGTGCAGAAAAATCTTGGGCAATTGAAACCACTTGCTTCCAAGGCCCTGGAGTCGTCATCTTTGCGGGGATACAACTCCACGACCTAGCGTTATTATGAAAGCTCCATATTAATTTTTTCCAAATGCTAAAGCTCTCCGTCTTATACCGCCACCACCACTTTGCAAGCATGGCCATGTTTGTCTCCTTTAATGACCCAATCCCTATACCCCCCCAATTCTTTCAGATTCATAACTTTACTCTATGCTACCCAATTGATCCTGTGTTGCTCCGTCGAGCCCCCCATAAGAATTCTCTCCTCAGGCGCTCCAACTCATGAATCACTTGTTTAGGGGCCTTGAAGAGTGAGAAATAGTAAGTCGGCAAGGAATTCATTACTGATTTGATCAAAGTTATACGCCCTCCATAAGATAATGAATTTTGCTTCTACACCAAAAGTCGTTTCTTGAAGGTGTCAACAACCGGCTTCCAATGCTTGACAAGATTCATATTCGCCCCCACCTGCAAACCCAAGTATTTAAAAGGGAAGAAACCCCTTCTACACTTGAGGATATACGCCATTTGTTGTACTTAAACCTCATCTATACCAATCCCATATAAGCTACTTTTCAACAAATTAACCCGAAGCCCAGACGTGAGATAAAAACACCGCAGGATTCTGCTCAGGTTTAGTGCATTCGACTCACTCCATTCACCAATAAATACCACGTCATCTGCGAAAAGAAAGTGAGACAATGAAGGGCCATGTGATGTACATTTTATACCTTGAAAGAGCCCGAGGGAAACGACTTGTTTCATGACCCCAGTCAGAGCTTCCATAGCCATGATGAATAGAAACAGGGATAGAGGGTCCCCCTGCCTAAGACCTCTATGGCATGGGAACTCTTGAGTGGGTGCCCCGTTTACAAGAACTGAAGCCCGAGCAGTAGTCACCATTGCCATAATCCAGCTCTGCCATTTTTTAGGGAAATTCATTTGGCTCATAATGGAGTTAAGGAATCCCCAGTTTAAGGTGTCTTAGGCCTTTTCTATGTCAACCTTAAAAACCAAACCGGATTTCCGAGACCTTTTTAGCCACGCCAAGACCTCGTTCAATATTAATGGGCCATCGAGAATACTACGGTTAGAAACAAAAGTTGTCTGCTCCTCCGAGATAAGTCCCTGGAATACTGTTTTTAACTTGTTCGCCAAAACCTTTGATATGACCTTGTTGATGCATCCTATCAGGCTGATAGGTCTGAAATCCGCCAAACCCCCGGGGTCAGAACACTTAGGGATGAACGCAAGGAATGAGGATGAACACCCCCTAGAGATAGAGGCATTCTGGTATAATTCATCAAACATCTTAACAAAATCTCGTTCCAACTCGTCCCAACACCTCCTCAAAAACCGAAAGTTGATACCATCTGGGCCCGGGGCCTTTTCTCCTTCGCAGTCCCAGACCGCATTTTTTATTTCAGATAAAGAGAAAGGGCACACCAGGTCCACTGCCTCGGCTGAAGCTAGCTGGGTGATGTTCGGGCACGTCAGCTTCGGTCTCACCCAAACTGGCTCCTCAAATTTCTTTGCAAAAATGAAGCAACAAAGTCTTTTATTAGAGGTGGTTGGGTAACCCAATTACCGTCGATCCACAATCCATTGATTCGGTTGTTGCTGATGTTGGCGTTGACAACACTATGGAAGTACGCACTATTTTCATCTCCCTCAACAGCCCACCTCACTCTGGATTTCTGCTTCAAATCCATAATTTTCAGCCATATTTAGTTTGAAAAAATATTACGTCATGTCATTGTTTAAGATAGGAAAAACTTTAACCTTTGTTTCATATATCACATGAGTTTTTTTAAAGGCACAAGTGTTGTTCAACGGGTCACCTACATAGGAGTTCCGATGTTTTTTGTTAAACGGAAAGGATTGTCAAAGGCAAAATTATAGGATCAGATCTGGTCATCATTTCCAATCAAAGATTTGCTAGCTATTCGCCAGCCTGTTCCCAGCACCTACCATTCAATATGTTTCCGTGTATAATTTATTGTTTGGTGTATAAATAGGCCTCTAGTTTTTCTTTGTAAAACACAACAATCAATGCAAGTTTTTTTCCAATAAAGTCTTCATGGTATCAGAGCAGTGTTTCTGATCCTTGAAAACACTTTGCTCATCATCTACAATCTATCCCATCAAATCCGACCTTAAACCAGAAAAAAACCCAAAAAAATCAAACCTGTTTGCCCATCAATCACCGGTGAAATCGCGTCGGAACAATCAGACCTTCACCAATACCCACCGGAACAACCAGCTCCGCACCCTCTCACCACCACCTCCGCCTCCGTCCTCCGCCTCCGGCTGCCTGTCGCCGCCGCCATCAGCCTCCGTCACGCCTCACAGTCATAACCAGCTCCGCTTTAGTCTCCTCAACTGCTGTTGTTCGCTCAAAATCTATCTCATTCAAAGGTCCTGAAGATCGGTCGGCGGTAAGCGTGGAAGACAAAGAAGAAGGATCAGGGATTAAGAGGGCATCACACTGAGATAAAACGTCGTCGTTGGCGTTGGCAGAATCTGATCTTTTCACTTGAAGATCTTTGCAGGTGCTATCTTCCATCTCACAGATTGAGAAATCAAAACCCTAATTTGTGTGTGTTAGAGAGAGGATGAGGTCTTGTTGTCTTGGAAAAAGTGATGATATAGAAATGAAAAGGTGGGGAGCACGGGTAGAAACAGAGAAAAGAAAAAGGGAAATGAGAAAGGCAAATGCGGTACAAAACTGTTACAAAAATTATAAATCTTGGATTTTCGATTGTGGGGCAACCGACACCATGACATATGAAATTTTTGATTTGGTGTCAACATCAAAACAGGTAAAACTCATATTCAAACTGTGAACGGAGGGGTTATGCGTGCAGAAGGAGGGGGAACAATTGAAATCTCCCCAACGTTAAAACTCTCAAATTGCGTTTATGTTCCATCATTGTCACATAAATTACTATCAATCATTCATGTGACAAAAGAACTAAATTGTATAGTGCTAATGCATCCCGCCTTTTGTATCTTACAGGACATCAGGATGGGGACGATTATTGGACATGGCAGTGAGCGTCAGGGGTTGTACTATATGGATGAGGTGGCTCAACAAGGTACTCTGATGCTGGCTCATGGAACTACAAACCGGGAAGCATGGTTATGGCATAGGCGTCTCGGACATCCATCTTCTCGGTATCTACATCTTTTATTCCCTAAACTTTTTTCTCCTCGTGATAAAATATATTGTGAAACTTGTTTTCTTGGTAAAATCCATCGACAACCTTTCAAGCCAAATAATACAAGAGTTAATGTTCCTTTCTCATTAATTCATTCTGATGTATGGGGTCCGTCCCCTATTACGGCGGGGGGGGGGGGGGGGGGCAAGGCTTTCGTTATTTCTTGTTATTCATATATGATTGTACCCGTATGACGTGGGTTTATTTCTTGAAACACAAGTCTTAAGTTTTTGAAAAATTTACTATATTCCATACTATGATTCACACTCAATTTCAAAAAGAAATTCAAATTCTTCGATCCGACAATGAGGGGGAATTCGTTAATGCATCCATAAAACAGTTTTGCCAAACCAAAGGGATAATTCACCAAACCACCTGTCCACATACTCCTGAACAAAATGGAGTCGCCGAACGCAAAAACGTATAATTCTTGAGATGACTTGGGCATTCCTAATCGAATCCAAAGTCCCTAAATTTTTTTGGGCCGGAGCAGTTGCTTCTTCTGTATACCTCATAAATCAACTTCCTAAAAAAATTCTTGAACTAAAAACCCCCATACAAGCCCTAGAAAAATTTGCCAAGATCCCTCCTCCTCTTAGTCTTGAACCACGAATTTTTGGCTGCTCAGCCTTTGTTCACATACCCAAAACCAATCGAACAAAACTTGACCCGTGTGCCAAGAAATGTGTGTTTGTGGGCTATGGAGTTAATCAAAAAGGTTATCGTTGTTATAACCCAAAAACACGTCACACATACACTACTATGAACCTTTACTTTCTTCAAATAGAATACTTCTATAACACCCAACCCAATTGTGACAACTCGAGTTTCCAAGATTCCATCTTCGCATTTAGTGCACGTTAATTTTTTTTATTGTTTATGTTGTTTGTTACACGACTCGTTGTTTCACAACGCTCACCTTTGTAATACGTTATATCGTATTTCGATTTATATTTTATATACTTGGGATCCATAATATTTATTATATGTGAGTGTGTGTTATTAAGGTTTGTATTAATTAACATGTTATATAAGGATGGATCTCTTACTGAAAACAAGTATTTATGAAATCACCCACTCATGAAAACACTTTGAGTGTTTTCGTCTATCATGGGCCCAAACGAAAACAGAGACTGGGCCTTGGCCCAGTGGGGTATTGAGATATTTTATAAACAATCTTCTCAGAGAAGTTTCACATTTACCAAACCATATCTAATCACATTGTTTCTCTCTCTATCTCTGAAACCCACTGAGAGAATTCCTCACTTGAAGCAAAACCTCTGTTTAATCTTTGGTTCGTGATTTCATGATTCAGCTGTTTTAGTTGCATATCGTATGATTATTGATGTTTAATCATGATGTATGTATATATTGATATATGTGATTATGTGATTGATCATTGCGTGATTGTTAGATAATTATTATCTATGAACTGTCTGAATATTGGATGTTTGGATCAACAGTGAGTATATGTTATGAATGATAAACTGATGGAATCATGTTCTAGATTTCACAATGATATGGTAATGTATTTGTTACATATTTGATTAAATGATTTCAAGTTTATCAGATCATGTAACTGTAATGGAAATTATAGTTGCTGGGTTTTTAAGTTACAGTAAGTATTTGTGGAAGATGATGATGCTCACGAAAACACCCCCCACATTAATCAACTGGACGAAATCACATAAAGTGATTTCGGCCCAAACATTTACGGCCCAAAGGGGGTTTTTCGGCTAAAAGGGGATTTCGGCCCAACCTAGATTTCGGCCCACTTATGTGTTTTCGGCATATAGGTGTTTTCGGCTCTTATGTGTTTTCGGCACTAGGGTGTGTTAGACAACATGTATACTGTTAATAATTAATGTCATTAAATATGTTATTCAATTAAACTAATCACTTGAATAACTCAGTTAGTTTATTTAACTCTGTTAAATAGGTAAACCTCTGTTAAGTTGAAAGTTGTTAACTTTATTTGTTTGAGTAACTCTGTTAGTTGTAAATTCTATTTAACATGATGCTGTTTAATATGTTATATTAACCAGGTTATATATGTTAAGGCTGTTTAGTTTATTAACTTGGTTAGATATACTAACCTTAATAAACTAGTTAACCCTGTTAAGTTGATAACTTTATTATGTCTATTACTTCTGTGTTTTCTGTTAATAGATAACGTTGTCATAATGGACTGTGAAAGCCTTTATATGTAACATGGATTGTTAAAGCATGATTAACTGTTGTGTGTTATATGATATTACTGTGACACTAGTTTCATGTGAAACATTACTAACGTAAACTGACTGAACATACGTGCACTATAGGACTTGACTGATTAATTGTGAGCACTTAACTTAGCATACCGAGCAAACAAGGTGAGTTCACACTTCTACAAAGGCATGGGATTCCCGGGGTTGGGAATGGGTTGATTGATTGATTATTTAATCTTAAGAGTTATCGGAATTACATACCATAGGCCTCGGAAGAGGAAGGTCAATGGTAGATACTACTAGACTAGTGATACATATACTTCTCTTCGCACACATGCCGGGATCGGCCGCGATACTAGAACAATCTTCGCAAACATGCCTGGAATGGCCGCGAACTATACTTTAATCTTCGCAAACATGCCTGGAGGGCCGCGATACAAATATACCTAGTCTAGTAAACATGGGAAACCCCCACTAAACTTCGCAAACATGCCTAGAGGGCCGCGATGATATTACATACGATACATGACTACTAAACGAACTTACGATTTACAATACGAAAACTATAACTGAATAACCTACTGTGAACTCGCTCAACTAGTTGTTGACTCTCTGTTACATGCCTTGCAGGACCTTAGGTACTTTTGGAGCTTGCACGGGAGGCACGGTCGTTGTGGACATGGATCGTGAAATGTGTTGTTAAACATTATGACATTTTGTACTTAAACTTATGTTGGGTTTTACTTTAAATGCTTCCGCTACACACTTGTTTATATTTGGTTTTGGAAACACCTATCGTATTGATGAATGACTTTTACTATATACTTATGTTCAATATGATTGGTGGCTCGATCCTGGTCATGTCACGCCTCCAAGCGGTGGTACTCCGCGTGTGGATTTTGGGGGTGTGACAGATTGGTATCAGAGCCATTGGTTATAGAGAACTCGGTTTTAATAAGGGGAAAACGTTTTTATTAAAACCAGACTATAACCAGAACAGTGCTCAACGATCCACAACGACGCCTCGCTCCACGTGCAAGACTCAACATCCTAGGTAATATGATACATGTTTTGTTGCCTACTTGCTAGAATTGCATAGAACTTTGCTCCGGGTATGCTTAGATTAACGTAACACTATTGCATGAGAACACTTGTGTGCTTACTCTCTACTGTTATCGCACTACTCGCGAACCTCTCTCACTTATGTCATATTTGCTATGAAGATCATGTCTGGACGCATTAACATGACGCAAGCCCAACTGACGGCACTCATTAACGAACAAGTTGCTGCGGCAGTTGCAGCCACACAAGCAGGAGGTCAACCACCTGTTTGCACCTTCAAAACTTTCATGGACTGTCGTCCTACTACTTTTAGTGGCACGGAAGGAGCGGTTGGACTCCTCCATTGGTTTGAAAAGCTTGAGTCAGTATTTGAAATGTGTGAATGCCCTGAGGCTCGCAGGGTGAAGTATGCCACTGGTACTCTAGAAGGCATTGCGCTGACTTGGTGGAATGCGCAAGTTCAGATGTTAGGGTTGGCTGTTGCTAACGCCACACCTTGGAACGGTTTCAAGGAATTGATCAAAGAGGAATACTGTAGCCGTGATGATATTCATAAGCTGGAGGTAGAGTTTTACCATTTGAAAATGACGGGGTCAGAAATTGAAGCGTACACCAGAAGATCGAATGAGTTGGCCATTCTGTGTCCTACTATGGTGGACCCTCCCATTAAGCGTATCGAACTGTATCTCAATGGTCTGGTGCCGGAGATTCAAAGTCACGTAACCTCAGCAAATCTTGGCACCATTCAGCAGATCGTCAAGTTGGCTCATCGCCTCACCGACCAGGCAGTCGAACAGAACAGGCTGCCTAAACGTATCAACGCTACTACTACCGTTACCACTCCAGCTACTCCTGCTAATCCCAGTGACAACAAGCGGAAATGGGAAGGGGATTCCAGCAGGGGTTCAGCTACTGTACAGTCTCAAGCACAGCAGCAGCGCAAGACTAGTGATTACCAGAGTCCGAGTCAGCAATCGTCTGGTGATCAGGGGCAGAGTGGATATCGGGGAACTCATCCACTGTGTAACAGGTGCAACAAACACCACAGTGGTCAGTGTCGTAGAGGCCGCTGTCAGAGATGTCTAAGGGTAGGTCATGAAGCTAAAGATTGCAGGAGCTCAAGGCCTGCGAATCAGAACCAGCAACAACAGCCACCCGTTCCACGAAACCAGTCACAGCAACAACAGCAAGGAAATAAGACATGCTTTCAGTGTGGGGCTGAAGGTCATTTCAAGAGGAACTGCCCCCAGTTAAACCAGAATCAGAACAACAACAACAATAATCAGGGCAGTGGGAACAACAATGGGGGAAACAACAACAACAATGGTGCAAAGGGTCGTGTATTTGTGATTGGTCAGAGTGACGCAAGGAACGATCCTCATGTGGTTATGGGTAAGTTTCTTCTCGACGACTTTTATGTTACTGTACTATTTGATTCGGGTGCGGATACCAGTTATATGTCTCTGAAAGTTAGTCAAATGCTTAAATGCGCACCAACACTTTTGAACACCAAACATGTCGTAGAGTTAGCTAACGGTAAAAGTCTAGAGGCCACACACATAGTTCAGGGTTGTAATCTTATCCTCGCTGGTCAGACTTTCTCTATCGATCTCATTCCTATAACTCTGAGTAGTTTTGATGTCGTCATTGGTATGGATTGGTTATCCCAACAACAAGCAGAGATCCTATGCAAGGAGAAGATCATTCGTATTCCCCGTGCTGGAAAAGAACCTCTCGAAGTTCAAGGCGACAAGAGTGGTGTCGTGAGTGGCATCATCTCCTTCTTGAAGGCACAGAAGTGTTTACGAAAGGGCCACATAGCTATTTTAGCACTCGTTACTGATACATCGACGACAGAGAAAAAGATTGGGGATATTCCTGTAGTACGTGACTTTCCTCAAGTGTTTCCTGAAGAGTTACCTGGGTTACCGCCTCATCGCCAGGTCGAATTTCAGATCGAGCTAGCTCCAGGAGCAGCACCTATAGCTCGAGCGCCTTACCGCTTAGCTCCAACTGAACTGGAAGAACTGTCTAAGCAATTGCAAGAACTTTTGGAAAAGGGTTTCATACGTCCTAGCTCTTCGCCCTGGGGAGCTCCAGTATTATTTGTGAAGAAGAAAGACGGTACCTTTCGTATGTGCATAGATTATCGCGAACTGAACAAGGTGACGGTGAAGAATCGCTATCCACTTCCACGCATCGACGACTTATTCGACCAGTTGCAAGGGTCGAGCTATTACTCAAAGATTGACCTGAGGTCAGGTTACCATCAACTGAGAGTCCGGGATGAGGACGTCTCCAAAACAGCATTCAGAACTCGCTACGGCCATTACGAGTTTTTGGTCATGCCATTCGGGCTAACGAACGCGCCTGCGGTTTTCATGGATCTTATGAACAGGGTGTGCAAACCTTATCTTGACAAGTTTGTTATTGTTTTCATTGATGACATTCTTATTTACTCGAAGAGTCGGGAGGAACACGAGCAACATTTACGACTTATTCTGGAACTCCTTCGAACGGAACAGCTGTACGCTAAGTTTTCAAAATGTGACTTCTGGCTTCGTGAAGTCCACTTTCTAGGCCACGTGGTAAACAAGGATGGGATTCATGTCGATCCATCCAAGGTAGATTCGATCAAGAACTGGCCTGCACCTCGCACACCAACAGAAATACGCCAATTCTTGGGTTTGGCGGGTTATTACAGACGGTTTATCAAAGACTTCTCAAAGATTGCACAGCCGCTTACATTACTGACACAGAAAGGTGTTGTTTACCGTTGGAGTGATACACAGGAAACAACGTTTCAGCACTTAAAGGATAGACTCTGTAGCGCACCTATCCTCTCATTGCCTGAAGGCACGGACGATTTTGTAGTCTACTGCGACGCATCTATCCAAGGTCTTGGGTGTGTGTTGATGCAGCGGGATAAAGTCATTGCTTATGCTTCACGCCAACTTAAGATTCACGAACGGAATTACACTACACATGATTTAGAACTTGGAGCTGTTGTCTTTGCACTCAAGATATGGAGACATTATCTGTATGGCACCAAGTGCACCATCTACACCGATCACAGGAGTCTTGAGCATATCTTCAAGCAGAAAGAATTGAACATGCGACAACGTAGATGGGTTGAACTACTGAACGGTTACGAATGTGCTATAAAGTACCATCCGGGCAAAGCCAATGTGGTGGCCGACGCCCTCAGTCGAAAGGATACTACACCTAGGCGTGTACGAGCGTTGCAACTCACTATTCAGTCTAGTCTTCCTTCACAGATACGAGATGCTCAGGTAGAAGCATTGAAACCAGAAAACGTCAGGGCTGAAGCCCTACGCGGCTCAAGGCAAAGGTTAGAACAAAGGGCAGACGGCGCCTACTATGTAACAGGACGCATCTGGGTCCCACTCTATGGTAATTTACGCGAGCTTGTAATGGATGAAGCTCATAAGTCTCGCTACTCAGTACATCCTGGTTCGGATAAAATGTACCACGACCTCAGAACTACATATTGGTGGCCTAGCATGAAGGCCCACATAGCAACTTACGTTAGCAAGTGTTTGACTTGTGCGAGAGTCAAGGCGGAATATCAGAAACCCTCAGGCCCACTCCAACAACCTGAGATACCACAATGGAAATGGGAGCAAATTTCCATGGATTTTGTTACTGGCCTACCTAGATCTCAGCGCGGAAATGATACTATTTGGGTGATCGTGGATCGACTCACAAAGTCTGCTCACTTCTTGGCTATCAAGGAAACGGATAAGTTCTCCACTCTAGCAGACGTATACCTTAAGGAAGTTGTCTCGAGGCACGGGGTGCCCACATCTATTATCTCTGATCGTGATGCACGTTTTACTTCAGAACTGTGGCAAGCAATGCACAAATCTTTTGGGCTCTCGTTTAGACATGAGCACAGCTTATCATCCTCAGACAGACGGGCAGTCTGAGCGCACTATTCAAACTCTAGAAGACATGCTTCGGGCGTGCGTAATTGACTTTGGCAAGGGCTGGGAAAAACATCTGCCACTTGTGGAATTTTCGTACAACAACAGTTACCACACCAGCATTAAAGCTGCTCCATTTGAGGCATTGTACGGACGTAAATGCCGATCACCTCTTTGTTGGGCAGAGGTGGGTGACAGTCAGATCACAGGTCCTGAAATGGTAGTTGATACTACGGAAAAGATTGCTCAAATACGACAACGCATGGCGGCAGCTCGTGACCGTCAGAAAGCTTACGCCGATAAAGACAGGAAATTACTCGAGTTCCAGGTTGGGGATCGAGCACTACTCAAAGTTTCACCCTGGAAGGGTGTTGTTCGTTTTGGTAAACGAGGCAAGCTCAATCCACGATACGTTGGACCATTTGAAGTCATAGAGAAGATAGGCAAAGTGGCCTACAGACTGAACTTACCAGCTGAACTCAGTGTAGTTCACAACGTTTTCCACGTGTCGAATCTGAAGAAGTGTCTGTCAGATGAGACCCACATAGTTCCTCTGAAGGAGCTCACTATCGACGAACAATTGCATTTCGTCGAGGAACCAGTTGAAATCACGGACCGGGATGTTAAGGTCCTCAAGAACACCAGAATACCTCTTGTTCGAGTTCGTTGGAACTCCCGTCGTGGCCCAGAGTTCACCTGGGAACGCGAAGACCAAATGGAACTCAAATATCCCCAGTTGTTCGAAAACAATGCAACTACTACTGAGGCTGAAGCTACTACAGAATTTCGGGAAGAAATTCCAAATCAACGGGGGGATGATGTGACACCCCAGGAAAACCAGTGAACAATAACTTACCTAGCTTCCTCAGTAACCGCATGCTAAATTTCGGGACGAAATTTCTTTCAAGTTGGGGATAATGTGACAACTCGAGTTTCCAAGATTCCATCTTCGCATTTAGTGCACGTTAATTTTTTTTATTGTTTATGTTGTTTGTTACACGACTCGTTGTTTCACAACGCTCACCTTTGTAATACGTTATATCGTATTTCGATTTATATTT
Organism: Helianthus tuberosus; assembly: GCA_030545235.1. Lineage (NCBI taxonomy): Eukaryota > Viridiplantae > Streptophyta > Magnoliopsida > Asterales > Asteraceae > Helianthus > Helianthus tuberosus. The sequence goes on from CM060358.1 coordinate 127,799,983, forward strand.
TATATACTTGGGATCCATAATATTTATTATATGTGAGTGTGTGTTATTAAGGTCTGTATTAATTAACATGTTATATAAGGATGGATCTCTTACTGAAAACAAGTATTTATGAAATCACCCACTCATGAAAACACTTTGAGTGTTTTCGTCTATCATGGGCCCAAACGAAAACAGAGACTGGGCCTTGGCCCAGTGGGGTATTGAGATATTTTATAAACAATCTTCTCAGAGAAGTTTCACATTTACCAAACCATATCTAATCACATTGTTTCTCTCTCTATCTCTGAAACCCACTGAGAGAATTCCTCACTTGAAGCAAAACCTCTGTTTAATCTTTGGTTAGTGATTTCATGATTCAGCTGTTTTAGTTGCATATCGTATGATTATTGATGTTTAATCATGATGTATGTATATATTGATATATGTGATTATGTGATTGATCATTGTGTGATTGTTAGATAATTATTATCTATGAACTGTCTGAATATTGGATGTTTGGATCAACAGTGAGTATATGTTATGAATGATAAACTGATGGAATCATGTTCTAGATTTCACAATGATATGGTAATGTATTTGTTACATATTTGATTAAATGATTTCAAGTTTATCAGATCATGTAACTGTAATGGAAATTATAGTTGCTGGGTTTTTAAGTTACAGTAAGTATTTGTGGAAGATGATGATGCTCACGAAAACACCCCCCACATTAATCAACTGGACGAAATCACATAAAGTGATTTCGGCCCAAACATTTACGGCCCAAAGGGGGTTTTTCGGCTAAAAGGGGATTTCGGCCCAACCTAGATTTCGGCCCACTTATGTGTTTTCGGCATATAGGTGTTTTCGGCTCTTATGTGTTTTCGGCACTAGGGTGTGTTAGACAACATGTATACTGTTAATAATTAATGTCATTAAATATGTTATTCAATTAAACTAATCACTTGAATAACTCAGTTAGTTTATTTAACTCTGTTAAATAGGTAAACCTCTGTTAAGTTGAAAGTTGTTAACTTTATTTGTTTGACTAACTCTGTTAGTTGTAAATTCTATTTAACATGATGCTGTTTAATATGTTATATTAACCAGGTTATATATGTTAAGGCTGTTTAGTTTATTAACTTGGTTAGATATACTAACCTTAATAAACTAGTTAACCCTGTTAAGTTGATAACTTTATTATGTCTATTACTTCTGTGTTTTCTGTTAATAGATAACGTTGTCATAATGGACTGTGAAAGCCTTTATGTGTAACATGGATTGTTAAAGCATGATTAACTGTTGTGTGTTATATGATATTACTGTGACACTAGTTTCATGTGAAACATTACGAACGTAAACTGACTGAACATACGTGCACTATAGGACTTGACTGATTAATTGTGAGCACTTAACTTAGCATACCGAGCAAACAAGGTGAGTTCACACTTCTACAAAGGCATGGGATTCCCGGGGTTGGGAATGGGTTGATTGATTGATTATTTAAGCTTAAGAGTTATCGGAATTACATACCATAGGCCTCGAAAGAGGAAGGTCAATGGTAGATACTACTAGACTAGTGATACATATACTTCTCTTCGCACACATGCCGGGATCGGCCGCGATACTAGAACAATCTTCGCAAACATGCCTGGAATGGCCGCGAACTATACTTTAATCTTCGCAAACATGCCTGGAGGGCCGCGATACAAATATACCTAGTCTAGTAAACATGGGAAACCCCCACTAAACTTCGCAAACATGCCTAGAGGGCCGCGATGATATTACATACGATACATGACTACTAAACGAACTTACGATTTACAATACGAAAACTATAACTGAATAACCTACTGTGAACTCGCTCAACTAGTTGTTGACTCTCTGTTACATGCCTTGCAGGACCTTAGGTACTTTTGGAGCTTGCACGGGAGGCACGGTCGTTGTGGACATGGATCGTGAAATGTGTTGTTAAACATTATGACATTTTGTACTTAAACTTATGTTGGGTTTTACTTTAAATGCTTCCGCTACACACTTGTTTATATTTGGTTTTGGAAACACCTATCGTATTGATGAATGACTTTTACTATATACTTATGTTCAATATGATTGGTGGCTCGATCCTGGTCATGTCATGCCTCCAAGCGGTGGTACTCCGCGTGTGGATTTTGGGGGTGTGACACCAATGGTCAGGGGGAGAACGAACACATAGACACACTGGGTTGGCTGACTCGATTCCCATCGTCCGAGGAAGTCATAACCAGAGGAGATCACAGTACTAAAGGAGAATCACCGCTTGACACAAACACACAACCAACTGAGCATAGTGTCACTGAAGAAAATCCCTCCAACCTGATGCCCGAGGTAAGTAATAATGAGATTCTTGAAAATTTTGATGTTTCCCCTAATCATTATGAATGTGAGCACACAGAACAGGAGCAAGCTGAACGAAGTTCTCCTGCTTCCCCTAATCATAGTGATGGTGAACACATAGAATCGGTGACAACAGCAGAGCACATGGAACCAACGGAAGCACCAGAACGGCATGTGTTGCCACCAAGGGCAAATAGGGGAGTTCCTCCCAAGCGATATTCCCCAGAGAAGGAATCTCGAAACTCAAATTATCTGGTACCCAACATAGCCAGGGGGAGCCTGTCTCATGAAGCAAAAGCGTTTGTTTCCTCATTATATTCTGAACATACTCCAACCAATGTAAAATAGGCCTTAGAATATGAGAACTGGAAAAAAGCAATGAGAACAGACATGGAGGCCCTGATGAAAAATGATACATGAGAAAAGTGTACTCTTCCACCAGGAAAGAAACCCGTGGGATGTCGCTGGGTTTTTACAGTAAAGTACAAGTCAGATGGAACGATTGAGAGGTACAAAGCCCGACTGGTAACTAAAGGATATACTCAAACATACGGGATCGACTACTTGCAAACCTTCTCACCAATGGCCAAAATTAACACTATCAGAGTCCTCTTCTCAATAGCTGCAAACGAAAATTGGCCACTTTATCAAGTTGACGTAAAGAACGCTTTTCTGCATGGAGAATTAACAAAAGAAGTTTACATGGAAGCTCCTCCTGGTTTTGCAACAGATTTCAAGACAGGTGAAGTATGTCGGTTAAAAAAATCCCTTTATGGTCAAAAGCAATCTCCTCGAGTGTGGTTTGGTAGATTTACACTTGCAATGAAAGGATATGGATTCAAACAAAGTAACTCGGACCACACTTTGTTCATCAAACAAAGAGGAAGACTTGTAACATGTCTAATTGTATATGTTGATGATATGATCATTACAGGGAATGACAAGGAAGAGATGACAAAATTAAAAGAGAGCCTGTTCCGAGAATTCGAAATGAAAGATTTGGAAAGACTTAAGTATTTTCTTGGAATTGAAGTACTAAGGTCCAAACGAGGAATCTTTATTTGCCAGAAAAATACATCCTAGATATGTTAGCCGAAACGGGAATGATCGATTGCAAACCAGTAGATACACCAATGATGGTGAATTATAAACTTCAAATGGAGGAAGGAGCAAAACTAGTCGAAAAAGAGAGGTATCAACGGCTAGTAGGAAAGCTGATATATCTATCACATACATGACCTGACATAGCTTATGCAGTAAGTGTTGTTAGCCAGTTTATGCACCAGCCTCAAATAGCACACATGGAAGCAGTACGTAGAATCATGAGATATCTCAAAGGTACAATTGGCCACGGAGTCCTCTTTAAATCAAACGGGCATTTGAAAATTCAAGGGTACACTGATGCAGACTGGGCCGGAGATAAAGGGGATCGAAGATCAACATCAGGGTACTTCACCCTAGTCGGAGGAAATCTAGTTACTTGGAGAAGCAAGAAGAAAAAGGTGGTTGCTCTATCCAGTGCAGAAGCTGAATTTCGAGGAATAGCACGAGGCTTGACAGAAATACTACAGATACGAAAGCTTCTAATTGAAGTCGGTTTTCCTTCGAAAGAACCAACTAGAATCATGTGTGACAACAAAGCAGCTATTCAAATCTCAGAAAATCTGGTTCAGCATGATTGTACAAAGCATGTAGAAGTAGATAGACACTTCATTAAAGAAAAGCTAGAATCAGGGATACTTGAACTACCTTTTGTGGGGTCTGAAGATCAATTAGCAGATATCCTAACAAAGGCGGTTAATGAGAGAATATTCAGCAAATGCCTAAACAAGTTAAGTATTGGAGATCCCACTATTCAACTTGAGGGGGAGTGTTAAACGGAAAGGATTGTCAAAGGCAAAATTATAGGATCAGATCTGGTCATCATTTCCAATCAAAAATTTGCTAGCTATTCGCCAGCCTGTTTCCAACACCTACCATTCAATATGTTTCCGTGTATAATTTATTGTTTGGTGTATAAATAGGCCTCTAGTTTTTCTTTGTAAAACACAACAATCAATACAAGTTTTTTTCCAATAAAGTCTTCAGTTTTCATGGACTCCTTTCAAGGTGATCCAATATCACCCTTTCTCTTTATATTAGCAATGGAAGCCATATCAGGATTAATTGAAAAAGCGTGTTCGTCGGGGCTATTGAAGGGGTTAGTTGTGGGGAGAGTGGTATGAATTTGTCACACTTTATGTATGCAGACGACGCAGTATTTCTGGGAGAGTGGTCGACCACAAATGCTTTGAATTTGATAAGATTGCTACGGTGTTTTTATATGACCTCAGGACTAAAGATAGATCTAACTAAATACATTTTATTTGGTATATGTGTAGCGGGTGGGGAGGTCCAGGATATGGAAAACGTCTTTTGGTGTAAAGTCGATACATACCCAGCCCGATGACCTCGGTCTACAAATTGGAGAAAATATGAATTTAATAAAATCATGGGAGCCATGCTAGTTGTGTTTTAAAACAGGTTATCAATCTGGAAGGAAAAGTCGTTGTCTTTTGGTGGAAGGGTAACCTTAACAAAGGTTGTTCTAAATGCTTTCGCCGACATATTATTTTTCATTATACCGTGCTCCATCGGTTGGAAAATATGCAAAGAGTTTTCTTTTTGGGTAGGTCGGAGGAAAAGGAGAAGATGAATTGGGTTGTGTGGAATAAGGTAACTGTTCTAGAAAAGACATATGAATTAGGGCTCGGGACACTACAATACGCCAATGTTGCAATGTTTGCAAAAATGGTGGGGGCGGTTAAAGGAGGATAGGAATGGGATGTGGAGAAAGGTGATACAGGCACTTCATCATCATTCAAGATCCTGGAGTTTTATTCCAACTAAGATATCATCTATGGGGCCTGTGAAGCAAATATTCAAGGACGCATATGTTTTGAGGGAACAAGGGGTCGATTTAAGTAAAAGCATAATTGGGGTTCTAAGAAATCGACAATCAATTAGATTTGAGAGGATTGTTGGATTGTGTCAGATTCGCTAGCCTTAAAGTTCCCAACTTTATTTGAAATTAAAAAGCTCAAAGATGTGTTATGTTGCAGATAGATTGAAGTGGAGCCAGAATGGCTTAATTTGGTCATGGAGCTGAAAAGGTAGCCAAGTTCGCTGGCAAAGATAGGCGAGTTGGTTCAAATAGGGTTGTTAAGGCAATAAGTGGTATTAGAGACTGGGGAAGACAAGTGGATTGGGCACTAAATAAGATAGATGGGTTTTCAGTTAAAATTTTGAAGAGCAAAATTCAGGAGTGTTGTTGGGATATGCCAGAACAGGTGTGTGAGTGGAATAAATGGTGCCAAATAAGGTCGCAAAGCTTGGATGCCGGGAAAATTTGGACCTATTGCCACTCTGGCGGCATTAGCAAAAAGAAGAATTCCATTATCGTCAATTATATGTCCGATGTGGGGGATTTTTGAAGAAACAACGGAGCATGTGTTTGTTTCTTGCTTGTTGGCATAATCGGTATGGCAAATTGTTTCACAATGGTGCAAGATACATGTGTTTTTTTTTCTTCCGTATGAAATATATGTTGGAAATGAATAAATACCTTAATGGGTCAAAGAAGATGGAAAAGGTTGTCCATCCGGTAAATCTGGTCACAATGTGAGTGCTATGGAAGAACCGGTTTTGAATGGCTTTTCAATAAAAAGACGGTGTCTTTGTAGAATTTATTGGTGGAGATCAAAATATTTGGTTTCTTATGGGTTCACAATAGGTCAAGAATGGCGACTCTATCTAACCTAGGAGGAATGGAAAGCTTTTCAAATCAAGTGATTAGTTTTATGCTATATGGTGGTCTGTATAGTATCTAATGAACAAGATATAAACATATGGTGTTGAATGGGTTGAGCGATTTGCCTTTCCCTTTACTGAATAAAATCTTTTTGTTAGTCATTCAAAAATATATATATATCTCATGAGGTTTAGTGTCACGACAGTGTCATATTAGTCTTTATTTCACATTACTTAACTAGGGAAATTGTTTTCACTACTTACATGAGTTTCTCTCCCATATTTTTTTATTTTGAATTCAAATAATGTTTTTAAACCTATAACTAAAAGTTAAAAAAATATATAAATTAATGATTTTCATTAAAAGTTTTAAAATAGTACATGCTATAACTATTAAAAATATACTTAAAAGCTTTTAGTTCGGGTTGGACGAACTGACTTCTTGAAGGGTTTGTTTTTTGGACAGTTCGGGTTGGGTTTTTGATGAGCCATCAAATATACATATTTTTAGTGCATAATTACCCCCCAAACATTTTTAAGTACTTTAATGACTTTATAGTTCGTATTTGACAAATGCAAGTTTCTAAGGTTTCTGAATGAAAAGATGTGAAAAATTAGCAAAAACAAGGCTAAAATCCAAGATTCAAATGAAATCAGTAGAGAGCCAGATAGGCATGGCCATTCCAGGCTATGGGAATAGTCATGCATAACACCCAGGAGCACAAAGTCAACAAGTCAACCTAAGAATGGTTACAAAAATTCCACGATAGGTGAAGGAACGGCCGTGCACACCTAGGCATGATCTTACTTAGATAAAGAGAAATCATGGAAGCTTCGAGATACGACAGGAATGACACATATCCAAGCCCTGTCCTGACACCTGTCCAAGCCCTGTCGCAACAACTGTCCATGCACGGTCGTGCATCCTTAGGTATGCATGTGCCGATAACATAAATCTCAACGGAATGTACCAAGAAAGGACAAGAAGGACAACCAGTTGTTGGGGGCAAAGGGCAAAGTATAACCTATTCCACTCATTCCTCTCCTACTTTTGACATATATACTCTCTAGTCTTGAGAGGTCACATAGGAGTTTGGGATCATTCCAAGAAAACACTTATAATAACTGTTAGTGCATTCATCTGTCGACTTCGTCTTATATCGAGTCTTGGTTGCGTTACGGGTTTGATCAAGGATGATATCATCATATTCAAAGATGACATCATGATAGTGACATCAAGGATGACATCATCACATGACAACATCGTGAATTGCATGAAAATGAAATCAGAATGTTATTATTATTTGTTGTTCGCTTGAATGTATTTGAATTTGATCGCTTGAACTTTCTTGGCCGCTTGAGTCTGATCGCTTGAACATGTACATGTTCATTTCAAGCGATCAAGACTAGACTATAAATATGTGTGTTATGTTGTCATTTCAAGCGGACAAGACAGGATAGAACAGAATAGGTCCTTGTATTCCATACCGAGGTGCTACCGGTGTGAAGACTGATTGTAAACGCTATAATATCAATATAATCAGTGTTTAAAGTGATACGCAAGCTGTTTCGAAGTTCGTTTCTTTGTTTCCGCCTCTGAAACGAATTTAATCTCTTCTGAACGACTCGTTTGGGTCACTAAACGATCCTACAATTGGTATCAGAGCTCAGGACGAGGAGTTCTTGCCATTTTCAGCTTGAAAATCTGTTTTCTACACTTTCTTTCACAAAATTTGAAAATTTTTTCACGGTTAAAAACGGCTCAAACTTTCACATATTATGCGTAATCATGTTTTAACGAATCCTGTAAAGTTTCAGACCTAAAATCAACTTAAAAACTGGTTATAATCATTTGCTCGCTTGAAATCTGTTCGATTTTGCTGACGTCATCATCTGTTCAAGCGAACATAACATTGTGTGTTAGCTTGAAACTGCTGCTCGCTTGAAAATACACCGTGTTAGCTTGAAATTGGCTGGTCGCTTGAACATAACATCGTCTGACAGCTTGAAAAATATGGTTGAGCTCGCTTGAAATATATTTTGATTTCACCGTTTGAAAAATATTTTATCGGTTGTCACTTTATTGTACAGTTGGTTTTCAAATTTCCTAAAATGTGTTTGCATTTTAGGGGGAGTAAAAAATTTCAGAAAATCCAAAATCATTTGAAAATTTGAAAAAGCCAAAAACATGATAAAATGAAAAAGAGTTTTGTTGTGCAAAAAGAGGAAATGATAGTACATCAGTGGACTATCACAACATGCTAAAGAATTGGAAAGTCAAATGTGATAAACGATCTCACTGTGGATGTGTGAGTAGGTTTTTGCACATTTAGTAGATTGTGACGAGATATAAACCTAAATTCAAACTTGCTTAATTCGTGGGTAACATCTCTCGGATATATGGGTAACCCCCGAAATCTTGTTTGAAAGATTCTTTTTCTGATATACTAGGTCTTTATACTCAGTGATATCTGGGGTATTATTCCAGGACTTCTGCTGAACGGTAGTTCTGACCTAGTCCTCGAATAATACTTTCTGTAATGCTTGAAACATAGCATCACCCTCAGCATATATGATAAGACAATAAAATTGCTTAGCAATGCTGTTGTAAAAAAGATCCTCTAAAGGGGACACACCCAAAAGTTGAGTCATGATCTCTCTGCTGAACGGTAGTTCTGACCTGAGCTCTCATGATTCTTCATAATTTATTTCCCTTACAGATATCATTTGTGTTATAATTACCTGTAAGACTGAATATTGGGATCTGGATACGGGAGTATATTCTGAGGTGGGACATGCGAATAAGTTTAAGTGCTTAAAACATTAATCTCGTATCTCGAAACATTTGAACTTTGTGTGAAAATTTAAATGGATCAGTATACTGACAATCTAAGTGAATCGTTTAGAAATTAAAATGTTTAAAGCTTAACGGTGTTGGTGATTTGTCTCAAAAACTGATATGATCCTCTTACACAAACTCACAAAAATATTGTATGTAAATATTTCTTTGCTGCATTTCATTTCGGTTATATCAAAAAATCCAAAAAGAGTTTCGGTGTGTTTTAGCATAAATTTTGAAAAATTCAAAAAGATTTTAGACGACTGATGTTGAAAAGCTGTTTTTCAAAATTCCGAGTGCTAAACATGACGAACAGGTTTGGGAAAGTTTGTTTAAAAATGTTTGAAATGAAAATGATATATATTCATGTGGTTCATCAGAAATTGACACGATAAATCTTTCTATTCAGGGTTGTGTCTTCAAGAGATTAGCAAAGTTTCTAAATTTGTTATATCTTATCTTTTATGAAACTTACTTTTGGGTAGAGAATATGCAGGTGAGCCAGGTTGCGATACCTGAACTTGTGAAAGCCAGACTACGATCCCAGTACAAATTGAGGGGGAGTCTGTTAGAGAAAGAGAGCCTGAAGATGCAAGGGCTAGGAGCCAGAGATCCTGAAAGAGAATTGAAGATAGGATAAAGCCAGATAAAGATTCTGAAGGAAGCCCAAAGACTGATAAAGACTGAAGATTGAAAAGACTCGACACTTAAGACTCGTCAACATCTGAGGGGGAGTCTGTTAGTGCATTCATCTGTCGACTTCGTCTTATATCGAGTCTTGGTTGCGTTACGGGTTTGATCAAGGATGATATCATCATATTCAAAGATGACATCATGATAGTGATATCAAGGATGACATCATCACATGACAACATCGTGAATTGCATGAAAATGAAATCAGAATGTTATTATTATTTGTTGTTCGCTTGAATGTATTTGAATTTGATCGCTTGAACTTTCTTGGCCGCTTGAGTCTGATCGCTTGAACATGTACATGTTCATTTCAAGCGATCAAGACTAGACTATAAATATGTGTGTTATGTTGTCATTTCAAGCGGATAAGACAAGATAGAACAGAATAGGTCCTGTATTCCATACCGAGGTGCTGCCGGTGTGAAGACTGATTGTAAACGCTATAATATCAATATAATCAGTGTTTAAAGTGATACGCAAGTTGTTTCAAAGTTCGTTTCTTTGTTTCCGCCTCTGAAACGAATTTAATCTCTTCTGAACGACTCGTTTGGGTCACTAAACGATCCTACAATAACTTAGTTTAAGAGAGAACTTGTGACCAACAACCTTCACTTAGTCATTTAATATTACACTTGATTCACCATGATCATCGCTTGTGGACAAGTTACTATGCCCATTTCTGGCTAAACCCCTTTGTGTTGCTTGGGGTGTAGATGAAACTCGATATGAATTAAATGTTTAGATTTTGGCAAAGTGGTGTATTATGTCTTTGATAATTCTTTCCATTCTACTTCGTTAATAAGGCTTATGGTTCGGTTTTGGTTTATAATCTTGTGGGTGTTCTTGATAAGCTTAGTGGTGTGAAGTCTAATAATACACTAATGGTGTGTGACAACCCATATACTAGTAGTGGAAATCCCATTTTGGAGAAGTAGTTGACCCATTTGTGGAAACACATCTTGTGATCAACCCTCATTTATCAAGGGTATCATTGTTTGTCTACATAGTCTATATGCTAGGCTTCAATCATGGGCCAAATCTTGGTTATGCGACCTGTCTAACATGGTCTATATGTTAGGTTTGGCGCGAACCAATGTTGGAACTTTTGAGATCGTTCCTACTTGTGCTGGATTAGTTTTATAGTGTTTTGTAGCTAATTTGATAGTATAGGGGCTTATTTTGTAATTCTCTAGAATTAGGCTTCCTGACCTAGTGTAGATAAGATTCCAGCAAATTTATAAATTTGCTAGCTAGTCAGGAGCACTATATATAGCCCTCTCATTGTAACCTTGGCAAGCTTTTGGCTCTCTTAATGAATATTGGTGTTGTTACAATCAATCATTGTTCTTGTGCTCTAATCTGATATCCAAGGTACTTTACTGATTTACAATCTTGTTTGGATTCAATACACCACTTGTTGTATTCATTAATCCATTAGCTTCACCTTCATCTTTGATTATTCTTAACTTATCATAGCTCAAACACTTAATCAATAGGTGTTTTGTGCTAAAACAACTAACCACTGTGATCCGGATTGATATTGGGATCTACAATTTGGTATCAGAGCCTTAGTGCTCTTGGTTGTTGTGTTCTTGTTGAGATTTTTCATAGTTTTGAAGGTTTTTCAAAGTTTCAAGAGTTTCAAATTTTCGGACTTAAAATGGACTGATTTGGTGTGTTTAATCGATAGGTTGTTGTTAATAGATGATTAGGGAGTTTCAAATTTTAGGGGGGATATTCCAGAAAATCAAAATGAGATGCTTGTTTCTGACTCCTGTTAGAGGAAATGATAGAAAATTGCTAACACTTTGCCATTTCTTGTAAAACAGAAAAGCAAACAAAAAGAAATCGGGGTACCAAGCAAGGACGTGTCGGTAGATTCAGCAACACCGACGAGTAAACTGCTGTTAGGGAGCAAAACATAACATCTACACAAGGATTCTGGCTTATCTCAGGCATTACGCATCTTGTGGGTAACACGTTGCGGCATATGGCTTAATGGTCTTAAATCTTGTGTTGATAGATTACCATAGTCTGAAATCTCGGGTCTTTATATTGGTCTTCATTCGGGGGGTATCATAGTTGGTCTTCTGCTGCATCCAGATACATGCTGACCTAGAACATCTATGATATCACTTCATAATAAGCGCCTCAAAAAAAAAAAAAAAGGAGGCCAAACCCTTTCATAATAAGTGCCAATTATGGCCAAAACCTTTTGATGGATTAGTTTCGGTCTCTCTGCTGTACGAAAGTACTGACCTGTTCACCGAACTATCTGTCTCGCCCTCGATAGTTCTTGGAATCTCTGTTGTACGAAAGTACAGACCTGATCTCCGTTCTATCGTTGAAATGAATGGATCCAATATACTCACCTGTTATGAAGAACCTTTGTGCATACCTTGATCGCGGGGGTATGCCCTGACGCGGGACTCACGGGCGTAATGATTCTATTCTCAATAGCTTGTGTGGGGGCCATGGAAGTCTTGTCAATATTACTGAAAACATGATAAAAGCGCTCTCCGAAGGCATGTTGAAAGAAGGATGCATGGATTTAAGCGGACAAACATACTGGCAGTTTTTCTTGTGCCCTGGTTAGTAAATATTAATAATAATAATAAATAAGGAATTGGCAGGTGTTGGCAATATGATCTTCTGCAGGTAAGTCAACGAGCGTCGAATGTTTCAAGAAAATCCGCATCAAATGAAACCTCCCAGAGCTGAAAATTTGAAGATCGGAGTCTAAATGGCCCATTTTTCTCTGTTGTGTCAATATTTAGTAAATTTTAGCGTTTTAAACAAAACTGGGCACGCTTTTCGAGAAAGTTTGAAATTTACGAGCGAAATTAAAAATTGCTTTGAAAACATACCAATGGCGGCGAAGATAAGATACCAGCGAAAATATTATTTCGCTGGTTATCAAATTTTCGATATAAATATCTTGTAACCGTCATATTTCAAAATTTTCACAAACCACTTCATCTTCTATTTCGCTCTTTCGCTCATCCTCGGACACACTCTCAAAACCGACACAAGTCTTATTTTCGTTCAAAGATCATCAGGTAATTCTTCGATTAATCATCATTTGCAACCATCGTAGTCATCGATTCACATTTTCGGTAAACTGTACATTGTTTGAATTTCTATGACTGCTATTTGTGTTTATAAACCCTAAAATCTGAATCCGTAATCTTTGTCCGTAATCTTTGTGGTTTTGATATGGATGTCTGTTTGTTTTAGAACCGAACAAACAAAGTTTCACAATGGACTCATCCGTGATCGTTGCTTGAACAAAACTAGAAATCAGTTAGGGTTTTAAAAAGGGTTTATGAAGAAATTCTTGAAGCCAGGGAATTAGTTTTGAATGTAGCGAACTCAGGGAAGATAACATGGAATCTCAAAAGTCTCGAACGCGAGTTCGAGCATCCGGCGGAATAATCTGTTTCACCGGTAATGTGGCCAAGACTAGTGTCTTCGCTGCTAAATCGTTTCCGGAAACAAAACCATGTCTTCGCTAAGTTCGCTAGCGATTTTATCTCGGGAAAATGTCCTCGCTGGTAGATCGCTCCGAGGCTAAAACCCATTTCACCGTCGCTGTCGGATCGTCTTCGCTGATGGCTCGATCTGATCCGTGTACGAGACTCTGTCATCGCTGATTTCGCTGTCGATATCCGGTCCGGCAGCGAAGACCATCACCGACCTGGCAGTGATTTTATCTCTTTAATTATTATTTATTTTTTTTAATATTGTAAATATCTTTGTAAATAGTGCTTTTAATTATAAATTTTTTTTGTAAATATATGTTTCTATCTCAACATTTCTCTCACTTGGCTCATTTGGTGTTTCAGAAGCAAGATGGTGAAGATTATTGATTGGGATACTATGTTAAAGCACAACCAGAGCATCAATCTCGATCAAACACCACAGGACTTTCAGGACGCAGCGAGATGGATTCGATCTAGCAGAATCAGTTTCGCAGTTGAAGCAGTAGTTCCCGTTTATCGCCTCCACATTCAAGAATTCTGGGAACATGCGAAGCCTGAAAATATAAACAGCAAGAGAGGGATTTCTTCAACTGTTCGTAACAAACGTATAGAAGTTACTGAAGACAGGATTCGCAAAGTGTTGAAGCTGAAAGACAACGAGCAAGATCCAATTTCTTTAAGCAAGGATGATGTGTTGGACGGATTTCGTGGAATGGGATACGTAGGATACTTTCGTCTAAAGAAGGAGATTAAGAGAAGTGGGCTCACAAGGGACTGGAGATTTATAGTTCACGTTATTGCTATGTGCCTAGCTCACAGAAAGGGTGGATTTGATGGACTGAACCTAGAATGGTCGGCGGCCATGTTAAACCTGTGTCTGAATAAAAAATTCAACATCTCTGGTCTAATTTTCAGCTACTTGCTAGAGAATGTGACCGGGAAAACTTGGGCAATGTATCCTTGTTTCATCCAGATGCTGATAAATGATCAGTATGAAAACCCACCAAATGATGGAAATCTATACACCTTCCATGTGCCAACCAGTCATCAGTATACGGAGATTAAGACTAATGAATGGGTGATGTTACATGATTGGATGTATGCAGCCGAGAGATTTCCTTTAGTTAGAGAAGCTTATAGAAAGTATAGAGAGGCACTGCAAGAAAAGCAGCAAAGGAATGCACAAGCTGAAGCAGAAGCTGCTGAAAAGGCAGAACGAGCGAAAGGTAAAAGAAAAGGAAAGGAAGCTGCTAAAGATGAGCCTCCCAAAAAGAAAAAGGCTTCAGAAAACCCAGAAAGACTAATGGGTGCAAGCTTTAGAGCAGCTGAATCTCAAGAACAGCAGCAACACATCAAAGATATGAAAGAGATTCATGCGTTGCAGGAAAAAGAAAAGAAAGAGAAGAGACTCAAGAGACAAGAAATGTCATCATCTGAAAGACCAGAAGTTATTCCAGAAGAAGTGCAGTCTCTAAATGACTTCGTTGATACTTTGATAGTAGATCCTGATGAAGCCTCGGCGAGCAAGAAAAAGACAGATGAAAGACCTTTCAAAGTATCTCCTGTAAAGCTAACGAGGTTTTCAAAGCCACCAGTCCCGCCACAAAGGATTCGTCCCTTTCAAGAGCTTTACGATAAACTGATTAAGAACACCAGTCCATCTGTGGCAAAGGAAATCTGTCTTCTCAAAAATCAAGTCAACGACACAAACATTCTGAGAGAAAAGATTAAGGATCAGCGCAAGAAAAATAAAGAGATGAACGCCTACATGGCTAAGCAATCCAAGTTCATCAGATTCCAGCAGACGGGGTTGGAGAAAATGTATAGAATGATGAGAAACATGTGTGAGCAAATGAAAGTAAAGCCCATATTCTCCTTTGAAGAAATCTTCGACTTCGAAGCATTCATGGAAGAAGAAACTGCTAGAAAAGAAAAGGAGGCTGAGGCAAAGAAAAAGCGTTTGGAATCGGTCGAGAAGGTAACTGAGGGAAATGAAAGTGATGAAGAGGAAGTGGATCGAGATGATATGCCGGCCAGATTTATCGAATGGGGTCTTGAAGAGGAAGTTCTCTATGAACAAGAAAATGGAAAAACCTTCTCTCCTCAGCACCCAGAATGGTTCAAGAAAGAGAGAGAAAGACTCCCAGATTTTTATCAAGTAATAACAGTAGAAAAGAGTGAAGCTACTGACAAGATCATTAGCTGGATGTACGACAACCTTCGAGGAATGTTTGTGGTGAAAAGACGAGGTGGCGTGATCCAGTACTTTCAGACCGGATTTGATCTCTTTACACTTCCTAGGTGGGATTTACGTGAACTTGGTCGCCTAGACCTTCTAAATCCAAATGAAAGAGGCATCGGTAGAGACTTTGAGCACATAATCGCTAAAGAATGCAACAAAGGTTTCCCTAATCACAAGCCTCAGCGTCCAAGACGAAGAGTTTCGAAAACGACCATAGATCCAGTAACAGGGAAGGGAAAAGTGACGTGGGTGATCAACCCTGCTAAAGTTGTCACGAGGATTAAGCTACCTGAAGAAATTGCTGTTGCCCTCAAAGATTTCAAGAAATGGTTCTATGATAGCAAAACTGGCGAAGCTGTGATAAGATCCAACGAAAATGTGGATATTCGGATCTTGGATCCTATGGACGTTTTCATGTTTGGGCTCCGGATCTAACTGTGTTAAATGCAAGCCGAATAAACGTGGGAGCTGGAAACGCAAATCTTGAGGAGGCTATGCTATTTCAGAGAGCGGTAGAAAGAGCCTGGAAGTTAAAGAGGGAAATGCTGGATCTGGTAGACAAGATTGAGAAAAGAAAAGAAAAAGAAGAAAAGAAAAAGGAAGCAAGGAAGAAAAAGAAGCATGAACATAAGAAAGAAAAGACCCCTGCTTCTTCAACTGAACCCACCACAACATCATCACCTCCGGCCTCATCCACATATGAGGCCACTATGGAGGATCAACCTATTTCTGAAGCTGTTACTACTCAAGCAACTCCGGATGCACCAATCAAAACTCAAGCACCACCCGAAACGACAACGAACGAAGCCAATCCCAAAGAGCCTGAAAAGCAAGCTACTGAGAATCCAGCGGAAACCAATGAAGAATGAAAAGACAAGTATGCAACGATCTAGGGGGGATATTGTTGGAACTTTTGAGATCGTTCCTACTTGTGCTGGATTAGTTTTATAGTGGTTTGTAGCTAATTTGATAGTATAGGGGCTTATTTTGTAATTCTCTAGAATTAGGCTTCCTGACCTAGTGTAGATAAGATTCCAGCAAATTTATAAATTTGCTGGCTAGTCAGAAGCACTATATATAACCCTCTCATTGTAACCTTGGCAAGCTTTTGGCTCTCTTAATGAATATTGGTGTTGTTACAATCAATCATTGTTCTTGTGCTCTAATCTGATATCCAAGGTGCTTTACTGATTTACAATCTTGTTTGGATTCAATACAACACTTGTTGTATTCATTAATCCATTAGCTTCACCTTCATCTTTGATTATTCTTAACTTTTCATAGCTCAAACACTTAATCAATAGGTGTTTTGTGCTAAAACAACTAACCACTGTGATCCGGATTGATATTGGGATCTACAACCAAGAGTTGGTGAATCCATGTTAAAATGTATACATCTTTATATATTTTATTATTATAACGCTTCCTGTAAATAAAGACCAATCACATCAATCAATCACAAGTATTATTAGCAATCTACAGGGAACACCTATTGTATCCTTGGTGATTCCTAGTGAGAAGGGTCACAAATAAATGAATAACCGGCTATAGTGATTTGTAAAAGAGGAAGAAGGGGAGGAAGAAGAGTAGCTTGATGTCTTTAACCCCAAATTCAGGGATTTCTCTTTAAAAGGAGTGTTCTTCCAACTTTGGCAATGAATTAACTTTAATTAGACCTGACTCTATTTTAACCTCAAAGTTGTAGTTTGTAAATCTAATGAAAAGTCGTATGTAACCTTAGCTAGGAGTCGAGCTTTTGAATTAATTCACCACCACTTGCCAATAACCTAACTATAATTCATCCCAAGTGGACTAAAAAACTGTAGGATCGAGATTCGATCAAAACGAGTCAGACTAAGTCAAATCTAGGTCACTAGAGTGGCGGAAACAAACTAGTAACCTTGAATCGGTGTTAGAATAGGAGTAGAAGCAGAGAAATACACTTTAAACTGGTTTTCCATTGATAATAAACGTTTTTACATGCAGAGAATCCGGCAGCACTTCGTGACAGATTTCACCAGAATGTTACAAATGGAAAACACAACACCCCTATTTATAGGGATTCCAGATCGCATGAGTTGACATGATCACTTCGCACGAATTGGCAATGTCCAGTTCGTGCGAACTGGCCTAACAACAGCCACTTCGTGCGAACTGGTACAAAACATATAAAATTACATTTTTAACCCTATTACATGCTACTGACACGACTCAGACTAATGATGTAGGCGATAGACATTGTGTACCAACAAACTCCCCCTTGGATATTGCCGCAGTCTTCATTCAGCCTATCTTCAAAACTTTCTTTCACAAAGACTTGAAAATTCTACTCTTTGTTTCGGCTTTTTCAACAGCAATTTCTCAGGCTCCCCCTTTCGTTATGCTTTCGTGCTTTTGGGATCGACACCTTGCTTTCCAGTTACAAGCTCCCCCTTGCGTCGAGCTCGTCTTCAGACTCCCCTTTAGACTCAGCTATCGGGATCGTAGTCTGGAACAAACATCTGCATATCTCAAACATTTATGAGTAAAATCTTTTTGAATGTCCAGGATTGATGACCTGGCTCTTTCAACATACTATAAAGATTTGACGATATTAAGAATCCAACAACTAAAACTAGCTCTTTTCAATAGATTTTAACCGTTTAAGAATCCAAAACCCTCTCAGTTAATCATCCAAGTCCAACTTAATGACCTTGGAGATATCACAAACTGTTTTTGATTTTTGTACTTTTTACCAACACACTCAGTTAACCAAGTCCAACCTAATGACCCTGGTGAACTGTTTAGCCTGTCAAGTCCAAGTTAATGACCTTGGCTGACCAATTTTTGATCTCGCTGACATTTTGAACATTTTAAGTTCAAATTAATGAACTTTTAAACATTACGAGCAATTACCAACACTTTTTCTCAAACTTTTTCTTAACCAACCCTAATGATCCAACATGTTTAGCACTGTGAGACTTTGATCATCAGATCCCCAACGCCTGTTGTCGAAAATAAGATGAAAAATCAAATCTTTTTGGATTTTATAACATTTTGCTATACAAACAGAACATCTTTTTGGATTTTTGGATTTAAGAAACAATAAACTGTACAAACATATTTTTGATGAGCGTGTTAGGGGATCATATCAGCTGCTGACAAGCTACAAGTACCATTAAGCTTTTGATTTCATACTAAGCATTAAACAATTCACAGTGATTGCCGATATACTGATCCACTTTAAATTTTCACACAAATTTCAATCTGTTCAGGATACGAATTAGCGTTTTAAGGCTTAACTTATACGCGTGTGCCACCTCAGAATATACTCCCGTATCCAGACCACTATATTTAGTCTTACAAGTGAGTGCACACTAATGATATCTGTAATTTGGTTAACTGCGAGGCCATGAGAGCTCAGGCAATTGCTTCCGCAAAATCAGAGAGATGATGTCTCGACTTTAGGTGGGTCCTCCTTGGGGATCTTCTTTACAACAACACATGATTAACATTTTTCAATGTTTCATCATTTTTTATGCTGAGGGAGAGCTTTAAGATTTAAAGCAGTGCAAAGTATTATACGAGGACTAGGCTATTGCTCCCGCAAAATCAGAAGTCCTGGTATAATACCC
This sequence comes from Helianthus tuberosus, assembly GCA_030545235.1. NCBI lineage: Eukaryota > Viridiplantae > Streptophyta > Magnoliopsida > Asterales > Asteraceae > Helianthus > Helianthus tuberosus. The sequence goes on from CM060358.1 coordinate 127,818,997, forward strand.
CAGATATCAAGACGTACAAAGACCTACTATGTCAGAAATAGAGCCTTTCAACTGGATTTCAGGGGTTACCTATATATCCGAGAGATGTTCCCCATGTAATAAGCAAGAAATGATTTAGGTTTATATCCCGAACAAACTTACTAAATGTGTAAAAACCTATCGGCACATCATCAGCGAGACTGCTTAACACTTTTAAACTATACATTTCCCCTTTTTACACAGACTCTTTTTGACATTTTCACTGTTTTTGTATTTTGAAATTTTATCATGTTTTTGTATTTTCTGAAAACTTTCTCCCCCTAAAATCAAAAACATATTTTTGTGTTTTTGGTTTTATCAAAAGCAGAAAATAATATGTACAGAAATATGACAACAAGACGCAGATCACTTCTGATCGCCGTCCACCTCGGCCACACACTCAACAACCCTCCCAGAAAACAAAATTTTCAACCCGTTCAATTTTAAAAGATAGTTAAATCTTGTTTTATCAAAGGGTTTTGTGTAAAAATCAGCTCTCTGATCATCGGTGTGTATATGATCAATTCGAATCAGTTTTTTCTCGTAACAATCGCGAATAAAATGATGTCGAATCTCAATATGTTTTGTTTTTTAGTGATGCACCGGATTTTTATTAATATTAATTGCTGCCTCATTGTCCAGAAAGATTGGTGTGTCTAAGAATTGCAAACCATAGTCCCTCATCTGCTGTTGGATCCATAGGATCCGAGAGCAACAGCTGGAAGCCGAAACGTATTCAGCCTCACAAGTTGAGAGAGCAACTGTGGTTTGTTTCTTGCACTGCCAAGTGACAAGCCGAGTTTCGAAGAACCGGCACCCAGCAGTTGTGGACTTTGCGTTCAACTTACAGGACCCGAAGTCAGAGTCAGCATAACCAGTAAGAGAGAAGTCACCGGATTTAGGACACCACAAGCCGGTGCTTGGGAAACCTTTGAGATACCGTAAAATTCTCTTCACTATCTGCATGTGTGATTGTCTCGGACTCGACTGATACCGGGCACAGAGGCAGGTTGGATACATTATGTCTGGCCGTGACGCTGTTAAATACATTAAAGATCCAATGATTGACCGATAAAGCGTCTCATCCACTTTTTCTCCATTTTCGTCCGGACATATCCCATGATTTTGAGCCAGGGTGGTTGAAATAGGAGATGATTCGGACATGTTGAATTTGTCCAACACATCATTCACGTATTTGGTTTGGTGTATGAAGATTCCATCGGGCAATTTCTCAACCTGAAGCCCTAGGAAAAACTTCATCTCCCCCATCGAACTCATTTCAAACTTTTTCTTCATAACCTTCTCAAACTCTTTGCACAGCTCATCGTTCGTCGATCTGAAAATGATATCATCAACCTAGATTTGAACGATAAGTAGATGTCCTGCAACCTCTTTTGTAAAGAAGGTACTGACGACCGTCCCTCTGGTGAACCCGTTATCCAGCAGATGTTGGGAAAGCGTCTCGTACTAGGATCTCGGGGCTTGGTGTAAACCGTATAGCGCTTTGTCGAGTAGATACACCTTGTCTTTGTGCACTGGATCGGTAAAACCCAGTGGTTGTCCGACGTACACTTCTTCTTTGATCTTTCCATAAAGGAATGCAGATTTGACATCTAGTTGGTTGACTTTGAATCCTTTCCATGACACAAACGCCAGGAAGATTCTAATTGCCTCGAGTCGAGCAACAGGAGCATACACTTCAGTAAAATCGATCCCTTCTTGCTGACTAAAACCTTGAACTACCAGCCGTGCTTTGTTTCTTACTATCACGCCTCTATCATCTCGCTTACACTTGAAGACCCACTTGGTCTTGATCAGCTTTTGATTTTCTGGGAGTTCAACTAACCTCCACACTCCAAGCTTTTCAAACTATAGCAGCTCTTCCTGCATTGCATTCACCCAGCTATCTTCAGTTAATGCTTCTTTATAAGTCTTCGGCTCTACCTGCGAAATAAAGCATTTTAATGAGAATTCTTCCTGTAAAGGAGCGATAGATGAATAAAAACATGTATACCCTTTGTTGATTTGATCGCGCGTTTTCACTCCACTTTGAAGATCACCAATGATTTGTTCTGATGGATGGTAAGACAAAGTTCTCGGCATGACTGTATCAGGTACTCTCACTTCCGATTGCAAATTTGTGATATCCTGATCACTCGTGTGATCAACAGCTTCTGTAGTTGCAATATTTGGTTCCTCGTCAAAAATCGGATCGGATTCTGATTTTGAGTCTTCAGATTGATCAAATATTGGAGTTGGTTCTTCTGGGGGTTCGTGTGCAGTTCCACTTGGACCGGCCTCCTGATCATTTGAACCCTCGGTGGGCTGAGAAACTACCAACAGTCTCAGCACTTGATCTTGCGAAAGAGTCTGCTGTTGTTGGTATAAGTATGCTAATTCCTCCTCACTTGGCTCAGTCGGCAACTGGAATGACTCCCAGAGTTTTTCGTAATCAAAAAGCAATCTGTGTCCGGGAAGTTGACTAGGAGCTGTATACCGTTGACAGTCGACATGCTGAACTTGTATAATCTTCCCTAAGCATGGAACAAATACTCTCTTCAGTGGACTTGCATATCCTACAAAAAAAACCTTCGTTAACTTTTGCACCAAATTTACCATCTGGATCAATAAATGTGCATGGTGATCCAAAAGGTTCTAAGAATTTCAGATTTGGTTTATAGCGATGAAGTAATTCGAAGCAGGTTTTCTTGTACTTCTTTGCTGTAAGAACACGATTTAGCGTGTAACATGCTGCAGCAACCACTTCACTCCAAAAGAATATCGGCAATTTGGAATCCGCTAGCATAGTTCGAGTTGTTTCAATCAGTGTGCGATTCTTTCGTTCTACGACACCGTTTTGTTGTGGAGTATACGGTGCACTAAATTCATGAAGAATGCCTTTATCATTGCAGAATTCTAGCACGCGGTTGTTTTTAAACTCAGTTCCGTTGTCTCTTCTAATTCGTCTGATCGGCAGTTTGTACAGCGTCTCCATCTTTTTGAATAAATCATCAATGAATCAAACGTTTCATCTTTTCTTTCAAGACACATCACCCATGAAAATCTTGTATAGTCGTCAGTGACCACAAGACAATACAGATCTCCACTTACGCTCTTCACATTTACCGGTCCGAAAAGATCCATATGGAGTCTTTCGAGCGGTAGTCTGATGGAGTTCAAGAGCTTCTTTGGGTGTGACTTCTTCGACTGCTTCCCCTTTTTGCATTCTACACAATCATCAATCAGATGGAAATTTTTCAAATTAATCCCTTCAACAAGATCATTGTGAACTAAGAAATTCATTTTTCTCACATGAATGTGTCCCATCTTACGATGCCACATTCTTGATTCTTTTTCAGTTGCTTTTGTTTTGGTTACAAAACATTGTTTCTTTTTGTCTGATGTTGTTACGACGCTCATGTCTAGGACATACAAATCGTTTTCACGAGGAGCGCGCATCAACACCATATTTTCTGGAATTTTAAAACCTGGTTTAATGATCAAACACTCATTTTTTTGTAAAATGAACTATGAACGACTTGTCACAAATCTGTGATATGCTCAACAGATTGTTTTCTAGTTCAATGATGTAGTTCACTTTATCAAAAGTTACAACTCCATTGGTAAGAATTCCTTCACCAACGATTCTTCCTCCCTGAGTTCCAGGAAAGCCAATATATCCTCAATTAATTGATTTGACATCATAGAGTAATGCTAACATCCCATTCATGTGCCTCGAGGCGCCGCTATCCATGATCCACTTGGAGATGATCGACCTCGGAAGCCCCTGCACACATCAAAGACATTCACTTAAACAACGACGCCCAAGATTTTTCAATATTTGAAACAGTACCAAACATAATATCATAATCCACGTCAACTTTTGGAATGTTGAAGACAATGTTTGGAACAACAGGTTTTGACTTTGATTTTAGATCTCCCTCCTTGATTGGTGGGAATTCTTCAATCAATTTGTCCAATTCAAACTCAAGATTTTCATTGTTAATTACAACGACTGTCGGCTCAGATTTTAAAACCTTTTCCATTTTCTTTTCTTCAAACTATTGTTTAGGTTTCTCCACCCATGATTGATTTTGAAAAATCTTCGTTTTAGGATAAACCTTTGAAGTCTTTGGAGATTTTGAAGATTCACCAATCTCAAAGGTTGATTTTGGCTTGTCCTCGGACTTCAAAGATTCACCGCATTTCAGAATACGCACGGGGGATACCATAGGTGATTTTCCCTTAACATCTTTTGAAACTATTGATTTTGGTTTTTGGAAAACTGGTTTTATTATCTTTTTGACACATTGTTTTGCCATGTGACCAATTTCGTTGCAACGATAACGGACTCTTTTGTCGTATTTAACAAAAGTAGATCTGTTGGTCTCATCTTTCAATTTTTTGGCTGCATTGAAATCGTCAACAGCTTTCTGACTAAAAATGAAATCGTTTTCGGCCTCTGTATTCTTTCCAGCGACAAACACTTCGCTCAATTTTTCTTTTGGCTTAACCTCCTGTTTAGCCATTTTCTTCTAACCGACACCTTTCTTTTTGAAATTGTTACTATGTCTTTTATTATGACCATTGTTACCCACCCATTCTTTCTTTCCCGGTTTGTTTGATTGTTGTTTCACAAAAAAAAAATTCGGTTTTGATAGAAATGCATTGTTGTTAACCTCTGAAATGTCGATTTCCACAAGCTTATAAACCTTTTCAACATTTTCCAGTTTTGCATTCTGAATCGGGTACTCAAAATCAGTATATATTTTGTCAGTTCCGGTCATCGTGTAAGCCACAATGATCGAATCGTCATCCACAACTTTATATGATTTTGGATGAACTTATCAAGAAAGTTTCCGTCATCTTCAGAATCAGAATTGGAGTTCTCAAAATGAGTTTTGACTGTTTCAAAATCAGAGTTACCACTCTCTTCATCCAACACTTGGTCTACAACTGTTTTTACCAGTTGTGACTCGTTGTCGGTGTCAGACGGAGAGAATGTAACATCTATGTTCTCCGGTAATTCATTCTCTACAGTTCTCAATTTGAGATTCAATGCTTCCTCCACCCCATCTGGACATTTCTAAGTATAATGATTCCACATTGGGGGTGGAACACCTTTGAAATCAGCTTGTTGAGGAACAATCTGATCAATCACATATGACGATGAAAGATAACTGATCAATTTCTTATCAACTCTTTCTGTTTCAATACGCATTAATTCAAGTTCCTTTTTCATAGATGCGATTGTGTCCAGGTGAATGTTAATCTCCATCTGCTTTTCCATGACCGTAGCTTTGAGAAAATTAACAGTTTTATCATTTTCTATACTCTCTTTGTGAATCGCCTTAATTGATCATGACAGAGTGTCATAAGCTTCTTTAACATTATTAAATTCAAATTTTAATTTGTCGTGAAATGTTTTCAACTCTTGAAACTGCTTGTCTTTTTCAAGACAATCCATGCATGGTTTTAAACAGTTTTCGCATGGCATTTCAAGAATTTGATTAACTTTTTCAAAAACATTTTCTTGTTTATCAGTTTTACTTCCTGTTTTACCAATCTCTCCGGACTCAGACTCAGATTTCTCCCAGGATTTGGACTCCACATTTTCTGATTCCTCATCGGACTCCTTTTCGACTTACTCCTTTTCAACAGACATATTTTCAACAGACACCTTTTCAACTAACTCTGTTTCGACAGACTCCGTTTCGACAGATACTGACTCTTGAGTTTTGTCTACCTCTTTCAACTTGACCATCAGCGCCTTACAGCTATCTCTTTCAGAGTTTCTTCATTCATTTCTTTAGAAACATCGATTATCTCTTGAATATGAGCTTTTTCAACTTCATATTGTGTACAGAAACCTGTAGTTAATTTGCTGAAGAAACCTGCAAAATAATCAAACATGTTAGGAGGCATTATATATTTTAAAGAATTAGCAATGACCTCCTGTTCTGATTGATAATGATAAACTTCTGCTGCTGCCTCTTCAAGTTCTGCCAAACTCTCTTCACTCATCACTTCACCGACTTCCTCAGCCTCAACAACACATTCTGGCTCTTCAATAATCTCCGCCATCATAGCAAGACCCTCACCAGGAACATATTTATCCCAACTAAACCCTTCCGGAATCTTTTCATCATCCTGATTAACCAATAGAGCCTTTTATGGTTTGTTTTCAATTTGAGGTCTTGAATTGAATGGTTGTTGACTATTTTTGTGATAGATTGCTTGTCGGTAGTAGTCATTTGCGAATGGATTCTGATGATTGTTTACTTCCCTGTTTGGACACTCGCGTTTGAAATGCCCTTTTTCTTTGCATTTAAAGCAAGTAACTTTCGCTTTGTCAAATCCAAGCTTACAATTAGGTCTTGCGAGACTGTTTCGTTCGGTTATTTCCATGAACCTTTGTGCCCTCCTTACTAAGCTCGCCATGCCCCATTTGATATCTATGAGTTCTAGCTCCTCTGGATCAATCTGATCGTAGTCTTCTTTCATCATGTCAGGATTTCCAATTCTCCCGACAAAAAGACTTTCATAAGACTCAAGTACTGAAGCAAGTAGTGCTATATGTTGTTTTGCTACTGATTCTGTAAAATCTTGACCATTCTTGATGTTTACAGCTATATTGCACTGAATCCCTTGACCGTAACTTTGATTGTTTGACCCTGAAGAGCTTTGAGTATAAGCTTGTTCTTGTGAACTCTGAACCTTAGGATTTGGTTCGTAGCTTGTAAACGGTGAATGGCTATTGCTTGGCGTGCTTTGAGAGACTCCAGATGTAGAATCAGCACTAAATGTTGTTTGAATTTTTGGACTTGGTGTAGATGTTGCAGATGAGCTTCCTTTGTAGTACAACTGAACATCTTGTTGTACATTAGCAGATTTCATTTTTCTAATCTTTTTAAGTTCAAGCTCATGCGATTCAATTTTCTCGATGAACGTGCTTAGATTGAAACCAACATATTCCAAGTTATTTTTTCAAAACCAACAAATATGTGCCCCACACATCATGCGGTAAAGCATCTGCCAACTTGTCAACCCACTCTTCATCTATTTTGGTTATGTTCAAACGCTTCATTTCTACATCCAAATGACAATACCTCTCGATCAACTCTTTTGTTGACTCACCCCTGATACCAGTAAAAATATCAAATTCCTTTTTCAACAATGCCGTTTTGCTCTTTATCATCGAAACACTTCCAAGAAACTTCATTTTTAATGCATTCCAGATAGACTGCGAGTCATTCTGATGGTGTAGCAAAACCAAAATATCTTCTTTGATTGCTTACTGCAAGATACTCATCATTTTCTTCTCGGCTTTAAAGCTATCCTGTTCAGGCGGAGTTAAGCTACCAATTGTTTTCTCAATACCCGCTGCAGTCGTCGGAGGTACATACTTCGATTCAATTTTCATCCAACAATCAAGATGATTTGTCTATACCCATGTTTTAAACCTTTCTTGCCATCCTGAATAATCTTCGATATTGAGAAGCTTTGGTGGCTTTTGCATTGTACCAAGCTCGTTTTCCATGTTTACGTTCTGTGCAATACTCGCTGGAGTTTGAGCTGCTGTCATTCCCCCTCCGAAAAACGTGTTATAAAATTCTTGGTTATCCATTTTAAACTTTGAAAACAGTTTCGAAAAATTTTCTAAGTTTTTTAAAAATTACTTTTCAAGCGAACTGACTTCCACACGATTTGGATTTTCAAACGGATTGTATCTCAAACGAAGTGGAATGTTTCAAACAACTTGATTGATTTCAAACGAAATGAATTTTCAAGCGACCTGAACAGACCAACTCGTGTGAAGTGATGAAGCGATTTGGACCTCAATTCGTACGGAATGAACAATTTTTAAACGACCTGAACCAATTCGTGCGAATTGGATAAGTTTTTCAAGCGATCTGACTAAAACTCAAATGATCTGAACCATTTCGCACGAGTTGAGTAACATTTTCACACGATCTGATGTTTTTTATACTTTTTGATCAGTTTTAGTGAGAATTATGGTCTGAATCTTTGTAGGATTGTCTAAAATGAAGTTTTTACACAATATATCCAAAACTCAGTCCATTTTGTCCGTGAAATCGTTCAAAAATCCAAGAAAGAGTAGAAGTAGAAGTTCTAAACCAATTCAAAACACTGATTTCAAGAGATTTGACTCATCCTGAGCTCTGATACCACTTGTAGGATCGAGATTCGATCAAAACGAGTCAAATTGAGTCAAATCTAGGTCACTAGAGTGGCGAAAACAAACTAGTAACCTTGAATCGGTGTTAGAATAGGAGTAGAAGCAGAGAAATACACTTTAAACTGGTTTTCCATTGATAATAAACGTTTTTACATGCAGAGAATCCGACAGCACTTCGTGACAGATTTCACCAGAATGTTACAAATGGAAAACACAACACCCCTATTTATAGGGATTCCATATCGCATGAGTTGACATGATCACTTCGCACAAATTGGCAAAGTCCAATTCGTGCGACCTGGCCTAACAACAGCCACTTCGTGCGAACTGGACATAATACATACCAAAATTAACTTTAAACCCTATTACGCGTACACGATACGACCTAGACTGATGACGTAGGCGATAGACATTATGCACCAACAAAAACCAAAGCAACACTATGACAAACCATAATTTCAAGGCTAGCGTCGTCAAATTTCATGACCTTAACTTCATATCATTACTCTTCAAGTTCCGTTATACGCCGCATTCTTATGGTTTGGTTGTTGTGGTAAACTTAATTATTACACTAAACTTGGTTTGTTATAACTAGTGGTTGATAATCATATTAATTATTTGAGGTTTATAATACAAAAAAAGTCCAACCGCACACTAGTGCCCGGGTCGCACACTACATACCTGACCGCACACCTTATTTGCTCTTGTGTTCAGCCGCGAGTTAAACAACGTGACCGTCAAGAACCGCTATCCACTCTCACGCATTGATGATCTATTCGACCAACTACAAGGGTCAAGTTTCTATTCCAAGATAGATCTGAGATCGGGCTATCATCAGCTGAGAGTCCGAGACGAAGACATCTCCAAAACTGCATTCAGGACTCGTTACGGCCACTACGAGTTCCTTGTCATGCCATTTGGGTTAACGAATGCACCCACGATTTTTATGGACCTCATTAATCGGGTTTGCAACCTTACCTGGACAAGTTCATCATTGTTTTCATCGACGACATCCTGATCTACCCTAAGAGTCAGGAGGAACACGAGCAACATATATGCCTTATTCCGGAACTCTTACAAAATGAAAAACTCTATGCTAAGTTCTCGAAATGCGACTTTTGGATTCATGAAGTCCATTTCCTTGGTCACGTGGTCAATGAAGCTGGGATTCACGTTGATCCAGCCAAAATTGCTCTATCAAGAACTGGCCTGCGCCTAGAACTCCAACCAGAATCCGCCAGTTCTTGGGTCTGGTGGGTTACTACTGTAGATTCATCGAGGGATTCTTGAAGATCGCACAACCCCTTACTATAACTCGAAAGGGGTATCACCTACAAGTGGGGTGATGCTCAAGAATCCGCATTCCAGCAATTGAAGGAAAAGCTCTGTAGTTCTCCTATTCTATCGTTACTTGAAGGCATTGATGATTTCATTGTCTACTGCGATGTGTCCATCCAAGGACTCGGTTGCTTGTTAATGCAACGTGAGAAAGTCATCGCCTACGCGTCACGACAACTCAAGGTTCACGAGAAGAACTACACTACCCACGACCTAGAACTGGCAGCTGTAGTTTTCGCACTCAAGATATGGAGACACTACTTGTACGGTACCAAGTGCACGATTTACACAGATCACAAGAGCTTCCAACACATACTCGACCAGAAGGAGTTGAACATGCAACAAAGTCGATGGGTTGAACTTCTAAATGATTATAAGTGCGCAATCAAATACCATCCGGGCAAGGAAAACATTGTAGCTGATGCCCTCTGCAGAAAAGAGACCAAGCCTAAATGAGTTCGTGCGTTACAGCTTACTATCCATTCGAACCATCCAGAGCAAATTCGTAAAGCTCAAGTTGAAGCACCGAAGGAGGAAAACCTTCTAACTGAATCCATGCGGGGCATGGAGAAGAAACTTGAACTTAAGGCTGATGGCATTCATTACTTCATAGAACGTATATGGGTTCCATTCTATGGAAATCTACGAGAGCTTGTGATGGACGAAGCGCACAAGTCTCGATACTCAATACATCCCGGTTCTGACAAGATGTATCATGACCTAAAGACTTTATACTGGTGGCCTAACATGAAAGCGATCATAGCGAGGTATGTTAGCAAATTCTTGACCTGTGCTAGGGTCAAGATTGAATACTAAAAGCCATTAGGGTTATTGCAACAACTGGAGCTACTAATGTGGAAATGGGAGCAAATTTCCATGGATTTCGTTACCAGTTTACCTAAACCTCAGAGCTGAAACGACACCATTTGGGTGATCGCAGAGCGCCTAACTAAATCAGCGCACTTCCTCACATTCAAAGAAACCGACAAGTTTTCTCGACTCGCAAACACCTACCTGAAGGAAGTAGTTTCTAGGCATGGAGTGCCAATTTCCATCATCTCTGATCGGGACCCACGATTCACTTCTGATTTGTGGTAAGCCCATGCACAAATCCTTCGGCTCACGTCTAGACATGAGTACATCTTATCACCCGCAAACTGATGGTCGAACCGAACGCACCACTCAAACCGTTGAAGACATGCTGCGAGCATGTGTTATCGACTTTGGTAATGGATGGGAAAGACACCTACCTCTGGTGGAGTTCCCTTACAACAATAGTTACGACACCAGTATTCAGGTTGCTCTGTTCGAGGCGTTGTATGGACGAAAATGTCGATCACCTCTTTGATGGGCTGAAGATGGAGATAGTCAAATTACTGGCCCTGAACTCGTACTTGAAACAACGGAAAAGATTGCCCAAATTAGAAATCGAATGGCGGTGGCTCGTGACCGTCAGAAAAGCTACGCTGATAAGTGTAGAAAGCCATTGGAATTCCAAGTTTGAGACAAGGTCTTGTTAAAGGTCTCACCTTGGAAAGGTGTTGTTCGTTTTGGAAAACGGGGCAAGCTTAATCTGCGTTATGTCAGACCCGTCAAAATCATAAAGAAAATTGGCACAGTGGCATATAGACTGAACTTACCTAAAGAACTCAGTGGTGTGCACAATGTCTTCCACGTGTTGAATCTGAAGAAATGTTTATCAAATGAGATCCTCATTGTCCCTTTTAGGGGACTCATGATTGATGATCAGCTTCGTTTCATTGAGGAACCAGTTGAGATCATGGATCAGAAAATCAAAACACTCAAGCGTAGCATGATTCCTACAGTTCGAGTTCATTGGAACTTAAGATGCGGCCCAGAGTTTACTTGGGAACGGCAAGATCAGATGATGCGCAACTATCCTCATTTGTTTAAGAATAATGCATCCAGTGCTAAAGCTACTACTGAATTTCGGGACGAAAATCCAAATCAACTTGGGGCTGATGTGACACCCCGTGAAAACACTCAACAACATTAACTACTTTAGTGACTGCATGCTAAATTTTGGGACGAAATTTCTTTCAATATGGGATGATGTGACAACCCGTACTTTCAAGGTTAGCGTCATCAAATTTCATGACGTTAACTTCATATCAATACTCTTCACGTTCCGTTATACACCGCATTCTTATGTTTTGGTTGTTATGGTAAACTTAATTATACTAAACTTGGTTTGTTATAACTAGTGGTTGATAATCATATTAATTATTGAGTTGATTACACAGATGGACCCTGTGGTTTATAGCCAGTTTCACCTTTGGGTACTAACTTTTTTTTAACAGGTTTAGGTTTTATGGTTTCAATTTTGTAACACCTTTGGGTACTAACACCAAAATTATAAATATAATGACTAAAATATCATTCCATTTTTTTAATTTTATCAATGTAACACCTTTGGTATTAATACCTAATTTTATTTAAGTTTAAATCAATTTTACAAAATCTATTTTTTTATTTGCATCTTTTTATTATATCTCTTAATTAACATAAAATCTATTTATTTTTTTATTTTTATAAGTAAATATTTGTATACAGTTTTTTAAGAAATGATAAATAATTTAGCACGATAAAAGTTGCTAAAAATATTAAATAATTAAAAACTCAATAGGTATAATAATAGTTGGTAATGTGCAAATAAATTATTATTAAGATATTAGGTTAAAACTCTGTGTATTACACGTGTTTTAATGTATAAAACTTAGTTTTAATTTTTGTAATTTTAAATATATGGGATTAAATAATATAAAACCAAGAAGAAGAATAATAAAAGACTATATCTCATCGGAACTGAAGTGTTTCCTAAGCACATAGATACACAAATAAAATAGAGACGTCATCGTTTAATCACACCGTTTCAAAATGTGCAAAGTAATTGATTGTAACAAACAAATCAGATTAGATTATACATTTTTACGATTTTACTACAAAATATATTAAATTAGTTGTAGTTATTTTTAAAAAGTTTTTCTCGATTATGCTACATATCTTGATATATTAATTTAACTAATTTTCAAATATTATATTCGTGTGTTTTCAAGATTGCTATGGATTTTAATAAATACTTATTATATCATTTGTTTCATTATTTAATTTATATTTTAAAGAGTTTTTATATATTCATAATATTAATCAGATATTTATCTAGTATTATTTAGTAATATTATTAATATATAAAAAATGGAGCGGACGTTTTCTGACTTTTGTAATTTATATTTATAAATAAAAAAAATAAAAAATAAATAGATTTTATGTTAATTAAGACATATAATAAAAAGATGAAAATAAAAAAAAATTGATTTTGTAAAATTGATTTAAACTTAAATAAAATTAGGTGTTAGTACCCAAAGGTGTTACATTGATAAAGCTAAAAAGAATTGAAGGGTATTTTAGTCACTATATTGATAATTTTGGTGTTAGTACTCAAAGGTGAAACTAGCTATAAACCACAGGGTCCATCTGTGTAATTAACTCTTAATTATTTGAGGTTTATAATACAAAAAAAGTCCAACCGCACACTAGTGCCTGGGTCGCACACTACTTACCTGATCACACACCTTGTTTGCTCTTGGGTTCTCAGCCCAAACATTCTAAGCCTAAACATTCTAAGCCCAAACCTTCTAAGCCCAATCTGAGCCCAAAGCTTTCTAGTTGGAAACACACATCCATGTATACATGTGTGTGACTCCCCTTGTGTTTCAAAATACAAAACAAACAAAACCTAACTCTCTCTCTCTCTCTCTCTCTATTATTGACGACAATTTTCTTCCACCCGGAGTTCTCTTCTTCTCGTTCTAGCACACTCTCCTTCGCATTCCAGCTCATGGTTAGTGTGTTATCCTTATTTGATTCGAGTTTTCTTTGTTATACTTGATTGTGTTTAGATTGGTTGATTAATATTGATTTTCATGAGATTAATTGACCTAGGGTTTACTAGAAATCACATTTCAATACGGTTTTGATCGAATGAATGATGATTAAATAACTAGGGTTGTATGATGATAAGATGTTTATGATTCGTGTGATATTGGGTTAATAGATCTGATTGGATGTTGTTTATGATGTTAATTGATGTATATGATAAACTAGGGTTCATGTGAATCAATTTGATGCTTCAAAAATTCTGTTATGAGGATATAGACGAGTACATATGGATTAGGGTTTAAGATGTTAATGTTTTAGTATGTTAATTTCATGATAAGCAAACCTAATCTACTGAAAAGGTTCAACTGTGTTAGCGTAAATTGTATGATGGAATTGATGAAACTTGGAAACTTCGAATCGGTAAAACAAGCTCATGACTGGGGTGTTTACTGCCTTGAACAGAATCGCTACACCGTTAGGGATGGCAAAAAAGCCCAAGCCCGACGGGTATACCCGAAACATACGGGCCAGGTATACCCGAAGCCCACTGGGTATGGGCCGGGTATAGGCTTAAAAAAAAAGAAAACAATCGGGTACGGGTATGGGATTTAGTGATACCCGACCCATTTACCCGAATAATACCCGAAAATATCATATTAAAGATTTCCATATATATAAATTTAGTACATGTAATTATTACATTCTCTATAGTCATATGTGGATATGTATTTGGCAGGTGATTAGTGAACAAATAACTTATTTTTGAGCATGTATATTGGATATGGAAGCTATCACTCTTTATTATGTGGATGTTTACACAATTAGGTGGTCCTGATACAATTACTTAATTAAGTAATCGTTTTGATTTAGTTTGGTATATGTTGTATGAATATGATATGTAAGTTATTAATCATATTTTCAATTGTTATAGTCATTAAAATAGTAAATTATATAAACATCAAAGTAAAAATTGCACATTTGTCCCAATGGGTATTTTTATTAAATTAACGGGTATACCCGATACCCCCGGGTATGCCTGATACCCGACGGGTAATTACCCGACAAATACCCAACGGGTAACGGGCCGAGTATAGGACAAAGAATTACAACCGGGTACGGGCCTGGGATTACCAATACCCGGTCCAAGCCTGGCCCATTGCCATTCCTATACACAATAGGCTATGGTTGAGAACTGTAGCTTACGGTGGGGTTTAAGTGGTCACCACACAAGTGCCGCACACCTCATGGACCGCACACCCCGCATACAGCACACCCATGAACCGCACACTCCTGTATTGTATACCCTATGTTGCACATCGTACACCCATATGATGCACACCTCACACTCAGATTGATACCGCACACTCATATGTAGTCGCACACCCACATCGTACACCTTTATGCTTCTTTGTTATAAACATATGTTGACCCCGTATGAATTACGTGCTATGTGATAGCTAGCTTGCATGTTACCTGTTACAATACGTGTAGAATTTACGTGAACTATTCATAAACAAACCCTAATAATATTGGTAACCATAATAGGACGTGGTTAACCATACTAGCTCGAGTACCTTAAATCTGTCGAGCTAAGCTAAGGTGAGTTCACAACTTTTTCTAAAAGCATGCGTCCCTGGTTTCGGATAACATTTTTTATGATAGTCCTGGTTGGGACTAGTAGTGCGTTCCATGTTGGAACCACTAAACAAACTATCCACTGGAGATGGATTACACTATCCCTGGATTGGGACTGCACGGTATTCCTGGATTGGAATACTACTATTTAAATATTGTAAATTATAGTTCATGTCTTCAGCGTACTAAAGGAACTCTATCTGAAAGTCCCTACATATTATACCGATTAGTCACCGGGTTTGGCGAATTGGGTATTAGTTGATAGCGCTATTAGGTTTGACAAACCTCACACGATGCTGGGAGCCAGGCGTGAACTCTACCTTGAAAACTGGTCAATGATGATAGACATTGACATGGGGCACAAACAACTATAACAGTTAAGTTTCGGTACCACATAGTTTAGTAGCTTAACCAATGGGTTAGCTACCCATGACATGTTTTATAAACTAAGTATTTAAACAAACCTGTGTTTGTAAAAACACTGAAAACTGTGAACTCGCTAACTTTATATTGACACACTTGTGCATGCTTTGTCGGTCGTTAGGTACAGCTTAGGAGCTTGCACTGTGGGAGTGTCGTAATTGCGGTGAACTGTTTTGATGGGGTTTTATTAAACAATAATGGATTTAAACTATTGTTTGGAATTTAAACATTTTGCTTCCGCTGATGAATTAGACTTTGTTTTTGGAACATTTGAAAACTTAATCACTGATCGTGTTGATGGTGATGATTTTCGCTATATTATTTAATTGTTCAACATGATTGGTGGCATTATCTTAGTTAGTCGCATGCCTCACGATAAAACTCCGCATGTGGATTTTGAGGGTGTGACAAACACTCTTCGTACTCTAGATATTCTCTACTAATTTTCTATTACTTGCTTTTACTTTCTAGTTTTTAATATAAATTAAAAAACAAGCAAAATATAAGTAATTGACTAGTTGATAATCTAAAGTTAGAGTAGTAAAATTCGTATCATTTGGGTTCGATACTTGGTTCTTACATAAATTTGGTTGTGTTCAGTCTAGGTAATAATCATTTCTATGATTTTAAAACTAGGTAGACGTGTTTAAAAGTTATTAAGTTAACCCACCTAATCGTGATAGAGTTATTGAATTAACTAGGCCAACACAAACACACCATCAAGTTTTACGCGTCGGGGATACGACAATTTTAGAGAAAGACTTTGGACTACTAACAAATTTATTTTTCATCTTTTGTATCTATCTTTTTATTTTGTAGGTATGGACTCAAAAAGTCCACAACGATAGAGATGGAGTTTTTCAATTTTTTGATGGTTATTATGCTCAAGAAGGGTGTGAATTTTGTGGAGGTCCATATCTCATTTATGAGTGTTTTTATTATGCGTGGGAGCCTATGAAAATGAAGACATCTTCGATTCTCCGCCCTTAAATGGGCCCCTTGAGCCATCACAACCAACAACCTCACTCCTTCACAACCCTCATGAAGAAATATACCACATTGAAAACTCGGAACCATATATTCTACCCCAACCATTTTCTTACCCACCACCCACTATAAACGAGTCGATTCCTGACCCATAACCATATATACTATCACCACCCGCATCACTTTCTTCTTACCCACCAACATCACCTAACCAACCTTCCATTCCCAAACCCGATTTATGGAGCCGGCCAAGTCAGTACAACATTTGGAGGAAATAAAATCCACCCAAAAAGTGTGTAGGAGGCCAAGCCCCATAATGAAGAACTCTTTACTCATCTCTAGAGACTGACCCGTGTAGTCCAAACATATAAATTTGTTACTTCGAAGAAATAAAGAGCCATCTCACAAGGCTTTACTCAATGGAAAGCCAACATGATTCTTTAAATACTCTGGAAACTCCAAAGGAAGAAGCATAAGGTACCGATACTTATATATTCTTATGGTTTCTTATTTGATAAGGGATATTATATAGCTACCGCAATGAACCAAACCGATACTGAATGAACAACATTGGTTTGATACCGGTATTTATTTTAATTGTTTTTTCTTTCGATAAACTAACACCGTATTACTGTCGTATCATATCATACAGCATCAGTACCGATACCTACATTCATTCTATGTTTTTGCTTTTAAAGATTAATCATTTATGCAACTCCGTCTGTGACGATAAATGAATATCGATACCTATACCGTGATGATCTGAACCGATCGACACCGTTCAAACAACATTGGTGTTGTTATGGGTGTTTGTTTTTATCGTTTTCGGCCAATATAAAACACATAATGATTTCTATAGATAGTGCATGTATTGCACCGATACCATAACGAACCGTAACGATACCGTTCTAATGCCCTTGGAATGTTAAAAAGAATAAATAAACATAATGCGGATTTAGATTTTTTTCAAAAGTTAACAAACACAAGTTTTATTACTAAAAAATCAATTAATAAATAAAATACTAATAATAATAAAACAAAAATTCAAAAGCTTAAAAGTTATGAATTACTATCTATTACTAAAAACTCAAATAGAAAAAATAACAAATAGTTAAAAGTTATAAAAAACTATTCAAACGAATACTTAAAATTTATAAATTATTATTTATTATTAAAAAGTTAAATTAAATAATAAATAAAATATTTCTAAAATTTAGAAAATAAAACTTAAAAGTTATAAATCACTATTCATCTCTATTTTCTAATATAATATAATATAATATAATATAATATAATATAATATAATATAATATAATATAATATAATATAATTACTTTTTTAGTCCTTGTGTTTTAGTGATTTTAACCATTTGATTACAAAATCAAAATTTTAACGCCCAGAGTCCCTAAATGCTTTTTTTATATCAATTTGAGTCCTTTTGAGTCCAAATTTTAACCTTTTAAGGCCATTTTTTTAATGAAATTGGATTCAAACCGTTATAAAATGAAAAAAAAAATAGACTCAAAATGTTATAAAATAAATGGCTAGAGACTCAGAGAGTTAAACTTTTTAATTTTAAACTTAAGTGGTTAAAACCACTAAAACATTGAGACTCAAAAAGTAATTTATCCTGTGATGTAATGTAAAGTAAGATAAGATAACATAATATAATATAATATAATATAATAAAATATAATATAATATAATTATTTGTCTGAACCGAGAGAAGAAGTGGGGTCAATTTTTTTATTTTCTTTTATTTATTATTATGGGCCAAATGAATTGATTTTTTTTTCCTGTGTTTTGGATTTTAATGGGATGATGGGCTAAGTTGTTCGATGAATTCTGATGGTTATTGAATTGTTCCTAAAGTTGGACAAAAGCCCAATCGGAGAACAATGGAAAACTCGGTTATATGTATTATGAAAATTTTAATTAGAGTTGGCCGAAAAACGGTTTTCAAACCAGAACCAAGGAACCAGCCCGACTCAAACCAATATCCAAACTAGTTTCACCCAAAGGCCAAAATTGGTCCCAAACTATTTGAACCCAGCAGTCTGCACCAGTTTCACCCCTAGACACACGAACTGAACCGGTTTTAAATTCAAACCGGTTTAAAACCAAAAACTAAAATCAGTCTTATATATATGTGTGTATATATAAGTATATATACACGCATACAACCATAAAATACCTAAATTAACACATACATGCACACTTATACCTATACTTACACAAATACATAATACATACACGGGGTTGGTTCCGGTACAAACCATATTTATCCTATAAACTGTAAGAACAGATCCTAGCACTTAAAAAAGTTAAATTAGCACATACCAAAAGAATACATACATAAAAGTAGCACATTTGAATTATATTAGCACATGAAAATTAATCAAGATAATTGATTGTAGCACATATTTGAATGATATCAACACTTTTCTAATCAGCATATTGAAAACAAAAGAAGGATACAAATAAAGAATTAATTGCTTGTTAGCATATTTATAGTGCCTTCAAAATAATTGATATTATTTAAGATATTATTTTATCATTTCTCTATAATTGAATGGATGTTACGTGACACTTTTTAAATGGTTCTTACAGTTTGTATGCAAAATGTGGTTTGTATTTGATCCTACTCCACACATATGTTGTGAAATATTGAACATTAATCAATGAGAATTTTATGTAAGTTTTTTTTGTCGGCTACTAAATGTTCGATAACACGAAGTAGTTTGAAACTGAAACTGCTACGAAAGTGGGTCAAAAGACCGATGCTCAAACCGACCAAACTGGTTTAGAACTGACTGGTAACCGGAAAAAACCGATTTGGCCATCTCTAAATTGTTACTCCAAAGATAAATTATTATGCAAGATAAATAGGTTTTCAAAGAATCTAGTTCTAAGTTGCAAAACATAAAATATGATAGAAATGAACCGGTTTGGAACTTAATTTCTAACACACTCTTTGACAACACCTATAAAAATCACATTGCTAATGCTTGAAATACTTCATAGCTGTAACACCCTCAAAATCCACAAGCGGAGTACCACCGCAAGGCGTGTGACATGACCAGGATCCAGCCACCAATTATACTAAGCATTGGTTAATAACAAGAATGTTCACCAACCATGATGGTTAGTAAAGGCCATGGTTAAAGTTCAAAAGTTTAAGTTCAAGTAACAGTTTAAGTAAGCAGCGAAAGCATAGACAAAACAGTTTAAAACAAGGTGCATAGTTCAGGTTTATTTAGAACCCAACACATGGCTTGAGGCGACCACTACACTTCCCCAAGCTGCAAGCTCCTGAGTCACTGGGTGCCTGCAAAGCATGCAGTAGGGTATCAACATAATGTTGGCGAGTTCACGAGTTTGTCCAGTTTTTAATTTCCAAAAACTTGTTTCAACAATTAATTTACTCATTTATACATGCCATGGGGAGCTACCCCATAAGTAAGCTACTAAACTGTTTTTACAATACCGAATGCTATTCATCCGTACGTTTCCGTAGAGTGCCCCGTTTGTCAATGTTCTATCATCATTGACGGTTTGCAAGAGTACATTAGTTCACTCCCGATCCCATACGTGGGCACGGTGTGAGGCTGGTGAGACCTAAATAGCGCTATCAACTAATAACCCGTTCGCCAGGCCCCAGCGACTAATCGGTATTAAGAAGTGAGGACTTGAGTGATAGAGTTTCGTTTAGTTTTGCTTGTTGCATCCAGTATAAAAAAAGTAATTAACTAAGGGTCCCGCATAAGGGGAGAAAAGTAGGTTTGTATCCCTTTCAAAGGGATAGCGTTGTTTAAGTTCCGTTTCCCCAAACCACCGGGAACACATGCTTTAATAGGTGTGAACTCACCTTGGGTTGCTCGGCAGATTAGTTTACTTGGTCAAGCACGCTGGTCACCACGTCCTAGCATGGTTACCAGTATAGGTCAGGTTTGGGTACATGCATGTCACGTATATTCTACACATAACTTAACACATAGCATGCATAACATACAATTATCCTTTAAGTTATTGGGCCTGTTCTAATCCTTAAACAGTCAATCAGCACATAGCACAGTAGCACAGATACAAGCCCAAAGCAGGTTGTCACATTTGGTGGCCCAATAACCGAGTCGGACAGCCCAGTCGAGACCAGGTGGTCTCGACTCGAGATCATGCAGTCTCGAGTCGCAACCAAGGGGTCTCGAGTGGTGTTTATATGAGTAGCCTCCTTGGAGGTCTCGAGTTCAGTCTCGAGTCAAAATCATGAGATCTCGAGTCGAGAAGTAGCTAGTCTCGAGTCCTTGATGTTTGCTGCTTGGTCTCGAGTTGTCTCTTTGATGGTCTCGAGTCGAAACCGGGGGTCTCGACTCACACACCTGTCCAACTTGTACTATCCAATAGAATTTCATGTTCATGATTTCTTGTACTATCCAATAGAATTGCAAAAACATGTTTCCTTGTCTAATTCTCAAACAAAACGGATCAAACAAGCATTTTTCAAATGTTTTTCATGATCTTCAAGTAGTTCATCTTTTAAGTTTTCATATTAAATCAGACATGTTCATCCTACATAACCATGCATTTTATGGACAAGAATCATAACACATAATCTAGATATCAAGATCATCTTGCAACCCATCATCGAACAAACATTTGTTTTATAACATCTAACACAATTCGGATGGTCATAAACAATCCTAAACTATCATTCTTTTGCCATTCAAAACATCTTAACAAAATGTTATCCTACAAAAGTCATGTTCATCTTAGATATTGGGACCAAGCATGTATCATTAACAAACAAGAACCCATTAGATCAAGCAAACACTTTCCTCATACATAAACAATAACCACAATGCACATTATCACATAATCAACACTTTTATCATGTGCTTGCAAAGAAACACTAACCGGCTAAGGATTTTGAGTGTAGAAGAAAGTAGGTTTGTTGTCCGATAATCCTCGAGTGAAGAACACAAGCTGATCCGAGAGCTTTGCCGTTGCCGTTTGAATCCGAGAGGTGGGGAAGGAGGATTATGGTGGTGTTTTAGGGTTTTAGTGAGAGAGAGAGAGAGTGTGTGTGTGTGGGGGGGGGGAGTGAGTGTGAGGGAATGTTTGAGGGTTTGAGTGTCCAAAATAGGAAGGTGTCGGCTTATGTGGGGGTTTTATAACCAATTCAAGGGCCATGCACCCTAATGGGTTTCCGAGTGGGCTCAAGGAGGTGCGGCCCAAACGGCCCAACTGTTCACTCGAGACCGAGTGGTCTCGAGCCGGGTTCGTGGTCTCGGCTCACTTATACATACATATACATATTACATATACCTAATTTAATATAAGCATCACACAATACATCAATATAATTCACAAATCTTCACTTAATAGTTTATATACACATAATGCTAAATACGGAGGTTGCTCGGGAAAACCTAGAGTGTCACATTATCCCCAAGTTTTAAGAACTTTCGTCCCGAAAGTTAAGGCAGTCACTGTCAAGCTAGTGTGAGTGAGAACGTTTCAACGGGGTGTCACATCATCCCCCCGTTAGTTTGGAATTTCGTCCCGAAATTCGGTTGTAGCTTCAGTGCTGGGAGTTTCGTTAGGGAACAACTGAGGATATTTGCGTTTCATCTGGTCTTCCCGTTCCCAGGTGAACTCTGGGCCACGGTGCGAGTTCCAACGAACTCGTACGATAGGTATCTGGCTACGTTTGAGGACTTTGATTTCTTGATCCGTGGTCTCAATCGGTTCCTCAATAAAGTGTAGATGTTTGTCCAAAGTGAGTTCCTTGAAAGGAATGATGAGTGTTTCATCCGACAGACACTTCTTCAGATTAGACACGTGAAAGACGTTGTGCACTGCACTTAGTTCTTCTGGCAGATTCAATCTGTAAGCAACCTTACCGATCTTCTCGGTAATTTCGAATGGTCCAACATATCGCGGATTAAGCTTGCCCCGTTTTCCAAAACGAACCACGCCCTTCCAGGGTGAGACTTTAAGTAGAACCCGGTCACCAACCTGGAATTCTAGCGGTTTCCTACGCTTATCAGCGTAACTTTTCTGACGGTCACGAGCTGCTGCCATGCGTTGTCTGATCTGAGCAATCCTTTCTGTAGTCTCGACTACGAGTTCCGGGCCAGTAATTTGGCTTTCGCCAACTTCCACCCAACATAAGGGTGATCGGCATTTACGACCGTACAATGCCTCAAAGGGTGCTGCATGAATGCTAGTGTGGTAGCTGTTGTTATAGGAGAACTCTACCAATGGCAAGTGTCGTTCCCACCCGTTTCCAAAATCAATAACACATGCTCTTAGCATGTCTTCAAGCGTTTGGATGGTACGCTCTGTTTGACCATCGGTCTGTGGGTGGTAAGCAATACTCATGTCCAGGCGTGAGCCAAAAGATTTATGCGTAGCTTGCCATAGTTCAGATGTAAAGCGTGGGTGACGGTCAGAAATGATTGAGGTGGGCACTCCGTGCCTAGAAACTATTTCCTTCAAGTAGGTTGCAGCAAGCTTCGAATGCTTATCGGTTTCCTTGATCGCGAGGAAATGTGCAGACTTGGTTAGGCGGTCCATGACGACCCAGATAGTGTCGTTCCCGCTCTGAGATTTTGGCAAGCCTGTGACAAAATCCATGGAAATTTGCTCCCATTTCCATTTTGGTAGTTCCAGTTGTTGTAACAAGCCTGACGGCTTCTGGTATTCGACCTTGACTCTAGCACAGGTCAAGCACTTACTAACGTAGGTTGCTATGTTGGCTTTCATACCTGGCCACCAATATGTAGTCTTTAAGTCGTGGTACATCTTATCTGAACCAGGATGTACTGAGTAACGAGACTTGTGTGCTTCATCCATCACAAGCTCGCGTAAGTTTCCATAAAGTGGGACCCATATACGCCCGGTTACGTAGTAAGCACCGTCTTCTTTTTGTTCTAATCGCTTCCTTGACCCGCGTAGGGACTCCGCCCTAATGTTCTCTGGTTTCAATGCTTCAACCTGAGCATCTCGTATCTGAGTAGGGAGGTTAGATTGGATGGTAAGTTGTAACGCTCGCACGCGCTTAGGTGTAGTGTCCTTTCGACTGAGGGCGTCCGCCACAACATTGGCTTTGCCCGGATGGTACTTGATTGCGCATTCGTAATCATTCAAGAGCTCGACCCATCGACGCTGTCGCATATTTAACTCCTTTTGCTTGAAGATATGCTCGAGACTCATGTAATCGGTGTAAATGGTGCACCTGGTACCATACAGGTAATGTCTCCATATCTTAAGAGCAAAAACCACTGCTCCCAACTCCAAGTCATGCGTAGTGTAGTTCCTTTCGTGAATCTTAAGTTGTCGAGAAGCGTAAGCGATAACTTTCTCGCGTTGCATCAACACGCAACCGAGCCCATGAATAGACGCATCGCAGTAAACCACAAAGTCGTCGATACCTTCAGGTAATGAGAGAATAGGAGCACTACACAGGTTATCCTTTAGCTTCGAAAGGCAGACTCCTGAGCCTCGTTCCACTTGTAAGCAATACCCTTCTGAGTGAGAGTCGTGAGAGGTTGAGCGATCTTCGAGAATCCATTGATGAATCTACGATAGTACCCTGCCAATCCCAAGAATTGGCGAACTTCGGTCGGAGTCTTAGGTGTAGGCCAATTCCTTATAGAGTCGATCTTAGCTGGATCGACGTGGATTCCGTCCTTATTGACCACGTGCCCAAGGAAGTGAACTTCTCGAAGCCAGAAGTCACATTTCGAGAACTTTGCGTACAGTTGTTCGTTGCGAAGGAGTTCGAGAATAAGACGCAGGTGTTGCTTATGCTCCTCTTGACTTTTTGAGTAGATTAAGACGTCGTCGATAAACACAATCACGAACTTGTCGAGGTAAGGTTTGCACACTCGGTTCATGAGATCCATAAAGACCGCAGGCGTGTTGGTCATTCCAAAAGGCATGACGAGAAATTCATAGTGACCATAACGGGTTCTGAAAGCAGTCTTGGAGATATCCTCGTCACGGACTCTCAACTGATGATAACCTGATCGCAGATCGATCTTGGAGTAGTAGCTTGATCCTTGCAATTGATCGAATAGATCGTCGATGCGTGGGAGTGGGTAACAGTTCTTGATGGTAACCTTGTTCAGCTCATGATAGTCGATGCACATACGGAATGGGCCGTCCTTCTTCTTGACAAAGAGCACTGGCGCTCCCCAGGGTGACGAACTAGGACGGATAAATCCTTTGTCCAACAGTTCTTGCAGTTGTGTAGAAAGTTCCTTCAGTTCTGTGGGAGCTAGTCGATAAGGTGCACGAGCTATAGGTGCTGCTCCAGGAGCTAGTTCGATTTGGAATTCGACCTGACGGTGAGGAGGGAGTCCAGGTAGTTCTTCAGGAAATACCTCGGGATAGTCGCGTACAACTGGAAAATCTTCGATCCTCTTTTCCTTTTCCTGTGTGTCGATGACAAGTGCTAACATAGCGGTGTGCCCCTTTCGTAAACACTTCTGTGCTTTTAAGAATGAAATTATGCCTGTGACTTCTTCGCCTTTGTCACCTTGAACGATAAGGGGTTTGCCAGAACGACGGGGGATACAAACCATTTTCTCTTGACAGAGAATTTCAGCCCGATGTTTCGATAACCAATCCATACCAATGACGACGTCGAAGCTTCCAAGAACGATCGGGAAAAGATCGATGCTAAAGGTCTGACCAGACAATACTAGTTTGCAGTTACTTATCACGTGTGAGGCCTCAATGTTCCTGCCGTTAGCTAACTCGACGATATGCTTAGAACTTAATAACATCGGCGTACTCTTAAGCTTCTTACTAATACGTAGGGATACATAGCTAGCATCGGCTCCAGAATCAAACAATACACAAACATAGCGATCATCGAGTAGGAACTTACCCGCTACGACGTTGGGATCATTCCTAGCTTCTCCAGCTCCAATCACAAAAGCCCATCCTCTCGCACCATTTCCAGCATTGTTGTTATTGTTCCCAGCACCCTGATTGTTGTTGTTCTGATTCAGTTCAGGGCATTCCCTTCGCATGTGCCCCGTTGCTCCACACTTGAAGCATCCACAGTTGTTTCCTTGTTGCTGTTGTGGTTGTTGTTGATTCTGCCTAGCTGGAAGCTGGCTCCTGCAGTCTTTGGCTTCATGCCCCATCTTGTTGCATCGCTGACACTGACTTTTACCACATGGCCCACTGTGGTGTCGGTTACATTTGTTACACTTGGGGTGGTTTCCTCGATAGCCACCCTGTTGCTGAGGGCCCTTGTTGCTTTCAGTCTTCCTTTGCTGAACTGGGGCCTGAGTGGGGTTAGCATCCTTACCCTGATTTCCATCCCACTTTTGTTTATTATCGCTAGAAGTTCCAGCAGTAGCACTGATCCTTTTGGGCAGCTTGCCCTGTTCCACAGCCTGATCAGTGAGTTTGTGAGCAGGACGAATGACTGGCTGAATCGTAGTGAGGTTGGCTGAGGTCACATGACTCTGGATCTCTGGAACTAGACCCTTGAGGTAGAGCTCGATTCTTCGGTAAGCAGGTCGAGACATGTTAGGGCAGAGGGCAGCATAATCATTGGACTGCTTGGTGTAGGTCTCAATCTCTGATCCAACCATCTTGAGCTCAAAGTATTCATTTTCGAGCTTGTGAATGTCATCCTTGTGACAGTATTCGTCCTTGATCATGTTCTTGAAATCTTCCCACGCAGTAGCATTAGCACTTTCCAAACCAAGCATCTGAATCTGTGCCTTCCACCATGAAAGCGCGTTTCCTTCAAGCGTACCAGTAGCAAACTTTACCCAATTAGCAGGGGGACATTCGCAGACAGCAAAGACAGCTTCGGCCTTCTCAATCCAGTGCAGAAGGCCTATGGCACCCCAAGTGCCGTTCAAAGGGAGAGGCTTGCAATCCATGAAGGTTTTGAAAGTACAAACACGTGGTTGCACAGGCGCTTGCTGACCTGTTGTGAGAAGCGAAGCGAATAGGATTAGAGGTGAAAAGACGATGCGGGGGTAGGATCTAAACATCCTAAAATAACGAGTTTACCTCCAGGGTGAGCTGCGAAAGCTGCAGCCACCGTGTTGAGCAAGTTAGTGAACTGAGCCTGAGTCATGTTAACATTTCCTCGTCCGCGTCCACTCATTGTCTTCATAACCAGAAAACACAGTATGAGTGCGATGTCATAATGTAGCGAGAATGAGATAGAAGAGGAAAATGTATCTATCTAACTAGGCACACTAGTACATATAGTGGAGCATAGACATCACACAACAAGCAAGTAAACACAAGTCCGAGCCATGAGGTCTAATATAATACGTCGAGTCTTGCACTTGGAGTGTAGTGTTGTCACGAGTCACGGGTTATAGTCTGGTTTTTTTTTTTCTCAAAAAGACTTTCTTTTTAAAACCGAGTTCACTATAACCAATGGCTGTGATACCAATCTGTCACACCCTTAAAATCCACAAGCGGAGTACCACCGCAAGGCGTGTGACATGACCAGAATCCAGCCACCAATTATACTGAGCATTGGTTAATAACAAGAATGTTCACCGACCATGATGGTTAGTAAAGGCCATAGTTAAAGTTCAAAAGTTTAAGTTCAAGTAACAGTTTAAGTAAGCAGCGGAAGCATAGACAAAACAGTTTAAAACAAGGTGCATAGTTCAGGTTTATTTAGAACCCAACACATGGGTTGAGGCGACCCCTACACTTCCCCAAGCTGCAAGCTCCTGAGTCACCGGGTACCTGCAAAGCATGCAGTAGGGTATCAACATGATGTTGGCGAGTTCACGAGTTTGTCCAATTTTTAATTTTCAAAAACTTGTTTCAACAGTTAATTTACTCATTTATACATGCCATGGGGAGCTACCCCATAAGTAAGCTACTAAACTGTTTTTACAATACCGAATACTATTCATCCGTACGTTTCCGTAGAGTGCCCCGTTTATCAATGTTCTATCATCATTGACGGTTTGCCAGAGTACATTAGTTCACTCCCGATCCCATACGTGGGCACGGTGTGAGGCTGGTGAGACCTAAATAGCGCTATCAACTAAGAACCCGTTTGCCAGGCCCCGGCGACTAATCGGTATTAAGAAGTGAGGACTTGAGTGATAGAGTTTCGTTTAGTTTTGCTTGTTGCATCCAGTATAAAAAAAGTAATTAACTAAGGGTCCCGCATAAGGGGAGAAAAGTAGGTTTGTATCCCTTTCAAAGGGATAACGTTGTTTAAGTTCCGTTTCCCCAAACCACCGGGAACGCATGCTTTAATAGTTATGAACTCACCTTGGGTTGCTCGGCAGATTAGTTTACTTGGTCAAGCACGCTGGTCACCACGTCCTAGCATGGTTACCAGTATAGGTCAGGTTTGGGTACATGCAAGTCACGTATATTCTACACATAACTTAACACATAGCATGCATAACATACAATTATCCTTTAAGTTATTGGGCCTGTTCTAATCCTTAAACAGTCAATCAGCACATAGCACAGTAGCACAGATACAAGCCCAAAGCAGGTTGTCACATTTGGTGGCCCAATAACCGAGTCGGACAACCCAGTCGAGACCAGGTGGTCTCAACTCGAGATCATGCGGTCTCGAGTCGCAACCAAGGGGTCTCGAGTGGTGTTTATATGAGTAGCATCCTTGGAGGTCTCAAGTTCAGTCTCGAGTCGAAATCATGAGATCTCGAGTGGAGAAGTAGCTAGTCTCGAGTCCTTGATGTTTGCTGCTTGGTCTCGAGTTGTCTCTTTGATGGTCTCGAGTCGAAACCCGGGGTCTCGACTCACACACCTGTCGAACTTGTACTATCCAATAGAATTGCAAAAACATGTTTCCTTGTCTAATTCTCAAACAAAACAGATCAAACAATCATTTTTCAAATGTTTTTCATGAGTAGTTCATCTTTTAAGTTTTCATATTAAATCAGACATGTTCATCCTACATAACCATGCATTTTATGGACAAGAATCATAACACATAATCTAGATATCAAGATGTTGGGATTGAACCCTATTAAAGGAACAGATAATTAAAGCCAAAACTGGATCAGAGCAGGGGAACCAGAATAAGCAGATGTTACATACAAGTCTCTCTCCTTGAAAGTGATTTCAACATCTGCTGACCTCCTATCTACTGACCGTGCAAACTGCTGACCTCCAAACTGTTGATCAAGTAAAGGCCTGATGAAAGACTAAAGCTCTGCTGTTCAATCTACCGCCTTGAGTCAAGCACTGCTGATCCGGACAAGTACTGCTGGGTTCACAGCAGTGGAAGGATGTAGCAGTTATTTAGATGTCTTTTATGTAATGAACTGTAATAGCAGTAGTTAGCATAGCAGTGTTTGTATTGATCAGAGGTTAGAGTTTGTTAGGAGGTTAGATGTCACTTTCATGGTGATGTCAGCTTAGATGCTCAGTGGTTTGCTAGTGCCTATAAATAGAACAGTGCTCTGTACTGTTCTATTAGCTCTTTGCAAAAATTCTCTTCCTGCACGAACAAACGCTGAGCTCTGGCTGAGGGGGAGTTTGTATTAAGCATTGCATTGTAATCGTTGTTGAAATTAAATTCAATCTTTCGGTTCTTTGTGAAAAATGTTTGATCAAAGCAATACTCTCGTTTGATTGTGTGTAAAGTTTGTTTCCATCTTAATTCCGCTGCACAACTCATTCATCTTCATTTAATTCAAACGTGAAAACACAATCAAAACCAAACTCAGATCCAACAATTGGTATCAGAGCTTGGACAGTCAAATTTGATTTAACAATCATTTTGATATAAGTAGTTCAGCTCATAATCGTTGATATCGATAGTTTGTTCGGTTTGTTGAAAAACAGAGTAAGGTTTAATCACCATTAAAGTTGATTAATCAGTGCCTGTAAAACAACCAGGATGACGTCACAATCACAAGATGATAAGAATAACATTGGCTCGCTTTTTAAACCACCCATGCTTAAACGTAATGAATACAACATCTGGGAGAGAAGGATGGGTCACATCCTTGCTCAACAGAACACTGGATGTTGGAGGTCTGTTGTTTTTGGTCCCCATGTTCCTATGGTGCCAAGTGCTGAGGATGCAAAGAAGTTTGTTCCTAAACCATCTGAAAACTATACTGAAACTGATTTTTAAAAGTTCGAACTCGATGCCAAAGCATTTAGCATCATAGCATCTGCATTACCAAATGAGATCTATGCTGGACTGTTATATTGTAACAGTGCTAAAGAGCTATGGGATGCGTTGAAGGAACAGTTTGGGGGGACAGAAGAAGTCATTGAAAACAATAGGGAAATTTTGAATCAGCAGTATGAAACATTTTGTCACATCAAGGGTGAATCATTGACTCAGCAGTTTGAGCGATTCAGTTGTCTCATTAGTGAACTAAGGCTTGTTAAAGTAACTTTTCCAAATACAACTCAAAATAGCAGGTTTCTTAGATCACTACCAGAAAAATGGGACACCATAGCTTTTGTTACTAGAAACTCTACTGAGTTCAAAGATCTGACCCTGACCCAACTTCATGGTAGACTCCTGACCTATGAAAGGGAGTTGAACCAGAAAAAGAAGTTGCAAGAGTCTGGCAAAGTTACTGATGATTATTCATTCGGTAGCACAGCTCTTTTTGGTCAGGAAGAATCTGGTAGCAGTGGTAAGGAACAGGGTTATGATCACTTCATTGATATAACTGCTGGTGGAAATTTTAACAACCCTGATCCTCACTCTTCAAATTATGCTTTTACTGCAAATTGTGAAAACCAGATGTCAGATAATTTGTGCTTTGAACTCAATGATTTGCAACACTTTGATCCCACCGACTTAGAAGAGATGGACATTTGCATCAATTGGCTTTGCTTAGTGTAAGAATAAGCAAATTCTACAAAAGAACAGGGAGAAAATTCCCAGGGTTACATGGGAATTTAAGGGTGGGGTTGGATAAATCGAAAATCAAGTGTTACAAGTGCAATAGGCTAGGTCATTTTGCTAGGGAATGCAGGAGTCAAACTATTGGTTGTTAGGAAACTTTATGTGTAAGTATTGAAGAAAATCACAATCAACTGTATCTATGAAGAGATCACAGTCCTGAAGATCACGAACTAGAAAAAGAAGATCAGATGGGACAACTGGAAAAGCACAGCATCTACTTCTAAGAATTACAAGTTGATCAAGAGCTGAATTGGATTATCAGAAAAGGTCATTTCTGATGGATCTGATGATATTTCTGATGAAATATCATCAGTGTCTGACGATTCTGATCATCAAGGATTTTCTGATGATTTGTTCATCAGAATTTCTGATGAAGTGGTTTATCTGAATTTCTGATGAAACAACCCACTTGTCTGAAATTGGCTCTGTCCTGCCACAATTACCGAAGCAAGTTGACATTAAATGATATCATGATGAAAAAGGCAACTTGAACGTTGGAATCAATGAATATGTCAATTGGCTACTTTTTTGCAGGAATTATTGTATGAATAAACTATTGTTTATTCATACAAGCCGACTATAAATAGAAGGCTCAACCAGGAGAAGCAAAGTGAGTTTGAAGCTTAGCATTCACACATACATCTAAACTCCATTGCTCTCTCCCCCACATAATTCAAGATTCGTTTGTATTAGATAATAATATTACAATCACCTTGTAAACCATTTTTGTTTCAAAGTGATATAAACTTGATAATTCTGTAGGTCTTGTTTCTTGAAAGTCTGATTTCCATTTCCGCACATCTTTTTCACATCTACTGAAATCACTTGCCATATTACGTGAAAAGAAGATTGTTTTGAGCCTGTACTGGGTCTAACAATTGGTATCAGAGCAGATTGAATAAACTATTTTCAAACGATCAATCGCTCATCTTCTTTTCTCTAAATATGGCTAGCTTTCAATCCTGGAATAATGCTTTTAACATTGGTTCTATGTCTAAACCTCCGACTCTGGTCAGAGAAGAATACCCCTAGTGGAAAATCAGGATGGTCAATTTCCTTAATGGTCATGACCGAGCTCTGTTTCAATCCATTGAAAGGGGTCCACATATACCAATGACTACTATACCAGCTATTCCAGCAACTGACCAATCACTTGTTATCCCTGCCTCCCAAGCTCCCAAAAGTGAAATACTTTGGAGTGAGGAAGACAAGGAAAAGGTGGCTGGGGATGAAAGGGCTAAGTCACTTTTAATAATGGCCATCCCCAATGACATATTTTCACAAGTTGATGCATGTGCATCAGCTAAGGAAATATGGGATCAGTTGGAAAACCTTTGTGAAGGAGGAGAAAGGATGAGAAGAAACAAGAGAACAAATAATGTCTCATCTTATGAAAGGTTTAAAAGTTTGCCAAATGAAAGGTTAAATGATACATATCAAAGATTTATTAAACTTTTAAACAGCTAAAGAAATTTGGTATAATAAAATCAAACGATGAAAGAAACATAAAATTTCTTGATGCCCTTCCTAGAGAATGGAGAAGTCTCACCATGACTTTATCATCAACCTTAGAACTAGGAAACATGAGTCTTCATGACTTATACAGCATCTTGATCCCCAGAGAAGAAGAAATTTTTGAAGAAACTGTTCAAAGAGGGGGATCTTTAACTCTAATCTCCAACTCACAAAGATCAACAACAACAAATGATCCACAACCTTCAAACAGTCAAAATCTTGAAACTTCTGATGCATCATCGGACTTTTCAGCTTTTGCTGAAGCAATAGCACTGCTCACCAAAACATTTGAGCAGAGGTTGAGGGGAGGTAACCAGAGATACCAGAGGAGTGACAAAGGAATGATGGATGGAAGATCTAAAGAAGAGTTTAGATCCAAGGATAAAGGGAAGGCTAAAGTTGTGTGTTACAAGTGCAAACAGAGAGGTCATTATGCATCAGAATGCAAGACCAAAAAGCTGAAGGATGTTGCCTATTATGAGAAAAAGCTTGAAGAAGCAAAGAAGCAGCAACAAGTAAGCTTAATTGCTGGAACAGATACATGGTTATCTGATGATTCTTCTGATGATGAAGAAGAAGAATTGGCAAATTTCTGCCTCATGGCACTCTCTGAAGGACTACCAGAAACTTCAGAACAAAAGGTAAATTTAGACAATCTTGATCTTGAACACAAGCTAAACAAGCTCATGTCAGATTTTCTAAATCTGCAAGAAAAACATAAAGCAGATATTAGAAAATCTGATGAGTTGCAAAGGACTTTGAATAAAATCATTCTTGAAAACCAACATCTTATTGAGGACAGTTTAGATCAAAGAGCAAAAATTGAGTTTTATGAAAATGAAAGAAAAGATCTTTACAAGAAAATAAATGACAAAGAAATCAATGTAAGAGGTTTTCAACAGGCTAAAGAGTTTATAAATTTTATTGAGTCCACACCGAAGAACAAAGGAGAGGGTTTAGGCTATACAAGTTCTATAAGATCAAATAGAAATAAACCCACTATCTTTGTAAAAACAACTCATCAAATTTCTGATAATTTAGTATCTGAATCTGAATCTTGCAAATCAATATGTTCTGAATATTCTTTTGACAAACCAAACTTCAAAACAAACAAGAGTGAATACAGTCAAGAATCTGTAAAAATGACAGAAGCAGCTCACTCATCTTTTCAAAATTATCCAATCATTCCATCACAAGAGGAACTATCAGAAAATTCTGATAACTCTTGTATGTGTGTTGACATACTGAAGCTTGTCCATCACCATCTTCAAAAGAAAAATGTAAAATCTGTTAATGGCTCAGCATATAACAGAGTTTCTGATGCAAAAACAAGAAGAAATAAAAATAAAATGTTTCAAACTTCATCAGAAACAGTACCTAAGCAT
Source organism: Helianthus tuberosus (assembly GCA_030545235.1). Taxonomy (NCBI): domain Eukaryota; kingdom Viridiplantae; phylum Streptophyta; class Magnoliopsida; order Asterales; family Asteraceae; genus Helianthus; species Helianthus tuberosus. The sequence continues at coordinate 127,852,319 of CM060358.1, forward strand.
GCCTGGGTACCAAAAACCCTCTAATCATTTCATTTCAGGACCATCATGTGCAGCAGATCTGGTACTGCGACTCAGGAAGCTCCAAGCACATGACTGGGGACAGGAGCTTACTTAGCAACTTTGTTTCAAAGCTGGGTAGAATGGTAAATTTTGGAAATGGAGTGAAAGGAAGGATCATGGGATATGGTTGCATAAAATATGGATGTTTGACCATAGAGAAAGTAGCCTATGTTGAAGGCTTAAAGTATAATTTGCTGAGTTGTGGTCAATTCTGTGACAAAGGTTTTCAGATAACCTTTTTACCAGAAAAATGCTTGTTAATAGGTATAGATGATTACAAAATTTATTTAAGTGGGAAAAGAATAAGAAAATCAATCTACTATTCTGACTTCAAAGAAGAAAGTGAACATCCAAAACTGTGTTTATTCTCAAAACATAACAAGGGTAGTAGTTGGTTATGGCACAAAAAGCTTGCTCATTTAAATTTCAAAAACCTAAGCAAATTAGCAAGCAAAGGTCTGGTAAAAGGATTACCTTTGATATCCTCAAAGAAGGATAAAATTTGTGAAGCATGTGAAATGGGAAAATCCAAAAGAAGCTCACACAAATCAATTTCTGAGTCTTCTATTTCACAAAATTTGGAATTGTTACACATGGATTTGTGTGGACCAATATGTACAGAAAGTTTTTCTGGAAAGAAATACATACTAGTAATAGTGGATGATTTCTCCAGGTACACATGGGTAGAATTTTTGAGAAAGAAAAGTGAAACTCCTGATCTGATCATTAATTTTATTAAGAAAATTGAAAATCTGTTAAAATTAACAGTGAGGAGGATCAGATCAGACAATGGAACAAAATTTAAAAATGCAAAAATTGAGAATTTTTTAGTAAGTAAAGGAATTTCTCATGATTTTTCTGCTCCAAGAATACCACAACAGAATGGTGTGGTTGAAAGAAGGAATAGGACCTTGGTAGAAGCTGCCAGAACCATGCTTGCGTATGCTAAATTGCCCACTCACTTTTGGGCAGAAGCTATAGCAAATGCATGTTTTACACAAAACAGATCCATAATCAACAAAAGGCACAACAAAACACCATACAACATTATAAATGGAAGAATACCAAGTATAAAATTTTTGCATACATTTGGTTGTAGATGTTTTGTTTTTAATGATTTTGAAAGCCTAGAAAAATTTGACAGAAAAGCAGAAAAAGGCATTTTTCTTGGTTACTCTTTGTCCTCAAAAGCATACAGAGTTTTTATTCTCAACACCAGGACCATCAGAGAAAGTTTGTATGTCTCATTCGATGACTCTTCAGAAACTGAGGTTTCTGATGAGTACATAAAAAAATAAACTTTTCTGACAAACAAGAAAATTATGAACATCTCTTTGAAATGTTAAATGAAGATTTCCTAGAACATGACAATGCCTACACAAATAAATCAAAAGATTATTCATGTTCTAACTCTGCAGATCAAGTATGTAGAACATCAGAAATCCAGATTTCTGATACTTTTCAGACAAATGTAGCACCTGATCAGGGGGAAACTTCAAATCCATCAGAACCAACACCATTTCACAACAAGTTAAGATGGATCAAAGGACATGTTCATTCTGACATCATAGGCAATCCTGCAGATGGTGTCAGTACAAGATCTGCTACTGCACATGAATGTGCATTCTCTGGGTTCTTAAGCAAGATAGAACCCAAATCTGTCAAGGAAGCTCTAAATGACCATGACTGGATTCAAGCTATGCAAGAAGAGCTTGATCAATTTGAAAGGAGCAAGGTATGGGATCCGGTACCCAAGCCAAAAGACAGATCTGTCATAGGCTCAAAATGGGTGTTCAGAAACAAATCTGATGAAAACGGCATAATCACCATAAACAAAGTAAGGTTAGTGGTCAAGGGTTACTGTCAACAAGAAGGTATTGATTATGATGAAACTTTTGCACCAGTAGCTAGGTTAGAAGCTGTAAGAATTTTTCTTGCTTATGCTGCATCTAAGAATTTAAAAGTTTATCAAATGGATGTAAAATCAGCTTTTCTGAATGGTAAAATTGAGGAAGAAGTTTATGTGCATCAACCAGAAGGCTTTGTTGATCCAAAATTTCAAAATCATGGTTATAGATTAAACAAAACCTTGTATGGGTTGAAGCAAGCTCCTAGAGCCTGGTATGAAACTTTATCAAACTTCTTACTCAATTCTGGGTTTACCAAAGGTACTATTGACACCACTTTTTTTCTCAAAACACACAAAGGTCATACTTTGCTGGTTCAGATATATGTTGATGACATTATATTTGGATCAACAAATGAAAAATTTTGTGACAAGTTTCAAAAATTGATGACCAGCCATTTTGAAATGAGTATGATGGGTGAGTTAACCTTTTTCTTAGGGTTACAGGTAAAACAAAGAATTGATGGAATATTTTTGAGTCAATCAAATATGTGAAAACAATTCTACAAAAATACTCACTTGAAAACTGCTCTGTTTCAAAAACTCCCATGGCAACAGGGAACAAGTTAGATTCTGATAAACATGGTATATGTGTTGATATTAAAACCTATAGAGGGATGATAGGATCACTGCTTTATTTAACTGCAAGCAGACTAGATATCATGTTTGCAACATGTTTTCTGGCCAGATATCAATGTGATCCTAAAGAATCCCATCTGAAAGCTGTAAAAAGGGTTTTAAATATCTCAAAGGCACATCAGAAATTGGTCTCTAGTATCCAAAGGATACAAACCTTGAATTAATTGTATACACAGATGCAGATTATGCAGGGTGCAAAATTGACAGGAAAAGCACATCTGGTGCCTGTCAACTTTTGGGAGAAAAATTGGTATGTTGGGCGAGCAAGAAACAAAACTGTGTTGCCACATCAACAGCAGAATCAGAATATGTAGCAGCAGCAAGTTGCTGTTCACAAGTGATGCGGATGCAAACTCAACTGAAAGATTATGGAGTAACTATGACAAGAATTCCAATTCTATGTGACTCAAAGAGCGCCATTGCAATAACTGAAAATCCTGTTCATCACTCAAGAACCAAACACATAGATGTCAGATACCACTTCATAAAAGATCATGTGGAGAAAGGTAACATTGAAATGTATTTTGTTCCAACTGAAAATCAAATTGCTGATATTTTTACAAAACCTCTTGATGAAAAGAGACACAATTTTTTAATCAGCAAACTAGGCATGGTCAATCTAAATGATGAAGATTTCTCAGAAAACACAAAAACACAAATTGAAGACCAACTTGTTAAACAACAAAATTCTGATATTCATAGAACAAATCAACTAGCTTCTGATAAACCAATCCATCAATCTGATGGAACACCAGAAAATCTGATAAATAGTCAATAATTATCAGATAATCTGAGAAAATATCAGACACTCTGGGAAAAATTACCAGAAGTTCTGATATAAAATCAGAAACTATGTTGACACATCAGAATTTTTTTTTTCTTCCTCATGCATATTCCACAGATTGTAATTACTTATTTTCGTGTTTTTTTGTTGTTTTGTTTTAATAAAAAAAACAAAAAGGGGGAAAAGTAACATGCATACTGATGAAGTTCCATACAGCTATGATAATCAACCGTCTCATTTTCTTTCAGTTTATTGAATTTCATTTTTTTTGCATGCAACGTCATTTCTTCATAAGGAACTTAAATGTGACACGTAGGCACTAGAATCATTAGGAGCATTGAAAATAGATGCCTGGTCATTTAATGCTTACTCACACATGGGGCTTGATAGATTGTCAAAATCACTGTTACACTCACTGTTACATTCACTGGGATAGATATCTTCTTAATTGAAGAGAAAAAGGTTGGCTGTTATAACATCACTTTCACATATAAACACTATCAACCTGAAAAGAACATTTGTAACAAAAACCAGTTCTTCAAAAGCCCTTCAATAGTTTTTTCCTTATCAAAAATGGGTCGCCCAAAATGATGAAAGCCACTCAATTCCCTCTTCCGTTTCATAGACTTCACAATCTTAGATTAAGATCCAACTTGGAAGGACCTGCATGGGAGGACTGCAGGTTTGTGTACAATATGATCATGAAAAGTCCTCTAGGGTTTGCTGTGTCATCACATGTCACCATATATCCAGAACTTCTCCAAGAGTTCTGGTGGAACTCTCAAATCATTTTTGGTGGTACTTCCATGTGGATTGAAAGTGAGGTTATGGGAGTAAAAATTACTCTAAAAGAAGAAACAATCAGAAAAGTCCTCAAACTGGGTGATGTTCATGAAATCCAACTTCCAGAAAAATCAAATGTGCAACAAACCTTGACTGAAATGGGCTATCACACACTCAACTCGTCAAGGGCCATTAGCAAGTCTGGTTTTATACCACCTTTCCAGTTTTTGGTAACTCAGCTAAGTGTCTGCTTTTCCAAGAAAATTGGACACATCAATGAGCTGTCGAATAGGATGATGGAAGTGGTGCATGCTGTGATACAAGAAAAACCTTTTAACTATGCTAAGTTTCTAATGAGAGACTTAGAAGCAAACATCCACGACCGTCAACCCTTTCTAATTTACCCTCGATTTGTTACCAAGGTGATCACTAGTCAACTGGGCTTTGGAGGAGTGAGAAGCTGCTACTCAAGAGCTGAGATGATACTTCAAGAAAACATTAGTGAAGCCACCTTGACGCCGGCAAAGAATCACACCGGACGTGTAACCAGTCTTTGGTTATATGTGAAGTACATGTTCAATGTGTTAGAGGAGGAGGAGTAGTTTTCTTTGTTTTAAGTTTTGTTTTCGTTTAACATGTTTGTTTTATGTTTTCTATCAACAGGTTTGTTTTAATTTTTTATTGGTAAATAGATCTAGGGGGAACTAATACAAATTGACTGATAAAATCAAATAAATTCTGGTGAATTACACATGAATACTGACAGAAGTTAGTAGAACTCAATATCTGATGATCAATCAGAAAAACTGATCATTCACCAGAAAACAATGAAAATTCTGATAACAAGTCAGAAAATAATACTTTGTTTATAAAAACCAGAAAGCTTAACATATCATCAGAAAAACAATTCTTTGAATCAGATTTAATTGAATTTATAAAAATCCAAATTTTTAAGAAAAAGTTTCTTTCTAAATTTTTTTTTCTGAGGACTGGAACAAGCTATAAAATATCTCTGGTATATCAGAACAAAGGTGTGGAGTTCAGAACTGCAAAACTACAATGTAAATAAAATCTCAGAACTCTACTTATTCCCTCTCATCTCAAAAAAAAAAAAATCATTATAAGAAATATATGGGGGAGACACACAAAGGGTTTCGATTGGACCTTTTAAAAAGGGGTCCCACATAGAGAAAATGTGCAAATTGGGAACTAGTGTTTATCTACAAAATCTTTGAAGTCTCTACGTATCTTTAAAAGGATATACATTAAATTAGAGATAAATCAAAGGTTTTTCAAAAACGGTTGTCTCCTTAAAGGATTAAAACATCATAAAGGTGTCATTAATCCTCTTAAACTCAAACAACCCACGACAAACACTCAAAAATCTATGTCTACACACCCTATAAACACCTCATTCAAAACAGAGTCTTCCATCTTCAAACCTTCAAACTCAAAACCCTAAAACCCTTTTCCAAACACAAAACCCAAATTCTCAATGGCTGCTGTCAACATCAAACCTCAAGTTAAACACTCAGTCCCTTTCATCATTGAAGATGAATTTCTTCCATTAAAGAGCAACAATGAAGCAATGAATGATAACATCGAAGAGTATGATACGAAGTGTCAAATTCTCATTGAATTTCTAACAAGATGCCCGTTAGCTCAAGCTCTTACAAAGACCAGAGAGGTACCACAAGAACTCATACAACAAGTAGTAAAAACTCTCAAAATCTCAAGTCAAACTGAGCTAACAGCACATGTATGGGAAAATATCTTCATTAAAATTTCACCAGAAAAGATAAGGGAATGTTTGGAGCTACCCTTACATCAGAACTTTGAAAAGTCACCAGAAAGAGAAGATATGTTTTCAGAACTTGATGCTGTAATGGGATACAAAACAAAGATTTCAACAATCAATAAATTCAAGAGAAACAAGCTACCTGCCTTCTGGCAAGTTTTAATGGAAATTCTGAACAAGTGTTTATCATCAAAAATTGGAGGTAGAGATCAGATAAATATGAACATTCTAACAATCATGTTCAGTCTAATTAATGGATTGAACATTGATTATGGAGCAGAAATATTTATTCTGATCAGAAGATCAATTCTGACCAGAGATGGAAGAATAGATTCACATCTACCCTTTCCAAGATTTCTATCAATCATAATTTCTGATGCTTTTCAGAAAAGAAACATGGAAATCCCAGCATCAGAAAATATGTGGAAAACAGAAATTATGAAACCTTGGAATGCTGCAGGGTCTTGGAAGTCAGATTATGATGTTCCTGTTCTGACAGAAAAAGTGATGAGTATGATACCAGAAGAATCACCATACAGAGCAGAATACCTGAAAATGTTGAACAAGAAGTCACAGAGCAAAGGAGTTTTTGAACAAGTGTCCCCTATGGAGCATGATGCACAGGAGTCAAGCACACCAAGAATGGAACAGCAAGATGAATCTGATCCTCATCTAGCTGATAAAGATGTGAACATGAGTCCTGTGGCTGAAGGACATCATGCTGAAGCCTCACACATTGGAGAAACAGGTGCACAACAGTAAAAAATAAACATATTTTATGATTCTGAGAATGATTCTGATGAATCAATTCAAGGAAAACATGAAATCTTACTTAGAGAAACTATTTCTTCAAAACAAGTTGTGAGTAAAACAAAAGACTCATTTTCTGAATCAGATTCTGAGGAGGAAAATGTAGTAACAACAGGTGGAGATCAGCCTTCTGATCAAGGAAACCTGGATGAGAAAACAAAAAGTTTCTCAACAACTCATGGAGAACTTGAAAAGGTTCAAGGATATGAGGAAACCCAGAACTTGAATTTGTTTCAATTTTCTGGTGAGGATATAAGGAATTTGGATTCGTCCAATCCTTTTAACCTTAAAACAGCAGAGAATGTGTTTTCAGCTGGTGGTAGAAGAGAAACATCTGTTGTTTTTCCAATTTCCCAAGAACACCAGTCTATGTCACCCAAACAATTTCAAAAAGAACCTGAAGATGAAGTTGCTACTGTAAAAACAGCAACTGAAGAAAAACTTGATCTAATACTAGAAGAAATCATAAATCAAAAGTCAGAAATCAAGTTTTTGTCAGAAACTGTCAGAACTGTGTAGAAGCAAACTGAAGACAATACTGCAACTCTTAACAAATTGCAAAAATCATCAGAAAACAAAGAAAGCTCATCAGAAATTGAGAAAGCTATCAAGGAACTGAATGATATCAAGAAAAACATGGCTGAGGGTGCAACTACAGGAGAAAGCTCAAATTCAGGGAAGCTTCTTGAAGAAATACAGTTCCTCAGAGCCAACAATAGCAGCATGACTGAGGCTTTTGAGAAACTGTTGATGGAATTAGCTGCACAAAGAAATCAAGAAAATCAAGAGTTACAAATAATGAAGAAACAAGAGGAAACAAATACTCAAGCTCTTACTAATGTTCATCTGTTAGTTAAGAGATTGCAGTATAATGTTGCCAGACTAGCAAGTATTGATCTTCATGAACTAAAAGCCCCAATTCCACAAGAAAGACAAGCAAGAAGATCAGAAGCTTCTCAACAACAACCAGAAATTGTTCAACAGGATCAAACCAAACCAACAGAAACCTCAACAGCTCAAAAACAGAAGCAACCCATGGGTCCACCTCAAGATAAACAAAAGATACCCATGGGTCCTCCACCAAATGTCTCAAAGCCAGACACTTCAAAGTTACAATCAAAAGATCATGTTCCAGTACAACCAGTTTCTACAATCATCACAGGAGAAACAGAGTTGAGCATACTAATGGATACAAAAGAAAAGAGAAGAATGGAACATGAAGTGACTTCCTCAAAAAGGCCAAGAAAAGAAATGATAGAAGATTCAGAAGGGAACATCAGAGAAATGGAAGTACTAAAAGGTGATTTACACACAATTATGTATCCTGAAGAACATCTAAAGAATTACTATTGGAAAGATCCAGAAGACAACCCAAAGAGATCACTCTCTCCAATAAGCAAAGGTATTGTTGAAAACAGAAACAATGGAGGTTGGGTAATTTTGCACAAACACTTGACCAATCCAATAGTATTAATTGAAAGAATTGATATAATGACCACTGGAGGAGGCATCCTAGGCAATGAAGCACAAAACAAATATACCTTGATCAGAAAAGACAACAGTCAACAAAAGGTCACTGATGCAGATCTGGCTGATGATATTCACCCATTGGGAATAGTCAAAATGAAGAATATCATTGATGAAATGAAAGGTAATTAAGTTATAATCAGAAGAGCCCTTGAAAGTCTCAAAAGTGCAGGAGCAAAATTATACAAAAGGGCTGCACTGGCAGACTTTGATCTTTGTATCAATTTTGAGTACAGCAACAAAGTGCTAATACCACCTCCAAACACTTCAATTCCAGCTGAAATTGCTTCTAAACCATTAAGAACTGGAGCAATCTTTGATCAACCAGAAATGAGTGTAGTCTTCAAAGATGCTAATAAAGAGAAAGCTCTGTTCAGAATCAGTGATATGTGCAGGTATTCAAATCAAACTCTGAAATACATAAAAAACTGCATGAATGAAAAACAAGAGCAGCTCAAAGAGAAGGGAAAGAACAATGAAAAGCTGAGAAAAACAATTGAAGAATGTATTGATAATTGGATGGAAGCAAGAGGATGGTATAAAGAGATGTACAAAGCAACTCAAAAGGCTATTGATCACAAGAAAAGACTGAAACCAGGAGACAAATACAGAAGTGGAGTGAAGATCAATTAAATGAATTGATAAGATGAAATTCCTGTTTTTGAACAAAGTTTTAAATTTGTCTGATGTATGGTTGGTTTGACTATGTTTTATGTTTCTGAATTTAGTTGTTTTTGAATTTCTTTTACAAAGAAAGTTGTTTTATGTTTGACATAGAGGTAGTTCTTTTTCTTACAATACTTAGGGGGAAACTGTTAGGAAACTTTATGTGTACGTATTGAAGAAAATCACAATCAACTGTATCTATGAAGAGATCACAGTCCTGAAGATCACGAACTAGAAAAAGAAGATCAGATGGGACAACTGGAAAAGCACAGCATCTACTTCTAATAATTACAAGTTGATCAAGAGCTGAATTGGGTTATCAGAAAAGGTCATTTCTGATGGATCTGATGATATTTCTGATGAAATATCATCAGTATCTGACGATTCTGATCATCAAGGATTTTCTGATGATTTGTTCATCAGAATTTCTGATGAAGTGGTTTATCTGAATTTCTGATGAAACAACCCACTTGTCTGAAATTGGCTCTGTCCTGCCACAATTACCGAAGCAAGTTGACATTAAATGATATCATGATGAAAAAGGCAACTTGAACGTTGGAATCAATGAATATGTCAATTGGCTACTTTTTGCAGGAATTATTGTATGAATAAACTATTGTTTATTCATACAAGCCGACTATAAATAGAAGGCTCAACCAGGAGAAGCAAAGTGAGTTTGAAGCTTAGCATTCACACATACATCTAAACTCCATTGCTCTCTCCCCCACAGAATTCAAGATTCGTTTGTATTAGATAATAATATTACAATCACCTTGTAAACCATTTTTGTTTCAAAGTGATATAAACTTGATAATTCTGTAGGTCTTGTTTCTTGAAAGTCTGATTTCCATTTCCGCACATCTTTTTCACATCTACTGAAATCACTTGCCATATTACGTGAAAAGAAGATTGTTTTGAGCCTGTACTGGGTCTAACAATTGGTATCAGAGCAGATTGAATAGACTATTTTCAAACGATTAATCGCTCATCTTCTTTTCTCTAAATATGGCTAGCTTTCAATCCTGGAATAATGCTTTTAACATTGGTTCTATGTCTAAACCTCCGACTCTGGTCAGAGAAGAATACCCCCAGTGGAAAATCAGGATGGTCAATTTCCTTAATGGTCATGACCGAGCTCTGTTTCAATCCATTGAAAGGGGTCCACATATACCAATGACTACTATACCAGCTATTCCAGCAACTGACCAATCACCTGCTATCCCTGCCTCCCAAGCTCCCAAAAGTGAAATACTTTGGAGTGAGGAAGACAAGGAAAAGGTGGCTGGGGATGAAAGGGCTAAGTCACTTTTAATAATGGCCATCCCCAATGACATATTTTCACAAGTTGATGCATGTGCATCATCTAAGGAAATATGGGATTAGTTGGAAAACCTTTGTGAAGGAGGAGAAAGGATGAGAAGAAACAAGAGAACAAATAATGTCTCATCTTATGAAAGGTTTAAAAGTTTGCCAAATGAAAGGTTAAATGATACATATCAAAGATTTACTAAACTTTTAAATAGCTAAAGAAATTTGGTATAACAAAATCAAACGATGAAAGAAACATAAAATTTCTTGATGCCCTTCCTAGAGAATGGAGAAGTCTCACCATGACTTTATCATCAACCTTAGAACTAGGAAACATGAGTCTTCATGACTTATACAGCATCTTGATCCCCAGAGAAGAAGAAATTTTTGAAGAAACTGTTCAAAGAGGGGGATCTTTAACTCTAATCTCCAACTCACAAAGATCAACAACAACAAATGATCCACAACCTTTAAACAGTCAAAATCTTGAAACTTTTGATGCATCATCAGACTTTTCAGCTTTTGCTGAAGCAATAGCACTGCTCACCAAAACATTTGAGCAGAGGTTGAGGGGAGGTAACCAGAGATAACAGAGGAGTGACAAAGGAATGATGGATGGAAGATCTAAAGAAGAGTTTAGATCCAAGGATAAAGGGAAGGCTAAAGTTGTGTGTTACAAGTGCAAACAGAGAGGTCATTATGCATCAGAATGCAAGACCAAAAAGCTGAAGGATGTTGCCTATTATGAGAAAAAGCTTGAAGAAGCAAAGAAGCAGCAACAAGTAAGCTTAATTGCTGGAACAGATACATGGTTATCTGATGATTCTTCTGATGATGAAGAAGAAGAATTGGCAAATTTCTGCCTCATGGCACTCTCTGAAGGACTACCAGAAACTTCAGAACAAAAGGTAAATTTAGACAATCTTGATCTTGAACACAAGCTAAACAAGCTCATGTCAGATTTTCTAAATCTGCAAGAAAAACATAAATCAAATATTAGAAAATCTGATGAGTTGCAAAGGACTTTGAATAAAATCATTCTTGAAAACCAACATCTTATTGAGGACAGTTTAGATCAAAGAGCAAAAATTGAGTTTTATGAAAATGAAAGAAAAGATCTTTACAAGAAAATAAATGACAAAGAAATCAATGTAAGAGGTTTTCAACAGGCTAAAGAGTTTATAAATTTTATTGAGTCCACACCGAAGAACAAAGGAGAGGGTTTAGGCTATACAAGTTCTATAAGATCAAATAGAAATAAACCCACTATCTTTGTAAAAGCAACTCATCAGATTTCTGATAATTTAGTATCTGAATCTGAATCTTGCAAATCAATATGTTCTGAATATTCTTTTGACAAACCAAACTTCAAAACAAACAAGAGTGAATACAGTCAAGAATCTGTAAAAATGACAGAAGCAGCTCACTCATCTTTTCAAAATTATCCAATCATTCCATCACAAGAGGAACTATCAGAAAATTATGATAACTCTTGTATGTGTATTGACGTACTGAAGCTTGTCCAGCACCATCTTCAAAAGAAAAATGTAAAATCTGTTAATGGCTCAGCATATAACAGAGTTTCTGATGCAAAAACAAAAAGAAATAAAAATAAAATGTTTCAAACTTCATCAGAAACAGTACCCAAGTATGCCTGGGTACCAAAAACCCTCTAATCATTTCATTTCAGGACCATCATGTGCAGCAGATCTGGTACTGCGACTCAGGAAGCTCCAAGCACATGACTGGGGACAGGAGCTTATTCAGCAACTTTGTTTCAAAGCTGGGTAGAATGGTAAATTTTGGAAATGGAGTGAAAGGAAGGATCATGGGATATGGTTGCATAAAATATGGATGTTTGACCATAGAGAAAGTAGCCTATGTTGAAGGCTTAAAGTATAATTTGCTGAGTTGTGGTCAATTCTGTGACAAAGGTTTTCAGATAACCTTTTTACCAGAAAAATGCTTGTTAATAGGTATAGATGATAACAAAATTTATTTAAGTGGGAAAAGAATAAGAAAATCAATCTACTATTTTGACTTCAAAGAAGAAAGTGAACATCCAAAACTGTGTTTATTCTCAAAACATAACAAGGGTAGTAGTTGGTTATGGCACAAAAGGCTAGCTCATTTAAATTTCAAAAACCTAAGCAAATTAGCAAGAAAAGGTCTGGTAAAAGGATTACCTTTGATATCCTAAAAGAAGGATAAAATTTGTGAAGCATGTGAAATGGGAAAACCCAAAAGAAGCTCACACAAATCAATTTCTGAGTCTTCTATTTCACAAAATTTGGAATTGTTACACATGGATTTGTGTGGACCCATAAGTACAGAAAGTTTTTCTGGAAAGAAATACATACTAGTAATAGTGGATGATTTCTCTAGGTACACATGGGTAGAATTTTTGAGAAAGAAAAGTGAAACTCCTGATCTGATCATTAATTTTATTAAGAAAATTGAAAATCTGTTAAAATTAACAGTGAGAAGGATCAGATCAGACAATGAAACAAAATTTAAAAATGCAAAAATTGAGAATTTTTTAGTAAGTAAAGGAATTTCTCATGATTTTTCTGCTCCAAGAACACCACAACAGAATGGTGTGGTTGAAAGAAGGAATAGGACCTTGGTAGAAGTTGCCAGAACCATGCTTGCTTATGCTAAATTGCCCACTCACTTTTGGGCAGAAGCTATAGCAAATGCATGTTTTACACAAAACAGATCCATAATCAACAAAAGGCACAACAAAACACCATACAACATTATAAATGGAAGAATACCAAGTATAAAATTTTTGCATACATTTGGTTGTAGATGTTTTGTTTTTAATGATTTTGAAAGCCTAGAAAAATTTGACAGAAAAGCAGAAAAAGGCATTTTTCTTGGTTACTCTTTGTCCTCAAAAGCATACAGAGTTTTTATTCTCAACACCAGGACCATCAGAGAAAGTTTGTATGTCTCATTCGATGACTCTTCAGAAACAGAGGTTTCTGATGAGTACATAAAAGAAATAATCTTTTTTGACAAACAAGAAAATTATGAACATCTCTTTGAAATGTTAAATGAAGATTTCCTAGAACATGACAATGCCTACACAAATAAATCAAAAGATTATTCATGTTCTAACTCTGCAGATCAAGTATGTAGAACATCAGAAATCCAGATTTCTGATACTTTTCAGACAAATGTAGCACCTGATCAGGGGGAAACTTCAAATCCATCAGAACCAACACCATTTCACAACAAGTTAAGATGGATCAAAGGACATGTTCATTCTGACATCATAGGCAATCCTGCAGATGGTGTCAGAACAAGATCTGCTACTGCACATGAATGTGCATTCTCTGGGTTCTTAAGCAAGATAGAACCCAAATCTGTCAAGGAAGCTCTAAATGACCAAGACTGGATTCAAGCTATGCAAGAAGAGCTTGATCAATTTGAAAGGAGCAAGGTATGGGATCCGGTACCCAAGCCAAAAGACAAATCTATCATAGGCTCAAAATGGGTGTTCAGAAACAAATCTGATGAAAACGGCATAATCACCAGAAACAAAGCAAGGTTAGTGGTCAAGGGTTACTGTCAACAAGAAGGTATTGATTATGATGAAACTTTTGCACCAGTAGCTAGGTTAGAAGCTGTAAGAATTTTTCTTGCTTATGCTGCATCTAAGAATTTAAAAGTTTATCAAATGGATGTAAAATCAGCTTTTCTGAATGGTAAAATTGAGGAAGAAGTTTATGTGCATCAACCAGAAGGCTTTGTTGATCCAAAATTTCAAAATCATGTTTATAGATTAAACAAAGCCTTGTATGGGTTGAAGCAAGCTCCTAGAGCCTGGTATGAAACTTTATCAAACTTCTTACTCAATTCTGGGTTTACCAAAGGTACTATTGACACCACTCTTTTTCTCAAAACACACAAAGGTCATACTTTGCTGGTTCAGATATATGTTGATGACATTATATTTGGATCAACAAATGAAAAATTTTGTGACAAGTTTCAAAAATTGATGACCAGCCATTTTGAAATGAGTATGATGGGTGAGTTAACCTTTTTCTTAGGGTTACAGGTAAAACAAAGAATTGATGGAATATTTTTGAGTCAATCAAAATATGTGAAAACAATTCTACAAAAATACTCACTTGAAAACTGCTCTGTTTCAAAAACTCCCATGGCAACAGGGAACAAGTTAGATTCTGATAAACATGGTATATGTGTTGATATTAAAACCTATAGAGGGATGATAGGATCAGTGCTTTATTTAACTGCAAGCAGACCAGATATCATGTTTGCAACATGTTTTCTTGCCAGATATCAATGTGATCCTAAAGAATCCCATCTGAAAGCTGTAAAAAGGGTTTTTAAATATCTCAAAGGCACATCAGAAATTGGTCTCTAGTATCCAAAGGATACAAACCTTGAATTAATTGCATACACAGATGCAGATTATGCAGGGTGCAAAATTGACAGGAAAAGCACATCTGGTGCCTGTCAACTTTTGGGAGAAAAATTGGTATGTTGGGCGAGCAAGAAACAAAACTGTGTTGCCACATCAACAGCAGAATCAGAATATGTAGCAGCAGCAAGTTGCTGTTCACAAGTGATGCGGATGCAAACTCAACTGAAAGATTATGGAGTAACTATGACAAGAATTCCAATTCTATGTGACTCAAAGAGTGCCATTGCAATAACTGAAAATCCTGTTCATCACTCAAGAACCAAACACATAGATGTCAGATACCACTTCATAAAAGATCATGTGGAGAAAGGTAACATTGAAATGTATTTTGTTCCAACTGAAAATCAAATTGCTGATATTTTTACAAAACCTCTTGATGAAAAGAGACACAATTTTTTAATCAGCAAACTAGGCATGGTCAATCTAAATGATGAAGATTTCTCAGAAAACACAAAAACACAAATTGAAGACCAACTTGTTAAACAACAAAATTCTGATATTCATAGAACAAATCAACTAGCTTCTGATAAACCAATCCATCAATCTGATGGAACACCAGAAAATCTGATAAATAGTCAATAATTATCAGATAATCTGAGAAAATATCAGACACTCTGGGAAAACTTACCAGAAGTTCTGATATAAAATCAGAAACTATGTTGACACATCAGAATTTTTTTTTCATCCTCATGCATATTCCACAGATTGTAATTACTTATTTTTGTGTTTTTTTGTTGTTGTTTTGTTTTAATAAAAAAAAACAAAAAGGGGGAAAAGTAACATGCATACTGATGAAGTTCCATACAGCTATGATAATCAACCGTCTCATTTTCTTTCAGTTTATTGAATTTCATTTTTTTTGCATGCAACGTCATTTCTTCATAAGGAACTTAAATGTGACACGTAGGCACTAGAATCATTAGGAGCTATGAAAACAGATGCCCAGTCATTTAATGCTTACTCACACATGGGGCTTGATAGACTGTCAAAATCACTGTTACACTCACTGTTACATTCACTGGGATAGATATCTTCTTAATTGAAGAGAAAAAGGTTGGCTGTTATAACATCACTTTCACATATAAACACTATCAACCTGAAAAGAACATTTGTAACAAAAACCAGTTCTTCAAAAGCCCTTCAACAGTTTTTTCCTTATCAAAAATGGGTCGCCCAAAATTGATGAAAGCCACTCAATTCCCTCTTCCGTTTCATAGACTTCACAATCTTAGATTAAGATCCAACTTGGAAGGACCTGCATGGGAGGACTGCAGGTTTGTGTACAATATGATCATGAAAAGTCCTCTAGGGTTTGCTGTGTCATCACATGTCACCATATATCCAGAACTTCTCCAAGAGTTCTGGTGGAACTCTCAAATCATTTTTGGTGGTACTTCCATGTGGATTGAAAGTGAGGTTATGGGAGTAAAAATTACTCTAAAAGAAGAAACAATCAGAAAAGTCCTCAAACTGGGTGATGTTCATGAAATCCAACTTCCGGAAAAATCAAATGTGCAACAAACCTTGACTGAAATGGGCTATCACACACTCAACTCGTCAAGGGCCATTAGCAAGTCTGGTTTTATACCACCTTTCCAGTTTTTGGTAACTCAGCTAAGTGTCTGCTTTTCCAAGAAAATTGGACACATCAATGAGCTGTCGAATAGGATGATGGAAGTGGTGCATACTGTGATACAAGAAAAACCTTTTAACTATGCTAAGTTTCTAATGAGAGACTTAGAAGCAAACATCCACGACCGTCAACCCTTTCTGATTTACCCTCGATTTGTTACCAAGGTGATCACTAGTCAACTGGGCTTTGGAGGAGTGAGAAGCTGCTACTCAAGAGCTGAGATGATACTTCAAGAAAACATTAGTGAAGCCACCTTGACGCCGGCAAAGAATCACACCGGACGTGTAACCAGTCTTTGGTTATATGTGAAGTACATGTTCAATGTGTTAGAGGAGGAGGAGTAGTTTTCTTTGTTTTAAGTTTTGTTTTCGTTTAACATGTTTGTTTTATGTTTTCTATCAACAGGTTTGTTTTAATTTTTTATTGGTAAATAGATCTAGGGGGAACTAATACAAATTGACTGATAAAATCAAATAAATTCTGGTGAATTACACATGAATACTGACAGAAGTTAGTAGAACTCAATATCTGATGATCAATCAGAAAAACTGATCATTCACCAGAAAACAATGAAAATTCTGATAACAAGTCAGAAAATAATACTTTGTTTATAAAAACCAGAAAGCTTAACATATCATCAGAAAAACAATTCTTTGAATCAGATTTAATTGAATTTATAAAAATCCAAATTTTTAAGAAAAAGTTTCTTTCTAAATTTTTTTTTCTGAGGACTGGAACAAGCTATAAAATATCTCTGGTATATCAGAACAAAGGTGTGGAGTTCAGAACTGCAAAACTACAATGTAAGTAAAATCTCAGAACTCTACTTATTCCCTCTCATCTCAAAAAAAAAAAAATCATTATAAGAAATATCTGGGGGAGACACACAAAGAGTTTCGATTGGACCTTTTAAAAAGGGGTCCCACATAGAGAAAAGGTGCAAGTTGGGAACTAGTGTTTATCTGCAAAATCTTTGAAGTCTCTAAGTATCTTTAAAAGGATATACATTAAATTAGAGATAAATCAAAGGTTTTTCAAAAACGGTTGTCTCCTTAAAGGATTAAAACATCATAAAGGTGTCATTAATCCTCTTAAACTCAAACAACCCACGACAAACACTTAAAAATCTCTGTCTACACACCCTATAAATACCCCATTCAAAACAGAGTCTTCCATCTTCAAACCTTCAAACTCAAAACCCTAAAACCCTTTTCCAAACACAAAACCCAAATTCTCAATGGCTGCTGTCAACATCAAACCTCAAGTTAAACACTCAGTCCCTTTCATCATTGAAGATGAATTTCTTCCATTAAAGAGCAACAATGAAGCAATAAATGATAACATCGAAGAGTATGATACGAAGTGTCAAATTCTCATTGAATTTCTAACAAGATGCCCGTTAGCTCAAGCTCTTACAAAGACCAGAGAGGTACCACAAGAACTCATACAACAAGTAGTAAAAACTCTCAAAATCTCAAGTCAAACTGAGCTAACAGCACATGTATGGGAAAATATCTTCATTAAAATTTCACCAGAAAAGATAAGGGAATGTTTGGAGCTACCCTTACATCAGAACTTTGAAAAGTCACCAGAAAGAGAAGATATGTTTTCAGAACTTAATGCTGTAATGGGATACAAAACAAAGATTTCAACAATCAATAAATTCAAGAGAAACAAGCTACCTGCCTTCTGGCAAGTTTTAATGGAAATTCTGAACAAGTGTTTATCATCAAAAATTGGAGGTAGAGATCAGATAAATATGAACATTCTAACAATCATGTTCAGTCTAATTAATGGATTGAACATTGATTATGGAGCAGAAATATTTATTCTGATCAGAAGATCAATTCTGACCAGAGATGGAAGAATAGATTCACATCTACCCTTTCCAAGATTTCTATCAATCATAATTTCTGATGCTTTTCAGAAAAGAAACATGGAAATCCCAGCATCAGAAAATATGTGGAAAACAGAAATTATGAAACCTTGGAATGCTGCAGGGTCTTGGAAGTCAGATTATGATGTTCCTGTTCTGACAGAAAAAAGTGATGAGTATGATACCAGAAGAATCACCATACAGAGCAGAATACCTGAAAATGTTGAACAAGAAGTCACAGAGCAAAGGAGTTTTTGAACAAGTGTCCCCTATGGAGCATGATGCACAGGAGTCAAGCACACCAAGAATGGAACAGCAAGATGAATCTGATCCTCATCTAGCTGATAAAGATGTGAACATGAGTCCTGTGGCTGAAGGACATCATGCTGAAGCCTCACACATTGGAGAAACAGGTGCACAACAGTAAAAAATAAACATATTTTATGATTCTGAGAATGATTCTGATGAATCAATTCAAGGAAAACATGAAATCTTACTTAGAGAAACTATTTCTTCAAAACAAGTTGTGAGTAAAACAAAAGACTCATTTTCTGAATCAGATTCTGAGGAGGAAAATGTAGTAACAACAGGTGGAGATCAGCCTTCTGATCAAGGAAACCTGGATGAGAAAACAAAAAGTTTCTCAACAACTCATGGAGAACTTGAAAAGGTTCAAGGATATGAGGAAACCCAGAACTTGAATTTGTTTCAATTTTCTGGTGAGGATATAAGGAATTTGGATTCGTCCAATCCTTTTAACCTTAAAACAGCAGAGAATGTGTTTTCTGCTGGTGGTAGAAGAGAAACATCTGTTGTTTTTCCAATTTCCCAAGAACACCAGTCTATGTCACCCAAACAATTTCAAAAAGAACCTGAAGATGAAGTTGCTACTGTAAAAACAGCAACTGAAGAAAAACTTGATCTAATACTAGAAGAAATCAGAAATCAAAACTCAGAAATCAAGTTTTTGTCAGAAACTGTCAGAACTGTGCAGAAGCAAACTGAAGACAATACTGCAACTCTCAACAAATTGCAAAAATCATCAGAAAACAAAGAAATCTCATCAGAAATTGGGAAAGCTATCAAGGAACTGAATGATATCAAGAAAAAGATGGCTGAGGGTGCAACTGCAGGAGAAAGCTCAAATTCAGGGAAGCTTCTTGAAGAAATACAGTTCCTCAGAGCCAACAACATCAGCATGACTGAGGCTTTTGAGAAACTGTTGACGGAATTAGCTGCACAAAGAAATCAAGAAAATCAAGAGTTACAGAAAATGAAGAAACAAGAGGAAACAAATACTCAAGCTCTTACTAATGTTCATCTGTTAGTTAAGAGATTGCAGTATAATGTTGCCAGACTAGCAAATATTGATCTTCATGAACTAAAAGCCCCAATTCCACAAGAAAGACAAGCAAGAAGATCAGAAGCTTCTCAACAACAACCAGAAATTGTTCAACAGGATCAAACCAAACCAACAGAAACCACAACAGCTCAAAAACAGAAGCAACCCATGGGTCCACCTCAAGATAAACAAAAGATACCCATGGGTCCTCCACCAAATGTCTCAAAGCCAGACACTTGAAAGTTACAATCAAAAGATCATGTTCCAGTACAACCAGTTTCTACAACCATCACAGGAGAAACAGAGTTGAGCATACTAATGGATACAAAAGAAAAGAGAAGAATGGAACATGAAGTGACTTCCTCAAAAAGGCCAAGAAAAGAAATGATAGAAGATTCAGAAGGGAACATCAGAGAAATGGAAGTACTAAAAGGTGATTTACACACATTTATGTATCCTGAAGAACATCTAAAGAATTACTATTGGAAAGATCCAGAAGACAACCCAAAGAGATCACTCTCTCCAATAAGCAAAGGTATTGTTGAAAACAGAAACAATGGGGGTTGGGTAATTTTGCACAAGCACTTGACCAATCCAATAGTATCAATTGAAAGAATTGATACAATGACCACTGGAGGAGGCATCCTAGGCAATGAAGCACAAAACAAATATACCTTGATCAGAAAAGACAACAGTCAACAAAAGGTCACTGATGCAGATCTGGCTGATGATATTCACCCATTGGGAATAGTCAAAATGATGAATATCATTGATGAAATGAAAGGTAATTAAGTTATAATCAGAAGAGCCCTTGAAAGTCTCAAAAGTGCAGGAGCAAAATTATACAAAAGGGCTGCACTGGCAGACTTTGATCTTTGTATCAATTTTGAGTACAACAACAAAGTGCTAATACCACCTCCAAACACTTCAATTCCAGCTGAAATTGCTTCTAAACCATTAAGAACTGGAGCAATCTTTGATCAACCAGAAATGAGAGTAGTCTTCAAAGATGCTAATAAAGAGAAAGCTCTGTTCAGAATCAGTGATATATGCAGGTATTCAAATCAAACTCTGAAATATATAAAAAACTGCATGAATGAAAAACAAGAGCAGCTCAAAGAGAAGGGAAAGAACAATGAAAAGCTGAGAAAAACAATTGAAGAACGTATTGATAATTGGATGGAAGCAAGAGGATGGTATAAAGAGATGTACAAAGCAACTCAAAAGGCTATTGATCACAAGAAAAGACTGAAACCAGGAGACAAATACAGAAGTGGAGTGAAGATCAATCAAATGAATTGATAAGATGAAATTCCTGTTTTTGAACAAAGTTTTAAATTTGTCTGATGTATGGTTGGTTTGACTATGTTTTATGTTAATTTAGTTGTTTTTGAATTTCTTTTACAAAGAAAGTTGTTTTATGTTTGACATAGAGGTAGTTCTTTTTCTTACAATACTTAGGGGGAAACTGTTAGGAAACTTTATGTGTAAGTATTGAAGAAAATCGCAATCAACTGTATCTATGAAGAGATCACAGTCCTGAAGATCACGAACTAGAAAAAGAAGATCAGATGGGACAACTGGAAAAGCACAGCATCTACTTCTAATAATTACAAGTTGATCAAGAGCTGAATTGGATTATCAGAAAAGGTCGTTTCTGATGGATCTGATGATATTTCTGATGAAATATCATCAGTATCTGACGATTCTGATCATCAAGGATTTTCTGATGATTTGTTCATCAGAATTTCTGATGAAGTGGTTTATCAGAATTTCTGATGAAACAACCCACTTGTCTGAAATTGGCTCTGTCCTGCCACAATTACCGAAGCAAGTTGACATTAAATGATATCATGATGAAAAAGGCAACTTGAACGTTGGAATCTATGAATATGTCAATTGGCTACTTTTTGCAGGAATTATTGTATGAATAAACTATTGTTTATTCATACAAGCCGACTATAAATAGAAGGCTCAACCAGGAGAAGCAAAGTGAGTTTGAAGCTTAGCATTCACACATACATCTAAACTCCATTGTTCTCTCCCCCACAGAATTCAAGATTCGTTTGTATTAGATAATAATATTACAATCTCCTTGTAAACCATTTTTGTTTCAAAGTGATATAAACTTGATAATTCTGTAGGTCTTGTTTCTTGAAAGTCTGATTTCTATTTCCGCACATCTTTTTCACGTCTACTGAAATCACTTGCCATATTACGTGAAAAGAAGATTTTTTTGAGCCTGTACTGGGTCTAACACTGGTCCTATAATAACTCATCCCAGCTCAAACCCTAGACCACAAAATCAAAGCACTGTGCACTATGCCCAATATACCCCTGCAGCCCATGTTAACACTGCTCACTATGCTGCTACCCCTGTGCCTGTGCATTATGTCCAAACCACTGTTCCACAAATTCAGTACGTTCAAACCCCTGTCCCTCAGGCACAAGTGCAATCTGTTGCACCTCAAACAGCTGCTCCAGTAGTGGTTCAACCAGATCAGCAAAGCTTCTTCACTCAAGGCTTTGTTGACTGGAGCAGCATGCCTGATGAGCTTGGTGATGAAAATTTTGCACTCTATGCTTTAATGAACCTTCTAATGATGAATTTTGTTTGATTGCATTAGAGTCAATACCAGGGGGGGGGGAAACTGAAGGTGAACAGCTAAGTGATGAAACAGTGGATGAGGTGACTGAAGCAGTTGTTAATGCAGTTGTTGGTGAACTGCTGCTGGGAGAAAATTCAGAAACCCTGATTGAACCACTGACAGATCCCTGGTCCAAAGAGGACAAAGAAGAAGAGGAAGAGAAGAGAGCAGGTGAGAAGGAAGTAAGAGCTAATGATGAAGAAAATCATCAATGTGATTGTGCCATGATGGTTACTGCCAAGGTATCACCTCAAGTTCTTGAAAAACTGTGTTCAGACCAATGCATTATTGCATTTGCTAACATCAAAGAGGTAAATGAAAACCTTAGGGATAAAGTCTTGTCTGATGAAGTCAAATTTGAAAGGTCATTAAAATAACTTAGAAACAAATTGGCTGAAAAGGATAAAGAGATCAGCAGTCTCAAAGAAGAACAACGCATAACCAAAACTCAACTCCAAACTATGGTAGAAAAATACCAAGTTTGCAAAAAGGAGTTAGAGTCCACCCAAATCACATGTGAGAAATGGGTGGAATCCTGCAAAGGATATGAGTTAATGCTTGAAAAACAGATTAAAAGCAATGTGAAATTTGGTATTGGTTATAGAAAACATGATGATGAAAACACTGCTGTTGAAAAATCTGTTCAAACCACTGATGTAACCACTGAGTTCATCCCCACAAACAAGAATGGCCAAGAAGTGAAAATCACTGATAAACTTGGTAACAAAATCACACTTGACAGACCAGTGGGATCCTCTACTTTTGAGGAGCTTGAAAAATATCAGTTTAAACCAACATGGTCTGATGAGTGTGATATTCTTGAAAATTTCAAGCCCATGGACTTTACATCCACTGATGGTGTTAAAGCTCCAAAAGCTAAAATCATTCCTCTCAAGGACATCCCAACAGAGGTTAAAAACTCTGTTGCAAAAGAGTCTGAAAAGAGAAAGAAGAAAGAAAGGATCAATAACCTTTTTTGTGAATTTTGTGAGAAAAGGAATCATCTAACAAAAGATTGTTTCCATTTAAAAGCATATGATTTGAACAAAACAAGTGTTATTGTTTCTGCTAAAAGCTGCATTGTTTGTGGTAAATCAAACCACAAAACTCAAGCATGTGTGTATCTCAAAAACTTTGATGTGAAAAAGAATGAATACACTGCTAAAACATCCTTGAGTCCATCAACATCATCTGTCAAATTTACCAAAAACCAACCACTGTTTGTGCCAGTTCAAACAGTTGTCACAAAACAGCTGAACCAAACATCTGTCAAAAGAGATGTTCAGGTTACTGATGCACCCCCTGCCAACCAATTCAGAAGAGGTAAGGGACAACCATCTTACCAAAGGATTCCACACGTTTATGAGACCTACAAAAGGCCCTCTAAACCTAAAGTGAATAGGCATCCTTTTGGTTATCAACAGGTGATTGGTCAAGACTCCCAACAGTGGTTAGCAAGAAACAGTCCTAAAACTGTCCAAACCCCTGACTTAACCACTGTCCATCAATCTGCATCCATCCCAGACACTGTTGAGACCCCATCCAAAGTCTTATTGGCTTTGGAAACCCTATTGAACTAATCCTTTTACTTCATGTGCAGGGAGCTTCTGCATGCTTAGATAGCCTTTGGTATGTAGATAGTGGAGGCTCCAGGCACATGACAGGATGTAAAGCCCAACTCAAAGATTTCAAAATTCATGGAGGGGGTGATATATCCTTTGGGAATAATAGTAAAGGGAAAGTTCTGGGGTCTGGTACAGTGCAGTCTGGAAATATAAAATTTGAAAATGTCAATCTGATAGACAGTCTGAAATTCAACCTCCTGAGTGTTTCACAAATGAGTGACAAGGGGTATGGGTCATTCTTCACAAAGGAGTGTTGTAGGATTTTTGGACCAGAAATGGTCAAAAAGATTGAAGCGATAATAAAAACTGAAAAAACAAAACTTGTTGCTCAAAGAAGTGGCAATGTTTATGTTGTTGATATGTCAAAAGAGTGTCCTAGAGCTGATGCCTGTCTGTTCTCAGCTGCCTCTAACAAAGAGACAGAACTTTGGCACAGAAGATTGGGGCACACAAATCTCAAGACAATCACAGAAATTTCAAAAAATGGCCTTGTAAGGGGCTTGCCACAAAAATTGTTTTCATGTCCTGAGCACTGTGTTTCCTGTTTAAAAGGAAAACATCATAAAAGCTCTTTTAAGTCCATTAAAGAGTCCAAAACAACCCAGTGTCTGCAAATGCTGCACATGGATTTGTTTGGCCCAGTTCAAGTCATGAGTCTCAGAAGAAAAGTTATTGTTTGGTTATTGTTGATGACTTCTCTAGGTTTACATGAACTTTCTTTTTACACTCAAAAAATGAGACTGCAGGCATTTTTTCAAGACATTGTGGCAGAGGTTGAAAAGCAATTTGACCTTCCAGTAAAAGTCTTCAGTAGTGACAATGGCACAAAATTCAAAAATAAGGAGTTGGATGCCTTCTGTGTGAAGAAAGGGATTCTAAGGCAGTACAACATCCCTAGAACACCAGAGCAAAATGGGGTAGTTAAAAGAAAGAACAGAACTTTGATTGAGGCTGCCAGAACCATGCTTGCTGATTCAGGTTTGCCATTAACTTTTTGGGCAGAGGCAGTAAATACTGCTTGCTATGTCCAAAACAGAGTTTTAATAAACCCCAGGCACAAAAAGACTGCTTATGAAATTCTGTATAAAATCAAACCACTGATCTCATACTTCAAGGTATTTGGCTGCCCATGCTTTATTTTGAACTTAAAAGATTCCATTTCAAAATTTGCAGCCAAAATTGATTGTGGTTATCATCTGGGATACTCAACCACTGCCAAGGCCTACAAAGTGTTTAATACACGGACCAAGGCAGTGGAGGAGACCTTGAATGTAAAGTTCAATGAACTTTCATCAATGAAAATCCCAGTAAATCCTGCAGATCTGTTTGATCTTGATAAATTCACTTTTGAAAATACTGCTGTCATGACTAACAGTGCAGGTCCATCAGAGGATTCAACACCAGACTATGGGTATGAGATCATCATTCCTCAAAAAAAGTCTGCCACAATGGGAAAAGCATCAATTGTACAAAACAGCTGTCAAAGCTCAACCACTGCTACCTCAACAGTTGTTGACCAAAGTAGCCCATCAATCACTGCTTCTACATCATCAAACACTGCTGACAAAAGTCCCCAAACAGTGGATAAAATTCAGCATGTGTCCTCACCATTACCTCCCATTCCACCACCTTTTGAAGCCACTGCTGGATCATCAAAGTCACCAGTAGTGGTTAGCTCAGATGATACACATTTGCAGCCTTCACCAACAAATGCCATCATACCATACCAAGGAGATTTAATCTTCTTGAGATCTCATCCACCTGATCAAATCATTGGCAACATCAATAAAGGGGTGCTCACAAGAAGCCAAACCTAAAACATTTGTCTTTTTGCTGGTTTTCTATCACTCCATCAGCCAGTCAAGTACCAAGAGGCACTGAAAGACAACAGCTGGGTAGAAGCCATGCAAGAGGAGCTCCAACAGTTTAAAAGACAACAAGTATGGGAGCTTGTACCACTGCCTGAAGAGGTTAGCCCCATCGGCACAAAGTGGGTCTTCAAAAACAAAACTAATGAAAGGGGTATTGTTGTCAAGAATAAAACCAGGCTTGTGGTTCAAGGTTACAGACAGGAAGAGGGGATTGACTATGATGAAACTTTTGCCCCTGTAGCAAGATTGGAAGCTATAAGACTGTTCCTTGCCTTTGTTGTCAACCACAACATGAAGGTGTTTCAAATGGATATCAAAAGTGCTTTCCTCTATGGTACAATTCAAGAAGAGGTGTATGTCTGTCAACCTCCAGGTTTTGAGGATCCATTTTATCCAGATCATGTCTACAGGCTAAACAAAGCCTTGTATGGCCTGAAACAAGCACCAAGGGCCTGGTATGAAACTCTTTCCACCTTTTTACTCTCAAATGGTTTCAAAAGAGGTACCATTGATAAAACATTGTTTCTAAAATGGAGAGGAAAGGATTTAATGATTGTCCAAATTTATGTGGATGACATTATTTTTGGAAGCACATGTAATAAAATGTGTGAAGAGTTCAGGGAACTCATGACAGCTGAGTTTGAAATGAGTGCAATGGGTGAGCTACAATGCTTTCTTGGTCTCCAAGTTCAGCAAATGCAAAATGGTACTTTCATTCATCAAAGCAAATATGCAAAAGAACTTTTAAACAAATTTGATATGAATGATTGTAAACCATGCAGCACACCCATGGCAACAAATAAGCTTGTCATGTCTGATGAAAAGGATGAGCTGATTGACCAAACTCTATATAGAAGCATGATTGGGTCTTTGCTATACCTAACTGCATCTAGGCCAGACATCATGTTTGCAACATGTGTTTGTGCAAGAAGTCAATCAGCCCCCAGAAAATCCAACCTTATTGCTGTAAAAAGGATATTCAGATACATAAAAGGTGCTCCCACACTTGGTATCTGGTATCCAGCTAATGGGAATATCAAGCTTTCAGGATTTTCAGACAGTGACTTTGCTGGATGTAACACAACAAGGAAGTCCACATCAGGAGGGTGTCAGTTTTTAGGTGATTGCTTAGTTTCATGGCAAAGCAAAAAGCAAGCAGCTATTTCAACATCCACTGTTGAAGCTGAATACATTGCTGCTGCAAGCTGTACAACCCAACTCCTGTGGCTTCAAAATCAGTTGCTGAATGTAGTTCTCATAAGAAGCAACAAATGAAGCAAGTAGAGCAAGATGCTCTTCAGCAGACTTCACACTCATTGGCATCGACTTAACACCAATGCTCTGCTTAGAACCTGATGTTCTCTTGGCTCCTGATGATCCTCCTGAAGCAGCTACAAAACACACATCACCATCCTCATTCACTGTGACCTGCTCATTCTCACACGATAGAAACGCAGTAGCAGAGTCGCTAGAAGCGTTGTGAGATGAAGAAGATGTAAGCCCATTGTAAATTGCTGGATCTTAAACCTGATCATATCCAGTGTCTTTCTTCTTCATACTGAGCTCATAAGCTCTCAGCTTGCCAACTACTTCTTCAAGCTCTTTTGTCTCATAATCTGCTTCTCCCTTGATCATGAGAGTGTAAATATCCCACTTGGTAGGTAAGGCATCGAGCAGCTTGTCATTCTTCTCTACATCAGAATAGCAATCGATCTCATAATTCTCCATTTCTGACATCAGATGGTAGTAACGAGTGATGATGTCCTCAAGTGACTCATGTTTCATGTATTTGAAAACAGCAAACTGCTTCTTCAGAAGATCAACTTTGTTTTTCTTGACATCTGCATTTCCCGCATATCTTTTCTCCAATGCATCCCACATATCCTTTGAGTTTGTGTACTTCTTGAAAGTATGCTTGATGCTATCAGGTAAGGACATTTTAATTGCAGCCAAGGCTGTCTTTTCAGCCTCATACATCTTTTTATCAGCATCTTCCATGTTCACATAGGCAGTTCTACGTGGTCTGCCCTCAAAGTCGTGTGTTGGGTTTGTGTACCCATCTTCAATGCATATCCACATGTGAGTGTCCTGATATATTCAATGAAGGATTGAAAACGATCCTTCCATGTCAAATAGTTCTCCACCTTCATCATCTTAGGTGGTTTGTTGGTAGTGCCAACCTCATGCTCCATCTTTAAAAGCTCATTCAAAGTAGACATGTTCGACATTTTAAACATTGCAGACTGATAAACCGTACAAAATATCTCCGAAACAGTGATTACCAAATTACACCTTTAGAATCGTCTCGAAAAGACGAATCCAATGATATCTAATGTCGAAAACTGAATTCTGGATTTTCCAGAGTCGCCTTTGGATTTAAGTTCGCCGGTAATTTCACAGGCCAGTTAATGAGAGACCTAGAAGCCGAAAACCGTAATAATTTCGCTGTGGAAAATTATACGGTTACCAAAGTCGCCTTTGGATTTAAGTTCGCCGGTAATTTCGCAGGTCAGTTAATTTCGCAGGTCCAGACTGCGAAATTAATCAAATTCGCCAGTTAAATATGGAAATTCAATCTTTTCGAAACTTTGATGATTTTTCCGGATTCCTTAACAGTTTCTGCAAAATCAAAACAGCAAAATATCAGTGATTTTCAAAAAAACAGTGAAGAACAGAACGAAGAACGTGAAGAACACGAAGAACAGTCTTCGAATCTTCAAGTCTATCAGCCAAAAACTTTTCCAGAATCAACAAATTCTTTCTAGAAATCCTGCAAAACAGCAATAAAACAAAGCAGAAGATCAAAACAGCCAAAGAATTTCGAAAATTTATCAAACATACAAAAAATTTCGAAACCCTAATTTTTCAGGTTTCAAGATTTTCGAAAATACTCCCTGTTTCTGCCAAGCACAATTCTGAACCGAGCCTTCAAGAGCCTAATGCTCTGATACCAATTGTATGTCCCCTTGATGTATGGATCTTTCACATAATTGTCAATCTAATCAAGAGTGTGGAATCCTCTTGATCAGAATATCACAGAATGAGTAGAAACAGAAATCACTTTCAAACTGGGTTTCTATTGATTATCAATCTCACAAGAATTACAATCAATCTAAACCCTAACCAACACAATTTCGTCCAAGCACAAGCTCTCACGAAATTACTCTCTCACAAATTCTGTTTTGGCTGATTAACCTAAACCCTAAAGCATAGCCTTGTTTATATAACACAAGGTTGCTACTTGGGCTAAGGTTTCCTACATGGGCAAAGCCCATTTAGTCCACCCTTGTCCCAACTGGGTTTTGATTAGCCCAAACTCTATAACCAAACTATTACAAAGCTAAAACCGCTAACTGTTTATCGTTTAACTAATTACAAGATATCCAAAGACCAAATCTAAGTTGTTGTCACAAACATGCACCAACACTAACCAGGGTTTTAACACGAACAAAAACCCTCTAATCACCCAAAAACGACCCAAAAACCATGTTTCTTTGTATCAAAATGTCCAAAATGACTACTTAATCACTGATTAACAAAAAACTATCGATTAAACACACCAAATCAAGCCATTTTAAGCCCAAAAATTTGAAAACCTTGAAACTTTTGAAAAACCTTCAAAACTTGAAGAATCTTAACAAAAACACAACAATCAAGAGCACTAAGGCTCTGATACCAAATTGTAGATCCCAATATCAATCCGGATCACAGTGGTTGATTATTTTAATCCAAAACACCTATTGATTAGGTGTTTGAACTTGAGAAAGTTAAGAGAAATCAAAAGATGAAGATGAAGCTAATGGTTTGATGATTTACAACATGTGTTGTATGATTCCAATCAAGTAAGAACACAATTAAGCACCTGGAAATCTGATGAGCACAATCACAATATTCAAAGAGTAACAACACAAGGTTTTACCAAAACTAGCCAAAAGCTTGGGCTAGGGTTTCGTTGCATACATATATATAGTTACTGACCTGCCAACGTATTTATAAATACGCTGGCATATTAAATACTCCAGGTCAGACTTAATAGTTACAAATGTTACAACTTTGACCCCTAGACTTCTAGAAAGCTACAATAACATAACAAAACCAATCCAGAACAAGTATCAACGATCTCAAATGGTCTAACAATTCGTTTACAGCCCTAAACCAAGATGATCAAACTCATGTGGTGCATGTATAAAATAAGTAAAAACAAACACCTCATTAAAATATTTAGTGTGCTATTTGACGTAACTTAGTGACATACATTGAAGACGAATCTGGACTAATTTATCTGTGTAAAAAAAATTAAAAAATCAAAGTGTGTTTCTGTTTGTATTGGTTTTGGTACTGTTAGTGCAAACATACTAGAAAATATCTAATTCGGTTGGTACTGAAACCGAAAAGTGTAAAAATGAATAAAGATTCTAGCACATCGGTACTAGTGTTGTCCAGTCAATATCAGTTTATTCGGTGTTATACGGTACTTGGTAAATACTTTATTTTGAATACAACTGTAACACCCCAAAAACAAGTTTGGTAATCAAACCACGTTAATATTAATGAACGGGTAAAATACTTAAACAATTTATAAGTTTGAGTATTTGTTCATACATGATTCGAAATGGGGTTTTGAATGTTATGATGAAATTGGTGATTTTATTCATGTATATGGATGTTAGAAATCTTGATATCTACTAGTTATTATATAGAACTTCATTATATTAGGTGTTCGGACGAATGTCTAGTGATATGATGAAACGGGTTCACTTATGAATGAGAACCCTTAGTTCTTGCGAAATGAATGAATAAATTAGCTTTGATAATCTAGAGCTAAGTTAATCGATATTAGTAATCGCTTGAACTAGTTAAAGTGTTGGAAATGTAATGAACTTGGTTGGAATTTTAGTTGAAACGGTGGCCTAAAAGTAACGCCTACCGGGTAATTAATGGAATGCCTAAACTAGTTGATGAACTTGAATGTGCATTTCATATGCTAATGGGCAGTTGACTTTAAAAAAGTCAAACTGACCTATAATACGATGAATGATAATTTTGATATAAAATGTGTAAGGTGGAATAATCGTATTAAACTATGATTAATCTAACCACCTTGTGAATGATGGATGATAGTTTGACGCTTAACAAGCTAGGTGGAAGCTTGGGAAGGAAGCGGGTCAAATGAATCAAGTATGAAAGAAAAGCTTAGTTTGGATGTAAGGTAAGTAAAGCTTACACCCTTTTTAAAGAATACCTACTTGTGCGTATTGAAAATGAATAAATAAAATTTAGTAATTGAAATATGATGTTTCGACGTGAAACAATATGGGTCGGAACAAGTGAAAATGGTGAGAAACCATAAATTATGGTAAAAAGGGTAACATGGTAAATTAGTCATGTGATGATGAACAAATAAGGAATTTTGAAACATTATGTTATGGTGTAACCGTGACGGGTAAAAAATGGTAAAATAGTAATCTGGACATGAGTCGACGGATAGAAAAAGAGATTTGAAAAGACACCACATGGCGTAAGTCATAACAGGTCAAACAAAATAAGAAACGACTTTTAAGTAATACGAACTCAAGGTGTAAACTGGAATAGGTTAAAGGGGTGAGACGGCAATTAAATACCATCTCATAATGATAAATGGTCATTTAGACTAAACGGGTCAAATGGTGTTGTTAACACCATTTGACAATAATAACTGATGATCGCTTGTTGAGTTTTGTGATCACTAGAAATAACATATGGTTCGCATTGCTATTAACTAGTAATTAATAGTGAAAGGTATTTAAACGGGTCAATGCTATGACCCGAGTCAGGTACGTATAAGTAAGACTATAGCTGAAAGGTGTGATTTTGGTTAAACATGTTGTTGAAAGTCATTCGTCGTAAAAGAAGAGACTAAGGTTGACCAAAACTCCCATGAACAATATACCGGGTAAACGGCCCTTATGAGTCGTTTGGAAATAAGTTTTATGATAAAGTAAGGCTTTGATAAGTGTAAAAGTAAAGATATAAGTCCTTTTTAGGTCAAATGCCTCAAAATGGTTCCTTGTCGTAAATTAACAATCCGAAAGGGGTAAATTCAGAATAAACAATTTACATCATTAAATCCACCACAAAGATAGTTGTGGTGGAAGATAAGTGACTATCTTAAACATGAAAAAATGACGTGTGAAAAGAGAGAGCGGGATTTAAACTTAAATGTTTAAATCCTCTAAACGGGTCAAAATGAATTATGCGCATAGCTTGGTTATTGGTCGCATAATTCATGAAAGTTATAATTCACGAGTTAAAGATTTTGAGATAACAAGTAGTCCAAGGTTATATAATGATTTAGACACAAGTTGTTTAATAAATCATGAAACAGGTCAAAAATCTTATAATTGAATTTCAAGCCAAGGGCTTGAAATCTAGAATTTTGTGAATTCAAATGTTGGGTTTTAACTCCATATGATGGAGAATTAAATTATGATCATGTAGGAAGAAATGGATCTAAATCGGATAAGAAATGAGGAAGTTATGTCCGTTTTCGTCAAAAATAGGATTGCTGGGAATGTGTAGCGCCAGTTAAGTAACCTTCTGTCGAAAAGAGGGTGTCGAGTCACGCGACAAGGAGAACCAAACACCTTCGTTCAGCGGGACGGTTGTCGCGCCCCGCGAGAGCCGGGGAAAGATCTGTCGCGCCGTGCGAGGGGCCTAAATATTGGCAAAGGTTGTTTTCTAGTGCGTTTTAGTATCCGAACGTGATTTAAACACCAGTAAACTAAATATGTGTAGGATCGTTTTGCGACCCGAACGAGTCATTCAGAAGAGATTTAGTCCGTTTCAGAGGCGGAAACTAAGAAACGGATGTCTAAACAGCTTGCTTATCACTTTAAACACTGATTATATTGATATACTATCGATTACAATCAGTCTTCACACCGGCAGCACCTCAGTATGGAATTTCAGAACTGTTACAAATGAAATAAATGGAACCCTATTTATAGACTTAAGCTTTCGCTTGAAGATGGACAAGTCTGCTTCAAGCGAAACATACACAATATAACTTTCTGATTTCAAGCGAAAGCCTTTAATCCATTTTGTCTTCTTGTGATGTTGTCATGTGATGATGTCACTATTGTGATGTCATCTTTAAACATGATGACCTCATGCTTGATCAACTTCGCAACGAACTCGAGACTCGACATAAGACGAAGACGACAGATGAATGCACCAACAGACTCCCCCTCAGATGTTGACGAGTCTTAAGTGTCGAGTCTTCGCATCTTCAGTCTTTATCAGCCTCTTTTCTTTCTTAGCATATACCAGGATCTTCTCTTTGGCTCTAACCTCGTCAGACTCCCCCTCTCATCATGATGGGATCGCTGTCTGGAATTAGCTATCACCTTGAGATCAATTCCTGGCTTTATCTCTGATCAGCTCATTTCCTGCACACATTTTCTCACAAACACATAAGTTTTTACTTAAATCAATAAGAAAAACTTACTGGAAATAGTTACATCAAGTTCAAATTAATGACCCTGATTAACTAAACTCAATTTCTTTCTTAAATCAAAATTTTTCAATTCAGTACACACACTCCCAAATCAGTTCATCATGTTCAACACTTGGAATTTTGAAAATCAGCTCTTCAACATCAGTTGTCGAAAATCTTTTTGACTTTTTCAAAAGTTTATGCTAAAACACACTAAAAATCTTTTTGGAATTTTTGACTGAAAAGAAATGCAGTAAAGAAATATTTACAGACACTATTTTTGTGAGTTTGTGTAAGAGGATCATATCAGTTTATGTGACCAATCACTAGCACCGTTAAGCTTTAAACATTTTAAGCTCTAAACGATTCACATGGATTGACGATATTGTTGTCCACATAAACTCAATCTAAAAACTTTCAATCTGCTTACCGATACTTTAAGGTATATTAAGATAGCACTAAGTTCTTATGGACCCCACGATCTCATCATATCCCCTCATCATGCAATACACTAACTCAAGTAATGCCTTTAAACTTTATCAACTGTGATTTGTGCGAAAACAAAGTAGAATGTTTAAACATTAACAATCAGGTCGATACTTCCGTATATGCAGAGAAAGTCCAATGTTTAAACAAAATAAGAAAAATAAAACAAGTTGAAGTTGTTTAGGCTTTAACCACCAGGTTGATACTCCCGTATACGCAAAGGTGATCCAAAGCTTAAACGAAACACCAAAGAAAATAAAGCAGAACGTTTAGGCAACAACATCCAGGTCGATACTCACGTATACGCAGAGGATGTCCGATGCTTAAACAAAATAAAGAAATAAAACAAGTTTAAGTCTTTGCAAAATGAAAAACACAATCAGAGCGACTTTTCAGCAAAGTTGTGAAAGTTCACAAACTTAACCAGTTTTATATCTTTCGACAATCAGCGATTACTGAGTAGGCACACAGTCAAGAAGGACAAAACTAAGTACTATGCTTTCGACCATGTTTCCCACTAGAACTAGGCTTTTTCATTTAGGTTTGTATCGTTATCGCAAATCTACTAATCTAGCTGAGCCTATCGTCACATCTTTAGTGAGATCGCTTATCACATTTTATCTCTCCATTTCTTTAGCATGCTGTGATAGTCCACTGATGTACTATCATTTCCTCTTTTATGCAACAAAAACTCAATTTTGAATTTTATCATGTTTTTGGCTTTTTCAAATTTTCTAATGTTTTTGGATTTTCTGAAAATTCTTACTCCCCCTAAAATGCAAACACATTTTAGGAAATTTGAAAACAAACTGTACAAGAAATGTGACAACATGATGAGAATTACTTCAATTCTCCATTCACTTGGCTTGAACAATCAGAACTCCCCCTGACGACAAAACATTTTCCCATGTTGATTTCAAAACACTTAAGTTTGTTTTAATCAAAATGGTTTTTCCGGAAAATTAGTTTTGTGAGTCATTTCTCAAACATGGGGATCATTCATCACCTTGTGTTCTTTAACCACTTGTAAAAACTAACATTTATAAGATCAATCCACAAACATCACTTGTAGAAAATCACGTACAACTTAATGTCCCTGATTTACCACTTTTAAATCGAAATATCACTTTCGTGAATTTCTCAAGAAATATGCCGATTCATGTTCCACGCTTACCAACCTGGGAACTCCGGAAAGTCAGGATCTTCATTTAAACAGATTCACACAAGCCTGGCGGTCCTTGGGAGATTTTGAATTCTTGTTCAACAATGGTGGAAAATTTTCATCATCCATTGTTAAACCTGAATTCTCCAATTTTACCTCAACCAATGGCTCCTCTGGCTTTGACAAACCAGAATCATTGCCTGCACATGGCTTGTCTGACTTTGACCTGTCAAATTCATTGCCTGATGGTGGCTTGTCTGACTTTGACACATCAGATTCATCGCCGACCATTTTCTTCTTCTTCTTTTCTTCTTTCGTCCTCAGATTTGTATCCGATGAATTCGTCTTGCTTGACTTTGCCATCGAGGAAGTCGATTCATCAGAACTCTTATTTTTACCAACAGGTGAACCCGAGGACAAAATTCTTTCGAGATACTCTCTCGCTTTCTTCCTCTTTTTCCTCAGTCTGTCTTTTTGCCCCTGCGAAAGCTTCACTTTCGGTTTTAGAACTTTCTGTTCTTGAACTTTAGGTTCTTGAACTTTCTGTTCCTTGGGCTTGACATTGACTGATTTCTTTGCCATCTTCTGAGAATTAACCCTCAATCTTTCATTTGATCTCCTTGGGCAATCTCTGGCAATGTGACTTCTGATGTTGCAGTTAAAGCATCTCCTCGTCTCATAACTCCAACCTTGGCAGTTAACAGCAATGTGTCCTTGATAACCACATCGGTAACACACTCTGTTATCGTACCAATCACCATTTTCAGCCCAAATGCTCAAATCAAAGCACTGTTTGGCTTGGTGATATTCCTTTTTCCTTTTGATTGCTGGATTTGACTTTTGAGCACTGTGGTCCGACCTGCACCGCTTATTGTCAACAATTTTAGAGTTTTCATTTTTCGATTTTTGTAGTTTTTCATTGCGATTGGATGATCGATCTGATGAGTTTTTATTATCTTTTTGAACATTTTTCAAAATTTTCTCTTTTTATTTTTGTTCCACTTTCTTCTTCAAAGGTTTTTGCTTAGAGCATTCTCCCTTTTCAGTTGATTGTGGAACAGTTTCTTGAAACTTTTCTTTTAATTTCAAAAACAATTTTTGTTTTTCGAATTTTTTATTTTCATCATCAGATTTCTCATCACAATCTTCAACTTTGACTTTGTCAAAGTTTGTGACATCGTCACTTATTGGAACAGAATTTAAAGGTTTTGGGCAAGGAATAGTTGAAGTATTCACAAAAACCTTCAACTTTTCTTCCCATTCATTGATTTTCTTTTGAGCACATTCTGCCTCCTTTTCAAGTCGAATAATCTTTTCAAGATGAGAATTGATTGCAATTTGTTTTTCAAGATTGTTTTTACCAAACAAATCTCTCTCATCTTCTAAAATTTTTATTTGACTTTGAAAATCTTTCTCAATTTTTACTTTTTCATTTTCTAAATGTTGTATTTGATTTTTCAAAACATTTTCTGATTTTTTAAGTTTTTTGTTTTCTAATGACAAACTCTCTACATTCTTCAAGAGTTTGGCATTGTCTGTCTCAGATTTTTCACAGTTTAAGCATTTTCCAGGAATCTGTTTCTCATCAGCTTTCGTCTCAACCTTCAAAGCTGAAATATTTTCAACCTGTTTCTTCTCCTCATGAACACTTTCATCCTTACTCTCTTCATCTGATGAATGATCAAAGATAGGTGCATCTTCTGCAACCTCTTTCTTTAACTCTGGTTCAGGATTCACAAATACAGGTTTTGCAGATTCTACTTTCTCAACCTTGACAACTGGAACTTGTTCAACCTTCCTTTTCACACTAGGTTTGATTTGCTTTTCTGTTGTTGCTGCTTTTACTTCTTTCTCAGCTCTGATCTATTCTTTAACAATAACTGCCTTTTGATTCTTTCTTTTTGCATCTTGTTTTTCTTTCAAATTTTCAATTTTATCGGCATAAAATAACTTTCCACTACGTTGATCAGATGGAAGTTGTTGTTTAAGAAATTCAAGCTTCCGGATTTCCTTTTCATAATTGTCACTTTCTTCATCAGACGAATGATAAAAAATCGGAAGTTTTTCAACAACTTCTTTTGCTGAGACTGTTTCTCTTTCTTGCTTTATCGGAATATACTGCTGAGATTCATAATGCACATATGCCAACATTTCTTCAAAATCCATGTTTTCGGTAAACAATGAACTGTATCACCTTGTAAGAATACCTGTCGACAAACAAACAAACAACAATCAGTTTAAAGACTTATCAATTAATAGAATAAGACTGGTACTCGAACTGATGAATGTTCTGAGCGGACTGAAAATTGACACACTGTGCGAACTGCTATAACCTTGAATCAAAATTAACGACCTGACCCTTTGAAAGATTGGGCCGCTGATTATGAACAATAAACTCAATCACTTGGGCCTAAACTTTCATATGTCATCAAAAATTCATCATGGGCCAAAGTTATATTTCTTAAGCAATTGGATAAAGCCCGACCATCTTTAAAATAACACTTCAATTTGATTTCCTTTTTTTTTAACTTGTTCAACAACCATCAATACTGAAACACTTCTATTGGACCTCAAATGTAGTGGCCAACACTTTCTTTCCTCAACCAACTTTAATGATAATAAAATGTATTCACTTGGCTGATGACAACTCGGTATCACATGCAATTTCTTGAACTAAACAAAAATGACAATTTGAACAGACATATCACATGCAATCTTGAAAATCAACGTAATTCTTCACATGCAAATTCTCGAGTTTAGTGAACCGATATCTCAATCCAAATTCATTGGACCTCACTATGATATTCTGTTCTCATGCAAAGTCGTGATAGGATTGATAAAATACACAATGGCTGACACCTTACATAAAGTCACATGCAAACATGTTTTCAACACCACTTAGCCGACAAACTCAATTGATTCTCGTGTAAAGTTCACATGCCCATATATTATACCATTTCCAAGTTTCAAGACTTAATCATATCACATGCAAACTGACATGGTTCTGATCACCTCGTAAAATATTATACACAGGACTCGATGTAAACAATCAAGCGAAACACGTCAATTTCAAGCAAAAGCCGATGTTATCAAGCGAAAGCCTAGCGAAAGTCGAAACTTTTCAAGCGAAAGCCTGATGATGTCAGCAAATGCGAACCAATTTCAAGCGAGCAAATGATTTTAACCTGTTTTTAAGTTGATTTTAGTGCTGAAACTTTCCAGGATTTGTTAAAACATGATTACGCACAAGATGTGTGAATTTGAGCCGATTTTATCCGTGAAAAATTTTTAATTTTGAAAAGAATGGTGTAGAAATCAGAAAAAGTGACGTAAATAGGTTGTTCAGAACTGTTACAAATGAAATAAATGGAACCCTATTTATAGACTTAAGCTTTCGCTTGAAGATGGACAAGTCTGCTTCAAGCGAAACATACACAATATAACTTTCTGATTTCAAGCGAAAGCCTTTAATCCATTTTGTCTTCTTGTGATGTTGTCATGTGATGATGTCACTATTGTGATGTCATCTTTAAACATGATGACATCATGCTTGATCAACTTCGCAACGAACTCGAGACTCGACATAAGACGAAGACGACAGATGAATGCACCAACAATATGACTAACTCATTTCATGACTTATGAAATGTAGGTATAACTTGGAGTGCCGGGTGACGATTAAGCTCAATAAAGAACCGAACACGATCAAGATACAAGCTTCCACACTATGTTTCGTCGTCATTTTTATACGACGAACTCATACATATTATACTGTATTGTTTTAAATCTCAAAATGTTTTAATAAACCCGTATTTTTTAAATGTATGTGTAATTGTAAATACACATTTATACTCGAAACTAATATGAAAACTGTAAAATAGAAGTAAAGGTCTTACAACAACTTATTTTTCAATTAAATTTATATTAGAATGTTGCAAAAAGAGATTGAATATAGTTGGGTATTTATATATTTTTTTTAAATTAATGAGCACAATTTATTAAAAAAACCCAAAAACATTATTTAAATATCCGAGCATGTTACTATTCATTATTTGTGTTATATTATATATAACTAGTGAGATTCCCACATGATTCGCGGCAGGAATCAGTCGGTATTAGCTTGGTTCGTCACGGTATCGGCATTTGCTATAGTATTATCTTAAAAAGAAAACACTCCATCAGTAGAAAACAATAAAAACGAATATCAATAACAGTACTCATCATGTTCAGTTGATATCGGTTATGTTCGTTTGCGTTCTTTGTTTATTTTATTTCAACATTGCAATATTTTTTTGAAAACGAACATTGTATCGTTGTCGTACCAAACCGAATTGAAACCGATTAAACAACATATGTATTAATCGGTACCAATATTTAATTTTATTGTTGATGCTTTCGATAAACTGACACCCTATCGTTACGATACCTTACCATACCGAACTGAATTGAACCACATAGGTACCGGTATGCATTCATTTTTACAGTATTTTATTTGATTACAGATACTTTGATTGTATCTTAAAAGTAATATGAGAAAAAATAACTAAAATCAACTAAAGTAAAAAAAACAATAAAATAATGTAAACTTAGGAAAAAAACAATACTGAACCTGAAATACTGTTCAACATTGTCAGTTTATGTTCATAATATAAAATAATAATAATTAATATTTAGCCCCCCACATTGCGGGGAGGTGGTGTAAAACTGTGCTACCAGCGTTGCGGAAAGGGGGCGTAAAACAATGCTATGGAGCAACCGAACGACGATCAACGTAATATAAAAATACGAATTTCTAACACCAAATGACTCACGTGACGTGAAACATAGACGAAGTCAAATTTATACCGACACATATTAAAAAGTCAAGGGGATAAAAAAACCTGAAGGATCAAATGTAACCATCAAACACCATGCTAAGTAGCAGCCGAACGACAATCATATTATGGAAAAAGACTAAAACAAAAGCTAATAAAAAGAAACTAAATTCATTTAACTTTTGTGAAAAATTTATAAAAAACCAAAGTTTTATTATAAAAGTAAAAATATATTGAGTTTATGGATTAATATATAGGGGCATGATTTAGAGAAAACGCCTATAAGTGTGAAAGCGGTGAGAACGTTCCTCATCCGTTGGATCAAAAAAATCTATAGATTAGATTGGCGCGGTGACGTTTTGTTAAATACAATCAACGTTCGAACGTGGGCACGCTTCATTAAGGGCAAAGAGGTAAATGTACATTTACAAAACCCATCAAAATGCGACCGAACATATATACTTCCCAGAGAAACCTCCCAAATTCCAACGGAAAACGCCAAAACCCTAAACCACAATATTATGGCGTCTAAAGATCAAACAAGATCCAGAGGCAAAAAACATAGTGAGTTAACTTCTATTTACATTATGCTAGTTTTATAATGTTTATAGCATTTTAGTTTTATCAATAAATGTGCATTTCTATGGGTGTGGAATCCGGAGCCCCTGCTACAAAACGCCAAAGAACCGTCGAGAAACAAAAGA
Source organism: Helianthus tuberosus (assembly GCA_030545235.1). Taxonomy (NCBI): domain Eukaryota; kingdom Viridiplantae; phylum Streptophyta; class Magnoliopsida; order Asterales; family Asteraceae; genus Helianthus; species Helianthus tuberosus. The sequence goes on from CM060358.1 coordinate 127,892,691, forward strand.
AGACAACAACAAAACATGGTACAGATGGTTACTTTTTATGCGATTTACTAAGTCGGAAATGCCAACAATTTTATAATGTTTGTTTGTAAAACTCCGTATAAAAGGCAGAACTGAGTGTCTGTGAAGATGTGTTGTTAAACGCCATATATCATGTATATACTTTAATAGTTTGTTGCTAAATGCCAATACATGTATCGTTTGTATAATATTGTTCGACTGTATGAGAACGCCATATACATATATCATTTGTGTTATTAAACGCCATGTATCATTTGTGATTGTCTTATTGAACGTCATATATCATTTATGTTATTAAAAGCCATGTATCATTTGTGTTATTAAACGCCATGTATCATTTGTATTATTAAACGCCATGTATCATTTTTGTTACTAACTGTGAGTTTGTGAATGTCTTAGACGCCATGTAAAAGTTATGTGTGGAAGATGTTTGTGCAAACGCCATGAAAAATTAAAATGCCATGGAAATTAATCTTGTTTTATAGGCAAAGAGGGGATTAGAGTAACAATAAATGTACACACCGGCAATGCGCAAAACGCCAATAAGAGGAATGCCTGGATGTTGAGTTTCAGGAAGAACCATTTTTTCTATTCAGTGGGGCTAGAGTTTTGTCAAGAGTGAAACCTACAAACTTGACTGGTTGGTTTATAAATCTGAATCAAAATCAAAGACAGGCAGTACACAACATGGGGTTTGGTGTTGCCCTCAAGATGAAAATAGACAGCATACCCACAATGCTTGGGGTATTGGTTGGTTGAAAATTATAATGAAAGAACAAACAAACTAAATGTTAACACCCATACGATACATATCAATGAAGAATTGATAAACTCTTTAACAGGTATACCGAATGGAGACGTGGTCGTGAAGGGGAAAAAAGGTCAACAACTAATGACGAAGTAGTGGCTGAGTGGAGAGCACAGTTCAAAGAGACTGACTGGATTAACAGACCAAATGTGAAGTTCTACTTGATAACTTCTTGCCTAAGATGAATAACTTCGGGAGAAACTTCTGCCCAAATTTCCTTATAGCATTCTTTAGTATAATTGGGCATGCAAGTGATAATACGGTCGTCAACCAATAGTTCTTGCACAAAATTAAATGAAACGTTCAATAAACCAACTAAACTGGTGTGGTTATCTCATAAAATACTTGCAAAACGCCAAAACCGCATGGTCTCCAAAAAAGCATTTCACAGGGCCCTTGATTGTACTTGCGGTAAGAAAACAATTTCCATATATAATAGTGTGAACAAAATAACAATTTAAAAATTAAAAATGTCTTGTGTTACATCTTACCTTGGTGAATGATGCTTGCAATAGGCAAAGGTTGCAACGACAAGAAGGATACCCGATTGAGTGGGTTACAACAAGAACTCTTGACATGTTTGAAAGTGTATTAGTTAAAAGGAAATATAATGGACGGCCAAAACTCCATGATGGCAAAGAACTTAAAAAGAAAACTGTTAAGAAGGCTATGGAAACACAGTTTCCAACAGTTGTTCAAGAACAAGCCACACCCAACACAGCATGCAGGGTGTTGATGAAGAAGATGCTGATGGTGATGTTGTTGACAATGTTAATGAGCATGCTGATAATAATCATGATGAGGTTGATGATGATGAAGGTTTTGATCATGATGATCATTGTGATTTTGCTGAACTCGACCCTGAAGTTCAAAACGCCATGGAAATCAATGATGAGAATGAAGAGACTTTCTATTGAAGGGTTGTGGATGAAGATTTAGAAAGCCAGAACAGGATGTTTGAAGTTTCTGCATCAGGGAACCATGCTCTAGTTAGAGTACTAACACAGTATGAAAACCATGGTGCTGGTGAGAAATAACAAAACAATGAAGCTGAGGAGGTATTTTGTTCGAATAATAAGTTTAACAAAAAACACAAAACCCCATACTTAATAATTCTTTTTTTATTTAACAGGCAATGGCTGAGAAGTTAGATGGGGCATACAAAGAATTAGAATACTGTTACAATAAAATGAGGACATTGGTAAATCAGTCAATATTTGAACATCCAAACAGCCTCTTGGTACATATAAAATACTCACAATGTCTAGCATGGTTAAATAACATGTCAACATTTGTTGATGAAAACGCCAAGGAAGTGCCAGATGAGAGAGAAGAATGTGAAAATGAAGATGAGGTTGAAAGGGAAGCTGAAGGTGAAGGAGAAGGGGAACATGAAGGGGAAGGGGAGACGGCTGGAGATTAAAATGCCATCATTGTATGGGGAGGTGACCAAAATGCCAAACCCTCAACTGTTACGCCAAACCCCATAAATGATGATGCTCAAAATGAAGATGGAGTCTGAGGGTGGTGATGAGTATATTATATGGTCAGCTGAGAAAGTACAGATGAAGATATATACGAAAATGAAACTAAAAGCTGGGACTGTGATTTCAAAACACTTGAATATCACATTTTCAGATACAATGGGGAAAAGATAATTAAAAGGAATATTGTTGTGGTTTTGGAACTGCCGGGACAAGACCTAGAACAAATGATTGAACTAAAAGAAGGTTTAGATTGTCCAAAGATGGTGGAAGAAATGCTTAAAGCTATAAAAAACCACCTTCACCCTTCTGAGGAGACCCCAAAAATACATGTATTTGATGCAATGCCAAATATCCCCCCCCCCCAAACAGAAACACAATACAGTCAGGGGTTAATCACTAAACTCGAAAAAACAACTGAGGCAATCTATGACGAAACGCCAAATGTACCTGTGACAGAGATACAGTTCAGTGATGCCTTCATTTCTAAACTAGAGAAAACTGAAGGGGAGATGGTGAACAAAAGTGTTGACCAACAACAAGGTGCAATGGTTGATGAAACGCGATGTCAGCAGCCACCATCTAGAGGTAGGAAGAACCTCATGCAAACTCTTGAAAAAGAAAAGACACCCCAAACCCCCAAGATGAAAACGCCACTAATACGGGGAAGGTAAAAACAGATGTACCTTCTTTTGACCTGTTAACTACATCACCAACCAAAACGCCAAACAACGCAGATGTGCAGGAGAAGGGTGATGAGGACAAAGTGCCAGACATCACAAAATTGATGCAAGATAATGTGACATCTATGCTTGTAATCATTGTACAAACTCTAAAAAGATAGTTTATCAATAAAACAATGTGATTTGATCCAAATGTTTGTTTATTTATGTTTGACATTTTGCATGTTTTGATTTTTGTTCAATTTAAAACTCTATATCGCTTTCTTGAAAGTTATACGCAAACCGATGCGTAAACGTAATCAGTTTAATGCGACAAACACTTCGGAACTTCAATATATGCTTAAAATACCTTAAATAACCTTTACATAACTTAGAAATAAGTTTGAAGGCTTTGGTATGGCAAAATCAAGTTTATTCGATCGCAGGGACTATTTACGTCAAACTGCGAAAGTATACCGATTCGTGTGGTAACGAACATTCTGGAACATGACCATAAATTAAACATACCATAAATATCCTTTACATAGCTTAGAAATTGTGACAACCGGTAATTTACGCCCTTAATTACGTGATTAACAGGTGATTACGCGATAATAAATAGTGTTTACGACGCTAATTAACTTAACCAGGCCCTTGGAGTGCCCAGGAACGTTTGTTCAGCTATACAGTGCGCGTGTGGTAATTTACAGAAAATCTGCTGAATATTACGTGACAACGGACTGATACCGTACAAAATACTGACGACACCGACAAATATGGATGTTACACGAATATTTTATGCTTATGGAGTTTGGGTCGCGATATCGGGTGTCCTAGGAATTACGGGCCACTTACACATGAGATGAGCTTGTGGGCCTTGGGCCCAAGCCCAAAACCCACAAGCCTAATCCTGCATATAATATATTAGATTTAAAAATCTAATCAAGATCTTGCAAAATCTTACTAAAATCTCTACAAGAGGTTTGTCTCAAAAGTGGGAACACAAAATCCCTGCAAATCTATACTAATCTTTACAAAAGATCTTTAACTCTAAGGATAAAGCATATGAACTTGATGTAATTTAAATACATAAAAGACCATGAGAACCTCCCTTACTCTATTTAATACACAGACAAACACCTCCCCTCATCACCTAAACCCACAATACACACAAATGAAATCAAAACTTGCCTATCTCCACCATTCCCCCTTCTCGATTTCTCTGTAAACACAGACAGGGTTCATCCCCTCTCTACCTCACTTTCATCTCTCTCTCGGTTATACACAAACATAACCCAAATCAAACACAAGACATCTCCCACTCCCTCATCTCTCCCTCTCGATAACAAGATCGGCAACCACATGGGAGCCGGCGCCGGTTAACCGGCCGGCGGTGGTTGTCCAGCCGGCGACACACCCCCTTCCCTCCTTCTCGGTTCCCCTCTTTCTGGCCGACACCCCCCCTCACTCTTGTTTATCGGCTGCCACCACCAGATGGTGGTGGTGTACGGAGGTGCTATATGGAGGGGAAACGAGAGAAGAGAGAGAGACCGAGCAGAAGAGGGTGACGGCGGAAGATGGCGCCGCCGTCTGCGGCGGAGCGACGGCGGGTCACGGCGGCGGAACGACTGTTGGTCCGGCGAGTTTCAGTCCGGTAAAACACCTCCACTCATCTATATGTCGGACAATCTGTTAGTTTTTTTTATTCCTGTTTCCTTCCCTGTTTTCCGGTGATAATCGGCGAGGAAGATGATGAATCGGAGGTTGATGATGATGGATATGCTCGATTTCGGCGAACCTGTCACTCGATGACGAGATTCAAGTGTTGCGCGGGTTACAGGTGAATCATTATTGTTTGTAAGTTGCCTAAATTCTATATCACTTCAGACCCGTCTTTCTGTTTAGGGCTCCTACAAGAGTAGGTGATGGCGGTGCCGATTTCAACCCGGTTTGGTAAAGTTGGTTGGCTAGTCGACGACTAGGTGGTGCTTGGAAACTGACTTGGCAGGTAGCAGTATCTTTGGAGACGAATTAAACAAGCCTTAGATTCAATGCTCGACTCGGTTTCGGGTCTCGGTCAAAGCAGGTCAAACTCGGTTGACTCGGTCAACACCCGAGTCAACTCGAGTCAACAGTGGTCATACAGGTCAACAAACGGTCAACGAAAGTCAGCCGGTCAAATCTCAGTCAACGGCAGACAACTGTCGGGTCAAACACGGTCAACACAAGACCCGGTAAACTTTAGAAGAAACAAATTTTAATTTCGTTGTTTATATACATTTCCCGTTACGCGAACCGAGCTTGAACCATTAGCGAGTAAATAACGTTTATACAATAGTGATGATTTATGTTTTGTCGATTGATGAAAATTATATATATATATATATCGCCTGTTGACAATTGTTGAATTTTTGACAAAATAACGACAACTAGTGTTGTCGGGGCCGTCCAAAACAGAGGAAACTCTGCCCGTTTTTCGAGAAAATCTGTAAAAATTAACGTGTTTTACTACAACGAAACCTTTCGGGTTTAAACGATTTTTTTTAAACATAGATACAAACGCGTATTTTATTTGACGACGCCTTATAAGCTACACAAAAACAAGCCGATAGCTTTTCAATGAACATGTTTACTAGATAACGGAATTTGGTATTATTTTTTTATAAAATAAATATAATTACTTATATTTATTCCAACGTCTGAAACTCGGAAATCCTTTATAAATAAACATAACTATTTATGTTTAGTTTAAACATCGAAACTCAGAAACGCTTTTATAAAATAAATATAGCTTATATATTTATTTCCAATATCAAACAAACACGACATATATCGTTAACCAAGTCTTTTCAAGACTTATTAGTTATTTCGACAACAAACGAAGCTAAACGAATATAACTTAATCATTTTTATTAAGTTAACAACTTATCGTCAAATCGTTCAGTTAACGATTCGGTAGAGCTCGGTAACACGTATATTTGTTACCGCATTAATTAGAAACTTATTAGATATTCCGTGCTAGGAATATTCTAGAATGCACGCTAGCGAGTCACGTCTTGGAAACGACATCACGAAGTCGTCTATAGCTAGCTTTGCACATGGAAATTCAGGTGAGTTCATAACCCCACCTTTTTACGGATTTACATTTTTGTAAATGTTTTCGGGGTGGAAAGACATGCAATTTTTGCAAAGCATACAAGAATTACATATCTATAAACCATTTTACAAGCAAGTTTTAACTGACACAAATGGTTTACGAAAAGCTTATGTTTTATACCGCTTTTTCAAACAAGCATATTTTTCGAAATATGCATACACAAGAGTTCTAGTTTTCTAAACTACGGGAAAATACAGATACAAGAGTTTACAAGATACAAATGTTACAATGTTTACAAATGGTATGATACAAAAACAAAAAGCACTCTTGGTGAGTACGAGTACCAAGTATGATGCGTTTTAAGAAGACAAAAATACAAGAAGCACTCTTGGTGAGAACGAGTACCAAGTATGATGCGTTTTAAGAATACAAAAATACAAGAAGCACTCTTGGTGAGAACGAGTACCAAGTATGATGCGTTTTAAGAAATGATACAAGAAGTATGAGAAATGATACGAGAAATCGTGTCACGAATAGGGTACCATAAGCACCATTAATCAACAATATACCTAGACCGTAGAACAAAAGGTTAGATCTAACAGGTGTCGGGCAGCCACACTCTTGGTGAGAACGAGTACCAAGCAGTGCTTTTGTGTCTTAGAATATGCCAACTAGAAAAATGCCTAAGGTTTGGTTGCTTCCTATGTCGTGTCACATGTTAATGGCCTTGCGACCCATTAACAACAATATACATACAGAAATACTTGATTTATACAAGATACATACAGAAATACTTGATTTATACAAGATACATACATAAATACTTGATTTATACATGATACATACAGAAATACTTGTTTGACGGTTATACAACCTTTACAAATACAAGAGTTCACATACATAATGCGTTACAAATACAAAGTTTCTGTATAACATGACAAGAAAATGATTTTAAATTCATTTTCTCAACAATACTTCAAAAACCGGTTATTCAAAAAGATTTATTTCAAATCTTTTTCAAACAAACTATGAACTCGCTCAACTTTATGTTGATTTTTCGCATGTTTCTTTCTCAGGTTGCATTTCTAAGACAAAGCACGGTTGGAATAGGAGAACCATGAAGAGTCGAGTACTTCGTGGGCGTTCAATTTCTAAAAGACTTAGATTATTTGCTTCCGCTGTGCAATGAAGATACCAGTCCAGTCACGCCAATGCTCTGATATTTCGGGGTGTAACAGAAATAGGCTTTTAGGGGTTTGGTGTGCAAAAATAAACTTTTTGGTCGATCAGGGACTAAAGGCGTCAAAAAGTGCATAAGTTTGCATTTTCGCGCATATCTTACGTTCTGAATATATTCGGACATCCAAAAATTTATGTAATCATTAAAATATTTTATTTTAGTGATTGGCATGATAAAATTCCATTCGTCGCGTAATTTGGATCATTTTTCGCGTCCGTTCGTGTTTCGTCGTAAATAACCGAACTACGCAATCGTACGGCCAAACGAACCGACATCCGAGATGTTTTTGAGCATGTTTCATGTTCCCTTTACTTTAACTTCATTATAGAGCCTTGAAATGAAGTTAACGGGGCTTAAACGTGTCAAAAATGCATCGAAAAGCAAGTTTTACACATTCAGGGACCATATCTGACAATCTGTGAAACTCAGCTCTCGCGGCGCGCATAAGAGAGAGAGCCCATTCTTACGCAGGGCGCGACCAATGCCCAGATCAGCAATTCTGTTTTCTGATTCAGCAGCTGGTTTCCTGGGTTTTGCACATGGTTTCTTCATACAATAAGCTTGTTTTAGGCACCCATAGTATTGTTAAATCAGTGGGCACACATGGAGGGCCAAGATTGAAGCTCGAATTCCAAGAAACGATCCTAACGGTTGTGGAAATCCTATAAATACCCACCTTGATTCATTTGGTCCTTCACACTTGATTCATTTCTGCTCTAAGTTGGAGTTTTCACACTTCATACCTTAGCAACTTGAATCAAATCTCCATTGCTTGGACCTCTTGTAAGTTTCTTTCATGCTTTTGTGCGTTTTTAAGCACGAAAGTCAAACAGTGTTTGACTTTCTGCTTTGACCAGTCAATGGTCAACACGAAGTTCGTTTGAACTTCGCAACGTGAGTGTAATCACGATGGTCATAGTCCTTTGTGACTATACCTACTGATTACCACGTTATTTAGGCGTAGTGACGAGTCATAGTTTCGGTCAAAATACGTGTTTATGCGTATTTGCAACCAAACTATTCTTGGGTATCAAAACCCTTTGTTTTGATATCAAGCTTGTTTTCAAACTTCGTTAAAAATTTTTTAACATGTTTAACTCGTTACTTTTAGTTTATTGCTTATATAGGGTCGTAAAGATAAGCGGTCTAAATAACCGCTTAGACTTTCGAACCCGACCCGTTTGGTCGATCATTAGGATTCGACCAAACACATTTTGTGACCATAGTTGTATAGGGAATAACCTTCTGAGGTTATACCTTATGGTCACTACGTTTAGTTAGTTGTATGATAGGTAGTTTATATGCCTTAGGAAAATGACCAAAATGCCCTTTTTACGCATAATTTCATTTTAAGCATATGTAACTTAAATTTTGACATCTAAACTGATTAGGAAACAATATTAGACTTGTTAAGGCATATAATACTTGTCATAGGACTAGTTAGGCGGTCCGAACGCGTTTTACGCGAACAACGTGTCGAAGTAGCATAAGCTACCTTAACGAGTCGTAACGGGTCATAAGCACTTAGGATAGGTTCCGATTTAGAATGTAGGCTCTGTTAAACCATATCATATAAGTTCTAATACTCATTTGGTTTACAAAACCTCATCCTATCCAATCTCCCGATTTAGGCCCGGTTTATTAACATAGTTACCTATATTAGGTGCCGATTGATTCCGTGATCCTTCTAGCATTGCTTGTTTGTTATTTCAATACTTCTAAGCATTCTCAAGTGAGTACATAGACCCCTCTTTTACGGTTCTTCAAACATTTTGGGGTGAAACACATGTGCCTACTTGTTACTTTCGTGCTTTTCATGTTTTCATATCATATGTTTGCTATGTTCATATAGTATATGTATAGTACATGATTTCATCCATGTTTTTGCTATGTATGTTTTAATAACATGCTAGTACATTGATTTCATAAACACATTTGTTTCATATGTTCATTTTAGCATATGTACACATTGATTTACATCATATTCATGCTATGTATGTTCATTTTTGCATACTTAGTACATTGTTTTCACATAACATGCTTACATTTGGTATGACATTTGGTTTGTTTAACGGGACAAAAGTACGTTCATTAACATTGGCCACGCCACTCGGTAGTAAGTAGTGGTACCATAGGAATTGACAACTCCCATTTCTGTCTTCCTAGGTTTGTTTGGAAGTAGGAAATGACTGAATCCAATATTCATAATTTTTTATAAACCTTTGATTTGTTTAAGGGTTTGTCTCCACAGTCGCAAGGCTTGAATGTATGCGTTTTAACATTACCGCATAGATGTTTGTATCAATAAAGCATTGATTTTACAAAACATAACTTTTGATTTAAACTATGATTTATTCAAATACATTGTTTAGTACATTTTACATATGGTTAGAGTAGACACTTTTACTTGCCATACATAACATTTGATTATACATGAACATGAATTACATTAGACATTTGACATTGTTTACACATAAACATTTTGACATTGGTTTAAACAATTTATTTGGTGGTTTGTTTGGGGAAGTGATTTAAATAATGAGGCGTGTGTAATATGATAAAAGCATGGTGGATACGTCACTGGTACTTCATATATATAAGTGTTTTTATGATATTACATGTCGTAACGTTATTTAAACCATTTCAATTTAGACACATTACATTTTATACAAAGAACATAACATCACAAAACATTGTTTTACAAACAACATATTTTATACAAATTCATTTTACTTTGTTACTTATTTAACCACACATCTTTCTTTTATATCATCTAATTTCTTATCGATTTTTATATGATTTACAAAGGAAAACACTTTTCAAGGTTCATGACTAACTGTTGTTAAACAATTCTTTAAACTTACAAGTCATGAATCCTAAATCAATAAACCTATGTATCTCACTGGCATTTTTATGCTGACGTACCTATTTTCACATGTGTTTTCAGGAGCTGATGCATAGGAATGATCAAGATACACTTAGGCGGACCTGTGCCTTAGTGACATAAAATGGAGGTAGAATAGTTTAACTATGTTATGTACTCTTTTTTTCGTTGTTTTAAGACAATGTAACCCCCTTTGTTAATAAATAAAACAAAACTTTAAATACCATGGTTGTGAAACGATAATTCTGTTGCTCGACTCCCCGATGTTTCCGCCGCGGTTTGTTGTTTTACGCGGTCGGGGTGTGACAGAAGAGTTGGTATCAGAGCCAATGGTTATAGGGAATTAGGTTATTAGTAATGCTTTGAGCTAGACTATTACTTTTCTAGGACCCTAATACAAGTTATCTTGTGTTTAGATCTTAAAACATTACCGTCACCTATCTTTAGGTGACAACCAAAACGAGAACACAATTTTTCAAAACGATTTTTGAAAATCAATCATCTAGTCCTAGATGATTTGTTATAAGGTTTTGAACCCTCAAAAATTTCAAAGTGATTTTGAAAATTCAGTCATCCGTTCTTGAATGATTCTTTTGGCATAATGCCTTCAAAATTTTCAGAATATCGTCAAAGTTTTGGGTCTAGATAATGTGAACACGTGCAATCTGGAAGGGTGGATGCCTGTATCTCGAGTTTTCTGTCTAGGCTAGAGTGTTCGTACAAATCCACATAATCGGACCAGTCACTCTTACCTGGGAACTCTTGGGGTGAGTGTCCACTTATAGGCTAAAGCATGTCTTCGTGATACATTATTTTTGACCCATTTACTTTGACTAGTCACTGTGTGTCGTTTGTTTGCTTCGTGGTACGAACGAATGACCACCATCCATGCTTTTTGTCGATATTTGTATCATATCATTTCCCATCTAATCATTTCACTCGTTTTCTCTCATGTTTCCTCTTTTAGAATGCCTCCTCGATAGGACAATCAGATACCTAATGCCGAACTGGCAGCAATCATTACACAACAAATGGCTGCTGCACTCCCAAACATTATTGCTCAAGTAAACGAAGCCAACAATAACCATAATGCTCCATGCAACTTAAAAAGTTTCAATTCGGCTAAACCGCTCAAGTTCAGTGGTTCTGAGGGAGCAACTAGGCTCCTACAGTGGTTTGAGAGCATTGAGAGCACTTTTCGTCATGTTCAGTGTCCTGATAATCGCAAGGTCGAGTTTGCTTCAAGTGCGTTTCAAAAGAGGGCTCTTACTTGGTGGAATGGAGTCATGAGGGATCGTGGTGCTAACGTCACTTTGGGTTAAACATGGGAAGAGCTTAGGGCTCTTATGATGAGGGAATTCTGTCCTCGTCACGAACAGAGGGAGTTAGAAAGAGAGTTTGAAGATCTGAAACAGGAAAGTGGTGAACACCGGGCTTATACTGACAGGTATGAGGAGTTGAGTTTGTTATGCCCTACAATGGTTACCCCACTCGAGAAAGCTATCGAAAGGTATGTCGATGGTTTACCTGACCCCGTGCAAGACATCGTCACTGGTAGCAACCCTACCACAGTTAGTCAGGCAATCGAGTTGGCTGCGACTTTGACTGAGTCGCAAATCAGAAAGGGTAAGCTTCACTAGAAAGGTGACAAAGATAAGAAACAGTCGTCTGACAAAGGTGAGAACAAGAAGGGTAAGAAGGCTGGGTCTGCAAGGAGGTCTAAGAAGCGTAAGGCTTCCCAGAACTTCGCTATTACCGCACAGGACAATCAGGAAGCTCCCAACCAACCTGCGCAACCACTGGCAAAGAAACAATATGCTGGTAAAGCACCATTGTGCAACAGATGCAATAGTCACCATCAACCGCAAGTTCAGTGTCGTTTATGTGCTAACTGTGGAAAGTCGGGTCATCTTGCCGACGTCTGTCGTTTTGCTCCTAATCAAGCCACACGAAACCCAGCCTAACAAGCTGCTCAACCTCCTGCTTAACAGGCTCAAGCTGCACGACCTCACTATCCTCCTGGTTCATGCTACAATTGTGGGGATTTGACCCACTATCGAAATCAGTGTCCAAGGTTGGTTAATGCGAATCAGGCCTAGGCTCGTGGACGAGTCTTTAATATGAATGCTAACAAGGCTCGAGCAGACAACGAAGTGGTCAATGGTATGCTCTTTGTTAATAATCAGCCTGCTTCTGTCCTTTTTTATTCGGGTGCCGATAAGAGTTTTGTGTCATTATCTTTTGAACCTTTGCTTCGCAGGTCTAGAACGAAACTAGGAAAGCCTTTGACAGTAGAATTTGCTAGTGGAGAACCCATTGTTCTCGATTCTGTTCTTCGAAATTGCCAGTTGAACCTTAATAACTATCTTTTCCCTATCGACCTCACACCGATGCAACTTGGAAGTTTTGACATTATAGTGGGAATGGATTGGTTAGCCAAGTATCACGCAGAGGTAGTTTGTTTTGAGAAGATTGTTCGTGTACCTCTTTCGTCAGGTAAGATCTTAGAGGTTCGTGGTGAGAAACCTGATAGTAGTCTCAAACTCATGTCATGTACTCAAGCTCGAAAGTATCTACGCAAGAACTATGTGGCCTTCTTGGCACATGTTGTAGCAGATAAAGGCAAGGGTGATACGGAGATCTTGCACCATTTGAGATGCAAGAGTTATCTAAACAGCTTCAGGAGCTTTGTGACAAAGGTTTTATGTCACCCCCCCCCCCAAAATACCACATGCGGAAACCCCCGCGAGACGTGTGACGTACCAGGATCTAGCCACCAATCACATTGAACTCATAACAAGATTTGAAATAAAAGCTTTTATTCATTAACATAAAGTGTTACAAAACATTAAATGCAATTCATTGTGTTCAGCGGAAGCATAAATCATTTGTTAAGTGTCCCATAAACCATATGTACGAAAACCATTAGACTTGTCTCGCGATTCCATGTATCTTGACCCATGACCACTCCAGCATCCCAGACAGCAAGTTCCCCGTTCCATATATCTATAACCTGCGAACATGCACACAAGTGTATCAGACAACGCTAGTGAGTTCATAGTTTTACGAAAACATTAGTTACCAAGTGTTTAGTTTCATCCATTGATTACAATGTTGATAATACCTCGAATACAAGACAACTCCTGATTTATTGTGCATGTTCCCCAATGCTCCTATCAAAGCATTGGGCATGACTGGGTCATTAGTTCACACCCGTCCTCTCAGGTACGGGGTGAGGGTGCCAAACCAAGATAGCGCTACCAACTAATACCTCGTTACCTCTCAGGTAACAAACAAGATGGGACTTAAAGGTGATAGGATGAGTATATTATCCAACATTCCAGACTTTACCCACAAGACGTATTCCTCTTAGGAATACCCAATTGATTTACCCAAAAACCTATCCCTCTCAGGGATACCCAATGACTGTCCCAACCACCGGGACGCATGCTAAAGAGAAATGAACTCACCTTAGATTGCTCGATATGTTACATTACCCGTTCCAAGTTGGTCAACCAAACCCTACCGTGGTTACCAGAGACAATCAGTTTATATATATATGAATCACGTATTCCACATTCACATAGCACAAGTAGCATACACATCATTTTATGAGTTATAACAGTCGTTCATGAAATCTAAGAGTAACATATGCCATACTATCTCATAATTATTACATTATACCCCCATGCAACTCATCCAGTAACACACATCAGATGTTTAGGATGTTCACAGGTTCATATCTCAAGTTCATATTCAATGACATACAAACTAACATGCAAGCTCATATACACGCATTACGTAGCAGTTTAAACATCAAGTACACCAGTGAGCGGCCCAGTCATTCAGGCCCAATACTCTTTACGGCCCAAGGCCTTGTGCGACCCAACATGACTGGCCCAACAGACCTCACCGGCCCAACTGAATTGTGAGATTCGCCATATAAGGCTTGTGCGATCCATCAACAGTTGGGTCCAAATGTTCTCTGTGTGTGTGACCCAATCCAAACACCCGACCCAACTACATGCTGGCCCACAGACTTGTGCGGCTAACAATGTATTGTGCGATCCACAATAGCTTGTGCGATCGCAGTCCCCTTGTGCGTTCAGTGTTGTGCGATTAGTGTTGTGTGATTCTCTAAAATTACGCCAATCAGTTACATTCCCATATTGCATCAACAGTTACCTTTTTCATGCCAATCAATCAATTAGATTCATTAGTAAAACAACAATCATTACCATCCTAAGCTTAATTTGGATCAAGCAACACAATTTTTATCGACCACTAATCATCAAACCCTAATCAATATTCAAGCAGTTAACGTCATCATTCGCAACTTCAAACCTGATCAAACAACCTCATTGCATAAACTCATGCTTTGCATACCAACATATGTTCATCGATCAACATCATGATTGAATCCAGATTCTTAACCCTATTGTGATATCATGGCTAATCATCTAAAACCCTTGTTACTCATCCACATAACTCGTTTAACACGTAACAAAAATCAATCCATTCAACTCAATTTATGAACGAAACCCTAATCGTGTCTAACACTTTGTACACATCAACACATAATCGGAATTAATAATGCATGTAACTTAGTTTAATGAAGAATCATACTAACCGGAGATGTTTATGTTACGGAGGAGAAAACTCGATCGAGAGGGTTAGCACCTCGGGGGAAACCACTGTCGTTCCATGCTTGGGAGAATCTAGGGTTTGCAAATTCTTGGGGAACAACTGATATGCCTAATAATATGCATACTCATGCACTTAAGGGGTTAGATTGGGCTTGGTTTGGGTTCGAGTGAGGTTTGGGCCGAGAGCAAGTAAACATAGGAGGGAGGGTTCGGCCCTAAGATCAAGTTTGCGACTATCATCATGTGTTACAAACACTTGGCGTCTAACAACCCTTGCTACTTCAAATATACAATAACAAATACACATTGACATGTTCAATAGTTCCCATAACAGTCATCAGTTCACAACGTACAACAGAACATGAATAGTAATAACACATGCATAGAGAGCCCGAGAATTCCGAGTTGTCACATTTTATCCGTCCGAGCTTTTCACCTTGGGGTGCTCCAGTTCTTTTTGTCAAGAAGAAAGATGGCTCTTTCAGGATGTACATCGATTATCGTGAGCTTAATAAGCTTACCATCAACAATCGATATCCCCTACCTCGAATTGATGATCTCTTTGATCAGTTACAGGGTGCTACTTGTTTTACAAAGATTGATCTACGTTCTGGGTATCATCAACTTCGTGTGCATGAAGAAGATATTCCCAAAACTGCATTCCGTACACGATATGGGCATTATGAGTTCACTGTTATGCCATTCGGTTTGACTAATGCTCCTGCTATTTTCATGGAGTTGATGAATAGGGTTTATAAGCCTTATTTGGACAAGTTCATCATCATTTTCATCGACGACATCTTGATTTATTCTAGGACACGAGCTGATCATGAACAACATCTTCCTATTACTATGGAACTCCTAAAGAAAGAACAACTTTTTGCCAAGTTCTCCAAGTGTGAATTATGGCTTAAGGAAGTTCAATTTTTGGGATATATCATCAACGAACAAGGTATTCATGTAGATCCCTCCAAGATCAGTGCGATTAAGGATTGGGATACGACTACTACACCTACTGAGGTTCGTTCATTTCTTGGTCTCATGGGTTATTACCGCCGCTTCATCGAAAACTTCTCCAAGATTGCAGTTCCTCTAAATGCTCTAACTCAGAAGAATAAACCCTTTGAATGGGGATCCAAACAAGAAGAAGCTTTTCAGACCTTGAAATAGAAACTCTGCAATGCACCTATTCTATCTTTACCTGAGGGCAATGATGATTTTGTCATATACTATGATGCATCCAAATTAGGTCTTGGCTGTGTTCTCATGCAAAGGAACAAAGTCATAGCGTACGCATCGAGACAGCTAAAGGTTCACGAGAAGAACTACACGACTCATGATTTTGAGTTAGGTGCAGTTGTATTCGCTCTCAAAATCTGGAGACACTATCTGTATGGGACTAAATGTGTGGTTTTCACTAACCACAAAAGTCTTTAGCATATCTTCAATCAGAAAGAACTTAATATGACGCAACGACGTTGGGTTGAACTTCTAAACGACTACGACTGCGAAATTCGCTACCATCCTGGTAAGGCGAATGTCGTAGCTGATGCATTGAGTCGTAAAGAGCATGTCAAGCTTCATTGTGTTCGAGTTCGATCTGATATTCAAACCCGCATTTCTCAGGCTCAACGTACTTGTGTTTCACAAGATTTGATGGGTAAGGAATTACCATTTCATATTAAGCCTGATCTCGAGCTAAAGGACGATGGATCATATTGTTTCATGGACCGTTTGTGGGTCCCAAATCAAGACAATATTCGAACCTTGCTTATGGATGAAGCTTATAAGTCTCGTTATTCTATTCATCCTGGTGCAGATAAAATGTATAAGGATCTTTGACAGTATTGGTGGCCCGGTATGAAGAAAGACATCGCCTTATACGTATCCAAATGCCTTACTTGTCTTAAGGTTAAGGATGAACATCAATATCCCTCTGGATTATTGGAGCAACGAGAGATTCCAGTTTGGAAATGGGAAAACATTGCTATGGATCTTATTACCAAACTTCCACGCACTAAGAGAGGTCATGATGCTATTTGGGTAGTTGTTGATCGTCTTACAAAGTCCGCGCATTTCTTGCTAATCCGTGAGGATCTATCTGCCGACAAGCTGGCTAAAATCTATGTGGATGAGATTGTATCCCATCATGGCATTCCTTTGAACATCATATCTGACAGAGACGCTCGATTTTCATCTCGTTTTTGGAGAACCATGCAATCTGCTATGGGAACCCAACTTAATTTGAGCACAGCTTATAATCCGCAAACGGATGGTGAATCTGAAAGAACAATCCATACTTTGGAGGATATGCTTAGAGCTTGTGTGATCGATTTTGGTAGTAGTTGGAATTCGTATCTTCCATTGATTGAATTCTCCTACAACAATAGTTATCACTCCAGCATCAACATTGCTCCTTTCGAAGCTCTCTATGGTCGAAAATGTTGTTCACCAGTCTGATGGAATGAGATCGGTGAGGCTCAGCTTACTGGACCTGACCTCATTCTAGAGACAACAGATAAGGTTAAGAAAGTTCAAGATAACCTTCAGACAGCTAGAAGCCGTCAAAAGAGTTATGCGGATCGACGACGCAAGCCCTTGGAATTTCAAGTCGGTGATCGCGTTCTACTCAAGGTTTCACCTTGGAAAGGTGTGATCAGATTTGGAAAGACAGGAAAACTTGCACCTAGATATGTTGGAACATTCAAGATCGTTTAAAGAATCGGAAAAGTAGCCTACAGATTAGAGTTGCCTCCTGAACTTGGAAATGTTCATCCAACCTTTCATGTGTCCAATCTCAAGAAGTGTTTAGCTGATGAGAACCTCCACATACCACTTGATGAAATTCGTGTTGATGACACGATGCACTTTGTTGAGAAGCCTGTGGAAATCATGGACCGTGAAGTCAAATGGCTCAAACGCAAGCACATTCCACTTGTCAAAGTTCTCTGGGAATCTAAACGTGGACTAGAATTTACTTGGGAATGTGAAGATCAAATGAAGGCGAAATATCCACATCTATTCTCACAAGTTTCCTCTAAATAATTTTCGGGATGAAATTTCCACAAGTAGGGGAGACTGTGACATCTGTGCTTGTAATCATTGTACAGACTCTGAATAGATCGTTTATCAATAAAACAATGTGATTTGATCCCATTGTTTGTTTATTTATGTTTGACATTTTGCATGTTTTGATTTTTGTTCAATTTCAAACTCTATATCGCTTTCTGGAAAGTTATACGCAAACTGATGCGTAAACGTAATCAGTTTAACGCGACAAACACTCCGGAACATCAATATATTCTTAACATACCTTAAATAACCTTTACATAACTTAGAAATAAGTTTTGAAGGCTTTGGTATGGCAAAATCAAGTTTATTCGATCGTAGGGACTATTTACATCAAACTGCGAAAGTATACCGATTCGTGTGGTAACGAACATTCCAGAACATGACCATAAGTTAAACATACTATAAATATCCTTTACATAGCTTTGAGCTGGGTTTGATGGTTTTTAACCACTGAATTTGGATGCTATGGGCTGGTTTTGAGTACCCCTTGTATTGTAAAACCTTGTGCCCACATGTATGTCCAAGATTGAAGCACGAATTGCGAGGAATGATCCTAATGGTTGTGGGAATTCTATAAATACCCAAGCCTTTCATTCATTTTCTTCACACTTGATTCATTCTCTGCTCTAAGTTGAGGTTTAACACTTCATACCTGAGCAATTTGAATCAAGACGACCTAGCTTGGACCCTTTGTAAGATTCTTTCGTGCTTTTATCGTTTTTTAAGTGTAAAAGTCAAACAGTGTTTGACTTTCTGCTTTGACCGTGATTTGGTCAACACAAAGTTCGTTTGAACTTTGCAACGTGAACGTAATCACGATGGTTATAGTCCCTTGTGACTATACCTACTGATTACCACGTTGATTAGGCGTAGTGACGAGTTATAGTTTCGGTCAAAATGCGTATTTATGCGTATTTTGCAACCAAACTATTCTTGGATATCAAAACCTTTTTTCTAACTTAGTTAAACATGTTTCAACATGTTTAACTCGTCACTCTTAGTCTAGTGCTTGAATAGGGTTGTAAGATAAGCGGTCTTAACAACCGCTTAGACTTTCGAACCCGACCCGTTTGGTCGATCATTAGGATCCGACCAAGCATATTATGTGACCATAGTTTCATAGGTAATAACCTTCCGAGGTTATATGTTATGGTCACTTAATTTAATTAGTTGTATGATAGGTAGTTTATATGCCTTAGGTAAATGACCAAAATGCCCTTTTTATGCATAATTGGATTTTAAGCATATGTAACTTAACTTTTGTCACCTAAACTAATTATGCTACATATTAAAACCATGGTTGCAAAAGTATCTAGGCGCTCCCTAGTCGGATTCGGGAGTACTTGAGAAGTACTCGGCTTAAGCGGGGATTACGTGGGAAGTAATTGACCTGGGAGAACAGTACTCGTGCCTCGGCTGCCTACCTTGTAGCGAGTACTCGGGGAGTACTCGGAGCCTAGGCAGGACTTTTACAACTATGATTAAAACATGTTAGGTCATATAATACTTGTCATTAGACTAGTTAGGCGTCTCGAACGCGCATTTGCGCGAACGACGCGTTAAAGTAGCATAAGCTACTTTAATGGGTCGTAAGCACTTAGGATAGGTTTCGATTTAGTATGTAGGCTTTGTTAAACCATATCATATGAGTTCCAATACTCATTTGGTTTACGAAACCTCATCCTATCCGGTCTTCCGATTTAGGTCTGGTTTATTAACATAGTTACCAATATTAGGTGCCGATTGATTCCGTGATCCCTCTAGCATTGCTTGGTTGTTATTCAAGACTTCTAAGCATTCTTAAGTGAGTACATAGTTCCCCTATTTTACGGTTTTCGATTGTTTTGGGGTGATTCATATGTGTTAAATGATTTCGATGTTTTTAACGATGGTTTCAAAAATGATTAATATGGTTTATATAAAACTAATAACGATTTCGATAATGTGAACAAACTTGTTGGACGTAGTTACATAACGAATAACATTCATTAGTTTTGGCCGAACCGACCAGTATTAGGTTATGGTACCATAGGATCTGACAAATCCCGTTATCAGACTGCACCCATGGTTATGTGTGGGGGTTATGTGGGTAACGACTGAACCTGTTATTTGTTAATTTACCCTTTGGTGGTTTGTTAATGCGAGTTGGATGATGGACGAGTTACGAAGGTTTGGATGTTGTTAGCGAGACGACCAAAAGTAGTTTTCACAATTAAAACGAGAATGATTTTGAACGATTTAAACGAGTTAAACGAATTGAACAAACGATTGGTTTTAGGTAGTGATTAGGTAATGGGACGGGTGTAACATGATAAAAGCATGGTAGATACGCCGCTGGTACTTCTTATATATAAGTGTTTTTATCATATTACATTCTGTGACATTATTTAGTTCACTTGGGCAAACAATTTTAAAACGATGACACACAATGATGTTTTTCTAAATAATATAAACCATACGAGTTTTTCTAACGAGGTGATTCACAAATTTGGTCGACTTAAACAAATGTTTTGGGTTAAGAATCATGGCTACGAGGTTTTATAAATTATAACCAACTTGATTTGAGTTGGTTAATTATGTTGCAATACTATACACTTTTCAAAACAAGGTTTTAAACTTTTGTCTCGTGTAGTCTAATGAGGTACCGCAACACGTAAACGAGCCATGAATCTGACACTCTCACAAAACCTATGTGCTCGCCAGCATTTTTTTTGTTGACTTTGTTTTTACATATGTTTCAGGTGTTGTTGGATGATGTTGATTGCTAGGATGCATGCTCACATAGGATCTGGACAAGGCCTTAGTGACTTAATAACGATGATAGACTATGTTTAACTTGTTTGTTTAAATTTCAAAACAAGGTAAATTATTTAATAATTCTATAAAACGAAACTTTTTGAATACATGGTTGTGAAACAATAATTCTACCACTCCACTCCCCGACGTTTCCGCGTCGGTTTCGTAGTTTTAACGCGGTCGGGGTGTGACAGAAGAGTTGGTATCAGAGCCAATGGTTATAGTGAATTAGGTTATTAGTCATGCTTTGACCTAGACTATAACTTTTCTAGGACCCTAACACAAGCTTACTTGTGTTTACATTTTTAAAACAATACCATCACTTATCCTTAGGTGATAACCACAACGAGAACACAATAACAAATCTGCTTTGAAAACCAATCATCCCTCTGTAGATGATTTGTTATAAGGTTTTGAACCTTCAAAGTTCCAAAATGATTTTGAAAATAATCACCCACCCTTTCGGATGATTTGTTTTTTGGCTTAGTGCCTTCCGAATTTTCAAAATCTCGTCAAGGTTTGGGTCTTATAGTGTGACCACGTGCAATCTGGAAGAGTGGATGCCTGTATCCTGAGTTTTCTGTCTAAGGCTAGAGTGTTCGTACAAATTCACAAAATCTGGCCAGTCACTCTTACCTGGGAACTCTTGGGGTGAGTGTCCACTTATAGGCTAAAGCAGGTCTTCGCGATACGTTATATTGACCCATTTACTTTGATTAGTCACCGCATGTCGTTTGTTTGTTCAAGGTAACGAACAAATAATCGCCTTCCTGATGTCTTGTTGATGTTTTCAATACCTCCTTTTTATCCAATTGTCGACCTCACTCGTTTCTCATGTTTCCTTGCTCCTTTTAGAAAATGCCTCCTCGACGAGATGCACAACCTCCAACTAACGAAGAAATCGCATCCCTTATAGTAACCCAGATCCATCAATTATACAACAATAACAACAATAATGCTCAGTGTAGTTTCAAGAATTTCAATTCAGCTAAACCGCTAAAGTTTTCTGGGTCTCAAGGAGCAATTGTGCTCCTGCAATGGTTCGAAAGTTTGGAGAGTACATTTAGACATGTTCAATATCTAAATGAGCGTAAAGTTGAGTTTGCATCCAGTGTGTTCGAGAAGCGTGCTCTTACGTGGTGGAACAGTGTGATGCGTGAAAGGGGTGCCGATGTGGCTTTGGCACAAACATGGGAAGAGCTTCGAGCTCTCATGATGAAAGATTTCTGTCCCCGTCACGAGATTCGAGCTTCGGAACGTGAATTTGACGATCTGAAACAAGATGGGGGAGAACACCGTGCGTATACGGATCGTTATGAAGAGAGCTGAGTTTGTTGTGTCCCACTATGGTTACTCCGTTAGAGAAAGCAATTGAGAGGTATATCGATGGTTTACCCAATTCTGTGCAAGACATTGTGACTGGCAGTAATCCTACTACTGTTCGTCAAGCGATAGAATTGGCTGCTACTCTGACTGAGTCACAAGTCAGAAAAGGTAAACTGACTCGCAAGGGTGACAAGAAGCAGTCGGCCAATACCATTCAAGACAAGGGTAAAGACAAGGAAAAGGGTAAGGGTAAGGAGAAGGGAGAGTCTTCTAAGAGGTCGAGGAAGCGCAAGGCTTCCTAGAATTTGTCTATTACTGCTCAGAACCCACCAGTTCAACCTGCTGTGAAGAAACAGTATGCTGGTACCGCACCCCACTGTGCTCGATGCAATGGTCGTCATGTTGCACAACAGGCCTGTAAACAATGTACTACGTGTGGTAAACTTGGGCATCAGGCCAACATTTGTCGTTTTGGTCAAAATCAAGCTGCTCAGATTCCAGCACAGGCTCAAGGGAATGCTGCTAGATTCCCACCTAGACCATGTTATAATTGCGAAAAGTTTGGTCATTTCCACAACAACTGCCCGAGGTTAGTGAACGCGAATGCAAATGCAAATCCGAATGCCATTGCAAACGCAAATCCCGCCCGTGGACGAGCGTATAATTTGAATGCAAACGAGGCTCGAGCTGACAACGAGGTTGTCAACGGTATGTTCCTTGTTAACCATCGACCTGCATCTATTCTTTTTTATTCTGGTGCCGATAGGAGTTTTGTTTCGTTATCTTTTGAGCCTTTACTTGCGATACCTAGAACTAAACTGGGGAAACCCTTATCTGTTGAAGTTTCTACTGGTAAACCTCTTGTACTCGATTCTGTTATTCGCGATTGTTAATAGAACCTCAATAACCAACTTTTTCCTATTGACCTCATACCGATGCAACTTGGGAGTTTTGACGTTATTCGTAGGGATGGATTGGTTAGCTAAGTTTCATGCTGAGGTGGTTTGATTCGACAAGATTGTTCGTATTCCTCTTTCGTCCGGTGAAGTCTTAAAAGTTTGTGGCGAGAAACCATCCGGTGGTTTGAAGCTAATGTCGTGTACTAAAGCCCAAAGTTATTTACGAAAAGGATATGTTGTTTTTCTGGCACATGTCACCGAGGAGAAGGGCAAGAGCAAGCATATTCAAGATATCCCGATTGTCTGAGATTATCCAGAGGTGTTTCCCGATGAACTGCCTTGTTTGCCTCCAGTTCGTCAAGTCGAGTTTCATATTGATCTTGTTCCTAATGCCAACCCGATTGCAAAAGCACCTTATCGTCTTACGCTGTCTGAGATGCAAGAATTGTCTAAACAGCTTCAAGAGTTATCTGATAAAGGATTCATCCGACCGAGTTATTCACCTTGGGGCGCTCCTGTCCTGTTTGTGAAAAAGAAAGATGGGTCATTTCTAATGTGTATCGATTATCGTGAGCTTAACAAGCTTACCATCAAGAATCGATATCCCCTACCATGAATCGATGATCTCTTTGATCAGCTGCAAGGTGCTACATGTTTCTCCATGATCGATACGCGTTCTGGGTATCATCAGCTTCGTGTTCTCGAAGAAGATATTCCCAAAACTGCTTTCCGCACGAGATATGGGCACTACAAGTTTAGTCTTATGCCTTTTGGTTTGACGAATGCCCCAGCTATCTTCATGGACTTAATGAATAGGGTTTGTAAACCTTATTTAGACAAGTTCATCATCGTGTTCACTGACGACATTCTCATTTATTCGAAGTCTCGAGCCGATCATGAACAACACCTTCGTTTGACACTAGAACTCCTGAAGAAGGAACAACTTTTTGCTAAATTCTCCAAGTGTGAATTTTGGCTTAAGGAAGTTCAATTTTTGGGTCATATTGTTAACGAGCTGGGTATTCATGTAGATCTTTCCAAAATTGTTGGAATTAATGATTGGAATACACCAACGACCCCAACAGAAGTTCGTTCTTTTCTTGGTCTTGCTGGATATTATCGTCGTTTCATTTCAAACTTCTCAAAGATTGCGGTTCCACTCACTGCTTTGACTCAGAAGAATAAGCCTTTTGAGTGGGGACCTAAACAAGAAGAAGCATTCTAAACGCTGAAGCGAAAGCTATGTGATGCTCCTGTTCTATCTTTGCCCGAGGGACACGATGATTTCGTTGTGTATTGTGACGCGTCGAATCTAGGCCTTGGTTTTGTTCTTATGCAACGAGGTAAAGTTATAGCTTATGTGTCAAGACAGCTGAAAGTTCACAAGAAGAACTATACGACTCATGATCTCGAGTTAGGTGTTGTGGTATTTGCTCTCAAAATCTGGAGACGCTATCTTTATGGCACGAAGTGTGTAGTTTTCACAGACCACAAAAGTCTCCAGCATATTCTCAATCAGAAGGAGCTGAACATGAGGCAACGACGCTGGGTTGAGCTATTGAGCGATTATGATTGCGGAATTCGCTACCATCCTGGTAAGGCGAATGTTGTAGCCGGCGCACTAAGTCGAAAGGAACGAATCAAGCTCAATTCTGTTTGAACTCTATCCGATATCCAATCTTGTGTCCTTCAAGCTCAACGATCTTGTGTAATCAAAGGCTTATTGAAATATGAGCTACCACTTCAACTTGAGCTTAAACTCGAAACGAAGGACGATGGGTTACTCTATTTTAAGGATCGTTTGTGGATTCCGAAACAAGACGATCTTCGCACTTTAGTGATGGACGAATCTCACAAGTCCCGATATTCTATCCATCCTGGTGCTGACAAAATGTACAAGGACCTTCGTACTCAGTTTTGGTGGCCTGGTATGAAAAAGGATGTTGCCTTGTATGTATCAAAATGCCTAACTTGTCTCAAAGTCAAGGCTAAACATCAACGACCACTTGGTTTGCTTGTACAACCAGAGATACCGGTATGGAAGTGGGAGAACATTGCAATGGATCTCATCACAAAGATATCGCGTACTTCTAGAGGTCACGATGCTATTTGGGTTGTTATCGATCGATTAACGAAGTCAGCTCATTTTATATCGATTCGATAGGATCTATCTGCTGATAAACTTGCAAATATTTATGTTGATGAGATTTTATCTCGACATGGTGTTCCTTTGGATATCATATCTGATCGTGATGCTCGATTTTCATCTCATTTTTGGAAGACCATGCAATCTCCTATGGGAACCCAACTAAATCTAAGCACTGCTTATCATCCTCAAACAGATGGACAATCCGAGAGGACGATTCAAACTTTGGAGGATATGTTTAGAGCATGCGTGATAGACTTTGGTGGTAATTGGGATTCTCATCTTCCGTTGATCGAGTTCTCTTACAACAATAGTTATCATGCTAGCATTAATATGGCACCATTCGAAGCTCTCTACGGTCTAAAATGTCATTCACCTGTCTGTTGGAATGAGATCGGTGAAGCTCAGCTTACTGGACCTGAGCTCATTCTGGAAACAACAGACAAAATCAAGAAAATCCACGATAATCTTGTGACAGCCAGAAGCCGTCAAAAGAGTTATGCGGATAGGTGATGCAAGCCCTTAGAATTTTAAATCGAAGACCATGTCCTACTCAAGGTATCTCCTTGGAAGGGAGTGGTGAGATTCGGAGAGAAAGGAAAACTTGCACCTCGATATGTTGGACCATTTAAGACTGTTGAAAGAATTGGAAAGGTTGCCTATCGACTAGAGCTACCTCCTGAACTTGGGAATATTCACCCAACATTCCACGTGTCCAATCTACGAAAAATTTTCGTCGATGCTGATCTTCTTATTCCACTCGACGAAATTCAAGTTGATGAAACGATGCACTTTGTCGAGAAACCTGTGGAGGTAGTGGACCGTGAAATCAAGCAGTTGAAGAACAAGCGAATTCGATTGGTCAAGGTTTGCTGGGAGTCCAAACGTGGCCCAGAGTTTACATGGGAACACGAGGACAAAATGAAGGCGAAATATCCGCAATTGTTCTCACAAGTTTCCCCTAGTTAAAATTTCGGGACAAAACTTCCTAAAGTAGGGGAGACTGTGACAACTGTGCTCTGTAAACGATGTACAATGTAAAACAATATCAATTATCAATAAAACAATGTGTTTTGGTGTAATTATATGTGTATTTGTGTTTGATGATTTTACGATTTGATTCGAATTCGATTTCAAGCTTTAAATATCTTTCTGGAAAGTTATACGCAAACTGGTGCGTAAACGCAGTCAGTTTAACGCGACAAAAACTTCGGAATAATGGCATAGGCTTAACATACGTTAAATAACCTTTACATAACTTAGAAATAAGTTTTGGAGGGTTTGGTGTGTCGAAAACAAGTCTATTCGATCGTTGGGACTATTTGTGTCAAAATGCGAAAGTATGCCGATTCGTTCTATATCGAACATTCTGGAACTTGATCATAAGTTAAACATGCCCTAAATATCCTTTACATAGCTTAGAAATAGGCTTTGAGGTGTTTGGTGCGCAAAAATAAACTTTTTTTATCAGCGGGACTAAAAGCATAAAAAAGTGCATAAGTTTGCATTTTCGCGCATATCTTATATTCTGAATATATTCGGACATCCAAAAATTTTTGTAATCATTAAAATATTTTATTTTAGTGATTGGAATGCAAAAATTCCATTCGTCTCGCAATTTGGATCGTTTTTGCGTCCGTTACGACTTTTGTCGTAATTAACCGAATAACGTAACCGTACGACCAAACGAACCGACATCCGAGATGGTTTTTGAGCATATTTTAAGTTCCCTATACTTCATTTTAGAGCTTTGAAATGGGGTTAACGGGGCTTAAACGTATCAAAAATGCATCAGAATAGTTTTGGACTTGCAGGGACTATTTTTGACATTCTGCCAAACTTTCTCTGGCGGGGCGCGTAAGCCTGGTCTGGCTTCTACGCGGGGCGCGACAGCTGCCTAGTACATAAACATTGAATCTTGTCTTTGAGCTGGTTTTGATGGTTTTTGACCCCTGAATTTGGATGCTATGGGCTGGTTTTGAGTACCCCTTGTATTGTAAAACCTTGTGCCCACATGTATGGCCAAGATTGAAGCACGAATTGCGAGGAACGATCCTAACGGTTGTGGGAATTCTATAAATACCCAAGCCTTTCATTCATTTTCTTCACACTTGATTCATTCTCTGCTCTAAGTTGAGGTTTAACACTTCATACCTGAGCAATTTGAATCAAGACTTCCTAGCTTGGACCCTTTGTAAGTTTCTTTCGTGCTTTTATCGATTTTTAAGCGTAAAGGTCAAACAGTGTTTGACTTTCTGCTTTGACCACGATTTGGTCAACACAAAGTTCGTTTGAACTTTGCAACGTGAGCGTAATCACAATGGTTATAGTTCGTTGTGACTATACCTACTGATTACCACGTTGATTAGGCGTAGTGACGAGTTATAGTTTCGGTCAAAATGCGTATTTATACGTATTTTGCAACCAAACTATTCTTGGATATCAAAATCCTTTGTTTTGATATCAAAACCTGTTTTCTAACTTAGTGAAACATGTTTCAACATGTTTAACTCGTCACTCTTAGTCTAGTGCTTGTATAGGATCGTAAGATAAGCGGTCTTAACAACCGCTTAGACTTTCGAACCCGGCCCGTTTGGTCGATCGTTAGGATCCGACCAAGCATATTATGTGACCATAGTTGCATAGGGAATAATCTTCCAAGGTTATACCTTATGGTCACTTAATTTAATTAGTTGTATGATAGGTAGTTTATATGCCTTAGGTAAATGACCAAAATGCCCTTTTTATGCATATTTGGATTTTAAGCATATGTAACTTAACTTTTGTCTCCTAAACTGATTATGCTACATATTAAAACATGTTAGGGCATATAATACTTGTCATAGGACTAGTTAGGCATCTCGAACGCGCATTTGCGCGAACGACGCGTTAACGTATCATAAGCTACCTTAATGGGTCGTAATGGGTCGTAAGCACTTAGGATAGGTTTCGATTTAGTATGTAGGCTTTGTTAAACCATATCATATGAGCTCCAATACTCATTTGGTTTACGAAACCTCATCCTATCCGATCTTCTGATTTAGGTCCGGTTTATTAACATAGTTACCTATATTAGTTGCTGATTGACTCCGTGATCCCTCTAGCGTTGCTTGGTTGTTATTCAAGAATTCTAAGCATTCTCAAGTGAGTACATAGTTCCCCTATTTTACTGTTTTCGATTGTTTTGGGGTAATTCATATGTGTTAAATGATTTCGATGTTTTTAACGATAGTTTCAAAAATGATTAATATGGTTTATATAAAACTAATAACGATTTCGATAATGTGAACAAACTTGTTGGACGTAGTTACATAACGAATAACATTCTTTAGTTTTGGCTGAAGCGACCAGTATTAGGTTATGGTACCATAGGATCTGACGAATCCCGTTATCAGACTGCACCCATGGTTATGTGTGGGGGTTATGTGGGTAACGACTGAACCTGTTATTTGTTAATTTATCCTTTGGTGGTTTGTTATTGCGAGTTGGACGATGGACGAGTTACGAAGGTTTGGATGTTATTAGCGAGATGACCAAAAGTAGTTTTCACAATTAAAACGAGAATGATTTTGAACGATTGAAACAATTTAAATGAGTTAAACGAATTGAACAAACGATTGGTTTTGGGTAGTGATTAGGTAATGGGTCGGGTGTAACATGATAAAAGCATGGTAGATACGCCGCTGGTACTTCTTATATATAAGTGTTTTTATTATATTACATTCTGTGGCATTATTTAGTTCACTTGGGCAAACGATTTTAAAATGATTTGGGTTAAGAATCATGGCTGCGAGTTTTACTAACGAGGTGATTTACAAATTTGGTCGACTTAAACAAATGTTTTGGGTTAAGAATCATGGCTGCGAGATTTTATAAACTATAACCAACTTGATTTGAGTTGGTTCATTATGTTGCAATACTGTACACTTTTCAAAACAAAGTTTTAAACTTTTGACTCTTGTAGTCTAATGAGGTACCGCAACATGTAAACGAGCCATGAATTCGACACTCTCACAAAACCTATGTGCTTGCCAGCATTTCTTTGTTGACTTTGTTTTTACATATGTTTCAGGTGTTGTTGGATGATGTTGATTGCTAGGATGCATGCTCACATAGGATCTGGACAAGGCCTTAGTGACTTAATAACGATGATTAGTTTAACTTGTTTGTTTAAATTTCAAAACAATGTAAATTATTTAATAATTCAATAAAACGAAATTTTTTGAATCCATGGTTGTGAAACAATAATTCTGCCACTCCACTCCCCGACGTTTCCGCCACGGTTTTGTTGTTTTAATGCGGTCGGGGTGTGACACATAAGCACTTAGGATAGGTTCCAATATTTAGAATGCAAGCTCTGTTAAACCATATCATATGAGTTCCAATACTCATTTGGTTTACGAAACCTCATCCTATCCAATCTCCCGATTTAGGTCTGGTTTATTAACATAGTTACCTATATTAGGTGCCGATTGATTCTGTGATCCTTCTAGCATTGCTTGGTTGTTATTTCAAGACTTCTAAGCATTCTCAAATGAGTACATAAACCCCTCTTTTATTGTTCTTCAAACATTTTGGGGTGAAACACATGTGCCTACTTGTTACTTTCGTGCTTTTCATGTTTTTATATCATATGCTTGCTATGTTCATATAGTACATGTATAGTACATGATTTCATCCATGTTTTTGCAATGTATGTTTTATTACATGCTAGTACATTGATTTCATAAACACATTTGTTTCATATGTTCATTTCAGCATATGTACACATTGATTTACATCATATTCATGCTATGTATGTTCATTTTTGCATACTTAGTACATTGTTTTCACATAACATGCTTACATTTGGTATGCCATTTGGTTTGTTTAACGGGACAAAAGTACGTTCATTAACATTGGCCACGCCGCTCGGTAGTAAGTAGTGGTACCATAGGAATTGACAACTCCCATTTCTGGCTTCCTAGGTTTGTTTGGAAGTAGGAAATGACTGAATCCGATATTCATAATTTTTTATAAACCTTTGATTTGTTTAAGGGTTTGTCTCCACAGTCACAAGGCTTGAATGTATGCGTTTTAACATTACCGCATAGATGTTTGTATCAATAAAGCATTGATTTTACAAAACATAACTTTTGATTTAAACTATGATTTATTTAAATACATTGTTTTGTACATTTTACATATGGTTAGAGTAGACATTTTTACTTGCCATACATAACATTTGATTATACATGAACATGAATTACATTAGACATTTGACATTGTTTACACATAAACATTTTGACATTGGTTTAAACAATTCATTTGGTGGTTTGTTTGGGTAAGTGATTTAAATAACGAGGCGTGTGTAATATGATAAAAGCATGGTGGATACGTCACTGGTACTTCCTATATATAAGTGCTTTTATGATATTACATGTCGTAGCGTTATTTAAACCATTTTAATTTAGACACATTACATTTTATATAAAGAACATAACATCACAAAACATTGTTTTACAAACAACATATTTTATACAAATTCATTTTACTTGGTTACTTATTTAATCACACATTTTTCTTTTATATCATCTAATTTCTAATCGATTTTTATATGATTTACCAACGAAAACACTTTTCAAGGTTCATGACTAACTTTTGTTAAACAATTCTTTAAACTTACAAGTCATGAATCCTAAATCAATAAACCTATGTATCTCACAGGCATTTTTATACTGACGTACCTATTTTCACATGTGTTTTCGGGAGCTGATGCATAGGAATGATCCAGATACACTTAGGCGGACCTGTGCCTTAGTGACATAAAATGGAGCTAGAATAGTTTAACTATGTTATGTACTCTTTGTTTCGTTGTTTTAAGACAATGTAACCCCCTTTGTTAATAAATAAAACAAAACTTTAAATACCGTGGTTGTGAAACGCTAATTCTGTTGCTCGACTCCCCAACGTTTCCGTCGAGGTTTGTTGTTTTACGCGGTCGGGGTGTGACAGAAAACACCATTTTAAATCCAAAAAAGCTGCCTGGTGATGAAGAAGATGATGAAAATAAAAAGGAAAAGACTGTGGAAAAAAGGAGAAGAGAGAGTCAAAGAAGAGTAAGGCATTTTTGTCACCTTATGTCAGGAGGAAAGTGGTTATACATGCAACAAGGGTGACACAAGAAAACAAAATTGCCATATACATATTCACTGGATGTGGTAACTGGATGTATGTACATTTCTTTCTCATAAAACGCCAAACTTTGCATTTGTTACATTAAAAACGTACATGCATATGCAGGTAATATCACACCCCTAAAAATACCCCAAGCGGATACCCACGCGAGGCGTGTGACGTACCAGGATCTAGCCACTAATCACATTGAACCATAAGTAAAATAAAACTTTCCATTTAACAAATTAGTATAATTCAAACACCAGTTTAGAAAATCAAACATGTTCAGCGGAAGCATAATAGTTTGTTCAATAAGTTTAAATGAAAGTGTTCAAAACAATGCAACATCGAGGAGCGTTCCAAATGCCACGACCCATGACCACTCCAGCTTCCCAGACAACAAGTTCCATAACAGTGTACCTAAGGACCTGCAAGCATGCAGAAAAGTGTATCAGCGAAAGCTGGCGAGTTCACAGTTTGTTTAACCGATTGTTACCAAGTATTGACCCTTTTCGGCGAAAGCTGGCGAGTTCACAGTTTTAAAACCTAGTACACTATAACCAATGGATCTGATGCCAAACTGTCACACCCCAAAAAATACCCCAAGCAGATACCCCCGCGAGGCGTGTGACGTACCAGGATCTAGCCACTAATCACATTGAACCATAAGTAAAATAAAACTTTCCATTTAACAAAATAGTATAATTCAAACACCAGTTTAGAAAATCAAACATGTTCAGCGGAAGCATAATAGTTTGTTCAATAAGTTTAAATGAAAGTGTTCAAAACAATGCAACATCGAGGAGCGTTCCAAATGCCACGACCCATGACCACTCCAGCTTCCCAGACAGCAAGTTCCATGACAGTGTACCTAAGGACCTGCAAGCATGCAGAAAAGTGTATCAGCGAAAGCTGGCGAGTTCACAGTTTGTTTAACCGATTTTTACCAAGTATTGACTTATGTTATGTTGATAATAACTCGATACTACAGACGGCTCCTTTTTGCCCTTCTCCAATGCTCTATCAAACATTGGTCATGATTTTAAAGTTGTTAGTTCACGCCCATCCTATCCAGGTACGTCGTGAGGGTGCCAAACCTAATAGCGCTATCAACTAATAACCCTGTTGCCCTACAAGCAACTAATAACCCTGTTGCCCTACAAGCAACTTGATGGGACTTAAGTGATAGAAACTGAGTGTATTATCCAACATCAACATTTACTGAAAACCGCCTCATATCCCCTTCAAGGATATGGGTTTGTGAAAGTCTGTTTGTTACTGAAACTGCCTCATATCCCCTACAAGGATATGGGTTTGTGAAAACGGTTTATTTGTTTTGTCTGATTGATTGTCCCCACTGGACGCATGCTTGTATTGAGAGTAGTGAACTCACCTTAGTTTTGCCCGGTTTGTTAAGTTACCCGTTCCAAGTTAGTCAACCAAATCCTACCGTGGTTACCAATGAAATCAGTTTCATAATAAATTAAGTCACGTATATTCACAGTGTGCATTCATAGCAAAGATCATCGTATAACACATATCAGTTATTCAATCTCATACAAGTCATAAACTATTGAGACCCTACTGTTTGTTTGTTCACATTTCAGCATCTCCACGAAGAACCAGTTCTTTGTGGGATGTCCTCACAGCGAAAGATCCTCTCGACGAAGAACAGTACTTCGTCAAGAAGTGTTGTGACGAAGAACCTAGGTTGTTCGTCAAAAGGTCAGCCGACAAAGAACAGTACTTCGTGAGGTGATCTTTCATCGTTGCACATCAACAGTTTCATCGACTACAGTTTTTATGGCACATAAACACCCTAATCAATATTGAATCATGTACAATCAGAACCATTAGTTTCTCAACACAACCTGACATCAATCCAACCAAGACAGTGATTATCGAAGCACACAAGAATCATCAACACTTTCATCATGCAAACCCTAATCATGGCAGTTTCTTATTATCGCATAATCACCATTATGATCCCCCTAATTTGAACCCTTCAAACCAGATCCAATGAACAATTAACTTTATTAAACCGTAGTGAGTATGCCAATCATGTTTGACCATCATTATCACTTGCATATTCAAAATAATCACATACAATCCTATGTCACACATACACCACAATTAATCACATCATTCAATTAAGCCAAGATCACTCAAAAGGTTAACACGATTAACCACCATTACAAAGGACTCATTTACAGGAATGATAACTAACCAAAGAATAGGTGTACGAGGAACAAGAATAGTCTTCACGAGCGAAGAGAAAGCTTCGATGCCCACAATTGCCGTCGCACAGGAAGGGGAGGAAGGGAGAGAGTTTTTAGGGTTTTGTGTTTACGGTTGCAAGTTATGAGAGGTTATACAAACAATATGACAATCGGGCCCAGTCTGGGCCGCGAATAATCTTGGGCCGAGACCCTTTCGGCGAAAGACCTCATGGCAAAGAACCTCCTTCATCATGGGGTGCTTGGCGAAGAACCCTAGTTTTTCGTTGACTTGGGTTTTTTCGTCGATATGAGTGTGGTATGCACATGTTAAGATTAACACCAAACATTAAACAATTCCTAAGTTTCATGCAACAACCAAACATAACAATACTTTAATCATTCGAATATCGTGCACATGATACAACGTAAAATGAATTGCGAAAACAAACAAGTAATGCGTAGAGGAAAAAACCTTGAATTCTCGGGTTGTCACATGTAAACACCCAAAACGCCATGTCTTATATTAAAATGAGTTTGAATAACTAAAACGCTATATGCTGTTTTTTTTCCAGGAGTATCGTGTTTAAGATTGAAGGAGTGTTAGAACTCTCAAGGGTGATGTCTGAGAGTATGAGACCAGGATTCTATGCTCACGTCAACATTATTCAAAGTTGGGGGCATATCCTGAACTATGAAGAAAGATACAAGGCTCCAGAATCACCCTCAAGATTATTTTGCACACAAATAATGCTGGTATCTCTTTTGCTATATTTAATTGATGCAATTATATTATGACTTTGTTTTGTTGTTAAAAATGTGGTTTCTCAAAATTACAAAATAAGCCCGCGTATACAAAGACAGCGAGTTATCGATACAAAGAATTCAACAACAACATGGAATTGGTTTTGAAACTCACCTGTTTCAAAGAAGACCGCAAAGATAGAAAGATAAATGAATATGATATGGTCTTCGTGCACATCAGAGTTGTCTGCTTCAATCTAAAACACATCAGAGTTGGTGTATTGGATAACAGCGCTGGAGGGGATAAACTTAGCATTAAAAAAAGTATCATGGATGGGTGCAAGTGTTGGTAAGTATCTTAAAAACTTTTTACGTAGAAAATATGTTGACTAAACGCCATACTAATATATGCAAAAATGTGAAACTGCGGCAAGATGCTTTTGCAAACTACTTGCTTATTCAAAAGCACCCAATGGCTAAGATCATGAAGACAACGCCTATTGTCAGACAAAAGATGGATTGGAGGACAGAGTCTAACGTGATCGACTGTGGGATTTTTGCAATGAGTCATATGGAAACGTATATGGGGCAGTTGGCTGGTTGGGAATGTGGTCTTGCAAAAGAAAATGCCCCAGATGACCTACAACAAAAACAACTAAATGAACTCAGGATCAAATACATTGCAAAAATCCTACTGCATAGCCAAAATGAAAACAAAAGAAAACTGGTCAAATTTTTAAATAAATTCTTGGAATTTGGGGCAGCAAAAATTACTGAGTTATATAAAGCAAGGTACAAGAGAATAGAACAAAGGATGGATGAATATGTAGATTAACTTAAACGCCATGAATTGCTTTCATTATATAATTTTCCTGTTGACTAATGTATTTGGTTTAGATTATTGCATCTACTTGTTTCTAAACGCCATGAATATTATTTACAATGTGCATGTCTGATATATGTTTCAAAACGATATCTTTGTGTTTCAAACGCCATAACATTATTTTGCTTTACAAAAGTTAATTAGTTGTATTTTTTATATTTTCAAAACGCCATAATTACTTGTCACGGTATAGATCTGCATCCTACATCACACGACAAGATAAAAAATACACCTGAAAAAAGATAATTACTATTTTTTGGCTCTAAAAACATATAGACCTAATCTACTTCGCGCCAAAAAAAAAGTCATTATATAAATAGAACAAGTAAACAAATTTAACACGCCACAAATTGTCTAAAACGCCATACAACTTAAGTTAAAATGGCTCAAGTCATTGCATGGAGGTTTGATATCTCTAAAACGCCATGAACGCCAAGATATTTAATTTTATAAGACAAAAAGGATTAATTCATCGCGACAGATCTACAAAAAACATAGAAAACACCAAAAAAACATTGTAATGTTATAATGAATTTGGGAACGCCATGGACGTCAAGATGTTTACTTTTATAAGACAAAAAGGACTAATTCATCGCGACAGATCTACAAAAAAACAAGAAAACGCCAAAAAAATTATAATGCTTGACTTATTAATCGATTATAATTAATTTGGGAACGCTATAAATGCCAAGATATTTACTTTGTAAGACAAAAACGATTAATTCATCACGGAAGATCTAAAAAACAATAAAACGCCAAAAAGTTTTTATTTTTAACTACACGTCAAAAAATCCTCCACGCCACAAATGAGAAACGGTGTGTGAGATGCATTGGAAAAAATAATTAAAAGACAAAAAAACCCCTCCGTCTTGATTATATCGCGCGCCACGTGTTCATACAGGATCCGTTTTCACTGTTTTCACACTTCTAACCGTTTTCTCCTGATCCAGTTTCTTAATATATTTAGATAGTAACATGGTGAGGTTAAAACACACACACACACACACTCATATGGGTGGGTTTATTAGGGAACCTCAAAATAGCAAGGAGCAAGAAAATCATGGGTAAAACATTTATAAAACTCATAAAATATCAGTTTTCCATGTAAAAGATTCATTCGACCTAATTTTCAGAGTTTTTGCATATAAACATATGTAGAAATCATTTTTGTTAAAACAAATAATAAGTTTGAAAACAGTCAAAAAAGTAAACATTTTTTTTTTTATAAAAATAGCCTTTCTATTTGAATGGCTTCTACATATATGTATATGTATATGCGAATGCTAAAAACACATCTTTAAATGAACCTTTCCAATGTCAATTGAGTATTTTTTATTAGTTTTTAACATGTAAAACAAAAGTGTCGCTAAAGGAAAATTAACAAGCATTTCAGTACTTTTTGACATTTTTTTTAAATTTCCTTATATAATTGTGTGTTTTACTATTATAATTTTTATTACACAATTATAATGGTAAAATGACCCAAAGGAGTTCAACTTTACTTCCCATATATAATGGAATTTTAACTTTCCAATGAAATATAACGCTTAAATGTCACAATTATATGGTATAACAACACAATTTCACACAATGTATAAAAAATGTCAATTTTTTTATAAAAATGTGTTAAAACTATAGTTAAGTTAAAGTTAAAAAATAGGTTTGCTTTAAAAGTGCATTGAAAAAAATAATAATTTTTTATACGAAAAAGTTATTTACGTTTAAATAAGCGGGATGGTCATTTAAAAAAACCAAGAGTTGTGACTCTTTCAAATGTTGGTCATCCAATCCATTTTTTACTACACTTTGATTCCAACCATTAATTTCTTTAATCGATTGTACATAATCTATCTTATGACTAGTTTGGTTTCAAGAAATTGAAATTGAATTTGGGTAACTTCTTATTAAAAAAAGGTTTTGGTTTATGTTTGATGGAATTAGAAAATGTAAGACTCTCCAACCAAAGGAGTTCAACTTTCCTGCCCATATATAATGGAATTTTAACTTTCCAATGAAATATACAAACATTACTAAAATACCCTCGTTTCGTTTTTCTTCCAAACCCAAAAATCAAATTTGGAACCTTATTAGAATAAAAAAGCGAATATAATTAAAAACCAAATCAGAAATGAAACTTGAAGGTGGACCAAATTAGAAGACCAAATTCGAACACAAAAAAATGCAGAAGAATATCGAAAGGCATATATGAACCAAAATCAAAATCGAAACTTGATAGTTGAACAAAATTGAAAACCAGAATGAATGACCGGATACGAATAGAGTAAAAAAACAAATACGTGCAAAAAACACAAAGGGCAATTTTTTAAGTTTGATTTCTATATCCTTCACCTGGGTTTTGATTGTAAGTTTACATCTCTATAATTAACTGTGAATGGTTGTAAAACACGTTGTCTTCGTGAGTTGACGGGTTAGAACCGATACAAAGCCAAAAATTTTACATGAGTCGGAAAATCGTGTAACACACTGTAATGCACTTTTGTGATAAGTGCTGGATTTCCAATTGTCTAGGGTCTTAAATGTAAACGTGTAATTGTTATAAGTCTAGTCCGAATTTATCACTTTTTCCAAATTTATTATGCATGTCCGAATTTACAAGAAGTCCGGATTAGGGTATGTAGTTCCCTCATCCGAGTTTATGTTATATAGTTAGCCCGGACTTGAGTTTTTGCATAACTCAGTCCGAGTTTAGTGTTTAACTCGGAATACTTAGTGGATTTTCGAGTTTATGGTGTTTTGGGCAATTTTGTAATGTTTATCCGGAACATGTTTGTTCCGGATGTGTCTTGTATTTATACCTTATGGAATTAATGACAAGACAATGTTACTTTTGTGGAAAGTTTCCTTTGTAAGAAAACCCTAATCGCTGCTATTGTGTGTGACGTCATATCTCTGAGAATACTCTGTGTATTCTCAGATCTTCTTCTTCTACACTTTCTTGTCCAAATCCCTACGGTGGTTGTCGCGTGGTGGATTCCGCACACCACGTGTTCGTGTTTGAGCGAGATCCGTGATCGAGAGAGGAGTAGGTGACCTTACACACACATGAATTAAAACATGAAACATGTATTCATGGTTTAACATGAACCCAACATATTTACCTAATCTTTTTTATATTAACACATTAGAAGTTCTAAATGTACATATTATTTTTATTCTCTTAAGCAAATATGTTTAAAATATGTTAGTTTTTTATACTTTTAACTCCTAGCATAAAAATAACAAATATTTAAGTGATTACACAAATGACTCTAGAGATAAATAAATAAACATATTAAACTGACCAAAACGTGAACTTTCTAGATTGACATAAATACGACTCATTTAGCCCGTGTTCCTGGCTTCGACTCAAACTGACTCCAATGCATTTATACTAAGCTAAAACCCTGAATTCCATGTTAGTTTTGCATGACATAAAAAATAGCACCTTTAATAATAATAATAATAATAGTTGAGAAATCGTAAGCTGGGTTGTAAAATGACTTTTAATCATAGCAAGAGAAAAAAAATAAAGATAAGAGTAAATTACAAGTTTTATCCTTTATGTTTACACCAAATTGCAGGCACTGTCCTTTAGCGTAAAAGTTGACAAGTTTGGCCTTAATGTTGCAAAATCTTGCACGTTATGTCATTTAGGCCAAACCCAGTTAATTTTTTTCTGTTAAATAAATGTATTTATGTAATTTAAGAAGACAGATGAGGGTATTTTTGTAATTTTATCCATTTAATTAAAAAATAAAAAATTAAAACATTATACCCCCTTTCTCTCTTCAGTCTCTCTCTCTTCTTTCTCTCTCTTCACTCTCTCAACTCTCTATTAGCACCGTCATTCATAAACAACCCCCCCCCCCCAATTAAAACATCATCCAATCTTCAACCATTGTTCATAAACAAGAATAGGATAAGATATCCATGGTTTCATCTGTGTCATTTAATGATTCGCATAACTGTGGGGCCATCACATAGAAACATATCTACAACAGAACAAAATCATAAGAATGCTTTGTTTCAAATGAAAACATAGAACAACACAGATCAGTAACTAGTAAGTACTTTAGACTTTTGCCAAACGGGAACCCTAGATATCAGTAAAAAATCCAAAAATCCCCAAACAATTTATACACATAATGTAAACCCATACCAAAATCTCATTTTACACCGTCAACTGTGTCGGTGGTGGTTGTAATCTTCAAGCCCAGGGGTCTGTTCACCGTCATCAATCCGGCCATCCAAACCCGCAACACTGCCGCCACAAAACGACACCTCCTCACCTCCAAAACCGGTGCCCTAACCCGCAACACCAACCAGATTCTTCTGCATTCCTAGAAGAGAAGAAATCATATGCTTCAATTGTGGGTTTATGCTTGCTAAATATTCTAATCGGGTACTGGTCATGGTCACCGTCTATTAGAGAGAGAGAGTGGGGGAGGTGGTAGATGGTGGTGTTGACAATGGCGGTGGTAGGTGGGGTGGGGGCGGTGGTGGTTGGGTTTAGAGAGAGAGATAGAGTGGGGTGTGGATGGTCGTTGCAGGGGTGGCTAGTGGGGATGGTGGTTGCAGTGGTGGATAGCGGCTGAGGCGGTGGTTGATGGTGGTAGTCTGGTAGAGATAGAGAGAGAGAGGCAGAGAGCTAGATTTGTAGTGAGAGAGAGGAGACTAGGAAGAATTTGTATGATTTATATATATATAAATAATAGTAATAATAATAGTATTTTTTTAATAATAATAATAATATTAAATATATAGGTAAAAAGACAAAAGTACCCTTGGGTGACCAGATTTAACTAAAAAAATTAACTGCGTTTGACCTAAAGGACATAACGTGCAATATTTTGCAACATTAAGGACAAAACTTGTCAACTTTTGCGCTAAAGAAAAGCGCCTGCAATTTTGTGTAAACATAAAGGACAAAACTTGTAATTTACTCTAAAGATAAATATGAATTTAATAATACTCGTTAATTAATAATTTATTATAACAAATGAAAGTACTTGTCAATAAGAGTCCCCAATAAACAATTGGGTAGCTTTTACTCCAATCACAATTTATTAAATTTTTTGAACCGTTTTTAGTCCAATCACAATGTATTAAATTATTTTCAACCAGCATGAATAAAAGTTAGAAGCAGACAAACCTACAAAGGTTTTTTTTTTTTTTTAAATATACGATGCGGGCGTTTTAAAGTGACGTTGTTGCTTCTCAGCATCGTATACATCGGTCCGTCCATGGCGTTTAGGACGGCATTGTTCAAGAGATGGGGGATTCTACACCGACGTGGAGATGATTTAGGTAATGACGTGCCACATGGTTATTCGATGTGGGGAGAGCCGTTTAACCCCAGCGGGTAAATTTTTAAAATTTTAAAACCTTTACTTTTTTAAAAATCAAATTTTACCCTATATATACAACCCACTCCATTTTCTTTTACACACTCTACAACTTCACCCAAAATTATACAAACTCTCAACCATTTCCACTTCAAAAAAAAAGGCGAGGATGGTAACCGTTGCATGGACCGAAGAAGAAGATATCGTACTTTGCGAGTTGAGGGTCGAAGCTTTGAGCCACCACACGCCGGGTAGGCGAATGAGTGGTGCTTTTTGGAGGACAATCCGACAACACTTTTGCGTCCATAGGGGTGAGACCACTCGAACGTTCGACGCCCTTTCGTCTCGTTTTAGGGTAATCCGTCTGGATTGCAAAAGATTCGAGACGATCCACACCGCCGTGGAGCACGAGTGTGGTGACCTTCGGGAGAACGACATCATTCAAGTGGCTCTCATCAACTTTAGGCACGGGCACCAGCATGACTTCAAGCTCGTCTCGGCGTGGGAAATCATTAGATTTTATTTTTAAATTATGTGTTTTTTTTTAATTTTAATATTAGGTAATGTTATATTTTATGTAATGTCTTTAAATTTTATGTAACGTTTTATAAAATATAATGTTATGTATTGATTAGTAGTAATGTTTTTTTATAAAATTTTAATACATTTTATATAATTTGAATTATAAAATAATGCAAAAGGTGTGTGCCATATTTCGAAAAACGTCACGTCTCCACGCCCCGGCCCACACCGTCTGTTTTAACACCATGCCACGATTTGACGCACGGTCCACGTGTTGTTTAATGTCTCATCTTCAAGCTCCTCCATAGCATGTAATCTTAAAATGAGATTGTCTTTAATAACAAAAGTGAAATTTAAAAGTGTCATTAATCACGTTAACAATATAAGTATATGGATAGCCTAAATTATTAAAATATAATTTACCAACACTAAAATATGAAAACTAATTACTTAGAATAGATAGTCAGTCACCTTCTAGTGCGTTAGTAGCTAAATGACTTTTTAAAGAGAAGGTCATGGGTTCGAGTCTGGTCTAGAGTAAAATTGCTCAAGGTTAAGTTAGGGGTTTTATTGTAGTGGGTCTTTGGATGATAGGTTTCCTTTGGAATGGTAGCGGCCCCGGTCAGCAGCTCCGTCTATGTTTGCGGATATGAGTGGCTTTTTGTTATTTGATTAACCCGAATGATCATATTTTTGTTAGGAACATTGGATTTTAATAACCTTAACTATTCGTAGGTGGCCGTCAACAGTCCCAACTTAAAAAAATAACCACTGGCAATAACAACTATTAACATATTGACCACCAATGGACCCTGACTAACAGAACCCTAACACCGTTAGTTTCCGGTCGCTGGAAAAACATTTTTGGCTTGAAAACTCAACATTTTCGTCATAAACCTCTTTGTAACCTTACCTTATTATGGATCTTTAGGAACCTCTTTCTACTAAAAACCCCAATTATTGAGGTCGTTAGAAAAATCCTTTTTCGCCGTAAAACTTATTTTGGCCGGAAAACTCAGGTTTTTTGTTAGAAAACTTGACATTTTCGTCCTAAACCTTTTTGTAACCTTAGATCGGAA
Source organism: Helianthus tuberosus (assembly GCA_030545235.1). Lineage (NCBI taxonomy): Eukaryota > Viridiplantae > Streptophyta > Magnoliopsida > Asterales > Asteraceae > Helianthus > Helianthus tuberosus. The sequence continues at coordinate 127,934,714 of CM060358.1, forward strand.
TTTTAGGAACATTTTTTCTGACCAAAAATGTTTTTTCGACAACTAGAAACTAACGAAATTAGGGTTTTGTTAGTTAGGATTCATTAGATGCCAATATATTAATAATTGGAACTGCCAGTGGTCAGTTTAGAATAGAAGCTAGGACGGTAGGCAACAAACAACAAAAATAGTTGGGAAAGAACAACTTAGGATGTGTTCATACATTTTCGTTTTGTATATAAATGAAAAAAGAAGCAATTTCGGTACTCTCTCCCCCTCCCCCTCCCTAGTACCTCCTGCAAATCATTATATTATATTATATCCTCTCCGTGCATCTCCTCCACCGTCGCCGGCGGCCACTTCCCCCACCACCTCCTCACAAACTTCCGGTCAAAAACCACCCACTTTCCTCAATATTTCCCATTTTTGACCAATTTCCAAAATGCTAAAGTCTCTCATTATCAGTGGCTGTTAAATACATTCCAAGATTAAGTTTCCATTAATACCCATTTCAGATGTTATTCAAAGTCACAAACTTTTGTACTTTTCTGTTTAGAATTACAGAAAAAAAAATCTTGATACATATTATTAACTCATAATTCAGAGGTAGGTGGGAAGTGATGAATGCAAGAAATATGAAAAACAGAATTGGAATTAACATGGGTTTGAAGAGAATAGGGGAAGAAAAGATTATTAAGGCAAATGTAAGGTCTGCTAAAATGAAGATTTGGATAATTAGGGGGACAACAATGGTGTTGTTATGGACTTGTTTGGTTCAGTTAACTGCATTAGGGGATGTATGGGGGGGACCAAGGGTTTTTAAAGGTTGGCCTTCAGTTACTCAAGATTCTCATTCTTTGGATGCTAAGTTTTTGTCTACTGTTCCAGCTGGAGTTCTTCCACACATGAGTGAGTACTTAAGTTTTATATTTGTAGCATGAATTCTTAGTTTTTACAGTTTCTGATTGTAACATACATTTTGTTGCTTGTTATGATTTGGTTCTCTTGAATTTTTTTTTTTTTTTTTTTTTTTTGAGATTTTACAGTGATTTTTTTTGGTTGTAAAATAAATTTTGTTACTTGTTGTGATATTTTGTTGTTTTTTTTATATAGTACATGAATTTTTATATTGTTTTGTTGATGATTGTAACATAAATTCCATTGCTTGTTATGATTTTTTTCTTGAATTCTTTATGTTTTTCATGGATCTTACAGTCTTTTATTGTAATTGTAACATACATGCCTTTATTTGTTAAGATTTCTTCTGGAATACTTATATTTTGTATAGACTTTTACTGTCTTTTATTGATGATTGTAAGATCAATCCCTTTACTTGTTATGATTTCTTCATGATTTTTTTTCATGAATTTTTACACTCTTCTATTCTATTGATGCTTGTAACATAAATTCCTTTACTTGTTATGATTTCTCCATGATTCTTTATTTATTTATTTTTTCATGAATTTTTAGAGTCTTTTATTGATGCTTGCAACATAAATTCCTTTACTTATATTTTTCTAATTTTTTAATTATTTATATAGGGGTTTACAGAAACAATGGTTACTTGATGGTATCATGTAATGGAGGACTCAACCAAATGCGTTCAGCAGTGAGTGTTTTTTTTTTTTTTTTTTACAAATTGAGCCCCTGAAAAACAATTAAGATGCTTATTATTTCAAAATACTATTAATTATTTCCTCATCATGTAGATTTGTGATATGGTTGCAATTGCATGATTCTTGAATGTTACTCTAATAGTTCCCGAGCTCGATAAAACATCTTTCTGGGCCGATCCAAGGTATGCCAAATCATGTCATTACTTCGTGCATATTGAAAACCGATGATTTGATATTCATTGTTAGTTATAACTTTAATGACAGTGAGTTTGAAGATATATTTGATGTTGATCATTTCATTACATCTTTGAGAGATGAAGTCCAGATACTTAAACAACTTCCTCCAAGGCTTAAACAAAGAGTCGATTTAGGAATCGTGCATACGATGCCTCCAGTTAGTTGGTCTCATATTTCTTATTATCATAATCAGGTAGAATCTTTATATACTATAGATACATTATTTCTTAACTTTTTGAGTCCCTGTGTTTTGTTCTCACCACATGCAGATTCTCCCTTTGATTAAAAAATACGAAGTCGTGCATTTGAATAGAACCGATGCTCGGCTTGCCAATAACGCTCAACCCATTGACCTTCAAAAGCTTAGGTGTCGAGTAAATTTCAATGCGTTAAGGTTTACTCCTCAAATAGAACGCTTAGGTAGGCGAGTTGTAAAACTTTTGAGACAAAAGGGACCGTTTCTAGTTCTTCACTTAAGATACGAAATGGATATGTAAGCGTTTTCTGGATGCACCCAAGGATGCAATCCTGATGAGGTGGAAGAGTTGACTAGAATGAGGTTTGACCTTAATTGAGTTAATTTACCATTTCAAAATCTTGGTTCCAAATTTTGTTGTGATGATGTTTTTTTTTTTGGTTAGATTTGCATACCCATGGTGGAAAGAAAAGATGATAAACTCCGAATTAAAAAGAAAAGACGGTTTATGCCCTTTGACTCCTGAAGAAACCGCACTTACATTAAGGGCGCTTGATATTGATAGTGATATCCTGATTTACATTGCTGCTGGTGAAATATATGGCGATCAAAGGAGAATGTCTTCTCTAGCAAATGATTTTCCGAAATTGGTTAGTAAAAATGCAACTTGAGTTATTTAAGTGTTTGTTAAAACATAATGTAAGCATGAGAAGTCTCAGGTCTTAATCCAGCTTCACTATGAGCTGTGATTTGCCCGGTTCCACAGGTTAGCAGCATATTGGTGGGTCCTTTTTAGGGAAAGTTTTCTGCAAATTGGTTCTCATGTTATAAAATAAAAAGTACAATGACATTGTGACACCGATTTGGATCCCGACCCAGACCCAGACCCAAACCAGGAACCCGCTAACCCATATTGGTAGGTCCTTTTTAGGGAAAGTTTTCCGCAAATGGGTTCTCATATTATAAAACAAAAAGTAGAATGACATTGTGATACCGATTTGGATACCGACCCAGACCCAAACCAAGAACCCACTGACCCAGATTCGTGAACCATTCAAGGCCCGAACCCGATTATCAAGTTATCTATGTTTTATTTAATTTCCTTAGTTTGTGGACCTTTTGTTTTGTTTTTACCTTTTTGGTGTTTCATTTTGTTTAAGAACACTTGTAATCGGGATTTTATTTAGTTTTTGAATTCAATTGAAAGTTATCACTTTGGAGATGCTCTCCAGTTCTCACCGTCGCCTAGTTTAAGTGGTATCAGAGCACGGGTGTTCGATGGAAGGTAGTGGAAGGGATGCGTGTAATCATCGCCATAGAGTCGCCGGCAGAGGCAACGACGATTATAACCAAGATCCACGAGACATCGAGGAAATTGAAAGACTGTGACAAAGGGTCCATGACCTAGAGTTGCAACAGGAAAATCGTCAGCATGAAGTTCGTCAACATGAAGACCGTTGGGAGGAGACCAAAACTGATTTGATTATTTGGCATGGCAATTGGAATCTGTCGATCTCGTAACCAGCAAGAACAACAACCAGATCCACTCCGGAGTTTGGGAATTCGGTTAGAAATTCTAGAATGGACATTCGCAACCCGATGAATTTATTGATTCGCTTTGTAAAACTTGTTGCTGTTAAATTACGTAAATATGCATCATTGTGGTGGGATCATGTTCGGAATAAGAGGGCCCAAAAGGGTAAGTCAAGGGTGGAATCATGGGGAAAGATGAATAAATTGTTACAGGCTAAGTTTTTACCTGTAAATCGTCGTCAAGATGCATATTTTGAGTACCATAATCTGAAACAACAATCCTTGAAAGTGGAAGAGTTTATTGCAGAATGTGATAGGCTTCAGATGAGGTGCGGAGCCGATAACGAGGAAGAACATGTAATAGCCAGGTTCTTGGGGGCTTTACGAATTTCCGATATTGTGCAACTACAATCGTACTGGACTCTCAATGATGTATGCAAGCTGGCGCAACGGGTGGAAAAAAACTACGGGCAAAAAAAAAAAAACCATACCCACCCGTTTCTCTTTAGTGAACCGGGTTTCCACGGCTGGCGCGGGCACACACAAGCTTGGCCCAACCAAAGGCGAAACTTCAAGTGGTCCTAGCCCACCGCTGGTACCGACACTTTCGGTAAATAGGTGTTTTAAATGTCACGGGTTGGGTCATCTTAAATGAGATTGCCCGAATAAACAAATGATTACCTTTGTAGACGATACGACACCCGTTTATGATACCGAAAACGAAGATGCACATGAGGATGATGTGACCGAGGTTATCTACCCTGATAGAGGTGAGACATTAATTTCACAACGTGTCCTTAGAGTGTCGCCTGCTAAAGTTGATGATGGCACGTTATGGTTGTGAAACAATATTTTTAGGACTAAATGCATCACAAAAGGGAAGGTATGTACTGCATTATTGATGGTGGGAGTTGTGAAAATATGGTTGCTACAACAATGGTGGAAAAATTGGGGATACGCATAGAAGACCATCTCGAACCGTACCAACTCACGTAGTTAAAAAATGGGAACTTAGTTAAGGTAAATCACCGTTGCTTGGTGCAATTTTCGATTGGTAATAAGTATTCTGACGAATTATGGTGTGAAGGGATTCCTATAGATGTGTGTCATATTCTATTGGGTAGGCTGTGGCAATACGATCGGCAAGTCAAACATGATGGGTTTTGTAACACCTATAATTTTAAGAAGGATGGCATAAGTATTACCCTAGCACCGTTAGATCCTCGCGAGACACATACAGAAGCATTGATTCTTACTAAATCAGAATTTCTAGATTATGTCTCAGCCACAACTTCTCCTATCATGTTTGGCCTTCTTGTGACTGTGGAAAACCCCACCTTTGCTGATCTTCCACCAGAGGTACGACCTTTATGTGACGAGTTTAAAGATGTTTTTCCCGGAGACATCCCGTCGGGTTTACCTTTAATGCGAGAAATACAACATTGCATCGACTTTCTTCCCGGTGCTAGCATACTAAATAAACCCGCATACAGGATGAACCCGAAAGAATTTGAGGAGTTACATAGACAAGTTACTGAACTTCTTAAAAAAAGGCTTATACGGGAGAGCATGAGCCCGTGTGCAGTTCCAACTTTACTTGTCCCGAAACCGGGTGGTACTTATCACATGTGCATTGATAGTAGAGTTGTTAACAAAATTACGATTAAGTACAAGTTTCATATTTCTCGTTCTGAAGACTTACTTGATCAACTACACAGGGCAACAATCTTTTCAAAGATCGACTTATGTAGTGGGTATCACCAAATACTTATGAGACCGAGAGACGAGTGGAAAACCGCTTTCAAAACCCGTGATGGACTTTATGAATGGATGGTCATGCCTCTTGGGTTATCGAATGCGCTGAGTACGTTTAGGCGCCTTATGAATCATGTTTTCAAACATTTCATTGGTAGGTGTGTGGTTGTTTACTTCGATGACATCTTAGTTTTTAGCAAAGACGTCCAACAACACCTTCGCCACCTTCGTGACATCTTTTGGTTTTGCGGGAACAAAAGTTATATGCTAACCGCGCAAAGTGTCATTTTTTAACTCCAGAAGTCATGTTCTTGGGTTATTTAGTTTTGGGTCAGGCATTCAAATGGACAATTATAAAGCATCCGTTATCACCACCTGGCCAACACCCACATCATTGCATGAGGTTCGGAGTTTTCATGATTTAGCTTAATTTTACTGCTGCTTTATACGTAATTTTAGTACTATTGTGGTACCTATTACCGAGTGTCTAAAAGGCGGCAAGTTTGTATGGACAAAGGTGGCCCAGGCATCATTTGACGAGTTGAAGGTACGTGTCACTCAAGCCCCGGTTTTAGCTTTGCCTAATTTTGATGAAGATTTTCAGGTGGAATGTGATGCATTTGGTTTAGGCGTCGGTGGTGTTTTGAGCCAATTAAACCGTCGAATTGCATTCTTTAGTGAAAAAAATAATGATGCTAGGCGAAAATACAGTACGTACGATAAAGAATTCTATGCCATTGTTTGTAGCCTAGAGTATTAGCGCCACTACCTTTTTCCAGGTGAGTTTATATTGTATTCTGATCATCAAGCATTGCGGTTCTTTGAAGGTCAGTCTAAACTTAACCCGAGACATGCTATATGGGTTGAAATGTTACAAGACTATTCTTTTGTAATTCGGCATAAGGCAGGAACTTCTAATACTGTGGCAGACGCTTTAAGTAGTCAACATACTCTTTTGTCGTCATTCTGTTTTCAAGTAACGGGCATTGATTCGTTATGTCATTTATATCAAGATGATCCAGATTTTAAAGAACAATGGGTTAAGTGTATCATGTCGTCGTTTCAAGATTACAACATCAAATATGGTTTTTCATTCAAAGGGCGTCGATTATGCATTCCTCGATCATTGAATCGTGAAGCAATTATTTTAGAATGCCATCAAGGCGGTTTGGCTGGTCATTTTGGAAGGGATAAAAATAGTGGCATTGATACAAGATATGTTTTTTTGGTCGAAGTTAGATAAGGATGTGGCTCGCCTTCTAAAGGGGTGTAGAGTTTGCCATATTGCAAAGGCCCATAATACCAATCAAGGACTTTATACTCCGCTACCTTTTCCGAATGGGCTGTGGGAAGACGTTAGTCTTGACTTTGTTTTGGGGTTACCCCGAACACAATGCATGAAGGATTCCATAATGATGGTGGTTGTCCGTTTCTCAAAAAATGGCCCATTTTATTCCATGTGCTAAAACATTTGATGCCTCTAAGATTGCTCGACTTTATTTTGCAGAAATTGTGAGACTACACGAGGTGCCAAAAGTTATTACTTCGGACTGAGATGTCAAATTTGTAAGTCATTTTTGGAGGACGCCTTGGAAAAGATTTTGGGTCAAAGTTACAGTTTAGTAGTTCTCATCATCCCCAAACCGACGGACAAACTGAAGTAACTAACTCTAGTCTTGGAAATTTACTTTGTAGTCTCGTTGGAGACAAACCCAAACAATGGGATCTTTCTCTACCCCAAGCCTAGTTTGCTTGTAACAGGTCTAACCATGCGTTTACGGGTCATAGTCCGTTTTTTATTATGTATGGTCGAAATCCGTTCACTCCATTTGACCTTACGCCTTCACAAGACCCACAATATTTCAGCGTTAAAGGTGAGGAACAAGCTGCAAAGATTAAACAGTTACATCAGCAAGTTCGTGATCAAATAATTAACATAACTTGCAATATCAGACTCGAGCTAACCAACATTAACACAAGGTTGTGTTTAAGGAGGGAGATATTGGGTGGATTCACCTACGGCGTGAGAGATTTCCACAAGTTTGTTTTGGTAAGCTTCGTCCGCGAGCTGATGGTCTGTTTCGCGTCCTCAAGAAAATCAACGACAATGCTTATAAAATTGATTTGCCAGACCACTACAATGTTTCAGCTACTTTTAACGTTGCAGACTTAATGCCGTATGTGGAGGAAGACAACTTTGACTTTGACTCGAGGACGAGTCCTTTTCAAGTAGGGGAGAATGATACCGATTTGGATCCCAACCCAGACCCAGACCCAAACCAGGAACCTACTGACCTAGATTCGTGAACCACTCAAGACCCGAACCCGATTATCAAGTTATCTATGTTTTATATAATTTCCTTAGTTTGTGGACCTTTTGTTTTGTTTTTAACTTTTGGTGTTTCATTTTGTTTAAGAACTTTTGTAATTGGGGTTTTATTCAGTTTTTTAATTCAATTGAAAGTTATCACTTTAGAGACGCTCTCCAGTTCTCACCGTCGCCTGGTTCACATTGTTGATTTGCCAGTCTAAATGACATAATTATCATTTTACCCTTTACAGGTAAGAAAAGAGACTTTATTAGGAGATAGTGACCTACAATTTTTCCAAAATCATTCATCACAAATGGCAGCATTGGATTATCTTGTATCGTTGGAAAGTGAAATTTTTATCCCTACTTATTACGGGAACATGGCCAAAGTCATAGAAGGTCATCGTCGGTAAAAAAGATTCATTCATTTTTTAAATTATAAAGATTTAAGCAAAACATTATTATTATTAAGGAATACTGGATTTTAATAATTCCAACTATTAGTCTTTGGTCGGCAATGGTCCCAACTTCAAAAATAACCAGTGGTGGTCCCACATCTTCACATATTGTAAACCAATGGACCTTTACTAATAGAACCCTAATTTCTTTTTGTCTCCTTTTTCTTTTTCTTCTAGTAAAGATCCATTGGTTTACAATATGTAAAAATGTGGGACAACCACTGGTTATTTTTAAAGTTAGGACCGTTGCCGGTCGACATCTAATAGTTGTGAATATTAAAATCCATTATTCCTATTATTAACTTGGGTTTTAATAAGCTGAACCTATGAGGTTTATTAAATGCAGATACTTGGGATTCAAGAAAACTATACTATTGAACCGAAAGCTATTGGTTCAACTAATAGACAAATACACGAGCGGATTGTTGACATGGGATGATTTCTCAAGCGCAGTTAAATATGCACATGTTGCACGCATGGGGAGCCCTAAAAGACGAGTCGTTATTCCAAATAAACCTAAAGAAGAAGATTATTTTTATGCGAATCCTGAAGAATGCTTGCAACTAGTAGAGACTGAACCTGTGAGCATTTTATGAGATGGAATTTGTGAGTTAGTTAGCTCTAAAGTTGCGATATACGGGTTTATTATTATTAGTATTAGGTTAGAACCTCGTGTATTAAACGAGTTAAATAAATATAATCTATATACTAAGTAATAAAATAGTTACATCTTTTAAAAACTCGTGCATAATACGAGTTGAATAAACACATATAATGTAATCCGTTAACACATTTAGTCATCAAGATGTGTATTACATGTGTTATAACATTTTACTTTGTTTTTTTAATTTATTATTAGGTTAGAAACTTGTGTATTATACGATATTGGATAATAAGCAGAAAAAAAATAATAGAAACATATTAGAAAAAAAATATAAAATATACAAGAGATGAGCTAGATATTATGATTTAATATTATTATTATTTTATTGGAGTGAAAAACGGGATAATCATGATTTAATATTACTATTTAATATAAGAAAGCTAAAAAAAATAAGAGTGAAAACGGAATAATCTTGATTTATTTTTATTATTAATAAATTAAATAAAGAACGAACGTCACGTGACATTCATTGAATCCTTTGTGAAAATTAAAAAAACTTACAATTTAATGTATCTATTATATTCTTGTTATGGGTGGTTTTCTGAACCCATATCCTGAATTATATCCCGTCTTTATTACTTTTGTTTGTGACCAGGATACCGGATCAGGATATTGGTAACACCCTGATGCAGTATCCTGGAAGTTACTAATAGTTCACGTGTAGATTAGGGTGACAAGCTTATAACGTTCGAGTGGAATACTTCTCCTGAAGACTCGGGCCATTCAGTTGAAAAGAAGACGTTGAAGCTGGAAGAAGTGGTCTTCAACGTCTAGGAAGGAATATTCGAAGCATCCCGGTTTTATAGGATAGTTTGTTATTTCTATTTCACTATAAAAAGGAAAGTACGGATCGATAGATACACACAATTTACACACACACTTTTTCTCTCTACATGCTGCAATCACTCGCAATCACCAACACTCACACTAGATATTCATTGAAACACTTAGCTGATCCGTACAATATCCTACACTGTATCCTGAAGTTTGAAGTAATAAAAGGAACAAGGCAGCAGCGATTGTCAGCTCCCGAAGTTTTATGCCGGCGATCTAGATTGATCAAGGGCTCTCCTCGTACATCTCGTGTCAATTTTTACATTTCTGCTCATTGTTTGATTATTTATATAGCTCGGTATCCTGAGCTATATTCCAAAACCATTTTTTATAAACACCTAAATCAGAATATTTTCAACACACATTGTTAGCACACTAGCTCACAAAACTAATTTGATCACTAAATTGATTAGGCAATTTTTGACCAAAACAATTTGGCGCCCACCGTGGGGCAAGTGGTGCTATTTTTATTAAAAACCTTGCTAAAATCTTTACTTGGTTTTCTTTTTTCGAAACTTTTTGCTACACTGTTTTCAATGGCCTCAAAATTAAACGTGAGCTCTTCTACCATGTCTGCTACAGCCTCTGCAACAATTGGTTCGGTGCTTCCACCACCTCCAATGACGCAAGCTTCTTCACAGCCTCAAGTAGGGCTGTAAACGAACCAAACGTTCGGCGAACAGTTCGTGAACCGTTCAGCGGGAAGTTCGTTTGTGTTCGTTCGTTTACTAAACAAACGAACACGAACAAGAAATTTCGTTCGTTTAGTTAAATGAACAAAAATGAACAGAGGTTGTGTTCGTTCGTTTATGTTCGTGAACGTTCGGTAACGTGTTCGTTTGTGTTCGATACTTCATTAGTGTTTTTAGTTTTTATATTTATTTAAATACTTCAAAATTCTAACAATTTAAATATCTAATAAGTGTCGGTGTATTTTATATTCTATTCATGAACGATTGTTTGTGTTCGTTTGTTTCCATGAACATTAGTTTATGCTCATTTGTGTTCGTCAACATTCGTCGCCTAAAATTAACAAACAAACACAAACGAACATGAACAAGTTCATTTCCTTAACAAACGAACACGAACATAAAATCTCATTCGATAAGTGTTCGTGAACGGTTCACGAACACATATATTTCTTAACAAGTTCATTTCCTTAACAAAAGGTCTTGTTCGTGTTCGTTTGGTTCGTTTACAACCCTAGCCTCAAGCTCCTTCGAGGAGGGTTGAAACTCACACATCTCGGGATATTGTGCCTACTCAGAATATCCATGGATCTGCTGCCTCAGGGAGAATTCCTATTATGGCTTCTAATGATGAAATTCTAACTTTGTTTGGTAGTATACAGGATCTGATGAAGCAATAGCAGGAGACCAACCAAATGCTGATAAGAGAGATACAACTCTTGAAGTCTAGCTCAAACAGGCCTGCTGGGGATACTGTCACTCCCTTGCAGCCCAGAGCAATGAATTTCAGCTCGGTAGTATATACTGAGGATAGCCGGGGCAATATTGTCGCTAGCCATTCCCAGTGTCATACTCCTGAGATACCCTCATCGGCCAGGGTATCAACTGTGAGAAGTTCAGGATATGCTCTAGGATATGGCCAGAACCCTCAGGCTGGTAACATGTCTAATAATACTAATACTCTTGCTACTAACGGTGTTGGATCTTTGCAGGATATAGGTGTGACGTCGGCACTCTCTAGGGAGCTTCAGAAGTTGAAGGATATGATATTCAGTGTACCTGGGGTGGTCCAGCAAATTCCAGAAGTTTCCCAGGATAGCCACAGGATATCCCGATTTGCATATTCTATATGTTATTCTGAAATCCCGAAATAGATTTCAAACCCCCAACATGAAGCTCTATGATGGAACCACAGATTCTATAGAGCGTATCGCTCAGTATAGGGAGAGAATGGAGATTAATCCCATTCCACCAAAGCTTAAGGAAGCATGCCTCTGCAAGGGCTTCGGCTCTACTCTAACAGGATCAGCCTTGAAATGGCTTCTAAATGTTCCACCTCATTCAATTACATCATTTGCTCATTTAGTTAATTTGTTTAACAGTGAATTTTCTTGCAGTAGAAGCTTTGAAAAACTAACAAGTGACCTCTATAGGATAACATAGGGAACTCAAGAATCCCTAAGGGATTATGTGAACAAATTTAGCAGGGAATCCTTGGACATCCCACACCTTGATGTTGCTACAGCAGTCCAAGCATTCAAGATGGGTCTACAAAAGGATTCCCAGTTTTATCAGGATCTTGTATGAATCCCTGCAGGAACCTGGATGAAGCTCGGAACAGAGACTTGAGATATATTAGGCTTGAAGACGACAAGAAAATGCAAGAGAGGATGAATTCATCCTCGACATACGAATCAACTAACAGGAAATCAGAATCCTCATATAAGCCATATCGCTCTAAGCCATATGGCAGAAATGACAGCAAGAAAGTGAATGTTGTTGAAGATGAGGATCCTGAAGATTATCCTGAGTTATCAGAATATTGTTTCTCTGTTAGTGTGCCCGAACTAACGTGTGCCATGCAGGGTTTGGGAGATAAAGCGAGATGGCCACGAAAGAACCAGCAAAAGGCTGATTGGAAGGATAAATCCAAATGGTGTGCTTTCCATGAGGATTTTGGACATGTGACAGAAGATTGCATAGCTCTGAGGAAGGAGATAAGTTATCTGCTGAGCGAAGGATACCTGAATGATCTTTTGGGAATAAAAAAGAATAAGGATCAGGATACTGAGAAGGATCCTGAACGGGCAGCATCACCTCCCACAGATGCCAAGATAATTAACTTTATTTTAGGAAGATCCGACATTTGTGGAACCTCTTACTCTGTAGAAAAAAGACATACAAAGGAGGCTAAGGGAGAAAGGGGGGACCAGGCGACCAGAATGACAACCCTCACAACTGATTAAGTCATAAGGTTTGATAATGATGATCGGGATAGCATCCAGAATCCACATCATGATGGTTTGGTAATCACATTGTATGTTGCTAATCAATTTGTGCGTAGGATATTGGTGGACAACGGCAGCTCTGTCAACATTATTCAGCTGGAAACACTGAAGAGGATGAACATTTCCCAAATGGAGATCACTTCAAAGTCCACTATACTTGTAGGGTTCAGTAGAGAGGTTAAGAATAATGTGGGAGAAATAAAGCTACCAGTATATGTTGAAGGAGTAAATTCAATGCAACGATTCTGTGCCATGGACTCATTATCCTGCTACAATATTATATTGGGCAGACCATGGATTCATGACATGAAGGTTCTTCCATCAACCTATCATCAGTGTATCAAGATTCCTACTCCTTGGGGGGGGGGGGTTGTTAAGGTGGAAAGTGATCAACAAGAGGAAAAAGAATGTTATTCTTCCTCAATGAAGTCTTCAACGAAGCATAAAGCAGGATAGCAATTAAAGATACGAGCCTAGGATATCATGGAAGCCTCGCAGCAGGATGTAAAGAAAGTTATACTGGATCAGGATAATCCGGATATCTCAGTGCTCGTAGGACCCAATATCCCTCAGGATATTGAAAGTCAGATAACTAACTTTTTGAAATGCAGGATGTCCATGTTTGCATGGAGACATAAGGATATGACAGGTATCTCTAAAGATATTATGACTCATAAGCTTGGAATTGATAGGTCTTTCAAGCCCGTTCAACAATAGAGAAGGAAGTTTGCTCCTGAAAGAAATGCAATTATACAAGAGGAGGTTGAAAGATTATTGAAATCCAAGATGATTAGAGAAGTCAAATTCCCCAAGTGGCTAGCAAACGTGGTTGTGGTTAAAAAAAGTATGGGAAATGGAGAGTTTGTATAGATTACACAGACTTGAACAAAGCATGTCCTAAAGACCCATTTCCTTTGCCGCATATAGACTCAATGGTGGATGCAACTGCCGGTCATGAAATGCTAACCTTCATGGATGCATCCTTGAGATTCCAGCAGATCCAAATGGAACCTTCAGACCAAGAGGATACTGCTTTCATGACACCAACATGTATTTACTGTTATACTGCTATGTCATACCCCCAAAATCCACACGCGGAGTATCACCGCTTGGAGGCGTGACCGACCAGGATCAAACCACTAATCATATTGAACAAGCAAGTAATTTAATGTAAAAGTCCAACCAACACAATTAGTGTCCAAAACAAACATAGTTTAAGTTATGACCGGAAGCATAATGTTTAAAACCAAAACATAAGTTTAAATATCCAAAGATTTAACATGGCACACAGCTGTCCATGTCCCATAATGACTCTTCCCCATGCAAGCTCCAGCTAAGTACCTATTGACCTGCAAAGCATGTAGTAACGAGTCAACAATAATGTTGAGCGAGTTCACAGTTGGGTGTTGGTTTTAGTTGTTCCAAAAATAGTTCCTTTAACTGGCATCCCTGCCGTGGGGGTTACCCCATATTTGAAAACGTAAGTTGTTTAACCCATTAATTCTGGCAATCCAGCCGTGGGGGCTACCCCATGATAGTTATCTGGAATTTCGGCCGTGGGGGCTACCCCATGATAGTTATCTGGCATTTCGGCCGTGGGGGCTACCCCATGTATACACTAGACTCGTTACCATATCGACTACTGACTGAAGTCATGTTTAAGTGCCCTGAACTGTCAATGTCTATCATCATTGACGTGCCCAGATCCATTAGTTCACGCCCGTCCTCTGCGGCACGGTGTGAGGCTTGTCAGACCTAAATAGCGCTATCTAACTAATGACCCACTCGCCATTGGCCCGGCGATTAAGTCGATATAAAAAGGAGGGACTTCGTGATAGAGTTTTGGTCTAGTAAAGTTATCTGTCCGTAAGGACGAGGAATTACATTCCTGAACCAGTACTGTCCTACCCAAGAAAGGACGAGGAATCCATGTTCCTTAACCCCATTCCCAACCCCTGGGAATCCCATGCTTTGTAGAATGTGTGAACTCACATCGGTTTGCTCGGTATGACTAGTTACTTGTTCCATATAAATCAACCAAATCCTAATGTGGTTACCAATAACAAATCAGTTTCGTATATACGTGAATTACATATTCATTATACACGTTCCACAAGTTGCACGCAACCAAATCATACATCATTATGCAAGTCGTAACAGGAAATCATGTAACACAATATTCCACAACATTATATAACAAGTATTCGAGTCATACGCATAGTTCGCATCACAAGTTTAGGTTTCACTAAACACTTAACAGTTATTTACACCACACACCATTTACTAACATTTAAGCACCTAGCGTGACAGTTATTCACAGTGTACAGCCTAAGAAACATAAGGCTCACTTAATGGGCGGCCGGTTTGCAAGTGTGTGGTCCGTTTTCTGATCATGGCCCAATAACATCTATAATCTAATTGTACATAATCCCAATGAAACGTGCAGCCTTGGTGTGCGACTCGACTCGGATTATGCGACTCAATGCCGTTGTGCGAGTGATGTTTTTGTGTGCGGCCCACTTAGCTCATATCGGCCCAAGGTGAAATTGTGTGATCCGATTAATCTATTGTTTGGTTCTTAATACCCATTCTCTTCTCATAATCCCAAACACTCAGTTTTATTTATTTTCTATGTACACTTCATCAAAGAATGGTATTAACATAACATCAGTATTTTCATTGCAGTTTTTATGTATTAATCACTAACCAATCAAAATCATTAGTCACAAGCACCTCCTGAACATAATGGCAACTTATCCATCGAAACTCACATAAACATAAGACATCATCATGTGATTGTTATCTTTAGGTTGACATAATATTCAATCATTTGCACTTTCTGACAACATTATCATTATACCATATTGTTTGATTATTTCAATCACATGGAGCCACCACTATTTTTATTTAAGGCATCATCATTATTAGGCCATATGCCTTCAATTTCATTGGACCTTTAATACTAGTGTTATACTACAAATCGGTTATGTGAATTCTAGTGGGTAACTTTTATTGGACCATCATCATAATAATTTTAAATAAGCAAACCTCGACACACGTATCACATAATTCATATTCATATAATCATCATACAACCTATACCTAAATATCACAGCATGCGGATCACATTCCTTAACCATATTGACCGGCCCATACTCAGTTATCATGATTATTATCATTCCGAATTTACGAGACATTCAAATCACATAGCCGATCACAAGTACAAGATTATGTTATTCAACAGTCTAATAATCAATCATATAACTATAATATGATTATCATATATCACTTATAAACACCTCATGTCAATCAGGCTTACATATAAACAAGAATAAACGAACAAGATTCAATACGAGTACAGTTTACTAACCACAAGCTTGATCCAAAAGGATGATGTTTCGAAGGGGGGGGGGGTTTCTCCTGCCGTACACACACTTGGGAGGGTAGGGTTTGTTTTTGATTTGTGCTATTAGCCTAATCTAATCAAGAACATAATACGTAATCATATATTGTGAGGGTTTGGGCTGTTAACTCTAGTAGCCGAAGTGGGCTCAAGCCCATCCAATTAATTTTTATAATAATACAAATTAACACTAATCACATTATTATCATACTCACAAATATAATAAATATAATGCACCCCAAATATACGAAACACCCTTTTCAAATAAGTACAAGGTTAAGTCAAATAGAGACCTTGAAAACTCGGGTTGTCACATTATCCCCAAGTTGAAAGAAATTTCGTCCCGAAATTTGGTACGTACTCACTGAGGAAGCTAGTTAAGTTGCATGGTTTTCCTGGGGTGTCACATCCTCCCCCCGTTGATCTGGAATTTCGTCCCGAAATTCCGTAGCTTCAGCCTCAGTAGTGGTTGTACTGTTTGCGAATAGTTGGGGATACTTTTGTTTCATCTGATCTTCGCATTCCCAGGTGAACTCTGGGCCGCGACGTGAGTTCCAACGAACTTGAACGAGAGGTATTCTAGTGCGCTTGAGGACCTTAACATCCCGGTCCGCGATTTCAACTGGTTCCTCGACGAATCGTAACTGCTCGTCGATAGTGAGCTCCTTCAAAGGAACTATGAGGGTCTCATCTGACAGACACTTCTTCAGATTCGACACGTGGAAAACGTTGTGAACTGCACTGAGTTCTGCTGGTAAGTTCAGTTTGTAGGCCACTTTGCCTATTTTCTCGATGACTTCAAAAGGTCCAACGTATCGTGGGTTAAGTTTGCCTCGTTTACCAAAACGAACCACACCCCTCCAGGGTGAAACTTTTAGTAGCACTCGCTCCCCAACCTGGAGCTCAAGTGGTTTTCTGCCCTTATCGGCGTAGATTTTCTGATGGTCACGAGCTGCCGCCATTCGTTGTCGTATCTGAGCAATTCGTTCTGTTGTGTCTACCACAAGTTCTGGACCAGTAATCTGACTATCCCCCACCTCTGCCCAACAAAGAGGTGACCGGCATTTACGCCCGTACAATGCCTCAAACGGAGCAGCTTTAATGATGGTGTGGTAGCTGTTATTGTACGAAAATTCCACGAGTGGCAGATGCTTTTCCCAGCCGTTGCCAAAGTCAATTACACATGCCCTAAGAATGTCTTCAAGGGTCTGGATGGTACGTTTCGACTGCCCATCCGTTTGCGGGTGATAAGCTGTGCTCATATCTAACCGTGAGCCAAAGGACTTGTGCATTGTTTGCCACAGTTCTAATGTAAAACATGCATCTCGATCCGAGATAATAGAGGTGGGCACTCCGTGCCTCGAGACAACTTCCTTAAGATATACGTCTGCTAGTGTGGAGAACTTGTCTGTTTCCTTGATAGCCAAGAAGTGAGCAGACTTTGTGAGTCGATCCACGATCACCCAAATAGTATTGTTACCATGTTGAGATCTAGGCAGGCCAGTAACAAAATCTATGGAAATTTGCTCCCATTTCCATTGTGGTACCTCTGGTTGTTGAAGTGGGCCTGAAGGTTTCTGGTATTCCGCCTTGACTCTCGCACAAGTCAAGCACTTGCTAACGTAAGTTGCTATGTGGGCCTTCATGCTAGGCCACCAATACGTTGTTCTGATATCGTGGTACATTTTATCCGAACCAGGATGTACTGAGTAGCGAGACTTGTGTGCCTCATCCATCACAAGCTCTCGTAGGTTTCCATAGAGTGGGACCCAAATGCGTCCCGTTACGTAGTAAGCACCGTCTTCCTTCTTTTCTAATCGTTGCCTTGAGCGACGTAGGGCTTCAGCCCTGATGTTTTCTGGTTTCAATGCTTCTACCTGAGCATCTCGTATCTGAGAAGGAAGACTAGACTGTATAGTGAGTTGTAAAGCTCGTACGCGCTTGGGTGTAGTGTCCTTTCGACTGAGGGCGTCAGCCACAACATTAGCTTTGCCTGGGTGGTACCTGATCGAGCATTCGTAGTCATTCAGTAGTTCGACCCATCGTCGTTGTCGCATATTTAGTTCCTTGTGTTTGAAGATATGCTCGAGACTCCTGTGGTCGGTGTAGATGGCGCACTTGGTACCGTACAGGTAGTGTCTCCATATCTTAAATGCAAAAACAACAGCTCCCAGCTCTAAATCATGCGTAGTGTAGTCCGTTTCATAAACTTTAGGTTGGCGCAAGGCGTAGGCTATGACCTTATCACGTTGCTTCAACACACATCCAAGACCCTGAATGGATGCGTCGCAATAGACCACAAAATCGTCTGTGCCCTCTGGCAATGAAAGGATAGATGCACTGCAAAGTCTATCCTTTAAGTGCTGAAATGCTAATTCCTGTGCATTTCCCCATCGATAAACAACGCCTTTCTGCGTTAGTGAGAGGTGAGAGGCTGTGCAATCTTGGAAAAATCCTTAATGAACCTCCAGTAGTAACCTGCCAAACCCAAGAATTGGCGAATTTCCGTTGGTGTACGAGGTGCAGGCCAGTTCTTAATCGAGTCTACCTTGGATGGATCAACGTGAATCCCATCCTTGTTTACCACATGGCCTAAGAAATGGACTTCACAAAGCCAGAAGTTGCATTTTGAAAACTTGGCGCACAGCTGTTCTGTTCGAAGGAGTTCCAAAATGAGTCGTAGATGCTGCTCGTGTTCCTCCTGACTCTTCGAATAGATCAGAATGTCGTCGATGAAAACTATGACGAATTTGTCCAGGTAAGGCTAGCACACTCTATTCATCAAATCCATGAAGACCGCAGGTGTGTTTGTCAGCCCAAAAGGCATGACCAAAACTCTTAGTGGCCATATCGAATTCTAAAAGTTGTTTTGGAGACGTCCTCTTCTCAGACTCTCAGTTGGTGATATCCAGATCTCAAATCAATCTTCGAGTAGTAGCTCGACCCTTGCAGCTGGTCGAACAGGTCATCAATTCGGGGAAGAGGATAACGATTGTTCACGGTCACTTTGTTGAGTTCACGGTAGTCGATGCACATTCTGAAAGTACCATCCTTCTTCTTTACGAATAGCACTGGAGCTCCCCAGGGCGATGAGCTAGGACGAATAAAACCCTTATCCAAGAGTTCTTGTAGTTGCGTAGAGAGTTCTTTCAACTCTGATGGAGCTAAACGATACGGTGCACGAGCTATGGGCGCTGCTCCAGGGGCTAGCTCGATTTGGAACTCGACCTGGCGATGAGGCGGGAGGCCAGGTAGTTCCTCAGGAAATACCTCAGGATAGTCGCGTACAATCGGAAAGTCTTCTATCTTCTTCTCTTTCTTCGAGGTGTCAGTAACGAGAGCCAGAATAGCAGTGTGGCCCTTTCTCAAGCACTTCTGAGCCTTAAGGAAAGAGATGATGCTCACAACAGCACCACTCTTGTCGCCACGATTCATGAGAGGTTCATCACCTAGGCGAGAAATACGGACAATCTTTTCGTTACAAAAGATCTTTGCTTGATGTTGGGATAACCAGTCCATACCAATAACGATGTCGAAACCATCACAACGTTGGGGTTATTTCTAGCATCACCCTGACCAATCACGAACACTCGACCCCTGGCACCATTGTCGTCGTTATTACCCCCTTGTTGCCTCCATTATAGTTCCCGTTTCCTTGGTTATGGTTCTGATTCGGGTTCTGGTTCAACTGTGGACAGTGTCTCGTGAAGTGACCTTCAGCACCACACTGATAACATCCCTTGTTACCCTTGCTATTGCTGCTAATTCTATGAAGCTTATGGCTGCTGTTGTCGGTTTTGGTTTGCAGGACGTGAGCTTCTACAATCTTTGACTTCATGACCAAGCTTGTTGCATCTCTGACAACGATCTTTGCTGCACGGCCACTGTGGTGCAAATTACATCGATTCCATCCTGCCCTTGACTACTAGAAGGTTGCTGACCAGGACTCTGGTAGTCATCGATCTTTCGTTGTTGTGCCTGGGACTGAACCGTAGTCGAACCCTTGCTGGAGGTTCCATCCCACTTCCGTTTGTTGTCACAGGAAGTAGCAGAAGTAGTAGTAGTAGCACCGATACGTTTAGGCAGCTTGTTCTGTTCCACTGCTTGGTCTGGGAGACGATGAGCAAGATGAGTAACATCCTGGATAGTAACAAGGTTAGCAGAAGTCACATGACTTTGAATCTCTGGTACTAAACCTTTGAGGTACAGCTCGATGCGCTTGATGGGAGGATCTACCATAGTTGGACATAACACTACCAGTTCGTTGGATCGTTTCGTGTACGCTTCTATCTCTGACCCCGTCACCTTCAGGTTAAAGAACTCCACTTCCAGCTTGTGGATGTCATCACGACTACAGTATTCACGTTTGATCAGTTCCTTAAAATCATTCCATGGGGTGGCATTAGCAGCCGCCAGCCCCAGCATCTGAACTTACGCGTTCCACTATGTTAGCGCAGTGCCTTCGAGAGTACCAGTGGCGTACTTCCCCCTACGAGCCTCAGGGCATTCACACATCTCTAAGACAGTCTCGAGC